>OY979665.1:10000-2637936 GCA_963855955.1 Luperina nickerlii
TAACCTAACCTAACCTAACCTAACCTAACCTAACCTAACCTAACCTAACCTAACCTAACCTAACCTAACCTAACCTAACCTAACCTAACCTAACCTAACCTAACCTAACCTAACCTAACCTAACCTAACCTAACCTAACCTAACCTAACCTAACCTAACCTAACCTAACCTAACCTAACCTAACCTAACCTAACCTAACCTAACCTAACCTAACCTAACCTAACCTAACCTAACCTAACCTAACCTAACCTAACCTAACCTAACCTAACCTAACCTAACCTAACCTAACCTAACCTAACCTAACCTAACCTAACCTAACCTAACCTAACCTAACCTAACCTAACCTAACCTAACCTAACCTAACCTAACCTAACCTAACCTAACCTAACCTAACCTAACCTAACCTAACCTAACCTAACCTAACCTAACCTAACCTAACCTAACCTAACCTAACCTAACCTAACCTAACCTAACCTAACCTAACCTAACCTAACCTAACCTAACCTAACCTAACCTAACCTAACCTAACCTAACCTAACCTAACCTAACCTAACCTAACCTAACCTAACCTAACCTAACCTAACCTAACCTAACCTAACCTAACCTAACCTAACCTAACCTAACCTAACCTAACCTAACCTAACCTAACCTAACCTAACCTAACCTAACCTAACCTAACCTAACCTAACCTAACCTAACCTAACCTAACCTAACCTAACCTAACCTAACCTAACCTAACCTAACCTAACCTAACCTAACCTAACCTAACCTAACCTAACCTAACCTAACCTAACCTAACCTAACCTAACCTAACCTAACCTAACCTAACCTAACCTAACCTAACCTAACCTAACCTAACCTAACCTAACCTAACCTAACCTAACCTAACCTAACCTAACCTAACCTAACCTAACCTAACCTAACCTAACCTAACCTAACCTAACCTAACCTAACCTAACCTAACCTAACCTAACCTAACCTAACCTAACCTAACCTAACCTAACCTAACCTAACCTAACCTAACCTAACCTAACCTAACCTAACCTAACCTAACCTAACCTAACCTAACCTAACCTAACCTAACCTAACCTAACCTAACCTAACCTAACCTAACCTAACCTAACCTAACCTAACCTAACCTAACCTAACCTAACCTAACCTAACCTAACCTAACCTAACCTAACCTAACCTAACCTAACCTAACCTAACCTAACCTAACCTAACCTAACCTAACCTAACCTAACCTAACCTAACCTAACCTAACCTAACCTAACCTAACCTAACCTAACCTAACCTAACCTAACCTAACCTAACCTAACCTAACCTAACCTAACCTAACCTAACCTAACCTAACCTAACCTAACCTAACCTAACCTAACCTAACCTAACCTAACCTAACCTAACCTAACCTAACCTAACCTAACCTAACCTAACCTAACCTAACCTAACCTAACCTAACCTAACCTAACCTAACCTAACCTAACCTAACCTAACCTAACCTAACCTAACCTAACCTAACCTAACCTAACCTAACCTAACCTAACCTAACCTAACCTAACCTAACCTAACCTAACCTAACCTAACCTAACCTAACCTAACCTAACCTAACCTAACCTAACCTAACCTAACCTAACCTAACCTAACCTAACCTAACCTAACCTAACCTAACCTAACCTAACCTAACCTAACCTAACCTAACCTAACCTAACCTAACCTAACCTAACCTAACCTAACCTAACCTAACCTAACCTAACCTAACCTAACCTAACCTAACCTAACCTAACCTAACCTAACCTAACCTAACCTAACCTAACCTAACCTAACCTAACCTAACCTAACCTAACCTAACCTAACCTAACCTAACCTAACCTAACCTAACCTAACCTAACCTAACCTAACCTAACCTAACCTAACCTAACCTAACCTAACCTAACCTAACCTAACCTAACCTAACCTAACCTAACCTAACCTAACCTAACCTAACCTAACCTAACCTAACCTAACCTAACCTAACCTAACCTAACCTAACCTAACCTAACCTAACCTAACCTAACCTAACCTAACCTAACCTAACCTAACCTAACCTAACCTAACCTAACCTAACCTAACCTAACCTAACCTAACCTAACCTAACCTAACCTAACCTAACCTAACCTAACCTAACCTAACCTAACCTAACCTAACCTAACCTAACCTAACCTAACCTAACCTAACCTAACCTAACCTAACCTAACCTAACCTAACCTAACCTAACCTAACCTAACCTAACCTAACCTAACCTAACCTAACCTAACCTAACCTAACCTAACCTAACCTAACCTAACCTAACCTAACCTAACCTAACCTAACCTAACCTAACCTAACCTAACCTAACCTAACCTAACCTAACCTAACCTAACCTAACCTAACCTAACCTAACCTAACCTAACCTAACCTAACCTAACCTAACCTAACCTAACCTAACCTAACCTAACCTAACCTAACCTAACCTAACCTAACCTAACCTAACCTAACCTAACCTAACCTAACCTAACCTAACCTAACCTAACCTAACCTAACCTAACCTAACCTAACCTAACCTAACCTAACCTAACCTAACCTAACCTAACCTAACCTAACCTAACCTAACCTAACCTAACCTAACCTAACCTAACCTAACCTAACCTAACCTAACCTAACCTAACCTAACCTAACCTAACCTAACCTAACCTAACCTAACCTAACCTAACCTAACCTAACCTAACCTAACCTAACCTAACCTAACCTAACCTAACCTAACCTAACCTAACCTAACCTAACCTAACCTAACCTAACCTAACCTAACCTAACCTAACCTAACCTAACCTAACCTAACCTAACCTAACCTAACCTAACCTAACCTAACCTAACCTAACCTAACCTAACCTAACCTAACCTAACCTAACCTAACCTAACCTAACCTAACCTAACCTAACCTAACCTAACCTAACCTAACCTAACCTAACCTAACCTAACCTAACCTAACCTAACCTAACCTAACCTAACCTAACCTAACCTAACCTAACCTAACCTAACCTAACCTAACCTAACCTAACCTAACCTAACCTAACCTAACCTAACCTAACCTAACCTAACCTAACCTAACCTAACCTAACCTAACCTAACCTAACCTAACCTAACCTAACCTAACCTAACCTAACCTAACCTAACCTAACCTAACCTAACCTAACCTAACCTAACCTAACCTAACCTAACCTAACCTAACCTAACCTAACCTAACCTAACCTAACCTAACCTAACCTAACCTAACCTAACCTAACCTAACCTAACCTAACCTAACCTAACCTAACCTAACCTAACCTAACCTAACCTAACCTAACCTAACCTAACCTAACCTTTTTTTTTTTTTTTGTTCTCGGGGGGAAAATCCTCATGGACATCCTCCGCCCTGGGGAAGGCGGAGGGGCGTGCCGGACTCTTACCGGCTAAAAACCACCCCGGTGTTCCCTTCCTGTACCTATTGTCGGGGGTACGGGTATCGCTTGCGCATTCGTCCGCGCCCCCGACAGGTATTGGCCCGCCAGATGTTCGTAGGCGGGCCCCGTCACCCTCTGCGGATGCCACTCAGTGGCCGCAGGAACTCCCACTTAGAGGCGCGCGCGGAACACTACGCCGCTGCCTCGAGGCCTGTTTCTGATCGGGCAACAGACGCCCCTAGTCTGTCGCCCGCAGGCCGCGCCCTATGGTGGCCGGAGATCGTCCGCCACCCTGCGACGCCCGGTACGTCTGCTGCGGGCCGGGAGAGAGGTAACAGCTTCTCTCTCCCTTTCCGCCGCCTCCTTTAGCGACATTACGTCCTCACAAAAGGAGGCGACGGCCGTCCAGCCGCTCTCACTCCCGACCATGTATGAAATAACGGCCGGAAGCGAGAGGTCGCCCGCAGCATCGACTGCCGCGACCAGGTCACGGCGCTGTACTGCCCAAGCTGGGCACTCCTCCAACGTGTGCAGCGCCGTGTCCTCGCGGCAGCTGTCACAATGGTGACATTCGGGCGTCGGCTCCCGGCCTATCCGACGCAGGTACTTCCCGAAACACCCATGTCCGGTAAGCACCTGCGTCAGCCGGAAGCTGAGGGCGCCGTGGCGTCTCTCCAGCCACTCCTTCATCACGGGTCTTACCGCCGCTATCGCGGCGTGCCCTGCCGAGGGTCGCGCAAGTCGCTGCTCCCATTCCGCCACTAGGACCTGGCGGAGCTCTGCCCTGCGCGCCTCAACTTGTCGAGGCACCAGGCGCTCGCCCCGCCCAACTGCTTCCTCGCGCCATTTATAGAGCGACGCGAGGAGATCCGCCTCTAGGTCCCACGGCGGGGATCCGGCTAGGAGGCTCGCCGCCTCGAAGGAGATCGTACGGTATCCCCTTATCACCCTGACGGCCATCGCTCTTTGCGGCCTTCGCAGCGAGGCGATGTTACGGGCCGTCAGGGCATCCGCCCACACTGGCGCGGCGTAAAGCGCCATTGACCGTACGATCCCTGTGTAGAGCCTCCGGCAGGAGGTATTTGGCCCCCCCAAGTTGGGCAGCAAGCGCGAGAGCGCTGAAGCGGCGCCCAACAAGCGGGGTGCGAGCCGCTGGAAGTGCGGCCCGAAGCTCCACCGACTGTCGAGGACGAGTCCTAAGTATTTCATCGTCGACTCGACAGCAATGGAGACCCCTCCTACCACTATGCTTGAACCCGGAGGTGGCTTATTCCTCGGCCCATGAAAACAGAGGGCCTCGGATTTGTGCAAGGCCACCTCCAGGCCCAACCGCCGGATCCTACCCACGACATGCGCGACCCCGGCCGTCGCCAGTATGGCCGCCTGCCGGTACGTCTTCCCACGGGCTGTTACGAGCGTGTCGTCGGCGTAGCATGTCACGCCGACTCCGTGGAGAAGAGCACCGCGCAGAGCCCAGTCGTACCCTATGTTCCACAGGAGTGGCCCCAATACCGACCCCTGCGGAACACCGCACGACATCTCTCGCTGACCCCATCCTTCACGACCCGGGTAAACAACCGATCTTTCGGATAAATAGGCCCCGATAATGCGGCGGAGGTAACCTGGCACCCCGTGATACCGGAGTGCCTCTCTGATAGTATTCCAGGGCAAGGTGTTGAATGCGTTGGCGATGTCGAGCGACACCGCCAAGACCACCTCGCCCCGGGCGACTGCCTCCTCCGCCAGGACCCTCACGCGCATGATTGCGTCCACTGTGGAGCGCCCCTGACGGAAACCAAATTGGTTGTCCGCCAGGTCCGGCCCCTCGTTGGTCATGTGCTGGACGAGGCGGTCGGCGATGATTCGCTCAAAGATCTTACACACCTCGTCCAGAAGCACAATGGGCCGGTAGGCAGACGGTGAGTCTGCCGGGCGCCCCTCCTTCTTTAGCAGGACCAGCTTTCCGGTCTTCCACCGGCGTGGAAGCTGGCCCCGCTCCAAACATGCGCTTAAGAGTCCTTCTAGTCGGGGCCCGAGAGCCCTCAAGGCCAGGACCCATGCACGGCCTGGAATGCCGTCGGGCCCTGGGGCGGTGTTTTTAATGCGAGAAACCGCCACTCTCAACTCTACCCGGGTCACTTCGGGCACGTCGTCGTCGTCGTTTTCCGCGTCGGGCACATTCCAAGGCGGAACCATAGCCGGTGGCGTATGCTCTGGTCGTGAGGGAAACAAAGCATTGACCACGTCCTCCAATAACTGTGGCTGAAGACTCTGGGACAGTGGGGGCGCCCACTGGCGCATCTTGCCCCTCACCATACGGTAGGGGCGTCCCCACGGATCTCGATCCAGAGTCTCCAGCAGTTCTTCGCGGGCCAATGACTTTGCCCTCACGATAGCTAACTGGAGAGCGCTCTTCGCCTCCCTGTAGCTCTGGTATAGTTCCGCCTCGGTGGCCACCGCTGACGGGGAGCGGCGGCGTCTTCTTCGGCACCTGGCATACTGGCGTCTCCTCTCAACGCAGACGATGCGCAAGTGCGCAATTTGCTGCGACCACCAGTACACCTGGCGCCTGGATGGTACCGGCCGGACTCGGGGCATCGCAGCGTCGCAGATGTGCGACATGCTCTCCCGGAACCACTCCGCCTCCTCCTCAATGTCGACAGGCCTGTCGGGAGCATCCAACCAGGCCTGCACGATAGAGGCCTCCAGGAGAGCCTCCCTGTCCAGCCGCTTCGTTGCCCAACGCGGACCGTCTCCAGCGCCCACCGGGGCTGCTTGGACCGGCACGACCGAGGTGTGGGTGGAGACACTGAATCGGATGTATCTGTGATCCGACAGCGTCTCCACGTCCTCCACTACGTGCCAGCCATGGACACGGCGCGCGAGAGCGGGGCTAGCGAACGTGAGGTCCACTATTGACCCGCCCCACTGTCGCACGCATGTCTGCACGCAACCCCGGTTCAGAAGAAGCAGGCCCTGCTCGACCGCCCACTCCTCCACCAACTCGCCCCGCACATCAGTTGTCGGGGAACCCCATGCCGCAGACTTGGCATTGAAGTCCCCCAAAACGAGAACGGGACGAGGACGACTACGACTGACGACCGTGCCCAAATCTGAGATGACCACCTCGAGGTCAGCGAGAGATAGGCTGGGGGCGAAATACACCCCCGCGACCATAATATCGCCCCAAACTGCCGCAACATAGCCCCGCCCCCGGGTGACGGCTTCAAAGAGCGGGGTGTCCACGGCAGATCTCCTTACAATCGCCACCGAGCCGCTAGTATCGCACACCCAGTCATCCCTGGGCGGCACAAAATACGGCTCGGCGACGACTGCCACATCGATGGACCACTGCGCCATGCTCTGGAGCAAGAGATCCTGAGCTCTGGCGCAGTGGTTTATGTTGCTTTGGAGGAGACATAGATGACCTGGGGCCATTATTGGGTATCCATTGTTGTCTCCTCCTCCCCAGTCCCCGGCGGATCTGCTGCCGCAGCCGGTGGGTGAGCCGGTTGCGAGGAACCGGTTGCCTCCATCGATGTGTCCGTAGAAGCCGACGGATGAATCGGCTGTGTCTTGGCCCCGGAGCTCTTCTTTGTAGGCCTGGCGCAGGCCTTAGTCCCGGTCCGGTGATCGGCTGGCTTGCCGGATGCCGCACAGAGTACGCAGTGCGGCGCGGCTGTGCAAGAGCCAGCTTTATGATCCGGTTGACCGCAGCGGAAGCACAGTCGGCTGCGGTCGACCCCCGCGGTGCACCGTACACCCACGTGTCCCGGCTCGAGACAACGATAGCACCGCAAGGGCTTGGGCGTCAGGAGCGTCACCTGCGCCGAGACCCATCCTACCAGCAGCCTTCTGCCCTCCTTAAGTTTATTGGCCGCCGCTACGGGACAGCTCACTTGCACTGTCCCGAGGCCAGAGACACCCCTACGGATTGTGCCCGCCTTGACTTGTTCTGGCGGGCAGTTGCCGGCCTTCGAGATGGCAGCGGCGACTTCATCTGAGGTGACAGAGTCGTCCAGGCCCGAGATTCGCAAATCTGCACACTTAGTGGGCCTGGACACTCTGACGTCGTCGGTTCCGAGAGACGCCCTTAGCCTTTCGGCAAGGGCGTCTGCTTTGGGGGCACTTGTAGCCCCCGAAATCTCCAGAAGCCGGGCTCCGGTAGCCGTAGGCTTGCACCGGAGGCCCGTTATGCCGAGATCACTCAAGGATATTTCGGCTTTTGCCTTTGCGAGGATCCCGGCATATGTCTGACCGCGCTCCTCCGCCCCCGGCTGCAGCGTCAGAACCACAGCCGTTGATCGTGGGGCACGGAGTCGCGCAGCCTGTGCTTGGGCCGCCGTCTTCGCCTTTTGGGCATGTCGCCTGGCCTTGCGGCGCGCCTTTTTATTGTTTTGCTTGGCGCCCGCAGTTGTCCATTCCGCCTCCTTCTGAGAAGAGGCGGATTTAGGGTCGCCCTGGTTCATGGATTGTGTTGGCGGCTTTGTAGAGTTAGCCGCTACACCCGACTGGTTGTTTTTGTTTTTCTTCTTCTTCTTCTTTTTTTTCTTTTTTTCCCCATTCGCCCCATCTTGAGACGAGCCTATGGGGGGTGTCTTCTCCGTTATAGCCGCAGCAGCCGCTTGTGCCTGTTGCTGTTGCTGTTCGGCACGAGGCGCTGCGGCTTTGGCCGCATAAGACGGCGCCGGTGCGCTGCGTTGGTCTGCAGCTAGGGGAGGGCGTAAGATCCTCCCCTCTAGCACCGAGAATCGGGCGCTTAGGCTCGCCAGCTCCTGACGGACCAGGCGAACCAACTCCGACTCTGGTGGCGGCTGCTGCTGTGTCGGCTGCTGTGTCGGCTGCTGCTGTGGCTGCTGCTGCGGCTGTGGCGAGCCCAACTCCTTCCGGAGGTGCTCGCGGCGGAAGGACGCCATCTCCGCCTTGAGCTCCTCGTACTCCTTGCGGAGTTCCGCCATTTGGGCCGCCAACTTAACATTTTGGGCCGTTAATAAAGCCGCCTCTTCGCTGGAGGTGCGGCTGAGTAGCACCTCGGCACTCTCCAGTATCGAGGCCGTAGCCTCTTTGAGTGCCTTCTGGCTTACGCCACTGAGGCCCTTCGATACCTTTTGGACCCTCTTGATGGCAGCCACGGCATCAACCAATCTTTGGTTGAGGTCGGAAGCAGGTAGGTCTTCCGCCTCGACGACCATGTCAGAGGCAACAGAAGACGACTCCGACAGGCGGGTGACCCTCCCTTCCGTCACCCTTTTTGTCAGAGCCGCAATCTGCCGCTCATCCTCCGCTTGTTTGTCGGCGTCGGCTGCAGCCTTCTTGGCAGCCGCAACCTCGCGCCTGGACAAGCCGATGCCAACGTACTTGCCCGTCGACACCGGCCTACCTCTCCCGCCTTTTTTGACACCGACCTTGGCAGCCGGTACCGAAGCATCACTCAGGGCCGAATCCGACCCCGAGTCCGTACCACTACGAGGGCGCTTGCTCGGGCGCTTTGAGTTGGAACTCGCAGCGCTTGCGACGGTCATCAGACTCGACGCAGAGTCCGAGTCCGAGAGCGCACCTCCAATCCTCTCCACAAGTACACGAAGTACTTTCTCTCCTTCAACGTCTTTTGTTGTGTTTTTTAAATTAGTTTTATCCATTTTAGTCCCACGAGAATGGAAGCAATTATTGGGGTCCTTCGCGGGCAGTGGCTCCATACCCTTAAACGTAGCCCTATATACTGTTGGGGGCGGGAGGTACAACCAGGTGGGAGCGCTAACGACCGTTCTCCCAACGGCCATTCATCCCCTCGCCGCGCTCCCAAAACTTGGGATTGGGTGGTTTTTTATCTTAGAGGTGTCCTTCCTCTGGGCCAGGCGGTTAAGCCAAGCCCCCGGCGGCGGCATTAAACATGCCTCCGTCCGCTGTCCGGCCAACCCGACTCAGCGGACCCGCCGAAAGGTTTGCTCCTCGATGAACGAGGAGACAAACGAACGCCGCTTCGGTGCGCCTGCACCTCAGCGGCGGCGGCCGCGTTCTTGCCTGGTCGACGAGCGTCGACGGAGCAGGAGCGACCTCTCCCTGTGTCCCTCTTGGTAATGCCCCTCACCTGAACCTCAAAGCGAGATCCAGGATCGGGACACGCAAGCCCCACCACGACGACAACGTGGGGATCACTTCGGTGGGGAACCTTTTTTTTTTTTTTTTTTTTTTGTTTTTTTTTTTTTTTTGTTTTTTTTTTTTTTTTTTTTTTTTTTTTTTTTGTCGCTGAGAAATGACATTACGCATCTCCGCTCGTCGGGGGACGACACGGAGTATGTGGGACTCCCTGCCAGGGTGGCAGTATACCCACTAAAACTCAGCGGTGTTCCCTCATCGCCTTGATGGGGGGGGTCATGGGAATCCGGCTTAGCCTTTGCGTCCACAACCCCCCCGGCGCATGCCCGCCTAACTGGCGGGCCCCGCATGATCCCCCCGGCTGGGGGGCTACGGGAATGACCGGGAACACCTGGCCATTCCCGTCCGGCACTGGTGGAAGCTTGTGCAATACAGGCGAGGGTGCCCCCGCACCCGTCGCCTGCTGGCTTCCACCTGGGAGGAGTCGGAAGTCGCCCACGAGGGCTATCTCTCCCCACGCGGCGGCCACGTATCCCGGTCCCCTCTCTAATAGCGAGAGGGGAGGGGAGTCTGTGGAGGACCGCGCCGCTAGTGCCACCAAGCCGTCCTCGTCACCCAGCCAACTGCCGGGGATCGAGTAGGGCTCGGCGACCACCGCTACGTTCACCAACCACTCAGCCATGGCCTGCACCAGCAGGTCCTGGGCCGCTCTGCAGTGATTGGTGTTCGCCTGGAGGGTGCGGTGATAGGAAACCATTATTCCGACATCGCACCCCCCTCCTCAGCCACCGCCGCTGGAGCTGGAGTAACAGCGGCGGCGACAGCGGCGGTGGCGGCGACAGGGCGAACCTGCGCCGGCACTATGCCCTTCCTCGCGGGAGGCTGGCAACTCCTGCCCCCCATCCTGTGCCCCGCGGGGCGGCCGCTGGCAGCACACGCCGGGCAGTGTGGCGTGGCGACGCTGCAAGTGGCACTCCTGTGTCCCTCCTGTCCGCACTGGAAGCAAGACTCTCCCCAGTCGAACTTGGAGGGACACGTAGATCGGGTGTGGCCCGGCGCGAAGCACTTGAAGCACCGCGCAGGCTTGTCCTCAAGCAGCCGGACCACAGCCGAGCTGAAGCCCACGAGCAGCCGTCCCTTGGTCGCCTTAAGGGCGGCCACCGCCGCCGCGACTGGGCACTCGACGCGGATTGCGCCCATGCCGCGGCGGCCGGGCCTGATGGCTCTCCCCTTCACGGCGCTGGCGCTGCAGCCTCCCGCAGCGGCAACGGCCGCCACCACATCCTCTTTGGTGACCGAATCGTCCATATCGATCACCTCCAAGGATGCGGTCTTGACGGGTCTGGCGACCGTCGCCACATCCGCGATGACCTCTTGCAACTTTGTTGCAAAGAGGTCCGCGTTTGCGCTGCGCTGCTCCCCCCCGAACTCAAAAATTCGGGCTCCGGCCTGGGTGCGGCGGCACGTGATGTTACCGATCCCCAGCCGAGAGGGATCCGCGTTAGCACGAGCCCGTCTTAGGACGGACTCATACGTTTCGCCCCGCTCTGCGGCCTCCGGGGTGATGGTCACCACGACCGCTGCAGTTTTGGGAGGAACCAACTTCCTCCCGCCCGCCGGAGCCTTCTGGGCTGCCGGAGCAGTCGCAGCGGGCTTGGACTTTTTGGCCTTTCCCCCCTTGACCACTTTCGTCCACGCCTGGTTGGACGGGGTGGTGGAGGGGAGCATGGCGTCCTCCCGCTGCGTGTTCTGGGGGGCTGCCGGAGTGGCAGACGCTCCCTCCGCGCTTGTGGTGGGGGTTTGAGGGGCCACCGTGCTCCTCTTGCCCTTCCCCTTGCCCTTTCCCTTGCCCTTGGAGGGCTTCGGGGCCTGGGTCTGTGCACCCGGTTTCGGGTCTCCCGCAGGCTGCGCAGGTACAGGCACCGGCTCCGTCGGTGGCGGACTCTCATCCGCCGCTAGCGGCGGGCGGAGCCGCTTTTCCGGCAGGAGCCGGTCCTCAATACCGGCGAGGCAGCTCCTGATGAAGGCCCTCTCCTCCATGACAACCCTGCGGATTATTTCCACGAGGTTGCCAGGGGGAGAGGAGCTCCCCTCCGCCGGACCAGGCGCAGGTTGGGCTTGCCGGGCCGTGGCCTCAGCCAGCTTCTGGTGCAGCTGGCTGACCTCCAGCTGCAGGCGATCCACCCTCGCCTGCAGCTGCCGCGTCTCCTCTGTGGCCGTGCGCTGCACCAGCTCGGTGACAATGCCGTGCAAGCTCACGGCCCGGCATTTGAGGGCCTTCTGGAAGGTCCCCTTCAGGTTTGAAGACTTGGAGGCGACCTCCAGTACCTCCTCCTTGTCCTGGAGTGCCATGCGCTCCAGCTCCGCCAGGGAGTGGTCGGCGTACAGCACATTGGATGTGCCATAGCCAGCCCTCGACCTGGCGGACCGCGCCTGCTGTTCCCTGGCAGCGACCTTCTCCTCAAGGTCCTGCTGCAGCTGCTCCCTCCTTGCCAGGCCTAACTGACGCTCGGCGTCCACCAGACCCACGTCGTGGGTGGGACTCGAAGCAGGAGTCGGAGCAGGAGTCGAGGCCTTTTTTGACTTCGGCCTCTTCCCCGACTTGCCCACAGACCCCGAGGAGCCTCCGGACCCGAGCTTCAGGTAGGCCCGCTTCCGCTGGGCGCGGTCGTTTTCGGCCGCCGACGTGTCCATGGCGGACTCGCCGGAGTCCGAAAACTCCGCCTGCAAACTGGATAAACTGGCCACGGATGGTGCGCGGCCAGCTTCGACGTGGCCCTTAGAAGGGCCGGTGGATTGGCCCTGGGAAGGGCCACTGTGTTGGCCCTGAGAAGGGCCGTTTGTGTCGTCCCCGGAGGAACAATCGGTTAAAAAGCGCCCGGAGGCGTCTCGTCTTTGCTTTTTCGGCATACTTGCAGTCGTCCGCGTGTTGGCTGCAAGTCACAGCGCACTTTAGCCGCCGGTCTGCCACTCCGTTACGGTGGTCAGACACGGCGTTGCCCGGGGATCACGACGTGGACGTATGCGCTGTGGGGGGACCCCCTTCGGTGGGGAACCTAACCTAACCTAACCTAACCTTTTTTTTTTTTTTTTTTTTTTTTCACGTGGAGAAATGCTCATGCATACTACACTACCACGGGGAGATAGTGCAGTTATGTGGGACTCTAACCCACTAAAACTCCACGGTGTCCTCCTCTGCCGCTTACGGCGGGAACACGGGCACGCGTTAGCACTCATCCGTGAACCCGCCGCGGCCGTCCGTTACCGGACCCTCCTCTGGGGAGTACTCCCCATCACCGGCGCACCAGAACACATAGCACGCCGTGACCACCCCAGGGACCAAACCAGCACATGGGCGCCAGACGACCCCGTGTCTGGACACCCTTGGTCCCCCTGTGACGGGTCAGAACATTGGCCCCGCCGCCTGCCAATTTTCGGCTGCAGAGGATAGGGAGAGCGGCCAACGCAATACCGGCACTCCTCTTCCCCTGCAGCCCCACCGCGTCCGCCATCTTACGGTGGCGACCCCGTCAAGGCCGCGGAAGGTAGGGAGAGCGGCGCACCGTAATACCGGCACTCCTCTCCCGCCGCGGCCTTCAACCCTCAGCCGCGACGCCCCCGTTACGACATCGCGGCCCGCCTCAGTTGCGATGCCGCTCAAGCGGCACCGCAACCTACTTTTGGCCGCTACGTCGTCGGCTTGGTAGCAAAAGCCCTGACGAGCGGCCCCTCCTCGGGTTCCTCTTCGCTTCACCGTGGGTGTCCAAGCCACGGCTACTGAGCCCCCCCGCCTCGACAATGCGGGAACCCACCGGGGGGGAACCTAACCTAACCTAACCTTTTTTTTTTTTTTTTTTTTTTTTTTTTTTCACGTGGAGAAATGCTCATGCATACTACACTACCACGGGGAGATAGTGCAGTTATGTGGGACTCTAACCCACTAAAACTCCACGGTGTCCTCCTCTGCCGCTTACGGCGGGAACACGGGCACGCGTTAGCACTCATCCGTGAACCCGCCGCGGCCGTCCGTTACCGGACCCTCCTCTGGGGAGTGCTCCCCATCACCGGCGCACCAGAACACATAGCACGCCGTGACCACCCCAGGGACCAAACCAGCACATGGGCGCCAGACAACCCCGTGTCTGGGCACCCTTGGTCCCCCCTGCGACGGGTCAGGACATTGGCCCCGCCGCCTGCCAATTTTCGGCTGCAGAGGATAGGGAGAGCGGCCAACGTAATACCGACACTCCTCTTCCCCTGCAGCCCCACCGCGTCCGCCATCGTACGGTGGCGACCCCGTCAAGGCCGCGGAAGGTAGGGAGAGCGGCGCACCGTAATACCGGCACTCCTCTCCCGCCGCGGCCTCCAACCCTCAACCGCGATGCCTCCGGTACGTACGACATCGCGGCCCGCCTCAGTTGCGATGTCGCCCAAGCGACACCGCAACCTACCTTTGGCCGCTACGTCGTCGGCTTGTCAGCAGAAGCCCTGACGAGCGGCCCCTCCTCGGGTTCCTCTTAGCTTCACCGTGGGTGTCCAAGCCACGGCTACTGAGCCCCCCCGCCTCGACAATGCGGGAACCCACCGGGGGGGAACCTAACCTAACCTTTTTTTTTTTTTTTTTTTTTTTTTTTTTTTTTATCGTGGAGAAATGCTCATGCATACTGCACTACCACGGGGAGATAGTGCAGTTATGTGGGACTCTAACCCACTAAAACTCCACGGTGTCCTCCTCTGCCGCTTACGGCGGGAACACGGGCACGCGTTAGCACTCATCCGCGAACCCGCCGCGGCTGTCCGTTACCGGACCCTCCTCTGGGGAGTACTCCCCATCACCGGCGCACTAGAACACATAGCACGCCGTGACCACCCCAGGGACCAAACCAGCACATGGGTGCCAGACGACCCCGTGTCTGGGCACCCTTGGTCCCCCCTGCGACGGGTCAGGACATTGGCCCCGCCGCCTGCCAATTTTCGGCTGCAGAGGATAGGGAGAGCGGCCAACGCAATACCGACACTCCTCTTCCCCTGCAGCCCCACCGCGTCCGCCATCTAACGGTGGCGACCCCGTCAAGGCCGCGGAAGGTAGGGAGAGCGGCGCACCGTAATACCGGCACTCCTCTCCCGCCGCGGCCTCCAACCCTCAGCCGCGATGCCTCAGGCACGACTTCGCGGCCCGCCTCAGTTGCGATGTCGCCCAAGCGACACCGCAACCTACTTTTGGCCGCTACGTCGTTGGCTTGTCGGCAAAAGCCCTGACGAGCGGCCCCTCCTCGGGTTCCTCTTCGCTTCACCGTGGGTGTCCAAGCCACGGCTACTGAGCCCCCCCGCCTCGACAATGCGGGAACCCACCGGGGGGGAACCTAACCTAACCTAACCTAACCAGTCTGGCTTCAACCGCCGCCCCGAACGCCACGGAAAAACCGCGCTCCGTACGTTAAAAATCCGAAAAATAGCAAAAAGTGTTGAAAAGTATAAGTGTGATACATAAAAACACGCGGAATCGCGACGCGGTCATAGTGGTGGAAAAAGCGTTGTGATCGGTGAAAGCCCGTGAAAGTTATCACCAAAACAGTGAAATTTCGGGAACATTTGACTTTCAAAGTGCAATAACTCAGGATTTAAAGCGACGACCTAGACTTTTTAAAAGGCTAACAGGATCGCCTTTTCAAGACCTACAATCCTGAAAAAAGTCCCGAATTTTTCCGTGCAGGCGCACGGAAATACAAGAAAATCCCTGTTTTCCAGGCGACGAAGTCCCGATCCAGGGCTCACAAGACATCGCTGACTACCTCTGGAGGAAGAGGACGAGAAAAGGACCCAGGAGGTAATTTCAAAAATTAATTTTCCTCAAGGAATACCTCATTTATTCCCACTACCAACTTAATTTGCGGACGTGAAACAGTGCTAAAAGTTTTCCTATCACAAAATAACAAAATCTTCAGTGACGACCTACCCTGAAAATCGCAGGGAGGATAGCTGGGACGTCAACAAACCCGGATACGCAAAAATAAAAATTTTTGGACTTTAATTTTAGGACTTTTGTTGTAATTTGTGCAAGACAGAAAAATTTCCGCCCGCAAATAAATTGTTATTGTTGGCGAAAGAAAAAAGGAAAAAAGTTTCAAAATCTTAGTTTTTAGTGTTTTTTATTATTGGAGCAGTAGCCTTCAGCTATTAGGGTGAGAATTGTAAAATTTTATTTGTGAAATAGTATCTAGTTTGCCAGTTATAGCCTCTCCCAGATCGGGGTAATTTCCCCGATTCCAACTTGTTTACAAGTCGAATGGGGGAGGCTATAACTTCCAAACGGGAAGTCGTAGGGGGACAATAATAAAAAACTATAAGTTTTCTCCTGAGGGACTACCTAAAGAACTATCTCCCATCCCTCTGCGACTTTTCTAAAAATTTTTCGGGGTAAATTCGCGTAATTTTAAAGAATTCTCCCCATTTTTGTCTTGTCCCACGAATTACCCACGTATTGTTTTTGAGAAATTTTTTTTTAATTATAATAATAGTTTACTTAAATTTACCACCTAATTAAACCCTACTAAATTTATTTATTTAAAATTTGATTAAAAGATTTTGAAATTTTCACCAACCGGGAATCGAACCAGAGACTCCAAGTAAGACAAAACGCGGATATCTCGGAAACGGAGCCAGTTAGCCTATTTTTACACCAGTCAGCATATCTAATACTGTAACATTGTATTATCCACCCTCTTTAGCCCCCCCCCCCCCCCTCTTTTATTTTTTATTTTATTTAATTTCCTCTAAGTAATCTATCAAACCCCCCTCTCTAATTTAATTTCCCTTAAGTAAATTATCAACCCCCCCCCCCCTCTAGCATCTTCCGCGGACCATTCTTTTCAAATATTATAAGTTTAGGTAAGTATAAGTATTTTAGTATTTAACAAATTCCCAGTCACTCAGACCGGTACCAGTCGTCTTTCTTCCCCTAAAAAACTACACCCCCTATTATCTCGGAAACGGCTGGGAATATCAAAATTTTGACAAAAATTTCCCCCCCCGTTACGCCCTCCCAACTCGTACCTATAATTATATAAGCCCCCTAGACCCCAACTTTTTTGACCCCCGCCTCTGACCCCAAATATCAGAATACCCATTATATATATATATATATATACATAGAATTTACACGTCACTCCTTATATAGCCCAACACTCGGGGCCCCCTCTTTCGTGACACCCGTTGTGCCCTGAGACCTTCAAAACTCAAACCCAGTCACTCTGACTGGTACCCGCCGTCTTACTTCCCCCGGAAAACTTCATTCCCTAATATCTCGGGAACGGCTGGGAATTTCAAAATTTGGACAAAATTTTCCCCCCCCATCACCCCCTCCCAACTTGTACCCATATTAATATAAGCCCCCTAGACCCCCACTTTTTTGACCCCCACCCTTGACCCCAAATATTGAAATAACTATATTTATATATAAGAATTTACATAGCCCCCCTTTATATAACTTAAAACCTCGGGGCCCCCTCTATCGTGACCACCGCTGACCCCCGAGACCCCCAAAAATTTTATAATTTATTTATTTATTTATTTATTTTCTGGCATCCCTTGGCTCTCGCGGTACGGAAAGAGCATACACTAGGCTCACTATAAGGTGAGAGCGTCTCTGACTGGAGTCTCTGGGAACATAAAAGGCTCTCTAGAGAAATAGGTACGGGCGGTTATTCTCAGTACAGCCAGATTAGTTTAAGTAGTTTAAGTGTTGAATAGTTTTAAGGACGACTTAATTCTTTTATGTAACAATTTTGTTTTGTGACTTTTTCTTGACTTTTGGAACTTTTATTGTTTCGGTATTGGACACGTTCATAGAACGAAGCCCAAAAAGATTTTTACGATCTTTTATTTATACATTGACATTTGTTATACAATTTACACTTGACAACTTTCCCCGTTCTCATCGCTGTGCCCTCTACACACAAGCCATATACACGAATCAATAAACACACGGAACCTAACTAGCAGAAAATGCTCCACACCCCAGTGAAAGGGAAAAGGCCGGGAGCTGGCGCCAGTAAGCCGCGAGAGTCCACGTCACCCGACCACCCGGGAAATGAGGGACCCTCAGGACCGCGCGAAGCGCCGAAGGGGATATCCCTGAAGTTCGGCAGCAAAGTCGCTGTCCGAGGAACCCTAGCGGAAACAGCCGAGATACCACCGTCAACGTCGGCCGGGACCTCGCGTACTGTCGCTCACGCCACCACTCCCAGCCCCGCGGGCCCATCTGGACAGGCGCTGGACGCCGCCAGAACTTTTATCCGCAGACCGGAACGGAAGCGAAGATCTATAGATAATATGGAGACTTATAAAAAGCAGACGGACTTTTATGCAGTATCATCAAATGACAAACTTCTCCAGGAGGTCATGAAGACGTTCGAGGATATCCCATCCCGAATCAGCGAGTACCCTCAAATGAGGAGAGACATTAAGGCCTTCCTGGAGACACAGTCAGATAAATGTCTACGAATACTGTTCGAGCTGAGTAGACGAGTAAAGGGCATGGAAACAGCGCCAAAAACAGTTCCGTCCGCAAAGAAGAACACTATGCCCTCATCAGCCGATCTGCCGGATGGAGTTCTGGAAAGGCTCGAGAAAATGGAGACCAACATGAGCACGAGGATAAGTGACCTTGAAGAAAAAGTCTCTAAAGGCCTTCATGACGTGATCAACCTCATCGACGATAGCGGAGCCGACGTCGTCGACAAGGTGATCGATAAGATCCTTGAGGTCAGCGACAAAACAGACACAGCTATAGCGGACATAGGCCACACGACGCAAGGAGTGAAGGCCATTGCTAAGGCTGCCGCTGTCCTCGAGGAGAAGGTCGATCGCGTTGTCGACGAGGTGGCCGCAGGGACTGAGGGAATAAAGGAGGCTTTAAGGGAAGTGGCCTGCGAGCCAAAAGCGGACCCGCCGTCATATGCCAACGTTGCGGCAGCCAAACCCGGGCATCGACCGGCACTTCACTCGATGGCGGTCACCTTTGAAGGCAGCCAGGAGACTGCTGACGAGGTGCTCGCCAGGGTGAAGGAGGCGGTCGATGCCAGGGGAACTGGCCTGAAAATAAACAAAGTCCGCAAGGCCAAAAACCAGACGGTCATTTTGGGATGCGACTCGGAAGCGGAGCTCAAAAGAGTGAAAGAAAGGATTGAGAGCCGAGGCGGAGGCCTAAGAGTAGCGCCCATGAAGAACAAGAATCCACTCGTTGTCCTAAAAGACGTCTTTTTGGACAGCGGGGACGACGACGTGGTAAAGGCGCTCCACTCCCAAAATGAAAATATTTTTAGGGATTTAGAGGAAGAAGAAAAGGAAATAGCTGTCAAATATAAAAAGCGAACCAGAAACCCAAAAACGGCGCACGTCGTTCTTCAGGTCAGACCCACGGTATGGCAGAGGATGACGGAGGCTGGGGCCCTTTACCTTGACCTTCAAAGGGTCAGGGTGGAGGACCAGTCGCCGCTCATCCAGTGTACGAAATGTTTGGCATTCGGACACGGCCGGAAATTTTGTACCGAGAGTGTGGACAGGTGCAGCCACTGCGGAGGACCACATCTCCGTGAGAAATGCGCTGAATTTGTCGCGGGTGATGAGCCGCAGTGCTGCAACTGCTCGCACTCGAAGTTGCAAAGGACTGATCATAACGCGTTCAGCAAGGAGTGCCCGGTCCGCAAAAAATGGGACTACCTGGCTAGGACGACGACTGCTTATGTCTAGACTGTTCCTTGTGGCATACGTAACACACACAACACACACAGACACACACGCAACACATACAGGAATACACCAAGACAGTAACACAAATTGGGAGTACATAACAAAGATAAACAGATACATGGAAACCAAAAAACACAAACAAACACAGATATACAAAACATTATAGTAAATATATACGAATATATCTAACACACACACCCCAAACGCCCCCTGCAAAAGTTGAGTATAAAATAAATCCCCAGAATAAGAACTGGCAATAAATATGTATAACATATGTCTATATATATATTATTGACGTAAACTTCAAGAATACAAAAAAGCATCAAGCTAAGGAAAAGTCACACAAGCCCTTAGGACAGATTGAACTGAGTAGCTTTTAAATAGTAGTCTAAATAACTATTAAATAAGTATGCATTGTGTTGGAATTTGAAAAGATAAATTTGAAACATCATGTTAGAAATATATATTAAGTATAGAAAGATAAACAACGTATTATATAAAACATATTTAGAATAAGGAATAAATATAAAACTAATCGTGTAAGAAAATAGTAGATATATAAATTAGGAAATAACGATAAATGTGTTAGACAGTAAGATGATAACTGATAATATTGTTATTAGAAAATAAAAGTTAAATAAATTATTAAGACAAATCTTGTATTGAACAAATATAGAATAAGGAAATAAATGTAAAACTAGTAATAAACAAAATATGCTTGATATCTAAAATAGGAAATAACATTTGTAAAATAAGAAAGGACATGTAACAATATGCACAAGATGTAAACAACAATGCATAAGACTGTAAACAGCTATAGAGGAAAACGAAAAATGTAAATAAAAATCAACGATGTGTTTCTAAATAATCCCTAATAAAGAAAATCAAAAGTAAATCAGTAGCTAGAATAGCGGGAGTCCCACCCGGCTAAGAATATAAAGGAAGTATGAAAGAAAGATACAGTATGAAGAATGAAAGTGCGAGAGGAATAAATGCGAGAACTGGAATGAATGAGAAAATTAGATAGCCAAGGTCCCGTTGTACCCATGAACGGGGAAAAGCAAAAAAAAAAAAAAAAAAAAAAAAAAAAAAAAAAAAAAAAAAAAAAAAAAACCTAACCTAACCTAACCTAACCAGACTCCCTCTATACTCTCGTGCAGTACATCCGCACAGAGCTGGCACGTAAAAAGATCGTGACGCTCGTGTCACTGGATATAGAGGGAGCATTCGACAGTGCGTGGTGGCCCGCAATTAAGGTACGATTGGCTGAGGAAAAGTGTCCTGTGAACTTGAGACGAGTAGTCGACAGCTATCTCAGCGACAGGGAGGTCAGCGTGAGATACGCGGGGGAGGAGAGCAGAAAGAAAACCAGCAAAGGGTGCGTCCAGGGTTCCATAGGTGGTCCTATCTTCTGGAATCTGCTGTTGGACCCACTCCTGAAGCAGCTAGAGGATAGAGGCCACTACTGCCAGGCATTCGCCGACGACGTCGTTATGGTGTTCGCCGGCGAATCGGCAGTGGAAATCGAGGGACGGGCCGGTGCCGCTCTCGAACATGTTCGAGCGTGGGGTGTCAGAAATAAGCTCAAATTCGCACCGCACAAAACCTGTGCGATGGTACTAACGCGGAGGCTGAAGTATGACACACCGCGCTTGACCATGGGAGGGATCGACATCGGCATGTCCCAAGACATAAAAATCCTGGGCGTCACCATTGACAGCAAGTTAACATTTAACAAGCATGTAACTATCGCCTGCAAAAAGGCGATAGGTATATATAAGCAGCTGGCCAGAGCGGCCCGGGTGAGTTGGGGTTTAAGCCCCGAGGTTATTCGGATCATTTACACCGCAGCGGTTGAGCCGACGCTTTTGTACGCCGCGAGTGCGTGGGCACCAGCCGCAAATAAGCTAGGTGTCATCAAGCAGTTAAACGTGGTCCAAAGAGGGTTCGCACAAAAGCTGTGTAGAGCCTACCGTACGGTCTCCCTAAACTCGGCACTGGTGCTGGCCGGGATACTCCCAATCGACCTGCGCATTCGCGAGGCGGCAGCGCTATACGAGGCCAAGAGGGGGGTGCCCCAGTCAGTGCTAGGAGATAGGGAGATCGAGCGGATGGCTCCAGCGTTGGAATCCCCGCACCCCGCGGAGCAGACCACACTGCAGCTCGGCAGCCTGATAGACGAGGAACAATACCAGAACCACAGCGATTTCGCTGTGCGTATCTTTACAGACGGCAGCAAGATTGAGGGCAAAGTCGGGGCGGCGCTGTCCCTGTGGAACAGCGCCACCGAAATAAAGGCCCTCAAACTTGCCTTGCCGTCTTTCTGCACCGTCTATCAGGCGGAGCTTTTGGCCCTACAAAGAGCGGCTGGTGAAGCGCTCAAGAGAAGGGAAGAGACGTTCGGCATCTTCAGCGACTCCATGGCGGCTCTCCAGTCGGTGGTCAGTGCGAGTTCCCCCCATCCCCTGGCCGTGAAAACAAGAGACACCCTTCGCCGTTGTGAGTTACGGAACAAGAGGGTGTCCTTGTTCTGGATTAAGGCTCACGCAGGATTGGGGGGAAACGAACGAGCCGACCAACTCGCAAAGGAAGCCGCACTGGGGTTGAAGAAGAAGCCGGACTACGACCTGTGCCCTGTTTCATTCGTCAAGCGGCAAATCCGTATGGGGTCGCTTGACGAGTGGAACAGGAGATATAAGTCCGGGGAAACAGCCTCCGGCACAAAAATATTCTTCCCCGACGCGGTCTCGGCGTACAGGGTCGTGCGGGAAATAAAGCCCACAAGCCTCACGACACAAATTCTCACAGGGCACGGTGGGTTCTCTGCATACCTGAAACGCTTCAAGTGTAAAGAGAACGCATCGTGCGCCTGTGAGCCGGGAAAGGAAGAAACGGTGCTGCATGTTTTGTTGGAGTGCCCGATTACGGGGAAAGCACGGTACGAGGTCGAGCAAGACCTCGAACAGAAACTTACTATAGATAATTTACCTAGTTTGATAAGCAGTAAAAATAGAGAAAAATTCCTAGAGTATTGTGTTAGAATAGCTTTCATTGTAAATAATAGAAATAAGATAGGATAAGTAATTTAGGATACTTAGATATATGTGGTCGTCCAAATCAAAAGGGACCTTATGGCGGAAATGAGTTATCTACAGAGCTGAAAACTACATAAATGTACCGAACTATAGACCCAAGAACCAACCTTCTAACCACTGCCGTTATTTTTTTACGAATTTTTGAAGTTCACTGATCGAAATTATAAGTTTCGAGAAAATCGCAATTTAAGTATGCCGTACAAAAAAGTTATGTTTTAGTGTGAAGTTATGTAACTGATGGTATACTTTGATTGACTATGATTATTACTAATGGAAATTCTTACAATCCTTGCATAAACTTGTTTGTTGTGGGAACTAGACCCGCCAACATAATGCATTATCAATGAGATGCAAAGTATCGATAATAGTATTAAAAATAAGTAAACCGCCTGTTTCTCACTAAACTTTTATCGTTTCTATATTGCTACTAATTACATAGATTTGCGAAAGGCCTTAGATGTAAATAAAAACAACACATAATTTAAAAAAAATAGTTTTTATTTACTAGCAAGAATTCTTATTTTTTATAAACTTTGAGATCTGACAGTAACAAAATCAACACTTAATCACTAAATAGGTTATACATAATTGGTTTAGATGCTAATAAAGCTAAGAGATCAATAATAACTGTTAGTTATGATCTTGTAAAGTTACATAGAGAACTGAACAATTTCTTCAAACAAATTAAAAAAGGGCCCTAATGGTGGGCACTAAACAATATTTTTTATTTTTAGCATGCATAATCAATATTTTAGTGCAACATTCAAGATAACTTAAATTTTCTTTTTTTATTATCACAAGGTATGAAAATGTTACTTATTTAACAATTTTTTTTTTATTATCACAAGGTATGAAAATTCGTAACAAGTATATACGTAAAAAAGGGCCCTTAAGGCGGTCCGTTGCAGTCTGCTGACACTTATCTCTTAGTATAGTTAATTAATTTAAGTATTTTAATAAAGGTAAACAATCTTGATACGTTTTTGTCGAAAAATACATTTATGAAATAATTTATAGCCATTACAAGATAAAACAAAATGAAATAACAGATGTTATAATGAATTACTTTTGCTATTAGCCTTAGCCTATTTTAAAAATATATTTTATGATAAAAAACATACCTAACAAGATTGTTTACCTCTATTAAAAGTACCTAAACAAAATATGGACTACAATAGTGGGACCTTAGACCTAAGACGCATATACAAAGAATGCCGCATGCGGCGGCGTGCGACACTATCTAATGGCAGCTATACGCTACGCTGACGACACGCTAGTCCTGGCGCAGGGGAGGTCGCATCAGGCGGCGGCCGACGCGATGACACGCGGGGTTGCGATAGTCGTGGAGAGGATCCGGCAGTTGGGTCTCGAGGTGGCATTGCACAAGTCCGAGGCCATGTCGTTTCATGGGTTCCGGAATACGCCACCATCGGGATCCCAACTAACGGTAGGAGGGGTTCACATCGGCGTCGAGACGACGATGAAATACCTGGGTCTCATCCTCGACAGCCGGTGGAACTTAGTCGAGCATTTCCGACGTTTGGCTCCCAAACTGGAACGGGCCGGGGCCGCCTTCAAGCGGCTCCTGCCCAACCTGAGGGGGCTAAACGCCTCCTGCCGGAGGCTTTACGCGGGGGTCGTGCGGTCCATGGCCCTATAACGGGGCCCCGGTGTGGGCGCGTTCACTGCGGCGGCGAGCCGCCCATTATTTGAACGCGCCCCAGAAGGTGGTAGCCGTTAGGCTGATCCGGGGGTACCGCACGATCTCGGGCGAGGCGGCAAGCCTCCTTGCCGGACTGCCGCCATGGGATCTGGAGGCGATAGTCCTCGCGCGCCTGTATGAGTGGCGCGCGGAGGCACTACGCCGGGGGGAAACTCCGCTTCCGCAGCAAATTGCGGCGGAGCGGACAGACCTCCGGCGCGATCTCATGGCGGCGACCTCTCGCGTCCGGGCCTGGTTCAAGCCATGGTTCGGGGCTAGAGGGAGTGGGGAGCAGTCGCCTCCTTCTGCGAAGCAGTCATGCTAGCGAAGGAGGCGGCGGGACGGCTGAGAGAGAGAGCCTCCCGTCCCAGCCGCCGCGGGAGACGCTCCGGGCGTCGGGAGCCGCGCGACTACTCCCGGCCACCTTAGGCGCGGGCGGAGAGCAATGGGTAGCTCACCGTCCGATCAGGACCAGGCCCGTGCCGGACGGCGCGTACGTGTTCCACGCGCGCCTCAAAGAGATGTCAGCACTAAACGAAGGGGCCCGTATTGGCCGAAGCCTGCCGGGTCAGCGGGATTGTCCGAAAGGGTTACCGCTGGCCCGGAACAAAGGGCGAAGGAAGGAACACGGGTGGGTTTTAGTCAGTAAGAGTCTGACACTCCCTATTCCGCTCCACCCAGAGCGGGAGGAGTCATTTGATGATTTCCCATCCTGAATGAATAGTTTAGTTTATACCTACCTTGCAATATTAAAATGTTGATATAATATATGGTTTGAATTACAAGAAAAACGATTTGTTAGGTCTTGCCGCGATAAGGTTCCTTTTTTACTAAACTTTAGATGAATACGAAACTTTTTTAAATTGACTTTTCGAAAAGTTGAACACATCTACATGTAGTAAATACAATCATCTTTTTAAAAATACAGTTAATAAAAAAACGATTTTTTTGAGGTATTTTACAAATTTATTAATATCTCGGAAACTAGTTACCGCCATAAGGTCCCTTTTGATTTGGACGACCACATATAATAGTGTATATATTTTAAGTACCTAATAATAAGAGAAAAAAAAAAAAAAAAAAAAAAAATGTAAACCTATACACAAAAAAAAAAAAAAATGAAATAAAAACTATACAAAGTTGATACGACAGAGGGGCTTTTCTTTAAACTGCCTATACTAGATACCATTTTCAAGCTCTGTACCAAAAATCAATTAAATAGGAGCAGTAGTTTAGTCACAAATGATTTTTGAAGTTTTTGCTACGTTTGAACACGATGTATATTTCCTAACAGCTGATTATCTCATACGCATAGGTCATGCACCTTAAAACGATAATCTGAGTATAAGATACATTGTTGCCGCACAAGTACAACCAAATATTTCACGAAGCAATAAATACACACACACTTGCACTTTCACTATGAGAGTGACAATCATAGCAAAACCCCCGCGCCTTTTTCCCGCGCGTAAAAGGAATAGAAATAGGTCAGTATGTTGCTATTGCATTCTAGATCCTTGGGAATTTGCTAAAAAACTTTCTTTCAGTGGACAGTGCGCAAGCGTCATCCACTCGGGACGTACGTTACGTAATACGGGAGCCCCCCGCCGCCGCGCCTTTATGTTTTGTCGAACTCGCTGACAATAATTGTGATTTTGTTTTGTTATTGTGATAGACACTAAATAAGTTTAACTTGGGAATATTATTATTTAGTGTTAGTGTTTTTTTGTGTTTGACTGTTTTTATTGTGATAGGATACGTAATTAAACGTTGGTTGTGTGTGTGTGTAATCATTAAAGTGTTCAGCAATGCCTCGTGTAACTTACACGGCGTCAGAATACACTTACATGATTTTAATTTACGGTGAATGCCGTGGAAACGCAGATTTAGCTCTGCGAACATACCGAGAAAGGTATGGTGACCGGCGCAATAGCCCTAGGAACGCCGCGCGCCGGCACCATACAATTGGCAGTACAAAGATTACGGGAATTAAAGTGCTTAGCGACGGACAGTGATTTAATAAATAACAATATTCTCCGTCGGTATAATTTGTGCATTAATATGAATCGAGGACACATCGAGAATTTAAAAATTTTGTGTTTTTGTGTGTGCGCGTACTTAACAACCAGCCGGGCGCGGACGGCGCGAGCGGTCTAAACCGCCCGCCCCCCGCGCCCCCGCCAAGAGAGATAACACACACGCACACGCGCTCCTGCGCGACTTTGTTACCTAGGCATCTAACTAAGGTCAGTCAAATTTATTTATAAAGGGTGGTTGCGTTTCACTCTGACTTTAAGCTATTTAGTTTGTTTGAAAAAAAAAAAATCTCATTTTTGGCGCTTTCTATTTTTGTACTGTATCGAATTAATACTATACACGTATAGTATACGTAGTGTAATTTAATGCCCCTCTGTCATATCAACTCTGTATAAGAAAAAAAAAAAAAAAAAAAAAAAAAAAAAAAAGAACGATTTTCGATTTCTGAAAATTGAATTTAAAAATTAAACGAGAATCAATGTAAATTTATGTAAGTAAGGGCTCTGATCATGTCAGAGGGTCACTGAGCCAGGGCAGGAGTGTGGTTTTAGCCGGTAAGAGTCCGGCACTACCCAGACTGCCTCACGAGTGAGACAGTCTCGGTGTCCATGAGGATTTCCCACTCCTGCTCTCAAAAAAAAAAAAAAAAAAAAAAAAAAAAAAAAAAAAAAAAAAAAAAACCTAACCTAACCTTTTTTTTTTTTTTTTTTTTTTTTTTTGTTCTCGGGGGGAAAATCCTCATGGACATCCTCCGCCCTGGGGAAGGCGGAGGGGCATGCCGGACTCTTACCGGCTAAAAACCACCCCGGTGTTCCCTTCCTGTACCTATTGTCGGGGGTACGGGTATCGCTTGCGCATTCGTCCGCGCCCCC
The DNA here is from genome assembly GCA_963855955.1 of Luperina nickerlii. NCBI lineage: Eukaryota > Metazoa > Arthropoda > Insecta > Lepidoptera > Noctuidae > Luperina > Luperina nickerlii. Next base: position 37,008 of record OY979665.1, read on the forward strand.
GGCAGGTATTGGCCCGCCAGATGTTCGTAGGCGGGCCCCGTCACCCTCTGCGGATGCCACCCAGTGGCCGCAGGAACTCCCACTAAGAGGCGCGCGCGGAACACTGCGCCGCCGCCTCGAGGCCTGTTTCTGATCGGGCAACAGACGCCCCTAGTCTGTCGCCCGCAGGCCGCGCCCTATGGTGGCCGGAGATCGTCCGCCACCCTGCGACGCCCGGTGCGTCTGCTGCGGGCCGGGAGAGAGGTAACAGCTTCTCTCTCCCTTTCCGCCGCCTCCTTCAGCGACATTACGTCCTCACAAAAGGAGGCGACGGCCGTCCAGCCGCTCTCGCTCCCGACCATGTATGAAATAACGGCCGGAAGCGAGAGGTCGCCCGCAGCATCGACTGCCGCGACCAGGTCACGGCGCTGTACTGCCCAAGCTGGGCACTCCTCCAACGTGTGCAGCGCCGTGTCCTCGCGGCAGCTGTCACAATGGTGACATTCGGGCGTCGGCTCCCGGCCTATCCGACACAGGTACTTCCCGAAACACCCATGTCCGGTAAGCACCTGCGTCAGCCGGAAGCTGAGGGCGCCGTGGCGTCTCTCCAGCCACTCCTTCATCACGGGTCTTACCGCCGCTATCGCGGCGTGCCCTGCCGAGGGTCGCGCAAGTCGCTGCTCCCATTCCGCCACTAGGACCTGGCGGAGCTCTGCCCTGCGCGCCTCAACTTGTCGAGGCACCAGGCGCTCGCCCCGCCCAACTGCTTCCTCGCGCCATTTATAGAGCGACGCGAGGAGATCCGCCTCTAGGTCCCACGGCGGGGATCCGGCTAGGAGGCTCGCCGCCTCGAAGGAGATCGTACGGTATCCCCTTATCACCCTGACGGCCATCGCTCTTTGCGGCCTTCGCAGCGAGGCGATGTTACGGGCCGTCAGGGCATCCGCCCACACTGGCGCGGCGTAAAGCGCCATTGACCGTACGATCCCTGTGTAGAGCCTCCGGCAGGAGGTATTTGGACCCCCCAAGTTGGGCAGCAAGCGCGAGAGCGCTGAAGCGGCGCCCAACAAGCGGGGTGCGAGCCGCTGGAAGTGCGGCCCGAAGCTCCACCGACTGTCGAGGACGAGTCCTAAGTATTTCATCGTCGACTCGACAGCTATGGAGACCCCTCCTACCACTATGCTTGAACCCGGAGGTGGCTTATTCCTCGGCCCATGAAAACAGAGGGCCTCGGATTTGTGCAAGGCCACCTCCAGGCCCAACCGCCGGATCCTACCCACGACATGCGCGACCCCGGCCGTCGCCAGTATGGCCGCCTGCCGGTACGTCTTCCCACGGGCTGTTACGAGCGTGTCGTCGGCGTAGCATGTCACGCCGACTCCGTGGAGAAGAGCACCGCGCAGAGCCCAGTCGTACCCTATGTTCCACAGGGGTGGCCCCAATACCGACCCCTGCGGAACACCGCACGACATCTCTCGCTGACCCCATCCTTCACGACCCGGGTAAACAACCGATCTTTCGGATAAATAGGCCCCGATAATGCGGCGGAGGTAACCTGGCACCCCGTGATACCGGAGTGCCTCTCTGATAGTATTCCAGGGCAAGGTGTTGAATGCGTTGGCGATGTCGAGCGACACCGCCAAGACCACCTCGCCCCGGGCGACTGCCTCCTCCGCCAGGACCCTCACGCGCATGATTGCGTCCACTGTGGAGCGCCCCTGACGGAAACCAAATTGGTTGTCCGCCAGGTCCGGCCCCTCGTTGGTCATGTGCTGGACGAGGCGGTCGGCGATGATTCGCTCAAAGATCTTACACACCTCGTCCAGAAGCACAATGGGCCGGTAGGCAGACGGTGAGTCTGCCGGGCGCCCCTCCTTCTTTAGCAGGACCAGCTTTCCGGTCTTCCACCGGCGTGGAAGCTGGCCCCGCTCCAAACATGCGCTTAAGAGTCCTTCTAGTCGGGGCCCGAGAGCCCTCAAGGCCAGGACCCATGCACGGCCTGGAATGCCGTCGGGCCCTGGGGCGGTGTTTTTAATGCGAGAAACCGCCACTCTCAACTCTACCCGGGTCACTTCGGGCACGTCGTCGTCGTCGTCTTCCGCGTCGGGCACATTCCAAGGCGGAACCATAGCCGGTGGCGTATGCTCTGGTCGTGAGGGAAACAAAGCATTGACCACGTCCTCCAATAACTGTGGCTGAAGACTCTGGGACAGTGGGGGCGCCCACTGGCGCATCTTGCCCCTCACCATACGGTAGGGGCGTCCCCACGGATCTCGATCCAGAGTCTCCAGCAGTTCTTCGCGGGCCAATGACTTTGCCCTCACGATAGCTAACTGGAGAGCGCTCTTCGCCTCCCTGTAGCTCTGGTATAGTTCCGCCTCGGTGGCCACCGCTGACGGGGAGCGGCGGCGTCTTCTTCGGCACCTGGCATACTGGCGTCTCCTCTCAACGCAGACGATGCGCAAGTGCGCAATTTGCTGCGACCACCAGTACACCTGGCGCCTGGATGGTACCGGCCGGACTCGGGGCATCGCAGCGTCGCAGATGTGCGACATGCTCTCCCGGAACCACTCCGCCTCCTCCTCAATGTTGACAGGCCTGTCGGGAGCATCCAACCAGGCCTGCACGATAGAGGCCTCCAGGAGAGCCTCCCTGTCCAGCCGCTTCGTTGCCCAACGCGGACCGTCTCCAACGCCCACCGGGGCTGCTTGGACCGGCACGACCGAGGTGTGGGTGGAGACACTGAATCGGATGTATCTGTGATCCGACAGCGTCTCCACGTCCTCCACTACGTGCCAGCCATGGACACGGCGCGCGAGAGCGGGGCTAGCGAACGTGAGGTCCACTATTGACCCGCCCCACTGTCGCACGCATGTCTGCACGCAACCCCGGTTCAGAAGAAGCAGGCCCTGCTCGACCGCCCACTCCTCCACCAACTCGCCCCGCACATCAGTTGTCGGGGAACCCCATGCCGCAGACTTGGCATTGAAGTCCCCCAAAACGAGAACGGGACGAGGACGACTACGACTGACGACCGTGCCCAAATCTGAGATGACCACCTCGAGGTCAGCGAGAGATAGGCTGGGGGCGAAATACACCCCCGCGACCATAATATCGCCCCAAACTGCCGCAACATAGCCCCGCCCCCGGGTGACGGCTTCAAAGAGCGGGGTGTCCACGGCAGATCTCCTTACAATCGCCACCGAGCCGCTAGTATCGCACACCCAGTCATCCCTGGGCGGCACAAAATACGGCTCGGCGACGACTGCCACATCGATGGACCACTGCGCCATGCTCTGGAGCAAGAGATCCTGAGCTCTGGCGCAGTGGTTTATGTTGCTTTGGAGGAGACATAGATGACCTGGGGCCATTATTGGGTATCCATTGTTGTCTCCTCCTCCCCAGTCCCCGGCGGATCTGCTGCCGCAACCGGTGGGTGAGCCGGTTGCGAGGAACCGGTTGCCTCCATCGATGTGTCCGTAGAAGCCGACGGATGAATCGGCTGTGTCTTGGCCCCGGAGCTCTTCTTTGTGGGCCTGGCGCAGGCCTTAGTCCCGGTCCGGTGATCGGCTGGCTTGCCGGATGCCGCACAGAGTACGCAGTGCGGCGCGGCTGTGCAAGAGCCAGCTTTATGATCCGGTTGACCGCAGCGGAAGCACAGTCGGCTGCGGTCGACCCCCGCGGTGCACCGTACACCCACGTGTCCCGGCTCGAGACAACGATAGCACCGCAAGGGCTTGGGCGTCAGGAGCGTCACCTGCGCCGAGACCCATCCTACCAGCAGCCTTCTGCCCTCCTTAAGTTTGTTGGCCGCCGCTACGGGACAACTCACTTGCACTGTCCCGAGGCCAGAGACACCCCTACGGATTGTGCCCGCCTTGACTTGTTCTGGCGGGCAGTTGCCGGCCTTCGAGATGGCAGCGGCGACTTCATCTGAAGTGACAGAGTCGTCCAGGCCCGAGATTCGCAAATCTGCACACTTAGTGGGCCTGGACACTCTGACGTCGTCGGTTCCGAGAGACGCCCTTAGCCTTTCGGCAAGGGCGTCTGCTTTGGGGGCACTTGTAGCCCCCGAAATCTCCAGAAGCCGGGCTCCGGTAGCCGTAGGCTTGCACCGGAGGCCCGTTATGCCGAGATCACTCAAGGATATTTCGGCTTTTGCCTTTGCGAGGATCCCGGCATATGTCTGACCGCGCTCCTCCGCCCCCGGCTGCAGCGTCAGAACCACAGCCGTTGATCGTGGGGCACGGAGTCGCGCAGCCTGTGCTTGGGCCGCCGTCTTCGCCTTTTGGGCATGTCGCCTGGCCTTGCGGCGCGCCTTTTTATTGTTTTGCTTGGCGCCCGCAGTTGTCCATTCCGCCTCCTTCTGAGAAGAGGCGGATTTAGGGTCGCCCTGGTTCATGGATTGTGTTGGCGGCTTTGTAGAGTTAGCCGCTACACCCGACTGGTTATTTTTGTTTTTCTTCTTCTTCTTCTTTTTCTTTTTTTCCCCATTCGCCCCATCTTGAGACGAGCCTATGGGGGGTGTCTTCTCCGTTATAGCCGCAGCAGCCTCTTGTGCCTGTTGCTGTTGCTGTTGGGCACGAGGCGCTGCGGCTTTGGCCGCATAAGACGGCGCCGGTGCGCTGCGTTGGTCTGCAGCTAGGGGAGGGCGTAAGATCCTCCCCTCTAGCACCGAGAATCGGGCGCTTAGGCTCGCCAGCTCCTGACGGACCAGGCGAACCAACTCCGACTCTGGTGGCGGCTGCTGCTGTGTCGGCTGCTGTGTCGGCTGCTGCTGTGGCTGCTGCTGCGGCTGTGGCGAGCCCAACTCCTTCCGGAGGTGCTCGCGGCGGAAGGACGCCATCTCCGCCTTGAGCTCCTCGTACTCCTTGCGGAGTTCCGCCATTTGGGCCGCCAACTTAACATTTTGGGCCGTTAATAAAGCCGCCTCTTCGCTGGAGGTGCGGCTGAGTAGCACCTCGGCACTCTCCAGTATCGAGGCCGTAGCCTCTTTGAGTGCCTTCTGGCTTACGCCACTGAGGCCCTTCGATACCTTCTGGACCCTCTTGATGGCAGCCACGGCATCAACCAATCTTTGGTTGAGGTCGGAAGCAGGTAGGTCTTCCGCCTCGACGACCATGTCAGAGGCAACAGAAGACGACTCCGACAGGCGGGTGACCCTCCCTTCCGTCACCCTTTTTGTCAGAGCCGCAATCTGCCGCTCATCCTCCGCTTGTTTGTCGGCGTCGGCTGCAGCCTTCTTGGCAGCCGCAACCTCGCGCCTGGACAAGCCGATGCCAACGTACTTGCCCGTCGACACCGGCCTACCTCTCCCGCCTTTTTTGACACCGACCTTGGCAGCCGGTACCGAAGCATCACTCAGGGCCGAATCCGACCCCGAGTCCGTACCACTACGAGGGCGCTTGCTCGGGCGCTTTGAGTTGGAACTCGCAGCGCTTGCGACGGTCATCAGACTCGACGCAGAGTCCGAGTCCGAGAGCGCACCTCCAATCCTCTCCACAAGTACACGAAGTACATTTTCTCCTTCAACGTCTTTTGTTTTGGTTTTATTTAAATTTTTATCCATTTTATTCCCACGAGAATGGAAGCAATTATTGGGGTCCTTCGCGGGCAGTGGCTCCATACCCTTAAACGTAGCCCTATATACTGTTGGGGGCGGGAGGTACCAACAGGTGGAAGCGCTAACGACCGTTCTCCCAACGGCCATTCATCCCCTCGCCGCGCTCCCAAAACTTGGGATTGGGTGGTTTTTTATCTTAGAGGTGTCCTTCCTCTGGGCCAGGCGGTTAAGCCAAGCCCCCGGCGGCGGCATTAAACATGCCTCCGTCCGCTGTCCGGCCAACCCGACTCAGCGGACCCGCCGAAAGGTTTGCTCCTCGATGAACGAGGAGACAAACGAACGCCGCTTCGGTGCGCCTGCACCTCAGCGGCGGCGGCCGCGTTCTTGCCTGGTCGACGAGCGTCGACGGAGCAGGAGCGACCCCTCCCTGTGTCCCTCTTGGTAATGCCCCTCACCTGAACCTCAAAGCGAGATCCAGGATCGGGACACGCAAGCCCCACCACGACGACAACGTGGGGATCACTTCGGTGGGGAACCTAACCTAACCTAACCTTTTTTTTTTTTTTTTTTTTTTTTTTTTTCACGTGGAGAAATGCTCATGCATACTACACTACCACGGGGAGATAGTGCAGTTATGTGGGACTCTAACCCACTAAAACTCCACGGTGTCCTCCTCTGCCGCTTACGGCGGGAACACGGGCACGCGTTAGCACTCATCCGTGAACCCGCCGCGGCCGTCCGTTACCGGACCCTCCTCTGGGGAGTACTCCCCATCACCGGCGCACCAGAACACATAGCACGCCGTGACCACCCCAGGGACCAAACCAGCACATGGGCGCCAGACGACCCCGTGTCTGGACACCCTTGGTCCCCCTGTGACGGGTCAGGACATTGGCCCCGCCGCCTGCCAATTTTCGGCTGCAGAGGATAGGGAGAGCGGCCAACGCAATACCGACACTCCTCTTCCCCTGCAGCCCCACCGCGTCCGCCATCTTACGGTGGCGACCCCGTCAAGGCCGCGGAAGGTAGGGAGAGCGGCGCACCGTAATACCGGCACTCCTCTCCCGCCGCGGCCTCCAACCCTCAGCCGCGATGCCCCCGATACGACATCGCGGCCCGCCTCAGTTGCGATGCTGCCCAAGCGGCACCGCAACCTACTTTTGGCCGCTTCGTCGTTGGCTTGGCAGCAAAAGCCCTGACGAGCGGCCCCTCCTCGGGTTCCTCTTCGCTTCACCGTGGGTGTCCAAGCCACGGCTACTGAGCCCCCCCGCCTCGACAATGCGGGAACCCACCGGGGGGGAACCTAACCTAACCTTTTTTTTTTTTTTTTTTTTTTGATCCGGGGTGGAAAATCCTCATGGATGTCCGCCGCCCTGGGGCGGGCGGCGGGGTCTGTCAGACTCTTACTGACTAAAAACCACCCCGGGTGTTCCATCTCACACCTACGCCGGGGGTCGCGGGAACGTACGATACTTCCGCAACCCCCGGCTGGTGCCGGCCCGCCTCAGCGGGCCCCGTCTGGTCGGGGGGGGGAGTGAGGTGTTTGACTCCCCCCGCGACGTCTAAGAGGGGCGCGCGTGGAACACATCGCGCCGCCACCTCGGGTCCTGATGTGTGGGGGGCGACGGACGTCCCCGAGTCCGTCGCCCCTGGACCCGTTTAGGGGGGCCGGAAGAGGGCGTTGTCCGCCCTCCGCCGACGCCCGGTGCGCCTGCTGCGGGCAGGGTGAGTGGACGAGATCTCCCTCTCCCTTTCCGCAGCCTCCTTCTGCGAGACGACCGTTTCGCAGAAGGAAACCACCGCGTCCCAGGACTCCTCGCTGTCGACCATGGACTCCACCACGGCCGGCAGCGAGAGGTCACTGCCTACTTCTGAAATGAGGGCACGGCGCGGCTCCTCCCAAGCGGCACACTCTGCCAGCGTATGCCACGCCGTGTCCTCCCGGCAGTCGACGCAGTGGTGACACCGGGCGTCCGGCTCCCTGTTAATGCGACACAGGTACTTCCCGAAGCAACCATGCCCCGAGAGCACCTGTGTCACCCGAAACGACAGGGAGCCGTGCCTCCTCCCGAGCCAGCGCTCGAGTACTGGCCGGACCGCCTCGATGGTACCGAGGCCGGCGGTAGGGCGCGAAAGCCTGTCCCGCCAATCCGCCACCAGGACCTCGCGAAGCTGAGACCGACGCAGCTCCATGTGGCGCTGCGTCAGCCCCTCGCCTCGCGCCCGCGCTTCCTCGCGCCACCGGTACAGTGACGCGAGTACTTTCGCCAACCTAACCTAACCTAACCTAACCTTTTTTTTTTTTTTTTTTTTTTTTCACGTGGAGAAATGCTCATGCATACTACACTACCACGGGGAGATAGTGCAGTTATGTGGGACTCTAACCCACTAAAACTCCACGGTGTCCTCCTCTGCCGCTTACGGCGGGAACACGGGCACGCGTTAGCACTCATCCGTGAACCCGCCGCGGCCGTCCGTTACCGGACCCTCCTCTGGGGAGTACTCCCCATCACCGGCGCACCAGAACACATAGCACGCCGTGACCACCACAGGGACCAAACCAGCACATGGGCGCCAGACGACCCCGTGTCTGGGCACCCTTGGTCCCCCCTGCGACGGGTCAGGACATTGGCCCCGCCGCCTGCCAATTTTCGGCTGCAGAGGATAGGGAGAGCGGCCAACGTAATACCGACACTCCTCTTCCCCTGCAGCCCCACCGCGTCCGCCATCGTACGGTGGCGACCCCGTCAAGGCCGCGGAAGGTAGGGAGAGCGGCGCACCGTAATACCGGCACTCCTCTCCCGCCGCGGCCTCCAACCCTCAACCGCGATGCCTCCGGTACGTACGACATCGCGGCCCGCCTCAGTTGCGATGTCGCCCAAGCGACACCGCAACCTACCTTTGGCCGCTACGTCGTCGGCTTGTCAGCAGAAGCCCTGACGAGCGGCCCCTCCTCGGGTTCCTCTTAGCTTCACCGTGGGTGTCCAAGCCACGGCTACTGAGCCCCCCCGCCTCGACAATGCGGGAACCCACCGGGGGGGAACCTAACCTAACCTAACCTAACCGATCCGAGCCCCCCCGACCACGATGTGTGATCCAGGCGGCGGCGCCCGCCGGGGGCCATGAAACACCATGGCCTCCGACTTGTTGAGGGCCACCTCCAGGCCCAGGCGACGTATGCGGCTCACCACCTGTGACACCGCAGCCGTCGCCAGCAACGCTGCCTCCCTGTGCGAGCTCCCCCGGGCAGTGACCAGCGTGTCGTCAGCATAACACGTAAGGTCCACGCCCGGTTGGAGCTCGCCCCTCAACACCCAGTCGTACCCGATGTTCCACAGGAGCGGGCCCAAGACCGAGCCCTGTGGAACACCGCACGACATGCGGTGCTGGTGTCCGCCATCACGTCCCACGTAGGTGACACACCTCTCCGACAGATAAGCCCCAACGACGTGGCGGAGGTAGGGAGGCACCCGATGGTACCGCAGTGCCTCCCGAATACGACTCCAGGGCAGGGTGTTGAAGGCGTTGGATATGTCCAAGGACACCGCCAACATCACCCCGCCCCGGGCCACCGCTTCCTCCGCCAGGACTCTCACTCGCGACACAGCGTGAATGGTGGAGCGCCCATGCCGAAAGCCGAACTGGCTGCCGTCCAGGTCCGGCCCCTCTCCGCACAAGTGGCCGACGAGGCGGGCAGCGATTATCCGTTCGAACAGCTTACCCACCTCGTCTAGCAGCACTATGGGCCGGTACGCGGACGGCGAGTCCGCAGGGCGCCCCGCCTTCCTGAGCAGGACCAGACGACCAGATTTCCACAAAGTGGGAAACTGGCCCCGCTCAAGGCACGCTGTGTAGAGTCCTCTCAGTTGGGGCTCAAGCTCCTTCAGAGCGAGGGCTAACACGCAGCCGTGGATCCCGTCGGGCCCCGGAGCCACGTTCTTGGCCCGGAGCCTCATCACGGCTGCCCCCATCTCTGCCTGTGTCACCTCTGGGACGCTGATGGCGTTCTCGTCGGTGGACTCTGCGGCTGTGGGCAAAGCCATCGGCGGCGGAGTGTGCTCCGCTCTCGCCGGGAAGAGGGCTGCGACCACCTCCTCGAGCAGCTCGGGTTGGAGACTCTCCGTAAGCGGGGGCGCCGCGGCTCGAAGTTTCCCTCGAACCGCGCGATAAGGGCGCCCCCACGGATCCCCGTCTAGAGTCTCCAACATCTCCTCCCTGGCTCGCGACTTCGCCTCGCCGATGGCCAGCCACAGAGTCCTCTTCGCCGCGCGGTACACCTCATACAGCGCGGCTTCTTCGTCAGGGACCCGAAGACGTCTCCTCCGGTATCGGGTGTACTGGCGCCTGACCGCCACGCACGCGACGCGCAACTGCGCGATCTCGGCGGTCCACCAGTACACCTGGCGCCTTGCTGACTGTGTGTGGACCCGGGGCATGGACGCGTCGCTGATTTGCGTCATCGCCCCGCGGAACCACAGCGCCTCCTGCTCGACGTCAACGGGTCCGTTCGTCGCCGACTCCCGGAACCAGGCCTGGACAATAGCGGCCTCCTCGAGAAAACCTAACCTAACCTAACCTAACCTTTTTTTTTTTTTTTTTTTTTTTTTTTCACGTGGAGAAATGCTCATGCATACTACACTACCACGGGGAGATAGTGCAGTTATGTGGGACTCTAACCCACTAAAACTCCACGGTGTCCTCCTCTGCCGCTTACGGCGGGAACACGGGCACGCGTTAGCACTCATCCGTGAACCCGCCGCGGCCGTCCGTTACCGGACCCTCCTCTGGGGAGTACTCCCCATCACCGGCGCACCAGAACACATAGCACGCCGTGACCACCCCAGGGACCAAACCAGCACATGGGCGCCAGACGACCCCGTGTCTGGACACCCTTGGTCCCCCTGTGACGGGTCAGGACATTGGCCCCGCCGCCTGCCAATTTTCGGCTGCAGAGGATAGGGAGAGCGGCCAACGCAATACCGACACTCCTCTTCCCCTGCAGCCCCACCGCGTCCGCCATCTAACGGTGGCGACCCCGTCAAGGCCGCGGAAGGTAGGGAGAGCGGCGCACCGTAATACCGGCACTCCTCTCCCGCCGCGGCCTCCAACCCTCAACCGCGATGCCTTCGGTACGTACGACATCGCGGCCCGCCTCAGTTGCGATGTCGCCCAAGCGACACCGCAACCTACCTTTGGCCGCTACGTCGTCGGCTTGTCAGCAAAAGCCCTGACGAGCGGCCCCTCCTCGGGTTCCTCTTCGCTTCACCGTGGGTGTCCAAGCCACGGCTACTGAGCCCCCCCGCCTCGACAATGCGGGAACCCACCGGGGGGGAACCTAACCTAACCTAACCTAACCTTTTTTTTTTTTTTTTTTTTTTGATCCGGGGTGGAAAATCCTCATGGATGTCCGCCGCCCTGGGGCGGGCGGCGGGGTCTGTCAGACTCTTACTGACTAAAAACCACCCCGGGTGTTCCATCTCACACCTACGCCGGGGGTCGCGGGAACGTACGATACTTCCGCAACCCCCGGCTGGTGCCGGCCCGCCTCAGCGGGCCCCGTCTGGTCGGGGGGGGGAGTGAGGTGTTTGACTCCCCCCGCGACGTCTAAGAGGGGCGCGCGTGGAACACATCGCGCCGCCACCTCGGGTCCTGATGTGTGGGGGGCGACGGACGTCCCCGAGTCCGTCGCCCCTGGACCCGTTTAGGGGGGCTGGAAGAGGGCGTTGTCCGCCCTCCGCCGACGCCCGGTGCGCCTGCTGCGGGCAGGGTGAGTGGACGAGATCTCCCTCTCCCTTTCCGCAGCCTCCTTCTGTGAGACGACCGTTTCGCAGAAGGAAACCACCGCGTCCCAGGACTCTTCGCTGTCGACCATGGACTCGACCACGGCCGGCAGCGAGAGGTCACTGCCTACTTCTGAAATGAGGGCACGGCGCGGCTCCTCCCAAGCGGCACACTCTGCCAGCGTATGCCACGCCGTGTCCTCCCGGCAGTCGACGCAGTGGTGACACCGGGCGTCCGGCTCCCTGTTAATGCGACACAGGTACTTCCCGAAGCAACCATGCCCCGAGAGCACCTGCGTCACCCGAAACGACAGGGAGCCGTGCCTCCTCCCGAGCCAGCGCTCGAGTACTGGCCGGACCGCCTCGATGGTACCGAGGCCGGCGGTAGGGCGCGAAAGCCTGTCCCGCCATTCCGCCACCAGGACCTCGCGAAGCTGAGACCGACGCAGCTCCATGTGGCGCTGCGTCAGCCCCTCGCCTCGCGCCCGCGCTTCCTCGCGCCACCGGTACAGTGACGCGAGTACTTTCGCCTCCAGGTCCCAGGGCGGGGATCCAGCCAGTACACAAGCCGCCTCGTAGGAGATCGTGCGATACCCCCGGACGACTCTGACGGCCATCGCTCTCTGCGGCTTTCGCAGTACTGCGATGCTTCCGGCCGTCAGGTCAGTCGCCCAGATCGGGGCCCCATACAGGGCCATGGATCGCACGATCCCCACGTAGAGCCGCCTACAGGCGGCGCTCGGGCCCCCCAGATTGGGAAGCAACGTTGACAGCGCCCCAGCAGCGCCCAACAACTTGGGCGCCAGCCGCCGGAAGTGGGGGCCGAAATCCCACCGGCTGTCGAGCACCAATCCCAGGTACTTCATGGTGGACTCGACAGCGATCCGAGCCCCCCCGACCACGATGTGTGATCCGGGCGGCGGCGCCCGCCGGGGGCCATGAAACACCATGGCCTCCGACTTGTTGAGGGCCACCTCCAGGCCCAGGCGACGTATGCGGCTCACCACCTGTGACACCGCAGCCGTCGCCAGCAACGCTGCCTCCCTGTGCGAGCTCCCCCGGGCAGTGACCAGCGTGTCGTCAGCATAACACGTAAGGTCCACGCCTGGTTGGAGCTCGCCCCTCAACACCCAGTCGTACCCGATGTTCCACAGGAGCGGGCCCAAGACCGAGCCCTGTGGAACACCGCACGACATGCGGTGCTGGTTTCCGCCATCACGTCCCACGTAGGTGACACACCTCTCCGACAGATAAGCCCCAACGATGTGGCGGAGGTAGGGAGGCACCCGATGGTACCGCAGTGCCTCCCGAATACAACTCCAGGGCAGGGTGTTGAAGGCGTTGGAAATGTCCAAGGACACCGCCAACATCACCCCGCCCCGGGCCACCGTTTCCTCCGCCAGGACCCTCACTCGCGACACAGCGTGAATGGTGGAGCGCCCATGCCGAAAGCCGAACTGGCTGCCGTCCAGGTCCGGCCCCTCTCCGCACAAGTGGCCGACGAGGCGGGCAGCGATTATCCGCTCGAACAGCTTACCCACCTCGTCTAGCAGCACTATGGGCCGGTACGCGGACGGCGAGTCCGCAGGGCGCCCCGCCTTCCTGAGCAGGACCAGACGACCAGATTTCCACAAAGTGGGAAACTGGCCCTGCTCAAGGCACGCTGTGTAGAGTCCTCTCAGTTGGGGCTCAACACGCAGCCGTGGATCCCGTCGGGCCCCGGAGCCACGTTCTTGGCCCGGAGCCGCATCACGGCTGCCCCCATCTCTGCCTGTGTCACCTCTGGGACGCTGATGGCGTTCTCTTCGGTGGACTCTGCGGCTGTGGGCAAAGCCATCGGCGGCGGAGTGTGCTCCGCTCTCGCCGGGAAGAGGGCTGCGACCACCTCCTCCAGCAGCTCGGGTTGGAGACTCTCCGTAAGCGGGGGCGCCGCGGCTCGAAGTTTCCCTCGAACCGCGCGATAAGGGCGCCCCCACGGATCCCCGTCTAGAGTCTCCAACATCTCCTCCCTGGCTCGCGACTTCGCCTCGCCGATGGCCAGCCACAGAGTCCTCTTCGCCGCGCGGTACACCTCATACAGCGCGGCTTCTTCGTCAGGGACCCGAAGACGTCTCCTCCGGTATCGGGTGTACTGGCGCCTGACCGCCACGCACGCGACGCGCAGCTGCGCGATCTCGGCGGTCCACCAGTACACCTGGCGTCCACCAGTACACCTGGCGAACCTAACCTAACCTAACCTAACCTGCCGCCCTGATCAACGGAAGTACCACCAAAGCGAGCATGAAAGGCAGCAAGTATGCTGCACTGCCTCAAGTGGTAGTAGCCTCTCACCGATGCCGTCTAGTGCGATTTAAAGGAAAGACGATCGCATTACTCGAGTGGGGAGAGGAAACTCCATTTGCCCAGGCAAGCTCGCTACTCCAAAAGATCAGGGAGGCAGCAGACTACCTGGCAGTAACAGCCCGTACCATCAGCATCGACGCGATGGTGGTCGAAAGAGAGAGAGGAGACGTCGTCGATCGCTTCGGCTGTTTAAAGGCCTCAGAAAAACACGAGGTGGTCGTCTATGAGGACAGGGGGGAAACCTTGAGTTTCCTAAAGTCCCCCGGACGGCCAACAGCCATCGCGACGACCCCCACAACAGGACCGACCACAATAAGCGGATCAGAGAGGGCCCAGGCAAAGGCAGCGGCCGAAAAATCGGCAAAGGAGCAGAGCGCAAAAACCAGCCCAGAGGACCGGGCGCGGTCGAGGAGTAGCCTCAAAGCCATTGGCACTTTCCTCGGCGCACTGCTCCCAAACACCAGCCGCGTATCGGACCCAACCCGCAAACTGGAGACAGCGGTAACAAAGTTCTTTAAAACTACACCAAAAACACCAACACCCCAGAAGCCCAAACCAACCAGAGCCGACAAAGGGCAAGTCAGCCCGCCGACCCTCGCAGTGACTTCGGGCACCACGGACCATGTTAAGAGCGCATTCCTTGAGTACGTAGCAATCGTGAGAGCGACCAGAGAGGTCAATCTCGCGACATGCAAGAAGATCCTGCAGACCTTCCACAGAGAATCTGAAGGACTGTTAAGGGTACTGCTCAGGGAATCTGAGGCGGCAGTGTACGACAACGTCACTTCCCAGGTCATCATAGGGGAAATGAAGGGGTCGTACATGGCTGCCTACAGCGCGAGTAACGGGTTCGTGACCCTGGATGAAGAGGAAACGGAGCGCTCGGGCAAAATTAGTTTCAACGCGCCAAGCGACGACCCGATAGTGGTTACCGCCAAATGTACCAAGATCATGCCGGACGACAAGATCCTCGAAGTGGCACAAACCATTTTGGGGACCTCAGACACTCCGGCATCGCAGGAAAGCTGGGCGGTACCCAATATCAGGTGGGTAAACGGGGTTCCGGGTTGCGGCAAAACGACTTGGGTGTTGAAACACTATAGTATTTATGCTTACTTACACTTTACTTTCATCACGCATAATACTATTTATCATTACTTACACTATAATACTATTTATCATCCTTTTTATTTGTTTATATGTTTACATTATACTTTTATTCAATTTTCATGTTGTGACACGTCAATTGTCAAACTGTCAGTTACTTTTTAAATGTCTTTCTGGCTTAGTCTATGTTAATTACTCTTTGGTCTAAATGACTTAAATTATTTTTATCAATATGTTTAACTATTGTATTATTAAGATTATTACGATTGTTTAGTCTAAATAACTTAATTTTAAATTAGATTTATAATATTCTTTACGCACTCGTGGATATGTCTTGGCCGGATACACTTGTCAGATGAGATGATGGCCACATAGAAGAAAACTGTTATTTGAAAAAGGAAGGCTACTTGAAAACGAGCTCACGAACAGCTGGAGGCTGCTGGCATTCGAGTCTTGGGACTGAGACATTAAGCATCAGAAAACTGCTTGGTTTTGCTGTGTCAACTTGAACTGCTTGGTTCTGCTGCGACATCTTTGACTAACCCAGGGGATCCAGCTAAAGATTCCACCTGGGACCTTCTACTTCTAATCTTCGCGAGCTAACCTCGTATAACTTGCTACCCTGACGCCTGATACCCGTTCCTACAGTGCTGAGCTGATTCCATAACGTGAACTATAAAACTCCAGTGAGTGCGCGCGTGTGTGAACTATAAACTTCCGAGAGTGCGTGCTATTTAGTATTTTTATAACTAGCTGTTTTTATAACTTTCTGTATTTTATCTTCCCTAATAAAAATTATTGGACGGTCTGCTTACCCTCTATTTTAAATAAGGTACAGATCGTTACAGTTTGGCGCCACAACGTTAAAATAACTCGAACTCACCCCCTTTTTCTAAATTCTAAAAAAAACTAGCACTAGGTATCTATTTTTGAACTCCTTATTTGGCTTAGTCTTTTGAATACTAACTAACTTATTTTTCTTCTTCAGCTCTCTTCTTGAAGACTCCTATATTCGATTCAACACTTCTTCATACTGAACATCATCTTATACTTCATTCTCATACATCCCACTACCGAAAGGTAGTTGGCATCCATTCTTCGCTTGTCAGTGTTTTTAAAACCATTCGTGGTCACTTACAAGTTGGGGTTTGGCTTACTCTACGACGTACTATTGGACAATATCCCGTAGTCGTTTTCTCCTACACTTAACTCTTTACCAATACATCACTACACTGCACCCCACATACTTGCACACTACAGCGTTTACCCATTGGTAAACGTACTCAGTCTTCGCTTGGCGTGTTTTTAAAACCACCTCGTGGTCACTACCAAGTTAGGGGATTGAGACACTTCACGACTGAAACAGGAGAATATCCTGTGGATGTTTTTACAAACCTATACATCTACACTACTCCTATAACAAATACTCCACTATCCTCTTAAACACTTATTATATAATATATTTATACTTATATCTGGGAATCATACCGAAATAAGTATATCGTGGGCTCTCAAAATATTTTTCTAATTGTTATTGTTTGACATTGGTTGCTAGGTAACTAGCCATAGAGCATTTGCATTGAGTATTAGTCTTTTTGCGCGGTGGCAAAAGTAGGTACTAAACTTTATGCATTAGTTCCGATTTTCACCACCAACGCAAAAAAGTTTTCATTGGTTTTCGATTTTTTATTTTCTGTAGACTGTGTCTTACTCTTAAATTTATATACACTTTTGGACCGTATCCAACACTCAGACTCTCCTGACGTTTACTCGGAGCTTACTTACTGCTGCCCTTGACGTTTTACTCGGAGCTTACCGTCTACTGTATTACGGGAGCTGCCCTAGCGTTTTTTTTTGACTGCGGTGTTGCGGTTCAGACCTAACCCTTCTATCCTTCCTCCCCTCTTAACTCATAGCACTCTTGAGACGACACTTGAGTCCTTTCTAACATTCGAGTTTTCTTTAACTCTGACCTCTCTCTTAACTCTTAACACTCTTGAGACGACACTTGAGTCCTTTCTTACATTAGAGTTTTCTTTAACTCAAGTTCCTCTTTCAACATTATTTTCTCAATCATGGATAGAATTATTTTCTTTGAACTTTTAAACAAAGCTGAGCTTGAATATGAAATCAAAATAAGATTAGAAGAACCAAAAGATACAGTAATACAGCTTAAAAAACAAATTCTTCAACTTGCACCTCGTACTCCTTCTAAAGATATTTTGGACTCGATATTAGAAGTTAAAACTGATTTAGACGAACTTACCTCTACTCTAAATTATATCGATTCAAAAATTCAATTATTAGAACAGGGTAACCAAAGACTTAACAAAAAAATTAAATCTTTTATTAATCATCTTTACTTTCGACTTGAGAGGATTGATATTGAATCAGATCCCTCAGAGGTAAATCGTTTATCTCAAATTAAAGAAAGATTTCTCACCTTAGAATTAAAATTTAATTCTTTAACAACTGTTTCCAACGACATCAACTCTCAACCTATAGAAATCAACCGTCCTTCTTCGACTCCTAATAGTCCCAATGACACAATGTTTCATACTATGCTTCCTGACATTCAGTCAAACTCTATTCCTAATAATTCCCTTAACGAATTAAAACGAATAAAATATGACGGAAACTCTTGTCCGCGTTCCTTTATACAGAAAATTCAGGAATTCAGTATTTCTAGGAATATTTCTCGTGACAAATTATTAGATCATGCGTTCGAATTATTAACTGATAACGCTTTACATTGGTATCGTTTTAAACGTGACTCTTTATTTTCATGGAGCGAACTTTGCGAAGCTTTGATTAGAGACTTTGGCGGTTTTGACTATGACCACAAATTATTAGAAGCTATCAACAGTCGAACTCAGGGCAAAGATGAACCTATTGTTATTTTTGTTTCCATACTAACCGGCATGTTTTCCAGACTTTCAGAAAAATTAACGGAAACTAAAAAACTCCAAATTATTATTCGTAACATTCGACCTTGCTATTCACCTTACATCGCGAATAATAACATTAACTCTATTGATGAGCTTATTTCTTGTTGTCGAAAATATGAAGAATTCTTAGACAAAGAAAAACATTTCAATGAACCTCAAACTACTAATAACCCTATAACTGTTGAATTTAACTATAAATCCACTAACTTAACGTCAAAGCCCTCAACTTCTAACGCGTTCACTCCTAGAACAAATTTTAAGCGTTTTAACAATAAACCTCAAGTTAATACAATTAATAAAGTTAATTATAATGCTTTTTGCGTACGCTGCCGCACTAATGGTCATACGCTAACTAATTGCTCTCAACCTCGTTCATTAATTATTTGTTTTAGATGTGGTTTAAAAGATGTTAAATTTACTGATTGTCCTAACTGTAATAAAACTAACAACTCAAAAAACTAAACAACGGCTTGGGTAATAAAAACTTTAATCAATCAGACTGGCATGATTGGTTACAAACTATTAAAAATTTCTTTCATTGTTACAAAATAACTTCACTTTACGATAATGAAAAAGATTTTAATCGTCCTTTTATTGATATTTCTATCAATGACAAAATATTTTCCGGCTTACTAGATAGTGGTAGTTCTATTACAATACTTGGTAATAACTCTCACCTAGAAATTTTAAAATTAGGCTTCACGTTATCCAAGTCTTCTTCAGTGACGATTACTACTGCCAGTAATAATAAAAGTAAATCCCTTGGCTCAATTGAAATTCCGATTAGATACAATAATCAAACTCATCTCATCCAAGCCTTCGTATTCCCTAATATATCTCCTTCAATTATTTTAGGAGTCGACTTTTGGAAAAAATTTAATCTTATTCCACACATACTTTCTTCGGCTTTTAAAGCGAATACTAAATGTTCAGTGGTTACTGAAACTACTAAACAAATACTGCCTTACGATCATCTCTCTTTAGAGCAAAAAAACTATCGCTGATGATATGATTAAACGATTCAAAGCTATATCCTTCGAGAGTAGAGGAGTACTGGGTCGCACTCATCTTATTAGTCATCATATTGATACAGGTGACACTCTTCCAATTAAACAACGATGTTATCGTCTTTCTCCTGAAAAACAAAAAGCTCTCATAATAGAAGTCGATAAAATGTTACAATGGGGCGTCATTGAAAAATGCGAAAGCCCTTGGCTTTCTCCGGTTATCATTACACCTAAAAAGAATGGTGAATGGCGATTTTGTGTTGATAGTCGTAAACTAAATTCAGTTACTCGTAGAGACGCGTACAGCCTTCCGTTTGTTAATGAAATTTTAGATAACCTTAAAAACGCTAAATTTCTTTCAAGCATTGATATTGCTAAAGCATTTTGGGAAATCCCTTTAAAAGATGAAGCGGATAAAGATAAAACAGCTTTTTATGTCCCTGGTCGCGGCATGTATCGTTTTGTTATCATGCCCTTTGGTTTAACTAATGCTCCAGCTACTCAACAAAGACTTATGGACATGCTTTTTACTCCTGAATTTGATAATAAGGTCTTTTGTTACCTTGATGATATAATAATCATCTCTGAATCATTTGAAGAGCATATCTCTTATCTACTTAAAGTTCTTGAGAAATTAACGTTTGCTAGATTAACTATTAACTTCGAAAAAAGTCAATTCTTTAAAAATGAACTTAAATACTTAGGGTACATTGTAGATGAAAACGGTTTAAGATCAGATCCTGCTAAAATAAAAGCAATACTCGAATTTCCTACTTCCACTTCTCGTAAAGAAGTTAGAAAATTTATTGGAACTTGTAGTTGGTTTCGACGTTTTATTCCCAACTTCAGCACAATTGCAACTCCACTTAATAAATTAACTTCTTCCGGTAAAAACGCCCCTAAATTCATTTGGGATAATGATGCTAATCTGGCTTTTAATAAACTAAAAGAAGCTCTTGTTACTACCCCTATACTAGCTTGTCCTGACTACAATCTCCCTTTCTCTGTACATTGCGATGCTTCTAACTTTGCCATTGGTGGTATGTTAACACAAGTAAAAGACGACAAAGAAGTAGTTATAGCCTATATGAGCAAATCTCTTAACAAAAACGAACGAAATTACTCAACTACTGAAAGAGAAACTCTTGCGGTAATTTCAGCTTTAGAACATTGGCGTTGTTATATCGATAATGGTAAACAATTCACGGTTTATACTGACCACGCAGCACTTAAATGGTTTCTAAAATTATCCAATCCATCAGGTAGACTCGCGCGGTGGGCTCTTAGGTTGTCATCTTTTAATTTTATTCTAAAACACAAAAGGGGTAAAGACAATTTAGTTCCTGACTTACTCTCTCGTAATCCTACATGTCCACTTGGCATTAATCCTGTCTCACTTGATCCTCAACCTATATCTCCAGCATTAGAACACTATAACAAACTACTTTTAGAATGTCGTAGCAATCCTGATCAATATCCCAATTATACTATTCGTGAAAATAAATTATTCCGCTATACTCAATCTCCCCACGCGTTAACTGAAGATTTCGCGTGGAAAGAAGTTCCTCACCCTAATCTTCGGGAAACTCTTATTAAAGATAATCATGGGTCTCCAGATCAGCCTCATCTAGGAATCTTTAAAACTTATAAAAAATTATCACTTCTATATTACTGGCCAGCTATGTTTAAGGATATCGCTAAAATAATTTCTTCCTGTGATAATTGCTTAACTTACAAACACGCTAATCACTCACCCTTTGGTCTTATGGGTAAACCAAAAATTTGTTCCAGGCCCTTTCAAACAATTTCTTTGGATCTAATGGGTCCTCTACCTATGACTAGACGTAGGAATCAATTTATCTTAGTGGTTAATTGTTGCTTTACTAAATATTCCCTGATCTTTCCGCTAAAACGGGCTACTAGTGCTAACGTCATCTCTAACTTGGAAAATTTTGTTTTTCTAGTCCATGGAGTACCTCAAACTATTATTATGGACAATGGATCACAATTTCAATCCCATGAATTTCACAACTTTCTGAGCAGATATAATATACCATTTATATTTTTCTCTCCTCACTATTGCCCCCAAGTTAATCGCACTATAATCACAGCTTTGTCATCTTTGGTTGGTGATGACCATAGATCTTGGGACATCCATCTTCCTAAAGTCCAATACGCTATGAACAGCACAACTAATATTACTACTGGTTTCTCTCCTAACTTTTTGCTCTTCGGACGTGAAACAGTTACTTCTGGCTCACTTTATACACCAACTAATAATCTTGATGAAATCGTTTTTCTACCTAGGGACATCTATGCTACTAACATAGGTTTATTGTCTGCAACTTTCGATAAAGTTCAGATAGCCCTTCATATTGCTCATGCTCGTAACTCTTCTCGTTACAATGAAACACATACCTTTAAAGAATATAACGTTGGAGATACAGTCTGGCGTAAAAACTATACAATTAGTCAAGCGGGTACTTATTTTAGCTCTAAACTAGCGCCGAAATATGTAAAATCAACTATTTTACAAAAATTATCACCATTAGTATATATACTAGAAGATCAACTAGGCAACCGAGCTAAATACCATATTAAAGACTTTAAAATATAATTTATTCAATTATATGTAAAAAAATTCTTTTTACTATATTCATAACTCATCCCTTTCTTCTTTCCTTCCTCTATAATAGAGTTCCTTTTGATTTATTAAAACTCTATTTGTTTTTTAATTCATTCATCGGTTTTTAAACCAATAAAAGATTAATTTTAATCTTTCCTATATATCTATTCTTTTCTACAAGTTAGTATGATAACTTGTCTATTTCTATCAACTCTAAAAGTTGATTGGAGCGGATGACAACTCCATATAAATAAGCCCTTGTTAACTATCGACTCTAAAAGTTGATTGGAGCGGTTGACAACTCCATATAAATAAGCCCTTGTTAACTATCAACTCTAAAAGTTGATTGGAGCGGTTGACAACTCCATAAAAATAAGCCCTTGTTGACTATCGACTCTAAAAGTTGATTTTCTGTCTATCGACTCTAAAAGTTGATTAGGAGCGGATGACAACTTCTTTAAAAATAAGCCTTTGTTAAATCTTCTTATATTTTCATCTCATTAGTGGTTTTAGACGCGAGCGGATTACAACTCCTTAAATAAGCCTTAAAGTTATGACTTATCAGGTTGAGTAGTGATCATTGAATGTGAATCCTACCTGACCTAACTTCGTAAGATGTCGGTGTGTTTGAATGAGTTATGTAAGTTTTGTGAAAGATGTAATATTTTAAACCTTAGCAAAATTTTTGTTCTAGGCCAAAAATTTTCTCGGGGTCGTTGGGGAAATATAGTATTTATGCTTACTTACACTTTACTTTCATCACGCATAATACTATTTATCATTACTTACACTATAATACTATTTATCATCCTTTTTATTTGTTTATATGTTTACATTATACTTTTATTCAATTTTCATGTTGTGACACGTCAATTGTCAAACTGTCAGTTACTTTTTAAATGTCTTTCTGGCTTAGTCTATGTTAATTACTCTTTGGTCTAAATGACTTAAATTATTTTTATCAATATGTTTAACTATTGTATTATTAAGATTATTACGATTGTTTAGTCTAAATAACTTAATTTTAAATTAGATTTATAATATTCTTTACGCACTCGTGGATATGTCTTGGCCGGATACACTTGTCAGATGAGATGATGGCCACATAGAAGAAAACTGTTATTTGAAAAAGGAAGGCTACTTGAAAACGAGCTCACGAACAGCTGGAGGCTGCTGGCATTCGAGTCTTGGGACTGAGACATTAAGCATCAGAAAACTGCTTGGTTTTGCTGTGTCAACTTGAACTGCTTGGTTCTGCTGCGACATCTTTGACTAACCCAGGGGATCCAGCTAAAGATTCCACCTGGGACCTTCTACTTCTAATCTTCGCGAGCTAACCTCGTATAACTTGCTACCCTGACGCCTGATACCCGTTCCTACAGTGCTGAGCTGATTCCATAACGTGAACTATAAAACTCCAGTGAGTGCGCGCGTGTGTGAACTATAAACTTCCGAGAGTGCGTGCTATTTAGTATTTTTATAACTAGCTGTTTTTATAACTTTCTGTATTTTATCTTCCCTAATAAAAATTATTGGACGGTCTGCTTACCCTCTATTTTAAATATGGTAGAGATCGTTACAACACTTCGATGAGGAGAAGGACGTCATAGTCACCACGACAACCGAAGCAGCCAAAGATCTCCGAGCGAAGCTCGCGCACCGCTTAGGAGACCGAGTAAAGACCAAGGTGCGCACTATGACCTCAATCTTGGCCAACGGGTTCAGACAGAGAGACAAATGTTACCGTCTCACGGTAGACGAAGCTCTAATGAACCATTTTGGGGCCATAGTAATGGCGGCCAAGTTGTCTGGGGCAGGCGAAATTGTCCTTATCGGAGACGTCAATCAGCTACCATTCCTGGACAGACAAAACCTTTTCAAGTTAAGGTATACCCGTCCAGACTTGGTGACTGGCATCACCCTGCAGTTGTTCTGCACACACCGAAATCCCATGGACGTGGCATACGCACTGAGCGATATATACTCCGGTATATATTCCTCCAAGTCCTCGCTGTCGCAGGTCCACTCCCTGAGAGTGATGGGTTATACGAAAGCGCAAATACCAAGCACCGCCCAAAACACCCTGTTCCTGGTTCACACGCAGGAGGAGAAAGCTTCTCTTGTGAGCCAGGGATATGGGTCTGGCGAAGGTTCGCGCACGTTGACCATACACGAAGCCCAGGGGTTGACCTACGACAGCGTCATCATCATAAACACCAAGTCCAGGAGGCTCCAGATCCATGACAGCATCTCCCACGCGGTGGTGGCGGTGTCGAGACATACGGTCAGCTGCGTCTACTACACCGACGACGCCGACGACGCCACAGGCCGCTTCGCAAAGAGAGCGATGGGCGCGCCGACGAAAACGGTCATCGAATACAATATGAAGATGGCCATACAACACCGAGACGCGGACGTCGTGGACTCACTGATCAGGCTAGCGAAGTCCCTGGTCAAAAAAGCCTCACCATAACATCTAAACACCACCGAACAAGTCCCAAGTTCCCAACCCAACATCGCATCCAAAACCTAACCAACATACCTATTGTAACCGTAGTAAATAAATAAGTAAACTAAATTGTAAAACTTCAGAACACTATTAGAAATAAGAAGTATTGTAACCTAACCTAACTCATATACTAGAAATCGTATCAAATCTGAAACATATTATCATAATAATTTGTAACTGTAATAAATAAAAAATATTGTAAAACTTTAGACCAAATTTAGATTAAGAAGTATTGTAACCAAACCTAATCAGTATACCAGAAATCGCATCCAATCTGTAGAATATGACATAATTTGCAACTGTAATAAATAAATAAATAAACAATAATGTAAAACTTTGGAACTAAAACGTATTAGAATAAGAAATTAATTGTAATGACTGTGTAGTAACTGTATAAAAAAAAAAAAAAAAAAAAAAAAAAAAAAAAAAACCAACAAACAAATAACGTCTGCATGAGCATGCCTAACAAAAAACTAAATAATAATAATAAAAAAAAAAAAAAAATCACATTTATATACCTAGGATGGACTCACGTAGACTATAAGTTAGAATGTAAGATTATTAACAATAAATGTCCAAAGTAGGAGTTCAGTAACTCTCTCTTAATGATAAAAAATAATGTAAACAATTAAATAATTTGTAAACAATGGCGCGGACCCCCATGTCCGCGGTAATTTCTTTTTAAAAAAAAAAAAAAAAAACCTAACCTAACCTAACCTTTTTTTTTTTTTTTTTTTTTCTTTCACGTGGAGAAATGCTCATGCATACTGCACTACTACGGGGAGATAGTGCAGTTATGTGGGACTCTAACCCACTAAAACTCCACGGTGTCCTCCTCTGCCGCTTACGGCGGGAACACGGGCACGCGTTAGCACTCATCCGTGAACCCGCCGCGGCCGTCCGTTACCGGACCCTCCTCTGGGGAGTACTCCCCATCACCGGCGCACCAGAACACATAGCACGCCGTGACCACCCCAGGGACCAAACCAGCACATGGGCGCCAGACGACCCCGTGTCTGGACACCCTTGGTCCCCCTGTGACGGGTCAGAACATTGGCCCCGCAGCCTGCCAATTTTTGGCTGCAGAGGATAGGGAGAGCGGCCAACGCAATACCGGCACTCCTCTTCCCCTGCAGCCCCACCGCGTCCGCCATCTTACGGTGGCGACCCCGTCAAGGCCGCGGAAGGTAGGGAGAGCGGCGCACCGTAATACCGGCACTCCTCTCCCGCCGCGGCCTTCAACCCTCAGCCGCGACGCCCCCGTTACGACATCGCGGCCCGCCTCAGTTGCGATGCCGCTCAAGCGGCACCGCAACCTACTTTTGGCCGCTACGTCGTCGGCTTGGTAGCAAAAGCCCTGACGAGCGGCCCCTCCTCGGGTTCCTCTTAGCTTCACCGTGGGGCTCAAAACCACGGCTACTGAGCCCCCCCGCCTCGACAATGCGGGAACCCACCGGGGGGGAACCTTTTTTTTTTTTTTTTTTTCACGTGGAGAAATGCTCATGCATACTACACTACCACGGGGAGATAGTGCAGTTATGTGGGACTCTAACCCACTAAAACTCCACGGTGTCCTCCTCTGCCGCTTACGGCGGGAACACGGGCACGCGTTAGCACTCATCCGTGAACCCGCCGCGGCCGTCCGTTACCGGACCCTCCTCTGGGGAGTACTCCCCATCACCGGCGCACCAGAACACATAGCACGCCGTGACCGCCCCAGGGACCAAACCAGCACATGGGCGCCAGACGACCCCGTGTCTGGGCACCCTTGGTCCCCCCTGCGACGGGTCAGGACATTGGCCCCGCCGCCTGCCAATTTTCGGCTGCAGAGGATAGGGAGAGCGGCCAACGCAATACCGACACTCCTCTTCCCCTGCAGCCCCACCGCGTCCGCCATCTAACGGTGGCGACCCCGTCAAGGCCGCGGAAGGTAGGGAGAGCGGCGCACCGTAATACCGGCACTCCTCTCCCGCCGCGGCCTCCAACCCTCAACCGCGATGCCTCCGGTACGTACGACATCGCGGCCCGCCTCAGTTGCGATGTCGCCCAAGCGACACCGCAACCTACCTTTGGCCGCTACGTCGTCGGCTTGTCAGCAAAAGCCCTGACGAGCGGCCCCTCCTCGGGTTCCTCTTCGCTTCACCGTGGGTGTCCAAGCCACGGCTACTGAGCCCCCCCGCCTCGACAATGCGGGAACCCACCGGGGGGGACCGGGGGGGAACCTAACCTAACCTTTTTTTTTTTTTTTTTTTTTCACGTGGAGAAATGCTCATGCATACTACACTACCACGGGGAGATAGTGCAGTTATGTGGGACTCTAACCCACTAAAACTCCACGGTGTCCTCCTCTGCCGCTTACGGCGGGAACACGGGCACGCGTTAGCACTCATCCGTGAACCCGCCGCGGCCGTCCGTTACCGGACCCTCCTCTGGGGAGTACTCCCCATCACCGGCGCACCAGAACACATAGCACGCCGTGACCACCCCAGGGACCAAACCAGCACATGGGCGCCAGACGACCCCGTGTCTGGGCACCCTTGGTCCCCCCTGCGACGGGTCAGGACATTGGCCCCGCCGCCTGCCAATTTTCGGCTGCAGAGGATAGGGAGAGCGGCCAACGCAATACCGACACTCCTCTTCCTCTGCAGCCCCACCGCGTCCGCCATCGTACGGTGGCGACCCCGTCAAGGCCGCGGAAGGTAGGGAGAGCGGCGCACCGTAATACCGGCACTCCTCTCCCGCCGCGGCCTCCAACCCTCAACCGCGATGCCTCCGGTACGTACGACATCGCGGCCCGCCTCAGTTGCGATGTCACCCAAGCGACACCGCAACCTACCTTTGGCCGCTACGTCGTCGGCTTGTCAGCAGAAGCCCTGACGAGCGGCCCCTCCTCGGGTTCCTCTTCGCTTCACCGTGGGTGTCCAAGCCACGGCTACTGAGCCCCCCCGCCTCGACAATGCGGGAACCCACCGGGGGGGAACCTAACCTAACCTTTTTTTTTTTTTTTTTCACGTGGAGAAATGCTCATGCATACTACACTACCACGGGGAGATAGTGCAGTTATGTGGGACTCTAACCCACTAAAACTCCACGGTGTCCTCCTCTGCCGCTTACGGCGGGAACACGGGCACGCGTTAGCACTCATCCGTGAACCCGCCGCGGCCGTCCGTTACCGGACCCTCCTCTGGGGAGTACTCCCCATCACCGGCGCACCAGAACACATAGCACGCCGTGACCACCCCAGGGACCAAACCAGCACATGGGCGCCAGACGACCCCGTGTCTGGACACCCTTGGTCCCCCTGTGACGGGTCAGAACATTGGCCCCGCCGCCTGCCAATTTTCGGCTGCAGAGGATAGGGAGAGCGGCCAACGCAATACCGGCACTCCTCTTCCCCTGCAGCCCCACCGCGTCCGCCATCTTACGGTGGCGACCCCGTCAAGGCCGCGGAAGGTAGGGAGAGCGGCGCACCGTAATACCGGCACTCCTCTCCCGCCGCGGCCTTCAACCCTCAGCCGCGACGCCCCCGTTACGACATCGCGGCCGCGCCGCCTCAGTTGCGATGCCGCTCAAGCGGCACCGCAACCTACTTTTGGCCGCTACGTCGTCGGCTTGGTAGCAAAAGCCCTGACGAGCGGCCCCTCCTCGGGTTCCTCTTAGCTTCACCGTGGGGCTCAAAACCACGGCTACTGAGCCCCCCCGCCTCGACAATGCGGGAACCCACCGGGGGGGAACCTTTTTTTTTTTTTTTTTTTTTGATCCGGGGTGGAAAATCCTCATGGATGTCCGCCGCCCTGGGGCGGGCGACGGGGTCTGTCAGACTCTTACTGACTAAAAACCACCCCGGTGTTCCATCTCACACCTACGCCGGGGGTCGCGGGAACGTACGATCCTTCCGCAACCCCCGGCTGGTGCCGGCCCGCCTTAGCGGGCCCCGTCTGGCCGGGGGGGGGAGTGAGGTGTTTGACTCCCCCCGCGACGCCTAAGAGGGGCGCGCGTGGAACACGTCGCGCCGCCACCTCGGGTCCTGATGTGTGGGGGGCGACGGACGTCCCCGAGTCCGTCGCCCCTGGACCCGTTTAGGGGGGCTGGAAGAGGGCGTTGTCCGCCCTCCGCCGACGCCCGGTGCGCCTGCTGCGGGCAGGGTGAGTGGACGAGATCTCCCTCTCCCTTTCCGCAGCCTCCTTCTGCGAGACGACCGTTTCGCAGAAGGAAACCACCGCGTCCCAGGACTCCTCGCTGTCGACCATGGACTCGACCACGGCCGGCAGCGAGAGGTCACTGCCTACTTCTGAGATGAGGGCACGGCGCGGCTCCTCCCAAGCGGCACACTCTGCCAGCGTATGCCACGCCGTGTCCTCCCGGCAGTCGACGCAGTGGTGACACCGGGCGTCCGGCTCCCTGTTAATGCGACACAGGTACTTCCCGAAGCAACCATGCCCCGAGAGCACCTGCGTCACCCGAAACGACAGGGAGCCGTGCCTCCTCCCGAGCCAGCGCTCGAGTACTGGCCGGACCGCCTCGATGGTACCGAGGCCGGCGGTAGGGCGCGAAAGCCTGTCCCGCCATTCCGCCACCAGGACCTCGCGAAGCTGAGACCGACGCAGCTCCATGTGGCGCTGCGTCAGCCCCTCGCCTCGCGCCCGCGCTTCCTCGCGCCACCGGTACAGTGACGCGAGTACTTTCGCCTCCAGGTCCCAGGGCGGTGTGACGAAAGGGGTTTGCGTGGCGCAGGTTATAAAAATAAGACCACGCAACCTTGTCAACATAAAAATATATATTTAGAAAAAGAAAAGGTGTGGGTAGGTCTACGGGTCACAATTTTCCCAGAGTCAACCCTGTGGGTAGCGCTGTACTGCCCTGATAGCTGGCGTGGCGATGACCGCAGCGAGGTGCCACGCTGGATGCGCAGGGGTGCCGGTCGACAGGTGTTTGC
Organism: Luperina nickerlii; assembly: GCA_963855955.1. Taxonomy (NCBI): domain Eukaryota; kingdom Metazoa; phylum Arthropoda; class Insecta; order Lepidoptera; family Noctuidae; genus Luperina; species Luperina nickerlii. The sequence continues at coordinate 65,806 of OY979665.1, forward strand.
GCCGACCTTCGTAAGTCAGCTCGGCCCACTTGGCAAGACGGCCAACAAATGGGACGTCCGATGCCTGGACGTTACAGCACGCACGAGTCACGACGGAACCAGCCGCGTAGCTCCAGATGTGCGGCCGTGAGCTTGAGGTGTTCCCTAACCGGAACTTTGGACCCTGGAACATGACGTCCAGCGTGTCACGAGATGACCATTGGTCAACTCCGCTGATTGCGACACCAAGCTAAGCAGAGCGAGTAGCAATAGCAGTGCGCTAATGAAGGTGTTGGTGGATTGTCACAATCAGACGGAGTTTACAAAATGGAAGAGTGAAAAAAGGCATGATGCAATACATTTTGAGTGTGAAGCACGAAAAGTCAAAATGCATTAAGCTGAAGGCCTTAGATTAAAATGAATTACATTATTTAGCGTATATTAAATTCAGATAAAATAAGCATACATGCCAAGTTAACCTGCAAGAAAAAAACACAAAATATACGCATGAAAATGCTATCCAACACTTACCCAGTATGGGGGTTTCAAAGACACCGAATTTAAATGCTCGATGGCGGAGAATTATGTAGATTAGGTAGTTGTTTTTAAGCCCGGATAATGGCGAGTTAAGACACGTGTGAAATCACTGATATCAATTATCTGGTGAGACGTGTGACCGCTTCGGGAAAAACCAAAATTCCTAATGACGAACGAAAGACGCGTTGGATAGAGATGGGACATGCGCGGGCGCATAGATAAATTCTCACTCGCGCGCCGATAGCAGAACATTTTGTGCTTTTAGTAATCACTATTTACTACCGCACTAGGTACTTGCAATATTCTGTGGTTGTCATATTTTGACGTCTGCGTTTGTTTGACAGTTGATGTATGTAAACATTGGAATGTTGCTGTGATTTTGTTGTTAAATTAGTTAAAATGTGTTTAATTATGCAAAATGTAACGTACGACGTTACAGCGGGGATCCAGCCAGTACGCAAGCCGCCTCGTAGGAGATCGTGCGATACCCCCGGACGACTCTGACGGCCATCGCTCTCTGCGGCTTTCGCAGTACTGCGATGCTTCCGGCCGTCAGGTCAGTCGCCCAGATCGGGGCCCCATACAGGGCCATGGATCGCACGATCCCCACGTAGAGCCGCCTACAGGCGGCGCTCGGGCCCCCCAGATTGGGAAGCAACGTTGACAGCGCCCCAGCAGCGCCCAACAACTTGGGCGCCAGCCGCCGGAAGTGGGGGCCGAAATCCCACCGGCTGTCGAGCACCAATCCCAGGTACTTCATGGTGGACTCGACAGCGATCCGAGCCCCCCCGACCACGATGTGTGATCCGGGCGGCGGCGCCCGCCGGGGGCCATGAAACACCATGGCCTCCGACTTGTTGAGGGCCACCTCTAGGCCCAGGCGACGTATGCGGCTCACCACCTGTGACACCGCAGCCGTCGCCAGCAACGTTGCCTCCCTGTGCGAGCTCCCCCGGGCAGTGACCAGCGTGTCGTCAGCATAACACGTAAGGTCCACGCCCGGTTGGAGCTCGCCCCTCAACACCCAGTCGTACCCGATGTTCCACAGGAGCGGGCCCAAGACCGAGCCCTGTGGAACACCGCACGACATGTGGTGCTGGTGTCCGCCATCACGTCCCACGTAGGTGACACACCTCTCCGACAGATAAGCCCCAACGACGTGGCGGAGGTAGGGAGGCACCCGATGGTACCGCAGTGCCTCCCGAATACAACTCCAGGGCAGGGTGTTGAAGGCGTTGGATATGTCCAAGGACACCGCCAACATCACCCCGCCCCGGGCCACCGCTTCCTCCGCCAGGACCCTCACTCGCGACACAGCGTGAATGGTGGAGCGCCCATGCCGAAAACCGAACTGGCTGCCGTCCAGGTCCGGCCCCTCTCCGCACAAGTGGCCGACGAGGCGGGCTGCTATTATTCGCTCGAACAGCTTACCCACCTCGTCTAGCAGCACTATGGGCCGGTACGCGGACGGCGAGTCCGCAGGGCGCCCCGCCTTCCTGAGCAGGACCAGACGACCAGATTTCCACAAAGTGGGAAACTGGCCCCGCTCAAGGCACGCTGTGTAGAGTCCTCTCAGTTGGGGCTCAAGCTCCTTCAGAGCGAGGGCTAACACGCAGCCGTGGATCCCGTCGGGCCCCGGAGCCACGTTCTTGGCCCGGAGCCTCATCACGGCTGCCCCCATCTCTGCCTGTGTCACCTCTGGGACGCTGATGGCGTTCTCTTCGGTGGACTCTGCGGCCGTGGGCAAAGCCATCGGCGGCGGAGTGTGCTCCGCTCTCGCCGGGAAGAGGGCTGCGACCACCTCCTCCAGCAGCTCGGGTTGGAGACTCTCCGTAAGCGGGGGCGCCGCGGCTCGAAGTTTCCCTCGAACCGCGCGATAAGGGCGCCCCCACGGATCCCCGTCTAGAGTCTCCAACATCTCCTCCCTGGCTCGCGACTTCGCCTCGCCGATGGCCAGCCACAGAGTCCTCTTCGCCGCGCGGTACACCTCATACAGCGCGGCTTCTTCGTCAGGGACCCGAAGACGTCTCCTCCGGTATCGGGTGTACTGGCGCCTGACCGCCACGCACGCGACGCGCAACTGCGCGATCTCGGCGGTCCACCAGTACACCTGGCGCCTTGCTGACTGTGCGTGGACCCGGGGCATGGACGCGTCGCTGATTTGCGTCATCGCCCCGCGGAACCACAGCGCCTCCTGCTCGACGTCAACGGGTCCGTTCGTCGCCGACTCCCGGAACCAGGCCTGGACAATAGCGGCCTCCTCGAGAAGCTCCCTGTCGATGCGCTTACGCGCCCAGCGCGGACCGTCCGCACGCGGGGCCGGTAAACCGCGGCCGCCTGCGGTCTGGGCGGAGACGTCGAAACGGATGTACCGATGATCCGACAACGTCTCCACCTCCGCGGCGACACGCCAGTCGCGGACACGGCTCGCGACAGCGGGGCTAGCGAACGAGACGTCCACTATTGAACCGCCCCGCTGCCGCACGCACGTGTGCTCCGTGCCCCGATTTAGGACGGTCAAGCCAGTCGTGACCGCCCACTCTTCCAGCACCTCGCCCCTGGCATCCGTCACCGGAGATCCCCACGCCGCAGATTTAGCGTTGAGATCCCCCAGCAACAGTACCGGGCGAGGGTGGAGTCGGCCCACGACGGCACCCAACTCGACAAGAAACCTCTCGAAGTCGGCGAGACTCTTGTTGGGCGAAAAATACGCCCCAACCGTGCCAATGCCGTCCACGAGGGCGGCCACCCAGCCGTGACCTCGGGACGGGTTGGCAAGAGCCCCGCCAATGATGGCCACCAAACCGACTAGGTCTCCCACCCAGTTATCCCTGGGGGGGACAAAGTACGGTTCGGCGACCACAGCCACGTGAATCGACCACTCTGTCATGCTCTGGAGCAAGAGATCCTGAGCTCTGGCAGAGTGGTTGATGTTGCCCTGGAGGAAATGGTACAGCGCCATTAGGCACAGTCCATTCCCTCCGCACCATTCCTAGGCCGGGAGTCGGCCGAAGGGAGACCAGGCTGAGGGGGGGGTAAAGAGCCCCCGGCAACCTTGGCACCCCTTCTCTTCCCCTTTTGGGCAGGCCCGCCACAAGCCTTTCCGCCCGCTCTGTGCCCAGCGGGCCTCCCTGCAGCTGTACAGAGGCTGCAGTTTGGCGCCGCGGAGCACTGGGCCGCCTTGTGGCCGGCCTGACCGCAGCGATAGCACAGCTCGCTGCGGTCTACGCACGAGGTGCACCGTGCCCTGACATGCCCAATGTCAAGGCAACGGTAGCACCGCAAAGCCCTGGGTTGCAGCTGCCTCACCCTCGCCGCAACCCACCCCACCAACAGACGCCCAGCGTCGGCGACTTTGTTCGCCGCCGCCACCGGGCACCGCACCCAGATCGCGCCGAGCCCGGAGGCGTCGACGCGAATCTCGCCCGTCCGCACGTCCCCGGGCGGACATCCACCGGCCTTGGCGACGGCCGCCGCGACCTCAGCCGGAGTCGTCGAGTCGTCCAAGCCGTCGACGCGCAGTTCAGCGGTCTTCATCGGCCTGGACACCCGAACGTCCTCCGGGTTGAGGACCTCCCGCAGCTTCGTAGCCAGGACGTCCGCCTTTTCGCCGCTAGAGGCACCCGACACCTCCAGCAGTCGCGCCCCCGTAATCGCCGACCTCATTTTGAGGCCGGACGGTATCCCAAGGTCGGGAAACGCGACCTTGGCTTTGGCCTCCATAAGGACCGCCTTGTATGAGACGCCCCTTTCGACGGCTCCGGGCTGCAGCGTAATGACTACAGCCGCGGAGCGTGGGGCTCTGGCTCTAGGCGGTCCCTTTGCCTTGTTGGGTGTCGGTGCTCCAGCGGGTTCCGGTGGTGGCGGCGCCGTCTTTCTCTTTTTACGGCGGCCCCTCTTGACGACCGTCGTCCAGGTCTCCATGGTGGACCCGGGTCCGGTCGTCGAGGGTGCGGTCGCCGGGGGTGCGGTCGCCGAGGGTGTGGTCGCAGGAGGTGCGGTCGCTGGTGGTGCGGTCGGCGGGGGTGCAGACTTGCCCCCCACGGGCTTTCCGCGTCCTTCCGCGGGCTTTTGGGCCCCCTTGGGTTTGCCGGCTGTCGGGCCCAGCTTAGCGGGCTCCCCCTCCCTCTGCCCGTCAGCAGCGAGCGGCGGCCGGAGATTCTTCGCCGGGAGGAGCCTCGACTCTAGGCCCTGCAGCCGGGCATTCATCATGCCCCCACACTGCATCATGCAGATGCGAACGATCTTCTCGATCTCCGCATCCGCATGCTGCGTAGGGGCAGGGACCAACGACGGAGCCGACGGTGGCGGGGCACTGACGGGAGCGAAACCGGCAGCCGCAGGACGCCTCTGCTGCCATTCCGTCCTCTGCGCGGCAAGCTCCCGCTTGAGGTCCTCGAGCTCGGATCGGAGACGGCTGTTCTCCTCCCACAGCTTCGCCGTCTCCTCCGAGCTCGTGCGATCAAGGAGGACCCCAACTGCCTCCCTGATGCCGTCAGCCGCCTCCTTCAGGGCGCGCGTGAACGTGCCCTTCAGGCTGCCGGACTTAGTGGCAACCTTCAGGACGACGTCCACGCCGTCCAAAACTTGGCGACTGAGCGCCACCGCCGACAGGCTTCCCCCGGCAGCCGCCTGAGCAGAGCGTCGCTCTCGGGCCAGTCGGGCCATTTCACCGACCTCGTCAGCCGCCACCAACTTCCGCTGCGCCCGCTTTGCGGCGTTCGCCTCCGCCTTATTGGACCCCAGCGAGATCAGCGAGGAGTCCTCGCTCAGGTCCACTATCGAGGGCCCCGGGTCACTTTCTGCGCCCTCCACCGGACGCTCTACGGGAGCCGGTGTTGCGGGCCGAGAGATCGGCACGAAGCGACCCACTCGGTCACGGCTCGGCAACCGAGCGGAGGCTCCGCTCGCCCGACCTCGCCCTCTCTGTGCCGTTGGCACCTTGGGGGCCGACAGATTCTCCTCACTGGAGGAGAGGCCCATCGACCCCGAGTCCCTGCTTAGTGGGCGCTTCCTCCGAGATTTGGAGGTGCACCCCTGCAAGTCTTGGTCCTTTTCAGGACATGAGCCTCCTCGGCTCTTGTTGCCGTCCACGACGGCAAGCGGTTCGCTTGCGTCGCACAGGCGCTCCAGGCTAACCCGGAGCGCCTTTTCTTGCGAGGCAAGCGCAGGTTGACGCAGGTCGGCAGTGGTCTGCCGGCCCACGAGACTAATGTTGCCCCCCCCAGATACGAAGGGGCTGCCTTCCGAGGAAGGGCGGGATTCTCCCTCCTTGGGTAGGAGGGTACCCGCCTGGGGAATTGTTTTGGCACCAGTCTTTTTCATTTTTTCCTTTTTAAGGGTGAGGTCCCTTGTTAGCGCTAGCTTACCGGATGCCCTCCGGCCATACATCCCCTCGGCACGCTAGACCTTAGGATTGGGGTAATTTTTTATAGAGGTTGTCTTCCTCGTGGCCCGAGCCTCAGTGGCCCGGACCCCCGGTCCTGAAAACTCAGGATTACGGGGTGGCCGACGATTGGGCAGAACCAACCGCCGCCCCGGCGCGGGCGTCCCCACGCTGCCGCCGGATGCCGGACAGACGCAGCGGGGTCAATGGACACCCTCACCACCCACGCCCTCGTGGGTACTGCGGCGCGAACCGCCCCTTCCCAGTCTACGCCCACTCACATCCCTCTGTAAGCAGAGGAGGAGTGGACGTACGACCGCCCGTCTGTAGCCCGGTTCCCTTCACCGACAATCAAAGATGATCGGTGATTGGAACCATGACCTTCCCCCGTGTGTTGAAAATTAGCCGCCGGCCCCAATTGTCCACCAAAACCTGGTGGGCAATTGGAGCCGTCGTTGCCCAGGGTGCGCCACGAGGAGGCTTTTCAACGTGCACCCCAACCTAACCTTTTTTTTTTTTTTTTTTTTTTTTTTTCACGTGGAGAAATGCTCATGCATACTACACTACCACGGGGAGATAGTGCAGTTATGTAGGACTCTAACCCACTAAAACTCCACGGTGTCCTCCTCTGCCGCTTACGGCGGGAACACGGGCACGCGTTAGCACTCATCCGTGAACCCGCCGCGGCCGTCCGTTACCAGACCCTCCTCTGGGGAGTACTCCCCATCACCGGCGCACCAGAACACATAGCACGCCGTGACCACCCCAGGGACCAAACCAGCACATGGGCGCCAGACGACCCCGTGTCTGGACACCCTTGGTCCCCCTGTGACGGGTCAGAACATTGGCCCCGCCGCCTGCCAATTTTCGGCTGCAGAGGATAGGGAGAGCGGCCAACGCTATACCGGCACTCCTCTTCCCCTGCAGCCCCACCGCGTCCGCCATCTTACGGTGGCGACCCCGTCAAGGCCGCGGAAGGTAGGGAGAGCGGCGCACCGTAATACCGGCACTCCTCTCCCGCCGCGGCCTTCAACCCTCAGCCGCGACGCCCCCGTTACGACATCACGGCCCGCCTCAGTTGCGATGCCGCTCAAGCGGCACCGCAACCTACTTTTGGCCGCTACGTCGTCGGCTTGGTCGCAAAAGCCCTGACGAGCGGCCCCTCCTCGGGTTCCTCTTAGCTTCACCGTGGGGCTCAAAACCACGGCTACTGAGCCCCCCCGCCTCGACAATGCGGGAACCCACCGGGGGGGACCCCAACCTAACCTAACCTAAAAAAACCCGGGTGTTCCATCTCACACCTACGCCGGGGGTCGCGGGAACGTACGATCCTTCCGCAACCCCCGGCTGGTGCCGGCCCGCCGCAGCGGGCCCCGTCTGGTCAGGGGGGGGAGTGAGGTGTTTGACTCCCCCCGCGACGTCTAAGAGGGGCGCGCGTGGAACACATCGCGCCGCCACCTCGGGTCCTGATGTGTGGGGGGCGACGGACGTCCCCGAGTCCGTCGCCCCTGGACCCGTTTAGGGGGGCCGGAAGAGGGCGTTGTCCGCCCTCCGCCGACGCCCGGTGCGCCTGCTGCGGGCAGGGTGAGTGGACGAGATCTCCCTCTCCCTTTCCGCAGCCTCCTTCTGCGAGACGACCGTTTCGCAGAAGGAAACCACCGCGTCCCAGGACTCCTCGCTGTCGACCATAGACTCGACCACGGCCGGCAGCGAGAGGTCACTGCCTACTTCTGAGATGAGGGCACGGCGCGGCTCCTCCCAAGCGGCACACTCTGCCAGCGTATGCCACGCCGTGTCCTCCCGGCAGTCGACGCAGTGGTGACACCGGGCGTCCGGCTCCCTGTTAATGCGACACAGGTACTTCCCGAAGCAACCATGCCCCGAGAGCACCTGCGTCACTCGAAACGACAGGGAGCCGTGCCTCCTCCCGAGCCAGCGCTCGAGTACTGGCCGGACCGCCTCGATGGTACCGAGGCCGGCGGTAGGGCGCGAAAGCCTGTCCCGCCATTCCGCCACCAGGACCTCGCGAAGCTGAGACCGACGCAGCTCCATATGGCGCTGCGTCAGCCCCTCGCCACGCGCCCGCGCTTCCTCGCGCCACCGGTACAGTGACGCGAGTACTTTCGCCTCCAGGTCCCAGGGCGGGGATCCAGCCAGTACACAAGCCGCCTCGTAGGAGATCGTGCGATACCCCCGGACGACCCTGACGGCCATCGCCCTCTGCGGCCTCCGCAGGACTGCGATGCTACCGGCCGTCAGGTCAGTCGCCCAGATCGGGGCCCCATACAGGGCCATGGATCGCACGATCCCCACGTAGAGCCGCCTACAGGCGGCGCTCGGGCTCCCCAGATTGGGAAGCAACGTTGACAGCGCCCCAGCAGCGCCCAACAACTTGGGCGCCAGCCGCCGGAAGTGGGGGCCGAAATCCCACCGGCTGTCGAGCACCAATCCCAGGTACTTCATGGTGGAACCTTTTTTTTTTTTTTTTTTTTTGTCGCTGAGAAATGACATTACGCATCTCCGCTCGTCGGGGGACGACACGGAGTATGTGGGACTCCCTGCCAGGGTGGCAGTATACCCACTAAAACTCAGCGGTGTTCCCTCATCGCCTTGATGGGGGGGTCATGGGAATCCGGCTTAGCCTTTGCGTCCACAACCCCCCCGGCGCATGCCTGCCTAACTGGCGGGCCCCGCATGATCCCCCCGGCTGGGGGGCTACGGGAATGACCGGGAACACCTGGCCATTCCCGTCCGGCACTGGTGGAAGCTTGTGCAATACAGGCGAGGGTGCCCCCGCACCCGTCGCCTGCTGGCTTCCACCTGGGAGGAGTCGGAAGTCGCCCACGAGGGCTATCTCTCCCCACGCGGCGGCCACGTATCCCGGTCCCCTCTCTAATAGCGAGAGGGGAGGGGAGTCTGTGGAGGACCGCGCCGCTAGTGCCACCAAGCCGTCCTCGTCACCCAGCCAACTGCCGGGGATCGAGTAGGGCTCGGCGACCACCGCTACGTTCACCAACCACTCAGCCATGGCCTGCACCAGCAGGTCCTGGGCCGCTCTGCAGTGATTGGTGTTCGCCTGGAGGGTGCGGTGATAGGAAATCATTATTCCGACATCGCACCCCCCTCCTCAGCCACCGCCGCTGGAGCTGGAGTAACAGCGGCGGCGACAGCGGCGGTGGCGGCGACAGGGCGAACCTGCGCCGGCACTATGCCCTTCCTCGCGGGAGGCTGGCAACTCCTGCCCCCCATCCTGTGCCCCGCGGGGCGGCCGCTGGCAGCACACGCCGGGCAGTGTGGCGTGGCGACGCTGCAAGTGGCACTCCTGTGTCCCTCCTGTCCGCACTGGAAGCAAGACTCTCCCCAGTCGAACTTGGAGGGACACGTAGATCGGGTGTGGCCCGGCGCGAAGCACTTGAAGCACCGCGCAGGCTTGTCCTCAAGCAGCCGGACCACAGCCGAGCTGAAGCCCACGAGCAGCCGTCCCTTGGTCGCCTTAAGGGCGGCCACCGCCGCCGCGACTGGGCACTCGACGCGGATTGCGCCCATGCCGCGGCGGCCGGGCCTGATGGCTCTCCCCTTCACGGCGCTGGCGCTGCAGCCTCCCGCAGCGGCAACGGCCGCCACCACATCCTCTTTGGTGACCGAATCGTCCATATCGATCACCTCCAAGGATGCGGTCTTGACGGGTCTGGCGACCGTCGCCACATCCGCGATGACCTCTTGCAACTTTGTTGCAAAGAGGTCCGCGTTTGCGCTGCGCTGCTCCCCCCCGAACTCAAAAATTCGGGCTCCGGCCTGGGTGCGGCGGCACGTGATGTTACCGATCCCCAGCCGAGAGGGATCCGCGTTAGCACGAGCCCGTCTTAGGACGGACTCATACGTTTCGCCCCGCTCTGCGGCCTCCGGGGTGATGGTCACCACGACCGCTGCAGTTTTGGGAGGAACCAACTTCCTCCCGCCCGCCGGAGCCTTCTGGGCTGCCGGAGCAGTCGCAGCGGGCTTGGACTTTTTGGCCTTTCCCCCCTTGACCACTTTCGTCCACGCCTGGTTGGACGGGGTGGTGGAGGGGAGCATGGCGTCCTCCCGCTGCGTGTTCTGGGGGGCTGCCGGAGTGGCAGACGCTCCCTCCGCGCTTGTGGTGGGGGTTTGAGGGGCCTCCGTGCTCCTCTTGCCCTTCCCCTTGCCCTTGGAGGGCTTCGGGGCCTGGGCCTGCGCACCCGATTTCGGGTCTCCCGCAGGCTGCGCAGGTACAAGCACCGGCTCCGTCGGTGGCGGACTCTTATCCGCCGCTAACGGCGGGCGGAGCCGCTTTTCCGGCAGGAGCCGGTCCTCAATACCGGCGAAGCAGCCCCTGATGAAGGCCCTCTCCTCCACAACAACCCCGCGGATTATTTCCACGAGGTTGCCAGGGGAGGAGGAGCCTCCCTCTGCCGGACCAGGGGCAGGCGCAGGTTGGGCTTGCCGGGCCGTGGCCTCAGCCAGCTTCTGGTGCAGCTGGCTGACCTCCAGCTGCAGGCGATCCACCCTCGCCTGCAGCTGCCGCGTCTCTTCTGTGGCCGTGCGCTTCACCAGCTCGGTGACAATGCCGTGCATGCTCACGGCCCGACATTTGAGGGCCTTCTGGAAGGTCCCCTTCAGGTTCGAGGACTTGGAGGCGACCTCCAGTACCTCCTCCTTGTCCTGGAGCGCCATGCGCTCCAGCTCCGCCAAGGAGTGGTCGGCGTACAGCACATTGGATGTGCCATAGCCAGCCCTCGACCTGGCGGACCGCGCCTGCTGCTCCCTGACAGCGACCCTCTCTTCTAGGTCCTGCTGCAGCTGCTCCCTCCTTGCTAGGCCTAACTGACGCTCGGCGTCCACCAGACCCACGTCGTGGGTGGGAGTCGAAGCAGGAGTCGGAGCAGGAGTCGAGGCCTTTCTTGACTTCGGCCTCTTCTCCGACTTACCCACAGACCCCGAGGAGCCCCCGGACCCGAGCCTCAGGTAGGCCCGCTTCCGCTGGAGGCGGTCGTTTTCGGCCGCCGACGTGTCCATAGTGGACTCGCCGGAGTCCGAAAACTCCGCCTGCAGACTGGATAAACTGGCCACAGATGATGCGCGGCCAGCTTCGACGTGGCCCTTAGAAGGGCCGGTGGATTGGCCCTGGAAAGGGCCACTGCGTTGGCCCTGAGAAGGGCCGTTTATATCGTCCCCGGAGGGACATTCGGTTAAAAATCGCCCGGAGGCGTCTCGCCTTTGTTTTTTAGGCATCGTTGCAGACGTCCGCCTGTTGCCTGCAAGTCACAGCGCACTTTAGCCGCCGGTCTGCCACTCCGTTACGGTGGTCAGACACGGCGTTGCCCGGGGATCACGACGAGGACGTATGCGCTGTGGGGGGACCCCCTTCATGGTGGAACCTAACCTAACCTAACCTAACCTAAAGGGGTATGGGAGGGGATATATAGGGTTATAGGAAGGACATCGAGCAGGGTGGAAGATCCGCCGCTGGTAAAAGACGGGGAAGTGCTGGACGCAGAAGAGTCCGCCCGATACATAGCAGAGACCCTGTATCCAGAGGACCACCCAGCTGCGGACAACCCTCACCACAGCCGTGTCAGGCTAGAGGCAGAATCAGTGAATGAAGGGGAAAATGGTGAGCCATACGACCCTCCATTTACTATAGCCGAACTGAAGGCGTCGAGCGAGTCTTTCAACCCAAAAAAGGCTCCAGGAATGGACGGCCTCACAGCCGATATTTGCTACCGTGCTATCAGCAAAGACCCTGAAATTTTCCTGGCAATCCTGAACAGATGCCTTGCATGCAATCACTTCCCCAGAGCGTGGAAAGAGGCAACAGTGGTTGTTCTACGGAAGCCAGGGAAAACGGACTACACAACACCTAAGGCGTACCGCCCGATCGGCCTGTTGCCGGTACTCGGGAAAATTTATGAGAAAATGTTGGTGGCCCGACTCAGGTTCTACATTACACCGAGGATGAGTACTCGCCAGTACGGATTCATGCCACAAAGGAGTACCGAAGACTCCCTCTATACCCTTATGCAAAAAATACGCTGCAAGCTGAAACAAAAGAAAATAATAACATTAATATCGCTGGACATAGAGGGAGCCTTCGACAATGCCTGGTGGCCTGCTATAAGAGTCCGACTGGCTGAGGAAAGGTGTCCGGTCAACCTGAGAAGGGTCATCGACAGTTACCTGCGCGACAGGAAGGTACGGGTGAGGTACGCCGGCGCTGAGCATGAGAGAAGCACGGAAAAAGGCTGCGTCCAAGGCTCAATTGGAGGCCCCATTCTTTGGAATCTCGTACGGGCCCCCCTCCTTAAAGACCTCGAGAGAAGAGGAGACTACGCGCAAGCCTTTGCTGATGACGTGATCCTGGTATTCGATGGTGACACGGCACTGGAAATAGAGAGACAGGCGAATGCTGCCCTCGTACGTGTTCGGGCGTGGGGTGTTGAAAACAAACTAAACTTTGCACCACACAAGACCAGCGCAATGGTCATTACAAACAAGTTAAAATACGACGCCCCACGCTTGAGCATGGGCGGGGTCGACATTGCAATGTCTAATAAAATTAAAATACTAGGTGTCACTATCGACGACAAGCTCACGTTTAACGCGCACATCTCCGAGGTATGTCGTAAGGCCATCGCAGTCCACAAACAACTGAGCAGAGCCGCAAAAGTAAATTGGGGTCTAAATCCTGAAAGAGTTAAAATAATCGACGTGGCTACGGTGGAACCAATAATTCTATACGCCGCCAGTGCATGGGCGGAAGCCGCTAACAAACTGGGAACAATCAAACAGCTAGGTGTCGTACAGCGGGGAATAGCACAGAAAATGTGTAGGGCATACAGAACTGTTTCCCTAAACTCTGTGCTCCTTCTAGCCGGGATACTCCCCCTGGATCTTAGAATCCAGGAGGTGGCATCGCTGTACAAAGCCAGGAAAGGGGTGCCACAGACCATATTGGGGGACAGAGAGGTAGAGCAAATGTCCTCTGCACTAGAATCCCCGCATCCTGCGGAGCAAAGCGACTTGCAGATTGTCAGCCTGGTAAACCAGGAAGAAGTCAGCGCTAATTCGGACCAACAAGTGAAAATCTTCACCGACGGTAGTAAGATTGGGGGGCGTGTCGGAGCAGCTCTGTCCATATGGAACGGAGACACCGAGACGCGCGCCCTCAAGTTAGTGTTGCCGAATTACTGTACGGTTTACCAGGCTGAGTTACTTGCGATATGCCGAGCAACGCGGGAAATCAGGAAAAGTACGGCGCCTAGCTTTGGGATCTTCAGCGATTCCATGACGGCTCTTTTGACCGTGAAAAACCCCAGTTGCCTTCACCCCCTGGCAGTAGAGGCCAGACAGAATATTACAGCTGCATCTCTCCAGAACAAGGTCATATCCTTGTTCTGGATAAAGGCTCACGCAGGGTTGGAAGGCAACGAGAGAGCGGATCAGCTGGCGAAAGAGGCCGCCATGAACTTGAAGAAAAAACCGGACTATGATCTATGTCCGATCTCATTCGTCAAGCGCCACATACGCATGGGGACGCTTGACGAATGGAATCGGAGGTACCGGTCCGGCGAAACCGCAAAGATCACAAAGATCTTTTTCCCAGATGCGGTGGCGGCGTATAGAATAATACAGAAGATGGAAATCACCAACATCAGGGCACAGATTATGACGGGGCACGGTGGATTCTCCGAGTACCTGAATCGATTCAAGTGCAAGGGGAGTCCATCGTGCATCTGCGACCCAGACGTGGAAGAAACTGTGCCACACCTGCTTCTTGAATGCCCCGTACACGCCGCGGACAGATATTCATTGGAACAGGCACTGCAAATAAAACTAAGTAAGTATAGAGACAGTTGGGGAAGTGATGCGGGGAAAAAACAGAGGTAAATTTTTAGACTACTGCACAAAGATTGCACAGAGGGCAATAGAAAGAAATAGAACAGCTTAAGCAAATATGCTTATAGTATATTTGGATATATATGTATATATAAAGCATAGAAATAAGTACAAACATCATTAGCATAAGAGGTAGTATAAGAATAAATAGAAATAAGGTGATATTGCAAGATAAGTAAAGGTTAAAAATTGTATTAGAATAAGGAAAAAGTTGTGAAACAAATAAAAGGGCAAAATTGATTTTTATTCCCCCTAGATTAGAATAAGTAACAAATAAAATAAGAAAGAAAACTTAGATGGGCAGAATAGGGTAAAAACGGGACTCAACCCGTAAAAAAAGAATGGATGATATGATGGATGCAGAAAGATAAAGTATGCGGCATGAAAGTACGAGAGGAAAACAAGCGAGAACTGGTATGACAAAGAGGATAAGGCTTAAGATAGACTCCGATAACGTCGGAGGTAGAGAGTATAAAAAAAAAATCCTAACCTAACCTTTTTTTTTTTTTTGATCGGGGTGGAAAATCCTCATGGATGTCCGCCGCCCTGAGGCGGGCGGCGGGGTCTGTCAGACTCTTACTGACTAAAAACCACCCCGGTGTTCCATCTCACACCTACGCCGGGGGTCGCGGGAACGTACGATCCTTCCGCAACCCCCGGCTGGTGCTGGCCCGCCGCAGCGGGCCCCGTCTGGTCAGGGGGGCGAGTGAGGTGTTTGACTCCCCCCGCGACGTCTAAGAGGGGCGCGCGTGGAACACATCGCGCCGCCACCTCGGGTCCTGATGTGTGGGGGGCGACGGACGTCCCCGAGTCCGTCGCCCCTGGACCCGTTTAGGGGGGCTGGAAGAGGGCGTTGTCCGCCCTCCGCCGACGCCCGGTGCGCCTGCTGCGGGCAGGGTGAGTGGACGAGATCTCCCTCTCCCTTTCCGCAGCCTCCTTCTGCGAGACGACCGTTTCGCAGAAGGAAACCACCGCGTCCCAGGACTCCTCGCTGTCGACCATGGACTCGACCACGGCCGGCAGTGAGAGGTCACTGCCTACTTCTGAGATGAGGGCACGGCGCGGCTCCTCCCAAGCGGCACACTCTGCCAGCGTATGCCACGCCGTGTCCTCCCGGCAGTCGACGCAGTGGTGACACCGGGCGTCCGGCTCCCTGTTTATGCGACACAGGTACTTCCCGAAGCAACCATGCCCCGAGAGCACCTGCGCCACCCGAAACGACAGGGAGCCGTGCCTCCTCCCGAGCCCCGGACGACTCTGACGGCCATCGCTCTCTGCGGCCTTCGCAGGACTGCGATGCTACCGGCCGTTCAGGTCGGTCGCCCAGATCGGGGCCCCATACAGGGCCATGGATCGCACGATCTCCACGTAAACCTAACCTAACCTAACCTTTTTTTTTTTTTATCCGGGGTGGAAAATCCTCATGAATGCACACATAATATCGTCACTTAGCAAAGAACGCACTATTACGTCATATTTACAGTTTATTCGAGCTCATTATCAGTAAGTAACACACATTCGTGTTCACGGTTAGCAAGTGAGAGAGGAGCACGGAAACAAAGTAATCTATACAGGGTTCACACATCCGGTGATGCCAAACCTACAAGAAAAATATAATAAGGGCATCAATACACAGTAAAACTAAAAATAACAAACTATAATATTACTTTTAGTCATTTCTGTTACTTGAATTTATAAAAGCAGGTGCTATGATCACGGAACAGATAGGTAATAAGGTTGGAAAGGCCCTCGCTGCAATTTTGTACTAGGACCAGTGTCGCCGCTTGACTCCCACTATTTTAATTTCTACACATACGCAATACTATGTTTATAAATATTTCGCACACAACCAAATCACACACACATAAATCTCAGGGCAGATATTCGTTCGCCCACTAGCAATAAACTCCCGTAGGCATAAACACTCAAACACGCATAAATAAATGCAATAAAATTTATCATACACGCTAGTGCTTGACAAAGCCGATATTCTTTGTCGATAAATTATCTGATGAATTTACGGGGAAAAAAGAAACATTAAATAAATATTAAGAAATAATTTTATTTTACTTTGATTAATTACAAATAATCACTGTCCTTGGAATAAAACATATTTATTAAGTAATTGGCGCTTGCTATTAATTGCGAACGAATTTTTCAAAACAAAGTGTAACTTCAAGTTAATATATTTTTCAATAATTGGTGAGGTCTGTGACGTGGTGTGCTGTAGGGTATTGGCCAATCAGAATCAAAATCAGAGATTAGTAGGTATATTTATTTATTTATTTAATACTTCAAGCACATAAATGTACAGAGGCGGACTTAATGCCATAGGCATATGCATAGGTATACTAGTAGATGACAGGTCTATGACCCTTTATAACATTCGATAGGATTCATTCAGTGATTAATATAATATTTAATGTAGGTACCTACTCTAAATTAAATATTATTTAATGTACCAACTCTCCACGCACAACGGACCGAATGAGAGTCTAAGTGTGGAATCACAAACTATAGTTTTGTATAATTTAGAAGCATTTTTAAAAGTTTGTAAATGTAAGAACCATGTTTCCGTTTATTATGATTTTCTTGATGTTGACTTGAAAGAGCATGGTAGTTGAGAACGTGTCATGCTCACTTAAATGTCTCATCGATGGTGGCGCGTGTGTTGGATCATTCGGTTCCCTACAAAATGGTTGAGCTAGATGGTGCTGACCCACGCGTCATGTTCGTGAACGGGCGCCGTCGGTTGAGACTGAAGGCTTATTTTTAATCTTATACATATTTTGAAATGTTTCTTCTATTGTGTCTTTTTTTTTACATTGTTCTCACATATAGAAGCAACAATAATAATGTATCCAGGATTTTGTAATATCTTGATGTAGTCCATAGAGTTTGTTGCCCGTTCTTCTCCATAGAGATCTACGTTTTGGAATGGGCGACTAGCTTCAACTTTCTGACTAACTGACAGACTATTTAAATTTTGACAATTCAAAAGTGCCTGTACAAGGTTTAATTGAAATAAATGCTTTGAGTTTGAGTTTGGAAAAGGGAGTCCCATCATCATGTACCTACTCAAAATATGTCTAAATAAAAATATACTTTGGATTATTTTATATTAATCAAATATAAAATAATCCAAAAATTATCTTTGTCAAACGTAAATATAGTCGAGAATGCTATCGATGATTTTATTTAACCACATGGTTACCTCACTATCGATAAACATGCGCCGTGCATCATAGCCAATCAGAGCAAAGGACGAATCATCAACGGTTGAATTGAAGTGTTGAGGAGGCAATGCATGCAGTACATTGTACGCGTACTTAGTCATTGTGTTGATTGAGCGAGTACACAGTGGGCAATGTATATTTTTTGTAAATTGTTGCAATAATGTTGTTAATGTTAGGTATTTCATAATGATCAGTATATTTTTATGTTTTTGACAAATAATATTGTAATTAAGTGTTATTTTGGACTTGCCGATGGAAAGATATACCTCCTCGCTTTATACTTGAGGTCTGACTTTTTGTCTTACATGTTATAATTGCACAACACGGCATTATTAAGCAGAGTTCTGTGCTCCGAAGTATTCCGACGCGCACTGAACGCGGTGAATGTATGAATCGGTCGAGTTATGATTTTCGAATCATAACTGTGGCGCGCTTGCCCCGCCCACACCAACCTTATTATCTGTTCCGTGGCTATGATGGTTGCGACTGTACCGTTTATACCTCCTTAAGTAATAATACGTTTCCTAGGCAAGTTAGGTGGTATAAAACATTTACTTAGCACTCTTTAAGAACAATTGAAAATAGTGAGACTTATTAGAAATCTAGGTACTTATTGTTACTTGAAGTTACTATACCTAGTGTTACTGTGGTTCAGCTTTTATCTTTTATACCTACCTTAGTCATATTATGTCTTCTTGTTACTGTTACTCATCTTGATGAGTTAATTAGTTATAGCCATGACCATTGAATAAACAAAAGTTTTACTGGTCGCTTTTATACAAGCACCCGTTAAACCAATACAAACGATAACAGAGATGGAAATTAGCGTCAAAATGTTGGTTGGGAGGTACCCACATAACAACAAGGCGAGAAACAGTTCGACCTATAGATAATTGAATGTTGCGACAATACGACTGTGTTCTTGTCTTCTATCTTCATCAATAGCGACTGCTAATAACAAAAGGTCCTCGTCATCTGATGAAGAACCCACCATTAGGCCTCCCGCTCAGCAAACACGCCCAGATCTACCGTCGTCCTCTAACAAAGCCATAAAAATAGGCGAGAGTAAACTTTAAGAGAAAAAGTTACTTTTACGAAATCACATAAATTGAAAACTCCGTAATAAAAATACTTAATTACACATACCTAAATCACTTAGCACCCTGTCCGAATTTGCTAGTGTCATCGTTCGTGCTCAAACTTAGGTTTGTCTGCCGGCCGGGGAATCGAACCTGGGACCCACGCTCAGCAAGCACGCACAGACCTGCCTTCGTCCTCTAACGAAGATCGTCTACTACTGAGCTCAGTTTTGATTGCACTGCCTTTTATAATACCCTCGTGTCGCGGCGAATTCGCGACACGACACGAGCAGGTACCTGGTTAGGTTAGGATAGGTTAGGTTGCCCCCCCCCCGGTGGGTTTCCGCATTGTCGAGGCGGGGGGGCTCAGTAGCCGTGGCTTGGACACCCACGGTGAAGCTAAGAGGAACCCGAGGAGGGGCCGCTCGTCAGGGCTTCTGCTGACAAGCCGACGACGTAGCGGCCAAAGGTAGGTTGCGGTGTCGCTTGGGCGACATCGCAACTGAGGCGGGCCGCGATGTCGTACGTACCGGAGGCATCGCGGTTGAGGGTTGGAGGCCGCGGCGGGAGAGGAGTGCCGGTATTACGGTGCGCCGCTCTCCCTACCTTCCGCGGCCTTGACGGGGTCGCCACCGTACGATGGCGGACGCGGTGGGGCTGCAGAGGAAGAGGAGTGTCGGTATTGCGTTGGCCGCTCTCCCTATCCTCTGCAGCCGAAAATTGGCAGGCGGCGGGGCCAATGTCCTGACCCGTCGCAGGGGGGACCAAGGGGTTCACGGATGAGTGCTAACGCGTGCCCGTGTTCCCGCCGTAAGCGGCAGAGGAGGACACCGTGGAGTTTTAGTGGGTTAGAGTCCCACATAACTGCACTATCTCCCCGTGGTAGTGTAGTATGCATGAGCATTTCTCCACGTGAAAAAAAAAAAAAAAAGGTTAGGTTGCCCTTCCCCAACTTGGGGGGGCCCAGTGCGCGATGCCGGCAGCTCTACGCTGGCATCTTGAGGAGTATGGCCCTTTACGGGGCCCCTATCTGGGAGGACTCCCTCCGCAGGAGGGAGAACGCCGCTGCATTGCGGGCCCCCCAAAGGGCCATAGCCCAGCGGGTGGCGAGGGCCTACCGCACAGTCGGCTTCTCGGCGGCATGCGCTTTGGCCGGCACCCCGTCTTGGGAACTCGAGGCGTTGGGCGGAAGACACGGCGCAGCACACCCTTGAGGTGTGCCCGTCGTGGTTCGAGCCGCGCCGCAGTCTCACCGCGGCGATCGGAACGGACCTCTCGCTCCCCGGCCTGGTCAACGCCATGCTGAGGGACGAGGGATCCTGGGCGGCAGTCGCCTCCTTCTGCGAACACGTTATGTCCCAGAAGGAGGCGGCGGAGCGCACGCGGGAGGAAGACCCTCTCGCGGCGCCGCTCCGAAGGCGGAGGAGGGGTCGAAGACGACGTCACTATGACAGTCACCTCCGACTCCTCCCAGGTGGAAGCCAGCAGGCGACGGGTGCGGGGGCACCCTCGCCTGTATTGCACAGGCTTCCACCAGTGCCGGACGGGAATGGCCAGGTGTTCCCGGCCATTCCCGTAGCCCCCCAGCCGGGGGGACATGCGGGGCTCGCCAGTTAGGCGGGCATGCGCCGGGGGGGTTGTGGACGCAAAGGCTGAGCCGGATTCCCATGACCCCTCCATCAAGGCGACGAGGGAACACCGCTGAGTTTTAGTGGGTATACTGCCACCTTGGCAGGGAGTCCCACATACTCCGTGTCGTCCCCCGACGAGCGGATATGCGTAACGTCATTTCTCAGCGACAAAAAAAAAAAATAGGTTGCCCTCGTGTCGCATCGCGGCCGCGATTCGCGTCGCGCTTGTGTGCAAGGTGTTGCGGCGCGATAATATCGCAGAATCGCCACGCGACACGTCGCGCGACAAGTCGCGCCTGTGTGTACGGGCCTTTAAGTAATGAACACAACCCAAACGATTTTTCAAAATTCCACCCCTGTTGGGATGAAAAGCGGGGATACAGTTTATTTGAAAAATCAAGGTAATAATAATACTTATTTATCTAAATAAATGATAAAGATCATAAACACATTTTCGAAATTTTTAGAGGAAAGTACGAAATACACGCGGACGAAGTCGCGGGCAAAGTGCTAGTACTACATATAAAATTCAAAATCCTGACTGATTGACATAGTGAAGACATGAATCGCACTGCAGCGGTTTAGGCCGCGGCCTAAACCGCTGCAGTGCGATTCTGTTACCATCTCACCGTGAAAACGTAGGTGTGGTGAGCGTGGAGTGTGCTGTCAGTGTCACCCCACCTGATACTAGGGATTGACCAGGCATACATTTACAATCATAATCGAGATTTTAATAATATTATTTTATGCTAAACTATTGAATTTTTTATATAATTTCAAAGCTAGTATTTTAGTGGTTACAACAAACATTACTGTTTCCAGAATATAAAGTGATGCCAAATGTCATAATTTTATAATAACGCATCTATGTTAACAGTGCGTGACAAAACATACAAGGCGTACGCACTACTGCTTATGCTTTTGCTTTAATTGTAACTTTAATTTTTCAATATTTTTATTATTTTTTTGCTACAATATGAAAGCTTCTTAGGTATACTTTATAAACAAATACCGTAATCATAATCATAATCATTTATTTTTGCAATAAGTATAGTACATTATGGTCTTAAAGTCAGTTGAAGTTCCTAATACATAGTCAGATATAGATGACATGCAAAATTTCCAACACAATATTCATTAAAGTTGTCTTAATAAGAATAGATTAGTCATTAACATTATTTATAAATTCATTAACAGAATAAAATCGTTTTTCCAGTAGCCATAATTTAAACTTTTTAAAAAATAAATTATTAGTTAGCTCCTTCAAGTCCTTTGGTATTTTATTATATATTAGTCCACACATATTAAAAGAGTTATTTTTGTACAGAGAAGTCCTTGGCGCTCTAGGCAGAACTATTCTATCTGGATCTCTTACTTTTCTAGGGAAACGGTCTTCAGCCTTTTTAAACAAGTCGAAGTGCTGGCGAACAAATTTAGCGCATTCTAAAATGTACATACTGGGTAATGTAAGAAGTTTCAATTTTTGGAATAGTTGTTTACAGGATTCCCATGGTGGAATGCCACAAATGGCTCTGATGCATTTCTTTTGTACCCTGAAGGCTTTATCCACATCTGTTGAGTTACCCCATAGAATAAGGCCATAATTGTAAAGTCGATGCAACACAGCCGTGATACGCAGTCAGCATAGTACTTAACGACGAGGTCTTTCGCAGTGTGTAGAGAACGTAAACGAATCTGTTTAATTTGTTGCAAACCCTTTCTACGTGCTGTTTCCAGGAGAAGTGGCCATCCAGTGCTACACCCAGAAAAGTTGTTTCCTCTGTCTCTAATAGAGGTTGTCCGTTATAATTAATGTCAAGTTTATCCCGCTTGCGACCATATGTCCTGAATTGAACGATTTTTGTTTTATTAATATTTACATGCAAATTATTATAGTTTAGCCAAGAAATTATTGATTCGATTGTATTAATAATGTCAATTTTGTGATCATTTATGTCAGCTTTAATTGGTGATGTCAATATAATAGAAATGTCATCTGCAAATAATGTGCATGGATTGGGTGTGTGTTCAGGGAGATCATTAATATATAACAAAAATAAAGGAGGACTCAAAACGCTTCCTTGTGGTACACCTGAGTTGTTGCATTTTGAAAGAGATCTTATTCCCCGTAGTTCTTTATTTCTACCCATACTTAAAATTTCAACACATTGCTTTCTGCCCACCAGGTATGTTTCAAGCCAGCTAAGGGCTGGTCCTCGAATGCCATATCGTTCCAACTTTGAAAGTAATAATCTATGAGACACAAAATCAAAAGCTTTCGACATATCGAAGAAGATTACGGATACACGTTTCCCCATGTCTACTTCGTCGATAATATTTTTTACAAGATTGAAGCATGCCAGAGTGGTCGATTTCCTTTTTTGAAACCCGTATTGTTCTTGCTTCAGAATTTGATGTTTTCCGATAAATTCCATGAGCTGGTATTGCATAGCTTTTTCTAAAACTTTAGAAAAGATTGGTATAAGACTAACAGGTCTATAATTATCTGTTTTCGAGCTATCGCCTTTTTTATGAAGAGGCTTAACAATAACAGTCTTTAATAACTCTGGGAAGCAGCCATCTGAGAAGGACAAATTAATTAGGTATGTCAACACAGGAGTTATTTCGCTTGAGCACGCCTTTAGAATTTGAGTCGAGATCTCATCATACCCGACTGCTCCTGTGTTGTTTAGGGAAAGTATAATTTTTTGTATGTCAATGTAGCTGTATGGCCGAAGGAACAGACTATCGCACGTAGCTTTCCCTTTAATCTTAAAAACTAAAAAAAATATACACGAAACCTTAGGGTGGCCACATTCGACCCAGGTACTTAATATTTACATAAATTCATTCATTATTGCGTTCAGGTAAGCACTCGTTGAACCATACATAAGATAAAGAATAATGTTGGGAGTGGTGTGGAGAGTCGTTCAGGCGAGCTGTGGCGCAGGCGGTGCGCTGCTCAGGGCGCGCAGCCGCGCTAGGCGCAAGTCACGCTGCGCCCGAAGCCAGCGCCCGCAGCCGCGCTAGGCGCTGGTCACGCTGCGCCCGAAGCCAGCGCCCGCAGGCGCCGCTCAGCCAGCTCGCCGCACCGCAGCGCGTGCGAGCAGCCGCGCTAGGCGCAGGTCACGCTGCGCCCGAAGCCAGCGCCCGCAGGCGCCGCTCAGCCAGCTCGCCGCGCCGCAGCGCGTGCGCGACTCCTCCTGCAGCTGCGCGCCCTCCGCCGCGGAGCCCCGTACCATCGCAATCAGTTCTAGCTCATCTGTTGAATAGGATTAAGAAAAAGATAATTAAAAGCTGAACTTTGCGCGCCTTCTCGAACTTCCGAGTTACATTTGAGCGACAAGTTCATTAAACATATCGATACGAGGATCATACCGCAGAGCTGCGGCCAGGGCAGCAGCGGCAGGCTGGAGCAGGAGCGGCGCGCGAGCGACACGCGGTGAAGGCGCGCGGCGTGGCCGTGCTGCGGCGCGCGCGCTGCCGGCTCGTCGTGCGCCAGCACGGCGGCGCGCCCGGCGCAGCGCGCGCCGCACGCAAACTGCACCGCGTAGCGCCATGTCGTGTAGTTGCTGTGGTCCTCCTCCACCCACCACGATGTGCTGCCAACGAAAACCGTACTTATATCTATATTATGAAACTGTCTAATGATGTTGTTGAATCTTTCATGACCCTTGTTCAATGAGACCATAATAATGTTCCCAAGTAGCAAACAAGATTATCTAAAGAAGGTTTTTGCTAAATCAAAAAGGATTTCGTTAAGTCTTTTCTTAGTATCAAACTACCGCTATTTAAGCAAATTAGAAATACCGAAAACCAGATATATTATAGATATATTTCAGTCTATTTCTTGATCTGAATTCAACCTACAAGATATCTTGAAATCAGTGTTTAGAGTTTTGCAAAACCTAAAGTTTATCTAAACAGTAGTATTTTAACTCCTTCTTAACATGTTCTTAAATGCTATGCCCAGTATTACTTAACTGACCCTTGAAGTGTATCTAGGAGATATCTTGAGAGACATACTAGTTATAGCCAAAACAACAGCTGGAATTCGTCTACTTGCCTTCAAGATTCTACAATACCTTTTTAGGACATTTGTTTGCTACTTGGGTTTGGTAACATTTCATTACAATCTATACATATACATACATATGAAATTCAAAGTCCTGACAACGCACCGCCCAAACAGCCGGTTCTAGAGACATGAAATTCGGAGCGAGTGTTCTTTGTGAAGAATGGGTATCCACTATAATCCGCGCGGAACTAGTTGGCCGCGCCTTAGGTATGTGAGCGGTGGGATGGAGGGGCAGGGGCGCTTTGTCATGACTCAGTACGTGCATTGCGAATAATAGGCAAACCTGCCGCCATCAGCCCCGTCCCCACCCAAAGCGCGGCCAACTAGTTCCGCGAGGACTATAAGGGTTTTTCAAAATTCCACCCCTAAGAGGGTGAATGGGGGAGGGTAAAATTTCACGCGGACGAAGTTGCAGGCAGAAGCTAGTACTATTATAAAACAAATAAAATTCTAAATGCTGTGCGCACTTTGTGGCCGTCGTTCCATTTCTGGCTTGATAGCTGCGCCTTGACAACTACTTATCTTTGAAGCGGCTCATGTAAACGTGTATGGTCGTAGCAAAGCGTACTCACACGTCCGGCTGATTGGAGAAATCTGCGAGCGAGTGCGCGATGTCCTTGGGCGCGTGCGCAGGGAAGTGGTGCGCGGACGAGAGGGAAGCGGGCAGACGCACGGTCTGCAGCGCGGCCAGCGCCGCCGTGAGCGCCGCCGCCGCCTGCAGCAGCCCGCGCCCGCGCCGCCACGCCGCGCCGTAAGCGCGCCTCACGCCCATCGTGTGCGCCACGCCGACTCACCTGAAAAATAGCTTCTTTGTGTGACATGATTTCCTACAGAGGTATTACATGCTTTACGTATCGCCACATTGCAATAGTCGGTAAAGTATACGCCATCTCTTCTCCAACCGCGAGCACGTGCAGAAGCACCCACCACGTCGACTGTGCGTATGGAACCATCGAGACTGAGAGTATGTCGGGCCCTGCGGGGTACACAACAGCACTATTCACACACATTAACAGACTCATTTTTGGACTCGCCCTAGTTCTTGTTTAGAAATAGATTTCGAGCATATAGCATCATTCTCATATCTTTGCAATTTGGCACATAGTTGTAGGTAAGCATGTAGAGGTGTTAACTGTTACTTGCCACTGGGTACGTGCGTCCGGTACGGTAGGCAGCTCTATGAGGTAGCTGCTATTAACAACGAGGGGTACGCTTAAAGTTATTTAGGGTTCCGCAGCCAAAAGGGTAAAAAACAAAACCCTTAAAATTTCGTCCTGTTCCTCTGTCAGCATGCCCCAGCCATTTTACTCGGAGAATGTTGGCACTAAATCGATGTTTTGAAGGAAAACGTGCTGTTAGCTGAACAATGGAGTACGTAGTGAACTTACGAAAAGAGATAAATAATGAAATCAATATCCAATGAAAATGATTACCTACTCCCCCACACATGAACCCCCCTACACGTCGTGTAGTTTTGAATTATCTAGTACTAGCTTCTGCCCGCGCCTTCGTCCGCGTGAAATTCGTACTTTCCTCTAAGCATTACGAAAATGTATGTGTGACAGATTGTAGTAACTTGATGTGCTGGCGTCTGTACAAACAGATAAGTATTTTCGATTTCATTTATTTGTATTGTACTTATTGCGTCTCGACAAAAATCACGAAGATTTTTATTCGCAGTGCGTGTTAAAGGCTCCTTCAAACAGGCGCGACACGCGATAAGATCGCGCGCGACACAAAGGAACCGCAAGTCGCGCAACGAGCGGTGCCTTTGTGTCGCGCGCGATTCTCGTCGCGCGTCGCGCCTGTTTGCAGGAGCCTTAATTGAAATTCCCTATACTACCTATACGTAACCTGCGAGAATTAAAATCGCATGGTGAGATTTCGCAGTGCGGCCTTAGCCTTATACTTTCGTTATGTCTGTCCATCTGTGTGTCCGTCCATCCAGAAGTCAAACAGCCATTTTACTCGCGACTATTTTTGTACAGTACCCAGTACTTGGTACTTTGGTCCCATATCGATGAAAATTAAATAAATTCATACACCATTGTGTAATGGTGCACACCGTTAAACAATGGTGTAAGTACCTATTGAAATTACGAAAAAATAATCAGGGGTGGCACTCCCCACCCAACCGAGGGATGAAAATAAATTAAGCGTGTGGGGTATCGTTGAGTCCCATCGGTAATTAAAAATATAATGATATTTCTATTCCAATATACGACTTATTTATTTAGGTCCATAGTTTGTGAGATATGGGATGTTTTTCATAGTTTTTCCGAGAAATACTAAAACTTGTTTTAGGGATGGGTAAAATCAATAATGTGCATGCGTAAAAATTCATCCTAAGTTCAGAACCCTTCACAAACAACTATGATAAATGATTTTATTTTTGTAAGTAGGTTTGCACAAACACTTTTACACGTCAATCTTATATTTTTTAAACTAGATGAGGTCGGCGTAACTCAATATTTCAATTAAACCTTGTACAGGCACTTTTGAATTGTCAAAGCACACACATGTTTTTCTTTAGGTAAGCGCGAGTTGAAATTGTTAGTCTAATGGTACTAGCTACAGCGGTGCTATTCTGTAAAAATCTCACCGTGAAAACTTAAGTGAAGTGAGCGTGGAGTGAGCTGTCAATAGTGTTAATTCCTAGCAAAAACAAACTCACTTCACCTAAGTTTTCACGGCGAGATTTTTACAGAATCGACCGGCTGGTTATATTATAGCCGTGTGCCCAATGAGATGTCCCATCTACAAAAATTACGAACTTCCACACAAACTTGTATTGAACCCCTTTAGTTAGGCCATTGATTATTATCTTCTAGAATATAGCCCCAGCAGTCGAGAGCGTGCGTTGTCTGGCAGTGAATTCAGTGGAGATTTTATTAAGAAGACTAGCTTCTGCCCGCGACTTCGTCCGCGTGAAATTTCACCCTCCCCTCATTCACCCTATTAGGGGTGGAATTTCTAAAAACTAGGGATGCCTCGATACGCCTTTTTGCCGATACGATACCGATACCGATACTCTTATAAAAATATCGGCGATACCGATACGCTTACTGAATTAAAAAAGAAAGGTAGATTATTATAAAACACAATTAATTAATAGTTTTAGTAATCAAAATTAACATTTATAAGATTTTTATGGAATTATCAATTGTCGAAATTTCAAAGTGATTCCATATAGCACTTTTGTGTTTTGAAGTTGATATGACTAGGTACTATTTATTTTATTTGACTCAAACGAGAAAGCTCTCAAAAGGAATATTTTTTTCCCGTTTTTGCATCATTTTTCATTGATGCTCCGCTCCTATTGGTCGTAGCGTGATGTTATATAGCCTATATAATAGCCTTCCTCGATAAATGGACTATCCAACACAAAAATGTTTCAATTCGAGCCAGTAGTTCCTGAGATTAGCGCGTTCAACCAAACAAACAAAAAAACAAACAAACAAACTCTTCAGCTTTATAATATAAGTATATTATAGTATAGATTATAATAATAATAATTTGTATGCGATTAATTAATTAGGTAAGCTTAGTTTACTTACCCAATAAAATGCACGTTAACTTTATGCGGAGTATCAGGTACTGTTTCCAGTAGTTACAGAGTACCGCAGCACACTAGAGCACTATCACTCACTGGAGTGCCCAGGTGCCCAGGTGCTCAGATGACAGGCGCACCGCACACGGGTCTTCGGGACTGATGAGTGAGGGCGAGCCGGGAGGTATAGGCGCTTTGTGTACACCGTGTGATGGGCGCAGAGCAATCGGCACA
Organism: Luperina nickerlii; assembly: GCA_963855955.1. Classification (NCBI taxonomy): domain Eukaryota; kingdom Metazoa; phylum Arthropoda; class Insecta; order Lepidoptera; family Noctuidae; genus Luperina; species Luperina nickerlii. The sequence goes on from OY979665.1 coordinate 93,430, forward strand.
CTCAGCACTGTGCCAGCGAGCCGCGGAAGTTTCGCGACTGCAGATAGCGGCGTCCGGCCGCACACAGATACATACAAATAACAGACGCTATTATTAGTTCCGTCGTCGTTAGGTTAAACAACGCAGAGCTACACCGTGCCAGCGTGTGCGTGCCTCCTGCTGCCGCGAGCCTCACTCGCTCTGAATCTGAAATGAGATCATCGTTGGAACTTGCAAGAGGTGTAACTACTCTATCTATGTTATTAGATAGGTACCTACTAGTAAACAACACAGAGCTACACCGTGCCAGCGTGTGCGTGCCTCCTGCTGCCGTGAGCCTCACTCGCTCTGAATCTGAAATGAGATCATCGTTGGAAGTTGCAAGAGGTGTAACTACTGTAGCTATGTTATTAGATAGGTACCTACGGACTTCCATAGATACTTTCTTTTTTCTTTTTAGGGTTCCGTAGTCTACTAGGAACCCTTATAGTTTCGCCATGTCTGTCCGTCCGTCCGTCCGTCCTCGCTTAATCTCTGTGACCGTTAGCACTAGAAAGCTGTTTGGTACCAATATGTATATCAATCACGCCGACAAAGTGGTAAAATAAAAATTGGAAAAAATGTTTTATTAGGGTAGCCCCCCAATAATTATGTAAAGTGGGAAGTGATTTTTTTTTAATTTCAATCCTAACGTGTGATATATTGTTGGAAAGGTATTTAAAAATGAATAGGGGTTTACTATATCATTTTTTGATAATGTCAATAATTTCGGAAATAATCGCTCCAAAAGTAAAAAACAATGTCCTCCCCCCCCCCCTCTAACTTTTGAACCATAAGTTTAGAAAATATGAAAAAAATTTGAAAAGTAGAACTTTATAAGGACTTTCTAGGAAAATTATTTTGAACTTGATGGAAACAAGTTTTTGTACAAAAAAGACAAAAAGTTGTACCTACAAAATAATTTCTGGACTAAGTTTGTAGTATAATCGTATATGCAAGCATTTTTTTACTTTTAAACTCATAAGTGGGAACACTTATTGTGACGGACGGGAAACTACGGAGTTCTCTACACTGAGCGTGGCCCGACACGCTCTTGCATGGCCGGTTTTTTTTATTCACATAACTAATGTGCCTTGTAGCAACGCAACGCAGGCACACGTACTTACCCGAAATGCCTGGCCCACTTGCACGCGACGACTTTAACAAACGGTGGAGCGGCGGCGGCGTCAGGATGGGTTCCTCACCTATCCATCCAGGTCATTCAAGTAACAAATGTTATACCTCCTGTTATACCTTCCCACTTATGCATCGCTGAATCATGTTCGCTTGTCAACGTACCAAATGTTGCCTGGCCTATTTGCACATGAATGAGACGTACAGTGCATGCCACGTAAGAAGAGACTTGACCCCGCATCCCCCGCTCTTTCCGCCGCCCCTATGACGTCCGGTCCCGTCCCGCACTCAGACCTCATACCGCTAAAGATAGGTACCTAAAATCGTGTTCTGCGCATGTCAGACCACGTGGTGTGTCAAGTCTCTTCTTACGTGGCACACACTGTACAATGTTGGGATGGCGTCATTTTTACCCATCCTTCACCAACAACCGGCACTGGGCGAACCTCTGTGCAGTTTTTGATTTGACACCCATGAGGCTCACACTACTTTCCTGATAATTTCTTACATTCGGACTTTGCACTTTTTATTTATCTTATTTTTTCCTGATGTACGACTATAATTATCTAACTATCTGGTGTATTGTGTCTCTTAGTCTGTGCTAAATAAATGTATTTTCTTTCTTTTTTCTTTCTTTCAGTCTCTATTTAACCCCTTTTGGGGGTGAATTTTCAAAAATCCTTCCTGTAGGTACTTTCGCTATTTAAGAAACTCTGGAGCAAAATTTAATTCTTCTAGACCCAGCGCTTTAGGCTGCGCGTTGTCTGTCAGTGAATGAAATGAATGAGGACTCGTGTTCGGTCATATCACAAGTTCACAATCGGAAGCTAAAGCTGACCTTGTGTATGTACCTATGTGTCGCCGCCAACTAGCTTAGCTGTTAGCCTTTCAGTTACCGGATAAATGATATAATGGACTTGCTGGCTGAAAATTAAACTGTCTTCAAAAAGAATTGAAATAACTTTAATTTCGGAAGTCGGGTCTTTGGGTTCTGTGTTTTATAGTTTTTTTTTTGCCACCGACTACCGAAATTAAAGTTATTTCATAATTTTCAGTTAATTATTTCTTTTTGAAGTCGGTTTAATTTTTTTAAATTAGATACCTTTTTATTTCGTAATTTTTAGTTTTAAGTAAAAACTGGAATATTTGTTTTTTGTGATAAGTAGGTAATAGTTTTGTTGTAAATATAGACTACTAGAATGTGACCAAGGTTTTGAGATATTTTACCTTTGACACTACACCCGTAGCTCGTATCAATAAGCCAGGCCGCCACACTTACACATATTAGTCCATATCTTGAAAATTACTGAATCGATTTTGATGAAACTTGCACTGTTCCCCAAGTTAAAGTTAATGTAAGCCAATAAAAAAAATGGTCACGTTGTCAGTTGCGGAGAAATGCGTGGACAAACATACATGCGTCTATAAAATTTTGTATATTTGTTTGGAAGCCCTAATAGATTCTCATAATTATGTGAATATAATGGAATTCCAATAATATTACATACACACCGTGTCGAATTGATAACCTCCTTTTTTTTGAAGTTGGTAAAAATAGATCTACAATCAACCCCCTGGCTGCTATTTGAGTTTGAAAGTAGGTACCAAAAATCATATTTTTGCCAACAATAGTTTTGGACATTCGTGATTCGCTAGTTTTCAGTCCTAACAAGACAAGCAAACCGTCGCCGCGTCGGTGTTGCTCTCAAAAAAAGAGTTTGATTTAAAAGTTATGCAAGACATTAAATTCATATAAGACCAAACACAAAAGGGGTAGAAAGCGTTATTGTATTGGACTACAGAAATGTAATAACAAATAAGTAGGTAGGTATAATAAAAATATTTCCCTCAATCCTTTTATCGTTATTCTTAATACGTAGGTATTTTGTATACCTAACGCTTTTTTTTTCTGGATAGGAAATTACCAAATGACCCCTCCCGCTCTGGGTGGAGCGGAAGGGAGTGTCAGACTCTTACTGACTAAAACCCACCCGTGTTCCTTCCTTAACCCTTTATGCTCCGGGCCAGCGCTAACCCTTTCGGACAATCCCGCTGAAATATACCTAACGCTCATGCCCATTTTATTATTGGGTAACAGGCTTAGGGCTGAAAACCAGCGAATCAATAACAGCTGTTTACGTCTCTAAACAAATTTCCAAAATATTGTTAGCAAAAATATGATTTTTGGTAGCTTCAACTCAAATAGCAGCCAGGGGGTTAATCGTAGATCTATAATATGTTGTAATATTTAAAACATCTTCGGGATGATTCAATTACAAGTTGGGATTTTTTTAATGTAGGTATCTGTAGGAGTCGCGACCTAAGTGGTGTAGACCTATGCTGCTAAATGAAACACTGCATTACACTTTGAAGGTTTATTGGTAAAACGGTTGCTATACTACGCTACGCTAAATGCTTATGAATGAATTGCTAATAAGTACGAATGCACCCGGTTTGCTGTCCGACTATGCACTGATGCCGCGCCGCACTTAGCGCGGCGTAATTGATTAGCTAGATCAGCAAAACGTGTTCGATCGTAATTATTACATCGAACATGCTCCCGAGAGGAAGAAATGAGATAAATTTACACAAAGTTAAAGGTTACGTGAGTGTGGGCTTATACGTTAAAGAGGATTAGTACAATGTGGGATGATGAATGATTTACAAGGTGATAAAACAATATGCATTATTTTACTATAGCTAATTGCTCAAACGGTTGATTCATCAATAAAAGATACCGGTTGTCTTTTAGCAAGAGGTGACGTTGACATGTCTCGCCTTTTTAAACGTAAGCTAGACCACCGTTTAGAAAAATTAGATAAGCGCGCACTATCACTTACACTGGGCCCCATCTCGGATAGGGGCAGATTCCGCGCACTACCACTAGAGCCCTTTTCGGGATCAGATTGATTTATACACACACTCACACTGGTTGGTACGCTCTCGGTCCGTCTCTGGATGGGCGAACCTCCGGCACGCTGACACCTTCTCCTCAGGAACCATATTATGATTACTGCGATAGCTGCTGCTAATAGTCCATACAACACAGCGTATTGATGTATGTCATGTGTTGTTAGGAACTCTGGCTGCTGTGCTGATTCTTTAATTAATTTGATTTGTTCACCGAGATGCTTTAGGGAGTTATTTATCTTTATGGTATCGTAATCCGCTTCATAATCTTTAAAATGCTTCATAGGTAGCGTGAGGTTGCTGATAAAATGATTTATCGGACTTAATTTTGCGTCGAGAACATTTGGTTTAAGTTTGAGCGTATTTCCCAATTGCTGATAAGCATAAAGTGTCACATCATGACCCTTTACAATGCAGTGCTTAGTAAGTTGAATAAGTCCGGCCTTGCTGACTTGGCGCGCTTCTAGACCGTCGTCACATATGACTCGCAAAGAGTAAGTGTCACAACAGAAATACAGATTGGTAGAAAAGTCGTGTAACGGGATCCATTTGTTTTCGCAGTTAGATTTTTTCATCCTGCAAGTAGCTAGCTTCTCTTTTTCACAGAATTTTTCATCAGGACCTAAGCTCCTGACAGGTCCCTGCAGACGACAAAGGTAAGTTTCTGCTTGATACTCACAGCTTTGAAGATCACTAAAACTCGCTGACAAATATGCATCTCTTCTTAGGTTGATCGCGACATATTCTGACGCTGGTTTAATGCTGATCATGCTTTTGTTAATTTGAACTGGAATTGGTATCAAATTATATAGCTGGAACGTGTCTCTGCTGATTAAAGGTAAAGTAATTTCAAATATGAAATATTCCTCCGTCATCCTTGCTCTGACTTTTAACAATTTGTAGATCTTGTACAGGTTAAACTGGATGTCATCTACGGGTAGTGCTAGCTCTTTTGATATTTGACCAGACACAATTTGTAACTCCCCACGAAGCTGTTGTGGTGTCAAGAGATGCAGATTGATCTGACCGTGATAGATTTCAGTCATTGTGTCAAGAAAAGCATCTTGAATTCGCTTTAAGTTTTGTATCATATTGATAGTTGCTAATGCCGCTAGTGTGAAGTCTTGATTAATAGATATTACGTCGATTTCCTTCTGCAATGTGTTGGTGACGCTATCTATATAGTTCAGGTGCTTATTAATCATCTTATGCTGTTTTGCAATAGTCTCCTCTGTTCTCTTTAATATATTATATTCCGCTTCAATGACTGACGTCTGATTCCTATAAAGCTGATTCAGGTGATTTATGTTACTACGTACGAGGTTAATGTCACTCTTGTACTTTTCAGCGAATTCTTGATCGAGTACTCCGAATAAAGAGTTTGCAATGGACCCGACAGCGTTGATCAGCCCGCGTCGAGTTCGCAAGTGCGCTCCGAAATGCTGATTAAGCAACAGCTGATTGTAATATTGTAGTTCATTGTACTCATGTTGTATTTGTAGAATGATGATTCGACAATGACTCTGTTCTTGAATTTTGCTGCATGTTTGCTCAAGATATTTTGAAAATTGTGTTACTGCTTTGTCTCCTTGCCAGTAAGGAGACATATTATAATAAGTGACGATTTTCCACTCATCACGAATAAGATGCATTTGTCCCAGAGGATCAAAATACATGGTTTGACTGCTGTTGAACGTTGTTAATTTATAGGATGCTTCAGTGGATATTATAAGGTTCATAAAAAATAATAATGATAGTGCTACACTGAAGATTCTGGAACAACTGTCAGTCCGCTTCTTTGCTTCTACTTTCATTCCATTGCTTTCGTGTTTTACTGCTTGGAACCTTTCCTGTTCAGTTGTTTCTTTTTCCCTTATAGGTAGGATTGATAGCTTTACGATTGGACGCTTTATGTAACCATTCTTTGTTTTTAGAGTCACTACCCTGACAACTCCATCTTTTCCTGGGTGGACCTCTACCACCCGACCAACAGGCCATTTCCCTGCAGGTATGTTGTCGTCATGAATAGTAACCATATCGCCTATTTCTATATTCTTTTGACCTTTTAACCACTTGCTACGCGTCGATAGAAGACTTAGATATTCCGCTTTCCATCGTTTCCATATATCTTGAAACGTTTTGTTTACTAAATACCATCTTGTCCTCGCATCTTGTGCCGTTTCTATGACAGTAAGACCTGCACGGCCTCTTAGAAAATGTGCTGGCGTAAGAAAATCAATATCGTCGATATCCTCAGACATTGGACACAGTGGTCTAGAGTTAAGACTTGCTTCGATTTGAGACAGAATGGTGCTGTATTCTTCGAATGTCAATGCTTGGTCCCCTATTACTCTTTTCAGATGTTGCTTTAGGCTTCTAATTGATCGCTCCCAGATTCCTCCAGCGCTTGGCCAAGAAGGGCAGTTCCAATGCCATTCTATGCTTAGTTCAGTTATCTCTCTATAAAAGGTATCGCTAAAGATTCGCTCAAATTGTTGCTGCTCTTCCTGAAGTATCTTATTTGCACCTACAAAGTTAGTCCCATTGTCCGAATAAATGTGCTTCGGAGCTCCTCGTCGTGCCGCCATGCGACGTAATGCTGCTATGAATGCTAAACTGCTAAGGTCAGAGACTAACTCTATATGAACCGCTTTCGTCACCATGCAGATAAACAAGGCGATGTATCCTTTAGACGTTTTAATACCTCTGCCTTTGTTTGATTTTACTCTAATAAATCCTGTGTAGTCTATATTCCAGTATGATAAAATGGAGGTGCTGGATTACATCTAAAATCAGGCAGGTTTCCCATTATTTGCTGTAGTCTTTTGGGCTCTTGCTTTTTGCAGGTCACGCAGTTACGAAGTTGCTTCTTGGTAGCTCTATTTCCCTTAATGATCCAATATTGTTGCCTCAATAAAGACAAGGATAGTCGAGCTCCTCCATGGAAGGTAAGTTCATGTGCTTGCTGGATAAGTAGCTCCGTCAATCGTCCGCTATATGGGATTATTATGGGATATTTCATTTCGCTGCTAATGTTTGCATTTTTAAGACGTCCTCCGACTCTTAGAATGCCACTTTGATCTAAAAATGGGTTGAGATTTAATAGCTTGCTATCGGAACTGAGTCGGTGGTGCAATAATAGCTGATCGGTATCCGATGCAAATTCTTTACGCTGTATGTATTTAATAATAACTAATTTTGCTTTCCTTAACTCTTGTAACGTGAGATACGTTGGCCTTTGTTTACTTATCGGTGCAAGTGCACGTAATAACCACGCTACTATTCGATTTATTTTTATGAAAGAACTGTGCCGATTTAACAGATCTTCAATAATGCTAGGTTCACTGTGCTGAACGGTGAGGACTTGTTTCCGAATCTCTTCTTCTGTCGTATACTCTGTCTGATCTTGCTTCAGCTTAAATTCGGTAGTCCATAACCAGTCTGGACCTCGCCACCACAAGTTATGCTCCATTAATTGTGTAACCGATAGTCCTCTGCTTGCTGAATCGGCTGGATTTTCTTTTGTTGACACGTAGTGCCAAATATCAGGTGGTATTATGCTAGTGATTTTCTTCACTCTATTCGCTACAAATGGTTTCCATCGATCTGGATTGCCTTGTATCCAGCTAAGGGTGACCTTTGAGTCACTCCAAGCATTGATTTCGTGATCTATGCTGACTATGCTAGTGATGATTTTTGCTAGTAATCTGGATAACAACTCCGCTGCACATAGTTCCAATCTCGGCAACGAAACTGTCTTGCTGTTTGGCACTAATCTAGTTTTTGCTGCTACTAATACCACTGATACCTTTTCTCCTGTCACTATTCTGGCATATACGACGCATGCGTATGCTTTCAGCGATGCATCACAAAACCCATGCAACTGGACAATGTCGCCGCGTTTGCTTTGTAACCATCGAGGTATTTTACATCGGCTGATACACTCCATGTCTTCTGTTAATTTTGCCCACTCGTTCTTGATTTCAGCTGAGACTTCGTCACTCCACTGAATTCCATCAAGCCAAACCTTTTGAAATAGTAATTTGAATTTTGTCGTCAGCGGCGCTAGCCAACCTATGGGATCAAATAACCTTGATATTTCCGACAGGAGCATTCTCTTTGTAAGCTTTGTCGTATCTGGTGATGCTGTGCTATATTGGAAAGAAAACTCATCTGTTAATGGGTCCCATCTTAAACCTAACGTTTTTGCTGTGTTTTCTGTTTTGAAAACAAACGATGTTGCTTGAATATTCTGATGTGATGAATTTATGCTTCCCAATAGTCTCTTGTCATTTGCTGACCACTTTCTCAATAAAAATCCTCCTCTGCTTAGACACAAATTTAGTTCTGCTATGCTGCTTTTTCCTTCGTCAACAGTATGTGACCCCGATACTAAATCATCCATATAAAAATCTTCCCGTATGATTTTTGCTGCTGTGGGAAAGTTATGCTGCTCATCTGACGCTAATTGCCGAAGGGTCATCATCGCCAAAAAGGGTGCTGATTTTGTGCCATATGTAACCGTAGTTAGCTGGTATGCTTTAAGTGGTTGTTTTGATATCGGTCGCCAAAAGATTTGCTGTAGTTTTTGATCTGCTTCGTTAACTAAAATTTGCCGAAACATTTTTTCGATGTCGGCGGTGAATACATATTGGTATTGTCTCCACTTGAGTAACAGTGCCTGCAGGTCTCGTTGTAAGTTAGGACCTCTATGCATGACGTCATTAAGACTAAGTCCTGAAGAGGTCTTTGCGGACGCATTAAATACGACACGTAACTTCGTAGTGGATGATTCTGCACGCTCGACACCATGATGAGGTAAGTAACATTCTATCTGATTGCTACTGGAAGTTGCTAATTTCATATGCTCCAACTCTTCGTACTCCCTTAAAAATTGCTTATATTGCTGTGCAAAATATTCTTGCTTGCTTAATTTTTTCTCTAGGTTTTTAAATTGCGCTAATGCTATCTCCTTTGACGATCCTAATTTTTCCCTCATTTGCTGCTTTATTGGTAACCTTACTTCATAACGACCGCCTTCAAGACGTTTTGTCGTTGATAGGTAGTACTCAACACATTGTTCTTCTTCTGCTGATATTTCATTTTGCTCGTGGATATCCTCGATTTGCCAAAATTGTTGAATATCCGCTATATTGTTAAGGATGACATTACAATGAAACTGTGGTTTTACGCTGCCGCACAGTAACCATTCTAGCTGGCTTTGCTGAGCTAAAGGTGAAGAAGAATCAGAGCTTCTTATCAAGCCGTCTAACATAATAAGAGCGTAGGCGTCTGCTCCGAGTAATAAGTCAACTGGACGGCTTATATAGAACTCTGGATCTGCTAATTGAATATGTTCCAAATGCGACCACGAAGGCTTTTCAAATGATCGATTGGGTAGGTTTTTGATAAGATTTTTCATAATCAAAACATCTGTATGAAATTCAAAGCTGTTATATATAGATTGACATTTAATGTTAAGCTTGCCCTTACAGTCAGCATCTTTTTCTCCGATTCCATAAATAACTCCATTAAATTGCTTTCGTTTTAAACCTAACTGTTGCGCTGCTTTCTCGCTAATTAGTGATATTTGTGAGCCCTGATCAATGAGAGCTCTTAATACAAGCTGCGTGCTGTCTGCTGATGTAACTTTCACTAATGCTGTAGCTAGGAGAATTTCAGTGAAATCTTGCTGAGATGCGTGAACATTATTGTTGCCTTGGTTTATATTTTCCTCTTTCTTAATGTAAATTGTTTGTTGCTTCATAGGACCGGACGTAGAATGAGGTTTTTGCTGAGTAAAACATTCATGCAATATGGTATGATGTTTTTCTGAACACTTACGACATCGTTTTGTCGAATGGCATTTATTACCGTTGTGATTAAAAATGCAATTTATACAACAATTATGTTGTTTGAGGGTTTTGAGTTTCATTTCGTTCGACAGTTCCAGAAATTTTTCGCAATTGTATAAATTATGTTCAGCAAAACAAAGAGGGCATTTGACTCCCGACACGTGCATGGCTTTTGTATTATGATTTGCTTTATAATTATGATATTTCCGATTACTTGTCGATGATGTTGAAGGACTGGCTTGCTGATGAGATGGCTGTGATTTTGGTATGATATCTTGTCGTCGACGAGATGATTCCAAACTAGTGAACTTATTTTCTAAGAACTCTAAAAAGTCTTGAAGCACTGGCAGTTCTCTAGTGTTCTTTAACGACTCTATATAATCGGAATAAGATTCACTATCCAACTTGTTCGATAAAATATGAACGAGCAGAGGGTCCCACGTACTAATATTTACACCCAGGTTTTTGATGGCGTGAAGATTCTCTAAAGTGACGTCATGTAATTTTTTAATCGCTGAATATGATTGCTGCTGTATGGTGGGAAGATTCAAGAACCCATTGACGTGGGATGTAAATATGAGCTTCTTGTTTTCAAAGCGATGGTTTAGAATCTCCCAACAGACAATATAATTGTCGGCGCTGATAGGTAGGTGCTGAATCAAACGCTCGGCTTCCCCTTTCACCTTTCCTTTTAGGAATTGCATTTTTTGAGCGTTTGATAATGCGGTGTTTTTGTGGATAGCCTCGCTAAATAAATCCTTGAATGACACCCACTGCTGGTAATGACCCGTAAACACAGGAATCTCCATTTGTGGAGTTGATTTTTCCCGATACGATGTTGACCACATTTTAGAGTTGATCGCTTTCTTCATGCTATTGAAGGTTCGCTCGTGCTTGTTGAAGTGGGACTCATACTCCATTGCTAGATCCTCCCCTGACTCGCCAATGATCTCCCAGTGAAGGTTATCAATGGTGGTCCAGCGGTTTTGCAGGGTTCGAAGAGCATCTTCGAACTCCCATTTGTCGACAATTGCGTCAACATCAATATTGCCGACAGCTCTAATCAAAGCTTTAAAGTTGACTGACTGCTTATGAAGCATATCGTCAAGCTTGCTGTTGGTTCCTCTCGACTCAAACGTCGGATAAGCTACTGCTGTTTCTTGCGGTTCAGGGTGACTCGCTGAAGTACCGTCCGCATCTTTCTGTGCTAGTTCAGGGTACGATGAATGCTGACCCCATTGAATCAACTCATTTTGATGTTGAATAATAAGTTTCTTTGCTGTCATGTAAATTTCTTCCGTACGCTCAAACTCAGAGTTGACAAAATATTTATGATTGCTCTTTTCGAAAGGAAGAATCTTTTCATGATTTATTTGGAATTCTTTCCAGTAACTCTCAAGTAACTCAATCTTACGCTTACAGTAGTCCAAAGTTTTACGCTCAACGCTATCCTTTTTAAAATTGGTGAGGAATTTTCCCAAGCACTCTGCTATCTCGGTTTGATTGAAATACAGAGTCTCCATCTCGCTGCTGGTAAAATGTATAAAACTGAACGATCTTACTTGAAGAAGTCCTTGTTGCTGCTAGCCCGACGAGGGTTGCTCCCCAAGTCAGTGATTCGGTGTTGTTGCTAGTGTGAGCAGTACACTTACTGCTGCTGACGACGTACTCCACCAAGTACTGCTTTTGCTGCTTTTGTGAGCTATTAACTCACAGGTAAAATATATCGAGCGCCTTTGTTCAATACACTGCTGCTAAAGTCGTTACCACTACAGTCACTGCTATGCTAGTGAATACTGCATTTAACAGTGTCACTGGTCCGGTACAAGTTCACTTCACTGCCGTTAGCCCCGAAAAACTATAAAAACGACCGCGAAATGTTCACATCCGGCTCGAAGGACCAAAATGTAGGAGTCGCGACCTAAGTGGTGTAGACCTATGCTGCTAAATGAAACACTGCATTACACTTTGAAGGTTTATTGGTAAAACGGTTGCTATACTACGCTACGCTAAATGCTTATGAATGAATTGCTAATAAGTACGAATGCACCCGGTTTGCTGTCCGACTATGCACTGATGCCGCGCCGCACTTAGCGCGGCGTAATTGATTAGCTAGATCAGCAAAACGTGTTCGATCGTAATTATTACATCGAACAGTATCTAATATTGTATGCTTAAAACACTCAAACTCAAAGCATTTATTTCAATTAAACCATTTACAGGCACTTTTGAATTGTCAAGAAGTCGGTCAGTCAGAAAATATGAAGCTAGTTGCCCATTCCAAAGCGTAGGTAGGTACCTATGGAGAAGAACGGACAAGAAACTCCATGGACACTCTTTTTAAATAATATTTTACAAAAATATTAGTTACATCATTACTTTTGATTTTAAAATTATATAATGTGAGAACGATGTAAAAAATTAAGAACACTCTGGACGCTTTTAACGCGTACGTCTGTACGCGTTAAAAGCGTCCAGAGTACAACAAATAGTACTTAACAAACAAAAATCCAAAAATAAAATGATTAAAAATAAGCCAAGGCAGCTAAGTGATGACCAGCCCCAACTGACGACGCCCGTTCACGAACATGACGCATCAATCAGCACCATTCAGCTCAACCATTTTGAAGGGAGCTAAATGATCCAACACACACGCCACCGTCAGCGAGACATATGAGTGAGCATGACATACTATCAGCTGCCAGGGCACATTCGAGTCAATGAAAGACATATTATTACCCGATAAATGGTAGCTATAGGGTACATAGAACTCACATCTGTGCTATGCAATTATACAATATAAAGGAAATTGATTTTATACAATGCAAATATAGTCTTACAATCTTCAGCAGCTCCAACAGTATTTTCAAGTGTTAATTAATTATTTGTTGTTGTGGAGCAGGACCAGCATTGAGCCAGGCATTTTTATCAGCGATGTAATCCCCTAACTTATAATTGTATGCCTGTTTTTTATACAAGACTTGAATTTTGTCTCATTCAGTTGAAGAATGTGGGGAGGTATTTTATTATAACATTTTAAACAGTACCCCATAAAAGATGGATCTACTTTAGCCAGTCTGAAACCTGGTTGAACTAATAGGCCCTTATTTCTAGTACTATAATTATGTCTTTCACCTCTTTTACTAAAAAGATGTAAATTTTTCCTTACATACATGATGTTTTCATAGATATATTGACAAGGCACCGTCATGATGTTAATTTCCTTAAACAGTTCCCTTAGAGAATCGCGCCTGCGGAGATTATATATGGCTCTGATGGCTCTTTTTTGCAGAATAAAAATAGAATCGATGTCTGCAGCCCGTCCCCAAAGTAAAATACCGTAAGACATAATACTATGAAAGTAACTAAAATAGACTAGTCTCGCGGTATCTACATCAGTAAATTGACGGATTTTTCTGACAACGTAAGTTGCTGAACTTAGCCGTCCTGCAAGAGATGTTAAATAAGGACCCCATTGTAGCCTTGAGTCGAGCGCGATCCCTAGGAAAACAGTTTTATCGACGAATTCTAGTCTTGATTCAATATTATCTCACAATCACTACCCTTGACATTTGGTAAAGAAATCTTATGAGTGAACCAATTTTGGATCTGCAGTAGGGCATTATTTACGTCGTCAAAATTTGTAGCATATCTATTTACCTTAAAAATAAAGGAGGTGTCATCAGCAAATAACACCATTTGTGGTTGATTTTTTAATAAATGGGTAGATCATTAATGTACACTAAAAAGAAGAAAGGACCCAATATTGAGCCTTGTGGCACACCAATTTTTACTAGTAAACCAAGTGAATTGACACCATTTATTTGAACTTGTCTTTGTCTATCATTTAAATAAGAACTAACTAAACTGAGCGCAAGTTTTCCAAGTCCGTAATGCTCAAGTTTCAAAAGCAAGGATTCATGATCGACGCAATCAAATGTCTTGGAGAGGTCACAAAAGATTCCTATGGCGTCTTGGGCCTCTTCCCACGCGTTAAAAATGTGTTTTAATAAAGTTACACCGGCGTCGGTCGTACAACGTCCTTTGGTGAAACCATACTGTTGATCGTGTAGGATTTTATTCGCATTTAGCATTATCTTTTCAAACACCTTGCTAAAAACCGGCAAAACGGATACGGGTCTATAATTATTGGTGTCTTTACACTTATTATAAGAATATTATATTACTAGCGGTCGCCCGCGGCTCCGCTCGCGTGGATGTCGGTTACCGCTGCAAAAAGCCTACCCAGGAAAGACACGGTCAGCAAAATGATTCCCAGGTCAATTCACAGACACCGACACTAACATCGACGACGCAGTCATTATCCGCAGGCTGCATAGATTTCCTTTATGAGGATGTTAAAGTTGTTAATGATGAAAATATTTAAATGTAATTAATACTAAGTTTTCACTTCTGCCGGCAGTCCCGGAGTGCAACCCGTTGTTTTAGGATAGATAACTAAAGCGATTATTGTAGAGCTTATCTATAAACAACATTTGACGTTAAATTATGTATTTTCAGGTAACAAAATATACTGATGGTCGGGAGCCCCGACCCGTGAGAGGGCAACGTAAAGTTGCCCATGCGTAAAACATTCTTTTCGTAAATCAATTCCTACTAATTTGAATGTTTGGCCCTGGGATTTGTTTATCGTTAGTGCGAAAGAAATTTTTACTGGAAATTGGAGCCTTTTGAAGGGTATAGGCAAATCAGTAGGAATCATGGGTATTCTTGGTATATGAGCTAATTCACCAGCTGCAGGGCCGGTGATAATCTTCGCTACTATTAAATTATCTTTTAGCTCCTTTATAAGAAGTCTCGTGCCATTACACATGTTGGGGGGGCTTAAATTTCTGAGAAGCATTATCGGCGTGCCAACTTTTAACGACAGTTCATAAGGTGGTAGCCCAGCGGGGTTCAGAGAATTTAAAAATTCCTGGGGGTAGTGCACTGTGTCCTCGATGTTAGTGACGGTGTCTATGGATTTATAGCACTTAACTTCACCCGGTACTTTCTGCATAATTAAATTGTTTATTTCGTTGACTGTTTCATTCCTGGGAGAAACTATTGCTCTACAACACAGCCAACGAAAATCATTTTGATGTAATTTTTCGATGTCAGGATATATAGCATCTATCAGACTATCTAAATTATGGACTATTTGGCCTAGAGACTCATCCAAAGTAACTGCATAATCGGTGCCCAAATTTAAAGATGGATATATTCCTTCTCCAAGTTTTATCAGCTGTTGTGGAAAATTGCTATGCGTATTTCCATGTAGATGAGCTCTCCATATTGGTGCGCAAATTCAAATGTTGAACAGATGTCCAAAGTTGAGACGATTTTAAACATGCCTTCATAATATCTGCTCGCGTACTTCTGTTGACGACTGGAAGCGTTTGTCGAAAATCTCCAGCAAATACAAAAGTGATACCTACCACCCATGACATTAGCAGAGCTTCGGAGGTCTTTTAAAGTCCACGGCCTCCACATGAGCTCTATGACTCATGGTGCATTCATCCCATATTACCAACGACGCGTCTTGCAGTAACTTACCAAGAGGCCCATTTTTCCGAATAGAGCACGTAGACCGTTGATCTAAAGATACGGATAGCGGGAGTTTAAACGTAGAGTGAGCAGTTTTTCCTTCGTTCAAGAGAGTTGCAGCAATTCCTGACGAAGCAACTGCAATCGCTATCTTTCCTGATTGCGAGTATCAAATTTGCGAGAAAAGTCTTTCCGGTGCCTCCTGGTGCGTCCAAAAAAAAAATCTCCCCATGTTATTGTTCACGCTATCCACAATATTCTCCTAAGCATGTCTTTGATCTGGTACTAATTTTGGTACATTGTCATTTACAAACGATGTTAGATCATTTCTGAACTGTTATACTGTTGTACCATTGTGTCAATAGTATGATTCTGGGTACGAACGGGAGAAGGTAATCCAAAATCACACTTCGCAACGGGCCGTGCAGCTGAAATCGTCATATTTTAATTTCGCCATAACTTCAAAACCAAACGTCCAATTTTACTACTCATTCAAAGACCAAATATTATCTACACAAACTGTACTTAGTGATGAAATAATTTATTTTGATAAGGGTTAACAGTAAGAGTAAAATAAATGCGTTTAAATGTAGTCCAAAAAAATTCAAGATTTTTAAATAAAAAAATGGTTGTTGTGCCTCACTCGACATAGATAGGTATACGTGTGTCGCGGACTTTCTTTTAGATATTTATAAGATCTACAATTAATTAGAACATTAATTTATGGTTCTATTATTTATAGTTTAGGCAGCGTACGCAAAATAAGTAACTTTTCTGGTTGATTTTTTACACCTTGTGTCCGAAAAGCCCAAATATCTTACGGAACCCTATTTTTATCCAAAATATAATTTAGCCTATGTTACTCGTGGATAATGTGGCTTTCGAATGGTGAAAGAATTTTTAAAAACGGTCTAGTAGTTTTTGAGCCTATTCATTACAACCATGCAAACAAAGTTTTCCTCTTTATAATATTAGTGTAGATATGGCATTTTCAATATCAAATAGAAGCCGGGGGGTTAATTGTAGACTTTCGTTGTAATAGTAAAAAATGCTCAAGATGTTATTTTCCGTAAGAATTTTTTTTTCTGGCCGGCACTTTTATATTTGGGTATAAAATGTTCGATATTTGAACGATGTCCTTTAAATGCGTAATCATTTTAACCGAATTAATGTGGCCTATTAGGGATAACGACGAAATAGCTAATGTGGCGAATGGTCATCCCGCAGGCCGCCCCGTCTTCCTGTCCGAACATGACATACATAAAAAAAAAATATATATATAAGCATTCGAATTGAGAACCTCCTCCTTGAAGTCGGTTAAAAATTAATTGTACCTCTCATATTGATGTATTGTTGTACATACTTTCTCTAGAAGGACGAACATCGTATATTATATTGTCCTAAAAATGATTGTTATAATTAAAATAACACTGTTAACTGTTGTTGTTGTAAACTGTTTTCAGTTATCAGGATGAAAGCATTGTTTAGCATGAAGTCTATTCGTGTTACTAAAGAGCAAGCTTCAGCGTGCAGCGCCTCAAGAGTCGGCGCGGGTCGGATCTCGAACACTTACTTGTGGCAGTTCACTCAGCGCTAGCAAGCACTACCACTACTCAATAGCGATGATCGATTTATTTACGACAATGTACGGGCCGCTGAACTAAACTTTTTGGGGTTCTGTAGTCAAATGGCAATAACGGAACCCTTAAACCGTGTACGCACGAACGAACAACAACATGGTGAACACGAACATCGAACACTTTGTTTGCACGTGCGTACTACTAACGAACATCGAACACTTTGTTCGAACGTGCGTACCACTACCGAACATCAAACACTGTGTTCGTCAAAATTTTTCGTGACGATCTAATTTGGTTGTTCTGCGCGAACAGTGTTCGGAGAAATTTGATGCTACTTCATTGTCGCCCACTTCCAAGTCCAATGGTGAATCCATGGTTACTGAGGGGGTGAGCGACTGAGCGCGAACACAAGTGGAACTGTGTTCGCAAGGTGTTCGTGTTCGCTTTGCTAATTAAGTCCACACGTACCAACCAAATGTTCCGTGATCGATGTTCGTGTTCACCACGTTTTGTTCGTTTATAATTTCCTGTCCCACCAAGGACATCGCCGAGCAACCTCCATGCCTGCACGCAGCACGACAGGCTAGAAGAATGGCAGACAACTAAATTATACACATATCACATTGTTCAAATTTATTCGTTTACAATTAATTATAATTTCACATATCAATCATCGACAATCACACAGTATCTGACATCATACAATTAATATTTCACTATTAAATTAGACCATTACTTATTAGTTCATTAGCAAACTTACAATTATACGTTGTGAATAAAATGCCACCGCCCACCGAGCAGTGAGCAGTGTTGTCACGAGCGAGTCCACTCGCACGGTCACCGCACTCGCCGCAAGTGACCTTATTGTCCTACAATACAAAACTCGATCGACCGCAACACAGCAAAAATTAACAGTACGCAATCAAATAGACAAGCACATCGTACATTGTAATTAAAGCGTATTTATCATATTAGATTGTGTTGCGCTCGACTTACAATCATTACCAACAGTTCAACATTAGACACATTACAGTGTAGTAGTTCAAGACTACATTTTTATTCGACAACTCATTTTAACCTAAAATATTTTTGTGACTTTGCAAATTGTGCAACTCTACAACATCATAAGCCGCAAGTAAACATGCTGGTAACTTGCACAAAAGTGTGCAAGTAGCTAGCAACACAACAGCGAGCCAGCTGCTTGCATAGTTTCGTGTAAGTACGAGCGTGTGCAGTACGGGCTATACACGCGAGCGGTTATGGAAGAGCTCACGCTCGAGCCATTACAGTGTAAGTGGACATCGTTTGTTGGTAGCCCACAGAGGAAGCACGTGTACAGTTCCGAATGCCGAAGCGGCAAGAGTCGCGCGCGGCCGCCCACGTTCACGCACATGGCGCTGTGGGCACATGGCGCTGTGGGCACATGGCGCTGTGGGCACATGGCGCTGTGGGCACATGGCGCTGTGGGCACATGGCGCTGTGGGCACATGGCGCTGTGGGCACATGGCGCTGTGGGCACATGGCGCTGTGGGCACATGGCGCTGTGGGCACATGGCGCTGTGGGCACATGGCGCTGTGGGCACATGGCGCTGTGGGCACATGGCGCTGTGGGCGCGCGGCGCCGCAGAACTGCGCCTGTCCTGAGCGCCGGCCCGTGTCGACACCGCGCTACTTTTACTTGTAAGCACACTTACATCACAACCATTAAAACGTAATATTTATAATCATTTTGCCGCTACACCGTCATCGTCATTATAAAAATGTATAAGGTTACGATTTGATCTCATTAGGTAGACACACTAAATATCAAAATGTTTCGTAATAAATTAACTTTATAAAACCATTTTCACAATACTTTCGTCAGCTTCACGCATCGCCGCGCCGTTCCTTATACTCGAACACTAATATTTACACGGGAGAAGAGCCCATCGGCGGCGCAGTCAGCGACGCCGCGCCTCGGGCTCGGCGACGCCCGGCTCGGACGGCCGGGCGTCCGGCTCGCGCTACCGGCGCCGCCGCCGGCCCTTGCGGTAGCCCTTGCCGTACCAGCCGCCGTCGTCCGGCGCGGCGTCGGGCTGGCGCGGCGGCGAGTCGCGCGCGCCGCAGCACGCGCACAGGTAGCGCCGGCCGCGCGCGCGCCGCCACGCGCGCGTCGCCGCCGCCGGCTCGCGCGCCGGCCCGTACCACAGGCAGCGCCGCGCCGCGAAGTGGCGCGCGCACCACGCGCACTCGGGCGGCGCGGGCGGCGGCGCGATGATGGTGTGCAGGCCCGGGTACAGCGAGGCGCGGCACAGGAGCACGGCGCGCCGGATGATGGCCGCGGCCAGCGAGCCGGCCGCCAGCGCGCCGCCCTCCGCGCCGCTGGACTCCGACGAGCTCGCCTCCTCCTTGGGCTCCAGCTTGGGGCACTTGGCGCCGTCCTCGAGCTTCGGGCGCAGCTCCGCAGGGATCGTCTTGACGTTCTCGGGTGTGTCGATGCGCGGCTCGTACTCGAGCAGTCGCCTGAGCCTCGAGCCGAGGCCGGCGGTGCCGTTGGCGAGCGCGTCGGGTCTCGTGTCGGCCGCGACGCCGGGCGGCCCGTGGCCGTTCACCGCGCACGGCGTGTCCGGGGGCCGCCTGGCCATGCGGAACCTGCGCAGGTCCGCCGTGCGGCAGCGCAGCGGCGAGCGCGCGCGCGCCGGGAACGTGCAGGGGGCCGCGGGCGGCCGCGCGTGCTCGGCGCGCAGGAGGATCGTGGCTTCACCGGAGAGCATGTTGACCTGGAAAACAGACGAACCACTTCATACAAAGGCACAGCTGACCGACGACGGAGTCGTCGGGAGGCGGCAGCGAGTAGCGAAGACTGCGAAGACCCCTAACCTGAAAGGAGTGCAGGTGGTCCGTCGAGCCCGGAGCGTGCAGTCCACCCAGCAAGGTCCCGGGCGCGCCAGCCGGCGGGCTGGGCGTTCGCGGGGCGGCAGCGGGCGGGCCGCGCAGGCGCGCCGCCAGGTGGCGCAGCGGCAGCTCTTCGTCCGAGTCGGACGCGGAGGGCGAGGAGGGCGAGGAGGGCTCCCAGTGCTCGGCGGCGGCGGGCGGCGAGCGCGGCGCGCACAGCGGCGGGCGGCGCGTGGTGTGCGCCTCGGGCTCGGCCAGCGGCTCGGCGTGCGCCAGCACCGGGTCCAGCGCGCCGCGGTAGCGCGGCACGCGCAGGCGCAGGCGCCGCGCCACCTGCTGCATGACGGCGTCGCAGCGCGCGTTGATCTTGAGCGCCGCCACCGAGTCCTTGGGCGTCCACTGCAGGTTGACGATGTAGAGCGCGGGGCGCGCGCGCGGCGCGCTCTGCATGCGCCACAGGCGCGGGTAGCGGCGCAGCACCTTGAGGCTGGAGCCCAGGCACAGCACGACGTCGGCGCGCGCGGCGTGGCGCAGCGCGCCGGCCCAGTTGAGCGGCCAGGCGGCGCGGCCGCGCTCGCCGAAGTGCACGATGGAGTCGCGCAGCTCCTGGCCGCACGCGTGGCACAGGCGCCGCGTGCCGTGAGCGTGGCGCGCCGTGCGCTCCGTGGTGTCGAAGGCGCGCAGGTACACGCGGCGGCAGGGCGCGCACAGCTCCGCGTACATGTCGCCGTGCAGCTCGGCCAGCGCGCGGCGCGGCAAGCCGGCACGCAGGTGCAGGCCGTCGCAGTTCTGCGACACCACGAACTTGAGAGCGCCGCGCGCCCACAGCGCCGTCAGCGCCATATGCGTGAACGTGGGCTGTGCGCGCGACACCTCCACCCGCCTGCACACACACACACGTACAGTGCCTCTCTCTCTACGTGACGCTGGACGTGCAGGGCCGGAGGCTGGTACTCACCCCACAGTCTCGCCGCGCTGCAGCCGCGTCCACACTCCGTGCGGCCCGCGGTAGTCAGGGATGTCGGCGGCTGTGCTGATGCCTGCTCCCGTGTAAACCTGTTTAATATTGTATACATTAGGGATGTTAAAATTGTTATGATTCATTAGACAGTCATTTTGCTATGTTTGTAGTTCACCATCTCAGGTCAGGGTAAGGATTGTGCATGTGACTACCCAAATCACTTTAATTAATGGAACCCCTGACTGGGGAAAAGATGCAGCAGTAGAGCTGTGGCTCCTGCATCCTAATTGCATAACACAATAGGAATTATAATTACCGACATTTAAACAAAAAAATTAAATATAGCAGCCTATTATTGCAGAGCAAAGGCCAGTTCTCATACATAAAAGGCACAAGCATTGATATTTGCATTGGCTTGCATACTTATATTTAACAATAACTAGATGACCCGGTGAACTCCGTACCATGTGAGATGGCCAATTTTATGGCCGCGTTGTGCCAAACTTTGAGTTGGTTAAAATTTTTATTTCTCAAATATTTATTTGGGTTTTTCCTAATTTTCTTTTTCACGTAACAACGTCTAATAAATCGATGAACGCCGGCTGCATGCACGAAAAAGGATGACTCTTTGTCCCGTTACGCTTCAGCCGAGCGCGGCACGAACGAGCGAAAGGCACGATCGGCTTGAGCGTTCGGCTTGCGCCGCCGTATCTATCTCCCTTCCACTCGATTGGACACAACTTAGGTACGTGAACTGTTTCGTCGACTGTTTATAAAGTGAAGTAAAAAGTTTAAGTGGTTTTCATTGTTTATTACAACAATTGCTGCAATAAAAGTAAATTATTCTTGCTTTTTTAAAATCTGATTACTAGTATAATTTAAAGTGTTTATTCTTTTATTATTGAAAAATATAGCATCGGTCGGCGAGTGCAGTAATAATAGGTTATGATACAATTAACTAAAAAATTATGGTGATTCATGTAATTGATGAATTGATGATAGATAAAAAGTTTGATAAAAAGTTCTCTTTTTTACAATTAAATAGAAAAAAAAATATTTTGATTAGTTATTAATGTAAGATTAAAAGTTAAATTTTAACCTCACACATGTCATAACAATGTACCCAAACGATAAGTTGATTCGGCCAATCGCCGTGCTAGAAAATCTACTATTATATTAAATAAGTTAAGGCGGGCTTTTAAAAAATAGCAAGTTTAAAAATTTGATTAAAATGGTCAATTTCGTCATTTCGAATTAACTATTTTTAAATTATTATTATTACTATAGTTAAATCAAATGTTCAAGAACTATAAATAAAATCAATAAATTGTATATTAAAGTTTTTTTAATCAGAATTTCAATTTAGCAAACATGATTTTAAAAAATATTTAGAGATTTTAATATCAAGTTGAACTGCCTAACCGATGCAAAGGAATATACTATTTTAAGGAGCCAATTGAACCCTAAGGAGACCCACTGACCAACATTCCAATTAAACAATCACTTTCATTTAATTAATTAATAATTTTATTCATAAAAGTATGCAATCATTTCATTAATGTTTTGTTATGACATTGTCACGATAACCTATCGTCTGTAAACAGACTTTACAGACAACCAATTTTTTTTTCTAAACTTTCCTAGTATTGAGGCAAAATCATTCCAATGGGTCAAGCTATTTTCAATGTTTTGCAAGAGTAACACATGCCAATTGATTTTTATATAATCTGTATAGGTCCACAAAAATTGTGAGGTAACCCTCACAATTTTTGTCCTTCACTGATCAGCATCAATAATAGCCAAGATAAACTCAGAAAGTGGATTTGTTACCAAAAGAGCACTCTCTTGGTAACTAAATACACTTGGGACCACAACATTTGGGCAAACCATAGTGAGTGTAGGCAGGCCAGGAAGACACTTCCTGTCAATGAGCATTGATCAAACATCACCTCTGACTGTCTGAACAAAAAAGTACATAATAGGCAATAGGTAATACGGGCTGGTGTCCACAACACCACATCAATGCGCTTATTTTGTGTACAGGTGGGAAAATTGATTATTCAATCCACCCTAGCTCCTCAAGGAAGATCAGGAAGGCCAGCAACGCCTTGATGTTACCGACTGTCTCACAGAGGGTACCTGGGTTATTAAAGTTCTTTACCCTGTATGTGGCGACCACTAGGCAGTTTAGAACCACAATGTGCTGATGCCTCGTTGTCCTCCATGCAGGCCCCACACAGCGGACTGTCTATGACTCCTACGACAATGAGGTGTTTATTAAATGACCCATGGTCAGTTAAAACTGCTGTAACTGTACGCAGTTGTTGTTTAGTTAGTCAGAGAACTTGTTTCATACAACAGGTGTATAAGTCATACCTGCCATCACTGGCCATGGTTCATCACTTCTTTGCTAGCCATGATCATGTAGTTTGGTAACCTAGATGCTCTCCGAGATATTGCCGGCGACAATATTGTTGTTGTTATTAGCCTTTTTCAAGGAGTTGGGTTGGATCTGATGAATCTATTTCTCACCTGCTCTAACCTAGACTTGCGGATATTATCCCATAAGAGAGCCCATGTGAGGTGCTGACCAAAATAAAGCTGCTTATACTGATAGAAACGCCAGGTAACATTCAAATGCCAGTGGAGAAGTGCTCACCACTAGATGCTTGGCATTCCGGAGAGCGCGCGCGAGTCGACGGCACTTGTCGCGCAGCACCCGCGGACTGTCTTCCACCTCGGCGGCGCGCTCGGCGGCGCGCGCGCGACGCAGTGCGGCGGCCGCTGTGGTGGACACAGGGCGGCCGCGGCCCGCCGGCCCGCGGCCTGCTGCCGGGGCCGCCAGGGCCGCCGCACTCGCCGGGGTCGCCGCACCACCCGCCGAGCTGTCGCCGCTGAGGCGCGCGCTGGACCGCACTCCGCCACGATCCGACATATCCCCGGCTAATGGCTGCGCCTGCTCCGCAACACGTGCCCCCGTTGACGCCTACCGCTCGTCGGCCCCGGCCTCTTACACATGTCGTTCAGAGCTGACGGTCGATCGGGGCGCTCGTAAACAATCAAAGGAGCCTGTCGTTTTCCGTTCGTCTGATACACACGAGCACAGATTATTAATAATTTTGACGACGCTGCTTGTCGACAATCTGTCATCTGTCAAGTTAAAATGACTTATTTTATTCGTAATTAGATATAAGTATTTTGGTCATTAAACGAAGAGAAGAAGAAGAAGAAGTATTTTGGTCTTAAGTGATTTGGAATTTTTTACAATAAAGGGACTTTCCCAGCTACCAATTTCCGGGCGAGCAGCTTTTGTTTTTCTTTGTCTACTTCAAAGCTACCGCGTCCTCCGCAAAAAGCGACTGACTTTTTGTTCTAAATATTGCACATTATGCCTTTTCCAGTATTTTATTATACTACTCTGAGGCTCCACCGGCCATCGGTCCTTCGACAGACATGGCCAGCCCACTGCCACTTCAGTTAGCTTACTCTGCAAGCTATGTCGGTAACTCCGGTTTTTTTTTTCGGGATAATAATTCATTCCTGATTATAAACTTCAGAGACTCCGAGCATAGCAGTTCGAATAATATCGTACCCCCAGTGGAAAAAAGGCATAAGACGAAAATGGTGATTTTTCAGTATGGCGAAAAAATTGAATTTATGGGCATATTTACTTTATTTTCAAACGAAGAAGAATTATTCTTGTATCAAAAAAAGGAGAAAAAAAAGTTGCACTGCGTGTTGTATTTAAGTTAGTACTAATGTTTATAGTTTATTAGGAATTGTAAAAAAAAAAATATTATGCTATTTTTCAAAATGTAATGAAATACAGGATTCTGAGTATCAAAATGTATGCCAGACTTTGCCAGAAAAGAAAAAATATTTCAAAAAGTATGTTGTATTAAAGCAGTAATGAACTTGTAAATACAAACATTTATGCTAGTATAAGTAAGATTACTACATTATTTCCTTTATTACAATTATGTTTGAAATGTATTAGCAATACTTACCCCATTTTTCAATTTAGGGGCTTGCTAAGGTAACTTAAATAAACAAAGATAATTACTTATTCCATTATTATGTTAAAGAAAAGTTAGCTGCATATTAACACATATTACTTAGAGTTAATATTTATGACTAAAGGGAAAAAAAGGAAATGCATTTTTTGTGTTCATTATTTTTTTATTTCAGGCAAATTATAATTATAGTTTTGGCTACAATTAAAGTTCGTACTATCAACAATAAAATTTGACAGTAATAATTCAGCAATGTGGAGTTTCGGTGAAGATTACTACCACTAATGACTTTTTTTTAAATGATTAACTAATCAGTAGATCATTTGTTAAGATTTGTAACAATTAACGAAATAACTTCTTTCTTGGCTCCGTACAACAAAATATTATGTTCTCTCAATAAAAATCTAAGATAACAAGCAAAAATTATTAACAAATCAAGGTACTTTACACATTGCCAGTACCTTTTGTTTTAAAATAATCAACAAATAAAAATACAAAAAAAAACCTTCTTTAAGCAATAAATCAAAAAATTCTTGTTCCCTTCTACGTTATCTTCGTTCTACGAATTCCTTCATTACCAAACATTCTAGGCTATAGAATGTTTGGTAATGAAGGGATATAAATGTAACAAAATATTATTATTTTCTCAATACAAATCTATGGTAACATGACATGCATAATTTGTTAACAAAATAAGACCTTTGATACTTTCACAGTACCTTTTGTTTTAAAATTATTAATAATCAATATGTTTATACGTATGAATATAAAAATTCAACAAAATTCAAATTAAAATAATAATGAGATCAAAAATACGGGAACTAGTAAAGTTATTCTTCTTCAGATGAATCAAATACCTCCAAATTTGGAGATTCAGTCGCTGGTAACAAATTTCTATAGAATGTTTGGTAATGTAGAGGTATAGCATTTGTATTACACAGGCTAATTAAGTCTTTGAACAACGCGTCAGAAATAGGTAACAATTGAGCATATGCAAGTGGAAGTTCATTAACATCTACAGCATTGGCATTATTTGATTTGCGTGTGCGCGTCGTCGTCGTACGATTTGTAGTGTCTAGTACCAAATATTCACTTTCGAAATCATATTTAAATAATAATTTATTTGGTGCATCGGGACTTGTTTTGATTTCTTTAATTTTTGAGAAAAATACTTTATGCCCGTTTGTGTCTTGTGACCAATAGGGTAGTTGACTAAGAAAATATATTTAGTCCATCAGTTAGATTACTAAAAAATATTGTATACGTATTTTTTCTTTTGTCTGGCAAACAAAAAATTACGAAGATACAGCGCTTGGAAATTTCGTATGACGTCACGCCGTGCTACAAATTTTAGCACGTTATTACGTCAAAGCCCCCCACTCCTGAACTTTGATGTGATATATCTTTGTAATTTTTTATCTAATTGATAAAACAAAAAATACGTGTTCAATATTTTTTAATAATCTTACTGAGGGACTAAATCGAATCGATTTATTTTTACCCAGGCAACATCCCTATTCTTGCTTGTCGTGACTTGACTTTTTAGGTTGTAAAAGTCATTTTGATTCATTTCTTTAATTACAAACTTATTTTGTACTTTTGAATTCATGATTACTTCGTACAGTTGGTCAGGCGAGTACAATGTCTTATTTTTCATATTTTTCTCGATGCAGGCATGCATTGAGTCGCCTTCGTTCTGAGTGTGGCCAGTTTGTAAAAACCTGTGTGTAACTTCTACGTTCAATACACGTGATACATAAATATACATCGCGAATATGAACCGATTTCTGTTCTGGCCCGAACAATTATCTGAATACAGTGAAATTGACTTTATACCCCTGTTAACTTCAGATTTAATGAAGTGTAATAAGCAACTAGCGATTTCATTCGCACCCCTTTTTGCAATTTGTGCATGCCATAGATAACAAAACCCTTGACGGGATATTAAATTGTACACAGTGAAATTGTATGCGGGGTATTTCCTTTTATAATGGAAAATATTCACATTAGATTGCGGTAAACTAAGAACCTTTTCCAAGTCAAAAACAGCTACAGTTTTCACATTAGGATCTGCTGATTCTTTTTCACTATCCTTCATATTTCGTATGATGTTTTTATTTTTTATATGACTGTCATAATCCTCTTTCAGTTGTAATTTACCTTCTTCAGTTGAATTGTCGTATTTGCTACATAAATTGCACAAATCCTTCTTCGGCCGGAAAAAAGAAAGGTTAAAATGTGTATTAAATATTTGATTATATTGATATTCGCTTGCCACTTTAGTATTACGAAAGTTTTCATTTTCTGATATCCAATCTTTGTACAAACGATGCATTTTTGAGATATTTAAGTCTTGTGACAAATATTGACGGCTGGAATTTTGTCTAAGATAGTGAGATTCGATACAAGGAAAGGACTGAATATGTTGAATTGCACTCTGTTCTGTTTCGCTGGCTGTTCTATGAGGTCTATTGGTATGTTTTCCTCGAAGGTCTGTTATTTGGTCCCCATTAGCATATTTATCAATGGCAGTGTAAACTGTTCTTTCTTTAATACCTAGCGTATTAAGAAACATAGTTTTGCACACTTTCAAATTAGTCACAAGGCATACATCGTTTTTTGACGGCAAATAATAAACCAGTGTACGATTTCGTTCACGCTTACGCTGAATTTTCATAACTTTAGGTTCTATAATCTCAGTGTTTTTCAAAATGAATTGCCATTGAGTTTCATGGTTACCACAAGCCCAAAATTGCTTAAATATTACCAACCTCCTGTCGCTGGGTATTTTTTCAAAGCATTTAAGCTTACACTTGCAAGGCTCTTGCATCTGTTTTTGAGGCTGTTGACCTGTATTTAATTTGATTTTTTTTTTGTGTTTGAGACCATTTTTCGGGATTACGCTTTCTTTTTCTAGGATTTGTATTAGCTTCAGTTACTAACACTGGACGAGAATTCGTTGCTTCAGGTTCTGTGGTGGAATTATATCCAGCTGGTAGAGTTTCAACGTGGCAGGCTATGATTGGAGGGTCTGAGTGAGGAACTATAGCTGTGGCAATTGAAGAGACCGGTGGAGTTCTATCAGGGCTTGTAGATATAGGTTCTGTTTCAGGTTCTGTGAGAGTATTATGTCCAACTGGAAGAGTTTCGTCGTTATAACATGTTATGGATGTAGGTTCTGCTTCAGGTAGTATAGCCGGGGTATTTTCAAGAGTCTGTGGAGTTTTTGCAAGACTTGTAGATGTAAGTTCTTTTTCAGGTTCTGCGGCAGTATTATGTTCAACTAACGGAAATTCGTCGCGACATGCTATGGATGCAGGCTCTGCTTCACGAAGCATGACCGTAGTACTTTCAAGAGTCAGCAGAGTTCTTGTAGGGCTAGTAAATGTAGGTTCTGTTTCAGGTTCTGCGGCAGTTATGCTCTTTTCAGGAAGTGGTGCATTATACCAGAACGTGGATACGGGTTCAAGATCGGCATCATTCGGCAAAGGATTAACTCCTTCTATGTAATTTCCTGATGATACCGCTAAATTTTCATAACTGTCTTTGTTACCCATAGAAATTGTTTTTTGAGGATTAGATATAAAAACGACAGTAGGTGACGCTATAAAAATTAAATTATTATGAGTGGTGGAAATTGGAGAAGAGAAAAGTGTAGAATTACCTAAGCAATCTCTCAAACTAAAATCGAAGTCATTCAATATTGAAGATGGTAAAGTATTGCCTAAGTCTGCTATCGGACTAGGACTCGAACTTGGTAAATATTCAGATACCGGTGGTGAAAATGGCTCTTCATTCGAAGACTCACTAATTCTGTAATTTACTGTAGATTGTCGTCTGCTACTTCGACTTGTTGACGGCGCGGTGTACATAATATCACCACGACTGACTTCATAATTTCCAGATGTTTGTTCTGCTTCTGTGTTGTCGTCTGTAAATAAATTATTTTATTATAAAATGTAATATAAATAATATCATATTAAGTTGTTACTAAAGACGTCTTGCTCACAAAATAAGGTAAGTTAAGGTAAGACATTATTCTTTGTCTGACATCCTCGATGCCACAATTATTAGTGTCTATAGGACGAAAGGCTCCGGGTTCGATTCCCGGTCGGACAAACAAACAAACTTTACTAAACTGACTTGGGTCTGAGTGTACGTACCCCTTGCCAAATCCTTTACAGAATTCTTAGTTTAAGACCAGGTAATTAAAGTGATATGGCTGAGATTTTTAGATGTAAGTATATAAATATAACGCCTCGTTAGTTTAGTGGTATAAGTCCTGGGTTCAATTCCCGGGTTGAACAAACTTTGTGTCGGTTTTTTCGGACACAGATCGATTACTTTTATATAAATATACTAGCTTCCGCCCGCGGCTCCGCCCGCGTGGTACCTACTTACGGGGATAAAAAGTAGCTTATGTTACTCGTGGATAACGTAGCTTTCGAATGGTGAAAGAACTTTTAAAATCGGTCCTGTAGTTTCGGAGCCTATTTATTACAAACAAACAAACAAAAAAATATTACCTCTCTATAATATTAGTATAGATTAAACAATAATACCTAGTTAACGATTTTGAAAGTATCATGTACCTAATATAAATATTTACAAATACACATTTTGTTATAACATCTATGGTATGTCTTTACAAATTAGAAATAAAATTACACGTTAGTAACAGAAATTAATTTTATAATAATAGACAGCGAATCATTCATATAGGTTCCCCTAGTTTGAGACCAGACGATTGCTGTAATTGTCTAGCGCACTTACATACTACTTGAACCACTAGCTGGCGGTAAGATAAAACATCGTGAGGAAACTGCACCTTCATTCATTCAGAATGTGTAACCACGATATTGTTTTGGTTCCGGTTACAAAGGTCGGACGACAGTCGCTCAATGTTATTGATTATACAGTAAACACGTCATTGTGGAATAATTTATTTTTAGCTTTTATAAGAATTAAATCTAAATGTACTTACCTATTAACTTCAAAATTCTTCTCGCCCTACTGTGCTGTGTCCGGTTATACATTTTCAGGTCACTTTACTTTAAAATAAGAAGAAAAACCACTCAATTGTTGTTGTTTTGTTTTCGCAAATGCGTAAACGCAGCTATTACCTTGACCTAGAAACGGGCACTGACTGTCAAGCGCGTGGATACGCACCGCCCCCTCCCCCCTGCATCGACGTATTCACGCTTATGTTCCCGCTGTCTACTCCCGCGCCGCTGTATCAAATCTTACGTCCCGGTGCAATGAAAATATTCTAGTGGAAGAAAGAAGTAATAATTCTTATGTTACAGCCGTGCTGCAGTTTGTAGTCTTATGTTTCGACGTAAAGGAAAGTTTTTAGTGGAAAAAAGCAGTAATTGTTATTATTGTAATTTATTTTAAGTTCATAAGAAGTAAACAGTCATACTGCTGTTTTTATTTTTTAAGTTTATCTTTTTGGTTAAGTAAGCGCATTTAAGATAATTTCCTTACCTAGTTAATATAACGAATAAAAAGATAATCGTGTATACAAGACTAGCGATGTAAAAAAAGCAAACGCATTTAAATCATAATATTTGTTACTATTTATTTTCTACATTAAATTTTAGGTATAAACATATTATTAATTAATATGTCATATTTTTTAATTTATTATTTGCGTTATATCACATAATCTACTAATCCTTAAGAAAAAAAGTGATGGAATATAAATTCTCAAAACTATTTTCTTGAATTAATTCGTCAAATTAAACAAGAAAAATATGAAAAAAAAATTGCGTATGTATCTTTAAACGTACTTTTCAAATATGATAAAATCGATGATTCAATGTAAATTCACTTATGCCTATTTTCCACTGAGGGTACGATATTACTAATATTAGTATAATGTCATGCAAGCAAAAAAGTGGGATCTACGTTGTTTTTTATACAACAGAATTTCGTTTCACAATTTTTTGAAGTGAAAACTTCTTTAGCGGCGCTGTGTACTTTTTTTGGAATGGGTAAAAACTTCTAAACTGGCGTCAGGTCACGTGACCCTGATCGAAAATTCGTAAGACGTAAAACGTAAGACAGCGCCATCTATGCACATCGGGAAGAACTACGAGGGCCTCGCGTACTAACTACGTAGTTCATCCAACAACGACGAGATGGCGCTGAACCACGGATATATAACATTTTGTTTATAAGACGATTCACAAAATACACTCGTAATGGGGAGGAAAACTAACTTTTTATCACGCTAGGAGGCGCATGATCGACTGTCCGGCTGTCATTGATTTGACATAACGAACGATTGTCAAATGTCAAATTGTATGGATTTGTTTGTTTACTTTTCACATGTTATTTATTTTAGATTAAAATGCCCAAATGTTCTGCTTTAAACTGCAAAAATAAAGGTTGCTACATGCTAGCTTTGCATTCTCCTTTTAAAAATGTGTGCACACTGTCCGAGCAAAAACGGGCAGTTATAAGATGGCGAGATTCATATAAAAGCTCTCCGTTTGGCTTGACATTGTATCTTTCAAAATATTCTTGTATTTCTTGCTTGCTAATACTTGGAAGTGACGAATCCGCATTTATGTCTTTGAATTGATCCGAGTCTGGAGACTGATATATGCTATCATCCTGGATGTCGCAATCCGTACCAAAGTTTTGGTTCCGCTCATACGCCGCTAGTCTGTAAAGATATCATTTAATTAGTCTACAAATCATATTAAATAAGCTTGAAGAAGGAAAATAACCTCAAATATTTAAAATGCTTACCTTTCAATCAAATCAGCCTTTTTTCCGGCAATTGACGCATTCCTTCTTCGAAGCTCATCTTTAAGTTGAGATACAGTCATCAGAGAGAACATTTTGTATTCATTTACCAGTAATTTGTTAAAAAAATCACAATGTTATGATAGAGATCTAACATAAACAAAGTACAGTCGCTCAGAGCGCCATCTACAAAAAGCTTTGCGTGTTGCTCCCAATTGTTCAAGTTTTCACTTCTGTCGGCACTACCGGAGTGCCAGTGTTTTTTTTTCTTATACTATCATTTCATAGAATAATCAATACGCAGAAACGCAGAATACATTTGTGGGGCCTAAGTATGTGGCGAACCAAACTAATTGTCTATGGACTCTATGGTTACCACTGTTAGCTTTAGAAGACAACACTACGGTGGTCTAGAGTCACTGACCAACTGACCTCTATCACTGTATAATGTATGTACTAGCGGTAGCCCGCGACTGCGCTCGCGTGGATGTCGGTTACCGCTGCAAAAAGCCTACCCAGGAAAGACACGGTCAGCAAAATGATTCCCAGGTCAATTCACAGACACCGACACTGACATCGACGACGCAGTCATTATCCGCAGGCTGCATAGATTGCCTTTATGAGGATGTTAAAGTTGTTAATGATGAAAATATTTAAATGTAATTAATACTAAGTTTTCACTTCTGCCGGCAGTCCCGGAGTGCAACCCGTTGTTTTAGGATAGATAACTAAAGCGATTATTGTAAAGCTTCTCTATAAACAACATTTGACGTAAAATTATGTATTTTCAGGTAACAAAATATACATGTACATTTCAACCGCGCGGCCAACTCATAATATTTGACGAAACTTTGCCAGGAATTAGTGCTAATTTGTTACTTTACACACCCCTTTTCGTGAATTTGTTACAAAAAAAACTAAGACGCTATGACAAAGAATAGTTGGCCGCTAGAACCGCCACTTGCCGTAATCATCGCCCGTGATTACACAGAAACTATATAATACAGATAGACGAATGATGCATGATGAAAGGTCTTAATTTGTTCAATTTGTTACAAAATTTAAAAACGTCATAACGTAAATAAACAAAAAGTTACGTAATATTTAGTTCTCAGGTTATAAGTAGGTAGGTATCTCAACATAAATATCAAATTAATAGAGGCTAATGTGTATGGACAATTAGTTACTAATTTGTTACAGCTAAAAACAGAAAAAAAATACTAGAAAGTAGGTTCAATAATTTGTTAGAGTCGATTTTAGTTGGCCGCTCGGACGGCAATATGCCTAAAATACAATGGTGTTTATCTCGTTATAAAAAGTAGGTTTAAGCTAAGTTTTAGTACTAATCGCCAGGTAACGTAACATAGTTTGGATAAATATGGCGAACATAACTGCAGCATCCATATTTTAGAATATATTTACAATAAATAGTAGTATGAAACCGTATGAGAGTAGGGTGACCATGATTACATTAGTACCTACGAAAGCATGTTTTTAATTTTGTACTCTGTTCGAACGAATATGCGGTTCGTTTTGCGGCCATATTGATGTCTATTGTTCTTAATTCTTTAAAGTATTTAGGTAGGTACTGATAAAATTATCGTTTCTTTGACTTTGCGCAGGTGTTTTATGATGGGAACGATTCCAGAAAAAGGATCTCTTTTGTTTCCAAACTATTGTTAAAAATATTTGTTGCAAAGGGTTTACAAAGCGATTATTTTTTGTTGTGAATATTGTCATTACTGTGCAGTATTTTGTGGTGTGTGCTCGTACGTATTTAATTCCAGTGATTTTCATACTACTAAGTTATTGAGACAATTATTACTAAATCCAGAAGTATCTAAAAGTGCTTAGCTATGAGTTGTGCACACTTAATGTTGGATTTGTTAATGTAGAACTCACCACCAAAAAGTGTATTGCAGAGGAATCCAAATCAACTGCGGTAAGTTTAATTTTTACAATTTTATGATGACTTGAATAAAGTAATAAACTGTAGTACGTATTATAATACCTTCGGAAATATTACCTAAGTATCTATAAAAAGACATGAAATTCGTCTCTGCCACATTTTAATGTGATTTCACTTCACTTCACATGTGGTCGTCTCGAAGAAGTCTTAAAAATATTCTTAGCTTAATTACTTGAATTAGCTTTTAATTTACCTGTATAATATTATTGTATCGTAAACATACTCCTTTCATTATTTAAAATGTAATATTTGGCGCCAATTTCAAATCGGAAATCACGGCGTTTAAGTATTCTTTTTTCTAAACCAAAGGCAGAGCTCCATTTAAAGGGCTCTTACGTTCCATCCAATCGCAAGCCTGCTTTTATAGTATATGCGTTTCCCGCCAATTATCTATAGTAAAAGAGTGACAATTCAGCCCACGCACGTTTCGTGTTTTCAAACTGTAAATACGTAAAATTGAAATTAGCAAACTTATCAACGCGTGTGTTATATTATAAACTGCTATAGTGATTCCCTAGGGAAGAATTAACTGTTATTTCACTTAACTTGTGAACATTCTGTGAGAAAGTGCACAGCGGCAGCGTGCATCTTGCATCTCGAGACCTAGATCCAGGCAACCTCTAGTGACGAGCGTAATATCCAATGTAAGGATTTCTATCTTAAGGACAGATTCTTAAGTGCTTTAACTGTTCTCTACAATCCGGTGGCTGCTCGCAAACGAAAAAAATCTCCTTTTGAAAATTTTATTATTTCATAATAATTATGTATTGTCGCTGATAATTGAACGTGGAAATGAAAAAAAAATGACATCGTTAATATTTATAAAAATCGGAGAAATCTTTTAAAATAACTCGCTACATCTTTGTCTGTCAAATAAGGACGACTTTTCTTAATTATACAGTATGTTAACTAACAGAGGGCGTTCCCGTTAACCCGTGAGAAGGCGCGCTATGAGCAATTTGCTCACACAAAAATTTAAAGCAAAATTTTTTGGTGATACCGACGCCCTAACGTCTCAAGCGCCTAGGTACCTTCCTAACTATTCATCGACTCCCCCGTGACGCAACTCTCGTGCCAGTCAGTTCTTTTGCGACCGCTCAGCTAAGTGTTTGTGGAGGCCGTGTACCATCGTGCGGCAATTTGCTCATCACGCGCCCATCCGTGTAAGTATTTATTTTTCCAATTAAAAAAGTATAATTGTATTTTCTAGATTATATTATTTTATTTATTTATATTAAATTGGTTAATTATTACGTAAATACTCTATTGTAATATTTTAATAATAATATTTATTGTTTTTAGCTACAACACACATGTAAAATGGGCGACCGACGTCAAGCACAAATTTGTTCGAGGCTGGAAGAGGATTCTGGTGATGAAGCATTGGATGCGGATCTTGAGACTGGAGAACATATCGTCAGATCTCAAGTTTCTAATGAAGCGATTTGTGTCGGCTCCTAGACCTATTTAGGCCAAGCGGATTCTGTTCTATATGTAGGAATAGACGGTCAAAAAAAGCATGAAATTCGTGCAAGCAATTACTCTGCACCGAACATATCACATATATGTGTTTAATGTGTTTCGAGAGGCACACTTGTCCAGATCTCATGGAAGAGTAATTTTTTTATGTTTTTGTTATGTAAGATTTTTTATTGTGATTTATATGAAGACTGTCAAAATTAGAAAATAAAAATTAGTTGATTTTTTATTTGTTTTAGAAGTTGCATTTATGTTGCATAGTTTTAATAAAAATACTTATTTTCTTACTTATGAAACCTTGTTTTATTAATATAAATCCATTATAAGTCAATCAGTACTATAAAAGTAGAAATATGAGCATTTAAAGTAGTGTGAGCAATTTGCTCGCGCGCGCCTCTCCATGTAACAAACAGAGGCGCGCCTTCTCACGGGTTAACCCGCAATAGTATAGCATCCATACATGCTAAAAAAAATATTACCATTCGAAAATAAAATGTTTTTATTTTTTTTATATTAAAATATTCACTAAAAATCGTAAATTGATACGTTAAAGAAACACTCTGTACACGCGTACTTGAAGGACAGCAATGTCGGAATTTATTTATGAATGACGGGCGCGGGTGCGGGCGGGGCGGGGCGGCCGTCTCACTCCGCTTCGTGAACTCTCGGAAACGCTCGGCCAGCAACGTGCGTATTGCGTTTGGGCATTACTACTACGAATACTATTCCGCGCTACTATTTTGATTTTAAACAGGAGGTTTCGAATTTATTGACAATTAATTATTTTTTTTAATTCGGATTATTTTATGCTTATATTTCTATGCTGATATTTTTATTTTAATCTATTAATGATATAGATTAACGAGTTTAAGGGAACGCCCTCTGTTATTTAATATACTGTAGAATAATTTATTACGTTTACGTTTCTTGCCCTTAGTATGTAAGTACTTACATAGCAATAATTTGTAGTATGTATATTTTGTGTGTGATGCAGTCAACGGACATTAGACCTTTGTATTCATATTATCAATTATCTTTTAAAATAACTCGCTACATCTTTGTCTGTCAAATAAGGACGACTTTTCTTAGTTATAGAATAATTTATTACGTTTACGAAAACATGCTTTCGTAGGTACTAATGTAATCATGGTCACCCTACTCTCATACGGTTTCATACTACTATTTATTGTGAATATATTCTAAAATATGGATGCTGCAGTTATGTTCGCCATATTTATCCAAACTATGTTACGTTACCTGGCGATTAGTACTAAAACTTAGCTTAAACCTACTTTTTATAACGAGATAAACGCCATTGTATTTTAGGCATATTGCCGTCCGAGCGGCCAACTAAAATCGACCCTAACAAATTATTGAACCTACTTTCTAGTATTTTTTTTCTGTTTTTAGCTGTAACAAATTAGTAACTAATTGTCCATACACATTAGCCTCTATTAATTTGATATTTATGGTGAGATACCTACCTACTCATAACCTGAGAACTAAATATTGCGTAACTTTTTGTTTATTTACGTTATGACGTTTTTAAATTTTGTAACAAATTGAACAAATTAAGACCTTTCTTTTGATGCATCATTTGTCTATCTGTATTATATAGTTTCTGTGTAATCACGGGCGATGATTACGGCAAGTGGCGGTTCTAGCGGCCAACTATTCTTTGTCATAGCGTCTTAGTTTTTTTTGTAACAAATTCACGAAAAGGGGTGTGTAAAGTAACAAATTAGCACTAATTCCTGGCAAAGTTTCGTCAAATATTATGAGTTGGCCGCGCGGTTGAAATGTACATAAATATACTGATGGTCGGGAGCCCCGACCCGTGATAGGGCAACGTAAAGTTGCCCATGCGTAAAACATTCTTTTCGTAAATCAATTCCTACTAATTTGAATGTTTGGCCCTGGGATTTGTTTATCGTTAGTGCGAAAGAAATTTTTACTGGAAATTGGAGCCTTTTGAAGGGTATAGGCAAATCAGTAGGAATCATGGGTATTCTTGGTATATGAGCTAATTCACCAGCTGCAGGGCCGGTGATAATCTTCGCTACTATTAAATTATCTTTTAGCTCTTTATAAGAAGTCTCGTGCCATTACACATGCTGGGGGGGCTTAAATTTCTGAGAAGCATTATCGGCGTGCCAACTTTTAACGACAGTTCATGAGGTGGTAGCCCAGCGGGGTTCAGAGAATTTAAAAATTCCTGGGGGTAGTGCACTGTGTCCTCGATGTTAATGACGGTGTCTATGGATTTATAGCACTTAACTTCACCCGGTACTTTCTGCATAATTAAATTGTTTATTTCGTTGACCGTTTCATTCCTGGGAGAAACTATTGCTCTACAACACAGCCAACGAAAATCATTTTGATGTAATTTTTCGATGTCAGGATATATAGCATCTACCAGACTATCTAAATTATGGACTATTTGGCCTAGAGACTCATCCAAAGTAACTGCATAATCGGTGTCCAAATTTAAAGATGGAAAGATTCCTTCTCCAAGTTTTATCAGCTGTTGTGGAAAATTGCTATGCGTATTTCCATGTAGATGAGCTCTCATATTGGTGCGCAAATTCAAATGTTGAACAGATGTCCAAAGTTGAGACGATTTTAAACATGCCTTCATAATATCTGCTCGCGTACTTCTGTTGACGACTGGAAGCGTTTGTCGGAAATCTCCAGCAAATACAAAAGTGATACCTACCACCCATGACATTAGCAGAGCTTCAGAGGTCTTTTAAAGTACGGTCCACGGCCTCCACATGAGCTGTATGACTCATGGTGCATTCATCCCATATTACCAACGACGCGTCTTGCAGTAACTTACCAAGAGGCCCATTTTTCCGAATAGAGCACGTAGACCGTTGATCTAAAGATACGGATAGCGGGAGTTTAAACGTAGAGTGAGCAGTTTTTCCTTCGTTCAAGAGAATCAACTGCAATCGCTATCTTCCCTAATTGCAAGTATCAAATTTGCGAGAAAAGTCTTTCCGGGGCCTCCTGGTGCGTCCAAAAAAAAACACTGGCACTCCGGTAGTGCCGACAGAAGTGAAAACTTGAACAATTACGAGTGTATTTTGTGAATCGTCTTATAAACAAAACACGCGTGTTAAGGTGTGTTCCTTATTTTATAGGGTTTTTTGCAAATCAGGTATGATGACCAAAGTGACTGGTTTATTCTTCTCGTGAAAGGAATTTGTAGGGACTGTGTCTTACGTACCCATCCCTTGCATAGTTTTAAGAATGTAATATTTTTATAGAGGAACTTATTGTAATTATTTTTAGAAAGTTTCATTTTTGTGTTTTTCCCACGTTGAACATCTGCAAGCGATTTAAGTTATAGGTACTATTGTCTTTCATGATTCTTTACTTTTAGTTAAGGTTCTTCATTGTTCTATTATGTTTAGTTATCTTGTATTGTACCCATTTGCTATTTATAGTTAAGGTTCATTGTTCTGTTATTTTTAGTTGTCTTGTATTGTACCCATTTGTATTTCTCGTGTTTTATTATACTTTTAAAAGGCAGATGTGGATTTGCCGCGTCCTTTGTTTAGTGAACGGCAGATTTGGGAGAGTTTTGGTTCTGAGCTTCAGTCTGTGCTGAACTACGATCGTGCGAGGTCCTCTCTGACCCCCGATCATATTTCACTCGCCGAAGCTCGCCGTAATAGTTTACGGCGAGCTTCGTGTTTCTAGTAGTTTTACCATTCATGTAACCTTATTTAATTTTACTTTTTCGTGTCAAGTGTAACTGCTAGCTTTAGTTACTTGATATCGTAATAAATTAATCGTTACCTATTTACAACTCACTTCAGTGTATCACTTGCCCACCACCGTCACGAATACCCCACAGTGGTGACCCCGACGTGATCAAAGCTATCATATAGCGTGAGTTCGTGACAGTGCGTAAAGAGTTTCGCGAGTGTTAAATCAAGGTACGTGTTAAAATGGCGAGCGATCCAGCTACCGACGACGTGAAGCATCACCGTCGCAGCAGAGCCGCAATGCGCGCATACAGACGAAACCAGTCGCAGCCGGGAAACGCCAGCGGGAGTCACTAGCCGCGGATAACGCGCATTCCCAGCCAGCCAGCTCCCACGGCTTCAACGGGTATCCTGACCACCAGCATGCAGCGACCGCGCATACCTGGTCATCACCCTCAGCCTCATCAGCAACCTCGGCACAGCACACTGCACTTTCGGCCGGTCAACAAGCAGAGCTCAATTCCTCTCCTGGTCGACGCAGCATCCAGCCTCAACCCGGCGCTGTACCCCATCCGACTCACTGGAACCATAACGCAGCGCCCGCGCCACCCCGACTCACTGGGGACATCTCGGCAGACAGTTCCGACTCACCGTGAACTATGCGGCAACCGGTTCCGACTCACTGGAACCATAACGCAGCGCCCGCGCCACCCCGACTCACTGGGGACATCTTCGCAGACAGTTCCGACTCACCGTGAACTATGCGGCAACCGGTTCCGACTCACTGGAACCTAAGTTGGCCTGGCAAGCATATTCCTCGCCGTTCTGGTAGGCGAGTTAAATTTCCTGATTACTATCAGGCAGGTATTTCGTGATCTTTATCACTGGTAGGGGGGTACTGTAGGGACTGTGTCTTACGTACCCATCCCTTGCATAGTTTTAAGAATGTAATATTTTTATAGAGGAACTTATTGTAATTATTTTTAGAAAGTTTCATTTTTGTGTTTTTCCCACGTTGAACATCTGCAAGCGATTTAAGTTATAGGTACTATTGTCTTTCATGATTCTTTACTTTTAGTTAAGGTTCTTCATTGTTCTATTATGTTTAGTTATCTTGTATTGTACCCATTTGCTATTTATAGTTAAGGTTCATTGTTCTGTTATTTTTAGTTGTCTTGTATTGTACCCATTTGTATTTCTCGTGTTTTATTATACTTTTAAAAGGCAGATGTGGATTTGCCGCGTCCTTTGTTTAGTGAACGGCAGATTTGGGAGAGTTTTGGTTCTGAGCTTCAGTCTGTGCTGAACTACGATCGTGCGAGGTCCTCTCTGACCCCCGATCATATTTCACTCGCCGAAGCTCGCCGTAATAGTTTACGGCGAGCTTCGTGTTTCTAGTAGTTTTACCATTCATGTAACCTTATTTAATTTTACTTTTTCGTGTCAAGTGTAACTGCTAGCTTTAGTTACTTGATATCGTAATAAATTAATCGTTACCTATTTACAACTCACTTCAGTGTATCACTTGCCCACCACCGTCACGAATACCCCACAAATTTATTCAGATTTACAAATAAGCACACAGGATAGACTTCAGTTCGTGGTGTTGGTCGCGGCAGTGGTAAGAGAAGCAAGCCGCTCGCATAGAGCTCGTCATCAGTTATATATCCGTGGTTCAGCGCCATCTCGTCGTTGTTGGATGAACTACGTAGTTAGTACGCGAGGCCCTCGTAGTTCTTCCCGATGTGCATAGATGGCGCTGTCCTCAACAACGCGCGTCTTACGTTTTACGTCTTACGTTTTACGTCTTACGAATTTTCGATCAGGGTCACGTGACCTGACGCGAATTTAGAAGTTTTTACCCATTCCAAAAAAAGTACACAGCGCCGCTAAAGAAGTTTTCACTTCAAAAAAATTTCCCCATGTTATTGTTCACGCTATCCACAATAGTCTCATAAGCGTGTCTTTGATCTGGTACTGATTTTGGTACATTGTCATTTACAAACGATGTTAGATCATTTCTGAACTGTTATACTGTTGTATGTACCATTGTTGTGTCAATAGTATTATTCTGGGTACGAACGGGAGAAGGTAATCCAAAATCACACTTCGCAATGGGCCGTGCAGCTGAAATCGTCATATTTTAATTTCGCCATAACTTCAAAACCAAACGTCCAATTTTACTCATTCAAAGACCAAATATTATCTACATAAACTGTACTTAGTGATGAAATAATTTATTTTGATAAGGATTAATAGCATGAGTAAAATAAATGCGTTTAAATGTAGTCCAAAAAAATTCAAGATTTTTAAATAAAAAAATGGTTGTTGTGCCTCACTCGACATAGATAGGTATAGTGTGTCGCGGACTTTTTTGTAGATATTTATAAGATCTACAATTAATTAGAACATTTTATGGTTCTATTATTTATAGTTTAGGCAGCGTACGCAAAATAAGTAACTTTTCTGGTTGACTTTTTACACCTTGTGTCCGAAAATCCCAAATATCTTACGGAACCCTATTTTTTTCCAAAATAAAATTTAACCTGTGTTACTCGTGGATAATGTGGCTTTCGAATGGTGAAAGAATTTTTAAAACCGGTCCAGTAGTTTTTGAGCCTATTCATTACAACCATACAAACAAAGTTTTCCTCTTTATAATATTAGTGTAGATATTTGTATAATACCGGTCAGTGCACTGACCTCTATTGAACAACTTGTAAAATAAGGGACTAGAGTCACTGACCTCTATTTAACAACTTGTATAATAAAGGTCAGTGTCTAGAGTAGAGATGTTAATATTACGGTCATCTAAACCGACATCAAAAAAAAAGGAGGTTATCAATTCGACAAGTTTGTACAGTGCCTGCCACGTAAGAAGAGACTTGACCCCGCCTCCCCCGCCTCTTTCCGCCGCCCCTATGACGTCCGGTCCCGTCCCGCACTCAGACCTCATACCGCTAAAGATACCTAAAATCGTGTTCTGCGCATATCAGACCACGTGGTGTGTCAAGTCTCTTCTTACGTGGCACGCACTGTATGTAATATTATTGGAACTGCATTATATGGATATATTTATATGTATGTTTATATATTTATTTAGATTAGTATAATATACTATATGTATGTATTTATTGTATTATGTAAATGCTACACCGCGGACTACCTACAGTATTTGTCTGTCCTTCCCCTTTTTAAATCCATCCTAAGGTTGTCTTTAAAAGATCGCTCTTAGCGATAAGACCGCCCATTGTGTCACCCTTTGTACAGTTTCTATATTTATGTCTGTAATTTATATGGTGTACATAATAAAGAGTATTCTATTCTATTCTATTCTATATTCACATATGACAATATTAGGGCTTCTGAACAAATATACAACATTTTATAGATGTATGTATGTTTGTATGTATCTATTCTATGTATGTATAATGTATGTTTGTCCACGCATTTCTCCGCAACTATTAATCGGATCGTGACCATTTTTACAAGCTTTTATTTAGCTTGCACTGTTCGTATGTAAGTTGTCCGTCAAAAAAAAATGAAATCCGCCATCTTGGAGCGGCGGCCATATTGAATTTAGAGTGTTATTACTAAATTTATTGTTTTCTACTCTTCAAGCTCTTTCATTTGATACCCATACCATAATAAGGGGATTGTAAAAAAATGTAATCCGCCATCTTGGAGCGGCAGCCATAATGAATTTAGTGTAATGTAACTAACTTCATCGTTTTCTATTCTTTAAACCCTTTCATTTGATACCCATATTAAAGGGGTTGGAAAAAAATATAAAATCCGCCATCTTGGAGCGGCGGCCATATTGAATTTAGTGTGATGTTATCACCTTTATCGTTTTCCACTCTTCAAGCCCTTTCATTTGATACCCATATTAGGGGGGTTGAGAGAAAATATGTAATCCGCCATCTTGGAGCGGCGGTCATATTGAAATGATTACAATATTGAGTATTGAATATTGTATTGTTACCAGATCTATAGGTGTATGCAAAATTTCAGCTCAATCGGATACCAACAAATGGTCGAAAAATGGTTTGCAAATTTTGACGGACAACTTACATACGAACAGTGCAAGTCAAATAAAAGCTGGTAAAAATATCGCAAAGAAAAAAAAATAAGTGACATTTCAAAATATATTTAAATAAATTTTAAAAGCTTGAGGCACTGATGTACGGTATACACAATAACAGTGTTAAATCATGGACCTATAAAAAAAGGCGGACGGAACTTCACTAAGAAACAACTGAAGCACCAAAATGGCGGCGGCGTAACTGTGTGTGCGTGTGTAAAGGGATGCCAGATGGAGGAAAATTTTACCCATTTTTAAACAATATTTCAATAAGATCTCCCTTGGGTTTTATTACAAGGTTTTGTGACGGATATTGTTAAAGGTAAAATAAATAAAAAACATTGAAAATAAAAATATTTACAACTTATTTAATAGGCACTTATGTTAATAAAGTTTTAAAATCCCTTTTGTTGGTTCAAATTTTTGTTATTAAAATATTTTGTTATTAAACTGTTAATCGTTAAACTTAAAAAATATGATTAAGAGGTTAGGTAATGAGATGTCCTTAAATTAATTGAATATTACCTTTGTTGGTATGGCGTAAACAACAACGTGAAGAAGTCCGCCTTTAGTTGTGTACAGACGCCAGCACATCAAGTTACTACAATCTGTCAAATTTATTTAATAGATTTTCAACTTTATCGCTAGAGCATAAGGTTCAAAGTTGATTGGGAAAATTTGACAGTTTCGGGTAGCTTGATGTGCTGGCGTCTGTACAAATCATTCTTCTCAGAATGTATACTGTAGATCACACTATATTTTGTTGGATTCCAATTATTATCATTTCTACACTCCCTTATTATTTTTATCCAATAATTTTTCCATACGTCATTTTTGCTGAGGGAAATCTGTAAAATGTAGAACAATACATAATAACGATAAATAGTAACATAAAAATATAAATCTCCCACATTTAGAATAATTTGCAAATTGAAATAGTTGCAACACTGATTGATTTCGTGTTTTATTAAATACATTGACGTAAAATCGAGAAATAAGCTTATAAATAACTTGTTTAACTATGAAAAGTGATCCCCTGGCCTTTTTTTTTACTTGAACCACTATGGTTTCGACAACTTTTTACAACACATGAGGGCATCCTATAAGTTTTAGTAGTAAAACAACACGCGGGCGTCCTGCGGAAAACTTCGGAGCGTACAACGCGGTCACATTAACTTGACGCTTGGCGTTGAT
Source organism: Luperina nickerlii (assembly GCA_963855955.1). Lineage (NCBI taxonomy): Eukaryota > Metazoa > Arthropoda > Insecta > Lepidoptera > Noctuidae > Luperina > Luperina nickerlii. The sequence goes on from OY979665.1 coordinate 137,520, forward strand.
GACGTCATTTTGGCACTCTGGTACGGTGTGACAAAAAAGCATCAACAACTAAACGCACCTACGACACAGGAGAAATTCCTAGTGAGGCGCAACGTTTTTTTTAAGGAAAAAAATGTATGTAGGTAGTAGATACTACCTATATAATTTCAAATCTTTATTTGCAGGAAGTGTAGGTAGTAAAAAAACTATTTTATGTTGATTGTCAAAAATATATCGATGAATAGATAGAATAAAGATGCTGACCATACTGACCCTTGCCGGGCGAGCTAAGGGAATGCGGGGGGAAGCGGGCGGGGCCTCGCATTCCACAGATGCGTCAAGTTAATGTGACCGTGTTGTAATGGCCGACGGCAGACCGACTGACCGACTATGGTGTGAATGTGTGCGTGCTGGCTTGTCTATATTAGCGCGCTGACCGACTAAGGGTGCTTCAACCGTTTCCTCCGAAAGGCTACGGGAGCCCCTTGGTTCGTTCGAAATGAGATCCTCCATGTCGATCTCAAAATCCCCACTATCCACCAATTCATGAAGCGCCTTTCCAAGCACTTCTTCGACTCCGCCCCCAACCATCGAAACCCGCTGGTTGTCGAGGCTGCCAGATATACTCCCTCCCAAATTAGTAAACTCCGCCGTCCAAGGCACGTTCTCACCGATCCAGATGACCCCATAACCCTCCTCCAAGAGAGCAGTAGGGCAACCAGCACGCTTAGGAAAAACAAGTACAAAAAATCGACATACCGGCCTCGCCGACGAGGTCCCTCGCGACGTCCCCCAGTAAATGCCCCCCACCGACCCTTGCTCGATGTAGTGCCAGCCCGCGCCGCAGCTGAGCCTGTAGATTTAAACTCCCGACTCTGACCTCTGAGTTTGTTTCGGCATTTCTTCTCAGAGTAGTCAATTAGGAAATGCCGGCCCCATCGTTCGTTAAATAATCATAATTCGATCCAGCCTGTCCCAACTTGCTGCCCTCCCCCCAGCGACGCCCTAAGCCGAGGCTCGTACCCCACAGGGGGTGCCCTTAGCGTGTAGTCGCTTAGTTTATTTAGTTAGTTTTAAGCCCCTGGCTGGAGGCTTTGAGATCTCTCAAGGCAGCCGCAGGATTGTCCGGTTAAGTAGTCACGACCTCTCAAGGTCAACTACGAGATGACATTTAAAAAAAAAAAAAAAAAAAAAAGGGTGCTTCAGTTATTGTTAAAGGAGACGGCGTCCGCTTTTTTTATAGGTCCATGTGTTAAATATATTTTGAAATGTCACTTAAATTTTTTTGAAGTGAAAACTTCTTTAGCGGCGCTGTGTACTTTTTTTGGAATGGGTAAAAACTTCTAAATTCGCGTCAGGTCACGTGACCCTGATCGAAAATTCGTAAGACGTAAAACGTAAGACGCGCGTTGTTGAGGACAGCGCCATCTATGCACATCGGGAAGAACTACGAGGGCCTCGCGTACTAACTACGTAGTTCATCCAACAACGACGAGATGGCGCTGAACCACGGATATATAACTGACGACGAGCTACATGCGAGCGGCTTGCTTCTCTTACCACTGCCGCGACCAACACCACGAACTGAAGTCTATCCTGTGTGCTTATTTGTAAATCTGAATAAATTCCTTTCACGAGAAGAATAAACCAGTCACTTTGGTCATCATACCTGATTTGCAAAAAACCCTATAAAATAAGGAACACACCTTAACACGCGTGTTTTGTTTATAAGACGATTCACAAAATACACTCGTAATTGTTCAAGTTTTCACTTCTGTCGGCACTACCGGAGTGCCAGTGTTTTTTTCTTTTTGTTCGCGTTATTTTTCTTTTTTAGGTTACGTTTTTATTTGTTATTTGCTTACATTTAAGTACTTCAACTTAGGGAAAGTTTCATCAAAATCGATTCAGTACTTTTCAAGATATGGACTAATATGTGTACAAGTGACGGCCTGACTTATTGATACGAGCTACCGGTGTAGTGACAAAAAGCAAACATCTCAAAAACTTGGCCAAATTTTAGTGCAATATTTAGAAAAAAAACTATTACGTACTTATTACAAACAAATATTCCAGTTTTTACTTAAAACTAAAAATTACGAAATAAAAAGTTATTCAAAAAAATTAAAACGATTTCAAAAAGAAATTAACTCAAAATTATGAAATAACTATAATTTCGGAAGTCGGTGGCAAAAAACTAAAATACAGATTCCAAGACACCGTATATTGACTGACTTTTTGCAAATGACTCGCGTCTCTGCTCGACACGTGCCAAAAGATCTGAATTTCATGCAAAAACAGCGCAGAATGGACGTAGCTAATGAGACACTTTTGGAAGCAAGAAATGATTCCACGTTTATGAAACGCATCATAACCGGTGGTGAGACATGGGTCTACGATACGACATGGAAACAGAGCAACAAGCATCCGAATTGGTCGCTTCAGGCCAGCCGAAACCAAAAAGACCGCGTCAAACCAATTCAAAAATCAAGGCACTTTTGACTGTTTCCTTTGATTATCGGGATGTGGTTCATCATGAGTTCCTTCCAACGGGCATGACAGTCAACAAGGAGTATTATCTCGAAGTTATGAGGCGTTTGCGCGATGCTATTCGTCGCAAACGGCCAGATTTGTGGGTGGAAAACGCATGGATTTTGCACAAAGATAACGCGCCGGCTCACACAGCCATGATCATTCGTAGCTTTTTGGCCAAACATTCAACGAACATCGCTCCGCAGGCACCCTACTCACCAGATATGGCACCATGTGACTATTTTCTCTTTCCTAAACTTAAATTGCCGTTTTGCGGAAAGCGTTTCGAGACCATAGAGGCGGTGAAAGAAAATACGACGAAGGCGCTTAAAGCCATCCCCATTTCGGCGTATGAAAAGTGTTTCGAGGACTGTTTGAAGCGCTGGCGTACGTATATTGCCTCTAATGGAAGTTACTTTGAACGGGACAAAATAAATTTGGATGATTTAAATTACCCCTTGTGTTTTATTTACAATGTCCGGGTACTTTTGGGACACAGTAGTATTGCGTAGTTTCCCAAACGCTGCCCAGCCGAGTCGGACTCGACGATTGACCTCTTTCTCGAAGTTAGACCTACCTAACTTAACAGTTTGTCCTTTTTTTTGTAACGTGGAGAAATGCTCATGCATTCTGCACTACCACGGGGAGCTAGTGCAGTTATGTGGGACCTGCCACACTCAGAAATGTTCATTAAATTAGTCCTAATGAGTACTTAACTAATTATCATTAAATCTGTTAATGAACGATACATCCCAGAGACAATATTTAAGGGTTCATTAGTTAATGACAACTTTAAGTATCCGTAGAGCAGCGTTACGTCAAATTGGCTTTGAGATCGCATATCGATAAACGATTGGTGTAGCCACACTTGAAAATGTGATATTATTAAGTAGCAAAAAACTTCATTTAAATACACTAAAACCTTTTATATTAACAATATAAATAAGAATTCGTTCATTTCCCGATCGTTTTTACATAAAAAACAAAACGAAACAGCTATTTTCATGTAAATAAAATAAAGTACACGGACCCTTTTTTTTCTGGTATCACTAACTGTCAATATTGTGAACTGTCAGTGTTAAGGTTATGTTTAGAGTTGTTTTGTGTTGCGTTTAAACCGCCAGGAAAGAAAATTCGTGTGATAAAGTTTAACTAAGTATATAGCTTTATCTTAACATAATATATCATGGTAAGTACGTTTCTATGTACATTCAATGAATCTTACCTATGTCAGTAGCTAAACAACACATGTGTATTTGAAGAAATTAAGTTGTGTTTGTTTCATTTTAGGAGTCTACAGGAACAAAAACCCCACGCAAACGTGTAGCTAACTTCACCGCCGATGAAAAAGCACTATTGGCACAATTAATTAAAAAGAGACCAATCGTGGAATCCAAAATAACAGATGGCAAGTCGGTCGCTAAGAAACAAGCAGCATGGGATATTATAACACAAGAGTTTAATTGTAATGCCAATGTACACAAGGTAGGAGGCCACTATTATTGATAAGAAATAGATTGTGAATGATTTGTTAAGATAATTTTTGTTGACTGTATATTTCAGCGTGAAACTATAACTTTAAAAAGGGCATGGGATAACATGAAAGCTGTCACACGTAAAGCACGTGCTACAGAAAGAGGAAATTTAATTAGGACTGGAGGTGGACCACATGCACCTCCTCTATCACCACAACATGAGGCCATCATAAGCATGGTTGAAGAGGTTGGTATTAATATCCTTTGAATCCCTCGGTGACCACTGTATGGGTAAATTTTCTCATTTAAAAAGTGTGCCTACTCACTTCTAACTTACAATTTTTATTCATCAGGCTGCACCTGTGGTGATTACCGAGATAAAAAATTCTTTTGATAGTGATGGTGCCATATTACATGCTATCGTAAATAGTCAAGAAAGCGACTTGATAGCAAAAAATAATGATACACCAACTATCAATTCAGTATCAATAGATGACTTGGGTAAGTGAACAATGATTATTTTAACGTTATCAAACTGTCTATCCTGAATCCTGGCTGTGTATGTATTGGCGGATTAATGGAAGAACACCATGTCAGCATGTTTGAAGTTCTGTGAGATGAATGTTAAATAGAGCAGTAAAGAGTTCTTTAACTTATTTTATTGGCAGATAGCAGTTTTGTGTTAAAGTAAAAATAAATAAATAAATGCTATACTTATTAAATCATGTTTAAAATTTGTATTGTTGTTTTCAGGTATTTTAGACATAGAATATAAAATTAATTCTACGGATAACACAATTTTTAAAGAAAGAAATGAAATGGATGATCCCAACTTGAAAATGAACAAAATATCACAGGTATTATAAAATTTATCTTATAATACAATATTGTTTTAACTTTTCTATTCACTTTTTACTCAAAATATCTTTAAATTATGTTTTAGATTACAGTGATAACAAAAATCCGTCAGAAATAAAAACCGCGGATCATGTGCGTAGACCCACAGATTATATTCGTCGGGAAGCTGTTTTAAGAATACGACATCTAGAAAATAAAAAAAAGATGGAAACGCAAATATTAAAAACACAGGTACTTAACAATGGCTTTCAATATCAGCGTTGTATACCTACCAGTATTTTAATTTATAGCAAGATTAATTTATATGTTTATTTTTTGCTTTGCAGCTTAGAGCAGCATTGTTGGAGGAAGAGAGGAACAAATGTTTATTGGAAAAAGCTAAAATAGAATTAGATGAACTGAAGAAATCTATTGCCAAATAAATTACTACTTATTTGGCAATAGATTTCTTCAGTTCTTCAATCTATCCTATGATTAGTGTCTTTGTCAAGGATTGAAAAATAAAAGTATTATTATTATTTTATGGAACCTATCTACAATAGATTGTCGCACCATAAATCCATTGCTGTTGGTGGTGCTTTCACTTATCAGTGTAATATCATCGTTCTCAATATGATGAGAATCCCAGTTCATTGGAACTAAATCATCAACTAATAAGGAAATATTATGCAGTGTCGCACATGCACATATGACAGCGACAACTGTATCGATCTTAATACCCATGCCCAGTTGGAGACAAGGAAATCTTCGTTTCCAAATACCAAAGCATCTTTCCACAGTATTCCTGGTTTTGATTTGGCTTCTGTTGTAGTTTTCTTGGGCAGTTGAGTTTGGTGATAAAAATGGTGTCAGTAGCACATTGCTAACTGCATACCCGCTGTCCCCTAAAATTATCCCTTTTAACACACCGGTATTTAGTCTTTGCTTAATAGCACTGCTGTTATAAATAAAACTATCATGGGTACTGCCAGGCCACCGGGCTACTAAATCATAAAATTCCAAGTTTGGCCCGGTGACTGCTTGAACGTTGATAGAGAAATACCCTTTTCTATTCCTATAAACTTCTGATGTTACTCCTCCTGGGCTTCTTATTTTAATGTGAGTGCAATCGATACACCCAATTACTCCAGGAAAATGAGCTATTTCATAAAATTTTTGCCTGGAAAAAGAAAACAAATCAATTAGTACATTCATCAATATATATGTAGTAGGTACAGCTATGTATGTTAATTTTATAAATAATACTTGCCTCACTGTGTTCATTTCTTCTACAGTAGATGGCAATTTAACAAAATCTTTCATTTTGTTTGCTATCAATGTAGAGACTTTTGCAATAATTCGTGAAACTGACTGCTGGCAGATATTCATGACATCCCCATCCAATTTCTGTAAAAAAAGGCAACGACATATATATGACCTATCTAACAAATTCTATTATTATTTACAATACCTACCTAATGCAGTTTAATTCAATAAATAGGTGTGCTATAAGTAGGTACTAACCTGAAAACTACCTGTAGCGAAGTAGCGTAATGTCAGCAGTAACATTATTTCCGGGGCGAATGGTAATCCTCTTTTGGTTGGTTTACTTAGGTCGGGTGCCAGCAAAGGCAATATTACACTTTTTACAGTTTCTGGCGTAAATCTGTAGCGTGCATGAAATTCTTGAACCGAGTATTTTGAAAAGGGATCAGAATAATCACGTAAATACCGCCTCGGCCCCACTACTCTATACCTTCTGGTATAGTCTACAAAATCAATAAAGTCTAGCAGATCGTGTACGTTACCCCAGCAAGAAAGTGTCTCCTAGAGTTATAGGAGTAGGACGTATAATATGTGCCCTATCTGCTGTAAATGTGCCCCCAAATAAAAAATGTGTGCCCCCTGTCGTTTTGGAAAAAAACGGAAAAAACGATTCCTGCTGGGGTAACGTTTTTCTAGCAGGAAAATTCTAAACGAATGATCGGAGAGAGAAAAATTGTGCATGGCCAGAGAGCTTATAGGTGTGCCTTAATGTGCCCCCCAAAAAAAATCTGTGCCCCTTCAGGTTTTCGAGATATTGCATTTCCTGCTGGAGTAACGTTTTGATGAATCGTATATCTCTACAACCATTGCATGTGCCCCTGTAGAGTAAACATACACGAGTAGCTCTTAATGTGTGCCCCTTAGTGCCCCAATTAGTTTTAAGAAAATATTTATAGTTTTCAAGTTATAGCGGTTTTATGAAAACCCGAAAAAACATCGCAGCGCCTAAATTAGACAAGAAACAAGTTCGCTGAAAACTGTATTCGGTCCTTCTTGACGCTAATAATAACCATACAAAGTTTCAAAACTATTCATGCATGCGTTTTTGCTAAAAGTCAAAACGATGGTGTCCTAACTTTGACGGCAAAATACAAGGAACCGGCTCAATCCGAGATGTGTAGGTGTAAACCAAAATCATGTGCCTTTAGTCAAAAATATATGGTGAAAATATTCAGCTTGGAATGTTTCGCATTAAGTAAATATTAACAAAAAACCAAAATATGTAAGCAACGGCTGGTTATCCGACCAAATTTGAATGACTACTAAAAAGCGACGGATTCATACATATCGATGACCTTCTTTATTGAACGTATTATACCTAAGCTGTTGTCCGTACAATCGCGTTCAAAAGTTTTGGGGGCTATTTAAAAAATATATTAAATGCACCTTGTGACTATAATAAATGAAACAGCTTGTTGATGTGGAAATTATTATTTTTATTCCCTTAATTTTAATTCTTAAAGTAATTATTGCATCAAATCACAGATCAAAGTTCCTACCTATAAATATTAGAAATTAGTATATAAAGTAATGAAAAAAATCGGTTGTCTGTAAAGTCGGTTTACTGACGATAGTTGAACGTGACAACGTCATAAGAAAATACTGATGGAATAGTTGCATTGCATTTGTTAATATTCGCTTGCACTTCAAGCCGCCATGGAACGCTACAGAGCGAGGCCGCGAGGTAACGCTACACGAGTCATGTTTTTTCGTGAGTGCAGCCAGCTTCATCGATTTATTAGACGTTGTCACGTCAAAAATCCAAGTACTTGATAAGACAAGTATTTTTAAATAGGTAATTCAAAACAATGCCATTAAATACTTACCACCGCAGATCGTGCCATAAAATTCAACACCCCTACAACCACATAATTGTTATAAAATGCTTAATACGCCACTTTCAACCAACTCAAAAAAAAGTAAACAAACAGTATCAGTGCAACTGCGTGACTCAACGTAACAGTGTCCTTGGCGTCATAACATAACTGCAACTGTTTACCAATACCAAGTAATAATCCAAACGCACTTCCTCAATAAACACTTCGTACCTATTATTCATAATAGAGCGACGTTACACGTAACCTGTCTCTGTCACACTAACACCGTACGCGTACTAGCTGTCTCACTTTCTCCAAGCTAGACAAAGCGACTCCTTGCGACACGACGTCAGCGGATGCCGCGGGGCCAGAGATATATGCAGCGGTGTGGGGAGGCGAAAAAAGGGAATCTTCTATTAAGTAAGGTGAATGCTCCAACCAGCCCGCAAAATTCAAATTTTTTCTGTTTTTTTTTTGTTCCTATGCCTTTATGAACTTGGAGGGTTGTATTGGTGATTTTGATGATTATGATTCTGTAACTATATACGTCTTACAACCGCGAATAATATTTTAATCAACATACAACCTAGCACTGGCCTGCAAATTGCAAAAAACGCAAGAAATTTTGAATTTCGCGGGCTAGTTAGAGCATTCCCCTTAATGATGAAAAACTTACAATGCGTGCCACGAAAGATGAGACTTGACACACCACGTGGTTTGACATGCGCAGTACACGATTTTAGGTATCTTTAGCGGTATGAGGTCTGAGTGCGGGACGGGACTGGACGTCATAGGGGCGGCGGAAAGAGCGGGGGAGGCGGGTCAAGTCTCATTTCGTGGCATGCATTGTACTGTTAATTTATCTAACCTACGGCTTATCAATAAATATATATGTACCTAATATAAAAAGACAAATACGGGCTTTTTATTTATATACAAAAAAGAGCTACCTACCTCTTTTTAGTAGTAGGTATGTTTATTAAAGCTAAAAGAATTTACACACTAACTCTATAATAGAAATAAAAATATTTACAAGTATCAAAAAGAGTTACAGGGCGTCGAAAAATTCGTCCACATCGCTGTCAACAGGAAAAGTGCCCAGAAGGCTGGCAGCATTAGTAGGTATTCATCACACATTTCATGAACTATATTTTTTTTTAAACATCGGGACCAAGTCAAAGACCTGGCAAATATCTCGATGTATTTCTTTCGTTCACACATAAATTACTGGATATATTTTAATGAAATTTAGAATCGAGAAGATAGCTTACCTTGAAATAGCACTTAGGCTACTATTTATAATGTACTTAATCATGTGTAACGTCATAGAAACAGCTAGTAGAATATAATCCAATAACAACTTTATTTAATTACATATTACTTTTGTAAGTCAGTGTACTCAGGCACAACACGTGTGAACCGGTTAGTGAGTAAAGTAAAGAAGGTCATCGATATGTATGAATCCGTCGCTTTTTAGTAGTCATTCAAATTTGGTCGGATAACCAGCCGTTGCTTACATATTTTGGTTTTTTGTTAATATTTACTTAATGCGAAACATTCCAAGCTGAATATTTTCACCATATATTTTTGACTAAAGGCACATGATTTTGGTTTACACCTACACATCTCGGATTGAGCCGGTTCCTTGTATTTTGCCGTCAAAGTTAGGACACCATCGTTTTGACTTTTAGCAAAAACGCATGCATGAATAGTTTTGAAACTTTGTATGGTTATTATTAGCGTCAAGAAGGACCGAATACAGTTTTCAGCGAACTTGTTTCTTGTCTAATTTAGGCGCTGCGATGTTTTTTCGGGTTTTCATAAAACCGCTATAACTTGAAAACTATAAATATTTTCTTAAAACTAATTGGGGCACTAAGGGGCACACATAAAGAGCTACTCGTGTACGTTTACTCTACAGGGGCACATGCAATGGTTGTAGAGATATACGATTCATCAAAACGTTACTCCAGCAGGAAATGCAATATCTCGAAAACCTGAAGGGGCACAGATTTTTTTTTTGGGGGCACATTAAGGCACACCTATAAGCTCTCTGGCCATGCACAATTTTTCTCTCTCCGATCATTCGTTTAGAATTTTCCTGCTAGAAAAACGTTACCCCAGCAGGAATCGTTTTTTCCGTTTTTTTCCAAAACGACAGGGGGCACACATTTTTTATTTGGGGGCACATTTACAGCAGATAGGGCACATATTATACGTTCTACTCCTATAACTCTAGGAGACACTTTCTTGCTGGGGTAACGTACACTAGCAGATCACTCATCTTTAGGTACTATTGTTAAAACACTTATATTCCTGTGAATTCTTTATATATAAGTAAAATATAACCTCAAACGTAAATGTCAAAATCAATCATTAGAAAGTTAAGTGAAGGTTTTGCCGTACTTAACTTTAATTGTCATTAAGGGACGGTAACGGACCATTAACTGTCTCTGAGAGGGAATTTTTTTAAATCTATACTAAGGAGCAACTTAAGTAACCATTAAACGTCTCTGAGTGTGGCAGTCCACTAAAACTCCACGGTGTCCTCCTCTGCCGCTTACGGCGGGAACACGGGCACACGTTAGCACTCAACCGTGAACCCGTCGCGGCTGTGCGTCACCGGACCCTCCTCTTTCCCGTACTTCACATCACCGGTGCACCAGAACACATAGCACGCCGTGACCACCCCAGGTACCAAACCAGCACATGGGCGCCAGACGACCCCATGTATAGGCACCCTTGGTCCCCCTGCGACGGTTCAGGACATTGGCCCCGCCGCCTGCCAATTTTCGGCTGCAGAGGATAGGAAGAGCGGCCAGCGTCATACCAACTCTCCTCCTCCCCTGCAGCCCCGCCGCGTCCGCCATCAGACGGTGGCGACACCATCAAGGCCGCGGAAGGTAGGGATAGCGGCGCACCGCAATACCGGCACTCCTCTCCCGCCGCAGCCTCCAACCCTCAGGCGCGATGCCTCCCATACGACATCGCGGTCCGCCTAAGTATCGATTACAAAGTGTACGTTTAATGTGAGTTTTAAACTTTCTTTGATTTAATTGCAATATATCACAAGGTATTTTATTGTAACATTTAACACAGTACCTCATAAAAGATGTGTGTAGTACCTTGGCTAATCTGAAAAATGGTTGATGTATTTTATCTTTATTTCTATAAACCTATTAAAATTATGTCTATCGCTTATTTTATTAAAAAGATGTAGAGTTTTTCTTACATACAAATATGATTTTTTCTTGTATGTTCAAGATGGTTGTCTGAACGTTAGTGAATCCACAACAAGTGGTTCATACGGTTGTTTTTTTTTATATTTGACAGCTAACGTGCAACTAACTGTCACTATCCTCCATTTCTTTTAGATTGCTTTTCTGTCTACGGCTTTTAGGCAAGCCACAGTGAAGCCCGCGAAATTCAATTTTTTTAACGTTTTTTGCAATTTGCTGGTCAGTATTAAGTTGTACGTTGATTAATATATGATTTGGCCGTAACAAACATGTATTTACAGAATTATAATCATTAAGGCGAAAGCGCCAGGGTAGCCCGCGAAATTCAATTTTTTTTAGGTTTTTTGGAATTTGCTGGTCAGTATTAATTTTTACGTTGATTAATATATAAATCGCGGCCGTAAGAAATATGTGTTTACAGAATTATAATCATTGAAGTCATCAACACAACTCTCTAAGACCACGTAAGTCCAAAGAATAACTGTTTCATGAAATCGTCATTCTTTGGACTTACGTGGTCTTAGAGAGTTGTGTTGATGACTTAAATGATTATAATTCTGTAAACACATATTTCTTACGGCCGCGATTCATATATTAATCAACGTACAACTTAATGCTGACCAACAAATTGCAAAAAACGTAAGAAAATTTGAATTTCGCGGGCTACCTTAGCGCTTCCCCCTTAAAGCTCATGAAAGTCATCAACACAACTCTCTAAGACCAAGTGATTCCACAGAATGACTATTTCATGAAATCTTGACATTTTGGGATGATACTAACCTAATAAGTTGTATTACTGATTCTGATGACTATGATTCTGTAAATACATATTTGTTACGGCCGCGAATCATATTTTGATCGACTTACAACTTAATACTGACCAGCAAATTGTAAAAAACTTAAGAAAATTTGAATTTAGCGGGCTACCTTAGCGCTTCCCCTTAAGGCGAAAGCGCCAGGGTAGCCCGCGAAATTATTATTATTTTTTTTTTTGTAATTTGCTCGTCAGTATTAAGTTGTACTCTGGACGCTTTTAACGCGTACGTCTTTCTTAATTTTTTACATCGTTCTCACATTATATAATTTTAAAATAAAATGTAATGATGTAACTAATATTTTGTAAAATGTAATTTAAAAAGACGGTCCATGGAGTTTCTTGCCCGTTCTTCTCCATAGGTACCTACGCTTTGGAATGGGCAACTAGCTTCATACTTTCTGACTGACCGACTTCTTGACAATTCATAAGTGCCTCTAAGTAGTTTAATTGAAATAAATGCTTTGAGTTTGAGTTTCACAAACTGTAATTTTTTGACAGCGCTTACAGTGATATGGCATGGTTGGCGTTATGCAAGATGGCGCATGTCATGACGTCATCTATGACGATTCACGGGACATCGTTATCGCGCTCACGCTAATTCGGTACGGGTTTAAGCACGCTCAAATCGATTATTTCCCGACTCGGAACGCAGGGTACGCAGGGTATTGGGTATTAATTTTTTCTTTGGGTTTTCGTGTATAACAATTATATAGTTTTAATAGTACTGAATACTTTAGTAAGTAAAGTAATCTTAGTAGTTTGGGCTTAATTCATGAAAAATGCAAATAAAATAAATAACTAGGTACGCATGAGGAGATAGCTCGGAAAACACCACGAAAATACTGGAAATGGAAGAAATAAAATGAAATCAGTGATGAAAACATGTAAAACGTTAATTTTCAAGTATACAAATAGCTTGACATTGACAGTAAGACAAAATTAAAAAGATTAAATTATAAAATGGATTAACTACGAAAGACATAATAAATAAAATAAATAACATATTGAGTATATAAACGAAAGACATTATTATTTCTAAACTTACCACGTAAGAAATTCTACACGGAAGATGAGGCGGTATGATCAAAAGACTAGGTATAGCCTGCCCTTTGGGCGAATAAAAGAAAAAAATATGAGCGTCCACGGTCCAAGTTGTCAACGTCATTGTCACTCCAAAAAGTCAAAAGGTTCTTTTGGAAGTTTGGCAGGTGAGATGAGTATGAATTTTATTGAATGTCCTAAAATCCGATAAAATCTGGCTGAATACTAGTGGTTTTTATATTTTTTAAATCTAATCTTATTATAGTGACAGTGGTATATCGCTTTCAATTTATATTTATATTAATACCATCGTTTTTATTCCAGTTTGACACTGAACATTGTCGTCTTCAACATGGTAAGAAATTATTAATAATAGTTATTTTGGATTTTCGTAAATTGTTAAATAGTATCAGTGCGAATAATACATCATATCAGTAGTGATTAAGTGAGTATGATCCCGCGTCCGAATGACTTGAGAACCTAATGTTATTGTTGTGTTACAGCCGCGCGAAATCAAAGATATCAAAGACTTCCTACTGAAGGCACGCAGGAAAGACGCTAAATGTAAGTTATATACATACTAGGTATTCTTACTACAGTGATTGTTACATTTTTATTTTGTAAGTATAACATAACTCTTGTCCTTTAACAGTGGACCTGTTACCAGTTAGAGCTACCTACATGAGTAGAAAAGTTTCCCCGTTGCTATAAGATGCGTAGCTCAGTGGCATGACACAGAAGACCATATATTTTAAATCTGATTTTCATGGTTGCAGCTGTCAAGATAAAGAAAAACCCTGAGAATGTGAAGTTCAAGGTGCGATGCTCGCGATTCCTGTACACGCTGGTCATCACCGACAAGGAGAAGGCAGAGAAGCTGAAGCAGAGCTTACCGCCAGGTATGTGAACACACGGGATTCCTTGTTAACAGTAACCTAAACATAGATATTAATCTTTATTATAACCATAAATAAAAAAGAGACCTAAACATAATGTTTTTCTCTGTGTGTTCCCTGAATAGTGATAGACTAAAAAAAGAAGCACAAATTATATCAATTCACATATTTTTATGAATGTTCACATTCGTATCTCAGTCTGAATGTTTTTTATGTGTGAGAATTGTCCTTCTGTTGGGAATCGCGCATAGGTTTGCATAACAGTCTTTGAACTGCTAAACTATGTGCTTTGTTAAAAGTTAACTAAAATAACAGTTCTTATACATCATGCTGCTTTAATGGCGACATTAATTTAATACATAATATATACGGATTCGCGTTTTCGTTTTATCAACATATTTTATTATAATTAAACATTATTACTTATTTAATAATTTTAAATTTTCTAAAATAGCGTCTTAGAGCAAAACCTGTACTTAAAGAACTGTAGCGCAGGGGTCATTTGTCAGGGTCGCTGATCATAACATTGCATCAATGAAATTGAAACAAATAATGTGCAAAGAGTAGGTGTATTTAAGTAGAGAGCCCTATGTTAGTGAGCGGTGCAGGTGGTAGTTTCCAAAATATGAATTATTTTATGTTCAGTACCTATAGTTTTTATGATTACTGGCCACTAGCCCTATTCGCGCGTTAAATTAATGTCGCCATTGTCGCAGCACGTTATATTTCATGATTAACTCCGTAAAGGTATGATAATAATTTAAAAGGACGGGTTGTTGCAAATCCACTAATTGTCATAAATGGTGCTAACTATCATCAAAAAAGCATTGTTCCATATTACAATATTAATTGATGTACGTATGATACATTGACCAACTGTTTGAAACAACTGGCCCTTAATCTGTAACTATCCAGTTACATTTGTTTGCTATTCAGCCCAGACAAAAAATATACATAGTTTTGTTTTTCTGTCTATTCTAGTACTCAAATCTCAGTTGGTCTGATAGAGTTGATTGATCCTTTAAGAAACTTTTATTGTCTACAGCCTTCCATAACACTGTATCCACTGTATCGGTACAAAACATTATTATGTATTATGGTGATATCGTCCCTTTATTGGTAAAACCGATTATCTACACTTTTTTTCAAAAATGAGTTATTTACACCAAGCTACTCAACTTTTTGAGCTCTATCTATAGATAAAAACGATTTTTCGATACAATGCATAGTTTCCGAGATAGATACGCAAAAAACAATTATAATATAAGATTGTAGGTAACATCTGCATTCAATAACAGCTAAAGTCTTATACCTGTACGATTTTTTTGAAGCCTTGCAATCAAAACCACGTTCAGTTTCATATTTTATTTTAGTTGCAATTTGCTTACACTCTGAACATACTGTAGCATTATACTAATACAAATTAAAATACTTTAAATGGTTCTGGTTTTGCTGAATTATTGGAAAGTACTTAGAATCTTACACATTAAAAAGAAAGTAAATAGTTCTACTTGTTTTTAACAGAACATAATCCTTCGCACTTGTGCAGATTTTAATTCAATTAAAAGAGATTAAACAGCTTTATTTGTTTTTCCACAACATCAGAGATCGTATCGTTTAGATTTAAATACAAGTAAAAGCAACTTGAAACCTTACATTATGCAAATTGTATTCTTTGTACGTCAAAAAATGCGAAGACGAAAATATGGAACCTGTGTCGGAGATGACATATCATAGAATTTTTTCTACAGAATTTAATTTGGGATTATTCATGCCGAAAAAAGACCAATTGATGTCTTTTGTGCACTAGGTACAATCGCGCTAATCCAGAAGAATAAAATAAAATACAAGGAGAATATCAGACACACATTGATAGGAAGCAAACTTGTAATCAGGAAAAAGATAAAGATAAAAAGAGAGCTGAAGAAGAAACAAATTTTCTGTCTACTACTTTCGATTTGCAGGCAAGTCTACAATTGCCATGCACTGATGTTGGTCTCCTTTACTATTCAAGAAAATTAACTGTATACAATTTAACGCTGTACGAGAAAGTGCGCCTCCTAACGAAGCTTATTGTTTTGTATGGTCCGAGACAAATGGTAAAAAGGGAGTTCAGAAATCGGAACTATGTATTTTGTGTCACTATTTAATGAAATCTGTATCAGAGGTAGTCACGGTTGTCAGTTTGTTCTCTGACACATGTGGAGGACAAAATAGGAATCAATCTCAGAACAATAACTAAAAGAATCAATTCGTGGCTGCTATCCTATTGTGGGTAATTCAAAACAGCATCCATTTACAAATCATAGAACACAAGTTCTTAGAGTCAGGTCACAGTTACATGGAAGCTGACTCAATGCACAGTGCGATTGAGTCTGCCAAGAAAAATGTTGATCTTTTTGTATGACTGGATTAAAATTTTCAAATGTGCTAGATCAAAAAAAAAATACAGGAAAGACACAAAGACTATAACAAAAAATTGTTATCAAGTCAAGGAATTTAAATACAATGAGTTTAAAGACTTTTAAAAATTGGCTAATACAAAAAAATGGCTAAATTTTGAATAAAACCAAAAACACAGATGGACAGTAAGTGAAATGGTTAAACATAAAACGGATGAAGTACATAAAAGGAGACAAAAAAATATACTATAACTATGTCATGTCAAATTCATTTATGGCAATGGATGTAACTGTTTCAGACACACAAAATAAGATTAATATAAATTCAGCATCGACATCTTCAGCACATGGACACTACAGCTATGCAACAAGAAACAAAGCAAAGCGATTGGCAGCAGAACAGGTAATTGAACTACCAACTACCTCGGAACTCCAGTTCCCACCGCTAGAACAATATGTATGATGGACCTCTTCTAATAACGGAAGCTAAGGAAAAAGATCTCATTAATCTATGTGAGAAGGGGTTATACCAGAAGAGTACCATGGATGGTACGGAAGTTTGCTTGTAGATAGGGATCGCATAAAACGCGTCCCTGGTGTGGCCGCCTCTGAAGATTCAGAATCTGAGTCATCTGTGGTCAGCTTCCATGTAACTGTGACCTGACTCTAAGAACTTGTGTTGCTGTTTTCAATTAACCACAATAGGAAAGCAGCCACGAATTGATTCCTATTTTGTCCTCCACATGTGTCAGAGAACAAACTGACTTCCGTGACTTCCTCTGATACAGATCTCATTAAATAGTGACACAAAATAGTTCCGATTTCTGAACTTCTCTTTTTACCATTTGTCTCGGACCATACAAAACAATAAGCTTCGTTAGGAGGCGCACTTTCGTACAGCGTTAAATTGTATAAAGTTAATTTTCTTGTATAGTAAAGGAGACCAACATCAGAAGGCCAATTCTCGTAATTTAAAACGTTCAAAATCTAGTCGCAGTCTCATCTCAGCGACAAAGAAATGTCAAAAACTTGTCAAAATGTAGGGAAATTTGAAGTATTTTTTGACAGATTGAGACTGAGATCAGACTGTGAACGTTGTTAAAATTAGTAGAATTGCCCCTCTGTGCATGGCAATTGTAGAATTGCTTGCAAATCGAAAATAGCAGACAGAAAATTTGTTTCCTCTTCAGCTCTCTTTTTATCTTAATCTTTTTCCTGATTACAAGTTTCTCATCAGCTAATGAAGGAAAGATACATTATTTTAGTTTTTCTATCTAAGTATACTAAACAATTTGTGAAAACATGAATTAATTTCATGGTTTCACAAATTGTTTTGTATAAGTACTTAGAAAATCTAAATTAATTCATTTTTTCACAAATTGTTTTGTATACTTAGATAAAAATAAAAAGTTACTAATAAAGTTGATTATTTCCTAATATATCATTCTTATTATTTTCCTACTTTATTCAGTTTTTACTTTCATGTACCTAAGTAATGATTTTTTGGTATTTTTATAATTATAAAAAAAATAGACCAGGCTTGTTGTAGTTCGTTGTATGAACATTTTGCAGATAGTCTACCACAATTCTTAATTTTACTCAAGCAAAACCAATTATAATTTTTTAAATTTCAATTTGTAGAATGTTTAAGAGTTATTTTTACAGTTGTTTTTGGTACCTTATTACTTTCTTCGAAAGGTTACGATGAAGCTATAAGCTCCAAATGATTTAATTAATGATATATATGCTTATGTCGTTATTCAGGAAAAACCAACTAAATGACCTCCCTGAAGATAGTGTTTGGCATTTTTTCAAGCATTATCAATGAAGTACTTCTATTTTTATGATTTACAAACATACTTTATTAATTTTTTCATTATAATTACATGACTGCAGGAAAGATATATGTAATTTAGTTACATAATTATTCTGTCAAACTTTTAAATCATTATTGCCACAAGTTTAGTTTTCGGTAGATAATCGGTTTTACCAATAAAGGGACGATATATTGAAAAAAATGTGGGTTTTCTATTTCGTGTAAGTTGTTAAGTTGTATGTGTTATAGGGATTTAACATTATGGTATATGTTTTTTGACTCTTTGGTCTAGTATCATGTGAATTGCAAAGTTTGCATTTTTTTACTTTTTTCGAGATCACGGCGTAACGCTTAAGAGTTATTCAATGGAATTTACTTTAAAACAGAAAATTATCATATCAAAGTTTACTCAAAGTAGTATTAAATTAAATTTATTTATTTTGTTATAAAAGGAGTAAATTCGTTTTGGCACATACGTCGTTTTCCGAGCGCACGCACATTATAGCCATCTGTCTTTTGCGTTTCAAAAGTAATTATAGGTCAGTCGCTACGATTTTTTTTTGAGGTAGCGCCTTAATTTGTTTTACCAAAACATACATCCTGTGACCAAAACAATGTTCACAGTGATTGTTCCAGAACAAGGTAAACAAGACTTACAACGTTATACGACTTATATCGATTGACACTTCTTTGACTTCGTTTAATAGAAGAACAAGAATTAATGCATGATGTTACTGACGTCATTATTTTGTTTTTAGATTTTCGATTTGCAATGCATGTTCATAAAGAATGTTGCTTAGGCTTTTCAATCATCATTACAGGTACGCACTGTAATGCTTGTCTGGACTCGTTTAATTATGAAATACTCGAATCTAAATTTACATTAAACGAAAATGCTCCCAGTGAGCGACTACTTTAACGTGTGATCATTGTAATGACAATAGATAATAATTATGTCAGTCAGACGCGTTAGAGTAAATGGCAATTGTTTATGAAATTGCGTTTTCAACTAAAGTCCCCGTCACAAGAAGCTATAATTTTTGTAAATAAAGATCTATATTACGTAGCGACAATTTAATCAAAAACAAATAATCCCAAATTCAATCTACTCAAAGTAATACGTGTAATACGAAATAAAGAATGAAACGGAAAGATCGCTATTACCGATAAGACCGCCCATTGTGTCACCCTTCGTACAGTTTCTATATTTGTCTGTAATTTATATGATGAAGATTCTACGAAAGTAACGAGCAATGGGTTATATTTTAGCGATATAAAGTGCCGTAGTCTAATGTCTTGTGGTGTTGGAACGCGTCTGACTCATGGATAAATATAAGGGCCGCCAATTTGAAGCCAAAAATTCAGGGAAATTAAGACGTATTTTTGACAGATTAAGACAGATCAGACTGTGAATGTTGTTAAAACTGAGAATAAAACAAAAAAAAAAAACTAAAAAAAAAACAAAATAAAAAAAAAACAAATTAAAATTAAAAATTAAAAAATTAAACACTGTTTTTGTTCTTAGGGTATGGGACAACACATTTACTTTGTTTTGGTAAAGTAAATTACATACTATATTTTGTATACCACCTATTATAGGGTGGAGTGGATACAATGTTATGAAACAATGGTTGTAGACAAAGAATTAATGGTTCGTTGTCTGTGTATACAACTTTTTGCGGCTAACTTTACCTGCCCTTATTGCCCCATCTCAAAAATCCACTCTGTATAAAGCCATGACTCTGCTCAGCTCCATAAAGGTATAGCGTGATATAATTTCAAAGGTTAAATCTATAACTATCTGCAATATTTCTAACCTTTTGGCTCGTCTTTTCACAATTTGCGGTAAAATATAGAAGAATATGAACAGCAAATATTCAATAGCAAAATGTTATATCGAATGCAATATATAGCAAATGGTCAGCCTAGAGCCCCTATAGACTGACCAGACATATCGATACCTATGGGCTCGAAGGGATAGCACGTTTAGCTAAATGTGCTATACGCCCTTTGAACTCAGAGGTATAGGTATCGCTGTAGGTAATATTTATTTATTTATAATATCTATGCGAACAAAATCAATAAATGTATATTCTCAATATCAGAGGGGCAATTCTACTAATTTTAACAACGTTCACAGTCTGATCTCAGTCTCAATCTGTCAAAAAATACTTCTAATTTCCCTACATTTTGACAAGTTTTTGACATTTCTTTGTCGCTGAGATGAGACTGCGACTAGATTTTGAACGTTTTAAATTACGAGAATTGGCCTTCTGGTAGTATTGGTTCTGGAACATACATTCAGACAACAGACAAAAATTATAAAAACTATATTTTCAGCATTCGAATCTTTCCCAGACCCAGTTTTGCCTTCACTACGATTTTATTAATGACTGTAGATGGAGATTCATGTGTAAGCAACATTCAACTTTGTAGATCTAGTAGGTATTTAGACGTACTGGTGAAAACCGGACATTATTCTAGGGAGCCAATACAACAGACTTGAGCCTAAGAACTCACTGTATACCTACCTATATGAGCACTTTTATGCCCGTTCGCACTAACACTAGCGGCACCTAAATCTATGCCCAATTAAGGCGTTACCTCGAAAACCTACTAAGCGAGCGAAAGTGATGCAATTACTTTTGAAACGCAAGAGTGCTGGCTATAGTGTGCGTGCGCTCGGAATAAAACGACGTATGTGCGCCAAAACGAATTTACTCCTTTTTACTCGACTGCGCCAGAAGGAGGGTTATGTTTTTAACAAAATAAATGAATTAAATTTAAAACTCCTTTGAGTAAACTTTGATATGATAATTTTCTGTTTAACGTAAATTCCATTGAATAACTCTTAAAAGAGTTACGCAGTGATGTCGAAAAAAGTAAAAAATAGGTGTAGGTAACTGCAATATTTTTGTAGGTAATGAGAAAAATTCAATGAATCGTGTACTTATTCCTTTTACATGATACTAGACCAAAGAATAAAAAAACAATATACACAAATGTTAAATCCCTATTCTACATACTTAACAAGTTACACGAAATAGAAAAACCACATTTTTTCAATATATCACCTTAAAAGCGCGCTGTTGAATTTTTAGCACAGAAAATTCAACAGCACGTGAAATCAGTGGCATCAATATAACGTAATTTTGTAGACGGTTTACTTTGCACTACACCTTAATCATGGAATAAAATATGCATATATGAGGAATTGGGAAGTATTTAATTATTGAATCATAATCATTTTTTATTTGTGTAACATAGGTAGTGAATACAGTTCTTAAATTAAAGTTCATAGGTCGCTATGTTATGCCAAGAGGCGTACAAATATGGTACAAAGTACTCAATTCATTTGATTTTTTTCTGTTACAGGTCTCCAGGTTAAAGAAGTTAAGTGATGTACCTAGATTTAAAATTAATAAAAAAAAATTAAAACTTTGTTGTCTATTTTAATTTCTACCACAGCCAACACTCACCTGTTACACTCAGGAACACCCAAATATTCCGATAAATTTTATTCCGAATTTTGATGTTCCGATTTTCGTGTCCGAATTCATAATACTTACCTAAAAATTATGTCCATTATATCATGAAATTTATTTTACCGAAAGTCATAAATGGCATTTGTATGTTTTCCGATTTTCATACCTATATATGTTCGAAGAGTCGAAGCGAAATGCTCGATGGGTTCTTGGTCCGAAAAATGACATTCCGATTTTCAATACTCTGAATAACCTTCTAAAATTCGGATTCTGATTCAATTAGTATACTATTCAATTACGTATATAAATTCAAAATAATTATGTAACGTTTAATGTAATTTAAAAACTAATTTTTTTATTAATATTTGTGTATTAATATTATTTTATTATTTTTTTGTGTTTTCTTATACACCCTTACATTTTGATCATTTTAATCCATAAAGAGGGTCATTGTAGTCATCATTATGAACAACTTTTACTATGGGACCAAACCTGAAATCGCGAAAAAAAATCAGCTGTTCCAATACCATCAAGATGTAAGCGTGTATACTGGTCAAACCCGATTTTAGGATGAACTACTTTCGCCTAGGTCAAACCAGTTCTCCTTACACGCGATAGGACAAACCTTTCGGGTGACATCGGTTGCATGGTTGCGGTCGGTCGATAGGCGACGTAGGATGCAAGAGCGAGCGAAGGGCACCCCGAGGTTAGGTTTGGTTCATCATTATTTCAGCCGAAAGACGTCCACTGCTGGACATAGGCCTCCCCCGAGCACCTCCACTTCGACCGGTTCTGTGCTTCTCGCATCCAACGGGTTCCTGCGGCCTTCACAAGGTCGTCGGACCACCTTGTGGGAGGCCTAGGTTTGGTTAGGTTACTTTAAACCCTTTACACAGAAATAGGACAACGAGAATAATTTTTAAAAGTTGATTTCGCTGTCCCCCAGTTTTGGCCAAACAAGTGGTGGACATCGGGAATAATCGGGCGCGGTATTTTTTTACATTTTTCATCAAAAGTCGAAAACTGCGGCCTAAAACAAAAAGAAAAAATGTTTGAGAATATGCAAACGGCGCTCTTTCATATGATAATGATACCCCACACATGCCCTAGTAGTCCAGTTCGAATTTTTAAGAGCCCTTTCAGTGCCAGTCGCAAAAAAAAAATTCTTTCTCATTTGCAAAATAGTTGGACAAATGTCATCTAAAACTATTCCACAAGTAGATAGTATTAGTAGTTCTCGTTCTTGAGATATCTAGCTGTGACAGACGGACAGACAGACTGAGCCGCACCTGGGTTCCCTTTTACCATTTTGATACGGAACCCTAATAATGTAACAGATAGGTAAATATGCCTGTAAT
Organism: Luperina nickerlii; assembly: GCA_963855955.1. NCBI lineage: Eukaryota > Metazoa > Arthropoda > Insecta > Lepidoptera > Noctuidae > Luperina > Luperina nickerlii. Next base: position 160,540 of record OY979665.1, read on the forward strand.
TTTTATAAGTGAAATCCCTGATATAAGTAGTTTTTGGATATTTCGGTTCTTGCTCTGGTGCGGAAAACGCCAATCGGCGTGTTCCAGGGATTGGCAATTATTGATTTTAAAATCATAAATAAATGATTATTCAATTTGTGTATCTGCGGGCACGGTAGTGCCCCCGCCAAGACGGTGTACGTTACCCCAGCAAGAAAGTGTCTCCTAGAATTATAGGAGTAGAACGTATAATATGTGCCCTATCTGCTGTAAATGTGCCCCTAAATAAAAAATGTGTGCCCCCTGTCGTTTTGGAAAAAAACGGAAAAAACGATTCCTGCTGGGGTAACGTTTTTCTAGCAGGAAAATCCTAAACGAATGATCGGAGAGAGAAAAATTGTGCATGGCCAGAGAGCTTATATGTGTGCCAAAATGTGCCCCCAAAAAAAAAATGTGTGCCCCTTCAGGTTTTCGAGATATTGCATTTCCTGCTGGAGTAACGTTTTGATGAATCGTATATCTCTACAACCATTGCATGTGCCCCTGTAGAGTAAACATACACGAGTAGCTCTTAATGTGTGCCCCTTAGTGCCCCAATTAGTTTTGAGAAAATATTTATAGATTTCAAGTTATAGCGGTTTTATGAAAACCCGAAAAAACATCGCAGCGCCTAAATTAGACAAGAAACAAGTTCGCTGATAACTGTATTCGGTCCTTCTTGACGCTAATAATAACCATACAAAGTTTCAAAACTATTCATGCATGCGTTTTTGCTAAAAGTCAAAACGATGGTGTCCTAACTTTGACGGCAAAATACAAGGAACCGGCTCAATCCGAGATGTGTAGGTGTAAACCAAAATCATGTGCCTTTAGTCAAAAATATATGGTGAAAATATTCAGCTTGGAATGTTTCGCATTAAGTAAATATTAACAAAAAACCAAAATATGTAAGCAACGGCTGGTTATCCGACCAAATTTGAATGACTACTAAAAAGCGACGGATTCATACATATCGATGACCTTCTTTACTTTACTCACTAACCGGTTCACACGTGTTGTGCCTGAGTACACTGACTTACAAAAGTAATAAGTAATTAAATAAAGTTGTTATTGGATTATATTCTACTAGCTGTTTCTATGACGTTACACATGATTAAGTACATTATAAATAGTAGCCTAAGTGCTATTCCAAGGTAAGCTATCTTCTCGATTCTAAATTTCATTAAAATACATCCAGTAATTTATGTGTGAACGAAAGAAATACATCGAGATATTTGCCAGGTCTTTGACTTGGTCCCGATGTTTAAAAAAAAATATAGTTCATGAAATGTGTGATGAATACCTACTACTAAAAAAAGGTAGCTCTTTTTTGTATATAAATAAAAAGCCTGTATTTGTCTTTTTATATTAGGTACATATATATTTATTGATAAGCCGTAGGTTAGGTAAATTAACAGTACAATGCGTGCCACGAAAGATGAGACTTGACCCGCCTCCCCCGCTCTTTCCGCCGCCCCTATGACGTCCAGTCCCGTCCCGCACTCAGACCTCATACCGCTAAAGATACATAAAATCGTGTACTGCGCATGTCAAACCACGTGGTGTGTCAAGTCTCATCTTTCGTGGCACGCATTGTAAGTTTTTCATCATTAAGGGGAATGCCCAAACTAGCCCGCGAAATTCAAAATTTCTTGCGTTTTTTGCAATTTGCAGGCCAGTGCTAGGTTGTATGTTGATTAAAATATTATTCGCGGTTGTAAGACGTATATAGTTACAGAATTATAATCATCAAAATCACCAATACAACCCTCCAAGTTCATAAAGGCGTAGGAACAAAAAAAAAATAGAAAAAATTTGAATTTTGCGGGCTGGTTGGAGCATTCACCTTAACCAAATAAATTTTGGTACCTACAGTTTTGAGAGTTGTATTTAGTGTATATGTCGCAGGTTTTTCATAAAATTGGGTTTTTGATGAAAAACCGGAAGACGACACATTTTAAGGTGTAAAGATGGCTCACTGACCTTGTGCATGTGGGCGGAGCTAAGCGTCCTACTCCCGATGCTTGCGGTGGCGCGCTACACTAAAACGATGATCAAAGAATATGCAGAGGCGCAGACATGCCGCACGTAGGTCGCCATTTTTGCCTACGATTCCAGAAGGGAATGGCGAATGCAAGACTGATATATTTTATACTAGCTGTTACCCACGACTTCGTCCGCGTGGAATTTAAGAAAAAAGTTATTGTTGAGTTCGCAGAGTTTACGATAACTTATTAATTCTGTATTCCGCGTAAAGAAATACCTATGCTAATTTTAATGAAATTTTTCTAATATTTCTCCATTTAGTTCTTTTTGATCGTTTTTGCATTTTTAGTTTAATTACTATTTATTTTTAGTTTTTCGTATTAGCCTTTTTATTATACAATATTTGGTGTACGATTTTCTTAAACAAAAACACTAAGTATATTATTATATTATTTATTCAATCAATTTCTATGGAGATTAAGGAATCTTCACGTATAGGATCCACTTATAAACATAACTATACTCCGTTTCTTTATTATGATTTGATTACATTTGGAAGTACCTAATTAAACGGAGTATAATGCAACCTCCCTATTTGAATCGGATATTATTCAATATTTCATTTCATTGATTTTAATTTTTTTTCGTAGGAACCTATTTTGTTTTTTTTTTCTAAAATAAATGTACCTAGTCTAAGTAACTCCTTATTCACCTATCTGCTAGTGAAAGTCCCGTCTTAATCGGTCTAGCCGTTTCAGAGATTAGCGGGAACAAACAGACGACAGACGGACAGACAGACAAAAATTGTAAAAAAAAATATTTTGGTATATGGGCATTTTCATTTCTAAGTGCCACCCGTTCTTAATATTGAGTGTAACAATAAATTGTGATTTTCTTATTATTTTATTTTTTATAATAATAAAACAACTATCAAGTTATCTAAAAAGATGTTATGTTATATTAAAATCCTGCAATTTCAGACTAAAAGCATATGAAACGTTAACTTGAGTCATAAAATAATATCCATTTCGTTACCAAATTGAAATGTGAAAAAGGAAATTAAAAGACATTTGTTTGTTGTCTTACTTATTTTTATCCGATTAAACAAATAACATTCTTCTAAAAATCAATTTAATTTGGCATGTTAGGCTTAAAATAATATTACAAAAAAGATTTGCAACCAATTTCGTTACCATTGTGTGTGAAACCAACATTCATTTTCTTATTTTTTATTAAAATAATTCAAATAGCAAAAATCTAAAATATGCATACAAAAGAAAATCTTGCGTACTTTCGCATACCAAATTATAAATTACAGAACGTTTGGGAAATTATTTTAAAATTAAAATTATTATATGTGTGGTTTCGAGGACAGTAACGAAACCGAAACATAAGGCAGTGTCTACAAAGTCCTTAAAGATTATCAAAAATTGAATTTGTTCTTAAATTACAATAAATTTTAAACATTACCTTATTATTTTAATGAGATAATCGATAATTTTTTTATTAATTATTAAAGAATTATATTAATTAATAAATGAATTATTAAAATTAAGAACACACACGAACATTCGCGCAAGCTCCCTGCGCCGGCGCCGCCTCAACGAAACAGCAGGCGCAGGCATACATTTTCACCGCGCCGTAGAAAGAGAGGTGTGGATACTTCCTTTCCTACGCCGCGCCGCGCCGGCTGTCTACTCTCCATCTGTCTTACGAATTTTCGATCAGGATCACGTGTCCTGACGCGAGTTTAACATTTTCTACCCATTACAAAAAAAGTGTACAACGTCGCTAAAGAAGTTTTCACTTCAAAAAATATTTAGTTATAACCACAGCTTTATGATTCGGTTTCGTTACTTTTGATGTTCGGCTTGTACGTTACTATAAGCAAAGTAACGAAACCGAAATGATGGACAACTACTTTCATAAATAAAATTATTTCTTGTAATTTAACTAATTCTTAGATAGTATGTATTTCTTTGCAAATCACTTCATAATCTAATTAAGAAAATATTAAAACGATCTGTTAGCTACAAGTTTAGATTTATAAAGGTAAAATTGTAGTAACTAACCCGGACATGTTTTAGCACACACTCTTGTCACACGGCTGATGCAACCTCACTGACGCTGTCTGGACGAAATGGCCGACACTCTAACACAGATTCGACATTATACGAACAATGTTGCATTTAAAAAATATTTCGATACCACTCGGAAAATTTGGAAAGGCAAAAACACGGTAACTAAACGGACACTGTCGGAATGCCGATAAAATGGGTGTTTCAATTTATTTAAAAAAAAGTATAAATTACTTAAAAAGCAGATTTTTTATTTGCATAATTGTTAGTTTATATTGTATGCTTCTAATTAAGTGAAAAAACATTACCCCAAGTGGAATAAAAATGTTGAAAAAAAATACAAGTTTAGTCAATAGTTGGTCGTGGACAGTGAAATATAGGGGGTAATTTCGAAAAGTAATCTATTTTATTATTATTTTCTTGACTAAGTGTTAAAATATTATGTTACTATCTTAAGCTAAGGATGTAGCGGTATCCTCAGGATTAAAATCATTTTGATAATTATCCTACCGAAATCATATAATAATTAATTTAATACGAGGGACAGTCAAAATGCGGGGGTGGTCTTTAAAAATGAAAATGCCCATATGTGCAATTTAACAGTCAGAAGTCGACTAGCAATCTCACAAAACTATGGCATAGCAATATTAGTACTTATGACCTTCTATAAGAACGTTTGACAACACTACAAATTGGCAACATGATTGTTATTACAAATTTCAAAAAGTTTCGTAAGCGTTACGGTGGCCAAAGTGGCTAGCACTGTGCCTCGCATGGCGAACGTTCAGGTTCGAGTCTCACATCGAACATGAAAAACTATTTTTTAAGTATTACATGTGAAATTAGAATGCCGAGTTGCTAACCAATAATTATGTTAAATATTCCACAACTAAACGAAGATTCTTTTGTTTTACAATTATTTTCAATCTTAGCGTCGTTTTTAAAACATGAGGGTAGATTTCAGACAAAGTGTTAAGTTCACTCTGTTTCAAATCTATCCTAATTTTTTAACTACTTTACTAGTTCACATAAATTATTCCACTATTCGCGGCAAAAATATCTGTGCAAATATTGTAGCGTCTATGCGTCGACGTCTCATTAGCTGTATCGAGGCTAACGGAGGTCACACGAAATATTAAAAATCCTAAACAGGTAGGGTAATTTTGTGTCAGGGGACATAGTGGTCGTAACTTACCAAATTAGTATTTATATTATTGTAATATTGAGGTTAAGTTTCAATCCTCTTTTCATTGAGAAAATGAATAATTAAGCTGTAACCTCTTAAATGATATCAGAATTTTCATAATATCCATAATATATAACCTAAAACCTTATAGTTCAGGCATAAGTATTCCGACCTCAATTGATAAAGCTGCCTTATTTCGATTCGTCGTGAAATAGTGATCAACATATTCGCCACGGGATACAAGTAACCAGATGGTCTCGGGGCATAGTGCCTGGTTAAGATTTCTCGCCGTGGGTTCGATCCCAGTCGGAGGATCTTCTTTGCGTCAATCCTTGACATTTTGTTTTATTTTTATTTCGTTTTTTGGTATACTTTGTTCTATTTTTAATTGTTTTTTTTATATATTTTGCTTTATGTTTATGTTGTTTACTTTTATTTGTTTCCGTTATTTAGTAATTAAGGTGTGTTTTTTTAACATTCAATACTATAATAATAACATAAGTGTAAAGGATTTCTTATGTATAAAAAATATTACAATGTTACCATATCAAAATTTATTTCATTTGTTATCATATTATAATAATAAATTACCTTTATTGTAATATCTATTTGTTCAAAGTAATTTACAAAAATAAATTACTAACACATAATAATAATTATATAAAACATCAAAAAAAACTGGTCCAACTCGGATTTGAACTCACATCTATCCCGATCACATTAGCGAGTGCAGCCTCGTTACCGATCTAGCTAATGTTTACTTATGTTATAATATCGAAATTTTGCATTACTATGAAAAAAAATAATCAGACGGTGATAAAAAAAACAAGTTACTGATATTGTCATCCTTGTCTAGCATTGACCACATCTTTAACTACTCGTAGCGATGCTACACGGCATGTTAATTTGTTAGCGTTGGAGCATCACTCACACGGATAAATATGCGCATGTGTGTATAGACGCCGCAGCCCGTATAGCGCAGGCGATAATGGTCATTGCGGTGTAAGTGGACGTCTAGAGGTTGACTGTACCGTGTATACATTCATATGCATTTAGTAAGAAGCGGTTGTTTTAATATTACAAACAGACACTCCAATTTTATTTATTCGTATAGATAGATAGATACTTATTAGTCCACTCAACGAATAACTATTAAGAGATAGAGATAAGAGGTGTAGAGTGCGTGAGCTGGGCCCTGAGCGATTTCTTCACAAAGTTGTTCAGAGTGCTTAGGGAGTGAACATAGGTACTAAAAGTCCCCGCGTCTAGGAGGTGAGCCGGAGTGGAGGGTAGGGTGCATTCGGGTAATATCGAATGGTTTTCAGACAAATTGATGGAATGTGTGTATTTTGATGAACCAGGCAGAAGCAGTGGATTATATGTCTTCTAAAGAAGTCATTTCGTCTTCTTGAATGTATAGCCTAGAGCTTTATTCGGAGATCTTTCATAAATATCGTAGTAGTTTTAAAAAAAAAGTGTTTAAAAACTTACTTTTTTTTTTCTTTGCACTAGTGTAATTTCGAATTATGTACGGGCAATTCCGAATGACGGTTAAAAGTGGACTTTATTCACTTTTGACAAAAAGTACATATTTCTTTTTATATCGTTATTATCCTCCAAAAATAATATTCACGATATTTGTCATAGAATAACCTAAACACGTTTGTGTGACACTTATATTTCGGAATTACCCGTCGCATGGGTAAATGGTTCTCAATCTTTTAGCAGGTACAGAGCGCATATGATTCTTTTACTCACGCGATTATTCTCATAGTTTAAAAGATATTATTATATCGTAATCAAAATGATCGCATATCCTACTAAAAGTAACATTCAGATCTTTGTATGGATTTGTATACTACCCCTTCCGATGTAGGTACGCGGTCGTGTAGCCCGACCCGGCAGCGCGGGGACGGGCAGCTTGCATCGAAGAGCTTTGCATAAAAATCCATACAAAGAGGTGGGCAGTTTCGGCAGTTGCGACTCGGCAGCGCTGCCGGGTCGCGACTGCTGAGATCCGATCAAAATGTTTAAGATTTTCTGTAATAAGAATGGAAATAATCATGGGTCTTGGGTTTGAAAATAAGACTTAATATAATAAAAAATAAAGATTTATTTGAAAATTAAGTAATTAAACTACTACTTATGTAGCAAAATCACAAATAAATAGTCAAATTGAATTATAAAATTAACCCACTTCTACTTGTAAGTGGGTTAATTTTATAATTCAATTTTTTGACATATAAATTTGACATATAAATTAAACAAAAATGTTAACTTGATATCTCAGTTATGCACACTAAAATAGTTGAGCCTCTCTCTGACACCTGAATAACATAAACAAATTATAAAGCTTTATTCGAGGTTTTAGATTTAAAAAAAAAACTAAACAAAGAAGTTCTCAAAACTTATAAAATAAATTTTGACAAGTTATAACAATCAGTGTTTATAATTATTTTTGTGTATGCTTTGTTGGTTGTCCTTAAATAAATAAATTACGAAAACTATCAATAATAATTTGCAATGACGTACCTATATTTTACTGTCAAATTTGAGTAGCACAACAAGAACTCCGTGTCTTGATTGTCAAAAGAACAAAAATAACTCCGTCTGTATAGCGATTGTATTAAAAAACTCATGTAGATTAGTGCTTATATCACAGTATTAGTAATAGAACTAGCGTACAAAAGGATCACTCCTGAACAAAATACAAGTTTAGGTATAACAAATCACTGTCGATAAGATATTCAAATACGCGCGAGACATGTCGAGCATGCTAGCCGAGTGGCAACCGACTGCCATTTGCTTACCAATAGGCGGGCCGGCCGATCAGACCTAAACTGTGAAATGACACCCCCCTGCTTAGGTATATCACGTTTAGACAGAACTAACCTACCATCGAAATTACCCAAATAAATTATAGATTGAGAATATTGAGAACCACTGACAATCTCCATAGAAAAGCAACATCGGCTAAATCCGAATCATTTTTGATTCGGATTTACCCATCTTCGGGTAATTTCAATAAAAACAGAAAAAGATACCTAGGATGCGCGAACCCATTAAAAACTATATTAAAAACGAAAATCTATTAAACAAAAAAACAATCAGTTAAATAACTTACCAAATTTCTGAGATAACAATGTTCGTGTAATTTCCGATAACTAGAAAACGCGCGAAAAATGACACACTGCGAGAAATGCGGCGTTGTGACTCGTACATTTACAATAAGCGACTTGAGTCAACAGAAGCGGGGGGAGTATTAAACTGGCGTCTAGGTAAATGTTGCCACATTATAAGATGTCGTCGCGTTTGGTAGGAAATTGAAATTTTCGGAATATGCCGATTTTCGACATTACCCGAATGCACCTTATAAAAATTCCCACATTTGAGTTTTTCGCTAATATCTATAAAACGGTGCGTCGTCGTAGAGAAAAAGTATTTTTCTTGACTTGCTTTGCTTTGGCATTTTTATTTATTTACAAATTATCTTATATTTACAAAATAAACAATATAAACAAAAACAGTATTTAAAAATGGCACCACTAATAAAGCGTCCACGCGGACAATAGAAATGGGCCCTCTGCAGCGAGCTAGTCTATAAACGCATACTGATACAATTCGTTCATAAATATTTGCACTAACACAGCCAAACGCGCGTAGTCGATCGATAGCCGGGCGGAGCAGCGAGCGACACAGCCACCCCGTCTCAGTGCTAACGCACGACTGCCGCCCGCGCCCGCGCAGAGCACCTCTGAAGCTCTATCTCAAAATGGGGCATTGTCTTTGCAACTGTTGATTGATTTAAAAACGCTATTTCAAATATGTAGTACTTCTAACCATCAATTTTTCAGTGTAAAAATATTTCCAAACATCAAAGCCGTTTAGAAGTTATAAGGAAATATTAGCCAAAATAGCGTTTTGGTAAATATTTTTTTAAGGCAAAAGTATTAGCTTTATGAAAAAACCCTGTTTCAAAAATGCTGTACATGAATCTATAGCAAACATATATTTTTTACAGACCTTCTAACCAAACCCTTAATAAGTTATAAGCTTCATAAAGTGACCGTGTTACGGTACTAAACGAGAGTAAGGCCCTTAAAATAAATTTCATCATAAACCTGTACCTAACAATCCAGATTTTTGATCAAAAACCTGAACTAGTGGGTTTATGATAAAGTTCTTATCAAAATCACGGGTTTGCTTGGTTTTATGACAAATAAATCTATTTTAATGAAACAAATAAAACAATCCATCATCATTTGCAACTTAGTAGAAAGAAAACAATTATTTATTTATCAAAATTTTACATCCATATCCAATCAATATTCTCCTCCTTCAATCCAATTATGAAATGAAATGTTTCAATGTCACGTACCTATATTAATCTGATTTTGATAAGCCGCGTAATAAAGAAACGTTTACCACATGCTTGCTTTTTTATAAATCCGCTAGTATGCTTGATTGTTTATAAAAAAGCAAGCACATGGTAAACGCTTCTTTATTACATTTTTATTCTTTTTTTAATTTTGACTCAGTTTAGTCGTATTTAATAGTTACGAAATTTCATTTTCGCGGCTTTTAATAAATAACCTAGGTTTTTCATCAAAAACCTAATTTTATGAAAAACCTGTGACATATACAATAAGTACGTGCCACGAAAGATGAGACTTGACATACCACGTGGTTTGACTTGCGCAGTACACGATTTTAGGTATCTTTAGCGGTATGAGGTCTGAGTGCGGGACGGGACCGGACGTCATAGGGGCGTCGGAAAGAGCGGGGGAGGCGGGGTCAAATCTCATCTTTCGTGGCGCGCATTGTACACACCGCTCCATTAAGTGATTACCCCTCCAAAAGACATGTGCGTTCAAATCCGTGATAGGCCCAAGTTGGTTTTTGTATTTTGCAAAAACATTTTATTTTAAATAATTTATTGTTTTTGTGAATAAATAAGTTTAAGATAGTATTTATTTTTTAAAATTCTGTTTTTATTATTGTTTTTTTCAATAAAACGTTAATACTTTTATTATTGCGAAAACGACAAGCAATAATAGGATTAACATTTACGAACGTTTTATTCATCGTCTAAATAGACTAGAGGTTTCAAGACCGCTTGCCGTGCCTATGAGTGGAAGTTCAAATCATGGGCACGAAATGTGCTTTTTGTTCATTATAATTATTATTTTAATATATTTTTCTATTTTGTTTTAATTAGTAATTATTTATAAAGAATTTAAAAATAAAGAAAAATAAAATAACTTAATAATCATATAATAATATTTATTATTGCTATTATTTAACAAAACTATGATCTTATATTTTTACAACAAAGATTTATTTTGATTTGATAATTTTATTTACAGTTATCATAATATACTATTTTGCCAACTGACACAATTGGGTTCCTAGACAAGTGGCATCCTATTAACGTAAACGATAAAACAGTAAGCGGCAGAAATATTTTAGATTGACATAACCTAACGAAATGTCACGTGACCTGTCATGTCGTCTCAGCATACAAATTTGACATTTGACAGTCTGACAAGTGACATCGAAAGAGACAAGTTTTGAAGCGTTTGCAACTTGTCTAGGAACTAGAAGTTAGTTTGGCAGGATTACAATCATGAGCATAATAAGTGAATAAACATGTTATCAATAGATAATCAATTAACATCTCTTATTAGCTCATGATATCTACTTAGAATATTTTGCTATACAAAGTAAAATAGTGGGATCAAATGAGTTAAATGTCTTCGTTGTTTATTTTGTTGTCATACTTAATTAATATAACTGCTATTTCTGGGCAAACCGCAATCGTTCTCTTCGATGTTCTTCTGTTCGACATATTTTGCAGGTCGATTACTGTGAATGTTCGCTGCGTGTAAATGTCTTCGAACCGTGGACAGAGATAGTCCATGCCGTTGCGAACTGTAACGAGTGGATGTAAACGGCGGTGTAGTGTGAACCTTAACAATATCCCGATGATGTTCAGATTGGTCCGTATAGATCCCAGTAGTTCTCCGACCCATGGACATTGTCTTAACATCGCTGGTTTCTTGAAATCTGCGCACCCATGAGCGCACCGTTTGTCTGTGTATAGAAAAAAATGGTTTTAAATAAGTTATTAAATACCACACACAAGATACCGCAAATAGCTCAACAAGAAAAAAATCGGAGAACACAATTAATATTATAATGAACTTACTGCTATGCCAAGCTGTCTCGCAATTCCTTTTATGCTCACTCACATTTTGTTCACACAGAACAACTATTTTAGTTCTCATAAAATCATAAATCATTTTCAAAATTAATGGATAAATCGTAGTCGTTTACTCTTCGCCGTTTTAAGTGAACGTATACATCAAACGTCGTAGTTATAACTTGAGGGTATGGATTAATTTTATAAAGACAACGTAAGTAAGTAAAATTAATGGATACCCTCAAATTATAACATCTATCGATTAGACATCCCACCTAACGATAAAATGACTCAGACCATAGTAGATAACAATTTCAACGCAATTCGTATGGGCTCGCTGGCTAGTTCGTCAAACTGCCGGTATGAGTATGACGACGTTCGGTGATGCGGTGGTTCGAATCTGAGTCGAAACAATGGGTTCTTTTTGAAGTATTCTTTAGATTATTTGTAAGGAATTTAATGTGTATCATTTTAAAACTTGAGGGGTTAGCACATACTGACGCTGTCTGTACCTATAGTCAACCGCACAATGATCTGTGTTGCAACAACGTGTTTCCATTTTGTATGTCGTATTACGTATCTATGAGGGATTTATAATTATTAACGATTGTATTAAAGCTGATTATGTAGTGTCACATAATTTTGATTTGATGGCGTTTTAGATGTATAAGTGTCATTCCACAGTCAGGTGATAATGTTGTTACGTATATGGGATAAATATGGTTATTTATAGCCAAATACCATCAGATAATTTGTGCACATTCGATGTTTACAGTTATATCTTTATGCGGTTTACTATACTAACACACTTTATCTGAATCTATGTATAAGCAAATTACTCGTAAGAAAATTATTTATCTGTGATTTAAAATTTAATATTTTTTTACACAATATTATACTTAATACTGATCTGTGATTTTTTGTGATGCGAATTTACTAATTATAATATGTTAGACTTAGATGAAAAACTGATCTGTGATTTAAATAATAATTACTACAAAACGTGCAAATATTAATTTCTAATATTTATAGGTAGGAACTTTGATCTGTGATTTGAAGCAATAATTACTTTAAGAATTAAAATTAAGGGAATAAAAATAATAATTTCCACATCAACAAGCGGTTTCATTTATTATAGTCACAAGGTGCATTTAATATATTTTTTAATTAGCCCCCAAAACTTTTGAACGCGACTGTACGGACAACAGCTTAGGTATAATACGTCCAATAAAGAAGGTCATCGATATGTATGAATCCGTCGCTTTTTAGTAGTCATTCAAATTTGGTCGGATAACCAGCCGTTGCTTACATATTTTGGTTTTTTGTTAATATTTACTTAATGCGAAACATTCCAAGCTGAATATTTTCACCATATATTTTTGACTAAAGGCACATGATTTTGGTTTACACCTACACATCTCGGATTGAGCCGGTTCCTTGTATTTTGCCGTCAAAGTTAGGACACCATCGTTTTGACTTTTAGCAAAAACGCATGCATGAATAGTTTTGAAACTTTGTATGGTTATTATTAGCGTCAAGAAGGACCGAATACAGTTTTCAGCGAACTTGTTTCTTGTCTAATTTAGGCGCTGCGATGTTTTTTCGGGTTTTCATAAAACCGCTATAACTTGAAATCTATAAATATTTTCTTAAAACTAATTGGGGCACTAAGGAGCACACATTAAGAGCTACTCGTGTATGTTTACTCTACAGGGGCACATGCAATGGTTGTAGAGATATACGATTCATCAAAACGTTACTCCAGCAGGAAATGCAATATCTCGAAAACCTGAAGGGGCACACATTTTTTTTTTGGGGGCACATTTTGGCACACATATAAGCTCTCTGGCCATGCACAATTTTTCTCTCTCCGATCATTCGTTTAGAATTTTCCTGCTAGAAAAACGTTACCCCAGCAGGAATCGTTTTTTCCGTTTTTTTCCAAAACGACAGGGGGCACACATTTTTTATTTAGGGGCACATTTACAGCAGATAGGGCACATATTATACGTTCTACTCCTATAACTCTAGGAGACACTTTCTTGCTGGGGTACCTAACGTACACGCCAAGACGAGCCAAGCGAAGCGCAAGGGCACTGACTACCTACCTTTTCTCGAAGGGTTTCGTCGTTTTTTTGAACCCTCATAGCGTTGGTTTCCGATGTACGGACGCCAGCACAATCTGTCAGATTTCTTTAATAGATTTTCAACTTTATCGCTAAAGCAAGGTTCAAAGTTGATTGGGAAAATTTGACAGTTTCGGGTAGGTTGATGTGCTGGCGTCTGTACCAGATAGTTCATATTCTCAGGAATGATGTTAATAATAGACTAATTAAACATACAAAGTCTCAATTGAATAGCTCTAATACTTTAGATTTTATTGATATCTAAAATACACCGATTTTGTCACTGACACACTGATACACTGACACACTGGATGGATTTTTGCGGGCTTTTAAGGGCAGCCATTACGATGGCTGCCAAAGATTTCGAATGATTTTGGAAGATTTTTATTGATTGAACCGTATAACGTTGCCGAGTATACTATTTTTACATTTTTACACTTGACATTGGCTAAATTGTGGTGGTTTTTCCGCAAAAGCCATTAAACGAAGAGAAGAAGAAGAAGACATGCTGATGATCATTAAAATGTTTGGCTACTTCCTGAAGTGCTAGAAAGCTGAAATTATGGGTAGGTATGTAATCTAAGTATACAACCAACAAAAAAATTCATAAATTTATAACTTTCGCCCCCCATCCCCTAAAATTGAGGGGGGGGGGGGAATTTTGAATAAGATTTTCACCAATTTCATGAATTAGGATATGAAAGTTTACACGGGACTGTAGACTAATCAGTAAACCATCAAAGAAAAAAGGCAAAGACAAAGAATGGGCTATGAAAACCGGCACTGCTGATGTGCAAGAAATACACCCCAAAAAATGAAGAAAAAAATAAACACTAAAAAGATTGCCTAGTAACTTACAAAAAGAACTGAAATTCCACCAAAAGCATTTCATGTAAAATGTTGCCAAGACGACCACATTAGGTTTGCCCTGTGAAAAAGATATCAGATATAATCTCATGTAGAGCCAAGCTTCTGAATGTACACTGCCTAACTCTACCGACCCTAACTTCTACATATCAGTAAAAATATAGATATGGCTTGGCTGTATCCTTACTTACTTCAGAAACTAAATATTCGCATCACCTCCACGAAGGTAGCGAAAATCTAATCTTTATCACATAGAATTATTTCAGGTATTTTTTTTAATATTTTTCATCAAAACTCGAAAACTATGCGGCCTTAAAAAAAGAAAAATGTTTGAGAATGTGCAAACTGCGTTCTTTCATAATTATGATACCCCAAATGCCCTAGTAGCCCCACAAATTTTTCAGACCCCTTTCAGTCCGATGCAAAAAAAATATTCTTTCTTATTTGCAAAATAGTTGGGCAAACGTCACCTACAACTATTCCTTATTTCAAGTTGATAGCATTAGTAGTTCTTGAGATATCCAGCTGTGACAGACAGACTGAGTGTCACCATAAGGGTTCCGTTTTTCCATTTTGGTACGGAACCCGATCCCGATCGAGTTCCGATTACGGAATCCGGAAAAAAACGGCGATTAACTAAGAACTGCCGGTCGATTCTGTAAAAATCTCACCGTGAAAACTTAAGTGAAGTGAGTCTACGTCCTCTGCCACTACGATCACATGGGCGTAGTTCTTGGTTTTCTTTAACGCCATTAGAATGATATTGCGGTCTGCATCCTCCGTCGCTGTCTTCGTTTCAATTACGATAATAGATGGCGCCACGTGTCTTTCGAACGGGATCGACACTTATACGGATGAAACCGCGGGGCGCTGCTAGTAGGTAAGTATACATACAAGTATATATACATTATACAGTAAGTATACATACAAGTATATATACATTATACAGTAAGTATACATACAAGTATATATACATTATACAGTAAGTATATATACATTTAAACATCCGAATTGAGAACCTCCTCATTTTTTGAAGTCGGTTAAAAATAGAAAAAAGTCGAGTTAGTAATAAATAATCGATTAATAGCGTTGCCAACCGAATGATCTATTAAAGATTGCTTTTGTTGCTCTGTAGGTAGAAAATATACTGTACTCTTTGGAAAGGGTATTTTCTTGGTTGGAGCTTAGTTGACTCCATTGTTTAATTTACTTTAATCATCTGCCTAGCCTTTTTCCAACTCTGTCGGGGTCGGCTTCCAGTCTAACCGAATGCTGCTGAATACCAGTATTTTACATGGAGCGACTGCTTATCTGACCTCCACAACCCAGTTACTGGGTAATACTATATCTACCCCTTGGTAAGACTGGTTATCAGACTGCTTCCGACTACCCGTAACAACTGTCAAAGATCCACGAACGACAGCCGGCATCAACGGCTTCACGTGCTTTCCCAGGCACGGAGGGGTCTCGGTATGTAAAGATGGTCACCCATCCACGGACCAACCGCGGCAAGCGTAGCTTAACCTGATCGATCGACCGGTGCGGCTGTTCTAATTTAGCTACGGGCCCCTAAAGAAAGTCAGGATGACTCGAATAAGGCGTGGGTCCAGCGTTAAAATGAAACCTTTCACGATTATATCGAAAAAACTTTTAACAAAAAATACTTACTGCCAAAGCAGATTAATGGCCAGTTGCAATGTCGCATAATTGTGAAGACGACGAGCGACAGGCTGCTGCGCGTCGCGTGGGTTTGACTCCTACCTTATAGTTTTAATTAAAAATAAGTGTTACAAGTCAATCAAAGTCATAAGTATGAAGACCACTATTACATAATTATAAGTCCCGAAAATGTAGCGTGCCACCTGTGCCGGCCCGTTTTCGGTATGGCTAGTATGGCTACCCAGCGAAGCGGCACGCCGCCGGCACGACGCGTGGCACGGCAGCCGGCAGTGGTGAGTGGCGGAAGACGGCAGTCGTGCCGCGGCCGCTGTGGGCGCCGTACGTGCCGCCACTCTGCGCTACACCTGCGAGCCGCGTCGCGCGCTCGGCAGTGTTGTAACTTTCTAAACTCTAAAGTTTACAGTTAACACGATGTGAATGATCGAAGTGCATTTGGACTTTGCTAGTGGATTGTGAGTAAATTGACTACTTTAGAATATCCGCACATTTCCTTTTTATCTAATCTTAAAATAGATGTAAGTATTGTAGTTCTACTTCTTTAATTTCTTTAGCCAGGCAGGTTAGGTCTCGTCCAGAAGAGATGGATGTCTTCGAATAGTGAGCAATCCGTGGCAAGGCTTCTTACCCGACCAACTATAGGAGTCTCTTCTGTGTACTCACTCCGGTTGTGAGTGGCATCAGTTGTGGTTGTTGGTTCGTATGAGATTCTCTGCTTCTAGCAGACTTCTCCGCGGTCTTCTCCGTTCCTAGCAGACCGCGCCTCAGTTGACCGATCGGTAGGCTCGCTATAATCGTTTGGCGTTTCTGTCGTAGTACATTTTATGTTATTTTCTTCCAATATACGTACCTATGTGCCTAAGTCAGCTTTAATTAGACGGTCCAAGCTCCATCACCTGCAAGGTCCGTGGGGTCAGATGTGATGGCCTGTGGTAGCCACACGTGTTGTCTCCTGTGGCCGCCATGTCTGAGTACCGTCAGACATCAGTTCAGTTAGTCAGAGTGAATGCAGCACTGGTGTCCGGGAGACGCGCGCTGTTCGTGCTGCGCCAGTGTGTGAGCTGCCGGGGGTCGCGAGCCTTCTATCTTCCTTTTACAATATCATATTATTTGTTCGTTTTGCTCAAAAGTTTGCTGTTAGCAAAGAAAACCTGAATGTTAATACGATACACAGGTAATCTTTTCTTAGAGCGAATTACTCTTGGGAAAGTATTTACTCGCAGTTAGCGAGGCTACTGAGTACTAATAATAATAAAGTATCACTAGTCACCACCCGTTTCGTCTTCCTTTACTCTTATAACCATACACATTCATACTCAAAATCTTCCTCACGAAATGTTCCTCATTTAATTTCTCGGTCCCCGGCGTCACATTTAGACGAAGGGATCAAATTAGAAATGACTACCTATGTAAGAGGAATCCTACAAACTCATTTCTAATTTGATCCATTCGCGTAACGTCACAAGTGCCTCCTGGCATTCTCATCTCAGCTGCATGCACTAGCCGTTCGCGTTGCGTTCGTTCGCATGAGGTGACAGTGACTGTACTGATACGTGGTCCTTGACTAGAGATATTGTCCAGCGCATGGTTAATAAATGTGAACATCAAAATATTGTTCGCGTAGCGCTCTGTAGCGGCCCGTAGCGCCGCGTGGCTCCCCGTAGCTCCTCGTAGCGCCGCGTGGCTCCCCGTAGCTCCTCGTAGCGCCGCGTGGCTCCCCGTAGCTCCTCGTAGCGCCGCGTGGCTCCCCGTAGCTCCTCGTAGCGCCGCGTGGCTCCCCGTAGCTCCTCGTAGCGCCGTGTGTGTCGTAGCGGTGTGAGGTACTCGTCGTAGCATCTGCGGTTCATCGGACGCACGTACCTAGTTTTGTTCTGTTACCAAGGCAAGGCAAGGCAGTGGCGATAAATATTGAGGTCGGAATGCATAGATGCATTTAGAATATTAAATTTATGAGATGGCACTGAAGTTTTAAGATGGGTTTACAGGGCGAAAGCTGAAATTAGGATAGCGAATTGGCAAAACAGCTAGATTTTTGAGAAAATAACCCGCAATTAGCTAATTGCGGGTTATTTTTCAATAACCTTGTAATACTTTTCATAGAAATGAAAAAAAGGTTGTTTAGGGAAGAAAGACCCGGTGTGGAACCTAAGATAGAAACACGCTTGTACGATACGACTACATACAGAAAGCACAGCTACAAGTAATAGAAATCTCTATTCCTAGACAGCACGTTTCGCCGAAAACTTTGTTGATAGAAAACATTGTTTGTAGTCATAGAAACCACTGTTTCCAGATACCCTGGTTCACAAGATTTTTATTATATGACTAGCTTCTGCCCGCGACTTCGTCCGCGTGAAATTTCATGTTCCCCGATCCACCCCGTCGCAACTCTGCGTTTTCACTTAGCCTAATTTCTGACATTTATCTTTTTGCCCGGCTCCTAAGGGTCATAGCGTGATGTTAAATACCCTATAGCCTTCCTCAAGAATCGGGCTATCAAATGCAAAAAGAATTTTGAAATTCGACCGGTAGTTCTAGAGATTAGCGCGTCCAAACAAACAAACAAACTCTTCAACCTTATACAATATCCATACTAATATTATAAATGCAAAAGTGTGTCTGTCTGTCTGTTACCTCTTCACGGTTAAAGCGCTGAACCGATTTAGATGAAAGGTATAGAGATAGTTTGAGTCCCGGGAATGGACATAGGATAGTCCATATCCATACTAATATAATAAATCGCGGGGCGCAGCTAGTCCATATCCATACTAATATTATAAATCGCGGGGCGCAGCTAGTCCATATCCATACTAATATTATAAATCGCGGGGCGCAGCTAGTCCATATCCATACTAATATTATAAATCGCGGGGCGCAGCTAGTCCATATCCATACTAATATTATAAATCGCGGGGCGCAGCTAGTCCATATCCATACTAATATTATAAATCGCGGGGCGCAGCTAGTCCATATCCATACTAATATTATAAATGCCACGCGTGTGAAAGTAATATTCATCCCTAAGCCAGGTAAGGGTGTAGTCAACACTAACGCCAAATCCCACCGACCAATCAGCCTGACCTCGTTCCTACTAAAGACCTTGGAAAGGCTGTGCGATAGGGAACTGAGGGATGGCGCTCTAAAGACTTTACCGTTACACGGTAACCAACACGCATACAGTTCAGGTAAGTCGACTGAATCCGCACTTCATCTGGTAGTCAGCCAGATAGAGGAAGCAATTCATCAGAAAGGCGCCTGTCTGGGCACTTTCATAGACATCGAAGGAGCCTTCGACAAAACCAACTTCTCCAGTATCAACAGCGCCCTCTCCAAACATGGAGTAGAACAGGTACTAACGGACTGGATCACAAACATGCTAAGTAAACGAGTGGTTCGCCTTGAAGGCGAGCAGCAGCTGGCCATGATAGCCAGAGGCTGCCCCCAGGGCGGGGTCCTTTCGCCCCTCCTATGGAATCTGGTGATTAATGACCTCATCACCAAACTCAACGCCAACCGCTATTACACAGTAGGTTATGCCGACGACCTTGCAATCCTGGTTTCGGGGAAGGTAACGGGCACGATATGTAACCTCACTCAGTAAGCGCTACGTATCGTAGAGAGATGGTGCAGGGATTTTGACCTCTCAGTGAACCCCACTAAAACTGAACTAGTCATGTTTACCCATAAACGAGCCTTAGGCCCTTTTCGCCTACCTAAACTGTTCGATACTGAACTCCAGTTGACCAACGAAGTCAAGTACCTCGGTGTAATACTAGACAGTAAGTTAAACTGGAGCAGCCATCTGGACAACAAACTCAACAGGGCTTGCATAACCTTTTGGCAATGCAGGAGAATGATAGGTAAGAGGTGGGGCCTATCCCCTAAAATTATACTTTGGCTGTACACTGCAGTGATCCGCCCCATGATCAGCTACGGAGCTGTGGTTTGGTGGCCCCGCACCAAGCTAGTGACAGCCTCCAACAAACTACAACGCATGCAAAGACTAGCCTGCATGGCGACTACGGGCTGCATGAGGACTACCCCGACTGCAGCAGTTGAAGCCATCCTAGGAATTCCACCGCTCCACCTGTTCATACAGCAGGAAGCGACGATGGCGGCAGTACGTCTTAACACACTAAATCTCTGGGGCAAGAGTAGTACACCACACACCGCGCTGCTTGAGGGACTCCATAAGGAGTTCCCCATCACAAAAGCCATAAACGACCGGGTTCCTAAACAATTTATCTTTGATAAAAAATACAGGATCCAGCTTCACGAGGATCGCCGATGCGAAGGGCTGCGCCCTACAGAGCTGCGTATCTTCACGGATGGTTCCAAAACAGGTAGTGGCACAGGTGCTGGAATCTTCTCGGAGGACCTCAACATACATATAGCCACACCGTTGGGGGTCCACAACACAGTGTTCCAGGCTGAATGCTTGGGCATCTCTCTGGCCGCTTCAGCCATCATGACCAGGGAAGTAAAGGAACACTCAATACGCATACTCTCAGACAGTATGGCTGTTCTGCAAGCGCTGAACAGTTATACAGTTGACTCTGGGCTAATATACGAGTGTCACCAGCGCCTCAACCAGGTGGGTAACCTCAATAATATAACCATTCAATGGATCAAAGGACACAGCGGCTCGTTAGGTAATGATGCAGCCGACGAGCTTGCCAGAAGGGGGTCGAGCATGGCACCAGTGGGACCTGAGCCCATCGCGCCACTCCCCTTCGGGTATATACGCACTCTGGTAAGGAAACGCACTAGAGACCATCACAACAAATTATGGACGGATCAAGGCGAATGCAGGCAGGCCAGGGAAGCACTTCCCACATTGGACGGCCGCCTCACGAAGCAGGTTCTCCGTCTAACTAAACAAAAGCTGCGTATAGTTACTGCAGCTTTAACTGGCCACGGGTCATTCAATAAACACCTCTTTGTCATAGGAGTGACAGACAGTCCGCTGTGCAGGGCCTGCATGGAGGACGACGAGACAGCGGCACATGTGCTTCTAAACTGCCCGGTGGTCGCCACGTACAGGGCAAAGTACTTCGGTAACCCAGGTACCCTACATGAGACGGTCAGTAACACCAAGGCGTTGCTGGCCTTCCTTGAGGAGCTGGGGTGGATCGAATAATCGATTTTCCCACCCGTACGCAAAATACGCGCATTGACGTGGAGTTGCGGACACCAGCCCGTATTACCTATTACCTATTATGCCACGCGTGTGCTGCGAACGGTGCAAGCCAAATTCAACCTTCAGCACTACATTTACAGCATAACTTAGGGGCGCTGCACACGGCTAAGATACTATAATATTTTATCAGATACAATATCGCTCGCCATACAAATTCATCTTAAGATAAAATATTATAAAATATAATATACATTTATTTATTTAGCACAGACTAAGAGACACACAATACACCAGATAGTTAGATAATAGTCGTACATCAGATAAAAACTAAGATAAAAATAAAAAGTGCAAGATCCGATGTAAGAAATTAGCAGGAAAGTGTGCCTCACGGCTGCGCCAAAAAGGCCCAGTTCAGCAAAAATGCCAGACAACTGCTGCCTGACGCTGGTTTTCAACTGGACCTGGTGTGTGAGGTGACGGATGTAAATCAGTTTTATACTGCATCGTGATGTGTGTAATGTGTATGCATAATTGAATAAATAAATAACAATAAATTAGTGTCACATAAAACAGTAACGAATAGGTACCTATGTATAAAAAGCGTGATATTGAGTAACATTGCAAAACTAAACAATAAATAAATAAATACTAATAAATAGATAAGTGACATAGCCGCATGATAGACCTTCTTATGCAAATAAGAAATTCTCCGAAACGAGTCAGAACAGAAACCTGTTTTAATTTAAAACGATGCCTGACTTGCCATGCTCGGACACATTGTCATAATCTGTAATGTCATCGCACAATACGCTGCAAGCAGCCGAGCGCGGCGGACTATTTTCGAACAGTTTGCATCTTGTGTGTGTGTGCTTTGAACTTGTATTAGCTGTTGTTTGCATTTGGATTAACCAAATACGAAGGATATGACATCTTTAAATAAGTCAGCTAAAACACTATTTGCGAAAGTGGAAAAGAAATTAAAAAACAAACAAACGAAACATAAAAGGATGAAAGGTAAGCGCTAGTCGATAATAGAAATATTTGATGTACTTAATTAAAAAATAATGAATGCTGGCATAATGTGAGATATGAAAACTACCCACTTTCAATTTTCCGTCTCACTTTCACAGCCTCATGGATGTCAAATCACAAACTGCACAGAGGTTCGCCCAGTGCCCACGCAGTTGGTGAAGGATGGGTAAAAATGGCGCCATCCCGACATTGTACGTCTCATTCATGCGCAAATATAGTATCTTAGCCGTGTGCAGCGCCCCTTAGTGAACTCCACTGCGGGTGACGTAACCTACGACAAACTTATTATTTGCGGTTGGTACAGTAATCAGGTCTAGGGATCGAACCGCAAAATTAAGTTTGTTTTTTTGTTGTATATACTTTTCCGGGATAAAAAGTACCCAGTGTGGTGCCCAGGATATTAAAGAATAATTATACCAAGTTTCATCGTAATCTAACCGGTAGTTTTTGCGTGATGCCTGAACAAACAGACAGACAGACAAAAATTTTTTTAATCACATTTTTGGGTTCGGTGTCGGTATAGTAACACCCCCTGCCATTAATTTTTTTGATATTTTCAATGTACAGAATTTTCACTTCTACAGATTTATTATAAGTATAGATATTCTCTGTAAGTCTGTAGGCTATACATTATCACGCTATTTGCTATGGCGGATGAGCAATAATGCAATTTGTTCGTATACCACTACCACCACCACCACTACTACCACTACCATGGTTTACCGCTAAAGGCTGGCGTCTTTTAGGGACGGATCGGGGCGGGTCGCATTGGAACGGGCCGCGGTTCTGTGATGCTCTTGCGTCCATCTGTACGGGGCGCGGCGGACCGCCTAAGCGGATTTGATCTTACAGACGTGTTTTCGTGCTTGGACTGACATCGCGCTACCATGGACAGACGAAGAGATGTTATGGTTTCAAATCCTTCTTGAGGAAGAGCAAAAAAATAAAAAACGACGACGAGTACACAAGGTGTGGGTGCATGATATATGCCAGAAAAGAAATGTATTTGGTGAATACCATCATTTGTTTAACGATTTGAAGAAAGATCCAGTCAAATTCTTCGAGTATTTTCGAATGTGTTTTGGAAAATTTGAAACATTGCTTAATATTTACGTGAAGATTATTATTCGTTTATTTTTATTAGCACGGCACGTGCGCTCACATCCGCCTGCCTGCGTCGACTAGACGGATCGGGGCGGGTCGCAGCGCACCGCCGACAGAAATACGCCTGCGAAGCGATCCGCCAATGCGTTGCCGCCCGCCGCGCTCCGATCCGTCGCTAATAAACGATATTTCATACAAAACATAGCCAGGCGTATTTTTGCGTTGCGATGCGGCCCGACCCGATCCGCCTAGTGGACGCTAGCCTATTGTAATAAGACGAGCTAAAATATTGCAGATAGAGATTTAAACTTTTAAATGATTACCATTACGCTATAAACCTTTATGGACCTCTATGCAGTCAATCATGACATATACAGGTTGGATTTTTGAGATGGGGCAATAAGGGCCCAACCTTGATCGGATACCTTGGTCGTTGTAAACGAAAAACGGTCTAAGGAGACCATTCTTAAGTTTTTGAAAAACTGTCCAAAGTGACCATTCTTAAGTTTTTGAAAAACGGTCTAAAGAGACTATTCTTAAGTTTTTGAAACACTGTCGAAGGAGACCATTCTTAATTTTTGAGCGTTTTTCGTTTACAACGATCAAGGTATCCGATCTTAAGTTTTTGATCTGCGTTCACAGATTTTGAAAAATGTACTAAGCAAAGCGTGTTAAAATAATGCTAGTAAGGCAAGGGCGTTGATTAGCAATAAGACGTTGTAGCATGTGAGGCGGCGCGTGGCCGGGGCCGGGGGTGATGCACGGGGGCGCGGCGCGGCTGCTGCGCGTGGCGGCGGCGCTGCTGGTGTGGCTGGCGCGGCCCGCTGCGGCGCCTGCGCGGCCGTGCGCGCACGCCGCTCTTTGCGTGTGC
The DNA here is from genome assembly GCA_963855955.1 of Luperina nickerlii. Classification (NCBI taxonomy): domain Eukaryota; kingdom Metazoa; phylum Arthropoda; class Insecta; order Lepidoptera; family Noctuidae; genus Luperina; species Luperina nickerlii. The sequence continues at coordinate 184,827 of OY979665.1, forward strand.
CGGCGCGACCAGCAGGCCTGCAGCGACGTGCCCTTCCACCGGTTCCCCGACACCGCGCCGGGCGTGGCGCACGTGTCGCTGGCGGGCGCGCGTCTGGGCGCACTTGGCGAGACAGCGTTGGACGGGCGCGCTCTGCGCACGCTGGTGTTGGTGGCGTCGCGCCTGCACCACATCGAGCCCCAGACGCTGCAGTACGTACTCACTCACACTCCGTGCTCTCTGGCACTTGCGCCTACTCGCAATGAACGCGCCGTCTTTTTGCAGGTCCATGGTATCGACGCTAGCGTCCCTAGATCTAGGATTTAACGAGTTCACTGAAGTACCTTTGGAATCTCTCCGCGGATTGAAAGTATTAAATTGGCTGAATTTGCAAAAGTAAGTAGGTATTAAAGATTTTGGATTGTTGCTTTATTATTTCAATATAATAATTTCGTGATACGTTTCAGTAACTACATCAGTGACTTGGCGCCGCACATGGACTGGGGCTCCCTGGCGGACTCGCTCAGCAGCCTGTCCCTCAGTAACAACCACCTGTGCGCGTTGGGCGAAGGCGCGCTGTCCTCGCTGCGTATGCTGGCGCAACTCGATCTGGACGGCAACCGGCTGCATGTGGTGGAGGGGGGCTCGCTGCCGCCGGCGCTGGCACTGCTGCGCTTGTCCGACAACCTGCTGCAGCAACTGCCGTGCGCGGCGCTGGCGCACTTACCGCGCCTGCGACACCTGCACTTCAGGAACAATATGCTGCACCCGACACACAATCGCACCTGTCGCAGTGAACACTCTAAAATCGATTCCTTGGACCTCAGTCATAACGAGCTGGACGACTTATTCGAGCTGGAGTTCCAGCAACGATTGCAATTGAAACAGCTCATGCTAGACTTTAACGAGTTTACTTCAGTGCCATCTTTCGTGCTCGACAGCGCGCGACTTGAAAAGTTGTCGATAGCGTACAACAGAGTGAGCCACGTGTCGGACGCGACGGTGTACGCGCTCAGACGAGACCTGGAGCGGCTGGACCTAGACCACAACGAGCTGGCGGCGCTGCCGGCGAATGTAGCGCAGCTGGCGAGGCTGCGGCACCTGTCGCTTGCGTACAACCGCTTGCAGGAGCTGGAGGACCTGCCGCCGCACCTGCACTCGCTGTCCCTGGCCGGCAACTTCCTCACGGCACTACCCACGGGGCTGCGAGGGCTAGCGCCGGCGACGCTCGCCTACCTGGACTTGGGTTACAACCAGATCGCGTGGGTGAACGTGGAGTCGTTTGGAGTGTGGTCTGAGGCCCTGGCCACCCTAAACCTGAAGGGCAACCGCCTGGCGCAGCTGGCGAGCGACGCGTTCCCCGCGACGCTGCCGCTGCGCGAGCTTGTGCTGAGCTTCAACGAGCTGTACCACGTGCACGCCGCCGCCTTCGCCAACCTGTCGGGGCTGCAGGTGCTGGAGCTCTCATCCACGCTGTTCAGCGGAGAGTTTCCGCTCGCCACGCCGAGTCACTCACTCTCTTGGCTCAGCTTAGATAACAATAACATTCATTACGTTTCCAGTGAAAATATACAAAATTTTCCGTCGCTCGAATATCTCAATTTAGATTTTAATAAAATAATTGAATTTCCAAGTGAAGTGTCCGGAACGAACTGTTCATGTAGACTCAAAGAACTAAGACTGTCGTACAATTACTTAAGTAACATAAACAGTGAATTTCTCGTAGATTTAAAAGAGTTGCAGAGCGTCGATCTATCATACAATCGCCTGCACAATGTTAGCGAACACAGCTTTACAAATTTACGAAGTTTGGTTTATTTAAACTTGGCGGGAAACATGGTCGAGTTCGTTGCGGAGCGCGCGTTCAGTCGACTGCCCAAGTTACAAGTGCTAGACTTGCGAGACAACCGCCTAGTGGAGTTCTCTACGGAACATTTTGAAAACGTATCTAGCCAGGAGATCAATTTGTCAGTGAACGTCAGTTATAATAGAATATCGTCACTCGTCGGCGGCGGTCCACCGGTCCTCATGAATATTCTGGACCTGTCACATAATTTACTGGAAAGCTTATCGAAAGCGTTCTTCGATTCCCTGGGACCGTCACTGCGACAAATCGTCCTGTCACACAACCATCTGACGCACATTAATAACTTCGCTTTTGGCGCAATGCCGCAACTTGATATATTAATTTTGCATCACAATAACATCAGTGCGGTGAAGCGAAGAGCATTCGGCGAGGTGTCAGTGCTGCAGATTCTCGACTTATCACACAACCGGCTGGGGCAGCTGTCAGTGGAGCAGTTCAGTAATATGCGGCGGCTGCGGCACCTGCGCCTCGCCGCCAACGAGCTGCGCGCGCTGCCGCGTGACGCTTTCAAGAACACGGTGCTGGAGCACCTGGACCTCGGCGCCAACCAGCTCGCCCTGTTCCCAAGCAGCGCGCTGGCGCAGGTGGGCTTTACGCTGCGGCGCCTAGAGCTGGCGCACAACCGCCTGGAGTACCTAGACGCCGCGATGTTCCACGCTATCGCCTTCTTGCACGAGCTCAGTCTGGCGCGCAACGCACTCACCGTGCTGTCCGACAACACTTTCGCCGGCCTGGCGCGGCTGCGGCGCCTCGACCTGTCGCACAACCTCATCAAGTCCAACTTCAAGGAGTTGTTCCACAACCTGCCGCGTCTGCGTCGCCTGGCACTAGCTGGTGCCGGTCTGAAGGTGGTGCCGCACTTGCCACTCGTCAACCTGACCGAACTGGATCTAAGTGGCAATCACATCGCGTCATACCGCGAGTCCGACGTGCGGCGACTGTCCAACCTGCGCGTGCTACATGTGGCTCGCAACAGGTTCACATCGCTGCAGCCGGCGATGTGGGCCGCCACCCCGTGCCTCAACTCGCTCGATGTCTCGCACAACCCTATTGTCCGCGTAGCACACGGTTCCTTCGAGGGCTTGAGTCATCTGCTGCACCTACGCATGTACCACCTCCGCCATCTGGAAGCCATAGAGCCGCGTGCTTTTAGGCCGCTAGTATCTCTACGTTCACTCGGCCTCGAGTCATTCGCGTTTAATGGTCGAGTGGAAGTGTCACTGGCTGATATAGCGGCCTGCACGCCCGGCTTGGAGACGCTCGAGGTGTACGTGCGGCAGAGCGTGCTAGATTCGCAGCTGAGCGGGTTGCGCGCCCCCAAGCTGCGCGAGCTGTCCGTGCGCGGCGTTGCACTGCGGCGCGTGTCCTCCGTGGCGTTCTCGGAGCTGGGCCGGCAGCGCGCGCTGGCACTGCGCGTGTCGGGCACGGGCGTGCGTGCGTTGCCCGCCGGCCTGTTGCGGCCGCTGGCGCGCGTGCCGCACCTCGCGCTCGACCTCTCCGACAACCAGCTCGTCAGCTTCGCTCCCACTACGCTCTACCCCAACCTCACTGGCTGGAATCGTCTCGCTACTAAGCTGCTCTCTGGTAAGTACTGCTTGTGGAAGGCGTTGCGTTTGTTTTGTGGTGTGGTGTATTCGGTTACCGTAGGCTTGTGTACCCGGCAGGCGGGCTGGTGGTGTCGGGGAACCCGCTGCGCTGCGGCTGCTCGGTGTCTTGGGTGGGCGCGTGGCTGCGGCGCTGGACGGCGGAGGTGGGCGGCTGGTCGGCGGCGGCGCGGGGCGCGGCGCGGCGTAGCGCGTGCCGTGGGGAGGGCGGCGGCGTGGCACTGTTGGCACTGGAGGCGGACGAGGCGGCGTGCCACGCCAGCGCGCTGTCGTCACGCGCGCGTTTGTTATCGGCGCCTGTGCGCCCCGCCGCCGCGCTGTGGCTCGTGCTGCTGCACGCGCTCAGTTAGTGCTCGGTCGTGCACCTGGCGGTGTGTGACTAGTGATTGTGATACATGTGATCATATCGACGTGGTGATGTGTAGTGAACGTGATGGATGCTGCCATATTATTATCTACATAGTATCTTAGAGATATTATCTCAACTCCATATTGCATAATTCCCTGTTCTTCAGGCACTCTCGCGACCTACCAGTTTAGATACATGTCCTACTTTGTTTACGCTTCAGACAATGTGTACGTTTTGAAACATGAAATGAAACGAGTGAACAAGATTGCACTTATGTAAACGCGTTAGGAATATTTATGCCTTACGTTGACAAACATAATATGAATTAAATACGTTTGTACCTACAAACATAAATGATTTTGTATCTAAATTAGAAAGAACAACGAAAGTTTTGTTAAGTCTTGATTACAATTTCTGATAAAGTATTGTGTAGTGTACGAGTGAGTTGCTCACAATACTCTACCAGTATGTAGGTACATAGAGTGGAGGTGAGTATTGTGAGCAGGCGATCGCTGCGCACTCTTTGCGCTCGGCGCGCTCTGTGCGCTCTGCACGCTCTGTGCGCTCTATGCGCTCTGTGAGCTCTGTAGTGATCGAATGTACATAGCGCGACGTGATACTACCAGCAGATATTAAATATTTTTATAAAAGCGCGGAGTTTTATTGCAGCACACTGCACAATATGGCGTCTCGTACAGTGGGCACAGGTACACGCTCGTGTGTCGAGTCTCAGCAGCAACAGACACGCGCGCGCCCCGCGGGTGCCCCGCGGGTGCCCCCCGGGTGCCCCGCGGGTGCCGCCCAGGTGCCCCCCCGGTGCCCCCCGGGCGCCGGCCCCGCACATATTGCATTAGTTTGAAACATAGGGGAAAGCGGTGCTGCAGGTAGGCGACAGCGTCGTTGGTTTATCTAGAAACACTATACCAATAAAAAATTAAATAAAAAATTTAAAAACCCCCGACACAAAATAATAATAAAAATAGTATGAACGTAAAAATACTAAAACAAATTGAAAAAACCCACGACGGTTAAATGTAGTTGGAAAAGGATAAAATAATTTACAAACCCCCGACTTAACGAATTTATGTAATGAGACTAAAACAGATAAACTCATATGGCAGTCGGGGGACCTCTTAGAATAGAAGTCGGGGGACCGTTCTGTGGAACACCCTGTTCCACAGAACGATCCCCCGACTCCCGGGTTTTTTCAACTTGGCTTGTCTTGTCTTTTTACGTTCATACTATTTTTTTATAATTATTTTGTGTCGGGGGTTTTTTAAATTTTTTATTTATTTTGTTTATTTCATGCTTTTTGTAGGGATTCCTGATTTTTTTAATTTAATTTTTTATTTTAAGCTTGTTGTAGGGACTCCTTAATTTTTTTATTTCATTTTTTATTATCTTGCGTTTTAAGATTCAGGTAAGTTGGTGTTTAATCAGGTTTTTTATCCGTCAAAAAATTATTATTAATTTACAGTTGAAGAATAATGTTCAAGACTGAACAGATTTTTTTGTTTTATTATATTTTTTTTCTAGTTCTTCCTTTAGTTATTCAACTTTCGTAGAAGTATTTCATAGCTATTAGATATCTTAGGTATTTCAGATCTAATTTATAAAATGAGACTGCGACACTATCTGATGTAGAAATACGTTTGTAAACTAGGATAATTCCATTCGTAAAAATGGTCAAACTCAGTGGTCGTAGGCAGAGGCGGCGTTAAGCGTGGGCGACGTGGGCCACCGCCTACGGCCTCGCGGTACAAGGGGCCTCGCGACTCAAAAATGTTTAAAGCGAGAATAAAACAAAATAAGCCGTAATGGGTGCGACTCTGGATGGGTGTGACTCTGCAAAGTGTATCATATGTTATGGATGTGATTTTGGAATGGTGGCATCTTGCCTAATGGCAAATCGCAAAAACTTCCCGATTAATCGGGACTATACGATGTTTACATATTTATGATCAACCTCAAGATGACTCAAGAACATTTTACAAAACTATTGAATAAATAATTGATTTTTTGCAATATTGCAAATATCATAGGACTTATAGTTAGTACTGCTAAAGTTCATCACCCCTTTAGGAAACCCCAAAAATTTCATTATTTTTGCCGTATCTCTCACCGTTTCCGAAATATTTGCGTGTGCAAAAAATTAGCGCATATGAATACCATCAATAGCATAGGAAATACTTCGTACTTACGTATATAATCAACCTAAACATGTATAACTCAAAAACATTTTACAAAACTAATGCATAAATAATTGATTTTTTGCAATATTGCAAATATCATAGGACTTATAGTTAGTATTGCCAAAGTTCATCACCCCTTTAGGAAGCCCCCAAAATTTCGTCATTTTTGCCGTATCTCTTACAGTTTCCGAGATATTTGCATTTGCAACTAATTGTGTACCTACATGGTGCACATTGAAAATGTTTAATTTTATGGTAAATCATCAGTAACTCATAAACTATCAGAAATACGGAAAAAACGTTGGGAATCAATTTTGTAAACATTTAAATTTCCCACAAAAAAGTTCAGCTACATTTTCCGTTTTAGACAATAGTTTTTAAGTTATAATAATAATAATAATGGTTTTTCAAATTGTTTAAATAATTTGCTAATGGCCGATATATATAATGCCGATAGTGCACACAAACTAATGGTCGCGATTCCACCACGAGACAAATCTACTGCCAAAAATTTGGATCGATTGCTTCATTTCCCTGTTAGTAATCGTGTGCCAAAATTTGAATCCGTACTCTCTTACTCCTTAATCTAATTTGTATTTTTATGAATAAAAACTTGGCAGTGTTAATTGTTTTGTTTGTTTTTATTATTTTATAAAATCCGTCTTCAGGTCGCCATAGAACAGGGCCTCGCGAAATCTGTCTTGCCCACATCAAATTTAGTTGTTGCCCCGCCACTGGTCGTAGGTACCAGTCATCACTCCACTTTCCTCATTAATCTAGGGCATTTATCATCAGACAAAAAAATATTTTTCAAGTTTTTAGTTTTCATTTCGTTAGTTTTTATTCCTCATTCCTTTAGTGAATAGGGATCACTACTTTTGCGAATCAATGCTTTTAGGATGGTGGTCTTAGTTAATAAGAAGGCGAATAACGATCTGTATGATTTATTCTAAAGCGCGGCTTATATACAATTCGAAATACAAAAATAATAATTATAAGGGTACATAGACAAACTTAATAACTAACACAAATTGATAATGACGGTAGCATGTGCCAAGCTCCCTACGAGATACTAGCGTAATGATACAGCGGCCGATCGAGTCCGAATTCCTTTCTCTGCTTAGTACGCGCGGGCGCACGGTGGTAGACGGCCGCGTGCGCTCTTCTAATACGTATGCCTATAATAGATACGTAAGTATGAGCTGCTACATTCCCTTTCAATATAGGGTACAGTATTCTACTTGTCAAGTCCTTTCATTTGATATCTATATTGAATGAATTGTCAAAAAAAAACAAAATGTAATTACCCATATTGAGGGAATTGTGAAAAAAAAGTGCTTTTCGCCATTTTGTGGTGGCGGCCTTCTTGGATTTGAAATTTATCATAGTGTATAGTATTCTACTAGTCAAGCCCTTTTATTTGATACCCATATTGAGGGAGTTGTGAAAAAATATGTAATCTGAAATTTTGTGGCAGCGGCCATCTTGGACCGATTTTTATTAAACATAGCTAAGAACACTTCCGACTAATTCTACGGTCAAACAAAAAAAAAAACAAAATCAAAATCGGTTCATCCGTTCGGAAGCTACGATGCCACAGACAGACATAAACACACAGACATATCAAACTTATAACACCCCGTCATTTTTGCGTCGGGGGTTAAAACTTCCACAGTTAGCAGCCATAGCGAGTACGCTCGAGCCAAAAGGATTGTGCTCGAGTATGTTCCAGCAGTTGCCGCTTTGTCTGCGTTGACCCTAAATATAATGAATACCAACAAAATAATGTGGTACGGTCGGCAACAGACGGTCGGCAACAGAGTGTTGATGGAGTTCTCCATCAACACTGTCATTTTTAGATGTTATTAATAACATGTAAAAATGACAGTGTTGATGGAGTAGTAGTCAATGTAGTCAATTTAAATTGACTACAATTTTTTTCAATAAACAGTTTTATAGCTTTTCACATAATAGCAAAAAGTTTATATTCTAAAAATTTTACTTCTGCTGCAATTTTGAACAATATTTTGCTCACTAACTAAGATTAAAAAAACTGAAGTTTTAATCGACTTTTGTTGGTGACTGTACAAGTTATTATTGACACTGAACATTGATAGCCTAGAAATTGTCAATGAACCTAATCAAAATGACACACCATGAACGAGTTTACAATGGAACAGGTTTCATTTAACTTTTATGTAATGGGTACGTGTTTGTAGTGCCCAGTGTGTGTGCGCCGTCGTAGCGCGGTCGCTATGCGGTGCTACGCGGTGCTACGCGGTGCTACGCGGCGTGTAGCCAGCTCGTAACTCGTAGCTTGTAGCGACACTCGATAAAAGTTGGAGCGTCTTGAATTCACCGAAGCTTTGTGAAATCCAATTTAAACTTAATAAGAGATTAAAATTTAGTTTGATTTAATTTCTTTGCATATGGATTTATGGTAAGTGGTTTGAAGAGGAAGTCAAACAGTCTGCCCGTGAAGTCTCTGGAACTGTGGGCACGTGCACTCGCGTGCACACTTGTGCGTGCGCGTACGCGTGCGTAACGTATGCGTATATGCTCCGCAGAGCTACTTAGCTCTGCAGAGCGCACACGCATACGTTGTCTAATCTTTATAGAAACTTACTTAAAATAACACAAAATCAGAAAATACAGACCGTTAACAGTATGGTAACAGTTGTGAGAGTTACTCTAACACTGCATCACAAGTACAGCTATGACCTGAAAGTAGTGCTTTTGTAATTGAGAGTAGAGTCGATGACGCTTCTTTTTATTAATATATGTTATTTAATGAATCTTGCTTGTTTGAAATAATTATACACGTTTGACGCGTGCGCGCTACTTTGGTCGTTCATGAAAACAGCTAGACATGTGCTAGACTTATGTCCATGCTGTGTAGTGGCGGGCGAGGTGGCGGCGGCGTTGCGGCGGCGCGCAATTTCCGCGCGCGTCAAATTAGTTCGTGGTCAGTTCCGGCGCGCGGCGAGCGCGACCGAGACGTGCGCCTTCTGCACCTAGTACCCACTATGCGCGGTGTGATAATATCAAAATATACGAGGCAGGCGTGTACGTCAGTTCCTTCACTTATGACCGCTACGCTCCTGCGTTAAAATGAACGCTAGGCCTACGTAAACAAATGGCCCGTTATACGATTAGCTACATGAACGAGGTCCAGCTCCAAAAGTTTTGCTACAAAGTCAGTGCGTTAACCACGGAAGATGGTACTTTTTGGTTCATAATCGGCGCGTGCGGTGCAGACAGCGCTAATTTAACCAATGCACTATGCAGTTTGATGTATTATTCAATATACTAAAACTCTTTGATATGTCGAACATACCGCCGCCGCCGAGTTATCGCTTAAACAATTGCCAATACGCATCTCAATTAATGTATTAAATATTGAACATATCTGTGTAATGTTGAGAGTCCGACGATGCTGGTGGGGCAGAAGCATTACACATTTTCTTTTGTTGCTTGTATGTTTTATTTTTTATTATTTGATATTCTGAATGATGATGTTCTGTATATTGACTAACATAGTTTCAATACTTAATTACTAACAACTATGGACAAGTAATTAGTCTGCAATAAATGTATTTATATTATTACTAGCGGTCGCCCGCGGCTCCGCTCGCGTGGATGTCGGTTACCGCTGCAAAAAGCCTACCCAGGAAAGACACGGTCAGCAAAATGATTCCCAGGTCAATTCACAGACACCGACACTGACATCGACGACGCAGTCATTATCCGCAGGCTGCATAGATTGCCTTTATGAGGATGTTAAAGTTGTTAATGATGAAAATATTTAAATGTAATTAATACTAAGTTTTCACTTCTGCCGGCAGTCCCGGAGTGCAACCCGTTGTTTTAGGATAGATAACTAAAGCGATTATTGTAAAGCTTCTCTATAAACAACATTTGACGTTAAATTGTGTATTTTCAGGTAGCAAAATATACTGATGGTCGGGAGCCCCGACCCGTGATAGGGCAACGTAAAGTTGCCCATGCGTAAAACATTCTTTTCGTAAATCAATTCCTACTAATTTGAATGTTTGGCCCTGGGATTTGTTTATCGTTAGTGCGAAAGAAATTTTTACTGGAAATTGGAGCCTTTTGAACCATGATTCCTACTGATTTGCCTATACCCTTTATAGGCAAATCAGTAGGAATCATGGGTATTCTTGGTATATGAGCTAATTCACCAGCTGCAGGGCCGGTGATAATCTTCGCTACTATTAAATTATCTTTTAGCTCCTTTATAAGAAGTCTCGTGCCATTACACATGCTGGGGGGGCTTAAATTTCTGAGAAGCATTATCGGCGTGCCACCTTTTAACGACAGTTCATGAGGTGGTAGCCCAGCGGGGTTCAGAGAATTTAAAAATTCCTGGGGGTAGTGCACTGTGTCCTCGATGTTAGTGACGGTGTCTATGGATTTATAGCACTTAACTTCACCCGGTACTTTCTGCATAATTAAATTGTTTATTTCGTTGACCGTTTCATTCCTGGGAGAAACTATTGCTCTACAACACAGCCAACGAAAATCATTTTGATGTAATTTTTCGATGTCAGGATATATAGCATCTACCAGACTATCTAAATTATGGACTATTTGGCCTAGAGACTCATCCAAAGTAACTGCATAATCGGTGTCCAAATTTAAAGATGGAAAGATTCCTTCTCCAAGTTTTATCAGCTGTTGTGGAAAATTGCTATGCGTATTTCCATGTAGATGAGCTCTCATATTGGTGCGCAAATTCAAATGTTGAACAGATGTCCAAAGTTGAGACGATTTTAAACATGCCTTCTTAATATCTGCTCGCGTACTTCTGTTGACGACTGGAAGCGTTTGTCGGAAATCTCCAGCAAATACAAAAGTGATACCTACCACCCATGACATTAGCAGAGCTTCGGAGGTCTTTTAAAGTACGGTCCACGGCCTCCACATGAGCTCTATGACTCATGGTGCATTCATCTCATATTACCAACGACGCGTCTTGCAGTAACTTACCAAGAGGCCCATTTTTCCGAATAGAGCACGTAGACCGTTGATCTAAAGATACGGATAGCGGGAGTTTAAACGTAGAGTGAGCAGTTTTTCCTTCGTTCAAGAGAGTTGCAGCAATTCCTGACGAAGCAATTGCAATCGCTATCTTCCCTGATTGCAAGTATCAAATTTGCGAGAAAAGTCTTTCCGGTGCCTCCTGGTGCGTCAAAAAAAAAAAAATCTCCCCATGTTATTGTTCACGCTATCCACAATAGTCTCATAAGCATGTCTTTGATCTGGTACTAATTTTGGTACATTGTCATTTACAAACGATGTTAGATCATTTCTGAACTGTTATACTGTTGTACCATTGTGTTAATAGTATTATTCTGGGTACGAACGGGAGAAGGTAACCCAAAATCACACTTCGCAACGGGCCGTGCAGCTGAAATCGTCATATTTAATTTCGCCATAACTTCAAAACGAAACGTCCAATTTTACTCATTCGAAGACCAAATATTATCTACATAAACTGTACTTAGTGATGAAATAATTTATTTTGATAGGGATTAATAGCATGAGTAAAATAAATGCGTTTAAATGTAGTCCAAAAAAAATTCAAGCTTTTTAAATAAAAAAATGGTTGTTGTGCCTCACTCGACATAGATAGGTATAGTGTGTCGCGGACTTTCTTTTAGATATTTATAAGATCTAAAATTAATTAGAACATTTTATGGTTCTATTATTTATAGTTTAGGCAGCGTACGCAAAATAAGTAACTTTTCTGGTTGATTTTTTACACCTTGTGTCCGAAAATCCCAAATATCTTACGGAACCCTATTTTTTTCCAAAATAAAATTTAGCCTATGTTACTCGTGGATAATGTGACTTTCGAATGGTGAAAGAATTTTTAAAAACAGTCCAGTAGTTTTTGAGCCTATTCATTACAACCATACAAACAAAGTTTTCCTCTTTATAATATTAGTGTAGATAAATAAGATCACAGTTTGCAGCACCGTGCACCGTGTGCACCGCGCATAGTTCTGGCGGAGCTCGGGCTCGGCGCGCTGCCGCCGGGCGTCGGCACAGGAGACGGAATTGTCACTACTGCTGTTCGCGCGCTCATTAAACGGCGCGACATTTTTCCAACAGCCCGCTCCCCCCGCTCCCCGCGCTCCTCCGAACACGACCCGCTCGACTAGCTCAATGTTGTCTCACTTGTGTTGTACAAAGAATTACCTTGAAAAGAAAACCAAATGCATTAGATTTAAATTACCTAATGTTAGAAGTAGTGAATGTGACATCATACTGAATGAAGAAAATTTGTTGATCAAACGGTTTTTTCACGCTAGACGAGAAATTACAATGGGGACCTCACATAACATCTCTTGCGGGGCGGCTTAGCTCGGCCGCTTATGCTGTTAGAAAAATAAGACAGTTAACTGATGTAGAACCGGCGCGTTTAGCCTATTTTAGCTACTTTCACAGCGTTATTTCGTACGGCATTTTACTATGGGGTCGAACTGCTGACATTGAATCCATCGTTATTTTCCAAAAGAGAGCTGTCAGAGCCATTTATAATCTACGTCGCCGCGAATCTCTCAGGGAACTTTTTAATAGGATTAATATTATGATGGTATTTACCATGCCAATTCATTTATGAAAATATTATGTATGTAAGAAAAAAATCTACATCTTTTTAATACAATAAGCGATAGACATAATTTTAATACTAGAAATAAAGATAAAATACAACAACCATTTTTCAGATTAGCCAAAGTACATACATCTTTTATAGGGTACTGTGTTAAATGTTACAATAAAATACCTTGTGATATATTGCAATTAAATGAAAGAAAAATTTAAAACTCACATTAAACGTACACTTTGTAATCACGCATAGGTACTATAAATTAGAAGATTTTATCCAAGAACGCTTGGAAACATGTTGGTCCTGCTCCATAGGACAATCTAGAGTCTAGACAAAATTAAACTGGTTGCTAATTTAATAATATTGTAAAATTTATTTAACTCACACCCTGACTTATTATTTGTAATTTTTTTTATTTAAATGAAATTCGTTTACTTTTATCATGGTTATTAATATGTGAGCACCATGTAGGTATCTATCAGATAATTAATTTATGTGTCATGGTTTCATTTTTAATTCTTTTATCTATTGTGGTATAGTAATTTTATTTTAGGTGCATCGTCTTCACATATTATTATTATTTATATAATTATTATTTATTTATTATTATTTATTTATATTATTATTTATATAATCTATGTATGCAAAATATTGTAAAACATTTTAAAAGAGTAACGGTGGAGTTTCTTGCTCATTCTTCTCCATACGAAAACTACCTTTTGGAATGGGCGACTAAAATCAATTCTATTTTGTTGTAATTTTTGTGGTTCAAAGGTGCCTTTTATGTGCCTATTTGAAATAAATGCTTTGACTTTGAACTGCTACACTCTACCTATGTTTCTGTTGTATACATAATGTCATAAGAGAATATCATTATTCTAAAATCTAAGGTAACCAGTAGACTTTCTGGACTGCTGTGGGCTCATGATGATGATACCCATACATATTTTTCATCACAAACGTATTCTCGAAAAACCTACGGCGAATGTGGACTGTGCCTAGCCATCCTAGCAAGGATTCTCTCTTTGTTTTTAACTTTACTAAATCATCAAATCTGTTCAACCGTTTTTACGCTGATCCGGAACATAAATCCAGACAAACGTAACCCTGGTAGCAATTACTTTCTTTTGAAAATATCCAATATACAGTTTTGACCTCGTTACTATTTAATTATCTATTTGTATAGAAGTACTAGCCTCTGCCCCCGACTTCGTCTGTTCCCCCGACATCGCGTCGCCTGCTCGCGCTACTCCTTCATTTCCGCTTAGTTTTCTTTCTGACCCTTTTCTTCATGCGCGGCTCCTAAGGCTCCCAGCGAGATATTAAATGAAAAGCCTATAGCCTTCCTCAAGAATTGGGCTAACAATGCAAACATATTTTTTTAAAACCGACTGTTAGTTCCAAAGAATAGCGCGTTCAAACACATAAACAAAAAACAAACAAACTCTAAGTATAGAAATAGATAGATGTATTGTAATTTTTTGTAGTAACACAATGTTGATAGGTGGTAGCCACCACTACCGGTATTACACAGTGCCATCCTCGAGTCCTCGAGTCCTCGAGTCCTCAAGTCCTCGAGTCCTCGAGTCCTCGAGCCTCGCTCCCCGCGGCTCTCACACAGTTACTACAGCGGCAGCGCTGAAACTATGAGCGGCTCGCACTTGGCATAGCTCCGACGTGTAGCGTCAACACATAAACACGTAGGTAATATCACAAGCTTTTATTAAACTTGCAATGTTTGTTTGTATGTTCTATGTTATTGGTTTGGTTTCCGCACTTAGTCCTTCAAGTGGACCATTGTGCGTGTTGTTTGTATGTATGTTCGAGTCAAATCTTGCAAGCTGAATTAAAACCACTCTCTCTAATCCTACGGAGTTAAAATTTTACATGCTGATTTTGTTTCGAAGACAATGCATTTTTATGATGCATGACCAGATTCTACACCTAGGATTGGCTTATACGCATTTACTTATGAGAGTCCGTTGTTCAGTCCACCATGACCTGGCTGCTGCAACCATGACTTGCTTCAGTCGAGGGAGCTCCTCAACGGTCAACAGTACAGACAAGAAATTTTATAAATATACTTTCAATTGTAATAGCCCGATCTAAAGTCCATCATGACCTAAGTGCTGCACCGAGGGATGGCTCCAGACGAGAGACGTCCTAAACGGTTAACAGCACACACTAAATTTTATCTACGCATTCATACACAATGACATGTCTGCTGACCCAGGACTGGCTAAATACGAGAGATCTCATCAGTGGCCAACAGCACAGTCACGAATTTTTGTATACTCGCTCAATTATGATGTCCGTTCTAAAGTATGGCGTGACTTGGATAGTGCAACTCGGTTGGCTTCACACCTCGACTTGTGTAAAGGCGTGTTTGGATTCGTAGGATTTGTCTTTACAAGTATCTTTCAAGTGAAAGTGATAGAACGCATATTATTAAAACACATTTCAGATCCTAAAAACACAAAATAAAATTAAGTAAAAATATTTTTAAAAATAAGGTTTTATTGAACGAAAAATTACTAAATAAAAGTTACGATAGCATATAACTTTAGGCTTATCTTGAAGTGGAAGAAGCACGTTCAGGCCTCAAGCTTTACTTAGTTCATTAAAAGCTTGTTTTTAAAAAGGTTTTTACTTAATTTTTTGTGACATTTCCGTCACACAGCTTGCACCTGCAGCGGAAGGAATATACCGGTATGCTCTTACTAATTATCAAGTACCTAATGTAAGAGAGTGGCACAAACCAGTTGACGAGTAACGGAATCAGAGCCGACCAAGTTCACCAGATGCGTCACAGTGCCGCGGCACCCGGGTGTCACAGTGCCGCGGCACCCGAGTGTCACAGTGCCGCGGCACCCGAGTGTCCTGCTGCCGGGCGCGCTCACAGCACCGACACACACCCATGGATCATAAATGAATGAAAGACGCGTCCAACAAGGAAAATTCCATAAACATTGAACCCTGGCTGTGGTAGACTGGCTCTTAATATTAAATATCGATATTATGTAAAACGATTCGTATTGAATCGGCCCCGACAGCTCCCGACAGCTCCCGGCCCACTGCCGCTAACAAAGCTTAAAACTTATGCGGGGGCTTTGTAACGAGCCCTCAGTAGCGGACAGTAGAAGTTTTGTGCTCGCTAATACCCGCGGGATTACTTTCACATTAGGGACGAGCGAATAGCCCCGGCGGCCCCGGTGGCCCCGCTGCTGCTCCGGCGCGCCGAGCAGGTGTGAATCAGCTCAGCATTGCTCTCGCGTTACTACGCCACTATCAGCTGACTGTAGTGCAATCACACGCATTGTGGCTAATTTTATTCGTATGCAGGCCACCATTACCTACGTTTGTGATATTTGCGTTTTACTTGGCGTACCTAATATGTTGTACATTGATTTACATAAAAGGTGGGTAAACAGTAGTATGTCACCTCCACTCACCCGCAGCGTTCACGACCCACTTTACATAAGATAAAATGTGAACCGTCCCCATGAGATGCAGAACATGCTAATTAACAAAACTATATCGTATTGTGATATTAGTGGATCTCCTGCAGCTGCAGCCGCGCACTGAGGTGCTGCCCGATGATTGATAGCTGCTCATACTATATCAATAATAATATCATATTTATCAGACCAAAAAGAATAAATGTTTTACCTATCTTAGCTACTTAGGTATGCTTAAAGAATAATATTTAATTATATATTTTTCTTTTTTTTGTTGGTTCCGGCTGTCATTCGTGGATCTTTGACTGTCGTTTCGGGTAGTCAGAAGCCCGAAAATCTGACAACCAGTGTTTAGACAATCAGTCCAAGGGCTATCGTATTACCGAGTAAGTGGGTTGTGCGTTTCAGATTGTCTAAAGTAAAAACTTCTTTAAGGGGTTACTGTGTAAAATGTTATAATAAAATACCACTCGATATTCTTCAACTAAATGAGAAGAAATTTAAAACATGCATTAAACGCACACTATGTAGACAAGCATATTACAAGTTGGATGATTATATCATAGATAAAAATGCTTGGCATTATCTATGGGTCCATATTGGCTCACCTAAAGTTCTTTACCCGAAATTGTTCTTCCTAATGATTTGTAAACCAAATGATCACTCTTCCTAAAATTTTTCATCCTAAAGTTTTCATTCATACTATTTGTAGTGCTACAGGCAATGTCCATAACACTCATGTTTCCGAAAATTGTAATTAATAATATCATTACTGTAAATAAATTTAAACTCCTACTGTTTTTTATCATAACGCTTTTATCCCTAAACATAATTACCATAATATTTTCACTCATACTCAGAAAGAAACATTTACCAAGTGATTTTTGTCTTAAATGAATGAAATTCAGGTCATTTAGAGAGCTGAAATTTGGTACAGAGTTAGAGTTTAATGGCCACATAAAGGAAAAACTATAAAAATTAGGATAATCGAAGATCTTGAGTACCTGGTGACCCTGATTAGAAAACACAAGAGCCCAACCAAACTACATATTAGAGATCGTCTTGTAGGCACTATGAAAAAAATACTTAGATAAATTTCGCAACCAATTTCGAAGTAGCGCTCGCCGGCCGCTGCCGCGACACCGCTCGCTCCGCTCGCGCGTAGTTGGTCACAGTTCTAACCTAACCTATGGATCCCTTCCACATCGTTTTTACGACAAACGGTTAGTCGGAGTCAAAAAACACCAAGACACTTTTAGCCTTAGATATAATACTGATTATTATGAATAAAAAGAAATCTAAACAAAAAAGATATGACTTTGCATAATAGTGTAAAAGATGGTTATGTTGAGAAAATATAGGAAAACAAATAAAAGTATAATAGATATTTATTGCTACTGACATTATGAAGTTGAATGCTTCGGAATTATGAACAATAGAGACAGAGTAGTTAGGAATTGTGATTGTTAGGATGAAAAACGTTTTCGGATTTCCAATTATCGGAGCTGAAAATTTAGGTGAACTTTGGCGCACCCATTATCTATACTTAATATTATAAAGCTGAAGAGTTTGTTTGTTTGTTTGTTTGGTTGAACGCGCTGATCTCTGGAACTACCAGTCGGATTTGAAAAATTCTTTTTGTTTTATAGCCCAATTCTTGAGGAAGGCTATAGGCTATTTAACATCACGCTATGACCTTTAGGAGTCGAGCAAAAAGAAAAAAAGTCAGAAAGAACGCTAAGCAAAAACGAAGTAATAGCGAGGGCAGGCGATGCGATGCGACAGGGTGGATCGGAGTAACAAGAAATTTCACGCGGACGAAGTCACGGGCAGAAGCTAGTTCTTACATATAGAAGCAACAAGAATAATGTACCCAGGATTTTGTAATACTTGATTTAAAAGAGTGTCCATGGAGTTTCTTGCCCGTTCATCACCATAGAGATCTACGTTTTGGAATGGGCAACTAGCTTCAACTTTCTGACTAACTGACAGACTATTTAATTTTGACATTTCAAAAGTGCCTGTACAAGATTTAATTGAAATAAATGCTTTGAGTTTGAGTTGAGTTTGAGTGTGGGGTCAGATAGGCTCCATGAAAAATACTGGTATTCAGCTGCATTCGGTTAGACTGGATGCCGACCCCAACAAAGTTGGGAAAAGGATGATCTTTATTTTTCTCTCTTCACAAAGGTTCACATATTTATACACCTATAGACAATTATAGTGTTTTTAAAACAATGCACAAAATATGATTTTTTGTGAGAGCGTCCATACTAGGATACTCGTGATCGATACTGGTGACCCGTCACACAGGGTTGTGTGACGGATCACCAGTATCGACGGATCAAAGTAAATCAATTACAATAATGTGTCTAATTATTAGCATCTGCTGCCGAACTAGGCTCAACTACGTTAGGTCATAAACTTTATAAGATCAAAGTAAGTCTATGAACTGCATACACAGGTACGATGGTCATAATATTATCCTCTGCTTTATCTTTTGTCTGTAAAATAAAAGCGCAGAGAGCGGTATTCTCCGCAGGCCGGCGTGCGGCGGCGTGTACGTCACCGGCGCGGGCGGCGGCAGCTGACTGCGACCAGTGCGAGCTATCTCGCAGGTACCTCGCAGGTTTCTTAATATTATCTGACGTCCCACGAGTCCAGCTGGTCAGCTCATTACTACTTAGCTTAGCGGTCAAGTTATTGCTCCCTGGTGACATAGATAACGTTATTATGTCCCACTGAAACACGATAATTTTTGGGTATTCGCCTTTTAATAGAATCTGATTGGATCGCTAAAAGTGTTTATATAAAAACATAATATAGAGTGGGTATCACGAGACACGGTCAGCAAAATGATTCCCAGGTCAATTCACAGACACCGACACTGACATCGACGACGCAGTCATTATCCGCAGGCTGCATAGATTGCCTTTATGAGGATGTTAAAGTTGTTAATGATGAAAATATTTAAATGTAATTAATACTAAGTTTGCACTTCTGCCGGCAGTCCCGGAGTGCAACCCGTTGTTTTAGGATAGATAACTAAAGCGATTATTGTAAAGCTTCTCTATAAACAACATTTGACGTTAAATTGTGTATTTTCAGGTAGCAAAATATACTGATGGTCGGGAGCCCCGACCCGTGATAGGGCAACGTAAAGTTGCCCATGCGTAAAACATTCTTTTCGTAAATCAATTCCTACTAATTTGAATGTTTGGCCCTGGGATTTGTTTATCGTTAGTGCGAAAGAAATTTTTACTGGAAATTGGAGCCTTTTGAACCATGATTCCTACTGATTTGCCTATACCCTTTATAGGCAAATCAGTAGGAATCATGGGTATTCTTGGTATATGAGCTAATTCACCAGCTGCAGGGCCGGTGATAATCTTCGCTACTATTAAATTATCTTTTAGCTCCTTTATAAGAAGTCTCGTGCCATTACACATGCTGGGGGGGCTTAAATTTCTGAGAAGCATTATCGGCGTGCCACCTTTTAACGACAGTTCATGAGGTGGTAGCCCAGCGGGGTTCAGAGAATTTAAAAATTCCTGGGGGTAGTGCACTGTGTCCTCGATGTTAGTGACGGTGTCTATGGATTTATAGCACTTAACTTCACCCGGTACTTTCTGCATAATTAAATTGTTTATTTCGTTGACCGTTTCATTCCTGGGAGAAACTATTGCTCTACAACACAGCCAACGAAAATCATTTTGATGTAATTTTTCGATGTCAGGATATATAGCATCTATCAGACTATCTAAATTATGGACTATTTGGCCTAGAGACTCATCCAAAGTAACTGCATAATCGGTGTCCAAATTTAAAGATGGAAAGATTCCTTCTCCAAGTTTTATCAGCTGTTGTGGAAAATTGCTATGCGTATTTCCATGTAGATGAGCTCTCATATTGGTGCGCAAATTCAAATGTTGAACAGATGTCCAAAGTTGAGACGATTTTAAACATGCCTTCTTAATATCTGCTCGCGTACTTCTGTTGACGACTGGAAGCGTTTGTCGGAAATCTCCAGCAAATACAAAAGTGATACCTACCACCCATGACATTAGCAGAGCTTCGGAGGTCTTTTAAAGTACGGTCCACGGCCTCCACATGAGCTCTATGACTCATGGTGCATTCATCTCATATTACCAACGACGCGTCTTGCAGTAACTTACCAAGAGGCCCATTTTTCCGAATAGAGCACGTAGACCGTTGATCTAAAGATACGGATAGCGGGAGTTTAAACGTAGAGTGAGCAGTTTTTCCTTCGTTCAAGAGAGTTGCAGCAATTCCTGACGAAGCAATTGCAATCGCTATCTTCCCTGATTGCAAGTATCAAATTTGCGAGAAAAGTCTTTCCGGTGCCTCCTGGTGCGTCAAAAAAAAAAAAATCTCCCCATGTTATTGTTCACGCTATCCACAATAGTCTCATAAGCATGTCTTTGATCTGGTACTAATTTTGGTACATTGTCATTTACAAACGATGTTAGATCATTTCTGAACTGTTATACTGTTGTACCATTGTGTTAATAGTATTATTCTGGGTACGAACGGGAGAAGGTAACCCAAAATCACACTTCGCAACGGGCCGTGCAGCTGAAATCGTCATATTTAATTTCGCCATAACTTCAAAACGAAACGTCCAATTTTACTCATTCGAAGACCAAATATTATCTACATAAACTGTACTTAGTGATGAAATAATTTATTTTGATAGGGATTAATAGCATGAGTAAAATAAATGCGTTTAAATGTAGTCCAAAAAAAATTCAAGCTTTTTAAATAAAAAAATGGTTGTTGTGCCTCACTCGACATAGATAGGTATAGTGTGTCGCGGACTTTCTTTTAGATATTTATAAGATCTAAAATTAATTAGAACATTTTATGGTTCTATTATTTATAGTTTAGGCAGCGTACGCAAAATAAGTAACTTTTCTGGTTGATTTTTTACACCTTGTGTCCGAAAATCCCAAATATCTTACGGAACCCTATTTTTTTCCAAAATAAAATTTAGCCTATGTTACTCGTGGATAATGTGACTTTCGAATGGTGAAAGAATTTTTAAAAACAGTCCAGTAGTTTTTGAGCCTATTCATTACAACCATACAAACAAAGTTTTCCTCTTTATAATATTAGTGTAGATAAATAAGATCACAGTTTGCAGCACCGTGCACCGTGTGCACCGCGCATAGTTCTGGCGGAGCTCGGGCTCGGCGCGCTGCCGCCGGGCGTCGGCACAGGAGACGGAATTGTCACTACTGCTGTTCGCGCGCTCATTAAACGGCGCGACATTTTTCCAACAGCCCGCTCCCCCCGCTCCCCGCGCTCCTCCGAACACGACCCGCTCGACTAGCTCAATGTTGTCTCACTTGTGTTGTACAAAGAATTACCTTGAAAAGAAAACCAAATGCATTAGATTTAAATTACCTAATGTTAGAAGTAGTGAATGTGACATCATACTGAATGAAGAAAATTTGTTGATCAAACGGTTTTTTCACGCTAGACGAGAAATTACAATGGGGACCTCACATAACATCTCTTGCGGGGCGGCTTAGCTCGGCCGCTTATGCTGTTAGAAAAATAAGACAGTTAACTGATGTAGAACCGGCGCGTTTAGCCTATTTTAGCTACTTTCACAGCGTTATTTCGTACGGCATTTTACTATGGGGTCGAACTGCTGACATTGAATCCATCGTTATTTTCCAAAAGAGAGCTGTCAGAGCCATTTATAATCTACGTCGCCGCGAATCTCTCAGGGAACTTTTTAATAGGATTAATATTATGATGGTATTTACCATGCCAATTCATTTATGAAAATATTATGTATGTAAGAAAAAAATCTACATCTTTTTAATACAATAAGCGATAGACATAATTTTAATACTAGAAATAAAGATAAAATACAACAACCATTTTTCAGATTAGCCAAAGTACATACATCTTTTATAGGGTACTGTGTTAAATGTTACAATAAAATACCTTGTGATATATTGCAATTAAATGAAAGAAAAATTTAAAACTCACATTAAACGTACACTTTGTAATCACGCATAGGTACTATAAATTAGAAGATTTTATCCAAGAACGCTTGGAAACATGTTGGTCCTGCTCCATAGGACAATCTAGAGTCTAGACAAAATTAAACTGGTTGCTAATTTAATAATATTGTAAAATTTATTTAACTCACACCCTGACTTATTATTTGTAATTTTTTTTATTTAAATGAAATTCGTTTACTTTTATCATGGTTATTAATATGTGAGCACCATGTAGGTATCTATCAGATAATTAATTTATGTGTCATGGTTTCATTTTTAATTCTTTTATCTATTGTGGTATAGTAATTTTATTTTAGGTGCATCGTCTTCACATATTATTATTATTTATATAATTATTATTTATTTATTATTATTTATTTATATTATTATTTATATAATCTATGTATGCAAAATATTGTAAAACATTTTAAAAGAGTAACGGTGGAGTTTCTTGCTCATTCTTCTCCATACGAAAACTACCTTTTGGAATGGGCGACTAAAATCAATTCTATTTTGTTGTAATTTTTGTGGTTCAAAGGTGCCTTTTATGTGCCTATTTGAAATAAATGCTTTGACTTTGAACTGCTACACTCTACCTATGTTTCTGTTGTATACATAATGTCATAAGAGAATATCATTATTCTAAAATCTAAGGTAACCAGTAGACTTTCTGGACTGCTGTGGGCTCATGATGATGATACCCATACATATTTTTCATCACAAACGTATTCTCGAAAAACCTACGGCGAATGTGGACTGTGCCTAGCCATCCTAGCAAGGATTCTCTCTTTGTTTTTAACTTTACTAAATCATCAAATCTGTTCAACCGTTTTTACGCTGATCCGGAACATAAATCCAGACAAACGTAACCCTGGTAGCAATTACTTTCTTTTGAAAATATCCAATATACAGTTTTGACCTCGTTACTATTTAATTATCTATTTGTATAGAAGTACTAGCCTCTGCCCCCGACTTCGTCTGTTCCCCCGACATCGCGTCGCCTGCTCGCGCTACTCCTTCATTTCCGCTTAGTTTTCTTTCTGACCCTTTTCTTCATGCGCGGCTCCTAAGGCTCCCAGCGAGATATTAAATGAAAAGCCTATAGCCTTCCTCAAGAATTGGGCTAACAATGCAAACATATTTTTTTAAAACCGACTGTTAGTTCCAAAGAATAGCGCGTTCAAACACATAAACAAAAAACAAACAAACTCTAAGTATAGAAATAGATAGATGTATTGTAATTTTTTGTAGTAACACAATGTTGATAGGTGGTAGCCACCACTACCGGTATTACACAGTGCCATCCTCGAGTCCTCGAGTCCTCGAGTCCTCAAGTCCTCGAGTCCTCGAGTCCTCGAGCCTCGCTCCCCGCGGCTCTCACACAGTTACTACAGCGGCAGCGCTGAAACTATGAGCGGCTCGCACTTGGCATAGCTCCGACGTGTAGCGTCAACACATAAACACGTAGGTAATATCACAAGCTTTTATTAAACTTGCAATGTTTGTTTGTATGTTCTATGTTATTGGTTTGGTTTCCGCACTTAGTCCTTCAAGTGGACCATTGTGCGTGTTGTTTGTATGTATGTTCGAGTCAAATCTTGCAAGCTGAATTAAAACCACTCTCTCTAATCCTACGGAGTTAAAATTTTACATGCTGATTTTGTTTCGAAGACAATGCATTTTTATGATGCATGACCAGATTCTACACCTAGGATTGGCTTATACGCATTTACTTATGAGAGTCCGTTGTTCAGTCCACCATGACCTGGCTGCTGCAACCATGACTTGCTTCAGTCGAGGGAGCTCCTCAACGGTCAACAGTACAGACAAGAAATTTTATAAATATACTTTCAATTGTAATAGCCCGATCTAAAGTCCATCATGACCTAAGTGCTGCACCGAGGGATGGCTCCAGACGAGAGACGTCCTAAACGGTTAACAGCACACACTAAATTTTATCTACGCATTCATACACAATGACATGTCTGCTGACCCAGGACTGGCTAAATACGAGAGATCTCATCAGTGGCCAACAGCACAGTCACGAATTTTTGTATACTCGCTCAATTATGATGTCCGTTCTAAAGTATGGCGTGACTTGGATAGTGCAACTCGGTTGGCTTCACACCTCGACTTGTGTAAAGGCGTGTTTGGATTCGTAGGATTTGTCTTTACAAGTATCTTTCAAGTGAAAGTGATAGAACGCATATTATTAAAACACATTTCAGATCCTAAAAACACAAAATAAAATTAAGTAAAAATATTTTTAAAAATAAGGTTTTATTGAACGAAAAATTACTAAATAAAAGTTACGATAGCATATAACTTTAGGCTTATCTTGAAGTGGAAGAAGCACGTTCAGGCCTCAAGCTTTACTTAGTTCATTAAAAGCTTGTTTTTAAAAAGGTTTTTACTTAATTTTTTGTGACATTTCCGTCACACAGCTTGCACCTGCAGCGGAAGGAATATACCGGTATGCTCTTACTAATTATCAAGTACCTAATGTAAGAGAGTGGCACAAACCAGTTGACGAGTAACGGAATCAGAGCCGACCAAGTTCACCAGATGCGTCACAGTGCCGCGGCACCCGGGTGTCACAGTGCCGCGGCACCCGAGTGTCACAGTGCCGCGGCACCCGAGTGTCCTGCTGCCGGGCGCGCTCACAGCACCGACACACACCCATGGATCATAAATGAATGAAAGACGCGTCCAACAAGGAAAATTCCATAAACATTGAACCCTGGCTGTGGTAGACTGGCTCTTAATATTAAATATCGATATTATGTAAAACGATTCGTATTGAATCGGCCCCGACAGCTCCCGACAGCTCCCGGCCCACTGCCGCTAACAAAGCTTAAAACTTATGCGGGGGCTTTGTAACGAGCCCTCAGTAGCGGACAGTAGAAGTTTTGTGCTCGCTAATACCCGCGGGATTACTTTCACATTAGGGACGAGCGAATAGCCCCGGCGGCCCCGGTGGCCCCGCTGCTGCTCCGGCGCGCCGAGCAGGTGTGAATCAGCTCAGCATTGCTCTCGCGTTACTACGCCACTATCAGCTGACTGTAGTGCAATCACACGCATTGTGGCTAATTTTATTCGTATGCAGGCCACCATTACCTACGTTTGTGATATTTGCGTTTTACTTGGCGTACCTAATATGTTGTACATTGATTTACATAAAAGGTGGGTAAACAGTAGTATGTCACCTCCACTCACCCGCAGCGTTCACGACCCACTTTACATAAGATAAAATGTGAACCGTCCCCATGAGATGCAGAACATGCTAATTAACAAAACTATATCGTATTGTGATATTAGTGGATCTCCTGCAGCTGCAGCCGCGCACTGAGGTGCTGCCCGATGATTGATAGCTGCTCATACTATATCAATAATAATATCATATTTATCAGACCAAAAAGAATAAATGTTTTACCTATCTTAGCTACTTAGGTATGCTTAAAGAATAATATTTAATTATATATTTTTCTTTTTTTTGTTGGTTCCGGCTGTCATTCGTGGATCTTTGACTGTCGTTTCGGGTAGTCAGAAGCCCGAAAATCTGACAACCAGTGTTTAGACAATCAGTCCAAGGGCTATCGTATTACCGAGTAAGTGGGTTGTGCGTTTCAGATTGTCTAAAGTAAAAACTTCTTTAAGGGGTTACTGTGTAAAATGTTATAATAAAATACCACTCGATATTCTTCAACTAAATGAGAAGAAATTTAAAACATGCATTAAACGCACACTATGTAGACAAGCATATTACAAGTTGGATGATTATATCATAGATAAAAATGCTTGGCATTATCTATGGGTCCATATTGGCTCACCTAAAGTTCTTTACCCGAAATTGTTCTTCCTAATGATTTGTAAACCAAATGATCACTCTTCCTAAAATTTTTCATCCTAAAGTTTTCATTCATACTATTTGTAGTGCTACAGGCAATGTCCATAACACTCATGTTTCCGAAAATTGTAATTAATAATATCATTACTGTAAATAAATTTAAACTCCTACTGTTTTTTATCATAACGCTTTTATCCCTAAACATAATTACCATAATATTTTCACTCATACTCAGAAAGAAACATTTACCAAGTGATTTTTGTCTTAAATGAATGAAATTCAGGTCATTTAGAGAGCTGAAATTTGGTACAGAGTTAGAGTTTAATGGCCACATAAAGGAAAAACTATAAAAATTAGGATAATCGAAGATCTTGAGTACCTGGTGACCCTGATTAGAAAACACAAGAGCCCAACCAAACTACATATTAGAGATCGTCTTGTAGGCACTATGAAAAAAATACTTAGATAAATTTCGCGACCAATTTCGAAGTAGCGCTCGCCGGCCGCTGCCGCGACACCGCTCGCTCCGCTCGCGCGTAGTTGGTCACAGTTCTAACCTAACCTATGGATCCCTTCCACATCGTTTTTACGACAAACGGTTAGTCGGAGTCAAAAAACACCAAGACACTTTTAGCCTTAGATATAATACTGATTATTATGAATAAAAAGAAATCTAAACAAAAAAGATATGACTTTGCATAATAGTGTAAAAGATGGTTATGTTGAGAAAATATAGGAAAACAAATAAAAGTATAATAGATATTTATTGCTACTGACATTATGAAGTTGAATGCTTCGGAATTATGAACAATAGAGACAGAGTAGTTAGGAATTGTGATTGTTAGGATGAAAAACGTTTTCGGATTTCCAATTATCGGAGCTGAAAATTTAGGTGAACTTTGGCGCACCCATTATCTATACTTAATATTATAAAGCTGAAGAGTTTGTTTGTTTGTTTGTTTGGTTGAACGCGCTGATCTCTGGAACTACCAGTCGGATTTGAAAAATTCTTTTTGTTTTATAGCCCAATTCTTGAGGAAGGCTATAGGCTATTTAACATCACGCTATGACCTTTAGGAGTCGAGCAAAAAGAAAAAAAGTCAGAAAGAACGCTAAGCAAAAACGAAGTAATAGCGAGGGCAGGCGATGCGATGCGACAGGGTGGATCGGAGTAACAAGAAATTTCACGCGGACGAAGTCACGGGCAGAAGCTAGTTCTTACATATAGAAGCAACAAGAATAATGTACCCAGGATTTTGTAATACTTGATTTAAAAGAGTGTCCATGGAGTTTCTTGCCCGTTCATCACCATAGAGATCTACGTTTTGGAATGGGCAACTAGCTTCAACTTTCTGACTAACTGACAGACTATTTAATTTTGACATTTCAAAAGTGCCTGTACAAGATTTAATTGAAATAAATGCTTTGAGTTTGAGTTGAGTTTGAGTGTGGGGTCAGATAGGCTCCATGAAAAATACTGGTATTCAGCTGCATTCGGTTAGACTGGATGCCGACCCCAACAAAGTTGGGAAAAGGATGATCTTTATTTTTCTCTCTTCACAAAGGTTCACATATTTATACACCTATAGACAATTATAGTGTTTTTAAAACAATGCACAAAATATGATTTTTTGTGAGAGCGTCCATACTAGGATACTCGTGATCGATACTGGTGACCCGTCACACAGGGTTGTGTGACGGATCACCAGTATCGACGGATCAAAGTAAATCAATTACAATAATGTGTCTAATTATTAGCATCTGCTGCCGAACTAGGCTCAACTACGTTAGGTCATAAACTTTATAAGATCAAAGTAAGTCTATGAACTGCATACACAGGTACGATGGTCATAATATTATCCTCTGCTTTATCTTTTGTCTGTAAAATAAAAGCGCAGAGAGCGGTATTCTCCGCAGGCCGGCGTGCGGCGGCGTGTACGTCACCGGCGCGGGCGGCGGCAGCTGACTGCGACCAGTGCGAGCTATCTCGCAGGTACCTCGCAGGTTTCTTAATATTATCTGACGTCCCACGAGTCCAGCTGGTCAGCTCATTACTACTTAGCTTAGCGGTCAAGTTATTGCTCCCTGGTGACATAGATAACGTTATTATGTCCCACTGAAACACGATAATTTTTGGGTATTCGCCTTTTAATAGAATCTGATTGGATCGCTAAAAGTGTTTATATAAAAACATAATATAGAGTTGGTATCACGAGGCGGCCTGTGTTGGCGGGCGTCGGGCGACTGATGTGCCTACAGACGCGCTGCCTTGAGCGCCACCCTCGCACGAGTACCCGCATCGTAGGCTCGGATGATCTGGCGCGGCTAGAAGCATTGACGTGCCTGCAGGGGGGACCCACTAAGTGCATTCATTATTCATGCCTCGGTGCGGCGGTACAGGGCATGGGGGAGGGGTTCGGTATGTAAATCTGTATGCGGGCAAGTCTGTGCTCATCAACAGTGCCGCACCGCTATTACAAACTGACACTGGCGCTTAACACGTGAACACTGACTGCTGGCCGCCGCCCCCACGCCGCCCTGGCGCCCTGAGAGAGACAGGAAATATAACGAGTGATAATTTTCTTTATTGCCATATAAAACAGGTTACAGAGAAATGCTCTACTCTGGCTCCAGAGCTACGTTGGAGTACCTATATTTGAGAAGTCAGTGGCTTCGTCCATTAAGGTTAAAATTAAGCAAGTTTTATGCAACAAAAGGTAATAAAATAATATTATTTACATAAAATTAAGTTTAATAGTAAATAAACATTTAATTTAAGCAATAAAACAGAATTAGAAAATAAAATTATAATTATAGCAAGTTAAATAATCACATTGAATCTAAAAACAAAATTAAAATAAAATCTGGGCTAAAATAAAGTCGTATTTTATTTCATAATATTTTATTTTATCTTACAGTTTTTGGAAAACTTACAGCTAAAAACTTTTGCACAATTGAGAATAACAAAAATAAGGCCAATTACAAGTTTTCACAGATAGAAGAGAGAATATAAACAAAAAAAAAACCTTTGAGAAGGTAGACAGCGTTTTGAGTGAATACACTATTATAAGTACTTTACTTTACTTTATAAGTACTTTCATAGTATCATGTCTTACGGTATTTTACTTTGGGGATGGGCTGCAGACATCGATTCTATTTTTATTCTGCAGAAAAGAGCTATCAGAGCCATATATAATCTCCGCAGGCGCGATTCTCTAAGGGAACTGTTTAAGGAAATTAACATCATGACGGTGCCTTGTCAATACATCTATGAAAACATCATGTATGTAAGGAAAAATTTACATCTTTTTAGTAAAAGAGGTGAAAGACATAATTATAGTACTAGAAATAGGGACCTATTAGTTCAACCAGGTTTCAGACTGGCTAAAGTAGATTCATCTTTTATGGGGTACTGTTTAAAATGTTATAATAAAATACCTCCCCACATTCTTCAACTGAATGAGACAAAATTCAAGTCATGTATAAAACGCACACTATGCAGTCAGGCATATTATAAGTTAGGGGATTACATTGCTGATAAAAATGCCTGGCTCAATGCTGGTCCTGCTCCACAACCACAACTAATTGATTAACACATGAAAATACTGTTGGAGCTGCTGATGATTGCTGTCTTTGTATTGGATCTTTGCATTGTATAAAATCAATTTCCTTTGTATTGTATAATTGCATAGCACAGATGTGAGTTCTATGTAAGTACCCTATAGCTACCATTTACCGGGTAATAATATGTCTTTCATTGACTCGAATGTGCCCTGGCAGCTGATAGTATGTTATGCTCACTCAAATGTCTCGCTGACGGTGGCGTGTGTGTTGGATCATTTAGCTCCCTTCAAAATGGTTGAGCTGAATGATGCTGATTTATGCGTCATGTTCGTGAACGGGCGCCGTCAGTTGGGGCGGGTCATCACTTAGCTGCCTCAGCTTATTTTTAATTAATTTATTTTTGGATTGTAGTTTGTTAAGTACTATTTGTTGTACTCTGGACGCTTTTAACACGTACGTCTTTCTTAATTTTTACATCGTTCTCACATTATATAATTTTAAAATCAAAAGTAATGATGTAACTAATATTTTTGTACAATATCAGTTAAAAAGAGTGTCCATGGAGTTTCTTACCCGTTCTTCTCCATAGGTACCTACCGCTTTGGAATGGGCAACTAGCTTCATATTTTCTGACTGACCGACTTCTTGACAATTCAAAAGTGCCTGTAAATGGTTTAATTGAAATAAATGCTTTGAGTTTGAGTTTGAGATAAGTACAAATGCGTTTCAAACAGCGTAAATTATTATTAATTAGGTTACGTGATCAAAAAAGAAATTACAAACAGTCTTTTTTAATTTTGAAATACTGGTATTGAAAACATCGATGTCGACGTCCCGGTAGACCGCATTATACATATGTATGACTCGCTCTGATTAAGTATGAATTTCGTCTGTAATTCGTTCCTACCATAGAAGTATGCAATACCTGAGGATTGCGCAGAAAAGCAGAAGGAACCCGCAGTCCGATTTTGTTCAGCAATTCGGGAAGCTCGGTTGAACCGTTAGCGATTCTAAATAAAAAAGCCAAGTCTGCAATTTTTCTACGTTCAGAAAGAGGAAGTAGATGGAATCTTTTACAGCGCAGGAGACAAGTGGGAGAATAAGTTTTAGACCGGAATTGAATGAACCTCAAAAATTTTTCTTTGTATGCCTTCCAAACGATTGATGTATATGTTGTAATTGGGATTGCAAACTTGAGAGGCATACTCGAGATGACTGCGAACAAAAGTACAGTAGAGAATTTAAATGGTTTTGATGCTTCTGAACTCAGACGAGACCCTCAATATAAACCCTAGTGATTTTGATGCTTTATTAATGATATTATCTATGTGTTGATCAAATAATAATTTAGTCAAAAACAACTCCCAAGTCTTTGACTGTGTTAACCCTAGCTAAGGATCTGTCTAAAAGTTTATAGTCAAATGTGATAGGAACGGGCTTCCTGGTGAAGGAGCACACGTAGCACTTGGAGACGTTTAAATGGAGCTTATTAGAGCTGCAGTAGTACTGGAACCTATCTAGATCTTCCTGCAATGATAGAGCATCAGATAAGGAGGATATCTTAGACATAATTTTCATGTCATCTGCATATAGAAGTATTTTAGAATAAAGGAAGCAAGAATCGATATCGTTGACGAATAAATTGAATAAGAGCGTAGGGCCGCTCGAAAGAACCTTGAGGAACTCCAGATGGGATACGCATTGATCTTGATGTATACCCATTCAGCACAATAGTCTGACACCTGTCCTCAACATACGACTTAAACCAACGAAATAGGTTACCCCTAATGCCCATCGACAGAAGTTTACGCATGAGAACGACGTGATCAATTCTATCGAAACATTTGGCATAGTCTGTATATATGACGTCGATTTGGGACCGATTAGACATAGCCTCTAACAAAAAGTCACTACAGAGAACAAGGTTTGTAGCCGACCACCCAAGAATCCATGCTGGTGTTCGCTGAAACTAAGTCTGAGTGTCTGCACTCAGACTTAGTTTACTGTAAACTTGTCTGTACACAATTTTTTCCAATATTTTGGCAAACACGAATAACTTGGATATCGGTCTGTAGTTTTCAACGCAGTTTCTCGGTCCTTTTTTGTGAATAGGCATAGGAATATTGTTTTTTTGTACGTGTGTAATATATAATCTGCTGTGAGACAGTCGTCTGGGGACATCACGAAACAAGTTCCTGCATGTGTCACACAATAACTTGCGAACTAACCTCGGATAACTGAGGTTTGCTCGCTACGTGCAAGATTTACAAGCTACGAATCTCGTAGCACTTACGTAGCAGCAGGTGCTACGTCCTAGCACTCTACGAGGCATAAGCTGAGGCATGATTTAAATTATAATAAATTAAGGCTACGCCGACCGCTTAGTGGCGCCCTCATCGTTTGTTTGGTTATTTCTTTTATTTTAGAATGAAAATGCAGAAAATAAGCACGTTAAGTTGTGCTCCATAACATTATATGTTAATATTATTATAAACAGTTGTTTTACACTGTTTAGTTTTATTATTAATCACTAAAACGGATAATAGTGGCCACTATTATCCGTTTCAGTCAGTAATAGTCTGATTACTGACTAAAACCCACCCGTGCTTCGGCACTAACGGGCCCCTTCATATGATGCTCACATCTCTTTGAGGCGCGCGTGGAACACGTACGCGCCGGCCGGCACGGGCCTGGTCATGAGTGGACGGTGAGCTACCCATTACTCTCCGCCGCAGGCCCGCGCCTATGGTGGCCGGGAGACGACGCGCGGCTCCCGACGCCCGGAGCGTCTCCCGTGGCGGCTGGGACGGGAAGCTCTCTCGCTCAGCCATCCCGCCGCCTCCTTCGCTAACATGACTGCTTCGCAGAAGGAGGCGTCTGCCTCCCATTCCCTCTCGCTCCGGACCATGGCTTGAACCAGGGTTGGACGCGAGAGGTCGCCGCCGCTGCCGATCGCCTCTACGAGGACACGGCGGTGCTCCGCCTAAGCGGGGCAGACCTCCACCGTATGCTCCACCGTGTCCTCTGGTCGATCCTGGCAATGGTGACACCCATGCGTTTCCTCCCGCCTGATGATGTGCAGGAACCTCCCGAAACATCCGTGTCCGATGAGGACCTGCGTCAGGTGAAGGCGCCGTGACGCCTCTCTAGCCACTCCTCAAAGAGGGGTCTTATCGTCACTATCGTGGCGTGCCCTGCGCTGGGTTGCGACAGTCGCTCTTTCCATGCCGTAGCGCTGCTGTGCAGGCGCATGCATCCGCGATGATCCCGACCCGCCGCGCGCCGCCCGTTTCATTATGTTAGCTGGGATTAGGATCAGCCGCATTAACAGATTACATGTAAGACGCACGTGACGTACGGTAAATATTAGCTGCATCCGGTTACACTGGAAACCGATCCCAAAATAGTCGGGCAAAAGGGTAGGCAGATGATGAAGTAGCTAATACAAGAATACAAACAATACCGTTATCGTTAAGAGTATGTTATCGACTAATATGACACAAGCCCGTCGATTTTCCTGGAATAGGTACTTAATGATATAAAAGCTTGGTCGCCCTTAACTAAACATTATGAGAAGTGCTTGTTAGGAGTCTGTGGGGCGCAGGGGGCGGGGGCGGTCTGAGGGGAGGGCCTCGAAGGTCAAACAAGTTTTTTACTAATGAGCGCGTATAATATATCCGTGACGTCAACCGCGCTACACGTGGCTGTGTTGGGTGACGGTGGTTGGTGAGTTTAATTTAATTATTCGCGCAGGTCGCTAGGTGGCGCGCGGCAATAAGTGTTTGGTAGCTTCCGTCTCCGTGGCGCGCGGCGGTCATGCTAAAGAAAGAAAGAAAGAAAATACATTTATTTATTTTGGTACAAATTATGTCTGTTTTCAAGGATCCTTGAGCGTATAGTGTATAACGATGTATATGCGGCTATGGTAACTTTGTGAAGGAACCACATGGTTTTCTCAAAAAGCGATCCACTACGTCTAACTTGGTGTTATCGCATGAGTTTATATCGGGTGGTATGGAACAACGCGCGCAGGTGGATATCATACTGACACTGATGTTTATACTGACTACAGCAAGTGCTTCGACCGTATCTACCATCGTCTGCTGCTGGAGAAGTTGCTCAAAGCACTGGCTTTGAGCAACTTCTCCTTCTTCCTTCTTCTTTGACTCCGATTCTCAATGTAAGACGAAAACCATCTATATAGGTCACCAGTATACATGGCGACCTATATAGATGGTTTTCGTTTTACATTGAGAATCGGAGTCAGGCTGTGGTTCTCCAGGGTTTCACTTCGGGTTGGACCTCAGTCCCCTAGGGTGTAGCACAGGGTTCAGTTTTGGGGATCGTGCTTTTCACTATGTTTATTGCTGATGTTGTAAACTGCTTCAAGCACTCTTACGTGTTGCTATATGCTGATGACATGAAGGTTCATAAGATTATGTGTCTATCATGCGGTATTTATTCATCAGTATTTATTTATTTATTGTTTAGTTTTGCAATGTTACTCAATATCACGCTTTTTATACATAGGTACCTATTCGTTACTGTTTTTATGTGTCACTAATTTATTTTTATTTATTTATACAATTATGCATACACATTACACACATCACGATGCAGTATAAAACTGATTTACATTCGTCACCTCACACACCAGGTCCAGTTGAAAACCAGCGTCAGGCACCAGTTGTCTGGCATTTTTGCTGAACTGGGCCTTTTTGGCGCAGCCGTGAGCCACACTTTCCTGCTAATTTCTTACATCGGACTTTGCACTTTTTATTTTTATCTTATTTTTTCCTGGTGTACGACTATAATTATCTAACTATCTGGTGTATTGTGTGTCTCTTAGTCTGTGCTAAATAAATGTATTTTCTTTCTTTCTTTCTTTCTTTCTTATTATACGTGATATCTCTGATACTAACCAGTTGCAAGCTGATCTTAATAGCTTTGAAGAATATCGCAAACATACTTTGCTACAATCGAATGCCTCTAAATGTTTTTGTTATATATGTGACCTCTTTCTTTCAACTTCATTCATTATCTCATATATTTCTTTTTATAAGTCGCAGTGACAACCCGATAACATGACAATGTAAAAAAAGAAATATATGAGATAATGAATGAAGTTGAAACAAAGAGGTCACATATCCTCACCCCCCTCATATCACCTCCGTCCCAAATCGTCTAGTTGTTAAGTTCCGAAGGGTGTTCGGTGTTACTGTCTCTCTCTTGGTATTAATGTACCCAGCATCTGATCAACATGTCTTTTGCAAATCTGACCAGAATCAGTCTCTATTTGATAGTGCAATTGGCCTAATATCCTTGAAATGGTTCCGAATTCCCATTTAATTTGGTCGTCTGTGTAGCTACACGCGGTCACTCTCATGGACTACACTTGTCACAGTCGTCAGGTATACGCTTATTGTGGCGACGACTTGTTGTGTGCAGTAACCATACGCAGCCACTTCAAATTAATTTCTTTCGCACAGATCATGCACCTCGCTAATGAAATTATATAGGATTTAGTTAATTGCGCGCCAACCGAGTCGGCTCCGTGCACACTCTGCCGACTGCTATTTGCGTATCATGTTGTAATTACGCTTGTGATCATTTACGTATGCGCGGGCTTACATGGACACATATTAATGTTGAACGCGATATTATTAATAGGCAACTCGAACACGTCCGCTAATCAGTTAGTCCAGCTCGACGCTGTCACGTGTCTATGACCTCCGGGTGTACCGCTCGGACAAGTTCCACACCGTGGGGCTTGTGCAGCTGAGATGTTGTGTTTAGTGCATCTACCCCATTCTACTCCATTCCGATGCTCAAAGTGATATCGTGATAACATAAAAAAATTAACACGATAACTTCATTCATTTTAATTCGCCTTGTTTATAATGTTAAATGAATATTACGAAATGTTTTATCTTACAGAATCAGTTCACCCTGATTGTTTTCTAAGTCAGAGTATCGTAGATTCGTAACAGAGTAATTATCTTAAAATGAGGTAGAACATAGCGGCGCGGCGGCGGTGCGTTCATAATTCTTCCAAAGTAAATTAGACGCGGCGCGAGCGTGTGCCGCGATAATTAGCGGTGTGACGAGAATCACGAGCGGACGAGCACGTAACGAGCGCCAGAAGCTCCAGTCGCGGGATAGCCTCCACTACTAGTCGCAGGTTGCAGACGTATTTGCTACCGTTTGGCTTGGTTCGTTCTGCGCTCGCGAGTGCGCCTTCTGGCAGCGCTGGCGCGGTGTCGTCGCCGCGCAATCAGCGATGCTAATGCTAGCACCAGAGCGCCGCGCTGATCAGTATTCCGCGCGCGCGCCGATCAGCTGCCGATGACGCATGCGGCCTGCCTAGCAATGCGAGCTACTCTCGCTTCACCTGTCTTGCTGGTCTTACAACTCAATATCTCGGATCACTGTGTCCGCGCTCGGCTCTGTCTTTGTGAAGGGATTTCGATTTTCGCGTTGGATAAGTTAATAAAATGTAGAGTGGTCGTGTCTTATGTTTGTTGAACTTTTACAACAGACGCTCCTTTGAGAGCGTTCGAAGCAGAGCCACAACAAGCTAACGCTGATTAGGAAACTTTCAGGTGTCGACACGCGCCGCACGTGAGACTCACGCGGAACATGTACATCATATTGTATTGTTCACTTGTCAAGTCGAGTGCCGCTTCGCTCATTGTGCACAAACCTTAAATAAACGTTTGTAGTCGCACGACGCGCGTGTCGCGACTGAGCCGAACAATACGCCAAGTATTCAGAGACACACGTCACACAGGATACTAATGTTACTACGAGTAAACTCTCTTTACGGAGGCTCGCAGGCTAGTAACTGGTCACGACAGCTACAAATACTAAATCATTCAGCGATGATGTCGTCGAGAGATAAGTAATCAGTCTACGAGCAGTGGTGGCGCAATGGTAACGACCGCCTATGAGTTAGTTAGTTATTATAATAAGTAATCAGTCTACGAGCAGTGGTGGCGCAATGGTAACGACCGCCTATGAGTTAGTTAGTTATTATAATAAGTAATCAGTCTACGAGCAGTGGTGGCGCAGTTGTAACGACCGCCTACGAGTTAGTTATTATAATAAGTAATCAGTCTACGAGCAGTGGTGGCGCAGTGGTAACGACCGCCTACGAGTTAGTTATTATAATAAGTAATCAGTCTACGAGCAGTGGTGGCGCAGCAGTGGTAACGACCGCCTACAAGTTAGTTATGACCAGCCCCAACTGACGGCGCCCGTTCACGAACATGATGCATTTGCATAGATCCAGTGGCGTGCATTGGTTTTCAGAATAGGTAGGCAGGCACTAGGCCGGGTCTAGTCTAGGCAGACGCGGTCACTAATCAGAAACATAAAACAAAAATATCTATTAAAAAAAAGTTTTTTAATACAGTTGCTCAAAAAGTGGCGTATTGCAGGGACGTATAGCGTTCGGGATGTGGGCTATTATATACCTACTCGTGCTTTTTTTACCTTTCCCGAACTCGTGCGTTCTCTTTCCCAACTGTCAAAATAATGTCTATTAAAAAGAAAAACCAACCATGAAGTTTTTACTATAAAAATTCATAGAAGTTTTTATGATTCATGCAAATACGTATATTTCTAAAAAGAAGCTACTAATTTGTTTCAATATCAGATTTAATTATTTGATTGAATCAGTTAGGTTAGGTTTCATTTCATTTCATCTCATTAAATTTCATTGTCATTTCATATCAATAAAAAAATTCTACTGAAGACTTGGCTGTATGGGCATAGTTCCCTTTGCCTACCAGAATGGGTGAATCAAAAAAATCTCTGCTTATATTCTACGGTTGGCGCCATTGGTTAGTTGAGTTTATTGTGTTTTTATTATTTTATTAAATTGCTTCATTTTTTCGCAACTGTATTAAAAATAGTCGTTCAGTACACGTGCGAAACCGTCATTGCAACTTGTTCCGACTGTCAACCCTCGCCTTCGGCTGCGCCTCGGCTCGGGTAGACATTTGTCGGAACTCTTTGCAATGACAACCATTCCGCACTTGTAATGAAATATACTATTACAGTTGGCATCTTAGATTTTAATTTTGACTTTATATTCGGCTCCACCTCGAAAACCATGATAACGACACCATAACGAAAATTTTGAAAATGTTTGCAGCTGCCATGTTGGACTTTCATTTTGACCTTATTTTTGGCTTCGACACCCTCAAAAACCATGAAAACGACGACACCAATGACGAAAAATTTGAAAATTTTTGCAGCCGCCATCTTGGATTTTCATTTTTACATCACTATCGGCGACCTCAATATCCATCCCTTTCTGTGTTCACACGGCCAAATTACGAACGAATTACAAATTACGATTCATTCATACTCGGTTGGTAATTTGAGTAGGCATGCTCACTTTAGGGTGATAAATTGCGAAGGTCGAACGTCATGGTATTATGCGTGAGACGTAGGTACGTATTTTTAACTTCGTCGTATTAACTTGAACGAGTAGACCAATGACAATGTGCGAATAGTACGGGAGTCGAGTAGGCCGTCTGGTGACTGCCTACTACCGCGCGTGTTTGTATAAAGATTTTGTTTTTTGTTAAAGATATTTATTTGTTTTAATATTTATGTACAAACATATATAAACAGACACGAAATAAATCAGAACAGAAAAATAGGTACAAAGGTGAGTTTCTTATTTGTGGGGCACACACACTAAAATGTAATTGACAGGCTTATGGTGATTTATCGAGGTAGGCACTGCAATATGCCTTTAAGCGATGCACGCCACTACATAGATCAGCACAATTCAGTTCAACCATTTTGAAGGGAGCTAAATGATCCAACACACACGCCACCGTCAGCGAGACATTTGTGTGAGCATGACACACTATCAGCCGCCAGGACAAGTCAATGAAAGACATATTATTATCCGGTAAATGGTAGCTCTATAGTACATACATAGAACTCACATCTGTGCTATGCAATTATACAATACTAAGGAAATTGAGTTTATACAATGCAAAGATAGTCCTACAATTTTCAGCAGCTCCAACAGTATTTTCAAGTGTTAATCAATTAGTTGTGGTTGTGAAACAGGATAATATAGGCCTCGCCGGTGAAAATTTAAAAACATTTCACGTTTCACAATATGAAACCCTCGGTGCGCGAGTCCGAGTCGCTCTTGACCGGTTTTTTATTTATTTACTTCAACTTCCCCCCGCGACGTCTAAGAGGGGCGTGCGTGGAACACTACGCGCCGCCAGCCACCTCAGTTCCTGATGTGTGGGGGGCGACGGACGTCCCTGAGTCCGTCGCCCCTGGACCCATTTAGGGGGCTGGAAGAGGGCGTTGTCCCCCCTCCGCCTGCTGCGGGCCGGGTGAGTGGAGGAGATCTC
This sequence comes from Luperina nickerlii, assembly GCA_963855955.1. NCBI lineage: Eukaryota > Metazoa > Arthropoda > Insecta > Lepidoptera > Noctuidae > Luperina > Luperina nickerlii. The sequence goes on from OY979665.1 coordinate 223,754, forward strand.
CCTCTCCCTTTCCGCAGCCTCCTTCTGTGAGACGACCGTTTCGCAGAAGGAAACCACCGCGTCCCAGGGGCAGCGACAGGTCACAGCCTACTTCTGACTGAGATGAGGGCACGGCGCGGCTCCTCCTAATCAGCACACTCTGCCAGCGTATGCCACGCCGTGTCCTCCCGGCTTTCGACGCAGTGGTGACACCGGGCGTCCGGCTCCCTGTTTATGTGACACAGGTACTTCCCGAAGCAACCATGCCCCGAGAGCACCTGCGTCACCCGAAACGACAGGGAGCAGCCGTGCCTCACAGCCGTGGTTCACGCTAGGTTGGAGCTCGCCCCTCAGCACCCAGTTGCACCCGATGTTCCACAGGAGCAGGCCTAAGACCGAGCCCTGTGGAACACCGCACGACATGCAGTGCTGGTTTTTGCCATCACGTCCCATGTAGGTGACATACCTCTCCGACAGATAAGCCCCAACGATGTGGCGGAGGTAGAGAGGCACGCGATACTACCGCAGTGCCTCCCGAATACAATTCCAGGGCAGGGTGTTGAAGGCGTTGGAGATGTCCAAGGACACTGCCAACATCACCCCGCCCCGGGCCACCGCTTCCTCCGCGAAGACTCTCACCCGCGACACAGCGTGAATGGTGGAGCGCCCATGCCGAAAACCGAACTGGCTGGTCCGGCCCCTCTCCGCACAAGTGGCCGACGAGGCGGGCTGCGGCTATCCGCTCAAACAGCTTACTCCCCTCGTCTAGCAGCACTATGGGCTGGTACGCGGACGGCGAATCCCCGGGGCGCCCCGCCTTCCTGAGCAGGACCAGACGACTAGATTTCCACAAAGTGGGAAACTGGCCCCGCCCAAAGCACGCTGTGTAGAGTCCTCTCAGTTGGGGCTCAAGCTCCTTCAGAGCGAGGGCTAACACGCAGCCGTCGATCCCGTCGGGCCCCGGAGCCACGTTCTTGGCCCGGAGCCGCATCACGGCTGCCCCCATCTCTGCCTGTGTCACCTCTGGGACGCTGATGGCGTTCTCTTCAGTAGACTCTGCTCGCTTCCAGCCCTAGTTCAAGCCATGGTCCGGAGCGAGAGGGAGTGGGAGGCAGTTACCTCCTTCTGCGAAGCAGTCATGCTATGCTAGCGGAGAAGGTGGCGGGATGGCTGAGGGAAAGAGCCTCCCGTCCCAACAGCCGCGGTAGACGCTCCGGGCGTCGGGAGCCGCGTGATGACTTCCGGTCACCGTAGGCGCGGGCCTGCGGACGGAGAGTAATGGGTAGCTCACTGTACGATCAGGACCAGGCCCGTGCCGGACGGCGCGTACGTGTTTCACGCGCGTCTCAAAGAGATGTCAGCATCAACGAAGGGGCCCGTTAGGGCTGAAGCCTGCCGGGTCAGCGGGATTGTTCGAAAGGGTTACCGCTGGCCCGGAACATAAAGGGCTAAGGAGGGACAAGGGTGGGTTTTAGTCAGTAAGAGTCTGACACTCCCATCCGCTCCACTCAGAGCGGGAGGGGTCATATGATTTCCCATCCTCAAAAAAAGAAGAAAACAGTGTAAGTTTTAAAAAATCAGCTCAGAGCAAGTTGCGCGTGTTCCTTCATAGATTGGAGACGCGCAGCTCTTACGTTTTTTGATTCAAGAGAACGATTGAGACGGGCATGCTCTTTTATTGACTTCAGACGCACAGCTCGTTCGTCTTGAGATTGAGTAGCACGCTTATTGCGGACATATTCAGACATCCAGCTTAATTTTTATACATTTTGCGTCTGAGTCTCAGCTGCCCGCCGCTGCCAGCTGCCTTTCGCGTCGCTCGTCAAGCCTCTTTTTGCGAACAATGTTCGATTCGTGCTCGCAAATCTTCTTTTTTTTAGCAGGACCTCTTGACAAAGATCTCTCCATTTTATTAATAAATAAAAAAACATACGTGGACACGTCGTTGCGAGTGGACGTTTCGATGCGATTTTTTTATGTGATTTTGAATGCACTAAGTTATAGTTGTACTTGTATCACATTATTATTATAATTATGTACTTACGTGCATACCTATCTAACTGTATGTAGTATTTGTACTAGAGTTTTTGTATAACATAGTTGTACTTTTTGTTTTTGTCCATATTGCAGATTTTCTTTTTTTTTAATTTAAGAATTTTAAGATAGGTACTTTTTTGAAGTGCAGGCACCGACCTCAAAAAAATTTGTAGGCCCCTAATTTGTTTCGTACCTACTTTTGCTTTTGTTTGATAATTTCGTGTATATTATGTAAAAATATTATTTCATACTTTTGAGTTAATTTCTTTTTTAAGTCGGTTTAAGTTTTTTTAAATTACTTTTGACACTCTATTCTTTGGCTGAATTTTAAGGTCGTGCGTAAAGGTCTGTGCTCGGAACTGAACTTAAAATTATTAAGGACTTCTACGTTAGTAATCAGTTGTTTGTGTGAATGGGGACAAGAATCTATTTAATTTTTGGTAACTTTATCCGGAGACAGCCATGTCCAGCGGCAATGAGGTTTTTGGTAGAAATAACTGTTTGCTAGGCTTAAGTTCTGACCGAACGCGAACTGAAGCAGTCTTGTACCGCGTTCATTCTAGTGTTGCCCAAATGCAAGACCAAGACAAGACCTTAGCCAGTCTTGGTCTTGGTCTTGCGTCAATACACCTGGTCTTGGTCTTGGTCTTGGTATTGCGCTCTCAGTCTTGGTCTTGGTCTTGGTCTTGCAGCAAGAGTCTCGCAAGTCTTGCGAGACTACTACTTAGACTAGACTACATTCAAATACCTATTAGCCTATTGCTCAGGGTGGCAGGGACATCGACGCGCAACCGCTTACCATGGATTCAGTACCCCCCTACGTTGAAATTTTTCGTCGGCGTTTTCTTAATTTTTACGTTTTTTTCTGCAATTTTTTTTACTGTAAACTGTATATAATCATTATTTCTATCTGACCCAATGAGATTTTTAATTAAAAAATAGTAAATTCACTTGTTTCACTTAAAACAGCAATGTAAATAAAACTCGAAAGAGCTACCTGATCAGCTGTATTGCTAAAGTTTATTTGAGAGGTCAACACTGTCTTCGTACCTACGTTATTAGCTTTCAAATGCCGCGACAAAGGGACCGCAGCGCCAAGCGCTCTCCTCGTATTATTAACGCACTTGAAAATAAACTTTCAAATAATTACAATAAAATGCATAAATGCTTGAACGTGACAAAAATGCGGAAGATAGCGGGAACCCCCGCGCGGCGTCGAGTCGGCCATGAATTCACATTTCTTTTGCATTTCGCCGATTTTAACGGATTCCTAGTTCCTAGATTTTGTTGATCGCAAACGGGCGTGCTGTTTGCGAATTTGTGATCTGACCGCACTGACCGACCAACAGTTTATTCGCGGAATGTCATATTTTACCAATCAATCATGAACCTTAATGCTTTAGCGATAAAGTTGAAAATCTGATAAAGAAATATGGCAGATTGTAGTAGCTTGATGTGCTGGCGTCTGTACCATAACATCGGCTGGCTTAAAAACTGCAACTAGTACTAGACCTACTCGAATCGCTGTTAGTTTTAAATTTTGCTGAATAGAAGAATAATATAAACTTTGAAACATAAATACCTACATAATTTTTACCAACCTACTAACGTTAGATCTGCACATTAGACTTATACAAGTATAATATAATACTCTAAGTAGATATACCTACGAGGTATGAAATGAACTTTGGTAGAAAGTTATGGTAGGTACATTTTTATCACATATGGGAACAAATTTGTAAGTAACACGCTACCTACCTACTTAATAAATAGTCGAAACATATAATAATCAATACAATACCTTTTAGTGTTATGACGATACGGTTTTGATACTGGGGAACGTCTATCAAAATCGGGATTGAAACCAAATACCTACTATAACGCCCAAATCTCAGTTTGACTTAACTGCGAGACGCAAGAGTCTTGCAGGCTTAGTCTTGTTCTTGCTCAAGTCTTGCAGGGTTCAGTCTTGGTCTTGGTCTTGCTACAATAAGTCGGTCTTGGTCTTGGTCTTGGTCTTGCAAAAATGCAAGAACAAGACCAAGACTGCAAGACCAAGACCAGTTTTGGGCAACACTAGTTCATTCCTCACGCCTAGTCTGAGGGGCCCTACTATGTTGCTATTGTTCTTGCCTAGCACCAACTTTGGCGTTGAAGGCTCCCTGTACAATCGTTCACATGGCTCGGTTATCGTAACACGCTTTCTTTAGGAGGTCGTAAAATTTTTCAACTTCGTCTTCAGGATGGGATGATGTCGGCGCATAGACTTGAACTACCGCTAAGGTTTTCTTGTTGCCTATATTGAATCTAAGGACAGCTATTCTATCTGAGTATGCTTTAAACTCTATTATGTGATCGTTCCATTTCTTAGAAACTAAAAATCCCACACCGTATCTACTGTTAGTCCCACCGCTATGATAAAAGGTGTTAGAGCTTCTTTCTAAAGTATCTTCTCCATCCCGTCTTACTTCAACCATACCGATTATATCCTAGTATGTTTTCTAGTGCATATTCTAGTTCGGTAATCCGTTCTTCCGTTGTAAGGGTCCTAGGGTTTAGCGTTAGCATGCATTGGTCGGCTGACAAAGGGATCCCACTCGGGGATTTTGAGGCCCCTTGGTTCCAGAGAGTCTGCTTAATGTCGGTCTCGGCGTCGGTTCTGCTGGAACCGATGCCGGGTACTTGATGCGCATTTTTATTGTTGTGTGTCATGAGAGAGTTACAGTAGGGGTTTAGACAAACTAACCCACCGCGCTTGTCTAGTGCGAGTTGGTGGGAGTACAGTGGACCGCCTGACTGGGTCTTAAGGTGTAAAGATGGCTCACTGACCTTGTGCATGTGGGCGGAGCTAAGCGTCCTACTCCCGATGCTTGCGGTGGCGCGCTACACTAAAACGATGATCAAAGAATATGCAGAGGCGCAGACATGCCGCACGTAGGTCGCCATTTTTGCCTACGATTCCAGAAGGGAATGGCGAATGCAAGACTGATATATTTTGTACTAGCTGTTACCCGCGACTTCGTCCGCGTGGAATTTAAGAAAAAAGTTATTGTTGAGTTCGCAGAGTTTACGATAACTTATTAATTCTGTATTCCGCGTAAAGAAATACCTATGCTAATTTTAATGAAATTCTTCTAATATTTCTCCATTTAGTTCTTTTTGATCGTTTTTGCATTTTTAGTTTAATTATTATTTATTTTTAGTTTTTCGTATTAGCCTTTTTATATACAATATTTGGTGTACGATTTTCTTAAACAAAAACACTAAGTATATTATTATATTATTTATTCAATCAATTTCTATGGAGATTAAGGAATCTTCACGTATAGGATCCACTTATAAACATAACTATACTCCGTTTCTTTATTATGATTTGATTACATTTGGAAGTACCTAATTAAACGGAGTATAATGCAACCTCCCTATTTGAATCGGATATTATTCAATATTTCATTTCATTGATTTTAATTTTTTTTCGTAGGAACCTATTTTGTTTTTTTTCTAAAATAAATGTACCTAGTCTAAGTAACTCCTTATTCACCTATCTGCTAGTGAAAGTCCCGTCTTAATCGGTCTAGCCGTTTCAGAGATTAGCGGGAACAAACAGACGACAGACGGACAGACAGACAAAAATTGTAAAAAAAAATATTTTGGTATATGTGCAATTTAACAGTCAGAAGTCGACTAGCAATCTCACAAAACTATGGCATAGCAATATTAGTACTTATGACCTTCTATAAGAACGTTTGACAACACTACAAATTGGCAACATGATTGTTATTACAAATTTCAAAAAGTTTCGTAAGCGTTACGGTGGCCAAAGTGGCTAGCACTGTGCCTTGCATGGCGAACGTTCAGGTTGGAGTCTCACATCGAACATGAAAAACTATTTTTAAGTATTACATGTGAAATTAGAATGCCGAGTTGCTAACCAATAATTATGTTAAATATTCCACAACTAAACGAAGATTCTTTTGTTTTACAATTATTTTCAATCTTAGCGTCGTTTTTAAAACATGAGGGTAGATTTCAGACAAAGTGTTAAGTTCACTCTGTTTCAAATCTATCCTAATTTTTTAACTACTTTACTAGTTCACATAAATTATTCCACTATTCGCGGCAAAAATATCTGTGCAAATATTGTAGCGTCTATGCGTCGACGTCTCATTAGCTGTATCGAGGCTAACGGAGGTCACACGAAATATTAAAAATCCTAAACAGGTAGGGTAATTTTGTGTCAGGGGACATAGTGGTCGTAACTTACCAAATTAGTACCTATTTATATTATTGTAATATTGAGGTTAAGTTTCAATCCTCTTTTCATTGAGAAAATGAATAATTAAGCTGTAACCTCTTAAATGATATCAGAATTTTCATAATATCCATAATATATAACCTAAAACCTTATAGTTCAGGCATAAGTATTCCGGCCTCAATTGATAAAGCTGCCTTATTTCGATTCGTCGTGAAATAGTGATCAACATATTCGCCACGGGATACAAGTAACCAGATGGTCTCGGGGCATAGTGCCTGGTTAAGATTTCTCGCCGTGGGTTCGATCCCAGTCGGAGGATCTTCTTTGAGTCAATCAAGACATTTTGTTTTATTTTTATTTCGTTTTTTGGTATACTTTGTTCTATTTTTAATTGTTTTTTTTTTATATACTTTGCTTTATGTTTATGTTGTTTACTTTTATTTGTTTCCGTTATTTAGTAATTAAGGTGTGTTTTTTAACATTCAATACTATAATAATAACATAAGTGTAAAGGATTTCTTATGTATAAAAAATATTACAATGTTACCATATCAAAATTTATTTCATTTGTTATCATATTATAATAATAAATTACCTTTATTGTAATATCTATTTGTTCAAAGTAATTTACAAAAATAAATTACTAACACATAATAATAATTACAATATAAAACATCAAAAAAAACTGGCCCAACTCGGATTTGAACTCACATCTATCCCGATCACATTAGCGAGTGCAGCCTCGTTACCGATCTATCTAATGTTTACTTATGTTATGATATCGAAATTTTGCATTACTATGAAAAAAATAATCAGACGGTGATAAAAAAAAACAAGTTACTGATATTGTCATCCTTGTCTAGCATTGACCACATCTTTAACTACTCGTAGCGATGCTACACGGCATGTTAATTTGTTAGCGTTGGAGCATCACTCACACGGATAAATATGCGCATGTGTGTATAGACGCCGCAGCCCGTATAGCGCAGGCGATAATGGTCATTGCGGTGTAAGTGGACGTCTAGAGGTTGACTGTACCGTGTATACATTCATATGCATTTAGTAAGAAGCGGTTGTTTTAATATTACAAACAGACACTCCAATTTTATTTATTCGTATAGATAGATAGATACTTATTAGTCCACTCAACGAATAACTATTAAGAGATAGAGATAAGAGGTGTAGAGTGCGTGAGCTGGGCCCTGAGCGATTTCTTCACAAAGTTGTTCAGAGTGCTTAGGGAGTGAACATAGGTACTAAAAGTCCCCGCGTCTAGGAGGTGAGCCGGAGTGGGGGGTATAAAAATTCCCACATTTGAGTTTTTCGCTAATATCTATAAAACGGTGCGTCGTCGTAGAGAAAAAGTATTTTTCTTGACTTGCTTTGCTTTGGCATTTTTATTTATTTACAAATTATCTTATATTTACAAAATAAACAATATAAACAAAAACAGTATTTAAAAATGGCACCACTAATAAAGCGTCCACGCGGACAATAGAAATGGGCCCTCTGCAGCGAGCTAGTCTATAAACGCATACTGATACAATTCGTTCATAAATATTTGCACTAACACAGCCAAACGCGCGTAGTCGATCGATAGCCGGGCGGAGCAGCGAGCGACACAGCCACCCCGTCTCAGTGCTAACGCACGACTGCCGCCCGCGCCCGCGCAGAGCACCTCTGAAGCTCTATCTCAAAATGGGGCATTGTCTTTGCAACTGTTGATTGATTTAAAAACGCTATTTCAAATATGTAGTACTTCTAACCATCAATTTTTCAGTGTAAAAATATTTCCAAACATCAAAGCCGTTTAGAAGTTATAAGGAAATATTAGCCAAAATAGCGTTTTGGTAAATATTTTTTTAAGGCAAAAGTATTAGCTTTATGAAAAAACCCTGTTTCAAAAATGCTGTACATGAATCTATGGCAAACATATATTTTTTACAGACCTTCTAACCAAACCGTTAATAAGTTATAAGCTTCATAAAGTGACCGTGTTACGGTACTAAACGAGAGTAAGGCCCTTAAGTTAGTACTTAAGTACATGTTAATTTATTAACAAAAACCGTTTAAACTTGTAAACTCCGTAAACCTTTATCCAATAAAGAGGCTATTCTTCAAAATACAATATTTTATAATTAGAAAGCTCTTATCGGTGAAGCTTTTGTCTTGAACCTTTCATAAAAATGAGTCGCTCAGATAGCTTATCTACGTGTTCAAAGATTTTGTGTAAAAGGGTAATTTTGACGGGCGTGGCCCTCCCCTCTGCCCCGCTTTCCCCCCGCAGCTCATTGGAACATCAGTGCCGCTCGTGAAGACTGTTGAAACTTTAAGCTGATGAAATTGTGCCAGCGGAGCGTTAATTGTAATAAATTGAAATACATTGTACGTACTGCGGAGTGTTTCATAAAGTTTTTCATTTGCATGAACATTGCACGTGGTACTCTGTGGATAAAACGATAGCGTCACTTTGTAATGGAAATATGCGAAAACGATTCGATATCTCTCTGACGTAGCGTTTCGTGGCACCGTGTAGCTGTGAGTTAAGTTCAAACAAGAATAGTTGAGTCAAAACGTCAGTCCAAAAGTGACAGTTTTTCGACGATATTGCGAGCATTGCATAAAACGATGGTGAACATTTACAGTCCGCACTCCTTTTATGCTGAACAAGCACGCGGGTTTCACTCCCGACACGAAATTAATTTGTGATAAATCAATGCATTTTAACAAAACACTGACAGGAACTGAAATTAAATTATTACAACAAGCTTTTACGGACTTTTAAATAAATTTGTTGCAACTTTGTATTTGTACAAAAGTTAGTAAGGCGAACTTGCAATTCAAAGACGTTTATTACACGAACTGCACTTGGAAGGCGAAGGCTGCGAAGGCTGTCGCTCGAACACGAGCAGGTATTGTTTCCAAAAACTATGAAATCTCTTGCATTTGTTTAATCCGGCGGCGACTCCCCAACAGGCGACGCGGGTGTCTGGGGGGAGGGAGGGGGGTGAGCGCATTCCTGAACAAGTACAGGAGAGGTTGGTGCGCAGTTGATCGCAGGTCCGACGGCTGCTGCTACTCCTTCAGCACAGCACAGCGTTGCATAGCGCTGCAGCGCGCTGTGCTGTGCACTTACAGTTATCACTTCTTGTGTTGTACTAACGCAATGATTCACAATGCGAAACCTAAACGTGAGTCCCTGAGATCAATTCCCAAATATCTGTTTACGAAAAATAAGAACAGTACGGAGCAAACAATGACGCTGTGCTTGGTTGGAAGTCAGAGAAAGCGCGAGATTAACGACACATTACCAAAGATATCGCCCCGCGCAGCTAATTTATACAAGACTAGCTTCTGCCCGCAACTTCTTCCGTGTGAAATTTCTGGTTCCCCCTGACCCAACGCGTCGCATCGCATCTCCCACCCGCGCCTTTACGTTGTTTACACTTAGCGTTCTTTCCAACAATTTTTATTTGTGTTCTGCTCTTAAGAGTACCTATAGCATAAATACCTGCCTATCTCAAGAATAAGGCTACCAAATGCAAAAAGATTTTTTCCAATCCGTCGGTAGGTAGTTCCAGAGATTTAGTTCCAGAGACAAACTATCAAATAAACAAACTCTTCAGCTTTTTTATTAGTATAGAAGATTAATATTAAAATAAATTCTCCTTAGGTCTGATTTTTCAATCGACCGATATTTTTTATTCCTGGAATAAAATATTGACATCTGACAGTTATTGTATGGAAGAACTGTCAGAAATTCAAAATTATTCATCCGATAAAGATATCTGGCGTTGAACAAATCAGCTCTTAGTTTAGAAAAACATATACAGATCAAATATATATTGTACAAGCAATATATAATGTACAAGCACTTTTCGTGCGACTTCGTTCGCGTGGGTTTCCTTCATAAAAATTTAACACCCTCTCCACATCCCCTTGAAAGGTAGTTTTCGAAAATTAATGTTTATGATCTTTATTATCTACTAGCGGTCGCCCGCGGCTCCGCTCGCGTGGATGTCGGTTACCGCTGCAAAAAGCCTACCCAGGAAAGACACGGTCAGCAAAATGATTCCCAGGTCAATTCACAGACACCGACACTAACATCGACGACGCAGTCATTATCCGCAGGCTGCATAGATTGTCTTTATGAGGATGTTAAAGTTATTAATGATGAAAATATTTAAATAACCGTCTTCTCCTGTCACAAACATTATAGGATACTGTATTGGATCATAGGACCGATGTAGCTCAGAAACTCTTTTGAGCTGTCCGTCTCTACCGTGTAAGACTATATCCCTGGGACCTTTGTCTTCATCGACCAAGAGAACGGCTACCTCGTTTACAGTAGGAGCATTATATCTGCCTCTGTGTGCTGTCTGTGGAGTGCGATCTGAATGAATAATTAACTTTAAATTATCTGAGGAATCGAGTTCTAAGTTTTGTTTAAAAATTCGTATATACACGTTATGATATTCATAGCGGTCTGTAATTCGCGAATTAAATCCATTTTTAAGGTTGGTGCGATGCTTGATCGCAACGATAACTGGTCTGCATCCGAAATAAAATATATTTGCAAGAACTGTGGGTTTCGGCCTGATGGTGGTAAAAGGCTACCAATGAGATGATACATCTGTCCTTCAATTTTAAATGTGGGCATAAAATTACCTTCCCTGATTTCTTTTGCGCCAAAAGAAGTCATTTGAAAAAGACTATTGTATTTACGTATATTTGTTAAAAAATGACCAGATAATGGATGGTTATTAGTTAAAAGATTTTTTATTAGTTGTGGCGGCTCCTGAAGGTTAGGAAGACAATCTTTACCTGAAGCACAGCACATACCATTAGGTTCGTCCGCCCATTTCTTGGCAGAGCAGTTAGAGCAGATTTTATTCATGACTCCGATTTGGACCGACGCTTGTATAAAATTCGATTGCGAACTCTATTTGTGGACAACTGCTGTCTCTCTGCCTGAAGAGCTCAGGCAGCTGCGAACACTCGACACTTGACTCTCGTTCGCGTAAGTCAGAGGTCCTTACATTTTGTTCATGAAGACGTTGGGAACGCTCCAGCTTCGACTCTCGTGCACGTAACTCAGAGGTTCTCAGATTTTGTTGTGCAAGCCGTTGCGAACGTTCGATACTCGACTCTCGTGCGCGTACCTGAGAGTTTCTCTGATTTTGTTCAGCAAGGCATTGTGAACGTTCAGGTGAAGATTCTCCCATACGACGTATTTTTGCTGCCCGTGCTTGAGAACTATGTTTAGAAAGTTGAGACCTGGCTCTCTTAGGCATTTTCAAATGTTTAAGAAAATGTTAATAACGTGTAATATTCTAGCTCTGAAAAGAACTGTTGTTTAGCCCTGAAAAGAACTGTTGTTTAGTCCTGAAAAGAACTGTTGGTTAGCCCTGAAAAGAACTGTTGGTTACCCCTGAAAAGAACTGTTGGTTAGCCCTGAAAAGAACTGTTGATTAGCTCTGAGAAGAACTGTTGTTTAGCTCTGAGAAGAACTTTTGCGTAGGTGTAGTTTTAAGAACGAAATCTAAAAAAAATCGCACGAAAATTATTAGACTTCGCGCACGACCGCTGCGTAGGGAGCCGACTGCGCGTACCTTACTCATAAAACTCCCCTCCCGCACGCGCACCCCGTCTTGGTGACGCTCACTTCGCAACGGGCCGTGCAGCAGAAATCGTAATATTTTAATTTCGCCATAACTTCAAAACCAAACGTCCAATTTTAATCATTCAAAGACCAAATATTATCTACATAAACTGGACTTAGTGATGAAATAATTTATTTTGATAAGGATTAATAGCATGAGTAAAATAAATGCGTTTAAATTTAGTCCAAAAAAAATTCTAGATTTTTAAATAAAAAAATGGTTGTTGTGCGTCACTCAAAATAGATAGGTATAAGTGTCGCGGACTTTTTTGTAGATATTTATAAGATCTACAATTAATTAGAACATTTTATGGTTCTATCTTTTATAGTTTAGGCAGCGTACGCAAAATAAGTAACTTTTCTGGTTAATTTTTTACACCTTGTGTCCGAAAATCCCAATTATCTTACGGAACCCTATTTTGTTACAAAATAAAATTTAGCCTATGTTACTCGTGGATAATGTAGATGTAGCTTTCGAATGGTTAAAGAATTTTTAAAAACGGTCCAGTAGTTTTTGAGCCTATTCATTACAACCAAACAAACATACAAACAAAGTTTTCCTCTTTATAATATTAGTGTAGATTTAGGGTTTTCAATAGACAAATAATTTTTATTCGTAGAATAAAATTGACGTCTGACAGATTTTGTATGGAAAAACTGTCAAAAATTCCAAACTATTCCTTGGATAAAATTATCTGGCGTTGGAAAAATCAGCCCTTAGAGAAATAAGTATTCTGGCCAACTAAGAGTAGGTACTTAGCTTTAAAAACGGTGTTCTATGCTCTGTGTCAGTCCCTTCTTGTGTACTGCATCAATGTATGGGGTGGTGCAGCTAAAACTACTTTTCTTAGAGTGGAGAGAGCCCAGAGAGCAGTACTGACAGTGATGCTACTGTTACGAGCTTGGGGTTCGTGACAATAAAAACTGCCGATTTAATAACCAAAAAAAAATGACACTTTACTCACCAACACTAATTACAACTCAAACACTAATTAGAAAACACAATTGCACTTACTGATCACTCTTAAGTCGCACTTGAATATCGCTTTGATGTTATCGCTCGTATCGCTTATTCAAAACTATGTGTCTCGCGGCTCGCGCCCGCCTTATATAGTGCCACAGAGCTGCTCTATAAACATCTAGTATGTTCGAGTACATAGCGGTCCCGACTGACTCGACGTCGATAGTTCTCGGAATTACTAGTAACTACATGAAGGGTCAATGTCCTAGTACCAAGGTACTAGTTCCGCTATCTGATACTAGATGGCGCCAGTGGTAACTAATGTCACTATGTATCAGGCATTATTTGTGGCGCGCGACAATACGAAAACATTATCGCTATCCAACAACTCAACTCTACTCAAATTGTAAGGTACTAACAGTTCGTCAACTCTTCGTATTGCCAACCATTCTCAGAAGACAGTCCAGTGTCCCACCGTCAGATCCCAACAAACGAACTAATATTCCCTCAGGTACACGACACAAAACCGCTTTTGCCAGACACCAATGCTTCACATTAAGTACACTAATCTACAAGAAAATTCATAAGTCAAAGTCAAAGCATTTATTTTCAAATAGGCACATTAAAACACTTTTGAACGTCAAAACTTACAGTAAAATTGATTGATTTTAGTCGCCCCTTCCAAAAGGTAGTTTTCGTATGGAGAAGAATGGGCAAGAAACTCCACCGTTACTCTTTTAAAATGTTTTATATGAAATTTCATAAAGAACTAAATATGCTTGATTGCAATAATTTTAAATGAAAAGCTAAGGTGATGGAATGGCTACTTAAACAGGACTATACACAAACTGAATCCCTACTAAAATACATACCTCACACTCACTACTCTCATACAAAAACTCACCACACATACAAAACTAGATACTACTTCCGGCGTCGACGTCACTCGCAAGCCCACACGGACTAAACAGTCCCCTCTTTTGTTGAGCGACTTATTTACAATAAAATCTAAATCAGCGTTTACGATACAAATAATTTGATCAACCAAATTCACTACACAAATTAAATAAAAGAACGCAGAATAATAATATTCGCGCGTTCATATTATGACCGCGCCGTCATATATTATTTTTAAAAGTAAATCTGTTTGTTAACACGAACAATAAGTTGGCACAGTCCACAGTTGTAAAATCCCTATTTTTAAGTAACCTTACAGCTGAACACTGTCTAGGTTATCCTAGTTTAAGAGGCATCACAAAATCTGTATACAGACTTCTGCAGCGTAGTTAGTATCATGTTACTCATTGTATACTAAAGTAATGTTTCTTTGTGACAATAAACTATTATGATTATTTCGTTTATTTATCTATTTACATATCTTATTACTTACATTTTTAAATATTTCTTAAAATATAAAATACGTTTAAAACATTGAAAAAATATAAAAAAAAAGTGTTCCACCGATGTCGGGAGCAGGGTCCAAGCTACCGGTGGTTAAGGCTCCAGAGAAAGGAACCTCCTCACAATGCGAGCCGTATCAAGAGTACCTACTGCCTTTTGAATCAGGCCCTTGATCCAACCGCCTAACGAGAGCCTCGATAGATGTTGAGCAAGGCTTTCGGCCATCAGGTCATGGTCATCAACATCATGTCAACAACCTCGTGTTCTAAGTCGAGATATTTAATTTGTTTCTCTTTCTCAGCTTTCACGAGGTTCCCGTCATGTGGAATGGAAACATCGACAATCATTGTGCGGCGCGCTAATCGATCGATCACCACTACTAGGCAACAATACTCCTGTCAGTAATGATAGACCGATGTAATACGGTAACCTTAGAATCCACAAAATATGAGACTGCAGAAACACTTGATCTTGGATTGCATAATAAAGAAGTTTCCATTTTTTAAATATATTTATTATCAAAATATAAGTGAAATGAAACAAAACTGTGCAAGAATCATTAAAATATCTCTAGAAATGAAAGAGTTATGAGACTTTGAAGCTTTGCGCTTACAAGAATAATTTTGTTACACGCGGTGCTCCAGCGTGTGACGTCATTTGACCTAAACGACGCGGCTCGTATTCGCTGAGTACGTACAAATTCATTGGCGTGTAGTCACATGCGCCGCGCGAGTCGTATTTTGTTTATTACCCGATGGCTGAGGTTAAAAAATACGCTTACAAATATTGTATTTGAAAAAAGTCCATCACTGTGTATACAGTATGTTAACTAACAGAGGGCGTTCCCGTTAACCCGCAATAGTATAGCATCCATACATGCTAAAAAAAATATTACCATTCGAAAATAAAATGTTTTTATTTTTTTTTATAATAAAATATTCACTAAAAATGTAAAATTGATACGTTAAAGAAACACTCTGTACACGCGTACTTGAAGGACAGCAATAGCGATGTTCAAATCCGCTATAAACTGTAAACGTGTTATAAACTATAAACTATATTCATATAGTCTGTTATTTTATACGCTATAATTATAGCGCGCTATTTTAAAACTCGGGCGCAGTCTGAACGCGGAGACGCTATAATTTAACAACACGCTATCAGTGCTATCACGCTAAACGGACTTGATGAATTGATGATGCGCGGCGCGGTAGAAATTATTTCGCAACGCGCTATACATTATAGTCGCTAACGCTATCTTGCTATCTCGTTCTGGCCCCGCTGTGCGAATGCTATCTTACTATCTCGTTCTGGCCCCGCTGTGCGCGTTTAAACTTTTATTCATTGAGTAAGTTGAGGCGCTATAATATAGCGCGAAGTCAGAGCCGCTATAGCACACGCTATACGCTATGTACAAATAGTCTGTTATATTTTGGCGCTATACGCTTTATTAACCACCACTAGTAGCGATGTTCAAATCCGCTATAAACTGTAAACGTGTTATAAACTATAAACTATATTCATATAGTCTGTTATTTTATACGCTATAATTATAGCGCGCTATTTCAAAACTCGGGCGCAGTCTGAACGCGGAGACGCTATAATTTAGCAACACGCTATCAGTGCTATCACGCTAAACGCACTTGATGAATTGATGATGCGCGGTAGATATTATTTCGCAACGCGCTATACATTATAGTCGCTAACGCTATCTTGCTATCTCGTTCTGGCCCCGCTGTGCGAACGCTATCTTACTATCTCGTTCTGGCCCCGCTGTGCGCGTTTAAACTTTTATTATTCATTGAGTAGGTTGAGGCGCTATAATATAGCGCGAAGTCAGAGCCGCTATAGCACACGCTATACGCTATGTACAAATAGTCTGTTATATTTTGGCGCTATACGCTTTATTAACCACCACTAGTCTGGTGGCCCCCGACCCGTGATCTCTGTGCGGCAGGAAGAGAACGTGCTAAGGCATTATGAGGAGGAGCCCGGTTCAAGCACTAGAAGAGCCGGCCGCCTGTTAAACATGAGTCACATCGCAGTGTTGAAAATTTTAAAGAAGAACAAGCAGCATCCGTACTCACTTCAAAAAGTGCAAGGTCTGCTTGGTCCAGCTGACTTCGAGTTCCGTCATATGGTGTTATTGAAACGCGGCTTAGATAGGTGCATGAATTTATGTTTTTTTAATTTACTATGTTTGTGAATAGGTCCTTACAAGCAAAAGGTGCCTTAATGACGCGTTCCTTTGTCAGCCGGACATTTGAGACGGGTTGTTAAATGTTATTGCTAAAACTAAACATACTTACATAAATGTTTAATTTCACTGATAACATCCCGACGACGTGTGTTGACACTCTCTTTGTAATTCAATAAGCCGCCTTTATGAAATTCGCCGCTCGCCATTCAGCACGGCGCGCGGCGCGGGCGCGGGGCGGGGCGGCGCGGCCGTCTCGCTCGGCTTCGTGAACTCTCGGAGACGCTCGGCCGGCATCGTGCGCATTGCGTTTACTACTACTACCACGAATACTATTCCGCGCTACTATTTTGATTTTAAACAGGAGGTTTCGAATTTATTGACAATTAATTATTTTTTTGAATTCGGATTATTTCATGCTCTTTTTTCTATGCTGATATTTTTATTTTAATCTATTAATGATATAGATTAACGAGTTTAAGGGAACGCCCTCTGTTATTTTAATATACTGTATGTCGCAGGTTTATGACAAAATCAGGTTTTTGATCAAAAACCTAGGCTACCCTAGTTTAAGAGATAGAGATTAATTTATTGTGTACAGATTTATGTAGCATCCAAAATGTTTTTATGTAAAAGTTCTCTGTATTTTTCTGTATCTGTATTTTTGGGAAATAAAGATATTATTATTATTATTATTATTATTATTATTGATCAAGAACCGGAAGAAGACAAAATTATTACTTTATGTTATCACTAGCGGTCGCCCGCGACTGCGCTCGCGTGGATGTCGGTTACCGCTGCAAAAAGCCTACCCAGGAAAGACACGGTCAGCAAAATGATTCCCAGGTCAATTCACAGACACCGACACTAACATCGACGACGCAGTCATTATCCGCAGGCTGCATAGATTTTATGAGGATGTTAAAGTTATTAATGATGAAAATATTTAAATGTAATTAATACTAAACTTATTAAAACCTTACTATAATAATAATTTAACATAATTTGATTAATACTAAGTTTTCACTTCTGCCGGCAGTCCCGGAGTGCAACCCGTTGTTTTAGGATAGATAACTAAAGCGATTATTGTAGAGCTTCTCTATGAACAACATTTGACGTTAAATTATGTATTTTCAGGTAACAAAATATACTGATGGTCGGGAGCCCCGACCCGTGATAGGGCAACGTAAAGTTGCCCATGCGTAAAACATTCTTTTCGTAAATCAATTCCTACTAATTTGAATGTTTGGCCCTGGGATTTGTTTATCGTTAGTGCGAAAGAAATTTTTACTGGAAATTGGAGCCTTTTGAAGGGTATAGGCAAATCAGTAGGAATCATGGGTATTCTTGGTATATGAGCTAATTCACCAGCTGCAGGGCCGGTGATAATCTTCACTACTATTAAATTATCTTTTAGCTCCTTTATAAGAAGTCTCGTGCCATTACACATGCTGGAGGGGCTTAAATTTCTGAGAAGCATTATCGACGTGCCAACTTTTAACGACAGTTCATGAGGTGGTAGCCCAGCGGGGTTCAGAGAATTTAAAAATTCCTGGGGGTAGTGCACTGTGTCCTCGATGTTAGTGACGGTGTCTATGGATTTATAGCACTTAACTTCACCCGGTACTTTCTGCATAATTAAATTGTTTATTTCGTTGACCGTTTCATTCCTGGGAGAAACTATTGCTCTACAACACAGCCAACGAAAATCATTTTGATGTAATTTTTCGATGTCAGGATAAATATAGCATCTATCAGACTATCTAAATTATGGACTATTTGGCCTAGAGACTCATCCAAAGTAACTGCATAATCGGTGTCCAAATTTAAAGATGGAAAGATTCCTTCTCCAAGTTTTATCAGCTGTTGTGGAAAATTGCTATGCGTATTTCCATGTAGATGAGCTCTCATATTGGTGCGCAAATTCAAATGTTGAACAGATGTCCAAAGTTGAGACGATTTTAAACATGCCTTCATAATATCTGCTCGCGTACTTCTGTTGACGACTGGAAGCGTTTGTCTGAAATCTCCAGCAAATACAAAAGTGATACCTACCATCCATGACATTAGCAGAGCTTTGGAGGTCTTTTAAAGTACGGTCCACGGCCTCCACATGAGCTCTATGACTCATGGTGCATTCATCCCATATTACCAACGACGCGTCTTGCAGTAACTTACCAAGAGGCCCATTTTTCTGAATAGAGCACGTAGACCGTTGATCTAAAGATACGGATAGCGGAAGTTTAAACGTAGAGTGAGCAGTTTTTCCTTCGTTCAAGAGAGTTGCAGCAATTCCTGACGAAGCAACTGCAATCGCTATCTTCCCTGATTGCAAATATCAAATTTGCGAGAAAAGTCTTTCCTGTGCCTCCTAGGGCGTCCAAATAAAAAAATCTCCCCATGTTATTGTTGACGCTATCCACAATAGTCTCATAAGCATGTCTTTGATCTGGTACTAATTTTGGTACATTGTCATTTACAAACGATGTTAGATCATTTCTGAACTGTTATACTGTTGTACCATAATAAAGAGTATTCTATTCTATTCTATTCTACCATTGTGTCAATAGTATTATTCTGGGTACGAACGGGAGAAGGTACAGTGCGTGCCACGTAAGAAGAGACTTGACACACCACGTGGTTTGACATGCGCAGTACACGATTTTAGGTATCTTTAGCGGTATGAGGTCTGAGTGCGGGACGGGACCGGGCGTCATCGGGGCGGCGGAAAGAGGCGAGGGAGGCGGGGTCAAGTCTCTTCTTACGTGGCACGCACTGTAATCCAAAATCACATTTCGCAACGGGCCGTGCAGCTGAAATCGTCATATTTTAATTTCGCCATAACTTCAAAACCAAACGTCCAATTTTACTCATTGAAAGACCAGATATTATCTACATAAACTGTTCTTAGTGATGAAATAATTTATTTTGATAGGGATTAATAGCATGAGTAAAATAAATGCGTTTAAATGTAGTCCAAAAAAAATTCAAGATTTTTAAATAAAAAAATGGTTGTTGTGCCTCACTCGACATAGATAGGTATAGTGTGTCGCGGACTTTCTTTTAGATATTTATAAGATCTACAATTAATTAGAACATTTTATGGTTCTATTATTTATAGTTTAGGCAGCGTACGCAAAATAAGTAACTTTCCTGGTTGATTTTTTACACCCTGTGTCCGAAAATCCCAAATATCTTACGGAACCCTATTTTTTTCCAAAATAAAATTTAGCCTATGTTACTCGTGGATAATGTAGCTTTCGAATGGTGAAAGAATTTTTAAAAACGGTCCAGTAGTTTTTGAGCCTATTCCTTACAACCATACAAACAAAGTTTTCCTCTTTATAATATTAGTGTAGATAAACCTGAGAAAATCCAGTTTTTTTTTATCAAAAACCTAGACTGTATTAGTGTTATGATAAAAACAATGTTGGTTGCTATTTCTTTAAATAAATAAAACAATTAAGAAACAATGATTTATTTGTTATGAAATTACATACATTTAAAAAATAATATGTGTGATGTGTGTGTGAAACGGCGAAAAACGAAACGGCTAAAAAGGTGATTTTGTCTATTTTTGTGCTTTTGAACCAGAAGACGGTCGACGTCAGGGGCACCCCAAGGTTCGGTTTGGTTAGGTTCCTTTAAACCCTGCAGACAGAAATAGGAGCCCCGCGCAGCGGGGCTCCGTCGACCTGACGTCGTCGTTAGAAATAATACTGCGCGCTCGTTTTATTTCTAACGACGCGACGTCAGGTCGACGGAGCCCCGCTGTGCGGGGCTCCTATTTCTGCCTGCAGGGTTTAAAGGAACCTAACCAAACCGAACCTCGGGGTGCCCCTGACGTCGACCGATTTCCTTCTACATTTTTAGCCAAGGGCCTGTAGTTACACTTAAGTTTAGCCGGCTAAAGATAGAAGAAACTAACATTAACACCTCGTCGAAGATAAACCTCCCAACTAACATTTAGGCGCTAAGACAAGAGTTATAGTAAATCTATTAGAGCGCTTACCAGATTCTAAAGTTATAAATGAGTGTTACGTATTGGAGTTAGAGCGCGCTGTAACTCTACTATACCCCCTAAATGGGCACACTTTTTTGTCACCTTAGGTTCTTTAATGGCGATAAAGCAGAGTTCACAGAATGGGTTAAGTGGTATAATAAAGCAATAAGAGAGCTATTATAGCGATAACTGAAACTACAAGGGATAAAGAGGTGGTAAATAGGCGAAAATTAACTCCTTTAGTGGTACAATAGAGTAAAATATCTCTTATTAACTCTATGGGTGCTAGGAGGGCTGCATATAGGTGAATACTATTTCCTTAAGCGATACGGGTGAAATACAATGGCGCTTACTACATTTTTAAGCAATAAGAGAGTAACAAATAGGTGATTATTATCGCTTTGAACTCTAATATAGATCCACAAAGGCTATAAAAACGGACCCAGGTGCTAACATTTTTGACATCTAAGAATATTTTTTATTTCATCAACATAATTTTAACCTCTCGTTTGTATGTGTCGGATCCAAAACGCCGCCATTCGTTAGTGAAAAGGTAATCTTTTAGTTTACACAACTTAGTGGACACAGAAGTTAACTTGTTACTGCGAAGTTAATTACACTGTGAATAAGTACCTATATGTATTATTAACAAATTATTCAAGTGCCCGATGTCTGTGGTCTATTTACTGAAAATAACTATTTTATTAGATATGGAGTAACATAAAACTTTTGTAATTATCTAAGAAAACGTTGTCTATTCTCGTTTAAGGTATCGTGCTAGTAGTATTAGAACACAATGAAGCAAAATACTTCAATTAAACCCTGTTTTCTTATGTTTTTCTAACCTTCGTCAAATCAATTCGTAACCTTAACATGGCGGGCAAAATGAATTTAGGGATCCGTAGTAACTGCCCAAAACCACAACCAAATCTAGTATGTACTGTACATAGTCTTACTTTATAATTTTGAATAAATAGAAATTATTTATACTTTTAGTAGTATATTTTGTTGTTTACTGTTTTCTATGTAGGTAAATTACTAAATGTACAGTGGTGTGTTTATTTGTATTTTAGGTTGACTTGTGACTGTTATTATTATTATATTACCTACCATATTCATATAATACCCAAAAAGTTAACAAAACAGTACGGAGAAAGATTCATAATCATAATGAAATTATAATAATACAAAAAGTAAATATTTATCTAATTTATAAACATGGTCAGTGGCGTGCCTAGGGGTCAAAATTAGGGCAAGCCCACAGATTTACAACGTATGAAAAAACGGCCAACTGAGGGATTAGCTGATTTTCTTGTTGTTAATGGTTGTTAGTAGTACTAACATCTTTATTATAATTTTGGTAAGAAAACCTATACAATACGAAGAGCAGGTACTACATATTTCAAGTATCAGTACGTAATTGTCATAAGCGCCATCTATATTAATGTATAACCACAGCGCTTAGCCGGACTTTTTTGTCCTTTTCATGAATCTTCATCAGACTGCATTGCTTTATAGGTCATCATCATAAGTATCAACTTAAAAAAAAAGACAAAATTAAGAGAATAAAGTGTGATATATAATTCTTTATTTGAATATGATTATATACATATATTTCTAAGTGTTTTTAAAAGAGTGCGAGGATCATTTGGAAGAATATTATAAAACCTCTCATTTAAGATTGACAGCAAATCTTTCATGGCTATTTGACTTATGTTTTGTTTAATAACCCATAATCTCAATTGTTCACGTTTTATTTACTGTCAGTATTTTCTTCAATATCAATCGCAGAGTATGCGGAACTACTTTATCGTGATTGCTTGTAGTTGTAGCATCACGTTCAAACACATTTTCTTGAAAATCATGTACGGAACTCAGTTCCACATGTTTATGATTTTTATACTAGCATCGCCATATTGCTATCAACTAACAACTGTATGAATAAGGGGTACAGAAGAGGTATTAAGCTCTATTACTCGACCTAAAGTTATACAGAAGTCACATTAGGCACTAGAAGTTCTATGATAGCGAAAAATATTCCTACTGTTCCACGTAAAGTAACATAAAAGAGTTTTGTAATTTGGTGGTACAAAAGAGTTTATGACCACCATTGTAGATCTGGTAGCGGTAATTATTGCTTTTGTACAACTTTTAGGTCTTGGCGAGAGTTTGTTATCACTTGCATAGCACTTTAGGGGATTGTAGTTAATGCTTACTTCTTATCTAGATGCTATAGTTGTAAGATTCACTTAAAGCTATAACACAAGATGCTTTGCGCGTAGTATAGTGTTAAAAAATGCTGCTGTATATCTTTAGCCACTAAACTCATCCTGTTATCGCCCTTGTAACTCTGTAGTATAGCTCTAAGTGTAATATTTTGCTTGTTTACACTCTTTTGTCGCAAAAGGTTATAAGTGCTGCTGCTGTAGCGCCTTTATATCTTGTTAAGTTCTAAAACAAGCTCTAATTGACGCCTAAATGTTACTAGGTTTAGCCGGCTAATCTTAAGTTTATGTTCACACCTACCTTTAGCCGTAACATATTTAACATCTATACCCCTACCCATGTTGGCAAAAAATAAATGATTTGATTTGACCAGCGCTTATATTTTATCATAAACCCAAACTAGTTCAAGTTTTTGATCAAAAATCTGGATTGTTCGAGGTTTATGATGAAATTGAGTTTAAAATGTGTCATCTTCCGGTTTTTCATCAAAAACATAGGTTTTTCATCAAAAACCTAATTTTATGAAAAACCTGCGACATATATAAATCAATATTAGGCAAATTATCATTTTTTCCTTTTATGAAGCCTTCTTCAAATACAGTGAAATAAAAACTACATAGGTACTCATAAAATATAAATTTAAAAAATCCCTGACTTAAACAAAAACCTCTATAACTAGTAGGTATCTAATGGCATATGTTTGGTTAAATATAGTACTTATTAACAACATCATGAAACTTCTCCATTGTTGCTGAACCTTCAACAGAAATGTAAATGATCGAGAGATCGCGACCTTCACTTATTACACTGCGGAGTCAAGGTCAACAATACGCAAATATAGCTTCATTGAACACAACACAGTGTGATACTTACTTATTCCAATAATAATGTTCGAAAGCTTATGTTCGACCGGTGTCACCCTTCTGCCATGCGGTGTGATGTGAGCCGGGCTGGACAGTCATCGCTCAGTGTTTTTCCTTCATGTCTGTCATACATTTGTTGTGTATGTGCTGCTGTAGTACACCGAGCTATGCTCCTGGCAGCTGCCATGATGTGCAGTGACAGCGCACATTAGCACCACGGCCACGGCTCCTCAATGCTTAGCGGTAATTCCTTAATGTTAAGTATCCTATAACGACGCCCTACGAACAGTTAGCTAGCTCTTGTAGGTACTATCGCTACACCAGAATTTGACCTCTCAGATTATTTGAATACCTCTCCTGTTATAATGTCGGTAAACATTAATAGTCGAGTATCTTTGAACATGAGCGATAACCCAAAAACAAACAAGCTTTACAGGCCACGGCAATTGATTTAGCAAAATGTGCCTTTACCGCTCGGCCGCAGATTAGCGCAGGTTAGCTATTCGGTTGCGAAACACTTCACCGAAACGACTTCAACTTACAAATACTTCTCAAAAAATATCTATCGAAACTCAAACTCAAACTCAAACCATTTATTTCAATTAAACCATTTACAGGCACTTTTGAATTGTCAAGAAGTCGGTCAGTCAGAAAATATGAAGCTAGTTGCCCATTCCAAAGCGTAGGTACCTATGGAGAAGAACGGGCAAGAAACTCCATGGACACTCTTTTTAAATGATATTTTACAAAAATATTAGTTACATCATTACTTTTGATTTTAAAATTATATAATGTGAGAACGATGTAAAAAAATTAAGAAAAACGTAAGTGTTAAAAGCGTCCAGAGTGCAACAAATAGTACTTAACAAACTACAATCTAAAAATAAATTAATTAAAAATAAGCCGAGGCAGCTAAGAGATGACCAGCCCCAACTGACGGCGCCCGTTCACGAACATGACGCATAAATCAGCACCATTTAGCTCAACCATTTTGAAGGGAGCTAAATGATCTAACACACACGCCACCGTCAGCGAGACATTTGAGTGAGCATGACATACTATCAGCTGCCAGGGCACATTCGAGTCAATGAAAGACATATTATTACCCGGTAAATGGTAGCTATAGGGTACATAGAACTCACATCTGTGCTATGCAGTTATACAATACAAAGGAAATTGATTTTATACATTGCAAAGATAGTCTTACAATCTTCAGCAGCTCCAACAGTATTTTCATGTGTTAATCAATTAGTTGTGGTTGTGGAGCAGGACCAGCATTGAGCCAGGCATTTTTGTCAGCGATATAATCCCCTAACTTATAATATGCCTGACTGCATAGTGTGCGTTTTATACAAGACTTGAATTTTGTCTCATTCAGTTGAAGAATGTGGGGAGGTATTTTATTATAACATTTTAAACAGTACCCCATAAAAGATGAATCTACTTTAGCCAGTCTGAAACCTGGTTGAACTAATAGGTCCCTATTTCTAGTACTATAATTATGTCTTTCACCTCTTTTACTAAAAAGATGTAAATTTTTCCTTACATACATGATGTTTTCATAGATATATTGACAAGGCACCGTCATGATGTTAATTTCCTTAAACCGTTCCCTTAGAGAATCGCGCCTGCGGAGATTATATATGGCTCTGATAGCTCTTTTCTGCAGAATAAAAATAGAATCGATGTCTGCAGCCCGACCCCAAAGTAAAATACCGTAAGACATGATGCTATGAAAGTAACTAAAATAGACTAGTCTCGCGGTATCTACATCAGTAAATTGACGGATTTTTCTGACAGCATAAGCTGCTGAACTTAGCCGTCCTGCAAGAGATGTTAAATGAGGACCCCATTGTAGCCTTGAGTCGAGCGTGATCCCTAGGAAAACAGTTTTATCGACGAATTCTAGTTTCTCTTGATTCAATATTATCTCACAATCACTACCCTTGACATTTGGTAAAGAAAATCTTATGCACTTAGTTTTTTTTCCATTTAATACTAATTTATTAGCAGTGAACCAATTTTGGACCTGCAGTAGGGCGTTATTTACGTCGTCAAAATTTGTAGCATGTCTATTTACCTTAAAAATTAAGGAAGTGTCATCAGCAAATAACACCATTTGTGGTTGATTTTTTAATAAATGGAGTAGATCATTAATATACACTAAAAAGAGGAAAGGACCCAATATCGAGCCTTGTGGCACACCAATTTTGAAGAACTTTGAATATTCGTATAATAACTTTAACACCCTAAGTTAAAAATGTTGGCGACGCCAAACGAGACATCGACAACTATATTGTTCAAGGAACGAGAAAGTCAGTGTATGTTATTAGTATTATTTGATTCTCCCTCTAGTTACTAGCACGCAGTATATAGTAAGTATGTAACAGCACGACAACAGCGATAGCTCGTCAGATAGTAATAGGAGGCGCGTGGATCTGCTGAGGTTCAATCAGACTTGCGCCCAGCGGTCAGCAGAAATATGTACAGCGCAGGCTGAGCTGCCGCGCCGCCGCGCCCGGAGTACGCCGGGGGCCAGGCTCGCTGGCCGCGCGTACTTCACGAGCGGCCGGATAAGCCGCCACTGTATCGGCTCATTGGACGTTAATTAAAGTTACTCGTTTTATTTGGTGCGGCACAATCGTGTCGATGACAACTACCAGTTAGTCCCCCCCCATCGCCCCCGCATAGCTCGGCACAGCTTCCAGCGAGAACATTAATAAAATAAAGTGACAGAGGGAAGGATTTACGAGAGCGAGCGATATTAATTAAAAGTTTACGTGTTGTTGGCGACATTCTATTATTTCATTATTCAGCAATTATTACGTAAGAGAGAGCCAACGTTTACTCGCGCGCGGCGACGCTTGTTTAAAAACGGCTTGATGACGAGCCATTTTTGAATATCAGCACTCTGCCAACATCCTATCGAGATCAGTTCCTAGAGCTAAAAACAATAGATTTATTCGATTTAATGGAAGTTAGTGTTAATGAAGGTATTAACTTTAGGTCTCCGTTTTAGTCAGTGTTAATGAAGGTATTAACTTTAGGTCTCCGTTTTAGTTAGTGTTAATGAAGGTATTAACTTTAGGCCTCCTTTTTATATTGCTTGGTAGTAGTCTTGTTCTTCTTCGTGTCGCTGGCACGACTGTTATTCTGTTAGCCCAAAACTTCGCCACTTCCACAGCGTTATCAGTGGCAGCGCAGAGGTCACTTTGGCTGCATGTTTTTGGGCGCAAAGGACAGGATAGGACGTGAAGCATTAGTTTGTGACTCAGATGTCAACCCCTGCTGCCGTTCTGACGAGGTAGCCCCACTTTACGAGGTTCGACTTACACCTTCTTACTTGGGTTCGGAGACGGCTCACTACCGCTGCACTGATAACTTTGTATGGTAAACGAAATATAAACCACAAACCCAGAGTGACATTCTACGACAAGTTTACAATCATTTGTAAGAAGACTGCGTGTTGGCCCTTATGTGTCTATGTATATGTAGGGAACACAAATAGTATGTATATGCGGAAGTTAATCAAATCGAGTTACTCGTATATTCGAGCAACATCCACAAACAGTTCGGGCGGCGGCGAGTATCTTAATTCAAAATGAATTTCATTGTACAGGCTGGCGCGGCACGGCGCCGGTGCGGTGCGGTGCAGTATGCATGCTGCACATCAGTGCATCGGTGCTGCGCCGCGCGCTCTGCACCTGCACGAGCGATGCCTTTATACCATGACAGCGAAACTACTGCAGAAGGTACACTTTGTGCAATCAATGATAACTAGCATTCGTGCTTGTTATGAAAACGATTACAAATGAAAAGATGTTACGATTTTACGATTTGCGAGCGTTGTGTTTAATTGTGCATAATAAAACGGACTGTGTTCTAATGTGGTCAAGTGTTCTTGTGACTGAAGTTCTCTTGTTCTTCTGTGTCCTTTATCCCGAATTCATATCTGTGGCTGTATACTTAGCTCGGGGAAAAAGTTTTTTCGTATTTTATAGGTATAAAGTTGTAATAAAATCTCTTTGGCTGTAAGGTGCATTCGGGTAATATCGAATGGTTTTCAGACAAATTGATGGAATGTGTGTATTTTGATGAACCAGGCAGAAGCAGTGGATTATATGTCTTCTAAAGAAGTCATTTCGTCTTCTTGAATGTATAGTCTAGAGCTCTATTCAGAGATCCTTCATAAATATCGTAGTAGTTTTAAAAAAAAAGTGTTTAAAAACTTACTTTTTTTTTCTTTGCACTAGTGTAATTTCGAATTATGTACGGGCAATTCCGAATGACGGTTAAAAGTGGATTTTTTTCACTTTTGACAAAAGGTACATATTTCTTTTTAAATCGTTATTATCCTCCAAAAATAATATTCACGATATTTGTCATAGAATAACCTAAACACGTTTGTGTGACACTTGTATTTCGGAATTACCCGTCGCATGGGTAAATGGTTCTCAATCTTTTAGCAGGTACAGAGCGGATATGATTCTTTTACTCACGCGATTATTCTCATAGTTTAAAAGGTATTATTATAATTATCGTAATCAAAATGATCGCATATCCTACTAAAAGTAACATTCAGATCTTTGTATGGATTTGTATGCTACCCCTTCCGATGTAGGTACGCGGTCGTGTAGCCTGACCCGGCAGCGCGGGGATGGGCAGCTTGCATCGAAGAGCTTTGCATAAAAATCCATACAAAGAGGTGGGCAGTTTCGGCAGTTGCGACTCGGCAGCGCTGCCGGGTCGCGACTGCTGAGATCCGATCAAAACGTTTAAGATTTTCTGTAATAAGAATGGAAATAATCATGGGTCTTGGGTTTGAAAATAAGACTTAATATAATAAAAAATAAAGATTTATTTGAAAATTAAGTAAGTAATTAAACTACTACTTATGTAGCAAAATCACAAATAAATAGTCAAATTGAATTATAAAATTAACCCACTTCTACTTGTAAGTGGGTTAATTTTATAATTCAATTTTATGACATATAAATTTGACATATAAATTAAACAAAAATGTTAACTTGATATCTCAGTTATGCACACTAAAATAGTTTAGCCTCTCTCTGACACCTGAATAACATAAACAAATTATAAAGCTTTATTCGAGGTTTTAGATAAAAAAAAAAACTAAACAAAGAAGTTCTCAAAACTTATAAAATAAATTTTGACAAGTTATAACAATCAGTGTTTATAATTATTTTTGTGTATGCTTTGTTGGTTGTCCTTAAATAAATAAATTACGAAAACTATCAATAATAATTTGCAATGACGTACCTATATTTTACTGTCAAGTTTGAGTAGCACAACAAGAACTCCGTGTCTTGATTGTCAAAAGAACAAAAATAACTCCGTCTGTATAGCGATTGTATTAAAAAACTCATGTAGATTAGTGCTTATTGACAGTATTAGTAATAGAACTAGCGTACAAAAGGATCACTCCTGAACAAAATACAAGTTTAGGTATAACAAATCACTGTCGATACGATATTCAAATACGCGCGAGACAATATGTCGAGCATGCTAGCCGAGTGGCAACCGACTGCCATTTGCTTACCAATAGGCGGGCCGGCCGATCAGACCTAAGCTGTGAAATGACACCCCCCTGCTTAGGTATATCACGTTTAGACAGAACTAACATACCATCGAAATTACCCAAATAAATTATAGATTGAGAATATTGAGAACCACTGACAATCTCCATAGAAAAGCAACATCGGCTAAATCCGAATCATTTTTGATTCGGATTTACCCATCTTCGGGTAATTTCAATAAAAACAGAAAAAGATACCTAGGATGCGCGAACCCATTAAAAACTATATTAAAAACGAAAATCTATTAAACAAAAAAACAATCAGTTAAATAACTTACCAAATTTCTGAGATAACAATGTTCGTGTAATTTCCGATAACTAGAAAACGCGCGAAAAATGACACACTGCAAGAAATGCGGCGTTGTGACTCGTACATTTACAAGTAGCGACTTGAGTCAACAGAAGCGGGGGGAGTATTAAACTGGCGTCTAGGTAAATGTTGCCACATTATAAGATATCGTCGCGTTTGGTAGGAAATTGAAATTTTCGGAATATGCCGATTTTCGACATTACCCGAATGCACCTTACTGTTTGTATTTGGCTGATTTTGATATCATTAAATAGATGATATTTTATAAAAGAAAAATAAAAAGTAAAAACGATTTCCCGCCACTTTTCAATTGTTTTTCTCTCGGTCAAAATGAGTGAATTTTGTTGGAGTAAGTATAGCAAAAACAAATCGATCCTACTTCAACACTATCGTCTTTCTCTTTCTAATTGATAATAGTACATTACTTCAGAGGGAAGAAAGTGACAGTTCCATACCGAGATTATGGCATTTGCGCCACGAGCTTGCGAGGGGCGCAAACCATTTGAGGTATGGAGCTGTACTTTATCCTGAGGGATGTATAGTGCTTTTTATTACACCTACGAGGAAAATTATGGACATAAATGCATAGAAATGTTTATATTTAGTTAAAAGTACAATTATTAAAAGTGCAGCAATTTTTTACACGACGCCTTAGTAACAAAAAATACTTAGGTACACGTTGAAGTGTATCAAAATCATACATAATCAGTCTATAATGTTCCGACTGGTGAGACACAGGCCTCCTTTCTGTTCTCAAACTCAAACCATTTATTTTCAATTAAACCATTTACAGGCACTTTTGAATTGTTAAGAAGTCCGCGTTTTATATACAAAAATAATTTCGTTTTTAATTTTCTGTATGCTCCAAGGAGGTTGGTAACTGGTAAAAAAAAAAACTGTATGTGGCCAGTAACAATTTACTTGAAATTTAATTAGTAGACAGTTAAAGTATGACTGCTGACAAATTAAAAAAAAAGAAAAACCGGGTATGTAATGGAATTTCGTACATACTTCCCACCCTTGGGTCGGAAGGATTTTCATACAAACTTCCATACCTTGGGATGAAGGGATTTGAAGGGCGGGAAAAAGGCGTTTCTTCCCTCTAATTGGTATAATTAGTATGTATTTTCAGAGCAGGTGTGATAAATAGTACATTACTTCAGAGGGAAGAAAGTGACAGTTCCATACCGAGATTATGGCATTTGCGCCACGAGCTTGCGAGGGGCGCAAACCATTTGAGGTATGGAACTGTACTTTATCCTGAGGGATGTATAGTGCCTTTTATTACACCTACGAGGAAAATTATGGACATAAATGCATAGAAATGTTTATATTTAGTTAAAAGTACAATTATTAAAAGTGCAGCTATTTTTTACACGACGCCTTAGTAACAAAAAATACTTAGGTACACGTTGAAGTGTATCAAAATCATACATAATCAGTCTATAATGTTCCCACTGGTGAGACACAGGCCTCCTTTCTGTTCTCAAACTCAAACCATTTATTTTCAATTAAACCATTTACAGGCACTTTTGAATGTTAAGAAGTCCGCGTTTTATATACAAAAATAATTTCGTTTTTAATTTTCTGTATGCACCAAGGAGGTTGGTAACTGGTAAAAAAAAAACTGTATGTGGCCAGTAACAATTTACTTGAAATTTAATGAGCTCTTTTCAAATTGACATAAGAAAAAAAAAAGTTTTCTATATCCCCGATAGATGGCATAGCTTAAAACTAAAATGTGCCGTGAA
Organism: Luperina nickerlii; assembly: GCA_963855955.1. Lineage (NCBI taxonomy): Eukaryota > Metazoa > Arthropoda > Insecta > Lepidoptera > Noctuidae > Luperina > Luperina nickerlii. Next base: position 254,995 of record OY979665.1, read on the forward strand.
AGCCGTGAAAAAAGTTCAAGCAACATTAAATATATTTTTTTTAACTGCCTACATCTACTACGTTGATCTGACATGGCTAGCCCGTGCTGTGTACAATACTGTACAAATATCGGCACGCACTTTTTTCCTAAGAACGAAGTGCGAAAGACCCAATGGATACAAGCCATCAAATACAAGCATGTTATACGAAAAACTTCACGGATATGCTCTGCTCATTTTCGTCCAGCCAATTTTGCTGTAACTCCTACTTCTTTTACAAAATTAGGTAAGTAAATTGTTGGTTAGATAAGTACTTAAGCACTGTGATAAGCACAATATTTCAATACAAGACCGGATCCAGGGGAAGAAAGTCATGATCCCTCTCAGCTCGTCAAATGTATGTAAGTACTTTTGTGAGCGGAAAAAGCTACTACAGCCCCTGCCATGCCAGCATAGACCCACTAACAGAGCATAGAATGCTTCAGTCAGTAAATACACATAAGTAATAAAATAAATTAATAAATTATGCCCCTCTATCAATCTGATTATAGTTATATTTATTTACAGATCGTGCTCCTAAAATATTGAAAAGAAATGCTGTTCCATCTATATTTCCATGGAATCGGGAACACAACAGAGTTATGCGATAGCCTAGTTGGTCAGGTCAGAGGCAGCGGAATCCAGTATGCGTTTGCGAGGTCGATCAAGTCTGAGGCAGCGGAATCCAATATACGATAGCAAGGTCGGTCAAGTTAGGTAGGCAAAATTCAAAGTCCGGTACAAAGCGCTTATCAATTCACAGAAGTCCAAAATAAAACACCACGATAGATTATGCTCACAAGACAACGTCAAATCGAAGTGAGTGAAAACAAATAATAACCAAACGTCAAACTAGTGATAAACTTTTTACTCATAGCTTAAGCAAAGATATCAAATTTATGCAGCCAATTTTGACAGATCATTTTTTACTAGAGCCATCTATGGGAGCTTTTGAAAACTTTTTTTTTTTAATCATGCTATTGAAAAGACCTCATTAGTAGACAGTTAAAGTCTCTTGGCAGTATGACTGCTGACAAATTAAAAAAAAAAGAAAAACCGGGTATGTAATGGAATTTCATACATACTTCCCACCCTTGGGTCGGAAGGATTTTCATACAAACTTCCATACCTTGGGATGAAAGGATTTGAAGGGCGGGATAAAGGCGTTTCTTCCCTCTAATTGGTATAATTACTATTATTATTATTATTTTACTTTAACTGTCTACTAATTAAATTTCAAGTAAATTGTTACTGGCCACATACAGTTTTTGAAGTGAAAACTTCTTTAGCGGCGCTGTGTACTTTTTTTGGAATGGGTAAAAACTTCTAAACTCGCGTCAGGTCACGTGACCCTGATCGAAAATTCGTAAGACGTAAAACGTAAGACGTAAAACGTAAGACGCGCGTTGTTGAGGACAGCGCCATCTATGCACATCGGGAAGAACTACGAGGGCCTCGCGTACTAACTACGTAGTTCATCCAACAACGACGAGATGGCGCTGAACTACGGATATATAACTGACGACGAGCTCAAATACATTTTATGTACAAGGCCAATAGTATGTAAAAATGTAATTAATATCAATCGTACCATCTACGTCCTCTTCTAATACGCCTCTGCAAACATTATGGTAATCGAACAAAGGTAACATTGTGTAAAATTTCATACAGGCTCCTTATTAGTTTATCTAGTTACCACTTTAGAAATGATTAACGAAGCACTGCCGCGACCAACACCACGAACTGAAGTCTATCCTGTGTGCTTATTTGTAAATCTGAATAAATTCCTTTCACGAGAAGAATAAACCAGTCACTTTGGTCATCATACCTGATTTGCAAAAAACCCTATAAAATAAGGAACACACCTTAACACGCGTGTTTTGTTTATAAGACGATTCACAAAATACACTCGTAATTGTTCAAGTTTTCACTTCTGTCGGCACTACCGGAGTGCCAGTGTTTTTTTTTTACCAGTTACCAACCTCCTTGGTGCATACAGAAAATTAAAAACGAAATTATTTTTGTATATAAAACGCGGACTTCTTAACAATTCAAAAGTGCCTGTAAATGGTTTAATTGAAAATAAATGGTTTGAGTTTGAGAACAGAAAGGAGGCCTGTGTCTCACCAGTGGGAACATTATAGACTGATTATATGATTTTGATACACTTCAACGTGTACCTAAGTATTTTTTGTTACTAAGGCGTCGTGTAAAAAATAGCTGCACTTTTAATAATAATTGTACTTTTAACTAAATATAAACATTTCTATGCATTTATGTCCATTATTTTCCTCGTAGGTGTAATAAAAGGCACTATACATCCCTCAGGATAAAGTACAGTTCCATACCTCAAATGCCATAATCTCGGTATGGAACTGTCACTTTCTTCCCTCTGAAGTAATGTACTATTTCATTTCTCATACTCGGAAAGTAGTGTTTGTTTGATCCGAATAGCGGGTGAAGACGCTGCTTCCCACCTTTGGGCGGGAAAGACTCATAGTAATTGCTTCCCTCCCTAGGGCGGGAATTATTTTTAAAAATAGAACTAAATTTGGTTAGGTAGTCAGCTACGAATATTTTTACATAATTAAGAAAAATGCTGCAGTCTTGTGGGTGTATAAACAGCCAGTCTGTATAAACAGCCAGAGACTCGGGCTATAGCAGGCTATAGCCGTATAAATACCTCGTATGGGCAGTGTGGTCGCGTGCTGTACAAATAATATCGGTCGGGGTAAAAGTATTTCGTTTTTTTTATTCAAATTCAAGACATTTTTTTTTTCACGACTTTAATGCAAAGTATTAGAGAGTGCTGTATGATCGAAAAAAATTTTTGCCTCCTTTCTGCAACTGTTTCTATTGTTATAAGTGAAAGTCAAATCATTTATTTCAAATAGGCACATTAAAGGCACTTTTGAACGTCAAAACTTACAGTAAAACTGAATTGATTCTAGTCGCCCATTCCAAAAGGTAGTTTTCGTATGGAGAAGAATGGGCAAGAAACTCCACCGTTACTCTTTTAAAATGTTTTACAGGGTTTGTATACTTAATATAATTATATGTGAAGACGATGCACTTAGACTAAAAGATGTCTACCCCAAAAAAATAAAAAGAATTAACAATGAAGCAATTATTTTACAGGTAAATCAATTATGTGATAGATACATGGTGCTCACATACTTCCAAATTATTTACAAATATTGGAAAAGTAGATGATTTTTCTAGAATTTTAACAAGTGTGTGAGTTACTGTAGTCACAGATTGTAAAAATCAATGTCATAAAAATTTTAAAAATATAAATTAAATTAGGAACCAGTTTGATTTTGTCTAGATACTCGATTGTCCTATGGAGCAGGACCCGCTTTTTTTCAAGCATCCTTATCTTGGATATAATCCTCTAATTTGTAATATCTTTGTTTACATAGTGTACTTTTAATATACATATACTCCTGCTAGTATAAAACCTACTTGATCTATGTACATACCATTGTTTAGATAATTTAATGGAGATTAATTCTGTTCAAAAATTGATTGAATGCAGTAGCAACCTGAGTCAGAATTTTCTGAGGCGATTAGTACACTATCACTTGATTTGAAAAATACTTTGAGCGAGTGGAGACTCGACATGGATGCCAGATTATCTATAATATCTGATAGCGTAGCCAATATAACATCAGCATTAGCTGCTCTAACGCAAGTCACTACTGCAATAAAAAGCGATGTAAGTTTTCTCCGCTCAGAACAGCTGTCTATCAAACAAACCATTAAAAAACAAGACGAGAAACATAATGCTCTGTCACAAGAACTAGTCGAAATACGTAAGTCGGTTCAACATACCATGGACGAGCAAACTGACATCCAGGAGCAAGTCGCTGATTTGAAAAGACACAGTAAAAATATGGCGGACTTGCAAATTACTATGGCTGGGCTAGTTGCTAAAGTAGACTACATGGAACAAAGCGCTCGGAGTTGCAATATTGAGATTTGTAACATACCTGAAAGGCGAGGTGAAAATCTGGTCACCCTAATAGAAAACATTGGTTCTAAAATAAATTTTAAAATAATGCAGAAAGACGTAGTAGCCGTACATCGCGTCCCCCATGCTCATGAACAAAACGATAGACCCAAAAACATTATTGTGAAGTTTACTTCCCGAATACTCAGAGACAACATCCTCAGCGCCTGTAGATTATTTAAGAACCTGAACGCGGATTTACTAGGCTTCTCAAACTCAAAATTACCCATTTACGTTCATGAACATTTGACCCTGAAAAATAAGCAGTTATTTCGGGAATGTCGTAATGCAGCCACCATGCATAACTTCAAGTTCGTGTGGGTCAAGAACGGCACCATTCTTGCTAGAGAAAAGGAAGGAGCGAGAGCATTTGCCATCAAATCTACGCAAGACGTTGGTAAAATTAAACCCGCCTCGCCAGCAGCTGGGTCTTCTGTTTCTAGTCATTGACACTGTCAACATTCAGGACTACAAACCGTACCTACCGATTCTCTTATATTTGTTTTGCCAATTCCCGATATTTATTATTTTTTCATTGTATTTTATCTACCTCATTGATTGCTTTGCGTACGCTTACTTTTTTCACTCAATGTTTATCAAACTGCAACTCTTCTTTAAGTTATTATTGGTTTATGTCTATATGCTCAAGCTTTTGTTTCATTTGCCACTATATTGCCTATATTACATCGCTGTCGTGTTGCACATTTCGCTCGTTGTCATGAAGGCTTTATTAATGTATTATAATATTATCATACTTATTTGTAGTACTTTCTTCAGTAATGGATGATCAGTCTCTTACTGTTTACTATCAGAACTGTAGGGGAGTTCGCACCAAACTGCATAAGTTATACGTAAATATTCTGGCTAATTGCTACGACGTTATTGTCCTAACGGAAACCTGGCTTACGCCGGAGATATCTGACGCTGAATTCATTGATGATCGCTACACTGTACATAGGTGCGACCGCGACCGTGAAGCCACTGGTAAGAAGGAAGGAGGTGGAACCCTGGTAGCGATTCTAAAATCACTATGTGCGGTTAGAATCAACCCTGTTGCAGCTTTATATGCCGACATTGAATATGTTATTATTCAGATACCTAGCATAAATAGGGGTAAATTGCATATGATAAGTGCAGCTTATGTGCCACCAAAAACTCCGGATTCTGTCTATGATGCCTACTTTCAAATGTTGGATGCCTACCTTGACGATACTGACGTTGAACGCTTCTACTTGATTGGTGATTTCAATTTACCTGCTCTTAATTGGGTTACCAACATCAGTAATCAGTCCACCTTTGGTCAGGTCTGCGGAAATAACATCCCTGTGGGTGGAGTTGTGAGTAATTTTCTGTACACACATAATGCTATTCAGTACAACACACATAAAAACATAAGTAATAATATACTCGATCTCTTTATCAGTAATGGTGACTGCACAGTGTGCGAAACTAACGACCTTTTATTGCCTCCTGATCAATATCATCCCCCGTTTTATGTATTGATTCCCTTCCAGACACGAAACAGTAACATGAGACGTAATACAATTAAAAGATTTAACTATTATAAAGCGAATTACGACGATATTAACCAAGATTTATCGGAAATAAACTGGGAGTCTTCTCTACTTAACTGCTCTGTAGAAGAATCACTGGAGGTCTTTTACAATATCATTTTTAATGTTATCAAAACACATATTCCTTTAACATCAGTAAAGTCATCGAGGTTTCCAGTTTGGTTTTCACCGGCTCTCATACATATTTTTAGGAACAAGTGTAGAGCTTGGATAAAGTGGAAAAAATATAAAAATTTGTCAGATTATGAACAGTTTTCGCTTTTCAGAATACATTTACGTGCAGTGCGTAAGCAACCGTTGTTTGCAGTGAGAGCGTGTCGAACAAATGCTGGTGTTCGAGCTCCGTTGCGACGTCTTGTTGACAATTATAATAAACACTTTCTTGGCATCGATTTATTCTGTGCAACACGTGTAAAATTCCGAAACTTGACTCACGAGGCAATTAAACAATTAGACATCTTGTCCTTTAATTCTTAGATTATTGTAGGTAAATGTGTCATAATCAGTGCACTTACTTTTAATTATTCAAAAGTTTATAATAACTGTTTTATTTTCATTTATATGTTTGGTACCTTTAACTTCTCTTTGAAGCGTGTTATTAATATTTTACTTGTATTCTGTGAATAACGCTGCTGATTACATAATTGTTAATTTTAAGTTTTATGTCTCTATATTTTATTATGTAATTGTTTGTTGTTCCAAATAAAATAAAATAAAATAAAATAAAATAAAATAAAATAAAATAAAAATAAAATAGAAACGAACAAAACATCAAAATATTTGAAAAAAAAAATCCGTCTGTCAATGTGAAACCTGAAAACATTGTATCTTGCGAAAAAATCAATTAATTGAGTAAATTTTTTTAATGGATTTTTCACCCATAGGAGGAACCCTATTGGAAATGGCTCCTTTATTCAAAATACATAGTTTAATTATAATTAATAAAAAACAAACTAATGTAATATCACTATATCTATGGTTTTTTATACGATCAAATGAGCATTATGAGTCGTGCACTTTTGGATTTTCCATCACGTGTCAGAACTTCCGGCGATAGGTTCTCGCATTCTCTTCGGATATTCTCTCTAAGGGCTTCAAGAGTCTGAGGCTTGTTTACATAAACCCGGGACTTAAAATAACCCCACACAAAAAGTCTGGAGTGGTCAAATCGGGTGATCTGGCCGGTCAGTGCAAACCACCAAAGCGAGAGAATATGTTAGTCGGACTCAAATATCACATTCGGTGTTCCCCAGGGAAGCGTGCTTGGGCCTACGCTTTTTCTCCTTTATATACGACTTACGCAACCTCAGAATCAGTAGGTAATGCTAAGTGTTTTCCTATGCTGATGACACCGCTGTCGTTTTTGCCGGGAATACCTGGCATGATATTGCGCTGAGTGCTGACCCAGGTATATACATGGCTGTGACGTCCTCTCATCACTGGGGTAAGTATTAGATGTAATAAAACACTAGGTATTGTGCTATTTCGCAATAGTCGTGGTGCACGTCCGCTCGGCTTAGCAGCACGTTCGCTTCTGCCCCCCACCTCGCGCCCCGCGCCCACGACTATTATCATTTATTTATACATTGTTATTATACACTAATCATCACACCTTTCCCTTTTTAACAAATTCAGTGGGTACAACTACAAAATAGTATTTAAAAAAAAACCAGCAATAGTTTAAAAACATCAAAAAAAAATATAGACATTTTTTCCATGATTTAGTTTAATTGGAGTAGTTAGTAATTATAATTCACTATCGACACTGCTTTCACTGATGTTGTCCGAATCAATTTTATTATCTTCACATACTTTCCATTGGCCTTCAATTCTTTTTAAATTAATATTGTGTCTCCTCAATTCTTGTCCTGTCTCGTCGTTCCTTTTATTATATTCCGGCCCATTACAGTTAATAACAGTGTGTGTCGTTGGATTAAAGTTTGTAGAAAGTTTGTTTTCTTTTACCATATTCTTGACATACACCTTTTCTCCAATTCATATATCTACATCTCCTGCTTTTCTATTCCTATCCCCATATTCCTTTCCTTTTTCTTTCATTATTTTGTCTTTGTCATTGATTTCGGAATTTGAGGCCGATTCTAAATCTGTAAACGAAGGTATTTTGTCCCTAAATTGTCTACCGAAAAATAACTCGGACGGAGTTTTACCGGTGGTTGAGTGAGGAGTACTATTGTACATCGTGAGATATAATAACAAGTCATCATACCAATTTGACTTGGGGGGGTTTGTGTTTGCAAATTTATGTTTTGGTTTCAGCAACACGCTTCGCTGCTTACTTGCTTGCTTGGCTTGGTTTTGTAGACGCAAACCTACCTTGCTCCCTCCATCAGAGGTGGCAGGGTGGCGTGGTCTTGAGGGAGAGCGCAGCGGTCGTGTAGATCCTCAAGGCAAGTCTGGTGATGTTCCTTCCCGAGGTTGCTCCCCGTTATTGGTCTAATTCCATATGAATTAGACGTAACAGAAATCACCGGGCGACTTACCTCAGGGGTGGCGAGGTCATGCCTCTGGGTGTCCACCATCAAACAAGAACAGATATGGACAGCAATGACCTCCCGCGTGTTTGTGCCGTGCGCGGGGACCCGTACGGAGGGATGAAGGAATCTTGGTGGTTGAGTGGAGCAGGTTGCACACAACACACCACTTTGGCCCGGATTTCCTCTTACACGGGAGGTAGTGGGGTAGCTACCTACTATCAACCGGCTGAGGCATCCCGTAAGAGGGTTGTCAAGCGAGGATCGGCCTGGTTGGGGGGTTCGGTGCAGAAACCAAGGTGCAACCCTTGGTCGTCGTCCGCTACCAGGTCGCGGGGCAGAGGTCTCGCGTCAGAGGGGGCGCGCGTGTCAGGGCGCAATGTCCTTGACATAGGGCCAAACAGATACGTCGGCACGCGCGAACATTCCTTTCGCGAGATGTCGCATAAACTCATCCAGGCTCTCAATCCCGAGATCTTTCTGGATGATGTCGCTCCTAACAGCGAGGGGCGTCGATTATTGTCCGCAGCGCGAGACTCTGTTGCGCGCGGAGCAGCTTGCGGTTCGTCTCGCTAGTGAGGGCGAACCATGCCGGAGCGGCGTACGTCAAGATTGGGCGCACGTACAACTTGTACACGCCCAACTTGATGCGCGCCGGGATGCGGAACGAGAGCACTGGTTTGAGCAGGTTGCGGGCTACCCTACCCCGTGCGGCGACCGAGCGAACGTGTGGCCCCATCGTGAGCCGACGGTCGATGGTGATCTCCAGGTATTTGACCTGGGGCGACCACGCGACGTCGGCTCCTTGTAGCTTCAGGGGTGGCGGGATGGGCGCTGATCCAGTGACTATCGCCTGCGTCTTACCCACGTTCACCGACAGCCGCCACTTGCACAACCAGTCGGGAAGGAGCTCCAGGGCGCACTGCATTTTGACCACCGCGTACTTCACATTAAGTGAAGTGGTGATATACGCGGCGTCGTCAGCATACAGCGCGAGCATCGCTTCCTGTGTAGTGGGGATGTCGTCCGTGTATCGTGAGTAACACGCAGGCGACATGCAGCCCTGCGCAGCGTTGCCCTGCGGCACACCCGCCATGACGGGATGTGCGCTAGACAGCGCTCCGTCGACCACCACCCTGAAGGACCTGTGGGACAGAAAGGAGGAGACCACCTGCACGACGCGACGGGGCGGGCCTGACGTGGCCAGCTTATATACCAGGCCACCGTGCCATACTCGGTCGATAGCTTTCTCCATGTCAAGGAATACTGCTACCGAGTACTCCTTCTTTTTGTGAGCAGCTACGAGGTGGTGCAGTACCCTCGACAGCTGGAGCGTCATGGTATGTTCCACCCGAACACCAAATTGTTCCGGACGCGGTGAGATGTGCGGCTGGAGGTATCGCAGCAGGAGTGCTTCGAACTCCTTGGAGACCGTCGGCAGCAGTGTGATCGGCCGATAGCTCTCCGGCTTCAGTATGTCTTTCTCCGCTTTGGACGCCTTGGAGTACCGCCGTAAACAGGCGCGCCAGCGCTGCTACCATACGGTAGGGCAGGCGGCGCAGCATTGCGTTCGTGATACCGTCGGCTCCGGGGGCCTTCATCGGCTTCGTTCTAAGGATGGCGGGTCTGACTGCGCCAGGCAAGAAGAAAACTGGTTCCTCATCGGGAGCTATCGGCGCTGCGAAGTAGTCTCCCAGGTGTTTCTCGACTGCTGCGACATGGTCGGTATCGCTGGTCGGGTTTGGGCGGAACTGACGCTCCAGGTGTTCGAAGACCTCCGCCCGGTCCTCCGCTACGTATTTAAGCGCCCCGTCGTTATTTAGCAGCGGTCGCACCGGGGCTGGGGTATTCGTGCGCTGGTAGCACAACTTGTGCAGAGACGGCCAGCTGTCTGTGGCGGCATCTATTCGATCCTCCCAGTCCGCGGTGGTGTGCGCCTGTAACTCTGTGCCCCGCTTGCGGCAGGGTCGGCCCTAGGAATCTCCTCCTGGGTCGCCGGGGGGGTTGGGCTTCTTCCCTTTTCCCTTCCCCCAGCGCCTCTACTTCCTTCGCTTTGAGGAGGTGGCTTGGGTGGGCCTGTTGACTGCCACCACTTCGGGCCTCTTCCTCCACCATTTGCGGCTTCTCGATGGCCGCTTGAGGCCGGCGTGCAGTGGCCGTGATGGCGGCAGTTCCCACTCGCTTGGTCCGGATCTCTGCCTGGAACACGGGGCACTTTGCGTTACACGCGAGGTGCGGGCCACCGCAATTTACGCAGGTGGCCGGCTCCTCGCGCGGGCGCTGACAGTCACGTGCCGCGTGTTCACCTCCGCATCGCACACAAGCGAGCGGTCGGTGACACTGGTGCGACCTGTGCCTGAATTTTTGGTACCGGTGGCACTGGGCGGGCCTACGTTTGCCCCGCCAAGCCTCTATCTTGACACCACGCACGTACATGAACACGGTGGTGTCGAAGATAGCCTGGACGTCAGGTGTCTTTCAGTATGGCGTGAAATACACAGCAGAGTCTTCCTTGTGCGCCCTTGATGTGCCGCACGTACTTCGGCTGGTACCCCAACGCCCGGAGTTCCTCCTCTATCTCCTGGGGGTTGGTGTCAGCCGGCAGCCCCCTGATGGCGATCTTCATGCTTCGTTCCGCTGGCAGGGAGTAGGCGAACTAAGACACGCCGTTCTCTTTCTTCAGGCCCGTCAGGTAACGCTGGACCAGCCTGTATTCGTCCTCTGTGTCGGGGGTGAAGCGTACTCCACCCCCGCAAGGACACCGTGTTCGGAGGCCGGCCCAGCTTTGCGGCGATAGCCCGGAAATGGGCAGCCTAGTTTGTTAGCCTCTCCACGACCAACAGCGGGTACCTCAGCTTCTTCTTGTTTTTTTCTGGCTTCTACTCCGTCGTTGTCGGGGCACCGGGAGCGGCAGCAGGGGGTGCAGTATCGGTGAGGAGGGCAAGAGGTACGTCAACATCACTTACCCCCGTTGATGTAGGTGGGGTGACTGTGACGGCGACGGCGGCGTGCGCTGCGTCACGTCGGCGAAGTTGGGCGAGACGGGCGTGGCCAGACCCCGCGGCACGCGTTCGCGCTGTGGCCGCGGCGGGTCGAGACAGTATCGATTCGGCTCTTCCTTGGCGGCGGTCTCCCCGGAGCTTCTCCGGTGCCGCTGGGGTCTGGGCTCAAGCTGAAATTCGAATCCGAACCCCAGCGGCGGTGGTATCGGCGACATCGCAGACGTCTGCGGCGCAGACGCAGACCCTCGGAGGGCCGTCACCCGGATCGCGGGGACGTATTTCGCGACACGTCATCGCGACCGGACGCGGCCGAGCCCACCGATACTAGCGACATGCTCGACCCCACGCGTGAGGAGCATGCCGACAGCATCACGGGCGAATCGAAGGCGGAGGTCCTGGGGGGCGCCGATGAGTCGGGCGCCTGCCGCTCCCGGTCAGTCATCGCCGGTCCCGCCAGCGAGAGGCGGGGGCCGGGGGCGGCGGTGCGGGGAGCTGGCACGGCTGGTTTAGGTGTCCCCGCCGGCAGGCAGCTCCGGAGGACGCGGGCGGAGACACAAAACTTGGGTGCGCGGCGGTGCGCGCCGGGAGTACGCGGGTGGTGGGGTGGTATGCACTGGCAGCGCGGCGGCTCTCGTGGTTGGCGCAGAGGTGCGCGCGGGCGCCGCGGCTCGCGTGGTTTGCGCAGAGGTGCGCGCGGGCGCCGCGGCTCGGGCCATGGGCGCAGTCGAATGCACGGGTGGCACTATGGCGCGCAGCCTGGGTTTGCGGCCGGCTCCGAGGCATGTATAGGCACCGGGCGGAACGCTGCTAGGCGGATTGGGACCGCACGCTGCCGGCTCGATGACGGCGTGGGCGGAACGCGCACAGGCGCCGATGTCGTCGGTGGGCCGGCAGCTACAGCGGTCTCCGTTCCCACTCTCCCCCCTCTTCTCCTTTGCTCCTCCTCCTTCTTCTCCTTGGGACCTCGGGTTGGTCCGGCCGGCGGCGCACCGGACGATGCATCGCCGATATTCGGCAGAGACGTCGCCCGATTAACGCCGGATGGAACTCCTGAGATCCGGCATCGCGGCCCAGAGAGCCGCGCGTGCCGGGCTTCGGCATCCCGGAGGTGTCGCCTCCGCGACTGCTACGGCGGGGATCCGCCGGGCAGCGCAGTGTGGCTCCCCCTGTGTTTGCACGAGTGAGCTAGGTAGCTCGCGCAAACACAAGTTGAACGAGATAAAATTTCGCGGTCCGCGCGGGAACAAACTAATAGCACAGTGTGGAGCGACCACAAGCCAATCTAGTCCCTCGCCGCTTCACTGCTTGCTCTTTTATACTGGTAGCAAAACAAGTCGAGCAGTGGGGCGGTGGGAGAAGTCGAGTGACGTACTTGTCGATGGCGTGTTTCGGTGCACGTGTTGTTCACAGCTTAGAGAAATGGCGCATGGCAATGCCGCCGACAAATGTATTTTCTTTCTTTGTAAACATATAAACAAACAACAGTGTTCTCAATGACGATAGAAGCAAACGTTTAATCTGAAAGATAACTATCTGGAGAAAACCCGGTGACGTCACCGTCCGACATGTCCGGACGTCCACTCGGGCGAAGTGTCGCTCGCAATTGATAGCGGATTATCATCCAACAGACACAACGTTGGAGCAGCTACGCTCTCGTAGCGGTTCACCGATCAGCTGCGCCTGGCCATGAGCTTGCTACACGTGAAATACGTAATTAATTTTAAATTATTTGGGCAGTAAAAGTAAATATTATTGACACCGGAAAAATTCGAGAGATGACTGCCATGATGAGGTCACCTAACACGGAACGAGTATCATCTTACTTAAAGGCATTGTTTACGGAGAGCTCGCTGCCGGTCGCCGGTCGCCGGCTGTAATTAGTGACAGGCAATAATTGCCCACCGGTCGCCCCCCCTGCCCCCCAGCCCCTCGCCCACGCGGCCGGCAGCTCCAAGCTTTGAAACACGATTCTTAGCGCTAATTGAGTTACAGTTAGACGACTCTTCTCTGAACTTCTTACGGAGGTTTAGCTGCGAGCTGCGACCGGAGACTGTGACGTTTAGAAATATAACAAAGACGAGTTTTTTCTATTAATTCTGAGAAACGATTGGTTTCAAGTTGCAGATATCTGACAATAAATGGACGTAAACTTACTTGGGACTAATTCAATAAAACCCCGACAAAAAATAATCAGCAGCAGTCGGGGGACCTCTTAGAATAGAAGGTGTTCTACAGAACGGTCCCCCGACTTCCATTTGAATTTATCTGTTTTAGTCTCGTTACATAAATTCTTTAAGTCAAAGTTTTTTTAATTATTTAATCATTTTCCAATTCCATTTAACCGTCGTGGGTTTAAAAAAAAATTACCTTTTTTGTTCTATTTGTGGCTATTTTTTCATAGTGTTTTTAACTTGTTTTAGTCTTTTTTTTATTTATTTTTTTATTATTATTTCGTGTTGAATTCGTTCATACTATTTTTTTATTATTATTTCGTGTCGGCGGTTTTTTAAATTTTTATTTCAACCTTTTTGTAGAGATTGCTTAATTTTTTATTTCATGCTTTTTGTAGGGACTCCTTTTTTTCTTGCATTTTAAGATTCAGGTAATTTGGTATTTAATGGTTTTTTATCAGTAAAAAAATATTTATTAATTTACAGTTGAAGAATAATTTTTAAGACGGAACAGATTTTTTTGTTTTATTATATCCTTTTTCTAGTTCTTCCTTTAGTTATTCAACTTTCGTAGAAGTATTTCATAGCTATTAGATATCTTAGGTATTTCAGATCTAGTTTATAAAATGAGACTGCGACACTATCTGATGTAGAAATACGTTTGTTAACTAGGATAATTCCATTCGTAAAAATGGTCAAACTCAGTGGTCGTAGGTACCAGTCATCACTCCACTTTCCTCATTAATCTAGGGCATTCATCATCAGACAAAAAAATATTTTTCACGTTTTTAGTTTTCATTTCGTTAGTTTTTATTCCTCATTCCCTTTCAATATAGGGTACAGTATTCTACTTGTCAAGCCCTTTCATTTGATATCTATATTGAAGGAATTGTCAAAAAAAAATGCAATTAGGTACCCATATTGAGGGAGTTGTGAAAAAAAAATGTAATTCGCCATTTTGTGGTGGCGGTCATCTTTGATTTGAAATTTATAGAAAGAAAGAAAGAAAGAAAGAAAATACGTTTATACGTACGTACGTACGTTTGTACGTTTTTTTTACGTTTATCATAGTGTATAGTATTCTACTAGTCAAGCCCTTTCATTTGATGCATATATTGAAGGAGTTGTGAAAAAATATGTAATCCACACACACAGACAAACACACACACACACACAAACACACACACACAAACACACACACACACACACACACACACACAAGCACACACACAGACACATCAAACTTATAACACCCCGTCGTTTTTAAGTCGGGGGTTAAAAACATGAATTATGGATGAAGTCGATAGCAAGTGCTAATGACCTTCTTGAAACAGACTTGCTAATAAAAGCCAACTACTTACAATAACTTATTACGTCGCATCCTACTCAGTTATTACATACCTATTATATTTCGTTCAGTGTAATAGCCGAGTCTGTCATGGCCGGTTGTAACTAAAATCATCCAGGAGCTCGCTGTGGTACATTTCGCTGGACTACAGACACGTTTGTATATAATAATATACATGTAGACATCATGTACAGCATGTACTTAAGTAGTCACTAAGTATTCGTGGGACATATCCACTGTGAGTAATCGTCCGTGTGCTCCCAGGCGCAGGCGAGACAGTTCGCGACTCGCTATAGGTAGCTGAATACAAAATGTGATGTAACGTACATAGAGTCCGGTGCACTTATTATAATTATTCGAAACCAAAATAAATGAGACATAGATAATTCACGTTCAAGTTGTAAAGCGGAGTGAGCACTGAGCACAGAAAGTGAGCGAACATTGGAAATATGACATTAATATTTTTATTAAACGAAACGAATTTACTTTGCAGTTTTAAAAACACGCGTAAAAATCTAGCGGACCCAGCGAGTGGGGGGAAGGGGCGCAGGGGGGACTAATCGGAATGTTTCAGAGACGAAGCGAGTTTTATAATTATTGCGAAGAACTAGTACTTAAGGTGAATGGGTAGTTGAGACCGCGAAATTCAAATTTTCTTATGTTTTTTGCAATTTGCAGGTCAGTGTCAGGTTGTATCTTGATCAAAATATGATTCGCGACAATAGCAGGTACATATTTTAGAGAAGTATAATCATTAGAATCAATAATACATCTTTGTAAGTTAGATTTCTACCACTAACACTTTTCCATAAGAGATTGGTGGTTGGTGGTAGAAATCTAACTTAGAAAGATATATTAATGATTCTAATGATTATAATTCCTTAAATATGTACCTGTTATTGTCGCGAATCATATTTTGATCAAGATACAATCTGACACGACCTAAAAATTGCAAAAAACGTAAGAAAATTTGAATTTCGCGGTCTACTACTACCCATTCACCTTAATTAGTTTGTGCGGCACTGAATACAAATGACGGCAAACAGCACAGGAGGTTGTGGCGAGGCTTGTTGTGTTCACACGCTTTCATTATGCACAAACGATGCTCATTAACAAGAGTAGTTTAAAATGACTAAAATGAACCATTTTTTAACGATTATAATCTAGCTTTGAAACGATGAAGCAGAGTGTTGTCTGTAACTAGAGGCTTGGGAGCGTTCCCACACGCGGGGCGGCTAAGCTCGGCCGCTTATGCGGCGTACAAATTTAATATGGTTTCTAATATCTATGGGTCATCATTGTATTAAAATTAAATTATAGTCATTAGAATTAGAATTATAAATAATTTAAATATATTGAACAATCGTTGTAAAAGAGAATAATTATATAAGTCAAAATTAAATAAGGTCAAGGAGATGGGCAATAATGTCAAATATTTAGGGTAATTTTTCATTCATAAAATCTAAATCAACTTTGTACAATATTCTGACAAATAAATGAATTGTATTGTATTGTAAACATTAATCAGGAAACTGCACCACTACGGAATCCGGAACGCCTCTCTGGATCTTCTTACTTCTTACTTAACTGATAGGACTCAGAGAGTTGATGTTAATGGAAAAAGGTCACCTGGATCTGTAGTAAGAATGGAGGTCTCC
This sequence comes from Luperina nickerlii, assembly GCA_963855955.1. Lineage (NCBI taxonomy): Eukaryota > Metazoa > Arthropoda > Insecta > Lepidoptera > Noctuidae > Luperina > Luperina nickerlii. The sequence goes on from OY979665.1 coordinate 271,270, forward strand.
CAGGGCTCAATTCTCGGCCCATTTTTATTTATTATTTATATAAATGACTTGCCTTACCTCATAAGGGATAAACATGATATAGTGTTGTTTGCAGACGACACTTCACTTTTATTTAAAATCAAACGTCAGCAGCTGGTTAATGAGAATCTAAATAACGCCCTTGCAAAAGTAGTCATTCTGCATTCTGTAGTAGTAGTAAAGTAGTCATTCTGCATTCATTCATTCGGCATTCTGTTGTGGGGAAATGCCGCCGATATTCAGAAAATATATATTTTACAAAAAAGGGCAATTCGTTCCATTTATAAATTAAGTCCCAGACACCCTCAGAGACAAATTTAAAGAGATTAATATTATAATGACTGTGCCTTCTCAGTACATTTATGATAATCTTTTGTATGCACATAAAAATATTAATCTGTTTAAAAAATACAGTGATATCCATAACATAAATACTAGGAACATACACAAATTTGTTGTTCCTACAACAAGGCTCAAGAAAATAGGTGGCTAACTAATAGTTGCCAATGTATACGTTTTTATAATAAACTTCCTAGCCACATTCAAGAACTAAGCCTAGAAGTAGTACAATTTTATTCTCTTTTTTCAGTTCAACATAATATTTACATTATATTATTATGTAGGTATATTTACTGGAAAAAAATAACAAAATTAAATTCTAACTTAAATATAGAGATAATAATACAGATCCACCCGACCATCCATTTTCCCAGAGACGGTGGGATGAGCCACTCCGCAGAGTAAGTACAGAACAATTTACTCTACTCGTCTGCTACTACTGCGGAATGTGCGCGCCTGCTGGCTGTGGGTAGGTTCGGTCTAGAGTCGGGTCTTTGGCTTCATGCACTACTTTCGGCGAACATAGGCACTTTGTTCGACGACACTACTTTTCGCCTCGCTGCTTCACTACGACTAGGCACTCCTGTTCTCCCCATCGCTGTCACTGTGGCGAAGATGTCAACAGCCTCGGACACCACGGCCTGCCTTGCAGCCGAAGTGCGGGTCGCTTAGCGCGGCACGCGAACATTAATGACATCATCCGACGAGTTCTTGTGACCGTCGGCGTTCCAGCTGTATTAGAACCCAATTGCTTGGCACGCGACGATGGCAAGAGACCAGACGGTATGTCTTTATTTCCATGGTAGGTGGGTAGGCCTTTAGTGTGGGACGCAACGTGTGTCGATACTCTTGCGCCATCCCATCTTCCTGGATCGGCATGCTGTGCTGGCGCTGCTGCTGCGGCTGCGGAAAATCTCAAGCGGCGAAAATATGATAACCCTGGGGGTCCGAGTGCTCATGGTCTTTTTAAAGAAATTTCTAAACGGCTGGTTAACACTTCCCTTGACCCAAGGGCTGGCTTTTACCTCGGCCAGAGGCTAAGCATCGCCATAAACGTGGTAATGCCGCCAGTCTCTTGGGTACATTACCAGTCGACAGCGATGCGGTTGAATTTTTCGACGCTGTTTTTTAATTTCTGTATAGTTTTAGTTAGGTTAGAATTTAATTTTGTTATTTTTTTCAACTAAATATACCTACATAAATACTAACTAATAATAAATAACTGAATAAATTCAATTCTTTTTTAATGCGAAAACTATGCCAGAAAGCCTATTATTCTGTAAAAGACTATATTGAGGACAAAAAGGCTTGGGATTGAACTGCTCCAATAGGTTACAGTGAATATTGTTTTTATTTTGTTAAATATTTATTTACTTAAACAATGACATGTACATTTACTGTCTAAGGTATTATATTATTTTAATTAGGTACTGTGAATGTGAGGACTATGTGGGCCATTGTTTCCGTTTTAATCATGGTCTGGCAGTTTGAGTAATTAACGCGGCCTACCTAAATGTCTTTTCATTCGTATTGTTCGTCGAATCGTTGAGCTCCTCAAGTTCTGAGTTGAGCTGCACGATTTTTGACAAATGCGTGCACTGACTGGACAGGTCCGCTCAATCTGAGTGGTTCTTTCCTCAAAAGACCACTCCAGACACAAATCTACATGGTCTTCACATCATCTGACCAAGATTTAGAAGAGGTATTCATTCGGGCGCTGTGTGTGTGTTGACCTACGTATTTTGCCCTCTGTAAAATTTAATTTATAAAAATAGAAAAAGCTGTTATTATTGTGATAATTCACTATAATTAGTACAAATAAGTCTTCGAACAAGTCCAGAGTTGAAGTGAACTAAGTTTGTGTGTGAACTGTGTTTAAGTACCTACGTGATGTAAACAGTGCTGCTTACGCCGTTAATTAAATAATTGAACCTGTAAAGTGCCGTTAATTCTTATTAGCGAATTTAAATCATCTTGAAATCAGTGCGTGTTACGTGAAAAGTCTAAATCATTATCTTCTAATAATTTTGAGACTTCAATCAGTGATTTGCAAAATTTCGATTTTGCATTGTCATACTGTTATAACGGCCATAGTCCTGCGCACGCGCAATATTCGCTGCGCTGTCAGTACTGCCAACTTCCCGACAACGAAGTAGGCGCGGGCGTTCCAGCGACGATTATAGTGCGATCGGGTGCATTGGTAGTGAACGTGACTGGTGGCGCCACCCCAACCAATGAACTACCTGAACGATCAACTAAAGATGGCAGTGCAGGGCTCTTCTCCTAACTCGGCAACTAAATTAAATCCTCAAAATCTTCCAATTCACTATAATTCGGACTCGGCTCTCGACATTTCCAGTAAAACAGATTCTGATGATAATAATTATAACAACATAACTAAGCGGTTCAAACGCACGTTTGGAGATTACACAGAGCAGCCTGAATCCTCCATCGCTGAACTTAAATCGATGTTCGTTGAGTTCAAAGTCCAACAAGACCATAAGTTTGATCTGCTGAGCGGCACCTTGAACACTATTGCCACGCAAAACCAAGAGATCAAAAACTGTATTGGAACCCTCACGTCCCAACATCAAGAACTCCTTGCTAAAATTGTTAGCCTAGAAAAGGAAAATTGCGAATACAAAAACCGAATTACTACCCTAGAAAATCAAATTGACCTTCTCGAAAAGAATGTGCGCTGTACAACCATCGAAATTCGCAACTTACCTAAGCAGGAAATTGAAAACAAACAAGTCTTTTCCAATATAGTTCAAAACCTCGGCTCAGCACTGGGGCTTGAGACACCAATCGAGGGGTCGGAGATTAGAGATATCTACCGCTCAAAGTCCGAAGCCGTAGTGGTAGAATTTACTACAACAATGCGAAAGGAGTCTGTAATTTCTAAGTACATCTCGTTCAATAAATCTAGACGGGAACTTGGGGAACCACGTCTAAACTCGCAACACATCAACGTTCCGGGCGATTTACGTACACTATTTATTTCAGAGTATTTATCAACCAAAGCGAGAAGGTTATTCTATGTTGCGCGCCTAAATGTCAAGGATAAAAAGCTTGTTGCGGCCTGGACATCCTACGGGAAGGTCTACATCAAGAAAGAAGAAGGGTCATCGCCAGTGCGTATCAATGATGAGTCCGAATTAAACAAACTCATGTTGTGACTGGTAAATGTGCTTATTATTGATTGCTTTGAATTGTCATTATCTGTAATTTGGATTATGTCGTTCGTTAAATTTACTTACACTTATTTGTTACCTTATCTTATACCTAATTGCAGTCACAAACAACGTACACAACTTTCTGTTACACGCAATCAACACACATATTACACAACACACAATTTGAATCAAGATTTAGTAAGTCGAGCTGTTATCATCAATAGTAACTGTCTGTTTAAACATCCGATTCCACTTATCGTTTCACGTCATAACATTATAATGACAACAGCCGCCGAAATACCAGACCTGAGTGACAACCAACTTCAAAATACACTTAACAGGTCACGTTATAAACGTGACCAGCAATTTTCAATAATAATAGTTTCTCATGATGCAAAATATTGAAGCTATTCACTCGGATCTGGATTCCTTGGCCATGGCTCGAGTTATTAGATGTGATATAGATGATATAAAAACCCATGTAAGTCATAATAATCGCCATCTCAACATTCTCTCGCAAAATATACGTAGTATTTCATGCAATATGCCAAACTTTATTACACTTCTGCATAGGTCTTATGTAGCATGGGACGTGTTGGTTCTTTCTGAATGCTGGCTACGGTCAGCCAAGGCTATACACATGCTTGACAATTATAACTATGCATCAACCACTCTGCATAAGACACAAAATGAAGGAGTAGTTATTTTTTACAAAAAACAACTCAATGTGTCAGTGGAAGAACCTCCACTTAGTGACGCAAACTGTCTATTACTCAAATTAAATTCAGATACTTGTATTCTTGGAATCTACCGCGCTCCTGGCCAACATAACACTAGCAATTTTAATAACTCCCTCGATGTACTTCTAACTTCTTTAAGCAACTACAATAACATAATACTTTGCGGTGACATAAACATAGATATAGTGATGAACAGTCCAGATAAACGCTCTCACGAATACCTTAATGTCCTGGCTAGTCACTGCATGCTGCCAGGTCATGTACTACCAACCCATGGAAAAACGTGTCTGGATCACATCATGGTTAAGACTAGATTGAAGGCTACCTGCCTAGTGGTCGAATCATCAATTACGGATCACGAGAGTGTGGCCATTAGCCTTGACCTTGCTCACAAGTCTCAGCTAGAGTATTCAAATAAAATTAGTTACCGTATTGATTATGATAACTTAGACACAGCTCTACGTAAGACAGATTTTCAGATTGTCCTAAATTGTAGCGATGTTAATGAAGCAACTGACTTGCTAGTAAGTTGTCTGGCAAAGGCTATAAAAGATAACACCAAATTAGTAATAATACCTAAAAGGAAACTTATCAGTAAGCCGTGGATAACAAAAGGGCTGTTAAAATGCATGCGCAACAGGGATAATCTGTATAAAAAATTGAAAAGGGACCCAAATAACGAAATACTACTCACAACATACAAGCGTTATAGAAATTTTTGCACTTCACTTCTGAAGAAAGCTAAAAGAAACTATGAGAGACAAGAGATTGAGAACGCAAGTGGCAACAAAAAGAAATTATGGGATATTATAAAACAGATTAGCGGCTCCAAAAGGATAACAGATCACTCCTCCTGTCTCCTCTCAAGCGACAACCCGGACAAGGGTATCAACGAGGTCAATAGTTATTTTGCAAACGTTGGACGCAACCTAGCCGAGCAAATCACTTCTCATTCATTCCCTCCCGGAAACAAAGCTGATAACCTCGCGGAAATCGCTCCTCTTCATTCCCTGGTCATGCTCCCTGCGGACGAATCTGAGATCCTGCAACTCGTTCAAGGATTAAGGGATAATTGTGCTGTCGGATCTGACCAGATCCCGGGCCGGGCCTGAAAAGATATGCTCACTTTCTGTCCCCGGCTATAACCCACATCTGCAACCTCGCCATATCTGCAGGGACATTTCCGCAGGCGTTTAAATCAGCAATTATAAAACCCATACACAAGGGTGGTGATAGGAACTGTGTCCACAACTTTAGACCCATCTCTATTCTTCCAACGCTCTCAAAAGTTTTGGAGCGCCTAATGAACGACCGACTAATTAAGTTCCTCGAGGCTAACAACCTCCTTTCGTCTTCCCAGTTTGGGTTCCGGCGCGGTAAATCTACCAATGACGCGGTACATGAATTGGTTAGCTCGGTCATAACTGGCTTGGATAAGAAGAGAAATTGCCTGACAGTGTTTCTGGACTTGGCAAAAGCGTTCGACACAGTTTCTGTTCCACGCTTGTTACACAAAATGGAAAATATGGGAGTACGGGGTCTTCCCCTAAAATTGTTTCAGGACTATCTATCTAACCGGAAACAGCAAGTTAAAATCGCTGGCATGATGAGTAACGAAGAGCCAGTGACCTTTGGAGTGCCTCAGGGTAGCATACTCGGGCCGACCCTCTTCTTGATCTACATCAATGACCTATGCCAGCTTCACCTTAGTAATGGTCAAATTTTTACATTCGCCGATGACACTGCTGTCTTATTTAGTGGTGATAGCTGGGAGGGGGTCTTTGGTGTGGCTCAGGAGGGACTAAACAGGGTTGTTGATTGGCTACGGAATAATGTTCTTACCCTCAATGTCACAAAAACTAAATTCATGGCATTTGCACATCGATCAAATGTCCTACCCCCGAGTTCACTGTCAATAACGGCTCATACGTGTTTGTCAACCTACCAGCCTTGCGTATGTCCTACTCTTCAAAGGACAGATAATATTAAATACCTTGGAGTTATATTGGACCAGTTCCTCAGCTTCAAACCACATATAGACCTCCTCGTAACGAGATTGCGCAAACTGATTTACATATTTAAGAGTTTAAGGCATGTAGCCGACCTTCGTACCATCAAGATGGTCTACTATGCCTTGTGTCAGTCGCTAATTGACTACTGCATAGTCTCCTGGGGAGGTGCGTCTAAAACGCACTTGATTGAGGCGGAAAGAGCACAACGTGCCATACTTAAGGTTGCTGCGGGTCTTCCCTTCCGATTTCCCACAGTCGACTTATACAAAAAGTGGGATGTACTGTCTATTAGACAAACCTTCGTCCTGCATACAGTCCTCAAAAAGCACTCACAGCTTGTTTATAATTCGGATCTAAATAAAGATAAACGACGAAAGGGTACTGTATGCAGTACAACATTTTTCCGTTTAAGTCGGTCCCACCAGTTTTATTGTTACCTAGGGGATTATCTGTATAACGTTATTAACACGTGTCAAAATATTTATTCACTTCACAGATCCAATTGTAAGCAAAGGGTAACTGACTTCCTGAAAACTCTTTCCTATGATGACACAGAGAAATTGCTCCACTCGATCAAATAATACTTGTATTCAAATAATTTCCAAACTCTATCACTCACCACCATTCACCTTCTCATTAACAACCAATCACCCATACATTCACCACCTTTCATCTACACATTCTCCACATACCCTTCGACTGCTTTTGTTGTGTTATTCAGATTGTTTCTTTTCTTTTATTTTTTATTTCTTGGTTTTAATTGCTTAATTGTTTGTTTAGTAGAATCACATGTTGCCTACCTGTGTAATTGTATGATGCCACTATGTGGGTCCTGGTGACCTGTAATACAGGTTTTTTCTAAAACCTACTTCAGGCACCAGCTCTCACAATGTGAATTTATATAGTTCAAAACTGTAAAGTGCTACTAAAACATTGTGAGAGAAATAAATAAACTTATTATTATTTTGTCTGGATTTTAAAAGAGACTGTGACCTCTGAGTTTGTTTCGGCCTTTCTTCTCAAAATAGTCAGATAGGAAACGCCGACTTCAACTAGTTTAAAAAAATATATGATTGACGTGTAAAAAAGATAAACCTACTTACAGAAAATAAATCATTTATCAGCCGAAGTTGTTCGATGTTTACCGATAGCCCGCTGACTTCAACTTTTGGATTTCTTTTAAAGTTTTTGTAGTTGTTAGTTGTGCAGCGGTGATACTATCTTGGTACTCTAAGCATGTTCAGTTGGGAACTAGGAAACCTATGAAGTGTATTTGGCCTTTATTTGACATTTATCATTCTAAGCACCAAAATGTAATGAAACATGAGCGTATGCACAATACAGAGCATTACATTGTCATATCAATATCGTAGTACAATGCTAATGTTATTCCCAGGTGTTACATAATGTTTTTCTCCGGGTGTACCCGCACTGTCCTTGTTGAAAAACTTTATTGAAATGTGTTCCCAGGCGACCGCCGCCCGCGCTATTTAAAATCCTTACTTGTAATCTAGACACAAATCTTGAATAAGTCTGAAACGCTGAGGATTCCTATTTGTATTCTACGCAGATAGAGAACGCTCGTGTTGTGAAATCTGTTTGACTTGAACGAGAGTTTTTACTTTAAATTATTGTGGGTGTAGAACTCAAAGATATTGTGGGTGAAGAACTCAAAGATATTGTGGGTGAAGAACTCAAAAATATTGTGGGTGAAGAACGTTTCCAAGTAGTAACGAGTACTTAAGCCGTCTCGAGTGACGAATTATTAATAAATCTTTAAATAGCATGAAATATATTATGTTGTTCTAATAATAAATGATCTATTTCTACAATTCGAAAAATTAAAGCATTCATTGTTATTCAACTGTATGTAGCGTCAGCGTCAGTGTCAGGTAATCAGACTCCGCTGAAGTCGGTACGCGTTCACTGAACAATGAGATGCTTTCTTTGCAGAAGGACAAACGACAGCGTGGCGACGGACGTCGGAGCCGCGCGCGGCTCCTCTCCCAACACGCGTGACGCGAGTGCATTCGTGCACTGTTTCATTAACACGTCGAGTATTTGGAAGAATGTTGCGCCACACCGTCGTGTGCTCATTCCCGTAGCATACAACAACAACTTAGGTTTCCAAAGTTATACAGTATGAATATTATTTGACCGTACCAAGTTATTTGACCGAGCAACGCGCCCAACGGGTCTTCCATTTATTTACATGACTGTTATGTTGTATCCCGCAGACACATATTAAATACATGTGATATTTTATTAGTCGTGAGCGTGTGTGAGGCGACGATAGCGACGGTAGCGGCGATTGTTTCATTTGGTTTGTGTGACTAGTGGCAGGCTCACGTGGCGCACCAAACTGTAGCAGGCGTCGATTGTAGGCTCAGCGATGCAGAATGTCATTTATTGGCACCGGCAGCTCTTCTAACCGGCAGCTAAAGACGTGTGTGAATCAATCGCAGCGCGCCGCAAAAACTGCATTTAGTATCGCAGCAGTGCACGCCCCCTCCCTACCCGCATCCTGGTCACCCCGCCCCCGCCCCCGCTCATGCCTGCACAGCTTGACGAATGGCCCGCGTCACGTGCACTATCCATTGAGCGCGGGTCCATTGTACGACGACTAGGCAATGTTAAACACCGCGCCCGCGCCCGTTGGAACGTTCAACAAGCTGAGAGCGCGAGCGCTTGATTGAAACATCATCGTGCACTTATAGGTATGTGTTTTGGATAGTCTGTACAACATCATCATCATCTGCCTGCCTTTTCCCAACTATGTTGGGGTCGGCTTCCAGTCTAACCGGATGCAGCTGAATACCAGTCTGTACAACGATGAAGGAAATTTGTTAAAACAATGACACTAATTTGCTGTATTTAGTTCATTTGTGAACCACTAATGCAAGTCACGCAAGCGGGAAGTACAATAGAAACAATTGAAATAACATAATGTAGACAATAGCGCCGAGCTATTCGGCCTCGTACTGCAGTATGCACTGTACGAGGGAGTCGCAGCCCTAGCACGTGGCAATAGCACGCACTGCTGGAGCCTGCTCGCGGGCAGGCGCAAGACGCGAGACGCGCCCACCAGAGACTGTGCAGGCAATGTATAGCACACGCCGGAGATTGGCTTTGAGATAAGCCAGTGACGTCACTATATACGATCTCATACTGATGTGGGTGAGCCGAACTGGACCCAGACGGGCAGGTTTAAGATAGTAAGTAAGTACTCACTGGTTCAGCAATTAGGATTGAGAGATACCTTTCATCTGGGATTTGTTTGTTTAGCACTCGAGGGAACAGCTTGTTGTCATCAACGTCGCATGATGATACATTTAAAACGTCGGTATTTAAGAGATGAAAAGCTTCGGAAGGTGTGCATGAATGTAGTATAACAAACACACAAGCAACATTATTACAAGGATAGGTATGTGTGTCTGTGTGTAGCATAATAAACACATAGGTAAGCAACATTATTACAAGGGTAGGTTTTTGTGTCAGTGTGTAGTATAACAAACACACAAGCAACATTATTACAAGGGCAGTGTAACCCGACCTGGCTTGTTACAAGATTAAGAGCGTTTGCTCTACCTACTGAGCTAGCCAAGAAATAGTAAATTTATAGGGTATGATCTGTTAGGGAAAGATTCAATTAAACAAGTACCTACTTACACAATACAAAGTTTATTGTAATAATAAAAAAATGAAGGTACACATACAAATAATGTGGCGAACCACCAAACTAAAATATTATCTTTCCCAAATACCTGGGCATTCACATCCATACAACCAGTCTCCGTACCTGGTTGTACCGGAGTGTACGCCTGCAATGAGACAATTACAATTTCTCAGAGTCGTTATAGCGAATCCGTGAGATGAACCACTTAATAACTTCTAGCTCAACCGTACAAGTATCAACCTATCAGGATTGTGCTCATATAGGGAAAATAACTATTATGCAAAGCAAACCCGAGACACAACACTTTAGAACAACTGGTCTTATCACATAGTTCCTACAAAAGACATAATTTTGGACAGTAACCTGAATCTGGAATATGACTGCAGCATGTTTAATAAATACTCAGGCAAAATAAAGAACCTTGGACTACGTACTATATTTAAGGATTTACTGGACTTAGTTACTGACATTATGCAAAATATTGACATAGACGATGTAAATGACATAAATAAAACAGATGACCACTTTTTTCTTGACTAAACATCTATATATTATGCACCAAAACATCGCAGGTTTGCTAGCTAAATGCGATTCTCTTGCAGTCTGCCTCAATGAATTAATTGATAAAAACATAAGCGTGGATGTCTTGTGTATTACGGAGCACTTTATGATGGAAACGTATGAAAAACACTTGAATTTGAACAATTACTGTTTAGCCGCCTGTTTCAGTCGTAAAGAAACCAAAATAGGAGGGGCATGCATAGTAGTGAGGTCCGGTCATCAATGGAGAGAGCTGCCGCAAATAGCAAAAATATCCACAAGTGGTGTCTTTGAATGTTGCGCCATTGAACTAATTACCCACAAAATCGTATGTGTTTGCATTTACAGAGTACCAAATGCCAATAATTTCAATGAATGTATTTGTAAATTGGAAAAGATATTACATATTTTGTTGAAAAAGAATCGTAAAAATATTGTTTTGGCTGGTGATTTTAATATAGATGTACTAAAAAGAACTTATCAATCAATAGAATTCGAAAATATGTTATTAAGCTTTAACTTGAAACTGGCGCTTTATCAACCGACTCGTCTTGAGAGCAAAACATGCATTGACAATTTTGCACATAACTTTAGTAGGTCCTGTAAGGCTTCAGTTTTAGAGTTGGCGTTGTCTGATCACACAGCACAGTTACTAAAATGCCCAATTAGCACAGTGTGTAGTTTTAATCGGTGGAATAGGATAAGACGTGACTATCATGACGATAATATTAATAAATTTAAGGCCTATCTGCGGAGTCTGACATTTTCAGAAATATATGAAACAAATGACCCTAATGTAGCATTTAACGCATTTTCTGATATTTTTTTGTTACTTTACAGACAGTGCTTTCCCGAAACTGTAGTATCGGTAAATGCCCAGAAAAAACAAAAATGGGTATCACGTGGAATTAAAAAATGCAGCGAGAATAAACGAAAACTGCTGTGGCAGTTCCGATTGAAACCTTCTCAGCAGAACAAAAGGCAATTTAAAAATTACACAAAAATATTTAAAAAGATTATTAATTTAACACAGCGAGCGCAAAATATCCATAAAATAAAGACATCGAAAAATAAATCCAAAACCACATGGCAAATTATAAATCAAACAAAGTTAAATATGCCAAAGAATAATATTAATAAACTTAGAATAAATAATGATGAAGTTATCTCGGATCCAAAATGTATTTCTAATATATTTAATAATTATTTTATTGATAAAATCCAGCCCATTATTAATTCGGGAGACAGAGTCACAAAACATATTTTAAACCGGAAGAATTCTGTGTTCATGGCTCCAAGTTTGCCAAACCATGTTCTTAATATTACTTTAGCTCTTAAGAACACAAACAGTGTAGGTTATGACGGCATTTGTACAAAAATAGTTAAAGCAGTAGCCGAAGAAATTTGTTGCCCTTTAAGTCACATAATAAATTTATGTATAAGCGAAGGCATTTTTCCGGATGCCCTGAAAAAATCGGTAATAAAGCCATTGTTCAAAAAACAAGACAAGGAGTTAATGGAATACTACAGGCCCATTTCATTGATACCAATATTCTCAAAAATAATTGAAAACTATATTTATAAAGAACTCAATTTATATTTAGAAGCAAATAATATTCTTTGCAACGAACAAAAAGGATTTAGGAAAAACAAGACGATTAACATGGCTATTTATGACTTTTTATATACTGTTATGACAAATATGGATAAAAACACTCCAGTGTGTGCGATATTTTGTGACATGACTCAGGCATTTGATTATGTGCAACATAATATTTTACTAAAAAAGCTTGACGCTTACGGGGTAAGAGGAAATGTCCTTGAGCTCTTAAAATCTTACCTTCATGACAGAAAACAAGTAACCGAAATAAGTAAAATTAATATACGCACCAAAAGAGAAGAAATCTTTCGATCAAATGAACGTAACGTTGGAAGTATACTAGGACCACCGCTTTTTACACTTTATATTAATGACTTTCCATGGGCAATCAAACATCCGATGACACTATTCGCGGATGACAGTACAATAACGATATCGTGTAATCAGAGAGATTTTTATAAAGATGACATAAGTAATACATTAAAAGAAACTATAGAATGGTTAGACAATAATAATTTAAAAATTAATTTAAATAAAACTGTAATAATGCATTTTAGCCAGCGCGCGTTGACCTTTTCTAATCTTGACATAACACACAATGACATTAAAATTGACACAGTTAATACAACTAAGTTTCTAGGACTTACAATAGATCGAAATTTAAATTGGAAGGTGCATGTAGAGGCTCTGACTAAAAAGATAAGCAGTAGTGCGTATGCCTTGTATATTCTGTCACGCACTGTCAACATAGATGCGTTATTAACTGCGTACTACGGGCTAGCTGAATCTGTTCTCAGATACGGTGTTATCTTTTGGGGTAACTCAACTAATAAAGAAGCTGCATTTAAAGCACAAAAGAGATGTCTCAGAGCCATGTTTAAGTTGAAAACCACTGATAGTTGTAAGCCCTATTTTATTCGTTATAAAATTTTGACATTGGCATCAATTTATATTCTGGAAACAGTAATGTTTGTTAGAGGTAATTTTAATTTATTTTCGCAAATGGCAAATAAGTTTCCAAGAAACAGGCGTGATCAAAGTCAGCTTTGTCTGCATAGGAGTAGGACGGCACTTATGCGCAAAAGTGTTTTTTGCATGGCTCCCATTATTTATAATAAGTTACCCAAAAGTTGGAGGGAGCTAAATAATTCACATTTGAGAAATCAACTAAAATCATATCTTATCGACAAAGCTTACTATAATATTAACGAATTTCTGACAGAAGAATTTATATTGACATAAATTTTAATGCGTTATTATCTATTTTTCTATTATCTATTTTTCTAATATTGATGTTTATAATTTATTTTGTTGTTTACTAATTCACATAAAATTAATGTTTTTGACTTCAAATTAATAATTTATAATATTTGCACGCCATACTAGGTGGCAAACATGACTGATCCTTTCTTTTTTATGTTATCCAGCATGCATTTATATTCTTGTATGTGTACACAATATGTTTGAGCAAATAAATAGATCTTATCTTATCTTAATTCTCTCCTAGATTAAATTATGACACTATAGGCCAACTCAATGTTCTCTCAGTATAAATAATCGCGGATCATTTGACCCTCTCAGTTTACTCGATCAGTTGACGGGCCATATGGACCTTGGCATCATGCACAGGATAAACCTGTGCACACACGAATAACGTGGCCCACGGGCGTAGATGGTGACGCTGACGTTACCTGGAGTGGCGAACTTCCCTCATCACCTGGATTCGGCTAGGTAAGGCCTTTTTGAATAAATTACCATGTAAACTTAAATTACTAAATGGCAGACTGTTTAAAATACACTTGTTTAAATGGCTAAATGATAATAATTTTTATAGCAATAAAGAATACTTTGAACACAACTTGTATTAACCAATTTGCATGCTTTAGTCTTAAGCAAAACATGTATGATCTTATCCTTAACTCATGTAACACCTTTGTACTTATACCTTGTTTTACGCAAATAAATAAATATGAATATGAACAATAGATGACCACACTACAAGGGATAACCTCAAAGTTGCCGGCGACCGGATCAATTCACAATCATCTGACCACAGGGCTGCACCAAGGCATCACGACTTAATCAGGCATAGCACCGATCTTAAAAGGCTTGCATAACAGTCAGACCTGTAACAACGTCCTCGTGTCAGAACACACATGTAAGACCTAAGGTTGTCTAGCGGTAACAAAGAAAATGGTTGAATACTCACAGGATTCAGCTTCTACTAAACTAAATAAAACCCCATCGGGTTATTTGGGCACATCAAGATCCAACCTGGAATAAGTCCCGCTCAATCAGCCTTTTGGCTCGTGTCCTCAGTCGTAAAGACCGAAAACCTCTTTTCTCTTTTCAAACCTACCTGTCAGTTTGAACTCTCGAATATTCCTCCACAGACTAAATAAAGTCTTATCGATTTGTAATTTTAAACTTATTAGACATTGTTTAAAAATAAAATGTGGAAATGATGTATGTCTGTTTATTTACTCTAAATAAGTAATAATCATTGTAATGAATTAACTAAACACCACGACCACAGTATAAAGACATACAGTACGAGGTCTTCATACAAACGGACGAAACGCGAGCTATACCTACGCGCCTCGACCACGGCATGAGCTCAGCATGCAGACAGTCGCGACTGTGCTGCAGTGACGAACGGACGGTGTGTTGTTTTTTTTAACAATAACCGCGCGATTTTTGCACTAAAAATAAGTTCAAGTACATATTTAATATGACGAGTAGGCTATATTGTGCTGTTTTTGGTTGCATGAATTCGTCAATAACGCATCCAGAGATAACTTTTTTTAGATTACCTGGAAACTCTGAAAGGTAAGACTATAAAATAATTTTACTTACTTGTAGGTAGGTACATAATGTGTGTATTTTTAATGGATAAGTATTTCATTTTATCTCCCGAAAAAAAGATGTCTGGATTAATAAATGAAGTGAATAGAGTAAAGGAAAGTGATAAACACGAGTGAGGTAGGTAGTTATAGGCGGTTCATGAATCATTAAACGGTAGGTACGCTTGTGTTAAAACCTCGGCGCATGTGTGTTTTGTTAGTTTGTATAATTCAAAGTAAAGACGTGGTTTTTATTATTAATAATAGTTGTTTATTGTACTGTGTGTATGAATAATACTACAAAAAAATTGGTTGTCTGTAAAGTCGATTTACGGACGATAGTTTAACGTGACAACATCATAACAAAACATTAATGAAATGATTGCATACTTTTATGAATAAAATTAATTATTTTTATTGAATAACTGTTACTGTAATAAGAATAACTGTTTCATGAAATCATCATTCTTTGGACTTACATGGTCTTAGAGAGTTGTGTTGATGACTTTAATGATTATAATTCTGTAATAGTACATTACGATATTAGTGCGTTAAGATGTTATAACCAATACGCACGTATATCGTACGACGTTTTTTAACACATTTGCGAGGAAACAGAAAAAAAAACATTTCACAATACAAGTACAAAGAAAAGAAAATTTGAAAAAAAATGGCGCGAGGATTATTTTCTGCCGTGGCTGCGTGAAAATGTTGGCAAAGACACTAGAGCATGCAGCCAAGTTTTTAAATTACCGAATAAACTGTTTTTTTTAATTTTAAATAAAATCAATCTGTGAATGCACACTTGCTTTCCCGCCATTTTAACAGCGCGCTAGCGCTGCCTACTGACTGGCGCCGCGCGGCGATTAGTTCGAAATTTGAATAGCAACAGCGCGCTGCTGCTCACTAGCTGGAGTCGTGCGGCGGCGATCAAAACAACACGCATTTTTATTAAACACTTCCTATTCAATTCACAAAGTATTTTATTTGTTTATATAAAATTATTTATGTACACACAGTAAAATACAATAACAGAACTAAATGGAAACACAAAGTAGGCAAATGTAATTAAAATACTGGAGGCGGGCAGCCCTATCGCATGTTTACGTACCGCGCGGCTGTAGGCATTTACATCAAGGTTACGGCCGAGTAACAATACTGTATTTCTTTATTCTGTGCCACGACCCTAGCGCCATCTAGTGACGCGGAGACTACGCTCCACGAGCCTGCACAGACCCACGATAGACGTCGCCACTTGTTGCGATAAATATCTGTTTTTGCAACGTCACAGTAGGTATGTGTGCTGTGTGAAGTATAACAAACACACAAGCAACATTATTACAAGGGCAGGTATGTGTGTCTGTGTTTAGTATAACAAACACACAAACAACATTATTACAAGGGTAGGTATGTGTGTCTGTGTTTAGTATAACAATCACACAAGCAACATTATTACAAGGGTAGGTATGTGTGTAGTACAACAAACACACAAGCAACATTATTACAAGGGTAGGTATGTGTGTCTGTGTGTAGTATAACAAACACACAAGCAACATTATATTACAAGGGTAGGTATGTGTGTCTGTGTGTAGTACAACAAACACACAAGCAACATTATTACAAGGGTAGGTATGTGTGTCTGTGTGTAGTACAACAAACACACAAGCAACATTATTACAAGGGTAGGTATGTGTGTCTGTGTGTAGTACAACAAACACACAAGCAACATTATTACAAGGGTAGATATGTGTGTCTGTGTGTAGTATAACAAACACACAAGCAACATTATTACAAGGGTAGGTATGTGTGTCTGTGTGTAGTACAACAAACACACAAGCAACATTATTACAAGGGTAGCTATGTGTGTCTGTGTGTAGTACAACAAACACACAAGCAACATTATTACAAGGGTAGGTATGTGTGTCTGTGTGTAGTACAACAAACACACAAGCAACATTATTACAAGGGTGGGTATGTGTGTCTGTGTGTAGTACAACAAACACACAAGCAACATTATTACAAGGATAGGTATGTGTGTCTGTGTGTAGTATAACAAACACACAAGCAACATTATAAAGGTAGGTACGGGCACACACTAAAAACTTCTTCTCCAACACAGCACACAGTCTGCAAGACAGAAGTTTAATTAAAAACTTGAGCAAACAATAATAAGTCGGTAACAGTTGCATGCGAGGCCAAACTTACAACTTACATAAAACAGTGGCGGCGGCGCTTACAAATCATGTCGTCGTCGTGTACGTCGCGCGGTGTGCACGTCGCGCGACGTGTACGTCACTTTGCTTATATTTTTATTCACTTAGGCCATTGTATCGGACTTGTGTTATGATTATATAATGTGTCGCGAGGTAGGTAGGTGATTGTTCTTGTAATTACAATACAATATGCAGGTCAGCGTGCTTGTGCTGGGTAACGTGCGCGCAGATCGTTTCCGCCGCTTTTAGCTGATCGCCGATACGCACTAGCCAGTAACGCGCACTACTCTAGCATGTAACGCTAATGTATGCACTATGCAGGCTATATTGAACATGTACCTCTCGCGAACTAATACCTACTTAGAACTTAGTTGGAACCGTTCTAGTGCATTAATATCTTCCAATTCTAGTGCATTTCAGATGATGGCTGAGACGTTGACAAAAAGTCGATCGTCTGCGCGATCCTCTGTATTATTGGCTATCACTTGCACCGACTTAGTGGCGAACCAGTTTATATTGTGCGTCTACTATTATTACAGTTAGTGGTCGCCGGGTCGCGGGTACGTCGTATGGACGTATGATTAGCACACAGTCTTAAGAACAATCGAGTCTGGCGTCGCGTGCGGTGTCGTGAACTATTGCCGCTATTCTATTGCGTCAAATTGCTCGGCAGTTAATTGAAACGTCCCAGTCACGGTAATAATATCATACAGTATGTCGACTTCATACAAACGGACGAAACGCGAGCCATACCTACGCGCCTCGACCTCGGGATGCGCTCGGGATACAGACAGTCGCGACTGTGCCGCAGTGACGAACGGACGGTGTGTTGTTTGTTTTTTAACAATAACCGCGCGATTTTTTCACTAAAAATAAGTTCAAGTACATATTTAATATGACGAGTAGGCTATATTGTGCTGTTTTTGGTTGCATGAATTCGTCAATAACACATCCAGAGATAACTTTTTTTAGATTACCTGGAAACTCTGAAAGGTAAAACTATAAAATAATTTTACTTACTAGTAGGTAGGTACATAATGTGTCTTTTTAATGGATAAGTATTTCCTTTTACCACCCAAAAAAAAAGGTGTCTGGATTAATAAATAAAGTGAATAGAGTAAAGAAAATAGACACGAGTGAAATAGGTAGTTAAAGGCGGTTCATGAACATTATACGGTAGGTACGGTTGTGTTAAAACCTCGGGGCATGTGTGTTTTGTTAGTTTGTATAATTCAAAGTAAAGACGTGGTTTTTATTATTAATAATGGTTGTTTATTATACTGTGTGTATGAATAATACTAGAAAAAAATTGGTTGACTGTAAAGTCGATTTACGGACGATAGTTTAACGTGACAACGTCATAACAAAACATTAATGAAATGATTGCATACTTTTATGAATAAAATTTAATTATTTTTATTGAATTATTAATATTTTAAATGAATACAAAGAAGGAGTGAAATGAAATCTACAATTTAATTGATAAATTTACTTTTATTTGCACTCATTAATTTAAATATGTTTATTACTTCAATGAACAGATTATTTTAACTATAACTTTTATACATGTTTGCTATTTAACTTCTTCCAATCTGTGTTATCGACGATAGGAAAGATTAAAAAAACATTAATATGACGGCGCGGTCATAATATGAACGCGCGAATATTATTATTCTGCGTTCTTTTATTTAATTTGCGTAGTGAATTTGGTTGATTTTGTTTATATATCAAATTATTTGTATTGTAAACACTGATTTAGATTTTATTGTAAATAAGTCGCTCAACAAAAGAGGGGACTGCTTAGTCCGTGTGGGCTTGCGAGTGATGTCAGCGCCGGAAGTAGTATCGCTTGTTGTAGCAAAGTGGGGGTAGTGGGGCGACCGGTGCCTTTATAAAGCAGCCGGCGCGCCTTGTAGAGGAGCACTTTGACTTGGTCCGTGGCGCTGGCCGTACGCTCGCAATTTCACATACCTCTTTGTCTTGATTTTTCGTTGTCGTCAGCTCGGAAATCCTACATCAGAAGTGGGATTCGTTTCAACTACACGCGACTTAGATCGTTCGTCATCTTTTTAACCGAAAATAGTTTTTGAGACTGTTTAAAATTTTTCACCACGTGTTGTTGATTTTGTCCGTAATTAGTTTCTGTGCATTTTAACGTGATTCGCCACGTGTTAATTCTTTATTTCGCGGTTAGTTTGTTGTTCACGTAGTGGTTATTTATGTTGCCTATAGTCATAACCATGTCGAGTCGTGGATGCACGCCGCGTGAGAATACACCTAGGCGTAATTCTCGGGAAAACGATTCACATAGCGGTCGTAATGTTTGCAAAAGGCGTCGTGACCATTATCGTCAATCGCGTAGTAGATCTCCTAGGCGTCGTCGTGATAGATCGGAGTACTCTCAAAGTTCACGTAGGCGTCGGGATAGTTCGTATGGGTGTCGGGATAGCCCTCGACGCGACCCTTCAGATGGAGTGCTGGTTCGATTGAGCGCTTTAGAGGAGCGCAGTAGATCTTGTCTGTGTGACAATCAGTCTGTGTGACAATCAGTCTATGTGACAATCAGTCTGTGTGACAATCAGTCTGTGTGACAAATAGTCTGTGTGACAAATAGTCTGTGTGACAAATAGTCTGAGTGACAATCAGTCTGTGTGACAATCCGTCTGTGTGATGACCCATAATGACGACCCGTCTGTGTGACAAAACGTTTGTGTTAACTTGTCTATGTGATAATCTATCTGTCTGAGTGACAACTGTTCTGTGTGATTCTTTTATAAAAGGGGCCAGAATAGCCGAGCTTGAGTGTACTACTTACCATAATTTTATTCTTTGCAGAAAGTTCAGATGACGAGACACACGAGGTCGTGTGAAGACGCAGGACGGCCGTGACGGCGCCGTCATAATATGAACGCGCGAATATTATTATTCTGCATTATTTTATTTAATTTGCGTAGTGAATTTGGTTGATTTTGTTTGTATATCAAATTATTTGTTTTGTAAACACTGATTTAGATTTTATTGTAAATAAGTCGCTCAACAAAAGAGGGGACTGCTTAGTCCGTGTGGGCTTGCGAGTGATGTCAGCGCCGGAAGTAGTATCGCTTGTTGTAGCAAAGTGGGGGTAGTGGGGTGACCGGTGCCTTTATAAAGCAGCCAGCGCGCGTTGTAGAGGAGCCCTTTGACTTGGTCCGTGGCATATTACAAAGTACTCTGTGGTTCGTGGCGCTGGCCGTACGCTCGCAATTTCACATACCTCTTTGTCTTGATTTTTCGTTGTCGTCAGCTCGGAAATCCTACAAATATACAAATTTTGAATTTTGTTTGTAGTTCTTGAACGTTTGATTTAACTTTAATAATAATTTAACATAATTTGTTTAAATATACTTATGAACAAGTTTTCATAGAAATAAACTGTAATCAGCATGTCGATTCTGTAAAAATCTCACCGTGAATACTTGCGTGGAGTGAGCTGTCAGTGTCATCCTACTGATGCTAGGGATTGACCAAGCAAACATTTACAATCATAAAAGAGATTTTAATATTATTTTTTAATGCTAATCCTATTGATATTTTTATATAATTCAAAGCTAGTATTTTAGTGGTCAAAACATTAATATTTTGTGGGGTTTTACTTACAATAAAATAGCTAAACAGAATCTCAACCTTGTTTTTTTTTTCTTTTTTCCCTAGACTAGTAAGTCCTTATATAGCCAGACAGCGCCAGCGCCTAACGCGCTTGCGCGGCGTGAAATATGGCTCATTCCGAATTAAGTCATCATCGCTCACATGAATAATTTGCTTTCCGATTTAGATAAATCACCACTATGGCAGCTGAGAGTCAGTAATATACCTATTCACTTGAATAGTTACTCATGGTTGGATTATAGTATTTATTTGTGTATACACCACGAATTTCTTCTTCTTTGGTAAGGTGGCGACTGTAGCCAGAAGCACAATTTCGAAAATGCCGCGTTAGTTTAAAGATCGGTGATAATTATTAATTTAGGGCATGGTCGGTAGTCGGCGTTATCGCAAGATGGCACATGCCATGACTTCATATATGTCGATTCACGGGACATCGTTATCGCGTTCACGTTAATTCAGAAAAGGGCCCTAATTCACTTTGACCACTTAATGATTCATTACTTCGAAACCACGTCAATTCCTTAATAACCTAATCACTACATCTGCTATTAACGTATTCTCTATGACACAATGACCGAAACCGGTTTGAACTGTCAAAATACCACGCTTGACAACCGTACGGCGTGGTAAGATTATGCGGGGAATAATAGATAAATACCATACAGCAGAATTGGGGTCAAGGTGTAAGCACGCTGTAGTCGATTACAGTGCAATTCGGAATGTACCATATATCACTCCACTCGAATCTCGTAACCATGGCAACACCACCTCGGCGTCAACACCTCCACCAGCCGCGTTTTGATAGGCGAATACCTCGTCTTTTTCTACTTTAGTTACACATTTTGAAAATCGCTCAACGAAAACTTTGCTTAATCTGCCCCTTAGCAGACTCTAAGGCAGGGTCGCCATGAAATGTTGGGGGTTCAAGGGTCGTTAGAATTAGACAACCAGCTTGATACTTTAATGAATATCTAGTGAATTTATGTTACAATGCGCATTGATGTAAACTGCTTACTTATATTCTAAAGGAGTGTACTTACTACGTTATGCACTATTAGGGACCATACATACACTTCGACACCAACCACTTCTTCATTTAAGGGTTACTAGAAGTGCAGTGCAAACACGGGCGCGCGATGAGCGATAAAATATTTGCACTTATTTGACGTTGGTATTGCATTTTCCTAATGTTCTTATACATGACGCCTTACAAGTTAAATATGTAAAAACAAATCTCTAATGTGATAATGAGTGACTAACGCGCAAGCGCGGCGTGATCACTTCACCTTCACTCCACCCGATTCACGACATTAAATGTCGTGAATCGGGTGAAATGAAGGTGAAGTGATCACGCAATCTGCAATGTGATAATGACAGTGATTAACGCGCAAGCGCGGCGTGATCTTATCACTTCACCTTCACTTCACCCGATTTACGACATTTAGTGTCGTGAATCGGGTGAAGTGATCACGCCACACAAACTACGTGGGATTACATTCTATGGTCCGTCAGCTAGGCATCCGTTAGCACTCGATGACTTGACACACTCGGTTATCTCTTCTAATTCAATAGATTTGGGTTAATAACAACGCTGAACATCGTCGCAGTCTTTACTAGACTCGATCTACAATTGCTCATAATAACCAAACAATGTCGATGCGTATTTTCATCAGTCTAGCTGTCATAAACGTGAATGTTTTAATTTTATTTACTGTTAGTACGTGACGCGCTCGCGCCTCAGTCTATATAAGGACTTACTAGACTAGGGAAAAAAGAAAAAAAAAACAGGATTGAGATTCTGATTGCGCTTCTGTTTTGCTATTTTATTGTAAGTAAAACCCCACAAAATATTAATGTTTTGACCACTAAAATACTAGCTTTGAATTATATAAAAATATCAATAGGATTAGGCTAAAAAAATATTATTAAAATCTCGATTATGATTGTAAATGTATGCTTAGTCAATCCCTAGTATCTGGTAAGATGACACTGACTGTTCACTCCACGCTCACTTCACCTAAGTTTTCACGGTGAGATGGTTACAGAATCGCACTGCTGATTAATGTTAATAAATAGTTAATTCGAAATGACGAAATTGACCATTTTAATCAAATCAAAACAATTTTTAATTAAGCTTTATATTAGAATGCGGATTTTTTATACGTTAAAATTTAATAATAAAGCATTTCGTACGTCTCAGTCGAGGCGCAAATATTTTTCGGTCGCAAATTTATAAGATTAAATGATTAGATAATTATTCAAACATAAACATGGTTTTTGAATTAAATCTACCAATCAAAAAACAACACGCATTTTTATTAAACACTTCCTTTCAGTTCACAAAGTATTTTATTTGTTTATATAAAAAAAGTATATTTATTTATTTTATTATTTATGTACGCACAGTAAAATACAATAACAAAACTAAACGGAAACACAAAGTAGGCAAATGTAATTAAAATGTTGGAGGCGGGCAGCCCTATCGCATGTTTACGTACCGCGCGGCTGTAGGCATTTATTTCAAGGTTACGGCCGAGATACAATACTGTATGTAATACTGTGTCCCAGTTATTTGTGTAGCACGATAATCACACACTATATTAATCTTTAATTGGAACGCGGAATGGCACAGAACACTTATGTATTTCGATTATAAAATGTAATTGTTCAAGAATTACAATAAAGTGTAATTCTTTATACCTCCTATTTTTATGATGCTCATAAATGTCGAACTGATGACGGAAATGCACCTGACACGCCATTACAAAGAGCGTATGTATGACCGCATGTATGGCGCGTGTATGACCGCATGTATGGCGCGTGTCTGACCGCATGTATGGCGCGTGTATGACCGCATGTATGGCGCGTGTATGGGTGTAATGTGTAGGTATCCCTGCAGTAACATAGCGCGTAGTAAGCGCGGCGGGTGTGTCGGGTGTGTTGGACCGGGGCGCCAGTGGACGGCGTCTGATTAACCCTCGCTCGTACAGGTTTTACGCTTTTAAACCAAAACAAATACATGCAAAGAGGAACCAGTTAAAAAAAACTACACTCTATACATTTTCATCGTACACTTCTCTGAAAACCATCGTGTTTAGTATGGGCGTGAAAAGGCTAATAAAACAAATGAACTAACAAGTGAAGTAGAACGTGGTACACGCGGGCGGCCCTGGGGCTGGTGGCTGGGACGACGCCGCGCGGCGCGCCACTGCACAGCGCGGCTCATGTCAACAAATGCATCTGCGTTCGTAATGTGTCTACAACTGACGTTACTTAGGGCCGATTTTCAATCGTCAGATAACTTTTATCTGAAGAATAAATATGGTGCTTTGACATATTTGCTTACAAAAACAAATGATCAAACCAACATATTTATTCCTCAGTTATAAGTTATCTTGTGATTGAAAAGTTAACCCTGATTTAATTTAGTTTAGTTTACGAGTAATCTCGAACAATGCCTAACCTACCTAGCTTAGGAGCATGACGCCCAGGAGTCGCGCTCCAGGAAAGGAAAACGACATTAGGTCGATACTGTCAACATAATATACCTATTTATATGTCTTTATTTTTATTAAAGTACTGACAGGTACCACAATATACCCGTCATCTTCGTTATTGCTCCATTAAACAAGCGCGATGTTGTTATTTCATTCAGGAGACACATTGAGCCGCGCCACCGCCGCGCACCGAGTGTTTACACGAACAACATTGACTTACAATAATGATGTCTGTGTCTTTGTTTAATGGAATAAACATGGCTGTTGCCGTCACCCGCAATACTTCGAGCCCACAATAGGCACATACCGGACCGACGCGACGCTACGCACTTGTTTAGAAGGTTTTTAAAAGCAAAGACGAGTCCTACTTTGATGGTGGTTTATTAAATCATAATTATACGATAATATAATAATATAATCATCATTATTATTATTTTATATTATACAATTATGTAACAGTAGTTACCTATTACTATCGATGCTTAAACCTAACAGTCTGACAGCAATTAACTGTGGACTCAACAGACTCATGGAATGCCATGAGAGTTCCTCATCCTCATCTTATCGCTTTGGCGGCGACGGCACTTTAGCAATATGAACAACCTACATCACGCCATGCAGACACACGAGTACTTACAGTAACGTGAGGTGCTTACTGCCGGTTAGAGACATAAGTACAAGGATAACCTTTGAATTACTTAAGTAGCAGAAATAGACAGAATTCTCCCAGACATGCGACTATCGAAGAATATTGTATTGTAGTTCACGTCCTAGCTGGAAGATATCGACATTTCTCAAATGTTTCGCATGTAACATGCATGGCTGAGTCCGCCGAGCATTCTGTACCTTTGAGTACCGATAGCAGAGGAAGTTCGTCTCGACAGTGCAAGAGTTCACTGACAAGTATTGCAGCGGTTACTTTATGCGTCATGCATCTATTTTTGTGTTTTTAATTTAATGTAATGGACTATGTCTGAAAATTAAAAGAATCGTTTTATTTATCTGAAGAAGCGACGCGCGCTTTACTTGTGGTTACCAAGTATACAAACAGGCAGTGAATGTGTGTGTGAGCGCAAGAGCTTTCGGTACCATCCGGGACAAAGGCGAAGTCGGAAGTGTGCGTACGTGTTTTATGTTGAAGCTTTCGGTACCGTCCGGAAAAATGGCGAAGTCGGAAGTGTGCTTACGTGTTATGTTGTGGTGTGGAGGCACGTATATTGTGCATCAGCACGTCACGTATAGTACATAGTTTAAGTTAAGGTAAATAAGCTGTGTTCGCAACCTTAGTATTAGCATAGTGTCACGTACTATCTATGTATACATATATATGTCACCAATTAAAGGATATGGAGTAGTAGCTGCTGGGAGTTTAGCAGTTGACTCTCGGAGTAGCACACATCATGTTGTTTACTTAACCCCTCCTACCCTGCCAGTCTGCCAGTCGGCTGGACGGCGTTATTGTTGCCCGATCGGGGGCTAGTCAGAGTCGCGGTTTAAGTCGACTTCGGTCAGCTTCACGTCACGTCGGGTCACGGGCCATGGGGGCCACGGCATCTAAGGAAGAGGTGATTATCGCTCAGACGGCATCGAGTGGTTCGAATGCCGCAATGGTTACGCAGGAGCAGCTGACAGCTATCAACGCGGTACTGTTGTTTATTGCTGCGTGTTTGGCGGTTGTCATCGTTGGTGTAGCAGTCCGGGTGTATAGAAGATGTCACCAGAATTGGATCGAAGAGAAGATCAATCAGCGGGAGGTTCGTAAAGCTGTGCAGATGGCCTGACCAGGGACGGACGGAGTGACGATTGAAGTAAGTGATTCCAATATGATCTTAAGTGATGTGGCGAGTGCTTGCGATCATCGGTAAATTTAGCGACAATAGCGTTTTGACGCTACTCGGTTTCACGCATACATTCACAGTGAATTTGTACATTTGGTTACCACAAGTAAAGCTCGTCGCTTCGTAAGATAAAAATATACTTACATTGTTACTTATTTTATTATTGTGACTGTATAGATTTCACTTTTGAGTACAAATAGCTGGTAATAATAGTTGAATGCTATCATGTGCATGCTACAAATCACTCACTATGAATAGGTAGACGGGGCGTATCAAGTGTGTCCCTGCAGTGTGGCTAGCTGCGTAGAGCGCGGTGCGGCGGCTAACTGTAGTCGCTGGAGTAGCTGCGTAGAGCGCGGTGCGGCGGCTAACTGTAGTCGCTGGAGTAGCTGCGTAGAGCGCGGTGCGGCGGCTAACTGTAGTCGCTGGAGTAGCTGCGTAGAGCGCGGTGCGGCGGCTAACTGTAGTCGCTGGAGTAGCTGCGTAGAGCGCGGTGCGGCGGCTAACTGTAGTCGCTGGAGTAGCTGCGTAGAGCGCGGTGCGGCGGCTAACTGTAGTCGCTGGAGTAGCTGCGTAGAGTGCGGTGCGGCGGCTAACTGTAGTCGCTGGAGTAGCTGCGTAGAGCGCGGTGCGGTGGCTAACTGTAGTCGCTGGAGTAGCTGCGTAGAGCGCGGTGCGGCGGCTAACTGTAGTCGCTGGAGTAGCTGCGTAGAGAGCGGTGCGGCGGTTAACTGTAGTCGCTGGAGTAGCTGCGTAGAGCGCGGTGCGGCGGCTAACTGTAGTCGCTGGAGTAGCTGCGTAGAGCGCGGTGCGGCGGCTAACTGTATTCGCTGGAGTAGCTGCGTAGAGCGCGGTGCGGCGGCTAACTGTAGTCGCTGGAGTAGCTGCGTAGAGCGCGGTGCGGCGCCTAAGTGTAGTCGCTGGAGTAGCTGCGTAGAGCGCGGTGCGGCGGCGAAAAATAATTTGATAAAATTGACTGTTACAAAATGTAGGTATTCATGTAGTGTGTGTAATGGGTGTAAAAACACACTTAACGAAGCCGAGAACAATTTTTACTCCCCGTCATTGATATATATTTTTTTGTACTGGATCATACCTGGGAACTTCTGGTTACGGAGATATTGAAGGTCAAAATTCCAACTTTTACTGACGTTTTTTTTACGAAAACTAGTTTTTGATGTTATAACACAACTGAAATACCTCGACGACACCTGTACTGTTGCATGTACCCATAAGCACAATGTTTTGCGTGTGTTAAATTACGCACTACCGCAAACAGCAAATTTTCACAACCAAAAATAAAAATCGTTGCCCAGCAATTACACGTATCTTTGTGCAGTGTTACTTACTTAGACGAACAGAATGCGTAGTTGACGGCTATGTGATGTGTCTTAGACGAACAGAATGCGTAGTTGACGGCTATGTGATGTGTCTTAGACGAACAGAATGCGTAGTTGACGGCTATGTGATGTGTCTTAGACGAACAGAATGCGTAGTTGACGGCTATGTGATGTGTCTTAGACGAACAGAATGCGTAGTTGACGGCTATGTGATGTGTCTTAGACGAACAGAATGCGTAGTTGACGGCTATGTGATGTGTCTTAGACGAACAGAATGCGTAGTTGACGGCTATGTGATGTGTCTTAGACGAACAGAATGCGTAGTTGACGGCTATGTGATGTGTCTTAGACGAACAGAATGCGTAGTTGACGGCTATGTGATGTGTCTTAGACGAACAGAATGCGTAGTTGACGGCTATGTGATGTGTCTTAGACGAACAGTATGCGTAGTTGACGGCTATGTGATGTGTCTTAGACGAACAGAATGCGTAGTTGACGGCTATGTGATGTGTCTTAGACGAACAGAATGCGTAGTTGACGGCTATGTGATGTGTCTTAGACGAACAGAATGCGTAGTTGACGGCTATGTGATGTGTCTTAGACGAACAGAATGCGTAGTTGACGGCTATGTGATGTGTCTTAGACGAACAGAATGCGTAGTTGACGGCTATGTGATGTGTCTTAGACGAACAGAATGCATAGTTGACGGCTATGTGATGTGTCTTAGACGAACAGAATGCGTAGTTGACGGATATAATCTCATATTCCTGCGCATTCTCTGTTCCTGATCCCAATTGTGCTGGAAAATGATCCAACCATGCAACGTTTAACAATGTTTAAAAAAAGGCGGACATCGTTGTTTTGCATGAGCAAAATGTTTCTATTAGTGAAATTGCAAGGCGCTTATTAATATCGGTGAGTAACAGCTACTTGTGACACAATTATTTTCATTATGGTAGTAATACCTATTTCAACTCAAATTCTTAACTCATCTCACCTTTCAATTTTTACCTAAATATTGCAATACATAGTAATATTAATATACCAGAATATAATAAATTTATTTTTTATCATAATTTGATTTTGATAAAATTTATTTGGGCCAGCCCATTTTGTCTTAGGCATCTGCGTGGGCCTTTAGTCGGAATAAAGAAAAACATTCAAATTATATAAATAAAATAGTTATGATACACATTTATTATTGGTATCTAATGCCACCAATGTGAAGCGATGTTAACTTTTATTACATTATGAGGCAATATAAGTAATTCATTAACTATGCTTTATCCACCAATACACCATTGTATTATGAAATCAAACACTGGAGTATTCAAAAGTTAATCAATTATAATCACTCAATTCACACACACATCAATTATATCACAATAACCAATTTATAAGTAAAAATGGTACAGAAGAAATACGGGTTCACAAGCTATGTTTACTGTTCAACGCCTGAAGATCGACTGACTGTCTAAAATTTCAACCACAAGCTGAATGTTCCCCACTCTAAGAGTAGGTCAACACTCAGTATTACTATTCGACCAATCAGAGCAAAGTACACAGTAAGTTTGCTCAATTGATTTACTAAAATACATTATGGCTTAATAATAACAGTAAATACATGTTTTAATTTAAATAATAATGATTTAGCAATTGTAAAATAGATACAAACTTAAAACCTATATTTAACTAGAACTAATAACTAAAATATATGTAATTTATTCATGCACCCACTAGCGCCAACTGTCGCTTGTGGGAAAAAAGTACAATCGTTTACTATTATTTTACAAAATCATTACATTCGGCCATCCGACATCGTGCGATCTCCTGACGCACGATTTTACAATTCTGTGATAGTTAAATTATTGAACCAGTTACAAAAAATCATTACATTTGGCTATTCATTGATCTCAGATTTGCTCGGGCATGATTCATCGTTATCATTGTTACTTTCAGCACTAGAAGATGAACTACTAATATCATCTGATGATATTTTATGGTCAGGGGAATGCACATTTATCCAGGGTCTAATTCGATCCGCAGAAACTACGCTTTTAAATGAATTTTTCCGTTTGCTGAAACCCGGAATTTCGGCAATTTAATATCGATCATTACCCAAAACTTTTGTGATTTTATATGGACCTATGAACTTCGAAAGAAGTTTAGTGCTATTACCTTTGTTATTGAAATTAGTTCTAGTAATTTTAATCAAATCATCAACCTTATAGGTATTTGCAGGGATCCAACCGGTATCATAATTAGCTTTTTGTTTTTCTTGACTAACTCGAATATTGGTGCTGACCTCATCTCTTAAGCTTTGTAACGTGTCTGGTATGGCGTCAGCTCCAATATCCAACCTATTACTTAAACTATCTCTGAATCTGGTACCAAATAGAGCCTCTGTGGCAGTCTTCTTAGTGGAAGAGTTCACTGAATTATTAACACCCCACTGAATTTTACCAAGATGTATGTCCCAGTTCCGTTCATCATTGCCATCATTATGTTTTGCCAAAGCATTCAAGATAGTTTGGTTATATCTTTCGGCTTGGCCATTCGCCCTGGGACATGCTACAGCGTTAAGAACATGCTTAATACCATGACTGTCACAAAAGCTCTTAAAAGTTGATAAAGTAAACGAAGTACCGCGATCAGACACAATTCGGGATGGTAAGCCAAAGTCATAAAATATATTTTCAAGGATTTTTAGCGCAGTTCTGGATTTTGTATCTTTTACCGCTTTAACGAATAGGTATTTTGTAAAACCGTCAACTATAGTGAGGATGTAGGCATTACCGTGTTTACTCTTTACGAATGGGCCAAGGTGGTCGATATGGATTGTGTGAAACGGGATGCTTACTTTTTCTATGGGATATAATTGTCCTGTCTTTTGTTTGGAAGTATCATCTTTATTGTAAGCGCACTGAATACGAGACTTAACATATTTTTTTATAAATCGCCGCATCTTCGGAAACCAAAAGACAGATTGAATACGCTCAGTCGTTTTAGAAATACCTAGATGCCCTACATCATCATGATTATAACGGCATATTTGCCAACGGGCATTTCGAGGGACAACCAGGCGTATGTCATCGCCAACTCGTTTATGTACTCTATGATTTTTGATGACATAATTTTTCTTTATGTCTTTAGCTTCGTCGTCAGATTCAGGTTTCAGAATTTTGAAAATGCGCGATATATCTGGATCAGACATTTGTAATGTTAATAGCCAATTATCAGTCTCTATATTATAAACGGTAACTGAGGATTCATCGTTAATGTCAGAGGGCAATATGGTATTACGGCTCAATGCATCGACATGTGCCATACGCGTCCCAGGTCTGTATTCAATATTAAAAGTGAATTCGCTAATTTGGAGCCACCATCTGGCTATACGTGGTATAAGGTCTCGTTTCGTCAGCGTGGTTCGGAGCGCATTACAATCGGTTATTATTTTAAATTCTAACCCCAGTAGATAAACACGAAACTTTTTAAGTGAGTAAACGATAGCCAATGTTTCAAGTTCGTATGAATGCAAGTGACGCTCTTCAGGCGTCGTTTGTCTGCTAAAGTAGGCAACAGGTTTGAGTACTCGAGGGCTAGATTGCCATTGTAATAATATTCCTCCTACACCTAGGGCGCTAGCGTCTGTGTGTAGCTCAGTATCAAGTTTAGGGTTGTATAGTGCTAGTATCGGTCTGTTTATTAAACTGTTTTTTAACGTAGAGAATGCTTGAAATTGATCTTCAGCCCAAGTGAAATTGTTTCCCTTTTTCAATAAATTAGTGAGGGGTCTTGCAATCTCACCGAAGCCTTTGACAAATTTTCTAAAGTAGCCTGCCAGCCCCAAGAATTGACGAACTTCGTGTACATTGTGCGGAATAGGGAATTCTTTTACAGCTAGAATCTTATTTTCATTCGGCCGTATCCCATCGGCGGATATTTCATAGCCCAGGTAATTAATCTTTGTGTCAAAGAAACGGCATTTTGATAATTTGAGGGTGAGACCATTTTCGCGCATTAAATTTAAGATCTCCTCAAGCCTGAGAAAGCCTTCCTCTATATTAATTGAAGGTAGCAAAATATCATCTAAATACGCCAAGGCAGATTCGAATCTTTTTGCACCGAGCATTTGATTTATAACTCGTTGAAACGCAGCCGGCGCATTAGCCAAACCGAAGGGCATTCTTTTAAATTCATAATGCCCATCGGGCGTTACAAATGCGGTAAGCGAACGACTTTCTTTGGCCAAAGGAACCTGATAATACCCTGAGGCAAGGTCGAATGAGGTGAAAAATCTATTGCCGCTGAGATTAGTTATCTGGTCGTCGATTAATGGCAAGGGAAAGCAATCTTTTCTGGTTTTATTATTTAAGGATCGGTAATCAACACAAAGGCGTCGTTCTCCCGTTTTCTTTTTTACAATTACGATAGGACTCGCATAGTTAGAATTGGACTCCTGTATTATATCATTTTGCAACAGATCATCAATGATTTCCCGAACCTGTTCTCTTTCGAAGTGCGATAAGCGATAGGGTCTGTAGACCACAGGTCAATCGTCAAGCAAATCTATTTTCATTTCAACAGAGTTACAACAACCTATCTCACTCAAACTAAACGCAAAACAATCACGATACGATTGCAATATGTCATAAAGCTTATCCATTGTTTTATCGTCAACTTGTGGACCGACTTTGATTTCAGTCTTAATGAGAGGAGCTAAATTGGTTATGTCTTTTGTAATCTTATTGCTACATAAACTTTCTTCTCCTCAAAAGGTATTGCTCTGGCAATTATAGTATTTTTGGGCAAAGGATCATGACCGTTGATGTATGGAAATCCGTCTTAAGTTGAAACACAATAAATCTTTATTTATTATAGACTACGGTTTATATACTATTAAATAAAAGTGTTTATTTTCACACAAGTATCCGAGTTTTAAAGTAATTAAACAAATTCGGAGATAACCTAAAAACGTCCTGGCGTAATAAAACACAATTAAATATGAAAACGTCCTATCGTTAGTTACATGAAACACGCTAAGTTGTTTAAAACAAACACACCAACGAATTTCCGTAAGTATTACTATTTAAGTGGAGAGATTAATCGCGGTGACTATTCTCAATCGACACATACTTAAACAATAATAAACAGTAATGGCGGCTTCCGCAGGCGCCGGCATAGTGTACTCTGTGGCGCCGGCGCTTAGGGATGGCGATCGATTTTTTAATCGATTTTAGAAACTTGAAAACGAGTTCCAATGTTTTTCCTGCGGATTGCAACTTTTAAGTTTTGATACGCAGTTTATTTGTTCTGTTTTTTGTAACCAACAATATTATTTAATTTATTTTGTATTCGATTATTCATTACATTTGACTAATTTTTGATTTTTGACTAATTTTTGATTTGACGATTATTCATTACTTTGCTGTTTGCTGCATTACATTTGACTAATTTTTGATTTGACGATTATTCATTACTTTGCTGTGAATCTCAACCGTATTACACGAGATCGGGCGTGAGCCAGGGCAGCAATGTTGGGCCTCTCGAGTTTATAATCATGATAAATGACTTACCGGAAGTCGTCAGGCATGGGACTTGTTTATTGTTTGCAGATGACCTGAAATTGCTGCTCGAGGTTGAGGATCACTCCGATTGTGAACGCCTGCAGGAGGACATCAACAGAGTAGTCGAGTGGAGCAATGACAACAAGCTGCATTTTAATGTTGCTAAGTGTTCGGTGATGTCGTTCACTCGCGCACGAACTCCTTTGAATTATCAATACAAGGTTGAGGATGTGCCGATGCAGCGAGTGTCTCAGGTTCGAGACTTAGGGGTAGTTTTCTCTCAGGAACTAACCTTCCGTGAACATATCGAAAAGATATGTAAGAAGGCATACAGAAACCTAGGATTCGTACTCAGGCAGTCTCAGGGGTTCACCAACATCACGACACTTAAGGTATTATATGATGCATTAGTCAGAAGTCACCTTGAACATAGTGCATTCATATGGGCTCCTCATGAGGCGAAATACAGTGGTATGTTGGAACGTATTCAAAATAAGTTCACTAGACACCTGTATTACAAACTGTATGGGGTGTATCCTTTTTACCCATTAATGTACCCTACACTATTTGCTCTTGGTATGGTAGGGTATAACACTTTGAGGGTACGGCGGGACTTTTCGCTCGTGGCGTATGTAGTGAAGCTACTACGTGGCGTAGCGCATAACCCGGGAGTGCTGCGGCACCTAGAGCTCTGCGTGCCAGACAGGTACGTGTGGAGGCGGCGACGCCCGCCCCTGCTTGCTGCGCCTGCAGCCAGAACCAACCTTCTGGCGAAAACTCCTTTTACTAGAGCTATACGTGTGGTGAATGAGGTTCACGAGAGGGTTGATGTATTGTGGTGCAACTTGAGTGAATTCGCAAAAGTTACATTATATATATTAAGTTACTTAGATTTAAGAATAAAGTAGATTATTTTTATAAGATGTAGAATTTAGCTTGTAAGGCCAAACTATCGCATTGGATCGTAGATCTGTGAAGATAGTTTAGGCAAGATTTGTATAAATAAATAAAATAAATAAAAAAAATAAATAATTATGCTGGTAAAGCTGTCGATGTAGAATAATAGCGGGAACAGATCTATCAGTACTCAATTTATTGCTGAATCGATTCTTTCCTGCGATTCGAATAGATTTAAAAATCGATCTTGTTTTGGAATAATCGTCATCCCTACCGGCACGTCTGTCATCTGCCTTGACAGTTGCATCTGCGTGAGACGAAACACAAAAATAAATATTTTCACAACGGAACTATGAAATACATATACAGTACCTACGTTATAATAATGATATTACTAATTATTTAGCTATTTATGAGTTTAATATCATTTTTGTGATGTTTTTATGTAAAGGTTCATACCTACTTACGTAACTCGTACAAATGAAGAGAACGAAACGTCAATCATCACTATACGGAAATGTACCTAGCAATCGTTAATTTACTGTTTATCTTAAAATCATAATTCCGGATACGAAAACAAAATTCCTGAAGTAAAAAGCTTGTAAAAAATAAGCAAATAATTTGTATATTAATTTGGTTTTCATACGTGCAACTTTCCTAGACTGGTTTTGAACAATGTCCTTTAAGGTATGGTCTGAAAGATTTGAGAAAACAAGGTGACATTTACCTGCACTTATACTATAAATACCCTGATGCAAGGTATATTCTTTACCAGGTTTATTACTGTTGTAACCCTCTACATAGCCATCGCCAGAATAACATGAATCTAAAGCAGAAACTTCAACTAATTCGGATTTATTTCTGGATAACTGAATGTGGTTCGGCAAGGTAAGTTTTAGGGAATTTAAATTATTATCATTATCGCGGAGTCCTGGACTTTTATAAAAGAATAACGTACTATCGTCTTTGTAAACCGCTATGGTTGGTAATTCAGTAAAATTTTGGCCTATCAGTAAAGAAGTCTGCATAAACTCATCATTAACGACAAGTACTTCTACATTCGATTCGATTTCATCAATCTTAAGGTTTACAAAAGTGCTATACAAGGGTGTAACCGCGGAGTTACCAAAACTCTTTATTATTGGTAATTTAGAGATTGTTTTTGAAGGGTTTAAACTATTAGCGTCAGATTCACGCATAAGACTACATTCACTGCCAAAATCGATGTACCCAATAAAGACTTTATTATTATTTATTTCAACTTGTTTGAAAAACTTTTTGTTGCTATTACTGCATGTAGAAATTAGAGTTTTACGTTCTGTATTATCATTCGATTTAGGTTCTATTCGCGGAGTCAGAGGTGTAAGTTTACAATTTTCGTTATTATGCCCTACCCTGTGACACTTTAGACATTTTAAAAGGGGTTTAGGACACTTAAAATAAGGGTGTCCTTTACTACGACAATTAAAACAAATTATTGTGCTATCATTTGAAGTTGATGCTGAAGCATGGTCATGACGTTTTTTACTTGAGGGAACAGTTTCTAAGGGGGTACGCTGGGAACTAAGAAAATGCAATAAGTCTTCTGGCTCATGACAATTTAAAG
Organism: Luperina nickerlii; assembly: GCA_963855955.1. NCBI lineage: Eukaryota > Metazoa > Arthropoda > Insecta > Lepidoptera > Noctuidae > Luperina > Luperina nickerlii. The sequence goes on from OY979665.1 coordinate 306,817, forward strand.
CTTGGGCTCCATTTCTAATGGATTTATCATAAATACCGTGAGTTACGCAATCTACAGCTCTTTTGCCACTTATATCACATCTGTTTAGATTTAGAAGCATTAATTTATCATAAAAATACTCAGTTAAATTTTCATTACTACGAGTCGTACGAGCTAACATTTCTTCCAGAAGCCGACCATAATTCTGTTCACTTGGAAAAGCTCTCTTAAGTTTGGCTTGTCATTCCGTCCAATTAAATACAACACTCGGTAGGGTTTCAAACCATTTTTTGGCAAGCCCAGAAAGTTTTTGAAGAGCAAAATGTATGGTCTGCTTCTCGTCCCATTCATATATCACAGCACATTCATTAACCTTCCTAACCCAACTTTCAATACTCTGAGATTTACTAGAAGGGTCGAACTCCGGAATTACATTATTCAAATTGTTGTTGTTCAAGTTACAAGATCTTTTAAGAGTTCCTTCTTGAAAAATATCCAAAAGATTCAGTACCTGGCTTTTTGTTCAACCTGACGTCCTTTTCTGTTTTTGTCGTCTTGGTGATGTAGTCGGAGTAACAATTGATGATCCAGACCTCTTACGTTTCCTTCTAGATCGGTTCTTTGCACGTTTCGTCCTTTTGTCTTCATTGTTCGATATAGAGGCTACCCCTTTTCCTCTTGATATCCTGCGTGGCTGAACTGGCGGCTCTTTGTCTGGAGTTTTGCCTCCATCGGATTCCATAACCTCAAAATATGATAATACAAATGGTTAAAAATATTCGCTATTAACTTTCACTTTTATAATAATAACCTATAAGAACGTGGTCTCATTACTCAATAAGAAACTTCAAGCTCATTTCATATTACATATTTCTAAATTTCCATAAACTTTAGGATATTTACAGAATATACAAGAATCGTATGGGAAAAAAATCAAATGTACATCTATTTATTTAATCTTGCATTTCATAGCACACATGGCCATACACTATTTTATTAAAATCTGTGACGTACTTAGTCACGTTATTTTCGTTAGGAGTTAAATTCATGCTTTACTTACACGCTTGATATTCACTTTATTTGGACTTGGCACACCTAGCCAAGTTTCTATTGGCTCACTTGGCCAAAATTAATTCCTTATAGCACACTTGTCTAAATTATCATAAGCACACTTGGCTTAAATTAATTAGCACACTTGGCTAAATTCATAAGCACACTTGGCTAAATTCATAAGCACACATGGCTCAAATTCATTAGCTCACTTGGCTAAATTCATAAGCACACTTGGCTTAAATTCATTAGCACACTTGGCTAAATTCATAAGCACACTTGGCTAAATTCATAAGCACACATGGCTCAAATTCATTAACTCACTTGGCTAAATTCATAAGCACACTTGGCTGAAATTCATTAGCACACTTGGTCAATCAACACTGTATTTGTAGGCAAGTCCCACTTCTGAAATATTATGAAATCAAACACTGGAGTATTCAAAAGTTAATCAATTATAATCACTCAATTCACACACACATCAATTATATCACAATAACCAATTTATAAGTAAAAATGGTACAGAAGAAATACGGGTTCACAAGCTATGTTTACTGTTCAACGCCTGAAGGTCGACTGACTCTGTCTAAAATTTCAACCACAAGCTGAATGTTCCCCACTCTAAGAGTAGGTCAACACTCAGCATTACTATTCGACCAATCAGAGCAAAGTACACAGTAAGTTTGCTCAATTGATTTACTAAAATACATTATGGCTTAATAATAACAGTAAATACATGTTTTAATTTAAATAATAATGATTTAGCAATTGTAAAATAGATACAAACTTAAAACCTATATTTAACTAGAACTAATAACTAAAATATATGTAATTTATTCATGCACCCACTAGCGCCAACTGTCGCTTGTGGGAAAAAAGTACAATCGTTTACTATTATTTTACAAAATCATTACAATTGTTTATCTTCATTATTTTAAATATTATTTTGTTTTTAGCCATAGACGAGAATCGTGCAGTTATGGGACCATCGGTATGCGGATTCTGGAGAAGTAGACCATCATCGACGTGGGCCAAAATCGAAGGCAAATTCTTGCGCTCGTCACACGACATCATGGCAAGGCACAGCGCTAATCCTTACGCTGTGGTAAGCTAGCACGCAAGATGTTTCTGTCCACCGCTCACCGACAAAAACGACTTCTTCTTATCAAGTACATACCTGGTACTTGTTGACAGGCCTACGCTGTCCTCCTAGCTACTGTAATTTGAAAACATTATAAAAGCCAATTATTTTTAAAAAGAGTAACCGTGGAGTTTCTTGCCAGTTCTTCTCCATAGCAAACGACCAACTGGAACCGTGCACCTAGCTTCTGACGTTTCATAAGTGCCCATGTAGGTTTATGTGAAATATAATATTTTGATTTTTCTGTTCGTCTCATATAAATTTTAATTGAGAGAGTAATGTGGTTAATTTTGGTGATGAAAAATGTTTTAAGTAATGTAAGTGATGTTACTGTTATGCAGTTAGAAACTGTCCTAATTTCTTACTATCTAACATAATTACTGATTCACTTCACCTCCAATTTCACTTTTTTTAAAATAGTTATGTATACTTTGAAAAAATATTAACGTCCGTTCTTATTGAACAAAAAACCTTGTCTTGTCTTATAAACTGGTAAAGCAGCAGCAGCAGCAGTGTTCTACTCATCCAAAAGTTTGGGACTATGTTTAAAATAGTTTGCATTACTTACTGTATTGGCCACACGTAGGTTTTTATTTGCTAACATATAGCGCAAGCCAAAGTGAACCTTAAGCCAACTATTGTATGAAACTTAATAATCGAAACGAGCTGGCTCATTCACTAATGAGTATGACCCAAACGATATGGGACAATAGACGCCCGCATTCCAACGCTTAGTTTATTTAATAAAATATTTCATATTCATTTTATTTGATTACCTTTTTATTTTTTTGTTTGAATAATATTATTTGACACAAAATTGATTTCTTATTATAAGACAAAAATTAGAAACCTGAAAACAATATCCCTCTGCCGGGGTTTGAATTCACGACACAAAGTTTAAGTCGTTATCTATCTATGCCAGATGCTTTCATCGACCGGCTATGGGACACATCACACTAATATTATAAAGGCAAAAGTTTGTTAGTGTGTGTGTGTATATGTTTGTTACTTCTTCACGTTCAAATGGCTGGACCAATTATGATAAAAAACAATTATGGAGGTAGCTGACACCCTGGATTAACATATAGGCTAGTTTTTATCCCGATATTCCCATGGGTTCGACATTTACGCGGGTGAAACCGCGGGACGCAGCTAGTTATTTATAATGTATAAATATTTGTATTGCCTACAGGTAGTTGTTCCGGGTCTGGCTGTTTGTGTATGTGAATTTAAATGTTTGTAAACGCACCCACGATACAGGAGTAATTCCTAGTGTGGGGCAAAGTTTAAAAAAAAAAAAAAAATGTTGAAATATTGGAATTCATTCAATTATGATTAGGTACTATACATTGGTATATTAGTTATTGGTATATGTGGATATATCATACGGACACAGACAGTTTAGCGTCCGCATTTCGTACCCGACCGACCGCGCGACCGACTCATTAATTTACGCACACAGTGACAATAACCCGTATGTGTGAAATGTAAACCGAACTTTTTTGCCTTGTGTACATTTGGCTAAAGAATACCTATTTCGTATTTCCCAATGACAGAGATTTTTAATTTACTAAGAACTGAGCAAAGGTCACCTCGTCGTAAAATGTCAAAGTCCATACATTACACAACCTTTCGATGCTCATAAACTTGCTGAGGGGAGTGTCAGCCGAGGCGGAGGGGCGAGGGGGAGACATTGGCAGTCAACTGCCAAGGTGCGTTACAAATGGCGTGAGATAGCGCACCACACGCGACGGAGGCGCTTCATCGCCTCGTCGCCGCGCGCCAACGCGCGATCACTCCGCGTCACACAAAAGCCTTATTGATGGCCGTCGACAAGTGATTTTCACACTTTAATGCGTGAATTTCTGCATTGGTTTAAACTGAAAATTTATGACGAGCTGTCGTGTCCTTGATAACATTGTTAGGATTTAAGGTTTTATTTGCTGTTTTAACTTAATTTTTTTCTCGAGTTTCCTGTATTCATACACTAGTGACAGTTGACAAACTTGTTTATAATAACTCCCACACTTAACCCCACTGTTGGAACTTGGCTTAGGCCCGTGCCATCAGTTCTATCCGGCTAGGCCGAGAGAAAAAAAAATATAAACAAACATTTTTTTGTATCATAAACGCTTTATTGACATCCACCGAATTACCCCACAACAAGAGACCGTATGAGAGTACGGAGGAAACGTATCCGTGATATGCACAAAGAGCCGCTTCAGTTGAGACCGTGGCTCTTAATCTTCTTAGTGCATAGATAAATAAGTGTGTGTTATAACGTTTATGAAAATATACGATGTACCTACTTGCGAGTGAGAAGGTGTCACATCAAGTAGCTACGTTGCCCGACAACAAATAAACAAAACAAAACTTTCTTCCTTACTTTCTGTTTACCGCTTAGTTTAGTATAATAGTTAGCCGTCAATACATATGCTTAGTCACGACGAAAATATATACTCAGAGAGAAACTAGTATGATTTAGATTGTCAGTGCCTGCATGCTGCCAGACAGCTTCTGACATTCATTCACAATTGTACAACAACAACAACAACAACACAATACAAACAACAACAACGACAACGACGATGACGACGACGTTGTGTTTTACAATTGTATAGAGATTATAACGGTAAAGGAAAGAACATGCCACATGGAAGTCCGTCGACTGCCTCCGTAGTGTCTGTCCCGAGTGTCGACACAATGCCGGACACCGGTGCAACTGGCCGACAATAAGCCGCACTTCGTGAGGCGATTGCTGCATTCAACGACTATTTAGAACCACAAGTACACTCATCGCAACGATTTAGTTAACTACTGCTGATAGAACAGCACAGTTTTAGTAATCATCACCTCACTACACTGAGCACGGGTAATTCATAGTTAACGTTTCGTGACATTTTAGATAATTATTGTTGGTTGCAGAGAGATACTCGAAGAGAGTTGTTTGTTTCTAACCAAATTAAATAAGTTTCAGACAAAAATAAGATTGAAGAATATGTTGCGTAAACCTTGTTGTAAAGTGTCCTTGTAGTGCCTATATGCATGAACGCTCAACCCACAATATACGATAACGTTATCGCCGTCAAAGTTCTACGTATGTGCTACGAGCCGTAGACATGCGAGCTACGCGGTGCTACGCAGTGCTGCGAACAGCTACGATAGCCATTACGATTTAATCTTACTTGTAACCTTTGTTGTAGTAATTTTAACGAAGACGAGGTTATTTTTATGCTAACGGTACAATAGTTATTACTTAAATATACAGATCACGAATCACTTACTACAAAAGTATGTATTTATAATATATAATATATTGTATTTGAAAAGCATGAAAATCTAAAGTATGAGTCTTAAGAACAATAATATGTTGTCCGTACGGGAGCTAGGCCGAAGTAACAATTACGGCAAGATGGCAACGTGGCGTGACCGCAGCGGTGGCAGCGCGCACCGGCTAACGAGCCATTGTGCCGCCACGCCACGGCTACGCCACGGTTACGACGCGTGAATGCGCACTAATCGCCACGTTGTTGACGCGCACCTGGCTGAAGACAACTGTCATTACCACAGGACAGGCGAGTGTGGGCCGATCGATCACCCGACCGACATGAAGCACCGGCTGTTTGAGCAGATTGTTCACATGATTGACTATTCTGTTTGAGGGCTGCGACTGCAATAAAACAATGAATATGAGCTCTTCAACTGTTGCTTTAAATTTTAAGTAGTTTTAAGCTATCGTGGTGCATAATGTGTTTAATATTAAAATGAATAATTAACGTAAAATATGTGACACAGCGTCACGTTGAATAATACAATTTAATCGCCTCATAACTCCATTAGGCGATTCATTGAATGTGATTGTGAGTGACGCACGCGTTCTTAATGTTTACATTTACCGGTGATTTACGGTTCACACAACAGCTCTGCGGCTCTGGGCCTGTCCCGCGGGTGTTTTGCTAGCGTTTATTTTACTAATATTTATCATCAGAAGATAAAAATCAGGCGTGGGAATTTCACGCCAATACGTCTATAGATGTTGTACCGCTGTTAAAAAACATTAACTTTAAGGGTATATGTGTGTAGTATGAAAATACAAATACTACTATTGTTAATACAAAGATAGGTAATACCTAAAATAAAATGAGAAGACAACAAAGACACGACAATAATACTAGAAAGCGATGAGTCACACGTCTGCGTGCGCATTGTAAACATTGTGATGGCAGGTGTATTATAATGACGTCATTGTCCGAAGTAGCCTTAGCTAATCTGAGTGCAGCACCCGCCGCACTTGTATCAAGCGGTTTCATGTCAAGATGTCATCGCGGGACAACGACACACTGTAATGTATTCGTGTAGTCGGTACTGTAGTGCTATCGAGTTCACAATTAACTTTCATTAGTGAGACAGATACTCATTAATATCAACTGAGTGTTATATCGCGCTCGGTATTAGTTTGCACCGCACCGCACAGCACGGCACCGCACCGCATAGCACGGCATCGCACCGCACAGCACGGCTCCGCACCGCACCGCACGGCACGGTACCGCACCGCACCGCACAGCACGGCACCGCACCGCACAGCACGGCACCGGACATAACGTGAAATTGTTCGCATCGGTTACTTTTATGTGATTTTTAAATTAAAGCCAAGGATTTTCAGTTTTTAGAAACTAGTTCAATAAAATCTCGTAGTTGGGTCGTTCTTCTTTTTTACCGACAATGAAACGATGTTTTTCTGTTTTTTTGGTTTTTGAACTATCTATAATTTTGTTTTCTGTGTGGGATTTAAAAAAAACTGCATCTGTATTTCATTAGGACCAATTAAAGTTTCCTTTCTGGCTAATATTGATTTTTTTTAATGTTAGTTTTTAAAGAAATAATGTGACAAAGTGGCCTTTTTCTGTAGAGACTACATTTCAGTTTACCACTCTGTCACGCCATTTTACGGAAAGCAACGTATAAAATATGTTGGTTAGAGAACATGAAAAATGGCATAATATTAATAGATAAGAAAAATATGGACGTTTATTCGAACCGAATTAAAAAACCGTTTATATTAATACTCCAACGAGATGCCATAATAAGACCAAGGACAGACTATTGTCGGTAAAAAAGTAGAACGACCCAGTTAATACAGTCGGAATAACTGTGAACAGTACGCCACGCGGCACCTGCGTGTTTCGTATGTTCGTAGCAGGTAGGTGAGGTGACGTCACGTAGCTCGGTGGCGGACAAAACTTAGGCGCGAGTTGGCAGTGATTGATGTGCAGCACTTCACCGTGACCTGATATTAACCGTGACTTTGGATATTCTTCTACTTTCCTTTCATAAGATATTTTTGATCCTAGCTTTCAGAAATCTATATTAGGATGTTTGCCTAAGAAAATTGGATGTATCACACAATATGAACCCAAGTTAATTCGTCTTGCAAGCTATTCCTGTTTCTATTCTAGCTTCAACTTTCTGACTAACTGACGGACTATTTTAATTTTGACAATTCAAAAGTGCCTGTACAAGGTTTAATTGAAATAAATGCTTTGAGTTTGAGTTTGATTCATATCTTTAAGATTGTAGCTTGATGCGGCTGCCATGCTGGTGATACGGCGAGAAGGTGTAATGACGCGCTACGACGTGCTACGTAATGCTACGAGGTGCTACGTAGTGATAGGACGTGCTACGTAGTGCTACGACGTGCTACGTAGTGCTACGAGACTGCCTTCAACCTACGGATCGTCGCATACATGGATAGTGCTTTGATGGCAATGTTATATTTCAATAAAAGTTGCAATTTGAATATTTTTTTCCGACTTAAGTTATCAATGTACAGTCGCGAGTCATAAGTGGACTGGCACCAGAATGGTCATTTTGGCCTGCACGCTAGATCTGCGTCTATCTCTGTGTGTGTGATGTTTTAATGTAGACAGTAACGCGCATACGGTATAACTACGAAAGCGCGATGTTGGTTGGTCAGATGCATGTGTGGTCAACACTAAAAAAAAGATACCTACCATAATATTATCGACCACAGGATCTATTTAAAAGCAATGCTAAAATTCGAAGTGACAATTATAAGCAGCGATGGCAGGTTCGCACGAGTGGGTGGCTGTTATTGTGTGTGCGTGTACTGGAGAAGGTTCGAACCTCAGTGCGCGCTTTCGACTCTTTTCTTATTATTTTTTTTATTAATACTCAGTGTATCGGACAATTATCTTGAACCAAATAAAATTCACCAATTTCATTCACTGGATAAACATTTTGAACAGTAGGTAGCATTATATCGCTCAAAACCTCGACGTAATTAGAGCTGTTGGCCCGCGTCGCACTATGCGGCCGATTCCCAAAAAGCTGGCCAAAAGTTTCTAGATAGACTTTTTTTTCTTTGGGTTGGCTACAGCAATCCCTTGAGAAGTGAAAACCGTTCATAGCAACGTCCTATACCCTAAGTATCCTCTGTATTTTCAGTCGCAACGTGGCCTTCGTTTGAGCATCGTATTACTGTCGATGAATAGTGAAAGTTGTACACATGTGAAAGATTTTGTAATGAAGTAAATTGAACAAAACCAAATGGAATCATCTACGGAAGGTTAGGAAAATACGAGAAATCTTTAGTACATATCAATACCTCGACACAAAATTTTTAGCTGCAGCAATACGTAGATACATTTTTTGCAATTTGTCATATGCTGTTTATCATATGCTGCTTTGAAACCTATTAGGTAGAGGTTACTCAAAAAAGTAATAGTTACTGAATAAAACAAGATTCAGCTGCTACCTAAATAAATACGAAGAGAGAATGGGAGAAAACAATGAAAGCCTATACTTTAAAGAGGGGATCTGTTTGTATTAGTAACGTAGGTTTCTATACAATTTCGTTTCTATCAAAATGTGCTTTTTTTTTCTATCAAAACTTTCTGCAACTTGAAATGTATGGGTCAGAAACCCATACATTTCAAGTTGCAGAAAGTTGCCGCCAAAACCAATGAAGTCTTTGTCAGCAGATACAATTGATTTACTGTTGTCTCCATCTATTGATGCGGAAGAAGTGTTAGAAAGTACTGATTGTAGTTCGGCCTCTGAGACAGAGACAGATGTAGATGCTGACGATCTTGCTGATAACGAAAATTTTTTTATGTAATTAAAACTAAATTGTAAAACTTGTATGTAAATAAAACACCAGCTCAGGTTAACGACTGCCTTATTTATTGTCTTCCTTCACCTTTATACCTCTCTGCATGCTCTCTACCCTCAGTTGCATTTATAATTACTAATCTCATAATACCGACATCTCCCTTTTTCAAAAAATAATAACAAAATTACATGCTAAAAATATAAATATTTGGATTATAACTTTTAACCTTTTTAAACGACATTTTACTTAAAAAAAAACATTTAAAGTTACAATTAAATTACATTAAAAGACATGCATAATTAATATTTTAACATTAAAATATGACACATAGAATTGAATTTAATTACAAGAATAATGAATCTATCTAAGAACTACACTTTATAAAGATAAAGTGCTTCTGTACTTAATAATAATATAAAAACCTTCATTTCATTACCACACACATTTATACCTACAAAATACTGTATTGATCATTGTGATCATAAAATAATATACTTAATTATGAATTTATTTAAATTTCCTATTTTATTGAATCATTAACATTTATCACACCATTCATTTATATTAACAAGTCATATGAAAAATAGTAGAATAATCATACAATTGAGTATTGACATTTCTTCCAATTACATAAAACCATAGTACAGCGCGCTTCATAGAAACGGTTACCCTTTGGTAATGACATCGAACCTATTTAAGTTTTTTGTAATGTAACGCAAGTGGCATGTTGGTCTAGAGGTTAACGCTGCGGCTTAGCAATGCGATGGTCTCGAGTTCAATCCGCGGGTGAGAAGCCTTTTTTATTTTATTTATTTACCTTTATTATTATTTTTTAGTTTCTTTAGTAGTTAGTTTAGTTTTTTTCGTTAATTATTATTAAAAAATCAAATGGAGGTTTGTAATAAAAGCTAGGCATTTTGCATAAACAATATTCATTTATTTTTTAATTACATTTCTAGGACTTCATGGAATCCACTTCCTGGTTGAATATACAGATTTCTGTCTGTATTAAATTGGGGTTATTTACTTAGAATATTAACTAAACACAAAATAGATACCCTAGTTTGGTTTAGAACGTTTAACATTAGATAACGGTTCGTTTATAGATATTTCTAGAAACATAACTACAATAATATTTATTTATTTAAAGTTGTGAAAACATACATTTTTTATACTCTGTATGATCTTATCGGAAACAAGCCTGGTTAAAAAATGAAATGTTCTCATTGTGCCTGTGAATTACAGAGGAAGAACCAACATGCTAAACTATAACAGTATAGCAATATACATCTTTCTCTTTTATCACATTTTCTGATAACCCTTATTTAACACAACATTAAAAAAATATGTGAGGTCAGATATAAATCGTTAACACATTAATAGACTACTTGTAAACAAGAGTAACTGCATTGATAATAATAAAGGTTGTTTATTTTTGATTAACTAAGAGATAATGATCCCACTGATTATGTAATGATATTGGGAATTATTAACACTTGCTTATATGTTCCAATGTAATTTTATCAAATAAGTTACACAGTCGATCTGCCGAGTTGCCTATTCATAACGGATAGAATGGCCGTCACTGTCTACCACTTCTTGAAGTCAACACTTGAACGCATAGTTTTGAAGGGTGCCACTGAGTGAACTTTCACAATTTTACGTTGTCGCTCCGATTCATTAGTGTAAGCAATCGGGCGAGAGCCTTGGTGATCACATTTCACATCACCCGTCGCTTGATAACTTTGTATCCATCTACGAACTGTTTTTCTCTGTAATGAAAATAATAATATTAGAAATACATAGAAAAAAATCCAACATGTAAGTAATAATGCAACATGATTGCAAAAATAAATAGGTATATGTGTAAGAATAACGTAAATCTTACCGTTATGCTTATATCTCGTGCTATTTTTTTTTATTTTTTGTTCCTTTTCCCACAAAACAACAATTTTAGCCTTCAATAAAGTTGTTAAGCGAACCATACCATCGATTAATAAAATCAACTGGTCAAAAACTTAATAAATTAGATAATATTACGATGAAGATAATTACACACAAGCGAATCGGAACGAAAATGAAACCATTTGAAAAGTAAAAATACCCTCAATCACAGTTTAGTAAATAAGGCGAAGAAGTATACTAAATTCAACCTTAACTCGCAGTTCATACAGTAGTTAAGTTTCTGAAGTAAAATGAGGGTAGTGTAATAATCGGAATCAACACATTCTATTCAACCAAACAAGAAATCTATGCTAATTTCAACCTTATGTTTTAGTTAATTGAGGAGTTGCGTATTGAATTTTGTAAAACAAGACGGTAAGGTGCTAGTATTAATTAATATAACACGGAAGTTGAAATTTAAACCTTAATATCTAGAAGATTAGACCGTTAATAACCTTGTTCGATAAAAGGAGTAATGCTACTCCAATTTTCGTTACGGTTGATAACTGAGCCAATAGCCTAGTGGTATAAGGCACGGTCTAGTTGATCGGCTGGCGCCTGGTGAAGCAGGTTCGTATCTTATCACACGCAGTGTCTTTTTGTAAGTTATTCTTGGTATCTATACAGTTCGGCCCGAAGGAAGCTGATAAAATACCATATAAAATTATTAAAAATTTGCAAATATTATTAGAAGCGGATCGCTGGATGCACGCGGGCAGAGATGGGTGCGGCGGCGGGGGAGGGAGCGGCTCACGTGACACGCGGGCCCGAGCGTGCTCGGGCGATAATCTTTAAGTGTTGGTGTGGTACCTTTTCTCTGCACTTGACTGTACATTGAGCTATATTTCATTATCATACTTTTTTTTTTTACATTATTAATTAAACTAGGCAACTTTAAAAATAGGTATATACTTATATTAACTATTTTTACTTTCATTTACAACGTTATGACGACGGATAAGTCCACCGCTCAGGCGCCCTCACAGTCCTGCCAAAACGAGTAGTGTATAAGTTTGATTCCTGCAAGTGTAAACGATACGGAGAATATTCGTGAGGTTCGGTCACAGTGACATCGTCATAGTTTTGCAACGGCCGCGGCCGCGAACGATCAGCTGTTGGGCTATACGCTGTATCTAATATCAAATGCCTACGATTACGTACTAATTTTCCACCACATTCGAGATCAATACTGTATGATCTTATACCCACCAAAGCTTCTACAACTCCGCTTATCCATTTCTTATTGACTCTGACTTTAATTCTTTGACCTACACTTAACGGAGTCATGTCTTTTGCACCTTTGTTGTAATAACGAGCCTGTTTACTTTGACGATTATCTAACTCACACCTAACTTTTGTTTGTACTTTTGGTTTTAATAGTTTCGGTGAGCATGGGACCAAACTTCTTAATTTTCTACTATAAAGTAATTCTGCGGGTGACGCTAGTTTACTACTTAAAGGAGTGTTCAAATATTCCAACAAACCTAGCCTATAATCTGAGTTATCGAACTTTGTCTTTTTCATGATATTTTTAACAATCTGAACTGACCTTTCTGCCTGTCCGTTCGATTGCGGATATCGTGGTGATGACGTGATATGATTGAATTTCCATTCTTTTGAAAATGTTTGAAATTGACTAGAATTGTACTCTGGTCCGTTGTCTGAGACACTAATATTGGGAATTCCTTGCCTGGTAAAAATGTGCTTTAACCGTGAAATGACTTCATTTGATGTCAATGTTTTCAATTTAACACATTCTATAAATTTGCTGTAATAATCTACAACCACTAAAGTTATTATTGAAGTGGAACGTATCTGTGGCTATTTTACACCACGGTCTATTTGGTATATCATGAGAAATTAAAGTCTCCTTCCTATTTTCTTTCTTATGTGTAACACACGCTTGACACTTGCTGATATAATCTTCTAACTGACTGTTTATGTTTGGCCAAAACATTGTCTCACGCACACGTAACTTACACTTTTCTAGTCCTAAATGACCTACGTGAATATTTTTTAACATTTGATACCTCATACTTTTCGGTATCACTATACAATTTCCTTTCCAGACCAAGTCATACAACACTGACAGGTCATGACGGTAGATCCAATACGGTTTTAACTCATCACTAAGTCGTTGTTTGTGTTCTGGCCAACCTTGTTGTATACACTTTATTAATTGTTGTGATTCACTATCTACATAAAATGTACATTTTTGTAATTGAACGAAATGTGTATCCATTAATAGATTGCATGCTGTTACCACGGTAATAATATATACAGTAGGTCGTCTTCATACAAACGGACGAAACGCGGGCTATACCTACGCGCTTCGATCACCGTGTGCGCTCAGGCGGCTCGGAGTCGCGACTGTGCAACAGTGACGAACGGACGGTGTGTTGTTTTTTATAACAATAACCGCGCGATTTTTTCACTAAAAATAAGTTCAAGTACATATTTAATATGACGAGTAGGCGATATTGTGCTGTTTTTGGTTGCATGAATTCGTCAATAACGCATCCAGAGATAGCTTTTTTTACATTACCTGGAAACTCGGAAAGGTAAGACTATTTTACTTACTAGTGGGTAGGTACAGACGCCAGCACATCAACCTACCACAATCTGTCAGATTTCTTTAATAGATTTTCAACTTTATCGCTAAAGCTTAAGGTTCAAAGTTGATTGGGAAAATCTGACAGTTAGGTGTAGCTTGATGTCCTGGCGTCTGTACATAATGTGTGTCTTTTTAATGGATAAGTATTTCCTATTACCTCCGGAAAAAAAGATGTCTGGATTAATAAATAAAGTGATTAAAGTAAAGGAAAGTGATAGACACGAGTGAAATAGGTAGTTATAGGCGGTTCATGAATCATTATACGGTAGGTACGCTTGTGTTAAAACCTCGGGGCATGTGTGTTTTGTTAGTTTGTATAATTCAAAGTAGAGACGTGGTTTTTATTATTAATAATAGTTGTTTATTGTACTGTGTGTATGAATAATACTAGAAAAAAATTGGTTGTCTGTAAATTCGATTTACGGACGATAGTTTAACGTGACAACATCATAACAAAACATTAATGAAATGATTGCATACTTTTATGAATAAAATTAATTATTTTTATTGAATAACTGTTACTGTAATAAGAATAACTGTTTCATGAAATCATCATTCTTTGGACTTACATGGTCTTAGAGAGTTGTGTTGATGACTTTAATGATTATAATTTATTCTGTAATAGTACATTACGATATTATAACATGCGAGGCGTAATTGAGCCGAGCATGTTATAACCAATACGCACGTATATCGTACGACGTTTTTTAACACATTTGCGAGGAAACAGAAAAAAAAAACATTTCACAATACAAGTACAAAGAAAAGAAAATTTGAGAAAAATGGCGCGAGGATTATTTTCTGCCGTGGCTGCGTGAAAATGTTGGCAAAGACACTAGAGCATGCAGCCAAGTTTTTAAATTACCGAATAAACTGTTTTTTTTTAAATTTTAAATAAAATCAATCTGTGAATGCACACTTGCTTTCCCGCCATTTTAACAGCGTGCTAGCGCTGCCTACTGACTGGCGCCGCGCGGCGATTAGTTCGAAATTTGAATAGCAACAGCGCGCTGCTCACTAGCTGGAGTCGTGCGGCGGCGATCAAAACAACACGCATTTTTATTAAACACTTCCTATTCAATTCACAAAGTATTTTATTTGTTTATATAAAAAGAAGTAGGTATATTTATTTATTTATTTTATTATTTATGTATACACAGTAAAATACAATAACAAAACTAAATGGAAACACCAAGTAGGCAAATGTAATTAAAATACTGGAGGCGGGCAGCCCTATCGCATGTTTACGTACCGCGCGGCTGTAGGCATTTACATCAAGGTTACGGCCGAGATACAATACTGTATGTCTTTATACTGTGCTGTTACCGCGCAAACCTGAGCCTTAGCGTCAAAGTGATCGCGAAGATCCACACTATGATAAAAAACCGGTTCCGCAGCGCGCGACAGTGTATCTGCTATGTATAAGTACTTACCTGGCTTATACACTAAGTTGAATGAATACAACTGTAAACGTAATAACATGCGCTGGAGTCGCGCAGGCGCACTTGCTATTGGTTTATTTATTATGATTACCAACGGCTTGTGGTCAGTTTCGACTGTGGTTTCGACAACTACGTCTGATTTTCCGTAAATATAAGTGTAAAATTTCTCACAAGCAAACACACAGACCAGCAACTCCTTTTCAATTTGCGCATAGTTTAGTTCTGCTTTAGTAAGAGACATTGATGCGTAACTGACTGGCAGGTTGTTTTGTAATACACAAGCCCCTAAACCACTTTTGCTCGCGTCTACCGATATAACTACTGGTTTACCCACATCAAAATATTGTAACACCGGCTTAACTGTGAGGCATTGTTTTAATTTGTTAAATGCATTTTGGTGTTCAGGTGTCCAGTGCCATTCTACTTCTTTCTTTAAAAGTAATCGCAATGGGTTTGTTTTTTCCGATAAATTCGGTATGAATCTACCCACATAATTTATTAATCCTAAAAATCTTTCTAAATCTTTTGTGTTTTCTGGTTTCGCCATATTTTTAATAGCTGTTACTCATCAGGATAAATACCTTTATTAGTTATTTTGTGTCCCAAATACTTTATTTCAGTTAACCCTATCTTACACTTGCCTTTATTTAATTTTAAATTGATTGCCCTGCATCTGTCTAAAACTTTTTTCAAGCGCTGATCATGTTCTTGTTTATTCCTACCATAAATAATTAAATCATCAACAAAAAGGCAAGTTCCTTCAATATCATCAAAAAACTCGTACATTTTTTTGTGAAAAACTTCCGAAGCTGATGTAATCCCATAGGGTAAACGTAAAAACTTGTATCTGCCGAAAGCAGTATTAAAGGTCACAAATCTGTACTTTCTTTATGGAGCTTCAATTGCCAGAATCCATTCCTCGCATCTACTGTACTAAAATACCTTGCACCAATAAGGTTAACTGTTATCTCATCTAGTGTTGGTAACTGAAAATGTTTCCGTTTTATGGCACGATTTAGTTCCCGTGGATCCATTTATACTCGTAAATCACCATTAGGCTTTCTTACTACCGTCATACTGTTAACCCAGTCCGTGGGTCCTTCTACCCTCGCTATTATTTTTTGCTTTTCCATCTCATCCAATTTTATTTTTAAACTTTCTTTTAAAGAAACTGGTAATTTTCGTGGGGCATGTACACACCGCTTCATTAAGTGCTTACCCCTCCAAAAGACATGTGCGTTCAAATCCGTGATAGGCCCAAGTTGGTTTTTGTATTTTGCAAAAACATTTTATTTTAATTAATTTATTGTTTTAGTGAATAAATAAGTTTAAGATAGTATTTATTTTTTAAAATTCTGTTTTTATTATTGTTTTTTTCAATAAAACGTTAATACTTTTATTATTACGAAAACGACAAGCAATAATAGGGTTAACATTTACGAACGTTTTATTCATCGTCTAAATAGACTAGAGGTTTCAAGACCGCTTGCCGTGCCTATGAGTGGAAGTTCAAATCATAGCCACGAAAAGTGCTTTTTGTTCATTATAATTATTATTTTAATATATTTTTCTATTTTGTTTTAGTAATTATTTATAAAGAATTAAAAAATAAAGAAAAATAAAATACCTTAATAATCATATAATAATATTTATTATTGCTATTATTTAACAAAACTATGATCTTATTTTACAACAAAGATTTATTTTGATTTGATAATTTTATTTACAGTTATCATAATATACTATTTTGCCAACTGACACAATTGGGTTCCTAGACAAGTGGCATCCTATTAAGGTAAACGATAAAATAGTAAGCGGTAGAAATATTTTAGATTGACATAACCTAACGAAATGTCACGTGACCTGTCATGTCGTCTCAGCATACAAATTTGACATTTGACAGTCTGACAAGTGACATCGAAAGAGACAAGTTTTGAAGCGTTTGCAACTTGTCTAGGAACTAGAAGTTAGTTTGGCAGGATTACAATCATGAGCATAATAAGTGAATAAACATGTTATCAATAGATAATCAATTAACATCCCTTATTAGCTCATGATATCTACTTAGAATATTTTGCTATACAAAGTAAAATAGTGGAATCAAATGAGTTAAATGTCTTCGTTGTTTATTTTGTTGTCATACTTAATTAATATAACTGCTATTTCTGGGCAAATCGCAATCGTTCTCTTCGATGTTCTTCTGTTAGACATATTTTGCAGGTCGATAACTGTGAATGTTCGCTGCGTGTAAATGTCTTCGAACCGTGGACAGAGAGATATTCCATGCCGTTGCGAACTGTAACGAGTGGATGTAAACGGCAGTGTAGTGTGAACCTTAACAATATCCAGATGATGTTCAGATTGGTCCGTATAGATCCCAGTAGTTCTCCGACCCATGGTCATTGTCTTAGCATCGCCGGTTTCTTGAAATCTGCGCACCCATAAGCGCACCGTTTGTCTCTGTATAGAAAAAAATGGTTTTAAATAAGTTATTAAATACCACACACAAGATACCGCAAATAGCTCAACAAGAAAAAAATCGGAGAACACAATTAATATTATAATGAACTTACTGCTATGCCAAGCTGTCTCGCAAATCCTTTTATGCTCACATTTTGTTCACACAGAACAACTATTTTAGTTCTCATAAAATCATAAATCATTTTAAAAATTAATGAATAAATCGTAGTCGTTTACTCTTCGCCGTTTTAAGTGAACGTATACATCAAACGTTATAGTTATAACTTGAGGGTATGGATTAATTTTATAAAGACAACGTATGTAAGTAAAATAATTAATGGATACCCTCAAATTATAACATCTATCGATTAGACATCCCACCTAAAGATAAAATGACTCAGACCATAGTAGATAACAATTTCAACGCAATTCATATGGGCTCGCTGGCTAGTTCGTCAAACTGCCGGTATGAGTATGACAACGTTCGGTGATGCGATGGTTCGAATCTGGGTCGAAACAATGGGTTCTTTTTGAAGTATTCTTTAGATTATTTGTAAGGAATTTAATGTGTAACATTTTAAAACTTGAGGGGTTAGCACATACTGACGCTGTCTGTACGACTGGTCTTATGCTACTATCTATACCGATTTTATATTCTCCTGGCATATAACCTACACCCTCAAAAACATCTTTATATTAATTAAAAATACTATTTTTATATTCTGAGCTGGTAACCGCTAGTGTTAATTTAATTAAACTCAATTCTTGACAGCTATCACGGCCCAATATTGGAGGAGAAGTTACGTCAGCTATCAAGAATTCAATAATATAATCCAACTCTTTGTACTTTAGTTTCAAATTGCAGCTGCCTACTACTGTGATGTCACTGCCCGAATACCCCCGAAGTTTGATATTGGTCGGAATCAGATAGTCTTTAGGTATCCTTAACGTTTCTAAATAATTATAGGGTAAAACATTAACATCTGCACCAGTATCAATTTTAAATGAAACTTCTTTGTTATTTATTGCTAACTTTACACACCAGTCATTGGAAGAATTGTTAAAATAATAAATTACCTGATCGTTTGACTCATCCTCGCCCCTTTTCACTTCATGTACCCTACAAACACGTGAGAAGTGGTTTAAATTATTACACTTCAAACATCGTTTTCCAACCGCTGGACATTTATAACCAATATGGTCCGTTCCACACTTTCGGCACAAGTGTTCTTGCATTCGCTGATTAGCGTGACCGTCGTAACCCTTCGACGTCGACGCCATCGTGTGTTGTTGAGATGATGTCCCGCGGCCCGCTCCCTGTCGAGACCGACGCACCGACGCTCCTCGATATTGCTGACCACGGCGTTGTCGTGATACCCAGTTCACTTGATCACTGGTATCATCTTCTTACTTTTCATTTTATTACTTTTCATACTGCTCGTTTGTGATACACAATACGCACAGTGTTCTGAGGACTCTTTCTTTATATTTCCTGCTTGCACGCGCGATAACTGAGCTATGTTGCATATTTCTACGGCCTTTTGCAATGTTAATTTGGGCTCTCGAAGAAGGCGTTCTCGAAGTGATCCCCGCAAATTCACATTTTACCGCCAATTTCCTTAATTCCAAAGAGAACTGTTCAACTGATTCACCATCATTTTGCTCACGTATGAAAAATGTGTGTCTTTGTACAGTTATATTTTTTCTTTGTAGAAAAACTCCATCAAACCTTTCTAATAAACTCTTCAAGTCAACAAATTGCTCCGCGAACTGTTCATAAACTTCTCGGCACTGTTCTCCCACAACATGTAAAAATATATTGATTTGCACCTTGTTAGTCTTCTTGTTGAGCTTACATGCTTCAAAGTATATGAGAAATGCCGTCTTCCATTTCTCCCATTCCTTCGAGATGTTTCCTGACGTTGCGTTTTCGACGTTATTGTTGAAACAAAATGGAGGCGGTGGCGGCAGTACTGTTTCCATTGTAAGTTAACAAACCACAACTTATGTCCGTTGGTTTATAATTTTAAATTTTATTTTCGGAGCGACAAATTTTATCTACTTCAATAGTATTAGTGAAGGATCCTACCGGCTGCGCCATGTAAAACTTGTATGTAAATAAAACACCAGCTCAGGTTAACGACTGCCTCATTTATTCTCTTCCTTCACCTTTATAACTCTCTGCATGCTCTCTACCCTCAGTTGCATCTAATCTATTTTGCTGTATAACCTACAATTTTTAAATTTAATAAAAGGTTTTGGTGAAAATTTGAAAAATGTTTGTGTAGTATATTTATTTAGTCTGACTATAATTATTGAATAGTAACAAAAAAATAATAAATATAAAATAAATAAATATAATTATTGAATAGTAGCATTGGAAGATATGTTTAAGACGCTGGACTGGAAAGGTAAGGGCATTAACATAAACGGCGATTACATCTCACACCTGCGATTCGCTGATGACATAGTCTTGATGGCGGAGTCGCTGGAGGAGGTAACCCAGATGCTGGACGGCCTAGCTTCAGCCTCGCGACACATCGGTCTTGGCATGAATTTGGATAAAACCAAAGTCATGATCAATGGCCTCATTGACCCGGGACCGGTCGTCGTGCACGGCCACCCTCTCGAAATTGTTTCCGAATACACTTACCTCGGGCAAATTCTGCAGTTAGGTAAAAACAATTTTGAGAGGGAGGCCAAGAGAAGGATCCAGCTAGGCTGGGCAGCGTTTGGGAAACTACGTCGAGTCTTCTCGTCATCTATACCGCAGTGCTTGAAAACGAAAGTTTTCAATCAGTGCGTCCTACCCGTCATGACCTACGGGGCTGAAACGTGGACACTCACGATAGGGCTGGTCCACCAGTTCAAAGTCGCTCAGCGAGCTATGGAAAGAGCTATGCTCGGAGTCTCTCTGAAGGATAGGATCCGTAACGAATGCATCCGACAGAGAACGAAAGTTATCGACATAGCTCAAAGAATTAGCAAGCTGAAGTGGCAGTGCGCCGGCCATATCAACAACCGCTGGGGTAAACGAGTTCTTGAGTGGAGACCGCGATTCGGCAAACGTAGTGTAGGACGCCCTCCGGCCAGGTGGGATGACGATCTGCGAAAGACTGCAGGCAGATGCTGGATGCGTCAAGCTGAAGACAGGGCGCTATAGCGCTCATTAGGGGAGGCCTATGTCCAGCAGTGGACTGCTATAGGCTGATGATGATGATGATGAACAAAAAAAAGGTACACGAAGAAACTTGAAAACTGTTTTTATTGCCTTTTATTGGATCCGCCATTTTGAATTTCATAATTCTGGTGGAACTGGAAAGAGGTGGATTTTCAAAATTTTAAGATCAAATTCGTAATCAGCGACCCCGGAAACATGTAAATTGACATGCATCTTGATTATGTTCTAGAATATACGCTATTTCACATGAGGGGGTGGCTAATAGGGGTGGAAGGAGGTGGATTTTCAAATTTTTAAAATAAAATTCGTAATCAGCGACTTTGAAAACCCCCGAGTAAGAAATTTTGAATCAATTACTTGATTTGTCGAGTATTGGCCAGCTTTTTGGGAATCGGCCGCACTGGCGTCGGTATAAATGCCAACTCACCCGGCCCTTGAACACTAATCCACCCCCACATATTCACACTAATTCTTCCTGACTCCGTATTATTTATAATATTACTGTCAGACCAACGTGTATTGTCTCTGCGCCACAAATGAAGTCTTCCTTTTTGGCACGATTTGAATGTCTTCTCGTCAGTAAATACAGTCGTCTCCCAATCAAACTCTAAATAATCGCGAGCAAAACGCAACTGTTCCTCCTTATGCCTTTGCGTTAAAAACGGTTTTTTCGCTGGTGTTCGATGATGAATGCCTTTGGCATGGAGAGCACGGCGAACAGTGCGCAATGACATATCAAATTCTTCGGCAAATCGTCTTGTAGGTATGAAACCATTCGTTTCATAATCACCAACCATAAAGCGTCGCTGAGACTGGTTAATAAGTGGCGGCCTACCACTTCTTACACGGCTCTTAAGAATTCCCTCTTCCTCAAATCTCCTCACCCAACGTGTCACAGTATCGCTCTAAAAAAAAAGAAATCCTTATTACACATTTTGAAGCGTCACTTATGAGAACAAATAAAATCAATAACAACAAAATAACTTACACAAAATCCGGTTTCATCGGATATTTCAGATATATTAAACCCATTGTTATACAAGGCTACAATGTTCGCCCTGGCTTCCATATTTATATTTGCTTGCATTTTCAATAAAAATCTTCAAACTCAACACCTCTGATAACAATAACACAAACACTCATAACTAAGTTCACCAACCAACAACGTCATACCATTATAACTACAGTCAGAAAATTAATTTTGTTTCAAATCTACCCTCAACTTTCATGTGATTAGTTTAAAATATTCGCTGTCTTTTTAAGTCATATCAAAGTCAAAGTCAAATCATTTATTTCAAATAGGCACATTAAAGGCACTTTTGAACGTCAAAACTTACAGTAAAATTGAATTGATTCTAGTCGCCCCTTCCAAAAGGTAGTTTTCGTATGGAGAAGAATGGGCAAGAAACTCCACCGTTACTCTTTTAAAATGTTTTACAAGGTTTTGTATACCTACATAATATAATTATATGTGAAGACGATGCACCTAGAATAAAAGTCTACCCCAAAAAAATAATAAAAAGTGTTAAAAATTAAGCAATTACAGGTAAATCAATTATGTGACAGATACATGGTGCTCACATATTTACAATTTACAAATATTGGAAAAGTAGATGACCTTTCTAGAACTCTAACAAGTGTGTGAGTTACTGTAGTCACAGATTGTAAAAATCAATGTCATAAAATTTAAAAAATATATAAATTAAATTAGGAACCAGTTTGATTTTGTCTCGACACTAGATTGTCCTATGGAGCAGGACCAGCATGTTTCCAAGCATTCTTATCTTTGATATAATCC
Source organism: Luperina nickerlii (assembly GCA_963855955.1). NCBI lineage: Eukaryota > Metazoa > Arthropoda > Insecta > Lepidoptera > Noctuidae > Luperina > Luperina nickerlii. The sequence continues at coordinate 329,558 of OY979665.1, forward strand.
TCTAATTTGTAATATCCCTGTTTACATAGTGTACTTTTAATATGAGTTTTAAATTTTCTTTCATTTAATTGCAATATATCACAAGGTATTTTGTTGTAGCATTTAACACAGTACCCCATAAAAGATGTATGTACTTTAGATAATCTGAAAAAAGGTTGATCTAATTTATCTTTATTTCTAGTATTAAAATTATGTCTATCACTTACTTTATTAAAAAGATGTAGATTTTTTCTTACATACATAATATTTTCGTAAATGAATTGGCAAGGTACCGTCATGATATTAACCTCTTTAAATAGTTCCCTAAGTGATTCGCGGCGACGTAGATTATAAATGGCTCTAACAGCTCTCTTTTGTAAAATAAAAATGGATTCAATGTCAGCAGCCCGACCCCACAGTAAAATGCCATATGACATAATACTGTGGAAGTAACTAAAATAGACCAAACGCGCGGTTTCTACATTTGTTAACTGTCTTATCTTTCTAACAGCATAAGCGGCCGAGCTTAGCCGCCCCGCAATAGATGTTATATGAGGTCCCCATTGTAATTTCTCGTCTAGCGTGATTCCTAGGAAAACTGTCTGATTAATAAATTCTAGTTTTTGGCCATTCAATATGAGTTCACATTCACTAATTCTAACATTCGGTAATGTAAACCGAATGCATTTGGTTTTTTTTTCATTAAGTACTAAATTATTTACCGTAAACCAATCTTGGACCTGAAGAATAGAGTTATTCACGACGTCAAGATTTTGTGACCGTCGGTCTATTTTAAAGATCAATGATGTGTCATCTGCAAATAACACCATCTTCGGTTGATTTTGAAGTAATTGGGGTAAATCATTAATGTAAGCTAAAAAGAGGAATGGACCCAATATCGAACCCTGAGGTACGCCCATTGTCATTTCAGACCCCAATGAGTTTACGCCGTTTACTTGAACTTTCACCTTTCTATCTTTCAGGTATGATCTTAGCAAATCAAGTGCTGTTTTTCTAATTCCATAGTGCTCCAGTTTCATCAGAAGTGTCTCATGGTTTACACAATCGAACGCCTTAGAGAGGTCGCAAAAGATTCCAATGGCATCTTGTGCTTCTTCCCAGGCATTAAAAATGTTCTTTATTAAGGTAACACCGGCGTCAGTAGTGCAACGCCCTTTAGTGAAACCGTACTGATGTTCATGAAAGATGGAATTTTTATTAAAGTGACGTAACATTTGATTGAGCATCAACTTTTCAAACACTTTACTGAGAACTGGCAGAATTGACACAGGTCTATAATTGTTGGGTTCTTTACTATCACCGGATTTGAACAAAGGTACTACTTTTCTCATTACCATAATTAGAAAAAGGTGCCGCGATGGGCCTATGATGATGATCATATACCGCGCTTTTTCTGTTTCGTGCGTGATGAAAGAGTGCAATATACAGTTGTGTATGTGTGTGTGAAATGTCTAAATAGAAGAAGGTCTCAAGTGCGACGAGTTACGATGTGATAGTTTTGTAATGCTGCCAGTGGAGTTCTGACCGCTACTGTACCTACCCTCCACAACACCATACAACACAAAACACAAGTCTAATCTCAGACTTATTAGATATCTCAGACGATGTGTGTCGGCTAGTTAGTCCTCAGTGTCCTGACAAAGGCCGCCGCAGCTGAGTCGATTGTGTCGGTACAATGGTGGCGGCAGCGGCGCCGGCGCGGGTAATGCCGCCGCCGGGCACGCCACCCGCGCGGCTGGGCGCTCTCACGCCTAATACGATTTAAATTATATCCACACCAACGACTACAACATTCACACAGAAGGCGAGGAGTAATAGGGAATATGCATGATTTTTTTTTATTTAAAAAATTAATCCTCATTCATGTAATAAACAGTTTAGTGAAACTGTTTTTCGGATAACTATGAAATTAAAAAAGATATGAGCCATCGAAGATTTGTTTCTATCTCTTTCTCGCAAAACGAAATTTAACACGGAGTTTATATGGCCGTAGTGACATGTGACGTCACAGTCTATGTCGGATCTCTCTGTCTAATTGGTGTGTAATCAATAGTTTTAAATGCTCATATCGGCCGTGTTTCTTGGCCGATTTTAATTTTAATTTCACTTTTTGTCATCTCTACTACGGTATTTTCATATTATATTAATAAATGCCATGAAAAAAATTTATGCATATTCCCTATTTGCCACCGACGCGATATTACAATTAGTACCGGTCAGGGAGGATAATCTTGACAAGAATTTGAGATTGTACACGTTGCAGCGACACTGGTCTTGTTTCAGCGCGCGTGAGGGTGAACCTTGTGCCGGTATCTATGTACTTGCGAGCGCTGGCGGAGGCCTATTTGTATTCACCTTCAAACAGTTCAGTCCTGCACCCGAGTCACACGAGCCTGCGCCCCTTCCCCCCGCGCGGCTCTATCTGTGCCTCACCCCCTCACTGGCCTGCTGGTATCAAGTCAACCAAATATACAAATCCTGTACATGTCAAAACAATTCGACGTCTTCCGACATTTGAACCGAACGACAACTCGTCGCGAGACAGAGTTTACTTCGGGACAGTGGGAAACAAAACAGAAGAAGAACTAGCAGGGGATGGAGGGGGTTCGGGGGATCCGGCTGGAATAACTCACATATGCGAGCATTTCTAGCCGATATTTGCGGCAATATTATGTAGTGAGCTAGTGCTAGCCTACATTTAATTATTACTAATAGCAGTCTTGCTACTAGTAAAAAACCGTGTTACCAACATTCATGCAGTTTGGCAAAATCCTGAAATGTCACTTCTATCTTGATCCGCGTTGTACAACATTTTTGCAGCGCATAAGCTCAGTGTCACGCGAGTTTGCACTAGTTTTACCCCGGCTTGGGGGGGCACAAACGTTCGCCGCTCCAACTTCTTAACGTATGTGAGTGCGGCGGTAAATAACTCCATCCGCGCTTCAACTACCACTCGATAGCTGTACTTTGTGGAGCAAGTCACCCTGAAATATCGGCGCAACTTGAGTGCAGCAGTTTGCATCGCAGCTAGTTTGTTTTACAATAACGATTTAAAAACATTTTGTGAAATGTTATCAAAAGGCTTGTACATATCGTCGCTCGCATGACTAAAAGTCCTATCTCATTTTATAGCTGATTTGAGTTAGGACAACTACATTTTTTTATTCGTGATTCTTTACATTTTTCAGTAACTGTCGTACCTCTATGTTATTAGGATCTTCAAAATATTATCATTTTGAAAGGCAACAAAATGTAATGACTTTTAGTCATGCGAGCGACAATATGTCGAACGACACATTACTCAAGTCACACAACAGTAGCTCGCACTCGTCATAACAAACTACATGGAACATTATATTATTACAGCTTTCTTTTGTGATTGAATTTGAAAAAAAAGCCATTTCTGTGCAAACGTAACCCACGTGACAAACATAACCCACTTGACAAACATAACCCATGTTACAAACAACCCACGTGACAAACATAAACCACGTGACAAACATAACCCACGTGACAAACAACCCACGTGACAAACATAACCCACGTGACAAACACAACCCACGTGGCAAACACAACTCACGTGACAAACATAACCCACGTGACAAACATAACACACATGACAGACATAACCCACATGACAAACATAACCCACGTGACAAACATAACCCACGTGACAAACATAGCCCACATGACAAACATAATCCACGTGACAAACATAACACACGTGACAAACATAATCCACGTGACAAACATAACCCACGTGACAAACACAACCCACGTGACAAACAAAACCCACGTGACAAACAACTCACGCGACAAACATATCCCACGTGACAAACAAAGAAAGTCTACAAACTACTTTACTTTATTACTTTACTGTGGGCACACATTTACTTGGTCACCGATAGTGTTTCTACGACAGTTAATTAAGGTCACAAGTTGATCCCCCTGACGTGCTCGAGAGAGGTATCACACGTCACCAAGGTGAACAGCGTGTGACATATATAACAGGACCCAGACTGTTTCTCTAGCAGTTCAAAATCGTTCTGATTCGAAAGAGCAAATCTTCGCCAACATTTAGCGCAAACAGGAGCAAGTCGTACGTGCGGAGTGGAGTCATATGAAGCGCGCATTGTCTGGCGCCGGTGGGGGCGAGCAGGCGTGGGCGCAGGGGAAGCGCGTCGTTAGGCACACTTACGTCGCCCAAAGCCAAGAGTAAATTTGTTTAAGGCGCAGTGCTGGCAAGAGTCCAGCCTGCTGCGCCACCCCGTCACTCCACAGACGTACACAAAAGGTTCATTGTTGAGCGTCTACCACTGGAATTCAGACTAGCTCTGAATTGTTGAATGAGCTATAGTTATAGAGGTGATGCGTCAGAGTATTACTGTTGCTCTAAGAAAGCTGATGGGCTTAGAGATGACTGGTAGGCACCAGTCATCTCTAAGCCCATCACTATTGACAAGCCTACAATCACATCGACCTATATGGGTCCCAACCCAAGTGACGCCGTAACAACCACATGTGACATGACTCAAAACGAGACGTCATTACAGGATATGGAACATGAACTAGTGTTCCCACTATTCCACAACCTAAGAAGTAAGCCTTCTGCGCGCGCTCTGCTCCCCACCTTAATTCGAGTGTCTGGCGAGTCGCCAGCCGCCGCGCTAATGAAATTATACAAAAATCATTCACATTTGTTTAAACTCGTCGACACGACTTCAGTGCGAGCTATTAAACGGTGCCTGTTCTCTGCCGCACCAGCTGCCGCTAAAAAAGATATATTATCTCGTCGCTAACTTTTTGGTTATTGAATAATATTACTTACCTAACTTGGGTATCACGTAGATTGTTCACGTTACCTAATACTAAGTTGTACCAACTCCATATTATGGTCTATTTATAAAACAACATTATTACACAAACCGTACTGAACTAGCAGTTAGATGGAACACATCGAATGTGCCCCACATGCCCCGTGCCCATGCCCGTGCCCCATGTACTTGCCCCACGCCCCGTGCACACAAGGATCCACACCAGGTCAGGGGCACCTCGTATCGCACCTCACGACACACCCGCAAACTGTGAGATCGACATGGACTTGGAAAACATAAGCTGGATGCGGCAAAGTTTATTTAGGTAAGTATTTTAAGTTATTGCTTCTTAGAAGATTCAGTAAACTCGGATGACACACATGAATACTTGAGCATAACATACTCTGCAAACACTTCCATGTCTCGTAACGGTAACCCACAGCCGATGGAAGACTGTCGAGCAAACAGAGTACGAGATAGCTGAGAGAAATGGCCGCAGCCGTGACCACCTTTGGATTGACATCGAAATCTTCAAAGCCAGCCAACCAGACTTTTCGTTGCATAATAATAATAATAATAATATACTTTATTTTCAGACCATGGTGTCCATTTTGTTAGTAACAATGTTCTTATAGACTAGTGTTAGTAATACTTAAAACTACCCACAACAAAATATAAAAGAAATAAACACAAAGGTCAAAAGAAATAGACTCAAACAATCATTACTGCGCCATTCCACAACAAATGGCGCAGCAATGATTGATGTAGCCACAGTCCAGCCGACTAGCTATCATGCTAAGGACGCTGTTGGCGCTGCCACGTACTCTACGCACCAGGGATGCGCATCTTTTACGCATCGTAGCGTAAAAGCAGTCAACGCGATGTTCAGCAAACATCCCTGATGCACTACAGAATCGCCGCAGCCCCAACAGCACCCTGAATGCATTATTGAATTGGACTCGGAGGGCACTGTAAGATTTTTGAGTATAGTCGGCCCACAGGCTGCACGTGTAAAATGATGTACAATAAGACCTAAAAAGTGTAATTTTGACTTCTGTCGAACAACGTGCAAACCCGCGAGCTATCATATTCGCCCGCACTGCCAGTGCCCTCCGTTCCCTCTCGATGTCATCATTGTCCTTGAGGTCAGAGGTCAGCATGTGTCCTAAGTATTTAAATTTAGACACCCTACGCAAAGCTGTACCATTAAGCGTAATGTTAGGAAACACGTTACCTATACTGTTTCCTCTGGCCTCAAAGACCATGACTTCACTTTTGAGTGGATTATATTTCAATCCGTGTTGCTCGGTATATGCTTCACAGATGGTAAGCAGTTTGTTAATCCCACATACCGATGCACTCAGTAGCACCATGTCATCAGCATAGCTTATGTTGTTTACATTAATTCCGTCTATGTGACAACCTACTCGGGTGCTACTGAGTGCCACAATCAGATCGTTCATATACAGGTTGAATAGGGTCGGCGAGGACAATCCCCCCTGCCTCACCCCGCACTCCAACCTGTACGATTGTGACATGGTTCCCGACCATCGCACGCCATTGACCTGATTTCCGTACCAGTACTTGCAGATGTTGATGAGTTCAATTGGAAGATTAGTGTTTTCTAACTTTTTCCATAGAATATCATAGGAAACCAGGTCAAAGGCTCTCGAAAGGTCAAGAAAGCATGCGTGAACTGCAGTTTGACGTCTTGTGTAGTATTTGACAGCATGCTTAACACACAAAACTGCACTTTCAGTGGATAGTCCGCCCCGGAAGCCGAACTGATTGTCATGAAGTTCAATGTGTTTGGTCAGCTGTGAGTTCAACATGCTGTCAAATACTTTCGATACTATTGTGGCAAGAGAGATAGGTCTGTAGTTATTCCTATCTGATAGATCAGCTGTCTTATTTTTAACAATAGGTATCACAATGGTCTTAATCATATCTTCAGGCAGATATGAGTGGCTTAGACAAAGGTTAAACAGCATAGCCAACAATCTCGGTAAGTGGGGTCCAGCATGCTGCAGATGTTCAATGCTCAACCCGTCATGGCCGGGAGATTTACCTCTAGTCATTGATTTGATTATCAATTTCACTTCTCTAGTTGTACATCTAAAACCTATCTTTTCACCGTTCATAACATTGATCACTGACTGCGAGGACCCCAATGGCGATTTTACAGTAAAATGTTGCCGAAACAGATCTGCTACTTCACCAGCATCGCTTACGCCGTCGATACACACAGGAGTAACAGGTTTGTTATTAAGTTTATTTGTAGCTTTCCAAAAAGATCGAAAATCGTTTTTTGAGTGATGCGAGGCCAAAATATCCATTTTTACCTGCTCTTCATGGTTCTGACACTATCTCAGTCGGTTCTTAAAGATTTTCCTGGCCTCACACATCTCGTTAAAAATAGCACCTGAATTTGGTTTGCCATACCAACACCACAAATAAAATGTCTGCTTAGCTTCCCTGTGTGCCTCGCCAACATGTAAGTTCCACCCTGCCACAGGTTTCTTTTTCTTACGTATATTTTTACTATGTTTGCCACACAATGCTGCCCCTCTTAATATTTCTACAATATTGCCATACAAACTGTCAATGACTTGTCTATGCTGCAAAATATTACAAGTGTAATCTGCACATTTTGTAAACTCCTCTGGAAAGTCAAGAAGTCTCAAGAGTCTATGACATTCAGTCATGTATTGATTAACTTGATCTACACTTCTATCCCCCCATACAACATCATTTACAGTCGGTTTATAGTCGATTATCTTAGGTGAAACTATGCCCAGATTACACTCCAATATTAACGGAAAGTGGTCCGACCACAGTACATCATACTTAACAAACACACTACGCACTGATGGCACAGCTGCCTTAGAGACTATACAGTGATCAAGCCATCTTTGTGATCCGTGAGCCTCGCTCACAAAAGTGAAACAATCAAACGAATTAGAAACGCCCTTCAACATTTCTACATCAATGCAAGTCCACTCCTGGTCCTCACAAAATAACGATAGTTCATTATAAAATTGCTCAGAAGGGTGCGCATTAAAGTCACCTAGTATGTATACACAATCAATGTTGCAACTGTCTATGATAGCGCTTACCGACCCGAGGATGTCCGTAAACTCGACTAGATTCGCCGCTGCGTCCACAGGCATGTAAACATTCACCACTAGTATAGACCGCTCAGGCAACACTACGGATACCGCACATATTCGCGGATTATTGCACTGCACCACTGTCACATTAGGAAACACTTTTTGCCGCCAAAGTATTCCGAGACCGCCGTGAGGACGTCCTCGTAACATGCCCGACGACATGTCCACCGCCGAGGTCCCCGTGCAGCTAAACTCGTCATCAATACTGCTCAAGTATGAAACATCACTGGGCAACAACCATGTCTCCTGAAGAGCTATCATGTCACATGTTTTACACAGCTCACGTATTCCAACTACAGAGCGCTAGACACTCTTACAATTAAAAGTAGCAAATTTGTAAACGTCACTAGCCATTTAATTTGTTATGATGACCGTCATTAGAAACTTTTGCTTTTACTGTCTCTGTGGATCTCTTCTTAAAATGCACAAAGCGTCTGAAAATGATACCACACGGCCATAGTTTCTCATCCAAGAAAATCTGCACTTTTGATGCAGATACAAAGAACTTATAAGCGTCATGGTCACTTAGCTTCTTCATTACAATTTTCTCTAAAGTAACATTTTCACAAGTTTTACTATAAATATATTTGCATATCGACGACGAAGTACTATAACCTCCTAACTGATTTTTTTTTGAGAAATTCACTTTTTTTTCGTTTTGAATTTAAAGGCGTTATTCGCATGTTTTAGTGAAATCGCAAAGTGTATTTTTATTACAACAACATTAAATTAAAATGTGGAAATACATATTACCTCCCAACTAAAACAACGTGTCTATTTTTGAACGTTTTTATCCAGTATGTGTAAATTTTTGACTTTGTCAGTTAGGAGTTATTGACACTTCGCCGTCGATATATCAGATTCTGATGTTCCTTTATGTACGTTCGTAATGAATATGGGTACTTTTCGGTCGGCCGCTCTAAAATTAAATTCAGTATCTACCGTACTGTTTCCCATCTTTCCCTTTAAACGGTTATTCCTGATTGGTTTACGTTTTTGTACTAGCGTCCATCCTTGTTCGTTGTCATCTTTAATATCCTTTGAACTCAACAGTGCATTTGCAAACGTGTATTTGTTTGAGTCAATCAGCTGTTCGCATACATCGTTATCTGCGGCCGGCGATGACTCACAGACCTGCTCAAGCGGTCGTGCTGTGCTACACGTCCCCGAACGCCCCGCTCCTTCGTCGTCCAGCCACTCACGATCTACCGACAATGTTATATTTGTCGGAATATCTTTACTACCCTCTATGCAATCGTTCGTATTAATTATACTTCGATAATTCAAATACTCATTTGGTGATGACTGAGATTTTGATATGTCGTTTGAATCACGTATAGAAGAGTCATTGAGATGTGACAATCCCATAGGTCCGCTATCTCGCCCTTGATAGGCACACGTACCACCTCTTTTAACATTCACATTGCCGATTGAAAACGCGGGGACAAAGTGCCTCATATTTTGCAACTGGCTTTTTACTTCTTCCTCCAATTGAGTTACTGTGACATATGAAGATTTGATGTTCTTGATCTCAGATTGCACTAAAATGAGATCTTTTAGAAGTTTAGACACGTCTAGGTGATCGAAAGTTATTGGAGGCAGTTTTTCCAAATCGCGGGCTACAAACACTGGCATCATAACACTGTCTACGACCTTGAATAAACTAATGATATCCATTAAGTCCCGATTTTCTTTGCCCTGCCCTTTTCGCACTTTTTTCCGGTATTCCGCAGGTAAGGATTCAAATAGCAACGTCTTTGCTTCATCAATTTGGTCACTACTAAACGAGGATAAACAAATCTTCGTTAAACTGTCTTCGGTTATAATCGAAATTTTATTCTGCACATAAGCCAAAAGCTCATTTATAACGATATTACAACTAGCGCATTTCACTGTTGTCGACATTTTTAAAACATAAACAAACGCAGTTATCGCGTAACCGGGACCACGCTCGCTAGCTATCGCTGCGCGCGCGCGACGAAGATTCGAATAAGATTCGTGCTCACGAAAATACTGAAACTAACAGTGGATGACTTCAGGTTAGAGAAAATCACAGAAACTATATTACAATTGATTGGTCGATTCGATTCAAGGAATCATTCCTCCTCGTGTGCTTATAATACGAGAGGGTGCGGTAAGTGATCGACACGCGATCCACGGAGTACGTAGGTCGCTTGGCTGTACAAACGATCGCTTCATTGTTACCGCGCAAGTACAGGCGAGCATAGACGAGCACAGCGCCTCACAGCGGCGCGTATAGTTCACACAACTTAAATGTTGTATGATTCGAACGCTGTACCTGTCGACCGAATAAAAATACTATTACCGAAAAATAAGCGATTGCTTATTTTTGCTCCACTCATGAGTTATGTTCTTGACTCAGTCAACGTTTAAACAAACTCTGGCAAGCCCGAGTTTGTTTAAACTTAACTCGCACTAGTTTGGAAGAAGTAATGTTTGACAATGCTGATGGCTCGTTTGTATTGTGTCGTACTATACACGTGCGTGTGAGTAGTGTTTCCTCGTGACCGCCAATACCCGGTTTTACCGATAGCGATCTACCGCCTGTCATGACACTGTGCGCTGGACTCACACTAGCTGCCCGCGACTGGTGGACACCTAATCAAATAACCATGAGTGACTTCACACGCTCGCACAGTTCGCTTCACAGAAAAGGTACCCCCCTTGGTAATTACATCGAACCTATTTAAGTTTTTTGTAATGTAACGTAAATGGCGTGTTGGTCTAGTGGTTAACACTGCGGCTTAGCAATGCGATGGTCTCGAGTTCATGCGAATCACGATGCGAAGGTTTTTTTATTTTATTTATTTTACCTTTATTATTTTTTTTAGTTTCTTTAGTAGGTGATTTTCGTTAATTATTATTAAGAAATCAAATGGAGGTTTGTAATAAAAGCTAGGCATTTTGCATAAACAATATTCATTTATTTTTCTAATTACATTTATAGGACTTCATGGAATCCACTTCCTGGTTGAATATACAGATTTCTGTCTGTGTTAAATTGGGGTTATTTACTTAGAATATTAACTAAACACAAAACAGATACCCTAGTTTGGTTTAGAACGTTTAACATTAGATAACGGTTCATTTATAGATATTTCTAGAAACATAACTACTTACAATAATATTTATTTATTTAAAGTTGTAAAAACATACATATATTTTTTATACTCTGTATGATCTTATCGGAAAAACGCCTGGTTAAAAAATTAAATGTTGTCATTTGTGCCTGTGAATTACAGAGGAAGAACCAACATGCTAAACTATAACAGTATAGCAATATACATCTTTCTCTTTTATCACGTTTTCTGATAACCCTTATTTAACACAACATTATAAAAAATATGTGAGTTCAGACGGTGCATCGTTAACACATTACTAGACTAAGTAGTCTTGTTTACAAGTGTAAACAAGAGTAACTGGATTGATAATAATAAAGGTTGTATATTTTTCATTAACTACGAGATAATGATCCCACACATATTAGGAATTATTAACACTTGCTCATGTATGTTCCAATGCAATTTTATCAAATACTCACAGTCAAACTGCCGAGTTGCCTATTCATAACGGATAAGATGGCCGTCTCTGTCTATCACTTCTTGAAGTCAGCACTTGAACGCGTAGTTTTGAAGTGTGCCACTGAGTGAACTTTCACATTACTACGTTGTCGCTCCAAATCATTAGTGTAAGCAATCGGGCGAGGGCCTTGGTGATCACATTTCACATCACCCGTCGCTTGATATCTTTGTATCCATCTACGAACTGTTTTTATCTGTAATGAAAATAATAATATTAGAAATACATAAAAAAATCCAACTTGTAAGTAATAATGTGCAACATGATTGCAACAATAAATAGGTATATATGTAACGTGCTATTTTCTTTATGTTTTGTTCCTTTTCCCACAGAATAACAATTTTAGCCTTCAATAAAGTTGTTAATCGAACCATACTCCCTCGGTTAATAGAATCAAAAACTTAATAAATTGGATAATATTGCGATGATGATAATTTCACACAAGCACGAAAACGAAACCATTTGAAAAGTAATTATACCCTCAATCACAGTTTAGTAAATAAGGCGAAGAAGTATACTAAATTCAACCTTAACTCGCAGTTCATACAGCAGTTAAGTTTCTGAAGTAAAATTAGGATAGTGCAACAATCGGAATCAACACATTCTTGTGTTGTGTTAAATAAAGGTTATCAGAAAATGTGATAAAAGAGAAAGATGTATATTGCTATACTGTTATAGTTTAGCATGTTGGTTCTTCCTCTGTAATTCACAGGCACAAATGACAACATTTTATTTTATAACCAGGCTTTTTTCAGATAAGATCATACAGAGTATAAAAAATGTATGTTTTCACAATTTTAAATAAATAATGATTATTGTAGTTATGTTTCTAGAAATTTATTTATTTATTTGAATAACATGGGAGACTTACAGCTTAAACAAAAAGATCAAGGACAGTACATTAGTCTGAAAGCCAATTACAGGTCTCCACTTATAAAATACAGAGAAGAAAAAGTAAATTCTGAGGACATTCACGCCAAGTTACTATCTATAAACTACAGCATAATTACTATGTTGCTCGCACTGCATAACAACCATCATAACAAAATGAACTACTTACATGAAAAAGTTACCGCTTAAGCACTTCCTGGCTGACGATATACTAGTTAGGAACGGATCAATATCGTACTGTTTACAAAGCTTGTTTAAATTTCTGCTTGCACGCACAATGTAGGAATTCTGCCTATAGTTGGTTGGAGCAACTGGCACGCGCAAAGGTGGATTGTATCGCTTACACTTCATGGGAATATTGAAGTAAAATTTTGACAAAATATCGGAACAGGTTATAGAATTGTTAAAGATTTTCAACAAACACACACAGTCCGAAATCTTACGGCGGTTGAGTAAAGGCAATATATGAAATTTTTTACATAGGTTATGGTAGTTTTCTGAATGATACGGTACTTTTTGATGATAACATATATACCGTATGAACCTTTTTTGGATGCTCTCAATTCGGTTAATATATTTGTGGTAACATGGGTTCCATATCTCGGACGCGTATTCCAAGTGGCTTCTAACAAAAGTACAATATAGAATTTTTAAAGTTTCGGCTTGAGTAAAGCACTTAGATAACCGCATTATGAAACCCAGTTATTTTGAGGCCTTGGCGACTATTGCATCAACGTGTAATTCAAAACTGAGCTTGGAATCGTGATGAACCCCCAGATCACGGATGGAGTTTGATCTAGGTAGAACTTGATCACCTAGGGTGTACGATGTAGCAATGATTGAGCGCTTCGAGAATACGTTACAACCGAGCATTTAGCGGGATTAAGATCCAGCTTATTTCTTTGGCAGTAGTCCTTTAGGCGACGCAGATCATTCTGGAGTGCCATTACGTCCGTTTGCGATGATATTGTGGCATAAATTTTCATATCATCAGCAAAACATAAAAGTTTGGATGAAGTCAAGCAAAAGTCAATGTCATTAATGTATATTATAAATAGCAATGGACCGAGCAATGAACCCTGCGGGACTCCACTAGGAACAGGGACCCAGCTAGATATATAATTATTTAGTACTACTGCTTGGGACCTGTTGACAAGATAAGAGGAAAACCATCTGAGTAGATCGCCATGAATTCCCATGCCATTTAATTTGGATAACAGAATGCTATGATCAATTCGATCAAAAGCTTTGCTATTGTCTGTATAAACTATATCAACCTGCTTACCGTTGCACATGGCATCGGTTATAAATTCATTAAGGAGAATCAGGTTCGTGACAGTAGACCTCCCTTTTAAGAAACCGTGTTGGAACAAGCTAAATGAATTTTTCAGAGCAGTATGAACCTGATTATATATTATTCTTTCAAAGACCTTTGCTATAATACACAGTTTAGATATCGGTCTGTAATTCGTTATGTCTGTTTTGACACCTTTTTTATGTATAGGCGTTATAAACGCAGATTTCCATATTTGCGGTACAACAGGTATTCAAAGATTTTTTAAATAAAATTGAAATAGGTTGCGCTATCGAAGGTGCGCACCCAACAAGAAGTTTGGATGGAATGTTGTCAGGACCTGCCGATTTGCATGTATCCAACTTACGAAGCAAGTTAATTATTTCATCAATATCAACAATGATATTGCAGATATCAGATGATAAGTTCGACGAATCGTTAAAAAGAAAAGAAGGGATTGGATGACTAACACTGGAATTAGAGAGAAAAGTAGAATGGAAGTATTCGGAAAAGGCCTGACAAATAGATTCCCCCGTCCTTAAGGTATCACTATTATAGTTCAAGTTGCTTGGGATTGCGTTTGAGTTATGACTTTTTTTACAAAAGTCCAAAAGTGTTTTGGGTTATTTTTGATAGAATTTTCTGTTTGATCCAAATAGTTACGGTAGCAATGAGATTCCATAGTTTTCACCCTCTCACGAAGAAGCTTGAATGTTAATTCGTCCGATATATTACCATAGGTTTGGAATTTTTTTAAATATTTATATTTTTCTTTAATTGTTTTAATAAGTGACGAACTATGGTATAGTTCGTCACTTATTAAAACAAGTAGAAAGAATGAGTTTTAGTTCTAAGACCTCGAACGTTCTGATAATATACATATGTTGTAAGTGACGAACTATGGTATAGTTCGTCACTTATTAAAACAAGTAGAAAGAATGAGTTTTAGTTCTAAGACCTCGAACGTTCTGATAATATATGTTGTAAGTTATTACTGTTATTATACTTATTAGCCATTGAAAATGAAGTCAATAATTGAATATAAATCAGTGTGATGTACGAGTATTACAGTAACAGCAATCATTAAACAATAATGTAAGTATAAAAATATAAAAATGCAAGGAAGGTAAGCTTTAAAAAAGTTTGCGCGTGAACATAAATCATATGACAATAAATAGTAAACAGCTGAGCGAAAAAGCAAGCAGTAATGCGTGGTGTGTACAAGCGAGAGCGAGTCAAACATATTGGAAAGCATTAGGGCTTTGAAGTAAACAGCGCGATAAGAAACATAAAGGATTCCTTTAGCTAAACAAAAGAGAGGTGTCGAGCTCATTAGTGCGATTGAGGTGCTAAACCTTTTGTAAACAAATATTGAGATACTTAGGATCACAAAAACTATAAGCGATTGAAATGTTATAAAACAATGAAATAAAGTAAGAAAATAACTTAGTAAAAATAGGAAGCATTTTAAACAATCTTGTTTAAATCAGATTCTTTACGTACAATAGCTACTTTACAATTAGCATTATTTCCCATGCTTTACCCAAACGAACTCATAATATCTATCCTTGGCCATGGTCTTAAACTTACTTAAGAGCTTCATATACTCTACGCTCAGGTGATCATTGACATTATACACGCTGAGTCGTGCCCTGAAACCCGATATGGGATGTGCATAGGTCCTTAACGACACGTGCAGCTGCGATAAAGTCTTCTTTCACATACCGGTTTAAAAAACTCACTATTATCAATTTTTCGTTAGAATTATAAATAGGCACCCTTGAGATATAATTCACCTGTGATTTGGGGCAGTTGTAATTCACCTTCTGGCCGATCGCTTCAGTAATCAAAAAAAGATTTTCATCTTTTCTTAGAGGGACTCCTTTAATCTCCACATTGTTTAGTCGGGATCGCTGTTCATATTTTGAGAGTTCGAACTTCGTTCTCTCTAAGTCAGTCTGCAAGCTACTCACTGTTTCATGAAGCCTGTCAAGTTCTGCTGCCTTCGCTTCAACCTCCGCTAGTCGAGTGTCAAATTCTTCAAGTCTACCACAAGTGTCTTCACATGTAATTTTTAGCTCAGCTAACCCATCCTTGATTATTCGAATATCATCTACCAGGGTCGGCAAATTAAGTAACTGGCGTTTCATGTCCCGAATTTCGCTCAGTATGGTTTCGAGGGAGGCTGGTTCAGGAGCAACCGGAGCTGGGGATGACGTTCTACAAGTGGGGCACTTCCATTGCGCCATTCTGCGGGCGCCAAGTTTTCTCCGACTTCAGAAATATTTGCACATCCGAAATCTAGATGTTTCTTGTAGCTCCCACATTGCATTGCTAAGCCGCAGTGTTAACCACTAGACCAACACGTCATTTTCGTTACATTACAAAAACTTAAATAGGTTCGATGTCATTACCAAGGGGGGTACCCTTACTCTGAAGCTGACTGTACCTGCTACCGTTTCAAACTAGTCACGTAGCATGCTACGAGTATGTTTTGTTACGTTTTATCGGTGATAAAAAGGTGTTATCTAGGCCATTTGTGTTCGCGTGATACAAAGGTCCATAAATACAATAAATAAATATAAAATTATAAAGGAATGTATCTAATGTATAAGGTAAGTACGCAACTTTAACACACTCTCAATTACAGAACGGAAAATTAAGCGCTAAGTTAGATTGTTAATTCTGCTAAGTTGTTTCGCGCTGTATTTTCGTCCGTTCGATCAAGTTGGGTAGAACAATTGAGACGCGGTTGAAGCCCGCGCGCTATCTCCGGCTGCAAGTGGTCCGCGCCGCCGCGCTCCGCCCCGCCGGGTCCGCTCTTAATAACTGTAAAGCTGCGGCAACCAGAACAACTAACTATGCGCTAAATAAAATACTTTAAAAGGAGTTTAAAGAAAGTTAGCGGGGACCAGTGGCGAAGCGTGCGGGGTGGGGGGAGCTAGCTGCAGTTCACGGTTTTCTACGCAGCATGGCCGGCCAGCCGACATCGAGATTTTTGATTTTGTGGAACATTCTCAGAATAGATGTTTCTTATGATAATGTTTCCTGGTGACCTAAATTCTATAATAAATCCATTGTAAAATTGATATATTTTTGAAAATACCGTCCCACATAAGTTACTAAAAATGGGCTTTCGAAAATTAAATAAATGTAGTCACCGACTAGCGACACATAAGACCATTACATCTGATTTATACGTTTTTGAAGAAGTTACTCCCAAGAAGTTAACCCTCCAAATATTCACGTTCAAAAATTGAAAATATCTTTTCGTCTTTAACCAAATTTATAGTGCGATCCAACATAAAGCCCATCTCTTTGTTGTAGTCCGGGAGTTAGCGTTGCAGTTTTTCTAGGAATTTTATACCGAATAAATATTTCAAACAGTTGTTTTATGGTCAGAAATCGGTAAAGTGAGCGTCAGTTGTCGCACTAACGGTGGAGCTAAAGGAGACAGCATGAAAAAGTCATTGGAAAAAAATCTGCTCCGATGATTTTTATACCGTGCAAAAATGTATAATATTATTGTTTTAATCACATTTTTTCACATTTCCACAGATAGTTAATTGATTAGAGGTACGTTCTGAAATCTAATTGTTTTTTAGAGCGCGCCGTTGATTGGTTTTGTTTTTACCAAAGTGCGTGATAAATTGTCGACTTTTAAAAATGCGCTAGTTAGGGGACTAGGCATTTTTTTTAGCATTTTGCACTGTCATGGAATTTTGAGCGCTAAAACATCAAGAAATGCACTAGATCTAGTGCCGAAAGCACTAACAATAAGTTGGCAACATTGGTCGAAATCTCTGTGTAGGGTAGTATTTCTCTCTTATTCATATAAGTTTGTCTCACTCCAGTAGGATACTTACTTCAGTCAATTCTACCTGAGGGCTAGAAAAATAATTCTTAGGAAAGGTATGTTAGAGTCGTGAGACTTTAACTGCTTGAAATTCCTTGATGCTACAGTACATATTAATATGATTAGAAACCGACAAAAAATTAATAAATAAAATGTGGTGTTTTTTATATTAAATTGATGTTATACTTATTGACTTCGAAGTATAAGATGATTTAAATATTAAAAAAATAAAAAATCATCGTCAGCTTCGTCGAACATAGGCACTTTGTTCGACGACACTACTTTTCGCCTCGCTGCTTCCCTACGACTAGGCACTCCTTGCTGTTCTCCTCATCGCTGTCACTGTGGCGAAGATGTCAACAGCCTCGGACACCACGGTCTGTCTTGCAGCCGAAGCGCGGGTCGCTTAGCACGGCACGCGAACATTAATGACATCATCCGACGGGCTCTTGTCACCGTCGCGGTCGGCGTTCCAGCTGTATTAGAACCCAATGGCTTGGCACGCAACGATGGCAAGAGACCGGACGGTATGTCTTTATTTCCATGGAAGGTGGGTAGGCCTTTAGTGTGGGACGCAACGTGTGTCGATACTCTTGCGCCATCCCATCTTCCTGGATCAGCATCCTGTGCTGGCGCTGCTGCTGCGGCTGCGGAAAACCTCAAGCGGCGAAAATATGATAACCTTATTGGAAATTATATTTTCGAGCCGTTTGGGGTTGAAACTCTCGGGCCGTGGGGTCCGAGTGCTCATGGTCTTTTTAAAGAAATATCTAAGCGGCTGGTTGACACTTCCCGTGACCCAAGGGCTGGCTTTTACCTTGGCCAGAGGCTAAGCATCGCGATACAACGTAGTAATGCCGCCAGTCTCTTGGGTACATTACCAGTCGACAGCGATGCGGATGAATTTTTCGACGCTATTTTTTAATTATCTGTATAGTTTTAGCTAAGTTAGAATTTAATTTTGTTATTGTTTCTTTTTTTAATTAAGAAATAATACCTATCTGTATAAAATTAATTTGTTTGTCAAATTTTTAATGAGGTTCATGCACGTGACTGACATATAACACCCCCTCGTCAATACAGCTGACGACTATTTTTTGAAAAAATGTGATTAAAACAATAATATTATACATTTTTGCTCGGTATAAAAACCATCGGAGCAGATATTTTTCCAATGACTTTTTCATGCTGTCTCCTTTAGCTCCACCGCTATCGAAGCAACTGACGTTCGAAGCTATTATGTGTTAGGGGAAAACTATTATTGTTATGATTTTCAGCCGGTATAAAATGACTTGCTCAACTATAGCGCTACCTCCCGGACTATTGGAACATATTAATGACGCTGCATATTGTAAATAATAAGGAAATACTTGTGCGATATAAACGAGTGGTAATTAGTAAGGTGTCGCGCGCGGGGCAGTCGGGCTGGCGCACCGGTCGGTGCCGGACGGTGCCAATGACACACGCGTCCGCTCATTTCATTACCTGCGTGTTTGTTCGCTCTTATTACCGGTGGTATCCCACCTCATGTTCATAACGATTATATTTAACAATACGAGTAAATTATACTTTCTCACTGTTATAAATTTTTAACGTTATATTCAGTAGGTACATTACGTCAACGTAAAATAATAATTTTGTTCTTAAATTCATCAACTCGCTGTATAAACATGATGAATCCTGAATAATATGACCATCGAGCTGTTTTAAAAATTTCTTAATTGCTCAAACTCAAACTCAAAATCAAAACATTTATTTGGCACTTGGCACTTGCCACACACGGTGTTGCGCGAATACTCATAGAATGGATTAATAACATGTTAAAATACTGAGCTATTCAATTCACCGTGAACACCACCACACGAGGTATCGTGAGTAGAAGCTGCCCACAAGGTGGGGTGCTGTCACCACTGCTGTGGAATTTAGTCGTAAATGAGCTCATCTCAGAGCTCAACGCCAGCAGTCTGTACTCAGTGGGATACGCGGATGACATAGCAATTCTGATTTCGGGTAAATTTGAGGGCATCTTATGTGATCTCATGAGAAAGGCCTTCAAAATAGTCGAGAGTCGGTGCACGAAGCATGAACTATCGGTTACCCCTCGAATACAGAACTAATAATGTTCACCAACAAGAGAACTCTTGGACCTCATAGGCTCCCAAAACTTTTCAACACGGAACTAACATTGAAAGATGAAGTCAAAAAATAAAAGTACTTGGGGGTGATTCTAGATAGCAAACTGCTCTGGAACAAGCATCTTGACTACAAACTTAATAAAAGCACAGTTGCACTCTACCAATGTAAAAAAATGTTAGGGAAATCATGGGGGCTCTCTCCGAAGATTACTCTATGGATTTACAAAGCGCTGATCAGGCCAATGTTGGCTTATGGCGCTCTGGTTTGGTGGACGAGGACAGAACTCTCGACCACCATTACCAGACTACAACGCTTCCAACGACTGGCCTGCTCAGCTAACACTGGCTGTATGAGGACCACCCCAACAGCAGGCATGGAGATAGCCCTTCAATTAACTCCCCTTGACCTGTACATACAGCAGGAAGCGGCGCTAGATGCCATCAGGCTAATGCATCTGGGCATATGGGGCAAAAACATTACCAGTCCACACGCTAAAATACTGGAGCGGGCGATTGAGTACCAGCCTCTCATCGCTGCCCCGTGTGATAGAACACCAAACCAACCGATGTTCAATAAGAACTACATTATACAAATAGTTCAGGAAGAAAGGGATCATCAGGAGTCAATGAAGTGCGCATTTATACAGACGGCTCTAAAACACAAAACGGTTCAGGTGCTGGCGTACACTCCCTTGACCTCAATATTAACTTTCACATACCACTAGGCACACATAGTTCGATCTTTCAATGCAAATGTGTTGCCTTACCACAAGCTGCAACAGCAGTAAAGCGCTTATGCATCCGGAACTACGGCATTAAATTACTATCCGACAGTCTATCTGTGCTCAAAGCTTGAGGAAGCAAATAAACTAACAACAAGCAAATTCTTGAGTGCCATCTAGCTCTGGAGAGTTTATCGACGTCCAATCGTATTACTCTCCAGTGGATACAGTGACACAGTGAATCTATGGGCAATGATGCTGCAGATGAACTTGCAAAGAGAGGCTCTGATATGAGGGTTCTCCCTTTGCCTTTCTCACAATTTCGTGCGTGGATCCGCCAAAGATCGACCGAACTCCATAATAACGGATGGTCACGGGCAACAGACTGTAGACAGTCAAAATTGGCTTTATCAATGATACACCCGCGATTAACCAAAAAACTTCTCAGCCTGAGTAGGAATAACCTTAGAATAATAATAGGTACAATTACGGGCCACAACCTCCTTAACAAGCATCTTTTCAACATAGGCGCCACGGACAGCCCCCTTTGCAGGGGCTGCTCTGATGCCGAGGAATCAGCCGCCCACGTTATTCTTAATTGCGAGGCCGTGGCTTCTCAACGTCCAGAAATCCTCGGAACAATGAGGTCGCTCCGCGAAGCCTGTGAAGCTCCCAGGAAGCTTCTGTGCTTTTGGGCGGAGCTAGGCTGGCTCTGTTAGCCAGAATCCCCACGCACAACGGACCGAATGGGAGTCTAAGTGCGGAAAAGGGAGTCCCATCATCATCATCATCAAGCCGAGGCAGCTCAGTGATGACTGAGCCCCAACTGACGGCGCCCGTTCACGAACATGACGCATAAATCAGCACCATTCAGCTCAACCATTTTGAAGGGAGCTAAATGATCCAACACAAACGCCACCGTCAGAGAGACATTTGAGTGAGCATGACATACTATTAGCTGCCAGGGCACGTTCGAGTCAATGAAAGACATATTATTACCCGGTAAATGGTAGCTATAGGGTACATAGAACTCACATCTGTGCTATGCAATTATACAATACAAAGGAAATTGATTTTATACAATGCAAAGATAGTCTTACAATCTTCAGCAGCTCCAACAGTATTTTCATGTGTTAATCAATTAGTTGTGGTTGTGGAGCAGGACCAGCATTGAGCCAGGCATTTTTATCAGCGATGTAATCCCCTAACTTATAATATAATATGCCTGACTGCATAGTGTGCGTTTTATACAAGACTTGAATTTTGTCTCATTCAGTTGAAGAATGTGGGGCGGTATTTTATTATAACATTTTAAACAGTACCCCATAAAAGATGAGTCTACTTTAGCCAGTCTGAAACCTGGTTGAACTAATAGGTCCCTATTTCTAGTACTATAATTATGTCTTTCACCTCTTTTACTAAAAAGATGTAAATTTTTCCTTACATACATGATGTTATCATAGATATATTGACAAGGCACCGTCATGATGTTAATTTCCTTAAACAGTCCCCTTAGTTAGAAAATCGCGCCTGCGGAGATTATATATGGCTCTGATGGCTCTTTTCTGCAGAATAAAAATAGAATCGATGTCTGCAGCCCATCCCCAGAGTAAAATACCGTAAGACATAATTCTATGAATGTAAGTAAAATAGACTAGTCTCGCGGTATCTACATCAGTAAATTGACGGATTTTTCTGACAGCATAAGCTGCTGAACTTAGCCGTCCTGTAAGAGATGTTAAATGAAGACCCCATTGTAGCCTTGAGTCGAGCGTGATCCCTAGGAAAACAGTTTTATGGACGAATTCTAGTTTCTCTTGATTCAATATTATCTTACAATCACTAAACTTGACATTTGGTAAAGAAAATCTTATGCACTTAGTTTTTTTCCATTTGATACTCAATTATTAGCAGTGAACCAATTTTGGACCTGCAGGAGGGCATTATTTACGTCGTCAAAATTTGTAGCATGTCTATTTACCTTATACATTAAGGAACAGTCATCAGCAAATAACACCATTTGAGGTTGATTTTTTAATAAATGGAGTAGATCATTAATATTCACTAAAAAGAGGAAAGGACCAAATATCGAGCATTGTGGCACACCAATTTTTACTAGTAAACCAAGTGAATTGACACCATTTATTTGAACTTGTTGTTGTCTATCATTTAAATAAGAACTAACTAAACTGAGCGCAAGTTTTCCAAGTTCGTAATGCTCAAGTTTCAAAAGCAAGGTTTCGTGATCGACCCAATCAAATGCCTTGGAGAGGTCACAAAAGATTCCTATGGCATCGTGGGCCTCTTCCCACGCGTTAAAAATGTGTTTTAATAAAGTTACACCGGCGTCGGTCGTATAACGTCCTTTGGTGAAACCATATTGTTGATCGTGTAGGATTTTATTCGTGTTAAATTGTGTTAATGATTGAGCATTTGATTTAGCATTATCTTTTCAAACACCTTGCTGAAAACCGGCAAAACGGATACGGGTCTATAATTATTGGTGTCTTTACTGTCCCCGGATTTGTAAAGTGGTACCTTACTGTATTTCATTAAGTCGGGGAAGACTCCTTGATCCACGCACGAATTAAATACTAAGGCTAAGTAGGGCGCAATAGTCTCAATTATGGAGGTACAGACCTTAATGGATATTCCCCAATGGTCTTCGGTCAATTTGATCTTAATTTGCTTAAAAGCTTTAATTAGGTACTGTTATGGGGTTAATATGCCTAAAGTTAAATTCGATCGGGCAGGCTAAAACGTTCGCCCTTACTAAATCAAAAGCGAGCGAGGGCGAGGAATTTCAGGTTTCAGTTGTTTTGAGTGGGATATTAGTAAAGAAATTTTGATTAGATTTTTTTCAGAATTATGCTTTTTATTCCTGTTCGTTTCATTATTTATAATTTTCCAAACTGTCTTTATTTTATTGTCTGCTGATTTAACCTTGTTGCTAATGTCCTTGTTGGCTTTAGCTGCCTTACAAGCATTCTTAAAAGTTCTAGAGTAAGTAGCAACATACTTATTAAAAGTTTTCGTGTTAATATAAGGCCATACAGCTCGAAAAGTTATTCCCTACTTTTTCTGAGTCCTTTAGTTGCCCAGTCACAAAATAAAAACTTAGGGCTGATACTTTTAGTGTTCTTCTTAAAAGAATTATTGAACTCGGTTTAGACTAACGAAAAGAATTCATTATTCAAAATATTAACATTGTTCACTGTAGGGTTCTGATTACTTAATTTACAAATTAAATTGCTATTAAATTTATTTAAATTAACTGATGTTATTGGTGTGGATTGGATCTGCACTTTTTGTATTGGCATATTGGACTCAAAAGTTACAGTTTGACCACTGTGATCAGAAGGGAGATAATTAACAACGGCTTTATCTAAATAGTCGCAGCAACAAAAAACATCATCAATACATGTAGCAGTAGTCGTAGTTGTTCGGGTTGGATCTACAAACACATTTGACAAATTGAACGATTAAAACAAATTTAATAATCTACTGGTATTTAATTTTTTTTCTAAAATATTAATATTAAAGTCACCACAGATACCTATTACTAGTTGCAAGTTTTGGCAAAACATGTTCCATTACTGACTCAAATATAGAATAGTTTTGATAATTTGGGGATTCAATGTTCAATGCTATGTTCAACTGATAGTTTTACTATGTCTTTACGAGGTTTGAATTTAATACAACTTTTAATTAGGATTAGTGAACCACCACGCAGCATTAAATTTAGATTAAAACAACTGGCCACACTATAATTGCCATAGGTAATTAACATTTCAGAATCTTTTAACCAATGGTCAGTTATACAAAAAATGTCAAACATTGTTTTTTCTAAAAACAACTCAATTCCCAATTGTTTGGAAGAAAAACCTTGAATATTTTGATGAAATAATTGCAAGGATTTCCTCTCAGCCTCTTTTCTACAGTTCACTATTTTAGTGCTAGAAAATACCTTTTTGTTATTAAGTGTAACTATACTGTTAGTGGTACCTTCTGTTGTCTTACAAACTAGTTTAAATTATCTGTGCTAACCACCTTAACATTAGTACTATTACTAATTGTGGTGTGCTGCACTATAGAGTCGTCGCTCTCAGCAGGCGCCGCGCCGTGCCGTGCCGGTGCCGTGCCGATGCCGTGCCGCCTGCCGAGCCCGACAGGTCACGCGCGCAATGTTCTGCAACACTCGAATTAAACATAATTAAACGGAACTTCGCTGACTCGCTGCGAATCCTCCGCACTACAGCCTCATAGGATTATAACAATCTGGACAAGAATTACATAAGATTAAAATTACACTCATGGACCCAGAAACATAGTATAACTATAGTTACACATTATAAGCGAAGGTCGATTGTTTACTCTGAGATGACTCGATGATACCTACCCGTTCGGTAATAAAGGGTTTGAGGATATGTTATGTTTTCCTAATTAGTCTGATTGTAATAGTTATCAATTGAGATTCAGGTTAGCTTGGAAAATTAAGCATAACTAGTAAGTTAAACAAAAGGTACAAAATATTTTCAAATTAAGTCATTCATTAACATGTTAAAGGTATCCGAAAGAAATTACTTTCATATAATTTTCACAATTTTAAATTAACTCTTCATAATTATCCACATTTACCCATTCCAAGCGGATATCCCGCCTCAAAGAAACTAAAAGACTTGCGAAGCTTTGGTACAGTCGCATGGTGCGAGGCGCGAGTGTTTGCGCGTCGCGTCACCATCAGGCGGCACTTTGTGCCGACAGACTAGTTACTGCTTGTTTCGTGCTGATGCTCTTTGTAGAGAGATTAGCCGCGTGCGTGTTTGTGTGTATGTGTGTGTGTATGTTTGTGCGGCTACAGCGACTTGATTAACTTTGTGTAATGAAAGATTTACGAAGCTTAGATTTGTGGGGGTACATAAGCACAAAGTCGTAAATTATTGGGCAAGAAAATAATAATGAAAAGAGGAGAAAGTGAAAATAAAGTACTGGAAGCTAACAACTAGGCAAAAACTAAACTAAACTCTTAGTAATAGTAGGTACCTACAACTATCAGTTATATAGCCAGTCGATGGTAGAACCAATTTAAGGGGCTTACATGAACTAAAGCGCTGTCACTGTCGGACTGCATAGAAAAGAAAGAGAAGCGCGAAGACACAACGCTGGTAATTTATTGCCAAATATGAAGCAATTATTTTATTACAAAAAATCTATTGTTTGAACTAAAAAAATAAAACACTAGTATTTTAGTATGTTGCTTGTAGAATAATCCGAAAAAAAATTAGAACGATTGTATGTATGGTATAGTATGGTTTTTATTGTAAAAAGAAAGTTTTTAGAGGTATCTTCATGATTTTTTCTATCGTATCCATTTAGTTGTATTATGTTTTCAACACACTATCTACCTAGCATATATCCTGAAGAATATCATATATTTTTCTGATTTTGTTTACTGTAGTCGATCATATACTTTTATTGTTTCTAAAACTTGCGTTTTTTGTGTTTAGGTCCTGTGAGCCCCTTAAATCGCCGATTGTTCGGCTTCGACTGGCTCTTATAAAAAGCGATGGCGTGATTAGTGCACCCACCGGCCCGCTGCACCGCGCCCGCCCCCTGCATGGCCATCGAATTCAGTGATTGATGTTACGCTATATTTGTATGTAATTGCTTTGTATTGTATACAGCTACAAGAATACTATTTTGATAAGAATTTTAGTTAGTTAGTTTTTTAGGGTTCCGTACCTCAAAAGGAAAAAACGGAACCCTTATAGGATCACTTTGTTGTCCGTCTGTCCGTCCGTCTGTCAAGACCCTTTTTCTCAGGAACGCGTGGAGGTATGAAGCTGAAATTTATATCAATTACTCAGGTCTACTGTCCCTTGAAGCTGTGAAAAAATCAAACTTCTAAGCCAACGCAATCAAAAGATACAGCCGTTTATGCCGCAAATTTTCGACACTTGCAAGGGAATCAAAACCTACAGGGTGCTTCCCGTGAACTCAGTATCTTGAAATTTGGTACGAAGCAACGTCTTATAGCATAGATAAAGGAAAAATTACGAAAACCATAAATTTTTAGTTACATCACATAATATTTTTTTTTTTAATAATTTTAAACTTACTACCCATTTCCTCATAAACGCGTAGAGGTATTAAATTGAAATTCTTACCAAATACTCAGGTCTATAATACCTTTAAGCTGTAACAAAATCAAACTTCTATGTCAACGCAATCAAAAGAAACAGCAATTTAAGCTGCATATTTTGAAACTCGCAAGTACTCGCAAGGGAATCAAAACCTAAAGGGTACTTCCAGTCGACCTAGAATCTTGAAATTTGGCTTGAAGCAACGTTTTATAGCACAGATAAAGGAAAAATTCCGAAAACCTTAAATTTTTAGTTACATTACAAAATATATATTTATTTTTTAAAAAATATAAACTTATTACTTTTTTCCTCATGAACGCGTAGAGCTATCAAGTTGAAATTCATATCAAATACTTAGATCTAATTGCCTTTAACCCGTGAAAAAAAAAAATTCTAAGTCAACGCAAAAACGCAAAACGCAAAAGTACAACCATTGATACCGCATATTTTGAAACTCGCAACTACACGCAAGGGAATTAAAACCTAAAGACCACTTCCCGTTGACATAGAATCTCGAAATTTGGTAAGAAGCAATAGCTTACAGCACAGAGAGCAAAGAGATCTTTGTCTTAAATTTATGCTCCTCCATCTTTCCCCATTGTAATGTTATGAATTTCATTTTGCAATAAAAATACCATAGTTATGACACGATTGTCGTAATGAACGAACTTTGTAAACCTTGCAGGTTTGTACGGAACCCTCGGTGCGCGAGTCCGACTCGCACTTGGCCGGTTTTTTTGAAATAGAATACAGTAGGTTGTCAATGTTTTCTTATTTGACCCCTGTGGGTAAAATAAGAAAATCATTGACATTTTTGTTTTTTTTTATCCATAGGGTTCAGTTTGTAGGAGATTTTTTTCGTATGCAGGTTACCTATATATACTGCAGAAACAAGAATAATATAAAGTGATAATGCAATAATACAACGTATTTGACAAAACATAATTATGCGACTATAAAATTTTGTTTAACTCATAATGAGGGGAACATAAGAGCCGCACACATGTTCCTGAACACACACGTGTTGCTGAACACACACATGTTCCTTAACACACACATGTTCCTGACACACACATGTTCCTGAACACACACTTACATATAAACACTTTGTGTAAAAGAACATTTACAGATTTCAACTGACAGAAATTTTATTCCATATTACACTTTTGCTTAGGCATTTCGTAGCCATCGTAACGCGGCTACGTAAAACGTAGCGTATCCTCGTAGCAGAGCTACGACAATGAGTTTATGCTACGAGCGCCGCAGAGTTGCGGGCTTTATCGCGTACTTATGTACTGACAAAATAAGGAGCTTTAATTTTATTTTAAAACTATACTCTCTCGTGGTTGTGATTTCATGTATTTAGTATTCACTGTCCAGACGAATAACTGGATTCATTAAAGTAAAGAAGTAGTTTCATGTTTGAAATGTAGCACTTAACGAAGGCCACTGCTAGCTCCTGGGTTGCTGTACCTCTGGAGACAACAGAATGTTAAGTGACTCTTACTTGCTTGACCATCACTCAGATTGAACCTCTCAGACGAAAATTAACAAACTTACAGTCGCAGTTTCAATATTAGGAAGTATAACTATGTAAGTAGAGAGGTTTAATTTTATAATATTAATTAAACTTTTCGCCCGACGGTCGCACCGGCGCGTTACGTAATGTCGTAGGAAGTGGCATAACGCGTAGCAGCGTAGCGCGTAGCACCGTAGCGCGTAGCACCGTAGCCCGTAGCACCATAGAGCGTAGCACCGTAGCTGGAAACACTGAATGGATTTCATTGTGAATCTGTGTTGTATGATTCACTTTATAATATATTTTGCAGTGATACGCGTTAGTATAACAACTATGAATAGATTACAAAATGTGTATTTGCATAGAATGTAGGCACACAGGTGAGTTGTTGTAACACAATGTTTCGTTCGAGGTACATCCTACCATCTGGCATGAAAAATGTGTACTTATAACTAACTACTATATCTAATTTCACTGGTTTTGGTGTAAAGGATAACGGTCCCATACAATCTTACCCCAAAAATAAACACAAATAAAACAAAATGTATCATGAAGCTATTATAGTGTTTCATAGCCCTAATTATTTTTGTTCGTCGTAATACTTAGTGAAGAGCCTTCCCAAATATGACGACTTCAAAAATAAATTCAAACCTGTCGATTGCGGAGTGATCCACTGTCTTCCAGTAGATTGAATTTCATTCAAATCTAACGACTGTACGCCGGGTTAATTCAAAAACCAACTAACTCGGTGATTTTGGGATTTTAAGTTAAATATACACACCGACCGATTCAAATTTTTATTCTCTTTCTACTGGAAAAACATACTAAGCTGTGCGATGCTTTGTTTCGGAGATACTGAATAGTGAAACCAACTATCTAACCATACCGTTTATATAAAAAACAAATATTCCTTCTTAATAAAAAAAAATATGATTTGTATCGAAGTGAAATAAGATACTTAAATTTAATCAGTTTTCAAAATAAAAAAACCTGCAAAATATACGGAATTTTGGGAAAGAAAAACGATCACATCCAATTAAATGGTTTTATTACTTAGAAACAAGAGGAAATAGCGTTAATATTCAATGACAATAGCAGTTATGAAAGGATAATAGGTATTACCTGTTGTTTATTTATTAATACTTGCCACAAAATCAAGAAGTCGTTGTTAATGGATAGGTTTAGTAGATTTTGCTTTTATAATATTGATCATGATCCCAACAAAATATCGAGAAGTAAAACCGATTAACCACGGGTAGTTCGTTTAAATTCCACAGTTTCCGACCGCGCATGCGTCAAAGTCGTTGTTGCTCTCGCGCCGACGATATCTCGATTCATTTTGTGGCGGCGAAAAAGACAGTTCCATGTTATAGTAAGGTGTTTGTTGTGTTCGTGCACTAAAATGGATTCTTGTGATGCTGATCCTCCTCTTCCAGACTTTCAAACTCAGAGTAAGTAACAAAATTTGGGGTAAATATTAATTTTTCCAGGTTATTTTTTGAACACGCGCCTTATTGTAATTACTTCACCTACAAAACTATAATTAAGTCTAGTAATCAGTCATAATTTGTGTTGGCTTACATGTTATTTGAAGTTCTATGCTTAGTGGAATTTGATCGTTTAAAACGTTCCATTGTAACTTGATACCTCACTCCATTTATTCGTATCGATACCGGGGGTCAGCTATTATTGGATATTTTTTCAACGA
The DNA here is from genome assembly GCA_963855955.1 of Luperina nickerlii. Classification (NCBI taxonomy): domain Eukaryota; kingdom Metazoa; phylum Arthropoda; class Insecta; order Lepidoptera; family Noctuidae; genus Luperina; species Luperina nickerlii. The sequence goes on from OY979665.1 coordinate 359,410, forward strand.
CACTATACCGAAGACATCCCGGACGTCAGCCTGTACGAGGTTAGGATGACTCTGAAGCAGCTCAAAAACAACAAAGCGCCGGGTGATGACAGAAGTACGGCCGAGCTCCTGAAGGCCGGCGGAAAACCCGTTCTTAATTCCATTCAGAAGCTGTTTTTGTTTTCGTCATACTCGAAAGTAAAACACCACAAGCATGGAACAGAGGTGTGGTGATACTTTTCTTTAAAGGGCGACAATGCCCTTTTACTTCTGAGCCATATCTACAAGCTGTTTTCGAGAGTCATCACGAACCGTCTCGCGCGCAGGTTTGACGACTTCCAGCCTCCCAAACAAGCCGAATTCCGTAAAGGCTTTAGCACCGTAGACCATATACGCTACACGACCTACATACGCTGCGATAGGTTATACAGAAGACCGAAGAGTATAACATGCCTCTCTGCTTAACGTTTGTAGACTACGAGAAAGCCTTTGATTCGATCGAGACATGGGCCAGGTGACCAGTCTCTTCAAGTGCCAGATCGACTATCGGTACATCGACGTGCTGAAGTGTCTGTACGAAAACGCCACTATGTTAGTCCGACTCCAGGATCACACCTCCAAACCTATCCTTCTGCAGCGAGGTGTGAGACAGGGAGACGTTATCTCTCCGAAACTGTTCACCGCTGCACTGGAGGACGTCTTCAAGGTTCTGGACTGGAAAGGGGCTGGCATTAACATCAATGGCGAGTACATAACTCACCTTCGATTTGCCGACGATATCGTAGTCATAGCTGAGACTATGGAGGACCTCAGTACAATGTTCGATGGCCTCAGTAGAGCCTCCGAAAGAGTGGGTCTTAAAATGAACATGGACAAAACGAAGGTCATTTCAAATGCCCATGTAACACCCACTCTCATAATGATCGGAGACGCTACACTCGAAATCGTGGACGAGTATGTTTACCTAGGATAAACTTCCAGTTAGGTAGGTCTAACTTCGAGAAAGAGGTCAATCGTCGAATCCGACTCAGCTGGGCAGCGTTCGAGAAGCTACACAATATATTGACGTCCCACATACCGCAGTGTCTCAAGACGAAAGTCTTTGACAAAGACGAAAGTCTTTGAAAGGGCAATGGAGAGGGCTATGCAGGAATGAGGAGATCCGCAGGAGAATTAAGGTAATCGACATAGCCCGAAGAATTGCCAAACTTAAGTTGCAGTTGGGCAGGGCACATTGCTCGCAGAACAGATGGCCGATGGGGCCGAAAGGTTCTGGAGTGGCGACCGCGTACCGGAAGACGTAGCGTTGGAAGGCCTCCCACGAGGTGGTCCGACGACCTTGTGAAGGTCGCAGGAACCCATTGGATGCGAAAAGCACAGAACCGGCCGAAGTGGAGGTGCTTGGGGGAGGCCTATGTCCAGCAGTGGACGTCTTTAGGCTGAAATGATGATTATTGCCGCAAGTTGACGATCTACAACTTGACCATTTACGAAAGTGCATCGCCTAATGGAGCTTACTGCTTTGCGTGGTCAGAAACAAAATTAAATGGTAAAAAAGGCAGCGCGGAAATTGTGCAAAAAAGGAGTAATCCCCGAAGAATACCATGCGTGGTTTGAAAATTTTGCGACTGATAGAGTTAAACTAGACCGTGTACCGGATGCTACTGTGTCTGTTGTAAATTGTAAATATGTGAGCACCATGTATCTGTCACATAATTGATTTACCTGTAATTGCTTAATTTTTAACACTTTTTATTATTTTTTTGGGGTAGACTTTTATTCTAGGTGCATCGTCTTCACATATAATTATATTATGTATACAAAACCTTGTAAAACATTTTAAAAGAGTAACGGTGGAGTTTCTTGCCCATTCTTCTCCATACGAAAACTACCTTTTGGAAGGGGCGACTAGAATCAATTCAATTTTACTGTAAGTTTTGACGTTCAAAAGTGCCTTTAATGTGCCTATTTGAAATAAATGATTTGACTTTGACTTTGATGGGTCTCCTGATGAAGAATAATATTTTTATAAGTTTTCCATGCCTTTGCGTTCGTTTTTCTTACATATGTATATTTTTTTTTCAACTTAGGTGTGTTTTTAATCAAACTATTTCCAATTTATTAATCCGTCTTTAACGCTTAGATAGTTTTCATGATGAAAACGGTTTTTTTAAGGGACATAGCACAGGTTAGTACAACATTTCGACAAATATCGGGAAGTAAAAGCAACTAAAATTTTATTTTTTTTGCATTTTTCTCGAAATTAACAAGATTATTAAGAACAATATATTATTGTTCGATGTATATATTTGAATTAATGGCCAGTAACTTTCCGAGACTCGATAGTAGCGCTTAATTTCGAAAATAAAGCCTTTATTTTATAGGGAGGTAAAAGCAACTAAATAACGGGTTTAGGGCATAAAATGCAATATTATGTAAAACCCTGTTACTATTCTATGAACTAGTATACATCAACGCATACGTGATTTAACTATAAATCAGATGCTGTTTCTTCTAATAACATTATCAAAGATAGTACATGAAATTTATAGATACAAACTTTCAAAACGCCCTACCACAAAATCATAGTTTGGGCAGTTAGTTGGTTTTTGAATTAACCCGACGGCTATCACAAATTATATTCATTCAATATGCTCTAGTTTATAGAACGTTGGATCTCTGTTGGAGACCAGGCAAAATGAGACTTGTCCGAGATGCGAGTTATAGGTATTGTTATTGTAGCCGAGGTAAACTGCAATGCGAAGATTCAAAGTCCAAAAAAGGGAAGTTACTCAGAAATGTAAAGAAGATAACCAGGAACACAGCCGTTGATATTTTTGAGCAAACCACAACAAGACATTCATGATGCTGTCACGTGCAGAACCACTGAGATATAAATCAAATAGAAATCGTCAGAGCTAGCCGAGTCACAAGAAGGGCTATGTTTTGGCGCATGTATTTGCATGGTTCATAGTTATGCCCTATGCATGTAGGATTCCTTATTCTCTCGTGGCACCCAGACTTCTGCATGTATTTTAACGATTTACATGTCGAATCTACATCATCATCTACAAATCAATTCTACATTCTAATAAATCAAAAAGTACCTATGTAATCTACACTAATATTATAAAGAGGAAAACTTTGTTTGTATGTTTGTTTGGTTGTAATGAATAGGCTCAAAAACTACTAGACCGTTTTTAAAAATTCTTTAACCATTCGAAAGCTACATTATCCACGAGTAACATAGGCTAAATTTTATTTTGTAACAAAATAGGGTTCCGTAAGATAATTGGGATTTTCGGACACAAGGTGTAAAAAATTAACCAGAAAAGTTACTTATTTTGCGTACGCTGCCTAAACTATAAAAGATAGAACCATAAAATGTTCTAATTAATTGTAGATCTTATAAATATCTACAAAAAAGTCCGCAACACTTATACCTATCTATTTTGAGTGAGGCACAACAACCATTTTTTTATTTAAAAATCTAGATTTTTTTTTGGACTAAATTTAAACGCATTTATTTTACTCATGCTATTAATCCTTATCAAAATAAATTATTTTATCACTAAGTCCAGTTTATGTAGATAATATTTGGTCTTTGAATGATTAAAATTGGACGTTTGGTTTTGAAGTTATGGCGAAATTAAAATATTATGATTTCTGCTGCACGGCCCGCTGCGAAGTGAGCGTCACCAAGACGGGGTGCGCGTGCGGGAGGGGAGTTTTATGAGTAAGGTACGCGCAGTCGGCTCCCTACGCAGCGGTCGTGCGCGAAGTCTAATAATTTTCGTGCGATTTTTTTTAGATTTCGTTCTTAAAACTACACCTACGCAAAAGTTCTTCTCAGAGCTAAACAACAGTTCTTCTCAGAGCTAATCAACAGTTCTTTTCAGGGCTAACCAACAGTTCTTTTCAGGGGTAACCAACAGTTCTTTTCAGGGCTAACCAACAGTTCTTTTCAGGGCTAACCAACAGTTCTTTTCAGGGCTAACCAACAGTTCTTTTCAGGACTAAACAACAGTTCTTTTCAGGGCTAAACAACAGTTCTTTTCAGAACTAGAATATTACACGTTATTAACATTTTCTTAAACATTTGAAAATGCCTAAGAGAGCCAGGTCTCAACTTTCTAAACATAGTTCTCAAGCACGGGCAGCAAAAATACGTCGTATGGGAGAATCTTCACCTGAACGTTCACAATGCCTTGCTGAACAAAATCAGAGAAACTCTCAGGTACGCGCACGAGAGTCGAGTATCGAACGTTCGCAACGCCTTGCACAACAAAATCTGAGAACCTCTGAGTTACGTGCACGAGAGTCGAAGCTGGAGCGTTCTCAACGTCTTCATGAACAAAATGTAAGGACCTCTGACTTACGCGAACGAGAGTCAATTAGTGTCGAGCGTTCGCAACGCCTTGCCGAACAAAGTCTGAGAACCTCCGAGTTACGCGCTCAAGAGTCGAGGCTGGAGCGTTCCCAACGTCTTCATGAACAAAATATAAGGACCTCTCAGTTGCGCGAAAGAGAGTCGAGTGACGAGCGTTTGCAGCTGCCTGAGCTCTTCAGGCAGAGAGACAGCAGTTGTCCACAAATAGAGTTCGCAATCGAATTTTATACAAGCGTCGGTCCAAATCGGAGTCATGAATAAAATCTGCTCTAACTGCTCTGCCAAGAAACGGGCGGACGAACCTAATGGTATGTGCTGTGCTTCAGGTAAAGATTGTCTTCCTAACCTTCAGGAGCCGCCACAACCAATAAAAAATCTTTTAACTAATAACCATCCATTATCTGGTCATTTTTTAACAAATATACGTAAATACAATAGTCTTTTTCAAATGACTTCTTTTGGCGCAAAAGAAATCAGGGAAGGTAATTTTATGCCCACATTTAAAATTGAAGGACAGATGTATCATCTCATTGGTAGCCTTTTACCACCATCAGGCCGAAACCCACAGTTCTTGCAAATATATTTTATTTCGGATGCAGACCAGTTATCGTTGCGATCAAGCATCGCACCAACCTTAAAAATGGATTTAATTCGCGAATTACAGACCGCTATGAATATCATAACGTGTATATACGAATTTTTAAACAAAACTTAGAACTCGATTCCTCAGATAATTTAAAGTTAATTATTCATTCAGATCGCACTCCACAGACAGCACACAGAGGCAGATATAATGCTCCTACTGTAAACGAGGTAGCCGTTCTCTTGGTCGATGAAGACAAAGGTACTCCCAGGGATATAGTCTTACACTTACGCGAGCGGAGCCGCGGGCGACCGCTAGTTAAAAATAAAATAACAGGTCTCAAATATAAGACTATAAGTCTATCAGCTAAAAATCACTCCCACGCAAATGACACGTGTCGTCCTTCACAAGTGTCACTGATATGTACACAAATGACACGTGTCGTCCTTCACAAGTGTCACAGATATGTACACAAATGACACGTGTCACCCTTCACAAGTGTCACAGATAGGTACCTACACAAATGGCACGTGTTGTCCTTCACAAGTGTCACAGATATGTACACAAATGACACGTGTCGCCCTTCACAAGTGTCACAGATATGTACACAAATGACACGTGTCGTCCTTCACAAGTGTCACTGATATGTACACAAATGGCACGTGTCGTCCTTCACAAGTGTCACAGATATGTACACAAATTGTTACGTTATGCCAATTTTGTTGGTAAGTCTTGTTAGTATTTTTTATCAAAAATATGCCTCGTTTTCCCTATCTCATCATCTCCAATTATTGTAACACAACAATTAGGCGAATTTGTTTCAACGTGTGTTACATGTCATGTTAAGTTTTGCCAATCTGTAGCAGGCATAAGAACATACAAGTAATCTAATCGTAGTCATTATCGTGCAGATAGTTATCGATAAGCAAAAGGCCCACTCCGCCACTACCGCGCGCCACTATACACAGTCACGTCGGCCAGTGCTCGCTCAACAAGTTGCCGCGCAAGACTCGTTAACAGCACCCCCCTACCCGCTCTCCACACTCACCTCACCCCCGCTGTGGCCCGCTGTGGGGTCGACCTTATGCTAAGCGGTTCAACAGCCCTTATCTACGGGTTAGTGACTTACTTTAAAGTAACCAGTGCCCTACAGGCAGTTCTGAAGATACTACTACTACAGTTATAAGCACAGCATATTCTCATAGCGGTTACTTTTTTGACGCGATCACGATCGTGTGCCTCATACAAACAAGAGGCTGAAAATAAATGCGGAGGTTTGTATTACTGAAAATAAACCATACGTTTCGAAGCTTCTTTTTATCACTATCAATGAAACAGACAGTGGTGCTCATAAAGGAAATAATAACATTATGAAAACCGAAAAATATATTTCCTGAACCGTTAACAATGAACAAAAATTCAATTGAAAATAAAGCAGAGTTTATACCAATCCCGTCACTGAACATACGAACACTCACACACATACACGATTGACCGTCGTGACGCGCACGTTTCGCGTTTGTTTCGTTTTCATCTGATTTTTTCTACCGCTTTTATAATTGGTATGCGGTCTGTAAATACATGGAGAATATTCAGCCATGAAATAGTCATGACGGACGAGAATTTCGTTTGCATGTGAGTTTAGAGAGGAAGCTATATCTCAGGTTTTTATCTAACTGCTCAACTAACACGTAGGTATTTACCCCGTTTGTTAGATACCTAATAAAAGATCAATTTATAAGCTGCGCCCGACACAAATCGATCGATGATCGTAACAATGTTCACTGATTAAATTATAAAGATATCTGACATTGTGGTAAGGTCTTCATTTTGTCTTCTATACCAATTGTGCTAATAAAAATAAGATTCATGAAAAATACTTAAAAGTTAGATTTTAAACTTTTATATTTAAGACGCAAACTGAACTACAGTAACCGGCGATAAATATTGCACATCGACCTTTGGAAAGAGACAATCGGTTCATTTCGGCTTTGTAGAGCGTTATCTCTGTCGCACGAAATACAAACAGTCCGGTATCTATTAGGAGCTGTTAAAACAATTATGATTTGCTTCTTTTGATAATTATTTTTATTCTTTGTATAAAATACAAAAAAAGGTAAAGGTCGATGTGCAATATTTATCGCCGGGTACGATAAGACCATCTAAATCTGACACGCTGATGCGCATTTAAGCGCATCAGCGTGTCAGCCTGAACCTCTGCCCGTCCTGTCCACGCAGTCCACAGGAGCTATTGTCATCTAATTTCAATTGAATAACTTTGCGAACACGTTCTCATGACTCCACGTAGCTACCCACGTACTCGTAGAGTGCTGCTGATGACAATATGCTGCGATGACTAATGTTGGTAATATGTTTGTCAAATTACCTACGTAATGGGAGAGTATTCCATTTGACGATAATAATAATGTTGCCTGGATCATGATCACATAGTCGTAGACTCGCGGGCGGCGGGCGGCGGGCGGGGGCGGTGCGGGCTGGTGTGGGTGAGCTGCTACTTTTTAATATTCGTTAATGGCATCTGATTAATGAAACTTTCCGTTGAATTTATACGAAATTGTGACGTTCCCGATCCTGAGGGAAGTAGAAATATTATAATATCCATTAATTTGTATTATTATGAAGTGTGATGTTTGTGCCAACTGGGAACCAACCGGGAGACCCCCGTACCACGGAACTGCAATTACAAGGCCACTCAGAAAGTATTGCGAAAAAAAGTTTTTATGTACTTAAGAGAGACTGGCCAGTTGTAATCTATTTTGAAAATATGATTATATGTAAGTAAAAATAGGTACGGTCGAATTTCAAAACTTCCCTCCACATTGTTTGCGAGCTAATTTAAATTATCGTGTCTCATTAAAAAATGGATCTGCGCCGGAAACATTTTCGCGCTATGATTTTTTACGATTTCAAGTTTCGCCTGAAACCGGACGAATCGTGCGATAGACTTCAAATGGTATTCTTGGATGAAAGCACTTCTATGGCAACCGTGTATCGTTAATATAACGAATTCAAGCGCGGTCGACTAACTTTGGGGGAAGAAAGAAAGAAGTGGTCGCCCTTTGACGGCTGTTAAGGAAGAAAACGTGCTAGCAGTGAAAAATTTTATCCGAGACAATAGGCGAGTTACGTATCAAGAGATTCAGCACATACTGCAGGTTAGATCGGGAAGCCTTCACGAAATTCTACACGTGCATCTTCGCGAGAGGAGGATAGTTTCACGCTGGGTGCCGTACAACCTCACCGATGCTCAGAAGCAGGCCCGGGTGGAATGGTGCCGTGATATGGATAAACAAATTTGAAGCAGGCTCGTCTCGGCGTGTTTACGAAAGAAAGAAAGAAAGAAAATTGCGTTTATTTGGCAAAAAAAAAACCTTAAAAATAAACAAAACAAATTCAAAATAATTAAGAATAATAATGCCAAAAGGGCCTCAGCTCAGCATAATGCCAGATGGCAACACAAAGTGCACCACCTGACGCTGATTTTCAGCTGCTGCCCACGAGTGCCATACGCTCGAAAATATAAACACATTTAAAAATTATAAAATATTTGCAAAAAATAAACATTACATTAGAAAACATTAGAAATAATTATATAAAGTTAAAATAAAATAAGTAACATTGGTAAAATTGTATAACATATAAAATTAACAAAATGTATAAAACTGTATAACGTATAAAATTGATAAAAAGTATAAAATTGGTAACAATAATAAAAGTAAAACAACACCAACAATAGTAAAAGGAATTGATAAATTAAGACACAATATCAAAAAGTTAAAATTTACAGAATGTATAAAATTAGTAATAAAATAAAATTAGTAACACACTTCAAATTGTATAATTTACAAAATGTATAAAATTGATAAGCCAGACAGCAATTCAAAATTGCATTAAAATGAAAACAATAAAAATATGTAATAGATACATACAATGTAATGTGTAATGTACGACATCATTACAGGTGACGAGTCTTGGATTTATCAATACGATCCAAAAATGTTTCAAAACGAATCAACACCTACCAAAGTGAAGCGATCTAGAAGCAAGGGGAAGATTTTGATCGCGAGCTTTTTCAATTTGACTGGCTACTTGGTGTCAATTGCTTTACGGAACCAAAGAAGCATCAACGGTTAGGCAGGTGAAAACTAATGTGTTGATAAAGGGCGAGGAATTGAATCCTGAAGACAGCACAGTATTCTTGGGCATAACTTTGGATGCTAAGCTTCAGTGGGGTCCACATATAGATAAATTGTCAAAAAAGCTAAGTTCCGCAGCATACGCTGTTAGAAAAAATCGTAATTTAACTGATGTAGAGAGTGCTCGTTTAATGTAATTTAGCTATTTTCATACTGTAATGTCGTACGGTATTTTATTGTGGGGAAATGCCGCCGATATTTAGACTATCTTTGTTTTGCAGAAGTGAGCTGTTCGATCAAAGTATAAATTAAGTCCGAAACACTCTCTCAGAGACTAATTTAAAGAGATTAATGTAATGACTATGCCTTCTCAGTATATTTATGAAAATCTGTTAAATGCCCATAAAAATATGAAATTGTTTAAAAAATACAGTGATATCTACACTAATATTATAAAGAGGAAAACTTTGTTTGTATGTTTGTTTGGTTGTAATGAATAGGCTCAAAAACTACTGGACCGTTTTTAAAAATTCTTTAACCATTCGAAAGCTACATTATCCACGAGTAACATAGGCTAAATTTTATTTTGTAACAAAATAGGGTTCCGTAAGATAATTGGGATTTTCGGACACAAGGTGTAAAAAATTAACCAGAAAAGTTACTTATTTTGCGTACGCTGCCTAAACTATAAAAGATAGAACCATAAAATGTTCTAATTAATTGTAGATCTTATAAATATCTACAAAAAAGTCCGCGACACTTATACCTATCTATTTTGAGTGAGGCACAACAACCATTTTTTTATTTAAAAATCTAGATTTTTTTTTGGACTAAATTTAAGCGCATTTATTTTACTCATGCTATTAATCCTTATCAAAATAAATTATTTTATCACTAAGTCCAGTTTATGTAGATAATATTTGGTCTTTGAATGATTAAAATTGGACGTTTGGTTTTGAAGTTATGGCGAAATTAAAATATTACGATTTCTGCTGCACGGCCCGCTGCGAAGTGAGCGTCACCAAGACGGGGTGCGCGTGCGGGAGGGGAGTTTTATGAGTAAGGTACGCGCAGTCGGCTCCCTACGCAGCGGTCGTGTGCGAAGTCTAATAATTTTCGTGCGATTTTTTTTAGATTTCGTTCTTAAAACTACACCTACGCAAAAGTTCTTCTCAGAGCTAAACAACAGTTCTTCTCAGAGCTAATCAACAGTTCTTTTCAGGGCTAACCAACAGTTCTTTTCAGGGGTAACCAACAGTTCTTTTCAGGGCTAACCAACAGTTCTTTTCAGGGCTAACCAACAGTTCTTTTCAGGGCTAAACAACAGTTCTTTTCAGAACTAGAATATTACACGTTATTAACATTTTCTTAAACATTTGAAAATGCCTAAGAGAGCCAGGTCTCAACTTTCTAAACATAGTTCTCAAGCACGGGCAGCAAAAATACGTCGTATGGGAGAATCTTCACCTGAACGTTCACAATGCCTTGCTGAACAAAATCAGAGAAACTCTCAGGTACGCGCACGAGAGTCGAGTATCGAACGTTCTGTTACATCCCTAGAATACACCCTTAAGTGCCTAGTCAGCACCCCATCATCATTTCCTTTCCAGACTCAATAGATTAGTCAGGCCATAGCGTCAGTTCGGGTTCAGACTCCTACCAGAGAGGTCGCAAGTCAGAGTATTGACCAAATTTCCACATAATCCATGTAATTGTGCCCTTCACTCAATATATTGATCATAATTCAAATATTAGTTTTTTTTTTAAAAAGGCTTTTCTAAAGCCCGTACTAACATTGGTGGCAGCGGTGGGATACGGCATTCCCAGTGTCCTAAAATAAAACGGTAAATACGTCGCCGGAAATAAAAGTTAGTGTGTGTGTCTGTGATCCTAAAAGTGCCTAGTGATTGTGTCGCCTGACAAGCACCTCAACCCGAACTCATCATATCGAAGGTCGACACTATTCGACCTGGTCCAAAGCTGCATATCGCCGCTCCGGGTCCACTGCGTCATAAGTGGTACTAAGCAGTTGGGTAGCACTTGCTGCACCCAACCCACATTGTATCCAGCGCCGACCTGACGGCAACCTTCGGCTTCTCATCCATACGTCTAAGGTAGACGTAATCCAGTATGAAAAATTCCTACAAGCTGTTCCTGTAAGTCCAAATTACTCTATTCAGTGAATTTTCAGTGAAATTCGTGTGTGTTGTGCGTAAAGTTCGCGTATATAGCGTCATAATCGTCTGTGTTAACTTAAAATAAGATTAGCTTTAAAGTATCTATAATTAGATTCAAAGTAACTTTGTTACGAAGCTTAGGCTTCGATCTCAGTCGTCCTTATCAATTGTGCATAACTTTCGCATCCGTGCAGAGTCAACGTAATTCTCAGAACTAGATAACGTTTTATAAACCCATATCGGTACCATAACGTCACGCAAATATGTCGAAATCTGAATCTAAAAGAGATGTTAAAGAATTGAAAGGTGATGAGGAAATCCCGCTAAGTGTTGTGTTAAAATTTATTAAACCATTTAACGGCGACAGGGATAAGCTAACAGCTTTCCTAAGGAACTGCGATAGCGCAATATCCTTGGCGTCTTCTCAACAGGAAGACGTCGTCTTTAAATATGTATTAAGTCAATTAGAAGGCAAGGCAGAAACTGCGTGCTCCATCAAAGATTTTGAAACTTGGCCATCACTTAAGGAATTTCTAAAAAACCAGTTTGGTGAACGTAAACACTATGCTCACCTACTCACCGACTTACAAGACTGTAGGCAGGGAAACCAGGAACCCGTTAGTCAATTTTCTTTGAGAGTAGAAACCTGTCTGCAGAAACTTCTTACAGAGGTAACAGTCTCGAATTCGAAGAAAACCGAACTCCCGGGCAGATTAGCCGCGATGGAAGACCTCGCTCTCCATACATTCATATTAGGATTATCCCCAAGAATAGCGAATATTGTAAGATGTAGAGATTATAGGAGCTTAAATGATGCCATTAATGCCGCGATATCCGAAGAAAAAATACAGCAGTTCTCTTACCGCAATTTCAATAGGCAAAAGGCTACTGAATCCGTTTATAAAAGAAATGAAACAAATAACACACCTCAAGCAAAAGTATTTATTAAAAGCAACACTCACCAACCCAATATTTCTTCCAATGATTCCCGCTTCTGCAGATACTGTAAAAAAACAGGACACATCCTTGAAAATTGCAAATTGCGTGATTTCAATAATAAAAGATTTTCAAATGGTCCTCAGCCATTTACTCCGGCTAAACCTTCTCGCGTAAACTTCACAAATAACCCTGAGGAGGAGGGTAAAGACGAAGTAGATGAATTCGTTGATTTAAACTAAATTATGTCCCGTTTAAGTATCGCACGGGGCAGACCCCTTTCAATCAAGCCGATACTACACCTATCACTATTAAGACCAATGGACAGGGTAACCAGCCCCAAACTCACGGTCTTTCTAAAATTAAGACCACGCCGCAGGGTAACCAGCCCCACAAGGAAGGTCTAACCCCCTCTAATAGTAGGACTACGCCGCAGGGTAACCAGCCCCACAAGGAAAGTCTGAACCTTTCTAATAGTAGGACTACGCCGCAGGGTAACCAGCCCCACAAGGAAAGTCTGAACCTTTCTAATAGTAGGACTACGCCGCAGGGTAACCAGCCCCACAAGGAAAGTCTGAACACTTCTAATAGTAGGACCACGCCGCAGGGTAACCAGCCCCATAAGGAAGGTCTGAACCTACAACCTAGTTGTAAACCTGAAAAAGAACTTAAAATATATGAAATCCTTACCCAGAAAAGATACTTACCTTTCATTAAACTACAAACGTCCGTAAATAAAAATCCACTTACCCTCTTGATAGATTCTGGTGCGACACTCTGCGTCCTGAAAAAGAAAAGTATAACAAATACCATAAAATTAGAAGATAGTGTCGTTACAATCAAAGGAATAGATTCTAAAAAGGACACTATGAAGAGTGTAGGAAGCTTTAACTTACAATTACAGTTCAATAAAAATTTTATTATAACCCATCCCTTCCAAATATTTGAAGATATAAACCTCCCTTACGATGGTATAATAGGCAGCGACCTGTTCACACTATATAAGTGTCACATTAATTATCAAACAGATTCTTTAGAAATAAATAATCATAACATTACACTATCCTTCGATGAACCATTATATGTCATTGAACCTCGTACCGAAACGGTAATAGAGTGTTCAGTGAAAAACCCTGAATTAAAAGAGGGAATAGTATTAGATCAACATATTTCAGATTCCCTTCTTATATCAAATTGCCTTGTTAAAGTAAAAAACAATAATAGAATTAATGTGACAATTGTCAACGTATCCGAAAAACCAGTTCATTTAAACGCCAACCTTATGCTTACATTAAGTCCATTTGACCCTACTCAACATAATATAATACAACACAATAGATTGGTTAATAGTCTTGAAAGGTCCCTACAATTATCCGAATTACTACGAACATCTCATTTGAATCAGGAAGAATTACACCATCTTAATGAAATATGTGATCAGTACTCTGACATATTTCATCTACCAGGAGACCAATTAACCTGTACAGATATAATTCAACATGAAATAAAAACAAACTCCTCACAACCAATCAACGTGAAATCGTATCGTTTTCCCGAAATACACAAGGAAGAGGTTAAGTCACAAATAACCAAAATGTTAAATCAGCAAATTATTAAACCCTCAAAATCCCCATGGTCATCTCCTATCTGGATAGTGCCAAAAAAAGATGACTCCACAGGACAAAAGAGGTGGAGAATAGTAATCGACTATAGGAAACTGAATGATATCACGATTGGTGAAAATTACCCAATTCCTCAAATCAATGAAATCTTAGACCAATTAGGTCAAAGTACTTCACGACTTTAGACCTAGCTTCCGGTTTTCACCAAATAAAAATGTCTCCAGAAGACGCACCTAAAACCGCATTTAGTGTGCCCCAAGGACACTTCGAATTCAAACGAATGCCGTTTGGTTTAAAAAATGCGCCTGCAACGTTTCAGAGAACAATGAACACTGTCTTGTCTGGACTACAAGGTATACATTGCTTCGTGTATTTGGATGATATCGTCGTATACTCGCATGATTTATCTTCACATATTAAAAAACTTATCCTTGTCTTTGAAAATTTGAGGAAATTCCGCCTAAAACTTCAGCCAGACAAATGCGAGTTCCTGCGAAAGGAAGTCGCCTACTTAGACCATATAATAAGCAGTGAAGGCGTTAGACCTAACCCTGATAAAATAAAATCTGTCGTAAATTTTCCTGTGCCAAAATGTACTAGAGATATAAAATCATTCCTAGGTTTAACATCATATTATCGAAGATTTATACCAGAATTCTCAAAATACGCTAAGTCCCTTACTATTCTTTTAAAAAAGGATACTCCTTTTAACTGGACCAATAGCCAACAATTATCATTTGAACAATTGAAAGAAAAATTAGTAACTGCACCAGTCCTTATTTATCCCGATTTTACTAAACCTTTCGTCCTGACGTGTGATGCGTCAAATTACGCAATTTCCGCGATACTCTCTCAAGGCGAGGTGGGAAAAGACCGCCCAATTGCCTTTGCCTCGCGCACATTAAATAAAGCTGAAACTAATTACAGCGTAACCGAAAAGGAATGCCTGGCTATTATTTTTGGGACGAAAATATTCCGCCCATATCTTTATGGTTACAAATTTAAGATTGTAACTGATCACAAACCACTTAAATGGCTATTTAATTGCAAAGATCCAGGCTCCAAGCTAGTTAGATGGAGATTAAAACTCGAGGAATATGACTATGAGATTGAATATAAAAAGGGTAAAATAAATAGGAACGCTGACGCTCTTTCTCGTTACCCTGTGAAATCCATTCGATCACCGGATACCACTCACGTACTTACCGACAAAGTACCACCCGTAAGTGTTCCACCTCCGGCTCAACAGCCTGAAATCCCTCCTATTAATCCTGGAAGTCCTGGAATACCTGAAATTCCCGACTTACCTGACTTTATTGACTTACCTGAAAATATTGAGTTACCTGATGACTTTGAACTTCCTGATGATTTTGATATCCCAACTCCGCCTGAAGTCTTGAACGACGATGATACTTACTCTAAATGCCTGAAAAAAATAAATAATAAATTAAATCAATTTGATACCATAATTCACGAACACAGTGAAACCCTATTAAAAACAAAAATAAAAACCATTATCATTCCAACTTCCATTGACCTTGACGAGTCAAATCCCTATATTTCGGAAGTTATCGATAAACTTCCGGAACCAAATGATATTATCCTTGGAAAAGAAAGGACATTAAATTCCTTTCTCTTCTTCGAAAATAACAATGTAAAATTTTACTTACTTTTTGTAAAAGTCCATCACTTCGATCAGTGTAATTATGAGGATATTTTTAAAAGCCTCAAAAATCTGAAATTTGAATTAATTAATAAAAACATAACTGAATTCGCTATAACAGACTTTCGTAATCCATTTGATTCACATAGTTTTATGAAGATTCACAACATTATTACATACTTATTTAACACTACTTCAATCACTGCCCATGTTTTCAAAAACATTATAATTTATCCCTCTCCAACTGAAATCATTAAAATCTTAAAAGAAAACCACGATATCCCTATATCAGGCCACTTAGGCTCAAATAGAATGCTAAGTAGGATCCAAGAAAAATATTATTGGCGTAATATGCGTAGAGATGTCGAAAACTATGTCCGAAAATGCGAACAATGTCAAACCAATAAAGCCCTGCGTAGAACCAATCGAGCTCCTATGCAGATCACATCAACTTCTACGCAACCCTTTGAACGCGTGTCACTTGACATTGTCGGACCATTGCCCGAATCAGGGGCGGCCAAACTTAGATTCGTTTTAACAATTCAGGATGACCTTACGAAATTTTCAGCAGGCTATCCTATCAGAAATGCCACGGCTGAAGAAACCGCTGAATGTTTAATCCATTTCATATCCCAGTTTGGTATCCCCAAAACCATCCTCACAGATCAGGGGACCAACTTCACAGCGGAACTATTTAAACAAACCTGTACCTTTTTGAAGATCAAACAGTTATGGTCCAGTCCTTATCATCCACAAACGCAAGGCGCGTTAGAGAGAAGTCATGCGACTCTAAAAGAATATTTAAAATCTTTCGTCGATGACAACCAAAATGACTGGCCGAGATACGTTTACACGGCAATGTTAACCTACAATACCACAGTCCATTGCACCACAAATTATACACCATACGAATTATTATTTGGATGCAAACCATTTATACCCACCTCTATTTATGATACAGCACTAGAACCTACATATCCTAGTTATGTCCGTATACTTCAACAAAGAATGAGACTTTCCAGAGAGAAAGCCGTGGAAAACATTCTTAAATCTAAGATCTCATCAAAAGACTATTATGATAAAAGAACCAGACCCATAAAATACAAAACAGGTGATATGGTGTATATCAAACACCACCTGTTGTAAATTAAAGTGAACGCAATTTTATTTATTACTTTGTGAACGCAACCTAAATGTCAAAAGACAAGAAAAAAAATAAATAAAAGAGAGTAGTCTATGAATATTTGTCTCTTGATTTTCTACAGCAAAATTGTGTGGTTTTATTTATGGATTCTCCCCAATAACAAGTATTCTAGCTACGTAAAACCCTGCATTATTTAATAACACGACTACGGAACATTTGGCGACCGTGACAGGACAATGTTGGAGCTAGAAAAACTCAAAAAGGAGAGAACAGTGCAGCGGCGATTTTTCACAAATTCCGCAAATGAGTTCGAAGCCATGCTTGAAAACGCTGTAAACGTTGATACACACGTTGCAAGAGCAAATCTGCTAGAATTGAGCGAAAACCTGATGAGCCTTGATAAGGAAATAAAATCGCTGATTCTATGTGAAAAGGATTTTGAATCCGACTTGGAAAAAGAGATGAACGAGACGACCAAATATAAAACAAAATGGCGAAGACTAGATGCGATGTACCTGGAAAAAATGAAGTCGAATACAGCCGTGTCATCTTCAAATAACGAGAAAAACAGAAACATATTGCTCCCTAAAATTAAATTCACAATATTCGATGGTGATTTAAAGGGATGGCTTCCCTTTTGGGGCCAGTTCCAGAAAATACACGATGACCCTTGTCTAGATAATGTTGACAAATACCAGTACTTAGTGCAATCTATGAAAGAAGACTCTGAAGTAAGGGCTCTAGTTGAAAGCTATCCTCCAAATTCATACAACGAGTGCATGGAGCAGTTAAAAACTCGTTATGCCAGAGAAGAGTTGCTCATACAAGTTTATGTGAGGGAATTACTGGCATTAGTTCTAATGAGAAAACAAAATATCACAATAACTCAACTTTATGATAAATTGAATGCACAGCTACGAGCGCTAGAAAGCCTAGGAGTAACTAAAGACAAATATGCAGCATTCTTACTCCCAATGGTTGAATCGGCATTGACCCAGGATTTGCTGAGAACATGGGAAAGATGTAAAATGGCTAGCAAGGACATTACAGAAGAGCTTGCCAACCTCCTAAGTTTCCTGAAAAGAGAAGTAGACGGTGAACAAAGAATAGAAATCTCAAGAAAAACTTTTGAACAAGACACAGAAAGTGAAGAAAAGAAAGAAAAGCCACTTACCACAGAAGTGTTATTGACAAACTCTAAAGAAATAAAAAGGATTACTTGTGTGTGGTGCGACAAAGAGAGCCATTCTAGTATTGAGTGCTATAAACTTCAGAAACTAAAGCTAGAAGACAGGAAAAATATTATCAAAGAAAAGAAGATTTGTCCAATATGCATACGAAGGGGACATCACCCAAAGCAGTGCAAAGCATTAGTAAAGTGCTTGATTTGTCAGAAAAGACATTCTATTGTCCTGTGTCCAGAACAGAAAAATGATAATGCGAAAGAGAAGAAAGCAGGTGGAGATCAATCTACTTCACTGTCAGCTGTACAGCCGAAGGCACAAACACTGCTTCAAACACTGGTAGTTGAGATACAACATCAGGATAAAAAGATGAGAGTTCGTGCTTTGTGTGATTCCGGTTCTCAGAGAACATATGTGAAGAAGGATATTGTTGAAAAATTGATCATTCCATCATCGGGAAAAGAAAGATTAACGCACTGCCTGTTTGGAGGAGTAAAATCTACTGCAAAGGAGTTCTCTTTATACAATTTAAAAGTAAATGCGTTGGACAATCAGTTTTCAATGGAGTTGGGCGCAGTGGCGCAAGAGTGTATCTGCACAAACTTAACCAAAATTAGCACAAATGATGAAAAGTTAAATAAGCTTTTGAATGAATGTCAAATAACTTTGACAGATGTGGGCAATGATGAAACCGACATAGGGCTATTAATTGGGGCAGATTTCTTAGGTTATTTGTTCACAGGTACAATGATCCAATTGCAGAATGGATTAGTTGCAATAAAAACTAAGATAGGATGGACACTTCAAGGAAAATTGGTAAGCACTTACTGTAGTCTCATCACCATACTGCATTGCACCTGCCAGGGGGACCTGTCAGATTTTTGGACCATGGAAACCCTCGGCATTTGCGATCCAGTACAAGTAAAAACAAAAGCCGAGATCGCAGCTGATATGATGCAGACATTCGAAGAAAATATAAAGAAGGTGGATGACAGGTATGAGGTTAAATTACCCTTCAAAACTAACTGTGAAGATTTATCACCGAATTTTATAAAAGCCAAGCAGAGGTTAGAATCTATGAATAAAAAACTAATTCAGTCCCAAAATCTCCAAAACTATGATGCAGTTTTTGAAACTTGGTTAAAGCTAGGTATAATCGAAAGGACTGATAGTAATCCTAATTCTGGTCATTATTTACCGCACCACCCTGTTTTTAAAAAACAAAGTTTAACATGCAGTGTCAGACCAGTGTTTGACGCATCTGCTACTGATCGAAATGGACTTAGTCTCAATGCATGTTTAGAAAAAGGTAGTAATTTTATTGAACTAATACCAGATTTGATTATAGGCTTCCGTACTAAAGCTATCGGCATGACTGCAGATATTGAAAAAGCCTTCCTGCAGATTAGTATTGCACCTGAACATAGAGATTATTTAAAATTTCTTTGGTACAAGGATGATGAATTAATTACTTATAGACATTGCCGAGTAGTTTTCGGTTTAACTTCAAGTCCCTTTTTTATTAACAGCAACTATTCTACACCATTTGAATGAAATAAAAGGTGGACATATGAACGAAACGGCGGAACTATTAAGTCATTCTTATTATGTGGACAACTGTGTGGTGAGTTTAGATACCGAGGCTGAAGCAGACAAATTTATAAAAGAAGCAAAATCTATCATGAATGCAGGCAAGTTCAACCTGAGAATGTGGGTAACATCTCATGGTATCAATGAATCAGGTAATGATGTTATATCAGTACTTGGAGTAAGTTGGGACACCCGCACTGATGAGCTTTACTGCAACCTGAGTAGTTTACCTCCACCTGACTGTGTACAGAAACTCACGGTAAGAGAATTGTTGTCAATAGCACATAAAATATTTGACCCGGTTGGTTACTCATCACCAGTAATGTTGATTCCAAGGTTAATACTGCGAGAAGCGTGGGACAGACGTCTGACCTGGGATGAGGAACTACCTGTCCAATTATTTTCTAAGTTTCACGATTGGTATAAGTATATAACATACCTTCAAGACTGCAGAGTACCGAGAAGATTTACAGCGGACACACTGAAAGAATGTAAGTTAAGTCTTCATTTATTTTGCGATGCAAGCAAAGATGGTTGTGGCGCTTGTGTTTTATTGAGAGCGGAAAATAAAGGTAACGTGACAGTTCAAATTATACAAGCAAAGTCGAGAGTGACGCCACTGAAAAAAGCCACTATACCGCGACTCGAATTAACAGCAGCACTGATAGGTTCACGACTACTTACATATGTGAGGAAAACTTTACAACTCCGGGATTGCGATGAGTATTGCTGGACTGACTCTGGTGTTACATTGGCTTGGATAAAACGTGAGTTACCTCTGAAAACTTTTGTAGGCAATAGAGTGAAAGAGATTCGCCAAAATAGTGACCTAACACATTGGTATCATATCCCCGGTGAGTTGAATTGGGCCGATCTAGCCTCAAGAGGCTGCAACGCCAAAACTCTTCATGATTGTCGTTGGTGGGAGGGGCCCAGATGGTTATACCTGCCGCGTGACGAGTGGCCACGTTCAGAGCTCACGGTAGATGAAAGAGAGATATACCTGGAAACTAAGAAGACTGTTTGTAATATGGTAAGTGTAGATACCAGCTTTTTGGAATCTTTACAAAGTTATTTCTCCAAATATTCAAAATTAATTAGAATGACAGCCTGGTTACTTCGGTTTTTAAACAATACCAGGCATGTTAATAATAAAAAGAAGGGAGAAATAACATTTAAAGAGTATGAAAAGGCAGAAAAACAAATAATAAAACTAATACAAACAAAGAATTCGGATATATTAAAATTTAAAAATAATTTGACTACTTATGAAGACAGTGAAGGTTTGGTTAGAGTTAAGACTAAACTATTGTTATCAGACTTTCCAGAAAGTATAAGGACACCTTACCTGTTGCCAGCGAAAGAACCAATAGTGATGATGATGGTAAAACAGCGACACGTACAGCTCCAGCATGCAGGTGCCAATCAGCTGATTACGGACATAAGGTCGAAATTTTGGATAATAGGAATTCGACGTTTAGTAAGGTCTGTAATTCATTCTTGCACAATCTGTACTAGATATAGAGCTAAGCCTACACAAGCACCGACTGCGCCGCTACCTCCCGAACGCGTCACTTGTTCTGTACCATTTCAGACAACAGGAGTGGATTTAGCAGGCCCATTATATATTCGTGAAGGTGAGAAATGTTGGATTGTCATATATACCTGTGCAGTGTATAGAGCAGTACATTTAGAGACAACTAAATCCTTATCCACAGAAGCTTTTATGAACACTCTACGTAGATTTATTGCAAGAAGAGGACGAGTAAGTACGATAATGTCGGATCAGGGTACAAATTTTCAGGGCACAAAAAACTTATTTTCTTCTTTAGATTGGGAGGAAATACAGAGAGAATCAACCGTCAAAAGAATCTCTTGGAAAATGAATGCACCTTTAGCAGCCTGGTGGGGAGGCTACTGGGAGCGTTTAATTCGAATAATGAAGGACCTACTGCGTCGTATTATAGGTAAGACATCTGTGACATACGATGAATTGCAAACTATAGTGTGTGACTGCGAGGCTACACTGAATGGGCGGCCTTTAACGTTTATCAATGACGACAAGGGTGAGTATTTGGAGCCACTAACTCCTCAATGTTTTATTCAGACCATATCTAATTCAGAGGTGACCGATTTGGATCTGATCGACGCAACGAGTTTAAATAGTCGTCTGAAATATTTACAAACACTGAGAGAGCAATTTCGTCAGAGATTTAAGTCGGAATATCTTACTTTTCTTGTTCAAAAAGGCAAAGAGAAGTCTGACAAAATAGAGGTAGGTGACATCGTTTTAATAGAAACAGATGAGAAAAGGATTAAGTGGCCTCTGGGTATTATAGAACAGTTAATCTCAGGCAAGGATGGTGTACAAAGAACAGCAAAAGTTAAGACCTCGTCGGGAGTACGGATTCGCCCAGTACAAAGGTTGTTTAGGCTGGAGATACCAGGTAATAATTTTAAAAGTGGGGTCCCTAATGCCAACTCTGCTATAGCAGACAGTAATACTGTTTCATTGTCCCCACATCACGACAAAGTTCAAAATACAAGATCAGGAAGAAAGGTCAAGTTGCCCAGTAAATTTAGTTTGTATGTATGATTTGCGTACCTATTGTAACTTGTTCTAAGTTTTAATTTGGTAGGTATGGTAACTTGTTGACTGCCAGTAGTCATTTGTGTTTATTTTGAGTTCCATTGCATTGTAACTTATCTGATGGGAAATAAATAATGTTAAGTTGAGAAAATTAACTAAAGTTATGTTCAAAATGTGAATGGTAAATATGTTAATGCCAAAAAAAAAAAAAAATGTTATGATTTTCTTTTGCGCGTTTGGAGGATGTTGTAAATTAAAGTGAACGCAATTTTATTTATTACTTTGTGAACGCAACCTAAATGTCAAAAGACAAGAAAAAAAATAAATAAAAGAGAGTAGTCTATGAATATTTGTCTCTTGATTTTCTACAGCAAAATTGTGTGGTTTTATTTATGGATTCTCCCCAATAACAAGTATTCTAGCTACGTAAAACCCTGCATTATTTAATAACACGACTACGGAACACCACCCGCGGCAGAACAAAGCTCTGTCGCCTATCTGGAAAGGTCCACATAAAGTAATAAAAATTAATGGCAACAATACGTTGACCCTTCTCGTTAATCGCCGTCACGTCAAATATCACTATGACGAATTAAAGTTGGCGGAAACAACTAATATTTAGTTTTTATCTTAGTATTATATCTTAATCTAACAAACCTAGTTTTAACTTATAAAAATAATGTTAGTTAAATATTTTGTACAATATATTTCAGAATATCTACATTCCTGTCCTTTGCAACATCCGATATCATCGAACAAATCACTGAAAGCCCTGGTATATACTTCGACCCAATAGGAATCGTGAAACAGACAAGAGATCATATTCATTTACTTGTACCTATAGATATAACCTATATAAAACCCCATATAGATAACATAAACAATACATTAAAAACTTCTATGCTCTTGTGCCAACAAAATACAATACTTAAAGAATCCGAATGTACAAATATACTACAGCCTCTGGTTTTACGACTTATCGATATTCTGAAAGACTACAATGCCTTATCTCATTTGACATCTGGGCGAGAAAAGAGATCCGCTTGGTTAGCAGGAGTTGGCTCCCTTTTCAAACAAATCATTGGCACAATGGATGAGGACGATGCCATACGATATAATAACGCTATTCAAACCCTAAATAATAATAATATTAAGCTTGCGTCTATTTTAAAAGACAATATTCTTGTAACAAGCACTGCTCTATCCCGTTACAACAAAACTCTTGAAACTATAACTCTAAATGAAGTCCGTTTGAATAACGCTATTATTAATCTATCTAGTACTTTTAAGAATATGTCAATTATATCTGATAAGCTGTATTTTAAATCAAAGTTAACCGATTTCTATACTGAACTATTATCTTGTCTACTTAACCTGTCATTTGAATTAGACGACCTTGTAAATGCAATGCTATTCGCTAGAACTAACACTCTTCACCCATCGGTCATGACACCAAATCAGCTGTACAATGAACTAGTAAGTAATGTTAGAAAATTACCTAGTTACGAAGAATTACCTTTAGATTTAGATTTAGGCACTATTAATACTTTAATTGATATATCAAAATTGTCATGTTATTTTGTAAACAATAAGTTAGTCTTTGTAATCAAAATTCCCCTTGTACACTCTCTTGAGTTAAATCTATTTAAAGCTATTTCAGTACCTATACCGCATAACATGGAAAAACCAAACTCCTATGCTATGATTGTTCCATCTTGTAATTATATTGGCATTAGTAAAGATAAACTAACATACACCTGTATAAGTGATCTAAAATCCTGTACCGAGCCCGTAAGCAGAGTTTATATTTGTGATGATATTGATACACACACAATTCAAGAAACACCAACCTGTGAAACTGATATACTAACAAAAATTGTAACAGAAATACCTAAGTATTGTCAAACTAAATTAATGTATGGTCAGATAGACATTTGGCAAGAATTGCAAGGAAACAGATGGATATTTGTTCAATCCGAACCGACTAGACTCTCTATCCAGTGTAAACCAGATTTAATAGAATTCAAAATATTAGGTACTGGTGTACTTAACATTCGACCTAATTGTATAGCTTTTTGTAAAAATAAACAAATAATTGGAAACAACAATATTGAAATAAACTTTAAAACTGTAGTTCCCGATTTTAATCTAATTAATGAAACCTGTTGTAATTTGGAAATGTTTAACATATCAAAGCCCAATTTGTTATTCTCTAAATTATCAAATATAGACTTAGAAAAACTACCTAGTGTTATCAACAACCAAATGTTATCAGATGTCGACAAAATTATCAATAATCCTAGTCCTAACCTAATTGAATATAGTTCTCACTATCCACTTTTAACCTACCTTGTAATCATCCTAATTTTAATTTTCATCAGTTACAAACTCTGTAAGAAGTTTGGAAAATATTCTGGCTGCAAAACAAAACCCAAATTACAGAGCGATAACATCTTAGATAACGATTTAGAACCTGAAGCAATTCCTCTTCCAAGGTTAAGAGTAAATCCGTAACTTTCCATGGAAACCGTAAAGTTCCTCTTAAAGGGGGGGCTGTTACATCCCTAGAATACACCCTTAAGTGCCTAGTCAGCACCCCATCATCATTTCCTTTCCAGACTCAATAGATTAGTCAGGCCATAGCGTCAGTTCGGGTTCAGACTCCTACCAGAGAGGTCGCAAGTCAGAGTATTGACCAAATTTCCACATAATCCATGTAATTGTGCCCTTCACTCAATATATTGATCATAATTCAAATATTAGTTTTTTTTTTAAAAAGGCTTTTCTAAAGCCCGTACTAACAGTTCGCAACGCCTTGCACAACAAAATCTGAGAACCTCTGAGTTACGTGCACGAGAGTCGAAGCTGGAGCGTTCCCAACGTCTTCATGAACAAAATGTAAGGACCTCTGACTTACGCGAACGAGAGTCAAGTGTCGAGTCGAGCGTTCGCAACGCCTTGCCGAACAAAGTCTGAGAACCTCCGAGTTACGCGCTCAAGAGTCGAGGCTGGAGCGTTCCCAACGTCTTCATGAACAAAATATAAGGACCTCTCAGTTGCGCGAAAGAGAGTCGAGTGACGAGCGTTTGCAGCTGCCTGAGCTCTTCAGGCAGAGAGACAGCAGTTGTCCACAAATAGAGTTCGCAATCGAATTTTATACAAGCGTCGGTCCAAATCGGAGTCATGAATAAAATCTGCTCTAACTGCTCTGCCAAGAAATGGGCGGACGAACCTAATGGTATGTGCTGTGCTTCAGGTAAAGATTGTCTTCCTAACCTTCAGGAGCCGCCACAACCAATAAAAAATCTTTTAACTAATAACCATCCATTATCTGGTCATTTTTTAACAAATATACGTAAATACAATAGTCTTTTTCAAATGACTTCTTTTGGCGCAAAAGAAATCAGGGAAGGTAATTTTATGCCCACATTTAAAATTGAAGGACAGATGTATCATCTCATTGGTAGCCTTTTACCACCATCAGGCCGAAACCCACAGTTCTTGCAAATATATTTTATTTCGGATGCAGACCAGTTATCGTTGCGATCAAGCATCGCACCAACCTTAAAAATGGATTTAATTCGCGAATTACAGACCGCTATGAATATCATAACGTGTATATACGAATTTTTAAACAAAACTTAGAACTCGATTCCTCAGATAATTTAAAGTTAATTATTCATTCAGACCGCACTCCACAGACAGCACACAGAGGCAGATATAATGCTCCTACTGTAAACGAGGTAGCCGTTCTCTTGGTCGATGAAGACAAAGGTCCTAGGGATATAGTCTTACACGGTAGAGACGGACAGCTCAAAAGAGTTTCTGAGCTACATCGGTCCTATGATCCAATACAGTATCCTATAATGTTTGTGACAGGAGAAGACGGTTATTTAAATATTTTCATCATTAACAACTTTAACATCCTCATAAAGACAATCTATGCAGCCTGCGGATAATGACTGCGTCGTCGATGTTAGTGTCGGTGTCTGAGAATTGACCTGGGAATCATTTTGCTGACCGTGTCTTTAATGGGTAGGCTTTTTGCAGCGGTAACCGACATCCACGCGAGCGGAGCCGCGGGCGACCGCTAGTCCATAATATAAATACAATTAACAAACACAAATTTGTTGTACCTACAACAATGCTCAAAAGGTGGTAGGTGGCTCGTTCAGATGCCAATGTATACGCTTTTATAATAAACTACCAAGCCACGTTCAAGATCTAAGCCTTAATAAATTAAAATAATTCATTAAGTTGTGCCAGAAAGCCTTTTATACCGTTAAAGATTATATTGAGGACAAAAAGGCTTGGCATTGAGCTGCTACCAATTTCTGCATTTAGAATGTTTTTTTTTATATACACACTAGCGGCCCGTCCCGGCTTCGCACGGGTGGACATTGTGGACAATTACATTTTTACCTTTTACTTATATTTTTTTGTTGTTTCATTTCTATATTTTTTAAACGCAGTATTACATTATCTATGTATACTTACAATCCGAATTTGTTCATCGTTTTTTTATTTAAGTAACTTATTTAATCTTAAGTGAGACATATTACTTAGTATTTTTTTATTTACATTTTTACAACATTTTACATTTTGCCTGATCCTGCCTAATTGAATTTCCTAAGTTTTTTATATATTTACATTTTTTATTTATATTTTTTTGTTGTTTTTTTTTTAATCTTTACTTTTTTTGTTGTTTTAGGCGTGTGTATTTATTTTAAACAGTTTTTCTAAGTCATTGTAATTTTTACATTTCTGTATTTACATTTATATTTTAAAGCTTTATTTAATTCTATTGGTCCTTACTTTTATTATACAAAAATTTGACCTTAAAGTTTCCCTGTACACTATGTTGGCAGTGGTATTTGTAGGTGACAACAAAACATATTGATTTTCAGGAGATCCTACTCGAGAAAGGGCAACATATAATTGCCCATGAGAGAAGCACTCTTTTCTTAGGTCGATGCCAACAATCGAAAAAGTTTGTACCTGAGATTTATTTATCGTAACGGCAAACGATATCTTCACAGGAAACTGTAACCTTTTAAAGGATGTAGGCAAATCTGTCGGAATCATCGGGGTTAGCGGAATGTGAGCGAGCTGTCCGGCCGCGGGCCCAGTGATGATTGTTGCTGCGAACGTTCGGCGCTAGATTCCCTTGTACGTGCTCGTAACATACTGTCACTATTTTGAACAAGGCGTTGTGAACTAAACAAAACCAGATAAAATAGAATAGAACTTTTGATAAATACTTACTTACTATTGAAAAAGTGAGAGAATACTATAAAAAATAAACAGCAAAGCGTGAATAAACAATTTATAATTAGTTCTGAGAAGAACTTTTTAACTTAGAAAAAAAAATTGCAATTAAAATACCTAGTCAAAAAATGTTCAATGTCGGTTACCTCCGCTGCGTAGGGAGCCGACCGCGTGGCTCGGCTACCTATTTCATAGATGTGCCCTGCCCGCCCCTCTCCCGCACCGCTGCAATACCTAGCTAGCCACGACACGGCGCGGCGGCGCCATTTTTGTAGCTATGACTTTTTAAATTCGTAATATCTTTTGCATGAAATATACGATTTGAAAAATTCAAAAGTAATATACAGGTATTGAAACAATTTTGAATACAAAATAATTTATTTGGATAAAGATTACTTAATAAAAAGGTATGAATAACATGCACAACGCGACAGCGTTTATTTTTTCTATTTCTATGACTTATTAAATTTGTAATATCTATTGAATGGAATAGCCGATTTGAACAATATGATTTATTTGGATAAGGATTTAAACAGAAGTATGAATAACATTGTCTAATTTTGGTCGGTATTTCTTTCGACTTTTAAAATGTAAAAAGTGGTTATTGTGACATAACGATAATAGTTGGACATATAGTATCACAAAATTTTTTGTAGTTATTGATATGTTCTTTAATATTGTAGAACATACTTTTGTTCTATCATGAATATTTTCCGCAGTGCATGCGACGAAAAATGTTTTATGGCATTTTTTTACACCTTGGGTTACGTTACTAAAGTTTTAGTAAGGATCCCTAATCTTTTCTAGAAATAAATATAACTAATGTTACTCAGGGTGAATGTAGCTTTCTAATGGTGAAAGAATTTTCAAATCGGCACAGTAGTTTTTGAGTTTATTCATTACTAAGTTCATTACAAACACACACAAAAATACAAATCTTATAATATTAGTGTAGATTGACATTAATGATTTTTTTATAAACAATGACATTTGCTTACTTTGTAAAGTATTATATTATTTTATTTATTGTGAATGTGAAGACGATGTGGGTCATTTTATTCATTTTTTTTTATTATTCTCTCTGGTTCTGTTAGTTTTTTTCATGGTCTGGCAGTTTGAGTAATTTATGTGGCTTACACAAATGCCCTTTTTTTGATATTGTTCGTCGAATCTTTGAGCTCCTTAAGTCTTGAGTTCATCTGCACGATTTCTGACAAATGCGTGCACTGACTGGACAGGTCCTCTCAATTTGTGTGGTTCTTTCCTCAAAAGACCATCTCAGACGTCGATGTACATGGTCTTATATAACTTGACCAAGATTATGTCTGGACTTTAAAAGAGACTGTGACCTCTGAGTTTGTTTCGGCCTTTCTTCTCAGAGTAGTCAGATAGGAAACGCCAACCTCATCTAGTTTAAAAAAAATATGATTGACATATAAAACTGTTTGTGCAAACCTACTTACAAAAACTTCCAAAAAATACACTACAAAGTGAAAAATAACTTTAATTCCGGAAGTCGGTGTCGTTGGTTCTGTGTTTTCGTTTTTTGACACCGACTTTTGAAATAAAAGTTATTTTTAACTTTGTAGTATTTTTTTTGGAAGTCGGTTGTTTTTTTTTGTAAAAGTTTTATTTTTCACTTTTTAGTTGTACCTACCTACCCCAAACAAATTCATATAACACTACTTGCATATCAGTGATAGTAAGCTATTAAACACATATGCCTACCCCTTTAAAGGGTACAGGCGTGATGTTATGTTATGTGATTGCGTAAACAATGCATACTTAAGCTTAGCAGCAATCGCGGTTGATTTGCTGGCATTTATTGAAGAGTTCCGTTGTCTGTCTCCGAAACTCATCATCAGATCTTTACGAAATTTAAATGGAACCTTTTCGGAATAAACCTGTATCGAAAAAAAAAAATTTGCTAATCCGTCTATACAAGGGAGTTAAGTCCGAACATAATTATATTTTTAAAAAATGTATAAACATCCGAATTGAGAACATCCTCCTTTTTTGAAGTCGATTAAAAATAAAATTATTTATCATTTAACGCTGAATGGTATACTACCCAATGCTTGGCAGAAGTTTTCCATGTTGTGAGGAACAAGCGACCAAACACAGGGCTCCGCGGGCTACTGCTCCTCCACGACAACGCGCCTTCGCACACCGCGCTCAAAACGAGGGACTTCCTGGACAGCACGCCTGTCAAATTCTTGGGTCACCCTCCTTACAGCCCTGACCTAGCACCCTGTGACTTCTTAAGATTAACGAAAGTAAAAAATCAGCTAAAAGGGATTCAATTTTCGTCGCCGGAAAATGCGCTGCCAGCGTTCGGGATCACTTGATTATTTTTTATGTTAAGTGAAAGTCAGTTGAATGGTCCGGGGCGAGAGAGAGTGGGGGGCAGTCGCCTCCTTCTGCGAAGCAGTCATGCTAGCGAAGGAGGCGGCGGGACGGCTGAGGGAGAGAGCCTCCCGTCCCAGCCGCCGCGGGAGACGCTCTGGGCGTCAGGAACCGCGCGACGACTCCCGGCCACCGTAGGCGCGGGCCTGCGGGCGGTGAGTAATGGGTAGCTCACCGTCCGATCAGGACCAGGCCCGTGCCGGACGGCGCGTACGTGTTCCACGCGCGCCTCAAAGAGCTGATGTCGGCATCAATGGAAGGCTGAAGCCTGCCGGGTCAGCGGGATTGTCCGAAAGGGTTACCGCTGGCTCGGAACATAAAGGGCTAAGGAAGGAACATGGTTGGGTTTTAGACAGTAAGAGTTTGATTTCCCATCAAAAAAAAGAAGTCATTTGAATTAGTCAATAAAAACGTTACAGCAGTTCAAACTTTAGGATCACTAGAATTTTAAATCATACTGTGGTGTGTCACAGCTGAAGTGGGAAAATATTAAATAACTTTTGGAGGCCACTATACATACGTATATCTATATATATTATATCTCGTAGAACCAAACGGTTCTTGGTTTTCTAATTTGATGTCGATTCTAGGTAAGTGAAGCAAAACGAGCCAGATTTAAATATTTGCACAGCAACATGTAGTAGTGAGTTTCCATAAAACAATATGGTGCCGTGCCGGGCTTACCGATCATACAGAAACAGGCTCATCAAAAACATACATATTTCTAAGTAGAAAAGTTGAATTGCTTTTGAAGTCTCTTTCATACCGAAAACATCTTGACTCCATTTTCACTGTATTATGTATTTTAAACCTTATTCTGTTACAAAAAAGCTGTATTCAGCTTGATATAGTTTGCAACGTGAGACGAGGTGTCAGTAAGTAGGTAACAATCTGGATTCCCGAAATTCTATGAATAAGAAACACTTTAGGGGCGCTTTGCGATGGGCGCTCGCCTCCGCCGTCGTCGCGTCGTTTATACACGTACAATTACGTACCACGCCAACACTTCGACACTACGGACACTGACACTCGCGACATTGCGGCGGGTGTACGGTGTGTTTATCATTCTCAGTCGGACGGCCACCGATATTTAGAAATCAATTCCGTGCGACTATTGGTAGCCCATTATATATGAAGCCCGTGATATACGATTATATATGTAATCCGTGATGTACGATTTATATTGGTAGCCCGTGATATACGATCATATATGTAGCCCGTGGTATAAGATTATAATATGTAGTCCGTGATATACGATTATATATGTAGCGCGTGATATATGATTATATATTATTATGTAGCCCGTGATACACGATTATATAATGTAGTCCGTGATATACGATTATATATGTAGCTCGTGATATACGAGTATATAATATGTAGTCCGTGATATAGGTACGATTAATTTAATTGAAATCCAAAAGGCAAACAATTTTTCCTGAAATACGTTTTTTGGAGCGCCACTTCTCCCATTGACAGAATTATACAATGAGTGGTGTCAGCACAGCTCGGCCCTCTCGCCCCTCGGCTCTCCCGCTCCTCGGCCCTCTCGCCCCTCGGCCCCTTCGGCCCTCTCGACTCTATTGAAGTTGACATCTGTTTTATTTGGCGTGGCCCACATTTAGGCTATGTATGGTCATCCATAAATAACGTGATGTATGGAGCGGAATGAGCTTTGCGGTGTTACACTGACATTCAATTAAAGGGGCAGTGTGCGCAGGTGAAAAAATGGGCACGTTAAAAATCCAGTAAATTCCCGCTACGTAATATATGGCGGTCGGTGGTGAGCGTGGAATGAGCGAGTGCTGTTAAGTGTCAAATGTTTATTAAAATTTCCGCCATTATTGTACTGTAACGTGTAGAGAATGATTAACTACTTTATATTTCATTCGTTTGTGCATCTCGGACTTAACAAAATCACTCGCTCCAAAGTTAAAGTTTAATAAAAATATCTGAAATTCTGGCGATACCCGCTTCATTTCCTTTTGTGTTTTAACTTCAGTCCAAAGCGAGTTTAGTTCAGTGCTATAACTTAGAGCTTACCTACTGTTTATTTCAATTCAGTTATTTACTAACAAACACGATCACTATACAACCGACGACCCAAGTTACATTTCATTCATACAATGATGAGCCTTATCGTTGTCGGTGAGAAATATGCAACGCAATACAATAATATGCACTGTTCAGTGTACTGTCGAACCAACTAATTAGTTTACATTTTACATGTGTGGGTGAAGTCATAGTTATGCACACAAATACTAAATAATACGAGCGAGCTCTGTTTTTATTAGTGTGCATATGGCATACCAATTACCATATAATAATAATAGTATGTGGCGAGCTGTTGGGCAGTAGCGACCCCACGGACCCTCTCTACTGGGAGACGTCTTGTTCCTCACCTCTGGCTTACCTTTATTGGCCGGCTGGATGAAACAATGACGAGGAACAGAGCTCCCACCTCATTCTTGCCTTTATTGGCCGGCTTTAGTGGAGATTCGCAAGAGCAAACGTGCTCCGAGGAAGGAAGTATTCCAGTAAGATGCTGGTAGGGATCTTGACCGTACTTCCGGGATTGTCCTGATAGCCGTGGAATACCTCTCCACTCCTCATAAGCACCTCAGGCCATGTTGCCCTCTTGTTGCTACGTCACTATGTGCTAGCGACCGTTTCCGGGGGCCCATTATTGAGTGTGCAAGTCACCCCCTGCCATTTTAGCCGTGTATATAATTATAAAACATTGATCAGGTAGGGGTCATAGTTCTTCCATAGTTCTTGGTAACCAGTCCACTTTAGCCACCCAAACTCACAGTCCAACTTTTTATTTTTCCATATCCTGCAATAGCCCTTCACCAACCGGGGGTTATCCTTGGGTGCACTTGCATAGTGCATACAGGGATAATCGTCGGTTGGTGCCGCATTTCATTAAAATTTACAAAGGGGCCTCCTGCGAGTTGGCTTCGGCCCCTCGTACGTCTTCCAAAGTACCGGGACCCCATGGTCCCAAGATATGTAAAATAAAATAATCATCAGTGATCCAATGACCCAAATACTTAAATTTAGTCACCCATGCTAAAGGAGTGCCACAGAGCGAAACACCGGGAATATCAGAATACTTTATGGCACTCGCCTTAAACATAATAAGTTCGCTTTTTTTAACATTGTACTTGAGCCCATGGGACACTGCATAGGACTCACAAATAGCCACCAGTTTCCTCAAAGCGCCGATCGATGGGCTCAGCAGCACCATGTCATCCGCATAACTAATATTGTTCAAACAAACGTCATCAATATGACATCCAACTCTGGTGCTGCTAAGCTCACCGACTAGCCGGTTGTACAAGTTGAAAAGGCGTGGTGAGTTTAACCCCCCTTGCCTCACCCCGCACTCCAGCTCGTACACATCCGATTGAGCCTCCACCCATCTGACACTATTACTCTGGTGGTAGTACCAATAACGAAACAAGGATGTAATTTCCTTCGGTAGTGTTGTATCACTCCTCAACTTATCCCATAGTACCTCGTATGACACCAGGCAGTTTGCTTGAGGCACAGAATGGCACTTTCCGTGGATAACCCAGATTTAAAGCCAAATTGTGCGTCGTGAAGTTTAACGTGTTTTGCCAACTGTTGATCAAGCAAACTGTCCAAGACCTTGGCAACTATCGTGGCTAACGAAATAGGCCTGTAATTGGACACGTCAGAGGCGTCCCCCGTCCTGTCTTTAATAATTGGAACCACCACTGTACGCATAAGGTCATGCGGCAAATAACGGTGACTGATACATAAATTAAAAAGAAGAGCAAGAACCCTATACAGGTGTGGCCCCGCATGCTTCAGGTGCTCAACGCTAAGGCCGCCGTGGCCAGGCGATTTACCTCTTGTCATTTTTTTAATAAGAGTAGCCACCTGTTTAGCTGTAAATATTACGGCAAGCTCACCAGATCCCGACAATTTCTCCTCATCATCGAACACCCGGCGGTCTTTTTGCAAGAGAGATTGAACCTTAAAATGACTTTGAAAAAGGTTGGCAATATCTTTCGGTTCACTCCGCCACACTTGCAGGGAGACTCGGCTTGCTATTTAATTTGTTAGTAGACTTCCAAAATTTTGAAAATTCGTTTTTCGAATGACTTTTAGCCAAAATATCTAATTTAATTTGTTGTTGATTATTTTGAATAAATTTTAATTTAGTTTTAAATTTTCTTCGTGTTTCGCGCATTTTCTCATTGTTGTCGGTCTTTTAAATAGTTTCTTAACCAGTCGTTCGCTTTTCCTCTTACTCCGTATTTCTCTAACTTGTGTAAAAGCAATTCGTGATCTACAAAATCGAACGCCTTGCTCATATCCAAGAGGATTGCCGCTACTGGTAAGCCGTCATTTATCGCCTGGGTGACATTCTTCATTAAATTGAAACAAGCCAAAGACGTGGTACTGTTTTTTCTAAAACCAAATTGCTCGTCTTTAAGTATACGCTGACTAATCGCAAATTCTTGGAGCCTTCTCAGCATGATTTTCTCCAAGATTTTTGACATGATTTTGGTATCAAAGTCACTGGTCTGTAGTTCCTCTTGTCAGTTGCATTACCTTTTTTAAAAAGTGGCTTTACTATTGATTTTTTTTAAATCTCTGGGAATGCACCTTCTTCAAAAGAAAAGTTTATTAAATAACTTAACGGTTGACAAATATAGGAAGCGCACAATTTAATTGCCTTTATTGTTATGTCATCCAGTCCTACTGCACTTGTATTTTTGAGATTTTGTATTATTCTAAATACCTCCGTAGCATCAGTAGGTTTAAGAAATATTGTGTGGTCATTACCATCGATAGTCTTTTTTATCTCGTCAACATTGTATTTAAAATTAGACTTATTGGTCGATTGTATGTAGAATTGATTAAATATGTCACTTATTTCCTTAGGGTCTAGAATTGTCTGGTTATCTTTAGTTATTACGTCAATTTGCGGTTTAGCGTTTAAATCATCAATATTTTCATTAATCACCGCCCATGTGGCTTTACACTTATTTTTATTATTGGCAATATACTTTTTACTTTGTAGCTGTCTAGATGTATTTATACACTTTTTGAGAATGTCACTATATGATTTATTTTTTGTTTAGTTTTTGCCTCCTAGTTTTATTGTGTTGTTGACTAAGATAAAGAAGCCTTTTCTTTACGCACGATTTTCTTATGTCTTTTGTCAACCATTTGTGGTTTTCCTTATGAGATAACATCTTTTTAGAATATATTGGAAAGCAAAAGTCAAAAAATAATTTAATAAGACCGTGAAATTCCTCAAACGCTTCCCGAAAACCATGTTTTCGAGTACGCTTGAAAAAGTGAGAGATGATATGCAACTATAGAACTTTTCCATGTTTTCCTGACTAAAATCTCTAATTTTCTCATACCAAGTGCATATTTCGTACGTTTTAATAGTCTTCATCGAAAGCCTCTGTCCCGTTTCATGATCGGACAAGGCATGATGATGCACCTCCGGTTTAGCTTGCTTGACGTTGCTTGCTATCTGATCCAAGCACGACATCTGTCTGGTGGGCGTTTTAATATGTAATTCGATATAAAAATTTTTCAAAATGCAATGCAAATTCAAATGCTTTTCAGACTTTCACAGCTTTTGTTTGGCTTTAAAATGTCCAAGTTCAAATCCCCGAATAATATAATTTTTTTATGCTTTCTCGTCAATTTTATTAGCAACTGTTCTAGATTTCCAAGAAATATTTGAGGATTACTATTTGGAGTTCTATATAAACAAACAATAATAATATTATTTATTTCTACGCCACAACATTCAAAATTAAAATTACATATCAAGTCGTTAATATTACTCAATTTTTATATACTTATCATATTATTATTAAGCAGTACACCCCTCCTCGTTTTTTATTACGTGAGTTTGATGCAACTAATTGGTACCCCGGAACTTTTAAAAGCATATCTGTACCTTTTTTAATAAAAGTTTCAGTCAGACACACTACGTTAATTTTCGGCCCTTGTTGCGATAGCTCGTGGTTAATTCCTCCGATTTGTTTATAAACAAATCGGAGGAATTAACCACGAGCTATCGCACCAGAATATTGCAGGCGCTATAGCGCCTGCAATATTCTGGTGAAATATTCTAAAATTAAAATCCGAATTAGGGACGAAAACATTTCTGTGTTGGCAAAGGTAACTTTTTGTCGCATTGCATAGATAAACACGGTGTAATTTTTTTTAAATAATATGGAATGGTTCCCTTCTTGTGGGTGTCGGTGTTTACCTGCTTACTCAAAGAGGCAGTAATCAAGATAATATTTTGACCATTATCGCTTGAATGCGTATTCTTATTACGTTAAAAGTAGAATGGAATAGTACCTTTCCTAGGGACAGTTGTGCATTCTGTTTTAGCCTTCGATGGATTCATAAATAACTTAATATTTTTAAAACATAAAAATGTCCTGTCATAATAATTCGAGTCAATGATAAAGTTATTTTTTTACATACCTCTGACAAATAGTAGTCCTTCTTGTACTGGTAATTACCTCGTATATTCACAAATGAACAATTTTTAAAGTTGCTACATAACATTTTTAAGTTGTTATTTAACAAACTACAATTCAAATATTTGTTTTGCAAAACATTAAATACAAGCACGTTAAAAGTTTTTGAAAGGATTTTAACAACGATCCTAATTCTAATAGTATTTTATTGGGGTTGGTATCATTTTCCCCTACACATATAACTAGATAATTTTCTTCCAAATCTTCCAGTTTGTAGATAGGCTTGAGAATCTCTTCTGTGGTGGCGTATGGTTTCGTATTGGAAGAAATATGGTAATTCTTGAACTTAGTATTGTTTCTAGATTGTATAGTTAAGTAATGTAGCCAATCCTGTGAATTGTTTTCCTCCAAATATAATTAACTGAGAATTTGATTCAATTCGGGCACATTTAGTTAGTATTTGATTATTGTTTAATATATTCACTTCATGAAGATTTAGCGAAGCGCCATCTAGCTTGTTTTGATCGTACTTCTTCAAATCTGTGATATTATATACCAATTATAGTAATCATTCATTTATGTTACTTAACACATTGAAGGACACTGAACGAGACACAATAGAAGTTTTATTGTTATTACGTCGAGGGGCATTAAGTGTCCCGCAAAGTGTTAATGAGATATAATATTTCGAATGATATTACTATAGTAACCTTGGCACAATGGCTATAGTCTTTGGTCAGGGAACAAGAAGTCGTAAGTTCAAACCTTGGGTGCAGCGATATAATATATCCCTTTTGTATTCATTATTTTGTTAAAACATTGCATAAAGTTGAATTTATAACGATTCGATCCCGTTCATGAATAAGTAATGAAGTTTGCAACGTTTGAGACAACCACGGAACTGTCAGGCCATTTTATTTTGACTGTTTAGAAAATAACTACTTACCCACAATTAAAAGAAAATGCTTGAAACACCTTAACTTATAAAAAATGAGCATTCTTAGTTGTCAATCTACGAGTAGTTGCATTACTGAGTTTATTTATTACTACCTACTTATATTCGTGTGCGGATTTATTTCTGTGGATCCAACCATGCAACATTTATCAATCTTTAAAAAGGCAGAAATTGTTGTTCTGCGTGAGCAAAACATATCTATAAGTGAAATAGATATCTGTGAGTAACAGTTAGATATTACGTTGATATTAAACCTACTTCAACTTCCTACTTCAACTAGCTCATCTCACCTTTCAATGTTTACCTAGGAACAAATTAATGTAACTTATGTGCAATACCTATCATAGGTAAATAATACCTATTATCATAAAATGTATTAGCGTTTTTTTTTTTCACAGCCCACACCACATTGAACCTTAAAACAACCATTGGAAGGAAGGAACATATTGGAAGAAAAGAAACTAGAGGCATCATTTGCTAGCAAGCGTTAAGCTCGCTCATTCCAACCAACACCAAATAATAATAATATGTTTACCTAATTGAAAATCAAATTATTTTAATACTTTTACTTAATTTACTTTTCTACTTTTTTGCTTGAGTGATTTTATTGGCCAAAAAATTAATTTAATAAAAAACAAAAAGTAAAAACAGCAAAAGAAAATTCCTCAGCTGAGATCGAACTCACATCGTCGAGGTTACATCAGTAGCTATCGCAGACGCTTACACCAATTTATTAACTACTAGTGGTCGCCCACGGGTCCGCTCGCGTGGATGTCGGTTACCGCTGCAAAAAGCCTACCCAGGAAAGACACGGTCAGCAAAATGATTCCCAGGTCAATTCACAGACACCGACACTAACATCGACGACGCAGTCATTATCCGCAGGCTGCATAGATTGTCTTTATGAGGATGTTAAAGTTATTAATGATGAAAATATTTAAATAAGCGTCTTCTCCTGTCAGAAACATTATAGGATACTGTATTGGATCATAGGACCGATGTAGCTCAGAAACTCTTTTGAGCTGTCCGTCTCTACCGTGTAAGACTATATCCCTGGGACCTTTGTCTTCATCGACCAAGAGAACGGCTACCTCGTTTACAGTAGGAGCATTATATCTGCCTCTGTGTGCTGTCTGTGGAGTGCGATCTGAATGAATAATTAACTTTAAATTATCTGAGGAATCGAGTTCTAAGTTTTGTTTAAAAATTCGTATATACACGTTATGATATTCATAGCGGTCTGTAATTCGCGAATTAAATCCATTTTTAAGGTTGGTGCGATGCTTGATCGCAACGATAACTGGTCTGCATCCGAAATAAAATATATTTGCAAGAACTGTGGGTTTCGGCCTGATGGTGGTAAAAGGCTACCAATGAGATGATACATCTGTCCTTCAATTTTAAATGTGGGCATAAAATTACCTTCCCTGATTTCTTTTGCGCCAAAAGAAGTCATTTGAAAAAGACTATTGTATTTACGTATATTTGTTAAAAAATGACCAGATAATGGATGGTTATTAGTTAAAAGATTTTTTATTGGTTGTGGCGGCTCCTGAAGGTTAGGAAGACAATCTTTACCTGAAGCACAGCACATACCATTAGGTTCGACCGCCCATTTCTTGGCAGAGCAGTTAGAGCAGATTTTATTCATGACTCCGATTTGGACCGACGCTTGTATAAAATTCGATTGCGAACTCTATTTGTGGATAACTGCTGTCTCTCTGCCTGAAGAGCTCAGGCAGCTGCAAACGCTCGTCACTCGACTCTCTTTCGCGCAACTGAGAGGTCCTTATATTTTGTTCATGAAGACGTTGGGAACGCTCCAGCCTCGACTCTTGAGCGCGTAACTCGGAGGTTCTCAGACTTTGTTCGGCAAGGCGTTGCGAACGCTCGACTCGACACTTGACTCTCGTTCGCGTAAGTCAGAGGTCCTTACATTTTGTTCATGAAGACGTTGGGAACGCTCCAGCTTTGAGTCTCGTGCACGTAACTCAGAGGTTCTCAGATTTTGTTGTGCAAGCCGTTGCGAACGTTCGATACTCGACTCTCGTGCGCGTACCTGAGAGTTTCTCTGATTTTGTTCAGCAAGGCATTGTGAACGTTCAGGTGAAGATTCTCCCATACGACGTATTTTTGCTGCCCGTGCTTGAGAACTATGTTTAGAAAGTTGAGACCTGGCTCTCTTAGGCATTTTCAAATGTTTAAGAAAATGTTAATAACGTGTAATATTCTAGCTCTGAAAAGAACTGTTGTTTAGCCCTGAAAAGAACTGTTGTTTAGTCCTGAAAATAACTGTTGGTTAGCCCTGAAAAGAACTGTTGGTTACCCCTGAAAAGAACTGTTGGTTAGCCCTGAAAAGAACTGTTGATTAGCTCTGAGAAGAACTGTTGTTTAGCTCTGAGAAGAACTTTTGCGTAGGTGTAGTTTTAAGAACGAAATCTAAAAAAAATCGCACGAAAATTATTAGACTTCGCGCACGACCGCTGCGTAGGGAGCCGACTGCGCGTACCTTACTCATAAAACTCCCCTCCCGCACGCGCACCCCGTCTTGGTGACGCTCACTTCGCAACGGGCCGTGCAGCAGAAATCGTAATATTTTAATTTCGCCATAACTTCAAAACCAAACGTCCAATTTTAATCATTCCAAGACCAAATATTATCTACATAAACTGGACTTAGTGATGAAATAATTTATTTTGATAAGGATTAATAGCATGAGTAAAATAAATGCGTTTAAATTTAGTCCAAAAAAAATTCTAGATTTTTAAATAAAAAAATGGTTGTTGTGCCTCACTCAAAATAGATAGGTATAAGCGTCGCGGACTTTTTTGTAGATATTTATAAGATCTACAATTAATTAGAACATTTTATGGTTCTATCTTTTATAGTTTAGGCAGCGTACGCAAAATAAGTAACTTTTCTGGGTAATTTTTTACACCTTGTGTCCGAAAATCCCAATTATCTTACGGAACTTTATTTTGTTACAAAATAAAATTTAGCCTATGTTACTCGTGGATAATGTAGCTTTCGAATGGTTAAAGAATTTTTAAAAACGGTCCAGTAGTTTTTGAGCCTATTCATTACAACCAAACAAACATACAAACAAAGTTTTCCTCTTTATAATATTAGTGTAGATGTGAACTATGTTAAGCTAGTCTAAAATATTGGGTCAAATTCCTTCATTGTGAACCCGTTTATTTTATCTCTCGCCCGTAAATGTATAATACGTACCTATACGCACACAATAATAATGACAGTTACCGATGTGTGCGTGATGTAAACTAATTAGCATTGCCGACTGTACAGTTACTATTCCGGCGCATATTTAATTTAAAGATCAAAATGATACAAACACCCAAACTCAAACTCAAAGCATTTATTTCAATTAAACCATTTACAGGCACTTTTGAATTGTCAAAAAGTCGGTCAGTCAGAAAATATGAAGCTAGTTGACCATTCCAAAGCGTAGGTGCCTATGGAGAAGAACGGGCAAGAAACTCCATGGACACTCTTTTAAATTATAGTTTTACCAAAATATTAGTTACATCATTAATGTCAATTCATAATTATATGTGAGAACGATGTAAAAAAGACTTACGCGTTAAAAGCGTCCAGAATACAGCAAATGGTAAGAAAACAAGAATTCAAAATTAAAATAATTAAAAATAAGCCGAGGCAGCTAAGTGATGACCAGCCCCAACTGACGGCGCCCATTCACGAACATGACGCATAGATCAGCACCATTCAGCTCAACCATTTTGAAGGGAGCTAAATGATCCAACACACACGCCACCGTCAGCGAGACATTTATTTATTATTATTATATTTTATTTATTCAGATACCAGAGATCCATTGGACATTTGTGTGAGCATGACATACTATCAGCCGCCAGGGCACATTCAAGTCAATGAAAGACACAATTACCCGGTAAATGGTACATAGGGTATAGTATATACATAGAACTCACATCTGTGCTATGCAATTATACAATACAAAAGAAATTGAGTTTATACAATGCAAAGATAGTCTTACAATCTTCAGCAGCTCCAACAGAATTTTTAAGTGTTAATCAATTAGTTGTGGTTGTGGAGCAGGACCAGCATTGAGCCAGGCATTTTTATCAGCGATATAATCCCCTAACTTATAATATGCCTGACTGCATAGTGTGCGTTTTATACAAGACTTGAATTTTGTCTCATTCATTTCAAGAATGTGGGGAGGTATTTTATTATAACAATTTAAACAGTACCCCATAAAAGATGAGTCTACTTTAGCCAGTCTGAAACCTGGTTGAACTAATATGTCCCTATTTCTAGTGTCTTTCCCTCTTTTACTAAAAAGATGTAAGTTTTTTCTTACATACATGATGTTTTCGTAGATATATTGACAAGGCACCGTCATGATGTTAATTTCCTTAAACAGTTCCCTTAGAGAATCGCGCCTGTGGTGAATATAAATGGCTCTGATGGCTCTTTTCTGCAGAATAAAAATAGAATCGATGTCTGCAGCCCGTCCCCAAAGTATAATACCGTAAGACATGATACTATGAAAGTAACTAAAATAGACTAGTCTCGCGGTATCTACATCAGTAAATTGACGGATTTTTCTGACAGCATAAGCTGCTGAACTTAGCCGTCCTGCAAGAGATGTTAAATGAGGACCCCATTGTAGCCTTGAGTCGAGCGTGATCCCTAGGAAAACAGTTTCATCGACGAATTCTAGTTTCTCTTGATTCAATATTATCTCACAATCACTACTCTTGACATTTGGTAAAGAAAATCTTATGCACTTAGTTTTTTTTCCATTTAATACTAAATTATTAGCAGTGAACCAATTTTGGACCTGCAGTAGGGCGTTATTTACGTCGTCAAAATTTGTAGCACGTCTATTTACCTTAAAAATTAAAGAAGTGTCATCAGCAAATAACACCATTTGTGGTTGATTTTTTCACCAACGGGTGTTTGTAACATTTTGGAAATTCTTCTCTTGTGTACCTGCATAAGCACGTATTTAATAAACAATATACTATCTGGTCGTTGCCAAAAGTAAAAAAAAACAATTTTCTTTGACGTTCTTACTATTTTATAAAATAGAGGGTAGGAGGGTAAATAGGGTCGTTAGATGGTAGGTGTAATATATTAATGTTTACGTCTACCTGCATTAGAAAATAGTGAGAAACGATAACCAAGTATTTCAACAACGCAGCAACCTGACAGTATTTTGTTTATTAAATACGTGTTTCTGCAGGGACACAAGAAGTACCAAATCTACTTATAGAGTTTACTTAGCTACATATATTGGTTACCAGTACACCCGTGATTCTGACAACAAGATGGCGGGTGTACCTAATTTTTAGAATATCATTGTACGGGTGTAGGTACACAGATTTTCAAGCGAGGTACGTAAAGGTACAGACGCCAGCACATCAAGTTACCCGAAACTGTCAAATTTTCCCAATCAACATTAAACCTTAGGCCTTAGCGATAAAGTTGAAAATCTATTCTGATTGTAGTAGCTTGACGTGCTGGCGTCTGTACACAGAAGGTACCAAATAACTGCAATAAACTTAGGCAGTTCTGAAAAGTACACCCGCGATTCTGACGTACATGATTAATACTATACTTTATAAAGGATCCAAAATTGCCTAGGTATATTTCACAAGGTTATAATAAAAACAAGAATAGTAAATAAAATCAACTGACGATATTATAAGTATCATTAAACATAACTCAAGGGATCAACATGGGTTAGTTTGACTATAATGTCAGAGTGCGCACCAACTCTACGCACACAGACACGCATGCATCTGTGTGAGTGCAAAGAGCATTGCAATTACGTAAACTTGGTGCCGCCGATTTGCCGTTAACGCTCTTAAACGGTAATTGCGAAAATTTACCATTTTTAAACTTTAACAAACACATATTTTTTTCACTAATCCCACAATCGAATAACATTAAAACAAACTAAAAGTAATTGTAAAAACAATTCAATAAACTGATTGAAATTAGCAAAAACTCGACCTAAATATTTACGTTTCAAAATGAATTAATCACAAAACACAATCAAAATATAAACAAACTTTACATGAAAAAAGTAATATGGACTCTAAATGTTAACAAGTAAAACGTTGACAAATAAAATAGCATCATTGTCAATCGAAATTTTACGTAACTAACTACTTATTCAACTTGGTCGTATAATACTTGAGATGAGACAATACGAAGACTCTTCACGAGCTGGCCCGTGATTGGGTTTCCTGCAGCAGGAGATGGCCTTGTTACCGCATCGTTGTGTGCAGTGCACAGACACGAAATTGTACCACTACATGCATATATTTATGAAAGAATTGTAGGCGGAGTCCCTCGCTGCGTTGATAAAAATGCTTGGCTTAATGCTGGTCCTACTCCACAGGCACTCGGGCTCACTAGTTAAATTTCAATAATTGGAAGAGGTGCTTCCCTTTTTCTTTTTTTTTTGTGTTACTGACATAACTAACATAATTTATTTTTTATTATTGAATACTTCATTATTAAATATCTCTTCCTATTTGGTAGTAAAATGCTATTAATCTCTTAAATAAATTACAAACTATAGTTTTGTATAATTTAGAAGCATTTTTAAAATTTTGTAAATGTAAGAACCATGTTTCCGTTTATTATGATTTTCTTGATGTTGACTTGAAAGAGCATGGCAGTTGAGAACGTGTCATGCTCACTTAAATGTCTCATCGATGGTGGCGCGTGTGTTGGGTCATTCGGTTCCCTACAAAATGGTTGAGCTAGATGGTGCTGACCCACGCGTCATGTTCGTGAACGGGCGCCGTCGGTTGAGACTGGTCATCTCTTAACTGCTAAGGCTTATTTTTAATCTTATAGTTTGAAATGTATCTTCTATTGTGTCTTTTTTTTACATTGTTCTCACATATAGAAGCAACAATAATAATGTATCCAGGATTTTGTAATATCTTGATTTAAAGGAGTGTCCATAGAGTTTCTTGCCCGTTCTTCTCCATAGAGATCTAAGTTTTGGAATGGGCTAGCTTCAACTTTCTGACTGACTGACAGATTATTTAAATTTTGACAATTCAAAGTGCCTGTACAAGGTTTAATTGGAATAAAAGCTTTGAGTTTGAGTTTGAGATACCACCAGAAAAGAAAAGTCCAGAAAAGAAGGAGGCAGAGGGCTATTTGAAGAAATATCACAGCTACATAATAGACAATTAATAAGCCTACAACAATTTTTCAATAGGAAAAAAAATTCCAGCCATTTGCACAAAACAATAGTGGTGTACACTGAACTTTAGTGAAGATAATATTGAAACTATAGACAAAGCGAGACATATAGAAGAGACACATAAAAATGGAGGCAGAAAGAACTACACGGAAGA
Organism: Luperina nickerlii; assembly: GCA_963855955.1. Classification (NCBI taxonomy): domain Eukaryota; kingdom Metazoa; phylum Arthropoda; class Insecta; order Lepidoptera; family Noctuidae; genus Luperina; species Luperina nickerlii. The sequence continues at coordinate 403,936 of OY979665.1, forward strand.
CATCTAAATGATTTATACCAAACACACATTGATAAAGAAGCTTCAAAGAAATGGCTGGAATTAAATGGATTATTTCCAGAAACTAAAGGATTCATGCTGACTATTCAAGACCAAATCATAAATACCAAGAATTATAGCAAATACATCATTAAAGATAACACAGTAAGAAGCAATTTATGCAGAAAGTGCCACAACAAACCTGAAACTATACAATACATCACAGGAGCTTGTAGCACACTCACCCAAAACGATTACACTCATAGACACAATCAACTGGATAATATTATACCTACACCTAAAACTTGCAACAAAACACAATCTCATGAAGGATCCATATCACACCATACTACAAATACTAACCTAGGGCTGTATTAGAAAACCAATCTTACAAATTATATCATGAGCGCACCATAATTCAGACCATACAATATATAACAACAGGCCCGATATAACACTTGTTGATAAAGAAAACAAACACGCATACATAATAGATATCATCATCATCGTCATTTCAGCCGAAACACGTCCACTGCTGGATATAGGCCTCCCCCAAGCACCTCCACTTCGACCGGTTCTGTGCTTCTCGCATCCAACGGGTTCCTCCAGCCTTCATAAGGTCGTCGGACCACCTTGTGGGAGGCCTTCCAACGCTACGTCTTCCGGTACGCGGTCGCCACTCTAGAACCTTTCGGCCCCATCGGCCATCTGTTCTGCGAGCAATGTGCCCTGCCCAACTGCAACTTAAGTTTGGCAATTCTTCGGGCTATGTTGGTTACCTTAATTCTCCTGCGGATCTCCTCATTCCTGATTCGATCGCGCAAGAAAACTCCAAGCATAGCTCACTCCATTGCCCTTTCAAAGACTTTCGTCTTTGTCAAAGACTTTCGTCTTGAGACACCGCGGTATGTGGGACGACAATATATTGCGTAGTATTTAGAAGTGGGTACCATGGCTGCGAAGGCCAATGGGGAAAAACTCAATGATGTATAAAACTATAGATACGTTGTCCGCACTCTGAAATGGCAACATGACAAAATGGCAACATGAAATGAAGCCAATTGGCCACATTGCGCTCAGTCACGCACCAACCTGTCGCGCGACGCGACGCGACGTATGTTTGTTTTTAATTTATATCGTATGTGAAAACCTGTGCAAAACATAAAGAAAATATGCCGTCGTGTGTTTTCAGAAGATGTAAAAATTATACCCCAAAAGTTAAAGACAAAAATGTGTCATTTCACGCGTAAGTTTACAAAACTAGATTATTTTATTTTGTACGACGCTGCGTCTAATGGCGGCCGGCGCATGAAGTGACTCTGATAGCTACGTCACTCATGCGCTCGACCAATGAGCATGTAATTTGACTATTACTTATCCTGTGACGTAACTGAAGATGTTTATTTATCTCCCTCTAGCAACAGACATCCCGCCGTACGGTGTCATATTTTCTTTCCCTTTCTTTACGCGTATAAGTAGTTATCTAGTATTTTCGCCGTTTTTAAGCGCCGAGATGTTGGTTGATAACGTGTCTATATATAATACGTCATTGGAAAAACTAAAATTCCTTTGGCATCATCTTCAATAACCTTGCGTAAACATTTTAAAATTAAAGAAAAAGGCGGGAAAGCGTAAAAGTATTTGGATTGCCAGTTCAGAGTAAAAGCGTCTACGGCGTATGCATCTGGTTCTTGTTTCCAAGAAAGAAACAACTCACATTTGGCATTGTTGCGAGAAGCAAAGAGGTCAATATCAGGACAACCAAAGTGTCTTTTAATAATTTTATAAGCGTGATCTGATAACTCCCACTCTGTATCAGGATTAATCTTTCTGGATTCTTCGTCAGCATAATTTTCTTTCGTGTTCACGTAAGATGCAAACAACCAAATATTTCGCTCCTCGCACCATTGCCAAATGTGTCTTGTCAGATCATTTAGATGCGGAAACTGAATTCCACCTAGACGATTAATGTAACTTATTGCTGTAGTATTGTCTACCCTCAACAATATTGCACAATTACAGTCATTGTTGGTAAAACTTTTTAATCCTAGGAGTACGGCCAGAAGTTCTAGGTAATTTATATAGTGGCTCGCTTCTATGGTTTTCCATTTACCGTGGGCTTTAGCACCACTACAGACGGCACCCCAACCCGTTCTAGAAGCATCTGTATATATTTCTTTTTTATAACTTTGATTTCTAATAGGACACATGGCTGTGAAGATATGATTACGCCACCATTGAAGGTCTTCTAGAACCGTGTTGGGAATATTAATCATATGTTCATAATTATTGTAATGTTGCTGTAATACCAGGAATTTTTGACGTTCCAACAATTTAGTATACAGAAACCCATATCGAACTGCAGGACAGGCTGCGACCAGAACACCTATTAATTGCGCAAACTCTCGAATTGTACATTTTGGCAACCTCGAGAACTTTTTAACTAACTGATTAATGTTATTTCGTTTTTCATTAGGTAACGATAAGGACATATCATGTGTATTATACACGAATTCTAGAAATTTACATATTTTAGAAGGTTTTAATGAACTTTTATCATAATTAACTACGAAACCTAAACATTCTAGAAGTTTTAGGGTTTCACGTACATTAATGATACATTCCTCGTAATTATTACCTATACATAATATATCATCTAAATATATTACTGATTTGTGTCCCTGTATTCTAAGGTGGGCTATGACGTCCTTCATGATTTTTGTGAACACTCTTGGTGCCATTGATAAGCCGTACGGCAAAGCAGTGAACTCGTAAGTACATACATTCTTAGAAGTAGGGGCCTGAAAATTAAATCGTAAGTATCTTCGATCGGATTCGGATATAGGAACTAATAAGTAGGCCTCTTTGAGGTCAATTGTTGCTAAATATCCGTCTTGAGGTATTAATTTAGCTGCCCTTCTATAATCCTCCATTTTAAAATGTGTTTTTGTAATAAATTTATTTAATGATTTTAAATTTAGAATAAATCGCTTATCTCCATTAGGTTTAGGTGCTAAGAATATTTTTGATATGTATTGGTCATGAGTTGGGATACAACGTGTTATAGCCCCTAGTTCTAGTAATTTTTTAATTGCTACATGCATATCTCGAGCCTCGTCCGAAGTAAATTTACAAACAGGTACGATAGGCTGAGTCACAGGAGTACAAAAGGGAATTGTGAAACCATGTTCTAACCACGATAACACAACTGCGTTACTAGTTATGTGAGACCAACAATTGAGGAAGAATCGTATTCTGCCTGCATGTACCTTGGTTATTTCTGTTGTGGCGCACGGGTCTTCGATGCGTAGGAGTTCTTCGCTTGCGCTTGAGACTGCGATTGATATGACCGACGTGGCGTCACTGGTGGTCTCCTCTGACCTCCCCGCCCCCCCCTGTTCGGCGGGTACCGAGGAGGTCCTGACCAGTTTCCCTGGGTAATAGGATGAGTGACCGGCGGTTGAGGAATAATATTTTTCTGGCTTGCCATTGTTTTTCTTATTTGAGTGCCTTGTTTTTCAATGGCCTTACTGGCTTTTATTTTTTCAGACAGCGAGTTACCATACAGGGTATCATCACGTTCTGAGTCTTGAATGACGTGCAGAAAGTTTTTCTCCAGACTCGTAGTAATTAGTTTTATTCTGTCTTTAGTCAAACAATGGTGCAAATCAGTTAACAAACGACAACCATCGCTTAAATGTTTCAAGGCCAGGGCTTTGTTATTTGTTTTGAGCAAAGTATCCATTGCTTTGTTTATTGCTGCGGTACCATTTCCTAGCTGTTGTTGAAAACCGACCAATTTTTTGTCTCGACCTCTGACTATGTCTGATACGGCGCACTATGGGATGAATCTGTGCGTTTCATCTCAAAAATCTGTAACTTTTTAGTTCCTTGACATTTTGTATTGAAATTTTGTGCACGTATGCCTGAATAGTTATGCTATTAGATAAATAAAACACTGCTACTTTAAAAAGTAGATTTATTAAGGAAAAAAAAAATCTAATATAAACTTTTGAAATTTTTCATACAATAATTAAATTAAATTCTTTTATGAATTATTTGCTTACGTTACATTAAAATAAAATGATTAAGAAGTTAATAAAAAGATTATGACATAATTTTAAACCAAAAAAGAAATCCTATCCATGACAAAAAAAAACATTAATCTACTCATCACTTGTCAATATTAAAAGCTTAGCTTCGTTAAGTAGTTCTTTTGGTATTATAGTACTGGTTATATTTAAGCTAGATATATAGGGATCAGAAGTATACAATAGTATGTGCAGAACGTCTTCCATTGTGGCTGATCTGGAACACTTTCTAGCGTGATTTAACCGATATTTCTTATAGTCTTTATTACGAGCTTCTTGAGCATCTTCCGATAATTGGCCTTTTGGCAAAACTGCAAAATGCTCTATTATTTTGGCACCATGTATAAGAATTTTGTGAACTGAAGATGGTATACAGTACCAGTTATATTTACCCACGTATAAATGTGCAGTCCCCAACGCATAGTCACCAAACTTAACTGCGTTTACAGAAAATCGGGATTCTAGATTATATTATAATATCTTGATCAACTCTTCATCGATACCTGTAATTTCTGCAGAATATTGATAGTTTTGGAAAAATCTCCTTGCCGTATTTCCGTCACTACTATTTCCAGAACCTTGACGAGGTTTATCAATGTGTAAACCAAGCAATTCCCAGAAACGAGTTTGAACGTACTTCTTTTTTTCTTCTTGTTCTCTGGAGACGATGCAGACCACTTTTGAAATCCTAGATTATAAGAAATATGCAGAATCATTTCCATACATCTTATCTCCGCATGTAAGGTAGACAGTCCGTATTTAAACGCATCTTCATTCTCAATTCTCGCAGTCTAGGAGTTGCTCCACAAACAGTACACGAAGCACTCGGTGGAGTCTGCGTTAACACTTGAGAAACTTTCCCGTCGATCATAGTCATAAACAGCTCATGTCTTACTTCTATAATATTACCTTCTATTGCTGCAGGCGTTCGCGTTCGAGTTAATTCATTAATTTTTGCTTCAAGATCACTTACAACTGTGGTAGTTTTTTCAGGAGTCTCTTTTTCTAATCCCAAAGAAATGGGTCTGCAATATCTTACTGAAGAACGTGTTGGATTTTGCCATATAACTTCTTTACTTTCTTCATCCACTAGTCGCAATGGTACAAGTGAAACTATAAACATGTTAGCATCCGATATTTGTAAATTCTCTTCAGATAAAACTTGTTTATATTCACTTTGTCCTGAGGATCCATCACAACCCCATTTGCTCTACAGTTTAAGACGGGTGAAATTTTTAGAAACCGGGTTTATCTTTAAAATACGACAGGCAGTGTGATCTAAGAGATCTTGAAGGTTCACTGTGGCACTGATATTCGTAACGGATATGCTTGACGCAAGAGGATAGCAGTCCTAGTTCTTACTCTAATATTGATTATAATTACCACAATAGATAAAAACTATGCAACATGATTTTTATCATACGTGTGGTTAAAAAGTTCACCGCAAAAAAAAATATCATGAAAAAATATTTTTCGGTCGACATTTCGGCTTCTAGCTCGAAATGGCGCAGTAATGACGCAGGTTTTTTTTATTTCCCTGTAACACTGAATAAGTAAGGTATCTTAAAATGTCATTAACTCGACATCGGGAGCCATCGATAACAACAAAACCTCCACTTGAAAATTAGAAAGACGTAAAATTTCCTTATGACGTTTAAAAATAAAATAAAAAAACAGAAAAAAATATATGTCATTAAAACATAACGTAGTCGTAAACTAGAGATCTTGAACAATTCAAAAATGTATAACACTAATATATTCCCTTGAAAGACATAGGAAATATCTTATGTTGAACTTCTATAACGAGTACTCTAGTAAATATGAAATGTTTAAAGTATAAAGTTTGAATGTAATTTTATGCAAGTAAAACATTTTTTTTATTTTTTTTTACTTTGGTTTCGGATACTTCTATTATCTGTGAATGTAAAACAATCAAAACAATTTCAGTAACACGACTTTTGTCTCAACCATTTTTGAGACGGAAAATACTGTTTGGTCCCATAGTGCGGCGGCTGAAATCTCCGCGTTCAACTTCGGAGCTTGCAATAATTTGCAATTGGCGGGTATAAGATGCTCCTTCATGAGCCTATCTTTATCCTCTTTGGCCAACCCTTTCTTCAAGAGGGGAGTCCATAAACTGGCTAAGCTATCATGGACATCTTCCCCAAAGTCTGGTGTACAAGACGTAGAAGACCCCAGCGCAGACAATAACTCCGGATCCAAAACTTCTGGGGTTGTCTCAGCTGGCAGGGCAGCCGGATCCTCCACGAGGTCTGGTATATCCTGCAAGGCAGGGTTTTGCCGCGGTTGCTCTTCTTCGCATGAATGGGTTGGCGAACCATCTTGTAGTTCGCAGGGCTCTGCGTCGTTGGTATCTATAGAACATTACTATAATTTAGCGGACGAATAAGGAGGTAGGTGTGTAACGCGTTATGCGTTAGTATTGTCTCGCGGACAATAATTCATGGTTAATGTGCATATCTATTCAAGATTACACATATTTTCTATTACTTTGTCATGCGAACATGACTCATAATTAGCTCGCAGCTAATTATGTTATCGCAATTGACTCGCAGTCAATCCCGATTTGATGTAAACACATGTCACTTAGTAATACAATTATGTATTCAACTAACCTGCGATGTTTTCGTCCTCCGATGAATCGAACGGTCGGCGTATTCGACGCCGATATTCCTTCTCTTTTTTCTCTAATTTTCTAATCTTGTGCTTGTATCTTTTAAATTTCTCCTGTGCACTACGTTTCGGCATTTTTATTAGGCGTGTGCGCTTGTTTGCCCCGCACGAAAAAGGAATGAACAACGTCAAACAAACTATGGATGGAAGCAACGCACTGTAGGTAGAAGAAAAAAAATGGAATTACCCTCTGAAATCGTGCGATGTTGCCTGTAGGATAAAGGGACTACTTAGTATACATTATATCTGAAGAATGAAGCGACGAATATATAACTACAACTACAAGCCGAGCCAGCCAGCCAAGCCGAGCAAGTACAACTACAACTACAAGCCGAGCCAGCCAGCCAAGCCGAGCAAGTACAACTACAATTACAAGCCGAGCCAGCCAGCCAAGCCGAGCAAGTACAACTACAACTACAAGCCGAGCCAGCCAGCCAAGCCGAGCACTACAACTACAACTACAAGCCGAGCCAGCCAGCCAAGCCGAGCAAGTACAACTACAACTACAAGCCGAGCCAGCCAGCCAAGCCGAGCAAGTACAACTACAACTACAAGCCGAGCCAGCCAGCCAAGCCGAGCACTACAACTACAAGCCGAGCCAGCCAGCCAAGCCGAGCAAGTACAACTACAACTACAAGCCGAGCCAGCCAGCCAAGCCGAGCAAGTACAACTACAACTACAAGCCGAGCCAGCCAGCCAAGCCGAGCAAGTACAACTACAACTACAAGCCGAGCCAGCCAGCCAAGCCGAGCACTACAACTACAACTACAAGCCGAGCCAGCCAGCCAAGCCGAGCAAGTACAACTACAACTACAAGCCGAGCCAGCCAGCCAAGCCGAGCAAGTACAACTACAACTACAAGCCGAGCCAGCCAGCCAAGCTGAGCACTACAACTACAACTACAAGCCGAGCCAGCCAGCCAAGCCGAGCAAGTACAACTACAACTACAAGCCGAGTCAGCCAGCCAAGCCGAGCAAGTACAACTACAACTACTGTAGCCAGCCAGCCAAGCCGAGCAAGTACAACTACAACTACAAGAAAGTACAACTACAAGAAGAAAATACCAGAGTTTGGAAAATGAATAGAGTAACCATAGTCCCAATAGTGGTGTCAACGACTGGTATCATCCCGGAACAATTATTTATTAGTTTAAATGCAATCAATCTTTCCAAATATATACATAACTCACACTACAGAAAGCAGCTATATTAAACACATGTCGCATAGTTCGGAAATTCCTATAGTTAGATTTAGACCATAATTTCAAAGCAGTACAAAACACCTAATCTACTCAAACTTAAAATCTCACGTTGGTCTATACCCGTGAGATTTGAAAAAAAACAATAAATTAATAATAATAAACTAATTATTTTCAGGTAATAAAGACCCAAAGATACATACCTTACCTAAGTATATGTACATAATAATATAGTAACAAGCTGTACTCTCGGCGCGTACTTCAATCTTCCGCGTCAGTGGTGTAGTGGAGGCGGGAAATATACACCGGAGTATTCGGCTTCGCAGTACACAGTTTTTCATTGGGCTCCTAGGAGCTTTGCCGCAGCGGTTCTTACAGCTACTCTGTCGGCGCTTCCTCCTTAGCACCGTCACGAAGCCGTCATCATCAGCCCGGCCCGTTTCCTTTATAGGCATGGGCTCTGCGGGGAGCAGTGGGCGCACAGTGACCAACGGGTCAGATGGTAGCGTCGGTAGGGCTGCGATATACCTACACTGTCTGCAGAACGTACGGTATTGTCCCTTCGTTACTTGAGCGGTGCATCGCGGATGGCGGCGCTACGCGGTGCGCTACGGTGCTACGCGGTAACCTACGTTGCTACGCCGCGCCGCGCTGTAAGCTACGATGCTACGCTGCTAGCTATGGTACTACGCGGTGATTACAGTGCTACATGGTAAACTACGCGTTAAGTTTTTTACTGTAACCAACCTTGTTTGCCAAGGGGCACATTTTTCAACATCGACACGATGATCACTGAAACATAGGAGCAATTCTCGTAATCTTAACAACGTTCACAGATCTCAGTCTCAATCTGTCAAAACCTACATTTTTGACAAGTTTTTGACATTGATTGTCGCTGAGATAAGATTCCGACTGTCTTTTTAACGTTTTTAATTACGGGAATTGGCCTTCTGATACATGTTCGCTTATCAAACTTATTCACGGATTGATATGATTGTGTAGGCTGATAGGCTCGTATGTAACAGAAAGCGGCGCGCGGAACATTATTCGTACACGGAATCGCACCGCGCTCTGTATGTACATACACATGTGCGTACATTATGTGCTCTAAGGGCGCCGCGTGCAGGCCGCCCCGGGGGAAATTTCACTATCGGCCTACGAATTTATACGTAACGCAATTTTATTTAACGTAAGTAAATATTCTGCATCGTTACTACATCAACATGACCTTAAGGCTGAGGCTACAGTAGGCAGCGATTTGCGATGCGACTGGAAGAGCGAAACGAGAAAAACATGGTATGGCTACATTACAAGTGAAAAAAAAGCAATTTTCTAATAAATTCGCTTCAATTTCGCTCATTGATGTAGCCGATGCCGTGATTTCAGTAATGTTGTTCCTATCACATAAAGAAATCAAAGATCGCTAGTAATATTTGATGTACAGTGTAGCCATATACGTGAGCATTCATTTACTTGTTTTAATCGCTCATGTGTCGCAGGTCGCGTCGCGGCCTAATGTAGCCTCAGCCTTATACTGTGAACATTCGCGTCCAAATGTAAATTCTATTTTGTAATAACTGCACGTTAATACTGCACTCGCTATATTTCTCAAAATGGGAATAAACTCAGACTGTTATTATATCGTACAGTTTCGAGATAAGAATGCTAATGAGCGACAGATTCTTATTATTTTACAGTTAAAAAGTGAGCGTCAGCAAAACAAAGGCAGTGGTTCTATTCATCTTGCTAATTATTATAAAATATCAAAGAATTGAGTTTTCTTTTTAATTATTTTAATTTATCTTGAGTGAGAAATATGTTCGTTACTTCGAGCGGCAACGAGCGTCGTGGGACGCGCGTGTGATGTAGCGCGCGAGGAGACGACGGACAAACGTTGTGATACCTCGTTACGATATTATGCGGGATGTTAGCGGAGCGGGTACGGGGGGCGGTGGGTGAGGTTTGGCATTAACGAACATGATTATCGTGTTCACGAAAGAATCCACTCATACATATGTATGAAATTATGTTACGTTTGTAGCGAGCCGCTCCATGTATCTTATTTTATATTTAAATGGCGTCCGGCGCGGCCGGGGAGGTGCGCGGGGCAAGGAGGGGGAGACGGCCCATTTTTAAACGTTTTATATCGTTTTACACGCGCCCGGAGCAGCGCCGCTCCGCACCGCACGTGTCCGCGTTGAACCGGACGCACTCGTCCACTTCGCTTGAGCCGCGCCAATGAGTAGAAATTCCACATCAATTTAATTCAATTCATTTATTCAATAACAATTTTTACATTGTGTCTGAATTTACATGATGCATGCAATCCATATTAAAATTATCCAAATTACATTCAAGTGAAAAAAATAATATACAGTATAAAAAATTAATGTCATAAAATAATAATAAAAATATAAAAAATAATGTCTAAGTAAATGCAAAAAAAAAATTCAATCAATTCAATTCAAACAGTTTTAAATTACTTAACACATTGAAGGACACTGTACGAGACACAATAGAAGTTTTATTGTTATTACGTCGAGGGGCGTTCAGTGTCCTTCAATGGGTTAAGTTACATCCCAGTTTTGTATTTATTTATAATTCATTAATTGAATATAGACACTTATTTAACAAGAACCGTTTAAGCTTATTCTGAAACCCACTTGTATGTATATACTAGACTTTTTATTTCTGTCGGCAGTTTATTGAACACTAGCGGTCGCCCGCGGCTCCGCTCGCGTGGATGTCGGTTACCGCTGCAAAAAGCCTACCCAGGAAAGACACGGTCAGCAAAATGATTCCCAGGTCAATTCACAGACACCGACACTAACATCGACGACGCAGTCATTATCCGCAGGCTGCATAGATTGTCTTTATGAGGATGTTAAAGTTGTTAATGATGAAAATATTTAAATGTAAATTAATACTAAGTTTTCATTTCTGCCGGCAGTCCCGGAGTGCAACCCGTTGTTTTAGGATAGATAACTAAAGCGATTATTGTAGATAAACAACATTAATTTGACGTTAAATTATGTATTTTCAGGTAACAAAATATACTGATGGTCGGGAGCCCCGACCCCCCAAGTAGCACAAAATAGCTTTATAATCGATGGATAACAGAATTAGCATATTATTATAGCTTTATAAGAAGTTACATATAGGCATTATAAACCACTATACAGCTCTTGTAATGCTAATTTGGGCCCCAAATTATACAGACTTAAGTGTTAGAATGGCATTTTAGCAGCATTATATTGGTTGTCTACCGGAATGATAAACGCATTATAATGGGCTGTCAATACAGGTTAAAGCAGTGCGCATATGTTAAATGCGGCTCTTATACAGCTTGTACCATTACAAAGGCAAAATAAAAACATTTTCAAATGTTATTTTTAATTTCTGTTATTATTAATAAATCTTGTGTAAAAAGAACATGGATACTTTCAACAAAAAAATATAAGTGCTACAAGGTAAGTAATTAAACTCTTGTTTTTGTTCTCTATGAGTGAATTAAGGTTGCGAGTATCAGTTTACTGTGAAAGTATGTATATATTTGAATCAAATATTTCATGCGCCTTCAAATTAAAGAGCTATTTATTACAAAAATATTATAAAAATATGTGGAATTGTAAAAAAAATTATGCTCTTACGAAGAAATCTTTAGCTTTAGTCATTATAATACCTGTATTGTACCGGCCGGTCAATACCATAGGTTGAAGTCCTTTCTAAAGGACTATTTACCATAAAATTAAATTTTAAATATTATCGAGACAAAAAGCAAAATGGCGTAAGCATAATTAAAAACTTTAGGCATGCGGATGGCCGGTATACGACTTATTGCTTGTTAAAATTCTTGTCATTATACGTTTGTATAGATAAAGGCTATATAATATTATGATGAAATGCTTTTAAAAAGCTGGCATTAAAACAGCACCAATGTACACCTTTAAACAGTTGTGACCCATGCGAAAGGTCGTTATAAAACATAGAGCAGTTTTAAAGAATTTTAAAATGCTTTTTAATAGCCTAAGCCGTAATTAATGCTAACATACGGCCTACACTTTTGTATAATGCTTACAGCTGTATTAGAAGCTGTATAGAGACATAAATTATATCTAAAATAAAACCTTTAGCTACACAAAAGATTGAAAAGAGGATTATATAGCTTTAGGAACTACAAAGTTAATAAAATGCTGTTATACAGAAGCAAGACATTGCTAAAACCCTTCAAATTCTATAACAAAGCTAGAAGAAAGTTTCTGGTCATCACTTTTTCCATTATATCGATTTTGTGTTACTTGGGCCGTGATAGGGCAACGTAAAGTTGCCCATGCGTAAAACATTCTTTTCGTAAATCAATTCCTACTAATTTGAATGTTTGGCCCTGGGATTTGTTTATCGTTAGTGCGAAAGAAATTTTTACTGGAAATTGGAGCCTTTTGAAGGGTATAGGCAAATCAGTAGGAATCATGGGTATTCTTGGTATATGAGCTAATTCACCAGCTGCAGGGCCGGTGATAATCTTCTTCTTCTTGATAATCTATGACTCATGGTGCATTCATCCCATATTACCAACGACGCGTCTTGCAGTAACTTACCAAGAGGCCCATTTTTCCGAATAGAGCACGTAGACCTTTGATCTAAAGATACGGATAGCGGGAGTTTAAACGTAGAGTGAGCAGTTTTTCCTTCGTTCAAGAGAGTTGTAGCAATTCCTGACGAAGCAACTGCAATCGCTATCTTCCCTGATTGCAAGTATCAAATTTGCGAGAAAAGTCTTTCCGGTGCCTCCTGGTGCGTCCAAAAAAAAATCTCCCCATGTTATTGTTCACGCTATCCACAATAGTCTCATAAGCATGTCTTTGATCTGGTACTAATTTTGGTACATTGTCATTTACAAACGATGTTAGATCATTTCTGAACTGTTATACTGTTGTACCATTGTGTCAATAGTATTATTCTGGGTACGAACGGGAGGAGGTAATCCAAATTCACACTTCGCAACGGGCCGTGCAGCTGAAATCGTCATATTTTAATTTCGCCATAACTTCAAAACCAAACGTCCAATTTTACTCATTCAAAGACCAAATATTATCTGCATAAACTGTTCTTAGTGATGAAATAATTTATTTTGATAAGAATTAACAGAATGAGTAAAATAAATGCGTTTAAATGTAGTCCAAAAAAAATTCGTTTTTTAAATAAAAAAATGGTTGTTGTGCCTCACTCGACATAGATAGGTATAGTGTGTCGCGGACTTTCTTTTAGATATTTATAAGATCTACAATTAATTAGAACATTCTATGGTTCTATTATTTATAGTTTAGGCAGCGTACGCAAAATAAGTAACTTTTCTGGTTTATTTTTTACACCTTGTGTCCGAAAATCCCAAATATCTTACGAAACCCTATTTTTTTCCAAAATAAAATTTAGCCTATGTTACTCGTGGATAATGTGGCTTTCGAATGGTGAAAGAATTTTTAAAAACGGTCCAGTAGTTTTTGAGCCTATTCATTACAACCATACAAACAAAGTTTTCCTCTTTATAATATTAGTGTAGATTTTTATTGACTTATGGTAGGCGCTATGCTTTTGCTTTTTTAATCTGAAATAAATATATTATTATTATTTACAACGTTCAGGTACGGCACTTGCTTCATCTGGAGATCTTTTCTTCTTGTACTCTCCCATTTTTGCCTTTCATCTTCAGTCTCATATTCAGAGATGTATTTTGACAAGTAACTGAGTAGTATTAAAATGTACAAGCTTGGGACTGTCAATATATTTAAATCCTTAAAATGTGGCTTGCATGATTCTTGCTGTTGAATTCCAGCTATGGTTCTGACTGCTCTTTTCTAAATTACAAAATCTTTTTGAGTATTGTAATCATAACTTCCTCCCCAGAAAAGTATGCTGTATCTCAGGTTAGACTCAACTAATGCATAATAAAGTAATAATAAATCAAGCATAATAAATCAATCACTAAAGTTCGTTTTTAATCCCAGAGACTAATCTGACAGGTGTAATGTCAAACTTCTGTACTAAAAAAACGCAAACACAAAAGACTTAAATGTCAGATTAGTCTCTGAGATTAAAAAACAGACTTTAGAATATATTTTGTGGAACTGCAATAGATAAGAAAATTACGATGAAAGAATTATGGTGTTCGGTAGTGTGTGAGTCTTCTGTGCGTGTCTGTGCGGTGTCGCGCGGTGTGGCGCGGTGTTGCAACTGCACCCGATTTGCAGGCGCACACAACTTCGCCTAATTAGTACCTCCGGTGCCTATTACAACCACAGCAAACATGTGCACAAATCATCGCCACTATTTCACGAACAATAAGGCTCAACACCGCATGCGCCAGCTGCAGGTGCAGTTGGTAATTATTAACGGAGCCACGCAGAGTTGCGTCGGTTACCGATTGTATTCACACGAACAGCGTCGTTTGTTATATAGGTAACTTCGTGTTCTGCAAAGTGCTGTCACATACAATCACTATAAAATTCATTGCAATATGAAATTGCTTTATATTTGGATATTTTATTCAAATTCAAAATATTTTATTGTGGGCATAATTGTTAGTTACAGGTCTAAAAAATAAATTAAAGTTCCAATATGTCCTGCCTAATAGGCATACAATAATTATGTAGTGGCGTTCCATTTAAAATTATTTTACATGTCAAATTTAGTTATTATAAATGTCAAAATATTGTTGCGCACCACAATTGATGCCTGGTACATGGTGACATTAGTTACCACTAGCGCCATCTAGTATCGGGTAGCAGAACTAGTAGGGTCAAGGTCCTAGAAATTCCGAGAACTATCGACATCGGGTCAGTCGGGACCGGTATGTACTCGAACGTTCTAGATACCATTGAAAGCCACTGCTTCCAAGGCCGGGGGGATAAACGCACATCAACGACTGGTAGCGACATCTCGAGGCTAAGAAACGACACCACACGCTACGTCATACCTATTTCTCGAACGTGATTGGTTTTCATTAAAATATTGTTCCCTCACCCCTCTCCTTGAATTTTGTAAGGTCAAGTTGGAATATAGATACATAATTTGTTCGTTAAAACTAACGCATCGTTTTAATTGCAAATCCTCAACACAATCTATAAGATACATGAGTTTTCACCAAACCTCACCGCTGCTGCTACATCTAGTACGGGAGGTGGCGCTATATTTGAGCAAGTCATTTTATACCGGCTGAAAATCATAACAATAATAGTTTTCCTCTAACACATAATAGCTCCGAACGTCAGCTGCTTCGATAGCGGTGGAGCTGAAGGAGACAGCATGAAAAAGTCATTGGAAAAAAATCCGCTCCAATGATTTTTATACCGAGCAAAAATGTATTATATTATTGTTTTAATCACATTTTTTCAAAAAATTGTCGTCAGCTGTATTGAGGGGGGGGGGATTATATGTCAGTCACGTGCATGAACCTCATTGAAAATTTGAAAAAAAAAGTAATTTTATACCTTATGAAATTTATACATCTCAATTTTTATACTTTTAAAATGATAAAAAAAAATCGTCAGCCGTATTTTTGACGGGGGTAACACCGTCAGTCAGCCTGATAAACATTTTACGCGCTCAATGCATTTGAGCGTTGCATAGGCTTTTTGGAAAATAAACTGACAATCTTCACGCCCATAAACAATTAGCTGACGATGAGTTTTTATTTTTTAACATTTAAATAATCTTATAGAATAGAATAGAATAGAATAGAACACTCGAATACTCTCTCCTCTCTCTTATACTTCGAATTCAATAAGTATAACATCAATTTAATATAAAAACACCACATTTTATTTATTTATTTTGTGTCGGTTTCTAATCATATTAATATGTACTGTAGCATCAAGGAATTTCAAGCAGTTAAAGTCTCACGACTCTAACATACCTTTTCTAAAAATTATTTTTCTAGCCCTCAGGTAGACTGAAGTAAGTATACCCTACCGGAGTGAGACAAACTTATATGAATAAGAGATAAATACTACCATCTGCTACAGAGATTTCGAATGTTGCCAACTTAGTGCTTTCGGCACTAGATCTAGTGCATTTCTTGATGTTTTAGCGCTCAAAATTCCATAATAGTGCCTAGTCCCCTAACTAGCGCATTTTTAATAGTCGACAATTTATCACGCACGTTGGTAAAAACAAAACCAATCAATGGCACGCTCTAAAAAACAGTTAAATTTCAGAACGCACCTCTAATCAATTAATTATCTATGGAAATGCGTGTCGTGTATCCGAATTCTATAAACACTGAATTGCATATGACAAGGATAGCATAGCTGTTTCCGTGGAAAGTGGAACAAGGACGCCCGATCTGAGTTTTGTTCTCTAGGGGAATTCCTGAATTGTTTCTTTAGCTGATCTTTTATTCTACATAATTTCTCTTATTCACTAACAAAGACCCGTCTTTGTGTAATAATAGTGTCCGTTCATTGTGTGCGTTGTGGAAAATAAACAATAACTTTTTATACATATACAACATGGAATTGGTGCTGAATCGGACGACGATCTAATTTTGTAATAACAACTTAAGGGGGAAGCGCTAAGGTAGCCCGCGAAATTCAAATTTTCTTACGTTTTTTGCAATTTGCTGGTCAGCATTAAGTTGTACGTTGATTAATATATGAATCGCGGCCGTAAGAAATATGTGTTTACAGAATTATAATCATTAAAGTCATCAACACAACTCTCTAAGACCACGTAAGTCCAAAGAATGATGATTTCATGAAACAGTTATTCTTTGGACTTACGTGGTCTTAGAGAGTTGTGTTGATGACTTTAATGATTATAATTCTGTAAACACATATTTCTTACGGCCGCGATTCATATATTAATCAACGTACAACTTAATACTGACCAGCAAATTGCAAAAAACGTAAGAAAATTTGAATTTCGCGGGCTACCTTAGCGCTTCCCCCTTAAGATACAATATCGCTCGCCATACAATTCAATGGACTATCACACACGACGAAGATAATAAATAATATTTCATATTTTCGTATCTTAAGATGAATTTGTAAATACTAATAATAAAGCAGAAGAGTTTGTTTGTCTGAACGCGCTAATCGGTCGGATTTTATTCGGGGTCGATTTAAAAAAATATTTTTACATTTGCTAGCCTAATTCTTGAGGAAGGCTATGTAACATCACGCTATAACCCTTAGGAGACGAGCAAAAAGAATAAAAGTCAGAAAGATCGCTAAGCGAAAACGAAGTGACAGCGCGGGCAGGCGATGCGATGCGATGCGACGGCGTGGGTCGGAAACAAGAAATTTCACGCGGACGAAGTCGCGGGCAGAAGCTAGTAAATATATATTTCTGTATATAATTTGAAACTGACACAAAATAAATAAATAAAATGTGGTGTTTTTTATATTAAATTGATGTTATACTTATTGAATTCGAAGTATAAGATGATTTAAATATTAAAAAATAAAAACTCATCGTCAGCTAATTGTTTATGGGCGTAAAGATTGTCAGTTTATTTTCCAAAAAGCCTATGCAACGCTCAAATGCATTGAGCGCGCAAAATGTTTATCAGGCTGACTGACGGTTTTACCACCGTCAAAAATACGGCTGACGATTTTCTTTATTATTTTAAAAGTGTAAAAATTGAGATGTATAAATTTCATAAGGTATAAAATTAATTTTTTTTTTCAAATTTTCAATGAGGTTCATGCACGTGACTGACATATAATCCCCCCTCGTCAATACAGCTGACGACTATTTTTTGATAAAATGTGACTAAAACAATAATATTATACATTTTTTGCTCGGTATAAAAATCATCGGAGCTGATTTTTTTCCAATGACTTTTTCATGCTGTCTCCTTTAGCTCCACCGTTAGTGCGACAACTGACGCTCACTTTACCGATTTCTGACCATTAAACAACTGTTTGAAATAAAATTTATTCGGTATAAAATTACTAGAAAAAATGCAGCGCCACCTCCCGTACTAATCGTATGTAACTCAACTTTATACCGCTACCCACTACGAACAGAATCCAAGTTTTTATAATAAGTATAAGTACCTGAATCTAAAAATAAATGTTTAGTTTTTTTCTTTTTGTTTGCTCCTTTTTTACCTAATTATACGCTGGTGAAGTTGGGTATAGCGGCTTTCGAAGGACCAATAAGCGTTGTGTAATTTTAGCGGGAAAATATTGGACGACACAGATATTGAGTAAAAATGGAGTAGGACTTACTTGGAGCACTGGATGGCAGGTGGGTGCAACGACTGCCGACGTGGAGGTTCAAGTTCTTCTGGGTTGCACTCGCGCTCGTTAACTCTACTGTGTCACTTGTGTCGGCCAACACGTTAAAATATAGTCTATTATTATTAATATAAACTATACTGCGGTTGCGGTTGCGGTGTTAAGCGGTTGGCTGCTTGATGAGAACAGTGTGTGTCTTCTTGGCGACCTCAGTCAAGTCGCTGTGAGATGAGGGCAGGATAGGAAAGGGAACCGGAGTAGGATTGGCTCAATACTGTGGTCCAATATGAATTCTACCCTCAATATGTGAGACGCGTTTGGATACATGATACCAAAATTTTATATTGCTAGCTTGCGTAAGCATCCTGCCCGGCTTTGAGGATATGTAGTATACCTAATTATACAAAAATTTAAATAATGATTTATCATTCTTTTATCAGAACTGCAGAGGGATCCGCACTAAATTGTACACACTTTACACCAACATTCTTTCCTTGTCGTTCGACGTGATCATATTATCTGAGACATGGTTAACACCTAATATAATGGACAAAGAATTCATTGATGACCGCTACTTAGTTTTTAGAGACGATCGTGACCGCATTGCTACAAACAAGCGCGAGGGTGGGGGTGTTTTGATCGCCGTGCTGCGCGGGCTTGGGCCTGTTAAGATATTAACGTGTCCCTCTCCCACTGGCATCGAGCATGTTATGATCCAACTGCCCGCGTCGCGCTCCAACACTCACCATGTCATTAGCGCTGCCTATATACCACCACGTACACAGGACGATGTTTACTTGTCACATCTGTCTACATTAGAAAATATTCTTACGGCTGCCTGTATTGAATCATTTTATATAGCCGGTGATTACAATCTGCCCGAAATTGAGTGGTCAGGCAGTACTAGTCATGTGAGTACTCAGTCACAAAATAACGTAGGTAGATCTTTATTGGATTTAATGGCTATTACGAATGCTTCTCAATACAATGCAATTAAAAATAATTTGGGTCGTGTTTTGGACTTATTCATTAGCAATAAGTACTGAATGTCAGATACAGTCCGACATTTCACTGCTGCAGCCCGACAATCACCACCCTCCATTTTCTGTTTTAACCTCTCTGGAGACACCATTCACACCCATGAAGCGTCACTCAACAATAAAATTAAATTTCTTTAAAGCTAATTACCAAGAAATTAATGTAAAACTAAACAAGTCGAACTGGGACGAACTGTTTCGTAATCTCTCCAGTGAACAGGCCGTAGATGCTTTTTACGACCATATATATGGAATTGTCAGATTATATGTTCCACTGTCACGTCGAACAGAATAGGGTAGTTGACTAAGAAAATATATTTAGTCCATCAGTTAGATTACTAAAAAATATTGTATACGTATTTTTTCTTTTGTCTGGCAAACAAAAAATTACGAAGATACAGCGCTTGGAAATTTCGTATGACGTCACGCCGTGCTACAAATTTTAGCACGTTATTACGTCAAAGCCCCCCACTCCTGAACTTTGATGTGATATATCTTTGTAATTTTTTATCTAATTGATAAAACAAAAAATACGTGTTCAATATTTTTTAATAATCTTACTGAGGGACTAAATCGAATCGATTTATTTTTACCCAGGCAACATCCCTATTCCTCGTGGTCAAATCAGTTTGACCATTAAGTTTGACCACGAGGAAGGAACGCAAAAATCAACTACCTTTCCCGTTTGGTTTAGCGCTTCCCTAATTAAAACATTCAAAAATAAAGAACGAGCGTGGATAAGATGGAAAAACTGCGTAACTTATGTGATATGAAAAGTTCTCTATTCAGCGTAAACGTTTCAAACTACTTTGTGAACAATGTTACAATAAGTACATGCAAATAGTTGAAGAAAGCATACCTTTTAAAATGTCAAGCACTTCTGGACGTACATCTCTAACCGAAAGAAAGGTTCCGGAATCCCAGCTAACATGCAATACAAAAATAAAGCATCTAACTGCCCCGCCGAGATATATTCATTGTTTTCTACCTTCTTCAACTCGGTATACGAGCCCTCAACTTTTGATCCTAAGACCTGGACACCCCCAGAAACCCTTGACGAGAATTCTGTATGCATTCCGGATATTTACCTCGAAAAGAGTGTCATACTTAAGGCACTTACCTCATTAGACTTGGCTAAAGGAGCTGGCCTGGATGGCCTGCCCCCTTCTTTCTTTACGAACACTGCACAAACCATTTGTGTCCCATTACACATAATATTTAATAAATTTCTCAGGGAAGGGATTTTTCCTTGTATTTGGAAGAGGTCTTTCATCACGCCCATTCACAAAAGTGGTGATAAGGGAAACGTTGAGAATTATCAACCCATATCTATCTTGTCCACCTTGTCTAAGCTTTTTGAGGGTCTAGTGCACGGCCACTTATTTCCACAGTTAAGTCACCTTATTATACCCGAACAACATGGCTTTGTTAAATCCAAATCCACTTACACAAACTTAATCATTTTTACACAATTTTTGTTTGAACACATGGACATGCGCTCGCAGGTTGATGCTGTGTACACTGATTTTCGGAAGGCTTTTGACAAGTTGGACCACAAATTGCTTCTCGATAAGATCGCTTTTAATGGCATAAAGGGCAATTTACTCAGATGGTTTGCTTCATATATATTTCACAGGACTCAAAAAGCCGTTATCAATGGATTCGAGTCTGATTATGTGGTCGTTGAATCAGGTGTGCCTCAAGGATCTGTCCTGGACCCAATGCTTTTTATCTTGTTCATAAACGACATAAAATCCTGCATAGTCAACTCTAAATTCCTAATGTATGCCGATGACATTAAAATCTATAAGGCGTGTGCGAACGCTCAAGATTGTTTGCGACTACAAGAGGACTTATGCAGGCTTTCACAATACTGTTTGGTCAATAAACTTCATCTTAGTCTTCCAAAATGTTACTTCATTTCTTTTACTAAAAACAAAAATACCATTAACTTCCCATATACCTTGAACGACATACAATTGAAAAAATCTGAGTCTTTGCGTGATCTTGACTTACTGCTTGATTGCAAATTACATTTAGACACCCATATCGATAGCATAATTAACAAAGCCTTTCAGATGTAAGGTTTTGTCATGCGGTCTTGTAAAGACTTCAAAAAGCCTTCTACTTTTCTCTTCTTATACAAAACACTAGTCCGTTCACAGTTGGAATATGCGGTACCCATCTGGTGCCCGTATTATGATAAATATAAACAAGCAATAGAAATGGTTCAGAAAAAATTTCTCCGTGCCATGCACTATAAGTGCTTCCGTACTAGGATTCCCTATGCAGATTTGCTAAAGCATTATAAGATATTGAGCTGGGGAGGGTCTGTATGTATGCTTTTGCGGTTGCACAACGACACGCTTTGCTTTGCTTTGCTTGGTAGTATAGATGCAGGCCTACCTTGCCGCCTCCTTCAGAGGCGGTAGGGTGGCGGGGTCTTGAGGGAGAGCGCCACGGTCGTGTAGATCCTCAAGGCAAGTCTGGCGGATACACCTTCCCGAGGTTGCCACCCCGTTTCTTGGTCTGATTCCTTATGAAACAGACATAACAAAAACCACCAGGCGCCAGCGCATCCTTAACCCAGTTCCCCTTACCCCATTATTTCCCGTCTTTCACCTTCCTGCCCCACAACTCTCACAATCCTCTCACACTCCATCCTACCCACATCCTCATTCCTTCCACTTCCAATGCCCCAAACTCCACTCCTAACCGTGACCCCCTGTGACTGGGTGGTGGCGGGCTCGCCCATCACTAAAGTCAGCTGATGGCGAGTAGGAGTAAGCAGTCACCTGCGCTAGGACCTGCGCAGTTGAGCGCCGTAAGCGGGGATGAAGGAGTCCTGGGGGGTTGAGCCGAGCGGCTCTGGTTGTAATGTGCCCGAAAGGCAACACGCCCCCTTTGGTCTGGATTTCAAGCGAAACGGTGGCCCTACCCAATAGCCGGGGGTAGGGAAATGGCCACGGTGTCCCGTCAGAGGGCTACAGGCGAGGTGCGTGAGGTCCGCTGAGGTCGTTCTTGGACGGCCAAAGCGGTAGGTAAAGGTCATGCTGACGGTGTAAGTGAGGGTTGATCAGTTCGTGGGGGGTTTGGCCACTTGAACCTTCCACGCCGACCCGATCGAGCACCCGATGTCGCACTGTAAACCAGCCTTGCGCACCTATATCTCTTTGGTAATCCTAACGTTCGAGCTTTTTCATAGTGAGACGTTCCCAGGTGCGGGCTCCATGGAGGGTGGGAAGCCAGAGAGATGAATTTCAAAGAAACTTTAACATGGATAATTTAAGGCCAGTTAAAAATCAACCAACTGGAGTGGAGGCGAAAGCCGATGAGACTCCCAAGGGAAGTGCTTGCACTTCTCTTGCCCCTGGTAACCTTGCAGCTAACGCTGCAGGTACTAGCGCGGGCGCTGGGCCGGCTGTGGCGAGAACCGCAGCCAAGACCAAACACAAAAAGTCCCAAAATAAACAAAGGACGTCGGCGCTGACTGGGACCAGTACCGACCCTTCTAAAACTCAGGTAAAGACCAAGGCGATGATTAATACCACTGCCGGTCTGACCCTCTCTACACAGACCCCGGAGTCGGGTAACACCGGCGCCGGGCTTCCTAACATACACCCTCCTTCTCCGCTAACTCCCCAACCCACTTCCCAACAGGCGGCCGTCACCGGTCAAACGGAGATGGTCGCTTGCACTGAGGACACATTCTCACGTGCCTGGCAAGTGCAGAAACGCAAGGGCAAGGGTAAAGACACTCAACAAGCCCGAAGCCCCTGCACTGACCCTTCAGGTCCTCCAGCTTCCCCATCTAAGAGCAAGCAGAGGGAGAGAATGACGAGGAAGGAGCGACGACAAGAACGCAGGCTGCTAAATAAAGGCAGCCGTCATAAACAAGCCACTGCCGCTAGGCCGGCCAAACCGACTAGCGGCCAGCTGAACTTCGCCGCCGGAAAGCGGTCACAGGTAGGGGCCGGTACTAGCCGACCTTCGCCCAGTCGACCGCAAACCGGCGTTCCGGAGGATCAAGCTAAAGGTAACTCCGAGACACAGCGACCCGATTGGAAGGATCAGGCCGCGGCCAAGCGAGCTCTCAACGAGACTTCAACACCTCGGGGAGAGCATAAGCGGCCGCGTCTTGATCAATCCAAACGGGTCCCACAAAAAAGCTACGCCCAAGCTGCCAGCGCAACCCTGGATGTCGCGATTACCTGCGAGCGCACGGGGATCCTCAGCAGGGAAGTATCAGACCAGGTACTCGCTGCCATCCAGAGGCAGATTATTCTAGAGGCCTGCTCCCCCAAACTGGACACTCCGGGGCCGACTTTCAACGCCAAGCCGCTGGTCGCTGGGGGTGTCGTGAAACTGTGGTGCGGTAACGACCACACCTTAGCCTGGCTGAGGAAAACAGTCTCCGACCTTTCTCTCCCTACCAACATCTCGCTGGTAGTCAAGAGTCAGTCGGAAATCCAGAAACGCACGCGCTGTGGCATCGTGATACCAGACGAACAGGGGGTATATGGAGAGTCGACTAACATAGGGCGCGCTCTTAGTTACCAGAACCCCTGGGTCGACATTAAGAGGTGGGTGCTCCTCTTTGCCGACAAGCAGGCCGAACAATGGTTCGTGGTGGTCGGTGTCCCTGTGGACCAAATCCCGACCCTGATGGAGGCCGGACGCCGGCTCTCAATTGGATTGGGAGCGGTGTACGTAAAGTTCCAGGGTCGGAACGGCAGGTTCACTGACACCCCTCAAGGGTGGGACCCCGCCACGGGAACCATCGGTGAGGAACCAAACAGGCCGCAGACACCAGTGGGAGAGTCATCTCCCATTCCAGACAACCCGGAGGCATCCGCGACCGAACCTGCTCCGGCAGAGTCGGCCGCCCCTGCTGCCGCCACCGTGGGTGCCGTCCCCTCATCTGATGCGGAGCTGGACGACATGATCCTGTCTCCGGCTTCGACCCGGGGGGGGGACGGCTTCGACGAGGGCGACCTGTTTGCCGGGCTCAGACTGGAGGGGGACGAGGAGGGGTTGGCCAGCGATGGCGTCCCTTTCGTCGGCCTGTAAGATCCTCCAGGCAAACCTCCACCACAGTCAGACCGCGACGGCTCAGCTTCGCAAGTGGCTGGAGGTTCAACACACGGCCATCGCCTTGATCCAGGAGCCGTGGATAAGGGCAGGCCGCATACAAGGACTCTCCAATCTTGGTGGTAAGCTCCTGGTCACCACAGATCACGACCATCCCAGATCGTGCATCTACATCACAGGTAACCTTAAAACACAGCTATTAACCGATTTCTGTTGCAGAGATGTCTCTGCAGCAAAGCTGACAATACAGGGTGACAACGCCATGGAGATGGTGATCGTTCTCGCCTCGGTCTACATGCCCGAGGCAGAAGCGCCGCCCCCGCACGGCTTCGCCCGCCTGGTGAGCCACTGCGAGAGGTGCGGGTTTGACGTCGTCATTGGGGCTGACGCCAACGCTCACCATCAACTATGGGGTATGGACACGCAAAACGAAAGGGGTAAGGCCTTGGTTGAATATTTATTCTCTACTAACCTAACCCTACTAAACACGGGCTCTGAACCAACGTTCGTAACCAGGCGAAGCCGCACTATCATAGACCTCACTCTGGCAACAGAGGGAGCGGCAGAAGCAATCACTGGGTGGCATGTCTCTAAGGAGGCCTCCTGCTCTGATCACAGGTGGATTCGTTTCGACATCCAGGTCTGTGTTCCACCCACACAACCACGACGTAATCCGCGCAACACGGATCGGGCCACCTACACACGCAGTCTTGAATCAAAGCTGGCGACATCAAACGATCCGACAACATTTGAGGATACAACACAGATGGAAATACAAGTAATACTAAATCAATGATAGACAGCTACCATACTGCCTGCCCAGAGACCATCCCACGTAGCACACCGGGCAAACAACCCTGGTGGGGTGCTGAGCTGGAGCGCAAGCGCGGTAAGGTAAGAAAAGCTCTGAATAGAGCCATGAATACATGTGCGGATGAGGAATGGGATAATTATTACGCAGCCAAATCCAGTTACAAAAAATGCATCAGGTTCAGGAGTACCACGGGATGGCGCAAATTCTGTGGTAGCATTGAATCCTGTCAGCAAGCTAACAGGGTAAGGAAAGTTTTAGCGCAACAGCCTACACCTGGACCCGCTACTCTCCGGAAACCTGACAACACATTAACAGCCTCGCCAGAAGAAACGAGACGCGTCCTAATTGAAACTCACTTCCCGGGATGCATTTTCGCGCAGGTAATTGACTGGCAGGATGTAATTCAGACACCATCAGACAATGATTGGCTCTACGCCGGCAGGGTGATCACGTTGGAGAAACTTCAATGGGCCATCCGGAGCTTCCATCCTTTTAAGGCAGCTGGTCTTGATGGAGTGTTCCCCGCCTTACTGCAGTGGGGCGGCACCTCTGTCGCCATAAAACTGTTGCCTCTACTGAGAGCGTGCCTGGCCTTCAGATACGTTCCTAAAGGATGGAGGGAAGTGAAAGTAATATTCATCCCTAAGCCAGGTAAGGGTGACTACACAAACGCCAAATCCCACCGACCAATCAGCCTGACCTCTTTCCTACTAAAGACTCTGGAAAGGCTGTGCGATAGGGAACTGAGGGATGGTGCTCTGAAGACTATACCGTTACACGGTAACCAACACGCATACAGTTCAGGTAAGTCGACTGAATCCGCACTTCATCTGGTAGTCAGCCAGATAGAGGAAGCGATGCATCAGAAAGGCACCTGTCTGGGCACTTTCATAGACATCGAAGGAGCCTTCGACAAAACCAACTTCTCCAGTATCAACAGCGCCCTCTCCAGACATGGAGTTGAACAGGTACTAACGGACTGGATCACAAACATGCTAAGTAAACGAGTGGTTCGCCTTGAAGGCGAGCAGCAGCAGGCTATGATAGCCAGAGGCTGCCCCCAGGGCGGGGTCCTGTCCCCCCTTCTGTGGAATCTGGTGATTAATGACCTCATCACCAAACTCAACGCCAACCGCTTTTACACAGTAGGTTACGCCGACGACCTTGCAATCCTGGTTTCGGGGAAGGTAACGGGCACTATATGTAATCTCACTCAGCAAGCGCTACGTATCGTAGAGAGATGGTGCAGGGATTTTGACCTTTCAGTGAACCCCACTAAGACTGAACTAGTCATGTTTACCCATAAACGAGCCTTAGGCCCTTTTCGCCTACCCAAACTGTTCGATACTGAGCTCCGGTTGGCCAACGAAGTCAAGTACCTCGGAATAACACTAGACAGTAAGTTAAACTGGAGCAGTCATCTGGACAACAAACTGAACAGGGCCTGCATAACCTTTTGGCAGTGCAGGAGAATGATAGATAAGAAGTGGGGCCTATCCCCTAAAATTATACTTTGGCTGTACACTGCAGTGATTCGCCCCATGATCAGCTACGGAGCTGTGGTTTGGTGGCCCCGCACCAAGCTAGTGACAGCCTCAAACAAACTACAACGCATGCAAAGACTAGCCTGCATGGCGACTACGGGCTGCATGAGGACTACTCCGACGGCAGCAGTTGAAGCCATCCTGGGAATCCCACCGCTCCACCTGTTCATACAGCAGGAAGCGACAATGGCGGCAGTACGTCTTAACACACTAAATCTCTGGGGCAAGAGTAGTACACCACACACCATGCTGCTTGAGGGACTCTATAAGGAGTTCCCCATCACGTCAACGACGTCAACCCTCAAGCCGTAGAGGAGGGCCGAGGGACGTCAACCCTCAAGCCGTAGAGGAGGGCCGAGGGACGTCAACCCTCAAGCCGTAGAGGAGGGCCGAGGGACGTCAACCCTCAAGCCGTAGAGGAGGGCCGAGGGACGTCAACCCTCGGCCCTCCTCTACGGCTTGAGGCCCTCCTTCGGCCCTCTACAGCCTGAAGCTGATGTCCCTAGGCCACTAACAGACCAGAGGCCCGCTTTTCTCCAGTTCTATTTTGTTCTCATTTTCATTCACCCCCTAGGCTAGTTAATAATAAACTCTTATAACTCGTCCTCTTATTTCTTTTAACTGTGCTCCCCTCCAAACTGAAAGTTAGGTAGGTGAGTGCTCACAGTGTGACCTCACAGTTTCTGAATCTACCCAGGAAACTGTAACGTTACAACATACTGCAGGTTGGATCGGAAAGCCTTCACGAAATTCTACACGTGCATCTTCGCGTGAGGAGGAAAGCTTCACGCTGGGTGCCGCACAGCCTCACCGATACTCAGAAGCAGACCCGGGTGGAATGATGCCGAGATATGATAAACAAATTTGAAGCAGGCTTGTCTCGGCGTGTTTACGACATCATTACAGGTGATGAGTATTGATAAATTCAATACGATCCAGAAACGAAGCGCCAGTCAACGGTTTGGGTGTTTCAATAAACGAATCAACGCCTACCAAAGTGAAGCGATCTAGAAGCGGGAGGAAGATTTTGATCGCGAGCTTATTCAATTTAACTGGCTACTTGGTGTCAATTCCTTCACGGCACTATAGAAGCATCAACTCTGAATGGTATACTCCTAAATGCTTGGCAGAAGTCTTCTATGTTGTGAGCAACAAGCGACCAAACACAGGGCTCCGCGGGCTACTGCTCCTCCACAACAACGCGCCTTCGCACACCGCGCTCAAAACGAAGGACTTCCTGGACAGCACGCCTGTCAAATTCCTGGGTCACCCTCCTTACAGCCCTGATCTAGCACCGTGCGACTTCTTTTTATTCCCGAAAACAAAAAATCTGCTCAAAGGGATACAATTTTCGTCGCCGGAAGATGCGCTGTTAGCGTTCGAGCAGGCTGTAAATGAGATGTCTGCGGCGGACTGGAAAAAGTGTTTCGAAAACTGGTTCAGACGCATGAAACTTTGTATAGAGGCTAGTGGAGAGTACTTTGAAAAGATTTAATAATAGTAAATTATGATACGACTCGCGCGAATAATACCGCCTCGAGTATAATGATCAATGCACACGCGTTTCATAAGTCGTTTTTCAACACACTTGCAAGGAAAAAACAGACTTGTATGGAAAATGGCGCGTTCGCAATAAAAGAACGTCAGTCAGGGTCTTTTCCGTTTGGTTTCGGAAGGGACCACGGACAATTTAAGGTGAATGCGCAGTGGTAGACCGCGAAATTAAAATTTTCTTAAGTTTTTTTTATTTTGCAGGTCAGTATCAGGTTGTATCTTGATCAAAATATGATTCGCGACTATAATATATATGTATTTACAGAATTATAGTCATTAGAATAGAATCTTTAAGTTAGATTAGTTCCCTAAGAACTTTTTCATAAGAGATTTGTTCTTATGGAACAAATCTAAATTAGACAGATATATTAATGATTCTAATGATTATAATTCTGTAAAGACGTACCTTTTATAGTCGCAAATCATATTTTGATCAAGATACAGCCTGACACTGACCAGAAAATTGCAAAAAACCTAAGAAAATTTTAATTTCGCGGTCTACCACTGCGCATTCGTCTTAATGTAAATAAATATTAGTTCATTTTAGGACCAAGGACAATACAGACTATTTAAAAAAAAGTGAAATATGACCCGCGGATTTCTTTTGGCATGAAGTCTCTTTCATGAGATTAAAAAAGCGCACATATCTGACTAGAAAATAGTTATCTGTGGCGTTATCGCACTAGTGGAATAACATAAAGAAAAAGCATGTGTTTTTAATACACTACATTATGGACCTAAAAGCGGTTCAATAAGAGCCACTTTACGAGCAAGTGTGTTGAAAAAAATATTTACGTATAGAGCATTTATTTTTTGCAAAACTTTCCGAGTGGCCCACGTAGATTACGGGAATAATGCAAAAGACTGATAACAATATTCACCCTTGTAATAGGTATGTCAATCTACACTAATATTATAAAGAGGAAAACTTTGTTTGTATGGTTGTAATGAATAGGCTCAAAAACTACTGGACCGTTTTTAAAAATTCTTTCACCATTCGAAAGCCACATTATCCACGAGTAACATAGGCTAAATTTTATTTTGGAAAAAAATAGGGTTTCGTAAGATATTTGGGATTTTCGGACACAAGGTGTAAAAAATCAACCAGAAAAGTTACTTATTTTGCGTACGCTGCATAAACTATAAATAAGAGAACCATAAAATGTTCTAATTAATTGTAGATCTTATAAATATCTAAAAGAAAGTCCGCGACACACTATACTTATCTATGTCGAGTGAGGCACAACAACCATTTTTTTATTTAAAAATCTTGATTTTTTTTTGGACTACATTTAAACGCATTTATTTTACTCATGCTATTAATCCTTATCAAAATAAATTATTTCATCACTAAGTACAGTTTATGTAGATAATATTTGGTCTTTGAATGAGTAAAATTGGACGTTTGGTTTTGAAGTTATGGCGAAATTAAAATATGACGATTTCAGCTGCACGGCCCGTTGCGAAGTGTGATTTTGGATTACCTTCTCCCGTTCGTACCCAGAATAATACTATTGACACAATAATAATAATAATAATAAAACTTTATTTCACAAAAACACAGATTTAACATGTTTAAAGTAAACACAATTTAAATGAGCTTAGGTAGTAACACAATGAAATACAATCTAGGAACTGATATCTGTACACAATATGGAAAACCCTGCCTCTCAAACTAGGTAACCTGTATCTTGAGAGACAGTGATTCAGCTTATCAAGTGATGCTATAAGTATAACAGTGGACTGTGTCGATCTACCTGAGCGATTATGAATATAAAGCTAATTTAATTTACATATTTTATACGTGATGTGTGTGTCTGTCTGTGTGTGTGTGTGTGTGTGTGTGTATCTGTGTGTATGTGCATGTGTATGTGTTGGTGTGTTGTATGTGATTGGGGATATGTAGGTAGTTAGGAGACGTACTTAAGTAAGGATTCTGTTTGTAGATAGTCTTGTTCCAGTAGCCATTCCGTTAATTTTGATTTTAATTCATACTTATTTAGATCGACAATGTTTAGGTTTTTGTGGGCTTGTTTGTATATGTGTGTACTCAATGTGTAGTATTGATGTTGAGCGAAGGCGGTTTTGTGAGGGGTGCTTAGGGGTAGTTTCTTCCTTTTTTTGGGGTCAGTTGGGGGAACACTAGCGTGTTTTCTAACAGTAGATTGCAGTACAAAAAGCTGACGCACTGTGAGTACTTTAGAATCAGCGTATAATTGTGTAGTGGGATAGCGATAAGGTTTGCGCGACATCACCTTCAGTACGGCTCTCTGCGCTCTTTCAATCCTCAGAAGACTGGTTTTGTTTGCACCACCCCATACTGCAATGCAATATCCAACAACGGATTGGCATAATGCATAGTACATCATCTTCAGGGTATCAGGCGCAGCCGAGTCTCTAAGGGATTTAAAAGTATGCAAAAGTTTTAAACATCTAGTGGCAGTGGCGTCAACAATGGTACAACAGTATAACAGTTAAGAAATGATCTAACATCGTTTGTAAATGACAATGTACCAAAATTAGTACCAGATCAAAGACATGCTTATGAGACTATTGTGGATAGCGTGAACAATAACAGGGGTAGATTTTTTTTTGGGATGCACCAGGAAGCACCGGAAAGACTTTTCTCGCAAATTTGATACTTGCAATCAGGGAAGATAGCGATTGCAGTTGCTTCGTCAGGAATTGCTGCAACTCTCTTGAACGAAGGAAAAACTGCTCACTCTACGTTTAAACTCCCGCTATCCGTATCTTTAGATCAACGGTCTACGTGCTCTATTCGGAAAAATGGGCCTCTTGGTAAGTTACTGCAAGACGCGTCGTTGGTAATATGGGATGAATGCACCATGAGTCATAGATTATCAAGAAGAAGAAGATTATCACCGGCCCTGCAGCTGGTGAATTAGCTCATATACCAAGAATACCCATGATTCCTACTGATTTGCCTATACCCTTCAAAAGGCTCCAATTTCCAGTAAAAATTTCTTTCGCACTTACGATAAACAAATCCCAGGGCCAAACATTCAAATTAGTAGGAATTGATTTACGAAAAGAATGTTTTACGCATGGGCAACTTTACGTTGCCCTATCACGGGTCGGGGCTCCCGACCATCAGTATATTTTGTTACATGAAAATACAAAATTTAACGTCAAATGTTGTTCATAGAGAAGTTCTACAATAATCGCTTTAGTTATCTATCCTAAAACAACGGGTTGCACTCCGGGACTGCCGGCAGAAATGAAAACTTAGTATTAATTTACATTTAAATATTTTCATCATTAACAACTTTAACATCCTCATAAAGGCAATCTATGCAGCCTGCGGATAATGACTGCGTCGTCGATGTTAGTGTGGGTGTCTGTGAATTGACCTGGGAATCATTTTGCTGACCGTGTCTTTCCTGGGTAGGCTTTTTGCAGCGGTAACCGACATCCACGCGAGCGGAGCCGCGGGGCGACCGCTAGTTTAAAATATTTTTCTACGTACCTAACTAACAATTAAGAAACCGCTCATCATAACTACTTATAAGATAATATAGTAACTACTGTCAAAGTCCAGGTAATACGAAACAGTTCCCTAATACCTTTCAAACAAATAAAAATACCCAAGAATAAGGAACGATAAATAAAATAAACTTCTTATTCCGCTAATCTGAACGCCAAGTCTAATGTCACTTCCATGAGGTCGACTCCACTCTCATTTGAATTTTTATAACAACAGTCGCTTTAAGTCCCGAACGTTTCATCTTTACTTGGAAAATACAATTGTATACTGTATATAGCTGAAACAAATGTTTTTCAAATGCGCCTCCGGGCTAGACGCGCGCTAAAAACCAAATAGACTGGGTTGGAAAATCCAATATGCACACAATATGATTTGCACACAAAGTTGAATATAAACCTATTTGCCTAAATCATTCGACCGTTTACAGTATACATGAAAAAATTCAAACAAACACATTCGCATACCAACCGTTTTAAGCTTAAAACCAGTGCGAGGGGTATCACCAGGCGGCAGTTAGTTGTGAACGAGCGAACAGACACAGCTACAGTGTCTCTATCGTGTGTTATAATTATAAAGATTATGACGAGAAAGGATCACGAAACGAATGTGTTGCTCGATTGCAATTCACTTCTGCTGGTGGCTCGGTACCGTCTCTAGCTCACGACAGCGGCTCCACCAGCGCCCCCTCGCGCACATTTACATGCAATCTCGTTTCAATTTTACCGGATGCGCCTTTCGCGTAATCCTCATACTCTCGAAATGGAACTTATTTCGTACGAATGCCGTAGGTACTAGTAATATTAAGGCTTTAGGCAAATATACTCGCGCTATAGCTCCGGCGACGAGTTTTTACTCGACGGAATAATTGAGTTGATCTCATTCTGTTGTAGCTACTGCTGACAGGGTACTGCTGTACTGTGTACACTGAGTGTATTTAATAATTCCGTGAGCTCGGAACAAAGGCGGACCGTATGGTCCGCCTTTGTTCCGGAATTATATCAGAACTACTGAGAAATACTCCATTGTCATACGACAATGGAGTATTTCTCAGTAGTTCTGATGAGCCGATACCCGCTAAATGTTAAATGAATCCCGCACCGCGCCGCACCGGCTCTCGAGCCCACAGTCAGCCAATGTATTTACTTTGTCACTGACGTACTGCCCCCTACAGGCGAAGAGTACAGTCGGTTGAGTGAACGATGTTATCAGTTATGAAAGCTATTTAATTTGAATCATTGAGCAAATTGTATGGGTGTACACCCGCGGGACGGAAGTTTAAACATAGGGACAGTCGACGGCGCGTTGGTGGTAACACTTTGCCCTTGAGCTGGCCTAGCGCAGTGCGGGGTCTCGATATAATAATTATAATAAGAGGCCAGCTTATACTGACGTGCGGCCTACTGTACCATACCGTTTTTACTTAGGAACCATATCTACATTAAAACATTCGCGTACCTGTGTTCCTGTATGTTATTCATGTATAACTAAGGCCATTGCAATATAAAGTGTGATAATGAGCGAGTCCTGTTGACGTGAAGGAATTAGTTTTAGTTTATAATGATAAATGATAATAGTACATTATGATATAAGTGCGGTAAGTTGAAAATTACAGCCGAGGCGATATTGCTTACCCGAGCCGTAGGCGAGGGCTAAAAGAAAGCAGAGGCTGTAATTTTCAAAGCGCACGTATGTCATACGACGTTTTATAACATATTTGCGAGGAAATAAATAAAACTCGGACTGAATTTGCATATTTGCTTGTTTTCCATATGATGGAATTTTGATACGCTTGTAAGTATCTATCGGTCGATTTCTCAGGCAAGAGGCTTAGAGTAGCCTTTTTCGCTGCCTCTGAGACTTCTGGCAGTGTGGAATTAATAAATTCATCATTACTTGACGACATTTTCAAATAAAAAAAAAGTACAGCGAAAAGAAAAAAGCGCGCGGAATAATTTTTACTTCTTAACAAATTAATGTGATGCGCGCGCGTTCGCGCTTTTTTTTCAGGCATAGGCACAGAACAGCCAGTATTATTAATAAAGTATCTATGTAAATAAATATTTTTGTTTTTGTTACAGATATTAATTGTTGTAATTTGTTGTCAAAATTAATTAAATTAAAGAATTAAATGTTTATTTCTTATATTTTATCTCCCAAAGTTAATTTTATTCATAAAATGTTGACTACTTTTCTGAAATAAAAACTCTTTGCTAAGATTTAAAAAAGTACCGTTCGTTTTGACGGAGCATTTTGATAAACCGTGCGATTTACATTACATTACCGCACAAGTGCGTAATGAGATACATTACGATATTGAAATTGGTGAAATAAGAGACCCTTTACGAGCAAATATGTTTTTTTTTTTTTTTTTTTTTTTTAATCTTTATTGAAAAAAAGAGGATTTGATCATACATGATCATGTCATCCCCATAGTTACATACATCTTACATTCACATCTTATCTACGTTTTAGAGCACAATCAACCATTTTATATACGAATCTCGCTTCCTCTGATAAGGGCATCGCTAGAATAGTGTTACATAGACCGGTGTCGTGTAAGCTAATGCCGTAAGCAAGCCTAAAAGATAACCTTTCGGCTTCGTTCCGAACACATTCCACTAAAATATGAAAAACGTCCTCAATAAAATCGCAGTCAGTACAATTCTTAGAAGTAACTTTGCCCATTAGGTACGCAAAACTATTCAGTGGGATATGTCCGGAACGCAGTCTCATAGCAGATACTATGGTGTGTCTAGACAGTTCTGAGTTAATAAACCAAGGAGAACGGGACAAATTATGTTGGATTGTTTTATACCATATGCCCTTTACTAGAGAGCGCTCATCAAAATATTCGTTCCACATGTTTCTACATTTAATCCTTATCATATAAAAAACGTCGAAATAATAGGGCAAAAAAAACATAGGGATACCATCAGATAATGCTTGTCTAGCGAGATAATCTGCCTCTTCATTTCCAGCCAAGCCTACGTGTGAAGGTATCCATTGCAATACTATTGTATAATTATTAGTAGCTAATGTGGAAAGTGACTCCAAGATGCTGTATGCTATCGATGTGCCTCGACTATTCGAGGTGCATCGAGCAATGTGTTGTAGTGCACTCTTGGAGTCTGTTAGAACCACGTATTTGCCCGACTGAAAAGATTGAATGTATGAAATTGCTTCTGATATTGCTATCAATTCTATCAACATTATCGAGATGTTTGAGTCTATACGTAGTTTCACTGAACTACTAACTTGCGGGTCATAAATAGCTAATCCGCCACAATTACTTACCTTCGAACCGTCCGTATAAATTTTATAAAAATTGGAATATGTGTCTTTAATAAAACTATTACACAATTGTTGTAAGGCCAAAGAATTATAACTTCTTTTAGCGTTACTTACGGCATCTATGTTAAACTTAATTATATTAGAAATATCCACATTGCTGACCCAGGTATCAAGTGCAAACATATCTAATTGTGTACTAACATGTACAGCAGTATCTTTAAGGTAACTATGAACTAACATTAAAATGGGCTTTTCTTTGCACCTCCAATAAGAATTTTGACTAAAAAGAATTAAGTCGTCCAAAATTTGAATAATCTTATGGTTAGAAAAGGATTTCGCTTTTAACCAATATTTTCCGGCCAGGTAATATCTTCGTACACTTAAAGGCGGTAGGTGTAGTTCGCACTCCATGACGTGTATAGGTGTCGTTTTAATAAACCCACCTATTACCCGCATACACTGATTCTGTATTTTATCCAGCTTGCTTGCATGTGTCTTACAACTATTACCATAAAGGAAACTTGCATAATCTAGTCTACTACGAATACACGATATGTATAAACGCCTTAAATTAGTTGGGTGAATGCCCCAACCTGTTCCCGCTAAAACTTTAAAAACATTAAGCACTTTTGACGATTTTTCTCTTAATTCATTTATTTGTTTAGCCCATCGTAACTTTCTGTCTAACCAAATACCTAAATATTTTACACAATCCACTACTTCTAAAGACATACCATCAACAACTAGAGACACAGGGTCCCGTACAAATTTATTTTGGAAGATACAAATTTTACTTTTGAGTGCTGAAATTTCTAACCCGGCAAGAGAAAGAGTATTAACAAATTGATTTAAAGCTAATTGTAATTGGTGTCTTCCTTCTTCTATATTACTACAGGTTACATATAGCACGAAGTCATCTGCGTACTGTGATATAAAGACATTATTTATTGACTTGCAAATCTCCATTGTTAAGATATTAAATAAAAGCGGGGAAAAGGGATCGCCTTGAGCCAATCCGAAACAACATCTCCTACTTATGACTGAGTTGTTATCTGTCTCAATACTTAAGTTTCTCTCTTTTAAGAAACACCGTAGGTACGTACATATTTTATTACCTATCCCTATACTGTCTAAAATATATAGTAAACGTTCTAAATTTACATTGTTGTACGCATTATCAATGTCAACAAAACAAGCGATCGTTGATTGTTTTTTAGAAAATCCTAGTTGAATTCTCGACACCAAGGTAGACAAATTATCTAAAATGGAGCGCCCTTTGCGAAAACCAATAGTATCGGCCGATAACATGTTATTATGTTCAATAAACCATTCTACTCTTTTAATTAATATATTATGTAATATTTTACACACACAGGAAATCATAGAAATAGGTCGCAATGAAGAGTCAGACTGAGGATCCCGGCCGGGCTTAGGTATAGGTATTATAGTGATGTTACGCCACTGCTGGGGAACAAAACCCATCGTAAAAAAAATATTATAAAAACTAACTAAAATCAACTTTGCATTATTCGGTAAATAATATAGCATTGAATAGGAGATTTTATCGCTACCAGGAGAAGTATCTTTAGTGCGCAAACATTTATCCAATTCGTGTAAAGAAATCTGTGTCCCAAGCTTAAGGTTATTTGAATTAAATATTGGGTCATCAGTACAAACGAAGTCCGGCGCCAGTTTTTGTAATAATACAAACGCCTTCTCTTTACTAATACCCGATCGGGGTACATAGCATCCCTTAAACCATTTCATTTTCTTCCATAAAACCGTATGAGATGTTGTACCGTCTAATGAAGTACAGAAGTCTTGAAAACCCTTACTTCTTGCTATACGAAGACACCTCTGACCTTCCCTAATTTTCTCCTGCAACTTGTCCAAATTAAAAGGTGTAGGGTTACGTCGAAATGTTGATAACGCTAACCGTCTTTCGGCCACTAATTTTGATAAGGAACTATTCCAGTAAGGTTTCGGAGTGAAATTTTTCTCAGGGTCAGAATTAATTTTAATGTATGGAATGTGAATATCGGCAGCTAAATTAATCAACTCAATAAACGAATCATATGATTTTTGTAAGTCTTTCGTGATAATAAAACCTTGCATAAGCGTTTGTATTAAGTTGCGGTACTGAGACCAATCAGCTCTTTTATAATTCCTGCGTACCGGAGGTATGGATAGACTATCAACCTGCATTGAAATTTTAATCAAAAGGTGGTCGCTGCCAAACGTTTCATTAAGCGTGCCCCAATTAAATTGGTGAGCTATGTCTGAGGAAGCCAATGATATGTCTGGAGAAGATTGTTGTACTAAATTATTTACTAATTTAATACGAGTAGGGTTGCCATCATTCAATGTTACGAGCCCAGTATCTAAAAGTGCGTCATAAATTTGGGTACCTCTCTGATCTATTTTATGGGACCAATTTGTGTGGTGTCCATTAAAATCGCCGAGAATCACTACCTTACTGTGAAAACGAGAAAAAATTTGTTCCCAATCACTTTGGCTCGTGTGAACCGACGGGGCACAATATAAGGATACTATATACTGAACACGCTCACAATTGCAAATCTTGACACAAACTATCTCAATCCCCGGGTTAAGGCTTTCGAAAGACACATAACTTGATTTGAGTGACCTGTGGACTAAGACCGCTACCCCACCATAACCGTCATTCCTATCCTTACGATATATCATATAACCGTTTACCTTCAGCTGAGAATCCCGTTCTAACCACGTTTCGCTGAGTGCCGCAATGTGAATTTTCAGTTGACCCAGAGAATGCTCCAAGGATATTAATTTTGGTCGAATACTTTGACAATTCCACTGTGCAATATTTAATCTAAAACAAGGTTTCTGACTAAGAGCCATTGGGGGAAATATAGTCAAAAATAATCTTAAATATAGGCCACTTTGATACGAATTGTACACTCAATAATATTAACCACTCTAAACAACACTTTATCACCCCATGCATCTTGTCTTCCATCGACAATTCCCTTAAAAATATAATTTCTTTTAGTCTCACTAATAGCTCGTCCAAATGAATACTGTCCTCCTTTTTCTCTTTACCAGCAGCAGTATCAGAAGGAACTGCTGACTCACTACCCCTATCCATTGTTGATGAGTTTACCGGGAGTTCCCAGTTACAGGAAGGCTTGTCCCTACTACGCGTACGTTGAAATCTAGATGGAGTATTAGCAGAAGTGTTTTTATCATCATCCTCTTTATGCACTGTGATGTCAGCTTTTACTATCTCTGCAAATGTGGGGGTGTCCCGTTGTTGAAATCTAATATCAGGTTGTGATTTTATGTTTGTAGGAGGGTTGCCAGAGTGTTCCCGAGAATTACTTTTTCCGGACAAGGAAGTCGAGGGCGGTACATATACTGTTAATGCTTTTCTATAAGTACAATTAAATTCGACCATGATCTCTCTCAACCTCTTCTCCTTTAAAAAAGCTGGACATGAAGCTTTATGCAATGCCAAATGGTTTCCACCACAGTTAACACATTTGAAGTTCTGTGTTTCACAGTTCTCATGGTTATCACCACATTTTGGACAGACTATTTTACTGGAAGGGCATTTCTTTGTAGGGTGGCCATATTTCCAGCATTTCGAGCATTGCGATACGGGAAATACGTAAGGAGTAACTTTAATACGTAATCCATGGACATATATGTACTGTGGAATAAATGAACCTTTAAAACACACCTGTACCGCTTCACTTGGCTGCCAACCTTCTCCCTCTCTGTCTCGACGTTTAAGCCGAAATACAGATATTATTTCCGCAGGTTTATCACACCTTATATTTGTTAAAATGTCCTCGTCAGATAAATCAAGATCAACATCCTTTATGACGCCATAAGATGAAGTCCTTTCCATGGCCCTGTAGATCTTCCAACCTTTTTCTATGAATTCCTGACATTTTTCGATTTTATCAGCACTCAACTCACTGCAAACTTCGACGCGAATCTTGAATGGGTTAATGTATTTTACTTTGGTAATATCAACTATCCCATACGCCTTCAGCATCTTTGCTAATGCAAATTGTTTAGGCAACTTCTCATTGCTAGATAGGTACATCTCAATATCCTCCTTCAGTTGTGATTTTAATCTCTTCCCTTTACTTTGGACTAAATTCCATCCCTCATTATCCTCATCATCTCCGATAAAATCCTCCTCCCTATCCCTTTTCTCCCGCGTAAATTTTTGGTCTTCTTCCATTTTATATTGTACTAAGTTCTCTTCTCTGTTTAGCTCCTCTTCAGCATCTGATCCACTATGTTCGCTCAAGGAACTGCTGCCTGCCATTATTATTGTATTCACATTCTCTAAATGTGGGTTGTTTACATTCATTAGTATTATAACACGCTAATGAGTATCTTCGTTATTCGTGTGCCGCTCGCACGTTGTTAACATAACGGTACTCCGGTGCGCCGACAGCGAGACCTAGCAGCGCACACAACTTTAACCACTAATAACGCAAAAATAATGTTTAATAGCGAAACACGCGTCTCCCTCGCACGATTACCGCGACGAGACTGAGCAAATATGTTATAAATGATTTTATTTTTGTAAGTAGGTTTGCACAAACAGTTTTACACGTCAATCATATATTTTTTAAACTAGATGAGATCGGCGTTTCCTATCTGACTACTCTGAGAAGAAAGGCCGAAACAAACTCAGAGGTCAAAGATCAATTTTAGCACCTATGAACTGAAACGTTACTGCGCTTAATCAGCGCATTTTAGATAAGCTATCTGGTGAATCACAAACATACCTTTCCATCAATACAGTTTGCAATCCGGATGAAGTGGATAATTACCCAACAGAATTTTTAAACAGTATAATTGTGCCTGGTCTACCCCTTCACAAACTAGAACTTAAGATTGGCATGCCCATCATACTACTCCGTAATTTAAACCCACCGAAACTTTGCAATGGTACCTACTAGGTTGCGAGTAGTATAGTTGCAAAGAAAAGTTATAGACGGTCGTATAATATCCGGATGCGGAATGGTGAGATAGTATTTATACCACGGATTCCTATATTAGGTACCGTCGAATTTTCCATTTGAATTCAAAAGATTGCAATTCCCTATCAATGTCAGTTTTGCTATGACAATCAACATAAAAACAAATAAGAAAGCCAACTCGAGCCCCGAGCGAGCGATTATAGCCTAAACACGTAGGGCTGTCACTTTGTAGTTTATTCAATCGTCAAAATGCATAGTCAATCTCTATACAAAACAATTTTCCCCTGTAGGGTAAGTATCAGGGATCTTTAATACAAAGTTTTTTAAATAATTTTTTCTACATAGACCAGGAGCTGACTACATTTTTATCATTACTTACGCCATGTTACCTGTTTAGTTATTTGAAAAATTACGATCGAAATATGATTAATTAAAACGTGGTTTTACTGAATCATGTAATTATTCAAATTAAATAAAAGTATTATGAAATTGTTAAAGGTGGTAGGTAGGTACACATACAAATCATTATTACGAGCAGCAGGGCAGGGCAGCGCCGGAGCGTGAGCGGGCGCGGGCGGTATTGCCTACGTACGGCGCGTCACAGAGCATGTAACACTATAGGCGCGCGGCGTAGCCACGACTGGCGCACCTTTAGCAGCGATAAATTTTGTCAGTGAGTGCGTGCGACGACGCATATGTACGTACGAGCACGCTCACATACAAACCGTGTTCGGTGCCTACTCATTTGTATTTACTCTGACAATCAACAAGTCACAAGGGCAAACGTTAAGTAAAGCTGGCCTAGATTTAACTAAGGGTTGCTTTACCCATGGGCCACTATACGTGGCATGTTCACGTGCGAGCAATGCCAGTAGTATTGTTGTTTTAACCCAAGAAAATCGTACATATTTTTCAATAATGCTTATACGATAAACTAAAAATAAATAATAATTAAACTAAAAACGAAAAAAAGACCTAAATGGAGAAATATGTACAAAAACAAAATATCGATTCATAAATAAGAGTACCTAATATAAATAGAAGAGTAATAATAGTTCATTAATTAATATAAATAGAAGAGTAATAATAGTTCATTAATTAACATAGGGATTTATTTACGCGGAATACAGAATTAATAAGTTATCGTAAACTCTGCGAACTGAACAATAACTTTTTTGTTAAATTCCACGCGGACGAAGTCGCGGGTAACAGCTAGTATAAATCATATAATAGGAGACCTAGTGACAGCTCTTTCAGCTGGATCACCTGTCCCTGTACAGTAAAGATGGAGTACCTACACTACAGCGAGCTATCGTCGCACTACATCGCTTTGGTCGGAGTGCACACGCGCGGACGCACTTCGTCTCTGTCACGCGCCGCTGTCCTGCCGCTGGTTTTATTGTGTCACCGTAACGTACAGCCCTAAACGTGTACCCAATACTCAAACAGTGAACCTACGCCTTACCTATATGGAACTGTCGTGCCTGAGTCCCCACAACATTTCTACACAATTATATCTCGAAATGCCAGAAATTCCCGAGCGAGCCCTCTGTTTTCAAAAAACATACGAGTAACTTTGCAGGTACATGTATGTTCCCAGTGAGAATGTTATCCCGCTCCGATGTCGCGTCGCACTAAATCATTTTTCGCGAAAATATTTTTGGGTCACGTCAGTACCTACACGGCGGCGTACCGTCGGCAAAATAACTGGATGCGTGCAGCCGCAGACCACACGTGCTAACGTACATACAAAGTTACCACGCGCACTACCCCAACGACAGCAAAACAAGCTAGCTAAAAGCCAGCACGCATGCATTAAAGCACGCAGCGAGGTAGCGACAGCAAAATAAGGTAACGAGGTTCTGCTGGCGGCAAAAAGCATGCATGAATAAAAAGCGAGTAGCGATAGCAAAGCAAACTGAGACTGAGACCTAAGGCGATGACCACGTCGTCGCGCCGCATGGAAATTAGTAGTGAGCGATGCGTACGCAGACAACATGAGTATTCATCAGGTAAGCTGCACGGCGCGCGGTGCACGATGCACTGCTCCTGGAAATTAAATGAAGTAATATTTGTAAAGTCCGTTCATTAACACATTATAGGCAGGTTGTGACAGTAAAGCCATATTCAAGCACAACAGTACAAATAACTTCACCTGCACAAATCGTTAAAGTACACATTACACATTCACTCGAGGGGTGTTCTGTGTCAATACACAGAACACCTCTCGAGTGAATGTCTCTGGGTGATTCTAGGACCTTCTGTTTTTCGTAAGGTTTCGTATTAGCGCATACCTACATACTCTAACAGCTACATACTCTAGCGTCACAACCGCGGCTTTAATCGTTTTATTGCATAATCTTGCTAACCTAGAAGGTAACCAAATACAAAAACACCAGCGTTTTAAACTTACATAAAAGGAGATATATTTAAACATCGATACCTAGTAAGTGCACCTTTCACTCCCTAGTGACCATTTAAAACCTAGTAAGTCACTTTAACCAATTCAAAAAAATACATTCCATAGGCTGACCAATATTACGTTTATGCGCTCTCCTGTAAAATTTCATTTTAAGTCCTTACTAGGTTTTGAAATGGGGCAGCCGAACGGGAAGGCGAGTGGTGTGCGGTAACGACAGCAAAACAAAATAAGGCTGGGCACAAACAAGGCGCGGGCGAGGCTTTTAGCGGTCGGCTGTGTGTTGCGGCTAATGGTGCTGCATGGAGGCGCCGGTCGCGAGAAAATACTTTACGATAGTTGATGCAAAAAGGGTTTAAACTATTTTAAAGTCAATGTTGATTAAAGTGACAGATTTCGCTTACCTACTTGCATGCTGTTGTTGTGGAGGGGAAAATGATGATGATTATGATGGCATGCTGTTGTTGTGGAGGGGAACAATGCGCATTGGGCGGCTTTGTTCTACAAATCTTGTTGGAAAAGGGATCGTTACAAGCCCTGGTTTTGTTGGGGCCGATTTTTTTAATAATGTCATCTTCATGAACGACGTATCAGATAGAGGAACCATCACACATGTATGTATAATGCGATATTGAGGAAAAACGAGGGCAGCGCGCCATTGAATACTATCTCCGCGAGACGAGCTCTGAGCAAACAGAGTGCTATCAACATTGCATCAGCACACACGCGGCACACAGCGCCATACATGCGACACATTCACGCTGACATCATTGTGAGACACACTGACATACACACGTTCAATGATGGCGCTTGCTTGCTACTCGGGAATTCATTTACATCGCGATAGCATCCTGGCCTTATTATCGTGGTTATTTTCCTGCTTGAAATAATAGTTATGTAGCCTCGATCTGCGGGCCATGTCTTTTCAAAACACTGCAGAAATAAAACGAAGAACATGCGGCTACTACGGAATCGTATCCGAATGCTCAATGCTCAAATCAAACCTCCAAGATACCCAAACAAAAGCACACACTTGATTCGTTAATTAAATCTCTCTAAAAAGTCCCCAGATTACCACGATCTCACACTAATGAGCTGCACTCCACTTCACACGAACAGGTCGACATCAAGTGCACAACATAGTGAGAGAGCAATTGAGTTCACTATAAACAAGTTAACGAGAACTTAATCTGTTAAGTGTTTTGTTGTGTTAACACGTTCGCGATCTGATTCCAACGTGAACCGGTTACAGCTGGTTGGAACTGGCGTAAATTGAAATATTTAATGGTAAATCTGCACCTATCTCAATTTGTACATCCCTGGAGACTCGTAACTTTCCCGGCAGGCGCTTTAAGAATCTATGACACGATTAAAATGAAGTTATTCAAATTGTTGATAGTTGTAACGGTTATGAATCCTCGTCTTGAATCACTTTTTAAATTTAATATAAATCGTCGTTGCGCCTGCAAAAGTCGCTATGTGTTTTTAGTGAACTTATTTGAGCTATATGGGTACGGTCACGAAAAAATGTTCATTTCAAAAATAAAACGTGGACCGTACTAAAATTTGAAAAAAAGCACAACGGTATTATTATTTCTAATACCATTTACAGTTTTATCAATATTTAGAGCATTCCTGCTCAGCATGGCTTAATTAAAATCCAAAAATATCTTATCTATTTACGTAAATTTTCGATTAATATTTTAGATTGATTACAGCTTCC
Source organism: Luperina nickerlii (assembly GCA_963855955.1). Taxonomy (NCBI): domain Eukaryota; kingdom Metazoa; phylum Arthropoda; class Insecta; order Lepidoptera; family Noctuidae; genus Luperina; species Luperina nickerlii. Next base: position 448,120 of record OY979665.1, read on the forward strand.
ATACAAAATCAAAATGTCTCTCGTCCATGTAGCTCCAAACTTTTGTTTTTTTTTTTATCTTATCATGATAATATCATATAAATGTTACATTGTACCTATTTTATACTGTTTCGGCCTTGTTACAAAACAAATAAATAATCGTTATTTGCCTAATGGCCCATATTTTTAACCGTGTATTTTTTTAAAAATACACGGTTAAAAATATGGGCCAAATTTGATTCCCGTGTGTAACATAACACGAAATAAATATTAGTTTTTAATTTAAAAATCACAGCAACACTAAAAGTATTTTTTTATGCTGGCAAACTTCCTTATGATCATAGAAAAATGTCAAACATCTGTCAGCCATTTTAATAATAATAATAATAATTCTTTATTTTCAGACAACAGTGATCCAGCGTGTTAGTAAACAATATTATAACTTATTACTAGTGTTAGTAGTTAAAATACAGTGCTTAGCGATGCAATTTGGTTAGTATACCTACATACAACTTATAAACTAGTGTTAGTACTTACATCTATTAGAAAAACAACACAAACTATTCATGAATACCCCACAGTGGCATGTAGGCGCATCCAATGTCCCAGTATGGGGCTGTCCCACCTATCAGCTATAGTTTTCAGGATGTTGTTGGGACTGGCGCGTACCCTGCGCATAATGGAAGCGCAACGCGCTTGCGTATGATAGCGTGAAAGCCATCAATTTTCGCCTCCGCAAACATGCCGGAAGCACTGCAGTAGCGCGGGAACCCCATCAACACCCTCAAAGCATTATTGTATTGTACGCGCAGGGCGCTGTATGCCCTCCGCGTATAGTTGACCCACAGACTGCATGTATAGAACGACTGACAGTAAGCTGTAAATAGTGTAGCCTTTACTTCAGTCGAGCATTTCGCAAATCTGCGAGCCAACATATTGCAGCGGACAGCCAACGCCCTACGCTCACGCTCTATGTCCAAATTGTCTTTTAGGTCTTCGGAAACCCAGTGGCCCAGATACTTGAAAGAAGTGACTTGCTTTAAGGAACTTCCGCAAAGTTTCAACTGTGTTTCAATCGGGTAAGTTTTAGTTCCTGCCTTGAAGACTAGTACCTCACTTTTATTTGTAAGTTATCTATAATAATATTTTAGTGTGGAAGCAATTCGTGAGGTTGTTGTGTGCGGAAATTTTGGTTACTTAGTTTTTCTCAGTTATTTAACGTGATTTGACAAGATAAGTGTTGAAATTTAATAATATACTGTTCAAATTACTGTAAAGAATGTTGTTTTTTAGGGATTCGGCTAGTTTTCTGTGCATTAAGACTGTGTTTTAAAGTTTTATTCTCAGAATAAGGTTATATTTTCACGTGTGTTTGTTCCCGCATGTTACGTGTGTTATGGTTTGTGTTACGTAACACACGAGAAGATACGTTAAGCCTAGTTCACATTGAAAGATAGTGACACACATACTGATGATCTGTGGCCTAGCGGTAGCGTAAACAAACGCATTCACACTCATAGCAAGGCAGACCCTTGCTATGAGTGTGAATGCGTTTGTTTGTTTTGCTGGGGTCTGTACATAACAAATTGAATTTGCTAAGCTTTTTCGGTGAAGGGTCCAATTTTTCCCATTTAGCGTGTTTATACGGAACTTTCGATGTATGAATATTACATAGGTACATTCCTTAACTCTTTAAATATTACACTTATCTATCACATAGCTGTCTATGCAGTATGTGTGTATTGAAATAACGCATAAAAAACTGCATAAAGAACCGAAAATAACTAAATAATACATAGCGGCTTTTGCACGCGCAACGACGAAATGCTTAATTAAAACCTTAATTGTAACAACGTAAAACAACACATTTTTAGGTTTTGTCGTATTTCGCTTATACACAGCCTGTAAAGAGCCTGAAACTTCAGACTGTATTCTTGTAGGTGTTAATTAGGATGCCTAAATATTTGGTGTTTCCGCTCCGAGACAAAGGCTCGCCTCGCCCGGCGCGGCGGCGCGGCGGCGGGCGGCGGCGGCGGGCGGCGGCGGCGGGCGGCGGCGGCGGCGGCAGGCGGCGGCGGCGGGCGGCGGGCGGCGCGGTATTCGGCGCTCATTGCTCGTTATTTTTATTTCCAAACGTTCTCCTAATTTGCCGGCCATTAGCTCAGCCTCATTACTAACTTTGATTGTTCTTTGAAGGAGTTGTCCCGTGCAACACTCCCCCCCCCCCCGGCCCGCGCCACGCGCCCCCCACTTGCGTCCGGAACGAAACAATCGCGCTGTTGTTTTCCACTTTTATTGAAAAGGCTATGAAAAAAGGGGCCTTTTTCATAGCCTTTTCAATAAAAGTGGACGCGACGGAAATTATATTAATTAACAAGTATTGCTTTCCGGCACTCCATGACTTCCGGCGACGATTCGCGTTTTGTTAAAGTTTTATTTTGTTATTTTATTGTTACAAAATATAAAGTTTTTTGTTATTTTATTGTGACAAAATATTATTATTGAGTTGGTTGTTAAAGTGCTTTCAAATTAATTTGTATAATTGGGTGCTCTGACATCCTACATTTTCCCCTATCTATTAACATTTTTATCCGGGAGGTAAAACCTTCACAATGATCCCCGACAAAATCCAACAGGGGTAACGCATAATTTTAGGACAATTATAGCCAACCCCAACTAATGAACATTTACCGAGGTAGTGGTAATTAAAACAGCGTTAGTATAGGAATTAAAACTCTCTGTTAATAAACAGAGAGTTTAAGCTAGTTTTATTAATAAATAAAACTAGCTTCCGCCCTCGACTTCGTCCGCGCGAAATTTCTTGTTACTCCGACCCACCTCGTCGCATCGCATCGCCTGCCTGCGCTATTACTTCGTTTTTGCTTAGCGTTCTTTCTGACTTTTTTTCTTTTTGCTCGGCTCCTAAAGGTCATAGCGTGATGTTAAATAGCCTATAGCCTTCCTCAAGAATTGGGCTATCAAATGCAAAAAGAATTTTTCAAATCCGACTGGTAGTTCCAGAGATTAGCGCGTTCAACCAAACAAACAAACTCTTCAGCTTTATAATATTAGTATAGATGACCTAGTCTATATACACATTTTGGGTAGCACTAGTAGTACCGATGCTAAAATCCATGGTATAATAATATATTTTATTAGACTATGCTACCATCCAAAATATTGTTGACCAATCACGAGCGAGCTGCCGCGCCTGTGGAGCCATAGCACCTCGGTGGCGCGGCACGTATAAATACCGCGCACTGGCGCACGCGTGCCTCCCCACCGACCCTTGCTCGATGTAGTGCCAGCCCGCGCCACAGCTGAGATTTAAACTCCCGACTGTGACCTCTGAGTTTGTTTCGGCTTTTCTTCTCAGAGTAGTCAATTAGGAAATGCCGACCCCATCGTTCGTTAAATAATCAAAAATCGATCCAGCCTGTCCCAACTTGCTGCCCTCTCCCCAGCGACGCCCTAAGCCGAGGCTCGTACCCCACAGGGGGTGCCCTTAGCGTGTAGTCGCTTAGTTTACTTAGTTAGTTTAAGCCCCTGGCTGGAGGCTTTGAGTTCTCTCAAGGCAACCACAGGATAGTCCGGTTAAGTAGTCACGACCTCTCAAGGTCAACTACGAGATGCCCTAGGCGCGCGCTTCGCATGCGGTGGTGTCGTCGATGCTTGCAGGTTAGCTGGTACAAACATGTCCACTCGACCAGTAGGAGCGCCACACTGTCGCAGCGGATCCGCCGCCCTGACAGCGACACAGGCTAGTTGCGACGAGGACAGTGAACCCCCTGTTGGCATATGTCAGGCGTAGTGTACACACACGCGCTGTGCGTGTTCTCCCATCACGCGTCCTCTGAGACCATGTGGGTTATTGTAGGTTGCACTACAGATACAGATTCTCATCAAAAAACTTCTCAAACCAATACTTAACAAAATTTCTCATTATTTTTATTGAATAACTAGCAACGCCCCACGGTTTCACCCGCTTAAGTATCGATACCGTTAGTCGGAGAGCCGGCTGTATAAAAGTCCTATGGATCAGATACATGAATCATTTTTGGGGTATGAACAATAAAACCATAGGTCTGGAGGTCGACACCCCTGAAGTTGCTTGATTTTACCCGCATGCAAAATTATGACGTCACTTCCGGTTTTTATTTTAGGTGTAATTGTAATTTATGAAATACATCAAGAAAATTTATGTCAAACAAAAGTTTTTGATGAGTAGAATAGAAATGTCAAGGGTCGACAAGCTCTATTTATTTGCTACCCTGAGTCGACCTACGTTATTTTTTTTTTAAATTTTATCTTAAGCCATCGTGGCCACATGGATATGCTTACGATTTTCTGAAACTAGAACCTCTTAAATGACTGAAAAAATTTGGTCGACACCTTTTATTTGCCCGGATCTGACTGTCGACTTAGTTTGAAGAATTAAAGAGCCTATGGTTATACATTTCATTCCTATCTATGTTTAATTATTTAATTATCTACATATCTTTTCCAAATACATTAACAACTTTGTAGTTATGTTACAATTTTTTCATTAATTGTAACATAACTACTACTACTACTTTGTACCTATTTTTCTGTTCTGACTATTTCGTATCTGTTTATATATGTGTGTACATAAATAGTAAAATAAATAAAATAAATAAATAAATAAATAACTACAATTTTCTTGAAATACTTACTGTACATTTCTCCATTGTTTACCACATATATTGTGAGTTTTGGTGTTATTCATTAATTCCTGTGAGATAGAACGAAAGAAATTAAAGTCTTAGATAGTGGAGTTAACACATGAATGAGTTTTATTACATACAAAAATGATATACAATGATTAACTATTAATTTTACATATAAATATCGTCATTAAAATCTACATCATTATTTACATCATCGCTATAATTCGGAATATTAACATTATCGTCATTGTTGTCTGCAATGCTATTTCCATCATTATTGAAGTCGTCAGTATTATCGTTATTACAGAATTCATTGCTACTATCAGTTAAAATGATTTTTTCTATTTGAAGTGGTGTAGGGCTACCATTAAACATATTCGGCGTTATGGTAATATTATCATGATCATATATCCAACCACAATCTTCGTAATTCATTACAATACATTGTTTATACAAAGAATTTTGCCACATTGCATTAGCATAAATTGTACTAAGAATTTTTTGTTTTAAGGGGCCTGGCACAAAATCGACTAATTTTGATCAATTTTGTTCATTCGTTGCGAGAAAGGGCAATAGAATTTAAACAAAATTATTTATGCTTTGACAAGTCGAGTTCTTTGTCTTGCATGTGGCGGAAAGGGATTTTTCAAATAAACTAAGTATTCGTGGAAAATCACTAATCTTCGCAACAAGTTTTCCGAAAAATGACGCGAGACTGACGTTTGATCGTTTGGATATAAGAAACTACTTATGATTTTGAAAATTAAAAATTATCTTTAACATCATTATATGGTGTACTTGCATGTGGTGGAACTACTTTTCTCAATTTTCATACTAAATATAGCAGAAAAAAAATGTTGAAATAACGTAATATTCTAAAAACTTCCTGACAAATAAGTATTTTTTTCTAATACTTTGAAACACTTTTCAGAAAATTTAAAAATTACATATTAAAGTTAAGATAACCATTTAATAGAATCAAAATTTTATTTTATAAATAAACAATAACTTAACTTCGTAAATAAATGGCAAAGTGAACTATATTATCGACCGCGCAAAATCGATCCCGTCAGTAGCAACCGGGCCTTCCCAGCGTGAGGACGTATCACTTTGTATCGCAGGCGCGCACGTGTTCTCCGTAAACATATTCCAGAAATGGTACACCGACTACCACTTTTTGATCCGTTTAGTATTTATTTTATTTTCAGTACTTTGCTTGTTTTTGAACAACATTAAAATTGTGCATGCCTGATTTTTATATTATATAAAATAGCGGTGTGCTTGTGTTCGTAATTCTTCTCATCCTAAATGGCTTGACTGATTTAGATGTATTTTATTTTTAATTCTTATTGTGTCACTTGGATGGTTGGTCAGTGGGTTGTCTTAGGAGCGGATGTTCTTCAGAGTCGTCCGGGGGTATCGCACGATCTCCTACGAGGCGGCTTGTGTACTGGCTGGATCCCCGCCCTGGGACCTGGAGGCGAAAGTACTCGCGTCACTGTACCGGTGGCGCGAGGAAGCGCGGGCGCGAGGCGAGGGGCTGACGCAGCGCCACATGGAGCTGCGTCGGTCTCAGCTTCGCGAGGTCCTGGTGGCGGAATGGCGGGACAGGCTTTCGCGCCCTACCGCCGGCCTCGGTACCATCGAGGCGGTCCGGCCAGTACTCGAGCGCTGGCTCGGGAGGAGGCACGGCTCCCTGTCGTTTCAAGTGACGCAGGTGCTCTTGGGGCATGGTTGCTTCGGGAAGTACCTGTGTCGCATTAACAGGGAGCCGGACGCCCGGTGTCACCACTGCGTCGACTGCCGGGAGGACACGGCGTGGCATACGCTGGCAGAGTGTGCCGCTTGGGAGGAGCCGCGCCGTGCCCTCATCTCAGAAGTAGGCAGTGAGTGGTCGAGTCGATGGTCGACAGCGAGGAGTCCTGGGACGCGGTGGTTTCCTTCTGCGAAACGGTCGTCTCGCGGAAGGAGGCTGCGGAAAGGGAGAGGGAGATCTCGTCCACTCACCCTGCCCGCAGCAGGCGCACCGGGCGTCGGCGGAGGGCGGACCTCTTCCAGCCCCCCTAAACGGGTCCAGGGGCGACGGACTCGGGGACGTCCGTCGCCCCCCACACATCAGGACCCGAGGTGGCGGCGCGATGTGTTCCACGCGCGCCCCTCTTAGACGTCGCGGGGGGAGTCAAACACCTCACTCCCCCCCCCTGACCAGACGGGGCCCGCAGAGGCGGGCCGGCACCAGCCGGGGGTTGCGGAAGGATCGTACGTTCCCGCGACCCCCGGCGTAGGTGTGAGATGGAACACCGGGGTGGTTTTTAGTCAGTCAGAGTCTGACAGACCCCGCCGCCCACCCCAGATCGGCGGACATCCATGAGGATTTTCCACGCCGGATCAAAAAAAAAAAAAAAAAGGAGCGGATGTTCTTAGCTATTGTCGCGGGCCAACGTCTGCCTACAGCGTCCGCTAGTTATATATAGACTGTATATTTCATCGTTTTTTTTTAAGTGAAAACTTCTTTATGCGCGTTAAGGGTAAAAACTTATAAGTTCATGTCACCGACATGCCCGCACAGACATGCTGTTGTAGCAGTAAGAGAAGTATTTTTTTGGAACAAAGTTCTTTAAAGTTACTGAAGTCAAAATGTAAATCCAAGATGGCGACTGCGAAAATGTTCAAGTTTTCGTCATGGGTATCGTTTGCATGGTTTTCGATGGTGTTAAAGCCGATAGTGGGGTCAAAATGAAAATCCAAGATGGCGGCTGCGAACATTTTCAAATTTTTGATCATGGGTGTTATTTTCATAGATGCTAACGCCGATAGTAGAGCCAAAATGAAAATCCAAGATGGCAGCCGCAAAAAATTTCAAATGTTTTGGTAGAGGGAAATCTTATTCGTTCGTGTCACCGACATGCTTATGTTATCAGTATCCATAATGTGGCTATAAGTATGACGTGTTGAGCTTGTCGTTGCTCGGAGTTCCGATAGATGCCATGGCTGCATATTATTTTTAATGGTTTACAGAAAAAAAAATTTTGTCGTCGTCGTCGTTTTTTTCATGGTTTTTGAGGGTTTTAAAACCGATAGTGACGTTAAAACGTAAATCCAAGATGGCGGCTGTGAAAATTTTGTTTTATTTAAATCATACGTGAAAAGGAACCGCGTTCCTGACGGAGGCCCTCCGACCACACATGTATTTTTTTAATGGTTCAAAACATTTAGTTTGACTAATCAATCGATGGAGAATTTTAGTGATTAAGCCCTACACTGCCCATAAGTTACTGGTATTATCCCATGATCTACAACAAATTTGTATATTAATATATACAAATTTGTTGTAGATCATGGGTCGATAGAAAGAATCGCATTACCAGTGCACCGCAAAAAAAAAACGACAAAACGTGGGACTGGCACGTATCAGACAAATTCTAACAGAACGTAATTCGAATCAAATCGCTACGACTTCGTCTCAAGAATATGTAAGCTTTTACTTTCGATCAACGCTAGAATTGCATAACGAAGTATTTACGAGTACCTACATTCTTATTTTTAAATGCTGGTAATTTTAGGAAATCGATGACAATGGAAGTTCTGAAAATACAGTAATTACTAGTGTTATGTTCTATGGTAAAGTTGACATGAGTTGTTAAAACTCATATCAGCTTGATCTAGGCATGGCATCACCTTTGTCTTATATTTATGTTCGTATAACTAGTCAAAATGTAGGGAACAGCTGATTTTTGTTTTTGCGATTTTAGGTGTGGTCTCATAGTAAAAGTTGTGCATAATGATAAGTACAATAACCTCCATTGTAATATATTATAAAAACACCACGAATACTCGATACCTATGAAATTGTCGTTTTATTAAACTGCCACTTCGAACTGTAAATGTTAGTAGTTACAGTTTGACTTGGACTTCCCAATTCCTTGGTTCGCGGCCAGTAAAATAAAACAGCAATTTCACAGGTATAGACTTAATATTCAAATTTAGTTGTTTTGCATTTTCCAAAACTATATTTTTTATCCCAATCCAATTCCAATCTTCCTATTTTATTTTTTTCAAATAGGTACGGGCCCAGTCCCAAGAAGCCTTTTTCAATTTGTTTGAAATAAGTTTATCTTAGTCATCATTGACATCGATGAAGGAAAACATTGAATTAACTAAATATGCATACTACTCGTAGATATTTATGTAAAACGCTTACCTCAATGTTATTGAATGTCTTAATGTACTTAAATGGATCTAACAACAAATTGTACCATTTTTATGTTGATTTTGGTAATTATACTAAACGAATACTATGTTAGACAAATATTCCAGACTTATATTTCTTAACCGTACCTCTATGAATAAAAAAATATATAGGATCAAAACTGTTTAAACGATCGCTACGCTCGATTTTTAGGCGTGTGTGCGTGAACGTTGCACACAAACATAGTATTGCAATGAATTTACCTAAACTCTAGCGAGGGAATTTTATGCACGGATTCTTAACGATTCCCAGCAAGGTTGCATTAGGCTGGAATCATAATTCCTTACTTCATGCAAAAACGCCTCTTGAGTAGAAACAGCAGAAAAAATATTTTGAAAAATGATTGATCGTGATAAATTAACATCCGTGCAATTTTTTATACCATACATTTCGCATGTATACTTTTGAATTGTTTACTTCATCTCTTTATCTTTGATCTTACCAAGATTATTAAGTAAAGCAAACATTTCTTGATATTTTACATTATTAAGGACTTAAATGTTAATAAGAAATAGAAAAATGTACAGTATATCAAGAAAATTGTAGTTATGTTACAATTAATGAAAAAAAAAGTTATTAATGTATTTGGAAAAGATATATAGATAATTAAATAATTAAACATACATAGAAATGAAATGTATAAGCATAGACTCTTTAATTCTTCAAACTGAGTCGACAGTCAGATCCGGGCAAATAAAAGGTGTCGACCAATTTTTTTCATTCATTTAAGAGGTTCTAGTTTCAGAAAATCGTAAGCAAATCCATGTATTCGATGGCTTAAGATAAATTTTTTAAAAATAATTTTTAACGGAGGTCGACTCAGGGTAGTGAATTAGAGCTTGTCGACCCTTGACATTTCTTTTCTACTCATCAAAAACTTTCGTTTGACATAAATTTTCTTGATGTGTTTCATAAATTACAATTACACCTAAAATAAAAACCGGAAGTGACGTCATAATTTTGCATGCGGGCAAAATCAAGCAACTTCAGGGGTGTCGACCTCTAGACCTTTGGTTTTATTGTTCATACCCCAAAAATGATTCATGTATCTGCAGTGCGATTCTGTAACCATCTCACCGTGAAAACTTAGGTGAAGTGAGCATGGAGTGAACTGTCAGTGTCATCTTACCAGATACTAGGGATTGACCAAGCATAGATTTACAATCATAATCGAGATTTTAATAATATTTTTTACCCTAATCCTATTGATATTTTTATATAATTCAAAGCTAGTATTTTAGTGGTCAAAACATTAATATTTTGTGGGGTTTTACTTACAATAAAATAGCAAAACAGAAGCGCAGTCAGAATCTCAATCCTGTTTTTTTTTATTTTTTCCCTAGTCTAGTAAGTCCTTATATAGACTGAGACGCGAGCGCGTCACGCACGAACAGTAAATAAAATTAAAACATTCACGTTTATGACAGCTAGACTGATGAAAATACGCATCGACATTGTTTGGTTATTATGAGCAATTGTAGATCGAGTCTAGTAAAGACTGCGACGATGTTCAGCGTTGTTATTAACCCAAATCTATTGAATTAGAAGAGATAACCGAGTGTGTCAAGTCATCAAGTGCTAACGGATGCCTAGCTGACGGACCATAGAATGTAATCCCACGTAGTTTGTGTGGCGTGATCACTTCACCCGATTCACGACACTAAATGTCGTAAATCGGGTGAAGTGAAGGTGAAGTGATAAGATCACGCCGCGCTTGCGCGTTAATCACTGTCATTATCACATTGCAGATTGCGTGATCACTTCACCTTCACTTCACCCGATTCATGACATTTAATGTCGTGAATCGGGTGGAGTGAAGGTGAAGTGATAAGATCACGCCGCGCTTGCGCGTTAGTCACTCATTATCACATTAGAGATTTGTTTTTACATATTTAACTTGTAAGGCGTCATGTATAAGAACATTAGGAAAATGCAATACCAACGTCAAATAAGTGCAAATATTTTATCGCTCATCGCGCGCCCGTGTTTGCACTGCACCTCTAGTAACCCTTAAATGAAGAAGTGGTTAGTGTCAACCCTGAAGTGTATGTATGGTCCCTAATAGTGCATAACGTAGTAAGTTCACTCCTTTAGAATATAAGTAAGCAGTTTACATCAATGCGCATTGTAACATAAATTCACTAGATATTCATTAAAGTACATTCTATCAAGCTGGTTGTCTAATTCTAACGACCCTTGAACCCCCAACATTTCATGGCGACCCTGCCTTAGAGTCTGCCAAGGGGCAGATTAAGCAAAGTTTTCGTTGAGCGATTTTCAAAATGTGTAAAAGTAGAAAAAGACGAGGTATTCGCTAATCAAAACGCGGCTGGTGGAGGTGTTGACGCCGAGGTGATGTTGCCATGGTTACGAGATTCGAGTGGAGTGATATATGGTACATTCCGAATTGCACTGTAATCGACTACAGCGTGCTTACACCTTGAACCTTGAATTGTTATTTTTGCTTTTCGGTTGTGTTTTTATTTTTATGCGTCATGTTTGCCGCAAATAAACGTATTTTCTTTATTTCTTTCTTGACCCCAATTCTGCTGTATGGTATTTATCTATTATTCCCCGCATAATCTTACCACGCCGTACGGTTGTCAAGCGTGGTATTTTGACAGTTCAAACCGGTTTCGGTCATTGTGTCATAGAGAATACGTTAATAGCAGATGTAGTGATTAGGTTATTAAGGAATTGACGTGGTTTCGAAGTAATGAATCATTAAGTGGTTTCGAAGTAATGAATCATTAAGCCGGAAAATGAAGTTTCATCTTACCGCCCCATTAGCCTTACTCCAGTACTATCGAAGGTATGGGAAGGGGTCGTCCTGAATAGGCTGAAACCTCATCTACAAGAAAACCAAGTTGTACCTGATCACCAATTCGTATTTCGTGAGCAACATTCCACCGTGGAACAGGTACACCGAGTCTAACGCACCATAAGACAATGCATGGAAAAGAAGGAGTATTGCTCGGCAGCATTCCTCGACGTCCAACAAGCCTTTGACCGAGTGTGGCATAAAGGACTGTTATGCAAGATAAAGTTGCTCCTGCCCCATTCATTCTACTTGCTAATGAAATCATACCTTAGTGATAGACAATTTCAAGTAAAGCTACGAGACGCTAGATCCCCTCTCGCCAGATGCCTTGCAGGGGTACCCCAGGGCTCCGTCCTGGGTCCAGTTTTATATAATATATTTACTAGCGACCTCTCTCAATGCCCTGACGTTATTGTAGCAACCTATACTGATGATGCCGCATTCCTGGCCTGTGATCAGGATGCCAACATGGCGAGCAGCATGTAGCAAAATCAACTTGACAGGACCCATGACCGGCTAAACAAATGGCGTATAAAGGCAAGTGCGCCCAAATTGCATTACATCACCTTTGCACTCAAACATGGAAATTGCGCCCCGGTCAAATTGGGTCAGGACACTCTACCACAGTCATCAAGTGTGAAGTACCTGGGATTCTACTTGGATCATAGGTTGACATGGAAGGATCACCTGAAGAAAAAAAGAACCGAAATAAACTACCGATTCAAGAACTTGCTCTGGCTACTTGGCAGACAGTCTTCACTCACCCTTAGTAACTTAGAGTTTATTGTTCCATCATAAAACCAATATGAACCTATGGGATTCAATTATGGTCTTCCGCAAGCAAATCAAACATCATGTGCATTCAAAGAAGTCAAAACAGCATCCTGAGGGTCCTGGCAGCGGCACCCTGGTACGCTCGCAACTCAGAAATCCATGAGCACCGGGAAAATCCAACGAACCTAGAAGAAGCGAAGTGCTACCTAGAGAAATACAAAGAAAGATTAACCAACCACCCAAATCCTCTCTCACATTCACTATTGATGCCAAATCATACCAAGAGGCTCAAGAAAGCTGATATTGTGCTGCCTGATTAAAGTGGAATTTGGACATTGGTCCTGATTCTATAAAAATGTGATGTATCTTTCCACACATTTGATCATAGTCAGGGATGACTGATAGCAGATATTTGTTAAAACTTCAGCTACCATCGAAAAATAACGACTTGACTTTACCTTTAAACTGGCATTTTGGGGAAAGTCTGTTAAATATATATGTTAAAAGAGATTTTATATATAACTAAACAGTACCATAAGCAAGTAACAGTACCATATATACCATACCATTCTCAATTAGTTTCATCCAGTAAGTAAAATACGTAACTTCAAACGTGTTGAAAGTTGATCTTATCCCGCATTGGAGTTTACTAATTAACTAAAAGTACAAGCAAATATGTGAGAGACGATTAGAAATAAGCTCACAACACTTGTGAACAACATTCGACATCACAGAGAGAAAAGTCGCTCAGTAAACCGGTAAAGTTCTCAAGGATAACATAATTCAATCTTATTTCGATTTTAAAAAGATCTCTTTGAAAACGTGTGAGTCAAAGTAAATCTTATTCCGCGCACAATATGAAACCAATTGTCATAGCAAGCACCTCGGTGCACGCAGCGCAATATTTCCGCAGACGCGGCACGTCGCTATCCGCGGATAAGCCGTCGCGTTCGATACTCGCCGTCGTGAGATATATCCCGCCATTCGTCTCCCGACTGCGGCGCGGCGGCGCTGTGTGCACGCTCTCAAATAAGTCGCGACTCGTTCTCCTGCTTTGAATATATATATGTAAGTACATATATATAGCAGTAAGTTTATATGGAGCTCGCAGTTTTATAGCAATTTGGATTACAACAATATTCTAAAAGAAAATCTGTTGTAAAAGGAGACTGACTACGTAACAATAATACATACTTAATACTGGCAGATAGAATATGTGTCTTATAAGTCCGTAGTTTAGTTTGACGACAACTCTGATATTTAGTTTAGAAGGCGTCACTTGTGGATGGAATGGTGCTGGTATTAAGTCGACGTCATGTATTCATAATCCCATAGTTCCGCACCGCTCACCGCCCACCGGCAGCCGGGCTCGCAGCTCGCACTCGCTTACAACAATCATTTATCTTCGTGTCACTACACGAGCACAGCTCGGCGTTCTATAATATTCGTCTGACGTAACAGTCGCAAATATTAAGAAGAAATAATAAAAAAAATGTCTCATGTTTTGGGGATCAGAAGTTCAACATTCCTCATGGACTCATCATGGACTCATCATGGACTCATCATGGATTGTTAGTTATTACGAGAGTGTGTGTGTGTGTAGCAGGGGGGCTTCGCAGTCAGCTAATAATGGACACGTCCGCGGGGAGCCGCTAATTGTCGCCGCAGAGACTTCCGTCAGCCGCCGATATATATTAACTGGTAATAATAGTAATGAGAATTACTAATGACCAATTAGCGGCTCCCCGCGGACATGTCCATTATTAGCTGACTGCGAAGCCCCCCTGCTACACACACACATACACTCTCGTAATAACTACCAATCACGGAACAGATAATAAGGTACCACTCGCTCCACGGCCCAGGGGAGGTACTAGCTACAAAGAACTGCTTGAAGTTACGCTTACTCTACCAGCTCAATGTATATGTAGATACCACCTCCTGTGGAATGTATAGGCACAGAATATTATGTGTTCCTTATTATGTGTTCCATATTATGTGTTCCTGGTAACTTTACAGTTCATTTCAACAGAAGCTTGATATAGGATAAAGAAAATATAGCAAGGCGAGCGCCTTGCTATATTTTCTTTTATCTTGACCGTAGAACAATGCCATTCCATTCCTGAAACCTTAGCAGGAATACCTCTTTATATTCCAGTTATATTGTGGTGAGTTCAGCTACATTTATCAATGGCAATATTGCGGTAGAAAACAATAAAGCGTGCACCAACTCAATAATTCCACAGGACGTGATTTTTTGAGCGTCTGCCAACGTGAGCGCCGGCGTGCCGCGTATCACGCAGTAGGCATCTGCCGAAGATCCAGTCTTCATGATGAATGTTGACGCGCCACGCATCATAAGCATCTATTGTACCAAAATATAGTATCAATATTACCTAAGTAATAGCAAACATTCGACGTCGTTTCACCACAAAAGCGACATTAATGTTTGAGTTTGTGACCGTGAGGAAGGAACCTTCTGTCCCTTCTTATTTCACGGTTTTACGACCACAGTCGCGCAACGCGTCGCTTGAAAGGAAGCCAAATATAAATGGAGGTAAGTATATTATTAATAGTTAGCCGGACCCGCCAGCGTTTATAAAGAAAATCGTTTGGGAAGCGGGGAAGCGAAATTACCGTCCGATTGAAATTCGAGTCGAGTAGGAAAATCTAGAAGAATAGCCGCCGTAATCACTACCACGAGACTTTACACTAACCGTGAAATATGTGCAGACCGGAGCGCGTCGTGCACCTACCGCATCACTGACCCCGAGCTCACTAAGTGTAGGTGTAATATGTGCCAACAGGAGCGCGTCGTGCACCTACCGCATCACTGACCCCAAACTCACTAGGTGTAATATGTGCCGACAGAAGCTCTTCGTGCACTTACCGCATGACTTCTTCTTGTTCTCCATAGGTACCTACGCTTTGGAATGGGCGGGCAACAAGCTTCATATTTCCTGACTGACCGACTTCGTGGCAATTCAAAAATGCCTGTAAATGGTTTAATTGAAATAAATGCTTTGAGTTTGAGTATGACTGACCCCGAGCTCACAAGGTGTAATGTGCCGACAGGAGTGCACCTACCGCATCACTGACCCCGAGCTCACTAGATGATAACTATAGTATTAGGACTTGTGCCGTGATTCCGTGAACAATTGTGACTTAAACGGAGCATGTTTTATAGCATATCCATAATCACTGAGCATGAAACAATGCCTCTCTCAGAAGCTACTCAGTACTTTTTAATTCGGCTTAAAAGCAGGCTTCAAGAGCGGAACAAATATAATAATGTCTAGTTGCAAGAAATATAGCAAAGTTTGGTTTCAACAGGTCTTATTCAGTTTGGCGGGAGGTGGCATAAAAGATTCGCATGGGCAGAGCGCGGGCAGCGCGTGGACCAAGGAGGCAGAGCGCGGTCAGCGCGCGGGCTAAAGGGGCGGAACGCGGGCCAAGGGGGCAGAGTGCGGGCCAAGGGAGCAGAGTGCGGGTCAAGGGGACAGAGTGTGGTCCAAGGTGGCGGAGCGCTGTCGTCCTCTACACATGGAAGCGCTGTCGTCCTCTACACATGGAAACGCTGTCGTCTTCTACACATGGAAGCGATGTCGTCCTCTACACATGGAAGCAATGTCGTCCTCTACACATGGAAGCGATGTCGTCCTCTACACATGGAAGCGCTGTCGTCCTCTACACATGGAAGCGATGTCGTCCTCTACACATGGAAGCGCTGTCGTCCTCTACACATGAAAGCGATGTCGTCCTCTACACATGGAAGCGCTGTCGTCCTCTACACATGGAAGCGATGTCGTCCTCTACACATGGAAGCGCTGTCGTCCTCTACACATGGAAGCGCTGTCGTCCTCTACACATGGAAGCGCTGTCGTCCTCTACACATGGAAGCGATGTCGTCCTCTACACATGGAAGCGCTGTCGTTCTCTACACATGGAAGCGATGTCGTCCTCTACACATGGAAGCGCTGTCGTCCTCTACACATGGAAGCGCTGTCATCCTCTACACGTGGAAGCGCTGTCGTCCTCTACACATGGAAGCGATGTCGTCCTCTACACATAGAAGCGCTGTCATCCTCTACAGTTCAAAATCACCGCGCCGAGCTCCGCGCTCAATGACAACTGTTTCATACTGAGAAAGGATACGCATTTAAAAAGGTAATCCGAGGTAAGTATGTTCATTTGCTTCAAGGCGACTGTTCACAATGTACTGTAAAGGTTGTCTCCAAAAACGCAGCCTTACATCACACAGCCTGGTAGGAACGTAACTCTGGTTACATTCGATGACTCAAGCGAGTTTTGAATTAGGTTGCCCGCCCACGTCCCATAATCGGTGACCAATTTTTGTAGGAGAAAAATAGAACGTAGGTACTGATGGCAATAGTGTTACGCATACGTCCTACAAAAAGTCGGTCAGAAATAAAATCGGTGCATCCCGACCGATGATTATCGGTAAAAAATGGAACGTTCGGAAATGTATGCGTTAACGCACACTACTGACCGACAGTCGGCCGCATGCACTTGCTAGGGAAGGACGTTGTGTCAGTGTCATTACTCAGCAATGGAGATCGACATTGAGAGTTTAATAGAAAAAGTTGAAAAGCGGTCTGTTTTATATGACACTGGATTGGCCGAGTATCACGATAGGAACAAAAAGGAAGCATTATGAAAGAAATATGCTTTTCATTAAATTTTAGTTCGGCAACGTATAGCAAAATAGCAAAAACAAGATTCGGTAAATGGATCCCATCATATTTATTCAAGGCTCAGTATTGTTCTTATTATAATTTTGTAAGAATCTGATGATGTACCTAAGTAGGTATATGCAAACGCGGACTAGCAGTTGCGGGTAGTTTTTACTTTGTTTCCATTCACATTTCTCACTACACACTTATAAAACTTCCTCTGTAAATCCACCTTCCTCCTCATATTCATAACATGATATACGTTCTCTCTGTTCATGACGTGCTGGTCCCTCGGTAGCCACAGACAAAGTGACGGACGTGTACGTTGAGTCGGTCACAAAATCGGTCATAAGAATCGGAGGAAAAATCGGCCCGATTATCGGTGCTACAAAATAGTTATTTGTGCAACAAGAGAGCAAAGTAGTTTTTTGCTGCGAGTGCTGATTTTGAATCCCGAGCAAGCGAAGGATTCAACGATTGAATCACGAGCGTAGCGAGTGATTCTAAAGTTGAATCCTGAGTGTGGCGAGGGATTCAAAGGCACGAGATGCAAAAAAACTTTGCTATCGTGTAACACACATAACTTTTCACTTCAGCAGCGAGAACACTTTAGGAGATAAAATAATAAACAGGAATAGATTGAAATAACTATTTATTGTGAATCAAAATAATTAGCATTGTAGGTAGATACCAATTCTATAAAATCTAAAAAATAAGATAGCAACACCGTCTCCGAAAAACTGCTTGCGCCCTTTGTAAGTCTCCATTCATTGAAGACATGGTATGCTTTCAGATATTTCTCGCGAGACTACTCAGGTAGGAAACTTAATTCTGCATTAATTACTTGTTGTTTTAACTCTTCCGGTGTTAAAATACTGTTCTCGTCGCTAGTTTCACTCATATTTTACGATTATTCTAATATTTTTTAACTTATTCAACTCTGTATGCCAGTCACGAAATTTTATTCCCGCTCTTTTATTTAAATTAAGGCGTGTTCGGAAATAGCACCTATGATATTTTATTATTCAAAATATATTACGTAAGTACCTAACATTTATTGAAACTAGCAGTAAATATTTACAATTTAAATATCAGTTTTATTTGCAGTAAATACTTATTTTCGTTTAAATAAAACAATAAGTTAAAAATTCAATAAATTACATTAAAAGACATTTTCATTTTCTTTTTGCAAAATTTCTTTAGTTAGTACGAAATTCCGAACGTGTTTGTCTTTGAGATCGAATTCAAAATCCGAACTTCGAAAGGGCTGGTCTTTGTCTCTCTCTCTTTCTAATGGCGGGAAAGAGATAGAGTGTGAATGTTTCGAATTGTATGATTAACCCAAAGTATAATAAAAAAAATAAATAAAAAGTTACTTTGTCTCACTCAGTGAGCAAAATCGCATTTTGCTCACTGATTTCACGCAGCAAAACCTACTTGTTTGAGCTACTGAAGTGAAAAGTCTATTTTCAAAACTAAGGCGCCCGCCTTAGTTTTGAAAATAGAATATTTGACGTTTGTTTACAAGAAATGACAGATAATTGATAGGTCCGTAACAGTGAACACGTCCTCTTGAAATAAATATCGAAACTACACTAGTTTAGTCAGATATTTAGTTAATTACTAGCCTTTTAACTAAACGGCGCCATTCAACTAGCGGCCAGAATGATATTCAGTCAATGCGTCTATTTTATATAATAGGGTGAAAATGTAAGGGAAAAATGGATCTAAATTTAAAAAGACAATCATTGTAACGTTGTGGTCAAAGTTCTCAACGGGAAATAGTCGACTGATGCTAAATGTTTTACAATTAGTAAG
Organism: Luperina nickerlii; assembly: GCA_963855955.1. Classification (NCBI taxonomy): domain Eukaryota; kingdom Metazoa; phylum Arthropoda; class Insecta; order Lepidoptera; family Noctuidae; genus Luperina; species Luperina nickerlii. The sequence continues at coordinate 467,143 of OY979665.1, forward strand.
TTGCATGTCACATCACTAGAATCGTGGCACAATACTAATTTTCTAAGAACACTCGGCCATTTCCACATCCACTTGCTTAGCTAGGAGGAGTGATTCCCTGACCCTCAAGATACTGTGTACCCCAAATCTAGGTTGAGTTCCTCATTAATTTGGTAAGTATACCAGACCCTCTGCATTGGATAACCGTTGTTATTATCTATCTACTTATGTAGTATCTGATTTCGCGGCTATCAATGTCAGACCTCGTGGCTGTTATTATCTATTTACTTATGTAGTATCTCATTGCGCGGCTGTCAATGTCAGACCGTGCGGCTGTTATTATCTATATCTACTTATGTAAAATCTGATTGCGCGGATGTCAGACCGCGTGTCTGTTATTATCTATTTACTTATGTAGTATCTCATTGCGCGGCTGTCAATGTCAGACCGCGCGGCTGTTATTATCTATATCTACTTATGTAAAATCTGATTGCGCGGATGTCAGACCGCGTGTCTGTTATTATCTATTTACTTATGTAGTATCTCATTGCGCGGCTGTCAATGTCAGACCGCGCGGCTGTTATTATCTATATCTACTTATGTAAAATCTGATTGCGCGGATGTCAGACCGCGTGTCTGTTATTATCTATTTACTTATGTAGTATCTCATTGCGCGGCTGTCAATGTCAGACCGCGCGGCTGTTATTATCTATATCTACTTATGTAAAATCTGATTGCGCGGATGTCAGACCGCGTGTCTGTTATTATCTATTTACTTATGTAGTATCTCATTGCGCGGCTGTCAATGTCAGACCGCGCGGCTGTTATTATCTATATCTACTTATGTAAAATCTGATTGCGCGGATGTCAGACCGCGTGTCTGTTATTATCTATTTACTTATGTAGTATCTCATTGCGCGGCTGTCAATGTCAGACCGCGCGGCTGTTATTATCTATATCTACTTATGTAAAATCTGATTGCGCGGATGTCAGACCGCGTGTCTGTTATTATCTATTTACTTATGTAGTATCTCATTGCGCGGCTGTCAATGTCAGACCGCGCGGCTGTTATTATCTATATCTACTTATGTAAAATCTGATTGCGCGGATGTCAGACCGCGTGTCTGTTATTATCTATTTACTTATGTAGTATCTCATTGCGCGGCTGTCAATGTCAGACCGCGCGGCTGTTATTATCTATATCTACTTATGTAAAATCTGATTGCGCGGATGTCAGACCGCGTGTCTGTTATTATCTATTTACTTATGTAGTATCTCATTGCGCGGCTGTCAATGTCAGACCGCGCGGCTGTTATTATCTATATCTACTTATGTAAAATCTGATTGCGCGGATGTCAGACCGCGTGTCTGTTATTATCTATTTACTTATGTAGTATCTCATTGCGCGGCTGTCAATGTCAGACCGCGCGGCTGTTATTATCTATATCTACTTATGTAAAATCTGATTGCGCGGATGTCAGACCGCGTGTCTGTTATTATCTATTTACTTATGTAGTATCTCATTGCGCGGCTGTCAATGTCAGACCGCGCGGCTGTTATTATCTATATCTACTTATGTAAAATCTGATTGCGCGGATGTCAGACCGCGTGTCTGTTATTATCTATTTACTTATGTAGTATCTCATTGCGCGGCTGTCAATGTCAGACCGCGCGGCTGTTATTATCTATATCTACTTATGTAAAATCTGATTGCGCGGATGTCAGACCGCGTGTCTGTTATTATCTATTTACTTATGTAGTATCTCATTGCGCGGCTGTCAATGTCAGACCGCGCGGCTGTTATTATCTATATCTACTTATGTAAAATCTGATTGCGCGGATGTCAGACCGCGTGTCTATTATTATCTATTTACTTATGAAGTATCTCATTGCGCGGCTGTCAATGTCAGACCGCGCGGCTGTTATTATCTATATTTACTTATGCAGTAGATATCCGATTGCGCGGATATCAATAGCAGACCGCGCAGCTGTTATTATCTAACTACTTATGTAGTATCTGATTGCGCGGCTGTCGATGTCAGACCGCGCGGCTGTTATTATCTATATTTACTTATGCAGTAGATATCTGAGGGGCAATTCTACTAATTTTAACAACGTTCACAGTCTGATCTCAGTCTCAATCTGTCAAAAAATACTTCAAATTTCCCTACATTTTGACAAGTTTTTGACATTTCTTTGTCGCTGAGATGAGACTGCGACTAGATTTTGAACGTTTTAAATTACGAGAATTGGCCTTCTGATTGCGCGGATGTCAATAGCAGACCGCACAGCTGTAATTATCTCACTACTTATGTAGTATCTGATTGCGCGGCCGTTGGTTGTCCAGTGCATGGGAGACGGAAATGTGTATGTATTGCTGCTGCCTCCGGGCTGTGCAAGACCTCACTGTATAATAAAAGCTATATAGCAAGCCAGCTGCTAAGATCATTGTTTATCTTGTGTTTAAGGCCTAGCGCGCACCACGATTTTTCATCGTGCGATAATTTTGTCACAGGAATGCTACATATGAGTTAGTAAGTAGGTAGTGCGCGCACATTCGATTTAGTATCACAACGATCTTTAAATTGTGAGAACAAGCGTGCACCACGATTTTACTTTTTGCGACACGATTTTAGAATCACGCTGTGAAATATCGTAGTAAGTACAGTGCAGTCATTACTCAGTCTCACCATGGATGCGGTACAAGTTGCTTGTTCGATACTTCGGAGGGAAAGAAGAAAATCATCCTTTTAAAGCGGAGAGATTTATTAAGGGTTTCGTTTATCAGAAACACAATGATCTTCGGCTATATCCCAAAAAAATCTATGACTATTATACACAGTCTGGCCATAAATACTGTTACAATTAAAAATAAGAAAGATATTACATTAGAATTTAGAATCTGTCATTTTTATACGATTGTTCGTTGAGGTTTCTAATTTTGGCGCCAATACATTGTACAATATTTTGCGATATTAAAATGGAGTGGGGTGATAAAGAGAACCGAATCGCTGTGATTGCATTACACAAAGTTGGTATGGAGCCAAATGCAGTTTTTAAAACTCTCCATACGCTTGATATTAGTCAAATGTACCGGGTTGTGTACTGGGCTATTAATAGGTACAATGAGACCTCTTCTGTTTGCGACAGAAAAAGATCTGGCCGTCCACGTAGTGTTCGTACGAAAAAGGTGGTCAAAGCAATAAGGGAAAGAATTCGAAGAAATCCTGTCCGAAAGCAGAAGAGCACCCAGAACCATGTCGCGTATTTTAAAAGATGACTTAGGACTTGCAGCCTATAAGAGACGCACTGGTCACTTTTTTTAATTGATAAATTAAAAAATAATAGGGTGGTAAAATCGAAACAACTACTGAAGCGGTACGCTAAGGGAGGACACAGAAAAATTTTGTTTACGGATGAGAAAATCTTTACAATTGAGCAACATTTTAACAAACAAAATGACCGTATTTATGCTCAAAGCTCTAAGGAAGCTTCGCAATTAGTCGACAGAGTACAACGTGGGCATTATCCGACTTCAGTGACAGTTTGGTGGGGTGTTAGCTATGAAGGAGTGACTGAGCCATATTTTTGTGAAAAAGGTATCAAAACATCGGCACAAGTGTATCAAGATACCATTCTTGAGAAGGTAGTTAAGCCCCTGAACAACACTATGTTCAATAACCAAGTATGGTCCTTCCAACAAGACTCGGCGCCGGGTCATAAACGTTCACTTCCAACCAAGACTGCGTGGACCGACCACGCAGTCTTCGTTGGAAGTGAACGTTGGACTTCATCAGAGCTGAAGACTGGCCGTCGCCGTCGTCTAGTCCCGATCTTAATCCGCTGGATTATGATTTACAGTCAGTTTTAGAGAGTACGGCTTGCTCTTAACGCCATGATAATTTGGAGTACCTAAAACAATCCATACGATTGGCAGTGAAGAATTTTCCCATGGAAAGAGTCCGTGCTTCTATTGATAACTGGCCTCAACGTTTAAAAGACTGTATTGCAGCCAATGGAGACCACTTCGAATAAGCTTTTTATATTTTAAATTGTTTTATATTTATGTATTAAACTAACACACTGTAAAATAAAATATTATTTGCAATAAAAAAATCTTTTTTTTTTTCGTGACAATATTTATGGCAAGACTAGGTAGAATGAAAATTCAAACATTTAACAGATTACTGAGAATGTTCCACGTCTAGCCTCGTTTCGTAATAGACTCCAGTGGACATGTTTATTTTAGAAAGAACGGAATACGAATGGGCGCCGGCCGGCCATACGCTGCAGTTTACTTTCACGATTACCTATCGTGTCGTGTACGTTACCCCAGCAAGAAAGTGTCTCCTAGAGTTATAGGAGTAGAACGTATAATTGGTGCCTTATCTGCTGTAAATGTGCATAAACATAAAAAATGTGTGCCCCCTGTCGTTTTGGAAAAAAACGAAAAAAACGATTCCTGCTGGGGTAACGTTTTTCTAGCACGAAAATTCTAAACGAATGATCGGAGAGAGAAAAATTGTGCATGGCCAGAGAGCTTATATGTGTGCCAAAATGTGCCCCCAAAAATAAAATCTGTGCCCCTTCAGGTTTTCGAGATATTGCATTTCCTGCTGGAGTAACGTTTTGATGAATCGTATATCTCTACAACCATTGCATGTGCCCCTGTAGAATAAACATATACGAGTAGCTCTTAATGTGTGCCCCTTAGTGCCCCAATTAGATTTAAGAAAATATTTATAGTTTTCAAGTTATAGCGGTCTTATGAAAACCCGAAAAAACATCGCAGTGCCTAAATTAGACAAGAAACAAGTTCGCTGAAAACTGTATTCGGTCCTTCTTGACGCTAATAATAACCATACAAAGTTTCAACACTGTTCATGCATGCATTTTTGAATAATCTTGCTAAAAGTCAAAACGATGGTGTCATAACTTTGACGGCAAAATACAAGGAACCGGCTCAATCCGAGATGTGTAGGTGTAAACCAAAATCATGTGCCTTTAGTCCAAAATATATGGTAAAAATATTCAGCTTGGAATGTTTCGCATTAAGTAAATATAAACAAAAAACCAAAATAATATGTAAACAACGGATGGTTATCCGACCAAATTCCAATGACTACTAAAAAGCGACTGATTCATACATATCGATGACCTTCTTTATTGGACGCATTATACCTGAGCTGTCCGTACAGCCGCGTTCAAAAGTTTTGGGGGCTAATTAAAAAATATATTAAATGCACCTTGTGACTATAATAAATGAAACAGCTTGTTGATGTGGAAATTATTATTTTTATTCCCTTAATTTTAATTCTTAAAGTAATTATTGCATCAAATCACAGATCAAAGTTCCTACCTATAAATATTAGAAATTATTTGCACGTTGTGTAGTCATTATTATTTAAATCACAGATCAGTTTTTCATCTAAGACTAACATATAATTAGTAAATTCGCATCACAAAAATCACAGAATCAAATATCAAATAATATTCTCATTAAAATAATATTCTAATCATCATACAACCTAGCACTGGCATGCAAATTGCAAAAAACGTAAGAAAATTTGTATTTCGCGGGCTACCCTGGAGCATTCATCATAACCCTGTACAATTTTGTCTATTCTACAAACGATTATATTAAAGCTGATTATGTAGTGTCACATAATTTCGATTTGATGGCGTTTTAGATATATAAGTGTCATTCCACAGTCAGGTGATAATGTTGTTAAGTATATGGGATAAATATGTTTATTTATAGCCAAATACCATCAGATAATTTGTGCAAATTCGTTGTTTACAGTTATATCTTTATGCGGTTTACTATACTAACACACTTTATCTGAATCTATGTATAAGCAAATTACTCGTAAGAACATTATTTATCTGTGATTTAAAATTTAATATTTTTACTACTTAATACTGATCTGTGATTTTTTGTGATGCGAATTTACTAATTATATGTTAGACTTAGATGAAAAACTGATCTGTGTGATATTTTTAAAAAAGCGAATTACTATCAATGTGTTAATTATTTATATGACATGTATATATTTAAAAGATACGTTATTTAATATTCTACCATTTTTTAATAATGGTTAAGGTACTTCGATTAAAACTTCATTTTATGGAAAAAAAAATGAAGCATAGACGGAAATCATATATAATTATAAATTAACTTTTAATTTGTGAGTAAAAACTGAAAACAATAGAAAAATCATTTAATTTGTGTTTATAGACTTAAAGTTAGTAATCTGAGACAGCGCCCATGATGGTCATAACACATCGGCAACGATTCGGCATGCTCAGAACAAGGTTGTCAATGTCTTGCTGCGGAATATTGTCCCATGTCCTTCTGAGGTGCGCAAAAAGTTGATCTTCTGTAGCCAGATTTTCATGAACTTTCTTCAGAGCTTTTTAGCAGCATATCCCATGCATGCTCAATGGGATTTACATCTGGCGATTGAGCAGGCCAGTCTAAGGCCCTAACATTGTGTGTATGTAACCAAGCTGCTACCATTCTCGTCGTGTGTGCCCGGGCATTGTCGTGCATGAGCAGGAAATCTTGCCCCAATTGTGTTCTGTGGGGCAAGATTACGGGCCCCAGCACCTGTTGGACGTATCGTTCTGCCGTCATATTGCCCCGCAGCCAAACGAGATCCGTCCGTCCTCCAAGACGAATTCCTGCCCAAACCAAAATTGTTCCTCCTTGGTATGGGTGAACTTCCTGAGGGTTCTGAAGACGGCTCCATCGTCCAGGAACTCGCCAAACACGCGTCCTTCGTGAATCTGGATGGAAGCCGAACCTGGATTCATCCGTGAACAGCACATTGGACCATTGCTCACGGCCCCAGTCCACGTGGTTTCGAACCCATTCTAATCGTCGTCCACGATTGCCTCTCCGTAAAGGTGGGAGCCGGAGTGGTCTACGAGAGCGTAGATTGCTTTCATGCAGTCGTCTTCTTACAGTTTGGTCACTCACAAGCACTTGGTGTTCCACTCGCAGCCTTTGGACCAATTAAGTCGCCGTTGCATTTGGTTGAGCTCGCGCAGTAATTTGCAAAAATCGGTCTTGTCTGGGGGTAGTGATGCGACTTGGCCCCCAGTGCCTCTCCGCTACTTCACCTGTGGCACAATAGCGTGTCCACAATCTTGAAATTACATTTTGGTGGGTCCCTATGACCTCAGCAACATTACGCTGAACAGACCCAGCTTCCAGCATTCCCACAGCTCGCAACATCTCCGCCCTCGTCAAATGTTGGCGTTGCATGGCTACAATACTCAATTTTAACTTTATCTTTCGTTTAAAAATGAAAAAAAACTGTAACTAAACGTAATTCGTATTGTTTTCTAAATTTCGCACAAATGAAAATTCCCTCTCCTACACATCAAGACATTTTTGTGCCACCGAAACAAAAAAAATTTCAGAAATTTGAATTTGGAATTAGTCTGAGATAAATTACAAACAAATCGGTGTATAAAAGATTCCAATGCGGCCAGTACTTTTCGAGTTATTTAATTGAGTATGAAATATCCTTAGACCGTGTTGATGTGTGTAATTTCTAATATTTATAGGTAGGAACTTTGATCTGTGATTTGATGCAATAATTACTTTAAGAATTAAAATTAAGGGAATAAAAATAATAATTTCCACATCAACAAGCTGTTTAATTTATTATAGTCACAAGGTGCATTTAATATATTTTTTAATTAGCCCCCAAAACTTTTGAACGCGACTGTACGGACAACAGCTTAGGTATACTACGTCCAATAAAGAAGGTCATCGATATGTATGAATCAGTCGCTTTTTAGTAGTCATTGGAATTTGGTCGGATAACCAGCCGTTGTTAACATATTTTGGTTTTTTGTTTATATTTACTTAATGCGAAACATTCCAAGCTGAATATTTTCACCATATATTTTTGACTAAAGGCACATGATTTTGGTTTACACCTACACATCTGGGATTAAGCCGGTTCCTTGTATTTTGCCGTCAAAGTTATGACACCATCGTTTTGACTTTTAGCAAGATTATTCAAAAACGCATGCATGAACAGTTTTGAAACTTTGTATGGTTATTATTAGCGTCAAGAAGGACCGAATACAGTTTTCAGCGAACTTGTTTCTTGTCTAATTTAGGCGCTGCGATGTTTTTTCGGGTTTTCATAAAACCGCTATAACTTGAAAACTATAAATATAATATATACGTTTAGAATTTTCCTGCTAGAAAAACGTTACCCCAGCAGGAATCGTTTTTTCCGTTTTTTTCCAAAAACGACAGGGGGCACACATTTTTTATGTGCATTTACAGCATTTAAGCACATTTACAGCAGATAAGGCACCAATTATACGTTCTACTCCTATAATTCTAGGAGACACTTTCTTGCTGGGGTAACGTACATACACGCGAGCAAACGCAGCATATTGTGACAAATCACAATTTTAAAATCGCTGTAATTTATTACTCGAATGTGCGCGCTCTGACTAACTCACACTTTGTATTCCTTCGACAAAATTATCGCATGATAAAAAATCGTGGTGCGCGCTATGCCTCACCTCATATCATCGGTCATTGTGCCACGCATGTCTTTGCAAAATCTCTGCCAGTAAACTGCTGCGATGTGTTGAGCTTCCCCATATCCTGTTCCCTACACCGTTCCTTTGTCGTGGAAGGGGGAATGAGGCTGGACACCGCACGTGGCTTGCTGCTTTCGCACCCTAGTGACATGCGCGCCCTATCGCGCCTTCCAGGGTCCTACGGCCAGGCTTCTACGGCCAAGCTTTATGTCCTGGCTGAGGGCAGGTCCTCTAAAATCGCTACACGCGTAGCTGAACTGCGCGCTGCATGCGTAGCTAAACTGTGCGCTGCACGTACAACTGGTCCGCGCGCTACCGGCGACCTGCTGCCGCCGCTGTCAGTGGCCTGACCGGGCTTCTGCACCTGTGCCGGCAAGCCCTGCTCCCCGGTGTCCAAGCTTCTGCGTTCCGTGAACCTAGAATGGTAATTTTCCTTTCTTACACATGCTGGACGATAAGTGGGTCCTTACCCGCGACCTGGCCTACTACTACCTACCTACTGTAAATAATTACACGTATGAACCTCGTCTCTGTATTTCTTTTAACTCTAATCTATCATCTAACCTACCCGCGAAGCCCCAGCCGTTACAGGGGCGCCCAACTTTTACAAGCCTACCAACCTACCTGAGCACACACTCGCTAAACATCTTAGCGGTATAGTTTATTCTTGATTTTTTTTTTAATGTTACAACTACTTCTGTGTTAACTTCCTGATGTGTAACTTAAACAAAATTGTAACGTCGCACGTTACATTTTGCACAATTAAACACATAATAACTTAATTAACAACAAAAACACAGCAACATACCAATGTTTACATCATTCAACTGTCAAACAAACGCAGACGTCAAAATATGACAACCACAGAATATTACAAGTACCTAGTGCGGTAGTAAATAGTGATTACTAAAAGCACAAAATGTTCAGCTATCGGCGCGCGAGTGAGAATTTATCTATGCGCTCGCGCATGTCCCATCTCTATCCAACGCGTCTTTCGTTCGTCATTAGGAATTTTGGTTTTTCCCGAAGCGGTCACACGTCTCACCAGATAATTGATATCAGTGATTTCACACGTGTCTTAACTCGCCATTATCCGGGCTTAAAAACAACTACCTAATCTACGAAATTCTCCGCCATCGAGCAATTAAATTCGGTGTCTTTGAAACCCCATACTGGGTAAGTGTTGGATAGCATTTTCATGCGTATATTTTGTGTTCTTTTTTTCTTGCAGGTTAACTTGGCATGTATGCTTATTTTATCTGAATTTATTATACGCTAAATCATGTATTTCATTTTTAATCTAAGGCCTTCAGCTTAATGCATTTTGACTTTTCGTGCTTCACACTCAAAATGTATTGCATCATGCCTTTTTTCACTCTTCCCATTATTGTAAACTCCGTCTGATTGTGACAATCCACCATCACCTTCATTAGCGCACTGTATTGCTACTCGCTCTGCTTAGCTTGGTGTCGCAATCAGCGGAGTTGATCAATGGTCATCTCGTGACACGCTGGACGTCATGTTCCAGGGTCCAAAGTTCCGGTTAGGGAACACCTCAAGCTCACGGCCGCACATCTGGAGCTACGCGGCTGGTTCCGTCGTGTCTCGTGCGTGCTGTAACGTCCAGGCATCGGACGTCCCATTTGTTGGCCATCTTGCCAAGTGGGCCGAGCTGACTTACGAAGGTCGGCGCAAACACCTGTCGACCGGCACCCCTGCGCATCCAGCGTGGCACCTCGCTGCGGTCATCGCCACGCCAGCTATCAGGGCAGTACAGCGCTACCCACGGGGGGGAGACTCTGGGAAAATTGTGACCTGTAGACCTACCCACACCTTTTTATTTAAATATATTTTTATGTTGACAAGGTTGCGTGGTCTTATTTTAATATAACCTGCGCCACGCACACCCCTTTTCGTCACAAAATGTAAAAACTTAAACTTGTTAAGTGTAATGAAAATTATTCTAAACTAGCAGAGCCCCGCGGTTTCACCCGCGTAAGTTTTGATCCCATGGGAATATCGACATAAAAAGTATCCTATGTGTTAATCCAGGAAATGGTCTATCTATGTACCATTTTTTACCCGACTGCGCCAGAAGGAGGGTTATGTTTTTCGAGAGTATGTATGTATGTATGTATGTATGTATAATTGTTTGGCACGCTCTGCAGCCTGAACACCTCGATGGATTTTAGCTTGAGAGGTGTCGTTAGATTCTTATTTATTGTGATTGTGACACTGGGTATATCAAAATAAAAAAAAACAAAATGGCGGACTTTTGGCGCCGAATTTAAATGTTTAGCTCGCTCTGCGGCCTGAACGGCTCGATGGATTTTAGTTTTCGAGGTGTCGTAAGATTAGTATTTACTGTGAGAGTGACACTGGGTATATCAAAATAAAAAAAAACAAAATGGCGGACTTTTGGCGCCGAATTCAAATGTTTAGCACGCTCTGCGGCCTGAACGGCTCGATGGATTTTAGTTTGCGAGGTGTCGTTAGATTCGTAATTACTGTAAAATTGATATCGTAATAAAAACCGGCCAAGTGCGAGTCGGACTCGCGCACCGAGGGTTCCGTACAAACCTGCAAGGTTTACAAAGTTCGTTCATTACGACAATCGAGTCATAACTATGGTATTTTTATTGCATATGAATTTCAACTTGATAGCTCTACGCGTTCATGAGGAAAAAAGTAATAAGTTTATATTTATTAAAAAATAAATATATATTTTGTAACTAGCCTCTGCCCGCGACTTCGTCCGCGTGAAATTTCTTGCTCCCCCAACCCATCGCATCGCATCACCCGCCCGCGCTATCACATCGTTTTCTCTTAGCATTCTTCCTGACCTTTTTCTTATTGCTCAGCTCCAAAGAGTCCTGGCGTGATTAAGCTTTCCACATGGATTGGACAATCTAATGCAAAAATAATTGATAATTCCAGAGATTAGCGTGTTCAAACAAACAAACAACAGTTTGTTTTTCTGTTCTGTTAACTGCTAAAGGTAACTTTATTTAATAATAGCTGTGCCCCGCCGTTTCACCCGCGGTAATTTCAGGAAAAAACCTACTAAAAACTTGTTGACAAAAAAAAAACAACCGACTTCCAAAAGAATACAAAGTGAAAAAGTAACTTTAATTTCGGAAGTCAGTGTCGTTGGTTCTGTATTTTCATTTTTTGACACCGACTTTCGAAATTAAAGTTATTTTTCACTTTGTAGTATTTTTTTGGAAGTCGGTTGTTTTTTTTTTATTTTCAAGTTTTTTTTTTCACTTTTTAGTTGTACCTGCCTACCCCAAACAAATTCATATAACATTACTTGGTATTTGAATATCAGTGACAGGAAGCTATTGAACACATCTGCCTACCCCTTTCAAAGGTACAGGCGTAATGTTATGTTGTGTGATTGCGTAAACAATGCATACATATGCTATAGCAGCAATCGCGGTTGATTTGCTGGCATTTATTGAAGAGTTCCGTCGTCTGTCTCCGAAACTCATCATCAGATCTTTATGAAATTTAAATTGGTCCTATTTAAATTTCATAAAGATCTGATGATGAGTTTCGGAGTAAAAATATTTCCGGAATAAAAATATTTCGAACAAAAAAATTTTTGCAAATCCGTCTGTCTATACATATTATATGAGGGAGTTATGCCCGAATATACATAAAAAATAAAAAATAGAAACATCCGAATTAAGAACCTCCTCCTTTTTTGAAGTCGGTTAAAAATATATTCCAAAAAATATATTCCATTACTTTAAGATATTACTTAAGATTATTACTTATACATGTAAACTATGCGACTATATTACTTGTAAACTATGCAACTCCTAAGATATTCATTGAAATCAAATGATGTCAAGGGCAATTTTATTCAACATTAAATACTTGTGATGAATAACGTATTTATTTTGATAAGGATTAATATCATGTTTATAAAGAAAACCTTCGCAAATAATGCATTAGTTTAGAAGAAATTTGATTACCATAAAAAAGGTTGTAGTGAGTAAACCTTAAAAGATAGACATATGCTGTCGCGGACTTTTTTTTAGAACTTTTAAAGGGAAACAATTCCGTCATACATGATTTTTGCGTAACTTTAACCGTTTACGCAGCGTACGCAACGAAAGCTCTCAAAAGGAATATTTTTTTCCCGTTTTTGCATCATTTTTCATTGATGCTCCGCTCCTATTGGTCGTAGCGTGATGTTATATAGCCTATAGCCTTCCTCGATAAATGGACTATCCAACACAAAAATATTTTTTCAATTCGAACCAGTAGTTCCTGAGATTAGCGCGTTCAAACAAACAAACAAACAAACAAACAAACAAACTCTTCAGCTTTATTATATTAGTATAGATGTAACTAAAAATTTAAGGTTTTCGGAATTTTTCCTTTATGTGTGCTATAAAACGTTGCTTCATGCCAAATTTCAAGATTCTAGGTCGACTGGAAGTACCCTTTAGGTTTTGATTCCCTTGCGAGTACTTGCGAGTTTCAAAATATGCAGCTTAAATTGCTGTTTCTTTTGATTGCGTTGACATAGAAGTTTGATTTTGTTACAGCTTAAAGGTATTATAGACCTGAGTATTTGGTATGAATTTCAATTTAATACCTCTACGCGTTTATGAGGAAATGGGTAGTAAGTTTAAAATTATTAAAAAAAAAATATATTATGTGATGTAACTAAAAATTTATGGTTTTCGTAATTTTTCCTTTATCTATGCTATAAGACGTTGCTTCGTACCAAATTTCAAGATTCTGAGTTCACGGGAAGCACCCTGTAGGTTTTGATTCCCTTGCAAGTGTCGAAAATTTGCGGCATAAACGGCTGTATCTTTTGATTGCGTTGGCTTAGAAGTTTGATTTTTTCACAGCTTCAAGGGACAGTAGACCTGAGTAATTGATATAAATTTCAGCTTCATACCTCCACACGCGTTCCTGAGAAAAAGGGTCTTGACAGACGGACGGACGGACGGACAACAAAGTGATCCTATAAGGGTTCCGTTTTTTCCTTTTGAGGTACGGAACCCTAAAAAAGGCGGATTTTTGGCGCCATATTCAAATGTTCGGCACGTTTTGCGGACAGAACGGCTCAATGAATTTTAGCTTCAAAGGTGTCGTTAGATTCATATCAATTGTGAAAGTGACACCGGGTATAAATTTTGAATCAAAACACAATATAAGCTGGGAGTACCTCCACGCGGTGAAGGCGGTAACAGTTTAACTGGGTAAGACTCCCATAATTAAATATCAATACTTTCGGGCTTATGTTGTTGTCATTGTGTACCTTTTGATATCCACCTCCTATTTGGCACGGTAGCCTATGTTTTATGTTTTTAAAGTGTATGTATGTATGTATATTTCTTTGGCACGCTCTGTAGCCTAAACACCTTGATCGATTTCAGCTTGAGAGGTGCTGATAGATTCGTCTTAATTGTGAGAGTGACACTGGGAATATCAAATTTGAAAAAAAAATGGCTGATTTATGGCGCCATATTATGTTTTCAAATATTTTTTTTCTTGAAACCTATCGATTGGGGTATCAAAATGAAGGATTTTAAAAAGTGATTACAAAAATACAATGTGTTTCAGAGGGGTGTGACCAAACTTGGGGGTGTGGTACAGGCCATCAAACTGAACAACTTTTTCCCGGGGACAAACACAGTAATCGTGAAAAAAAAATCAGTCGTCCCATACATTTGGTCAAGAAGGTATTGAAGTTTTGTATGGGACGACTGATTTTCACGATTACTGTGTTTGTCCCCGGGAAAAAGTTGTTCAGTTTGATGGCCTGTACCACACCCCCAAGTTTGGTCACACCCCTCTGAAACACATTGTATATACAACTTATATGATTAAAAGTAATCCGAAGTGACAAATCATAAAAAACACGTACTAAGAACTAAATCGTCTGCGATATTACAATATATTATAAAAATAAAAATAAAACACGCCCTTCGGAGTCCCCCAAGGAAGTATTCTAGGGCCTACATTATTTCTGATATACATAAACGATCTTTACAATCTAAGTCTAGATCATGGTTAAATTTTATTTTTTTTTTAAACGTTGCCCCACACTAGGAATTTCTCCTGTATCGTGGGTGCGTTTGCAAACATTTAAATTCACATACACAAACAGCCAGACCCGGAACAACTACCTGTAGGATTGTTTCTTATGCTGACGACACTGCCCTTCTATTTTCGGCTGACACAGAAAAAAACGTCTACAAAGGACCATGCAAAAAATCGTCCCATACCACCAACAGACTTCAAACGTATCTCAATTAATTCATCTTGGCATCATGATCATTTTTTATTATGACGACATCACCGTAAGTCATGGGAGTGTCGCGCAAAAAAATAATTTTTGTACACACTTTTTGGTACAGTTAATTGTAAAAAAATGTACAGGAACACTATTTAACTATAAAAACTATTGATAGTGTACAGCCGTGAGATGCGCAGAAAAAAAATCGATCTTATCTTCCCGCACCCTCCCCCTCCCTTGCTCTGCTAATTACCTGCGCGCGCGCACCTCGTGCCTCAGTCGTGGCTAGTACGTTCTGCTGCGTTAACGTTGTTTATCTGTGCGATATCGGCTTGTTTGCGACTATTACTGACCCCTGCTTGTTTATTTGGACCTTTTGATTACTTTTCGATTACGCTGGTTTCGATTACCACATTTATTGGACTGTGATTTTTACAACTATGGAGACTGGACGCCGATGTGTAATGTGCCCAAGATCAGTTTTAAGACAGAGGCGACACATATTACGAGATACTTTGCTTCAAAGTAGTCCTGAGTTAGTGGCCTACATATCGCAAAATGGATTGACACAAGTAAGTCATTATAAAACAATCATTAGAATATCGATAACTATTAAATACATATATTAAGTAAGCAGACTTAGAATATACAAGCAAAGCATTTTTATGATGCTTTTTGTTACATTTATGAAGTACATACTTCAATATAATAATATATATATAAAATATTGATAACTAAATAACATATTTCCTATTCAGGTATTATTCAATAACGTCATGGCAGTATGTCATAGATGCTGGCAGAGAGTCAATAATGCCGTACAACCACAACGCCGTGAGGATGCTCCTGTCGTCGAAATTCCAAGACCAGAGCCCCAAATAGATGCTGACAATCAAGAACCCCCCAATGTTGCAGAAGCTCAAGATCGACAGGCCAGTCCAGAGGATACACGTGAATTCTATGTTCCTGATTACGTGAGAGCACCAAATACTTCAAACGCCTGTATGTATAGGCAATGTAGACATGAAAATCTAAGAGATGACCTGTGTCAATCAAGCTACATCTAGTTTGCCATTACTGATTATATATTTCACCAAGTTCGCGAATATGCGAAGAACATTTAAGTAACAATGACTTTGAGGAGTCACTGGATAATGTAAACGTTACACATTATTTTAACACTTCCTTTTTTAGTGACATGTCGAATATGTTAATAGAAGCAATCAGTAAAGATCAAGATTTGATTTTGAATCATAAAATGTTTAGTTGAACAATTATTGTTTATTGTAAAATGTCTAAAAAAGTAATTAAAAAAATACACCCTTTTTAAGTATTTTTTTTTTAATTACCCCATATATTTACGGACTAAAAATTGTTATTTGTGTTTTTATGAGACTTCATAATAATATTGAAACAAGTCCCATGTCTGTTGGTGGGTTGGGACAGCGCCCATACAATCTTTTGCATGGTCCTTTGCGCAACACGGATTTAATATTGTTAATAAATGGCTTCAACTTAATTCACTAACACTAAATGCAGACAAGACAAATTATATTAAGTTTTCGATGCGCAATCAAACATCAACTGGCACTACCTCGTCATTATATGCTCATTACTGCAAAATTCCAACAAATAACCAATGTGTTTGTCCTAAAATTAAAATGGCAAATACAACAAAATACCTTGGTGTTATAATAGATGACACACTTTCGTTTAAACAACATATAGAAGCTTTAAATAATAGAATTCGCAAGTTGATATTTGTTTTTAAAAAGTTACGGTGTATTGCTGACACAAAATTAGTAAGACAAGTTTACTTTGCTCTATGTCAATCAATTTTAACTATTGTATTACCTCATGGGGTGGAGCAGGTAAAACAATGTTACTAACCATCGAGAGAGCTCAGAGGGCGATCTATCGCATACGTATGCATTGTCAGAATTGTTTACGCAATTACACAACATAACATCACGCCTGTACCCTTTAAAGTTTAAAGGGTTAGGCAGATGTGTTCAATAGCTTTCTGTCACTGATATTCACATAGCAAGTACCTAGTATTATATGAATTTGTCTGGGGTAGGTAGGTACAACTAAAGGGTGGAAAAAATACTTTTTTACAAAAAAATAACAACAGACTTCCAAAAAAACACTACAAAGTGAAAAATAACTTTAATTTCGAAAGTCGGTGTCAAAAAACGAAAATACAGAACCAACGAGACCGAAATTAAAGTTATTTTTCACTTTGTAGTGTTTTTTTGGAAGTCGGTTGTTTTTTTTTGTAAAAACGTTTTTATTTACTTACGCTTTTTAATAATTGTTATGACAAATCATTTAGTTTACTGCTCAGTTTTTACTGCCGGACTTATTAATAAACATGGGTTTATTAATAAGTCGCCGTTTAGTTAAAAGACTAGGCAGTTAACTGAAAGGCACATTAAGCTAGTCGGCTGCAAGATATATATTGCTTCTTATTTTTGTATGTAACGCCTGCCCCAAATAAGATTCCGCTACCGTTAGCACCCCGGTGCTAACATTGTTATGGAGGCGCGGGGTGCAGGTGCTAACAGTAGGTACCTACGAGAAGTTTCAGACACTGACCTGTACCTACCTACATAGCAGGACATGGACGGCTAAATATAACACGACTCATTAACAGGGGTTGGATTCGAGCCAGGGAAAGTCGCTACGATGAAAAGAACAAGAAATTATTATAAAAAGCTGTACCGCTGCCAAAAGACTAAAATAAAATACAATGCAATTTCAATTACGTTCCTAAAGATACTGAAGAATAAATCTGGAACAAAACCCGCAATCGACACAACGTGGCGGCTGCGGCGAGTGGAGTGCACCGTCATCATCGATACTCACTGTAAAATAACATTTTAAGTATTTCAATTTTCCGTGCCACTACCTCCATGGCGATAAAATCCTTCCACAATGCTGGCAACTCCTTCAGAGCCCGACTTCGCTAATAAAGTCGCAACTTCAACTATTCCCATTACATTGCTCACGGTTATTACGACCGAGTTAATTACCGAACTTAAATCGCCTCCCAAATGAACCGAACTTCGACTTCCGTACGTGCCGATATGTAAAAATGGGCGTTATTCATTAGAAGCGCTGTGATGTGAGTAGGAATACGAAGTCAAAGTCAAAGCATATATTTCAAATGGGCTCATAAAAGGCACTTTTGAACGTCAAAAAAAACATAAAATAGAATTGATTTTAGTGGCCATTTCAAAAGATAGTTTTCATAGGGAGAAGAATGGACAAGAAACTCCACCGTTGCTCTTTTAAATTTTTTTACAATATTTTGCATACATTAATTATATAATTATGTGAAGACGATGCACCTAAAATAAAATTAATATACGACAATAGGTAAAAGAATTAAAAATAAAACCATGACGCATAAATTTATTATCTGATAGATACATGGTGCTCACATATTTACAAACATGGTAAAAGTAGAAAATTCTCATTTTTCTTAAATAAAAAATTAACAAGTAATAAGTCAGGATGTGAGTTAAAGTACCTAATTACAGAATGTAAACCAATGTCAAAAAAGAATGAATTTTGCAATTAAATTAATTGAACATGTCAAAATTCTTTGTAATAGAGTACGAAAATTAATTTATGTATTTAAAAACCTACGTCATGTCGCGGACCCTGCAGTGTTGAAGTGAATAATTATATCAGGCCCTGTGACAGTCGCTTCTAACCTACTGCCTTTAACCCTGGGGAGGTATCTGCAAAATCACCATAAAGGCAGTTGAGGTCGCCCAGAGAGCTGTACTGAAGGTTAGCACGTTTAAACCGATACGCTTTCCTACTAATACACTGTTCCAGTTGTGCGAGGTTCTGACAGTAAGACAGTTATATATATGTACTAAAAATTATCTTGCAAGAACATAAAAAACAGCCCTTCAACCCAATGTTACTACAGAAACGTCGCAAACATCATGTATGTGACAATTTAACCACATTTAAAACAACCTTTAGTAAAAGATTTGCAAGTTTTCTGGGCCCTTACCTTTATAATAAGCTTAACAAATCAATAAATATATACACCTTGACTAGAAAACAATGCAAAGTAAAAGTATGACAATATTTGCAGAGATTAAGCTACGAGGAGACGGAACAACTAATATACTTACCACTCTAAGAATAAGGCTAAGAGCACAGAAATCAAAGATACACTCACTACTTAGCTCACCTACACACATATATTATACTCATCCATACTCACACCGACACACTCACCTCATAATTATTTTCACACACACCTACATACATATACACCCCACACATACACACGCAACATGAACACACAACCACACGAACACACACACACAAACACGAACACACATACGAGTACATACACTCAATCCATTTAGTTAATTGGATTTAAATTATGTACTTACCTATTTGCAAATTACTTATATAGATTAATTTTCTACTATTTTTCTGTATTTATGTAGTACTGATTTAATTATATACGCCTCTTTTGCTTGACACCTATTCTTGTTTTATAATACTCGAGGGGAACGGTGCTGATAGCCGAAATACAGGCTATGCCTAGTTCGGCTACAGACGCTAATCTCTTTACCTTAATTGAAATTGTTGCCACATTGCCATTGTAAAGTAGTACTAGGTTTTTGAAAATAAAAAATCATTAGATATTATTATAATTAGCAACCAGTTTGATTTTGTCTAGACTCTAGATTGTCCTATGGAGCAAAACCAGCATGTTTGAAATCGTTCTTATCTTGGATTTATAATCTTCTAATTTATAGTACCTATGCTTGTTTACAAAGTGTACATTTAATGTGAGCTCACAAGGTATTTTATTGTAACATTTAACACAGTACCCCATAAAAGATGTCTTACGTACTTTGGCTAATATGAAAAATGGATGATGTATGTATTTTATCTTTATATCTAGTATTAAAATTATGTCTATCGCTTATTTTATTAAAAAGATGGTAGATTTTTTTCTTACATACATAATATTTTCATAAATGAATTGGCAAGGTACCGTCATAGGGCACGCCACGATAGCGGCGGTAAGACCCCTCTTTGAGGAGTGGCTAGAGAGGCGTCACGGCGCCCTCACCTACCGCCTGACGCAGGTCCTCACCGGACACGGAAGTTTCGGGAGGTTCCTGCACATAATCAGGCGGGAGGAAACGCCCGGGTGTCACCATTGCCAGGATCGCCCAGAGGACACGGTGGAGCATACGGTGGAGGTCTGCCCCGCTTGGGCGGAGCACCGCCGTGTCCTCGTTGAGGCAATCGGCAGCGGCGGCGACCTCTCGCGTCCGGGCCTGGTTCGAGCCATGGTCCGGGGCGAGAGGGAGTGGGGGGCAGTCGCCTCCTTCTGCGAAGCAGTCATGCTAGCGAAGGAGGCGGCGGGACGGATGAGGGAGAGAGCCTCCCGTCCCAGCCGCCGCGGGAGACGCTCCGGGCGTCGGGAGCCGCGCGACGACTCCCGGCCACCGTAGGCGCGGGCCTGCGGGCGGAGAGTAATGGGTAGCTCACCGTCCGATCAGGACCAGGCCCGTGCCGGACGGCGCGTACGTGTTCCACGCGCGCCTCAAAGAGATGTCAGCATCAACTGAAGGAGCCTGTTAGGGCCGAAGCCTGCCGGGTCAGCGGGATTGTCCGAAAGGGTTACCGCTGGCCCGGAACATAAAGGGCGAAGGAAGGAACACGGGTGGGTTTTAGTCAGTAAGAGTCTGACACTCCCTTCCGCTCCACCCAGAGCGGGAGGAGTCATTTGATGATTTCCCATCCTGAAAAAAAAAAAAAAGGTACCGTCATAAAATTAATTCTTTTAAAAAGTTCCCTGAGAGATTCGCGGCGACGTATATTATAAATGGATCTGACATCTCTCTTTTGCAAAATAAAGATGGATTCAATGTCAGCAGCTCGACCCCATAGTAAAATGCCGTACGACATAATGCTGTGAAAGTAGCTAAAATAGTCTAAACGCGCGTTTTCTACATCAGTTAAACTGTCTTATCTTTCTAACAGCATAAGCGGCCGAGCTAAGCCGCC
Source organism: Luperina nickerlii (assembly GCA_963855955.1). Lineage (NCBI taxonomy): Eukaryota > Metazoa > Arthropoda > Insecta > Lepidoptera > Noctuidae > Luperina > Luperina nickerlii. The sequence continues at coordinate 488,027 of OY979665.1, forward strand.
CCGCAAGAGATGTTGTGAGGTCCCCATTGTAATTTCTCGTCTAGCGAGATTTCCAGAAAAACCGTTTGATCAACAAATTCCAGTTTTTCTCCATTCAGTATGACAATCACTAATTCTAACATTAGGTAATTTAAATCTAATGCGATTGGTTTTCTTTTCATTTAGAACCAAATTATTTACCGTAAAACGATCTTGGACCTGAAGAATAGAGTTATTCACGTCGTCAAGATTTTGTGCCCGTCCGTCTATCTTAAAGATCAATGAGGTGTCATCTGAAAATAATACCACCTTCGGTTAATTTTTACGACAAGTCAAAAGTCAGAATATCTCACCCAGTAGATATATGATAAATAGTATAGAGCGCGCGTAATATCTCAGCCAGTAGGTATCTAGGTATACGACAAGTAGTATAGAGCACGCGGAATATCTCACAAAGTTAGTATACGACAAGTAGTAAAGAACGCGTGGAATATCTCACAAAGTAAGTTTACGACAACTAGTAAAGAGCGCGTGGAATATCTCACAAAGTAAGTATAAGACGAGTAGTACAGAGCGCGTGGAATATCTCACAAAGTAAGTATAAGACAAGCAGTAAAGAGCGAGTGGAATATCTCACAAAGTAAGTATACGACAAGTAGTAAAGAGCGCGTGGAATATCTCACAAAGTAAGTATACGACAAGTAGTAAAGAGCGCGTGGAATATCTCACAAAGTAAGTATAAGACAAGTAGTAAAGAGCGCGTGGAATATCTCACCAAGTAAGTTTACGACAAGTGGTAAAGAGCGCGTGGAATATCTCACAAAGTAAGTTTACGACAAGTAGTAAAGAGCGCGTGGAATATCTCACAAAGTAAGTTTACGACAAGTAGTAAAGAGCGCGTGGAATATCTCACAAAGTAAGTTTACGACATGTAGTAAAGAGCGCGTGGAATATCTCACAAAGTAAGTTTACGACAAGTAGTAAAGAGCGCGTGGAATATCTCACAAAGTAAGTTTACGACAAGTAGTAAAGAGCGCGTGGAATATCTCACAAAGTAAGTTTACGACAAGTAGTAAAGAGCGCGTGGAATATCTCACCCTGTAGGTATATGATAAATAGTATAGAGCGCGCGGAATATCTCACCCAGATGTGGATTTGTGTGATACATTGTGGCGGCATAGATCGTGTCAGAGAATTATGTTTTTTATTTATTTTAAAACTCACAACTATCATCACAGGCTTACCTAATACAATTATGTAGGTATTATTATTAACCTAGAGTAATTTTACAAAACGCGGCCTGTGTCATTTCACTCAGAGTACAGTTGAAGCAGTCAATCTGTTGTGATACCGTATTGAGTGTACGAGTGTACGCAGCGCGCGAGTCGGGCGTCGTTCAGTGGTTCGTTCGTTTGAGCAAACATTTGATTGACTTGCAATATTATTCCGCTTGTGGGTGTAATGCAAGAATGATTTGGATCTGATGGGAACACGATATAAAGTATTGAATGACAAACATTGAGTTAAACGAATAAAATAGTAGATTATGCACCGAGGGGCTAAAGTTGTGTCTTATGTCACGGGCGTCATATTGAATCTCGAGCGCAATGAAGGATTCGGGATTAACTCCCGAGCGCAGCGAGGGAATTAATGTGCGTGTGAACTGAGGGACCAAACTGGAATTCGCAAAATAAAAATCGTAGGATTTAGTAGTAGACTCAAAACAATTGTAGAACAAATCTGAGAATTTGTAAACAAATATATTAAAAACTACAGCCCTTAAAGTGCGGTCCCTCAGTTCTCACAGACCATCAGCCATATCTCGAAAAGTATTTGATAAATTAAGGTTTTGTGACTACAGACATTTAGTAAAGAATTTGTAAAGATATTTACTAAATAACAGATCACAAAGTATCAAAGGTAAAAAATATATAACGACTAAACTGTGGTCCCTCAATCCTCATAAGAAAAATAAATATTTTAGGGAATATTACCTAGTAAATCTTTCTTTTTCCACATAAAGTTTTAGTAAGAGCCTTAAAACATTTTGTAAAAAAGAAATGGAAAAAGAATATCGACGCAATTTAAAGATAGCGAATAATAAAACTGGTCCCTCAATCCTCACATCTACTGACATAAGTGCATGTATTAGCTGCTAGACGAGAGGATTATCAGAAAGTCTAGTGTACTTAACTTTTAGTAAAAAGTCTCTACTAAATAATAGGTATCTAAAATTATGTATTTCTTACCTCTTAGCTGAGATAATATATTTTTTTAAATCCTATGACAATGGATAGAGTAGTGAGACCACACAATGAAACAAAATGTAGACAGTACTATTATACTTTATATTTAATATAGTATTAGACGAAACGAAAACAAGGTTGTACGGTTAATTTAATGTTAGATATATTACATGTCGTGTATGTGTATTTTTTTTATTATTTTTTTTTATCGTGGTAAAATCATCAAGTGAGTCCTCCCACCCAGGGCAGAGCAGGAGGGACTGTCAGACTCGTATTGACTAAAATCCACGGTGTCCTTCAATAGCCCTTTACGTTCCGGGGTCACGGTAATTCATAAATCCCGCGACCCCAGCAGGCTTTGGCCCTCTAAGGGGGGGCCTCGTCATTATGCTGACACCCTTTGAGGCGCGCGTGGCAACATCTCAAAATTATTGAAAGTACTGATCAAAAAATATTCTTACATTCATTAAGCTACATCCAAATTTAAATTATTTAAATAAAAGTATTATATTATAATAAGTGATTTATTAATTTTGTAATTTACTTTTTTATTAAATACACATATGCCATGTAATATATCTAACTTTAAATTAACCATACAACCTTGTTTTCGTTTCTTCTAATACTATACTTAATAAAGTATAATAGTACTGTCTACATTTTGTTTCATTGTGTGGTCACTCTACTCTATTCATTGTCATAGGATTTAAAAAAATATATTATCTCAGCTAAGAGGTAAGAAATACATAATTTTAGATACCTATTATTTAGTAGAGACTTTTTACTAAAAGTTAAGTACACTAGATTTTCTGATAATCCTCTCGTCTAGCAGCTAATACATGCACTATGTCAGTAGAGGTGAGGATTGAGGGACCAGTTTTTTTATTCGCTATCTTCAAATTGCGTCGATATTTTTTTTCCATTTCTATTTTACAAAATGTTTTAAGACTCTTACTAAAACTTTATGTGGAAAAAGAAAGATTTACTAGGTAAAATTCCCTAAAATATTTATTTTTCTTATGAGGATTGAGGGACCACAGTTTAGTCGTTATATATTTTTTACCTTTGATGCTTTGTGATCTGTTATTCAGTAAATATCTTTACAAATTCTTTACTAAATGTCTGTAGTCAAAATATCTTAATTTATCAAATACTTTTCGAGATATGGCTGATGGTCTGTGAGAACTGAGGGACCGCACTTTAAGGGCTGTAGTTTTTAATATATTTGTTTACAAATTCCCAGATTTGTTCTACAATTGTTTTGAGTCTATTACTAAATCCTACTATTTTTATTTTGCGAATTCCAGTCTGGTCCCTCAGTTCACACGCACATGGGAATTAAGAGTTTAACTCACGAGCGAAGCGAGGGAGTTAATACAAGAATCCTGAATGCAGCGAGGGATTCAAGCTAGCCCAAGGCAAAGACACCTTTAGCCCAGAGGAGGATACTCTACTTTTTACACCTACTGTGAGAAAATAATAGCCATAGTACGAAAAACAAAGTATATATTAAATAAACAAACAGTAAGAATAACATATTTAGAACTAGTTAGTTATATGCACTTCCATTCCTTTTAAAAAATGGTTCGTAGTTATCTAATTATTCTTACAATATTATGTCTTCGAAACCATGGCAACGATATGAAGAAGCAGCCGTTATGATTTTGTAGGAAATCGAGAATATCATTCACGCGTAGTAAGGGTATCGAGAATAGCTTTCCTGTTTCTGGCACCAAAGGGTGTTTGTTAGTACTATACTGCCAATTTAGCTGAGCATGTGAGATTCCAAATTCAAATCACATTATTGACCAGCGGGTCATAATGAAATCCAGTACAACATTATTGACCGGCTGTGCCCCCGGCTACTAATGACTCACTTTAGGTTAAGGTTGCTTGACATATAATTTGACATTTTCGAGCAGGTGGTGTGAAAAGTTATTTTTTATCACATAAGTATATTCAAAAAGAGCCAGTGTAAACAGGGACTAAAAAACTCTTTAATCCCTAGGGACTAAAAGTAACTTGAATTTGGAATGTGGAATTTGTTAGTAAAAGTTCCAATTAAAAGAGATCAATCACACACATTGTATTAACAAGTAATAGGCAGTATGATAAAGTAAAACGGGCAAAACTATTTTAAATTAACAATTTATAAAAAAAAATAAAAAAACGCGTGAAAAGCATTCTGCCTTCATTCGTACCTAATAGTTTACTCAAAATTTTATGTAAATAAATAAATAAATATACCACTCTTATTCATAAGTTGCACTTACTTATTTTTTCAATCTACAATTTCAAATCATGTTAAGGCCTTCACAATTCACACTATTATTTGACGTTTCTTTGAAACACCCTTAAAGGCGCAGCTCCAACATTTGAATGTGCATCTTGAGCTACTTCTGATTCGCGCCTGTAAGATATGCACTCCTCCACGGATTCATTCTGCAAAGCAGGCTGTCTCCAATCTCTCGTTAACGAGTGGGGCACATAGTTACCAAGTTATCTAAAGTAATGGAGGCGCGCGCAGATGTAAAGACGGCCAACTTTGAAAGGAATATTAAGTTAGATAGCACGCAGCGTCATTAATGGCACGATCTCTCTGATAGAACCGGCACGTGCTACCTGCCTGCCGTGGCGAACACTTCCGCTCTTCCTGCGGACACTGTTCTGGTCCCTCTGCCTGCTCCCGGCGCATGTTACTTGGGGTCCGGCCTAACTTTTAGCCGTCGTTTTATCATTCACTCACTATTGTTTCATGTCAGCATTCACTCAATCTATCTACAGATAATTATCTCGTGTTTTTAACTAAGACTTTCGTGATTGTTTTGGGTAAAGTTGTAAGTTGGAGGTGATCCAAAATGTGCACATAATGTAGACATCACGGCGAAGGTGGTGTGACGAACTGATAACGTTTGCAGGGCCCACATGGCCAGAGATCGCTCAAGACAGGGATGTCGGGAAGGTGGTGTGACGAACTGATAACGTTTGCAGGGCCCACATGGCCAGAGATCGCTCAAGACAGGGATGTCGGGAAGGTGGTGTGACGAACTGATAACGTTTGCAGGGCCCACATGGCCAGAGATCGCTCAAGACAGGGATGTCGGGAAGGTGGTGTGACGAACTGATAACGTTTGCAGGGCCCACATGGCCAGAGATCGCTCAAGACAGGGATGTCGGGAAGGACAAAGGGGTGGCCTTTGCTCAGCAGTGGGACACAACGTAAGCAAACAAAAAAAAATAGTCGCCGTCCTAATAAAGGACTAACATTGAAGCGAACCGTTCCACGCACGAAACTAGTTGGCTTTTCTAATTATAATGGTCCTAATGAAAGGTCTTTTGAAATAAACTCATTAATTAAACGTTTAATTAGATTGACGTTTAGCTATTTAGTTTGCGGGTTCGTTGACCGACACTCAATTAAAATTGACGTAATTAACGTAACATTTCAACAGAATTAACACGATTCCTACTCTCATGAACTGGAGCATAAACAAAATTCAGGCTCTTTTCCGCTGAAAAAGTGACAATAAACGCGACACTTTCACTGAGGGACAAACAATTGTAGAAACAAATTCTGCAGTTGGTAAAAAAATAGGTAATCGTAAAAATATATCCTTTAACATGGGGTCTCTCAGTTCTTATACTTGATATGCTGATCGTGCACATCGAGCGTGAAACCTGAAATTATGCCAAAAATGTGATTTATGATAAAAATATACGAAACTGTTACACTTACATTATTAAATTTTCTTTCGTCCTATGTTTAAAAACACAATATGACTATAAATAACCTCAATACTTATTACATATCCCAGTCTATAATCTAGTTCAAACTACTTCAAACTGATAATATAGCGCACGGAACGGCAACGCCGCTCCTTGCCTCCTCTGCAGCAATAATTGATGTTTTTGGCGCGGAAACTGTTTTTTTGCTTATTACGTAGAAACTACAAGGTCCAGAGATTTGAAAATTTTGCTGCCTATGGCAGTTATTATGCCTTAATATTTAAGCTATAATACATAATCATATCTTCTTTAGTTCGGAAGATATGACATGAGCAGCTGGGTTGAAGTCACTCCAGCTAACACACACTAAACGATTCATATTAACGTTTTTGTGACAGCTAAAATAAGACTGGGAACTGTGATTGCAGCTATTATGCCTTAAATATTGGCATAGGTAGAATTGTTCTATCACATATGAGGAAGCTGGAGTTATGTACATACATTCCCTTGTAAACCATTTCGTGTCATAATCAAGTTAATGTGAAGACTTCAGTCCACACACCGTTGCCCGAGCATGGCCGCGTGCTGACTGCGGCCTATGAGACTCATTTCTCGTCCATTAACAACTTCTACATTAACTCTCAGATAAATCTCTCAGATTCCATTACCTCCGATTCTTTCACTTCCCAAATTCAATTTTTACCAAGTCATCGTGAGGAGGGAGATCTTCGTTTTGAAAAGTTGAACAAAGTCAATTTGTTTAGCGCAAGTTTGAGTGTGCGGTACGAGCGGGGCTGCAGGGTGCGCGGGGCGTGCGAAGGGGGATCTATCAGCGTTTGTCGCGAAAGATTGATGGCACTCTCCTGGCGCGGCTCACCTCACGGAATACAAACACCGCGCACGTGCGGCGCACACACGCCGCATACTGGGGCAGGCCACCGAGCAACACGTACAGAACACCTCACGGAATACAAACACCGCGCACGTCCGGCGCACACACGCCGCATACTGGGGCAGGCCACCGAGCAACACGTACAGAACACCTCACGGAATACAAACACCGCGCAAGTGCGGCGCACACACGCCGCATACTGGGGCAGGCCACCGAGCAACACGTACAGAACACCTCACGGAATACAAACACCGCGCACGTGCGGCGCACACACGCCGCATACTGGCGCAGGCCACCGAGCAACACGTACAGAACACCTCGGGGCCTGAAAAGGCCACTTTGGCAGAATCATAAAAGGATAACATTATGAATCATAATGGACAGTTAACTGTTAAGTTAATCGTATCAAATCCCATTGGTGAAGGATTTTCAGTTATTTTTTTTGTCTGTGCTAAAATACCAATACCAATCAATCCAATCCAAATCCAATCCCAATCTCTTTCATTATACCTACGTAGTGCAGCGAAAAAAAGAAGAACACGGAGTGTCTTCGCCATATTATGATTCATAATGTTATCCGTTTCCTTGGCTGTGGAGGCGAGGGCGTCCTTGAACTTGAACAACTTGAGGACGACGATGAACGTGCATGCGAACGTTTACTCTTGTTCTTTTTACGCCTCTTATCACGTCCCATTTTTGTGAGCGTGTCGAATCACACTTCTGATGTTAAAATACAAACGTGTTAGACCTAAAATGATAGCCAATATTTTAATAACACGAAGTACTTTTATTCAACACAATTTTTACATTTTTAGATAATATTTAAAAGATCACTTTACGTAGCCGTTAACCGTCAAATATACACGTTCTACACAATAAACTTGATGATAACATTAAAGCGCCAATAATCAAAATGACCCCGATTTCTCGACGAGCAACCCTTTTATATTCGATACAATTTATTTATGCAGCCAGGACACAATATTCTGTATATATAAATTCAGTGTTGCCAGCACTAACCAGTCAAATTTAACAGCGATATCTGATGATGCCAGAGATAAATCAGGTGAGGATTTTTGAACCACGCCATTTACTAGTTTTATCCTCGTTTGGGCTTCCGTCATTTAAAATTACGAGATTATTGTCAGATCTATAAGGAGTCAAATAGTTGATTTCCACGATGGTCTGTTTTATAAGACCAATTACTATGGTGTCCGTTAATGTCACCCAGTATCAGAGTCTTACTGCTGCCTTGAGATAATACACAGTCCCAATCCGTCGTAGATGTCGTTACCGAAGAAGGACAATAAATCACTATTATTTTATAACATATTTGCTCGTAAAGGGCCTCTTATTTCACCAATTTCAATATCGTAATGTATCTCATTACGTGTAATATCGTTACAATTGAACAATTCGATTTTAAGTGTTTTTATTCCTGAATTTGGGCAGTTAACTAAGCTGATACTGGATTTTAGGGAATATATTATGAACTATTAATGCTACACCTCCGTAGCCATCGGATCGGTCATTGCGGTAAACAATATAAGGGTAGTTCTTCAAAAAGTATTCTCCGCGTAACTTTCATGGCGAATATTTTTTTTTTAATAACCTACATTTAAATGTTCCCACATTTAAGACGCTGTAAAAATAATACGTATTTTTTTATTTTATGTAAATCGGTGCATAAACTACTGAGATATTTTACTTTGAAATTTCTGTGCCCATGAAAGTTACGAAAGACGGCACGAAAGTTACAGACGTATTTTCTACAAGCAAAATATAGTTTCAAATCCTTATTTTTTCTCAAATTTCCAATTTATAAAAATTGACTACGAGAAAACCTACAAACAGAAACACATACCTACCTACTACGAGTCGCTAAAAGAAAAAAAATTAAACACATATAACTACGCATAAACACTTATACAAATACATGACACCTTTTTTGAGCTTCACGATAGCATCTGCAGCGTCACAAGTAATCTAAATTTATCATTCAATGGAGATATATAACTTTCGTGGTGCCCTAGCTAACTTTCGTGGACAAATTACCACGAAAGTTGTGCCACGAAAGTTATGAAAATTTCACATTTTTGAGAATTACGATTAAACTTATAGGTAAATAAACAAACAAAGTACTTGAGAATAATCTCGAAGAACTATCTTATTTCTTAATACAAAATGACTTGGAAAATTATAAGCATTATCCTTCAAAATATGCGCATGAAAGTTTCTAGACCAAGGCTACTTGAAAATATTCAAAGAATAACTCGCCTCGTATTTTTTTTGTTTAGAAGCGATGAACGTACGTGTCTCGCCCACTGACTCCGGGATACTACTGAGCGTCCGCGCAGCTAAAATGTGTAGCGACAAGTTGGCGCTCTTGGAAGATACGTGCAGTTTTGTTGCGCGCTCTCGAAACTAACAAAATCGTGTGACAGAGACATAAAGCTTATTAACTATTGTCACTTAAGAGATAAAATTAATATTCTTTGATAATTATGATGCATGGTTAAATACAATTAATTAGATTTATTGCATTATGTGCTTATGAATTGAAACCAAAAGTTATCAAAGTTTGCCGTGAGCGCGAACAGAGTGTGACGCGCGAAGAACACCGATTTTGCTCCCGTTTTCGACATTAGATATTTTTTTAAATAAACATTAGAAATAATTTTAGATATTTAATGTTTAAATTATGTACACATATAAATAAAGATTAATCTGTATTTGGTCCTAAGACTGAATGTTTAATAGGTTACGAATTACGACCGTGTGACTGCGTTTTGAGGGACCTCGAAGAACTACCCATAATTTTTTAATCTAAGTTCCGAATCGGGTTCTAACCAAGTTTCACTGAGGGCAGCAACGTGGATTTTTTCTAGCACCAGTAGATTTTCGAAATTGCGCAACTTAGGTATAAGACATTGACAATTCCATTGTATAATAATAAAAAAAATATTTTTATTTTGTCGATTCATTGTCTGAGGCAAACGAAAAGTCAAATAACCTTTTAAATAATGACCACTCTGACATACCACCTACTATCCAAATAATTAACCACTCAGTAGGTACATATATTTTAACAATACTTTGAATTTTAAAAGAAATTGTGTCTCTTTTGATAAAAATTACTTCTTTTATTTTTATGAATAGCTCTTTAATTGTTACGTTACCCGCCGGAATGTGTTTTGTAGACGGCTTTCTGGAGATATTATTTCTAGAGATATTATTTGCTTCGCTACTTTCGGATTCTACGTCAGAGTATGTGAAATCCCAATTTTTAAAGTTAAATTTCTTCCCTATATTTTTCGGCTTTTGATTTTCATTTTTCTTCGAAGTGTTCTTCAGCTTACATTGCTGTTTCTGGCGTGGAACTTCTTTTACGACATCGACGAAGGTGGGGGTGACTGGGTATTTCTCCATAGGAGAAACGTCTCCATTTTGTCAAAACACGGGATGCCGGGGGTGGTGAGTTAGATGGCGAATCTGGAGTAGAGTACATTGTCAGGGCCTTACGATATGTATGTACCTACAGTTAAACTCGGCCATGGTGAGACGGATTTTCCTTTCTTTCTTATAGGACGGGCATTCTTTGAACATCGCCATGTGTGCGCCGGAGCAATTATAATAGGGCACTTCAACATCTTCGTGTCACAATTTGGATGATCTCCACTACATTTTGGACACACTACCTTGCCGACACATTTTTTAAGGATGTGACCCAGTTTCCAACAGCGAGAACATTGTGATACTGAATACACATATTTTACAATATTAATTTTCAGGTTGCCCACAAATACGTATGCTGGTAAAAAATGGCCCTTATAACATACCGGACAGTTCCAGATGGAATCAACCAACTCCATTTTCGTCTCGTCGGTTAAGATGCTTCAGAGAAACAAGTTCCCCTGGACTTGGACACACGATATCTCCTAGTATTTGCTCCTCAGTCAGATCTAAATCAACATTCTTAATTATGCCATAGGAGTAGCCAACTTCCATGGACTTAAAAATTCTCCATCCCATTGATATGAATTTGTCACATGTAATAAATTTCTCAGCACTTAATTCATTATTAAACTCTATTCTTATTCTATAAGGATTTATTTTTTTTTTATTTTTATTTATTAATAACCAACTTATACTTACAGTTTACACCACACATACAAGTTATTAGTCAATATTAGTATTACAATATTAGTAATTACACATGTCATACAATCATAAAATTTGGTTAAACCACATAATAACAACCGGACAAAAGATGAGATTAAATTAAATGTAACAAAATTGGTCAAGATTAGATAAAATTAGATAGTATTACATAAGCATAGATAAAATTAGAATAAATTGGAATAGAATTATCAATAACAAATAACACAATTAATTAAATTTATTTAATCCACGGAAATTGTACTGGGAGTGGCAACGAACTCCAGGTATCGAGTAGCAGTGTCTAGGATTCTCAGTTCAGCACTCGCGAAGAGATCTATGGACTCATCATATAGTAGAATGTTGTTGATATGTGTGAGGGCTAGGTATAATGGACTGGTCTTAAGGGTTATGGATAGAGGTATTTTGAAGAGAGGACGTTGGCAAGGGCGAAGTGTGCGCCTAATGGCTAGTGGGATGTCAAAGGAGATGTCCTGAAGTAAGGAGGAATTAAAATGGGTACCACGAATCAGGCGGATGAAATATTTTACCAGACTAAGATTTCTCCTTACTTCTAAACTTTGATACCCCACCATACCCAGCACAAATGGTGTTGGGTACATGTACGGGTAATAACCATAAAGTTTTAGGTAGAGGTAGCGGATAAAAGACTTCTGAACCTTTTCGACGACCAGTGTATACACTTTTTCATGAGGGCTCCAGATTGTGCTGTTAGTCTCTAGCAAACTGCGAATGAAGGAGTTGTACAGTATGGTTATGGCTTGACGATTGTTAAAGATTTTGGCCTGACGAAGACAAAACCTAAGTTTTTTCGGGATTTGTTGCAGGTCTGTATTATGTGCTGGTTAAATGTAAGGTGTGGATCGAAGTGAGTACCCAGATCACGTACGGTTAATACGCGTTTCAGGGGCTCATTATTCATAGTATAGATGTTATATATAGGTTGTATGGCTTTTGAGTAGGTCATGACCACGCATTTACTAACGTTTAGGTTAAGGTTGTTAATAGTGCTCCAAGTGTGAATGTTGTCGATGTCGAGTTGAAGTGCGGCCGTATCACTGGAGTTAGTTACTGGCAGAGCAACTTTGACATCATCAGCATACATTAAGACTGTGGAGTGTTTCACAAAGGTGGGAAGATCATTAACTACTATTAGAAAAAGAAGGGGCCCAAGGTTAGTGCCCTGACCTATGCCAGAAGTAACCGAGTAGTACTCGGAATTGGCATTTTTATATGTCACAAACTGCCTGCGGTCGCGCAGATAGTTCGCGAAGAATTTAAGCGATGACACAGAGAAACCTGCCAGTGCCAGTTTACATAGAAGTACGTCGTTGTCAACCCGGTCAAAAGCCTTCTGGAAATCAAAATAGGCAACATCGATCTGCATTTTGTCATTAATATTTTTAGCTAAGAGTGTGGTTATATTGAGTAGATTTGACGCAGTTGAGCGATTTGGAAGGAAACCGTGCTGCTCATCCGCGAACCACCGTTGCAGCTTATTAAATATTTTTTTATAGAGTACCGATTCAAACACTTTGCCAAATATCGATAGAACCGCTATTGGCCTGTAATTTTTTATGTCATTTTTTAGGCCGATTTTATGTACCGGGAGTACCTTAGAAGTTTTCCACTCCGTTGGGTATATGTTCGTTGTAATAGATAGGTTGAAGTCAAAGTCAAAGTCAAAGTCAAAGCATTTATTTCAAATAGGCACATTAAAGGCACTTTTGAACGTCAGAAATTACAACAAATAGAATTGATTCTAGTCGCCCATTCCAAAAGGTAGTTTTCGTATGGAGAAGAACGGGCAAGAAACTCCACCGTTACTCTTTTAAAATATTTTACAAAATTTGGCATACATTAATTATATAATAATAATATGTGAGCACGATGCACCTAAAATAAAATTACTATACCACAATAGGTAAAAGACTTAAAAATGAAACCATGACATATAAATTAATTATCTGATAGATACATGGTGCTCACATATTTACAAACATGGTAAAAGTAAAGGATTTCTTTAAAAAAAAAAAATTACAAGTAATAAGTCAGGGTGTGAGTAGTAAAGTAGTTACAGAATGTAAATCAATGTCAAAAAAAAGTATAAATTTACAATTAAATTAGCAACCAGTTTGATTTTGTCTAGGCTCCAGATTGTCCTATGGAGCAGGACCAGCATGTTTCCAAGCGTTCTTATCTTGGATATAATCTTCTAATTTATAGTATGCTTGTTTACAAAGTGTACGTTTAATGTGAGTTTTAAATTTTATTTCATTTAATTGCAATACATCGCAAGGTATTTTATTGTAACATTTAACACAGTACCCCATAAAAGATGTATGTACCTTGGCTAATCTGAAAAATGGTTGATGTATTTTATCTTTATTTCTAGTATTAAAATTATGTATATCGCTTATTTTATTAAAAAGATGTAGATTTTTTCTTACATACATAATATTTTCATAAATGAATTGGCAAGGTACCGTCATAATATTAATCTTTTTAAAAAGTTCCCTGAGAGATTCGCGGCGACGTAGATTATAAATGGCTCTGACAGCTCTTTTTTGCAAAATAAAGATGGATTCAATGTCAGCAGCTCGACCCCATAGTAAAATGCCGTACGACATAATGCTGTGAAAGTAGCTAAAATAGACTAAACGCGCGGTTTCTATATCAGTTAATTGTCTTATCTTTCTAACAGCATAAGCGGCCGAGCTAAGCCGCCCCGCAAGAGATGTTATGTGAGGTCCCCATTGTAATTTGTCGTCTAGCGTGATTCCCAGAAAAACAGTTTGATCAACAAATTCCAGTTTTTCTCCATTCAGTATGATGTCACATTCACTACTTCTAACATTAGGTAATTTAAATCTAATGCATTTGGTTTTCTTTTCATTTAGTACCAAATTATTTACCGTAAACCAATCTTGGACCTGAAGAATAGAGTTATTCACGTCGTCAAGATTTTGTGCTCGTCTGTCTATCTTAAAGATCAATGAGGTGTCATCTGCAAATAACACCATCTTCGGTTGATTTTGAAGTAATTGGGGTAAATCATTAATGTAAACTAAAAAGAGGAATGGACCCAATATAGAACCTTGAGGAACGCCCATTGCTATTTCAGACCCTAATGAGTTTACGCCGTTTACTTGAACTTTAAGCTTTCTATCTTTTAGGTATGACTTTAGTAAATCAAGAGCTAAATTCCTAATCCCATAGTGCTCAAGTTTCAGCAGAAGTGTCTCATGGCTTACGCAATCGAACGCCTTAGAGAGGTCGCAAAAGATTCCAATGGCATCTTGTGCTTCCTCCCAGGCGTTAAAAATGTTCTTTATTAGGTTTACACCGGCGTCAGTGGTACAACGCCCTTTGGTGAAACCGTACTGTTGTTCATGAAAGATGGAATTTTTGTTAAAGTGGCGTAACATTTGATTGAGCATCAACTTTTCAAACACCTTACTGAGAACCGGCAGAATTGAGACAGGCCTATAATTGTTGGGTTCTTTACTATCACCGGATTTGAACAAAGGAACTACTTTACTGTGTTTCATGAGATCCGGAAAGACTCCTTGGTCTATACTGATGTTAAATATGAAAGCTAAATAGGGCGCAATCGTTTCGATGATAGATCTACAAACTTTTACAGACATTCCCCAGAGATCTTCTGTTGATTTAATTTTAAGATCTTTAAAAGCTTTTATAACAGCCTGGGGGTTTGTATGTTGAAACCCAAACTCCGAAGAGCATGCCTCAACATTCTTTCTAAGTAAGTCAGCAGAAAGCGCGGGTGAGGAATTCAAAGCTTCAGTAGTTTTAATGGGAATATTAGCAAAAAATTTTTCGAATTCCTGGGCAATTTCTATATCTGAATTGATGGGGCCATGTGCGGTCTCTAAATTAAATTCAGTATTACGCTGTTTTTTCCTACCTGTTTCATTATTTATTATTTGCCAGGTAGTTTTTATTTTATCATCGGCTGATTTTATTTTATTGCTAATATAAAGAGCTTTAGCTGTTTTGCATACACTTTTGAAAGTCTTAGAATAAGTTGCAACATACTGATGAAGGCTTGTGCTATTCATATGTTGCTTCAAGCCATAAAGAATGAAGATAAACTGCAAGGGCAATTTGAAAATTTCGCAGCAGTCCTTAACCAAGTACTGTGGTATTCCATCTGGACCTTGCGTAGATTTCGGAGGAAGTCGAGCCATAGTGCCACGAACCTCAGATTCATGAACGTAATCAATATCAACAAGATGGGAGATATTACTAGGGGACGCATTAGCAGTAGCGATAGCATGCTCGATATCTAATGATGGTAAGGTTGATAGGAAGACGCTACTAAAGTATTTTGAAAACTCATCTGCAACTTGCGTTGGCGACTTGTCACCAAAGGTAGCCTGCTCATTGTTTTCTCTGTTACTTTTTACATAGGCCCAGAAGGTTTTGGGGTCACATTTGATATTTGACTGAATACGATTAGTATAAGTAGCGAAATCTGCATCTGTGCTTCTTTTTAATAAGCGCCTATAGTAGGTAAAGAATGCATAATGGAGTTGGCTATCATTATTCTGCTTGTATAGCTTGTGATAATAGTTTTTAAGGTTATTTAGCTGAATAGAGAAAACCGAAAACCACTTAGGGTAACATTGTCGCAATGTTTTCATCCTTTTTAAAGGGACAGTTTGACAAACAATGCCGTTAATTAACCCATAAAAGGTCCGAACCGCAACATTAACATCATCGCATGAATACACTGGCTCCCAGTCTATACTAGCCAGTTCAGAGTATAGTATCAAAAAGTCTGCCTTACGGAAGTTACGCTCTGAAGTTATAGTAGAGGTCGAGTCATTAGGGTGGTCGTTATTATTTATGATCAAGTTGGCGTATTGTGTTTTAATATTGATAGAGATATCTAACGGTTTGTGATGTATTTCAGGTGAGACAATACCAGAACATGTTGAAACTGAGACTCCCGCCACACATGAGTTAACCAAAATCAAATCCAACATTCTGCCAAGATCGTTTAAAATTATGTTTTCTTGTATTAAATTACATTCAGAAAGGAACAAATCAAAGTCCTCCCGTATGGCTACACTAGCGGAATATAGGTTAAAATCCCCCAGTACAACCAGAGGCAATTTGTTAATGTCATATAAAATCCTTCTTATACAATTAAAAACAGAACAATATCTAGCATCCGGTACATTAGGTGCCAAGTAGACAACACAGCACGCAAAGCGCAATCGACCCTTAGTAACCATTGCACATATTATTTCGTCAGACCGTTCAGGTTTGCAGTCCAAACGTGTGAGCGAATAAGGCGCGCGAGCGGCCAGGAGCACGCCCCCGCCGCCGCGGCCCACTCGGTCACACCGCAGTACGGCGTACTCTCGCGGGAACACCTCAGAGTCAAACACACCTTCATCAAGCCTTGTTTCCGTTAAGGCTAATAAATTACTTGGGAAGGTGTGTAGTAAATTTTTGGTCTCTGAACGTCTTGATTTTAATCCCCGAACATTCTGGTAGAAAATCAAATCTAGCTTTTTAGTTTTCCTCACGAAAAAATGATTTCTCGGATTCGTTAGGTTCGATCTTCTGTTTCGCATTCCGGTAAGTGAACCATTCTTGGAGTGATGTATTTGTTGGCCAGTTGTTGGGCGACATATAGAAGTCAAACAGCTGTAATGGGACCCCTAATATGAAACAGTTATGTCTGGAGTGTTCAGGATCGGGCTTTTTTATGGAGAAGGTCATGATATCCGGATGTTTTTTGTGTAGGAAAGAACGTATGCTCCCCTCAGATACGTCTGGATGGAAATTCCAAGCATGAATATACTTGACAGGCTCCAGGGTTTTTAAATCAGTATCGGCAGCACCAGTCCCACGTATGACAGATCGGCGAGGGCGCGATTGGGTTTTCCCCGTCGTAAATATTCTGGTGTTGTATGTGTTTGTGAGGGGAGGCTCGCTACTTATCTGAGGACGTGAGTGTGACACTGTACTGTATGTGGTTGATGGTGGTGAGAGAGGGTTCGGCATCTGATCTGGCATACCAATGGATACGTGGTGATTATTATCACGTAGCAAATTTAGCTGCGTGTGTGAAGATTTCTCATTGTCAATTAATTGTTTTTCAATGACATCAATACGTTGCCTTTGGGCCATAATTTCGCAGCCAAAATTATTCATCTCCAGGTCAGCTATACGCCTCGTATTTTCGTCAGACTGCAGTTGCAGCGTGGCCTGTGCGCTAGAAGCGACATCTGAGGTCTCTAACAGTTTGTCAACGTCCGCCCGAAGGATGTTATATTTGCTATGAAGATTGTTTATAGAACATCTTATTCCTTTGACATCCTCAGCCACCTTATTTATAGCGGTTTCTTGAGTATGGTATCTAGTCATGCTTTCTTTGCGGAATGCACGCAACTCCAATAAAACAGCTTCAAGTGTGCACTCATTTAGCGCACTTGGGCAATGAGTGTTTGACTGTGTAGTAGGCAACGTAGTCTTAGTACGCCTTACTGTTACATTTGCTGAGTCGTCAGCGTCTGTATCTAAGCGCTGAGACAACATTGGGCTTGCTGGTGTGGCAGAATTTATTGCCTTTGGTCTTTTACAGCGACACTCGTGACATACCCAGACTGATTTTTGTTTGGCAGACATATGTATGAATTGATTTTGAAGAACATTAGCGCACTGCAGATCATACGAACACTTACAATCATTGCAAGCTAAAAAAGGGCTATCTTCTAAAGGTTGTTTACAACCAGCACACTCTGATGCCATCTTGCGGAGAAAGGTGCCAACACCACAAAAATTTAATTGACAGATGTGACAGATCGTAGGTAGAAAAATTGAGTTGGTACACCAATTATATTGTAGGTGGCAGGCCACAGGTCATTCAGTTGGTTCACTTTAAATTGTTGTAGATGGCGCTAATAATCTGCACTTAGATCTCATGTTTAAGGTTTGCCGCGCATTGACAACAACTCAGGCTATAACATCAGTTCAATGGCAAAAAGCAAGAAGTAGAAAAAATATTATTTTTAAAAACCACAAAAAGTTCTTGCGCGTATTGAGACGCGAACCCGTAGTGAATTACACGGCAGCCTGCGCGTAATCGAGACAGCTATTTAGCACTAGCGTACAAAGATGAAATTGCTATTCACTATCTGGTTGGGTTAATAAAGTTCGTTATGGATTTTGAATTTGCTTGACCTTTGGACACAAGTTTGTATTTTTTTTTACCCACACTTGTTTTTAGTCCTTTTCGTTAAAAATTTACAAGTGGTAGATTGTTCACAGTAACTTGTTTATGGTTTGTGATGTTTCTGATGCACTAAAACAGAACACAGTCCCAGTTTTGCTTCAATTAACACTCGAAAGTTTAACACTTATAACTTTGTTATTTGTAGTAATTAAGTTGAGATAACATTATCACTAGTTGTTTGCACTGTTAGAATTAAATTAACGAGAGAATAAGAAATATATAACTGAGTTTTATATTTTTAAGAGAAAACACACGGAGCGCAATGTTTACATGACGGCCAGCGCCATCTCCATTTATATATTTAATTTTTATCGTATCACATATGCCTTGCTCCTTAAATATCTTTGCTAAGCTCAACTGTTTAGGTAGTTTTTCTGAACTTGATACGTAGACTTCAATTTTATTACTGTCATCCTTAATTTTTTTCCCGTTACGACCAACCACCGTCCAATCCATATCGTCTTCTTCTCGCCCGCGTTTATTATGTATTGAAACTTCAAAATCATTTAATTATACTTCCGTCGAGGTTTGTTCAATTGTATTGTTGCATTGGGCTGCCTCTGACACTCTGGCTTCTCGTAAGTTATGGTCACTTGTATTTGAATAGGAATCCTCCTTCTCGCTATCAGACATTATCATCAAAACAAATCATTCATCGCATAACAACGAAACGTAATCACGCAATAACATATGTAGTTGTGAAAGGCTACGTATGGTGCGCGGATAGCTAGTTCGTCGAGGACACCACGCCAACACGATCACTCCGTACGAGTGTAATAATAATTATGGATCACACCACTTTTGCGTAAACGATTCTGACTTGACCAATGTCCTAATGAGCTCCTAATGAGGGGGCGTCAACCTAATACAATAGATCACCGGCGGCCATGTTGCGCACGCGCCGCTTGGACAAAGGGTGACGTGAGGTGTGGTCTATTTGTTTTACTCCGCCTAATCACCCCATATGACGTAGTGGTGTGATGTCCTGCCGTGGTCTCACCGCTCATAGCTGGTAGCGATTTTGGTCACTACACTATTACAAAGAATTTTGACATGTTCTTTAAAGTTGAGGTTATTGTCTAAAGTAATACCAAAGTACTTTAGGGTATTAACGCGTTCCAGAGGTGAACTGGACACAGTCGCCGGAATCATCTGAATTTGTAAACAAGCCAGTGTCAGCAAGGGACCGACGAACCGGGGACAATCGCCGGAATCATCTGAATGTGTAAACAAGCCAGTGGCAGCAGGGGACCGACGAACTGGGGACAGTCGCCGGAATCATCTGAATGTGTAAACAAGCCAGTGTCAGCAGGGGACCGACAAACTGGGGACAGTCGCCGGAATCATCTGAATGTGTAAACAAGCCAGTGTCAGCAGGGGACCTACGAACTGGGGACAGTCGCCGGAATCATCTGAATGTGTAAAAAAGCCAGTGTCAGCAGGGGACCGACGAACTGGGGACAGTCGCCGGAATCATCTGAATGTGTAAACAGGCCAGTGTCAGCAGGGGACCGATGAACTGGGGACAGTCGCCGGAATCATCTGAATGTGTAAACAAGCCAGTGTCAGCAGGGGACCGACGAACTGGGGACAGTCGCCGGAATCATCTGAATGTGTAAACAAGCCAGTGTCAGCAGGGGACCTACGAACTGGGGACAGTCGCCGGAATCATCTGAATGTGTAAACAAGCCAGTGTCAGCAGGGGACCGACGAACTGGGGACAGTCGCCGGAATCATCTGAATGTGTAAACAAGCCAGTGTCAGCAGGGGACCGACGAACTGGGGACAGTCGCCGGAATCATCTGAATGTGTAAACAAGCCAGTGGTAGCAGGGGACCGACGAACTGGGGTCAGTCGCCGGAATCATCCAAATGTGTAAAGAAGCCAGAGTGGCAGCAGGGGACCGACGAACTGGGAACAGTCGCAGGAATCATCTGAATGTGTAAACAAGCCAGTGTCAGCAGGGCACCGACGAACTGGGAACAGTCGCCGGAATCATCCAAATGTGGAAAGATCAATTGTGAGGATCAGACGTAATGATGATTGTTGAGTGAGGCCTGTATACAACAGTGAACGTACCTCGGTGATGACTGCGAGATGCTCATGTGCATAAAAGCTGTCGGACAGTGAACCTTCTGTTTGTAATAATCAGGTGAGGAAGATAAGGCAGCTTTCAGTCAATTAGTCATTGTTGGCGGCGCGTGCGGCGGCGGCGGCGGCTGTGTGCACAAATACTCGATCACTTTGCTTACTCAGCGCTTTTAATGGATATCGTTTTCTATTGGTTATAGATTGCGACTTTTAGATTCAGGTAACGGATTTAGATCCTTTAAATGATAAAAATTTATTGTAATATTTCGTGGTTTCATTTTCGATACAAATTAAGGCCAGGATCTTTGTGCGTAGTAGGCATTTAGCGTTACCTCCGTCCTCGCGTGGCAAATGCCGCGAAAGCGCAGTTCGAATGAACTCGCTGACCCCTGTCACGGTTATTTTTATAAGTAATAGTTTTGTGAATCAGCCCTATTCTTGAAATATAGGGCTGCTCGTCTACAGTATTTTAATTTCATCATCCTACTTTAGTTTCTTTCTAGTTTTGTGATTGTAAATATTATATTTTTAACCGACTTCAAAAAAGGCGGAGGTTCTCAATTCGGATATTTCTTGTTTTTTTTATGTATGTTAGGGCATAACTCCATCGTAAATAGACAGATTTGCAATTTTTTTTTTGAAGTGTAAACTTCTTTAGCATCGTTGTGATTTGAAAATTTTATGAAACGAAAAAGCAACAGTAAAAAGAGACATGAGATTTAACGTGGGAGAAAATGAGATAGGAAGCATTATACAGTGTTTTTGTTTTTTATTATTACAAATGACATCACATTTAATCCTATGCTACTAATTTGTGGTGATGATGATGATGAGATGATGGTGATGGTGATGGCGATGGCGATGGTGATGGTGATGGATGGATGGATGGATAGATCAAAAACTCAAAAAAATAAACTCAAAGCATTTATTTCAATTAAACCATTTACAGGCACTTTTGAATTGTCAATAAAAAAGTTATTTAAAAAATAAAAAACCCGACTGCGTAAAAAACTTAAGTTAATAAAAAAAACAGAAAAGCTAAAAAGAAGCCCATTTTAAATTAAATTAAAGTTGGAAGCAGGCGGGACCCATTTGAATTTGAAAATATAATAAAAATGGTATGGGTCCCGCCTGCTTCCAACTTTAATTTAATTTAAAATGGGCTTGTTTTTAGCTTTTCTGTTTTTTTTATTAACTTAAGTTTTTTACGCAGTCGGGTTTTTTATTTTTTAAATAACTTTTTTATTTCCAGCTTTTTAGTTTACAAAATAATGTGATTGTAATAAATATTAATAATAATAAATAATAATAAAATATTTATTCAATAATTATAAGGCATGAAAATTATTACAGTTTTGCTTATATGTATATAAAAATTATATTGCTAAGACTTACGTGCCTGAACTAGGTAGTCCTGTGTTTCAGGCGAGAAGAGCTAAAATAGTATTTTAAAATTAATAAATAATCGAAAGATGACAATAGACAAATAATTATATGTTGAGTAGCTTAACTCTTTGTTTCTAAACTTGATAAATACATATGTAATGCAGGTGAATTTTGTATAACTATATTTACTTTAACACAGTTAGTTAATTTTCTGTTTCTTCATAAGACATACTTTGGAGAGCATCCTTGAGGATTCTCTTACAATTTGTATAGTTCACAGAATAAATGTTTGCTTTCGAGTTTGTCTATTATACAGTTGTATAGGAGAGGTCCGAGGTATAGGTAAAATTTGGATATAAAAGCATGTTTTGTTAAGATTTGTGGATAAACTATATCTTTACGTCTTTTATTAGTATTACTAGCGCTGTAGGGTAGAGCTTTGTGTTGTTTTAATGCAATGCCCATAATAAACAGCTGTCGAACTGTTAATACTTTACAAGCTTTGTACAGGAGGTTAGTAGGAAAAAGGAAAGGGCGGAAAGTAGACACTTTGAGAATCGCCCTCTGAGCTCTCTCGATGGTTAGTAACATTGTTTTACCTGCTCCACCCCATGAGGTAATACAATAAGTTAAAATCGATTGACATAGAGCAAAGTAAACTTGTCTTACTAATTTTGTGTCAGCAATACACCGTAACTTTTTAAAAACAAATATCAACTTGCGAATTCTATTATTTAAAGCTTCTATATGTTGTTTAAACGAAAGTGTGTCATCTATTATAACACCAAGGTATTTTGTTGTATTTGCCATTTTAATTTTAGGACAAACACATTGGTTATTTGTTGGAATTTTGCAGTAATGAGCATATAATGACGAGGTAGTGCCAGTTGATGTTTGATTGCGCATCGAAAACTTAATATAATTTGTCTTGTCTGCATTTAGTGTTAGTGAATTAAGTTGAAGCCATTTATTAACAATATTAAATCCGTGTTGCGCAAATTTGTAGACATTTTTTTCTGTGTCAGCCGAAAATAGAAGGGCAGTGTCGTCAGCATAAGAAACAATCCTACAGGTAGTTGTTCCGGGTCTGGCTGTTTGTGTATGTGAATTTAAATGTTTGCAAACGCACCCACGATACAGGAGAAATTCCTAGTGTGGGGCAACGTTTAAAAAAAAAAAAAATTTAACCATGATCTAGACTTAGATTGCAAAGATCGTTTATGTATATCAGAAATAATGTAGGCCCTAGAATACTTCCTTGGGGGACTCCGAAGGGCGTGTTTTATTTTTATTTTTATAATATATTGTAATATCGCAGACGATTTAGTTCTTAGTACGTGTTTTTTATGATTTGTCACTTCGGATTACTTTTAATCATATAAGTTGTATATACAATGTGTTTCAGAGGGGTGTGACCAAACTTGGGGGTGTGGTACAGGCCATCAAACTGAACAACTTTTTCCCGGGGACAAACACAGTAATCGTGAAAATCAGTCGTCCCATACAAAACTTCAATACCTTCTTGACCAAATGTATGGGACGACTGATTTTTTTTTCACGATTACTGTGTTTGTCCCCGGGAAAAAGTTGTTCAGTTTGATGGCCTGTACCACACCCCCAAGTTTGGTCACACCCCTCTGAAACACATTGTATTTTTGTAATCACTTTTTAAAATCCTTCATTTTGATACCCCAATCGATAGGTTTCAAGAAAAAAAATATTTGAAAACATAATATGGCGCCATAAATCAGCCATTTTTTTTTCAAATTTGATATTCCCAGTGTCACTCTCACAATTAAGACGAATCTATCAGCACCTCTCAAGCTGAAATCGATCAAGGTGTTTAGGCTACAGAGCGTGCCAAAGAAATATACATACATACATACACTCTAAAAACATAAAACATAGGCTACCGTGCCAAATAGGAGGTGGATATCAAAAGGTACACAATGACAACAACATAAGCCCGAAAGTATTGATATTTAATTATGGGAGTCTTAGCCAGTTAAACTGTTACCGCCTTCACCGCGTGGAGGTACTCCCAGCTTATATTGTGTTTTGATTCAAAATTTATACCCGGTGTCACTTTCACAATTGATATGAATCTAACGACACCTTTGAAGCTAAAATTCATTGAGCCGTTCTGTCCGCAAAACGTGCCGAACATTTGAATATGGCGCCAAAAATCCGCCTTTTTTTATTACGATATCAATTTTACAGTAATTACGAATCTAACGACACCTCGCAAACTAAAATCCATCGAGCCGTTCAGGCCGCAGAGCGTGCCAAACATCTGAATTCGGCGCCAAAAGTCCGCCATTTTGTTTTTTTTTATTTTGATATACCTACCCAGTGTCACTCTCACAGTAAATACTAATCTTACGACACCACGCAAACTAAAATCCATCGAGCCGTTCAGGCCGCAGAGCGTGCTAAACATTTGAATTCGGCGCCAAAAGTCCGCCATTTTGTTTTTTTTATTTTGATATACCCAGTGTCACTCTCACAGTAAATACTAATCTTACGACACCTCGCAAACTAAAATCCATCGAGCCGTTCAGGCCGCAGAGCGAGCTAAACATTTGAATTCGGCGCCAAAAGTCCGCCATTTTGTTTTTTTTTATTTTGATATACCCAGTGTCACAATCACAGTAAATAAAAATCTAACGACACCTCTCAAGCTAAAATCCATCGAGGTGTTCAGGCTGCAGAGCGTGCCAAACAATTATACATACATACATACATACATACATACATACTCTCGAAAAACATAACCCTCCTTCTGGCGCAGTCGGGTAAAAAGGCGGTCAGTCAGAAAATATGAAGCTAGTTGTCCATTCCAAAGCGTAGGTACCTATGGAGAAGAACGGGCAAGAAACTCCATGGACACTCTTTTAAATCATATTTTTACAAAAATATTAGTCACATGTCATCATTAATGTGAATTTATAATTATATGTGAGAACGATGTAAAAAAAGACGTACGCGTTAAAAGAGTCCAGAGTACAGCAAATAGAACAAAACAACAATTCAAAATTAAAATAATTAAAAATAAGCCGAGGCAGCTAAGAGATGACCAGCCCCAACTGACGGCGCCCGTTCACGAACATGACGCATAGATCAGCACCATTCAGCTCAACCATTTTGAAGGGAGCTAAAAGATCCAACACACACGCCACCGAGACATTTGTGTGAGCATGACATACTATCAGCCGCCAGGGCACATTCAGGACAATGAAAGACACATTACCCGATAAATGGTACATAGGGTATAATATACATAGAACTCACATATGTGCTATGCAATTATACAATATAAAGCAAATTGAGTTTATACAATGCAAAGATAGTCTTACAATCTTCAGCAGCTCCAACAGAATTTTTAAGTGTTAATCAATTAGTTGTGGTTGTGGAGCAGGACCAGCATTGAGCCAGGCATTTTTATCAGCGATGTAATCCCCTAACTTATAATATGCCTGACTGCATAGTGTGCGTTTTATACAAGACTTGAATTTTGTCTCATTCAGTTGAAGAATGTGGGGCGGTATTTTATTATAACATTTTAAACAGTACCCCATAAAAGATGAGTCTACTTTAGCCAGTCTGAAACCTGGTTGAACTAATAGGTCCCTATTTCTAGTATTATAATTATGTCTTTCACCTCTTTTACTAAAAAGATGTAAGTTTTTTCTTACATACATGATGTTTTCGTAGATATATTGACAAGGTACCGTCATGATGTTAATTTCCTTAAACAGTTCCCTTACAGAATCGCGCCTGCGGAGAATATAAATGGCTCTGATGGCTCTTTTCTGCAGAATAAAAATAGAATCGATGTCTGCAGCCCGTCTCCAAAGCAAAATACCGTAAGACATGATACTATGAAAGTAACTAAAATAGACCAGTCTCGCGGTATCTACATCAGTAAATTGACGGATTTTTCTGACAGCATAAGCTGCTGAACTTAGCCGTCCTGCAAGAGATGTTAAATGAGGACCCCATTGTAGCCTTGAGTCAAGCATGATCCCCAGGAAAACAGTTTCATCGACGAATTCTAGTTTCTCTTGATTCAATATTATCTCACAATCACTACTCTTGACATTTGGTAAAGAAAATCTTATGCACTTAGTTTTTTTTCCATTTAATACTAAATTATTAGCAGTGAACCAATTTTGGACCTAAAGTAGGGCGTTATTTACGTCGTCAAAATTTGTAGCACGTCTATTCACCTTAAAAATTAAGGAAGTGTCATCAGCAAATAACACCATTTGTGGTTGATTTTTTAATAAATGGAGTAGATCATTCACATACACTAAAAAGAGGAAAGGACCCAATATCGAGCCCTGTGGCACACCCATTTTCACTGTTAAACCATGCGAATTAACACCATTTATTTGAACTTGCTGTTGTCTATCATTTAAATAAGAACTAATTAAACTGAGCGCAAGTTTTCCAAGTCCGTAATGCTCAAGTTTCAAAAGTAAGGTTTTGTGATCGACGCAATCAAATGCCTTGGAGAGGTCACAAAAGATACCTATGGCGTCATGGGCCTCTTCCCATGCGTTAAAAATGTGCTTTAATAAAGTTACACCAGCGTCGGTCGTACAACGTCCTTTGGTGAAACCATACTGTTGATCATGTAGGATTTTATTCGAGTTAAAATGATTGAGCATTTGAGTGAGCATTATCTTTTCTTTTTTTCTTATCTTTTATTTTTTCTTTTACCTTGCTGAAAACCGGCAAAACGGATACGGGTCTATAATTATTGGTGTCTTTACTGTCCCCGGATTTGTAAAGTGGTATTACCTTACTGTATTTCATTAAATCGGGGAAGACTCCTTGATCAACACACGAATTAAAAACTAAGGCTAAGTAAGGTGCAATAGTCTCAATTATAGAGGTACAGACTTTAATGGACATTCCCCAAAGATCTTCGGTCAATTTGATCTTAATTTGCTTAAAAGCTTTTATTACTGCTACGGGGTTAACATGTTTAAATTGAAATTCAACCGGACAGGCTGGAAAGTTCGCTCTTAATAAATCAATTGATACGTCGGATGAGGAATTTAAGGCTTCCGTCGTTTTTGATGGAATATTAGTGAAGAAATTTACAAATTCCTGAGCTACTTCTAATTTAGAGCTTATGGCACCCCGTGAAGTCTCCAATGTGTAATCAGTGTTTCGTTTGGATAGATGGATGGATGTTCTTTAGCATCGTTGTGATTTGAAAGTTTATGAAACGAAGAAGCGACAGTAAAAAGAGACATGTAAATTCATAAGATTTAACGTGGGAGAAAATGAGATAGGAAGCATTATACAGTGTTTTTGAAGGTTTCACTTCTACCACGTGTGAATTGCACACATGCTGTTTTTTTTATTTAAAAATATGAAATTCTTTGTGAATGAAATAGGAAGAGTTCAATAAAAATACGTATTGTGGTGTTTTTGATTAGTAGATTTAATTAAAAATAACATACGCAAACGCAATACACAAAATGATTTACCACTGCCACCGCCACCAGCACCGGCACCGGCACCGGCTGCGGCGCCATTAGACACCGAGACTTGCCCACCTCTTGACCAAGAAATTCTATCCGCCCTGGGTGAGGCCACAGATTCGGGTCCAACGTGGGGTCAAGAGATACATAATAATTTAACCCAGCTGTGGCTCCCATTGTTAAAAACCGGTATGGACAAGGAAGTTAGAGAAAAGGTATTAAAACGGTACCTTATTCCCAGCAATTGCACTTTATTGCAAGCCCCAAAACTCAACATTGAGATATCGGCGGCAGTTATAGAAATGGTCAGATTGCGTGACAAAAAAGTCGAAGCTATGCAACAACAACTTGGCGCGGGGATCACCGCCATCAGCCGGGCGATGTGGACATTGTTGACAAGCGACAATAAAGTAGATGCAATAAAAATGCTCAGTGACGGTTGTCGCATTCTATGTGATTTGCATCATCATGAAACCCAGGCTAGGATCAAAATGATCACACCAGGGCTGGCAAAACCCTTTTTAAACCTCATTCAAGAAAGTGAACGTGACGAAACGTTGTTCGGTGTCAGTCTGCACGAGAAAATTAAAGCTTCTAAGTCTATTGAGAAGCAAGGACTGCAGATCAAAAAGACAGGGCCTCCGCCGAGGTCTAATCCTGTTGCTCCCAGCACAAGTGCGGCCCGTTAACCATTTCAGGGAAACTGGACCGGGCCTCCTCGATACTCGACAAACAGGGGGGGGGGCGAGGAGGCCACAGGAAGTTACCCACGTCGTCGAGACGACCAGCAACAACCCCGTTGGCACAACCCAAGGCGTACCAGAACAAGTCACGTGCCCAACCACATCAGTAATACAGGTACATGCGGGTCGCGTTCAATTTTTCTATAATTGTTGGCTTAACATTACAGATAATGTTAATATTCTTAACTGGATTCTCAATGGAGTCTCTATTCCGTTTATAACCAAACCATATCAATCAAATGTACCGCGACTATCGTGGTCAGCAAAAGAACAGTATGAAATGTACATGGCTATCGATAATAATTTACTTAAACTAGGAGCTATTTCACAAGTCGATCAATGTGAAGATCAGTTTATTTCAAGTACGTTTTTAGCCCCTAAGCCAAATGGTACTAAAAGGTTTATTTTGAATCTAAAATTATTAAATCGTTTTATACCAAAGACCCATTTTAAAATGGAGGATTACCGGACTGCCTGCAAGTTATTACAAAACAACTGGTTTATGGCAACTATTGACTTAAAGGAAACATACTTATTTATACCTATCAATACAGATTCTCGAAAATACCTCCGATTCCAGTACATCGCACCAAATTCAAATGAAACTATAACGTACGAATTTAGTGCTTTATGTTATGGCATATTGTTATGGCTTTGCATATTTAGTTTGTAATGCCATACTTATACTATTTGTGTTTCAGGCGAATGTCATACTGAATTCATCAGTCGAGGGAAAACAAATAATAGCAATTGGGCAGAAAACGGGCGCGTTACCCTCAGACGTGCGTCAGCGTTTATGCAAGCTGCTTATGGAGAAGCTCATTACGGCCGAAAACCCGGTACTTCTGACGGATTCTCAGCTGCTTGCTCTATCCTACGACATTGGCAGATTATTTAAAGAGGAGTCACCAACCCTATACTATGCGCCGTACCTGCCGCCTGATGCTTACCAGGCTAAGCGCAATATCTCTGGCTGGTTAGTCACCGCCAGAAGGGCTCGACGGCAGCATTTAGTTTCGTTGGGACTTATTGAAAAGCCCAAGTCACGTTCTCGCTCCAAGTCCAGTCCAAGGCTAGATAGCCCTTCACTCACTGGAATCGACCTAACCGGACTTAAAGAAGGTAACTCCTTTTCTAGACTTTTATGTTTTCAGATTGAATTAAATTATCAAGAACGAAATTAGTGAGAAATAATATATCTGAATTAGTTTAAGTTTTCGTTACAAATTATAAAATATTATCTGAATCTAAGAACCGTTATTGTTATTGTACTAATTATTAATCGTTTTAATTTTTGTGTGCAGGCTAAGTGGAGGACGTAGCGTCAGCATTAGAGCAGCTGTCAAGTCCTTCAGCTGGTCCGTGGCAGGAGGTCAGTGCCCTCTGGCGGGAGACGGTGCGAGCTCGCCTCCGGTACTTGTACTACGAGGAAGGGACATTACAGGAGTACTTCAATAAGTATCCTATCCTGAAGTCAAGTGATGGATGGCGACTCCTGACGTATGATTACGAAGCACTGATTTTTTAGGTATTTTTATTTTGAATTCAGTAATATCAATTTTTTTGGAAACGTTTACGTAATTATTAATTTTGTACTTATACTGTACGCGGCGTTGCTAGTTTGAGGCACTGCAGAGCCCAAAAGGCAGTTAATTTTTATAGCAGGGTGCGCTCAACTAGTACCTACCCTTAGTTACGGTATTTAGCGGATATCCCTTTAGGATATCCTATAAAGACGGCCCGATAACGGTGTCCGCAAAAAGTAATGGTATGAGCCAGCACCAAAAGCTGGTTTAGTAATAGGTTTTAACATAAGGTACTTATTTGTATGAGAGATAGATTAGTCTCATCGAGGTGTTTAAAGTAGCACTTTACTTGAAAATTGATATTTACTATAATAATATAACCAATTTATTGTACGCAACTTTAATGGAAAAATGTTTTAGTTATACATTAATGTAAAGCTAGTTATTTTTTGTAAATTAAAATAAAAGTTTTAAATTGCTACTTGTTTAAAACTTTAATTTTAATTTATAAAAACTAGAATTATTGAACATAATGATTTTATTTAATGATTCTTTATAATGACCGACAAATAGATACTGTAATCATTAAGGCGAGGCACTCCATGTGTATCTTCCGCACAGTAGCGCCACTTTAAATTTAATATTTTTGATCTTGTTCAGTTAAAAATAAAACTTGGAACGAATGTGACAAGTAAAAAGTCTATAATATTTTCTCAATTAGTAGCACCTGCACAGACTCAGAAAATATTAGAGATAACTTACTCGTCAAATTCGTTCCCAGTTTGTTTAAAATTAACCTGATATACACTTAAACAAAATTAATCGATTAGTGGCGCCGCTGTGCGGACTCAGAGTGCCTTGTTTTAAAGCGTAGGATAAGTCACACTAGCGCCGCTAATTCATGATTAAATTCACCGACTGCAGTTGCAGTCGGCAGGCAATGCGGCTTCGGAATGAATTTATTAGAAATAATGTTTCTCTTTTATACTGAATAAATGTTTAGATTTTATTATATTCATTCATACTACGGAAATAAAAATACCATTGATTCAAATTTCTGTTTAATTTATACATACATCCCTTCTTATAATTATTACTAATCTGTTTATTTCCTGTTTTCTTCAAGGATCAAG
This sequence comes from Luperina nickerlii, assembly GCA_963855955.1. Taxonomy (NCBI): domain Eukaryota; kingdom Metazoa; phylum Arthropoda; class Insecta; order Lepidoptera; family Noctuidae; genus Luperina; species Luperina nickerlii. Next base: position 518,699 of record OY979665.1, read on the forward strand.
CTTATGGTTCTTCAGTTTTTTTTTAATATTGAGCTCTCATCTAAAATAATATTTAAAAGGAAAGAACCAATATTGGACACTTAACAATAAGGGGATCGTGTAAGTCCAGTGGCGCCCTCAATAGGAGGATTGTGATTTCTAATAATCCAAACAATTTCTGTATAATCCACCAGTGATTAGTTGTAGTCCTACTGATGGAGAATGTGTAGGACTACAACTAATCACTGCTGGTATATTATAGAGATATTAATTGGTTTATTAAAAAACACAATCCTCCTATTGAGGGCGCCACTGGACGATCGGCGACCTCCGTAATGTAATAGGATGTAACCAGAGATATGAGGAAATAGTAGGAAAAGTAAGAGGACCTAACCTAAAATACAAGGAAGTTACCGAAAAATAGTAGGAAAAATAATAGGATATAACTGGATATATGAGGAAGGCATCGAAAAATAGTAGGACGTAACTGGATATGAGAGGAAGTCACCGAAAAATTGTATGACATAACTGAATGTGTGAGGAAACACCGTAAAATAGTAGGAAAAATAATAGGATATAACTGGATATATGAGGAAGGCATCGAAAAATAGTAGGACGTAACTGAATATGTGAGGAAGTCGACGAAAAATAGTAGGAAAAATTGTATGACATAACTGAATATATGAGGAAGTCACCGAAAAATAGTAGGAAAAATAATAGGATATAACTGGAAATATGAGGAAGTCACCGAAAAATTGTATGACATAACTGAATGTGTGAGGAAACACCGTAAAATAGTAGGAAAAATAATAGGATATAACTGGATATATGAGGAAGGCATCGAAAAATAGTAGGACGTAACTGAATATGTGAGGAAGTCGACGAAAAATAGTAGGAAAAATTGTATGACATAACTGAATATATGAGGAAGTCACCGAAAAATAGTAGGAAAAATAATAGGATATAACTGGAAATATGAGGAAGTCACCGAAAAATTGTATGACATAACTGAATATATGAGGAAGTCACCGCAAAGTAGTAGGAAAAATAATAGGATATAACTGGATATATGAGGAAGGCATCAAAAAATAGTAGAACGTAACTGGATATGTGAGGAAGCCATCGTAAAATAGTAGGAAAAATAGTAGGACGTAACTGGATATATGATTACGTCACTGAAAAATTGTGGGAAATATTATTATATAATGTATGCTCGTCCTACTAAATCCATGGTGACACGTCATCTTAAATGCTGTTATCATCAAAATCAGTATTATCATCGTTCTTTTTGGTGAATCACTATGCTCCGTCCTTGGAGTGAATTCATCATACTTTAAGCTGAATTCACCTCTTTTATGATTACGAGTTTTCTCAGATAGGCGTCCTTGTATCAGCTTGCCCAGCAGCACGCTATGGTTGGCTGTATACAAAAATATTAGAACGACAAAAGTACATATTCTTAAAACAACATGGGACATTTGAGGCTAAAGTAAAACTACCAAAAATTATTTTAAACGACCTTAATTGGTGGATGAATAATATTTACATAATAGACAGGCCTATAAAAAACGAAACTTATGTCATGGAAATTTACACTGACGCGTCACGTACTGGCTGGGGTGCCTGTTGTAATGGTTCCAGGGTAAACGGTTCTTGGAAAGAGAGTGAACTTCAGTTCCATATTAATTATTTAGAACTGTTGTCTATATTCTTGGTCCCTTAAATGTTTTGTAAAAGATAAGTCTAATTGTGCTATCTTACTCCGCGGCGACAACACTACTGCCATTAGTTATATGTATAAACCGCATGGGCAGTATACAATTCCAGCATTTGAACACACTGTCTCGGGATATTTGGCAATGGTGTGAGTCGAGACAGCTGTGGCTATTTGCTTCGTATATAAATACGAAGGACAATATCGAGGCTGATAAAGAGTCACGCAGAGTGAATCCTGAGGCCGAGTGGGAGTTGTCAGAAGCAGCTTTTAATTGCATCGTTAAAAAGCTCGGTAACCCAGAGATTGACTTGTTTGCTTCTCGCATTAACGCCAAATGTCTCGAATATGTAGCTTGGAGACAGGATCCAGACGCTATAGCTGTGGACGCATTCACAATAAGCTGGAATGAGAAATTCTTTTACGCTTTTCCCCCTTTTGCATTGTTATTAAACTGCATACAAAAGATTATTCAAGATAAAGCTACAGGCATATTAGTATTTCCGGTGTGGCCTGCACAGGCTTGGTACCCTCAATTAATGGACTTATTAGTTACTGATATAGTTATTTTAGACCCTCGACCAAACTTAGTACTCTCGCATTTCAGACAGCAACACCCACTCCACCGGACGCTTACCCTGGGTGCAGCGGTGCTCTCCGGTGCGCGTTCTCCCGCCGCGGCGTGCCGCCTGCCGCCCTAAATTTAATGATTGGGTCGCTGTCGGATAAAACCTCGCAGCAGTACGGGGTTTGCTATAAGCTGTGGTGGAAATTCTGCCACGATAACGATTACAACGTATTTGATGCCTCGGTTGCCCATGTTGTATCTTTTTTAACAGAATTGTTTGAAAAAGGTGCGTCCTACGGCACGCTTAATAGTCACCGTTCAGCCCTGTCATTATTCCTTGGCCATAATACAGGTTCGGATGACTGTATCAAAAGGCTAATGAAGGGAATATTTAGAATAAGACCGTCCTTGCCGAAATACTCAAGTACTTGGGACCCACAACTAGTGTTAGGTCATATTTCAGACTGGGTTCCTAATAGTCAATTAAGTTTAGAAAAATTAACCAAAAAATTAGTTATTTTACTGGCCTTATGTACGGCACACAGAGTCCAAACGTTTTCTTTGATTAAAACAGATAACATTAAAATAAAAACTGATGGAGTTGAGATTGTAATATCAGATATGATTAAAACTTCAGGGATAGGACGAGACCAGCCAGTTTTGTTTTTGCCCTTTTTTCGCGAAAATCTTTTGATTTGTCCGGCCACAACGGTTGTTGACTACTTGTCTATGACTCGAGACTTAAGACATTCGAGTACTGATCATCTCTTAATTTCTATGAAGCGTCCCTACAGGGGTGCAACAGCACAGAGTATAAGCAGATGGATCAAAGAGAAACGTTGTGCGCGAGCGGTATCGACGTGGCGGTGTTCGGCGCGCACAGCGTCCGGCACGCCGCCACGTCGGCTGCGCGCGCGACCGGTCTCAGCGTCGACGTGATCCGCAAAACTGCTGGCTGGACTGCGTCGTCCCAAACTTTTGCCAAATTTTATCATAGACCCCTCATACAGGCGTCAAGTTTTGCAAAATCAGTTTGCTTGCCGTTCAATAATAATGATTCAGAATAAACTTAATCTTCGTTTGATGATCAATTGTTTGGAAATAACTTAAATTATTAAGTTTTTTGTAATGTTTAAATATAAGTAGGTACCTTAAATAATTAATTAAATACATAGATTTTTCACTCTTACTTCGTATTTCATTTATCGTGTACAGATAAACCCACGAAAAACGCTGACAAAACTCAATCTTTAAACATCTACCTGTTAATTTGTATCGAAAATGAAACCACAAAATATTATACGTTATGATCAAACGAACTTCTCAAGTGAAGTTCGATCAATATAATATGAGTGGTTTCATTTGAAGATAAAAATCTCCCACCCACCCGTATCCCAGTTTTGTAAAATACGGGAAGAGTGAAATAAAATCGTTACTTTAAAAGAATGAACTGTCATGGCTAGGTACCTACAGTGGGGAGGTAAAATATTGATTTTAATCGAGTTGAAAATCGATACTAAATAAATATAAAATTCTAAAAGCGTGCGAATGTTGCCTTGTAGGTCAAAGGACTACCTGTTAATTTTTATCTTCAAATGAAACCACTCATATTATATTGATCGAACTTCACTTGAGTAGTTCGTTTGATCATATATTATCAGGTTGAAATAAACGTTTATTTTAAAATGTAGTTACAATCAACATCAACTTATACAAACGTTGCAGTTCACAAGTTCGGTACGTGACAAGCAGCGATTCATATTCAGGCATCGTTCATCGGCGCGGCAGTATAACACTCGTAAAGCCGGCGCGGTTTATTGCCGGCGATGGATATTGCAGTTTGATAGTTTACGGCAGTAATGCTCGGATTGGTTTGCGCCGTGCTGTGGCGACAATTGGAGCACATAAACCAATACTTAGCGAAGCTATCGTTCGCGACACACGAGGAACGTTCATGTCATATTATTATGATTGTGACGGTTACAATATGTGAGGAAGTATTTTGAAAGGTTGTGTCTAGTAAGTATCTTGATGTGGGGGAACGGTAGGCATACTTGGCTGATATTATTAAGAGTTTGAATGATTTTATTCATCCGACATACATAGGGTAAGGAAGGGTATTGCCGGTCACTTAAGCAAAAAGAACTACAATTCAGTGAAAAATCAACATTTATTTAAGAAACTCTTATGCAATATAACTTAAGGTATTGTTCTAACATAATCACAACCATTGACATCAATATTAATTTAAAAAAAAGACATAATCAACTCTTTAAAAAAAATGGCTTTGACCGGTATTGCCCGACATGGCAGACAATACCGGTCGGCAGGTTGGCAAAACCGGTCAAACTTTTAACGGCACAAGTCACACACGTAGCCTACGGAAGACTCATAATCTGAGCACTCAGCATGAGCCCAATATCATTTCGACCCATAGCTGCCATGGTAATTCACTATTCTTGTTTTTCAGTCTTTCTTGTAGGGTTGAGAATGGGATGCCATAAGACCGAGCTGCCTCTCTTATCGGTGTTCCTTCTTCGACAAGTTTCAATGCCCTACTCAAATAATTTTGGCTCCATTTCACCTTCAATCCTACTTCGAGTCCCCGACATCCTAAAAAGGAAAATAATATAAATTTTAACGGAATAAAAGGTCGAAAATATAATCTACTTACAAACATAACTTGCGGTTAATACCGGTCAGCATGACCGGCGTTAGCCACCCGTATATTTTTCTGGTTACCTAATCATAATTTTAACAAAAACCTGTAGCAAAGTGCTTAAAATCTATGATAACATGGGTAGATAGATAACTACACGACAATAAAAAACACTGACAATGAATGCAACATGAAAATTAAGACACTCACCTCTTATATTCCGCGGCCAAAAAATTACTAAAAAGTGGCGCAAAACACATTGACGTGCAGTTCTCCCTGATGCGTGCTCGGAACTGAGCGGGGGCCGGTGCGTCGGCGCGGGGAACACTCACGCCACCCTCAATCAATGTGTGTGTGCGCAAAACGCTGTAATTTGGAAGATAGTGTGGGGACCGGCATTGTCGCCTGACCGCGGATACCCTCCTTTACTGTAATCATTACAATCTCAATAGCTCTGGCTCAGATCGTAAAAACCACACTTACCTACAACCTGCGAAATACAAGCTGTTTGTGAACTATAAATCGCATTCCTCGTTAACAAATCTCGCTCCGGTCGTCTAGCGGTTGGGCGCGGAACAAATTATAAAATGAAAACAAACCCAGAATTCATTTCGAGTATGGTTTTAAAAGGAATTAATGTGTGCCCAGTAAACGCGCACTGTAAAATATTTCTAATTAAGCAAAACAAAAAAATCAATCATTCGATGACCTATTATCGATTCAATTTATTATGTATTTGACTAAACTGTATAGCTTCTGCATTGCTGGAGAAGTGATAAATTGCGCGACGTTTTCTTCCTAACTAAAATACTAGGAAGTGGGAATGGTAACTTGATGTGCCTTTTGTAACTTTTGACGATTAAAAAGTGTTAATTCTGAGTCTGATTTAAATCAATGTTTTTTTAGGTCCCTTCATTCACTTCCTGGCACACGGCGGCCGAGGCAACGGAACATAATTTGCGGCGCACCGCTCCACTCCACCTGAATGATGCGAACAGAGCTCATAGCGGCCGCCGCGCAGGGCTGCAACATAACTAACAACTTCTCTGAATTTGTACATTTATTCATACAATTACGCGCTATTGAACATTTGTATTTCTTGTACAACCTAAGCTCAGTCTGCAAGGACAGGCCAAGGCCATCCATCGTCCTCCATCACGTCGACCGTGTGTCGGCCATCATAGTGTACTCTGTGCGGCTATCCCAACTCTGCATCATAGTGTACTCTGTGCGGCTATCCCAACTCTGCATCATAGTGTACTCTGTGCGGCTATCCCAACTCTGCATCATAGTGTACTCTGTGCGGCCATCCCAACTCTGCATCATAGTGTACTCTGTGCGGCCATCCCAACTCTGCACCATAGTTTATTCTGTGCGGCGATCCCAACTCTGCATCCGGTCTGTTCTCTTACGACTAGGTTTAGATACCTATGATATGGATGAATTTGATTACAGTTCTCTTAGATAAACATATACCTCACACGTTTTAAATATACTCATATCCACGCTTGGTAGTTGAAACTAACATCGCTTTCGGGGCAATATAATTAATTATAATAATATAAATATAGCCTTTATATCCACAACCACAAAATAAGTTATACAAGTGGATAACTAAAATATACTAGTAAAGATAGATTGTGAAAATGTACTGTAAACATAATGAACCCTTTTGTTGTACTAGGTTATGGCCTATTTGCGGGTTACATTATGAACATTACTAGACAACGTCCCCGGTTCAGATGGAATCACCAATAGAGTGATTCAACTATTCCCTGCCCAATTGATTATGCTACTGGCTACCATCTTCAACGGTGCCATGAGCAACAACATTTTCCCACAGAAGTGGAAAGAAGCCACAGTCATCGGCATTCCCAAGCCCGGCAAGCCCAAGTCGGAACCTACGAGTTACCGCCCCATCAGTCTGCTCAATAGACTAGGCAAGGTCTACGAGAGGCTTACTTATATGCATCTTAGAGACTATACCGAAACAAAGGGCCTCGTTCCCAACGAGCAATTTGGTTTTCGAAACCAACATTCTTGCGTGCAGCAAGTCCACCGCATCACCGAACAACCGAAACTGACAGGTGTGATATATTTCGACATAGCGAAAGCTTTTGACAAAGTTTGGCACAATGGCTTATTTTATAAGCTATACCAATTCGGTTTGCCCGACCGCCTCGTGCTCATCCTTCGAGACTATTTGTCGAACCGCACCTTCCGCTACAAAGTAGAAGGAGCTATATCCTCCCCACACCCCATCCGAGCAGGAGTCCCTCAGGGCTCTGTGCTCGCCCCGCTCATCTTCACGCTGTACACCAGCGACATCCCAATGAATAGAAAGACCCAATTGGCTATCTTCGCAGACGACACTGCCATTCCACTGGCCGCAGCCTAGTCCAGATGTCTCGCATCCTCCAAACCCCAGTCATCAAGCTCGCTGACTGGTTTAGGAAGTGGAGAATAGAAGTCAACCCCGACAAAAGTCAAGCGGTTCTCTACTCGAAACCACGACACAAACCCATCCCCCCCCCCTCGACCTATCACCATGTTCGGCAAGCCGATCCCTTGGGAGAAGCAAGCCAAATACCTCGGTGTTATCCTCGACAGGCACCTCTCCTTCGCAGAGCACATAAAGGCAGTTCGCTCGCGCGCCGCCTTCGCTCTCGGTAGCCTCCATTCGATGCTCAATGCACGTGATAGATTATCCAAATTATAGGCAGGTATTGTTATTGTTATCATAAGTATTCCTTGTCTGTAAAAGTGGACTAGCTAAAATATTCTTGAAATGAATGAGACAAAATTCAAGTCTTGTATAAAACGCACACTATGCAGTCAGGCATATTATAAGTTAGGGGATTACATCGCTGATAAAAATGCCTGGCTCAAGGCTGATCCTGCTCCACAACCACAACTAATTGATTAACACTTGAAGATTCTGTTGGAGCTGCTGAAGATTGTAAGACTATCTTTGCATTGTATAAACTCAATTTCCTTGTATTGTATAATTGCATAGCACAGATGTGAGTTCTATGTATATACTATACACTATGTACCATTTATCGGGTAATGTGTCTTTCATTGACTTGAATGTGCCCTGGCGGCTGATAGTATGTCATGCTCACACAAATGTCTCGCTGACGGTGGCGTGTGTGTTGGATCATTTAGCTCCCTTCAAAATGGTTGAGCTGAATGGTGCCGATCTATGCGTCATGTTCGTGAACGGGCGCCGCCGCGCCGTCAGTTGGGGCTGGTCATCACTTAGCTGCCTCGGCTTATTTTTAATTATTTTAATATTGAATTGTTGTTTTCTTACCATTAGCTGTACTCTGGACACTTTTAACGCGTACGTCTTTTTTACATCGTTCTCACATATAATTATAAATTCACATTATTGATGTAACTAATATTTTTGTAAAACTATAATTTAAAAGAGTGTCCATGGAGTTTCTTGCCCGTTCTTCTCCATAGGTACCTACGCTTTGGAATGGGCAACTAGCTTCATATTTTCTGACTGACCGACTTTTTGACAATTCAAAAGTGCCTGTAAATGGTTTAATTGAAATAAATGTTTTGAGTTTTGAGTTTGAGTTTGAGTTTATTAAAGAATAATGTAGCGAAACAAAGAATATTCCAAACGGATATCCACCTTTTATGTCGTTGATATTTTAAATGACGGTAGATAGAAACGTCAAAGTTATTTGTTCACGACTATAAAAGGGGGAGCTCCGAGTGGCAGGGACCCACACCCGATCCGAGCAGGAGTCCCCCAGGGCTCTGTGCTCGCCCCGCTCATATTCACGCTGTACACCAGTGACATCCCAATGAGTAAAAAGACCCAGTTGGCTCTCTTCGCAGACGATACTGCCATTCTGTACACTGGCCGCAGCCTAGTCCAGATCTCCCACATCCTCCAAACTTCAGTCAACAAGCTCGCTGACTGGTTTAGGAAGTGGAGAATAGAAGTAAACCCCGACAAAAGTCAAGCGGTTCTCTATTCGAAACCGAGACACAAACCCATCCCCCCCCGACCTATCACCATGTTCGGCAAGCCGATCCCTTGGGAGAAGCAAGCCAAATATCTCGGTGTTATCCTCGACAGGCACCTCTCCTTCGCAGAGCACATAAAGGCGGTTCGCTCGCGCGCCGCCTTCGCCCTCGGTAGCCTCCACTCGATGCTAAATGCACGCAGCAAATTGTCACTTAAGTGCAAATTGCGCATCTACACAGCGTGCATTCGCCCTATCATGACCTATGCCTGCGTAGTCTTTGCACACGCAAAGCCCCACCACATCCATAGGATGCAGACCCTCCAGAACCGTTTCCTCCGAAAGGCTACGGGAGCCCCTTGGTTCGTTCGAAATGAGATCCTCCATGTCGATCTCAAAATCCCCACTATCCACCAATTCATGAAGCGCCTTTCCAAGCACTTCTTCGACTCCGCCCCCAACCATCGAAACCCGCTGGTTGTCGAGGCCGCCAGATATACTCCCTCCCAAATCAGTAAACTCCGCCGTCCAAGGCACGTTCTCACCGACCCAGATGACCCTATAACCGTCCTCCAAGAGAGCAGTAGGGCAACCAGCACGCTTAGGAAAAACAGATACAAGAAACCGACATACCGGCCTCGCCGACGAGGTCCCTCGCGACGTCCCCAAGAAAATGCCCCCCACCGACCCTTGCTCGATGTAGTGCCAGCCCGCGCCGCAGCTGAGCCAGTAGATTTAAATTCCCGACTCTGACCTCTGAGTTTGTTTCGGCATTTCTTCTCAGAGTAGTCAATTAGGAAATGCCGGCCCCATCGTTCGTTAAATAATCAAAATTAGATCCAGCCTGTCCCAACTTGCTGCCCTCCCCCCAGCGACGCCCTAAGCCGAGGCTCGTACCCCACAGGGGGTGCCCTTAGCGTGTAGTCGCTTAGTTTATTTAGTTAGTTTTAAGCCCCTGGCTGGAGGCTTTGAGTTTTCTCAAGGCAGCCGCAGGATTGTCCGGTTAAGTAGTCACGACCTCTCAAGGTCAACTACGAGATGCCATATTCTAAAAAAAAAAAAAAAAAAAAAAAAAAAAAAAAAAAAAAAAAATGGCAGGGACGATTCTTGTTCGAGACGTTGGTCAGAACGGAGCTCCGGCCTATAGATGTTCAGTTGATTACTACTAGTGACGTTATTATGTGGAATAGATCGACCAGATGTCACGTAAGTTAATTGATATTATTATCTAGATTATTGCTGATAACTAAGGTGTTCTCTATATGTTATAATATGGCCAATATTGCTAATATTTCAAATGTGTGGCAATATAAGCAATTGTTGAAAGAATACTTTAATACTGTTTCCATGGAGTTTCTTGTCCTTCTTCTCCATGAGGACCTAGATTTGGAACGGACGACTAGCTTTCTGATTATTTGCTGACAAGCCTTAATTGAATAAATGTCTAGTCTTGTCTTTCTGTGCTTTATTTATAAAATCCTTTCCCTACATACCATATTCATAGGTATTAAACATATTAAATAACTATTGGGGTAATATATATACTTAAAGATAGATTATACTTTATTCCGCTATCACACGCAGCTAATTGTCACTAAAGTGCAAATTGCGCATTTACACAGCGTGCATTCGCCCAATCATGACCTATGCCTGCGTAGTCTTTGCTAACGCAAAGCCCCACCACATCCATAGAATACAGACCCTTCAGAACCGTGTCCTCCGAAAGGCTACGGGAGCCCCTTGGTTCGTCCGAAATGAGATTCTCCATGTTGATCTCAAAATCCCCACTATCCTCCAATTCATGAAGCGCCTTTCCAAGCACTTCGATACCGCCGCCAATCATCGAAACCCTCTGGTTGTCGAGGCCGCCCGGTGCACTCCCTCCCAAATCAGCAAGTGCCGCCGTCCAAGGCACGTTCTCACCGACCCAGGTGACCCCATAACCCTCCTCCAAGAGAGCAGTAGGGCAACCAGCACGCTTAGGAAAAACATGTACAAGAAATCGACATACTGGCCTCGCCGACGAGGTCCCTAAATGCCCCCTACCGACCCTTGCTCGATGTAGTGCCAGCCCGCGCCGCAGCTGAGCCTGTAGATTTAAATTCCCGACCAGACCTCTGAGTTTGTTTCGGCATTTTCTTCTCAGAGTAGTCAATTAGGAAATGCCGACCCCATCGTTCTTAAATAATCAAAAATCGATCCAGCCTGTCCCGACTTGCTGCCCTCTCCCCAGCGACGCCCTAAGCCGAGGCTCGTACCCCACAGGGGGTGCCCTTAGCGTGTAGTCGCTTATTTTACTTAGTTTAAGCCCCTGGCTGGAGGCTTTGAGTTCTCTCAAGGCAACCACAGGATAGTCCGGTTAAGTAGTCACGACCTCTCAAGATCAACTACTACAACGAGATGCCCCCTAGTCAAAAAAAAAAAAAAAACTAGACAACGTGACCAGTCGCTGTGCGGCGCCCGCGCCGGGGGGAGGCGCGCGCCATGTGTGTTGGGACAAGTCTTTTTTTATGTATTGTTTGTAAAAGTTTACTGACATAGTTTTTAAGTCATTATTAATAACATTAAATGGTTATGTGTACTTTAGTGTGTAGACCGAAATAAATATAATAATAATAAATTTATTTCAAGTAGCAAGACGCATAGTGTTAGTAACAATATACTTACAAACTATGTTAGTAATACACTTCAAAAACAAAACCAAAAACAGAAAAACAGATTGTGACATCACTGATGCACGGTGACAGGCCCAGTCGAAACCCTGCAGCAGTGGTTCACAAACGCACAATCAAGCCTGCTCGCTATCATAGACAGGATGCTGTTGGCGCTGCCCCTCACCCTACGGACCAAGGATGCGCACCGCTTGCGCATCACGGCATAAAAACAGTCCACGTGAGCTTCAGCAAACAAAATAAAGAATATATTATATTATATTAATATTTTAAACTATCTAAAAAATAATGTAAATATGCGTCGTATCGGGTACACGTCTACATGGAAATCATTATAATGGAAATGATACCTAGAAGTATGTCAAATAGTTCTGCGCTGACATATAACTCAACCCAAAACTTAGATAGGATTCCCAAGTTTTTTTGGCGAACGATAAGTTCCGAAGATTTTTCTCACATTCGTCGAGTACTTACAGCGCGACAAATGGTTGCTAAGAAATAGGCCATTGTTGATGAAACGACTATCGTCATAAATGGCCTATTTATTCATATGTATACATATTATCAAGTATCATAATATTATCAACCGTTTTTTAATAACTTCATCTAAAACACTAATTTTAGGAACATTTTCAAGTCGAGAGTAAATTCTCCTTTATTTTCGTGATAAACCTTGACTAGTGGGCGTGTGGCAGCGGCGAATATTCCATTTGGAGCGAAGCAGGCAATATCCCGCGCCTCGACCTATGAGAGTGCCCCAACCTCGGCATGGCACACCGTGACACCGCCACCGCTAGGAATACTTGAATACCGGATTTATTTAGCTAAACATTCACGTTTATTTGGAGCTGAAGGATGGAGCGACGGGATCACGACACGAGCTCGGTACGAAGTAGTAACGTGCCATGAATGCTAAATTTTATTTAACGTGAAGTAATAAACATATTGGTAGACCGCTATAAGTGAAAGAATTGAGCTAGATATGGAGTGGCAATCGGCTTCAAGTGATTTCATCTATAAAGCAAGGTTAGTGTAAAATCTAGTGCATACCTATGCAAGGCAGTAGCATCAAAATAGGTGTTAAACTTAACGAATACACTTAGTCATGCTCGCGCAATGTTAAAATTTCACTCTATATACAGCCAAGTTACGTGCATCCACGTTTCTCATACTAACATTAATAACAAAAATATTCCAGTAATAGAATGTTTATTATTTAATTCTGCGACGTGTGACACAATAAGCAGCAGTCGGGCACCCTGGGGCGCGGCGAGTGCCGGCGAGCGGCGGCGAGCAGCCATAACACAATCAAAATACGAGCCACGCCGTCTGCCACCGTGCCACGTAACGGCTCATGAACCGAGCAAGCGAGCCAGCCGAGCCACCGAGCCAACCGAGACCTTCGGTACAGATGATATCTACGAATATACCAGACTGGGTTTACACAGATAAAAATAAGAGTAAAGTTTGATGTCATTCTTTAATTTTGTGTAGCGTTTAAAATCTACGTTTAGAAGTGCAAAAATATGTCTGCATTGTTTTTGGGAAGTAATACTTACTTTTATGGTACTTAACCCATTGTATGCCGGGAGCGTAGATCTACGCGAGACACAATGGTTTTTAATTGTTTTCTGTAATTACGGCATACAACAATTTAGTTTTAATTTGGTTACTGGCAGTACTGCACCTTTCGGAAACGTATGTCTGGAAAGAGGGGACCTTCCTTTAGTTTCAGTCGAAGTTTGAAGTCAATAGCACGTTTTTGTTTTATGCGTGTTTTTCGAAAGTAACTTTTTTTGTCAAGTCCGCGTCGTGAAAATTAATAACTCACGTGGTGTACGGAGAGGAGTGCATATCGAAAACGCGCGTGTTTGAATGGACGAAGCGGTTCAGGAAGGGGCGTTAATAGTGAAGTAGCTCCCGTCACCTCTTGTACCCACACGAATGTCATCCGTCTGCGCGCGCTGATCACGCCTGGCCGGTGCTCAAGCATTCGTGCGTTGTCTGACGTGTTAAACATCAACAAAGAAACCATTCTCAAGATATTTCCGAGAATTTCATCTAGAATTTCCGATGATTTCATTTTTAGAATTCAAGATGTGCAAACTTCTCGCCTATGAACAGCTACACATGCGAAAAAAATAAAGTTTTTTTTATTATTATTTATTTACACTATTTTATTAATTTACACCAGTATCATTATTTATACCTCTGGTGTTATTTAGTTCCTATTTAAACAGGTTGAAACTGAAAACATGCGACAAACCGAAATGGGAGATTGTTTTCATCATTATGAACAACTTTTACCAAGGGACAAATGCTGTAATCGCGAAAAAAAATCAGCTGTTCCCTACATTTTGACGAGTTGATGAAACCGCCATCTTAGAGCGGCGGCCATATTGAATTTAGTGTGATTTTATTTACTTTATCGTTTTCTACTCTTCAAGCCCTTTCATTTGATACCCATATTAAGGGGGTTGAGGAAAAATATGTAATCCGCGCCATCTTGGAGCGGCGGCCATATTGAATTTAGTGTGATCTTATAACTTTATCGTTTTATACTCATCAAGCCCTTTCATTTGATACCTACCCATATTAAGGTTTGTTGAGAAAAAATATGTCATCCGCCATCTTGGAGCGGCGGCCATATTGAAATTATTACAATATTGAGTATTGCAAATTATATTGAGATCATTCGAACCGAACGTGACGACCCGTTGACGTGGCAGTGGATAAACAGCTTTAGATCTTCACAGTAGAAAGTAACGCACAACGGACCGAATGGGAGTCTAAGTGCGGAAAAGGGAGTCCCATCATCAGTAGAAAGTAATGTCTCTGAAGGTCAATACTGTGAATGAATCTGAAGGTCAATACTCGTAATTAAAAATGTTCAAAATCTAGTCGCAGTCTCATCTCGGTGACAAAGGTCAAAAACTTGGCAAAAATGTAGGGACATTTTTTAAAAGATTGACACAGATCCAGATTGTGAACGTTCTTAAAATTACGAGAATTGCACCTGGTCGACGCCGCGCGCCGCGACGATTACATTTTTGTCGTAACTTAGTTTGCTTATGTTTTATTGGACAAATTCCCGGAACTTACTTTCCATGCCTCGTAGTTACCACTTACGGCAATAACCTTGAGTACTGTTAATGACATGCGATCACATGCGCGTCACAACGCCCTCTATTTCTCTCCACCCACTGAACTCCTTTGTTCGTCCCACACTCTGGTGTAGTATAAGTCCTAAAGTATTGCCGTATATTCGCAACATCCTTCACGGCTTATTGGTTGAGCTCGCAGTCTCGTGTAAAGTTGCGAACGGAGCACAAACTAGATGGATCGTGTTCGCCAGCATCCCGCGGGTCGATAGCCGCCACTTAATATTTACGGCCAAGCTCTCGTCTAGCTTATCGAAACATTCAATGTGCCTTTTATAAAGGCATTTATAAAACTACTCACACAGCGCTGCGAAAACTGTACTTCGCTATACAGGGTAATTGGTGAAACATTAACAAAATCTTAAGAGGTCATTGTACTCATCACTATGAACAACTTTTACTATGGGACCAAAGCTTAAATCGCGAGAAAAACCAGCTGTTCCCTACATTTATGTTTGTATAACTCGTCAAAATGTAGGGAACAGCTGATTTCTTTTTTCGCGATTTCAGGTTGGCTCCCATAGTAAAAGTTGTTCATAATGATGAGTACAATGACCTCTTAAGAGGTTGTTAATGTTTTACCAATAACCCTGTATAATAGTTTATTTCTTTCTTAGTTTTTTCTAAAGATTCACTTCAACAATTAAACATTTCTGGACTTACGTTTCCAGCAGGAAGGGCAGGGCGGAGATTCCAGCAAATATGTTTTTTGAAAATCTTAACTCAAATAATCCAACTGATATATGTAACATGTTCTCAACTTTTTTAACCTCTGTTTATGAACCCACGAATTTTATCCCCGCGATGTGGCAGCCACCTAATACATATGCTGATAATTCGGCCTGTATCTGTGATATCTACTTGCCAGTAGATGTTGTACACAAAGCGATATTGCAATTAGACTTAAATAAAGGTCCTGGTCCCGATAATTTGCCACCAATCTTCATAAGGAAGACTGCAGAAACTATCGTACTTCCACTTTATGTTATATTTAACAAATGTTTACGAGAAAGCACCTTTCCGGATATTTGGAAACGAGCAAATATTACACCGGTGTTCAAAAGTGGTAATAAAAACAATATACAAAATTATCGCCCTATCTCTATACTGTCCACCTTGTCGAAGCTTTTCGAGAGTCTTGTACATTGTAAAGTTTATTCTCACATTCATAACCTCATTATTGGTGAGCAGCATGGGTTTGTTAAAAGACGCTCGACGAATACCAATCTCATGTTATTTGCAGATTTTTTATTCAATAGCATGGATGAACGTGTTCAGGTTGATGCTGTGTACACAGATTTTCGGTGGGCTTTTGACAGGGTGGACCACAAACTACTCTTAGATAAAATTGCTTACAACGGAATCCGTGGCAATTTGTTACGATGGTTCATGGCGTATATAAATAATAGATCGCAAAAGATAGTTATTAATGGTTTCCAATCAAATTCAATTATTGTTACCTCTGGCATGCCCCAGGGCTCAATTATGGGGCCCCTACTCTTTATTTTGTTTATCAATGACATTAAGAAATGCTTCATTCATTCCCGTTTTCTAATGTATGCCGATGACATGAAAATTTACAAGTCCTGCAAAAACACACAACGCTCCCCCCACCGAATAATATGGTAATCGATAAATCAAAATTTTACAGGAAAAATAAAAAACTGTTTTATGCGTATATCTCGGCACTGGTAGATCGTAAGGTAGACATTTAAACGTCAAAACAAAGCTAATTTTTTTACAATCTAATTTATATTATGATTTTTTTGTAATACTTTTATAAAATAAAGTTATTCACAAAAATAATGTTACTGAAATTAAATGGCAAAAGTATAGTATGCAACGCATCATTACCATATTATTCGCGTGTAAACGCAACAATATCGTAGTCAATATTAATGCATTATAGTATTATTCGTTGTAATACAGTGTCAAAAAACCTAACGGCAATATGATATTACGATATTATTCGTGTGAAATCCAAGCGATAGTGTATAATGTAATATTACATTACAGTAATATTCGTCGATGTGTGGTGTCAAAAGATTAACAGTAATATAATGTTGCAAATACATGTTTTATTAAATAATCCAGTACTTATTATTTGATTTTGCAGAAAAATAACAATAATAGAGGAAGTTGATATTAATACTGGATAATTTATAATAGCGTTTTATTAAAATTTATGAAATAAAACAAAGGTTTTATTATTTATCATAAACAGTCCTTTTATTTATTAACTAGCTGTGCCCGCGACTTCGTCAGCGTGGAATAGTGACTTTTCGGGCAGCATATATTTTGAATTACATATACCGTCGTTTGGGTACTTAGCTAAAAATTTACTTTACAGTAATGCTTCTCTGTATACGATATTTGACGTATGGCCATCGGGGATGAAAGCATACAGGCTCCTAGGATTGCTAACCCGTGACAGAGCCACATACAACTGAGCGTGCGAGAAACAGCTGATACTTAGATCTACACCTACAACTTTCAGCGTCTGACCTTGGGCTTTATTAATTGTCATCGCAAAACATAGACTGACTGGAAACTGGACTCGTTTAAAACTAAATGGAAAATTGTTTGGAATGAGAGGAATCCGAGGAATGAAAACACTTTTACCTTTTCCACACCTTGTTAAAATCTCTGCTTCTATCAGATTTCTTTGTAAATTGGTCACTTTTAACCTGGTGCCATTGCTAAGTTTTGGGGGGCTTAAATTTCTAAGAAGCATTATCGGTACGCCTACTTTTAATTTTAATTTATGTGCTGGTAGTCCAGGAGCATTGAGGGATTCTAAAAATTCTACTGGGTAGCTTGTAGATTTTCCTTCTTCCATGACTCTGTTAATGGAGATATACTCAACATAATCCCCCGGAACATAGCTCAAAATTTCAGCGTTTATTGTTGCTGCTTGGTCGTTTCGTGGCGTCAAAATAGCTCTTTCGCAAAGCCAGAAATTTTCGCATGTTGGTATTTGCGTTGCGTTTCCATACACAGATGATATGAGGTCTCGCATTGATGAAACTATGTTGCATAGGTTTTCATTAAGAACAACTTTTCCTTGTTCCTGCGGTAACACACCGTTACCAATCTCAAGTAGCAAATCTGAAAATTCTTGAGCATTTTCGTTGCCTCTAATTTGCGCACGCATATTTAATGTCAAATGCAAAGGTATAATGTAATGCCACAGTCGAGAACTCTTTAGGCAGGCTCTAACTTCAACAGCCCTTGTTCCACGTGGTATTACAGGGAGAGTCTGACGAAAATCGCCACAAAAAAGCATAGTAATGCCATCCATGGGTTGATCATTTTGGTTGACATCACGCAACGTTCTGTCTACTGCTTCTACTGCTTTTCGATTGGCCATTGTGGACTCATCCCATATAATAAGGCTACAATCACGAAGAACCTTAGCTTTATCGCTGTTTCTTGAAATATTACAAACAGGGCTTTCTGTGCGGTCTAAATCGATCGGAATTTTGAACATTGTATGAGCAGTTTTCCCACCTGGCAACAATGTGGCTGCTATGCCTGATGAAGCGACAGCAAGCGCGATTTTACCTTGGCTTCGTACCTTCGCCAAAATAACTTTCGTAAGAAATGTTTTACCCGTTCCACCGGGTGCATCTACAAATAGCATTTCTTCCAAAGTACAATCAACGCTCACCAGATCAAATATCAAACGCTGTTCATCAGTTAGCCTCGAGAGTGCGCGTCCATGTACGTAGGTACTCTGATAGTATACCTTAAAAATGTCCGCCGTGATTCTTTAAATTGACATAACTTTTTTATTTATGAACCGATTGACATGAAATAAACACTAAATGTTAAGTGAAGCTTACTACAATATATTAGTGAAAACCGCATCTAAATCGAATAAGCCGTTTCTATTATATTGTAAACAAAAATAATACACAAATATAATTGTTTTATACTTTACGTGGAAAAAGGCATGCATTTCTTACGCGAATATAATGGTAATCGTCGCTTACCGAAAAAGTTAACGATTGCATGATCTGTAATAACATGTTATGGTATTATTCGTGCAAAAAGTGTGTTTAGATTTTAAGGGAATAATGTTGTTATGTTCATTACGGTACCATTGAAATTATTGTACTTTTATAAATATACATAGAAAAAATACAAAAAAAATTACAAGATTGTAATTAATGCTTTAGACACCGAATATGCAATAAAACGAAAACTGTCGTAGTACCACATTACCATGTTATTCGGTGGGGGGAGCGACAAGATTGCCTACTCTTGCAGGAGGACCTTGATAGACTTTCTCGATATTGTTCACATAACAAACTTCAGCTTAGTTTGCCAAAATGTAACGTAATCACCTTCACAAAAAACAAAAACATTATAAAATTTGATTATAGTCTACATGGTAGCTTTCTGCAAAGAGTTGACCATATTCGAGATCTCGGTGTTGCGATGGACTCGAAATTGCATTTCAATCTTCATATTGACAACATCATCAATAAGGCGTATCGTATGTTTGGTTTCGTCATGCGTTCTTCAAACGACTTTAAAAGACCATCTACTTTTTTACTTCTATACAAAGCTTTGGTCCGTTCTCAATTGGAATTTGCAGTATCGGTTTAGAGTCCCATTTTTGATGTTTATATAAAAAGAATAGAAATGGTTCAAAAAAAAATTTTACGTGCTATGCACTATAGATGCACTAAATCTAAATTACCATACACCCAACTATTAATGCGTTATAAACTTCTAAGCTTGGAGTCAAGACGCAGCCTACTAATGATCATGATGCTTCATGGTCTGTGTAATAACAGGTTCGATTGTCCAGACATTACTAATAATCTATGTTACATTGTACCAAGAACTGTGATGCGTCGCGGGGCACGTGTGCCCCGGCTGTTCCACACCGCAAGGTGCAGTACTCATGCTGGGGCACGGGCGCCTCTCCGACGCATTGTAGATACGTATAACACCCACTTTATCGATTTGGATATATTTGCGCTTACACACTTCAAGTTCAAAAAGATGGCTTTTGAATCCTTAAAATAGCATTCTTATACCTATTATTCCAAAAATATGAACAAGTACTTCTTACTCTTCTGTATAATTAACGCACGCAGTATACTATGTAGGTATCTATAATCTATTATTTCGCGGACATTGGTGTGGGTTACACGTTTACATAGTTTTTAATTTATTTTGTCACACTAAAAATTGTAATGTGTAACTGTTTTATGTCCCATTAAAGTAAAATAAAAATAAAAACAATCACCGGCTGCAAGTGGCCGCTTCTAGCAAACTAAAGGCTATTTGATTGCGACTGCTGCGCTATCCAAGGTGATCACCTATTATATTCCGTCAGGAAAACTACTGACGAATGCAGTTCTTTTCGTCAATTTATTGTTGATGACTCGTAAAACTGTAAAGTTGACTATCCAGCGCGCCTGCTCCGCTCAACGACAATATGGTGAGTCGACACATTCTACCGAGCGAGTCAGCGCGCTCATTTCACGCTCCCACACATTAACAGCTACCAGCCTGGAGCCCGCTGTGCATGCCCAGAATACTACAATGACTTCGAAGGCTTTCCTATCAGAGATATGGCCACACACACGAGCCTCTACGTAAACAAACTTGTTTCGATGTTTAGATTATTTTAACAAATACATTTTTACTTACCAAAATTGTTTAGCAAACTAGGTCGTAAAAAGTAGGTAATGTTAATTTAGCAATGTTCTGTGCATATTCAGGTGCACGACAAAATGCCACCGTGTTCCAATCGTGAGATAATAAGAAAACACAGCACAATAGATAGTTATCTAGAAGCAATTGCATGCAGATTACATTCGTGCCGGCGATGTTACAAAACAAATAATCTAGAGCCAGCGTATAACGCGAAGCGACGTAATTACTTGGCAACAAAGACATGCCGCTATAACTAACTGTATTGGGCTCGAACAGTTACCTATTTAAAGTTAAACTTTCGTTTAGATCGCTATCTCGAGCGCGCGGTTACTGCACTCCGGCACGGAAACGTAAACACGATGTCTGCGGAGCGGGAAGTGAATACTATAATCTTAGATGAATGATTGGTCTCGCTGCACTCGACTGCAGCGCGACCAATCATTCATCTAAGACTATAATATTATTATGTTTTTCAAATAAATTATCTTTATTTGTACGCCGTTATTGGCAAAACATGGACGCTCACAACATCTATTAATTCAATACCTTGCATGTCTGATTAGCCAGTTTATGTAAACGCATGTTTAATAAATAAATTATCTTTACCTTTACAAAGAAATACAGAATAGTAGATTGTTATACAAGGGTCGAAATGAATCAATTCTCATACGAGGTATTCACACGCCTCAGCGCAGCGAGAGCGGCTATAGTTCGAGTAGGAATTGATTTTCACCCGGGCGCGGGCGGCCGGGTGTTAAACACTCTACTTTTCATTTCGAATACGTATAAGAAAAGTAAAAAATAGTAGCTGTTTTTCTAAAATATTTATTGATAATAATAACATGAATACCTATTTAAAATAAATTGACAAGTTAGAACAATTTGTGAAATTTCTGTAAAAGATTTTCGATTAGGTATTGTATTCGCCTCGTCTTTATCCGAATCTGGTCAACATTTCAGAATCGCTTGAACTCATGTTCATTCATCAACTAGTTGCGCCCCGCAGTTTCACCCGCATAAGTTTCGATCCTGCGGGAATATCGGGATAAAAAGTAGCCTATATATTAATCCAGGGTGTCAGCTACCTCCATACCAAATTTTATCCAAATTGGTCCGGCCGTTTGAGCGTGAAGAAGTAACAAACATATAAACACACATACACATTCATTCATCATCACATCATCTTCATTTTCTCATTTTTGTCTATCGCGCTTCTATATTATGTTCTCTGTAAATTGAGAAATCTGGCTCTTGTGATACAGGACTTCCTAGTACAGGAGCCAGGGCCACACTGATTTTTCTGTCTTGAAGTGGAAATAAACAAATTATTATTATGGTTTTTAAATTTAATTTTCTCAGGTTAGTACCTGGTATTTTCAGAATCTCACGGATGTGTACCAAGGTGAGATTCTAGTTATTATTTTAGGAAGGTAAATTGCTCTGTACTGCAGTGGAATTATTGTCCAAGTCTAGTTGTAAAAATTTTCTTACTATGCGGCAAGTGTTTAATATGGCAGCTTTTTGTAGTGTTATGTATGTGTATTTAGATAGATTTAGTGCATTAAAACTATTGAATATTTGTTTCGGGATAACACCTGTTGTTGATATTACTATTGGGACTATAGTGACTCTATTCATTTTCCAAACTTTGGTAATTTCCTCTTGTAATTCTGTATTCTTCCTGATTTTTTCTGTGATAGTTTTTTGAATGTTATTAGTATTTGGGACTGCTATATCTATTACTAGCGGTCGCCCGCGGCTCCGCTCGCGTGGATGTCGGTTACCGCTGCAAAAAGCCTACCCAGGAAAGACACGGTCAGCAAAATGATTCCCAGGTCAATTCACAGACACCGACACTAACATCGACGACGCAGTCATTATCCGCAGGCTGCATAGATTGTCTTTATGAGGATGTTAAAGTTATTAATGATGAAAATATTTAAATAACCGTCTTCTCCTGTCACAAACATTATAGGATACTGTATTGGATCATAGGACCGATGTAGCTCAGAAACTCTTTTGAGCTGTCCGTCTCTACCGTGTAAGACTATATCCCTGGGACCTTTGTCTTCATCGACCAAGAGAACGGCTACCTCGTTTACAGTAGGAGCATTATATCTGCCTCTGTGTGCTGTCTGTGGAGTGCGATCTGAATGAATAATTAACTTTAAATTATCTGAGGAATCGAGTTCTAAGTTTTGTTTAAAAATTCGTATATACACGTTATGATATTCATAGCGGTCTGTAATTCGCGAATTAAATCCATTTTTAAGGTTGGTGCGATGCTTGATCGCAACGATAACTGGTCTGCATCCGAAATAAAATATATTTGCAAGAACTGTGGGTTTCGGCCTGATGGTGGTAAAAGGCTACCAATGAGATGATACATCTGTCCTTCAATTTTAAATGTGGGCATAAAATTACCTTCCCTGATTTCTTTTGCGCCAAAAGAAGTCATTTGAAAAAGACTATTGTATTTACGTATATTTGTTAAAAAATGACCAGATAATGGATGGTTATTAGTTAAAAGATTTTTATTGGTTTTGGCGGCTCCTGAAGGTTAGGAAGACAATCTTTACCTGAAGCACAGCACATACCATTAGGTTCGTCCGCCCATTTCTTGGCAGAGCAGTTAGAGCAGATTTTATTCATGACTCCGATTTGGACCGACGCTTGTATAAAATTCGATTGCGAACTCTATTTGTGGACAACTGCTGTCTCTCTGCCTGAAGAGCTCAGGCAGCTGCAAACGCTCGTCACTCGACTCTCTTTCGCGCAACTGAGAGGTCCTTATATTTTGTTCATGAAGACGTTGGGAACGCTCCAGCCTCGACTCTTGAGCGCGTAACTCGGAGGTTCTCAGACTTTGTTCGGCAAGGCGTTGCGAACGCTCGACACTTGACTCTCGTTCGCGTAAGTCAGAGGTCCTTACATTTTGTTCATGAAGACGTTGGGAACGCTCCAGCTTCGACTCTCGTGCACGTAACTCAGAGGTTCTCAGATTTTGTTGTGCAAGGCGTTGCGAACGTTCGATACTCGACTCTCGTGCGCGTACCTGAGAGTTTCTCTGATTTTGTTCAGCAAGGCATTGTGAACGTTCAGTTGAAGATTCTCCCATACGACGTATTTTTGTTGCCCGTGCTTGAGAACTATGTTTAGAAAGTTGAGACCTGGCTCTCTTAGGCATTTTCAAATGTTTAAGAAAATGTTAATAACGTGTAATATTCTAGCTCTGAAAAGAACTGTTGTTTAGCCCTGAAAAGAACTGTTGTTTAGTCCTGAAAAGAACTGTTGGTTAGCCCTGAAAAGAACTGTTGGTTACCCCTGAAAAGAACTGTTGGTTAGCCCTGAAAAGAACTGTTGATTAGCTCTGAGAAGAACTGTTGTTTAGCTCTGAGAAGAACTTTTGCGTAGGTGTAGTTTTAAGAACGAAATCTAAAAAAAATCGCACGAAAATTATTAGACTTCGCGCACGACCGCTGCGTAGGGAGCCGACTGCGCGTACCTTACTCATAAAACTCCGTTCCCGCACGCGCACCCCGTCTTGGTGACGCTCACTTCGCAACGGGCCGTGCAGCAGAAATCGTAATATTTTAATTTCGCCATAACTTCAAAACCAAACGTCCAATTTTAATCATTCAAAGACCAAATATTATCTACATAAACTGGACTTAGTGATGAAATAATTTATTTTGATAAGGATTAATAGCATGAGTAAAATAAATGCGTTTAAATTTAGTCCAAAAAAAATTCTAGATTTTTAAATAAAAAAATGGTTGTTGTGCCTCACTCAAAATAGATAGGTATAAGTGTCGCGGACTTTTTTGTAGATATTTATAAGATCTACAATTAATTAGAACATTTTATGGTTCTATCTTTTATAGTTTAGGCAGCGTACGCAAAATAAGTAACTTTTCTGGTTAATTTTTTACACCTTGTGTCCGACAATCCCAATTATCTTACGGAACCCTATTTTGTTACAAAATAAAATTTAGCCTATGTTACTCGTGGATAATGTAGCTTTCGAATGGTTAAAGAATTTTTAAAAACGGTCCAGTAGTTTTTGAGCCTATTCATTACAACCAAACAAACATACAAACAAAGTTTTCCTCTTTATAATATTAGTGTAGATAAATGTGTGTTTGTTTACTTTATCAACTAGTGTTATAATATTAGGTCTGTTGTTATAAATGGTGTGGTCTGTAATTATAGTGCGGTCATAGTATATTTTGTAGAATTGGTTTTCTAATACAGCTCTAGGCGTGTACTCGTTATGTCTATGCGTATAGTCGTTTTGGGTTAGAGTGATACAAGCTCCTGTGATATGTTGTATTGTTTCAGGTTTGCTGTGACATTTTCTGCATAAGTCATTTCCTACTGTACAGTCAGCTGCAGAGAAATGGTAACACCTCAAGACTTAAAGATTATCGCCCGAGCACGCTCGGGCCTGCGTGTGTCACGTGAGCCTTGAGCAGCTCCCTCCCCCGCCACCGCACCCATCTCTGCCCGATTTACCGATCCGCCTCAAATATTATTTGCAAGTTTTTAATAATTTTTATATGGTATTTTATCGGCTTCCTTCTGACCGAATCGTATATACCAAGAATAACTTACAAAAAGACGCTTTGCGTGTGATTAAGATACGAACCCACATCACCAGGCGCCAGCCGATTAATTAGACCGTGCCTCATACCACTAGGCTATTGGCTCAGTTATCAACCTCAACGAAAATTGGAATAGCATTAATCTTTTTATCGAACAAGATTATTAACGGTCTAATCTTCTAGATATTAAGGTTTAAATTTCAACTTCCGTCTTATATTTAATACTAGCACCTTACCGTCTTGTTTTACAAAAACAAAATGCAATACGCAACTACTCAATTAACTAAAAGATAAGGTTGAAATTAGCATAGATTTCTCGTTTGGTTGAATAGAATGTGTTGATTCCGATTGTTGCACTACCCTAATTTGACTTCAGAAATTTAACTGCTGTATGAACTGCGAGTTAAGGTTGAATTTAGTATAATTCTTCGCCTTATTTACTAAACTGTGATTGAGGGTATTTGTACTTTTCAAATGTTTCGTTTTCGTGCCGATGCGCTTGTGTGTAATTATCTTCAGCGTAATATTATCCAATTTATTAAGTTTTTGACCAGTTGATTCTATTAACCGATGGTATGGTTCGATTAACAACTTTATTGAAGGCTAAAATTGTTATTCTGTGGGAAAAGAAACAAAACATAAAGAAAATAGCACGAGATATGGGCACAACGGTAAGATTTACGTTATTCTTACACATATACCTATTTATTGTTGCAGTCATGTTGCATTATTACTTAAAAGTTGGATTTTTTATGTATTTCTAATATTATTATTTTCATTACAGAGAAAAACAGTTCGTAGATGGATACAAAGGTATCAAGCAACGGGTGATGTGAAATGTGATCGCCAAGGCTCTCGCCCGATTGCTTACACTAATGAATCGGAGCGACAACATAATATTGTGAAAGTTCACTCAGTGGCACCCTTCAAAACTATGCTTTCAAGTGCTGACTTCAAGAAGTGATAGACAGTGACGGCCATCCTATCCGTTATGAATAGGCAACTCGGCAGATTGACTGTGTAACTTATTTAATAAAATTGCAATGAGCAAGTGTTAATCCCAACATGACGTGTGGGATCATTATCTCATAGTTAATCAAAAATAAACAACCTTTATTATTATAAATCCAGTTAAGGCTCCTTCAAACAGGCGCGACACGACACGCGACACAAAGGCACCGCAAGTCCCGCAACGAGCGGTGCCTTAGTGTCGCGCGCGATTCGCGTTGCGCGTCTCGCCTGTTTGCAGGAGCCTTTACTCTTGTTTACAAGTAGTCTAGTAATGTGTTAACGGTGCACCATCTGACCTCACATATTTTTCTAATGTTGTGTTAAATAAGGGTTATCAGAAAATGTGATAAAAGAGAAAGATGTATATTGCTATACTTACTGTTATAGTTTAGCATGTTGGTTCTTCCTCTGTAATTCACAGGCAGAAATGACAACATTTCATTTTTTGTCCAGGCTTGTTTCCGATAAGATCATACAGAGTATAAAAAATGTATGTTTTTCACAACTTTAAATAAATAAATATTATTGTAGTTTAGTTATGTTTCTAGAAATATCTATAAACGAACCGTTATCTAATGTTAAAAGTTCTAAACCAAACTAGGGTATCTATTTTGTGTTTAGTTAATATTCTAAGTAAATAACCCCAATTTAACACAGACAGAAATCTGTATATTCAACCAGGAAGTGGATTCTATGAAGTCCTAGAAATGTAATTAAAAAAATAAATGAATATTGTTTATGCAAAATGCCTAGCTTTTATTACAAACCTCCATTTGATTTTTTAATAATAATTAACGAAAAAAACTAAACTAACTACTAAAGAAACAAAAAAATAATAATAAAGGTAAATAAATAAAATAATCTTTTCACCCGCGGATTGAACTCGAAACCATCGCATTGCTAAGCCGCAGTGTTAACCACTAGACTAACATGCCACTTGAGCTACATCGCAAAAAACTTAAATAGGTTCGATGTCATTACCAAGGGGTAACCGTTTCTATGAAGCGTACTGTACTATCTTTTATTATGTATTTTCTTTAATTTTTCGTATTAATGACTTGATCTTGAATGGCTAACATAAACCCTTCTGTTTCAGGGAATAGTTCACTTAACTCTAGCCATTTGTTAGAAGCCTCTTTATCTATGTATGTTTGGTGTAAATCGTTGGGATGTCTTCCATGTAGTTCCTTTTGCCTCCACTTCCTGTGTATCTCTTCTATATGTCTCGCTCTATCTACTGTCTCAATATTGCTATCATCGATAAGGTTCAATGGTGTATATTGTTTGTCTATCTCTATAATTGTTTTGTGTAATTGACTGTTGATTTTCTTCCGCCAGAAAAATTGTTTTAAATTTATGATTTGCCTTTTATGAAGGTGTGATATTTCGACTAGTCCCCTGCCACCTTGTTTTCTGGACATTATAACTCTTTCTATTGCTGATTTGGGATGGTGATATCTATGTTGTGTCAGTGTGGTTCTTGTTTTAAGAGCATGTAATTCTGTGTTAGACCATTTTATTACACCAAAAGAATAAGTGAGTATAGGAAATGCGTATGTATTTATGGATTTAAATAGATTTTTACTAGATAAGTGCATTTTGCATAACGAATGTATTCTGCTATTGTATTCTTTTTTAAGTTTATCCTTAATAATCTTATGTTCTAGCAATCGTGCTTGGTTGTAACCTAAATATTTATATAGTTCTTCATCTTTCATCGCTTCTATTACTTCTTCGGTGTCTGTTGAGTAGTTTCCTTATTATTATTATTATGAGAGTGTTTTTTTTTTCTCAGCTCTTAGGCTGGTTTTAGCTACATTTACGGGCTAAAGCCAAGTAAATGTAGCGTGTGGTGTGTATTAGGGTGTGTTTTCTTCCTCTAACTGCATGAATTTCCTAACTATTCTGCAGGTGTTTAAGATGGCAGCTTTCTGTATGTTGATATAGACGGACTCTTCTAAGTCTATTTGTTTTAGGCTACGGAGAAGATGGTTGGGAATAACGCCAGTATTATTATTATTATTATTATACACACACGCACTTACACACACTCACAAACTTTCGCCTTTATAATATTAGTGTAATACTAGTTGACCCAGCGAACATCGTACCGCCTCAGATTATTTTTTGTTATTTTTTCCCATGTTTCAATAATTATTCTGCTATTCGGGGCGAAGATAAATACAACAAATAAAATATCATAAAAATCGGTCCAGCCGTTCTTGAGTTAAAAATGGTGTAACTAACCCGACTTTGTTTTATATACCTAGGTACAGAGTGAATTTTTCAAGTGGGCGTGGATGGCCAAATCCGAAACTATAAGGAATAGCGAAAAGTACTCAAAGGAGTCTCGGGCTCGATTTTAATGAAAACTACATCATTGGATTTTAGAAAAATCAATATTTCTAGCCAGGATCGAACCCGTTGATTTTGAAAAAAAAACACACTGATTACACCATTCGATAGTGTCGCTAATAACGATTAACAATCGAATTCTGGGAAGTAATGAGAACTCATCAATAAATTCCAGCAAATCAACCGCGATTGCTGGTATCGCATATGTATGCATTGTTTACACAAACTCAAATTCAAAGCATTTATTTCAATTAAACCTTGTACAGGCACTTTTGAATTGTCAAAATTAAAATAGTCCGTCAGTTAGTCAGAAAGTTGAAGCTAGTTGCCCATTCCAAAACGTAGATCTCTATGGAGAAGAACGGGCAAGAAACTCCATGGACACTCTTTTAAATCAAGATATTACAAATCGTGGGTACATAATTATTGTTGCTTCTTGCTGCTTGCGAGAACAATGTAAAAAAAAAACACAAATGAAGAAACATTTCAAAATATAAGATTAAAAATAAGCCTTGGCAGTTAAGAAATGACCAGTCTCAACCGACGGCGCCCGTTCACGAACATGACGCGTGGATCAGCACCATCTAGCTCAACCATTTTGTAGGGAACCGACATAGCTTATATATGGATTTATGTGGGGTAGGTAGGTACAACTAAAAAGTGAAAAATAAAAACTTTTTTACAAAATAATCAACCGACTTCTAAAAACAAACACTACAAAGTGATGGGATGCAACGTGTGTCGACACCCTTGCGCCATCCCATCTTCCAAGTAGGTACGGCGAGTTCTGCTGGGGCAGCTGCTGCAGGTGCGGAAAACCTCAAACGGCGTAAATATTCCAATCTCTTTGAGTCTTATATATTTGAGCCGTTTGGGGTGGAAACTCTAGGGCCATGGGGCCCGAGTGCCCACTTAGTATTTCGAGACATCGCCAAGCGATTGGTCGACTCTTCACGTGACCAGAGGGCTGGCTTATTTTTGGGCCAAAGAATCAGCATTGCCATACAACGTGGCAATGCTGCCAGTCTTTTGGGCACGTTTCCTATTGACAGCGATGCGGATGAATTTTTTGATGCCCTTTGATTATTTTCCCTCCTTTTTATTTACTTGTACATATTATTACTATTATTTTAATATTGTTAGCTTTTAAAATTCAGTTTGTATTTAATTAAATAATAAAGTGAAAAATAACTTTAATTTCGGAAGTCGGTGCCAAAAAACGAAAATGCGGAACTAACGACACCGACTTCCGAGATTAAAGTAATTTTTCACTTTGTAGTGTTTTTTTTTGACAAACGATTGTTTTTTTTTTTTGTAAATTTTTTTTTTATTAAATTTTAAATATGGAACACACCGCGTCACCGCCACTGGCCGTCCCCCTTAATAGGTACTTTTTTAATTCCCACTGGCTATTTATACAGCACCTACCTAATAGCTGACTACCTAACAAAATTTAGTTCTATTTTTTATATTGATTCCCGCCCTAGAGAGGGAAGCAATTACTATGAGTGTTTCCCGCCCAAAGGTGGGAAGCAGCGTCTTCCACCCGCTATTCGGATCAAACAAACACTACTTTCCGAAGTTACCGATGAGAAATTAAAAGAATTAGGTACTACCTATACAAAATTCCAACGAGTCCCCTTTACTTTGTCAGTCGTTACAAGTAGTTAGGTAGTTGGGTTTTAACAAAAATCTGTGAACACGAGCGACGCTTCGAAGCAGTTCACGATTTTCGTCCAAAAGGATGCGTGAGAGGGTGCGTGCAAGCCTATAAGTTACATTACGAGAAACGAATGTACTAGTTACGTACTCCGCGCAGGTATACGACACAATATCGAGCACGTCGCTACCTCGCGCCGCTAATGGATTTCCGATATAAATATTATTTCGGCGGCGAATTGAATTCCGATTGATGTCGATTGATGGGCTTTGTGGAACCCGATGTGTGCTCAGTACACATCCTATAATAAAAGTTTATATCAACACGTTACAGAGGGATATTGTTGTGTGTTACATTTAAGTGAGCTTTCGTAATTACGGTTAGGTATATAAACATTCTCTGAGCCGGTACTGGTCATTGTTGGCCTATGTTATCATAAAGCACTGGATTCTTAATGTATGAAGTAAAATGCTACTAACCTGACATACTAGGAACGAAAGTAATGAAGAAGTACCTACCTACATAATATGTAAGCCCCAAACAAAAACAGCTGTGACGAATAAATTGTAAGATTATGAAAATGGTCGCGAAAACCACGGGATCAGTTTCAGTTCTGCTATAAGAGATATGAACTGGGGTTCCGTTTTAAATAAGACGAGAGCGTACAGTCAGCGTTGTACATTGAGCGAGTGCGCGGCACATTAGCCGTCGTCGTAGATCAGCGCGCCACAAATGAGCCGTGAGATTGCGACGCACGCGCGCCGCCCGGCCGCGCGCTGCGACCATGTGGCACGATACATCGATTCCATCGGTGACTATTAGCGTTATCTGACTACCAACCTACACTTTGGCACCTTTCTCACAATATCTCTAAAGGAAATTGACTTGTTCACGAAATATAAACCAAGTTAAAACAGGAGCATCTTCTTACTTACCGTCTATTGGCCTCAACGCACAGAACTGCTGCATTCCGGAGAAGCTTTAAATTCGCTGCCTCTCGCTGCTGGAATGACTTGCTACCTCATATTGGTGCTATAAAAACAGTAAAGGAAACCAGTTTGTAAATTCCCCCTGGGACTGCACGCAGTTGACCAGGACCAGGCAGGTGACCGTAGCGGAGTATAATGTTCCTAGCATCATGTTAGCTTCTATCAATTTGTTTTGTTCAGAGAATCTTTTTCTTCCGGCTTAAGGTGTCTACACACGAATTGCAAGACGGACCACTTTTGTTTAATCTGGCTTTGATGTGTAGACACCCTTACTCAACAAAAAACAGTCAGTCATACAAAACAATGATATAGTACGGGCGTAGTACCTAGTAATCTTATTCCGGCTGAAAATCATACCAAAAATAGTTTTTTTCGCGACGAAGCGTCAACAATCCTTATTATTGTTGGCAACATTGCACTTGGAGCGCCATCTGCGGACGACAGCGAAGAAACTAACACCAACGAAGGCAGTTTCATATTGCTGAGGTTCCTGGAGTGGGGGCACCAGAAGCTTTATAACGGCGAAGCACAAGCGGAGCGGCCTCTTGGGCGTTCGGATTTTAGATAGTTCACTATCATCACACTTACTTTGATTATTTTCTTGTACATGCACCTATATTGTAAAATAATTAATAAACCAGTTGATTATCAGCCGTCTCGAATTTATTTAAGTAAAATTAAATAATAGTTCTATTTAACATTATTAGTTCTGATTAGTTTTCATGTAATTTAGAATCGTTTGTGGTCGCAAATAACGCGTGGCCAAGTAACCCTACTTGGCCACGCGTTATCGTTTGATATCAACTTAGAGCCATTAGAATCATGTATTTTAAGTTAAGTATAAGTATTCGCGACGAAGCGTGAACAATCATTATTACTAGTTTTGATGTAATTTAGAATCGTACGCGGCACCAAACTCAATAGGATTTGTTTACAACTTAAACGAAGCCTCATAAAATTTAATAGATTAGTCTTGTATTTCAACATAGATTGTCAGAGTTAAGGCTCCTACAAACAGGTGCGACACGCGATATAATCGCGCGCGACACAAAGGTACCGGTCTTTGTGCGATTTGCGGTGCCTTTGTGTCGCGCGCGATTTTGTCGCGTGTCGCGACTGTTTGAAGGAGCCTTTAAGCAAGTGGGTAATAAAATGTTTACGACACCTCTTTTATTAACCAACAATGGCCGCGCTGCCCGTGAACCTCTGTTAAGTAGGCCGCATAGTTTTTTTGGTGCTTCCAGGTATATACAGTTCAGAGATTACATACTACGCCTACTTAATCAAGTTCATAAGTGATAGAACTATTGTTGGGTATTGGAATATAAGATGCTCTTCCAATAAGACTTCAGAGGGGCTTCACGTCCTGAAAACGTAAGACATCATAACGTAAATGTTACATTTCGTTAAAACACTCAGAATAGTTCAAGTCGCCAAAAACGGTGAAAATCGGACAGATAGATAGCTTTCAGATAGTTCAGCCTAAAATTTGCTTAAAATTTGTTCAGCCTAAAGTTTTTGCAACTTATTAGTACCTTTTTTACCGTTCTCACGAAATAACTTTTAGTGATTAAAAATGTAGAAAATATAGATAACTCATTTAAATAGATAATTTTCTATCGCATCAAACGATATGCGACACGTTATGGTTTCATGTAGAAATATAGATATTTAGGCCTGTAATATTATTAGGTTAAGGTCATTTTAAAACAAATAAAGTTAAAAATCAGGAAGAAATTTCGGGTCCTCTTCACGGTAAAGTTTCGAGCCAATTAAGCAATCGTTGAAAAATAGAAATTTCATAGTCGTCGGCAAGATAGTTCCTGAAGAATCCCGAAATCGATAACTTCCTGAACACTCTCAAGATTCAACATATCGCCTTTCATTCTCAAGACACCTTCCACGCATGAACCCTAGAAGATAACGGCGGTTCGGAGTCTTCAATACATATCCGCGGGATCCCTGAAATACTCCGACCTATACATAGGTGCAGGACGTCAGCGCCACGCGACGGGGAGATTTACAACCTCCCCTCACCTCTCGCCTCCGTGGGGAACGCCCGTCCCGCACTGTTTTCTCTTTAGTGCATAAGAGATCTGAGCGATAACTGCTCCAGAAGTGGGAGAAGTCCGAAGTTAGAGCATGTTAAAGATGTAAAAAAAACATACTAAAAATGCAATAATAAAAATACAATATTTTTCTTTTTTCTAATAAAATTATATGACAAAGCAGTGCAAATTGGCAACTTTTTTGAAATAAACTAAATCAACTAGTTTATGCGACAAGTGACAGTTCTTTCCATCAGTATAATGACCAACTATAATTACAAAAGAGTGTGTATGTGTGGTCGGTCACGTCGGGGCGAGCCTAATCGGTTAATT
This sequence comes from Luperina nickerlii, assembly GCA_963855955.1. Classification (NCBI taxonomy): domain Eukaryota; kingdom Metazoa; phylum Arthropoda; class Insecta; order Lepidoptera; family Noctuidae; genus Luperina; species Luperina nickerlii. Next base: position 552,117 of record OY979665.1, read on the forward strand.
ATTGGTCCGGGGAACCCTCATCACGGCGGACAGATTGCGAGGCGCCGCATTTAAATTGAAACTAATGCGAATCCCGTGTTCATTAGTGTTTGCAAACGATACGGGACTGTTCTACATCGCCGTACATCGTCGGATTACATTAGCATGAGATCGCGACAAAACCGCGAGACGCCGCACAGGCGCACAATGTACACAGTTTGTATACGAAATACTGCTTGAGATGTATAAATACAAATAGAAGTAATACAATGAATAATTCAGCTCACGATTAAATTCGGTTTAAAGAAATTTATTTCTCATAAGAACATACAGTCCGCTTATAATGAGATACAGAGTAATAAGTATGATAATACAGTACAATACAATTTCCTCCAGAGTATTAGAAGTTATAATGTACGTACATGTTTCTTAAGCTTATTTTTAAATGTATTCACGTTATCGCACTCTTTAATATCGTCCGGTAATTCATTGAACAGATTAACTCCTTCAAATAATATTGTCTTTCTACCGTAATTTGTGCGTACGCTGATGACTTCAAGTTTGTTTTTGTATCTATTTCTCAGGTTATGTGACATTGTTTTTTTCTTTAATTGTATGTTAGTTTGTATTGAGTTGGAAATTATGTTTTTAATAAGAATGCAGGTGTAGTAAATGTATAGCTGTCTAATATTTAATAGTTTAGTTTTTTCATATATGGTCTTTGTTGAAGTAAGATAATTAAAATGGAATAAAGCTTTAATTATTTTGTTTTGAACTCTTTGCAGTGAATTTAAATTAGTTACTGCTGCGGAACCCCATATTTCGATCAAGTATTCTAAATGCGATTTGACTAACGAGTTATAAATCAAAGTGCGCACTTTGTTTGGAATGCAGTTTGCTACTTTCCGTAATGCTCCCAATAACGATGTTAATTTATTTCTGAGATGGTCGATGTGTAATTTCCAATTTAGTTTCTCATCTACCCTTAATCCAAGATATTTTTCGTTTGTTGATTGTTTTATTATTTCGTTATTTATTATGAGAGGCGAGAAGTCCGGTATACGCTTGTTTTTAGTGGTAAAAATCATGAATGAGGTTTTCGACGTATTAATTGTAAGAAGGTTGTACTTTAACCACTCGTTTAATAGATCAAGGTCATGTTGAGCGTTGTTTATGATGTTATGAATTGATTTGTCAAAGTAAAAGAGACAGGTGTCATCTGCATATAGTGTTAGGTGTCCTATTAACCCTATTTTATTAATATTGTTTATATAAATTAGAAAAAGTAACGGACTGATAATTGAACCTTGAGGACAGCCGTATGACATGGTTTGAACCGAGCTAGTGTGGGTATTTCCTATTTTAACAACTTGACGCCTGTTCTCCAAATACGAATTGAACATTTTATGTGCTGTGCCTGTAATACCTATGTTATCTAGCTTCTGTAGCAGTTTTTGATGGCTCACGGTATCGAACGCTTTTTTTAAGTCGATGAATATTCCTAAGGCATAGCTCCTTTGATCTACATGGGTTTTAATTTTGGTAACTAGATCCGTTGCAGCCGAGAGAGTACTTGATTTCGGGCGAAAGCCATACTGTTCGTTTATTAGAAATTTTTTATCTATCAAATAATTATTTAGGCGACTATATAATACGCGTTCAAATATTTTGGATATTACAGGTAACACCGACACTGGTCTGTAGTTGCTCGGGTCAGTTCTCTTTCCAGATTTGTAAACAGGACTGACCCTAGCCACCTTGAGGATGTCGGGAAAAGTACCATGCAGTAAACAGGCGTTTATACAGTTAGTCAGCTGCTCAACAATTATGTTTTTTAAACATTTTATTGCCTTAGTACTGATACCATCTAGACCAGTGCTAGTGTTACTATCGAGGTTGTCTATAATTCTAATTATTTCCTCTGTGGTGCATGGCGTTAGTTCGTTTAGTGTTATGTCATGTGTATAGTTATGATCGTACATTAATGTGTTGCCCGTATTTGTGTGATATTTGTCTGGAATTTGTTTTGCTAAGTCTGCGCCTATAGATGAGAAAAAAGAATTGAACAAGTCACATATTGAGTTACCTTCTGTTAGAAGTCCAGCGTTTGACATTAGTTTGGGAGGAGCAGGGCTGTCTTTAATTTTATTTAATCCTAGGTTATTAATCAGGTCCCACATTTTTTTTGGTTGATTGCTGCAGTTTTTAAATAAATTATAGTAATAGGTCTTCTTATGCGTGTTTGTTAGCATCTTCACTTTCTGTTGTTCTTTCTGGAACCTTTTCCGTAGATCGTCATTATCTGGGTCTGATTTGGTTTGTTGCCATAAACTATTTCGTGAATTTATTGTGTCTATAATGTTCTGATTAATCCAGTCTTGTTGGGGGGGGTTAAGAATTTTAATCTTATCTATTTTGTTCTTTTCTATCTGTTCTGAGATAAATGTCTGTAGGTGGTTGTAGTCGTGGTCGTCATTATTATATTTTGCTTCTAGCGTGTTGTTGTACAGATTTTCATAATCCAGTGCTTTATAATGTTTCTTTTTGTTCTGTTGAGGAGACAAACTTCCTATTTCTAGATACATCTGTTTATGGTCAGAAAGGCTTGATTCAATTATCGAGACGCTGAAGGAATGGTTGTTTATATTAGTACATACGTGGTCCAGTATTGTGTTTGTTGTGGCCGTGTCACGTGTGCTGTATGATTTGTTGATTTTATTTATTATTCTATAGCCGGCTTCTTGTACTTCATGTTGGTATTTTGATACATTACTGTTTGAATTTAGTAAATCTATATTGAAATCTCCAAAAACAATTGATCTTTTTCGTCTCTCCAATTGGGATGAATATATTTCTAAAAAGTTGTTTACGTTAGTATCCCCCGGTTTATAAATTGCTCCAATATTCAATGATAGTTTGTTTATATATATCCATAAGTAGTGGTTTCCGTTCTCACATAATTCTTCAGTTATATCATATTTAATGCTGTCGTGCACATAAATGGAAACTCCTCCGCCTTTCCAGTTCTGTCTATAGTTATAGATATGATTGTAGCTAGGTAGTTGGTATAGTTTCGCATCAGACTCCGAGTTAATCCACGTCTCAGTAAAAATCAATATGTGGGTTGTCATTTTTATGGCCTTTAGAATGCATTTTATTTCATCGAACTTTCCAGGTTTGCGGATACTGCGTAAGTTCGCATAAAGAAATCTTAGTGAAGACGGATGCACAGGAATATCTTCATATTTATTTACTATTTGGTGGCACAGTTTCTTAGAACTATCCGTCAGTTTGGCATTTTGTAATGGGGTACTTACTGGTTTTTTTGGTTTGCAGCAACTATTGTGGGTGTGCCTCTCACATATTTAATAGTGAGGTTTGATTCACCCTCCTGTGTACGCTTATTTAGCTCTTCCTTCAGGGATTCTAAGTATTGTTTTTGTTTTGGGGTTTGATCAGAAAAAATCAGCATGTTTTCAGGTAGCTTAGTTCTATTTTTTAACAGGTATTTAGCAGTCTCGGAATTTTCGAAGTGAACTTTTATGGGTCGGTTCTTGTTTTGCACATATTTTCCTAGTCTCTGAGATTTTATCGGCTTAGGGCAGTCTTCAAAAAGTATTGTAATTAGTTTCATAACTTCCTGATTATCGTGATGTTGTCTTGATTTCCAGTTTTTGTCATTTATTTCCGATATACCCACAATTACAATATTTTTCTCGCGGTCGCAACGATCCTTAAGTTCTAGGATGAGGTTTTCGTGACACTCGACGGGCGATTTTAGTGCCGAACAGTTTGTATGTTGCTCACTTTTGATTTGGGATATTTCGGTTTCTATATTTTTTATTTTGTCCTCAGTGGCTATTGTTTTAGCTTTGATATTTGCTATTTCTGTATTAGTACTTTTGAGCTGTTGAGAAAAATTTTCAGTAGTTATTTTGACTGTCTTAATTTCGATCTTGATATCCGATATTTGTTCTTTAATTTGGTTTAGGTTTTCGGTTTGTGTTTTTCCAAAATTGGTTAGGAAGTTCATCATTTCCGTGCGGAAGCTCATGAAATCCTTTTTATATTCAAATTCATGCTAGGTTCTGAGTAAACAGACAAATCATCTCATGAAATCATCATCAGTTGCCATTAAAGATTGATACTTTTACATTTGCACTTTTGTAGCAGTCATGAAAATGGAATCAAGTGTGTGTCAAAGTAGTAGCTGTTGTCACTGTTGTACTTCCCCGCAGTGTCCGGTCAGTCCGCACAGCCGCCAGCCTGCTCGTCACTGTTGTACTTCCCCGCAGTGTCCGGTCAGTCCGCACAGCCGCCAGCCTGCTCTTCACTTTTGTACTTCCCCGCAGTGTCCGGTCAGTCCGCATAGCCGCCAGCCTACTTGTCACTGTTGTACTTCCCCGCAGTGTCCGGCCAGTCCGCACAGCCGCCAGCCTGCTCTTCACTTTTGTACTTCCCCGCAGTGTCCGGTCAGTCCGCACAGCCACCAGCCTGCTCGTCACTGTTGTACTTCTCTGCAGTGTCCGGTCAGTCCGCACAGCCGCCAGCCTGCTCGTCACTGTTGTACTTCCCCGCAGTGTCCGGTCAGTCCGCACAGCCGCCAGCCTGCTCGTCGCTGTTGTACTTCCCCGCAGTGTCCGGTCAGTCCGTACAGCCGCCAGCCTGCTCTTCACTTTTGTACTTCCCCGCAGTGTCCGGTCAGTCCGCACAGCCACCAGCCTGCTCGTCACTGTTGTACTTCTCTGCAGTGTCCGGTCAGTCCGCACGGCCGCCAGCCTGCTCGTCACTGTTGTACTTCCCCGCAGTGTCCGGTCAGTCCGCACAGCCGCCAGCCTGCTCTTCACTTTTGTACTTCCCCGCAGTGTCCGGTCAGTCCGCACAGCCGCCAGCCTGCTCGTCACTGTTGTACTTCTCTGCAGTGTCCGGTCAGTCCGCACAGCCACCAGCCTGCTCGTCACTGTTGTACTTCCCCGCAGTGTCCGGTCAGTCCGCACAGCCGCCAGCCTGCTCAGCGCACATAAATCAAGCCTCTCGTTCAATGTCCTCCGGTCGGAGTTCGGTACAGCTCTATCATCTATTTCGGCTTCACCAGCCGATGCTGAACTTTTATCTGACTGCGACTGTAACAAACTTTGACAGTGTAGTCTTATGTACGAACTGTAGGACACAAATATTGCACTATTTTTTCATGTTCTTGCACGAGTTTCGTTTTCTATCTGCTCAAAATGTTGGACAATTTTTTTTAGATTCGTTCAGCTCTTATTATGGCGTACGGATTTATATCTGCCTGATCACATGATCCAGGAAGTAACGCAGCCGGTTGAAAAAAACGGAAGAGATGATAATACATTATATATTTCGCTAATATATGACGAATATAAATATTTCGGTAATAACTACGCGTTGAGCTGGATGATATAAAGTGATGGCGTCGTAAAGCCGGGCCCGTGCGGAAGGGACATTATCCTTTAGTTATCGAAACGAAGCAGTTGTAGAGAGTGGGTGGCCGAACATTGGCGCCCCATTGTTGCCGCTATAAGGTACTTTACGATATCCTATGATGTACTGACACTTATCCACTGTATAAAGGTATGAGGAGGTACCTACTATACGATATGTTGTATACTAGGCTGTACGTGACACTGAGATGTCAAAAAGACCTCTGGATGTAGTAAGTCGCTCGAGACAGAAGAGAAACTCATTCGATTTGAAACAAACTACGCGGATGTTACAAGAAAATAGATGTTTGCAAAAAATTTAACCAGACAGAAACATAAAGCTAGCGAAGTAAAAATCACACCACGCGTGTGGAGAAGTAAAGTTGAAGGTGGTCCTGCCAGAGTACATACTGTACCTATATCAAAGTTGAAGGAGGTCCTGTCAGAGTACATACTGTACGTATATCAAAGTTGAAGGAGGTCCTGTCAGAGTACATACTGTACGTATATCAAAGTTGAAGGAGGTCCTGTCAGAGTACATACTGTACGTATATCAAAGTTGAAGGAGGTCCTGCCAGAGTACATACTGTACCTATATCAAAGTTGAAGGAGGTCCTGTCAGAGTACATACTGTACGTATATCAAAGTAATGTTGAAGGAGGTCCTGCCAGAGTACATACTGTACCTATATCAAAAATGAAGGAGGTCCTGTCAGAGTACATACTGTACCTATATCAAGTTGAAGGAGGTCCTGTCAGAGTACATACTGTACGTATATCAAAGTAATGTTGAAGGAGGTCCTGCCAGAGTACATACTGTACCTATATCAAAAATGAAGGAGGTCCTGTCAGAGTACATACTGTACCTATATCAAAGTAAAGTTGAAGGAGGTCCTGCCAGAGTATATACTGTACCTATATCAAAATAAACTTGAAGTAGGTCCTGCCATAGTACATACTGTACCTATATCAAAGTTGAAGGAGGTCCTGCCAGAGTACAAACTGTACCTATATCAAAGTTGAAGTAGGTCCTGCCAGAGTACATACTGTACCTATATCAAAGTTGAAGGAGGTTCTGCCAGAGTACATACTGTACCTATATCAAAGTTGAAGGAGGTCCTGTCAGAGTACATACTGTACCTATCAAAGTAAACTTGAAAGAGGTCCTGCCAGAGTACATACTGTACCTATATTAAAGTTGAAGGAGGTCCTGCCAGAGTACATACTGTACCAATATCAATGTTGAAGGAGGTCCTGTCAGAGTACATACTGTACCTATATCAATGTAAAGTTGAAGGAGGTCCTGCCAGAGTACCTACATTCTGTACCTATATCAAAGTTAAAGGAGGTCATGCCAGAGTTCATACTGTACCTTTATCAAAGTCACTTTCTGTTTCACCCAACAATTCAAAATCGGTGGCCACACTCAGAAACGTACATCAAAGCAAGCGCAGTCGTACCAACTTATAGAAACCTTGCATCTTACCGCGTCCTCTCCCCGCTTGCCTCGCGTCTCCCGCGTCTCCAGGGCGAATGAAACTTTAACCGACGCACTCGAGAATGTACGAGCACACCTGCTGAGCAACAACACGTGTTTTATTTTTAAGTAGCCAATCAAAGGCGCCCTGATTTCCCTCGAGGTGATGTGTCAAGAAGCTTTTTAATTTGAAGCGTGTCCTGCGTACGCGAACCAGTAGGTGGCAACCCTCGTAAACCTGCGAAGGATGAAGATAAAAAACTGCAAGTTACTTCCGAAAGTTGGTGTAAACTTATACACAGATCTGATAGCAAGTTGGATATAAAAGCGGGTCGCGTTCCAGCGCTTATCTGTATGTGCGACACCGAGGACCACTTGTAAGTGTTTCTGTATGATGGTTTCTTCATTGTCATTTACGACAATGTTACTTTGAGAGTAGTTTTATGGAGTTGTTCGCCATTCTATGTAATAATACCATCATATTTATAACTACACAGGCTGCGTTTAGTTTTATTTGTGCTGTCATCACAACGGCACACAACATCATATTGCGAGCACAAGCAGGACAGTAGTAATTCGGTGGACGGCGTGATCGATCACCTCACTCAATGTCCAACCATAGCCGGTGTTCGCTGTATCGATGAAGCACCCCTGGTGATATTCTGACGAATAAATAAATATGAAACTTTTTTTATTACAATACTCAAAAAGTGACGTTGTATTCAAGGCGTAGTTTGCAGCTGATTGAATGTAATACAGATACCTTGTTACCTACGCAGAACCTATTTTAACCGACACACTGATAACTACCTATCAATCGGACATTCCGTAAATAATAAAAGAGTAGGGGAGAGGGGGGTACAGTGGATCACTTTTTTTTGTAAGCGGTTCAAATCAGTGAATAAAAAGTAAATTTAAAAAATTACTGCTTCATTTAATAGAGCAGGATGTTGGCTAACGAAATGTATTTCAACATTAGCAAAAAAATCAATAGATTTCTGGTATTAGAAGTTTTTTTTAAATTTGGGAAATGATCCACTGTACCCCACATCTGGGTCACACTGGATCTTCATGTGGGGTACTGTGGATCGTAATGGGGTGCAGTGAATCAACACATGGAATTACCATGCTTTTTTGAATGGGTCACAGTGAACCGTTTTAATATAGATATGAAATAAAAGATTAATTTGTTTAATCAATACTTTAATCAAAATTATTATAATATAATCAGTCTTTTGATGAAATTTCTTTATATCAATAATTTTTATCAAAATTATTACAACATAATGTGTCTTTTGATTAACTTAGATACCTAACTTAAAAAAAAATTATCGCACATTTAAGCGGAAAAAGTCGAGATCAAATTTATAGACCTGTTGTTGACGTTTAGTTTCACTAAAAGTAGGCGAAGGTAAAATCATTTTTACATCTCCTAAGGGTATCGAAGCTATGTCTGGAACATCTGGTAACCTGTAACGAGACCAATATTAGTTTTTCTTGTGCGGTTCCGGACCATGTTGTTAGCCTAAAACAATTACCAAATTAAGTTAGCTATACGTAATATCAGTATGGGGTACAGTGGGCCGCGGTCCACTGTGCCCCAGAGTGAAAAAGTCCACTGTTCCCCGACACGCCATATTTGAAAATGAAACATATTTTTACGATTAACTTAACCTAAACGACAAGCGCACCACTTTATTTTGAGAGCTTATTAAATCATTATTTAGGAAATGTAATCATATTAACACAATATCAAATAGTTTTTAGTGTAGAATATTCGATGAACACCGGTAAAAAAATAGATTTAGTACTTACGGGCGGCGAAATGGTGGCTACACGTGCATCCACAGCGAGAGCGTCAAGGGCACTGGCGGTCGGGAGGGGGAACTATTAAAGCGCGTGTTTCATCGGTCTGCGGTGTGTGTGTAACCGATAGACAGGGAGTTATATAAAGGGATTCACTGTGCCCCACGGTCCACTGTACCCCCCTCTCCCCTAGTTGCCAATCGGCCGGGACAAGTAATCTAGCGGTAGTGATGTACGAGTGACCGATCGCTCGATATGTATCGACACTGAGCCCATCGATACATCGTTATGTGCAGCGTGTCGCGTCACGTAATCTATCGACGTTTACTGCTGCTGGAAACTTTATTAAACTGGCTATGCATATTTTGTAAAAGGTTTAAAAAAGGCTTTTATTGGCGTCGTGCGCGGGTTTTGCGTTTGGCGTTTTGGAGTAATCAATTTTTGATTTCGGTTTAGTAAAACATTTATAGGCCGTTTCATACTTCTGTAGGGCCTGACGCGTACCACGATTTTTTATCGTGCGATAATTTTGTCGCAGGAATGCTACGTATGAGTTAGACCTAGCGCGCACCACGATTTTATTTTTTGTGACACGATTTTAGAATCGCGCTGTGAAACATCGTATGCAGTGCACGCACTGCGATAAAAAAAATCGGACAGATTACTGAAAATGTTCCACGTCTAGCCTCGTTTCGTATTGAGGAGACTCCAGAGGACATGTTTATTTTAGAAAGAACGGAATACGAATGGGCGCCGCGCCGCGCCGCTCCACTGCTTCACAACAGAACTATGTCGTGATTGTTACGACTCCGTAAGTTTATCTCAATAAAATCTTAGTGTGGTGGTAACACACAAGTCCGTTTGTATTGTCAACAATAGATTTACTAAACGACTAACATACCTACTTTTTTTAAACTTTTACTAAAAGTGACATATTATTTTTATTTAACCGTCTTCAAAAAAGGAGGACGTTCTCAATTCGGATGTTTATGTATGTTTTTATGTATGTTTGGGCATAACTCCCTCGTACATACAGACGGATTAAAAAAAATTTTTTTGTTCGTAAAAAGGTTTATTCCGAAATGGTCCCATTTAAATTTCGTAAAGATCTGATGATGCGTTTCGGAGACAGACAACGGAACTCTTCAATAAATGCCAGCCAATCAACCGCGATTGCTGCTATAGCATATGTATGCATTGTTTACGTAATCACACAATATAACTGCCGAAAGCCGAAAGGTACATTTCACCTTTCATTCGCTGAAGAAATGCCTTCAAAGTCTTCTTCTGCCCTTGAAGATTAAAATTTCATTGGCACAAACACTTATTCAGCCGATTATAGATTATACCGACGCCTGCTAGCTGGATGCTACTGAGGAGTTACTAAACAAGCTTGAGCGCTTGCAAAGCGAATGCTCAGGGCATTCGCTTTGTTTTCGGTCTTCGTAAGTATGACCATGTCTCTCACCTTCGTAAGGAACTCAAGTGGCTCCCAATCCGTCTTCGCAGGAATACTCGGATTTTATGTCCCCTCTTTAACATCTTACACAACCCGTCTTATCCTTCCTACTTGCGTGAGCGATTTTCTTACGCTCGCCCTAGCGACGCACCATGTAGATCACACCTAAGATCCCTCCTTAATCTCATCCTCATAAAACAAGCTACTATTCTTATTCCTTCTCTGTCCATGCTGTAAGATTGGGGTCATTTATTTTTTTTGCATTATGTGTGTAGGTTTATTTAATATTCTAGTTTTAGACTTTACACGTTCATATTTTTCTCTTCTTGTTCTCACACACTATTGTCTACATTTCTTTTTAACTTCTCCTTTCGCAGGTCTGCTGGAAGAAATTTCTTAAGAAATAAGCAGTACCTTTGTACTCAAATTATAATCATGTCATATCCCTATGTATTTTACTGTGTGTACATAAATTATAAAATAAATAAATAACATCACGCCTGTACCCTTTAAAGGGGTAGGCAGATGAGTTCAATAGCTTCCTGTCACTGATATTTACATAGCAAGTAGTGTTAGGTATATGAATTTGTTTGGGATAGGTAGGTACAACTAAAAAGTGAAAAAAAAACTTTTTACAAAAAAAAATCAACCGACTCCCAAAAAAACAGTACAAAGTGAAAAATAACTTTAATTTCGAAAGTCGGTGTCAAAAAACGAAAATACAGAACCAACGACACCGACTTCCGAAATTGAAGTTATTTTTCACTTTGTAGTGTTTTCTTTGGAAGTCGGTAGTTTTTTTTTATTAAATTTTATAAGTTTTAGAAAACTTACAGCTAATCAGACACAATAGTTACTAAGTTTTTAACATGGTGATGGCCAATTACAAGCTTTCACACATAGAATTATGATGATCGCACAAGACTCAAAAGGCATCTAACACGAGAGCGCTGCAGTGTCACGTCGGTGGTTCTCGGTAACCGCGCGAGTTCTCAGGCAAGTCGAGTCAGCCACTCGCCTGGAGTGCTCTCTCCCCGGCGGCGGGTGTGAACAGTGAGCACTCAGCGCTAGTCCAATGTAGCAGAGTGAGGTTACTTCAAGAGTGCATCATAGTTCTTAGTGCTAGTGTGTACTGAGCTTTGTTCACGTTCAGATAGAACAGGATGCATTTGAACTTTATGACTCACGGACTAGCTGTTTGTAAGTAATGAGTAAGGACGCTGCGTTAGTCCGAGGGCGGCTTATTTACTAACTGACAAACATAACATAGTCACAGATTACTAAATAGGTAGTTATGACATAGTCAAATATGAACGAACAAGACTTATTAAAAATATATTTATTTAATTGAAGACACGTGTGCTCAGCATGAGCTTTACAGTATGAGAACGCTTTAATATTTTTTTTTTTTAACTAGGGCATCTCGTAGTTGACCTTGAGAGGTCGTGGCTACTTAACCGGACTATCCTGCGGTTGCCTTGAGAGAACTCAAAGCCTCCAGCCAGGGGCTTAAACTAACTAAGTAAACTAAGCGACTACACGCTAAGGGCACCCCCTGTGGGGTACGAGCCTCGGCTTAGGGCGTCGCTGAGGAGAGGGCAGCAAGTTGGGACAGGCTGGATCGATTTTTGATTATTTAAGAACGATGGGGTCGGCATTTCCTAATTGACTACTCTGAGAAGAAAAGCCGAAACAAACTCAGAGGTCACAGTCGGGAATTTAAATCTACAGGCTCAGCTGCGGCGCAGGCTGACACTACATCGAGCATGGGTCGGTAAGGGGCATTTACTTGGGGACGTCGCGAGGGACCTCGTCGGCGAGGCCGGTATGTCGATTTCTTGTACTTGTTTTCCTAAGCGTGCTGGTTGCCCTACTGCTCTCTTGGAGGAGGGTGATGGTGTCACCTGGGTCGGTGAGAACGTGCCTTGGACGGCGGCATTTGCTGATTTGGGAGGGAGTGTACCGGGTGGCCTCGACAACCAGAGGGTTTCGATGATTGGCGGCGGTATCGAAGAAGCGCTTGGAAAGGCGCTTCATGAATTGGTCGATAGTGGGGATTTTGAGATCAACGTTTTATTCTAAGTTACAAGGGTTTATATACTAACAAAGGGTTTAATCTGTGTATTTGAAGATTTTACATGTGTGGTGTTTCTTATCAATAGGAATGCAGCTCGTATGACGGATCATACTTCCAATGTGTTTGGCGGTCATTACTTTAGGATTTATTACATAAATATATTACTACCAGGAACTGCTTACTACGGTTCGTGACAATGGTTGGCTATGCGTAACTGAACTGCTTAGGTGGTTTGTTATGAATGAATCTTATATTATAGTTCGTGGAAATGTTTAGCTAGGCATAACTTACTGGCTATGCGTAATGTGATGTCCTTCGTTGTTATAATACTGGGTAGATGTATTGATGGTGATCTAGGGAACGAGACTTCTCCCGTTTAAAGACGGCGTTTTCTTAATGTGGTTGTCCCAAGTTTTATTTCACAATCATTGTTCAGGGTTAGTATGTATGTACCCATGATGTCATGTCGGCTCATTTCGTCGTTACAGTTTTCCGTCAGGAATGTAGAAAAACCTGTGAAAATAATCCAAGAGTCTGGATATATAGTTTTTATCTTGATGTCGGATGTGTTGACTGGAAGAGGCAGGCACGATGTAATCTTTGTAGAAAACGTCATCAAATCTTTGATGCATTCATTTTCGAAATATTTTATAAGTGCTCTTATAACTTCCGGTGTGGACCTATTAGGTATTTCAAATGCCTAGTTTACTGAATGCGTCTATGATTGTAAGGAAATAAGTTCCTTCTATTGAGAAAATATCTATGAATATTTCCTGAAAAGGTTTTGTTTGAGTTTGAGTTAATTGTAGTTCGGGTTTTATTGGCTTTCTGTCATATTTCATTTGCTTGCAAAGTTCACATGAGTTGATAATACAGGCTACGGTTTGTTCTAAATTGTTCCAGTAGTAAGTTCTTTTTAAGTGGGCCACAGTTTCTTTAATACCTCGATGACATGTTTTTCCGATGTGATATTTCATAACTATTTCCTTTTGTTCATTTTCATCTTCCACATAAACAACTCTTTCAGTAGGTACACTCATAAGTACGTATCGCATCCTTTTTAACAGGATTGTAATAATGTTTGATAATTCCTTACGGTTGCGTTCATCTTCAAAATAGATATAATATTTTATTTTAGGGCGGATATATTCTTTCAGGAAATCTTTGATTACTTCCGGTTCGTCTATTGGCTTGTGTACTTCTAATATTCTTTGTTTATTCCTAGATAAATCTTTAACACTACACTCATTTCTATACCAAGTATATACAAGAATCTGATTGGGTTTCGTATCTATGGCTTCTTTTAGTATTAGAATATCAGAGGAATCTGTATTATCTTCCGAATGGACAGTTATTAATGAAGGAGAGTTTGCTCCTTCGGAGGCTGTGACTGTTTCACTTCCTATTGATGGTACTGAATAAGGTGATTTAGGTCTATTGTTAGATTTACTGGATGAAATAGTAATAGCGTCATCTTCATCTGATGAGATGATGACAGTCTTTGAGCTATCTGCGTTCCCTATCGTTGAGGCATCATCTAAAGCATTTACTTTAATTCTAGACAATGCATCTGCATTGCTGTTTTGTTTACCGGGTTTGTATTTAATTTCGTAATCGTATTCAGAGAGTCTAAGTCTCCATCTGGTGAGTCTACTTCCTGGTTCGTTAATAGAATTTAACCATACCAATGGTCTATGATCGCTTAGTATTGCAGACTTTTTACCATATAAATAAGGTCTGAAATGTTTGCATGCCCAAACAATTGCTAATAGTTCCTTTTCTATAGAAAAGACCGACGCCGGCGTCGTTGAGAGTTCTACTTGCGAAAGCTATTGATTTATCGCTACCAACGGGACCTTGTGATAAAACTGCTCCTAGCGCAAAGTTAGATTCGTCTGTGATTAAGAGAAAGGGTTTTTCAAAATTTGGGAATTGTAATAGTGCTGAATTGGTAGCAGTTCTTTGCACTTTTCGAATGCATTTACATACTCTTGAGTTATAGTGACTTTATTTTTCTTCTTAAGGCAGTTTGTCATTGGTTGAGTTATTTTAGAGAAATCTTTTATGAATTTACGATAGTATCCTACTAAACCTAAGAAAGTTTTGATTTCTGTTGGTGTTCTAGGCAAAGGAAATTGTAACACGGCTTTAATTTTATCATTATTTGGTTTGAGACCGTCTTTGGTTATTGTGTGTCCTAAGTATAACACTTCTTTCTTAAGAAATTCGCATTTGTCTAAAGTTACTTTGAGATTAGTTTGTATAAGTCTATCGAATATTTTTCTAAGCTTATCTGTGTGTTCTCGAAGACTGGTTGAATAGACGATTATGTCGTCTAGATAAACGAGACAATGTATGCCTTGTAGTCCACGGAGTACATTATCCATGGCTCGTTGGAATGTTGCTGGGGTGTTTTTAACCCAAAGGGCATACGAGTCAATTCGTAGTGTCCTGACTGTGTGTGTGTGTGTAAATGCTGTTTTCGGTTGATCTACCTTTTCTACTTCTAACTGATGGTAACCACTAGCTAGGTCTATAATGGTAAAATAAGATGCTTTTCCTAGTCTATCGAATAGTTCTGTGATGTTTGGTAGAGGATATTTATCATCCATCGTTATCTCATTGAGTTGCCTATAGACGATAACCATTCTAAACTTCTGTTCGCCTGAAGCGTCCATTTTCTTAGGAACTAGGTGTACATGGGCACTCCAAGGTGAGTGTGATTCTGTAATTACTCTATTTTCTAAAAGTTTGTCTACCTGTTTTTGTGTCTATATGGGCGTATTTAGATTGGGTCTTCATTCTTTGTGCGAATTTTATGGTTGACTTGGTTAGTAAAAGATAGGGGTATGTGTTCGCAATGAAATATATCTTTATACTCAGTACATAGGTTAATTATTAGAGACTTTTCTTCTAAGTTTAAGTATTCAAGGCGTAATTTGTTTAAATTTTCCTGTAATAGATTTTCTAATTCTGTTGGAACGTGATTTAAATTATTTATCAAGCAATTATCTGCTAAATCCTGTTCTGAGTTATAAACTATAAAGGGTTTATTAAATGTTATAGTCATTTCAGTGTCAGTAGTATTCTGAATGATAGTTTGGGCTAACGAGTCTACGCAGTTAACTAGAGCATCGGGCATACGAACTCCCGGACAGAATTATATGTGATTTAAAATTGCGTTTCCGTTGTCTAACATAGTGGGCACCTTAACACGCGTTTCCGATCTAGGTGGTATTACTATTTGATAAGAGGGATTATATAAAATAGGAATTTCTGTAGTATTTGTTCTTAAAACCTGGTCTATCATGTCTATAGTGGCTTCTAACTCTTTTAATAAATCAGATCTGATAACACCGTTATATGCTTTGTCTACGATATAGATATAAAACTTATGGTAAATATTGTAGTTGAAAGTATCTGTTAGTGGTACGTATGCGATTTCGTTATGCTTGCTACGTCCATGAGTACTGATTACTTCAAATGGTTCATTACCCTTAAATATTTAAAATATTGGTCAGCTAGTTCGGTGTTAATAAAAGATCGTGTGCTACCTGTGTCTATAAGAAAAATTGCGTCCATTTCTGGTAAATAGATGTGTGGTAGTCTAAGACCAAATACCGAAATAATAAATTATAATTTAAATTTATTATTTCGGTTTCTATTCTGGTTGGCTCGTTGTAGAGGCTTCTATCTGAAAATTTGATGACTGATTATTAGTTTCGTCTAATAACATTACAACGTTTTCGTCATCTAATAGAAATATTTTTTCACCGTTAGAGTCAAGTTCAAGTGGTTCATCTATTATGTTGTTACGAACCGTTCGCATCGACACGTCATTATTTTGTCTAGGCTGTTGATTCATGATTCCAAATCGGAATTGTTGGTTTGGATTGGCTTTGAAGAAACCTGATTGCTTATAGTTATTAAAAGTACGCGGAATCTGTTGCGGTTGGTGAATTATAGGCTTTTGGTTTGGATTATTAGAGGTAATTGGTTTAGGCGTTTGTGGTTGATTTAGAAATTTTTAATTGTTATTATTTAAATTTGAGGTAAAATTAGGTCTAAAACCGTACGCTGGCCTAAAACCTTGAATAGCTGGAATGCCAAACTTATATTGAATTGGTGTCGTCAGATTTGGTCTAGGATTGTTAGAGCTGCTAACATTATTATTTGGGGTTGTTTTATTTTTATTTCGGGCATTATATCGAGTTTGAAAGTTTACATCCTCCATTACTACACTTAAGGCGGACTCTAATGTCACACATTTATTTAATCTTACAAACATAATCATGTCTTCTGGTAAATTGATGTACATAACTCCAGCTTCCTCATATGTGATAGAACAATATTCTACCTATGCCAAAATTTAAGGCATAATAGCTGCAATCAAAGTTCCCAGTCTTATTTTAGCTGCCACAAAAACTTCGTTAATATGAGCCGTTTAGTGTGTGTTAGCTGAAGTGACGTCACCCCAGCTGCTCATGTCATATCTTCCAAACGAAAGAAGATATGATTATGTATTATAGCTCAAAAATTAAGGCATAATAGCTGCCATTGGTAGCAAAATTTTCAAATCTCTGGTGAAAACACTCTATGAGTTATTAAACCGATAAACATGTGTAAGCTGGAGTGACGTCACCCCAGCTGCTCATAATTATATATCTTCCAAACGAAAGAAGATATGATTATGTATTATAGCTCAAAAATTAAGGCATAATAGCTGCCATTGGCAGCAAAATTTTCAAATCACTGGTCAAAATACTCTATGAGTTATTAAACCGATAAACATGTGTAAGCTGGAGTGACGGCCCCCAACTGTTCATGTCATATCTTCCGAACGAAAGAAGATATGATCATGTATCTCAAAAATTAAGGCATAATAGCTGCCATAGGCAGCAAAATTTTCAAATCTCTAGGCCTTGTAGTTTCCACGTAATAAGCAAAAAAACAATTTCCGCGCCAAAAACATCAATTATTGCTTCGGAGGAAGTAAGGAGCGACGTTGCCGTTCCGTGCGCTACAATACTGCAACCAAGTTTGCACTTAGCAGGCATTCTATTAGAAGTCATTAAAAATAATTTTTAATTTTGTATATTGAAGATATAGACTGAGAGCCGACAGAACTGTAATGGAACTATAAATATTAAAAGTAGATTCATATCAACTTTGGATAGCGAGAGAACTAGGTATCTACTATTATTGTTTTTTTTTTCTTGTTCTTTCTTTTATTAAATAAGATAGAATTGGTCTATTGAATGCTTATATATTAATAGCGATTGAATGACTTTTTCATGAAATCGTGACATTTGATAACAATTCTATACATAAAGCAAAACTAAAGTAACATCGAATCAGAACAAATGTCATTAAAAAAACCGGTCAAGTGCGAGACGGACTCGCGCACCGAAGGTTCCATAAAAATTTATAGGTATGTAAATAGTTTTAAAAATCCCACACTCCCCGACCCAGAGGTCGGATGCCTTTTGAAGGTTTCCCCCGACAAAAAAAAAAACAAGGTACCTATGTAAATAGTTTTTTTTTATGTAACTACAAATTTATGCGTTTCGGATTTTTTCCTTTCGGATCCTTTGCTTGTACTACATGACCTTGCTTCTTGCCGAATTTTTTGATTCTAGGTCAACGGGAAGTACCATATACATTTTGATTCCCTTGAGAGTGTCGGAATATACGTTTTTTGCGGCATAAACGGCCGTATCTTGTTTTACATTAACTTGAAAGTTTGATTTTTTTCTCAGCTTCAAGGGACGCAGACCTGAGTATAAGGTTTTAATTTCAACTTGATACATTCACGCGTTCCAGAGATAAAGGATCTTGACAGACAGACAGACGGACAACAAAGTGATCTTATATTTCATTATGTATCCATTAATCTTGATGAGTTTAAGGAGGTCCAAATTTATTTTTCAGCAAATTTTTGAGTCGCAATTTTTTGAGCACCTTTGCAAGTCCTCTACTGAAAAAAACATCGAGTTTCCTCCAGAAAAGTCACCCGGTATAATTTTATATTAGTGTGTTCACTAAGGGACAAACAATTGTAGAAATAAATTCTGCAGTTGGTAAATAAATAATCGTAAAAATATATCCTTTACGTGGGGTCTCTCAGTTCTTATACTTGTACGGGCACATCGAGTGTGAAACCTGAAAGAAATTATGCCAAAAATGTGATTTATGATAACAATATACGAAATTGTTACACTTAGATTTTTAAATTTTCTTTTGTCCTATGTTTGAAAACACAATATGACTATAAATAACCTCAATATTTACATAGTACGATTAAAGTGTGTAGTCGGCTCCCAGTCTTTAATCTAGTTCAAACTGATAATGTAGCGCACGGAACGGCAACGCCGCTCTTTGGGTCCTCCGAAGCAATAATTGAAATTTTGGCGCGGAAACTGTTTTTTTGCTTATTACATAGAAACTTCAAAGTCCAGAGATTTGAAAATGTTGCTACCTATGGCAGCTATTATGCCTTAATTTTTAAGCTATAATACATAATCATATCTTCTTTAGTTCGGAAGATATGACATGAGCAGTTGGGGTGCCGTCACTCCAGCTTACACATGTTTATCGGTTTAATAACTCATAGAGTATTTTGACCAGTGATTTGAAAATTTTGCTGCCAATGGCAGCTATTATGCCTTAATTTTTGAGCTATAATACATAATCATATCTTCTTTCGATTGGAAGATATGACATGAGCAGCTGGGGTGACGTCACTCCAGCTAACACACACTAAACGGCTCATATTAACGAAGTTTTTGTGGCAGCTAAAATAAGACTGGGAACTTTGATTGCAGCTATTATGCCTTAAATTTTGGCATAGGTAGAATTGTTCTATCACATATGAGGAAGCTGGAGTTATGTACATAATTAACACGGCAGCTTTAGCTATTAACCTACTTGTAATACAGTGAAATAAGTAAACCTGTTGTGCTTGGTTGTTTTCCCCTCTAAACCTTCTAATTACATACTCACACTTTGAAATGAAAAGGTTGAGTAACTTAAATCATCTCCATCAAATCTAGGGATGATGCTTTGAATTTATACAAAATGCACAGTTTAAGAAACCTGCGGCTCGTGGAGCAACGACGCGCGAGCGCGGTGCAACTTGTGCACTAATATAATACGTAACGTATCGAGCAGCTATCGTCCGGCGCGTCCGGTACGGACCGGCCCGGGGCGCCGGCCCGGTGCAGCCGGCGCGCGGCGTCGCGCCACTTGAATAGTTTCCCGGCGAGCGCGAAGGTGCGCGTTAATAACCGCAGCTCGGCGCTCAACTCCGTAACTACAGTTTACATAACGGAACGTCAGACGGAGAATTGAAAGTTGTTCCGTAAAGCCGGCTCCGGCGTGGAGGGAGGACGGCAACTATTGTTCTAAATGAATCTTAACTTTTCAATTTAGCACGCGGCGGGGGCCATTAAACTCTTAAGGAGGCGGACTCAACTTCAATTGCCTGTTAACGTTCATAAAGGGGTTTTAGCGGCTCGCCGAGAGTGCCACCGCGCGCCGGGCCGAGCTCAGGACGGCGCCCTTTACACGGCGCGAACTTGATAAACTCGAAAGAAGAGCTCGCGCGCTTGAGAAGAAGAAGTGAAGATACCTAGTGTATCCTCTTTCATACCTGTATCACTTTATCAAAAACGAGTTACATGCCTGAGGGACTATATATAAATACCTTAACCTAAACATACATTGTATTTTTATTACAAGACAGTACTTCACTAGCTTGTTCGTGTGCTGTTCTGTGGTACTTGTCCGCGGAAGCGACGGAACACCACGTCCTGCGGCCAGAAGTCTTCTTCCATGGCAGATAACAATTCGGTACGAACCACGAACCACCACCACGAACGCCTTGAAGTTGACGTTCCGGTGCGACTCCAGTAACTGCACCCTCGGCGTATATCTCGTCTTTTAATGCTTGAGTAGATAGTTGTTAGTGGTTAAATATGAACAGCGGTATCCATGATACATCATACATCCCACTTTTATGAGGTTAATTTTGTCAGATGTTCCAAAATTCAATTGGGAGACTTCAGTGGAATGCCAAGGCGTCTTCGTTGTAAGACTACTGAGTTCAATAGTTTTTGCTACAATTCTGTGGCACGGTGCATATAAGTCGGATGCAGTAAACAGCTATGCACCTGTATTTGTTTCAAGCAGCTACTGACTGACGCTTGCACTTGCTGCTCTCGAAGACATTCTCTCTCATCTACGTCGGAATGTTTTTTGTAATAACAGTAACTCCTATACAGTTCTATCGCGCTCGCACCCCGCACTTATTCCCCTGAGACTTCTCTGAAGATAATTCCTGAAAGAACAAATAACAGTTTTTATTGTTTAGCAAAAGGGACAATGCATTCTGGCTAAACCTAGTATTTTTCACGCAGACTAAATGTTGGGTATTTCATAAATTATAATCGCAATCAATAACAGCCGAAATAATGTGAGCATCATTATCGATAACCCAAGCCACGAGCAAGGGACGTTGGGACACTTTATAATGACTTTGTAATTCGAATAGCTGATAATGTTCCTATCTCCTGCTGGCTACGTCCGCAACACTGGCTAGCAACACGCTACGATGTTACCTGGAGCACAGAATAACTCTGGAAGTAAACGCGCCGATGTTTACAATCGATTAAATCGCGAGACTGTTGTTGATAAACGCGCACTGTTCATTGTGCAAGCGTTGCTGCGCTGCGCTAAATATTTGGAACACCACAATAATAATTATACTCAACTGTACGCTAAAACAATGTCAGCACAAATAGCAGATCAATCTGTGGGCCAGTAATGACTACACTTTTTAGAACGAAACTGCGATTCATGTTAGACGGTACAACGAAGAAAATCATGCATATTTTTTTTTAAATCACTTGCAGTATTTCCGCAATGGGATTTCACTTGCAACGTTATAATGTGTCTGCGTCCTCCCCGCCGCGCCGCACCGCACCGCGCCGCACCACGCCTCACCGCGCCGCGCTTTGAGATTGGTTTTCTCTTATAAGGCTTTTCTAGAATACGGGGATTACCATTTTTCTACCTTCCTTTATATTTACACTAGTATTTCGCCCTGGATTTGTGTGAGAACTGTGAGACCTATAAATTTTAGATAGAAGACAGAATTTAGCTCTCAAGATGCACTAACATCTTCAACATGAGAGTAACGAGATCAGATTGAACCAACGAGTACCTACGAACACAGAGTTAGTTGGATATGTTCCGAAATAAAAGTAAAATAAAATATGTAGATAAAGCACTTAGCATAACATAGATATCGAATACAAGGTCCTCGACTAAAACCGATACCTGAGTCTAAATTATTGAAGTGAACAATTACATTTTCTCAATTCTGTGTAATATTTAATATTATTATTATTTTATATTTTTTTTATATTTAAGTACACAGTAGGTGAGGAACTCGCCTGCTGTGAGTGATACTAGCAACTGTACCCTCCTCAGGGTCACTGCTGCAGTCTATAGCGCACCTTATGTCGATGGGTGATCGATTGGGGAGACGACACTCGGACACTGTGTGTATGATCGAACAGTAAGAGCTGACCGACAGAAAGGGTGGAGGTGTACATAATGTATGTGAGGGCCCCTGCGGGTCCAAGGGTGCAAAAGGTCCGCCTGGGACCCAGCTATTTCAAAATGCATAGAATTTTCGTGATGTACATCCGTGCGGTCGCCGGCTCACCGCCCGATAGTGCTGTAACCCGGCCCGGCCCGGCCCGGCCCGGTCTGGGTAGTAACACAACTACCATATCATTTCATTGATGTGCTCCGTTCGGTGCGCTCCCAGATCAGTAAGGCATGCCTCAATTTTTACTTGTGAGGGATGTGTACCCGGCATTTTATGTTCGTACGACTTGATTTTGGTACGATGCGGTGCGGCAAGGTGCAGGCAGCGCCGGGTAGACGTATGGCTCGCTGCGAAATTCAGGAATAATACCGCACGCGTGATTTGCATTTACTACCTACATACAATACGTATTAAGGTACAACATGTATGATATAGCCGAGTAATTTTATTTGCAGATTTGAATGTGTATGAAAACTATTGTTAATTGCAGTACAATAGAGATGAATCAGTTAAACACTGTTATTTACTGTGCAAGTAACTAGTGTAAGGTATTAAAATAACTTCAGAACATACAACAACTAATCAACAGGCGTCCGCGATCCTTTGCATAATAAAGTGATAGTTAATAATGCCTCGTAGCACTTTCGTAGCGAGCGTAGCGTTAGTGCTACGCCGTAGCATGCGAAATTTCTTTGCTCGTTACTAATGATTAGGTTTTATTCGTGTTTAACCTCATATATCAGGCCGGTTGTAACATTGAGAGACAGTCTTCATCTACCATTCATGACGAGTTTTGCGATAGACATCTAGGGCAAAACTCGTTATGAATCTATCGGCAGGTAGGTACGTGTAAAAGCAAGATAATAAAAACATTTCCGACGCAGCAATCATATTGAATGCTTAAACAGTTTGTATTCGGTACCAAAATATCTGACTTTGTACATGTTCAGAGTAACGGCATATTCTGAACATTTATAATGAAAGCTGCAAGCTGCTTGTTAATGGCGACCGTCACCGGAAGTGACGCAACAGCTCAGCCGCGCCGGAAGTAAGGCTGCCTTTCTGGAGCTCTGTATTGAGATTACGTAATAATCTATATAAATAAAATAAAGTTGGGTTAGCTACACCATTTACGTATAACTCAAGGACAACTGAACCGATTTTTATGATCTTTGATTTATTGTATTTTTCTCCGCCCCGAATAGCTAAATTATTATAAAAACATGGGAGAAATTATGAAAATAATTCATTTTCTCATACACAACTTTTATCGATTCTGATGCGGTACGAAGTTTGCCGGGTCAGCTCGTTTGTCATCTGATTGGTGATGGATCATCTGTGCAACGCTCTATTATCGAAAAGGGCTTATGTAAAGACTAGCATGCACTGTAGAAAGTCCTGAACGGCGATACTGGATACCGGCGATTTTCAACGTAGTTTGAATAAGTGTTTTGAGGTATTTTGGTGGTTTTTAAGAAAAGAAAAACTTATTTATTCATTTATAAAACCTTTACCACTATCATAACACAATTAACCTAATGCGATGGTGTGGTATTTATATACTTACAATATTAAATTAACCTAATAACTACACAGGCTGGCCATAAATACTGTTACGAGCTTGGGGTTCGTGACAATAAAAACTGCCGATATAATAACCAAAGCTTGACACTTTAATCACAACACTAATTACAAGTCAAACACACTAATTAGGAAACACAATTGGACTTACTGATCACTCTTAAGTCGCACTCGAATATCGCCTTCGATGTTATCGCTCGTATCTCTTAATCGAAACTATGTGTCTCGCGGCTCGCGCCCGCCTTATATAGTGCCACAGAGCTATTCTATAAACATCTAGTATGTTCGAGTACATAGCGGTCCCGACTGACTCAACGTCGATAGTTCTCGGAATTACTAGTACTTAGAAAAAGGTCAAGTAGGGTCAAGGCCTAGTACCAAGGTACTAGTTCCGCTACCCGATACTAGATGGCGCTAGTGGTAACTAATGTCGCCATGTATCAAGCATTATTTGTGGCGCGCAACACTGCCCCCTCCTAAGACATACTCGTCCCGAGCATTATTGGCCCCATAATAACGCGCCAGTCGATCCACATGGACGATCTTAGGAGTACCTCTTGCACCTTTCTGTATCCGATAGGTTACGTCATTGATCTTCGTCACAATCCGGTACGGTCCGTCCCATTTAGCTTGAAACAGATTTCCCTTTGCTGCGGACTAGATTGTGCAACCACACGAGTGAACCTTCGTCGAACCCTTTATTATTCATTTTGCGGTCATAACGGGTTTTCATCTTCTCAGACATTTGCTGGCCCGATTGTCTGACGTGCTCGTAAATGTCATTCATCTTGCTCCGCAAGTCATTCGCATAATCGGTTACACTTCGTGGGGCATCAGGTGGTATTCCGGTGATCAGGTCAGCAGGCAGCCGTAATTCTCTTCCAAAGTTCGCGAGAGCTGGTGTCACCGATGTACTTTCGTGAACAGCGCTTCGATATGACAACAAAAACGGTTGTATGTGCTTGTCCCAATCTCGTTGCCGATTTTCTACAACTTTAGCTAGGTACCTCTCCAGTGTCTGATTAAATCGTTCCACCATTCCGTCCGATTGTGGGTGGTAAGAAGTCGTTCTTGTTTTATGAGTACCCATCACTCGACAAGTTTCCTGGAATATTTGGGACTCAAAATTCCTTCCTTGATCACTGTGAATCTCCAAAGGTACTCCAAAACGACAGAAGACTTCATGAACTAATCTATCTGCAATTGTCGAAGCTTCTTGATTTGGAATGGCGAAGACTTCCGGCCACTTAGTGAAGTAATCCATCACAACCATGAAATACTTGTTACCATTTTCACTTTCCGGAAACGGCCCCGCAACGTCAAGGGCTATCCTCTCCCACGGTGCACCAACATTATACAATTTTAATGCACCTCTACTACGAGTCTGAGGTCCCTTTACAGCTGCACAACTTGTACATTTGCGACACCAATCCTCGACATCGTCCCGACAGTGGACCCAATAAAACCGTTCTCGTATCTTCAGTAGAGTCCGTTTTACTCCCAGATGACCTCCTGAACAACCATTATGGTACAGCTGTAGAACATCCGGTACTTGAGCTTTAGGGACAACCATTTGCAACTGACAGCTGTCTCCCCGAGCATTTTCCCATTTACGGCACAGGACTCCATCCTGAACCACCAAGCTGTCCCATTGGGCCCAATAGCTTTTTGTGGCCGAACTCATCGCAGAGACGTCGTTCCACGTGGGCTTAGGAGCTCTGGCCATCATCCACTCCAGAATCGGCTTGATGTCTGAATCTTCCTGCTGTGCACGTTGTAGGCTTTCCTTCCACTCGTTGCTGAGGTCTGTCTTAAGCATCCTCACAGGTACCAATTCCTTACTCTCCTGCCTAGTACAATGCTTGCAGTCTTCAAGACAAGGTCTTCTTGACAATGCATCTGCGTTGCCATGAGATTTTCCGCTGCGGTGTTTAACCACAAAGCCGTCCCGCTGCTGCTGGGCGGTGCTGTTAGCCGCACTACCCTCTGGAGACCAGCCACCTTCCCTTTCTGCAGTTCGCTTAGGGCAACTGGATCGAAGGTGGCCCCTTTCCCCACAGCCGTAGCACCTAGGGCTGTATCCTTTCTTGCGGTCGCGAACTGTAGCCGCTGAAACCTCCCTGACGCGTTGGGAACGATGATCCTGCCGCGCAGCTTCCACCTCCAGTGCATGGGCCAAGGCGTCCTTCAGCGTCCCGTGGTGACTGAGCCTTACAGCAGCTCTAACTTCAAGGTCGCGGATGCCGTCGATGAATGCCTGCACCAGGTTCCCATCAATAAGTGCAGGTACGGACTGGTAAGCTTTGCGAACCAGCTTCTCCACTTCAAGTGCCCACTGCTGCAGGTTTTCGTTGCTGCGTTGCACGCGATCCTTGAGCTGCGCACGGAACACGTGTTCCAGGTGAGCGTCGCCATACCGAGCCTCCAACGCCTCAAGGAGCTGCTCGTAAGTCACTTCCTTACCGAGAGCTTCCAGGACAGTTAAGGCCTGGTCACGCAGGCCCAGGGTGAGGGTAGTCATGGCCTGACTTTTATTCCACCCGTTCTCCTTCATGACAGCCTCGAACTGGATTTTGTAGGCCGACCAGGAAGAAGTTCCGTCGAACGGTGGCAATTTGTTTCGGCTTCCGACAGACGGTTGTCATGTTGAGCAACCTTTTCCTTCACCTCCTTCATGTCTTTCCCGAAGGTAGCGTGAAGGTCCTTTATAAGGAACATCTGCTCTTCCTGGCGGCGCGCCTGCTCCTCCTTATCCCGCTGGAGCTGTTCCTCCAACCGGCGAGCCTGTTCCTCCTGTCGGCGAGTTTGTTCCTCCTTGTCCCGCTGGAGCTGTTCTTCTAGTCGACGAGCCTGTTCCTCCTGTCGGCGAGCCTGTTCCTTCTGTCGGCGAGTCTGTTCCTCCTGTCGGCGAGCCTGTTCCTCCTGTCGGCGAGCCTGCTCCTGCAGCATCATCATCAGAGCAGCAAAATCTGGTGCTGATGATGCTGGAGCAGCTGTGGACGGGCCGGCTTCCGTGGTCGGTAGCTGGCCTTCCGACCCCTGTGGCATTGCTCCACCAAATCGCTTCTGGTCTGTCTCTTGCTGGCGTTGACTCCGGGTACGGATACCCTCCATGTCGTCTTTGGGTAAAATCGGCATGTTTTTATCCCTCGCTTCTGACACCAATTGTTACGAGCTTGGGGTTCGTGACAATAAAAACTGCCGATATAATAACCAAAGCTTGACACTTTAATCACAACACTAATTACAAGTCAAACACACTAATTAGGAAACACAACTGCACTTACTGATCACTCTTAAGTCGCACTCGAATATCGCCTTCGATGTTATCGCTCGTATCGCTTAATCGAAACTATGTGTCTCGCGGCTCGCGCCGGCCTTATATAGTGCCACAGAGCTATTCTATAAACATCTAGTATGTTCGAGTACATAGCGGTCCCGACTGACTCGACGTCGATAGTTCTCGGAATTACTAGTACTTAGAAAAAGGTCAAGTAGGGTCAAGGCCTAGTACCAAGGTACTAGTTCCGCTACCCGATACTAGATGGCGCTAGTGGTAACTAATGTCGCCATGTATCAAGCATTGTTTGTGGCGCGCAACAATACTGTTACAATTAAAAATAAGAATGATATTACATTTGAATTTGGAATCTGTCATTTTTATACGATTGTTCGTTGAGTTTTCTAATTTTGACGCCAATACATTGTACAATATTTTGCGATAATATTAAAATGGAGTGAGGTGATAAAGAGAACCGAATCGCTGTGATTGCATTACAGAAAGTTGGTATGGAGCCAAATGCAATTTTTAAAACTCTCCTTACGCTTGGTATTAGTCAAATATTTGTTTACCGGGCTATTAATAGGTACAATGAGACCTCCTCTGATTGTGACAGAAAAAGATCTGGCCATCCACGTAGTGTTCGTACGAATAAGGTGGTCAAAGCAGTAAGGGAAAGAATTCGAAGAAATCCTGTCCGAAAGCAAAAGATTTTATCTCGGGAGATGAAGATAGCACCCAGAACCATGTCGCGTATTTTAAAAGATGACTTAGGACTTGCAGCCTATAAGAGACGCACTGGTCATTTTTTAATTGATAAATTAATAAGAATAGGTGGTAAAATCGAAACAACTACTGAAGCGGTACGCAAAGGGAGGTCACAGAAAAATTTTGTTTACGGATGAGAAAATCTTTACAATTGAGCAACATTTTAACAAACAAAATGACCGTATTTATGCTCAAAGCTCTAAGGAAGCTTCGCAATTAGTCGACAGAGTGCAACGTGGGCATTATCCGACTTCAGTGATGGTTTGGTGGGGTGTTAGCTATGAAGGAGTCACTGAGCCATATTTTTGTGAAAAAGGTATCAAAACATCGACACAAGTGTATCAAAATACCATTCTTGAGAAGGTAGTTAAGCCCCTTAACAACACCATGTCCAAAAACCAAGTATGGTCCTTCCAACAAGACTCGGCGCCGGGTCATAAAGCTCGGTCCACGCAGTCTTCGTTGGAAGTGAACGTTGGACTTCATCAGAGCTGAAGACTGGCCGTCGCCGTCGTCTAGTCCCGATCTTAATCCGCTGGATTATGATTTTTGGTCAGTTTTAGAGAGTACGGCTTGCTCTAAACGCCATGATAATTTGGAGTCCCTAAAACAATCCATACGATTGGCAGTGAAGAATTTTCCCATGGAAAGGGTGCGTGCACTGAAAAAAAAAGAATTGTTGAATGTACTAAAGTAGCGTAGGTTGAGTAATGAACTGCCATAGTCAACCCTTTTCATAGTTAATTTTACCTTTTCATAGTTAATTTTACTATAACAAGAGTGAATTTAACAAAATCCATTGGTAAAATCAACAATTTCATGTGTAGGACATATATAACCCGCGGATTTGATTACGCGGAATTTAGTAAAATCAATCATTCTTTTTTTTCAGTGTGCTTCTATTGATAACTGGCCTCAACGTTTAAAGGACTGAATTCCTCCACCACCCACTTCGAATAAGCTTTTTATATTTTAAATTGTTTTATATTTATGTATTAAACTAACACACTGTAAAAGTAATAAATATTACTTGCAATATTTTTTTTTTCTACGTGACAACTTTTACGGCAAGACTAGGTATATAAATCTCATACATGACATAACAATAACGCAGAACAACTATTATAATATAACTTATTAACATGTAATACTTAATACTACACTTTTATAATAATATACAATACCAAAATATATTTTGCCTAACCTATCACAACTTATGTGTAGCATAGTATAAATAATTTTAAATAAATAATTAAAAATAATAATAATTATATTCTTTTTAATAATTTTCCCTTGCGAGTTCATGTACATGTAAATACGTCAATTTGTATGTGAATTTTATTGATAGTGTGTTTTGCTCGGGTTAAAGGTGTTTTCGCCACTAAGTTGGTCCTCGCTGACGGTACCAACAACAGTGGTGGACGCCGCCGCCTCCACGCGTAGCGGTCTGGTACACGAATACTAAACCGCTGTAGTACTCCCGGATTATATTGTATTCCGCGGAGTAGTTTAATTATGTAGTCAACAAGAGATAAACAAGTAAATAATAAATAATAACTATTTGTATGACTTTCAAAAGTTGTAATTCACAGAATCCCTGCAAGTGGTGCAATACAGCTTCACATATATACAGTTACAGCGGACGCAAACACAACTAATTGTAGGAAACAAACGACTGGCGCTGAGACTGAGCGTCTAACTTGAGAGGAACGCGGACGAGTCCGAATATGTCGCTATTCTCTGGGGGTGCGCAGAGGAACACAGGGGCAAAATACACATGTAAGTAAGTACCTACTTACATGGGGGTATATAGACAACATTGCACGGAACAGTCGCCTGCGCTTGGTGCGGGGCCGTAAGATGATTACGTCACAAAACTTGCAATTCATATTTTGTAAACATTTTTGCTAGGTTCCTAGAACTAGTTGACAGGGGTACACTGTCCGCTCATATATTTAACTAGCTTCTGCCCGCGACTTCGTCCGCATGAAATTTCTTGTTACTCCGACCCACCCCGTCGCATCGCATAGCCTGCCCGTGCTATTACTTCGTTTTTGCTTAGCGTCCTTTCTGGTCCTTTCTGACGACTTTTCTTTTTGCTCGGCTCCTTAAGGTCATAGCGTGATGTTAAATAGCCTATAGCCTTCCTCAAGAATTGGGTTATCAAATGCAAAAAGAATTTTTCAAATCCGACTGGTAGTTTCAGAGATTAGCGCGTTCAACCAAACAAACTCATCAGCTTTATAATATTATAGTATATAGTATAATAGTATATAGTACATAGTATAGATAATAATAATAATAATAAAACTTTATTGCATAAAAGGTGTTGCAGTAAATACATTAAAACAGTTGCACTACAATTGAACACTGGTATACAACAAAAATGGTTGGAGTACTGTCCTCTTAGATAGGCTACATAATAGCCTGTAGTAAAGAGAAACAGTGCCGTATCCCTCTAGAATGGAGAAATCAAATTGCTTAGTGTTATTATATTATATATTATTAGTTTTAATAACATAAAACAAAACAAATGTCGAATATGCCTAAAAGTATTAAAGTCTATATCAGATATGGGTAAGTGTGCTGTGTGTGTGTGCGTGTGTGTGCGTGTGTGTGTGTGTGTGTGTGTGTGTGTGTGTGTGTGGTGTTTTGAGAGTATGAGTGAAGCGTGTATACTTATGATAGTGTAAGTGAAAAAAAGATTCAGTGTGGAAGAAAAGATTCAGTTTCAGATAAGTAAAAGCTAATTATTTTTAAAAGAGTAACCATGAAGTTTCTTGTCGACTCTTCTCGATAGGATCGATTGGAACCGTGCACCTAGCTTCTGAGTTTTATAAGTGCCTTTGTAGGTTTATTTGAGAAGTAAAATATTTTTCATTTGAAGTTGAAAATAAAAAGATACAAAATGCCAATTTCTAACAGCAAGGTATAAATGTAGGTATTTCATATTGTCGAGGTGTACGAGGTTTTTTGCGTTACTAATGTTTATTCGACTTCCAAGTCAATTACTTAGTTTAGTGGTATTTCTATACAAATCCATAGTGTACTTCCCAGCTTTTACTGGTGTCCATCGACTACAGCTTAGCGACTAACTCTTAGCGCGAACCTCCAAGTTGTCGCAGTCGCTAGTTTGTTATCGATACTAGACACGCTTGTACTTGTAACGCTTTCAAAGTGAATGTGTGACGTTTTATTGTAACGACGGGTTGACGAACAAAACGTCAAAGTAGAAGACACGCCTAGTGATTAAACGTGTAAAGTGTTACGTATCTAGAAACTATCTGTGTTATGTAGACATTGTATCTACGACATCCATGACTTTACCGGATCAGCTCGGTGACACACTGCGGCAACTGTTGCGGATTGATTCCCGGGAGGATCACGCTGTAAATCGTGTTTATAAAAAACTCACAACAACAATTCTTTAATTATTCAAAAACATATTTTTCAGTAAAACCATTTCAATTCCGATTAAAAAATCTGTTTTGACTTTTAAATCAGCTCGCGCAACATTGTTCGATGACGCATGTGGCCGCGATGCGATCGGACGGGTTTCAAAGGATTAGAGCATTTCAATAAAATCTACATGTAAATGATTGGCATTAGAGGCAACGCGAACACAACAATCGGATTGCGGGCGGCTTACCTATCCGCTCAGCGCACTCTTTACAATCGAACATTGATTGATGTTGTGTTTGCCTCTGACACACAGATACGGTTACGGCTGGATCAGGCGACGTTCTGAAAGATGGATTGAATCAGCGGAACATTATTTTTTTGACGTCTGCAATGATGAGAAAACAAATATTTTCAAATTACAACACAACACTATCGATATCTAAGGTTGGTGTTGAGCAGCGAAACATTAGCTGTTGAACACGCGCTGCACCTGACACTTATAGTACGGGAGGTGGCGCTGCAGTTTTTCTAGGAATTTTATACCGAATAAATTTTATTTCAAACAGTTGTTTAATGGTCAGAAATCGGTAAAGTGAGCGTCAGCTGTCGCACTAACGGTGGAACTAAAGGAGACAGCATGAAAAAGTCATTGGAAAAAAATCGGCTCCGATGATTTTTATACCGAGCAAAAATGTATAATATTATTGTTTTAATCACATTTTTTCAAAAAATAGTCGTCAGCTGTATTGACGAGGGGGATTATATGTCAGTCACGTGCATGAATGAACCTCATTGAAAATTTGAAAAAAAAATTAATTTTATACCTTATGAAATTTATACATCTCAATTTTTATACTTTTAAAATAATAAAGAAAATCGTCAGCCGTATTTTTGACGGGGGTAATACCGTCAGTCAGCCTGATAAACATTTTGCGCGCTCAATGCATTTGAGCGTTGCATAGGCTTTTTGGAAAATAAACTGACAATCTTTACGCCCATAAACAATTAGCTGACGATGAGTTTTTATTTTTTAATATTTAAATCATCTTATACTTCGAATTCAATAAGTATAATATCAATTTAATATAAAAAACACCACATTTTATTTATTTATTTTGTGTCGGTTCCTAATCATATTATAGGATGACGCCTCAGGTGAGCCGCACCCAGGTTACACGCGGCTCACTTGACTCAATTGAACTCCACACACATAACATACATTCGTCGCGTGGCGCGTGCTAGGTTAATATAGGCGCGTTGCGCGGCGAACTCGGACATCCACTACTATACAGACACCCAAACAACACGTGTACGCGTACGCGGGCCGCGAAACACGTAGACACTGAGCGGTGTTACTGTACAACACAATGCCGCTCACACACACACGACTGCTCCTCAGCCCGGACCGTAACCGGCCAGCTCTGGGAGCGGGGCGGGCGGGAGCAATACACCCATTCTGTAGGAGTGTCGAGTCGGCACCTCGTCATGCTGGTCGGCTCTCGCTGGGCCTCCCCCAGGTAACTGGGGGTCTCACCTGGTGGGGACCGACCGCCGAGGTGTCTTGAAGAAAGCGGCGCTGTGGGAAGAGCAGCGTCATGGCACGCCTACAGATACACAACATGCAATCACTCACAGGGGCGCGCGTCTTCAACGCGGCTCCAGGATTTTTATAAGGCCACTGTTGCCAACCCGATGAGGGGCCCGTGGTTACGGGCCACCGTATGGCTTTTTGCGGCCGGGGGGCCAAGCCCCGGCACCGCTCGCCACTACTTCCGGTGCTGACGTCACTCGCAAACCCACACGGACTAAGTAGTCCCCTCTTTTGTTGAGCGACTTATTTACAATAAAATCTAAATCAGTGTTTACGATACAAATAATTTGATCAACCAAATTCACTACACAAATTAAATAAAAGAACGCAGAATAATAATATTCGCGCGTTCATATTATGACCGCGCCGTCATATTGTACTGTAGCATCAAGGAATTTCGAGCAGTTAAAGTCTCACGACTCTAACATACCTTTTCTAAAAATTATTTTTCTAGCCCTCAGGTAGACTGAAGTATACCCTACTGGAGTGAGACAAACTTATATGAATAAGAGAGAAATTCCACACACATTTCTTTGCTACAGAGATTTCGAATGTTGCCAACTTAGTGCTTTCGGCACTAGATCTAGTGCATTTCTTGATGTTTTAGCGCTCAAAATTCCATAGCAGTGCCTAGTCCCCTAACTAGCGCATTTTTAAAAGTCGAAAATTTATCACGCACGTTGGTAAAAACAAAACCAATCAATGGCGCGCTCTAAAAAACAGTTAAATTTCAGAACGCACCTCTAATCAATTAATTGCCTGTGGATTTGAAGATTCGGTCCACAGCCATGGCCAGCTCGCTCACCGAACTTGACCCCATTAGATTTTTTTCTTTGGGGTTACGTCAAGGATAAGGTGTTTGTGACCGAGTGCGATACCGCAGCAGAAATGAGAGATCGCATTGTGAATGTGTTTGCGACGCTGGGTGAAGAGTGTGTCCAGGATCCCACTTTTTTGCCCCGTGTCCACGCTGAAACTCTGCGCCGCGCTCAGATTTGCGAGCGAGTTGGTGGCGGCCACTTCGAACCTTATCTCATTAGGAATGAACGAGATTAAGGTAGGTTCATCAATTAAACATTACTGGATCGCTAAGTTCTCTTCAAGCATCTTTTTTGTTATCAATCCTCATCGGTATCGCTATTTTATGGGAATAAGCTTATTGTTAGTTTTATTTCCATAACGGGTACTTAATAAGTAACTACCATCGGTTATCAAGACTAATTAAACATGATTTTATGTGGTAGGTTATGAATCTGTCAATGTTGTCGTTAGGCAATATTTCGTAGGTACGTCCGGCAGCGGCGGCGCCGGCGCAGTGGCGGGCGGCCGCGCCACAGACGTGTGTGTGTGTGTGTGTGTGTAGATTAGGTAGCGCGCGCGCGCCATCCCCTGAGCGTTTTGATCGCGTTGTTTGCAATACATTGCGCGCTCAAAAATGTAATTTTTTTTTAACCGGTCATTTCCGAGATTAATGATTTCGTAATTTTATTTAAGGCATCAGGTGTAAAGGTCATTGCCCATTTATACGACTCTGCTCCCACCCGGCAAAAAGAATAGAATTTAAATATGGGCTTTAAATATTGCTCTTTAGATATATTTTACATTAGCATCATAAATTAGCAGACAGCTCGCTGTCAGCGAGCTTAACGCCGTCAGACTGCTCGGTAGTTGACGCCTCGCTGGCCGCACATTGTAGACGAGCGGTCGGTGCGGTGTCCGCGCGCTTACTGCTAGCATTGCTGCCATATTTACAGATTTGTCTGTATACATACAGATTTTCCGATTATATTACAGATAGCAGATTTGACCTTATTTTATACAGATTTACGACCTCGGCACGCTTTCACACGTTTTTCCAACAGCGCGGTTTGTACGCCGTACCGAAAAGCGAGAGCGGTCGGCGGGTGGATAGCTGGCCGTCTGCTAGCTGTCTTCGCGTGGACTGCTGGGTGCCTGCTAGCTGTCACCACGTGGACTGCGAGCAGTCGTCTTAGTTTAAGGCGGTGATGGGTGGGAGCGGTGTTGGAGCAGAGTCGTTTAAGTGTGCTATGACCTTAACCTTTTCACGACGTTTGTGCGTCGATGTCCCTGCCACCCTGTATAAAAAGTTATTGTTTATTTTCCACAACGCACACAATGAACGGACACTATTATTACACAAAGACGGGTCTTTGTTAGTGAATAAGAGAAATATAGAATAAAAGATCAGCTAAAGAAACAATTCAGGAATTCCCCTAGAGAACAAAACTCAGATCGGGCGTCCTTGTTCCACTTTCCACGGAAACAGCTATGCTATCCTTGTCGTATGCAATTCAGTGTTTATAGAATTCGGATACACGACACGCATTTCCATAGATAATTAATTGATTA
The DNA here is from genome assembly GCA_963855955.1 of Luperina nickerlii. NCBI lineage: Eukaryota > Metazoa > Arthropoda > Insecta > Lepidoptera > Noctuidae > Luperina > Luperina nickerlii. Next base: position 586,963 of record OY979665.1, read on the forward strand.
GAGGTGCGTTCTGAAATTTAACTGTTTTTTAGAGGGCGCCATTGATTGGTTTTGTTTTTACCAACGTGCATGATAAATTGTCGACTTTTAAAAATGCGCTAGTTAGGGGACTAGGCACTGTTATGGAATTTTGAGCGCTAAAACATCAAGAAATGCACTAGATCTAGTGCCGAAAGCACTAAGTTGGCAACATTCGAAATCTCTGTAGCAGAGGGTAGTATTTCTCTCTTATTCATATAAGTTTGTCTCACTCCAGTAGGGTATACTTACTTCAGTCTACTTGAGGGCTAGAAAAATAATTTTTAAAAAAGGTATGTTAGAGTTGTGAGACTTTAACTGCTTGAAATTCCTTGATGCTACAGTATAATTATATTAATATGTTTAGAAACCGACACAAAATAAATAAATAAAATGTGGTGTTTTTTATATTAAATTGATGTTATACTTATTGAATTCGAAGTATAAGATGATTTAAATATTAAAAAATAAAAACTTATCGTCAGCTAATTGTTTATGGGCGTAAAGATTGTCAGTTTATTTTCCAAAAAGCCTATGCAACGCTCAAATGCATTGAGCGCGCAAAATGTTTATCAGGCTGACTGACGGTATTACCCCCGTCAAAAATACGGCTGACGATTTTCTTTATTATTTTAAAAGTATAAAAATTGAGATGTATAATTATATTTCATGAGGTATAAAATTTATTTTTTTGTCAAATTTTCAATGAGGTTCATGCACGTAACTGACATATAACCCCCCTCGTCAATACAGCTGACGACTATTTTTTGAAAAAATGTGATTAAAACAATAATATTATACATTTTTGCTCGGTATAAAAATCATCGGAGCAGATTTTTTTCCAATGACTTTTTCATGCTGTCTCCTTCAGCTCCACCGCTATCGAAGCAGCTGACGTTCGGAGCTATCATGTGTTAGGGGAAAACTATTATTGTTATGATTTTCAGCCGGTATAAAATGACTTGCTCAAATATAGCGCCACCTCCCGTACTAGTAGGTAGTTATGTAGCTACTGTCAACTGTCAGCAGTACTCGACGTGATCGTAATTATGAACATTGTGATGACAGAGCAGGTTTCAGCCGATACTTGCGAGTTGGCAACTGGAGACTGGTGGGTTGCTGTCAGCTATTACCTATTGATCGAGAACACAGCACCTAACGATATTTGTAATCGTATGTGTGATGGCGGGTGGCGGCGGCGGTGGGCGCTCATTATTACTAATTAATTAGACTAACCGACGCTAACAGACGGAACTTCCTCTGCTTCGCTTGTTGATGCACTGGCCTATCTATCAACCGAGCGGCGAAATTTTATCAATTATTAATTTACTAAGAGCACTACAGACCACAGCTGAACGACTACTTCGATACGGTTATTGAAGCAACCTATCTGGATGGTTTCACCAAGGTAGTCGTTCCGAGAACTGCATGAATCTCACACAACTCGTACAGCAGTACAGCGTGCTCCTGTACACCGTGACGTGTGACAGCGATCGGTTGCAGTCGCGAGATATAACCAAAACTTAGTGCGTTCTCAGTTAGTTGTGGAAGTCGTCCATCAACATATTAGTAGTTTGAACGCTAGGCTGAAATTTGGCGCTCGGGGCAGCTTGCTCAAGCAACGAATTAGTTTGTTGCTTAGGTAGATCATAATCTAAAAATGCAATGTTGTGTTGAGTGCTGGAATTCGGTTCGCATAGATCTGCAAGTACTCTGGCTGCTACACGCAGCCAGCTCCGCAACGAACTGGACATAAGTAGTCTGTGTCGCGCGGCTCCAAGCGCAGCCGCACTATTCAACATGTTACGGAAAACTTCCTGGGAACGTGAATTTGTAAATATGATTCACATAACATTTGTAAATATGATTCACATAACATTTGTAAATATGATTCACATAACATTTGTAAATATGATTCACATAACATTTGTAAATATGATTCACATAACATTTGTAAATATGATTCACATAACATTTGTAAATATGATTCACATAACATTTGTAAATATGATTCACATAACATTTGTAAATATGATTCACATAACATTTGTCAAACATTTCAACAAGGATTTGTATTTGAATTTTCAATAGTGGATAAATACCATTAGGTTTATAGAACACTAATAATGTAATAATTAATTACGTACATCACACATAACTCAACAGTTTTCGAAACAAAACAAGCAGATACGCCAAACTATGTTGTTTGACTACACAAGCGGCTTGCGGCGTCAGACGCAACTCGCAACACGATGATTTGTTGCAGCGACAACTAAACTCGCTCGTCACACGTATAATGTCCGAATGTTCCGCTCTACCTGCTGCTACTAATGCGGCGATGTTGCCCGGCACAGATACTTGCAGAAGTACCAAATCATTAACCACGCGATAGTAATTTCATAGTTATCAGGTATCAAATTGCTTTTCACACCACGGGGCCCAATTCTGTAAAATAACCAACTTCTCAATAGTGTGTCGGTAGTGTGTCAGTGGTGTCTCAATAGAATAAGTCATTGACATTCGGTATTCTACAAAATATTTATGGTCATTGACTTGCCACTGTAGTGCCATTGAAACGCCATAGTAAGACTATTGTAATAATTGGTAGTCTGGTCCACTATAATGTGTCAATGGCTTCGTGATGACCAAAGTTACGGTAGTCTGTAATATTTTTAAGTGTATTTGACAGTTGTGTCTATCGTGTTTGAATAGTGTTTTGGCCATCGAATCGCCATTATGAAGCCATTGAACAACGACACCTCTTTTCGCTATTGTTTTGTTTCAATTTGTTTATTTTTTTTTATTTAAAATAATTGTGTGCGTGCGTGTGTGCGTCTTACGTAGTCAATTAAAAAGTGGACGTATTTCGCCACAATGAGGCCTTCTCTATATACTTTGCGGTGGCGTATTTTGGCATTGGCTTATAGTGCCGACGCCGACGTTTGCTCTTGCGGCAGTGCCGCAAATGAGATAGGAAGCATTATACAGTGTTTTTGTTTTTTATTATTACAAATGACATGGATGGATGGATGGATGGATGGATGGATGGATGGACGGACGGACGGACGGACGGACGGCCGGACGGACGGCCGGACGGACGGACTGACGGGTTGACGGACGGACGGATGCACGGACGGGCCGCGGACAGACGGGCAGACAGACGGACATATGGACGGACTGACGGACGGACGGACGGGCGGACGAACGGACAGACGGACGGACCGCGGACAGACGGACGGACGGGCGGACAGAAGGATGGACGGACAGACGGACGGACGGGCCGCCGACAGACGGACGGACGGTTGGACAGACGGACGTATGGACGGACTGACGGACGGGCGGACGTACGGACAGACGGACGGACCGCGGACAGACGGACGGACCGCGGACAGACGGACGGACGTGCGGACAGACGGATGGACGGACGGGCGGACGAACGGACCGACGGACGGATAAACGCACGGACGGACGGACAGACGGACGGACAGACAGACAGACAGATAGATAGATACACATCTATAACGGTTGATCACTACTTGGCGGGGTGTGTCTCATGGTTGCACCAAATGGGAGTCCAGCTCAGCATATGCCAGGTACAATACCTGACGCTGGTATTCTGCTGCATCCCGTTAGTGACACACGGATGTCGAGAAGACACATCTGAGTTTCAACAAAATGGTACCTACATAGTGCGGCGCGTAATTATAAAGGTGGTAAGTACCCACAGTTGACTGTCATACGCAAGTGTGAAGTTGGTTGGATGGATGGATGGATGGATGTTCTTTAGCATCGTTGTGATTTGAAAGTTTATGAAACGAAAAAGCGACAATAAAAAGAGACATGTAAATTCATAAGATTTAACGTGGGAGAAAATGAGATAGGAAGCATTGTACAGTGTTTTTGAAGGTTTCACTTCTACCACGTGTGAATTACATGCTGTTTTTTTTTTCAGAGACTAAAAATTATCGTGATAAAAATCTTATTTTTTTAACAATATACGCATCTTTTTAGTGAAATTTGATGTTTTCTATAATAAAACGTTTTTAGATTATTAAAAAAACCCTTATTATAAAGTTTTAATTGATAAAAATAAGATTCCAAAACGTGGTAGGTTTGGTGTACCTCTGTAGATTTTTGTTAGCAACACTGAAAACTATTGTACTGCCACACTATCGACATACAATCGACACACTACTGAGACACCACTGAAACGCCATTGAAGTTTTTGCAGAATGCCAAATTTGCAACAGTGGCAACATAATGTCTGTAGTGTGTCGATAGAGTGTCAATGGCGTGTTGGTTAACTTAAAGTTACAGAATTGGGCCTCTGCTCGCTAACGTCAAATTATATGTCATGCGAACCTAAAATAAAGCAAGTCATTACAGCCCTAGGCTCTAGCCGGGCATTAATATCGTACTGAATTGAATGACCCGCTGAATGACCCGCTGGTCATTAATGTGTTTTTTTTTTCTTTATTAATTATTAGGGACTTTTATACAATTGTATATGCCAGTCCCATCGGACCTTATAATGTAATAGTACTACTTAATAATAAAAAAACTTATCGGACCTTATAACGTAAAACGTAATAATACAAACTTAAGGCGACGCATTGTTAAACAATAATTCCAAAACCGGGCACGCGCGCCCCGCAACCCGCTCACACCTCGATAAGTAACGTAAGTATTGCGAGACGCGATGCCGCAAAGTGGGCTGAATTTCGTGTTTCATAGACATTCAAATCCTTTTTTGCAAGAGAGAGAGAGAGATATCTCCGTTATCGCACAAATAGGGAAAATGCATGTTTTTTTTTTAATTTTAATTCACTTCTTACATTATTATAAAATAGTAATAAAAAATATAAATACTGTTGGAAATGATAAAAACCTTATTTTGTTAGTTTTGGATGGATGGATGGATGGATGGATGGATGGATGGATGGATGGATGGATGGATGGATGGATGGATGGATGGATGGATGGATGGATGGATGGATGGATGGATGGATGGATGGATGGATGGATGGATGGATGGATGGATGGATGGATGGATGGATGGATGGATGGATGGATGGATGGATGGATGGATGGATGGATGGATGGATGGATGGATGGATGGATGGATGGATGGATGGATGGATGGATGGATGGATGGATGGATGGATGGATGGATGGATGGATGGATGGATGGATGGATGGATGGATGGATGGATGGATGGATGGATGGATGGATGGATGGATGGATGGATGGATGGATGGATGGATGGATGGATGGATGGATGGATGGATGGATGGATGGATGGATGGATGGATGGATGGATGGATGGATGGATGGATGGATGGATGGATGGATGGATGGATGGATGGATGGATGGATGGATGGATGGATGGATGGATGGATGGATGGATGGATGGATGGATGGATGGATGGATGGATGGATGGATGGATGGATGGATGGATGGATGGATGGATGGATGGATGGATGGATGGATGGATGGATGGATGGATGGATGGATGGATGGATGGATGGATGGATGGATGGATGGATGGATGGATGGATGGATGGATGGATGGATGGATGGATGGATGGATGGATGGATGGATGGATGGATGGATGGATGGATGGATGGATGGATGGATGGATGGATGGATGGATGGATGGATGGATGGTGGGACTCCCGCTATTCTGACTACTCTAATTTTTATTTCTCTTTATTTTGGGTCTTTAAGTAAGTATACAACTTCTTTATTAACATTGTCATGTGTTTACATAATTATTTTCTTAAATCTATTTCTTAATAACTACATATAATTTCTAGATACTAATTTTTATATATTTTTTAAACTTATAATATAGGTACTGGTAATTGATATGCTTAAACAATACATTTTAACATACTATTACTAATTTTTATATATTTTACTAACAAAAGAAAAACTAATAATATAGGTACTGGTAATTATACAATGCGTTTTAACATACTATTTTGCTTATATCTATTTCCTAATACAATATTTCTATGTTATCTTACATTTAGCACAATATGTATACTTATTTCTGGTTTTCGGACTAAATTTTTAAAATTGCACAATTCTATCTGTCCTAAGGGCTTGTGTGACTTCCTTTTCCAGTTGCTATTTTTTATATACTTGAATTTTTGCGTCAATAATATATATATATATACATATGTTATACATATTTATTGTCGTTTCTTATTCTGGGATTTTTCTACCTTCAACTTTACAGGGGGGGTTTGGGTCGTGTGTGTTTGATATATACGTATATATTCATTATATGTTTTATATATCTGTGTTTGTTGGTGTTTTTTGGTTTCCATGTATCTACTTATCTTTGTTATGTACTCCCAATTTGTGTTGCTGTCTTGGTGTGTTCCTGTATGTGTTGCGTGTGTGTCTGTGTGTGTTATGTGTGTAACGTGTGCCGCAAGGAGCAATTTAGGCATATGCAGTTGTCGTCCGAGCCAGGTAGTCCCATTTTTTGCGGACCGGGCACTCCTTGCTGAACGCATTGTGGTCAGTCCTTTGCAACTTTGAGTGCGAGCAGTTGCAGCACTGCGGCTCATCACCCGCGACAAATTCAACACATTTCTCACGGAGATGAGGTCCTCCGCAGTGGCTGCACCTGTCCACACTCTCAGTGCAAAATTTGCGGCCATGTCCGAATGCTAAGCATTTCGTGCATTGGATGAGCGGAGACTGGTCCTCCACCCTGACCCTTTGAAGGTCAAGGTAAAGGGCCCCAGCCTCCGTCATCCTCTGCCATACTTTGGGTCTGACCTGTATAATGACGTGCGCTGTTTTTGGGTTCCTAGTCCTCTTCTTGTATTTTATCACTATTTCTTTTTCTTCTTCTTCCAGGTCCCTGAATATATCTCTATTTTGGGAGTAGAGAGCTTTCACCACTTCGTCGTCCTCACTGTCCAAAAAGACGTCTTTTAGGACGACGAGCGGGTTTTTATTTTTCATGGGCGCTGCTATTAGCCCTTTACCTCGGCTCTCTATCCTTTCTTTCACCCTTTTAAGTTCGGCCTCTGTGTCACATCCCAGTATCACTGTCTGGTTTTTTGCCTTTCGGACTTTATTTATTTTTAGGCCAGTTCCCCTGGCATCGACCGCCTCCTTCACCCTAGCGAGCACCTCGTCAGCAGTCTCCAGGCCGCCCTCAAAGGTGACCGCCATCGAGTGAAGTGCCGGCCGATGCCCGGGTTTGGCTGCCGTAACATCGGCGTATGTCCGTGGGTCGGTGTTTTGCTCGCAGGCCGCTTCCCTTATTGCCTCTTTTAGTCCGTCGGTTCTGGCGGCCACCTCGCCGGCAACGTGATCGATTTTCCCCTCGAGGACAGCGGCAGCGTTAGTAATGACCAACACTCCTTTCGTCGTGTGGTCTATGTCCGCTAACGCTGTATCTACCTTGTCGCTGACCTCGAGGATCTTATTGACGACCTTATCGACGAGGTCGGCTCCGCTATCGTCGATGCGGTCGGTCACTTCTTGAAAACCTTTTGAGACCTTATCTTCGAGGACGTTAAATCGTGTGCTCATAGTTTCCTCCACCTTTTCGAGCCTTTCTAAGATTTTATTCGGCAGTTCGGGTGATAAGGGCGCGGTGATGGTTCTTTTTGGCGGAGCTGTTTTGGGCGCAGTTTCCAGGGCCTTCATCCGTTTGCTCAGTTCGAAGAGGATCCGCAGGCTTTTATCCGACTGTTTCTCCAGGAAGGCCTTGATGTCTCTCCTCATCTGAGGGTAATCTTTGATTCGGGATGGGATATCCTCGAAGGTCTTCATGACCTCCTGGAGAAGTTGGTCGTTTGTTGAAGCAGCATAGGTGTCCGTCTGCTGCTTATAAGCCTCCATATTGTCGACGGATCTCCTCTTTCGTTCCGGTCTCCGGATGAAGGTCCTGGCGGCGTCCGGCGCCTGTCCAGACGGGCCCGCGGGGCTGGGAGTGGTGTTTCGGGCGACAGCGCCAGAGGTCCCCGCCGAAGTCGGCAGTGGCATTTCGGCTGTTTCCGCTTGGGTTCTCTGAACAGCGTCTTTTCTGCCGAACGTCAGGGATAACCCCTTTGGCGCATCGTGCGCTCCGGAAGGACCCTCATTTCCCGGGTGGGCAGGCGACGTGGACTCTTGTAGTCCGCTGGTGCCAGCTACCGGCTTTCTCTTCTGGACTGGGGTGTGTATTCCGAATACCATTTTTATTTTGGGCTGTGTATGTTAATGTACCTACTACCTTGTGTGGTTTGTGTGTATAGGGCACAATGAACGGGGAAAGTTGTCTAATGTGTATAATAATTGTAAAATGTATAAATTGTAAAGAAGAAGGTAATTAAATAGGATGCAAGTTTCAAGACGAAACCGCAAGAGTCTTAAAAACTATGGTGACTACACGCACCGTACACTCAGGATATACCCCAGCACCAGGCGAATAGGTATATATTATTATATAAATAAATATAATAAATAGATCAGGAATAGTTTTTCTGTGATTTCTCCGGAGCCAGAAGAGAGATCTTTTTCTCCTGGTTTCGGAGAGCCCAAGCTCGGTGGGTCTATGACTTCTGGTTCCGAAGTTATGGCTCGGGGGGGTGAGGTAACGTGAAGGGTTGGGGGGGGATTAATACAGATGGATATTTAAAGGATTTTGGAAGGCTACAGGAGTCCGCCAGTGGGAACGGAGAATGTTCTAGAGGTTCCAGGAGTCACAGTGTGTCACGGGGTTTCGTTGGAGGCGGGGGGAGGGGGGGGAGGTGTAGGATATAATGTATAATATAATATAATATAATAGCTCTATGGTATATAACGTATAATTTAAAAGTTAGGTGCTAGGAAATTTTTTGGGGTCTATAATGGGGGGGGTCAAAAAGGGGGGTCTAAGGGTCTTATACCAATATAATGTTCTAGATGAGAGGGGGCTTATAGGGGGGGGGGAAAATTTGGTCAGAATTTTGATATTCCCAGCCGTTCCCGAGATATCTGGATTTTAAGTGGGGGAAGGGGAAATTTTCGGTACTCTAATATTTCTGCCTTACGAATAAGTGGCGTATGACGTATGATGTGGAGGATACGGGGAATTTGGAAGTGGTCTCAGAGGGGTAGGGTGGGGGGGGGGGGATTTGAAGGAAGTCTTAATATATAACGTAGATGATATATAGCTATGGTCATAGATGGCTATCTGGGCTGGGGGGGAGGGGGGGAGGGGGAGGGGCGGGGGGAGTCAGTCTGATAAGACATATTAAAAGATCATACCATCCATACTAAAAGAAAATCATTTAGTATTCTTCAATCATTGAAAGTACATACAAACACCATGGCAAGTATCGTTACAAACTTGGATTTGTTCGTTATTTTGAAAGGCGCAATTGTGCGATAACGGAGATATCATCATTTATTGTGTCGACTCCATACAATATTTTTCGAAATAAATTCTAAGAGCGCTGTTTGCAATTACAAACCCAAAAGTTTATCATAACAGGTACATAGAAGGTATTCCCGATCGTATCCAAGTATAAAAAAGCGTCGCTTTCAAAAAAGGATTTGAATGTCTATGAAACACGAATTTCAGCCCACTGTGTGCCGTGGCGGCGGGGAAACATAGACGTCTTGCACATTTTTCTAATAAACAAGCTCTTCTTTTCCTTTTGGAACATCTTTCTTTGTTTTTTTACCATTTTTATTTTATAAAACCGCCAAATAAATTCGCGCAATGCTTAATGTCGTCCGGAAGCCGACTAGCACAGACCCGTCGCTGACAATGGTCAAGAGGGGACTGAGAGTCTGAGTGGGGCGAGGATTGTATACGCGCGCTAGCTTATAACTAAAGGACATAAGCGACAAAATGGTTTTTGTTGTTTTATTTAGATAAAAACGATAATTTGAGAAATTCCTTTTGGTATTTTAAAGAGTATGTATAGACTCATCTACATAGAAAATTAAGAGGCTTAAATCGGTCCCGTTTGCCCATAATATGTGAATCTCTTTTTAAAAAGAGGTATGTTTGATATATTTTTCTCTGTTAAAAAAGTTACCTAATCATGTATTGAAAACTGACAAAATAAGGTTTTTATCATGAACTTTCAGGTCACCAACTTATATTTTGATCCGTTTTGTATTTACTGAGAAAAATTGAGATCCTTGGCGCCAATATCTCCAAGGCGTCCTCTTAACTAAACTATAAGCAGCTCCGGAGTTAGGTGTCGACAAGATATGATGGAACATATGTACAAACATCGTTCATATTTATCTTGAGTTCTCTAACTTAATTCTCTCTTGCAGACTGAAATCTGACACACTCCGTCAGTAAATGAAAAACATCTTCCAATGTGCCACACACCTCACAATTTGGTGAATCAATTTTTTTCATTAAAAATCCAAACATATTGAGCGGCATGTGTCCAGATCTCAGTCTGTGAGGTGTTACTATAATTTTTCTGTTTAGCCTAGAGTTACAAAACCACGGTATATGAGGAGACTCCGAAACTATGGACCTGTACCAAATCCCTTTATCTTTCGGACCCCCCGTGCGCCGCAGCAGAATAAGCGTCTAATTCAACATCATTTTATTTTTACTGATGCACGAAAAAGGCATTTTCTATTAATTAATCACAGCCGAGTCCACACACACTTCTACACTTAAAAGTATAACGTACTTTCAGGTAATCCGTAACCGTAGCATCTACTATGTGGTGCTCTTTGAAACACTGTTGCTCCATATTTCTGTAATAAGCGATATAAAATGCAATACTCTATGAATACAGATACACAGATTGCACATTCTCTGAGCAATAGGTAGTGTCACCTCCAAGTTTTCCCCAAGAGTAGCGTTTTATGATGCTTGCTACTCGCTTACTCCGATACCGAAGTGTTACGAGAAACGAAGTTCTAGTTAGTAACCAAAATTAATTTTATGCTCTCATCATAACAAGGTAATATAAAATAATTGGTATACTTAAATATGGTATCGCCACAAATGACACCGATACATAAAATATTTTATAGCCAAATACATCGAGCGGTCACAATATTTAGTTGTGTCACGAACGTAAATGTCGACATCAGAGCTCGTTCAACAAACAAATTAATAAAAGTCAGACGAAGGACACTTGAGCCTGTGTGCCCACATGACCGAACGGCTCGGGACGAGGGCTATGAATATTCATGGCCGGTCTGTGGCTGCTTTTTTCGCTTGCATTGGGAGCGATGTGGAGTCGGACTGGGTCGGTAATGCTTGCAGGTGGGCGCAACGAGTTTACCGACGTTCCAAGATTATGTCGCAGCCTGTAGCTAACTTGTCTGATCATGATTTAGGAGATGGAAGCTGGCCAAATAACTGCTTACATTACACTCGGAATGAGAAATGGGCTTTCAGAATGTAAAATGGACGCGGCTGGATAATGGACAAAATAAAAAGAACTGGCGTTGCTCGGGACTCTAACTTTGTTTAGTAAACAAACACGAGTATGAGGAGTCGTCGGAAAGCCGAAAGCTTTTCATACCTATTATATTTTACTAAAGACTTGTGTTTGTAATAAATCAAGGGTGCAATACCACGCTGTAGTTAAAAGTCGTACTTCAAAAATAAATAATGCTATGATCTGATGGAAAAACACGGATAGCGTAGGTAAAAACCATCGAATTTGATACGTTTTTTGTAAAAAAAATAGGGTTTACAATTTCACGTGTGCCTAGAAATAACGTGTATCTAGAAATAAATGTAGTAAAATACTAAATGTATTTTATAACATATTTGCTCGTAAAGGGCCTCTTATTTCACCAATTTCAATATCGTAATGTATCTCATTACGCACTTGTGCGGTAATGTAATGTAAATCGCACGGTTTATCAAGCTTCTCCGTCAAAACGAACGGTACTTTTTTTAATCTTAGCAAAGAGTTTTTATTTCAGAAAAGTAGTTAACATTTTATGAATAAAATTAACTTTGGGAGATAAAATATAATAAATAAACATTTAATTCTTTAATTTAATTAATTTTGACAATAAATTACAACCATTAATATCTGCAACAAAAACAAAAATATTAATTTACTTTATTAATAATACGAGCTGTTTTGTGCCTATGCCTGAAAAAAAAGCGCGAACGCGCGCGCTTCGCTTATCTGTTAAGAAGTTAAAATTATTCCGCGCGCTTTTTCTTTTCGCTGTACTTTTTTTATTTGAAAATGTCGTCAAGTAATGATGAATTTATTAATTCCACACCGCCAGAAGTCTCAGAGGCGAAAAAGGCTACTCTAAGCCTCTTGCCCGAAAAATCGACCGATAGATACTTACAAGCGTATCAAAATTTCATTATGGAAAACAAGCAAATATGCAAGTTCAGTTCGAGTTTTATTTATTTCCTCGCAAATATGTTATAAAACGTTGTATGACATACGTGCGCTTTGAAAATTACAGCCTCTGCTTTCTTTTAGCCCTCGCCTACGGCTCGGGCAAGCAATATCGCCTCGGCTGTAATTTTCAACTTACCGCACTTATATCATAATGTACTATTACTACATTTATTTTTAAATACATGTTTAACTCGCTCTAGCTTATTGAGACCAAATACCGACATCAGAGGCTAGTTCCGTATTGTACAGAAGAGAACGCTATAAATATGCTTACTAACAAAAAATAAACAAAGACAGGCCCCGCAGAAAATATCAGAAATAAACAAAACAAAAGGCTTCATAATTCAATCTGCAGACGAACACACCCAGTGAATCGCTCAACAACGCCACTGCTGACTGTACTGAGTACTCACACGAAATGAAAATCCAAACGATAGATCCGCGTACCTGACTGTACACACAAGGCACACAGAAGCGAACCTTAACTTCATCTAAGTAAAATATCCATTCGTTTGAAGTCATGTTACTATTAGGAAGGTAGTATTACATTTGTTCTGGTAGGAACTGGTCCTTCGCTCCACGCTCACGCCAAGCGCAGGCGAGTAGAAAGCGTGTGAGCGAGCGTGTGAGCGTACGAGCGTGCGAGCGAGCGAGCATGTGAGCGGCCATTTCGCTCGGTTATCTACTTATACACGCTATGGGACCTCTCCGTAACGGGTGTTTGTAAAGTTTGAACGGTAAGAGTGAAAGCGATTTGTCGGGACATCGGTTTCGCTAGACTACTAAATAACATGGCTCGTGTAACTGTTGCCTGGTGGTGTGTTTTACAGATTAGTTTGGCTTTGAAAACTTTTATAGTATGGTTCCAATGAGAGATAGTGGCAACGTGTGTTCGGGTTAAGGGGCTTACAAGACCTAAGCGCGGTAACTGTCGGACTGCATAGAAAAGAAAGAGAAACGCGATGACACAACGCTGGTAAATTATTGCAAAATATGAAGCAATTATTTAATTACAAAAAAAATAATAGTAATAATATGTACAAGTAAATAAAAAGGAGAGAAAATAATCAAAGGGCATCAAAAAATTCATCCGCATCGCTGTCAACAGGAAACGTGCCCAAAAGACTGGCAGCATTGCCACGTTGTATGGCAATGCTGATATGACATGACATGACAATGACATCATCCGTCGTGCTCCAACGTCTTGCGGTTTCCCGACAAAAAGTAAGTTTATCATTTCAGTAATATGGGGACAAAACTAGTTTAATTTCGGTGGCTGTTATAACTCGTGTTAGATTCGTTTAATTTGTTTCAAAATTGTGTATCATATTCGCCGTAAGTACTGTTTTGTTTGAGTAGTGTTCATATTTTTTTAATAATTTTATTTCGGAGTTAAATGTAGAACTAACCTCTATTTTATCATCTCAGTGTTATGATTTCAGTGGATTCGGTAGACTGTTATACCAATTACAGTCCACCAAAATGAAATGTATCTCCGAAAAAATAAATGATGATCAAAAAATGAATGATAAAACCATAAAGTTTTAGAGATCCTTGTGTCAAATACAAAGTCATAGTTTTGTAATGTACTTTTACCTAGAGTGTAGATTAGATTATTCGGGTGTATTTGTTGTGTAATATTTGTGTTTAAGATATATATGTCGCATCCGGTCATGCATTTGACTATTCGGAACGCTAGCGCCACCCGGCGGCGCTTGACAGAGTCTAGCCTGAGTCCGTGGGGGTTAGAAAACAGCTCGACAGGACGATGTGGAGCTCACTTTGGACTTGGACTTGAACATTGAACATCGTACGGACAACATGTGCTTAGAAACTGTCCAGCGTTCCGTATCTGGTTGTGTCGTGTACCTACAGTGTGTAATTTGCTAGTGTGACTAAATTGTTCGTGAAATTATAATCTTATTTGAACTGCAAACGGTTTTTCTATTGCGCAATAACCAACACATACCCACTGTACGCCCACAATAGTTAAATATGGCTGATAATAACGAGACACACTATACCTTCTCCGTCATATAATCCATTAATAAACATTACATTAATATCATTCTTTGAGGTTATTGTAACCTCAAAGAATGATATATGTAATGCTAACTGTAATATCTGTATATTAATGATGATATTAAAATAAATGTGTACTGTCTTGTCTCGGTGTTTATCTAAAATTTGTGGAAATCAAATCTAACAAAGTGCGGAACCCTGGCTGCCCAGCACGGTTGTTCTTAGCTGTATCATTTCGGTGATAATTTTTATCATTTCAGTAGACACTTTACATTTCAGTGGACTCTTAATAATTCATCTTTAAATATTTATGCAAGTGTTGATGAAATTTGATGTCCACTCACGCACAATGTTATGAAGATCGGAGACGCAACACTCGAAGTCGTGGACGAGTATGTTTACCTAAAACAAACTGTCCAGTTAGGTAAGTCCAACTTCGAGAAAGAGGTCAATCGTCGAATCCGACTCGGCTGGGCAGCGTTCAGGAAGCTACCCAATATCTTCTCGTCCCACATACCGCAGTGTCTCAAGACGAAAGTATTTCACCGATACATTTTGCCAGTGATGACATATGGCACTGAAACGTAGTCGCTTACAATAGACCTTATTAGAAAGCTGAAAGGCACCCAAAGGGCAATGGAGAGGGCTATGCTTGTAGTTTCCCTGCATTATCGAATCAGAAATGAAAAGATCCGCAGGAGAACCAAGGTAACCAACATAGCCTGATGAATTGCCAAACTTAAGTGGCAGTGGGCAGGGCACATTGTTTGCAGAACAGATGGCCGATGGGGCTGAAAGGTTCTGGAGTGGCGATCGCGTACCGGAAGACGTAGCGTTGAAAAGCCTCCCACAAGGTGGACCGACGACCTTGTAAAGGCTGCAGGAGCCCGTTGGATGCGAGAAGCACAAAACTAGTCGAAGTGGAGGTGCTTGGGGGAGGCCTATGTCTAGCAGTGAACGTCGTTTGGCTGAAATGATGATGCTGAATATTAATAAGTGCGAAGTTGCCAGTACAATGAAAGTACATGTCTATTATACTCATATATCTGAAGAATGAAACGTACGTAATAATATATAATGATACCTGAGTGATGTTTTTATTAGCTACATACTTATTGCTACAGCTGCACGGGTTGAAACATATATATAAACCTACCTTAATTTACTTGCGAATGTAGCAGATGAATGATTTAAGTAATGAAATTGACTTTCCACACAAATTGTCAGATCTGTGGATCTATTGGTCAACCGGACGAAAATTAAGTTTCCGAATTATCTATCCAAGTGAAAAAGTAAAATTTTATGAAACTACCCACGCAACTCTATAAATCCTTCGCGCACTACTACCACGGTATACTGTGCTACTACCAACTTGGAACACGGCATGTGTCACTATATATAGCACGACGGGATACATACGCAAATTACATAACTTCTCATTTAAGCAATAGCATATAACCATGACATGGTGGCTCGTTTTACAGCTCCCAGACAGAGGGCCGCCTGTCCGAAAGCAAATAAAACTCAGTAACAGTTCTAATAAGGATACACGTAAAATACAAGCGAAATATTTTCACTTTTTATGACAAAACCTATAATATTACGAAAGGTTTTATGACGCAAATAAATATGAGCATTTATATTCTGTTCTGGGAATAAAATAATAGCATGTATTAGATGCATGATACCATCTCCAGCGAGTTGTGAGTCGTAACAAATTCAAATTCAAATATATTTATTTTAGGACAACTCAAAATCCAAAGGTTAGTAGGTATACAAAAACTTAAAAAACTACTGTTAGTTCATGCATTTACAAAAAGACAATCACATACATCAATGAATAAAATGAATACCCCTGCGCTGTGACATCCCACCCCGTCAGGATAACCAATAGGGAGATACCTCCCTAGAGACCAGCAGACGAACGAAATGCCTCAACACAGGGGCACGTACATCCTCAGCTATAGTTTTCAAGATGCTGTTGTGACTCCCCCGCACCCTCCTCATAAGCGAAACGACTTTTTTCCGAATGACGGCATGAAAACTGTCAGTCTGAGTCTGCGCGAACATCCCGGAGGCACTGTATAAACGAGGAAGTCCCAACATCATCCTGAAAATGTTATTGTACTGGAAGCGCAGAGTGTTTAGGGATTTTTTTGTATGAGTAACCCATAGACCACCCGGGTACATGCCCTGACAGTATGCTTTAAATAGCGTGATCTTGACTTGTTCCGTACAACGGGCGAATCTACGGGCTAGCATGTTGCCCCGGACTGACAGAGCCCTGCGCTCCCTCTCTATGTCGACATCATCTTTAAGGTCGTCGGTAAGGTAATGTCCAAGGTACTTGAACTGTGCCACCCTATCTAAACTGTTACCATTCAAAGTAACGGGTGGAACGGTTTCAGGACACTTACCGGCGGCCTTAAAGACCATGTACTGACTTTTCTTTACATTGTAAATAAGTCCATGTGCCTCGGCATAGGCTTCACAGACTTTCAGCATCTCTCCGAGCGCCCCAGCAGTGGGACTCAGCAGCACCATGTCATCAGCGTAGCTGATATTATTAACACTAATACCACCCACCCGGCATCCAACACGCATGCTGCTGAGCTCCACTATGAGGTCATTTACATACAGGCTGAAAAGCTTTGGAGATGTTAACCCCCCCTGCCTCACGCCGCACTCCAGCCTGTACGACTCGGAGAGAGTGCCTGACCATTTGACACAGTTCGTCTGGTTCTTGTACCAATATTTAAAAATATTTAACATCGCCACAGGTATATCACTGTCCTCTAGCTTCCTCCAAAGCACCTCGTAAGACACGAGGTCAAAGGCCTTGGAGAGATCCAGGAAACAGGCATACACCGGCCGGCGTCTTTCGATCAGTGTAGTACTGGACAGTGTGCTTGAGACTTAAGATTGCGCTCTCAGTAGATAGTCCGGGCCGAAACCCAAACTGCGCATCGTGTAGTTTTAGATACTTTTGCAAGCAAGAATCAAACAGACCGTCCAGCACCTTTGCTATCACGGTTGCGAGGGAGATCGGGCGGTAGTTCTCCTTATCTGTGATGTCACCTGTCCTGTTCTTCACTATGGGCACCACTGTGGTTTTCATTAGGTCAGCTGGAAGATACGCATGACTGATGCACATAGAAAATAACAGAGACAGGACCCTCGGGAGGTGCACTCCAGCATATTTCAGGTGTTCGACGCTGAGCCCGTCATGCCCAGGAGATTTGCCCTTTGTCATTTTTTTTAATAAGAGCACTAATTTGGCTTGCTGGGAAACGCAAAAGAGGGTCCTCTCCCCGGCTGCAGGGCGCAACGTCAACATTCGCGGTAGGAGGACCGATCGGCGACCGAACTCTAAAATGGTGGCTAAACATATTAGCGATCTCGTTCTGTTCGCTTAAGCCGCTCACACTCGTTGGGAGGCCAGGCCTAACATCCAACTTTTTGGTAGCTTTCCAAAACTGGGAAAAATTTTTAGTAGCTCGACACTTCGCTATCACATCCAATTTTAGTTGATCTTGGTTTTTTGACACCACTTTAGCCTGCCTTTAAAAATGTTACGAGACTCGCGCATTTGCTCGTATGCTATGCCCACCGATGGTCGATTATGAAAAACCCACGCCTTATACTTAAGCCTGGCATCCCAATGAGCTTCCCTTACATGTTTGTTCCAGCCACACAGAACCTTTTTCCGACATTTAAAATTATTTCTACCCTTGGTTAGGATAGCCCCCCTTTTTAAGACATGTACAATTTTGTCATATAATGAGTCTACTATTAATTTGTGGGCACTAAGGTTACATGTCCCGTGGCTACAGTCAGTGAACTCGGAAGGAAAATCGATGAGTCGCAAACCTTCCTGACATAAGTCATGATATTCACTGATCTGCGACTCATCCCTCACTCCCCAGAGCACTGAATTCCTAGGTATATCAGAGTTACATAGCTTTGGCCTAATCGTATCTAGATCGCATTCAATATATATGGGAAGATGGTCGGACATAAATACGTCCTCTAATACCAACATTTATAATGGTTTGCCAAGCTGACAGGGAGACCACACAGTGATCTTGCCACCTCCTACTATCGTGATACTGGTCCACATAAGTGTAACTACCCGAATCGGCGGCGCTTAGTCTTTTCACATCTGCATATACCCACGACCTATCCAAGCAATATCTCTCAAGCTCATCATAAATCAGTTCTTTGGGGTGGGCATTAAAATCAACCAACAAAAATACTGATTCGATGTCACTACTCTCTTCAATAGCACTAATCTCACCTAACACCTCCGAGAAAATAGGCAAATTATCTGTGGATTTCACAGGCATGTATACGGAAAAGACTAAGATCTTACGCCCCGCTGATTGTTGTCTTAATTGCAGTTAGTCGGGCACTACTACATTCTACAACAGAAACCATCTCAAAAACACCCTTTCTCCAGAGAATAGCCACCCCACCATATGGTCTCCCTCTCAGTATGCCGGCTGATGTGTCCACAGCAGACTTTCCAGTATATTCAAAATCCCCACTTACAGTTCCCAGCAACGGAATGTCATGATTAAGAAGCCAAGTCTCCTGTAAGCACACTAACACAGACGTTTCACATAAACTTCTAATATCGTCAATTGAGTTTTTAAAAGAATGACAGTTAAAACTAGTGAATCTGCAGATATTTTTACCAGTATCCATACTTATTTAAAAACTAACTATTACTATTACTCAAATTTCGTCCCTCCTGACTAGGGGTGTACCTAAAATGCATAAAACGCCGTAACATAATGCCGTCAGGCCAAAATTTGTTGTTTAGGAAAATGTCAAGTTTTGTTTTTGAGACAAACAGTTTGTACGCGTTGTATTTCCTATCAGTCTTCATTTTGATTTTCTTTAACGTAACGTCACATTAGAAATAAATACCTAACGGAACTTTAACGTCCGCCGCTTTAAATTTGCCGTTAGGTGATGATGCACAACCTTTTTGACCTAACAGTTTATATCTCTTAGCAGATTTAGATTTAACAACCTGCCACTCCATATCCTCTTCTGGTAATACCGCACACTTATTCACTAGTGCATTGCTATATGAGTCTTTAGAGGTATGAGGAACAGGGTGTAAAGTTCACTCATACTCTATAGAAAAGGGAGGACCTCCGACCAGACGGGTGTTGTGTCTGGCGGGCAACTGCCCATTGATTCATGTCGGGCCGTTGTATCTATGCTAGTTGCGCGGTAAACTCTGCTTGCGCGATGCAGGATTTGCGTGACGTCAGTATGACGCGTTGTTTGCATGTGGCGTTGTAGATACCGCTACAAGTCCCTTGAGAGATTTCGTTGGGTTTCATTCGCAGAGATTACGGAAACATTTGTTTTATTAGCAATCGGTAACTTCGAACTACGTAACGAATCATCCAAAACCGCCGCTGTAACACTGGACGTAAATTCTAATGGGCTGGGAAATACGCCGACAATATGATAAGAAAGGACTCGTTGTAAGAGACATGACTATAAAAGACAAATCTCAAAATTAGAAACATGGCATGTGTCTGCATTAACACTACAACTAGAATACAACATTATCTACTACCACAGATATAATATAGATAAATACGGTGTGGTTTCTTTAGACGAACTCCTTCACAAAAAGCTCTGCCTTTAATAAGCCTTTGAATTCCAGTCGTGAATCATTCCAACCGAGTGCTAACTGCTCCCCATGAGGCCTGACATGCATGCAATGATGTTAATGGATCAAAAATACCACGACCATGCAGTGTAGCACCTCCAGTGCAGCGTGTGGCGTGAAGGTATGCAGCTATCGGCTCACCTGCGGGGTCACGCGATCCGGTGCTGATACCACTGTCGATAACAAACGTTACATTTAATTTATATCAAAGTGCCTGTAACCCCGGAGCTGACGAGGTGCTCCTCCAAAGGTGTGAAAGTTCTTAGTCTAGAGCAGAAAAAATATGCAGAAGGCCGTATTTATTTTAAATCATGCGAATTTAAGACTACGTGGAAGCTATTAGATCAATGTTTTTATTTTAAGAGTGATTTAACATCTGCAGTTCGGTAATAACAACTTTGAGAGGGAGGCTAACATGAATTCAGCTGGGCTGTTCAGCGTTTGGGGAAGCTTCGTCGCGTATTCCACAGAGCCTAAAGACTTCAACCAGTATTAATGAGTGCGTCCTGCTCCGTTCCGAAGCCGAAATTTGGACACTCACGGTACGGCTGGTCCATAAATTCAAGGTCGCTCAGTGAGCTATGGAACGGGCTATGCTTGGAGTCTCTCTGAGGGATCGAATCCGCAACGAGGTAACCCGGCAGAGAACCAAAATTGTCGACATAGCTCTCAGAACAACCAAGCAGAAGTGGCAATGGGCCGGCCATATTAGCCGTAGAACTAATGACAAAAATCGGTAAACTTAAGGTAGGACGCCTTCAGGCTCCACCCGGGTGGGTTCCCGCATTGTCGAGGCGGGGGGCTCAGTAGCCGTGGCTTGGTCACCCAGGGTGAAGCGAAGAGGAACCCGAGGAGGGGCCGCTCGTCAGGACTTTTGCCGGTAAGCCGAAGACGTAACGGCCAACAACTAGGTTGCGGTGCCGCCTGGGCGTCATCGTAACTGAGGCGGGCTGCGATGTCGTATGGGAGACATCGCGGTTGAGGGTTGGAGGCCGCGACGGGAGAGGAGTGCCGGTATTGCGGTGCGCTGCTCTCCCTTCCTTCCGCAGCCTTGACGGGGTCGCCACCGTATGATGGCGGACGCGGTGGGGCCGCAGGGGAGGAGGATGGTTGATATGACGTTGGCCACTCTCAATATCCTCTGCGTCCGAAAACCGGCAGGCGGCGGGGCCAATGAACTGACCCGTCACAGACACGGGGTCGTCTGGCGCCCATGTGCTGGTTTGGTCCCTGGGGTGGTCACGGCGTGCTATGTGTTCGGGTGCGCCAGTGATGCGGAGTACTCCCCAGAGGGGGGCCAATGACGGACAGCCGCGGCGGGTTCACGGATGAGTGCAAACGCGTGCCCGTGTTCCCGCCGTAAGCCGCTGAGGAGGACTCCGTGGAGTTTCAGTGGGTTGGTGTCCCACATAACTGCACTATCGCATGACATGACGTCCTCAGGCTAGGTGGAGCGACGATCTTCGCTGGATGGCTGTCAGCAGCTGGCCTGGAGTCGCCGAAAATCGAGTTGAATGGTATGCCATTCAACTCGATTTTCGGTGACTCTCTATATTCTTATTTTACGCAATAGGAGAGGCCTATGTCCAGCAGTGGACTGCTGCAGGCTGATGATGATGATGTAACATTTGCTACAACAGAGAGGAAACATTTAATGATAATGGTATCTATTAATAAAACGTCGGGAATATTCTTGACATTATGTTTATTACAATGTACGAGTATGTGTGACTGTTTGTTTTCCCGAATTAAATAAACAAATATCTAGTCAGCGATAAGGCCGCCCATTATACAATGGGCGGCCTTATCGCTGAATAGATATTTATTTATTTACATACGTTTTATATTAAGTAATAACCGTATTTTTTTGTTATGTATTTTCTGGTGTAAGTATAATAAAGTATATAGGGTTATTGGTAAAACATTAACAACTTCTTTTAAGAGATCATTGTACTCATCAGTATGAATAACTTTTACTTTGGGACCAAACCAGAGGGGCAATTCTACTAATTTTAACAACGTTCACAGTCTGATCTCAGTCTCAATATGTCAAAAAATACTTCTAATTTCCCTACATTTTGACAAGTTTTTGATATTTCTTTGTCGCTGAGATGAGACTGCGACTAGATTTTGAACGTTTTAAATTACGAGAATTGGCCTTCTGAAACAGCGAAAAAAAATCAGCTGTTCAAGGAAACAGCTGATTTTTTTTCACGATTTCACGTTGAGTCCCGTAGTACTTCCAGGGACTACGGGAGGGACCACGGGTCACACACGTAAAAGTTGTTTATAATGAGTACAGTGACCTCTTAAAAGAGGTTGTTAATGTTTTACCAATAACCCTGTATAATTATAAATAAACTAGCGGTCGCCCGTGGCTCCGCTCGCGTGGATGTCGGTTACCGCTGCAAAAAGCCTACCCAGGAAAGACACGGTCAGCAAAATGATTCCCAGGTCAATTCACAGACACCGACACTAACATCGACGACGCAGTCATTATCCGCAGGCTGCATAGATTGCCTTTATGAGGTTGTTAAAGTTGTTAATGATGAAAATATTTAAATGTAATTAATACTAAGTTTTCACTTCTGCCGGCAGTCCCGGAGTGCAACCCGTTGTTTTAGGATAGATAACTAAAGCGATTATTGTAGAGCTTCTCTATAAACAACATTTGACGTTAAATTATGTATTTTCAGGTAACAAAATATACTGATGGTCGGGAGCCCCGACCCGTGATAGGGCAACGTAAAGTTGCCCATGCGTAAAACATTCTTTTCGTAAATCAATTCCTACTAATTTGAATGTTTGGCCCTGGGATTTGTTTATCGTTAGTGCGAAAGAAATTTTTACTGGAAATTGGAGCCTTTTGAAGGGTATAGGCAAATCAGTAGGAATCATGGGTATTCTTGGTATATGAGCTAATTCACCAGCTGCAGGACCGGTGATAATCTTCGCTACTATTAAATTATCTTTTAGCTCCTTTATAAGAAGTCTCGTGCCATTACACATGTTGGGGGGGCTTAAATTTCTGAGAAGCATTATCGGCGTGCCAACTTTTAACGACAGTTCATGAGGTGGTAGCCCAGCGGGGTTCAGAGAATTTAAAAATTCCTGGGGGTAGTGCACTGTGTCCTCGATGTTAGTGACGGTGTCTATGGATTTATAGCACTTAGCTTCACCCGGTACTTTCTGCATAATTAAATTGTTTATTTCGTCGACTGTTTCATTCCTGGGAGAAACTATTGCTCTACAACACAGCCAACGAAAATGATTTTTATGTAATTTTTCGATGTCAGGATATATAGCATCTATCAGACTATCTAAATTATGGACTATTTGGCCTAGAGACTCATCCAAAGTAACTGCATAATCGGTGCCGAAATTTAAAGATGGATATATTCCTTCTCCAAGTTTTATCAGCTGTTGTGGAAAATTGCTATGCGTATTTCCATGAAGATGAGCTCTCATATTAGTGCGCAAATTCAAATGTTGAACAGATGTCCAAAGTTGAGACGATTTTAAACATGCCTTCATAATATCTGCTCGCGTACTTCTGTTGACGACTGGAAGCGTTTGTCGGAAATCTCCAGCAAATACAAAAGTGATACCTACCACCCATGACATTGGCAGAGCTTCGGACGTCTTTTAAAGTACGGTCCACGGCCTCCACATGAGCTCTATGACTCATGGTGCATTCATCCCATATTACCAACGACGCGTCTTGCAGTAACTTACCAAGAGGCCCATTTTTCCGAATAGAGCACGTAGACCGTTGATCTAAAGATACGGATAGCGGGAGTTTAAACGTAGAGTGAGCAGTTTTTCCTTCGTTCAAGAGAGTTGCAGCAATTCCTGACGAAGCAACTGCAATCGCTATCTTCCCTGATTGCAAGTATCAAATTTGCGAGAAAAGTCTTTCCGGTGCCTCCTGGTGCGTCCAAAAAAAAAATCTCCCCATGTTATTGTTCACGCTATCCACAATAGTCTCATAAGCATGTCTTTGATCTGGTACTAATTTTGGTACATTGTCATTTACAAACGAAGTTAGATCATTTCTGAACTGTTATACTGTTGTACCATTGTGTCAATAGTATTATTCTGGGTACGAAGAACGGGAGAAGGTAATCCAAAATCACACTTCGCAACGGGCCGTGCAGCTGAAATCGTCATATTTTAATTTCGCCATAACTTAAAAACCAAACGTCCAATTTTACTCATTCAAAGACCAAATATTATCTACACAAACTGTACTTAGTGATGAAATAATTTATTTTGATAAGGATTAATAGCAAGAGTAAAATAAATGCGTTTAAATGTAGTCCAAAAAAAATTCAAGATTTTTAAATAAAAAAATGGTTGTTGTGCCTCACTCGACATAGATAGGTATAGTGTGTCGCGGACTTTCTTTTAGATATTTATAAGATCTACAATTATTTAGAACATTTTATGGTTCTATTATTTATAGTTTAGGCAGCGTACGCAAAATAAGTAACTTTTCTGGTTGATTTTTTACACCTTGTGTCCGAAAATCCCAAATATCTTACGAAACCCTATTTTTTTCCAAAATAAAATACTCCTGCGACGCGGTGACTATCGCTCGCTCGGTCACTGTACAGGACTACACACATCAACAGAATCTAGGGATACCTTAATCCTAAATTATTTACGAATTTACACTTTAATTTTTTTTTAGTTTCCATAAAAAGTTTATACAGGTTAAAACCTATTAGGTATTCAATTTTCAAAATTTTAAAAATATAATTAAAAAACAAAAGAAAAACAAAATACGGCGCCAAATTGTTAGTAATTCGTTCGTTATGGAAATTTAAAATTGTTTTATTAATATTAATTAATGAAAAGGTATTAGATTGTTTTTCTTTTTTAATTTAACGTGCCTTGTGAGCTTCAAGCGTCATGTCACGTCGTCATTTGAGTCGAGATGAAATGTTACGAGCCGTGGGCATGTCAGAAAATGGTGCTATTCAACGCGTCATTGCTAAGGCCCTACACACCAGCCAAAACGTGATGTCAAGGTTGTGGTCACGTTATCGCAGTACTGGGGATGTGACTGAACGGCACACGGGTAGATATCGTGTTACTACGCAGAAACAGGATCGATTTCTCCAAATGACCGCCAGGAGACAACCCAATATCACAGCGATGCAACTAGTACAAAGGCTCCAGAAAGACCACCAGCTGCTGTTAAGCGACCAATCTGTGCGAAGATGGTTGTGAATAAAAAGCCAATGTTTACTTATACGAAGACAAGACACTTTATTCCAATATACACGCAGAGTTCATGTTTTTAAGGAGAATCTTAACACCGAGATTCAGCGGCGAGTGCTAAATGAACAACGCCATCTATTGACACATTAGGAACTAAAATCGCTTAAAGTAACAACCTAAACGTAAGATTATACATTCCGCCCACTATGGACAGAATGTCCATTGTTTCCGCCCACCATGAACCAACCACATTCGAAAAAATGGACTGTATTATAGTTAAAAATAAAAACAAACATTTAGGTCAGTAAGACATGGTGGCTAAAACAAAATACACTTAAACTAAAAATAAACAGTTTAAACAATTAACAAAATCCTTAAGAGCGTTACTCCAGAGCGGCGCGCCTCGTGTTTAGGTAAATTTACTCACACAGCTATACAGTTAAACGCACACACAGCCGTCTGTGTTGGAGCGCGTATCATACACCGCTTAGAATCATCTTGATACTTAGCCAGTTTTTAGTTAGTAGGGAATGTTTTCGTTTTCCGTAAGCGGGGATTCAGTTTTTTGTTTATTGTAATAAATGAGCAATTAAATTATTATTAGTTAGGTTAAAGTAAATAAAAACAATTTCGTGTAAAATAAAATCTTAATATTTGTTGTCTCTAAGTTTCATGGACCTAGCTTTTCGGGGATCAACAATTTCGGGTAACAGGCATTTATTGTAAAAGCTGACTAGCCGATGTTCCATATTTTCGCTCCAAAATTTATCGTCCCTGATTATGTTTTCAGTCTTCAATTTAAAATCTTTGCCTGTCCACACAGCAAACAGACAGTAATTTCTGTTAGTTATATGCAGCTGCCCCTGTATCTGATAAAACCAGTCATGGCGTCGATTCACAGATCCATCTATTTTCCAGAATTTAATATTTTTTTGGCTAATAGCAAAATCTGCCTCTAATCCAAATGCCGAACTAGGACATTTAATTTCGGTGATGCCATCATCGTCGATTAGTCCATCCGGCGAAGCACCTGTAATCATAATAATTTGAAACTCAATACTCTAATTACTTCTTTTTAATAGAATTTAAGAATATAAAAATAAATTGTTTGTTAGAAAAATCTAAACTTGTACCTGCAACTGTTCTATGGCCACTTTTTCGTTTACTTTCCCATGTTGAATACTAGGGATATGGTCCAAGGAATATGAGTAAAGAAATTGTTTAACCAAAGGGGCTGGGCTAATAGTCGATCGCCGTTTGCACACTTTACAGAATGAAGAGGCTGTCAATAAACAACGTCGTAGCTCTAGCCAAAGTGCACTCTCTGTCTGAAGTACAGTATCCCTTTCAACTTCTTGTCTACTATTTACCTATAACATAAAATTTGGAAATATATTTTTAAGTCTAATATTATCAGAAACAATGTACAACATGTATCTGAACTTATGAAAGTATACTGTAAATACGCACTTGTTCTTGAAGGTTCTTGTTTTATTTGTCCTAAAATATGTTTATAAAGACCAAGTCATTCTTACAAGATTCCCTGCGTCAGGATTTTGAATTGAAGCCGTTTCTAATGCCTGCAAGTTTTCCTGAATTTCCAGTGTTTTATCACTGTCTTTTTCATTTTCTTGAGTCTGAAAATAATATGTAGAGTATAATATAGTGACACAAACCGTATGCACCATGACAGGCGATCGATTGTCGGCTTAAGATAGCACATAACTAACAATGTTTTTTTTGTGCTAAAATATGTATACAAATGACCAAGTAATTCTTACAAGATTCCCTGCGTCAGGATCTTGAATTGGAGCCGTTTCTAATGCCTGCAAGTTTTCCAGAATTTCCAGTGTTTTTTCACTGTCTTTTTCATTTTCTTGATTCTGAAAATTATATGTAGGGTATAATATAGTGACACAAAAAGTAAGCACCATGACAGGCGATCGATTGTCGGCTTGAGATAAATAAATAATGAAGAAAGGTCTTATTTAGTTTTGGTTTAACAACTGCTCAATCAAAACCAAGAAAACACGTGTCTGCCGCAGCTAGTAAAATATAAAGTAAAAAAATAAAACTTACAACAGCATTTTTATTTAAGTCCTGGTTTTGAAGTATTTGAACTTCTCTTTTCTGCCTATAACAACGAATTGGATATTAACTTTATCTTATTACTACTGTGTTTCATAAAAATATCCAAACAAAAAGTAATAAAAAAAAAATTACTTCAAAAAGTAGTAAGTATATTGTTTCTTAATTACACCTAATAAAAATATATTTTTTATAAGTAGAGAACCTCGGTAACATACCTTTTAGCTTCATTAGCCTTGGCCAAATTTTCGTTTTTTTTTTTGTTCCCATATAGCGCCTTTTGTTAGCCATATCTGAAAAAAAAGTAAAATGAAAACATGCATAAAGAAGTCTAATTTAATCTTTCTTAAGTTAATAGAACACCATTACATTAAAATATGTACTCACCAAAGTTTTGTAATATAATAAAAATATATTATAATAAAACGTATCAACATGTCCTAGTCGCGCTAAAAACTCGCGAAAGTACGATAATATTTTACGCGACTCGCGGCTACGGGAGCGACACACGTCCTACCTCTGAAAGGCCTCGGCCGGCACTGAGCGCTGGCGTGATTCCGCGCCGATTATATAGCTGCACTAAATAATTCATAGTAAAATAAAAAAATAAGTTATTAAAAAAATATTTGTACCATGTTTTAGAACGTAAATGTCTTCGTTTACTAGGCCTAAAATAACATATAAATATTTCAGATTTCATCCTAAACTAACGCGTTTAAAATATCGAAAAGTGGCTAAAATTGACACTTTTGAATATACTTTTCTTGAATGAAAACTTACAGTAATCGTTTTTTTTTTTTCAGCCATGCACTAATAAATGCTATTATTATTTATAAAGCAACGTTGTTATAAGTTTGTCGTATATGGTTTTACTAATACCTTGCATTTGCGTAGACCGTCGATCGCTAGTTTAAAAAAAGGCTTGCATAAAAACTGTTCTAATGAGAAAACTGTACGAATAAATGAAAATGTTTTTCAGCCATGCACTAGATTATGAAATTCCCATTAATATGACGTCAATATCTTATCTATAGATTAAACAGATTATGGTTTTATTGTCCGTCGGAAATCATCAATTTTGACTCCAGCGTGGCTCTAACGGATCAACCCTCTTAACAATGGTAACAATACAATTAACATATCTGTTCACTCAGCAACAGGTAACACACAGAGTTTAGTTACTGGTCGTTTAAATGTGATACCTTTACATTTTAGAGTGACTACCCTCGTAATATTGTCCAAGCGGTGTTTTGAAATGATTTTACCTAAAAGCCATTTGGCTGGAGGGAGACCATATTCCTTTACTAAAACTAAATCTCCGATTTCGGGTTCAGGAGTTTTATTTGCCCACTTATAACGATGTAAAAATTGACTTAAATACTCACTTGACCATCTACGCCAAAAATGTTGCAGCATTTTTTGGGTTAATTGCCAACGTTTTAATGATGAAATAGACGATGTTTCATAATTATGTTCTGGTACTAGAATTAATGATTCACCTATTAAAAAATGCCCTGGAGTGAGGGGTGTTAGGTCTTGTGAATTTGTGCTAATTTGTGATAGTGGTCGAGAGTTAAGACAAGCTTCTATTTGGTACAATAGCGTCGAAATCTCTTCGAAAGTAAGAGTCGCACTACCTATTACGCGTCTTAGATGATGTGTCGTGGATTTTATTCCAGCTTCCCATAGCCCACCGAAATGCGGGGCATGGGGTGGAATAAAATGCCAATTAGTGCCGTTGTTTGCCAAACACTCGGCGATTTCCATCGTCAAGGTTGACGTTTCTTGGGCGAACAAGCTTCGGAGTTCGCGAGCGGCACCAACAAAATTCGTTCCGTTATCGCTGAACAAGTCAGCGCAATGACCACGTCTGGCAACAAATCGTTTAAAAGCAGCAATAAAACCTTGTGATGTGAGATCGCTCACTGCTTCCAAATGTACGGCTCTTGTAGCCATACAAACAAAAAGGCATATATAACCTTTATAGGACCGGTGGCCTCTACCTTTAGAAGTTCGAATCTGTATGGGACCTGCGTAGTCCACACCACTTCGATAAAACGCTCGAATTGGTGTAACTCGAGCTGAAGGTAATTGTCCCATCAGTTGGACCCTAGTCTGTGCAGCATGGCGTACACAAACAACGCATTTCCGGACAAACATTTTTGCTTGGTTCTTAGCATCAATGAGCCAGTATTTAGTTCGCAGATAATTAATCATGAGCTGTGGTCCGCCGTGCAATGTGTTACGGTGAGTTTCATTTAAAACTAAATCAGTGAGGTGAGATTTTGACGGTAATATTATTGGATGTTTTATTTCAGTTTTTATTTCCGCCTTCTCTAAGCGACCACCAACTCTCAAGATGCCCGATTCATCTAGAAATGGATTTAATGAGGTAAGTCTGCTTTTCTTTTGTACTATCCTTTTTTCTTTAATATCTTTTATTTCTTGCTGAAAACTCACTGATTGACATTGTTTCACACAAATATGAAGAGCTTCATTCAATTCTATACTAGTTAACCATACAGGTAAGTTATGATCATGTCCGTTTTTCAACTTTTTGATGAATCTTTTACAGTATGCTACAACTCGAACTAATTTACGAAGAGACGAGAACTTGGTCCACAACTGAAAATGATTATTCTGCGTTACATGACAAACCTTTTTTGTCTTTTCTTCTAAATTTGTGTCTGGTATTAGACTTTTATCATGTGTTTCAGGTCTATGTTTCAACCATAATGGTCCTGTTTTCCACAGTTCAAACATCGGTAACTCTGATGGGTTAATTCCCCGCGACGCACAATCTGCCGGGTTATCAGGAGATGATACGTGTGACCATTGGTTCCTGTCTAATATATTTAAAATCTCCGACACTCGATTGGCTATAAACGTTTTCCAACGCGTTGGGTGGCTGCTTAACCAAGCCAGGACCACGGTTGAGTCGGTCCAAGCACGCAGGTTAGTTTTTGGAACGTTTAACACTACTGAGACTGTAGTTTATTTAGCTAATAAGACAGCTCCGCACAACTCGAGCCTTGGAATGGATACTTGCTTAATTGGAGCTACTTTGGTTTTGGAAGTTACCAGATGAATGTAGACGTTTCCTGAATCGTCAACAACACGTATATAGACCACAGCAGCATAAGCCTCACTAGATGCGTCGCTGAACCCATGAAGTTCCATGGTGCTGTTTTCCTTAACATTTATCCATCGTGGGAGTCGAAATTTGGTAAGTTCAACCAGTCCTGCACGGTAATTAATCCATTCATTTAATAGTGTAGGTGGTAGTTTATCATCCCATTCTATTCCTGCAAGCCAAAGCTTTTGAATCATAATTTTAGCTTTTATGATTGCTGGTGATATCCAACCCATTGGGTCAAACACCTTTGCAATATCAGATATTACTTTCCTTTTTGCTACAGGTTCCGAGATTGGTGGTAGCTGAACGGAGTACTCGAAGTCATCGGTTCGTCGATTCCAGGTAAGTCCCAGTATTTTCATTGTTTCACTTTCATTCAGTTCTAGGTTGCTTGTTATAACTCTGCTTTCTTTGCTTATTTCCTTATGTAATTGATCATCATTGCTTGCCCATTTTTGCATTTCGAAGCCACTTTTACAGCCAGTAATGAGATCATCCATGTAGAAATCATGTAATACTTTTTCAGATGCTAGTGGAAATTGGGCTCCTTCATCATAAGCGACTTGGTGAAGAGCTCTTACCGCCAGGTATGGAGCTGAAGCAGTCCCCAATGTTACTCGTACTAAACGCAAATGTTGTATTTGTTTTGCAGAGTCAGATCGCCACACTAAACGTTGATAATCTGCATCTTGATCAGTCACCTTCACCTGTCGATACATCTTTACGATGTCAGCTACCAAGCAAATATGGTGAAGCCTCCACCTCATAAGAATGTGCCTAAGGTCATCTTGTAACGTCGGTCCTACCATAAGGTTACTGTTTAGTGAAACACCATTGTTATCGCGACTAGAAGCATTAAATACGATCCTGAATTTGGTGGTGGTTTTATCGTCTCTAACTACTTCATGATAAGGTAAGTAAACTGCTTCTGGATTATCTATTTCTTTTGAAGGTATTACTTGCATATGACCGATATTTAAATATTCTGAAAAAACATCCGAGTATTTAGTTTTTAAATCCGGTAATTTTGAGAAACGTCTTTCTAATGATAATAATCTATTTACAGCAATGTTGCGCGAATTGCCATATTTACTGCTCGGGTTATCATCTTTAAAAGGCAATTTTACAATATACCTACCAGAACTATCGCGTTTGGTCGTTTCCTTAAAGATTTCTTCACAGCGTGTTTCTTCTGGAGTGAATTGATTTTTGCTCAGAATGAAGTTATCAGATTCGAGCTCCCAAAATTGTTTAAGATTAAAATCTTCATTGCAAATGTTAGTATGCATGGTGATGATAGTACTATTGCAGCTCAAAGTATTGGTTTCACTATCACTCACTTTGCCAGATAAAACCCAACCCAACCTGGTGTTCTGTGCTATCGGTGTTCCTGGTGGACCTCTAATCAATCCTTCAGTTATAATTTGGCAATAGACTTCTGCACCAAGCAATAGATCGATTTTGTTTGGTATGTTAAACTTCGGATCTGCTAACTTCATAACTGGTAAGTTGGGCAACATCTGAACGACAATTTTTCTTTCAGGTAGAAATGAAGTTAATTTCCGAAGGGCGTATGTTTTTACTTTTACCGTAAAGTTAGGATCCTGGAGAGATTGTAGCTTAACATAAACCACATGTTTACAATTGAGTGAAGCGTTGTCTTCACCCCCCACTCCTGATATAACACTGTTGCAATTAATTCTCTTAAGCCCAAGTAATTGAACTGCAGACTCCGTTATAAAGGATGCCTGTGATCCCTGATCCACTAGAGACCTCAGTGTTAAAAAAGACCCTGTGTTAGTTTCTGCCTTTACCAAGGCTGTTGCTAATACAACCTGACAATTTGTATTAGACATACAACTAGTAATGTTCCTTACCTCGGTCTCGTCTTTTGATGTTGTTGCAGTTTCAACAACATTGGTACTATCAACTGATTGTTTGTTTGGTTCATCAGTTGATTGGCTCTTATTATTCGAATGCAGCAACGAATGATGTTTCTTTTTGCAAATTCTACATCTGGTGGGCAAACGACACGAAGTTACCATGTGATTGGCACCCAAGCAATTGAAACACAAACCTGAATTTTTGACAAAATTACGACGTGCTGGCAACTCTTCCTTAGCAAAATCTTTACAATTTCCTATCTTATGATTATCGTTTGAACAAAAGGTACATAAAGATGGTTTATTCTCATTTGCATTTTTTGCTATATGATGTGACTTTGTGTTAGTGCTCTTTACAGTTTTAGTACATAAAAATTCCAGTGACCTAAATCTGTGCTCAACAAAATCTAAAAAATCTTGTAATGTAGGCAATTCCTTAGTTGAACTACAAATCTTAGCTTCCCATTGTTTGCGAGACTCATTATCTAATTTAGAACACAATATGTAAATAACAATAAGATCCCAATTTTCGATATTAATACCTTCATTTTTTAAAGCATTAAGACATTCATTAGTTGTATCAAAAAGTTCTTTTAAAGAATTTGATGATTCAGTAGTTATATATTTTTGATTAAAGAATCTTTTGAAAATACAATCCGTTATAAACTTCTTATTATTGAATCTATGTTCTAAAAGGTTCCAACAAGTCAAATAGTTATCACTAGTGATAGGTAGGTGTCGCAACAGTTGTTCAGCTTCGCCGGTGAGATAAGTTTTTAAATAATGTAGTTTTTGCACGTTATCTAATGATTGGTTCTTGTGTATTAATGTTTGAAAGAGATCCCGAAATGTTGGCCACTGAGAATAGATACCCGAAAATGTAGGTATTGCTATTCTAGGCAATTTCACGCTAGTCTGAGTTATCTGGTTGCTGTTTTCCGCACAATCAGAGGTGGTTTTCTTATTCAAACGTTGTTTTAATTCGACTTTGTAATCCATGTATAACTCTTCCGCCTGACTATAAATATCCCCAAATGGTACTCTGACTTTTCATATTCTTCCCTTTTTACCTCGGATATTATTTTACTATGAGTCTCTTCAAACATCGACCACTGTTTTTCTAAACTTTCCAACCTTGTTTCCACGTAGCTAACGGTAATCCTATCTTTAGGAGACTTTTTGAAGTTGATGTATCCTCTCTGCATCTTTTGATTAATGTCTACTTGCAATCGTTGTAATGAATCCATTTGTGTGTTTGTAAACACTGCCGAAATTGGGCATGGATTCCCCGTCTAAACACACTTTTGCATTGAAATTTTACAAGTCCATTAATGCAAGATAGCTAGCTAATATCTAAGTTCTTTTCCACTTTATTAACTTGAAAGAATCACTAATGGTCCGGGAGCCACCAATCCTGAAAGCTCCGTGATCACGGATTCTAATATTTTTAATAAAAAATAAAAGTTAACGTTTAGACGAACAAGATTTGCTTGGTCGGCGTGGATTTGATTGGCCGGAAATATTTTAATTAAATTATTTATTATTAAATTTCCATAATTTTTTTTCCGTCATCACGGATTTTGATCAATCTTATATAGAATTTTGTGTGAAATTATGTTCAACAAGAAAAAATCCGGCCGACCAATGATTTTTAGCCGGAAAGGTCACGCATACCTATTTGAATGGTGTGATAAGGGGTAAAATTTATCCATTATCACGGAAACCTTTTTCTTTTTTTTTAATTCACGTGTTTTAATGTCGCATTTATAATTATCTTGGTATGCGTGCTTACAAACTGCCGAAAGTATCGCGCATACCAAATTTTATTGTGTGAGTGAGGATTATACTGTTATAGATTTCACTTACTTGATGACATTTCTTTTAGGGTCTTTCTTCTACCTCTGGTCTCTTCCTTAAGTTTTTAACTATCTATTATACTAATTAATATGGAAAAGAGGAAAAACAGGAATTTTTTTATTTGGGTTGATTATATGCAATAAATGAAGGTTGATACAGAAAATATGTTCAATTCAAGTTTATTAATCAATAATCATCTACATCATTATCATCAAAATTATCATTCCTCTCTTCTTCAGATTCTTCGCTTTCTTCCTCATTCTGTTGGCAACTTAATATTTCCTCAACCTTTAACGGTGCCGATGGGCCAATGTACCACAATGGTTCGAGTTTACTGGATTCATTTACTTGCCATCCACATTCTGTTGGATCGTATAATGTACAAATAGGTTCGGTAGCATTTTGCCACATTGCGTTTACAAAAATGGTGCGTAATATTTTTTGCGTTCAAGTTTTCCAGCATGGTGGAATATTATTTGAATTGAAATTTATCATACCTTTGTAAAATTTTTCTTTGTCGGTTGTACTTGCAAAAATTTTTAAGAATAATTCAAATCTTGCAATATTAACATCATTATTTTTTACGTTATACATTTCATTTGTAAATCTTTGAACTAAATCTGTCTTTTCTTTATCATTTATGTCTTCCGGACTTGTTAAATGCTCGAACATGTTCTGATATTTTTCATTTTCTAACAGGAGGTTGTAGGCTTTAATTTTTCTTTTACGAACAAAAGCTGCTGTATAATCACAACCTGTAAAAGCATGGAAGCCCGGTAGAGCTCGACAGACTGATGAACCTAATATTGCAAGATTTGAATTATTCTTAAAATTTTTTGCAAGTACAACCGACAAAGAAAAATTTTACAAAGGTATGATAAATTTCAATTCAAATAATATTCCACCATGCTGGAAAACTTTAACGCAAAAAATATTACGCACCATTTTTGTAAACGCAATGTGGCAAAATGCTACCGAACCTATTTGTACATTATACGATCCAACAGAATGTGGATGGCAAGTAAATGAATCCAGTAAACTCGAACCATTGTGGTACATTGGCCCATCGCCACCGTTAAAGGTTGAGGAAATATCTTGAATTGAACATATTTTCTGTATCAACCTTCATTTATTATATAATCAACCCAAATAAAAAAACCCTTATTTTCCTCTTTTCCATATTAATTAGTATAATAAATAGTTAAAAACTTAAGGAAGAGACCAGAGGTAGAAGAAAGACCCTAAAAGAAATGTCATCAAGTAAGTGAAATCTATAACAGTATAATCCTCACTCACACAATAAAATTTGGTATGCGCGATACTTTCGGCAGTTTGTAAGCACGCATACCAAGATAATTATAAATGCGACATTAAAACACGTGAATTAAAAAAAAAGAAAAAGGTTTCCGTGATAATGGATAAATTTTACCCCTTATCACACCATTCAAATAGGTATGCGTGACCTTTCCGGCTAAAAATCATTGGTCGGCCGGATTTTTTCTTGTTGAACATAATTTCACACAAAATTCTATATAAGATTGATCAAAATCCGTGATGACGGAAAAAAAATTATGGAAATTTAATAATAAATAATTTAATTAAAATATTTCCGGCCAATCAAATCCACGCCGACCAAGCAAATCTTGTTCGTCTAAACGTTAACTTTTATTTTTTATTAAAAATATTAGAATCCGTGATCACGGAGCTTTCAGGATTGGTGGCTCCCCGCCTATAACTTGTGTAATATTTTAATGTACTCACTGTTTGTCCAAATGATTTGCACTGACACAACACTTTTTACAAATTTTTACTTAATAAGTCAAATATCACCGACAGAGGGCGCCACTGTCGTATTTTCCAAACTCACGGTGCATTAGTCACGGCTGCATTCGAAAATCCGACTCGAATGACCATGAATAAAAAGCTATAGAGGTATGAGGAACAGGGTGTAAAGTTCACTCATACTCTATAGAAAAGGGAGGATCCTCCGACCAGACGGGTGTTGTGCCTGGCGGGCAACTGCCCGTTGATTCATGTCGGGCCGTTGTATCTATGCTAGTTGCGCGGTAAACTCTGCTTGCGCGATGCAGGATTTGCGTGACGTCAGTATGACGCGGTTTGTATGTGGCGTTGTAGATACCGCTACATCACTCCCCCCCGGAGACCGGAGGTCGATAGTGGGCTGAGTCTTGTATCTTGCGATGCTTGCCAGGCCAGCTGAGGTTCCAGTGAGTCAGAACCGGTTGCCGCATAGTTCACGGTGAGTCGGAACTGTCTGCGAAGATGTCCCCAGTGAGTCGGGGTGGCGCTGCGTTATGCTCCAGTGCGTCGGATGTGGTACAGCGCCGAGTTGAGGCTGGCTGCTGCGTCGACCAGGAGAGGAATTGAGCTCTTCTTGTTTGACCGGCCGAAAGTGCAGTGTGCTGTGCCAAGGTTGCTGATGAGGCTGAGGGTGATGACCAGGTATGCGCGGTCGCTGTATGCTGGTGGTCAGGATACCCGTTGAAGCCGTGGGAGCTGGCTGGCTGGGTGACTCGCCGCTAACGCTTGCGGGAGTGATGATGATGACGTCACGCTGAAGTATTTGCACGAAGGCTGTGCTGACGTTCATGTTCGGGGTCACCAGTATAGAGGTATGAGGAACAGGGTAAAAGTTCACTCATACTCTATAGAAAAGGGAGGATCCTCCGACCAGACGGGTGTTGTGCCTGGCGGGCAACTGCCCGTTGATTCATGTCGGGCCGTTGTATCTATGCTAGTTGCGCGGTAAACTCTGCTTGCGCGATGCAGGATTTGCGTGACGTCAGTATGACGCGTTGTTTGTATGTGGCGTTGTAGATACCGCTACAAAGCCAATGTTTACTTATACGAAGACAAGACACTTTATTCCAATATACACGCAGAGTTCATGTTTTTAAGGAGAATCTTAACACCGAGATTCAGCGGAGAGTGCTAAATGAACAACGCCATCTATTGACACATTAGGAACTAAAATCGCTTAAAGTAACAACCTAAACGTAAGATTATACAGGTTGCATGAAGTTGGTCTTCATGCTCGACGACCGCTACGTGTTCCAGCATTGCGACGTGGCATTCGCCGTCGGCGGCTTTCGTGGGCTCGGGAGCATTTACGATGGAGTGACGAACAATGGTCTTTGGTGCTGTTCACCGATGAGTCCCAGTTTGGGTTTCATCCGGATTCACGAAGAACATGCGTTTGGAGAACTCTAGGGAGAGTTAGCCGTCTACGGCACCCTCAGGAGGTCCACTCGTACCAAGACGGGACAATCATGGTGTGGGCAGGAATTCGTGTTGGCGAACGTTTGGATCCAAGGCAGCATGACTGCGCAATACCACGAGGAGGTAGTAGAGCCTGTTATTGTCCCACACAGAATCCAATTGGGCCAGGAATTTATACTCATGCACGATAATGTCCTTCCCATTCGTCGCGGCTGGTGTCGGCCGCTCTCCGAGACCACGATATTCAAGTATTGGATTGGCTTGCACAGTCGCACGACTTAAATCCTATCGAGCATGCCTGGGACATGTTACAACGAAAAGCTTTGAGAGATTTCCCGCCAAATTTGACGACGGAACAACAACTTTACGAACACTTGCAAAGAACATGGGACCTCATACCGCAGCAAGACATTGACAATTTAATTTTAAGTATGAACAGAACAATCGATGTCGATGTGTATTATTAATAATCAGATTTTTATTAATAATCAGATTTTATAAGATTTTATCAATTTTAATTAAAATTAATAGTTTTATACGAAGAAAGAAGTTTTTTTATCACACTAATTTTCTACGGCGATTAAAAAATTTACATTTTTATTTAAAACACAAAAATCACGAAATGTGTTTTATTTTTTATTAAAGAAATTAAAATAACCTATTATTCTTCCATTTACTAAATCAGAAAATTCTTCATAGATTTTTAGATATTTGATGAAATATAAAATATCCCTAGATTCTGTTGATGTGTGTGTGATGTTTCTATGTGCCTTTTTATTTTACCACACATCATTTAAACTACAAACAGTGGTAACCTGACATGATAACTCAAAGCATAAATTATTTCAAATAAACCAATCACAGGCACTTTTGCATTGTCAAGGGGTCGGTCAGTCAGAAAGATGAAGCTAGTTGCCCATTCCAAAGCGTAGTAGGTACCTATAGAGAAGAACGGGCTAGAAACTCCACGGACATCACGCCTGTATTCCTGAAGGTGTAGCCAGAGGTGTATGGTCGGCAGTTTTGTTACATATGTCTAAGGTTGCATGTAGGTACATACAAATTCAGTAAAAACGCATTTCCACGCGGGGAATTTGGCTCCGCTTCCCGAACCCCGTCGTATCGCGCGTTGTAGTGTGTGATCTGCCTCACCTACGAAGCCTTCAAAATTGGTGCTAAATTGATGAGGGGCTCGAGTAGCACTATGGATTATACATATCTATTTAAAACATTAAAAATACTGTTAATTTTTCCGAAATACTATTTAAAATATCCCCACCTTGACCATAATATACTTCATGTCTTGTGCAAAAAGTTGACAACTCTACTTATGTCCCATGTGTCCTGTGCAAACGGTGGGCTGCTACTGAGAAATACCGAATACACTATATTATGATGTCAATAAACCACGCTAACTGTGTACTTACATAGTAATGAGTAGGTATGGCATGCCAATGTTTGTATGAATACCGCCGAACCTCCCCCTAATGTAGCAAGGTGCCGGGCGCCGCGACGCGACGCGGACGCCGCCGCGCCGCCCGCGCCGCCGCGCGCCGCCGGCCGCACTGATAGGCTCGTTTTATTAATGAGCTTCATTTGAAGTAGAAGGCTGCGTAATGTAATAGCACCCTTCACACATTTCCACTAAAACTACCTGAAAGGTTGTCAGGTAGTTTTAGTGGAAATGTGTGATTTTTAAAATGCTTTTTATTAAATTCTACACATTATTGTATCTACTTTTCACACAGAGGCTGAGTAATATTAAGAAACCTGCCGGTCGATTCTGTAAAAATCTCGCCGTGAAAACTTAGGTGAAGTGAGTTTGTTTTTGCTAGGAATTGACACTATTGACAGCTCACTCCACGCTCACTTCTCCTAAGTTTTCACGGTGAGATAGTTACAGAATCGCACTGCAGAATCGCACTGCAGAAGTGATTTTCTTACAGCAAAATAAAATTCTAACGTTTGTTTCTCACTAACCTGCCATGTCCAAACTCAAAGAGTCATTTTGTCACTTTGAATAAACATAAATAAATAAATATAATTAAAATATGGGTTTAAAATTATTAAAATACTAGTCTGTATATTTTAACCGATTTCTAAAAAGGAGGAGGTTCTCAATTCGGATGTTTCTTTTTTTTTGTGTATGTTCGGGCATTTAAACTCCATCGTAAATTGACGGATTTACAAAACTTTTATTTTTTTCGAAAGTGATTTATTCCGAAATGGTCCCATTTAAATTTCGTAAAAATCTGATGATGAGTTTCGGAGACAGACGACGGAACTCTTCAATAAATGACAGCAAATCAACCGCGATTGCTGCTATAGCATTATATGTATGCATTGTTTACGCAATTACACAACATAGCATCACGCCTGTACCCTTTAAAGGGTTAGGCAGATGTGTTCAATAGCTTTCTGTCATTGATATTCACATAGCAAGTAGTGATATATGAATTTGTTTGGGGTAGGTAGGTACAACTATGAAAGTGAAAAATAAAAACTTTTACAAAAATAAAACCTTCAACAAAGTGAAAAATAACTTTAATTTCGGAAGTCGGTGTCGTCGGTACTTTATTTTCGTTTTTTGACACCGACTTTCGAAATATAAGTTCACTTTGTAGTGTTTTTTTTGGACCACAATTGTTTTTTTTTTAATTTATTTTAGAAATGACGTTGAATCGCTTCAATCTGAGTTTGTAACAGGTATGTTTCTATAATCTGACTTTAATATTTTTATTTGCGGTTTAACTAGTTTGCGAGTATAAACGTTAGATTATGTAATTACTGCCTTTTTTATTATTTTCATTAAATATAAAGTCCACCGTTTTGTTGTTATCACATCAAAACCATATTTTCCTTTTAAGAGGACGCCTTGGAGATATTGGCGCCAATGATCTCAATTTTTCTCAGTAAATACAAAACGGATCAAAATTTAAGTTGGTGACCTGAAAGTTCATGATAAAAACCTTATTTTGTCAGTTTTCAATACATGATTAGGTAACTTTTTTAATAGAGAAAAATATATATTAAACATACCTCTTTTTAAAAAGAGATTCACATATTATGGGCAAACGGGACCGATTTAAGCCTCTTAATTTTCTATGTAGATGAGTCTATACATACTCTTTAAAATACCAGAAGGAATTTCTCAAATTATCGTTTCTATCTAAATAAAACTACAAAAACCATTTTGTCGCTTATGTCCTTTAGTTATAAGCTAGCGCGCGTATACAATCCTCGCCCCACTCAGACTCTCAGTCCCCTCTTGACCATTGTCAGCGACGGGTCTGTCGTCGTTGATAGTCCAATTCCGCGTAACTAACATTGTTAAATACCGCGTATGTACACTTTCGCTGATTTTACAGGAGGGCCAAAAAACTAATTTTCTAAAATACTAATCGGCCGAACTTTGAACGAACTTGAGTAAAGGATCGTTTCGTTGTCCTTAATCTAATGTACTAGTTTTATAATCAATATTCCCAATACTTCATTTACAAAGTCACTTACGCTGTATAGTTTCACATGACTCTGGATCATAGACAGTACTTACGCGAAATTGTAAATTAAAAAAAAAATACCACTACCTCAATCAATCATTTATTTAATAATATTAAGTATTTAAATGATTAAGTTAAATCATAAACATTATATGGTTAAGAAAGAATAAAGTTATCAGAGTTGTTATTTTAGTTAGTTGATATTTTTTCATACTTGTTGGTAACAAGTATGAAAAAATGTCAAAAGTAATAAAGAGTCGACATTATTTCTTCTATAAACTAACTCAGCTTATAAACTGCAATAGCAACTATGCAGGAATATCTTGAAACATCAAATAATAAAATAAATTCTAAAAAAAATACTATTAAATAAAATAAAACATTTTAGCAACTAAGAATGAGCTGATGCCATTATCATTTAGGAACAAATCAAACAGTCTCAAAATTATCACTTGTAACTAAACAAATCTAGAAACAGTCTTAAAGTCTTCTCTTCTATAATAATTTTATCTTTGTAGTTAACAAATTGACCTAAAGTAATGATATCTATTAAAAAAAAACGTACAATTATGCCCAACAAAAACAAACATTGCTAAAATCACTACTTATTTCTTTTTAAACGGCAAATTATCATAAAATGCATGACAATCACGGGGTATGACACTTTTCAGTTGTTGCAAGTGTTCATATTTTGTTTCCTGAATAGGTAGTTTCGATGAATAAAGTAAAGGAACGCTGAAC
The DNA here is from genome assembly GCA_963855955.1 of Luperina nickerlii. NCBI lineage: Eukaryota > Metazoa > Arthropoda > Insecta > Lepidoptera > Noctuidae > Luperina > Luperina nickerlii. The sequence continues at coordinate 628,732 of OY979665.1, forward strand.
AAAGGTGAAGAAATATTTTTAGATCTCCGAGGTAGGGGGCTAAAATCTGCTTCAAAATGATTTTTGTATTCGATTGTTCCATTAGGGTTGTACTTTAACACGCGGAGATCAACAACGCAGCCATCGCCAACCCCTCGTCCAGGTCTTATCGAGTCGTATATTTGGTACTTTTTAGCGCTGTAATCTTTGAAGAACGTGTGGTCTGGTTGGATGACAGTGTATGGAAATGGTCTTCTCCTAGCTTCTTTTGTTATGGATGCATATTGTGAGGGCAAAAAAATCTCGACGTTTTTCAATTTTCTTTCAATAACAGAATGTACTGAGTCCACCTCCATCTGCGTGTGGCCTTTTTCTAAATACTTTTGGGTTATAGTCACGTTCTTCTCCATTGCTAATAGGAGGAGTGTGTTTGATAGTACACTATTTCTGTTTTGCGCTGTGCATCCATCGCTCCAAATGATAATATCTTTCGGGTCTCTCTCTAACAACTTTGTAAGTATACAAATTGGCGCAGATACGCGGCTTTCGTGTCGTAACTTGTTCGTCGAAAGATCCGCGGTATTGTAATTTTTAATAAACTCCTCTTCCTATTGGTCGATTCAAAAAAATCTCGTACGGGTCGACGCCAATCACAATCAGTTACCTACAACCGCGAAATCTCATTTTTGATTTTTTTGTACATACGCGGTTTTGAATAATGTTAGTTACGCGGTATTGGACTATCAACGACGCTGTGCTAGTCGGCTTCCGGACGACATTAAGCATTGCGCGAATTTATTTGGCGGTTTTATAAAATAAAAATGGTAAAAAAACAAAGAAAGATGTTCCAAAAGGAAAAGAAGAGCTTGTTTATTAGAAAAATGTGCAAGACGTCTATGTTTCGCCGCCGCCACGGCACACAGTGGGCTGAAATTCGTGTTTCATAGACATTCAAATCCTTTTTTGAAAGCGACGCTTTGTTATAATAGGATACGATCGGGAATACCTTCTATATACCTGTTATGATAAACTTTTGGGTTTGTAATTGCAAACAGCGCTCTTAGAATTTATTTCGAAAATAATTGTATGGAGTCGACACAATAAATGATGATATCTCCGTTATCGCACAATTGCGCCTTTCAAAATAACGAACAAATCCAAGTTTGTAACGATACTTGCCATGGTGTTTGTATATACTTTCAATTATTGAAGAATACTAAATGATTTTCTTTTAGTATGCTCCTATTTATTGCGATCGACATTAATCTATTTTCCCGAACAACTAATTTGCTAAATACCCTCTTAATTATTTACTAACGAAAACTTAATTATTCAATAGATATAGATATTCAAAAAGTCAGTAGATAGTACACATGTCATTAACAAACAATAATTTCCTTAATTTTATTGGGGATTTTGAGAATCATTAGATAATTACTATTTCTGGTAATGAGTTTTCAAGCGAATTTGACTTTCTAATATGGCGCATAGTTAATTTGCGTTAATGTCCAGTCTATACAGGGTGTCCCAGAACTCAACATCAAGCCGAAACGGGGTGACAGGATTGATCATAACCATCACGAGAAAAATCTGAAAAAAAATCTATCCCATGCAGTTTGAAAATTATGGGCATTTTAAGAAAAACCTAGAAATTTGATCAAACTGTAACAGTTTTCGGTTATTGTGGTTATTCTTTTTTATTTTTGTTCATTTGAACTTTGGAAACGTAATCCTAAATAACATTTCTAGAATCCCAATAAAAAATAATGACACAATTGCCTCAAGTTTCCGAGAATTGAGACTATTCGTTAAACTACGAATTTAAAATTTTCAAGATTCGTAGATTTGATAGGCCCTCCTTTAAAAAAAATGTACTAGAGTGCCTTGGTAAGTGGGTTTACATGAACAAAAATAAAAAAGAATAACCACAATAACCGAGAAATGGTACAGTTTGATCAAATTTCTAGGTTTTTCTTAAAATGCCCATAATTTTCAAACTGCATGGGATAGATTTTTTTATATTTTTCTCGTGATGGGTTATGATCAATCCTGTCACCCCGTTTCGGCCTGACGTTGAGTTCTGAGACACCCTGTATACATCCAAGTTAAGCTTGATATTAGTTAAAACAAAAAAATGAAATATCATTAAAGATTTTTTTTTAAAGCACTCGTCTGACCTTGTCATGGAGTATGTCAAAAAATCAAAAATAATTGATATATTAATAACCTAAGAGGATATGTGCGATAACGGAGATATTTCGCTCTCTCTCTCTCTTGCAAAAAAGGATTTGAATGTCTATGAAACACGAATTTCAGCTCACTGTGCGGCATCGTGTCTCGCAATACTTACGTTACTTATCGGGGTGTGAGCGGGTTGCGGGGCGCGCGTGCCCGGTTTTGGAATTATTGTTTATCAATGCGTCGCCTTAACCTGTTTGGAAAGCACAGGTTATTAGGACTATTACCAGGTTAAAGAGTCTTTATCTGTTATTGTTAAATAAAACTGTCTTACTAGAAAAATCAAGTTACGAATTAGTGTGAATACTAAGCATATTTACTTAATACACACATCAAAAGTGTCTAAAAAAATATATGTTGATCCCACATATATTTTTGCAATAACTTTTCTCCTGATTGATATTAATTAAAATTTTCTTTAAGGATTCATCAAATAAAGTGTTTTCGTTTGTCACAGTAACGATAAACCAAGTCACCTTTGCATTAATAAAGAAATTTGCCATTTTCCTAATAAAGGGATTTTTGACATTTGAACCACTAACATTAAAGTTCGAAAAAAAGACTGAAATAACAGTTTTCTTTAAAATTTTATTGGGTAACTTAAACAATTAATAATCCGTGTTTCTACCGCGAACACTAACAACACAAGAACATCGGTTTGGCATACTCAAAATGAGTTCATCCAAATCACGCTGTGGAATGGCCGCCCATGTTCGTTGCAACAACAAAAAAAGGTCTTCTTGCGACTGGATACCCTCCATATTCGGCAGAGCTCTTCTCTGTAGCATATCCCATGCATGCTCAATCGGGTTCAAGTCTGGCGACTGAGCAGGCCAGAGCAGGACATTGATGTTAGCTGCGGCGAGAGTCTGTCTTACAACTCTTGCGGTGTGCGGTCGTGCATTATCATGCATTAACTGAAATAAGGGACCGATTTGCACTTGTAGAGGAACGATGACGTACAATCGTCAGATACAATCGTCTCAGCATAAATTTGAGCGTTGAGGTTGCCTCTGATCCAAATCAACTCAGTTCTTCCGCCGATCCAAATACCCGCCCATACCATGATGGTTCCACCACTATAAGGATGGACTTCCTGGCAGGATTTTAATCGCTGTTGGCGTCCAGGGGTTCTCCAGTGTCGTATACGTCTTGTATCCGGTCTCATACCAAAACGAGACTCATCAGAAAAGCACACGAAACGCCATTGTTCTTCTGCCCAATTTCTGTGTTCAAGAGCCCATTGATATCGAATCCTACGATTGTGCATTGCTATAGGTGGTACCCGTAGCGGTCTTCGGGAATGAAGGTTCACTTCATGCAAGCGGTTTTTGACTGTTTGGTCGCTAATTAAGTTCCCTGAAGAGTGATGAAGCCTCACGGCTAACATCATGGCGGTTATTGTTGGAGCTCTTCGAGTTAAGATTTGAATGTATCGGTCTTGTCTCCGTGTGGTGCAGCGATACCGTCCTCCATGGCGCTCAGCCACGGTAGCAGTGCTTCGGTAACGTGTCCAAAGTCGACTGATAACACTCTGACTTGTATTCAGAGCTAAAGCCACAGTACGTTGCCGGGAACCAGCTTCTATCATTCCCACGGCTCTGAGCATTTCTTCCCTGCTTAAATGACGTCGCCGCTCCATAATAACGTTGGTTTTAATCAGTAGTAGGGAAACAGTAGCACTAATAATGTCTTCAATGCGTTGTATGTTTTTATAGGGAAAATATTGACAGCTGATTTTCATCTTTTACTCGAATTTGATTAACAGTTCCTGTTTCAAATTATGAAATGCACCAAAAAGGATCCATATAAATTTATAAAATCATAAATTTATTACAAAGCCACATCTCAATCTCAAGAAATCCGCATAAAAATGCTTGATCCCTAGACACTTTTGATGTGTGTATTTACTATAATGATAAAATTTTTTTGTTAATTCGTTAATGTTTTTATTTAGGGTATTTTTATTCTTTTGTCACAAATGCTTACAAAATGCTTATTCTTGCTGCATTTAGGGTTTTATTCTAACCTATTTGTTTATTTTTCAAAGGTGAAATGCCAAAAACTAAGAAAAAAGAAGAAATCTTAGCTAGGAAAAGAGAACTTGAAAAAAAAAGGATATGAAATTCATTTAAGTACCTGTACGATATCTTTTTAACCTGTAAGGTATTTTGAATAGCTGTATTTTGTCTATTTATGTGAAATTTTAATTACCCGCCCTTCCGGCTGAAATACTAGTAACCAACTTAGATGAACATGTAAACAACATCACACACATACTTCTATCTAGCTATGAACAGTCTTGTCCCCTCACGGTACCTAGACAGGGAGCTCGCCATTCCTGGCGGAGTCCTGAACTAGAAAGACACCGGCACAAGCTGAGGAGATTGTTCATCAGAGCTAGGAACACACGGTCGCCAGTAGATTGGGACCGATATACAGCGTGGCGGTACAATGGTGACATTAATTTAACACACATATACGTTTTCACATTTTCATTTCATGAAGAAATTATGTTTCCATTAAACGTTATTATTTGCGGATTTATTTAAAGTTTTCTAAAATAGCATTTTGGAGCAACCTGTACTTAAAGAACTGTCGCGCAGCGGTCATTTGCCGAGGTCACGGATCATAACATCGCATCAATGAAATTAAAATAAATAAACAATACTTTAAAGTAACGTGATATCCCTTTGTCGGCGAGCGGGCGGCGCAGGCGACGCGTGCCCTCCCCCCTCCCCGTCGCGTCGCAGCGAAATCTAATTCTTTTTTTTGCATATCTAGTGCTAGCCTAACTCGTGCCCTTGACACACTTCTTCACAGTAGTGCACATAATTACGTCGACTAATTTTGTGAATGTTTCCGCGAAAAAGACGCTTAGGTACCTATTGTTTTATTTATTTATTTTTGTGTAATGAACTAATGAGTAATTAGATTATGGTACTGCGATAAAGACGCTATGTTTTGTTTTCGTTTTCTAATTTAGTAGGTACGTTGACATCTCTTGCGATACGGGCGCTTTTATTTGTGTTATTAGTGCTTGTGTAAACTTGTGATCGTGATGGCAAATACACATCCGAACTACACAGCAGCTGAATATGCGGACATGATCCTAATTTACGGAGAATGTCGTCAAAATGCCGCTCTTGCCATAAGGACATATCGCGAGAGATATGGCGGTTCAAGACAATGCCCTACTAATCCTCGCACTATTATAGGAGCTCTTCAGCGCATCCGCGAAAACCGGCCAGTGGATCCTAGGTCTCAACGCCCTGATCGACCACCTACACGACAAAACCCAATCCAGTTAACTGAAAATGTGCTACAATATTTCCAAAACCAACCCAAAACTAGCCTCCGCCAGAGTGCTAGGCATTTTCAAGTTCATCACAGTACCGTCCATACGATATTAAAGCGCGAAAAGTGGCAGCGCGTGAAGCGACGCGTTGCCGCTCCGAGTTAACGTAAGCCAGCGTAACGTAGGTAAGTAATTTCATGAATGATTTTTTGCAAGGGTGATCCCAATTTTCGTTACATTTTTATCATTTAGTTTGTTTGAAAAATTTTTTTTTCAATTTACGAGTTATTTTAACCTACTAAAATTGATATGATTAAAGGGCACTAGCCCTACACGTGTGTTAAATTAATGTCACCATTGTAGCGCCACGCTGTATAACAGCTCGTAAGATATATAAAAAACTGATACGCCTCAGAGGTAGGAATAGTTGGAGGCGTTTCTGTACTAACATTGAAAGTAACAACCAGGCATTTTGGGTCAAAACCTGTCTTGCCCAAGAGACTAACCACTCAATAGGATGCCTAAAAAAACCAGATAACACATACACAACAAACGACGCTGAGACAAGTGAACTACTCCTAACCACCCACTTCCCAGGATGCCAGATTGCCGCCCAGCAAAGCTGGGAACTACATAGGCATAGGGCCACAGACAGCCTAGAATGGGAAGTGGCGTTGGAAGTAATTGATAAAGACAAAATAACATGGGCAATCAACACCTTCCTACCTTTCAAGGCAGCAGGACTGGACGGTATTTTCCCGGCTCTGCTCAGGTGGAGTCAAGATGTACTGGCCGACTACCTCGATAGGGTGTTCCGAGCCTGCCTGGCCCACCGCTACATTCCCTTGAAATGGCGGGAAGTAAAAATAATATTTATACCGAAACCAGGTAGGGGCGACTACACCCAGCCCAAATCTTTTAGACCTATAAGCCTTTCTTCGTTCTTCTTGAAGACACTGGAGAGGCTGGGGGATAGGAAGATTAGATCCCAGGTTTCGGTACAAAGACCTCTACATCCTAATCAACACGCCTACTGTGCAGGCAAATCAACTGAATCAGCACTTCATAGCGTAGTCTCACGCATAGGTAATGCTCTAAAAGCCAAAAACCCAACCCTAGGCGCCTTCATTGATATAGAAGGCGCTTTCGACAAAACTAACTTCGTCAGTATCGAACAGGCACTTGCTACACACGGTATTGCACGAATACTACACACTACACAATACACTCATAGAATGGATTAATAACATGTTAAAATACCGAGCTATTCAATTCACCGTGAACACCACCACATGAGATATCGTGAGTAGAGGCTGCCCACAAGGTGGGGTGCTGTCACCACTGCTGTGGAATTTAGTCGTAAATGAGCTTATCTCAGAGCTCAACGCCAGCAGTCTGTACTCAGTGGGATACGCGGATGACATAGCAATTCTGATTTCGGGTAAATTTGATCTCATGAGAAAGGCCTTCAAAATAGTCGAGAGTTGGTGCACGAAGCACGAGCTATCGGTTAACCCCTCGAAGACAGAACTAATAATGTTCATTGGACCTCATAGGCTCCCAAAACTTCTTAACACGGAACTAACACTGAAAGACGAAGTCAAGTACTTGGGGGTGATTCTTGACAGCAAACTGCTCTGGAATAAGCATCTTGACTACAAACTAAATAAAAGCACAATTACACTCTACCAATGTAAAAAAATGTTAGGAAACTCATGGGGGCTCTCTCCGAAGATTACTCTGTGGATCTACAAAATGCTGATCCGGCCAATGTTGGCTTATGGCGCTCTGGTTTGGTGGACGAGGACAGAACTCTCGACCACCATTACCAGACTGCAACGCTTCCAATGACTGGCCTGCTCAGCTACCACTGGCTGTATGAGAACCACCCCAACAGCAGCCATGGAGATAGCCCTTCAATTAACTCCCCTTGACCTGTACATACAGCAGGAAGCGGCGCTAGCCGCCATCAGGCTAATGCATCTGGGCATATGGGGCAAAAACATTACCAGTCCACACGCGCAGTCCAAAATCCTGGACCGGGCGATTGAGTACCAGCCTCTCATCGCTGCCCCGTGTGACAGAACACCAAACCAACCGATGTTCAACAAAAACTACATTATACAAACAGTTCAGGAAGAAAGGGATCAGTCAGGAGTCAATGAAGTGCGCATTTATACAGACGGCTCTAAAACACAAAACGGTTCAGGTGCTGGCGTACACTCCCTTGACCTAAATATTAACTTTCACATACCACTAGGCACACATAGTTCGATCTTTCAATGCGAATGTGTTGCCTTAACACAAGCTGCAACAGCAGTAAAGCGCTTAGGCATCCGGAACTATGGCATTAAATTCCTATCCGGCAGCCTATCTGTGCTCAAAGCTTTAGGAAGCAAACAAACTAACAATAAGCTAATTTTTGAGTGCCATCTAGCTCTGGAGAGTTTATCGACGTCCAATCTTATTACTCTCCAGTGGATCAAGGGGCACAGTGAATCTCTGGGCAATGATGCTGCAGATGAACTTGCGAAGAGAGGCTCTGATATAGGGTGCTAGGCCCCTACCCACTTCTCCCTTTGCCTTTCTCACAATTTCGTGCGTGGATTCGCCAAAGATCGACCGAACTCCATAATAACAGATGGTCACGGGCAACAGACTGTAGACAGTCAAAATTGGCTTTACCAATGATACACCCGCGATTAACCAAAAAACTTCTCAGCCTGAGTAGGAATAACCTTAGAATAATAATAGGTACAATTACGGGCCACAACCTCCTTAACAAACATCTTTTCAACATAGGTGTCACGCCCCTTTGCAGGGGCTGCCTTGATGCCGAGGAATCAGCCGCCCACGTCATCCTGGATTGCGAGGCTGTGGCTTCTCAACGTGCAGAAATCCTCGGAACAATGAGGTCGCTCCGCGAAGCCTGTGAAGCTCCCAGGAAGCTTCTGTGCTTCTGGGCGGAACTAGGCTGGCTCTGTTAGCCAGAATCCCCACGCACAACGGACCGAATGGGAGTCTAAGTGCGGAAAAGGGAGTCCCATCATCATCATCATAATTCCCTTAGAACAATTCAACTTATGAGAAAAACCTGAAACTCGTTAACCTGTACGATATCTCTTTATCCTATAAGGTTTTTTGAATAGCTGTTGATTTTGTCTATTTATGTGACATTTTACTTCCCTTATAACAATTCAACTTATGAGAAAAACCCAGAATGGATTTTTATAAAAAAAATTCAATAATGGATACATTTTGACAAATTAATAAAAGACAACGACCAAATCACTATGGGAAGTGGTGCATTTTTTTTTACCGTGGCCATCTTTGTAATATTAGTCGGTATATGATAAGCCTATCACAAAAATGAATTGATAAACGATTTTTCTACAAATGCAGTCCGAGATATATTTGAGTTGGAATTTTTATGTAAGAAATAATGAAGTCATATAAATAAACACATGAAAGAGATAAGCCACCATCCATGTTATTGTGTGTTATTCCTCTCCATCCAAGGTTATCTGGAAGAGATCGCTTCAAGCAATAAGACCGCCCATTGTTACACTTGTAATTAAGTTTGTTTTTAATTCTTAATTACTATTTTTTTGCTCTGTTATAGGCTTACCAAATGCGTTATGTAAGGCGATTCCGATCTTTTTTTTCTCATCGAACAGATGACCCTGTTATTGTTTGTATGTCTCAATTGTTTGAATTAGTTTTATATTCTCCCGTTTATGGTCTCGATAACCCAGCGACACATCGTTACTTCTAAGATATTCACAAAACGCGACGCGCAACTGCACAAAACTGCACCATTTTTGGGTCTTGGCTTTTATTCGAGCTGTGCCAATTTTTTGAGAACGACCCATTGATGCTTCTTTGGATCCGTAAAGGAATTGACACCAAGTAGCCAGACAAATTGAAAAAGCTCGCGATCACAATCTTCCCCTTGCTTCTAGATCGCTTCACTTTGGTAGGTGTTGATTCATTTTGAAACACCCAAACCGTCGACTTGCGCTTCGCTTCCGGATCGTATTAAAAATCCAAGACTCGTCACCTGTAATGATGTCGTAAACACGCCGAGACGAGCCTGCTTCAAATTTGTTTATCATATCACGGCACCATTCCACCCGGGCCTGCTTCTGAGCATCGCGTCGGTGAGGTTGTGCGGCACCCAGCGTGACACTATCCTCCTCACGCGAAGATGCACGTGTAGAATTTCGTAAAGGCTTCCCGATCCAACCTGCAGTATGTGCTGAATCGCTTGGTACGTAACTCGCCTATTGTCTCTGCTACCACGTTTTCTTCCGTCGTCAAAAGTCGACCACTTCTTTCTTCATCCCCCAAAGTTAGTCGACCGCGCTAGAATCCGTTACAATGATACACGGTTACCTTAGAAGAGCCTTCATCCATGAATGCCATTTGAAGTCTATCGTACGATTCGTCCGGTTTCAGGCGACACTTGAAATCGTAAAATATCATAGCGCGAAAATGTTCCCGGCGCAGATACATTTTTAATGAGACACGATAATTTAAATTAGCTCGCAAACAATGTGGAGGGAAATTTTGAAATTGGTATACCTATATTTACTTACAAATAACCGTATTTTCAAAATTGAGTAAGTATAACTGGCCAGTCTCTCATAATTAAAAACATTTTTCGCAATACTTTCTGAGTGGTCTGGTATAATATGGATACGCCCACCGCCGCCGAAGCAACCAGATTCCTGTATTGTTTTATTTCCTAACGCCCTTCAGAATTGATCGCCTATTTCTTGAATAAATTTGTGGCGAAACAATGCGATTGTGAACAATTAGTAGCAATAGTAGGTAGGCGACCAGACACATCCATACTAATATTATAAATTCGAAAGTAACTCTGTCTGACGTCTGTCTGTCTGTCTGTATGTTACCTTTTCACGCCTAAGCCACTGAACAGATTTCGATAAAATTTGGCAGAGAGATATATTGCATCCCTGGGAAGGACATAGGACAGTTTTCATCGACATACCTAGCGGGCGAAGCCGCGGGCGGAAGCTAGTTACTAATAAATCACTACTGACGAATATTTTAAATTTTGTACTAGAAAGATAAATTAAATCAATACATATTAATACAGTATAGTAATACAGTAGAGAGTTATAAAAATCACTTTTTCTAAACAAATTCAACTACCTAAACAGCTTCTAAAACAATGTTTGTACAATAAAATAAAAGGCCTGAACAGTTTCGAGAAAAGGATGGTACGGCCGTGCCGCTTTTAGCTCGACTTGGCGGGGGAACTGCCGTGCCCCCAGATGTCTGATATGATTGTAACGAGTTCCTGATAGAAGAGGCTTCTATCTCCAGGTTACACAACGTGTGTGTAATATACTGTGCCAGTAGTGAGGCAGATCACACGCGCAGCGCCGCCGGGCGAGCCTAGCGGTGCGTTGCCGACTCTCCACAATACATCATTAACATTGTATGATAATAATCAAAATGCAATAGCAGAACCCTTGTATCTACCCACACATCTGCAGTGCGCCACCACCTACAACACTGGAAACCCGCAAAAAGCCGACATGCAAGTAAAAGAAGTAAAAAAATATATATATTACGTGTTGCGCATGGTCGTGCGGCGGCGAGTAGGAAGACATGTGTCTAACAGGGTGCTCGTAGCGACGGTGTGTCGGCGTGTGCAGCGAGCAGTCCGGCGGCGCGGGGCGGTTGGCAGCGCGCCAGCCCCGGGCGCCTCTCCCATGCAAATTATAAACGAGTCTGCAGTCCCGCCCCTACTGAACGCTTACGAAATGCACTCAGCTCACGAGATTTACTCCTCGTGAGTGTAAGAATATAATCTCGTTAAATAGTAACGCTCCAAGCTTCGCACAGCTTAAGCTTTGCTCAGACTACTCAATATTTAATGTAACTGTACGGGCGCCTTCACTAACGGTTACCCTGTGGCCCTGCTTGTATACAATAATATGTTGAGCGTAGTCCGACTGCCGAAACGAACCACGACGGCTACGCAGAGAGATGTACAACAACTCGTATTTAATTCACACCGCGGTTGCCATGAACTTACTTAACGCACAAATTACAATCCCTGGTTTTTTTTAGGTCAAGGTTACAAGATATTGCGGATGTCGGCATCCGAGATATTAGCTTTGTGGCTGATGGCAATATAATCCGTGTCTGTGGCATCAGAACTAGTGTCCGGGAACTTCGCTGTAAAGTTGCGTGGATAGCCCGTGGTGGTGGCCATGAGAGGGTCTTGGCAGAGCAAGTGATCCCGAAAGTCGCTCCAGCCCCCGTTGCCCCACGGGGGAGGCCGCATTCCCTTATCTACGCGGCCGTTATTGCCATACAGCATCACCGCCTTCACTTTCAAAGGAAACATCTTAGCGTCATCCAACCACAAACTGATTTGCTCGAACGCCGCGCGGCCGCTCGGAAACATGCTGGTGGACAGCACGCGCGGCGCCATGGACGCCACCATCTCGGCGTACCCGCCGCGGAGCTGGCTGAACACGTTGAGCAGCGAGTAGCTCCAGCTGAGGTCGTCGTACGTGCAGTAATACGATGACGCCAGGGAGATCTTCTGCCATACAGACTTGTTGAAGGCCAGTCCTTTGTCGTACGGTGGCCGCCACGCGGTCACAGACAGCAGGTCATAGTCTAAATCTTTTGCATACGGCCTCCCAAAGGACATGACGTGAATTCCTTGAAGGTATATCTTAGAGCGAGTAGTATATCGTAGCATATACAGTAGGTCCGGTAAAACATAATTGTCCTCTTCTAGAAATATGACTGTCCCCTTGTAATTGTCAGACCAATCTAAACCATTGAAGATGAAGAAAGCCTTCCACCACCAGTGGTGTTTGTGCTCAGTGAGACGCCCGTCGCGATCGCTGCAATCCGCCTTGTCGATGCTACTCAGACAGTCCTCGGGGTCGATGCCGGGAAACTTATTAGGATACAGCTGAACCGAGTAGGGGTAAAATATTTGCATGACCCTGCAGAACGTGATGCTGGATACGAGCTTGTTGATGACGTCATCGTAGTAGCTGTGCGAGAACACGAGTAGCACGGACTGGATGTAGCGCACCTGCCCCAGTGACATGATGAGGAACTGCAGGCGCTCCAAGTCGCGGTGCACCTGCACCACGACCATGTTGGTGTCGGGGCGCACGGGGCCGTAGCGCCACGCCATCAGCACCTCGCGCTCGTAGTTCATCATGTCAATGGTGATGGTAAGCCTGCCGAGCTCCGCGCTGTTCAGCGCATGTGTCGGGAATCTGAGGGGTTTATTGTACTTAACATATTTTTGCATGTCCTCCGAGACGCGGTGAGGCTGTGGCGGCTTCGAGTAAAAATTATTATACACTAAGTATACCAAGAACAGAAAGCAACAATAAACTGGTACACCGTTAGATCGCGCCCTAAAAATGAGTAATTTTAAATTCATTTTGGTTATTAAACTAAAATAACCGCGAGTGGAGTGACATGAGAGTGACTTAATAATTATGATCATATTATGATGACGGATCGCATGTCAGCGGTAGTAAAATGATTAAACAATTACAAATAAAAAGTACGTTTTCGTGTCTGACTGTGCGACCGCGTTGTTTATCTAAACTGCGTAACTTTGATACGGTTAGAATTTATTCCGGAAAGTTTGTGTCTATCATACTAGCTTATGCCCGCGTTTTCGTCCGCGTGAAATTTTGGGGCGGGTTGGTAGAAAAGATATAAAGCATGGAATTAATAAGTAAGGTAACTTGATATAAAGTCATTGAAAGTGCCAGTGGAAAGTGCACAGATATTCGTCTAGGAACATACGGACTACCTACTACAGGATTATTTTGGCGTGTGCCCAAAATCTGAACTATCCTGTTTTGTCAAAACAAGTCCTGTGACAAGTTCACGAATGCCTTGACAACCAACAACGCCCTCCTATCAATGTCTTTCAGGAGTCAAATGATTCTTGTAGTACTGTAAAATAAGACCGGTAGCTAGGAGATAATATTGAACCAAGAGAAACTAGAATTCGTCGATAAAACTGTTTTCCTAACTCAAACTCAAAGCATTTATTTCAATTAAACCATTTACAGGCACTTTTGAATTGTCAAGAAGTCGGTCAGTCATAAAATATGAAGCTAGTTACCCATTCCAAAGCGTAGGTACCTATGGAGATGAACGGGTAAGAAACTCCATGGACACTCTTTTTAAATAATATTTTACAAAAATATTAGTTACATCATTACTTTTGATTTTAAAATTATATAATGTGAGAACGATGTAAAAAATTAAGAAAGTCGTACCTACGTGTTAAAAGCGTTCAGAGTACAACAAATAGTACTTAACAAACTACAATCCAAAAATAAATTAATTAAAAATAAGCCGAGGCAGCTACATTCGAGTCAATGAAAGACATATTATTACCCGGTAAATGGTAGATATAGGGTACTTACATAGAACTCACATATGTGCTATAATGTTATAATAAAATACCTCCCCACATTCTTCAATTAAATGAGACAAAATAATAATAGGTAATAATATGTCTTTCATTGACTCGAATGTGCCCTGGCAGCTGATAGTATGTCATGCTCACTCAAATATCTCGATGACGGTAGCGTGTGTGTTGGATCATTTAGCTCCCTTCAAAATGGTTGAGCTGAATGGTGCTGATTTATGCGTCATGTTCGTGAACGGGCGCCGTCAGTTGGGGCTGGTCATCACTTAGCTGCCTCGGCTTATTTTTAATTAATTTATAACATATTTGCTCGTAAAGGGTCTCTTATTTCACCAATTTCAATATCGTAATGTATCTCATTACGCACTTGTGCGGTAATGTAAAGTAAATCGCACGGTTTATCAAGATGCTCCGTAAAAACGAACGGTACTTTTTTAAATCTTAGCAAAGAGTTTTTATTTCAGAAAAGTAGTCAACATTTTATGAATAAAATTAACTTTGGGAGATAAAACATAATAAATAAACATTTAATTCTTTAATTTAATTAATTTTGACAATAAATTACAACCATTAATATCTGTAACAAAAACAAAAATATTAATTTACTTTATTAATAATACTGGCTGTTTTGTGCCTATACCTGAAAAAAAAAAGCGCGAACGCGCGCGCATCACTTATCTGTTAAGAAGTAAAAATTATTCCGCGCGCTTTTTCTTTTCGCTGTACTTTTTTTATTTGAAAATGTCGTCAAGTAATGATGAATTTATTAATTCCACACCGCCAGAAGTCTCAGAGACAGCGAAAAAGGCTACTCTAAGCCTCTTGCCCGAAAAATCGACCGATAGATACTTACAAGCGTATCAAAATTTCATCATATGGAAAACAAGCAAATAGGCAAATTCAGTCCGAGTTTTATTTATTTCCTCGCAAATATGTTATAAAACGTCGTATGACATACGTGCGCTTTGAAAATTACAGCCTCTGCTTTCTTTTAGCCCTCGCCTACGGCTCGGGCAAGCAATATCGCCTCGGCTGTAATTTTCAACTTACCGCACTTATATCATAATGTACTATTATTTTTGGATTGAGGTTTGTTAAGTACTATTTGTTGTAATCTGAACGCTTTTAACACGTACGACTTTCTTAATTTTTTACATCGTTCTCACATTATATAATTTTAAAATCAAGAGTAATGATGTAACTAATATTTTTGTAAAATATCATTTAAAAAGAGTGTCCATGGAGTTTCTTACCCGTTCTTCTCCATAGGTACCTACGCTTTGGAATAGGCAACTAGCTTCATATTTTCTGACTGACCGACTTCTTGACAATTCAAAAGTGCCTGTAAATGGTTTAATTAAAATAAATGCTTTGAGTTTGAGTTAGGAAAACAGTTTTATCGACGAATTCTAGTTTCTCTTGATTCAATATTATCTCACAATCACTATCCTTGACATTTGGTAAAGAAAATCTTATGCACTTAGTTTTTTTTCCATTTAATACTAAATTATTAGCAGTGAATAAATTTTGGACCTGCAGTAGAGCGTTATTTACGTCGTCAAAATTCGTAGCATGTCTATTTACCTTAAAAATTAAGGAAGTGTCATCAGCAAATAACACCATTTGTGGTTGACTTTTTAATAAATGGACTAGATCAATAATATACACTAAAAAGAGGAAAGTACCCAATATCGAGCCTTATGGCACACTAATTTTTACTAGTAAACCAAGTGAATTAACACCATTTATTTGAACTTGTTGTTGTCTATCATTTAAATAAGAACTAACTAAACTGAGCGCAAGTTTTCCAAGTTCGTAATGCTCAAGTCTCAAAACCAAGGTTTCGTGATCGACGCAATCAAATGCCTTGGAGAGGTAACAAAAGATTCCTATGGCGTCTTGGGCCTCTTCCCACGCGTTAAAAATGTGTTTTAATAAAGTTACACCGGCGTCGGTCGTACAACGTCCTTTGGTGAAACCATACTGTTGATCGTGTAGGATCACGCTCGACTCAAGTAGTGTTGCCCAAAATCGGTCTTGGTCTTGCAGTCTTGGTCTTGTTCTTGCATTTTTGCAAGACCAAGACCAAGACCAAGACCGACTTATTTTAGCAAGACCAAGACCAAGGCTGAACCCTGCAAGACTTGAGCAAGACAAGACTAAGCCTGCAAGACTCTTGCGTCTCGCAGTTAAGTCAAACTGAGATTTGGGCGTTATAGTAGGTATTTGGTTTCAATCCCGATTATGCGAAAATGGATGTATTTTTTTTATGAAACAGTAAATTACATTGTTGAATTGCATTCAAAACTAAAATTATTGTGGATAATAAAAAAATATCGAGAAATTACGTGACTATCAATACACTTCTGCACGTTTTTTTAATCTTCTTTACTTAAGGCGAAAGCGGTATTAGGTAGCCCGCGAAATTCACTGACCAGCAAATTACAAAAAACGTAAGAAAATTTTAATTTCGCGGGCTACCTTAGCGCTTCCCCCTTAAATCGATGAAGTTTTAGAAAATTATCCCCTCATCATTATGAGGGGATAATTATTTTTGATGAATTGAATGACCCATTTACTAGGTACTTTTATTTTAGATTCGTTATCTAAAATAAAAGTAGTAAATGGGTCATTCAATTATTGATGATTAAAATGCCTCATGTGACGCGTCTGTTAGATTCATGGCCGACTCGACACCGCGCGGGGATTCCCGCAATCTTCCGCATTTTTTGTCAGGTTCAAGCATTTATGCACTTTATTGTAATAATTTTAAAGTTTATTTTCAAGTGCGTTAATAATACGAGGAGACCGTTTGGCGCTGCGGTCCCTTTGTGGCGGCATTTGAAAGTGAATAGCGTAGGTACGAAGACAGTGTTGACCTCGCAAATGAACTTTAGCGATACAGCTGATCAGGTAGCCCTTTCGAGTTTTATTTACATTGCTGTTTTAAGTGAAACAAGTGAATTTACAATTTTTTTATTAAAAATCTCATTGGGTCAGATAGAAATAATGATTTTATACAGTTTAGAGTAAAAAAATTGCAGAAAAAAACGTAAAAATTAAGAAAAAGCCGACGAAAAATTTCAACGCAGGGGGGGTCCAGAATCATGTACAGACGCCAGCACATCAAGCTACCCGAAACTGTCAAATTTTCCCAATCAATTTTGAACCTTATGCTTTAGCGATAAAGTTGAAAATCTATTAAAGAAATTTGACATATTGTAGTAGGTTGATGTGCTGGCGTCTGTACCTACTGAATCCATGCTAAGCGGTTGCGCGTCGATGTCCCTGCCACCCTGAGCAATAGGCTAATAGGTATTTGAATGTAGTCTAGTCTAAGTAGTAGAGTCTCGCAAGACTTGCGAGACTCTTGCTGCAAGACCAAGACCAAGACCAAGACTGAGAGCGCAATACCAAGACCAAGACCAAGACCAGGTGTATTGACGCAAGACCAAGACCAAGACTGGCTAAGGTCTTGTCTTGGTCTTGCATTTGGGCAACACTAGACTCAAGGCTGCAATGGGGTCCTCATTTAACATCTCTTGCAGGACAGCTAAGTTCAGCAGCTTATGCTGTCAGAAAAATCCGTCAATTAACTGATGTAGATACCGCGAGACTATTTTAGTTACTTTCATAGTATTATGTCTTACGGTATTTTACTTTGGGGACGGGCTGCAGACATCGATTCTATTTTATTCTGTAGAAAAGAGCCATCAGAGTCATACATAATCGCTGCAGGCGCGATTCTCTAAGGGAACTGTTTAAGGAAATTAACATCATGACGGTGCCTTGTCAATATATCTATGAAAACATCATGTATGTAAGGAAAAAATTACATCTTTTTAGTAAAAGAGGTCAAAGACATAATTATAGTACTAGAAATAGGGACCTATAAGTTCAACCAGGTTTCAGACTGGCTAAAGTAGATTCATCTTTTATGGGGTACCTACTGTTTAAAATGTTATAATAAAATACCTCCCCACATTCTTCAACTGAATGAGACAAAATTCTAATCTTGTATAAAACGTACACTATGCAGTCAGGCATATGAGGTTGGATCATTTAGCTCACTTCAAAATGATTGAGCTGAATGGTGCTGATTTATGCATCATGTTCGTGAACGGGTGCAGTCAGTTGGGGCTGGTCATCACTTAGCTGCCTCGGCTTATTTTTAATTATTTTATTTTTGGATTGTTGTTTGTTAAGTACTATTTGTTGCACTCAGGACGCTTTTAACGCGTACGTCTTTCTTAATTTTATACATCGTTCTCACATTATATAATTTTAAAATCAAAAGTAATGATGTAACTATTATTTTTGTAAAGAATAGGTACTTTAAAAAGAGTGTCCATAGAGTTTCTTGCCCGTTCTTCTCCATAGGTACCTACGCTTTGGAATGGGCAACTAGCTTCATATTTTCTGACTGACCGACTTCTTGACAATTCAAAAGTGCCTGTAAATGGTTTAATTGAAATAAATGGTTTGAGTTTGAGTATGAGTTTAGGCTGTAGCAGATTTACATTTTATCTGTGAACGAAAGTTTGTTCCCTTTTTTGAGTACTGGAGTGTACCATTGCATCATAACGTTAACTGTGCCTCTCAGAATAAGCATCGAAAACAACCGTTGTAATTTTTAGGGTAACTACTTAGTAGGTACGGTCTGCAACGAAAGTCTGTTTTGTGTGTGACTGTCTGGCACGTACGACATGACGACGACGGGGATCTTAGAAACTCATAAATACTCCATTTAAATATAAATCAGGCTTTACTAAGACACAACACGCACGCCAGCTCACCGACCTTGGAAAACTTCCACTGACTAGCAGATCTATTAGGTACTAAATATTAATCGGCTTGTCCCTACACGGTAATCGATACGTTATCAGAAATCCGCACTTAATGGAATAATAATGTAAGTTATATAAAATATGACAGAACAAACAAACTGAATCGTTCCTGGGAGCTTAAAAGTTTGCGCGGCCTCCCGGCCGGCCGCCCGCCCAGCGCGCGCCTCCACGCCGCCGCCCGACCCGATGCCGACACAACTTCCAGATTTTATTTTTTTGTCCGGGAAAATTCAATTTGACTAAGTATATCGCTTAAGTACATTTGCATTATAGGCTTACAATTTCCTGTTGTTCTTTACAACCTTCAAAAAGTTTCAAGGCGTTTCGGATGAGGATTCGGAGTTCATCCTACGGATAAATAATATGCCAACGGTTAATGGAATTTATATTGTCAGTTATTTTAAAATACAACCAGCCGGCCCCCGCGGCCCCCTGTGAGTGAACAGCACAACACTCGTAAATTATAAAGAGCCAACAACCGGCGCTATTATCTGCGCCGACGACGTCGCTCCTCTTTGATTTTTCTCTCAAGTCTCGACAAACTTTTCTAATAAAATTCTAGTTCGGAAGTATTTTAAGCGCTTTTGCTTGAACAGTCTGAAAACGACGGATTGTACAATTATAATGCTATTGAAATTTGATCAAGCCTTAGAAAGGCATTTCTACTTTATGTCGGTATAAATATAATTTTTATCTAAGTACACACATCAAAAGTTTCTAGGGATCAAGTACAGTTTTAACGATAAAAAAACCGGTCAAGAGTGAGTCGGACTCGCGCACCGAAGGTTCCGTACCATCATAATAATATGTTATTAAATTTTCATCGGCGAGGCCTATATTCGTCAGAGAATTTTTACACTGCGCACTGCAGTGTACAGTATTGTAATTTTAGGTCAGCGCCATCACGGAGCTAATGTTGATTTCTGAAAAAGTGTGCTATTTAGAGACATCGTTTAATTTTTCCTATATTTTTTACATAAACTTCTAGAATAATTTCAGATTTTTCTCTACGCAAACTTCAGAGATAACTCAGATAAGGGAGTATTTTGTTTTACATTTATCGTCAAAAGACGAAAATAAAAAGAAAAAAATTAAAAACTATGCGGACTAAAAAAAATTTTGAGAATGTGCAAACAGCGCTCTTTCATATGATATCCCACATGCCCTAGTAGCCCCACTTCGAATTTTTTAAAACCATCTTTCAGTCCCTGTTGCAAAAAAATAATATTTTTATTTTTCTTATTTGCAAAATAGTTGAGCAAACGTCATCTAAGACTATCCTTTTTCAAATTGATAGCATCAGTAGTTCTTGAGATATCTAGCTGTGACAGACGGACAGACAGACAGAGTCTCACCATTTTGGTACGGAACCCTAAAAATATCCAATTAATATTTACCAAAATTAAACTAGTCTTCCAGACTGGCTTCTTACTTTAATTCCTATGTTTAAGTTAACAACTTAATCCCTATATTTTGTAAAAAAATAAGAAAAGTTGAAGTTTTTGCAAAATAAAGGACTAAGGAAGGAACACGGGTGGGTTTTAGTCAGTAAGTCTGACACTCCCTTCCGCTCCACTCAGAGCAGGAGGGGTCGTTTGAAGATTTCCCATCCTAAAAAAAAATGCAAGTTTTAGAAGCAATAAAAGTATATGATCGACTACAGTAAACATTATCAGAAAAATATATGATATTGTTCAGGATATAATAAGCTAGGTAAATGGGTGTTGAAAACATAATACAACTAATTTGATACGATAGAAAAAAATCGTGAAGATACCTCTAAAAACTTTATTTTTACAATAAAAACCATACCTACTAATATACGTACAATCATTCTGATTTTTTGTCAGATTATTCTACAAGCAACATGGTAATACGGGCTGGTGTCAGCAACTCCACGTCAGTGCGCGTATTTTGCGTACGGAAAGCAAACAAGATGCCTACTAAATCACTAAAGTTTTAAATTTTTAGTCGAATTTTTAATCGATTTTTTGTAAATAGATAATTGCTTCATATTTTGCAATAAATTACCAAGATTGTGTCATAGAAAGTACAGTGCACGCACTGCGATAAAAAAAATCATTGGTTATTGCTCAGTCTCACCAAGGATTCGGTACAAATAAAAAAAATGTCAATACTGGACTAATCCTTTTACAGCGGATAGATTTATTAAGGCTTTCTTTTATTTGAAATATAATAACATACGCTGCAGTTTACTTTCGCGATAATCGCGTCACGAGCAAACGCAACAAATTGTGACTTATCACAATTTTAAAATCGCTGTGATTTATTACTCGAATGTGCGCGCATTGCCGTACTAACTCATACGTTGCATTCCTGCGACAAAATTATCGCACGATAAAAAGTCGTGGTGCGCGCTTTGCCTAATGTCATGTAACCCTGTTAATGTCGTCAATTAAATGGCAAAAAACCGGTCAAGTGCGCTGTGCGAGTCGGACTCGCGCACTGAGGGTTCCGTACAAATTTGTAGGTATATAAATAGTTTATCACGGGTTTTTTTTTTAATGATGCTACTACTGTTTTTGGACGTACGCAAAATACGCGCATTGACGTGGAGTTGCAGATACCAGCCCGTATTACCTATTACCTACTGATTTTGGATTTTTTCCTTTACTTGTGCTACATATCCTTGCTTCTAGCCAAATTTCATGATTCTAGGTCAACGGGAAGTAACCCTATAAATTTTGATTCCCTTGAGAGTGTGTGTGCATAAAATTATCTTTACCAAATGTCAAGGGTAGTGATTATGAGATAATATTGAATCAAGAGAAACTAGAATTCGTTCATAAAACTGTTTTCCTAGGGATCACGCTCGACTCAAGGCTACAATGGGGTCCTCATTTAACATCTCTTGCAGGACGGCTAAGTTCAGCAGCTTATGGTGTCAGAAAAATCCGTCAATTTACTGATGTAGATACCGCGAGACTAGTCTATTTTAGTTACTTTCATAGTATCATGTCTTACGGTATTTTACTTTGGGTACTGGCTGCAGACATCGATTCTATTTTTATTATGCAGAAAAGAACCATCAGCCGGGGCTCCCCCGACTACACACGTCTTTTATCTGATTAGTGACCGTGTCTGCCTAGACTAGAGCCGGCGTAGTGTCTACCTATTCTGAAAACCAATGCGCGCCACTAGCTGTGACAGACAGACAGACAGACTGAGTCTCACCATAACTTTGAGAAGTGGCTAGAGAGGCGTCACGGCGCCCTCACTTACCACCTGACGCAGATCTTCACCGGGCACGAATGTTTCGGGAGGTTCCTGCACATCATCAGGCAGGAGGAAACGCCCGGATGTCACCATGGCGAGGATCGCCTAGAGGACACGGTAGAGCATACGGTGGAGGTCTGCCCCGCTTGTGGGCGGAGCACCGCCTCGTAGAGGCGATCAGCAGCGGCGGCGACCTGTCGCGTCCGGCCTTGGTTCAAGCCATGGTCCGGAGCGAGAGGGAGTGGGAGGCAGTCACCTCCTTCTGCGAAGTAGTCATGCTAGCGAAGGAGGTGGCGGGATGGCTGAGGGAATGAGCCAACCGTCCCAGCCGCCGCGGAAGACGCTCCGGGCGTCGGGAGCCGGGTGACGACCCCCGGCCTCCGTAGACGCTGGCCTGCGGACGGAGAGTAATGGGTAGCTCACTGTCTGATTAGGACCAGGCACATGCCGGACGCCGCGCGCGCGCACCTCATAGAGATGTCAGCATCAACGAAGGGGTCCGTTAGGGCCGAAGCCTGCCGGGTCAGCGAGATTGTCCGAAAGGGTTACCGCTGACCCGGAACATAAAGGCCTAAGGAAGGAACACGGGTGCGTTTTAGTCAGTAAGAGTCTGACACTCCCTTCCGCTCCACCCAGAGCGGGAGGGGTCATTTGATGATTTCCCACCGTCAAAAAAAAAGGGTTCCGATTTACTATTTTGGTACGGAACCGTAAAAATATGCGGTACTTATACACCCTACGTTCCTACCTATACACTAGGCTTAAGTCTATCGGTCGTTGTTTTAGCGATGATTGATGATGCGAAGTATCGACACCCTGTAGCTGTTGAATTTCACGCTCTTAGCGACCCGAGCCGGCTGGAGTGGGTACGTGTTGCCAAGGTAATATGATGATGGAGAAAATCAAATTTTAGGAGCTATCCGAAAATATAATTCCCTACTTTCGATAAAGTTTGATGTTACTACCTACTTAGATTGCGATTAGAAATGCTCCAGCGCAGCAGCTAGCAGCGCGGCGACGTGCGACGACGGTTGCTATAGGTAGGTAGTAGGTAGGTACTAAACTAGGTAGGGCAAGTTCTTACTGGACAAGTATTGTTCCAAAATATATGATTTTGAAAATATAAATATTTAGGTATCTACTTACATACTCGCGTAATATAAAGCCTAACTATAGCTATTCTGAATACAAAAACACAACGCGATCGCACCACTATAGCACAATAACGTTATCAGAACAAGTTAGCTATCACCGTCAGCGTAACATTCAGCCCCGATTCGTAACAACAAAGGTGGCCGAAGAACCGTCGTATTTGAATACAAGTGTGTTGCAAGTAATTCTTTCACTATAAATTTGACGTCACGCAAGTATTTAGGTCGGTTGACGACGCGGTGGCTGCCGTGCGCCGGTGTCACAGGTGCCAGCAAATTGTCGACCCTCGTCAAGGCAGGGCAGATTAAACCCTCCTACATCACCTGAGCCTGAGGGTTACCCGCACTATTATGTACGGGCTTGATAGTCTACCTTCGACACGCTGTACACGCATTTTTTATACTCGACATTAATTTGCTCGGATAGAGAAATATGCCGTCACGCAATAGGTTTAAGAAAAATGTGGGGTACGTTAACTGAATAAAGGTTTCACAAGAGCTGAAGCAACGCCTATTCCCACAGTCCCGGGTCTAGTGTGAGTAGGTACTACTTATAAAGCCCTAATAGCTGCCGTCGGTTTGCATTGGGCAGGGGTTTGACACCTAGCTACGTCAGTAACGAAACTCAGATATTGAAATCATCATTGAATACGTACCGAGCTACATTATATTAAAAAATTTGAACAGATGTACAGACGCCAGCACATCAAGCTACCCGAAACTGTAAAATTTTCCCAATCAACTTTGAACCTTATACTATAGCGATAAAGTTGAAAATCTATTAAATAAATTTGACAGATTGTAGTAGCTTGATGTGCTGGCGTATGTACCTAGGTAATATTAGAACTATGTATTTCTCTTAGTATTTCATGTAAGACATGTTGATGCTGCCGAAGATTGTAAGACTTCTTTGCATTGTATAGATATAGCGCGGTGTGAGTACCTACTATGTACATACTATAAAGCTACCATTTACTGGGTACGTCTTTCATTGACTTGAATGTGCTCTGGCAGTTGAGAGTAAGTCATGCCCAACCAAAATGTCTCGCTGATGGTGGAGCATGTGTTGGGTTATTCGGTTCCTTTCAAAATGGTTAAGATAACGGTGCTGATCCATGCATAGTGTTCGTGAGCGGGGCGCTGTCACTTGCGACTGTGTACATACACACGACACGACATGAGACGACTGCCGTCGACGCGCGTCGACGGGTGTCGACAGCTGCAGTTGGCGAGCCGCTCGTGTGTATGCATACTTAGCTTCTATAGCTTATTGTATTATATCTTTGTTTGATTGTTTACTATGGACGCTTTTAAACATTGTTCTGACATGTATAATTTGAACTTGAATGATGTAACCAATATTTTGAAACAATAATATTTTGATTTATACGAGTGTCCATAGGTGGAGTTCTTCTCCATAGGTACTTAAATTATGCTTTGTAATGGGCGACTATCTTTCTGACTGACCGACACCTTGACAATTCAAAAGTTGCTGTAAGTAATTGGTTTATTTGAAATAAATTCTTTGATTTAGAGTTTGATGAAATACTAAAAAGCACTATATCGAATAATTGTGTGTGTAGGTAGGCACCTACTCATTTGAAAATAATGATTCATGATCGGCTTTCGCTCCGACCGTACCTACTACAAGCTACAAGGCACTACGTGTTTGTCAAAGCTCTTGTTATCAGCAAGGACAAGTCCACGGCCGCTTCAAATTTCCAACAGAAAAAATAAACCAGCTGGACTTAGCAAGATGTAAACTGGCTTTGTGGTGTGCAATCCAAACCAAGCGCTCAGGTAAATAGCAAACTTGTAAAATGTAAAACCGACATCAAAAAAGGAGGAGGTTCTCAATTCGGATGTTTATATATATATTTTTTTAAATGTATGTTCGGGCATAAATCCCTCATAAGTAGACGGATTTGCAAATTTTTTTTTTGTTCGCAAGAGGTTTTTATTCCGAAATGGTCCCATTTAAATTTCGTAAAGATCTGATGACAACGGAACTCTTCAATAAATGCCAGCAAATCAACCGCGATTGCTGCTATAGCATATGTATGCATTGTTTACGCAATCACACAACATATCATCAAATCAAATCAAATCATTTATTTTTTGCAAAAATGGGTAATTGGTACTTACATAGATGTTCTCTTAAGATAATATAGTCCTCCATATTCTACCATCTCATGGGCATGCAAATAATATTAGGTTCTAAAATTAGACAGAAATTCTATTGATAACGAGTAAATAATTATAAATGTTAGATCATTAGAATTATAAAAAATTACAGAATTGAATTACATACAAAAATGTTAAAAATAATAAAGTATGTCAAAATGTCAATTAGAATAAAAAATGTCAGAATAGAAACCTGCCGGTCGATTCTGTAAAAATCTCACCGTGAAAACTTAGGTGAAGTGAGTTTATTTTGCTAGGAATTGACACTATTGACAGCTCACTCCACGCTCACTTCACCTAAGTTTTCACGGTGAGATAGTTACAGAATCGCACTGCAGAATCGCACTGCAGAAGTGATTTTCTTACAGCAAAATAAAATTCTAACGTTTGTTTCTCACTAACCTGCCATGTCCAAACTCAAAGAGTCATTTTGTCACTTTGAATAAACATAAAAAAATAAATATAATTACATAATTAAAACAACTGTGGATTGTTTTTTACAAATAGAGCTGTTTCCAGAATGTATAATCAAGGAAAAGTCAAAATTTTTAAAGATTTAAAATACGGTAAACAGCTATCTGTTGTTTTAAGACCGCACCTTATACATCGCTTCTGCACCCTAAATACCAGTTTCTTGACGGTAGACCGCCCCCAGAAAATAATGCCGTACCGCAAAACCGAAGCAACCAGTCCATGGTATGCCGATAAAGAGCCTGACGGTTGACTTTTTTAGAAAGTTGATGGAGAGCATACGCGGATCATCACGCCTGTACCCTTTAAAGGGGTAGGCAGATGTGTTCAATAGCTTCCTGTCACTGATATTCACATAGCAAGTAGTGTTATATGAATTTGTTTGGGGTGGGTAGGTAGGTACAACTAAAAAGTGAAAAATAAAAACTTTTTTACAAAAAAAAAATCAACCGAAAAACTTTTTACAAAAAATAAAAGAAAAAAACAACCGACTTCCAAAAAAACACTACAAAGTGAAAAATAACTTTAATTTCGAAAGTCGGTGTCAAAAAACGAAAATACAGAACCAACAACACCGACTCCCGAAATTAAAGTTATTTTTCTTTGTTGTTTTGGAAGTCGGTTGTTTTTTGTTGTAAAAAGATTTAAAAAATGAAACTTTGTAGAGAAACACTTCTTTACCTTGCGAACTTGTACAATGTGATGGGACATTTGGGAAACCAAAACAAAACCGAGCTTTTCCAATATCAAATGGGTTATTATTAGTTTAGTAGGCTGTAGCCACTTGCTGAGTCAACATCTCTTCTGTTTTACAGAAAACATTATTTAAGGCGAAAGCGCCAGGGTAGCCCGGGAAATTCAATTTTTTTAGGTTTTTTTTGGAATTTGCTGGTCAGTATTAAGTTGTACGTTGATTAATATATGAATCGCGGCCGTAAGAAATATGTATTTACATAATTATAATCATTAAAGTCATCAACACAACTCTCTAAGACCACGTAAGTCCAAAGAATAACTGTTTCATGAAATCATCATTCTTTGGACTTACGTGGTCTTAGAGAGTTGTGTTGATGACTTTAATGATTATAATTCTGTAAACATATATTTCTTACGGCCGCGATTCATTTATTAATCAACATACAACTTAATACTGACCAGCAAATTGCAAAAAACGTAAGAAAATTTGAATTTCGCGGGCTACCTTAGCGCTTCCCCCTTAATCACAAATTGTGGTCGTCCAAATCAAAAGGGACCTTATGGCGGTAACTAGTTTCCGAGATATTAATAAACTAGCTTCTGCCCGCGACTTCGTCCGCGTGAAATTTCACCCTCCCCTCATTCACCCCATTAGGGGTGGCATTTCTAAAAACCCTGTCTTAGTGAATACCTACTCTTCACAAAGAACACACCCTCCAAATTTCATGTCTCTAGGATCAGTGGTTTAGGCTGTGCGCTGATATATCAGACGTTTCACCCGCGGTAATTTCTGGAAAAAACCTACTAAAAACTTTATTACAAAAAAAAAAACAACCGACTTCCAAAAAAATACAAAGTGAAAAATTCTGAACTCCAGACCACTGACTCCACTTTCATCGAATCCTCCATCGAAAACCAAATTGATGTAGCATTCGCACCACGCCGAAATACTGTGATGGCTTTCTGCTACTCAGGGAAGACCTGGATGAGAGGTCTGACGAGTTACACGATAAAAATAAGATGTTCACTTTGATCTAGGCAGCCAACAATAAGGATATATGCAGAGTACGTACCTCAGACTGCAAACTGGCACTCGTTAAACTTCCGGATGTCCATGAGCTGACGATGGGGCCAGGGTTTCGATATGTTGATGAGATGAGATGATGATCACACGGAGTCGGTTAGATTTCTAATGCCTTCGAGCTGGTCGCGAAGCCGCGCGTGTGTCCCGATCGGCGTCTGTTACGAACTTTAATTTCGGAAGTCGGTGTCGTTGGTTCTGTATTTTCGTTTTTTGACACCGACTTTCGAAATTATAGTTATTTTTCACTTTGTAGTATTTTTTTGGAAGTCGGTTGTTTTTTTTTTGTTAAACAGTTTTTATTTTTCACTTTTTAGTTGTACCTGCCTACCCCAAACAAATTCATATTATCAGTGACAGTAAGCTATTGAACACATCTGCCTACCCCTTTAAAAGGTACAGGCGTAATTTTATGTTGTGTGATTGCGTAAACAATGCATACATATTATGCTATAGCAGCAATCGCGGTTGATTTGCTGGCATTTATTGAAGAATTCCGTTGTCTGTCTCCGAAACTCATCATCAGATCTTTATGAAATTTAAATGGGACCATTCCGGAATAAACCTATGACGTACAAAAAAAAATTTTGCAAATCCAATATGAGGGAGTTATGCCCGAATATACATACAAAATAAAAAATAGAAACATCCGAATTTAGAACCTCCTCCTTTTTTGAAGTCGGTTAAAAATAATATATTCCATTACTTTAAGAGTATTGCTTAAGATTATTACTTATACATGTAAACTATGCAACTATATTGCTTGTAAACTATGCAACTCCTAAGATATTCATTGAAATCAAAAAATGATGTCAAGGGCAATTTTAAACAAAAAAGTGGCTAAAAAGGATATCACTGTTAACCCCAAAACTGCAAGTCGCTTGGAGGTTTTTAAAGTTAAAATCATTAATAAATTACCAGTTTTGTCCATTCATGCTGATCCTAATCATCTTTATGATAATTTTTTTAAAATGTACTGTAAACAATTTGATTCCACCTTTATTCCTAAGACTATCTCGGTTAATAGTAATGCATCGTTCAGTGATTGGGCTACCATTGGTATTCATAAAAGTAGAACACGGCTTTATGAACTGTACAATGAAAGGACTTATGTTAACACTGATGAATTTAATTTGTATGTTAGAAATTATTCAAAATTATTTAAAAAAGTTTGTTATATAGCCAAGTCACGTTATTTGGGTTCAAAGATTAAAAACAGCAGTAATGTAATTAAAACAACTTGGAATATTATTAATAGTGAAGCGGGAAGGTCTAGTAACCGAGATACTAACTACAGCCTGTCTATTAATGACAACATAATAAAATCAGACTCACAAGTCGCCGAGGCATTTGAAAATTTCTTTTCAGATATTCCCGTTTCAACTACTAAATCCCTAAACTCATCACCTTCTGTTGCTGAGTCTTTGCTTAAGGAAAATGTTAATGTTTGCGATTCGGATTTTCATTTTGAATATATTACATGTCGAGATATAATTAAAACCTTTCACACTTTAAATGTAAAAAAGACTACAGATCTATGGGGTAATTCTGTAGAAGTTGCTAAGTCTATTATTGACATTGTAGCACCTTCTCTTGCTCTTATCTTTAATAGTTGTATTGACAATGGGGAGTTTCCTGACCTTATGAAACATAGTAAAATAATACCTTTGTTTAAATCAGGTAGTACATCAGACCCCACAAATTATAGACCTATTTCTGTACTACCTACCTTTAGTAAAATTTTTGAGAAACTAATTTTAGACCAAATGCAAAGATTTTTTAATAAACATAAATTATTACATAGCAAACAGTTCGGTTTTACAAGGGGTCGTTCAACTACTGATGCCGGTGTTGAACTTTTAGGACATATTTATAATGCCTGGGAAGATAAATGCGATGCCTTGGGCATCTTTTGTGATTTGTCCAAGGCATTCGATTGCGTTTTTCACGAAACGTTAATCAGGAAACTCCACCACTACGGGATCCGGAATACTGCTCTGGATCTTCTTACTTCATACTTGAGTGAAAGGATTCAGAGGGTTGACGTTAATGGAGAAAGATCACCCGGATCTATAGTAACGATGGGAGTCCCACAGGGCTCAATTCTTGGTCCTTTCTTGTTTCTTATTTATATTAATGACTTGCCGTACCTCATAAAGGATAATCATGATATAGTGTTGTTTGCAGATGACACTTCACTTTTGTTTAAACTTAAACGCCAGCAGTTGGATACTGACGATGTAAATAGCGCGATCTCGAAAGTAGTCCACTGGTTCAATGTTAATAATTTGCTTCTAAATGAGAAGAAAACCAAATGCATTAAGTTTACGCTACCCCACGTTAGGCAGGTGAAAACTAATGTGTTGATAAAGGGCGAGGAATTGAATCCTGAAGACAGCACAGTATTCTTGGGCATAACTTTGGATGCTAAGCTTCAGTGGGGTCCACATATAGATAAATTGTCAAAAAAGCTAAGTTCCGCAGCATACGCTGTTAGAAAAATTCGTAATTTAACTGATATAGAGACTGCCCGTTTAGTGTACTTTAGTTATTTTCATAGTGTAATGTCGTACGGCATTCTATTGTGGGGAAATGCCGCCGATATTCAGACTATATTTGTTTTGCAGAAGCGTGCTGTTCGATCAATTTATAAATTAAGTCCGAGGCACTCTCTCAGAGACAAATTTAAAGAGATTAATGTAATGACTGTGCCTTCTCAGTATATTTATGAAAATCTTTTATATGCCCATAAAAATATAAAATTGTTCAAAAAATACAGTGATATCCATAATGTAAATACTAGAAACAAACACAAATTTGTTGTACCTGCAACAAGGCTCAAGAAAATAGGTGGCTCGTTCAGATGCCAATGTATACGCTTTTATAATAAACTACCAAGCCACGTTCAAGATCTTAGCCTTAATAAATTTAAATTATTAATTAAACGTAAGTTGTGCAAGAAAGCTTTTTATACTGTTAAAGATTATATTGAGGATAAAAAGGCTTGGGATTGAGCTGCTTCCAATTTATGCATTTTGAGTGTTTTTGTTGTTCTTTTGTTGTTTTTTTTTTTTATATAATATACATATTGACATTAATATATTTTTTTTAAAAACAATGACATTTGCTTACTTGTAAAGTATTACATTATTTTAATTTTTGTGAATATGAAGACGATGTGGGTCATTTATTTTATTCATTTTATATTTTTTATTATTCTCTCCATGGTCTGGCAGTTTGAGTAATTTTTGTGGCCTACCCAAATGTCCTTTCTTTGGTATTGTTCGTCGGATCGTTGAGCTCCTTAAGTCTTGAGTTGAGCTGCACGATTTCTGACAAATGCGTGCACTGACTGGACAGGTCCTCTCAATCTGTGTGGTTCTTTCCTCAAAAGACCATCTCAGACATCGACCTACATGGTCTTCATATAACCTGACCAAGATTATGTCTGGACTTTAAAAGAGACTATGACCTCTGAGTTTGTTTCGGCCTTTCTTCTCAGAGTAGTCAGATAGGAAACGCCGACCTCATCTAGTTTAAAAAATATGATTGACGTGTAAAAGTGTTTGTACAAACCTACTTACAAAAATAAAATCATTTATCATCATTTATCAAATCATTTATCATTTATCATTTATCATTCAAAATTAAATACTTGTGATGAATAACGTATTTATTTTGATAAGGATTAATAACATGTTTATAAAAAAACTTCGCAAATAATGCATTAATTTAGAAGAAATTTGATTACCATAAAAAAGGCTATAGTGAGTAAACCTTAAAAGACAGACATATGCTGTCGCGGACTTTTTTTAGAATTTTTAAAGGGAAACAATTCCGTCATACATGATTTTTGCGTAACTTTAACCGTTTACGCAGCGTACGCAACGAAAGCTCTCAAAAGGAATATTTTTTTCCCGTTTTTGCATCATTTTTCATTGACGCTCCGCTCTTATTGGTCGTAACGTGATGTTATATAGCCTTCCTCGATAAATGGACTGTCCAACACAAAAATATTTTTTCAATTCGAACCAGTAGTTCCTGAGATTAGCGCGTTCAACCAAACAAACAAAAAAAACAAACAAACAAACAAACTCTTCAGCTTTATATTATTAAGTATAGATTTGTAAAATACCTCAAAAAAATCGTTTTTTTATTAACTGTATTTTTAAAAAGATGATTGTATTTACTACATGTAGATAGTGTTCAACTTTTCGAAAAGTCAATTTAAAAAAGTTTTGTATTCATCTAAAGTTTAGTAAAAAAGGAACCTTATCGCGGCAAGACCTAACAAATCGTTTTTCTTGTAATTCAAACCATATATTATATCGACGTTTTAATATGTTCCCACAACAAACAAGTTTATTCAAGGATTGTAAGAATTTCCATTAGTAATAATCATAGTCAATCAAAGTACCTATACCATCAGTTACATAACTTCACACTAAAACATAACTTTTTTGTACGGCATACTTAAATTGCGATTTTCTCGAAACTTATAATTTCGATCAGTGAACTTCAAAAATTCGTAAAAAAATAACGGTAGTGGTTAGAAGGTTGGTTCTTGGGTCTATAGTTCGGTACATTTATGTAGTTTTCAGCTCTGTAGATAACTCATTTCCGCCATAAGGTCCCTTTTGATTTGGACGACCACAATTATATGCGTTTATTAATCGAAGGATTACCTATACAATCATATGGGACTACATTTTAAAAGAGGAATTCTGCGAGTACTGGCATGCAGCACTAGTATTTACAAAAAATATAAATATTTATAGGTTCTAGAGTAATATTTAAACTAAGTTATAGGTCTGCACCCGATTTTGTTAAAATCTAATTACAATGAATACGTGAAAATTGGCTCTAAACACCAAAACTCGTCAGTTTTCCGGTTGCAACTGGCCTCTCCTTTTTTTACTCAAAGCCCTTTAAAATAACATACTTGTAGAATAAAGTGATAATTGTCACTAAAACTATAAACTAGAATAGTTTTCTGACTGTTTAAGACTTATATTGTAAACATATTTCATATAATAGATACGCTTCAATCGTTTTGCATTTTGCCACTCGGTTTTGAGATAAAATTCCGGCGAGATGTATTTCCTAGTAAAAACACACATTATCAAAACTTCACACCGTTGCCGCTTAGTAAGGCCGCGTCCCCATCATGCACGGCGCAGCGCCGTCACCGTACAACATCACGACGCCGTCGCCGGGCCACGGCACGGCGGCGCCGCGCCGCAGCACGGTGCCGCGAACGGTGCGCCCATCCATTGCCCATTCAGTCGATATTTCGCTGTTGGCGTGCGCGCATCTGTGGGCAATGGATGGCGCACCGTTCGCGGCACCGTGCTGCGGCGCGGCGACGGCGTCGTGACGTTGTACGGTGACGGCGCCGCGCCGTGCATGATGGGGACGCGACGATAGAGAAATGCACCCGGCCCCGCACCCCGCACACCCTTTGAAGGACTAACGTCCCTCGGCCCTTTAGTACGGTCGCATCAATCGGCGAGGAGAGTGCCGTTGCCAGCCGATTTGTAAAAACTTCGGTAAATGATTTCGATCGTAAGTTTTTAGATAATTTGTTTTATTTTAATGTAGAACGATGAAATATTTGCTTAATTTATTGGTTTATAAGATTGAGATTTAAAAAATATATTTTAAAGATCCGTTTTTAGCCAAAAACTCCTCGATTATCAGTATTTCACGTCAGTATTCCATTATTCCGACTGGCGGAATACTGACGGCTTACGGAATACTGATGACGGCTGGTGGAATACTGAATTTATCGCTTCATGTAAGAGTTACCAAAGTTTATGAACCACGAAACCAACATCATACACCAGTACAAGACACTGAAGGCACTGAAAGAAAACATGACTGAAAAGGATGCAGTGATCCATTGTGACTTTAGTGAAAACTATTGTACAAAGTATGATGAAGAAATTCAGTCATTCCACTTTGGGGATCACGTACTCAACTGTCTCTTCACACTCTGCCCCCGATAGGAAAAAAAGCGCATCTAACTTTTTTCCAGATTTGAGTTATGTATATTGCCGAAATCAGAAAAAAAAGGCGCATCTGCCTGTATTTTTTATATTTTTCTAACTTCCTCCAGTGCGGTTTTAGCACAACAAAATAGGGCGCTTCTGTTCATTTTTTTACACCCGATTGAAGATGAAAAGACGAATTTATGTGAAACTTAATTAAAAAGTCGCATTTATGTAGATAATTTCATTATACTTTATAGTTTTTTTTTTTAGTTCAGTAATATAAAAGGCGCATATTTGTCCCTATTTCTAAGAGGAAGTTAATAAGACGCAAATAGGTATTTGCGACTAACGCGCTAAAAAAAAACTGTTTTCACATTAAGAAAAAAAGACCACATCTGATCACTTGCGCCCTATTTACTTCGTAAAATTGTTTTAGCATAGGCGCATTTGCCATAATCGTCTTAATACTTTACGTTGAATAAAAAATTGTGTTTTATTTACAAATAATAAATTAGGCTATGACTTATATGATAACCACGAACCTACTGTACTATTTCTGATATACTACCTTAGATAAAAGGATTATTAAATAATTTTATAAACATTTTACCTAAGCCAAGGGCTATCTACACACTTTCTAATTCTTAAGAAAAAAGACGGAAATACCTATATGCGCCCATTTATGTTAAAATCATTTATTAGATAGATAAACTAAATAGGATAGTGGTTAATGGTCATCAGTCTGTCTCTGTTAGTATTACTTCCGGAGTACCACAGGGCTCTATTCTGGGACCGCTGTTATTCATTATTTATATCAACGATATTAAGAAATGTTTTATAAATTCGAAATTCTTGATGTACGCTGATGACCTGAAAGCGTTCCATGCGATACGTTCTGTGGACGACTGCTGGTCATTTCAGGAAGATCTAGACAGACTAACTGCCTACTGTATTGACAATAAGCTGCATCTTAGTATCCCCAAGTGTAACTATATACACTTTACTAAGAATAATTCCATCTTTAATTTCAATTACAACCTTAACTGTATTCCCCTAAATAATATATCTATAGTGAAGGATCTAGGTGTTCTCTTTGATGGCAAACTGTCCTTAAACCAGCATATCGAAGCCATAGTCAATAGTGCTTTTAAAATGTACGGATTTGTAATGAGATCTTCAACAGAGTTTAAGCGTGCCTCAACCAATCTCTATCTGTATAAGACGCTCATTCGCTCCCAACTAGAATATGCGGTCCCTATCTGGAACCCCTTCTACCAAAAGTACGTAGCTGAAATAGAAAGGGTCCAGCGCAAGTACCCAGGCCCCTCTTTTCCATTGGGCACTCTGGGCAAGTGCCCAGGGCCCCGAGATCTTCGGGGGCCCCGGCCTGCTCTCATAAAAAAACATTCTTTGCAGCCGCCATTCCATTCTTCGCATTATTAGTACCCGATTCAATCCATACTTCCATTCTAATATTATAAATGCGAAGGTGTGTCTGTCTGTCGTTACCTCTTCACGCTTAAAC
This sequence comes from Luperina nickerlii, assembly GCA_963855955.1. NCBI lineage: Eukaryota > Metazoa > Arthropoda > Insecta > Lepidoptera > Noctuidae > Luperina > Luperina nickerlii. Next base: position 663,896 of record OY979665.1, read on the forward strand.
CGCTGAACCGATTTAAATGAAATTTGGTATACATATAGTTTGAGACCCGGGAAAGGATATAGAATAGTTTTTATCTCGACATTCCCATGAAATCGACACTTATGCGGGTGAAACAGCGGGGCGCCGCTAGTGAAAAACTAAGTGATTTGCAGTGCGTTTTACAATGAGTTTCTAGCCCCCCAGTTATGAAATATTAGTAGTATGTTTCTCTTATTGTCTCTTATATCCTCAGGGGCCCCGTGATCCTTAAGTGCCCGGGGCCTCCAATAGGTTGAAGACGGCCCTGCAAGTACCTCCGTGCTATGTACTATAGATGTTATGGGACCAAGACTCAACTGTCATACTACCGACTTCTTGATATGTACAAGCTTGTCAGCTTGGAGAACCGACGCAAATACCTGGAGGCCAACGTGCTCTATGATATAGTTCACAATAATTTTGATGCCATTGATCTGACCAGTAATCTGTGCTATTCTGTCCCTCGAACGGTCCATGTGCGACAGGTTCGTGCACCTGTTTGCACTAAATTCGTGTCGTACGAACTCCGGCTTACGCTGCCCTATTCATAGAATGTTGGAATCCTATAATTCTAATTTTATTGATATTGATATAATATTTGCATGTTCGAAAAATAAATTTAAATCTATTATTATAAAAATGTTATGTTAATTGTAATCATGGTATTATTATTATTATTTATTTATTGCATAATTTAAGTAAATGAAATTGTTTCTAATCTGATTTGGTTTTGTAACTATAGCTAGCGTTATAGTAACTTATTTATTTGTTTTAAAATATTTCTTGTTAATTTTGGTAATGCTCGTCTAGTGGCAACCTGTGATCTTTTAATACTTATGTCCTATCTGCGGATAATGTAGTGGACTGCAACATTGCTTCCTATACCTTTGTTAAACTTATGTAGTATAGTATATGTTGTAGTTGTTTATTATCCCTCAATTAATAAAATAAAATAAATACTTAGAAAAAAGTACAGCCAAAAGCGTTTGAAATTTAAAGGACGCATCTAGCGGTTTACGTCTATTCAATTAAGTATGTAAAATTTTCCTTAATTTTTTATGCTAAGATGAAACTGTTTTTTCATTATTTTTATTATAATAATTTAATAAATTCATATTATTATTAAACCAGGTTAAAGCCTATTATTAGAGGGTATTATTTTCAACTTGAAGTATGTAAAATATTAATTTACTCGAAGACAGCAAACGATTTCCCGTTTTATTCATTAAAACATTTATTTCTCTGTATTTACTTTTTGTTAGATACGTCTTTTTAACTATCGGGGGCAGCACTGTGGTCAACAAAGTGCTACTGTACTGTTTCAGATAATTTGTCACACAATAACAAGTTTTCCGAAAGTCAGTATTCCTGTTTTTTTTCAAATTCCTTTATTTTTGTTATTTCTTATCAAATCGGCTAGCCGGCTTCTAATCCTACTAAAGCAACCCAAAAGAGTTCTACCCAAGTTAGGATTTAGCGAAAACCACTCTTGAAATTTAGTCCCATATAACTGTCATTCTCCTGCCCTTATCCCAATTTATTTATTTAACTGTATAACACAGCTATGCGAAAAAATAAAACAGGTAACTTCAACTTCTATTATAATTATTCTACCCAGTTGTCTTGCTTGGTGGGCAGGGACTGATAACGCCATCTATTGCACAACTCAGACAGTTTTTTGTCGTACTACTTCAATACCTACCACAAAATATGTGAAAGTACTAAAGAAAAAACTGCTTTTAACTTATATACACAATTAAAACCTAGATAACATCAATATCCCAAAAACATCACTGTGGCAAAATGTAATACGTTATTCTATATGCGAAAACTCGAAAAGGCTCGTATTCCAAGCTCAAATTAAACTACATTAGTCGTGCAGAAATTTAATCGATCAAGGTCATGTCACTACAATCGTGATATAATGTATCACCAAACGAAATTGCCAATAAATAGGAAAATTTCCTATAATTTTTATTTTAATAATAGTATTTGGAGGGATTGAAAGTCATGTCATTTATTTTAACGTGTGCTTTGAATGTCAATAATACTTTTCGTTCAGAATCTTTAACTGAATGGCCGCTTGTCAGCTGTAAGCTGTACATTGTACAAGTACTTTGGTTGGGATTTTGGGAAGCTGTCAAATGGTGAATAGCAAAGCAGGAGCGGTAGTGAGAATATTTTTTAATAAATATGTCTTTTTATTCACAATATCAAAGTAATAGGTAATCACCGCGCCTAGCCGTAAGCATTAGCGTAAACACAAACGAAAACCAATACCGGCATCGTCGTAAAATGAGTTCGAGAGACAGGTCGCTGCAAGACAAGTTGAAAGTGCTCTTCAAAAAGGGTGCATCGGGTGAGTATTGGGGCTGTTTATGTTGGTTGAGATGATGTGTGGGGTGTGTGCTCTACGGGGAGGTCACAAGTGCATGTTCTGGTTGTGTGCAGCGCCACTGCCGGCGCGCAACGAGCTGGTGGTGAGCGGCGAGGTGGAGCGCGAGCTGAGCGCCGACACGCCGCTGCACCGCCGCTTGCGCGCGCTGAAGGAGCTCGGCGAGAAGGCGATCCACGTCCGCGTGCAGGAGGTACCCCATACTTATTATTTTAGTACCCTCATAAAGATTTCTTTCCTTTCTTCTTCTCTATGATTTAAACTCCTTTGATGGGTGCATTTCTTTCACATTGTTTTATAGAGCTATCATAAAAATGTTTTATCATTTTCATTAAGTATCTGATTATAAATATCTTGATGAATTGTTTGCTTTGCTATGATATGATTTATTTACAACTTTCTTTCATTTTTGTATTTGTAAGAACAGCTTTTTATGTTGGATATTACTTAGACCATGTTATTTCGATGATGATAAGATGTAGTTCATGAGGAAAAATTGTTACAGTATGCCATTGTGATGAATTGAGTTCTCTATTAATTCGTATCTTGTGTCTTTTGTAATGGTAACTCACAAAATTAGGCACTTTTTCTTAAATTCTGCACCTTAAACCAAAACCATTCTGACAAAACCTACACCTTAAGTATTAGAAAAAGATAGCAAAAAAGAAATTGCAATTAAATATCATAACCATAAGTAGTACATCGTCCACATCTATGAACACAGCCATTTGTATTGTTTTTTTTTTTTTTAAATAAGTCTGTTTGTTTCCTAGCACATCTGTCTCTGTGCATGTTTACTACACTACATTAACAAAACCATAATTTATTATGTTAAAAAACATTGACTGTCACTAGGGTGGAGTTGAAAAGCTTTGGTCATTAACAAGAGATCTGCTAGAAGATAGTAATGTGGAGGCTCGGCATGCCGCACTGTGGTTCCTACGGTGCCTGGCCGAGGGGCAGGCGGACTACCTGCAGATCATGCGCACCATCCTGTTCCACTACCTGCGAGAAACACACGCCCGCCACCCGCCGGAGGACACGCAGCTACGCTTCAAGTTACTGCACACACTGACCAACACTGGGAAGAATATCAACTGCTTTGAAGAAGAGGTTAGTCAGTACATAGATTGATTATCTCTAAAATAAAATTTGAATAGCTGTTGTGCCAACAACACAAACAAGAAGATTATCTCCCCAACATCTCTATGGGCACATCAGTCTAGTAGAAAAAACTTTTTACAAAAAAAACCAACTTCCAAAAAAAACACTTAGTACTACTTTTTTGGGAGTTGGTTGTTTTTGTAAAAAAGTTTTTATTTTTCACTTTTTAATTGTACCCACCTACTTCAAACAAATTCATATAACACTACTTGCTATGTGAATATCAGTGACATGAAACTATTGAACACATCTGCCCACCCTTTTAAAGGGTACAGGTGTGATGTTATGTTGTGTGATTCTATAAACAATGCATACATAGGTTTGTACAAACACTTTTACACGTCAATCATGTTTTTTTAAAACTAGATGTGATTGGCTTTTCCTATCTGACTACTCTGAGAAGAGAAGCCGAAACAAACTCAGAGGTCACAGTCTCTTTTAAAGTCCAGACATAATCTTGATCAGGTTATATGAAAACAATGTAGATCGATGTCTGAGATGGTCTTTTGAGGAAAGAACCACACATTAAGAGGATCTGTCCAGTCAGTGCACATTTGCCAGAATTCATGCAGCGCAATTCAAGACTTAAGGAGCTCAACAAATTGTCGAACAATACCAAAGAAAGGGTATTTGGGTAGGCCACATAAATTACTCAAACGGCCAGCCATACCATGAAAAAAAAAACTAACAGAACAGGGAGAATAATAAAAAAAATATAAAATGAATAAAATGACCCACATCGTCTTCACATTCATAGTAAATAAATTAATATAACACTTTACAAAGTAAGCAAATGTCATTGTTTATAAAAAATTCATTAACTTCAATGTGTATATAAAAAAGAAACATTCAAAATGCAGAAATGAAAAGAGTTCCATTGTCTGTCTACGAAACTCATCATCAGATCTTTACAAAATTTAAATGGGACCATTTCGGAATAAACCTCTATCGAACATAAAAATAATTTTGCAAATCTGTCTATATAATACATATGAGCGAGTTATAACATACATAAAAAAATAAAATATAAAAACATCCGAATTGAGAACCTCCTCCTTTTGTGAAGTTGGTTAAAAATCAAAAACAGTGAAGTGAAGCAAATAAATATAGACAGGGCTAGTGTGAATTAGTCGTAATACAATTGTAATTATCATACTCGATAGACTAATTGGTGATAGTGATAGCAGACATATTCATGACATCAGGTGTGCATATTCTTGTGTTGTTTTACTTGCCCTATTTGACGATTAGGTTATCAAATTAAATAGTGCAGTAGTTATTACAAATTGTTATCAGTCAGTTAAAATAATAAAATAAACAATTTTACTAAAAATCGTCATCACTTGCGTAGTATTTTCTCAACTATGTTGGGGTCGGCTTCCAGTCTAACCGGATGCAGTTACTAAAAATACAAAACTGAATTATTCAAACAAACTAAACAGCATAAAAATTGGCACCTAAAATAAACCACCCTTGATAATGAGAAACTTTCCTAAATTCGTTAGGTCCAGTAGTCAACCACAGTATTCACAGCTTCAGTGGCATTAATTTGTTCCTGACAATGAACATGTATGCAAGCTTGGGCAGAGTGAACCATCACACTTGATGTTGTAGCCATTTATGGATCTATTATATTTCATGTCAAAATTATTGTGTCGGAACATGTGTGGGTGTACTACTACAGGAACATGTTTATTCTGTGTAATGTGGGTGTACTACTACAGGTACACCTCTGCCTAGCCTTTCGAGGATTACAGGCGCGATGGTATTTTTATTATAATTCATAAAACTAGCTGAACTGATGTTTTGGGATATTTTAGATTTTCTAATGTATGTACTCAAAGTTTCATAAATGAATGCAGATTCTGTTAACACCTTATATTTTTACAGTTTCATGTCCCTTATATGTTGGTTCCAGATCGGTCCATTCCTACTGGAGTGGCTGCCGCAGATTCAGCCGCCAACGCAGCTGGTGGAGTTCCTGCAGCTCATCATCAACGTGGTCAAGTACAACGCCACATACTTAGATGAGCAGATTGTTCACGGAATTGTTAAGTAAGTATTAATAAGTTTCAATAGTACCATACATCTTATATTTACCCATAATTATTTGTTGTAAGATGAATGCCAACCTTATTCAAGCGACCTTGAGTCAGCTGTTCTGTGAACCTCTAAAAAAATCATTTACAGCAATAAACTTCTTCAGGCTGTGTCCATGAGTATGACAAAAACCTATTGACTTCCATACAATTTCTTTTAATTAATAATGGCCCATAATTCCAATCTCAATAATTTTGGAATTTGTTATTTTTCGGTAATAATAATTCATCTAATTGTTTTCATTAAATAAGAAAAATTAAGATTGCAACGTAGCACAAAGAATACTGTATTCTAAGCATATAATGGAGTGAGATAGTAAACACCTGCTTAGTATCAGTATTGTGAAGACTCGCTGTACACTGACGGTACACACTGAGCTGTTTATTTACAATTATACCTCCATCTTCGATATTTAGTTATTCAATTATATCCTTTCATAACAAACCTTGTTTTAAATAAAAAGGATACTTGTATATACATTTTCACATGGCAGCTAATTTAAGGTAGCTTGTCAGGTTATCAAGTTATCGTTAATTTCGCCATACTTATTTGTTCATTCAGTTTTTTCAAATATTAGATGCACGCGCGAAACTAGTTGGCCGCGCCTTGAGCGGGGACGGGGGTGAGGGCGGTGGGAGTTGCCTATTGTTCGCAACGCACGTACTGAATCACGACAAAGCGCCCTCGCCCCTCCGTCCCACCGCTCACATACCTAAGGCGCGGCCAACTGGTTCCGCGCGGACTATAACGTCAGTGTCTTGGTGATTTATTCCAAAGCGTGTTAAACGTACAAAATGATCGCACTAACAACTCGGCGACTCATGCATGTCACGATGATCTTTATAGCGACCGAAACAAATGAACAGTAGTCATCCTCCAATGACACATCTCATACTTTGAAGAAAACTTTCAGAAATCACATTCTAATTTAACTAGTTTTTGGACTAATTTATTTACTTGCGAATTTGGGTATTGTAAAGTTCTTCCTGACCTCCTTGGTAACCGTTTCGACAAGAGCTATTTTTGTAGTTCAATTTAGCGTGCGGTTGACTGTACAATCAACAGATATTACAATTACAAGATTTTTTATAATTACTATTTGTGATTGGAAGACTATTAATTTGGGTATGTCTTGAAAGAAAGAGGTAAAACTTTTCTATAGAACCTGGTCACCATATCACCCCTTTTGATTTTTCTGCAAAGTTGTGGCGCACATTGTAACAGTTTTATATGGATAGAGGGCGCGATGTGTTGACTATGCCCTTTCCGCTGTATCTCGCGCGGATTTGCGTTCGATGAGGGGTTAAAACGCTTATGGGTCGTGCTGTGGGTTCCAGTAACGCGTGCCACCTGTGCGTGTACTGCGCCGACGTGTCCGTGGTGCAGTGCTGCCTGTCGCTGCTGGAGGCCGTGGTGTCGTACTCGCTACTGCCGCGCGCCGCGCTGCGCACGTTCGTCAGCGCGCTCTGCCGGACCGTCAATCTGGAGCACTACTGCGAGAACAGTTGGAAAGTATGCTCTCTGTTCTGCAGCCCTTGTACACCAAATGTTGAGTAGGTCTTCTCGATTGCCTGCAATTATTCCCGGGCTTGAGCGGCCTGCGTTAGTCTTTGCGGCTACTTTGACCAGGTCGTCGGTCTGCCTGGCGCAGTTCCTGCCGTGGTTAAGGCCAGTCCTGGGTCTCTACTTATTTTTTCCCCCATATAACGTCTTAGTTATGATGGAATGAATGTTTTAGTTTTATTTCAGTATTAATTTTAATGTTTTAATTGTTAATAATACTAATTAATTAGCAATTATAATTAGCATACTTGTACGCCGTTCATGGCAAGACAGCTTTGATTTGATTAATAACAATATTTGTCGTTTAAGCTCTCGATAATGCTATGATCGTATCGTTCGCAGCTGATGCGCAACGTGATGGGCGCGGACATGGGCTACGCGGCGCTGCAAGAGATGGTGCAGCTGCTGCGAGGCGCGGGCGCGGGCGCGGGCGCGGGCGCGGGCGCGGGCGCGTGCGCGGGCGCGGGCGCGTGCCCGGACGCCGAGCGCGCGGGGCTGCTGCGCGGCGCCGTGTTCTACATCAACATGGCGCTGTGGGGCCCGTACCGCGTGCCCACGCTGCGCGTGTCGTTCCTGGCCGTGCTGCCCGCCTTCCTCAAGGTAGGCTCGCTGCGGTACCGCACAGATAGACGCACACGTTGCTGCGTTGTAAGAGACCAAACAACAGTGATACGATCATTTCATGATACAATGAAGCACAATGAATCCTATTTCTTGTTGCCTAAAATGTATTTAAAATCATTTTTTATTTAGAATATAAATGATTATTATTAAATTAAAATATTTTTGATACTTAGTCCACTTAACAAAGGAGGTGTAGAGTGCGTGAGCTGGGCCCTAAACTCAAACTTTGAGTTTGAGTTGTAGAGTGCGTGAGCTGGGCCCTAAACTCAAACTTTGAGTTTGAGTTGTAGAGTGCGTGAGCTGGGCCCTAAGCGATTTCTTCAGAAAGTTGTTCAGGGTGCTAAGGGAGTAAACATACTAAAAGTCCCCGCGTCTAGGAGGTGAGCGGGAGTGGGGGGGATAAAAGTTCCCATTTTTGAATTTTTCGCTAATATCTTTAAAACGGTGCTTCATAGAGAAAAAATATCTTCTACGTAATGAAAGCTAATACAATTTTCTACAACTTTTATCTTACAGATTTTTTTCGAATTCCTACCCATTTTCAAATTACATGTTCCAGAAATGTGAAAATTTTGGAAAAAAACACTTATCAAACACTTCGCGTTATTTCGGGAAAAGTAGCCTATATGTTAATCCAGGTCCTAATCTATCTACCCACCAAAGGGTAAGGCCGTCCTTCCATAGGCAAACTGCTCCTGATAGCAACCTATATCGTAACCTATGTTATATTGTAGAGGGTACTAATAGCAGTTCATTGAGTAGATATTACGGCGTTTTTCCTCGGGTCTTTAAAACTGCTCTAATTAAACCCATCTTCAAAAGCGGTGACAGAGACTGTGTAAATAACTATAGGCCAATCTCAATACTACCAACTTTGTCTAAAATTTTAGAGCGTCTAATAAACAGCCGGCTAATGAGCTTCCTGGAAAAAAAAACCTTCTTTCAGCGTCGCAGTTCGGTTTTCGTTGCGGAAAATCGACTGCTGATGCGGTGCATGAACTTACTAATGGGTATTTCCATTGTAACGGGTGCGACACTGACACTGCGTTTTTTCAAGATAATAAAGTGTTTGTTCAGATATATCAAATTACACCTATAAAGACAAATAGTATGAAAAATTAGATATTTAACTCAAACAAGATCTGTATAGAAACTTGTTATGATAAACTTATACAACGTCATGAATCGCGTAACGGGTGTGACCTTAGAAAATGTCCAAATGCGACCAAGATGACTTTCAGTTCATTACCTGTAAAATTTTCGATGAAAGTATGCAGTAAGATTTTTTGATGTAAAACTTGAATAATTATCTTAAATAACTACGTTATTTAAAATGTACAAACATGTATAATGTAGTTTATACAAATTTTTGAAAATGTAACGGGTGTGACAGGCCTTTGTAACGGGTGCGACACTGTATGGTTTTTCAAGTTTTATCGTAAGATAAAAAATGTTCTAATCAACATTGCTTTATTAAAAATCATTCCAGATAAGAAAACACAGGAAATTAACATGAGATTTGGTCTAAAATTAATATTTCTTTTGACGATTGTGCAATTTCCCACCTAATTTGAAAAATTCGCTTGTAAATTATATGTAATTCTCTAAATCACTTAGCCTTCTTGGCATCTCTTCTTTTCTTGTCTCTTTCTATTTCTTTTAGCAAATGTGTTTCGTAATTTTCTTTATTTTCTTTCAAGTTTTTTCGATGCTTTTGCATTCTGTTGGTGGCTTTCATATCTGGCAACAAATAAATTTCAAATTATGCGTAAAACAAGCTAAATTAAAAATTTAAAAAAAAATTGTAACGGGTGTGACATATATTTATCATCAAAAAAAAGTCACTTAAAGTTTCTATCCAGTATTGAAACTCGTCCGTGTTGATTATTAAAGTAAGCTTCTTATTATTACAAAGTACAAAGATTTTAAGGTTATAATTTACGTCACAGTAAAACTATTTGCGTATTTTTTGTAACGGGTGCGACATTATTACACTCACTGCTAAAAGCGTAGTAAATCAAAAGTAATACTTACTTGAAATTCTTAAAATCACTTTCACAGGAATCTCAAAAACGTGCACTTCGCGCCACAGTATTGTGCAGACTGACAAGCTGTCCACAAGATGGTGCAATAGCGAGCAAACTTTATAAAAAAGAAGGCACTACGTAGAACAAAGGCGGTTGCCATACAAACTGATTAATTTATATAATTTTGGAAAAGAGCTAAAATTTTTATTTTACAAGTCTTTGAGAGTATGATTATTGAGAACTCCAGATATGGTTTTTGTTTTAGTTAATAACACAATTGAATTTTTATCACAGTAGGGTAAAGTTTCATGGAAATACCCTAATGCTATTGTTACCAATTTGGACTCCAAAAGCAAATGCTTAACCATATTTTTGGATCTGGCCAAGGCCTTTGACACGGTCTCTGTCCCGCACCTTTTGAAGAAGCTAGACAGGATTGGAGTGAGAGGACTTCCCCTCTTACTTTTTGAAGACTATCTAAACAATCGTACACAGAGGGTGAGGATAGATAACTGGACCAGTGATGAGGTCAATGTAACCTATGGTGTTCCGCAAGGAAGTATTCTTGGACCCTCACTGTTTTTAGTTTACATCAATGACCTTTGTCAGCTACAACTTCATAATGGGAGAATATTAACCTTCGCTGACGACACTGCACTCTTGTTCTACGGAAATAGTTGGGTCGATGTATTTCGTACTGCGCAGGATGGATTCCAGACGGTTTGCACATGGCTGAAGAACAATGTACTTACACTGAATGCCGCTAAAACGAAATACATAACATTTGCTCTTAAAAAAAACCTTCTCCCTTCTACAGATCTATCTATCATTGCTCATACATGCCTCCACCCGGTGTTTACTGGCTGCGACTGTCCGACCCTCCAAAGAACTGATTCTATAAAATACTTAGGAGTCAGTCTCGCACTCGAGGTCGTTGCGCTCGGATGTGTCAATCTGTACCGTACGTAAATATGACTAATCAGAGCGACCGCCTGATTATAAGTGAGCTGTTGTGCTTTTTACAATGTAAAGTGAACGTATTGGATGAAGAGGCACTGGTGCATATCTGCGAATCGTTTTACTCTGCCCGGGATATTGATGCAGCTAAGGACGTTATTCTTGAAGTTACGAACCAAAGGTCGGCTAGAAGAGGAGACGGGAAAGAGAAACGTGTGCTGAAAGACTTAATCAAAACGTTGAAAGAAACAGAGCCTAACATTCTACCAACTTTTGTTGCAAAGAAACTTAACCACCTCCCTCCGGTAACCTACGACTACGTGGATGTAAGCAGCCTGCTACAAAACATTCTTATTTTGAAGGAAGACGTTCATCGCATACAATTTGACTATGTAAAAAAGGCAGCGATTACTGAAATAAACGAAAAGTTAGAAAACCTTATAGTGACTTCAAACGAATCCAATCGTGGATGTGAAGAACATTCTAGCGACTCTGTGAACAAAGAAAATATAACAGAAAAGCAACAACCCAAATCTGGGGGTAAGCGCAAAAACAAGAATAAGAATAAAAATCGGGCAGTGCAGGTAGGCAACGTAAACAAGGTCCAACGACAACAACCGCTTACGCCTGCTCACTCGACACCGTCCGACGTGTTCTCAACTGATAAGAAGTCCGCGGCACCTCATAAACTAACAGCTGATTTGAATAAACACAAGTCAGCGTCGCCGACGCACACGACAACGACTACACGAGAGACCAATAATTATTGTTTGACCAGCAGTCCCATTAGTAGTGCTGAGACAAATACGAATATCTTTCTGGAGACAATAATTAATGACGACAATTTTACGACTGTAATCGGACGGAAAAATAAATTTAAAGAAATAAGAAAGAAAAATAACCTAGGAAAGGCAACACTGACATCTGATAAAATAAAGATAGCTCCAAAACTTTCATACATATATGCATCTCGTTTTGAATGTGAGACTACGGAAGAAAATATCAGAGACTTTATAGAAGAAAGCGGACACACAGTCGTAAAGGTTGAAAAACTTAAACCGTACAAGGAGACTTCTTTTTCCTCATTTAAGATTACAATACAACAAGCTTTTGAAAACCATTTCCTGAGTGAAGATTTCTGGCCATTGGGTGTGGAATACAGGCGTTACGTGTTCAAACAAAGATATTCACAATATCGCTATACCCGCACCGAAAGCAAAAAATGAAGATTAGCATTGCCTCATTCAATTGTAGATCGGTTAGGCGCTCCTGTGATCATATCAGAGATCTTTGTAAAGACAACGAAGTGATTGCCTTGCAGGAGCACTGGCTAATACCGGACGATCTGGATTACCTCAATAACATCCATCCGGACTTTGCATACCATGGCTTGTCAGCGGTGGACATGTCTGCCGGCACCCTTAAAGGCCGTCCGTATGGTGGAGTGGCTATATTGTGGAGGAAAACAACCTTTGCCAATGTGATACCAATCTACACGGGTTCGACGCGCGTGGCGGCCGTATGTATCCAACTTGAAGGTGATCGCAGTTTTATTGTGATGTCGGTGTACATGCCCACGGAAGATCCGGACAACCTGGCGCTTTTCACGGAGTGCTTGGGTGTTGTTAGTGCTGTGATTGAGAATAGTGATGTGGAAAATGTCTTGATAGTCGGTGATTTCAACGCAAATTGTTCACGGTCTAATAGTTTATTTGGTAATGAGTTATTTGCATATTGCCGTGATCAAAAGTGGATATGTGCGGATATTGAAGCACTCGGTATGTACTCAAATACTTATACTTATATGAGTGATGCGCATGGAACGTGCTGCTGGTTGGATCACTGTATTGTCACACATTCTGCTATTAATACCATAAAGGATATTAAAATATTAAATGATGTTTCTTGGTCGGATCACTTTCCTATGATAATACAGTGCGATATCGACTTTATTGTACCGAAGTCTGTGCAAGAAAGTTGTTGTAAAATAAATAAGGTTATTTGGGGCAATCGCAGTTATGAACAAAAACGTAAATATGCAGATCTGTGTGATAGGAATATAGATGGATATGACTGGCAACACTTTCCATGCAAGGGCCATGCTTGTGATGGTTCAAACCACCTGACACACATAGATATGTACTACGAGCAAATTATTGACTGTATCTCTCAAGCTGCTCTGAAAACATATATTGGTAAAAGTTATCATAAAAAGAAAAAGGTGGTTGGATGGAACTATCATGTGAGGGGTCTTCATGAAAGAGCTAGGGCATGTTTTCAGTTATGGAACCTCTATGGGTGCCCTAAGCAGGGTAAATTGTATGACGACATGCTATTGACCCGTAAAGAATTTAAAAATAAGTTGAAATGGTGTCAAATAAATGAAAACAAAATAAAGATGGACATTCTAGCCACGCACCGGCATAACAAAGACTTTGTTAAATTCTGGAAAGAGACTAATAAATTAAAACTTAAACCTAGTATGCCAGTATCTGTTGAAGGTAGTCAGGATCATGATGAAATTGCCGACTTGTTTATGAATAAGTTTAATCCGCCCGCATCATGTAATGGGCCGGGTCGGGCCCGTGGTGGCTCGAGTCTCGGGTCTTGCTCGCAATGCCAGGCGCGGGACACCAGTCGACTGCATGTCTCAGCAGATGATGTTTTCACTTGTGTTAAAGGCATGAAGCGTGGCAAGTCACCGGGCCACGACGGGCTCAGCGTTGAGCACATTTTGTTTGCGGGACCATTGTTATTTGATAAGGTTGCAGCATTTTTTAACGTTTGTATTGATCACAATTATTTACCGCATAATTTTATGAAGACAACAGTGATACCTATTATAAAGAATAGAACTGGAGACTCATCTAGCCTGGCGAATTATAGGCCAATCTCATTGGCAACAGTACTTTCAAAAATATTTGAGCGCCTCATATCTCAACATCTAAACGAAATTAACATTCCGTTGAGCGATGCACAGTTCGGCTTTAGAAAATGCTTGTCAACTGACTTAGCCATATTTGCTCTTAAAAATACTGTTCATAAATATTTATCACGAAAAACCTCAGTGTTTGCGTGTTTTTTGGATATAAGTCGAGCCTTCGATTCTATTAATTATGATATATTATGGGATAAAATGCGTAACACTCAAGTCCCTTGGGATATTGTTAACATACTGGAATATTGGTACGACAATCAAGTTAACCAAGTTAGATGGGGCACTGCGTATTCTAGACCCTACAGACTTACTTGTGGGGTAAGACAGGGGGGAGTAACGTCCACAATATTGTTTAATTTATATGTCAACGAGTTGATCGATCGGATGCAATGTTGGCGGCATAAGTGTAAACAACCTGAGCTATGCAGACGATATGGTGCTGCTCAGCCCCTCGGCCAATGGTATTAGAGTACTCGTGGGAATATGTGAGCGATATGCAGCTGCTCATCAGCTGACGTACAATGTTCAGAAAACTGAAGTTATGATTTTTAAGTATGGAAAGGGCCCTGAGACTGTATTACCCATCACTTTAAATGATTGTACATTAAGGATTGTTAGCACCTTTAAGTATCTTGGACATGTTTTAAATGAAAAGTTAACAGATGACAATGATTTGGAGCGGCAAAGAAGAGGCATCGCGTGTAGAAGCAACATGCTTGCAAGACGATTTGCACATTGTTCCAGGCAAGTGAAAATTACACTTTTCGAGGCCTACTGCCGGGCGTTCTACACCAGCCAACTCTGGTACCAGTACACGAAAAGAGCTTACAACTCACTTCGTGTACAGTACAACAATGCATTTCGTGCCATGTTTAACCTGCACTGGTGGTGTAGTGCGTCTGGTATGTTCTTTGAAAACCGAGTGGGTGACTTCTTTTCCGTTCTAAGAAGGATGAGAGCTTCATTCCGAACACGATTGTTAAACTGTAAAAATATTATTGTAACTACTGTATTCAGCACAATCTTCGTGACTAGAACCGAACTGTTTAATCTCAACACTGACTATGACGTAATCAAGAAATGGTAATAATGACGAACAATGACGAAGAATAATGACGAATTAATTTAATTAATGATGGTATTGCGAGATTATGTAACTAATATTAGTTACATAATCTTACAATATTATCATGGATTTGCGGATGAATGATGGTGAGATTATGCATATGCATAACTTCATTGTTATTTATCCGTAAATCCATGATCTTATAAGTATAATTTAATTTAATTTAATACAATTTAATTTAATATAATCTTTAATAATATAATCTGTGTATCTGCTATGCTATGGGTGAACTGTATGTGCAATGCCTGAAATAAAATGATTTATTATATTATTATTATTATTATAGACCAATCCCTTTCATTCAAATCTCACTTGGAGGTACTGGTTACCAGACTTCGCAAGGTAATTTACATATTTATCTACTTTCATGTCGTAAAATTCTAATTATAAAATTTTAAACGAGTTTATATTGACATACTTTATAAACACAATACCGAAATAGAAAAAAAAATTTCATTATAACACTATTTCTCGAACAAAATAATGTTATAAAATATTTTTTTTTCCATTACGATACAGGTTAACCAAGAAGTTAAATCACTAAGGAGAATGCATAACTTTTTTTAATCGAACTCGTTAAGCCCCATCCACATGCTTGACAAACAATGGCAAACAGCCAACAGCAAACACGGACATGTGGATGGGTGTTTGTCGTTGTTTGCCTGTTTGTGTTTGTGTTGGGCAGTGTTCGGCATCGGTGTCGGTTTTTCTTGCCAGATCAAAGGATGTTTGGCACTTTGTTTGCTGTTTGCGGTGTTTGTGACAAACAGCCAGCGTGTGGATGGGGCTTTACATATATACGGGAGCGTGAAGTTTTGTTGTGTAAATTTTACTTATCTGTGGTTGCGCTAAAGTGCGGTGAAGAGCTGGGTTTTTGGCGCCATTTTTACGTTTTTGAATTAAGTGTTTTATTCTATTATTGCTTAAAAATGTCTGATACCAGTGAATGTGAAGGAAATTTGACTCCGCCCGATATTTTAGATGCGGCGACGGAAATGACTCATACAAAACTACAATAATTATCATAAGCAGTAAAGTATGTCTTACTTTTTGAACTTTGATCTTTTATTTAGTATATTCAATCTCAATGTATGAAAGTAGATAAAAAGTTGTATAAAACTGCACATAATAAGGTATTAAACACTCGTGTGATACTATTACAAACCTCGCTCCGCTCGGTTTGTAAACACACACTCGTGTTTAATACCCCTCATTATGCAACAGTTTTATAAACTACTATTAAGACACTCAGACACGCTGCTGACCGCCAAACAATCAAAATGGTATATGATGCCCTTTGCCAATCTCTTATTAACTATTGCGTAACCTCGTGGGGAGGGGCCGCAAAAACTCACATCTTGGAGGTTGAAAGAGCGCAGCGGGCAATTCTCAAGGTTGGCGCCGGACTTCCTTTTCGATTTCCTACTGCACATGTTTACAAAAAATGGGATCTCCTGACGGTCAGACAGACGTTCTTATTACACATAGTATTAAAAAAAACACTCCCAGTTAGAGTACAATAAGGACTTATCTAAAGGAAAACGCAGGAAGGGTATGGTATGCTACAACCCCTTATTTAAAACCAGCTTTTCTCACAAATTCTATTGCTTCCTTGGTTCATTCATCTATAACAAGGCAAACACCGCTCTTTCCATTTACCAGAAGCCCAGAAGTAGTTGTAAAGCTTCTGTGAGTAAATGGCTAAAAAGTATGGACTATGAAGCAACTGAAAAATTATTGATTCCCTTATCTTGACACTTCTTACTTACATCAATTATCTCATATAAAACTACTTACGCTACACTTACACACATCAACTCACTTACACTTATACATGCACACAACACTCAGATTAATTCACGCTTTAAAGTTTCGTTTATCGTTATGTTATTCTAATTACGTTACTTTATTTTTTTAAATTTTTGTATTTTTTTCTCTTATAATGTTAATTCTCTTCAGTCTCATAAAATCACCCAATTTAAGCTTATGTACATATTATGAAGCGTCGTGGGGGCCCTGGTGACTTGTACTACAGGCATTGCTCGCAATGCCTATTTCAAGCACCAGTCTCTCTCAAATGTAAATTTATCCTTAAGCTAGTTTTTTAAGCACCACTACTGTACATTTGTGAAGAGAAAATAAATAAACTATTATTATTATTAGCTCTATATCTAAGTTAATTGAGGAGCTATTTGAAAAAAAGTTATTGTGGACGACTTTTTTCAAAATGATACATCTCTGTTGATTTTAAAGATAGAAAAATAAAACGAATTCCAGTGTTTATGGTACACTTTACAGTTTATTTTATATAAATTTCCATGAGCCAAGCCTAAATAAAAATATTAAAAAAATGCAAATAAATTATCTTTTTATTGATTTCTATCAGATCGAATTGAATTACCACTGTGAAAAAAAACTATAATAATTGTCTATACCTCGCCTAACAGCATGCCAAGTATTATTAAAATCCATATGGTGCAACATGTTGAAAAAAAATAATGAAAGTAAGTGGTCCACCTTATAGGTAATAGGTAATACGGGATGGTGTCCGCAACTCCACGTCAATGCGCGTATTTTGCGTACGTCAACAAAGTGGACCACCTTATGACCACTTTGTTGACGCTTTCAAATTGTATTAGATTTTAATCATCTTTAACAAAATAGCGTTTTGACAGTTTATAAAAAGTGCATTAACGGTTGGTGGTGTCACTAGCCTATTACAATATTTGGTCGATCTACTTTTGTAGTAACTATAGTCACTGAGAAAAAAAATGTCCTGAAAATAAGAAAGAAATATTTGATTCATTCAATACAATTGAAATTCCGAATATTTTCAATAAAATGTTATTTTAGAGTTATGAATATCTCAATAACAACAATGTAAGATAAGAGTATCGCATTCTCACACTAATGTTTTCGTTAATTTTTAGTGAAGGTCATTTCCAATATGAAATAAATATTTATCGATTGAATGAAACAATTTATTGAATTGATTATTATTTCATTGTGATTATTCTATAGTTTTGTTTTTGATTCAATAAAACTTTTGTTGATAGAAGGGAATTTTTTTCTCAGTGTAGATTATCGAAGTACCCGCGCGTGCATGTTCCTACATGATCATTTCATTGTTTTTGATGTGAAACATCTATAGCCGCACGTAAAACAAATTTCTGGCGTGGCGACGCATGCCGTGGCGACGCGTCGCCACGCTATATGATGGTGTATATATACAGTCACAGTCTTGTGTACTGTGTGGCGACGCGTCGCCATGCGCAATCAACTGCGATTCTCTTCCCACTCGATCCGGCGTTAAGCTATCTCTCTCTCGCCACACAGCTCGGATACCTATAGTGTATACTCCATAGTGTTGTTTACTGCGGTACACATAACCTGTGTTTTACTTGAAAACAAATTATTTTTAATAATAAAATATGTCTGACAGTGATAATTTAGAGAGTGACAGTGATCAGCCTCTTGCAAAGAAAGCAATAATGTCGATGTTTCACATCTGCCAGGCGTCCCGTGACGGCTCACTTTTTTTTTCAACATGTTGCACCTTATGGATTTTAATAATACTTGGCATGCTGTTAGGCGAGGTATAGACAATTATTATAGATCTACAATATAACATAGGTTACAATATAGGTTGCTATCAGGGGCAGTTTGCCTATGGAAGGACGGCTATACCCTTTCATCCAAATCCGTTCAGCCGTTGAGTTATTGAAAATTTTATCTATGTACTAGCAGCACCGCGCGGTATCACCCGCATAAGTTTCCCGTGGGAATATCGGGATAAAAACTGTCCCATGTCGTTTCCCGGGACTCAAACTACATATATCTATACCCATCTAAATTGGTTCAGCGGCTTAAACGTGAAGATGTAACAGACAGACAGACACCAGCGGAGTTTTGCAGACCGTGATGCTCGAAAACTGATTAGAATTTTTATGCCCAATATAAACAGTCTACTTGGCAGCCCCACCAGCACCCTGAATGCATTATCATATTGCACACGCAAGGCGTTGTACTGCCTGCTCGTGTAGGAAGATGTACAATATGCTCTGAACAATGTTGTTTTCACTTCAGTGGTACTTCTAGTGACACTTCAGTGGTAATGGGTAGCTCACCGTCCGATCAGGACCAGGCCCGTGCCGGACGGCGCGTACGTGTTCCACGCGCGCCTCAAAGAGATGTCAACAACAGAGAAGGGGTCCGCTAGGGCCGAAGCCTGCCGGGTCAGCGGGATTGTCCGAGAGGGTTACCGCTAACCCGGAACATAAAGGGCTAAGGAAGGAACACGGGTGGGGTTTAGTCAGTAAGAGTCTGACACCCCCTTCCACTCCACCCAGAGTGGGAGGGGTCATTTGATGATTTCCCACCCACAAAAAAAATTAAAAAAAATTTGGTACAACGAGCAAACCTACGGGCCATCATATTCGCCCTTACAAACAACGCCCTGCGTTCTCGCTCTATGTCTACATCACCTTTCAGATCAGAGGACATATGTCCAAGATCCGGGAGGTCCGGGAGGTAGCGTTGCATTTTAGGTAGTGTTTTTATTCCGATCGATTGACATCTTTTTCAATAGATCTCGAATTACTAATAAGGCCTGAAACTGCGTTAAGCGGGCGCCTGCGACGGGCTTCCGTCGCGTGACTGCGCGCGTGCACACGCGGGTGGGCTCAGGATTTTATAGAAAGACAAATTTGAAAAATTTCCGACAAAAGCTTAAAATTCGGGAAAGACTGAAGTGTATCCATAAGGGTAGGTTGCAAATGGAAACAACTGTTCATTCCAAGATTCCTTTTATTAATGTCTAATTATAACATACAAATTGTATTGCTAACTTAAATTATTTAGTTAGGTACTAGAATATCAATGCTTTGTTTGCAAAACGTGACATGTTACTGGACCGACGACTGTCTTAACAGTTTCCCTGTCCCATAAGTCATATATGATTCATGTTGTTTGTTTAACTATTGTGTCTACTTTATGGACAGTTAAGTTCTTAATGCGTATCAGCAAAGGCATGTCCTTACAGACAATGTCCTTTTTTCTATGGGATTTTTGTATGAACTTGAAATTACAGGACAATGTCTGTCGGGTCAGCTTGTTTGTAATAATTAGACAAATAGCCCTACTAGTCCACTTAACAAAGGAGGTGTAGAGTGCGTGAGCTGGGCCCTAAACGATTTCTACAGAAAGTTGTTCGGGGTGCTCAGGGAGTAAACAGGGAGTGCTATACAGCATTGTCCTATACACTTTTTCTAAATTCTAATCCGTTTTCGAGCATCACGCTCTGCAAAGCTCCGCTGGTGTCTGTCTGTCTGTTACCTCTTCACGCTTAAACCGCTGAACCGATTTAGATGAAATTTGGTGTAGAGATAGTTTGAGTCACGGGAAAGGATTAACATATAGGCTACTTTTCCCGGAATAACGCGAAGTGTTTGATAAGTGTTTTTTTCCAAAATTTTCACATTTCTGGAACATGTAATTTGAAAATGGGTAGGAATTCGAAAAAAATCTGTAAGATAAAAGTTGTAGAAAATTGTATTAGCTTTCATTACGTAGAAGATATTTTTTCTCTATGAAGCACCGTTTTAAAGATATTAGCGAAAAATTCAAAAATGGGAACTTTTATCCCCCCCACTCCCGCTCACCTCCTAGACGCGGGGACTTTTAGTATGTTTACTCCCTTAGCACCCTGAACTACTTTCTGAAGAAATCGCTTAGGGCCCAGCTCACGCACTCTACAACTCAAACTCAAAGTTTGAGTTTAGGGCCCAGCTCACGCACTCTACAACTCCGTTTAGGTCATTCGTTGAGTGGACTATTCCTAGGGTGGTAAAGCAATTACGAGGTCTATACAAAATGGACACTGAGTTTTGCGATCCCGATGTCTTCTGTCCTGTTCTTTTTTACACAACCTTAGTAATGTCTTTTTCCCGACGTGGCCAGGCTCTGGAAGGCAACCAGCCGGTGGTGACGTACGAGGTAGTGGTGAGCATGCAGAGCGTGGTGTCGCGCGTGCCGCTGGAGCTGTGCGAGCCCGCCTGGGACGTGCTGCTGGCCATCCTGCGGGCCGTGCTGCTGCAGGACAGTAAGCAAACTCACATCTAACGTCCGAGGTGCTGGTGAGGTGCAGAGCGTGGTGTCGCGCGTGCCGCTGGAGCTGTGCGAGCCCGCCTGGGACGTGCTGCTGGCCATCCTGCGGGCCGTGCTGCTGCAGGACAGTAAGCAAACTCACATCTAACGTCCGAGGTGCTGGTGAAGTGCAGAGCGTGGTGTCGCGCGTGCCGCTGGAGCTGTGCGAGCCCGCCTGGGACGTGCTGCTGGCCATCCTGCGGGCCGTGCTGCTGCAGGACAGTAAGCAAACTCACATCTAACGTCCGAGGTGCTGGTGAGGTGCAGAGCGTGGTGTCGCGCGTGCCGCTGGAGCTGTGCGAGCCCGCCTGGGACGTGCTGCTGGCCATCCTGCGGGCCGTGCTGCTGCAGGACAGTAAGCAAACTCACATCTAACGTCCGAGGTGCTGGTGAGGTGCAGAGCGTGGTGTCGCGCGTGCCGCTGGAGCTGTGCGAGCCCGCCTGGGACGTGCTGCTGGCCATCCTGCGGGCCGTGCTGCTGCAGGGCAGTAAGCAAACTCACATCTAGTGGCGTGCATTGATTTTCAGAATAGGTTGGCAGGCACTAGGCCGGGTCTAGTCTAACTAGGCACACGCGGTCACTAATCAGAAACATAAAACGAAAAGTATACATTTACGAAAAAAAAAATTGACAGCCGCCATCTTGGATTTTCATTTTGAATTTGTTTTCGGTTCCAGCAACCATGAAAACGACACCCATAACGAAAAATTTGAAAATGTTCGCAGCAGCCATCTTGGATTTTCATTTTTACATCACTATCGGCGACCTTGTAGCGGTATCTACAACGTCACGTGAGAACAACGCGTCATACTGACGTCACGCAAAATCCTGCATTTCGCAAGCAGAGTTTACCGCGCAACTAGCATAGATACAACGGCCCGACATGAAACATCGGCAGTTGCCCGCCAGACATAACATCCGTCTGGTCGGAGAATCCTCCCTTATAGAGAATGAGTGAACTTTACACCCTGTTCCTCATACCTCTATAACCTCACTCACTACCCATCCCTTTCTGTCTTCACACGGCCAAATTACGGACGAATTACAAATTACGATTTTAACATTCATACTCGGTTGGTTATGAGTAGGCATGCCTACTTTAGGGTGATAAATTGCGAAGGTCGAACGTCATGGTATTTTTACGCGTGAGAGGTACGTATTTTTAATTTCGTCGTATTAACTTAAACGAGTAAAGACCAAAGACAATGTGTGAATAGTACGGGAGCCGAGTAGGCCGTCTGGCGACTGCTTACTGCCGCGCGTGTTTGTATGAAGATTTTGTCAGTGAGTTTCTTAACTGTGGGGCACACACTAAAATGTAATTGACAGGCTTATGGTGATTTATCGAGGTAGACACTGCTTATATGCCTTTATGCAATGCACGCCACCGCTTACATCTAACGTTCGAGATGCCAATAATTTTTACAAGAGTACCTACCATAGAGTTTCTTTCCGGCTCCGTTGGAACTTGAAACCGTGTTGGAACCGTGCACCTGGCTTTTGACGTTTCATAAGTGTTTATGGGAAATAAAATATTTTTCTTTCAACTACGCAGTAATGTTATCATTAATCACTACAAAACCGATCACAAAGGACGTATTTTTTGCTTAGAACCAAAACAGTGCGAAAATGTTATATGAAATCTCATCGTTGCACAGTTTTTCATTAATGCACTGTTTTTATTTTTTATTAGATATAAATTTACCACAGAGGTAAATGTCTCCCATTAAGTTTAATACAAAATGTATGCATTAGATCAAAAAGATACTGGCTGAAAATAGAAATCGGCTAAATAAAACCGACTTGGTGAAAAAAAAAACAAATGGCGCGCGTTTTGTACCATTGTACAACTTTGATACTTCATGTTTAACAAGAAAGTTTAAAAAAAAATGGAAATAGACAGCGATATCGATATAAATTCAACTCCGGAAAGTATAAAAACAGCTGCAAATGAAATTATTAATAACCTTTTGCCGCAAAAGTCGCGGAATAAATATTTAAAAGCTTATTTTCATTAACTTGAGTTTTTATTTTGTGTAGGTATATTTTACCACGGTAGGTAGATTGGTAGTTGAAAGAAAAGTAGATTACGCACCTTGCTAAAGTGAGTAATTAATGCACGAGTGTTAATTTAGTGCCCTCGCGTGCGCTCGGGCCCCAACATAACACTCGTGCATTAAGAACTCACTTTGCGCTCGATGCAACAATCTACTATTGAATTTTTATATCAAATTACCTGGGGACGTAAAACTGCGGTTTTTTTATAATTTTATATCTGCGGACGTTTAAGTGTACTCTACAAGGTCATGTATGGTTGTCAGAGAACTACGACCCGCCGAACGAGTTGATCCACAGCCGCGTGCACGCGATCATCACGTGCATCGAGCAGCTGCACGACGCGGGCCAGTACTACGGCGATGTGGACGCGCTGCTGGACCTCGTTGACTGCTGCGGGCACGACCGACCGGTGAGGAACGATTTTTATTCTGTGCCAAAATAGTCCAAGAGCTAGTGAACCCTGGGAGTAACGGTCTCCCTGTAATGTTAGAAATTTGTATATTGACGATTTATGGCATGCTAAGAGCAATAGCCATGACCTGGCAGGCGTCAGCCCTGCACGTCATCAGCCCCTTTATTTTTCGAACTGTTAAGTAAATGGGGTTTCAAAACTTGTTTCTGTAAGTTTGAAAATTTAATAAAGTTTATTTATTGTACATTTTAAAAAATAATTGCCAGGCGATTACAATAAGCAGAAGTATACGACAGATCAATTAGAAAACGCACAGTTGATGAGGTAAAATAAACTTTGTCCTGTATACTTGAAATTTTTATATGTTTTCAAATAAACGTCTTAGAGTAAGTATGTACAATGCCAGGCGGTTTTGAACAGCATAAGACCTTGACAGGCGAGGGGACAGCTGCTAAGGGCGTGCGAGTGAGAGGTGTTGCGTGAATGCCTTTAGTGCGAGTGAGACCGTTTATCTAATACGAAGGGACGTATACCTCCTCTCGAGCAACAATGTACAGAGAAGAATTTCGTCAGTTGTGCCAACGATTTTGATATTATAACATTTCTTATGTTAAGTGATTTCGAATTTTTAAAAAATCAAACTTTATATTGTTATCAATTGTGCAGTGATATTGTGTATTGGTGTACTTTATATTAACGTTTCAGACAAAATTGGGACCTTCTATATGCCAAAGCTTACCTGGATTTCATGCATTAACCGGTTGCGATTTCAATCCATATTTTCAAGAAGAGGTAAAAAGAAACCATTCCAAATATTGCAGAAATCGAGTGTAAATCAGAAAGCATTCAAAGAATTAGGAAACGCAGAAATAGTGCAGAAGAAAGAAAAAAATTTCCCGATACTAGAGAAATTTGTATGCCAAATGTATGGTTCGAAATCTTCAAAATTAAATAATGCACGATATGAAAAGTTCCTTGCTACGTACAACACAACTAATCCTAAAGTGTTTATGAAAAAAGTAGTAAGCTATGATTCATCGAATTTACCACCCTGCCAACGTGAACTACATCAACAATTGTTGAGAACTGCCTACATCACAAATATATGGCGAAATTGTCATTTAAAAGAACCAACAATTCTTACACCTGAAAATAACGGTTGGAACTTAATTGATAATCGTTACGATTTTAATTGGTTTGAGGGGAATACGGTTCCATCTTCTATATACGACATACTTTTACAAGGACCTGCTGATACTGCCACAGCACAATCGACTGAAACTGAGGAATGCATTTCAGGTAACATACAACTATTTTATTCTGTATCATTTAATATGCAGTCCTATGTATTGAGCTTGATATTTAATTCTCAACAACCTTATTGATTCATTAAAATATTTTTTTTTTACTATTTTCAGATGAGGAAAACATTGTTGCAGAATCATATGATGATGAAAACAGTGATAGCGAAATTTCGGATGATGCTGAAGAAAATGAGTGTTAAAAATAATGTACATTGCATAAAACCCAATAAAATACATTACATTTACTGTATGCGTTCATGTAACATTTCTTATTTGCACGCCCTTAGCAGCTGTCCCCTCGCCTGACAAGGTCTTATGCTGTTCAAAACCGCCTGGCATTGTACATACTTACTCTAAGACGTTTATTTGAAAACATATAAAAATTTCAAGTATACAGGACAAAGTTTATTTTACCTCATCAACTGTGCGTTTTCTAATTGATCTGTCGTATACTTCTGCTTATTGTAATCGCCTGGCAATTTTTTTTTAAAATGTACAATAAATAAACTTTTACTCTATTAAATTTTCAAACTTACAGAAACAAGTTTTGAAACCCCATTTACTTAACAGTTCGAATAATAAAGGGGCTGATGACGTGCAGGGCTGACGCCTGCCAGGTCCATGGCTATTGCTCTTAGCATGCCATAAATCGTCAATATACAAATTTCTAACCTTACAGGGAGACCGATACTCCCAGGGTTCACTAGCTCTCCAGCTAAAAGTATCTCATGAAAAATTTTACATATTTAGATCTGAAAACGTACCTCTGTGGATGCCATGCTTTCATTTCATTATTTAAGTACATAAACTCGAAATTCTAATTTTATATATGTAATTTTAAAAATGTTGTTAATGAAAAAAAAAATATTAATATTATTTTCACAAAAAAATGAAAAGAATGGAAAAAAAATTTGAGAAAAGTCTTGCGATATAAAGTTGTATATAATGTATACAGGGTTATTGGTAAAACATTAACAACCTCTTAAGAGGTCATTGTACTCATCATTATGAACAACTTTTACTATGGGACCAAACCTAAAATCACGAAAAAAAATCAGCTGTTCCCTACATTTATGTTCGTATAATTCGGTATGTAAAGTAAAAATTAACCTACGCTAATTCCAAAACCATTTGGAGATTTGAGAGTCTTAAGCCTTATTTTTCTATTTTTAGCTCTCTATATCACAAGATTGTGTTTATTTTCACAATAATACTTGTAACCATTTGACCTCTAAATGACGTCATAACGTAGTCTGAACAGAATACTTCCTTCGTGTTTTTCAAGATAAATTAAAAAAAACACTGTTGATAGTCTGTCATACACTCTTAACGTCAGTGTCAATGCTAGTTGATCCGCAGCACGTATAATGGACAGAAATTAAATTTGCTAAAGATCGTAGGAAAAGTAACTCAAACAATAAGTTCACGATCACAGCATGAGCATTCACATTTCACAACAAAATAAAAAATCGTATCTTTCAAGTGTCAACTGTTGACAATGTCAAGTTTGAAGTTATCTATTATTATATTGTTTTTTGTATGTACTGAAAACGTGGCAAAGACTTATAGCTATTCAGACTACGAAATGACGTCATCACGAATAATACTTTAAAAAATAATTTTAAAAAAACTGTTGCTTGGAAAAACAAAAGCTTAAAATTAGTGGCTTAAAATTAAATGTTTTACGAAATAAAAATATAAAAAAAATGCCTGAAAAATACTTTACATACCGAATTCGTCAAAACGTAGGGAACAGTTATTATTTTTTTTTTGTGTTTTCCGGTTTGGTCCCATAGTAAAAGTTGTTCATAATGATGAGTACAATGACCTCTTAAGAGGTTGTTAATGTTTTACCAATCACCCCTGTATCTGTGTTGGTCACCCGTCGCCTCCCCTTGCGCAGGAGGCGTCGGCCATGCGCCTGGTGTCGGCGCGTGCGGCGGCGCTGTCGCGCGCGGGCGGCGCGGGCGCGGGCGCGGGCGCGGGCGCGGGCGC
This sequence comes from Luperina nickerlii, assembly GCA_963855955.1. Lineage (NCBI taxonomy): Eukaryota > Metazoa > Arthropoda > Insecta > Lepidoptera > Noctuidae > Luperina > Luperina nickerlii. Next base: position 690,722 of record OY979665.1, read on the forward strand.
GGGCGCGGGCGCGGCGCTGGCGCTGGCCGAGCGCTACGTGCGCAGCGAGCCGCGCCGCGCCGTGCGCCTGCACACGCTGCAGGCCCTCGCCAGCTTCATCAAGCAGAACAGGTCAGGCGACATATTGCGAGCGCGCCCACGGATACCGTGGAGACGTAACGAACGTTTTGTTGTTAACTTTTTACCTCTATTTTGCATCGTTTTCGACCCCGTTGAGTTGCCAAAATGGGTTGAATTGGAGATATATTTTTTTTAATTATATTCCATCTTTCAACAGGAGTTTGTTAATTGTGAGAAATCTGCTCTGCTTTGCCAGATACCTATACGGCGAGGAGTTAATCGAGCTGGTGGGCCTCCCGGTGCTGAGCTCGTGCGCGCTGGACGCCGAGTGCGCGCTGCGGGCCGCGGCCGCGCGCGCGCTCACGGAGCTGGCGCGCTCGTGCAGCTCGGACGCCTGCACCGACCTCATCGACCTGCTGGAGAAGGTGAGTGCCCGTCCAGCACGCGTAGCATGACCGCCGTACAAACGCGTTTTGTCAACGGAAGAATAGACAAAAATGACAAACTGTAAAAATATTTGTACGCATTCTACGCGTCTAAGCACGGCAATGTTATCTTTATAATCCGTAAAATTTATTTTTAGTTTTTATTAGTTTTTTTTTTATAATTTATAGATATTATAAGTAAACATGCAATCTTAACTTTTTGTTGACACGGCAAATTTTACTGTATGACAAAGTAAACGCGACCTTATTAAAATGTAACGTTGCAAAAATCATAATAGAATATGGTTGCAAAAATGTCAAAGACAAAGTCAAAGCATTTATTTCAAATAAGTGGACACATAAAAGGCACTTTTGAACGTCAAAAATTACAGCGAAATAGAATTGATTCACTCGTAGTCGCCGTCGTCGTAGTGTCTTACGATGATACAAAGAAGTAGCATACTGTTTTGCTCAATTTTAATATAAACATCATTAAAGTAGATAAATTATTTACTATTTGTAGGAATATTTGATACCTAATACTTATGCATAAGCACTTGAATGAGATACCTGAGATACAGGTTTATTCCTAGTTCAGGTAGAATCCAATTATTTTTTACCTACCACTAGTTTAAGGCCCTATTTTGTAAATATTTATGTAAATCAATTATTTCAATAAACAATTTCAATTTAAAAAAAAACACTGGCACTCCGGTAGTGCCGACAGAAGTGAAAACTTGAACAATTACGAGTGTATTTTGTGAATCGTCTTATAAACAAAACACGCGTGTTAAGGTGTGTTCCTTATTTTATAGGGTTTTTTGCAAATCAGGTATGATGACCAAAGTGACTGGTTTATTCTTCTCGTGAAAGGAATTTATTCAGATTTGCTCGTCGTCAGTTATACAACGTGTAACGGAAAGGGTATATACATACCAAAGGCACGGCTTCTTTGGATGATATCAAACGATATTGGAAGGGGTTTTTAATCCTATATCTACATGTTCAGAACTTATGAGAATTTTTAATACATTGATACCAGAAACCGAACTTTTCAAATTGAAATAAACACATCACTAGCACTAAATCAGCTGATCGGTGTCAGTGAACCATTTGTGAGTAAAAATAAACCTCTTACTCCTGGTATTTCTGAATAAAATGAATAAAAGGTTCCGCATGTTTATTTTTTGTTTACAAAATATACTGACTTTTCCTAAACTTTGATTTTGGTCTAGGTATTAAAATTTTACGAAATAATATTTAGGTAGGTACCTGTTTGCACTGTCACGTATTATTTACACACTTGTTGGTTTTTTATGTAGTTGTCCTTTTGTAGAAGATTACTTTGTAAATAATTATTATCTACATAGTAAATAGTAATCTTTCACCCACCCCACCTTACCATCGTACCTACAACACAATAAATACCTACTTAATTAAAAAACAATATTCCTGTATTGAATTTCCCAACGTTATTCCTATCCTTTTATTTTGGTGGCCATAAGGATAAACGATGTTTTGCTTTAAATTGATTTTTTAATCGATTCACAGAACGAATCCCGTGCTCTTGAATCGATCTACGAAAAATTCAACAAAAATCGTAATCAAAAAAATTTTAAACAACATTTAACACACCTTTATTTTGTGACATATTTACAGTTGCCAGTCAGGTAGGTACGTCTAAACTTTTAATCAATAATATTAATAATTGATAACCTTTCCAGCGTAATTAAATGACTTTCATTCAGATGGTACAGATGTAGTCGGTTAAAATCAAATGTTTCAATCTTCGCTTAGTGCTAACTTAAATAATGCGGACAAGCTAAAAAGTGTCGGCATAATTATGTATGTAATTGATCTTGTTTGAAATAAATAAACCTACCTATTCGCTGTTTATGATTGTCAGCATAATACTTTGGGCAAACATGAACTTGAACTATTATGAGCCCTTATCATAATAATTTTTACACATACGATCCAGGAGATTCGATTCACCTTACTATTGAATCGATTTGCTTGAAGATCGCATTAAATCGAATTGTTTCGAAAAATCGTCAGCTCGTACCATTGAATTGATCATAAAAAATCGAATCCTTACGTGTATCCTACCAAGAATTAATTGCTTAAATAAACATTATTATTTGCCATTAAAACTTAGAATAGAAAAAGGATTTAGAACAAGAATTTTTGTCCAACTGAACCCAAAACATCATTTCAATTCACCTCTTCGGTATTGATGCTTCTCCTAGTACAAAATAAAATCACAGTTCGGTTGCACGGTTCCGTTCATAATTTTAAAAATAAGGTTTTTTTTTTTTTAATAATTATGTCGAAAACTATTAACAACAAGTTAATACTATTTTTTTATTACAAAATAATAGCACGCCCGCATAATTTTTGTCTGTAGGACTAACCGAAAGAATTATCGGAAGTTCACGGTCTGTCGGTGCTTTATCAATAGTACATGGGTTTTATTGGTTTGAGCACGTTTAGTCTTTAGTATAATTCAAACGAAGTCAATAAAAAATGTCGCAAAACTGCATCTAACTGTGGAAAGAAATTAATAAAAGTACTAGGACCGCATGAGTTAGGAATTGTTATTGCCGAATTGAAAATCTTTTGCTCACAGAACCCTGATTACGTCGTTACACACACAATGTAAGCATCTTAGTGTGTGTAAACCTAATGGGTTAGTAGGGTACGTGCACCAATTGCCGTCCTGTAGTTTCAATTACTCCTGGTAAATACAACTTCTAAAGAGATAACGCGGCCCCATAAATTATGATTTTTAATGGATTGAAATTACTTAATAATTGTCCGGAGTTGCGGGAATTTCCGAGGTTGCGGGAATGTTGTTTTTAGTCAGTAAGAGTCTAAGGGGAGGCCCACACTGCACCACCGTGTCACGCAGCGGGGTTCGTGGAACGGAGCAAAATTCCACGCGCGGAAGCACGTTTTTATTGAATTTGGTAAAAAATCACGGGGGCACGTTCAGCGTCCCACTGCGTGATGTGGTGAAAAAAAAATGAATGATTTTTCAATTTTGAATTTGAATTAGGTACGTAACTCTGGTGTGTTAGATTTACTTGAAAGTTTAACGGAGTTTAGTTGAAATTATTATTAAGATGTAAAATAATCTTGAATCCTTGAACAATATTTTTTAATAGTACTGGACACTAATTGGGACAGCCACCCTATACTCGTAGGTATCTAAATTTAACGAAATAATATTTACGTACCAGGATAGCAGGGAATAGGAGATATATTTTGCATTGTTATTGTTTTGCTCGCCAGTCGACGTCTGTTCCGTGTCTAGTGCACTCGTTTCTAGTCCCTGTGACACGCGCATCAGTTCAGTACGGCTACACCTAATTGACTTTTTTTTTGTGTTTGAAAATGTCGATAAGTAATAGCGAATATTACGAAATGATGTTGTGTGTCGGAGCAGAACATGGTAATTTGCGAGCTGCCCGAGAACTGTACCGTCACCGTTTTATTGAGGGTAGACCAGATGCTGACCGTCGACAGCTGCCTTCGTCGGCATGTTTTAGCCGGATGGTACATCGTCTGTACCAAACTGGGTCATTCCACGCACCTGCTTCAGAGGGTCGCCCGAGTACTACCGATCCAGAATTTGAAGAAGCTGTTCTGGAACATTTTGAACTCAATCCACGCACTAGCACACGTCGAGCTGCATTAGCGCTGGGTGCCTCTAACCACATGCAGGTATGGCGAGTGCTAAGCAATGACGGTCAGCACCCATACCACTTCCGTCGTACCCAGGAGCTGATACCGGCAGATTTTTTGCCTCGCGTGGCCTTCTGCGAGTGGTACAGAAACCAGTCAGAAGCTTCGCCAGATTTTGGTTCAAAAATACTATGGACCGATGAGGCATCCTTCACGAGAGCGGGAATAAGCAACATCCACAACGAACATGTTTGGTCTCACACGAACCCGCATGCTTCGACAGAGTCGTCATTTCAACACCAATGGCGACTGAACGTGTGGGCAGGTATAATTGGAGACGTTGTCGTAGGACCAGTTTTCTTGCCGCAAAGCTTAAACGGCCAAAATTATTTAAGCTTCCTGAGGAATGAATTAGACGATGTCCTCACAGTGCTACCAGTGTTAAGCTATGTCAATCTCGTGATGAGGAATAATTTAATTTTCCAACATGACGGTGCACCGGCACATTTTGCTCGAGATGTTCGCCATTATTTAGATGCGCGCTTTTCTCAGTGGGTTGGGCGTGGTAGCACAAGCGTGGCTTGGCCTCCGCGATCCCCAGACCTAACCCCGTTAGACTTTTTTTTGTGGGGGTACATTAAAAATGCAGTGTACGCAGTGCAGTGTGATACAGTGGACCAAATGAAAGTACGAATTGAGGCCGCTTTCAGGACAATCACACCAGACATGCTACGCAATGTTCAGGAGTCTATGAACAAGCGAGCGGCCTTGTGCATACAGTACCAAGGCCACCACATCGAACCCCACCTTTAAAAATGTAAGTCAATTTACTAAATTAAGCAAAACTTTAAGATTTTACTGTTTTCTCGGTAATAAGTAATAATAAGAGATGAAACTAGTTAACCTACCTAAACTTTGTTTCGATATTTTACGTATGTTTTGTTATCTCGGTTTTTACGTGCAATTTATGGCTTAATATTAATATTAACGAGTAAACTGAAAATCAATAATTACACATTAATTTTTACATCACGGTAAAGTAGGTATTGTATTGCGCGCGCGCACATGCCGCCTATGCTTTGGCGGTACGGCGCGCCGCACCGCCAAAGCGGTAGGCGGCATGTTTGATCTCGTCAGTTCGCGCCGACAAAGACGCCGCGTTTGGTAGGCTAGTACAGTACTAGGCGCGCAGAATTACCGAAGAGATTTATCGTGATATTGGCAAGTAAAGTGATTGACCTACGTAGTGCGGTGACATGTTTGTTATGATTTGAATTTCAGAAACCCAAGATACCAAAAATTTGGTATCAATTCTTAGAGTATTTTATTTTGAGTTGAAACTAAGTATAGTGACTCTATACCAGCTTTTATCTTTAGTGCTTAAGGATAGCTATAGGGTTTCTGTTACACGTTGTATATCCGTGGTTCAGCGCCATCTCGTCGTTGTTGGATGAACTACGTAGTTAGTACGCGAGGCCTACGTAGTTAGTACGCTAGGCCCTCGTAGTTCTTCCCGATGTGCATAGATGGCGCTGTCCTCAACAACGCGCTCGTCGTTGTTGGATGAACTACGTAGTTAGTACGCGAGGCCCTCGTAGTTCTTCCCGATGTGCATAGATGGCGCTGTCTTACGTTTTACGTCTTACGAATTTTTGATCAGGGTCACGTGACCTGACGCGAATTTAGAAGTTTTTACCCATTCCAAAAAAAGTACACAGCGCCGCTAAAGAAGTTTTCACTTCAAAAAAATAAATAAATTTGTCATTTTGTCTACTCTTCCATCGACAAAACGTGGTCATGCTACGCGTGCAGATAAAATACGTAAGAAGAACCTCAAACTGAAGCGTCCTTGGCGGCACACAATACCACGGTTATGCCGGCGACCCAACAAGACCGCAATGAAGAGTTTCAGTTGAACACCATCAAGTGAAACATTGCATGACCTGCAAGTAACAGTGAAATAAATTACTATTATTTTTATCAGAACCTGTACAATAACTTACATTATATGTGATTTCGCTTTTATTTACGTTTAGATATGTATTACGTCAAAACTGTTCGATACTTATCTGGCACTCGTCCCTAAAGGTTTATTAGAAAACCAGCGTCAGACAGTATATCTGGCAAAAACTGGAATTTGTTAATCAAACTGTTTTTCTGGGAATCACGCTAGACGACAATTTACAATGGGGACCTCTCATAACATCTCTTGCGCGGCTTAGCTCGGCCCCTTATGCTGTTAGAAAGATAAGACAGTTAACTGTACCTCTACCATGAGTTGCTATCGAAAACACTCATTATTGTACTACAGTCGATAGCGAATAAACGCGCTGCGAGTAGTTTTCGACTAAACTCGTACCATGAGTCACATAGACGTTTACTGTACTCGCTAGCGTTTACTCGATAGTATGTGTAGTTTTCGTTACGTTACGGAGTGACTTGCCTAACTTCACACCGAATGGGGCTGTCTCTTTCTAACTATGCCAAAAAGACTGAGTAAGAAAGATATTGGGCAAAAAACAAGTATCCAATCTTTCAAATTAAAAATACAGCAGTAACCCTCCTAATTTAAAACGTCGTCGTAAAACAAGAGTCATTATGTAAAATGAGATTCTTGAATTTGTGTAGGTTATTTTGCTCGGGTCAATGTCAACACTTCATAGTTCGTGTTTGTTTACTTTACTTGTTTGGTGCGTCTCGGTTTGTTTGGAGGCTGAGCTTTAGTTGCAACTTCTTATTGGTTTTAATTTTTCTTAGTGAAAAATGCGAACCAGTGCTACGCAATTTCAGTTACTCGTCGAGTATATGGAAAGGTATGTAATAGCGATTTTAATAACATTAATTTGGCAGGTATACCTTTTATGATGAAATATTTTGTTTCAAGTGGATTACTTACTTTTTCTTACTTTTGATTCCAGCGACACTCTTTGTGTGGATTTTAAATCTGTATATTGACCAAGCAAATCACACAAATCCTGAAAAGATTCCTTATTGAGCCTATATTCTTTAATCAAATTATTTTCACTTATGTTTCTAAGTGGATTATTTAATATACTCCTCATATCGGCTTGAAATTTTCCTTGTTCTCATTTTTCATCTTCATATGCAGCCTTCGCTAACATATCCCACGCAAAATAATACCTTGACGACATTTTTTTAGCTAAGAATCGAAATATTACACAATAAAAGGGTTTCACGCTGAACTTTGGTAGTGAAAAAGTTAACTACAGTCGATACAGTATTATTCGATGACATCTGTCAAATTTGTAACTCATGGTACCGATTTTCTACGGCAACAGCTACAAAACGTTAGTCGCTAGCGTATAGATTTCGATAGGTGATTTACCGTTCGACTCATACTAGCGTTCTACAGTTTTATAAGTGACCGCCAGAGGCGCTGTACAATTCTCCATAGAAACTTGTTTACGCCCTCGCTAGCGAGTACGGTTACGTAAAGTTATGCCAACTCATGGTAAGGGTACTGATGTAGAACCGGCGCGTTTAGTCTATTTCAGCTACTTTCACAGCGTTATGTCGTACGGCATTTTACTATGGGGTCGAGCTGCTGACATTGAATCCATCTTTATTTTGCAAAAAAGAGCTGTCAGAGCCATTTATAATCTACGTCGTCGCCGCGAATCTCTCTGGGAACCTTTTAAAAGGATTAATATTATGACGATACCTTGCCAATTCATTTATGAAAATATTATGTATGTAAGACAAAAACCTACATCTTTTTAATAAAATAAGCGATAGACATAATTTTAATACTAGAAATAAAGATAAAATACATCAACCATTTTTCAGATTAGCCAAGGTACAAACATCTTTTATGGGGGTACTGTGTTAAATGTTACAATAAAATACCTTGTGATATGCTTGCCTTGCTTGCCTTGTGCAATTAAATGAAAGAAAATTTAAAACTCACATTAAACGTAAACTTTGTAAACAAGCATACTATAAATTAGAAGATTATATCCAAGATAAGAATGCTTGGAAACATGCTGGTCCTGCTCCATAGGACAATCTAGAGTCTAGACAAAATTAAACGGGTTGCTAATTTAATTGTAATTTTTTTTATTTAAATTGATTTACATTCTGTATTGACACTCTGACTTATTAATTGTAATTTTTATTTTACTTAAATGAAAATCGTTTACTTTTACTATGTTTGTAAATATGTGAGCACCATGTATCTATCAGATAATAGAATTGATTCTAGTCGCCCATTCCAAAAGGTAGTTTTCGTATGGAGAAGAACAGCCAAGAAACTCCACCGTTAGTTACTCTTTTAAAATGTTTTACAATATTTTGTATACATTAATTATTATTATAATAATATGTGAAGACGATGCACCTAAAATAAAATTACTATACCACAATAGGTAAAAGAATTAAAAATGAAACCATGATATATAAATTAATTTGTTGTAATTTCTGACGTTCAAAAGTGCCTTGTCTGTGCCTATTTGAAATAAATGCTTTGGCTTTGGCATTCACGATGGACCTTTTTTGGCGCAACCGTAAAGCTGAGACTGCGGTCGGTAAAACATTTGACGCTTTTGTTTCACGAACTGCTGCCAAACAAACGTAATCGCAGATTCTGAACCGCCCCTTCGAGATGTACGTGACGGACGTGGCCATCCCGGCCGACGCCGACGTGGCGGACCTGGCGGCGGCGGCGGCGGGGCTGCTGGCGCTGCTGCACGCGTGGCTGCTGCGCGCGCCCGCCGCGCCCGCCGCGCGCGCCTGGCTGGTGCTGCTGGACCACCTGGCGCTGCACTACCGGCGCCGCGCGCTCTTCGTGCACCACCCCGACATCCGGATCAAGGTGCGCGAGCATTCACTCATCTTTTATGTCGGTTGACTAATATTAATTATTCGATTCGTAAAGCATGACGAAATGGCTCCTCGCTCGTCGCATATTTAACCGGTTGTCCCGGCCACGCCGCGACTCCACCTGAGAGTGTTCTAACTTAGGTTCCCCTATTCCCACTTCACTTTGTTTATTCAGTAAGTTCGTGTGCCCCTCAGATATTTGAGATGCTGTTCGGTCTCCGCGCGAACCAGTTCAACTGCGTGGGCTTCTGCTACGACAGCGCAGGCGCACCGCTTCACGGCGCGGCCTGCGTGCGCGTGCGGCCCGTGTGCTCGCCCTTCCTCATGGCCGAGCCGCCCGCGCAGCGCGGCCACCCGCACGCGCCGCAGCCCAAGGATCTGCCGCAGGTACTATTCTAGACTTCTGCTGCGACAGCGCAGGCCCAGCGCTGCACGGGCCGATTCCATTTCGATTTGATACGTATGCTACGACCTTTAAGCAGTTAAGATCGCTTACTGTACATGAACTTTGACACCAGTTATTTCAAAATTTTACTATGACATTAAACGTTCAAATTACGGGGAAGACATCTTTATTTAATCAGCTTCGTATCGTATTTAACTTACAGGAACGAACCATCGACATGTGGTGTGACAAGTTACGATCCATATCCAGATACTTAATTAACTGTACGTCGCAGGGCGCCTGCTTGCTGCCCGTGGGCCGCGCGGCGCGCCTGCTGGCGGCGGCGCTGACGCGCGAGCGCGACTGGGCCGTGCTGGGCCGCGTGCTGCGCGCGCTGCCGCTGCTGCTGCAGGCGCGCGCGCTGGCGCTGGGCCGGCGCGCGCAGGACCTCGACATGCTGGCGTCCACGCTCTGCTCCATGGTAACTAGCGCCCCCTGGGCACACGTGGGACGTTAGGGGCCGCGCTGGCCGTGCTGGGCCGCGTGCTGCGCGCGCTGCCGCTGCTGCTGCAGGCGCGCGCGCTGGCGCTGGGCCGGCGCGCGCAGGACCTCGACATGCTGGCGTCCACGCTCTGCTCCATGGTAACTAGCGCCCCCTGGGCACACGTGGGACGTTAGGGGCCGCGCTGGCCGTGCTGGGCCGCGTGCTGCGCGCGCTGCCGCTGCTGCTGCAGGCGCGCGCGCTGGCGCTGGGCCGGCGCGCGCAGGACCTCGACATGCTGGCGTCCACGCTCTGCTCCATGGTAACTAGCGCCCCCTGGGCACACGTGGGACGTTAGGGGCCGCGCTGGCCGTGCTGGGCCGCGTGCTGCGCGCGCTGCCGCTGCTGCTGCAGGCGCGCGCGCTGGCGCTGGGCCGGCGCGCGCAGGACCTCGACATGCTGGCGTCCACGCTCTGCTCCATGGTAACTAGCGCCCCCTGGGCACACGTGGGACGTTAGGGGCCGCGCTGGCCGTGCTGGGCCGCGTGCTGCGCGCGCTGCCGCTGCTGCTGCAGGCGCGCGCGCTGGCGCTGGGCCGGCGCGCGCAGGACCTCGACATGCTGGCGTCCACGCTCTGCTCCATGGTAACTAGCGCCCCCTGGGCACACGTGGGACGTTAGGGGCCGCGCTGGCCGTGCTGGGCCGCGTGCTGCGCGCGCTGCCGCTGCTGCTGCAGGCGCGCGCGCTGGCGCTGGGCCGGCGCGCGCAGGACCTCGACATGCTGGCGTCCACGCTCTGCTCCATGGTAACTAGCGCCCCCTGGGCACACGTGGGACGTTAGGGGCCGCGCTGGCCGTGCTGGGCCGCGTGCTGCGCGCGCTGCCGCTGCTGCTGCAGGCGCGCGCGCTGGCGCTGGGCCGGCGCGCGCAGGACCTCGACATGCTGGCGTCCACGCTCTGCTCCATGGTAACTAGCGCCCCCTGGGCACACGTGGGACGTTAGGGGCCGCGCTGGCCGTGCTGGGCCGCGTGCTGCGCGCGCTGCCGCTGCTGCTGCAGGCGCGCGCGCTGGCGCTGGGCCGGCGCGCGCAGGACCTCGACATGCTGGCGTCCACGCTCTGCTCCATGGTAACTAGCGCCCCCTGGGCACACGTGGGACGTTAGGGGCCGCGCTGGCCGTGCTGGGCCGCGTGCTGCGCGCGCTGCCGCTGCTGCTGCAGGCGCGCGCGCTGGCGCTGGGCCGGCGCGCGCAGGACCTCGACATGCTGGCGTCCACGCTCTGCTCCATGGTAACTAGCGCCCCCTGGGCACACGTGGGACGTTAGGGGCCGCGCTGGCCGTGCTGGGCCGCGTGCTGCGCGCGCTGCCGCTGCTGCTGCAGGCGCGCGCGCTGGCGCTGGGCCGGCGCGCGCAGGACCTCGACATGCTGGCGTCCACGCTCTGCTCCATGGTAACTAGCGCCCCCTGGGCACACGTGGGACGTTAGGGGCCGCGCTGGCCGTGCTGGGCCGCGTGCTGCGCGCGCTGCCGCTGCTGCTGCAGGCGCGCGCGCTGGCGCTGGGCCGGCGCGCGCAGGACCTCGACATGCTGGCGTCCACGCTCTGCTCCATGGTAACTAGCGCCCCCTGGGCACACGTGGGACGTTAGGGGCCGCGCTGGCCGTGCTGGGCCGCGTGCTGCGCGCGCTGCCGCTGCTGCTGCAGGCGCGCGCGCTGGCGCTGGGCCGGCGCGCGCAGGACCTCGACATGCTGGCGTCCACGCTCTGCTCCATGGTAACTAGCGCCCCCTGGGCACACGTGGGACGTTAGGGGCCGCGCTGGCCGTGCTGGGCCGCGTGCTGCGCGCGCTGCCGCTGCTGCTGCAGGCGCGCGCGCTGGCGCTGGGCCGGCGCGCGCAGGACCTCGACATGCTGGCGTCCACGCTCTGCTCCATGGTAACTAGCGCCCCCTGGGCACACGTGGGACGTTAGGGGCCGCGCTGGCCGTGCTGGGCCGCGTGCTGCGCGCGCTGCCGCTGCTGCTGCAGGCGCGCGCGCTGGCGCTGGGCCGGCGCGCGCAGGACCTCGACATGCTGGCGTCCACGCTCTGCTCCATGGTAACTAGCGCCCCCTGGGCACACGTGGGACGTTAGGGGCCGCGCTGGCCGTGCTGGGCCGCGTGCTGCGCGCGCTGCCGCTGCTGCTGCAGGCGCGCGCGCTGGCGCTGGGCCGGCGCGCGCAGGACCTCGACATGCTGGCGTCCACGCTCTGCTCCATGGTAACTAGCGCCCCCTGGGCACACGTGGGACGTTAGGGGCCGCGCTGGCCGTGCTGGGCCGCGTGCTGCGCGCGCTGCCGCTGCTGCTGCAGGCGCGCGCGCTGGCGCTGGGCCGGCGCGCGCAGGACCTCGACATGCTGGCGTCCACGCTCTGCTCCATGGTAACTAGCGCCCCCTGGGCACACGTGGGACGTTAGGGGCCGCGCTGGCCGTGCTGGGCCGCGTGCTGCGCGCGCTGCCGCTGCTGCTGCAGGCGCGCGCGCTGGCGCTGGGCCGGCGCGCGCAGGACCTCGACATGCTGGCGTCCACGCTCTGCTCCATGGTAACTAGCGCCCCCTGGGCACACGTGGGACGTTAGGGGCCGCGCTGGCCGTGCTGGGCCGCGTGCTGCGCGCGCTGCCGCTGCTGCTGCAGGCGCGCGCGCTGGCGCTGGGCCGGCGCGCGCAGGACCTCGACATGCTGGCGTCCACGCTCTGCTCCATGGTAACTAGCGCCCCCTGGGCACACGTGGGACGTTAGGGGCCGTGCTGGGCCGCGTGCTGCGCGCGCTGCCGCTGCTGCTGCAGGCGCGCGCGCTGGCGCTGGGCCGGCGCGCGCAGGACCTCGACATGCTGGCGTCCACGCTCTGCTCCATGGTAACTAGCGCCCCCTGGGCACACGTGGGACGTTAGGGGCCGCGCTGGCCGTGCTGGGCCGCGTGCTGCGCGCGCTGCCGCTGCTGCTGCAGGCGCGCGCGCTGGCGCTGGGCCGGCGCGCGCAGGACCTCGACATGCTGGCGTCCACGCTCTGCTCCATGGTAACTAGCGCCCCCTGGGCACACGTGGGACGTTAGGGGCCGCGCTGGCCGTGCTGGGCCGCGTGCTGCGCGCGCTGCCGCTGCTGCTGCAGGCGCGCGCGCTGGCGCTGGGCCGGCGCGCGCAGGACCTCGACATGCTGGCGTCCACGCTCTGCTCCATGGTAACTAGCGCCCCCTGGGCACACGTGGGACGTTAGGGGCCGCGCTGGCCGTGCTGGGCCGCGTGCTGCGCGCGCTGCCGCTGCTGCTGCAGGCGCGCGCGCTGGCGCTGGGCCGGCGCGCGCAGGACCTCGACATGCTGGCGTCCACGCTCTGCTCCATGGTAACTAGCGCCCCCTGGGCACACGTGGGACGTTAGGGGCCGCGCTGGCCGTGCTGGGCCGCGTGCTGCGCGCGCTGCCGCTGCTGCTGCAGGCGCGCGCGCTGGCGCTGGGCCGGCGCGCGCAGGACCTCGACATGCTGGCGTCCACGCTCTGCTCCATGGTAACTAGCGCCCCCTGGGCACACGTGGGACGTTAGGGGCCGCGCTGGCCGTGCTGGGCCGCGTGCTGCGCGCGCTGCCGCTGCTGCTGCAGGCGCGCGCGCTGGCGCTGGGCCGGCGCGCGCAGGACCTCGACATGCTGGCGTCCACGCTCTGCTCCATGGTAACTAGCGCCCCCTGGGCACACGTGGGACGTTAGGGGCCGCGCTGGCCGTGCTGGGCCGCGTGCTGCGCGCGCTGCCGCTGCTGCTGCAGGCGCGCGCGCTGGCGCTGGGCCGGCGCGCGCAGGACCTCGACATGCTGGCGTCCACGCTCTGCTCCATGGTAACTAGCGCCCCCTGGGCACACGTGGGACGTTAGGGGCCGCGCTGGCCGTGCTGGGCCGCGTGCTGCGCGCGCTGCCGCTGCTGCTGCAGGCGCGCGCGCTGGCGCTGGGCCGGCGCGCGCAGGACCTCGACATGCTGGCGTCCACGCTCTGCTCCATGGTAACTAGCGCCCCCTGGGCACACGTGGGACGTTAGGGGCCGCGCTGGCCGTGCTGGGCCGCGTGCTGCGCGCGCTGCCGCTGCTGCTGCAGGCGCGCGCGCTGGCGCTGGGCCGGCGCGCGCAGGACCTCGACATGCTGGCGTCCACGCTCTGCTCCATGGTAACTAGCGCCCCCTGGGCACACGTGGGACGTTAGGGGCCGCGCTGGCCGTGCTGGGCCGCGTGCTGCGCGCGCTGCCGCTGCTGCTGCAGGCGCGCGCGCTGGCGCTGGGCCGGCGCGCGCAGGACCTCGACATGCTGGCGTCCACGCTCTGCTCCATGGTAACTAGCGCCCCCTGGGCACACGTGGGACGTTAGGGGCCGCGCTGGCCGTGCTGGGCCGCGTGCTGCGCGCGCTGCCGCTGCTGCTGCAGGCGCGCGCGCTGGCGCTGGGCCGGCGCGCGCAGGACCTCGACATGCTGGCGTCCACGCTCTGCTCCATGGTAACTAGCGCCCCCTGGGCACACGTGGGACGTTAGGGGCCGCGCTGGCCGTGCTGGGCCGCGTGCTGCGCGCGCTGCCGCTGCTGCTGCAGGCGCGCGCGCTGGCGCTGGGCCGGCGCGCGCAGGACCTCGACATGCTGGCGTCCACGCTCTGCTCCATGGTAACTAGCGCCCCCTGGGCACACGTGGGACGTTAGGGGCCGCGCTGGCCGTGCTGGGCCGCGTGCTGCGCGCGCTGCCGCTGCTGCTGCAGGCGCGCGCGCTGGCGCTGGGCCGGCGCGCGCAGGACCTCGACATGCTGGCGTCCACGCTCTGCTCCATGGTAACTAGCGCCCCCTGGGCACACGTGGGACGTTAGGGGCCGCGCTGGCCGTGCTGGGCCGCGTGCTGCGCGCGCTGCCGCTGCTGCTGCAGGCGCGCGCGCTGGCGCTGGGCCGGCGCGCGCAGGACCTCGACATGCTGGCGTCCACGCTCTGCTCCATGGTAACTAGCGCCCCCTGGGCACACGTGGGACGTTAGGGGCCGCGCTGGCCGTGCTGGGCCGCGTGCTGCGCGCGCTGCCGCTGCTGCTGCAGGCGCGCGCGCTGGCGCTGGGCCGGCGCGCGCAGGACCTCGACATGCTGGCGTCCACGCTCTGCTCCATGGTAACTAGCGCCCCCTGGGCACACGTGGGACGTTAGGGGCCGCGCTGGCCGTGCTGGGCCGCGTGCTGCGCGCGCTGCCGCTGCTGCTGCAGGCGCGCGCGCTGGCGCTGGGCCGGCGCGCGCAGGACCTCGACATGCTGGCGTCCACGCTCTGCTCCATGGTAACTAGCGCCCCCTGGGCACACGTGGGACGTTAGGGGCCGCGCTGGCCGTGCTGGGCCGCGTGCTGCGCGCGCTGCCGCTGCTGCTGCAGGCGCGCGCGCTGGCGCTGGGCCGGCGCGCGCAGGACCTCGACATGCTGGCGTCCACGCTCTGCTCCATGGTAACTAGCGCCCCCTGGGCACACGTGGGACGTTAGGGGCCGCGCTGGCCGTGCTGGGCCGCGTGCTGCGCGCGCTGCCGCTGCTGCTGCAGGCGCGCGCGCTGGCGCTGGGCCGGCGCGCGCAGGACCTCGACATGCTGGCGTCCACGCTCTGCTCCATGGTAACTAGCGCCCCCTGGGCACACGTGGGACGTTAGGGGCCGCGCTGGCCGTGCTGGGCCGCGTGCTGCGCGCGCTGCCGCTGCTGCTGCAGGCGCGCGCGCTGGCGCTGGGCCGGCGCGCGCAGGACCTCGACATGCTGGCGTCCACGCTCTGCTCCATGGTAACTAGCGCCCCCTGGGCACACGTGGGACGTTAGGGGCCGCGCTGGCCGTGCTGGGCCGCGTGCTGCGCGCGCTGCCGCTGCTGCTGCAGGCGCGCGCGCTGGCGCTGGGCCGGCGCGCGCAGGACCTCGACATGCTGGCGTCCACGCTCTGCTCCATGGTAACTAGCGCCCCCTGGGCACACGTGGGACGTTAGGGGCCGCGCTGGCCGTGCTGGGCCGCGTGCTGCGCGCGCTGCCGCTGCTGCTGCAGGCGCGCGCGCTGGCGCTGGGCCGGCGCGCGCAGGACCTCGACATGCTGGCGTCCACGCTCTGCTCCATGGTAACTAGCGCCCCCTGGGCACACGTGGGACGTTAGGGGCCGCGCTGGGCACACGCGCGGGACGTCCCTCTCGCTGCCACTCAGAATACGGACCTGAAAGAGAATGGAATGAATAGGTTTAAGGCAAAACTGATGGCATTCACTTAATGTGTTACAGATATCAGACCGCAGCCTCAACTTCCCCGAGTGCCTCCGAGTGGGAAACGGTCAAAAGCTATTAGTGTCCGAGTTCCACAGCACGGCGCTGCCCGGGCTGGCCGCGCTGGCTCCCTACCACAGCTACCTCGAGCCGCAGACGCAGCAGAGGATAGTGCGCTGTCTGCTCAAGTACGGCATGGGTGAGTACAACGCATTTCTCTTTCTCACTAATTGAAATATTTGATATCTACTATTAAACAACATGGGTATTATAGCCTGAATTAGGGTAGTCGTCGTCAACCTTTTACCAGGCCCGCTGAACCTGAGGATAGACATCTGTTGCCGATTTCCACACTCATTCATCACTTTTGCTACCTATAAATGTATGATGACTCCTCCACAGTGCTCCGTACGCCGCAACCTTACATCAACGCGCTGACCATCTTCACGCTGGAGATGCGCGAGACCATGGTGAAGATGCTACCGGAGGTGCTGCTGGACTTGTCCAAGATCTCTGACACCAAGGCTATCGCCAGCCCCATGCTCGAGTTCTTGTCCAGTGAGTACCACTAATCTTCTCGGTGTGATCGCCAGTATATGAATGTTGATAAGACTAATTGACGCAGCAACAGTCGTGCGCGCGGAGTTTTAGGAAAAGTTCGGCTTTATACTACATTTTCTTGGTCGCATATTTCTGTATGACACGCGTGTCCAAACTTCCATGTGCTTTCTTCACGGTACTGCATTGTGTACTGTATTTCTGATGGCTCGCGTGGGAGTCTTTGGTTTAAGACTTCGTGTCGTCGTGATGTTTCCTCTGATATCCATAACTGTGTAGCGCTGACGCGGCTGCCGAAGGTGTTCGCGTCGTTCGTGGAGGACCAGTACATGTCCGTGTTCGCCATCCTGCTGCCCTACACCAACCCGTCGCGCTACAACCACTACGTGGTGTCGCTGGCGCACCACGTGATCGCCGCCTGGTTCCTCAAGTGCCGGCTGTCCTACAGGCGGAACTTTGTGCGGTTTATTATACACGTGAGTTTCATTCGCATTTCTGTACCCTCATATTAAATCTGTCCCAACAAAGAGTGATACTTTAAAATAATACTAGCTTTCACCTGTATTTTGCTCCCGTGATCCATCTCACAGGAACCGTGCATTTTTCCGAGATTAAAAGTAGCCTCAGGTGCACAGACTTATATTGGCTAGACGACGCAAGTGCATATACTTCGCGTGTAAAAGGAAGTCCCCAGGACTTCCTTCAACGCCATTTCTATTCAGTCCGCGCTCGAACGTTCTCGATGTCAGACGTCAAACGAAAACTAAAAAATGCCAAATTGTGTACCGCACAATGTGGCATTAAGCTGTAAATACTACACAAAAAAGTGGGACGAGATAATGGAAACGTTTCCTTTCATCGTTAAGTCATTTTGTTATTAAAGTGTGTTTTTATTGCATAATCAATTATTTTATGTTCATTGTGGTTTAACAATGGAAATATGTAACTGAGTGTGTATCGGCTACTTCATAATACATTCCCGTTTTTAGTTACAAGGCTGAATTTGTAGGGATTGTCTCGCCTGTGTGACGCGCAATGAAAATTAAAATGATCGATATTTTCACTTGTCGCTCAGCTGCGTGGTACGGTCGCTATTCTCATTTTTCTGTCACATGAAGCAAATAGTGTTGTACACATAGGTTGTGAAGTTGTTCTCGATTCTAATCGATTTTGGAAACAGAGGAATGATAATGTTTGTTTGCGTTGGGTATTTTGTGAAATGTAAATTATTTTTTACTCCAATGTTTCAATTTAGTTATTTTGTTTAGAATATTATTAATTATATTTAGAGATTTCCAAGTGATCCCAAGAAAGGGCATGAAAATTGGTTCCCAACACAATATATTATAGTCGAATTTGCTCTGTTCATTTTAATGAAGGCAGCTTTACGGAAACAAAAAAGTTTCGACGGCTGACTACAAACGCAATAAGTACCTACTATTAATGCTGAAGTCAGTGGATTGACTTTAGGCTTGAATTCACTGGCATTGTTCTCTAAAACTTAAAATTCTCTAATGTTTTATAGAAATCAGTAGATGTTGTCGATGTCAGAACTCCTGTTCGTATTGTTTAGGGCGGGAGAGTCGATTTAAAAATGTTCATCTAGTCGAATCTGTTCCTGGTTTTTTGTTAGAATGTTAGGATTCCCATCACTAAATCGCTCATGTGACGTCACAGTAGGTAGAAAAATAATGGCACGCTTGATTTCTATACAGACGATGAGACTTGCGTTATCTAGTCAATATAAATCTGTGCTTAGTGTCATTCCATCATACTAACGATGCCTATGCAAAACACCTGGTCGATCCGTTGCTACCTTATGGAATAACAAACCAACACACACTTCCGCATCGATGCACATTACATAGCATAATACAAGGTCGTGTCTGTGTGCAGGCTTAGTTCTTTTAACGGCATTATGGATTTTAATGCGGTTTTCACCATCATTAAAATAATTTATTCCACAAGGTTTATAGAATGGAAAACTTTTATTTTAGTCGTTAGTTCAGACGTAATGTTAATAGGTTACACTACAAAAATCTCGATATTTTAACACGATAGCTAGTTTATAATATTAGTGTGATCGCCATCACGAAACTTTCTGATTACGAAACTATTCGGTCCCATTTCCGCCGAGCATGAACCCCCGCACGCCTGTGTCGCCAACTGTCCGCTCGCTTGCTCGCAGGGCCTGCACAACTACATCATCATGCCGTTCGAGGAGCAGCTGCAGTACAAGAGCAACCACTTCCACAGCGCCAACGAGGACTCGTCCAACAGGCAGCGCAGCTCGAGTCTGGTGAGTCATCCTTAGTACACTTGCAGCATACGTCATCAGACGCCTGAGGGGAATTGCCGTATTTTTAAGAATAATCACATTCTAGTCTGTCTTAATTAATAAAAAATACCTCTAATTTACCTACAATTTTGACATTGATTGTCGCTGAGACGAGATTGCAACTAGATTTTGAACGTTTTTATTTACCCTTTAACAAGTGGTTGTCTGTTCCTCAACAACGTTGTGGACGCGGGAGACAGTGCCACACAGCTCTCACAACGTTGTGGGCGCGGGAGGCAGCGCCACACAGCTCTCATAACGTTGTGGGCGCGGGAGGCAGCGCCACACAGCTCTCACAACGTTGTGGGCGCGGGAGGCAGCGCCACACAGCTCTCACAACGTTGTGAGCGCGGGAGGCAGCGCCACACAGCTCTCACAACGTTGTGGGCGAGGGAGGCAGCGCCACACAGCTCTCACAACGTTGTGAGCGCGGGAGGCAGCGCCACACAGCTCTCACAACGTTGTGGGCGCGGGAGACAGCGCCACACAGCTGTAACAACGTTGTGGGCGCGGGAGGCAGTGCCACACAGCTCTCACAACGTTGTGGGCGCGGGAGACAGCGCCACACAGCTCTAACAACGTTGTGGGCGCGGGAGGCAGCGCCACACAGCTCTCACAACGTTGTGGGCGCGGGAGACAGCGCCACACAGCTCTCACAACGTTGTGGGCGCGGGAGACAGCGCCACACAGCTCTAACAACGTTGTGGGCGCGGGAGGCAGCGCCACACAGCTCTCACAACGTTGTGGGCGCGGGAGACAGCGCCACACAGCTCTCACAACGTTGAACGAAACATCGTGTGGAAACCGGCATGTCCTGAAACTAAAAATTCGAAAACATGCTACATGCACTGGGCCCGCGTGATGGATCACGGCCCACTCCCTCGCACCGAGAGGAGGCCTGTGTCCCAGCAGTTCCCAACATTATAGGCTGATTATATGTTCATCGATTTAAAACCGCAGGGTTTTAAAGAAGATGTAGTGACACAAAGAAGATGTAGTGACACAAATTGAAAAGAGTATGCTTATCATGGTTTGGTCATGTTGAGAGGATGAAGTGAAGGCGAATAACAAACGGTACTTACAAGGCAGATGTGAGTGGAAGCGCCGTGAGGGTGCGCCGTAGAAGGACCTTATTGGTGATGTCCTTCAGAAAGGTCAGGAGCTTGCGAGCATGGCCAGGTGTAGGAGCGTGAGGCGGCGCGGGTGCGGCCATAGTGTGTGCCGCCGCCGTGGGAAGAAGGCGTGACTTTATGTATGGGTGTATCAATCAATACTTAATATTATATATTATAATATATCTATACTATCTATACTTATATAATATATAATATTATAAAGCTGAAGAGTTTGTTTGTTTGTTTGGTTGAACGCGCTAGTCTCTGGAACTACCAGTCGGATTTGAAAAATTCTTTTTGCATTTGATAGCCCAATTCTTGAGGAAGGCTATTTAACATCACGCTATGACCTTTAGGGAGCCGAGCAAAAAGAAAAAAGCCTATAAAAACCCGAGCCCCAGCCAGTTCAAGCAGTCAGCGTTCGGTACGGTTCGGGTGCGCTTCTCTGCATCGACTTAGGTCGGTCACCTCCGCGTCCCCGCATCTTATCGGATACTGGCCCAGCGGCGTGTATTGTTCGTTGATTGTGTTGACTTCGTTAGCGAAACCGCACGAACAACTTATAATACGCGTCGCTACTAGGGACCTCACTATTAGGAACTTGACATTGTAATTTAGAATTAGTTATTTTAGAAATAAATAAACCTTTGTTAATGTTTGTATTGCGCGTTTAAACTATCTCCTCACACATTACCCCGTTACAGTTGGAAAAAGTCGACAAAAAGTCAGAAAGTACGCTAAGCAAAAACGAAGTAATTGCGCGGGCAGGCGATGCGATGCGACAGGGTGGGTCGGGGAACAAGAAATTTCACGCGGACGAAGTCGCGGGCAGAAGCTATATTATTAATATTATAAAGCTGAAGAGTTTGTTTGGTTGAACGCGCTAATCTCAGGACCTGGTTCGAATTGAAAAAATATTTTTGTGTTGGATAGTCCATTTATCGAGGAAGGATATAGGCTATATAACATCACGCTACGACCAATAGGAGCGGAGCATCTATGAAAAATGTTACAAAAACGGGAAAAATTATTCCATTTGAGAGCTTCCGTTGCGTACGCTGCGTAAACGGTTAAAATTACGCAAACGTCATGTATGACGGAATTGTACCTCTTTAAAAAGTTCTAAAAAAAGGTCCGCGACAGCATGTTTATCTTTTAAGGTTGACCTTTTTTATGGTAATTAAATTTGTTTTAAAATAATGCATTATTTCCGAAGGTGGTTTTATAAACATGATATTAATCCTTATGCAAATCAATACGTCACAAGTATTTAATTTTGAACAAAATTGTCCTTGACATAATTTGATTTCAATGAATATCTAAGAAGACATAGTTTTAAAATAACTCCGAAAGGCGGCCGGTCATGCGGGTATATTTTAGTAGGTTTTTTCCTCAAATTAACGCGGGTGAAACTGCTGGGCACAACTAGTAGTAGGTATATTTATAAATTGGTTTATAGCACTGTACTGCGTGACCTAAACCCGCACTTAAGTCACGATTTTCTGTGACTTAAGTAGTCCACTTTTACACAGAAAAGCGTTACATAAGTGCGAGCTTAGAATAGTGTACGATACGTGTGACTTAAGTAGTCTATTAATGCACGGCGTACGCCCCCTCTCAGTCTGTTTAAAAGTCCACACTCCACAGATATTGAGTTATCATGGTAAACAAATGTAACGCTACTACGAGAGGGTGCGGGATAGCAACCATTTCTCGTTGTATTCTAGAAACATGGCTTTACATACAATACAATACTCTTTATTATTTGCACCATGATACTATAAATTCAGATAATAAAGTACACATTCTACATAGGGTAACATTCATTGTCATCGAATGTTTTCTGCAGTCGAATCTACCTGTGCTCTTAAACAGCTATGTTGTCTGTAGGGTTCAAAAGCAGTGTCCCGCGCGCCGCTGGGCGGGCGCCCGGGCGGCACGTCGGCCTCGGCCTCGGCCTCCGCCGCCTTCCACGTGGAGCTCACCGAGACCTGCCTCGACCTGCTGGCGCGCTATACCTCCACGCCCTGCAGCGTCAAGCCGCACAGGTGAGTACTTCCACGTGGAGCTCACCGAGACCTGCCTCGACCTGCTGGCGCGCTATACCTCCACGCCCTGCAGCGTCAAGCCGCACAGGTGAGTACTTCCACGTGGAGCTCACCGAGACCTGCCTCGACCTGCTGGCGCGCTATACCTCCACGCCCTGCAGCGTCAAGCCGCACAGGTGAGTACTTCCACGTGGAGCTCACCGAGACCTGCCTCGACCTGCTGGCGCGCTATACCTCCACGCCCTGCAGCGTCAAGCCGCACAGGTGAGTACTTCCACGTGGAGCTCACCGAGACCTGCCTCGACCTGCTGGCGCGCTATACCTCCACGCCCTGCAGCGTCAAGCCGCACAGGTGAGTACTTCCACGTGGAGCTCACCGAGACCTGCCTCGACCTGCTGGCGCGCTATACCTCCACGCCCTGCAGCGTCAAGCCGCACAGGTGAGTACTTCCACGTGGAGCTCACCGAGACCTGCCTCGACCTGCTGGCGCGCTATACCTCCACGCCCTGCAGCGTCAAGCCGCACAGGTGAGTACTTCCACGTGGAGCTCACCGAGACCTGCCTCGACCTGCTGGCGCGCTATACCTCCACGCCCTGCAGCGTCAAGCCGCACAGGTGAGTACTTCCACGTGGAGCTCACCGAGACCTGCCTCGACCTGCTGGCGCGCTATACCTCCACGCCCTGCAGCGTCAAGCCGCACAGGTGAGTACTTCCACGTGGAGCTCACCGAGACCTGCCTCGACCTGCTGGCGCGCTATACCTCCACGCCCTGCAGCGTCAAGCCGCACAGGTGAGTACTTCCACGTGGAGCTCACCGAGACCTGCCTGATATTATAGTGCAGTGTATGCGCAGACTCAGGTGCACTCTCTCTTCTTTCACTCTCATAATCCGATGGGTCGGCACGTAATGCAACACGACCGGAGAGAGATCAGGTGCAGGCCCAACGGCTTAACGAGCGCACCGAGGCACGGAAATATCGCACTATATGTACCATGTGTGATATAACTATTTTGGTCGCCTTAACTAGCGCTAATATCAACTAATCTGCAAGAGATCATAGTAACCAGTGGCACGATACCCAGCAGACATTGACGCAGTACTTACAGCTAAGCTAAGGTAGATTTATTTATTTCCTTCTTTTATTGTAATAGTTTAAAACCAATCACCCCCAACCAATAGAGGCACGACTGCTCTCACATCTGTGGACGATGATGTGGGGTTTGTTTATTTTTATGTTTAATGATTTCTTCAGCATGTTACTGTTTTTTGCCCCTAAGAAATGGACAAAAAAAACCTGTGCTCATTTCAGGAGCGACACGGCGGAGTTCCTGTTCAGCGGCGGACAGTCCATGACGTGGCTCGTGGGCCACAAGCTCGTCACCATCACCACGTCGGGCTGTCTGCAGAACTCTATCAAGCAAGGGCTCTGCGACCGGTCAGTGGCCATATAGTAGTCATACTGTAATGTGGACGTGACAATGAGCGAATTGGTTGCGTTTGTGTAGCATAGGGTTCAAGTTCAACCTAGCCTCGTACAGTCGAACAGACAGTGAACACCAAACACTATACTAATAATAAAGCTCAAGAGTTTGTTTGACAGCGCTAATGTCGGGAACTACAAGTCGGATTTTTTTAAATACTGCATTTGATAGCCCGAATTTAGAGGAAGGCTATAATAGGCTACTTAACATCACGCTAGGAGCCTTACGAGCTAGCAAAAACTTAAAAAGTCGGGAAAGAACACTTAGCGAAAACGACGTAAAAGCGAGATGTGATGCGCCGCGGTGGGGAGGGGGGGGAACACCCGGACGAAGTCGCGGGCAGAAGCTATCCATACTAATATTATAAATTCGAAAGTAACTCTGTCTGTATGTTAACTTTTCACGCCTAAACCACTGAACGGATTTCGATAAAATTTGGCAGAGAGATAGGTATGTAGATTGCATCCCGGGGAAGGACATGGGATAGTTTTTATCCCGATATTCCCACGGGATCGACACTTATGCAGGTGAAACCGCGGGGCGGTGCTAGTTAAGTTATATAAGTCGGTGTATTTGGTTCTGTGTTTTCCGTTTTTGCCACAGATTCCCGAATTTAAAGTTATTTGCACTTTGTAGTGTTTTTTGGAAGTCGGTTGTTTTTTTTTTGTGTAAATGATTTTTATTGTTCACGTTTTAGTTGTGGTACCCCACACCAATTCGTATACCACTACTTGCTATGTAAACATGAGTGACAATGTTCGATGTAATAATGACGATCGAACACGTTTTGCTGATCTAGCTAACCAATTACGCAGCGCTAAGTGCGGCGCGGCATCAGTGCATAGTCGGACAGCAAACCTGGTCCATTCGTACTTATTAAAGTCTGTTTTTTATTCTCGTAGTCTAAACTGACATTACGAGTGTTGTCAGTTTATTGCAATGGGCATTGTTCATATTTTTTTAAATGTTGTAATTGAAAAACCATTTCGAGGAATAGCGTTACTGATCATTACGGACTAATTAATTTTGAAAAATATTCATATGTTATTGATATTTTTGATAAAATACGATTGACCTTCTTTGCCCTTCAAATTACGTACGACTTTGGCCGTACCACAGTATAAATAAAGACATACAGTACGTCGTCTTCATTCAAACGGACGAAACGCGAGCTATACCTACGCGCCTCGACCACGGCATGCGCTCGGCATGCAGACAGTCGCGACTGTGCTGCAGTGACGAACGGACGGTGTGTTGTTTTTTTTTAACAATAACCGCGCGATTTTTTCACTAAAAATAAGTTCAAGTACATATTTAATATGACGAGTAGGCTATATTGTGCTGTTTTTGGTTGCATGAATTCGTCAATAACGCATCCAGAGATAACTTTTTTTAGATTACCTGGAAACTCTGAAAGGTAAGACTATAATAGTACATTATGATATAAGTGCGGTAAGTTGAAAATTACAGCCGAGGCGATATTGCTTGCCCGAGCCGTAGGCGAGGGCTAAAAGAAAGCAGAGGCTGTAATTTTCAAAGCGCACGTATGTCATACGACGTTTTATAACATATTTGCGAGGAAATAAATAAAACTCGGACTGAACTTGCATATTTGCTTGTTTTCCATATGATGAAATTTTGATACGCTTGTAAGTATCTATCGTTCGATTTTTCAGGCGAGGCTTAGAGTAGCCTTTTTCGCTGCCTCTGAGACTTCTGGCGGTGTGGAATTAATAAATTCATCATTACTTGACGACATTTTCAAATAAAAAACAGTACAGCGAAAAGAAAAAGCGCGCGGAATAATTTTTACTTCTTAACAGATAAGCAATGCGCGCGCGTTCGCGCTTTTTTTTTTCAGGCATAGGCACAAAACAGCCAGTATTATTAATAAAGTAAATTAATATTTTTGTTGTTGTTACAGATATTAATGGTTGTAATTTATTGTCAAAATTAATTAAATTAAAGAATTAAATGTTTATTTATTATATTTTATCTGCCAAAGTTAATTTTATTCATAAAATGTTGACATCTTTTCTGAAATAAAAACTCTTTGCTAAGATTTAAAAAAGTACCGTTCGTTTTGACGGAGCATCTTGATAAACCGTGCGATTTACTTTACATTACCGCACAAGTGCGTAATGAGATACATTACGATATTGAAATTGGTGAAATAAGAGACCCTTTACGAGCAAATATGTTATAATAGTATATTTCATTACAAGTGCGGAAAGGTTGTCATTGCAAAGAGTTCCGACAAATGTCTACCCGAGCCGAGGCGCAGCCGAAGGCGAGGGTTGACAGTCGGAACAAGTTGCAATGACGGTTTCGCACGTGTACTGAACGACTATTTTTAATACAGTTGCGAAAAAATTAAGCAATTTAATAAAATAATAAAAACACAATAAACTCGCCACTAACTAATGGCGCCAACCGTAGAATATAAGCAGAGATTTTTTTTCTTCACCCATTCTGGTAGGCAAAGGGAACTATGCCCATACAGCCAAGTCTTCAGTAGAATTTTTTTATTGATATGAAATGAAAATGAAATTTAATGAGATGAAATGAAATGAAACCTAACCTAACTCATTCAATCAAATCATTAAATCTGATATTGAAACAAATTAGTAGCTTCTTTTTAGAAATATACGTATTTGCATGAATCATAAAAACTTCTATGATTTTTTTTAGTAAAAACTTCATGGTTGGTTTTTCTTTTTAATAGACATTATTTTGACAGTTGGGAAAGAGAACGCACGAGTTCGGGAAAGGTAAAAAAAAAGCACGAGTATGTAATAGCCCACATCCCGAACGCTATACGTCCCTGCAATACGCCACTTTTTGAGCAACTGTATTAAAAAATAATTTTACTTACTTGTAGGTAGGTACATAATGTGTATTTGATTTTATCTCCCGAAAAAAAGATGTCTGGATTAATAAATGAAGTGAATAGAGTAAAGGAAAGTGATAAACACGAGTGAGGTAGGTAGTTATAGGCGGTTCATGAATCATTAAACGGTAGGTACGCTGGTGTTAAAACCTCGGGGCATGTGTGTTTTGTTAGTTTGTATAATTCCAAGTAAAGACGTGGTTTTTATTATTAATAATAGTTGTTTATTGTACTGTGTGTATGAATAATACTAGAAAAAAATTGGTTGTCTGTAAAGTCGATTTACGGATGATAGTTTAACGTGACAACATCATAACAAAACATTAATGAAATGATTGCATACTTTTATGAATAAAATTTAATTATTTTTATTGAATTATTAATATTTTGTATGAATGAAGGAGAAGGAGGAAAGAAAGGAGGAAGGAGTGAAATGAAATCTACAATTTAATTGATAAATTTGCTTTTATTTGCACTCATTAATTTAAATATGTTTAGTACTTCAATGAACAGATTATTTTAATTATAATTTTTATATTATACATGTTTGCTATTTAAGTTCTTCCAATCTGTGTTATTCTGTTAAGGATAGGACGATGATAGGAAAGATTAAAAAAACATTAATATACAAATTTTGAATTTTATTTGAAGTTCTTGAACGTTTGACTTAACTATAATAATAATAATTTATATGGCAACACTGATACGTCAACAACGTACAATTTTCTTCCGTATACTGTATTTCCTGTTTTTATTAATTTCCCATCTTTACTTATATCATAAATAACATTTTCGAATAAAACATATTAAATCTTCAAACAATAATCCAAAAATAAAATGAATAATTCTACAAACATAAAAAAATTACAAATGACGGCTGTCAAGTTTGGCCTTCGAACAATCACTCTGTGAAGATAATGAAAAATATAATAAAATGTTGACGAGATCAGCTGCAGCACGCCGTGCACAATTACCACCTCCGGACTCGTCGCTCAGCCCCGCCCCGCCGCCGGAATCCAGCCCCATCGAGAGTGCTGTGACACCGGCCGTGGCAGTTGCGTCGAGCTCGAGCGACGAATATTTTTCCCCGCCGACGTCGCCAACACCCGTACGTCGGCAGGGGAGAGGCCGGCCACCGACGAGCTTGGGGCTTAGGGGCCATGCGGCCCCGAGCCGGGTCCCCGCTACCGGTGGTTGTGTGCAGCGCATGAGATGGACTCAGTCTATGAACGAGAACGTCATGCGCGCATATTACGGGTCTACAGAGGGGGGAACTAACCTCACTGCGTACCGCGTTAGGATGCTGTCTCTGTTCCAGGAACTGGAACCAACCGTCAACGTTTCGGCCCAACGACTGTCGGATCAGGTGCGGGTCATTCAACGCAATCACAGGTTGGACGATATCGCACTTGATAGGCTGCGCTCAGAGGTACTGAGCAACCACATCGTCTCGACTTCGGCACAAACTGCGGCACAAGCGTCAACTGTTGATGCCATCCCGCCGCAGTCCAATCATGTTGAAGAAGAAGATGATAGGGTTGCCACAGTAAGTAGCCAGTACAACGTCCGACTGAGGAGCGCACTGGAGGATGCATTACGCGAGTATAGATCCACTCCAACCGAACTTAGACCCCGATTACCACGGTTACCTATGCACAAGAAAAATAGGGCGCTGGTGTGTGCCTTGGACTCGCAGCTCAAGAATTTCTTTGAGAACAGCGAGGATCTTGTTGATACACACTCGATCCTGTATTGCGCAGCTGTTGCGGCATGTCGTTTAGCTAACGTCAAGTTCCCAACTTATGACGAAGCTACTCGACCAAAACCAACCGTACCAGTCTGGCAACGTAGAATCGAGGGTCGTATCGATGGAGCCAGGGTACTCATCGGCAAACTATACTGCTTCAGGGAGGGCAATACACGACCACGAGTGATGCGCTTTGTAAGGCGGGCATTCTCGGGGACTGGAATCAATCCTCGAGAATACATGTCCCGTGACACAGAGCGCATCGACTTCCTGAAGCAGAAAGTTTGTGCATGGGCGAACCGAATTCGGCGGTATAAGCGGCGGGTTGATCGATACACGCAGAATCGCATGTTCCAGAGCGATGAAAGGTGGGTATATAGAGCTTGGGAGCGACCTGAACAAAATGTGATAGATGTATGCCGCCCGGATGATGCCGCCACAAGTGCATTCTGGCGCAGCATCTGGTCGGTACCCGTCTGTCACACTGAGGCTGGCTGGATGCAGGATGTCGAGCGAGTGTGTGAGACTATACCAGTAATGGATGCAGTCATAATTATGCCATCAGACGTTACCAGAGCGGTCCGTCCTTTACCGAATTGGAAATCGCCGGGACCGGACGGACTGCACAACTTCTGGTTGAAATGGCTAATCAGTTCACACACTTGCTTGGCATCTCAGTTCCAGTCATCCTTAGAGTCTGGGTCGCTACCGCAGTTTCTAACAACAGGCGTTACCCACCTGCTCCATAAGTCAGGTAGTCCCGCGGAACCCAAGAATTATAGACCGATCACGTGTTTGTCGACGGTTTATAAACTTCTTACATCAATTTTGAGAGTGAAAATTAATACGCACATTGAGAATAACTCGATTATGTCTGCCTCTCAAAATGGATGTAGGAATGGGTCCCGCGGTACTAAGGAGCTACTCCTCATAGACATGGCCATTAGCAAACAGGTTCAGCGATCCCGCAAGGATCTGTCAACATGTTGGATAGATTACAAGAAGGCCTACGACTCGGTGCCACATACATGGCTCATGAGGGTGCTGGAGTTGTACAAAATAGATGCAACTCTACGCATCTTCCTTGGGTCGTGTATGGGGCAATGGAAGACGGTCCTTCGTTATCCAGGATGTCGACAGATACAGGGGAATGATGAGCCTGTATGGATTAAACGGGGAATATTTCAGGGCGACAGTTTGAGTCCACTTTGGTTCTGCTTAGCCCTGAATCCTCTAAGTACACTACTGGAGGATTCAGGTCTAGGTTATCGGTTGAGGAGAGGTGGTCAGGTTATATCTCACCTCCTTTACATGGATGATTTGAAACTCTTTGCCCCCAACAAATTACGTCTGATGGAGCTACTGAAGGTAACTGAAACTTTCAGTAGCGCCATCAGGATGGAATTTGGTGTGGACAAATGTGCAGTCGTGCATGTAAAGCGAGGGGAGATTATGGAATCCGAGGGAATTCAACTCTCGGATTCCATAAACCTCAGATCCCTCTCCTCATCCGAAAACTATAAGTATTTGGGTATGTCGGAAGCGTTAGGCATCAATGATGCTGACATGAAGCAATCATTGAAGGAGCGCTTCTTTTGTCGCCTGAAGAAGGTATTAAATAGTCTTCTTTCGGGCGGAAATAAGGTGCGCGCCTTCAACGGTTGGGTCATGCCGGTTTTGATGTACTCTTTCGGCATACTCAAATGGACTCAGACCGAACTCGACGCCCTGGATAGAAGAGTCCGTACACTACTGACCGCAAACCGGATGCATCACCCACGATCATCGGTGATGAGACTGTATATCCCGCGGAAGTGTGGGGGTCGAGGCTTTTTAAATGCGAAGACCCTCCACAACCGCGAGGTGTGCAGTCTCAGGGAATATTTTTTAAAAGCCGAAGTGGGTATGCATCGTGATGTGGTCGCAGTGGACAAAGGGCTCACCCCGCTCTCCATGGCTAAAGAGAACTGGCGCAAACCTGTAGTACTTTCTACTGATGACCGCAAGATGATATGGCAAAGCAAGGAGCTTCACGGACGCTTCTATCGGGCTCTTCATGAGCCCGGTGTAGATTTCTTAGCGTCCGTATCCTGGCTACGTTTTGGTGACCTTTTCGGGGAAACTGAAGGTTTCGTCTGTGCAATTATGGACGAAATTATCTTAACGAATAACTACCGGAGACATATTATGAAGGACGGGACGGTTGACGTGTGTCGGGCATGCCACCGTCCGGGTGAGTCTATCAGACATATTGTCTCTGGTTATTCTCGTCTGGCTAACGGTGAGTACTTGCACAGGCATAACCAAGTGGCCAGGATTATTCACCAGCAACTTGCTTTGAAATATAAGCTTGTGGATTCTGAGGTACCGTATTACAAGTATGTGCCCGACCCAGTTCTTGAAAATGACCATGTCACGTTGTACTGGGATCGATCTATCATTACTGACAGGACTATTCTTGCCAATAAGCCTGATATAGTGGTGATAGATCGATTAGCGCGCCGCACAATGATTGTCGATGTTACCATTCCACATGACGGTAACCTCGTGAAAGCTGAGAAAGAGAAACAAATTAAATATCTCGACTTAGCACACGAGGTTGTTGACATGTGGAATGTGAGCTCGGCTATCATTGTGCCGATTGTCGTGTCGGCCAATGGTCTTATAGCCGAAAGCCTCGATCAACATCTATCGAGGCTCTCGTTAGGCGGTTGGATCAAGGGCCTGATTCAGAAGGCAGTACTCCTCGATACGGCTCGCATTGTGAGGAGGTTCCTGTCTCTGGAGCCCTAACCACCGGTAGCTTGGACCCTGGTCCCGACACCGGCGGACAACTATTTTTTTTATATTTTTAAATGTTTTTTTTTTCACTTATTTTTATATTTTAAGAAATGTTTAAAAATGTAATAAAATAAGAAAACTAAATAAATAAATGAATAATAATTTAACATAATTTGTTTAAAAATACACATGAACAAGTTTTCATAGAAATAAACTGTAATCAGATTAATGTTAAATAAATGGTTAATTCGAAATGACGAATTATTTTATTATTTATGTACACACAGTAAAATACAATAACAAAATTAAATGGAAACACAAAGTAGGCAAATGTAATTAAAATGCTGGAGGCGGGCAGCCCTATCGCATGTTTACGTACCGCGCGGCTGTAGGCATTTAATTCAAGGTTACGGCCGAGATACAATACTGTATGTCTTTATACTGTGGCCGTACAGTTTTGTATCGTTGCCTCAGAAAATAAAAAGTAAGAGGCAAGTATTGTCTACAATCTGTCAAATGTCAAATTATTGTAAATATGTCAAAAATATAAACATTCTTGTTTATATCTCATTATTACATTACATAGGTACATTATTTCAACACTCGACAATATTTAATATACTGGAAGAGTTATGGAATACAGGAAGTGCTTTGCCAACTTGCAGCAATAATAGTAATAATGTCGCCGCGTGCGTTATTATTCTATTTCTAAGTCGCCGCGTCGATTGTTCTAGTGACGATAGAGAGTAGTATATTCCTTGGAGGACACTTACACATAAAAAATCATTGGTAAATAAATACGCTAAGCTAGGATTCGATTATTTAAAACGTCTATTCGGCCTATTGACACTTTGACAGATGTGACATTGTTGAAGTTGTGTTGACAGATTAAATTTTTTAATTATGTACTAGTCAGGCAACGGCACTTAATCTTTATGCCACTGAATGACGTCACCTACCTTAAAAACTTAAGATAATTAAATAAATTTTATTAAAATAACTATTGAGCCAATCATCAAAATATTCAAATTAGTTTCTCAAAATGCTCTAAATTTACAAAAAATAAAATAAAATATAATGGTTAGAAATTTTGGACAATCCCCATTCTTAAATAGTGATGTGGCACAACCGAAACTTAGCGTTAATAAAATCAAGTATCGTTTTTTTACAATAAGTTATCCTGAAATAATGTGTTTATCCTGAAATAATGTGTAAGTACTTATTTAAAACGTAATAATACAAAATTAATAATGTAAAACATATATTTTTAATTACGTAACTTAATTACAGGTATTCGCGTTAATCTGATTCAGATAATGACTCCATGTCTGAGGAATATTCTGAATCATCAGAATCGCCACCTACTTCTATGATAAACCTATCAGTAATGTCGTCGGTTATATGGCCCAGATGACACATTTGATCTTCAATTTTAATTACATGGACTACACAGTCTTTACACCGCTGCGGGGTCACTTGACGAAGCCCTTCTTCAAAAAGGCTTCGTACTTCATTCATTTTGAATGTTTTATTATTTTTAGCGACATACCCCTTTACTTGAGCCCAGACCAACGCAATCGGGTTTAGCTCGCAGTGGTAAGGGGCAGTCGCAAAATAGTGACACCCCGTTCAGCAGTCATCGCGTCGACGACATACCTTTTTTTTGAGGATGGGAATTCATCAAATTACTCCTCCCGCTCTGGGTGGAGCGGTAGGGAGTGTCAGACTCTTACTGACTAAAACCCACCCGTGTTCCTTCCTTAGCCCTTTATGTTCCGGGCCAGCGATAACCCTTTCGGACAATCCCGCTGACCCGGCAGGAACACGTACGCTTGTCCGGCACGGGCCTGGTCCTGATCGGACGGTGAGCTACCCATGACTCTCCGCCCGCAGGCCCGCGCCTACGGTGGCCGGGAGTCGTCGCGCGGCTCCCGACGCCCGGAGCGTCTCCCGCGGCGGCTGGGACGGGAGGCTCTCTCCCAAAGCCGTCCCGCCGCCTCCTTCGCTAGCATGACTGCTTCGCAGAAGGAGGCGACTGCACCCCACTCCCGTCGACGACATACCTTTCATGGGCTTTTTTGTGCTTTCGGGCAATTTCATTTAATTCGGGCTTTAACATTGTCTCGTCATATGAAATATTTTTTGATTTTAGCCAATCTTGGATTTGCCCTTTTCGCCAACTAGTAGTAGGTAACGATTCCAGTTTCCTGGTGTGATATGGAGCATTATCTATTACAAGTACTGCGTTTTCT
Source organism: Luperina nickerlii (assembly GCA_963855955.1). NCBI lineage: Eukaryota > Metazoa > Arthropoda > Insecta > Lepidoptera > Noctuidae > Luperina > Luperina nickerlii. Next base: position 724,060 of record OY979665.1, read on the forward strand.
TTTAATTTCGGAAAAATATTTTTAACTAGTTTTCGTATATATCAGAAGTCATCTCCTTGTGGTAATCATCTAGCCCCTTTTTCGCTTCGAATATTAATAGACCATCATCCACGAAACCCTCTTCGCTTCCAACATGGGACACTACTAGTCGTCTCCCCTTGCCTGAAGGCTCTTTTAACCCAGTGGTTAACCCTTCGAAGAAAGCCTGACGTGATGATTTCACACTGGTGTCCACCCAGTGCTTATTCTCAGTATGACCTAAAATGAATTAGTATGTGTGTGAACAAAATGATAAAAAACATAAATACCTACTAATATAATAAAAACGACAGTCTCGAGAAACAAGTAAAATTAAATGCTAATGTTAGTACCAACGCTCATTAATCCAAGTTTCATCTTGATAATATATAGAACGACTTTCCCTACGATACTGTTTTATTTTTTGCAAATAACGATGCCGCCATAAAGTTACGTCACCTCGGTCAATTAATACACTGCGGCGTTTTCTGGTCATGAACTTAAATCGAAGGTGTTTTAAAATTTTATGTAACGTACTTCTTGAAAATGACTGAAGTTCTGGGTCATCATTTACGACTTGAAGAACCTAAAAATTAAATAATGGGGATTGTCCAAAATTTCTAACCATTACATATTATTTTATTTTTTGAAAATTTAGAGTATTTTGAGAAACTAATTTGAATATTTTGATGATTGGCTCAAAAGTTATTTTAAGAAAATTATTGAATTATTTTAAGTTTTTAAGGTAGGTGACGTCATCAGTGGCATAAAGATTAAGTGCCGTTGCTTGACTAGTACATAATTAAAAATTTTAATCTGTCAACACAACGTCATCAATCCAAAGAGTACTGTCACATCTGTCGAAAGTGTCAATAGGCCGAATAGACGTCTTAAATAATCGAATCCCATCATAGCGTATTTATTTACAAATGGTTTTTTTTATGTGTAAGTGTCCTCCAAGGAATATACTACTCTCTATCGTCACTAGAACAATCGACGCGGCGACTTAGAAATATTATTGCTGCAAGTTGGAACAAAGCACTTCCTGTATTCCATAACTCTTCCAGTATATTAAATATTGTCGAGTGTTGAAATAATGTATGTAATGTAATATAAACACGAATGTTTATATTTTTGACATATTTATAATAATTTGACATTTGACAGATTGTAGACAATCTTACTTTTTTTTTCTGAGGTAACGATACAAATCTGTACGGCCAAAGCCGTCGTAATTTGAAGGGCAAAGGTCAATCGTATTTTATCAAAAATATCAATAAAATATGACTATTTTTCATAATTAATTACTCCGTAATGATCAATAACGCTATTCCTCGAAATGGTTTTTCAATTACAACATTTAAAAAAAATATGAACAATGCCCATTGTGTAGGTAAGTACGAACTTAAAAACTACAGTTTGTAAGCATCATTACAATACCTGCCAAAATTAAAAATATTAAATAAACAGAATTAGCATTACCTTGTTCAAGGATGGTGATTCGTTTCTATAAAAGAATTGGTGGACTTTTCGACGTATAGCCGAAAGAGTGAAATCGTCCAATTTGTTTTTGAAATCTACTTTAGGGCCAGGTATTTTCGGAGAGTTAAAATTTTCATTTTCTTTGTGCTCCTTCAGCACGTTGTAGATTGAAGCTCTGGATATGTTTAATATTTCGGCAGTTTTTAAAACACATTCGTTTTTTTTTCGGCGTCTCGGTTGGGGATTCGGTTTTCTTTTCAGAATATACATTAGGGTGTCCCGTTCATGTATGGGGGAAAAAAATTGAGCTACGGCTACGCAAGAGGTATCAAAAGTTGCGGTTTGACACATATATTACGATTATTATAAAATTTAATTAGATATCCGGCATCTTGAGGCCTCTACCAGTCCTTGAAGTTTTTCAAATTTGCTATTTTTAGGGGTTCCTAATATAAACTATAAATCATACAAAAATAACATTTAAATGGTTTTTATTAAATTTAAGGGTACAACAATGAGTTAAAGCAAGGTTTAAAATAGTTGAAAGACAAAATAATCAATGGCAACTTTAAAAACGGAACTGGTTTTTGTGACCAAAATTAGGCATTTCTGAGCGAGATTTTAATCTGTTCCTAATAAAACCATCCCGAGCTGTAGCGTCCGTGACGCTTTGAGAAGCCTCCGTCACTAGTTTTACACATCTTTCCACTGACTGTGTGTGGCAGGGAAAGTCAATAAGGATGTCTTCTTTAGCCTTAATTCTAAGTTCATCGTTGGAGACGTGTCGCAAAATTGGTGGAGCTGATATTTCACACTCTTGCCAAAATATTATATCGGTGTAGTCTCGCGCACAGAAGTTAAGCTTTGGTGCTTTAAATACCCTGCGAGAGTTGCTCTTTTCTGCTTCTCTGGCCTTTAATATTTTGCGAGATGCAAGCTCTCGAATATGCTCTCTATCGTCGAATAACATGGCAATAAGCAAGTTTTCTGGGTGCGCAAAAAAAGCGTTTCTTTCGATCACCGAATTTACAATAGATCTCTGACTATCAGACAAAAATCGAGAGTATATAACCATTTGAAAAATATGCTTGGCTCCATCTTTAAATGATGAGTTTTGCTTGATTAGGAACCAAACAGGAGCGTAAACTTTGACCACGTAGTTCACAAGCAGCTGCAAAATATTTGACGGCGAAACAGTACTTACGTAAAGTCTGAGTATGCGATTGGCAGTAGTGAGCCATCTCGAATGCGCCATTTTTCCAGGTTGGCGGTTCGCTAGCTCAAGGGAACAGGAACCAGCCATCACAGCATGACACATTTCGTACAGATACTTTTGATCCGTGCTTAGTTCCTTCACAATATTATCAGGTAATACTAGCAAATTGCCAGACACTGCACAAAAAGACGCTAGAGGTTTACTTTCACAAGCAGCTAGCTGTTTTCCAATAGGTCCTGAATATTCTTTTGGCCCAGATGTGCTACCATCCAGAGACATGAACAAATGACGAAGCGGTAATTCATTCGCGTGAAGCATACAAACACACCATTGCAACGGTCTCTTTAAATAGTTTTCCAGGTATTGAACGACACCTCCCTTCCAACCTGTATTCGTAGCAGTACCATCGCACCCCACACAGATCACCTCTTCCAAGTTCAACCCTTGATTTTCTAACAAAGATATGATAGAAGAGACGATCCCTTTGGCAGTGCCACGACTTGGCGTCTTATGTCCCAAATAAATAGATCCCGGCTCTGTGAGAACTGAAATGTGTTCTTGCAAGACTTCTCTGCGGTGGTACCGATCGCCTATTTTCTCGTTTATGAGTGTTTTGTCCTTTCGTCCATCAAAGTAGATACTTTTTATTACAATCGTATCAATGTATTTGCTGGCCTTGGTCCGTGCTTTTGAAACAGCTCTATGAATTTTATTCTTATCAATAACAAGACTTAGATCTTCGGAAGATACCAATCCTACGTCAGCTAAGACCGCCGAAGCGACCGCAGCCGCAGATCGCGTTGATAGTCCATACCGATCACATACCTTAGCTACTGTTGGCAGCGCCAGTGTTCCGATTCAACGAAGTAGATGGAGTCTCATTTACAGGCACGTCACTATTCGCAGAAAGCTCTGTTACAGGCGACTGCGGTCGAGGCGGCAACTCGCGCACCGGAACAGGATTGGTTTTTAGTGATGCACTGGGAAAACATGCGTGCTCTGACTCTTTCCGATTCAAATTTTCTTGTCTCTGATGTTTCTTTAAAAGTCTTGCTGTTTCTTTTGTGTCTATACCGCTTATTGCCATTTTTCTATCACTTCTTTGATCCAGTAAAAAGTCTCTTTCAGAAATAGGAACTTTCTTAGGTTTTATGCAGGAACAAATGTCAAACGAAGTGCACTTACAAGCAGCAATATCGAAGAGCTTGTTCGACGATTCCAAAAAGCACTTCACTTTGCTTTCGTAACTATCATTTCTTTTATTTTTGGGGTATATTTCGACAAATACCTGTCATTGATAAGAATCAATGACAGGTATTTGTCAAAATATGATTTCAGCAATTGGGTAACTCGTACGTTGGAAACGATAGGAATCGAAGCTTTGGTCCAAATCGTATCAAGTTTTCCAGAAACGATTGAAAATACTTCTGTGTTAGAAGGATCTTTCCCATTCTTCTGTAGTTTTAGTTCATTTTTAGTAAACAAAATGAATTTGATAACGTCACTTATCACTGGTAACTGGCGATCGTCTAGTTCTTTATATGATCCCAAAATAGCACAAGTAGTCTCACTTCGTCTTGAACCCATTATTATATATAACAAAAACACGTATTTTATCACAAGGAAGTGCAGAGCGACACCTACCTACACCTATAAAACCGCAATAGAAATGAGACGAACTGCCTCACAGTAGAAGTAGAGAATTTAAGAAAAACAAGTCAAAACATGAATTTTGCGAGTTTGTTCCAAACCAATTCCTAACAGAAAAAATCCTGTCATTGCCTGCAAATCATAACTTAGGGTTTCACTATCAATGAAATATAAAATAAAATGGGAATAATGTACATAAAATAGAATAGACGACATTGACTAGGAGGGTTATTTAAGTGATAAAAAAAATTTAAAAAAATGCCGGTAGAACCCTCAAGATATTTTTTTGTTTATTTTTTTTATTATTTTTACGGTAATCTAAAACTAATAATGCAACTTTTGAGGGGGCTTGAGTAGCGAAAAGCGAAAAAAAAATTTTTCGGGACACCCTAATATACATATTTGTAAGCGTTCATGATCATTTCTTTTTCGGTTTGGCTAAATGATTTGAGCTTTCGTTTTTTTCTTGGCGATAGAGTTTCTTCATTACGCCTACGCGACGAAGTTGAAGGCTGAGCGTCCATCATAAATGATTCAGCGAAAACGTAACGTAACAAACGTTTGGTAACGTAACAAAACCACAAAACTTAACGAAAAACAAACAAATAGAAACTAACTCAACGAAAATATAACAAATAGCACTTGAAATTGTATCAAGATTGTATTAATGTAAAAATTTAGTGAATAAGTCGGTGTGTCAATAAATAAATAAATAAGACAACGGACGCATTCGAAGACTTCAGAGGTTGAATGAAGGACGAATAAGGTAAACAAAATGGCGTCCAGAGTTGTTCCTGTGAAATTTAGGGTTGCCGTATTCAAAATCTAACATTTTTAAAACTACCATATTATCATAATTATTTTAAAAATTGCCGTTGTTCGTATGGTGTCAAGTTTCATAATTGCCGTATTTTTTAAGTTCTGCCGTTTCGTAAGAGAAAAGGGTTAAGATTGCCGTTTTAACGCGTACGGGAACAACACTGATGGCGTCTATAATTTTTTTTTTTTGTTTAATTTAAAGGCATCGAAACATGGTCGGATTACGCATGGCGTTGCGTGGTCAGATTTTCCTGGCAGTTTGTAGCACGTCGTGCAGACGTGTGTACGTACGTGAATTTTAAATATAAAACTTTGAATGAAAATTAAATTCGTCTATTATAGATAAAAAGTTACAATTCAACAAACCGGTATCGTGGGTACAATACTGCACAAAAGAGCTGGCAACATTATTTGTAAATTTGACATTTGCATGTGTCAATTTAGTCTACGAGATTAAAAAATTTCATAAGCATTTAGCGTAGCATAGTATAGCAACCGTTTTAGCAATAAACTTTTAAAGCGTAATGAAGTGTTTAATTTAGTAGCATAGGTCCTATACCACTTACGTCGCGACTCCTACAGACATGAAGTTTTATAACATCATCACATCAACATACAGCAAGTGGATTAAATACTTAAGTTTTCCGGAATGTTGTGTATTTGTACAACAACGTGTTATTTCTCACAGATGTGCAGTCCTGTGCAAGCAGCACTCGGACAGCGTGTCGTCGCCGCTGCCGCCGCTCAGCGTGCCCAGCACCAGCGGCGCGCCCAGCAACAGCGGCGCGCTCAGCACTAGCGGCGCGCCCAGCAACAGCGGCGCGCTCAGCACTAGCGGCGCGCCCAGCAACAGCGACGCGCTCAGCAACAGCGGCGCGCCCAGCACCAGCGGCGCGCCCGGCAACAGCGGCGTGCTCAGCAACAGCGGTGCGCCCAGCTACAGCGGCGCGCCCAGCACTAGCGGCGCGCCCAGCAACAGCGGCGCGTTTAGCACCAGCGGCGCGCCCAGTAACAGCGGCGCGCCCGGTAACAGCGGCGCGTCGCTCGCCAGCGACGCCGGCGACAGCGCCTTCGTGCACTCCGCGCCCGTCACCGTACGTATGCGATCACATTCCGCTGTACCGAGCAACAAGCAACAACAATGACAGCTACTATAAGTAACGGTTCTGTGAATGTTCTGCTTGTAAGTTGTGCTAAACTGCCAATGTAAGGTTTTCATTGGAGTATTAATTTTAAATAGACATTTGACACGTATTCAATGTGTTGTGGTGGGCCTTGAAAGAGAAGTGATTCAAGAGGAAGTTTTATATGTATAATAACATCCATTAAATAGTGGAGAAGTACTGTTATTTTTGAGGTTTCTAATGTGATGTCGTAAATAATTACATTTTTTCCGCTTACATTGCAAACGCAGGCTGAACCCTAAGAGTTTTATCAAAATAATGTACTAAGTATTGTACACATTGAAAAGGTCTACAGAAAAGTCCGTGATGGTATATGTCTATCTCTTATGGATAACCCACAATAACTTTTTTTTGTCATTTACTTTTTACGACAAATAATGGCTAATTTTCGAAGCGATTTTAACCAATACAGCATTAATCCTTAACCAATTAAATACCTTGAATACATTGTTCATTTAATATAGATCTATATGGCCCTTTACACCGTATGATTTAAGTGAATATTTTCGAAGATATTACAGATTTAAAAATTGCGGGACGTAGCGTTTGCGGCGGTACCGGCCGGCCGCCCGGTGCGGCAAATTTAACGCGTGCGGGCCACGGGCAGTAATGAATAAATCAAAACTACTGAATCGATTTTAATCACATAGGCTTTATATTTTATACCCGTGCGAAGACGGAGCGGGCCACTATGTTTTTATATACAACGTTCACAGTTTTTCTGTAGTGTATTTAGTATCAGCATTGCACCCGTGCGAAGCCGGGGCGGGTCGCTAGTAAGTTATAAATTACAATGCCAATTCTATTCAAGTAAATGTAGCGGGCGAAATTCAAATTTTCTTGTTTTTGCAAATAGAAGCTGTGTCCACATCGATCAAAATGCGATTCGCTAATGATGACTCGTTTACTTACTGAATCACGATCATTAAAATATCAATAATAGTTCCTTCAGACAGTAAATTTTAATGATTGTAATTTAGTAAATGTATCGTCATTATATTCACAAATCGCATTTTAATCGACATACGACGTAAACACAGTTGATATTTGCAAAAAAACAAGAAAGATCACCAATACATACAAGCAAAGAGTATAGTAACCTATACGTATGTAGGTATATGTATATACATTCCTGTCATAGAGCCTTAGTTCCCGCTAAGATATGTAGATGGCGTTTCGAATCTGGCTGCTTCGAAGTGACGCAAGAGGGCTCTCTTCTCCCGTTTTATTATACTCTGGTCCGCTCCGAGCGCTTCCAGAGGCAGGACGTATCGCTCGCTCGCTCGCTGTTGCGGTCACGTGATCTCGCTCGCCAATTCGCCAAGAATAAAACGTGACCAACAATTCTTGATACAAGTGTTTTTTTTATTAAATAATATCTGATTGTAATGCATAAGTATTTTCCTATGATATTCCAAAGCGAATATGTATAATTATCCTGTATTATAGAAAAAAACATACGTAATTATAGTTGTTGGTTTCTTCTTTTTCTGATATTTTTTCTTTTTATCCAATTAATTATTTTCAAACAAGTAGTTGCAGTGTGGACTGGTACTCAATACCAACTAAAAGTAATAAAAGTTTTCAAAGATAATTATTTCTGTAACCTGAAAAAACTAGTTTTATTAGGAGTACGTGATTCTTGAAATCATAGATTCGAGCAAAGCACGGTCTATGCCACTTCAGAGAATATTATTTTTACAATTATTATTGTTTTTTTTTTTGTTCCGTACCTAAAGGGTGCCAACGGGACCCTATTACTAAGCCTCCGCTGTCCGTCCGTCCGTCTGTCTGTCAGTGTCTCATGAACCGTTATAGGCAGATAGTTGAAATTTTTAGAAAATGTATATTTTCTATTGCCGATGTGATTTTTTTCAGCGTATATTATTACGGTGGTACGAACACACTTGGCCGGTTTTTTTTTTAACTGAACAGACTCCTGTGCTGCTGGGGAGTTTGTTGCGCCACTTCTTCTTCCCAGCTCTAGAAAATGGCGAAGGTTGGGCGTTTTTGGGGACTGTCTCATGTAATTTTGACGTTCGAAAAGTGCAGATTCTCAGCCTAATTTGAATAAAATCACTTCTGATTTGTCTTTTTTACTTTCTTTTGACATTTTTATCCAAACTGTAGAAACAACATCACATTGCATTTATTTCTATAAATAAGTACTTCTACGTACTAGTACGTTTACCTACCTGCTGAATAAATTACATACAAAAAGTATCAGTGCGATTCCTTTCTTAGAAACTGGCAACGCGCAAGTAATGCTTCTGGCATTGCAAGCGTCTATAGGTTGCGGTAACTACACACCATCAAGCGCAATACTAAAACCTTCCTGAAAGTATGTAGATCACATTAATGAAAGAATTATCAAAATTGCTTCATTAGATGTTTTTGAGAAAATCGCGGACATACATATATACATACATACGGGTCGAATACAGAACCTCGTTTTTTAAGTCGGTTAACCCTTCGACCATGGATCCACGCGAGACACAATAGCTTTATTGTTTCTGTAATTACGGCATTATACCGGTTAAAATTAATGAAGACGTTGGCCACACGGATCCTTGACTGCAGGAAGGGTGCTCATTATAGATCGCGCGCTACTACCACTGTTTTAAAAAGACTATTGTGTCTTTGTTAATATTGTTGTTCGCAATGTTTTAATATAAAACTTTAGTAAACCAACAAACTACTTATTCTTCCTCAGGTACAAGTGAACGACGGAGTGAGCGAGAGCCAAACGCACGCGACGAGCAATCAGTTGCAAGTGACGCCGCCGCCCGCGCAGCCCAACCCGCCCGAAGTCAAGCGGTAAGTACACTGTGGGACTACATTGTCCGCTCAGAAATATGGCACATCGAGTTTTAGAAAGAGACACACGTGTGTACGACAGAGACGAAGCTCTACAAAACCGAACTGTTTCTGAAACTCGATGTGTCACCGCAACCGCGTGCTGTCACGTTGAGGGAGTGACTGATGAAGTGACGGTGATGACTGTTGAATGTATTGTTGAGCCTGACAAAGTTTTAGATAATTCGCGATACTTATAAACTCAGACAATAATATCTAAGTAAAGGGCGCTACCTTCCTTAGTTTTTAAATTAAAATTCGCTTCGCAATATCTATTTCCACATAACATTTTACACAGGTGACATTTGAAGAGCTGGTGACTTAACGTGTTATTGGATTGCCGACTGTTAAAATTAAAAATGACATGCGTCAAGACGTCGCTCTCCGCTAATAAATTAATGATGTATAGCAGTCCCTCAAACTCTGTGAAGAGGATTCGCCATCATCGATAACACAATCTGAATCAGTCTCCCTTGTCCGACTAAACCGTCGTTCGTCGTTGGGAGGTTACCAACAATACATTCAGGCGGTCTGCTTGACCAGCGTGTGGCAACTCGTACCAGTGGCCGTGGGACTGGCCTCACTACTAACTACAGTGCCAGTGCTGTGACTAACGCTTTCCTCTCCTTACTACCCTGGGGTTACTCGAATGATAACACTTTATCAATGAGAATGATTTCTCTTTCGGTTTTACAATAAACTCTTTGCGAAAGAAAAACATTATGCATCAAAACTTCGTAGCAGTGCTTGTACTTTAAAGGCTTTCAAAATTGTTTCCCAAATTGTAGTACAATACTGAATACTCATGGACTGTTGTTCGCGGAACGAATTCGCTTGGATGTCACCTTCCCGGCCCTCAATCATATAACCTTGAATTCAGAATCTCCGATCGTTATCAGGTATCGGAACCACGCGCAATGTCATATACGACAAAGTTTAAATTGTATTGCAATCTACTTAGGACCTTCTTAATACAAATGATCTTCACTCACAAATAAACTTACTCTATACAAAAATAAAGCAAATAGGTGACAATGGCATGAAGATTCTGAATTGAAGTATAGATAGTGTGATGAGGATCACGTACGGTAGCGACGCACGTGTCATTCGAGTAGCCCTGCGCCGGCGCGTCGCCCGCGCGCTCACTCGCCGCGTGTGTGCAGCTACAGCAAGTACTCGCTGCAGCACTCGCGCTCCGCGGACACGTCGTGCTCGTCGCTCAGCGCGAGCGACTCGCTGCTGGCCAGCGGACACGCCTCCAGGTGCCGCGAGTACCGCACTCCGCCGCACTCCGCCGCACTCCCGCCACCCGCCTCCACCGCACTCGCCATCGCATCTTTTTGCTTGTTTTCTTTGAGTTTGTCTAGACTGCCAGTAGGGGGTGCTGTTTTATCATCTGAATGTTCTGAACCTCATTTTCTATTGCTTTTTTAGGATTTTTTTCGATCATTATATGTACTATTAAAATAGGTAGCGCCAAGTGTATGCGCTAAAATCATTTATATCAGATATTAACTATATATTAGCATGTTTTTTTTCCTTGTGTATGTTATAGAGAATGAATTTAAAATATGACAATATTGCAGTAACATCATTTTTTTTATTATGCTCCATAGTGTTGAATGCTAATATTTTAGTAATTATTTCCACCATATAGCACGTCCACACATGTACATAGCACGTACTCCTGACCCCGTACGTCACATAGTAACGTGTATACAATGGTTTCAGACAAAACTCGTCTGAGAACAACAAGACGAACGACCCGCTGGTCGCAGTGCTCAACCAGTTCTCACAGCACTTCGAGAGGGTCTCCAAAGAAGTGGTGAGTTGCACGCACTCTTTGTTACTTGTCCGAACATGCAGCTTAGCAAATAAATGTTGTCTTTTCACTTTCATTAGCTCAATTTGTCGTTAGCTCCCGGTCCACGACTCAACCCACGGTAGGAGTGCAGATGTTTATGAATGAGTTCAGTTTGTGGTGTAACTAAATGGAAAGTTCTCGTAAAACGTGTTCTCTTAACTTTAGAATCAATTCAATTTTACTGTCAGTTTTGACGTCAAAAGTGCCTTTAATGTGCCTATTTGAAATAAATGATTTGACTTTGTCTTTAAAAGGTACCATTTAAAAAGCTGAGCTTATTTTAGTTACTTTTTTTGTTAACTTTTCGCACTGAGCGTTTTTAATGTGCACGTCTTTCTACGTCGTTCTCACATAATGTAATATCAACATGGACGATGTGTGGTAACAATATTTTGATTTAAAAGAGTGTCCGTGGAGTTTCTAGCCCGTTCTTCTCCATAGGAACCTACTACGCTTTGCAATGGGCAACTAGTTTCATCTTGCTGACTGATCGAATCCTTTGATAATTCAAAAGTGGGTGTAATTTCGTCTGTTGCAGGACACTGACGAGACGTCGTGGTCGCGCGTGGGCGAGCTGGCGGCGGCGGGCCAGTGCCCGTGCTGGTGCGCGCACTGGGCCGAGGTGCACGTGCGCTCGCCCACCGGCGACGTGTGCTGGGTCATGCGCATGCAGAACCAGGTAGGGCCGCGCTGGGGGCCACAGGTAGGGCCGCGCTGGGGGCCACAGGTAGGGCCGCGCTGGGGGCCACAGGTAGGGCCGCGCTGGGGGCCACAGGTAGGGCCGCGCTGGGGGCCACAGGTAGGGCCGCGCTGGGGGCCACAGGTAGGGCCGCGCTGGGTGCCACAGACCTGTCTCGTCACCGTGTGTCGGCTGTCTGGTTCGACCCAATGCTGAGTATAGACCTCCTCCCTTTTATGCCTCTCTGGTCTGTGCGAGTCTCATCCAGGTATTGCCCGCGATTTTCGGTAGATCGTCGAGTTTCATAATAATATTCATATTATGTATTTTCTAAAACACACAGTGTTGCTAGATGAAGAAGCTGATGTAAATCTGCCTTTATATTAATATCTATGGTTAATACTTACCGAATTATCCATGGTTTTATACCTGTCTTTCTCTCACACCAGCATGCGTCTTTTTCTAATCAAGAAGGACGCTTGGCGCGAATTTTGCCGCTAAAACATCGAAAGTTTCATATTTTTATTATATCTATTTATTTATAAAGGTACACCAACAGCTTCTGTATACAAAATATCAAATGTGGTCGTCCAAATCAAAAGGGACCTTATGGCGGTAACTAGTTTCCGAGATATTAATAAATTTGTAAAATACCTCAAAAAATCGTTTTTTTAACTGTATTTTCAAAAAGATGATTGTATTTACTACATGTAGATGTGTTCAACTTTTCGAAAAGTCAATTTAAAAAAGTTTTGTATTCATATAAAGTTTAGTAAAAAAGGAACCTTATCGCGGCAAGACCTAACAAATCGTTTTTCTTGTAATTCAAACCATATATTATATCGACATTTTAATATGTTCCCACAACAAACGAGTTTATGCAAGGATTGTAAGAATTTCCATTAGTAATAATCATAGTCAATCAAAGTACCTATACCATCAGTTACATAACTTCACACTAAAACATAACTTTTTTGTACGGCATACTTAAATTGCGATTTTCTCGAAACTTATAATTTCGATCAGTGAACTTCAAAAATTCGTAAAAAAATAACGGTAGTGGTTAGAAGGTTGGTTCTTGGGTCTATAGTTCGGTACATTTATGTAGTTTTCAGCTCTGTAGATAACTCATTTCCGCCATAAGGTCCCTTTTTATTTGGACGACCACAAATAACAGTAGGTAACAGTTATGTGCTTATACATTTGCCAATAACAGGTGAACCAACATTCACAAATACAGTGATAACCTAAGGTAAAAACGAAATGAATAAAAATTAAGTGAAAATACTAAATAAAAAAACTAACTATGTAAGCAGAAATATAAAATGATACAGGTATTTAAAAATTATGTGTTAAATTGGTACAATAATTGATCGTATCAAATTAACACACAGTGTCAACACAGTATACGCGTCGGGTTTTTCTGTTGTGAATAAGTGTACAAATAGGAAACTTTTACACTAGCTTCATATTTTCTGACTGACCGACTTCTTGACAATTCAAAAGTGCCTGTAAATGGTTTAATTGAAATAAATGCTTTGAGTTTGAGTTTGAACTCCGTCAGGAGTATTATTGTTCTGTGATTAGTGTTTCACGATGTATCCGAAGTGTTGGAAGTGAGCAAAGTTCGAATGTTGAAGTTTTGGATAGAGTTCAGCACTCGAATAATACAATACCTAATGACTCATTGTCATCATCTTCTTCATCCTCGGAAGATGAGGGAGGAGGGCATAGCATTACCTCCGCCCAACAAAACACGAAAACTTTCATGTAAGCACTGACGTATCCGGACCAGCGTGTAGACGCTCATGCAACAGGTGGGGTTTACATCTAGTTACTGAAATAACTTGCCGTTACTAACGACTAGTCTCAGTACATCAATGCAGGAACAACAAGAGAGTACCGAATCCAACCCCATCTACATCTCATTTTTTGAGAAATCCGACACTTATTGTAAACTTTTTTTAGGTGTACTTGTACAGAGTTTTATGAAAAAACCATTATTACACAAGCTGATAAAGAACAATTAATATAATTAGTTATCCGAGTAATACAAAACCTCCACAATCTTGCTTTGCTAGTCCCGGTTTTGTAGGGCTTAAACTTAATGAAGAGTAGTGCCATTTTAGTAAGGGCAAAGATTACTTAGCTTCCACGTAACAATAAAATTATTAGCAATATTATCCAACAATATTTTGGAACAAAGACAACTTGTTAAGTCAGGTTTACAAGAATTGCTCGACTGGGCATCAGCAAGCTAATAGTTTAAATATCAGCACATTGTCTGAAAAGATTTCTGGTACTTTTGGTTCAGGGTCCCCGTCTTATAAAAATTCGGAGATTGCAATGCAGATTGTGTGTGGTAAGAGGGCGAAGTGCATTGAAATTAGACGGGGTCGTAATTTAAAAGATACTGTCATACTGTACATGATTGTTCTAGCCAAGCATATATTTATAGCCGAGATGCTTTGCAGCCTATCATAGCTTCTTTAGGTGGATCTCAGGTGTGGAAAAACACAAACAATACAAACACCGAAGACTCCGCCTTATGTTACAGAGAGAAAAACCTTAAATACATCTGATGTGCAAAACAAGAAACATCAGGCCCCTTATAAAACACTCAGAGAGTCCAAGTTCCAAAAAAAATAATATATACAATATACTATACAACTAATAACACACCCTCTAACACTAATAATAAACATGATTAACTATCAAACCAAAACTTTCAGAAAGGGCTGTCAGCAGGACCATGGCAATTTATGGCAACAACATCTCTGTTGTTCCTCCCGGAGACAATTATGTAATACTAATAATATTAACAGGTGGCCGCATCCCATTCTGAAAGACTGGTCAGTATCCAGACAACCACGTGTTAAAAATATTTGCAACCAAGATAACAAAGGACATGACGGACATGATCCTCTTCATAAAACAAGAGAAATTATTAGAGATACCGCCAATCCTCAATCCAGGTTTTCGGCAAATGTTACTAATAATAAAAATAAAATAAAATATCAGATGGAGGACTACGTCCCATCTTTGACCTCAGGGGTCTCAACTAGTGTGTCAGTCAAACATTTTTATTTCGCAAACAGATGTAGCCATCTTCCTACAGACAATCGGTTGCTTAGGAAAAACTTAGGAAAGACTTTCACCAAGCCTACAGGAGGTTCCTCTGAATGAATCATAATATGGTGAAGACAGTCCGTGTTTTTCTTTTTTTCGCTGCACTACGTAGGTATAATCAAAGAGATTGGGATTGGATTGATTGGTATTTTAGCACAGACAAAAAAAAAATAACTGAAAAATCTTTCACCAATGGGATTTGATACGATTAACTTAACAGTTAACTGTCTATTATGATGCATAATGTTATCCTTTTATGATTCTGCCAAAGTGGTCTTTTTAGGTCCCCTGGAACCTGAAAATACCAGAACCAGAAAAAACTAGTTTTATTAGGAGTACGTGCTTCTTGAAATCATAGATTCGAGGAAACCACGGTCTATGCCACTTCAGAGAATATTATTTTTACAATTATTACTGTTTTTTTTTGGTTCCGTACCTAAAGGGTGCCAACGGGACCCTATTACTAAGCCTCCGCTGTCCGTCCGTCCGTCTGTCTGTCAGTGTCTCATGAACCGTTATAGGCAGATAGTTGAAATTTTTAGAAAATGTATATTTTCTATTGCCGATGTGATTTTTTCAGCGTATATTATTACGGTGGTACGAACACACTTGGCCGGTTTTTTTTTTAACTGAACAGACTCCTGTGCTGCTGGGGAGTTTGTTGCGCCACTTCTTCCCAGCTCTAGAAAATGACGAAGGTTGGGCGTTTTTGGGGACTGTCTCATGTGATTTTGACGTTCGAAAAGTGCAGATTCTCAGCCTAATTTGAATATGAAATTTGAAATTGAAATCTGAAATTGTTTATTGAAATAATTGATTTACATAAATATTTACAAAATAGGGCCTTTTTTTGAACAAAATAGTATGCTACTTTTTTACATCATCATAAGACACTACGACGGCGACTA
The DNA here is from genome assembly GCA_963855955.1 of Luperina nickerlii. Taxonomy (NCBI): domain Eukaryota; kingdom Metazoa; phylum Arthropoda; class Insecta; order Lepidoptera; family Noctuidae; genus Luperina; species Luperina nickerlii. Next base: position 739,865 of record OY979665.1, read on the forward strand.
CGAGCGAACCAATTCTATTTTGCTGTAATTTTTGACGTTCAAAAGTGCCTTTTATGTGCATTATGATTTTTGCAACGTTACATTTTAATAAGGTCGCGTTTACTTTGTCATACAGTAAAATTTGCCGTGTCAACAAAATGTTAAGATTTGCATGTTTACTTATTATATCTATAAATTATACAAAAAAAAACTAATAACAACTAAAATTAATTTTACGGATTATAACGAATAAAAGACAAAATAACAAAATTGTATAACAAAGTAAAAAGGCTTATAGATAAACATTGCCGGTCTTACACGACGTCATTATAATCTATTTATTTATTAATTAATCACAAAATCCACAGCTCTTTGAAATTTTATCTTAAACATATATAAGCTAGTCTTACAGCCAATTACGGATTTACAATTTAATAACCTATAGAATTGATGTATCTTGTCTCAGCTATTTTCTTTGCGGGGCATTCTTGATCGCCTGTTTTATGGGTGCTGGGTTTTTTAAATCGCATGCATGTTGCACAATGTGACGGTTCAGCATGTTTAGTGCACTCATTCGCCTGATGACCCTGCTCCCCACAATGTCCACACGTATAGGCAGCCTCCCGACAAGTCTTTGCAGCATGTCCATACTGTTGACATTTAAAGCACCTGGTCACAAGTGTGAAGTCCCTCACTGGGCAGGAAGTCCAATTAATGAACACTCGAGTTTGGTTTATAAGCGACTTTTTATACTAGCAGTAACTTCAAGAATGAAGTTGCACGTACGTCCCTCCTTTTTACCGGACTTGTGACTTAAATTTACAGAGGCCAAAAAAGAGTCACGGGACAAACTCGGCAGCTTCTCGGCTACATTCTGCTCATAGATGCAATCATAAACTTCTTGATCACTTAAAACGGTTGGCACTCCTATAACTACAATTCTTGGTCTTCTCTTATGGGGCTCGTCCACTTTTAGGCGAGAACTACTTAGCTGGGATGATTTCTTAAGTTTTTCTATGTCGTCTTTGGTCTCCGTGCTGATTATAACGCCTCCGTTTTTTGTTTTGCGCAGTCCTCTAACGTGCAATTTCATTTGTTCAGGGCATATAATTTTTTGGACAAGAGATTTAGTGTCCTCACTAAATTTTAATTTAACCGCTGGATAAATTGCAATAGAACTGGTATTATTGGGGCGCAAGTAATTATTTTTATTGGTTTTTACCATGTCAGCGAACGAAACATTATCTGCCACCGTTGGTTTAGTGCAGTTTTCTTGAATGGTTTTCTTTATATTTTCGAGGCAATCTGTATGATCGCCTTTTTCTTTCAACACTAGTTTAGAGTTTTGTATTTCTTGTGCTTTTATCTTCAAGTCCTGGTAGTAAACCGCCATTTGTGAAACGCCATGTCTAACCTTGCGCGATAGGGAATTGATCCTCAGCTTTTGCTCTGAGTTCAGCTTTCCTTCCTGAGCAATGGTACAGACTTCATTCAGGCATGATTCAATTGAGATCAACCAATTACTAATATCCCTGGTGTCCACTGTTGAATTTTTCCTTCAGCTGCATGGTCAGGTGTTTGAGATTTGCTGGCGGGGCTACCTTGTGGTGGGTAACTCCGAGGGCTGTTTTCACTATTTGACATACTAAGTCTTAAATATTTCTCATAATTAAATGTTATTCACTAAAGTAAATCACTAACTTAGCAGTAAAATGCGCGATTCGTTTTCTAGGTCACAGATTACTCGGAAATATTTTAACGACATATGATAAATAATATTGCTTATAAAATTATACACACGTCTGCTCTAATTGAGTGTCAGTAGAGCTCCGAATAAAATCACTTCTGATTTGTCTTTTTTACTTTCTTTTGACATTTTTATCCAAACTGTAGAAACTAATAAAACGCAGCAAAGTTTTTTCAACAACCAACGAACTGACATTTATTTTGACACACAGATTAAACATATTATTTCAATGCACAGATAAAATATAACACCACCACTCATTGAAATAAAATTAGCCTTAACCATTATTATAATATCTATTCAAAGCTTAACTAAACCCAGTAACAAAAGAAATTTATAATGCCTAACACTTGACAAACTTTTTGTAAGAATATCAGCAGGCATATTTTCTGTATTTAAATAAACAATTTTTACTAATCTATTATAGACAGTTTCTCTAATAAAATGGAATCTAACATCTATATGCTTAGATCTTTTGTGGTACATACAATTTTCTGCTAGTTTTTTAGCACTTTGATTATCATTATACAGAATTACAGGTCCTATATCTTTTCCAGTAAGTTCTAACAACAGATTTTTTAGAAATATTGCCTCTTTACTAGCTTCACACATCGCCATGTACTCGGCTTCAGTACTTGATAGTGCTACTGTTTGTTGCTTCTTACATTCATGTGAAACTACTCCTCCTGAGAGTTTGAAGCAGAAACCAGTGTAAGACCGTCTGTCAACTGTGTTGGAAGCCCAATCGGCATCAACAAAACCCACCAAATCTGAATTATCCTTAGTATAAGTTAGGCGATAAGACTTAGTTGCTTTTAAATATTTTAAAACTCTCTCAATCCAAATTTTATCAATAAATTATCAATGAACCTTTCTTGATCAATATACAATTTATTTTTACACATTTGAACTCGCATACCTAGGCACTGTTTTATTTGACCTAAATCTTTTAATTTAAATTTGGCACTCAATTGACTTTTTACTTTTTCAACTTCAGTAGCATTATTTGAAAATACAAAGAAGTCATCCACAAATAAAGCTATATAGGTCTTTTGACCTCCAGATGATTTAACAAACAAGCAGGGCTCATATTGCGATTTTTTATAGCCAAATTGCTGTAAACATTCATCTACCTTTTTATACCAAGCTCGGGCAGATTGCTTAAGGCCATATATTGCCTTTTTTAATTTTAGAACCTTATTTTTATATGCAAAATTCTGAGGTGGTTGCATGTACACAGTCTCGTCTAAGTCACCATTAAGGAAAGCAGTTGTTACATCAAAATGAGTGATATTCATATCCAATTTAACACTCAATGCAAATAGTAGCTTTAAAGTAGAATATCGAAGTACAGGTGAAAAAGTCTCTTTAAAATCGATACCTTCTTTTTGCGTGAATCCCTTCGCCACCAAACGCGCACGATACCGCACTTCATTATCACTATTTACCTTCTTTTTGTAAACCCATTTACACTGCACTATTGTTCCACTTTCTGGTTTGTCCACCACTTCCCAAGCATCGCACTCACGAAATGACTGCAACTCTTCCTCCATCGCTTTACACCATTTTTCACGTTCTGTCCCATTCATGACATCATCATAAGTTAAATTTTCATCACCAACACTTTCTACGCAGATGGTATTAATAATAATAATAATAATAATAATTTATTTGATTCAGACACAGAGATCCATATTTTTGTTAGTAAATACACTTAAAAATTATGTTAGTAACCAAGGAATAATCAAAAATTCATTAATAATAATACATAGAAACAATAAATAGACAATTACAAGAAATTCATAGAAACAATAATTACTTAATAAATGGTGACGAACTGGCATGCAAGTGCATCCACCTCTCCAACATCACCGAGTCCCACCGCTCGGACAATACGCTCAGGATACTGTTAGTGCTGCGTCGGAAGCGACTTAGTAGCGAGGCGCTCCGCTTCCTAATAATGGCAAAAAAGTCATCAGTTTGCGCCTGTGCGAACATCGAAGAAGCGCTGCAAAACCGAGGCAGCCCCAGCAATACCCTAAACGCATTGTTGTACTGTACGCGTAAGGCGCTGTATACCCGCTGCACATAGTTGGCCCATAGGCTGCACGTATAAAAAGACTGACAATAGGCTTTAAATAAGGTCACCTTTACTTGTTCAGTACAGCGTGCAAACCTACGTGCCAACATGTTGCAGCGAACCGACAGCGCCCTACGTTCCCGCTCGATGTCCTCATTGTCAGACAAGTTATCTGTGACCCAGTGGCCCAGGTACTTAAAATGGTTAACCCTTTTCAGACTAGCACCACAAAGGGTGATCGGAGGTATAAAAGAGAAACATTTGGTACCAGCTTTGAAAATCATGTACTCACTCTTTTTAGGGTTGTACCTGAGCCCATGAGTCCCAGCATATGTCTCACAAATGCGCAGGAGTTTCCGCAACCCCCCAACCGACGGGCTCAGCAGCACCATATCGTCCGCGTAGCTGATGTTATTAATAGGCACTCCGCCTATTGAGCAGCCCGCATTAGCACTGCTGAGCTCGCCGATCAGCTGGTTCATGTACAGGTTGAACAAGCGGGGCGAGGTTATCCCCCCCTGCCTCACACCGCAGTCCAACCCGTACACGTCGGAATATACTCCCGCCCATCTCACACTGTTCCGCTGGTGACTGTACCAATACCTAAATATCGACACTACCTCACTCGGCACCTGTGTCTCACTGTGCAGCTTGTGCCACAGCATGTCATAATTTACCAAGTCGAACGCTTTCGAGAGGTCTAGGTAACAAGCGTACACAGGAGTATTTCTAGCCGTGTAGTACTGTACAGTCTGCTTGAGACAGAGGATAGCACTCTCAGTCGACACACCAGGCGTGAAGCCAAACTGAGCGTCATGTATTTGAAGATGCTTCTCCAGCTGTCTGTCAAGCAGCCTGTCCAGCACCTTGGCTATGACAGTAGCGAGCGAGATAGGCCTATAGTTAGATACGTCCGACACATCACCCGTTTTGTTTTTTACGATCGGAACTACCACCGTGTACATGAGGTCATCAGGTAAGTAATTATGGCTGATGCACAGACTAAACAGCATTGCCAGTACCCTCGGGAGATGCACACCAGCGTGCTTCAAGTGCTCGATGCTAAGGTCATCATGACCTGGAGACTTCCCTCTCACCATCTTCTTAATAATGACAGCTACATCCTTGGCTGTAAAGCTGGTACTAAAGTCTCCATGCTGACACTCAGCACCAAGCACCTGCGCCGCCGGCCCAAGCGGCGACTCCACTTTGAAATGGCGCTGGAAAAGGCTAGCAATATCGCATGGTTCATGACTATCACCTACACTCACCGGAAGGCTCGCCCCTGGGTTTAATTTATTTGTTGACTTCCAAAATTTATTAAATTTCTTATCAGTGTGATGTTTTGCAATAATGTCCATTCTGATCTGATCCTCATTGTTTTGACAGAATTTTAATTTTGATTTAAATAATTTTCTAGACTCACACATTTTATTATAACAATGTCCGGATTTAGGTTTACCCTGTAATAGCCACATCTGAAAACAAAGTCGAGCCTCCCTGTGGGCACTACTCACATATTTGTTCCAGCCAGGTACATATGTATTATGCTTCCGTTTAGGTACACTATAACTTAGTTCCGCGCCCCTAGATAATATCCTAACAATATCAAGGTACATTTTGTTTAATATCAACTTATGGTCCTGATCATTACATAATGTATTTGCACAATTAATAAATTCCGATGGAAAATCTAGCTCTCTAAGATTTGAATTACAATAATCAAAATATGTTTCTATCTGAGTTTGATCTCTTTCCCCCCACTTTACCCGACTACAAACTTTACTAACATTAATATGTTTAGGCAAAATAACATTAAAATTACATTGAACTGATATAGGATAATGATCTGACCAGTAGGTATCATATATCACAGACACATTAAGTATAGATGAACGCGCGGCGCTTGTTATTATACAGTGATCTAGCCACGACTGTGTACCGCTCACCTGGCACACGAAAGTATGTGAGTCATTCGGCAACAACTCCATATCTACACACGACCACGATTGTTCCGCACAGAAGTCTAATAATTCTTTCGCAAATAAACCGCCAGGATGCGAGTTGAAGTCACCAAGCATAAATACAGATTCCACATTATTGCTTTCAATTATTGCACATATTTCACCGAGACATTCCGAAAACAATGGCAGGTTTTCACTTTTGTTTGTAGGCATGTATACCGAAAACACTATAATCGTGCGCTCATGGTCAAGTTTCACTTTAATCGCCGCAAGACGCACACTACGACACTGTATAACAGACACCGACGGGAAGGCAGATTTTCTCCACAGCAGAGCTACTCCTCCATATGGCCTCCCAGTCAGGACTCCTTCAGACGTATCCACAGCAGACTTTCCCGCATATGAAAAAGCGACGTCGATATCACCCAGGAAAGGCAAGTCGTGTGGAAGCAGCCAGGTCTCTTGTAGTGCCACAATATCCGCCGAGCGACAGAGTTTTCTCACGCATTCAACGGATCTTTTGACATTTTTACAATTAAAGCTAATGAGTGTATTTTTGTTAGCCATTAACTTTGTGTGGGTGTTCAATTAGCCATATCTCGATTTGCCACGCAGGGGGTACGTCGACTAAATTCCACAAAAGGGCGATATATTACCCCCTCTGGCCAAAAGTCATCAGTCAAAAATGTATCCAGTTTAGACTTAGGGACAAACACCTTATAAGCATTATAATCTTTCATCGATTTCATGTTCATTTTCTCTAAGCGTACGTCAATGTTAGTGTTGCTCTTAACATAGGTTATGATGTCACACACGGACGCGTCCTTTGACACATTATAAATATAAAGTGGTACCTTACTGTCTGCCGCCTTGAACTTAGAGTCAGCACCAACCGTAGCTTTTCCAGTTTTTCCCACAAAGCGATTCTGAACCCTTTTTCTTTGAACAAGGGTCCATTTCTCATCCTGTTCCTGGGATTTCCACTCACCTTCATGTAACACATCAGAGAAACTTTTCTTTGCAATAGCACATCGATTGTTTTTATTCGGGGGAGCTGTGTGTACCGTAGTAGCAGGCACTAGAGGCGGAGTCGGATGACTCACCAACGTTGCCGGCGACGGCGGCTGACAGGCGACGTTCGTCTCACTATCAGCTGACTTGTGTTCGAGCGGCCGTCCGTTATAAATACCGTACGGTGTTTTTACACTACCCTCCGTTGGTAGGATGTTATGTTGTGGAGACAATGCTGGGGGTCCACTCTCGTACTCAAAGCTAGATAATCTAGTTCTTCCAACACCCCGTCTTAGGGTAACATTGTTAACAATCGATGTATTTCTGAGCACTTTAATTTCCGATTCCAGTTCCTCAAACTGTTTTACTGTCACGTATTCGTCACGTATCTGTTGCATTTCGCCTCTCATTGTCACCAAGTCTTTTAGTAAGCGGGTAACATCTACGTGGTCAAATAGTACCGGCGGCAACTTATGTAGATCTCGTGCTACGAAAGTAGGAATATCCTCCGGATCAGTCTCCTTGAGCACGCAGATGATGTCGTCGATATCTCTTAATGTTTTGCCCTGTCGTCTTCTATTCTTCTTACGTTTAGATGTCGATATGGAGTCGAACAATAAGTTCTTAGCAGCCAATATCTCAATGTCATCGAAAGCACTAGCACAAATCTGACTAATACTTTGCTCGTTCATAACGTCAATCTTATTACAAATAAAAGCCAAAACCTCGTTGATCACCACATTACAACTTGCACATTTCACAATGTTGGAAGCCATTATGAATAACGGCCCCCACTTGCACGGTAGGTGTACGCGCAAAATTAGACTCGATATACGTGCGATGCCCGCCGCGTCCGAGGCGAAACTGAATTGAAAATTAAATCCAAATCTATCTGGTTTCTTTCTCTGACGTTTACCTGAAACAGTAGGTTCTTCAGGTGTGGATGCTAATTCTGTTTCACTGACAGTATTGTAGGACTCGTCAGACATTGAAGAACTGCTACTTTCAGTTTCATCTGGTATGTATGTCTCATCCGAAGAGTTGATCACAGTTTCTTCTTCCTCTGTGATATTAACACTCTGTTCATCTATAATTTCAGCTTGGATCACATCTGGATTGTTGTGAGTATCTTCCATTATAATGACATCTCGGCTGGTGATGATTTTATTTGTCTTGGGATTATATAATCTGTAACCTTTTACATTATTTTCATAACCCACAAAAATATGAGTTTGTGCCTTCTTATCCCACTTAGCTGTTTTTATTTTTGGAATGTGAACCATGGCAGTGCTTCCAAAAACCCGAAGGTGGCTAACGTCTGGCTTCTTGCCCGTCCAGAGTTCATATGGTGTTTTTGTTACACCAGTTGCTAAAGTCCTGTTTCGCAGATATACAGCAGTATTCACAGCTTCTGCCCAGAAACGTTTTTCAAGTTTAGCATCAAACAGCAAACACCTAGCTCTTTCCACCACTGTTCGGTTTAAGCGTTCACACATCCCGTTTTGCTCTGGGGTGTAAGGGTTAGTTTTCTGGTGAATTATTCCAGCCCTTTTCAAAAAACTTTCAACCTCAGAAGAGCAAAATTCTCCTCCGTTATCCGTCCTCAATACCTTTAAACTTTTGCCAGTTTGTTTTTCGACTGAAGCTTTAAACTCCTTCAGGTAATTAAAGACCTCACTTTTGGCCTTGAGGAAATAAACGAAAGCCATTCGACTAAAATCATCAACAAAGAGCAAAAAGTAACGCGATGATCCAATTGAGACTTGCTCCATGGGTCCACAGACGTCTGCATGAACCACTTCAAGCACATTTTCACACCTAGTACCTTTGTGTGAAAAAGGCAGTCTCACTTGCTTTCCTTCACAACATGTGATGCACTTGGATTTATCAATCACTGCTCTATCGGAGAAATCAATGCCATTAACCACACCATTTCTCATAGTGTTAAGGTCTTTACTGTTTATGTGTCCCAATCTACAATGCCACATCTCACTAGTTGTAGCTGTCGCTGAGCCTGCAAACAACTCTGACTTGATGTTTAATCTATAAACCCCATTTACTAGTTCTGCTTTTCCCACAAGTTCATTATGTCGGTTCTGAATATAGCAAATATCTTTTTCAAAATTGACTTTATTGCCATTCCGAAGAAGCTGACTAACTGAAAGCAGATTGGTGGTTAGATTGGGTATACACAAAACATCCTTCACTGTTATATCGAATTCTGTGTTGTCGACCACTGTCGTTATTCTAGTATTTCCTGCGCACAACACGGGTACTGTCTGTTTGTTGGCGACTACGATACTCTTTACCTTGTGGCTGAGTGAAACATTTTCCAAACATCTTTTGTCAACAACCATATGAGAACTTGCTCCCGAGTCAATATACCAATCCGATTCTTGAAATCGATTTTCAGGATTCAAGAAAGTAGCGCTGAATGCGTTATCTGATGTATTTTGACTATTCTGGGGACATTTATTCATATAGTGTCCAAGTTGTTTACATCTATAACAACGAACTGTCTTTGTTGACTTTGGATTTGAAGCTGTCAATTTTGACTTAGACTCTTCCGTCATGTTTGTGTTCCTTTTGTTGGTACTTCCTTTTTTTCGTTGATGCCAACTTTTAGATAAAAGTGCTCCTTCAGTGTTACCAACATCCGATTGCATATCCAATAATTTTGCTTTAATGGCGTCCGTACTTATCGCCATGCCGGAATGTTCTATGGCCATAATCATCGGCGCAAATTTTTCCGTTAATCCCGCCAACAACAATGAACCAATCCACTCATCCGTGATTTGGAAACCTGTTCCTTTCAGTTTTTGTGCTGTATCTACCATCTGGGTTACATACGCCGTCATCGATTCACTGTCTTCTAGTCTGATAGAAATAAGCTGACGCAATAAACTAATACGCCGTGTGAATCCAGAATCGTCAAAGAGTGTTTGCAGGCGCTTCCATATATCTCGAGCCGTTTTTTCATTCTTAATGTGAACATACAACGATGAATCGATGGTCATTATTAGCTTTGCTTTTGCCTTTTTTTCTTCCGCTGAAGTAGCTTCCTCCGCTGTTAACTCTTTGGATATGTCGACGCCATCAAGAATGAGAAAATTTTCTGCCGCAAACGCCCACTGATCGTAGTTTTCTCTGCCTTTTAGTTTAGGTACATTCACAATGTAACTACCGGCCATTTTTTAAATCTCACAGTCACAGTACAAGTAAAACTGCAAAATTATTGGAATCACTTTTTGGTTGTCTTTGAACACAATGACAAAACACAGATAGTCCACAATAAGGTATTGATATTTAGGAAAAACTAACGATTTGCGCGAATTATTTAAGGGACTGGGCCCATAACCTAATAAAACGCAGCAAAGTTTTTTCAACAACCAACGAACTGACATTTATTTTGACACACAGATTAAACATATTATTTCAATGCACAGATAAAATATAACAGAAACAACATCACATTGCATTTATTTCTATAAATAAGTACTTCTACGTACTAGTACGTTTACCTACCTGCTGAATAAATTACATACAAAAAGTATCAGTGCGATTCCTTTCTTAGAAACTGGCAACGCAGGCAGGTTGCGGTAACTACACACCATCAAGCGGGCCGCATGCTAGTTTGCCACATTAGTGGTATAAAAAAAATCAAGTAAATTATGACCCTATAGTCTATAAATAAACTACTGTTCTAGGTAACATTTGTTGGTACAAATAATATTTCATGAACTATTCAGGTATAATAACAGTAATTTAATTTATTTATATATTATATAATTATTGTAATTTATTATATACAAAGTTGATACGACAGAGGGGCTTTCCTTTAAACTGCCTATACTAGATACCATTTTCAAGCTCTGTACCAAAAATCAATTAAATAGGAGCAGTAGTTTAGTCACAAATGATTTTCCTAACGCTAGCTGATTATCTCATACGCATAGGTCATGCACCTTAAAACGATAATCTGAGTATAAGATACATTGTTGCCGCACAAGTATAACCAAATATTTCACGAAGCAATAAATACACACACACTTGCACTTTCACTATGAGAGTGACAATCATAGCAAAACCGCCGCGCCTTTTTCCCGCGCGTAAAAGGAATAGAAATAGGTCAGTGTGTTGCTATTGCATCCTAGATCCTTGCGAATTTGCTAAAAACTTGTTGTTTCAGTGGACAGTGCGCACGCACGCGACATCCCTTCGGAGCGTACGTTACGTAACACGGGAGCCCCGCCGCCGTTTTTGTTTTGTCGAACTCGCTGACAATAATTGTGATTTTGTTATTGTGATAGACACTAAATAAGTTTAAGACAGTATTTCTTTTTTTATTGTGACAGGATACGTAACTTGGGATTATTATTATTTAGTGATAGTGTTTTTTTTTATGATTGACTGTTTTTCTTGTGATAGGACACGTAATTAAACGTTGGTTGTGTGTGTGTAATAATTAAAGTGCAATGTCTCGTGTAACTTACACGGCGTCAGAATACACTTACATGATTTTAATTTACGTGAATGCCGTGGAAACGCAGCTTTAGCTCTACGAACATACCGAGAAAGGTATGGTGACCGGCGCAATTGCCCTAGGAACGCCGGCACCATACAATTGGCAGTACAAAGATTACGGGAATTAAAGTGCTTAGCGACGGACAGTGATTTAATTAGAAAAATAAATAACAATATTCTCCGTCGGTATAATTTGTGCATTAATATGAATAGAGGATACACATCGACAATTGAAAAATTTTGTGTTTTTGTGTGTGCGCATAATTTATAACCTTACCTAACATAAAAGCCAGCGCGAGCGGTCTAAGCCGCCCGCGCCCCGCGCTCCGGCGCGACTTTGTTACCTAGGCATCTAAGGTCAGTCAAATTTATTTACAAAGGGTGGTTGCGTTTCACTCTGACTTTTAAGCTATTTAGTTTGTTTGAAAAAAAAAATTAATTTTTGGCGCTTTCTATTTTTGTACTGTATCGAATTAATACTATACACGTATAGTATACGTAGTGTAATTTAATGCCCCTCTGTCATATCAACTCTGTATATTATAGTAATTTAATTTAAAACAAAGTAGCAAAGGCTCTTGTTGGTTTGTTCCTGGCATCCGACGCATAGCAGTTTGCATGCGTGTGTAGCGCAGCTCATTAGACGCACACGTGTGCATTCGCTGCCGCGCACCGTCGAATTTACCTAAAACTGAGCACTTCGATTTTGTAATAGCGCTCTTAACAAAACTATTCTATTTTACTAATAAGGAAACAAATAGTCAAATGAATGAAGAACTGGATTCGGATGAGCTTTTAAACATTTTACGTGGTGTGGATTCGGACTCGGAGTATTTTCTGGAGAATGTTGAACCAGAACTTCTGGTTCAACGTTCTCCAGAAAATATTCTGGTCCAATGATTCTGAAGTATGTCCAACTAGATAATAATAATAACGTATATATTTTTCGTTTGACCGTATCAAATTAAAATGCGTAGATGCTTTCGCTTTTTAGGTCAAGGCTTAGATATTCACATGACCTGCAAAGCGTGCATACAAAAAATTCAATCAAAACTAGCTAGTTTTATATGTGCATTACGTGAGCTCAAAAAGACCACAGATTTAAAAACTGCCCTATCCACTTACTATGCATACGCATGCGCATGGCTTAAGTATGGTATAATTCTTTGGGGAAATAGTGTAGATAGCAACTTGTTTATCCTCCAGAAAAAAATGTATTAGGATAATGGTTTATATTGACAGTGACGTAAGTTGTAGACCGTATTTTAGGAAACTACTCGTTCTCACTTTGACATCAATTTATATTCTAGAAAACTGTAAATTCGTTAGACAAAATCCAAACTTCTACATTAAAATTACAGACCAACCTCGCAGATATGCACCGCGTTCATGATTTGAAAACACGCTCGTAATACCACAATCTAAGCTAAAATTACACAGTACAAGTCCTCATGTAACATCAATTAATAGTGGGTGCGTCTCATAACGTATAAACTCATTTGGTCTAATTTCATTTTATTATCGTTCATAAGATATAATCAACGTGAGATATACCAACTGTTGATATAATTTCTTTACATATAACATTTATTTATTCTAAAACTTAATTAGTATAACGTTGTTTGATATAACGTTTATGTAATCGAAAATCATTTGGTCTAACGTTTAATACGTATATTGTTTATTTAATCCAAAAACATTTGGTCTAACGTTTAATATATATAAAAAACATAATTATGGTTAACACCCCAATTCAGATAGGTTAGGTTAGAAGGCTAAGGCGGGAGCGAAGCGGAGCGGAGCTCCCGCCTTAGCCTGCGTGGTTATTTTTTATTAAACCACCCAGAAATAGGAGCAAGGAAGGATAGGAGGCGACATAGGATGCAAGAGCGAGCGAAGGGCACCCCGAGGTTCGGTTTTGTTAGGTTACTTTAAACCCTTTACGTAGAAATAGGAGCCCTGCGTAGCAGGGCTCCGTCGACATATAATGCAAGAGCGAGCGTATGAGAATACAAAAATACCCTTACCAAGGTATATATTAATTGATTAGAGACTCATAGTTTTATGAATGAACTTGTATGAATTCATTTTTAAAGAAATACTTTAATGATTATTATTTAACTGAGCAAGATTACGCACACTAAGTGACAACTAACAATAACTTTTGTTGAGCTACCCACAAGCTACAACATAAAAATAATGCTAAATAAACTAACCCGTGTTCATGCAATTTTGCTTTGTGTTTTAAGTAGGCGTTTTCATCATATTAGACCAAATAAGTTTTATATATTTTGAGTGGTATGTCAAACGATTTTATATTTAATGTATGTTATGTCAAACGATGTTATATTTAATGTATGTTATGCTTATAAAAATTTGTTATTTTAAAATTATATCAATCGTTCATTATATTAACTAATCGCTATATTAAATAAAATTATAGGTTCCGTTGTTATATGTTGTTAATATTAGAGATTTTGTTGTTATATCAACTATTACTTACCCATTAATAGTAGATTGTTGCATCGAGCGCAAAGTGAGTTATTAATGCACGAGAGTTATGTTACTAAATTAACAAGAGTGCATTAATTACTCACTTTAGCAAGTTGCGTAATCTACTTTTCTTTCAACTACCAATCTACCTACCGCGATAAAATATACCTACTCAAAATAAAAACTCAAGTTAATGAAAACAAAGTTTTCCTAAGCTTTTAAATATTTATCCCGCGACTTTTGCGGCAAAAAGTTATTAACAATTTCATTTGCAGCTGTTTTTATACTTTCTGGAGTTGCATTCATATCGCTATCACTACCTATTTCCATTTTTTAAATCATTTCTTGCTAAATATGAAGTATCAAAGTTTTACAATGGTACAAAATGCGCGCCATTTGTTTTTTTTTTTTTTCACCAAGTCGGTTTTATTCAGCCGATTTTTATTTTCAGCCAGTATCTTTTTGATCTTATGCATACATTTTATATTAAACTTAATAGGAGACATTAAACCTCTGTGGTAAATTTATATCTAAATAAAAAACACTGCATTAATGAAAAACTGTGCAACCACGAGATTTCATACAACATTTCTGCTCTGAATTGATTTTTAAATGACCTTTCATTGTTATGTTACGTATTTATTTCAATTATTAATTAAAGCATGCTGCTACTTTTCTTATGATACTAAATTGGTGTGCTTGTGCCCGACAGGTCCGTGTGAAACATTTATTAAGATCTTTTATAATACACATGTGAATTCAATAAAGATTTGAATTTAATTGAACGTTTATTCATCAAAAAATAAGAATTCAATTAATGAAATATTCGGTGAGCCACAAACTAATCGTCGTTTGTAGGTATCTTCTGGCTCTTGAGTGCGAATTTAACAAAGTTGTAATGGTTACCTTACAGTTTGAGGAGATTATCATAAACAAGAGATAAGATTCAAATGATATAAAACATACTTATACTTATTTGTGAGATTCAATTCTGAATGCAAAATAAAAATAATTCTTTAAGTAAGAAAGACCATAGACCACATCCCTATTCCAAATTGAATTTAACGTGCTCTGAGCGCCAAGGACTTGAAATGAAGTCAAAGAATGACGTCATGAAAGAAATAGAGATGTACCTCATTTCTTATAGCTCTAATAGAGTTATGTGTTTGTTTCTTTGAAACTTACAATTTATACTGGTTTTTCTTACTAGGGATACTGTGACATAAAACAAATATGGAAATATATAATCAGTTTTTATTTATATTCGTAAAATTATAAATAAAACTTAACGCGTATAAATTTCATTCATCGATATGACGATACCCTCATCACTACTGTTTACTGTATATTTCGTTATGCATTTATAGCTTGGCGCCTGGCGAGACATCGTGTTCCGTGTACGTTGGCGGTGAAAAGGTTAAGCTGGTGGAAAAATATTACGTCAGCAAATGCTGTATTGATTTTTCGGAATTATCAGTATTTTATTCGGTTGTTTCTTTATTTGTATTCGCATAGAAGTTTGGAGGAAAATGAGTATATAAAGCAGTAAATTTCATATTTTGAGTAAGCATTTTTTTACGGAGGTTTTTTTACTGCCCTTACATATTACACGTATATTACTTTGAGTTGATTGAATTTGGAATCATTTGTTGTTGATTGAATTGTCGCTACTTAACTTAGTAGAAGTTCTTTATTTACAAAATGTATGGCTGCTCGTGACGGATACTTTAGCTAGGTACAACTATGAACTTAGCAAATTAAATTAGCTAGCAAAACTCCACAAACGTAATGGATATCGATATCGAAACATGAAGAGACAAAACTAAATTTGATTTGATGACATTTTTTTCTGTATAATTTTGAACAGACCATACCACTAAATCGAATAGCTCTAGAGCACGGTGTCGAGCCCAAGCCCAGTTTTTCTAAGAATGAGCATTTGTTTTGCTTCATATCAGTGTCGTTCGTAACGGCGATCATTTGCTGGTTGCAGATGAGCTGGGACTATCTGCTGGAGTCGCCGCTGCAGGACGTGGCGGCGTTGCTGGTGCCGGCCGCTCCCGGCCCCGCGCCCGGCCCCATGCCTGGCCCCGCGCACGGGCCCGCGCCCGGCCCCGCGCCCGGGCCCGCGCCCGGCCCCGCAGCCGGCCCCGCACCCGGCGACGAGCGTCTCGACCTGGTGAGCGAGCCTACCCTGCCCCAGAATATGACCATTATCTTTGGACTTCTCCATAGGAACCTACTACGCTTTGCAACAGGCAACTAGCTTCATGTTACTAACTGACCAAATCCTTGACAGTTCACAAGTAAAAGGTTTAATAATATAAATGCTTTGAGTTTGATATTTGGTTCTATGACAGCGGGCCTCGAAGCACTGTGCGATAGTTGTATCAAGGAGTGGTTCATCTCAGAATAAAAAACCTTTGATTTGACAAGTATCCTAGTATCATTCCTTTGCAGAATTTGGTCCTCACCAAAAACACTATCTCTGGGTATAAGAATACTTGTCTTATACAAACTAAAAAAAAAACAGTTGTTCCATACATTTTGAACTAAACAGCAGTTTTTTCTTTCATAACCGACGTAAGATTTCAATGCTGGTGAGTCTAAAATGTGCTGAATTCACGACAGCAGTTTGTGCGTATATGACCCTTACAACCTGTATTATGGTGATACATGCTCACAGGCAGTGGCGTGCACAGGGTTTTATACCTGGGTAGGCAGCTTTTTATTTCGCAAAAAAAAATCTCGCAATTGCACTAGTTAGTAAAGATAAAACTCACCAGGGGTTTAAAAGGTTGGAACGACGATTTGCCAATGATGCAAATGAAGGATTTCGGCCACCTCAAATATCTAATCCAAGTGAGTGATAATTACAGAACACGTCACTTGAAAGATATCCGATGTGGCCTTGACAAAGGTTCTTCATGTTATTTGCATTATATAAATATATTTAATAAGTAAATAAACTAAGTACTGGTTTGCTAACAGTTAAAAAAATAAATTTACGAGTTACATTACCTATTTGCTGGGTTAATTCTCGTAACTCAGGTACACATCTCCCTTTAGTTACAATTTGAACCTTTTCATGCTTTGAGTTTGAGTTTTTTTCATTAAACGGTAATTGCGAAAATTTACCATTTGTAACCTTTAACAAACACACATTTTCAACACAAATCTCACAATCGAACAACATTTTGAATAAAACAAACGAAAAAAAATTGTAAAAACAATTCAATAAACTGATTGAAATTAGCAAAAACTCGACCTAAATATTTACGTTTCAAAATGAATTAATCACAAAAAACAATCAAAATATAAACTTATGTTTACAGCGCACTTCACATGAAAAAAAGGCAATATGGACTTTATAGAAAAACTATAATTTCTAAATTTTGATAAGTAAAACGTTGACAAATAAAATAGCATCATTGTCAACCGAAAGAAGAATGACCATTTTTCACCAAACTGTATAGAAATGAAATAAATCTTAAAATTCTGCTAATTTAATTGTATATTAATTTCGCTAATCACAATGTTAAAAGAAACGCAGGGAAAAAAATGTCTTTAAGCTTACTCTACGTCAAGTGTAATCTTTTACCATGTTTTGAACTCATCTCAATTACCCTGAACGCACCTCAACTACCCATTTTTTACGACGTTCCATTTTACACACGGCTACTTGACTTTATTCAACTCTATTTCTGACTTTTATGCATTATTTTACGTTTTATTTTATCAGTAAGTACTTTTTTATTAGTCAGTGTATAATACAGATTAATTAAAAATAACAAAATAAATTAATCAATTTGTTCATCAGGTATGTATGATGTATGTACAACCGCGTCCAATGAAATGTGTTGGGTAGATAAGTTATCACTTTTGACAATACAAGAACTAAGTTAGACTTTTTATAGGTATAGAAACTATCTCAAGTATGTTTTACTAAAAATGTAGTTAGTAAGTGCATATGTGTTGGTTTCGAGGAATTAACAAAGTAAAAAAGATGTTTTACCATAGCTAATTGTTTCTATTTTAGACTAAACTCCGAGCGTTAATAATTAGTTCTAGGACATTATTTCTTTATTATTTGGTAATGGAAAATCCTAACCTCAAAAGTAACATTAATATTTTTTGATCTTCGTAGCGTTTAAATCGTTTACATGACTATATGACATTATAGTACACACTTACAGGTAGTCTTTCTACTATACCCTATAACTATACATTAACTTTCATCATCAGGTTTTTTAATGTATATGAAGTGGGCATTGTTCTTTACTTAACTAACTACTTATTCAACTTGGTCGTATAATACTTGAGATGAGACAATACGGAGACGAGCTGGCCGTGATTGGGTTTCCTGCCGCAGGAGATGGCCTTGTTACCGCATCGTTGTGTGCAGTGCACAGACACGAAATTGTACCACTACATGCGTACATTTATGAATGAATTGTAGGCAGAACCGCTCGCTGCCTTTCGCGTTGCCGCATGTGTTACGAAAGCCTGACGTAGTAAATTTAATAGTACGAACGGTATGAACGTTGCTATTAATTTACATTAGGAGTTTGAATAATTTTTTTACTTAGTATATTTTTTATATTCTTGACAATATTAGTAACTGGTCTAGGTCTAGGGTCTGCAGTGTCTTTTTGCCTATACAGACTGCACGCCACTGCTCACAGGGTTCAGACAGCGAGCCGCGCTCCCGAAGCGGGTCCTCGTCGTCTGCGACGCGGCCACAGCCGGCGCAGGCACAGGATCTACACAAATCTAGCTCCGACACCGTCGTCGGCAGCGACAGAAAGACTCAGCACGTGCACTCACACGGCACCATGCAGCCGCAGAAGTAAGTCACACAGAATTAATTCGAAAACATTGTAAAAGCCAATCATGTAAAAATAAGTAACCGTGGAGTTTCTTGCCGGTTCTTCTCCATGGGAAACGACCAATTGGAATCGTGCACCTAGCTTCTGTCGATTCACTTTGAAGGGTTATGAGAAACAAAATATTTGAAACCACGTTGACGCTGTAAACTGTGCTATATCTGACAACGACCTTCTCATTTAACGTAATTGTTTGTGCAGCAGTGTGGCTGGCAGTAGGATGAGCACGCAGCCCATCAACATCCCGGGCTCCCCGCAGCGACAGAGCTCGTCCTCGACCACCGACGACGACGACATGCTGCTCATTGTACCTGAGGTGAGTACTGTCTGCGTTACGCTATTGTAGAACGCACTTGTAACTACCACTGAGGGCGTAGACATCATGTCAATATGCAGCGCAGACCTTGTGCGGCTAACTATCGCTAGAGAGAGAATAGAATACTCTCTTTATTATGTACACCATATAGATTATAGACATAATTATAGTAGCACTTGTTCTTCCCGCCATTGTGACATTTTGTTCGTACTGGACCAGGTACTTGGTGCGTTCTAACGTTCTACGGGTTACTAAGATATTGACGGTGAAAGTTCCAACATACTTGAAACAAGTTTTAATTGTTATAACTTTACGAGCGCTTTATCGTTGCATGCATCTGTAAGCACGTTTTGGGTGCGCTACCATAAACTGATTTTATCTACTTTCATGTCGTAAAATTCTAATTATAAAATTTTAAACGAGTTTATATTGACATACTTTATAAACACAATACCGAAATAGAAAAAAAAAAATTCATTATAACACTATTTCTCGAACAAAATAATGTTATAAAATAATTTTTTTTCCATTACGATACAGGTTAATCAAGAAGTTAAATCACGAAGGAGAATGCATAACTTTTTTTAATCGAACTCGTTAAGCCCCATCCACATGCTTGACAAACAATGGCAAACAGCCAACAGCAAACACGGACATGTGGATGGGTGTTTGTCGTTGTTTGCCTGTTTGTGTTTGTGTTGGGCAGTGTTCGGCATCGGTGTCGGTTTTTCTTGCCAGATCAAAGGATGTGTGTGTCACTTTGTGTGCTGTTTGCGGTGTTTGTGACAAACAGCCAGCGTGTGGATGGGGCTTTACATATATACGCGAGCGTGAAGTTTTGTTGTGTAAATTTTACTTATCTGTGGTTGCGCTAAAGTGCGGTGAAGAGCTGGGTTTTCGGCGCCATTATTACGTTTTTTCTGAATTTAGTGTTTTATTCTATTATTGCTTAAAAATGTCTGATACCAGTGAATGTGAAGGAAATTTGACTCCGCCCGATATTTTAGATGCGGCGACGGAAATGACTTATACAAAATTTCAATAATTATCATAAGCAGTAAAGTATGTCTTACTTTTTGAACTTTGATCTTTTATTTAGTATATTCAATCTCAATGTATGAAAGTAGATAAAAAGTTGTATAAAACTGCACATAATAAGGTATTAAACACTCGTGTGATACTATTACAAACCTCGCTCCGCTCGGTTTGTAAACACACACTCGTGTTTAATACCCCTCATTATGCAACAGTTTTATAAACTACTATTTCATAACAAAAATAAGTCTCTTCCCTAGCAATTGTTTTTGTACAACGTTACTCAGTTCGTCGTACAGAACGCGCAGACGACGGCTGTCCGATAGGTGTTCTTACAACCCGTACGGTGTGCAGTGTAACGTATCGTCACGGACTCGTTGCAGAGCAAGTCCCGCCACCCGGTGCGGCGCTCCAACTCGTCGCCCGAGATGTCGTCGTCGTGGAAGGCCAGCGTGGCCGCGCGGGACGCGCCGCGCGCGCTGCCCGCGCCCGCGCACGCGCACGCAGCGCACGAGCACGCCTCGCACGCGCACGCGCTCGTGAGCCATGGGCCCGACGACCTCAGCGTGGACCCCGACGAGATGATCCTGCTGCCTAGCTGCGAGCCTATGTCAGTATACTGCAGCTGCCTTTTTCGACAACAGTTGAGACAACATTGTTTGTCAAGAACGCGGAATATTAGCACATTGCGACCAATGTAACCGGCGAAGTGTTGCTAAAACAATATTACCTTTAAAAATGCCATCACGTCCCGCACATGCTCCACCACGTCCCGCACGTGCTCCATCACGTCCCGGACATGCTCCATCACGTTCCGCACATGCTCCATCACGTCCCGCACATACTCCATCACGTCCCGCACATGTTACATCACGTCCCGCACATGCTCCATCACGTCCCGCACATGTTCCATCACGTCCCGTACGTGCTCCATCACGTCCCGCACTTGCTCCATCACGTCCCGCACATACTCCATCACGTCCCGCACATGCTCCATCACGTCCCGCACATGCTCCATCACGTCCCGCACATGCTCCATCACGTCCCGCACATGCTCCATCGCGTCCCGCACATGCTCCATCACGTCCCGCACATGCTCCACCACGTCCCGCACATGCTCCATCACGTCCCGCACATGCTCCATCACGTTCCGCACATGCTCCATCACGTCCCGCACATGCTCCATCACGTCCCGCACATGCTCCATCACGTCCCGCACATGCTCCATCGCGTCCCGCACATGCTCCATCACGTCCCGCACATGCTCCACCACGTCCCGCACATGCTCCATCACGTCCCGCACATGCTCCATCACGTTCCGCACATGCTCCATCACGTCCCGCACGTGCTCCATCACGTCCCGCACATGCTCCATCACGTTCCGCACATGCTCCATCACGTCCCGCACATGCTCCATCACGTTCCGCACATGCTCCATCACGTCCCGCACTTGCTCCATCACGTCCCGCACTTGCTCCATCACTTCCCGCATATGCTCCTCAGGTCGGGCGTTTTGAGAGATCAGCTTGTGGTATTTTTACGTTCATAAACTAGTTGATTCTCAGCCCAATTTGGATAAATGATCTTTCTTTTTTTTTGACACGTTGGCTGCACTGGTCGTAAGTAAAACGTATAATTACTCGGTACAGTAGCAGCAGTACATCGCTGTCGATGCACGCCACGAAGAAGGCGGCCAAGAAGAGCGACATGCGCGTGTCGTGCGAGGCCATCCCCGAGGAGATGTCGGGCACGTCGCCGCACGCGCTGCTCATGACCTACAACTCCGACCCCGGTACGTACGCCGCACTCAGCCCACACTGTCGCGCGAGCACGCGATTTACGTGAATACTAGCGACCCGCTCCTGCTTTTCATGGTTTTTACGATTTGGCGAAAAATCTAAGTTTCCTTAATATATTGAAGTTAAATATTAATGTATTACGGAAACCTACCGAAATAAACTCATATTTGAAATGTTTTTAAACACGGCATCAACATCCATGACGTTGTTTAGAAGAACAACGTTCAGACATTTAAAGCTACTTTAATTTATAATATGCATAGACGACGCACTCGCGCGAGCAATCTACATTCATGTACACGATTGCATACTCGCGCGACACTCGCTAGCGGTTACGACACAGGGTTACATACTATACGAACATTTAATTTCAGATGAATATTCTCAACTTATTTTGTCAAAAGTCAAAGTAATTTATGTGCCTAAAACATGGTACATCTATTGTTGTTGTACTCTGAAATGTATGAACATCATATTTGATGTTCATACATTTCAGAGTAGGTGACATGTGAGCAAAATAAAATTGCAGAATTAAAAGGTACAAAATATAGATTGCGGTCGATTCTCATCGACCTGTCGATATTGATCGCCTCTGAACATCATCGAAGGAACCACACTAAACTAACGCACACGGTCGATGTCACCGAGCGATCTAAATAGACTGCAGTCTAGGTGCACCTCCATGCGGGACCGTAGGCCGTAGGTGGCGGACTGACGCTCCCAGGATGATGGAGAAACGAAATAATTAAAAACTCAAAACTCTTTGTTTGATGCATCTTAGTAAAGATAAATAACAAAACGAATTATTGTTAATTGAGTTCTGCAAATCTTGAAGCAAAGTTACTTTATTGTAACAGAACGTCTTCGTAAATTGCAAGAATCGTTACAAAATAATGTCTCTAACACACGATAACCCAACATAAACTGTGCATTTTAAATAATAATATAGAAACATAACCTAACAGTAGAAGTAACAACATCGTAGATATCAATGTGGACTAGGTCACGTTCTACGAGCGTTTATACAAACAGCAAACTGACAACACAGCGTCGGCTTGTCTATGATGGACGTTCGTAGAAGGTGCGCGTCTGCTGCAGCAGTGTGTCTGGAAGTATGGTGTGTAGAGAGCGTTAGAGGCGGAGTCAACGAGCTACAACTCGCGACAGCGCGGCAGGTTACATTCTCTTACTTGGCTCCTGTTGCACCGAATAACTGTTACAATAATAGCAGCTACGCGAGGAGAGTACACTCGGCAACAGAAATTGTGGTCCGAATGAACAAGCAGGCCCAAGCGGCCTGCGCAACCCTATGTGGCATATCAATAAAAATCGTAAAAAAAGAGAGGTTTGCAGCTTGTAATTAAGAAAATAACTTTTACCTTACATTCTTAGGGAACGTTCGAAACGGCTCTGGCTTAAATTTTAACTGAAGTCATGTTTACACCTTACCCTAATGTAAAATTATACACTTAAACCAATTTGGAAAGCTACTTGGCACCTGTCCTCGTCGTCACAAATTCGCGTTTTAGGTTTAGGCCACATTTACTGCCGCTGAGTGTATTTTGACATAACTAGCTAAGCATAACTACCGACCAAACCTTCACTGTGACGCTAACTGGCCGACTGGTGCAACCCGCCCGGTGTCCAAGTAGTCGATGTAATCTGTCGCTGCTCAGTCGCGCGATGAGCGGAGTGTGGCTCGTGTGGCCCGCGTGGCCCGCGTGGCCCGCGTGGCCCGCGTGGCCCGCGTGGCCCGCGTGGCCCGCGTGGCCCGCGTGGCCCGCATGGCCCGCGTGGCCCGCGCGTGACGTGTGCGTTGTGCAGTAAGCCCGCGCTCGTGTGCAGGCAGCGCCGCGGCCGCGCCCGCGCCGCCCGCGCCGCAGCTCAGCCACCACCACCAGCTGCAGAAGGTAAGCACCGATTACTTTATTACTTCTCTCTCTTACGTGACAGCGCGGGAGGAGAGGTTCAGGTAGCCCCCCGAATTCGAATTTTCTTACGGTTTTTGCAATTTTCAGGTTATTGTCAAGTTGTTTGTTGATCAAAATATGATTCACAACCGTATAAATGTGTATTTAAAGAATTATTATTATTATTAGAATTATTATCAGTACAACTTACCAGTCAACCTTAGACAAACAGTGGTAGGTGCAATTACGAAAAAGCGAAGAATAAATATTTATTTAAATATAAAAATACACATATACTTATTACTATCTTTAAATATAATATAACCTAATTGAATATAAACGAAAGCAAATATACATAAATACACGAATATACTTAAAACAAATAGCATAAACAATGGAAAAACATTAAGAGCCCTCTTAAATTTTGGTACTCAGCGCGCATCTTTTTTTTTTTGTTATAAATGGCATCTCGCAGTTCAACCTACGAGGTCTTGTCGTCTGCTTAACCGGGATTGCCTTTGGCAGGCACCCTCAATAAATTAAGGCCTTAAGGCGGGCGAGCGCGCATCGCCGGCGCAGTGAAATTTAGAGTACCTACTTTTATTCTATTTATTAAAAATCAAAGTATATATATATATTTTATTGATATTATTTAAGCAATTATTAGAAATTGTTTTGGTATAAATACTACGTGAAAATGATGTAGAAGTTCGGAGATATTCAGACTTGTTTCCAGTAGAAAATTGAATTAGGTCCAGTAATTTTTTCTTTATTTATAAGGCATAAAATATAAGAAAAATATATTCTATTATTATAAAACTATGATATTTAAGATATGAAAAAAATTGTTTCAATGGTTTATATTCAACAGAATCTCCAAATTAGAGCTCTCAAATTAGCTCTCCATGAGTTTTTGCCTAAACATGCATCAGGAGAACGATTATTGCTAAATAAATAGATAAATAATAAAAAATCTCTTTATTATTATTGTAGAAGAGAAAACGTACTATCTTTACCAATTAAGTAATTGTTATTTATACAAACCAACGAATAGTATTCAATTTCAGCGAGGAAATCATGCATCTACGCGCATTTTTGTAATAGGCCTACATATTTGTTACGGGTATCATATTTTGATCGATATATTAATTAGGTCCTTATGATATGGGCGTTTTGTCGAACTGGCCACTTATCTCAAATCATGCGTTTGGTTAAGAATTTCAAATTCTAATTTTGAATTTGGAATTTTTAATAACTAATGCATTGCAATGCCTTTTTAATGTTGTTTTTGTTAGGGACCATTTCCGGCGCGCACACAACAACTTACCAAAGTTTCATCACAATCGGTCGAGCCATTTTTTAATTTTTACCAGTCTAACGCACAATTGATTTTTATATTATATAAAGAATCATGGCGAGATCCTTACATTAATTTGTACAAAGAAAAGAGTTCATTTAGAGGGCTCAAAATATTTTCCAATGCTGAGGATAGGAGTAGATTGATATACTTATCATATTTTTAAAACCCCGCATTACTAAAATGTTTCGAAATTAATATAAATAAGTTTTTCGTTTCATCTCGTTGGCCATTATGTATTTACAAAAATAATATTAAAAGTATTTGACATTAAGTCAAATCCCGCTCCCTAAAGATTTAAATTGCTAGATTTGCCCACACCGTACTTGTCACAATTTAAGAAAACGTGACCATACTGAAAAGAGTGACCTCACACATTATTAAATAGCATTTCTATGCCAATCAAGTGTAGTCCCTGCGTCATTGTGTATCGGAGAGGTGTCAAAACGAATCAGAAATGCGACTATATTTTAACGCGGTAGAGCGAATCTAAAGATTTAAATCTTTACCACTGTTGTTTACACTGACAGCCGCTATTTACTTTGTACATTACATTTTTAATGTGGGGTTATAAAAATATTGTAAATGCCTGAAGATACTCTTTAGGCTCTCAAGAGTATAAGAATTAGAACTCCAACTTCTCTAAACATCTTTATTTTTTTGTACAAATCCTACCATGATTCTTGGCTTGTGTGTTTGTGGTTCGAATTTAGTGATTCATTTGTTTTCACGCCATTTGATTTTTCTTTAACATCGTTCTGTTCACAATATAACTTAAAATATCGCGTTTTTCGCGAGTTCCACCGCGGCACCAGCGGCACAGCTCAAAGGATTAATGAAGTCTATGGAGAAGCTACTGTAAAAGAAAACATGGTACGGTTTTGGTCCCAACATTTTGGTAGCCGGCCGGAAACCCTAGTTGACAATAAAAAATTTAAAATGATCGTGGAAGTGGATCCATCCTAAACCACGTCAGAGTTAGCGGCAGGCTTCGGTATGAGTGATAAAACAATTTTAATTCACTTGAAATAAATTTGAAAAGTGAAAAAGCTCGACATATGGGTACCGCATGAATGGGGGTTTTCGTGAAAATTTACGACACCAGTTGGCACCACTTTGACAAGAGGTCTTCCATTTCGACAATGAATATAAAATATATGATGACGTTCATCATTCGATTCATTCATTCGTTCATCATTCCGTCATGACTAAAGAAAATATAGGCTCTTTGTCAGATGCCTGGACCTGACGTGTCAGTGCTGCCACCTAACGAACGTCATTTCAGAATACCCTCATTGCATCACACACCAACAAACACGCGTCGAGTACTGCGTTACATTATTCAACCGTCACAATAACGAGAGGATTTCGAATCGTATCATTACTTGTGATAAAAATGAATTCTGTACGATAATCGAAAACGCTCATCACAATGGTTGAACACAGGAGAACCGGCCAAATCCTGCCGCAAGCGAAAGTTGACTCAGAAAAAGGTGACGGTGTGGATCTGTGCCGGTGTCATCCACTACAGCTTCCTGAGATGTGGCAAGACGATTACGGCAGATCTGTATTGTCAACATTTGACAACCATGATGAAAAAGCTAGCCGTTAAACAAACGAGACTATTGACAATTGCTGTAGCCCACTGCTGCTTCAGGACACGCTAGACCACATACTGCACAAAAGACGGTCGCTAATAGGAGCTGCGATTGGAATGTCTCCGACACCCACCATACTCCCCAGACCTTGGTCCAACAATTTCCAGTTTTTCCGGAATTTGGACAATTTCTTGCAAGGAAAAGAATTCAATTCCGATGAGGCAGTCAAAACCGCCTTCAAAGATTTTATTGATTCTTGCTCCAATTTTTTCAGCAAAAGAATCAATGAATGAGCTCTTTTCAAATTGACATAAGAAAAAAAAAAGTTTTCTATATCCCCGATAGATGGCATAGCTTAAAACTAAAATGTCAAAGTTGTTTTCAAATCTGAGTTTCAATTCAATCAGCCGTGAAAAAAATTCAAGCAACATTAAATATATATATATTTTTTAAATATATTATTTTAATGTTGCTTGAACTTTTTTTATTAAACGCATTGTGCCCATTGCCGTTGAGACCATGGCTGGTTGGGGCACAGAGGCCAAGAAGCTCATTAGTGTGATAGGGCACAAGCTCCGTGACAAAACGGGTGACTCCCGCTCCGGCTCGTTCTTGATGCAAAGGTTAGCCATTGCCATTCTACGTGGCAATGCAGCAAGCGTTTTGGGCACCTTTGCGACGGGAACAGGGGCGGGTTATTGGACTAGTTTACACTACTAGCAATCTCTCGAACTACATGGATTGGCACAAGATTAGCCATGTAGTTCGGGAGATTGCTAGTAATCTTGTGCCAACAGTGGACAGTGGGGGCCAAACTGATGCCGCTTACTTCGATTTTAAAAAGGCATTCGATCTAGTAAATAATGATGTTTTGCTAAAAAAGTTAGCGGCCGTTGGTTTCACTCCACATCTACTAAAGTTTTTTGCAAGTTACTTTAGCGATATTCAACAATACGTAGAATATGCGGGACACAAGTCAGAGCCATATTTTACCAAGTCGGGGGTGAGTCAAGGCAGTAATCTTGGGCCTTTGCAGTTCATTCTTATGATTAATGATTTGCCAGAAGTTGTTAAAGACGCCAAATGTTTGCTGTCGCTGGAGATTAGTAAATTAGAAGACTGTGACAGGTTTCAAAGAGACATAGACAGTGTGGTGACCTGGAGCAAGGATAACATTTTGCAGTTCAACATCTCAAAGTGCGTAACAATCACGTTCTCTTGCGCGCGCACTCCTATTCTATATACTTACAATATAGACGGGTTGCCAATGGCGAGGGTTACGGAAGTTAGGAACTTGGGGGTTAAATTCAACACTGGGCTAACGTTTCGTAATCACGTCACAAGCTGCTGCAGAAAAGCTTACCGTAATTTAGGTTTTATGCTACGTATGGTGCGTGGTTTTAATAACATTAAAGCGGTTATCGCCTTATATAATGCTTTAGTCAGAAGCCAATTAGAATGTAACGCAATCATTTGGGCTCCACACGAATCTAAATATAGGCTCATACTGGAGAGAGTACAAAACAAGTTTGTGAGGTATTGTGGTACTTGCGCTTGTATGGTGTACACCCATTTTATCCGCTTACGTACCCAACTTTATTTATTTTGGATACGGTTGGATATAACAAACTGAGGGTCAGGATCTCGCAGTTATCGTACACATTCAAAGTACTTAGAGGGAGGGTACATAAGGCGAACATATTAGGGCATTTTGTGTGTACCGGACAGGTACGTGTGGCGACGACGACAGCCACGGCTGTTGGCGGAGCCCGCGGCTCGGACCAATCTTTTAAGTAGGGTGCCACTGACACGCACTCCGCACTCTCAACCTCATAGCTAGTGACAAGGACCTATTCTGTTGTTCTTTGAGTGAGTTCACAAAGAATGCATTGTTTGTGATAAGTTACAAAATTTAATTATAATAAGGAGTTAGTAATAAGTTAGGATAAGGGTTTAGATAAATGTACACTATCGCAATAGGTTTCCCTGTAAGAATAGATGTAAGTTGGGAAATTAATAAATAAGTTTGACGTGTTGTTGAATCTGTCATTATTTTGAATTAATTTTATGTTAGTTACTTAGTTTTAGTAAGGTTAGGTTATTAGTTAATTTAGTATAAGAATTTTATTCAGTGTATATATTAAATAAGAGAATTTCATTTAAGTCAATATATATATTTTCATTTCATGTGTAAGGACCTAATATAACCTAATACTGAGCTGCAAAAAAATAGAGCATTTTAATTCGGTGGGCTACTTTGACGCTTTGGCATGGAATTTATTTGAAAAGCAATTTGTTATTAACCAAATCTAGTATTATTAAAATAACGTTACAGTCATTCGTGTCGGAGACTAGAAGTTAGTCGTATGTGTAACCGAACATGTTCGCCCTGCAGACGGCCAGCGACGGCACGGTGCCGGAGGGGACGAGTGCGCGTGCGCGCGCGCCGGGCCGCGACGAGCTGCCGCCGCTGGCGCGCTCCAAGCGCTCCAACACCATCTCCGTCATGAGCCCCACGCGCCGCCACAGGTGAGGGCCCACTGACCATGTCCGCCCCTGCAGAGGGCCAGCGGGGAACAGGTGAGGGCCCACTGACCATGTCCGCCCCTGCAGAGGGCCAGCGGGGAACAGGTGAGGGCCCACTGACCATGTCCGCCCCTGCAGAGGGCCAGCGGGGAACAGGTGAGGGCCCACTGACCATGTCCGCCCCTGCAGAGGGCCAGCGGGGAACAGGTGAGGGCCCACTGACCATGTCCGCCCCTGCAGAGGGCCAGCGGGGAACAGGTGAGGGCCCACTGACCATGTCCGCCCCTGCAGAGGGCCAGCGGGGAACAGGTGAGGGCCCACTGACCATGTCCGCCCCTGCAGAGGGCCAGCGGGGAACAGGTGAGGGCCCACTGACCATGTCCGCCCCTGCAGAGGGCCAGCGGGGAACAGGTGAGGGCCCACTGACCATGTCCGCCCCTGCAGAGGGCCAGCGGGGAACAGGTGAGGGACCACTGACCATGTCCGCCCCTGCAGAGGGCCAGCGGGGAATAGGCGAGGAACCACTGACCATGTCCGCCCCTACAGAGGGCCAGCGTGGAACAGGTGAGGGACCACTGACCATGCAGCGGTCCAAGGCACAGGTGAGGGAACACTGAGCATGTCCGCCCCTGCAAAAGCCCAGCGAGGCACAGCTGAGGGACCACTGACCATGTCCGCCCCTGCAGAGGGCCAGCGTGGATCAGGTGAGGGACCAATAACCATGTCCGCCCTTGCAGAGGGCCAGCGAGGAACAGGTGAGGGACCAATGACCATGTCCGCCCCTTCAGAGGGCCAGCGAGGAACAGATGAGGGACCACTGACCCTGCAGAGATCCGGCGAGGCACAGTTGAGGGAACACTGACCATGTCCGCCCCTGCAAGGGCTAGCGAAGCACAGCTGAGGGACCACTAACCAAGACCGCCCCTGCAGAGGGCCAATGAGGCACAGATGAGGGACCACTGACCATGTCCGCCCCTGCAGAGGACCAGGGAGGCACAGGTGAGGGACCATTGACCATGTCCATCCCTACAGAAGACCAGCGAGACACAGGTGAGGGACCACTGACCATCTCCGCCCCTGCAGAAGGCCAGCGACGAAACAGATGCGCGCTGGGCCACAGATGACACCCACCGAGCCGGGACCACACACACCATGACATGCATTTAACGCTAACCGTATTTAAAACATCGTATGTTTCTGTCAATTATTTGAAGATGACAGAGATAGAATGATGTTTTATTATATTTAGCGCCTAAACATATTTACTGATTGGTGATGCGAGCAAAAGCTTATGTTACTTCAAAAACTTACTTTACTGCTCCACATACATGTACAGTTTAATTTCCGCAGCAACTTAAACATCTTTATGTCTGTGTCAATAGTAGTAGTGGTTCTCAATTCAGACATGAGTAAAAATTGCATTTGTTTAAATGGAAATGACATGCATTGAAACAAGGATATCAACATAACTTGCACCGATAAAGAGTTCTGTCGTTCGTGACGACACGACCCACTTTACATTGTAGTTGGAGCCGAAGTATTTGTATCTTGATGTTTGAGACTCAGTTTCTCCGCTTTGATGAATTACTCGTAACTCACGTTCGTGCTGGAGTGCCATAAAACTGTTTATATCTTCGAAACAATTTATATGGCAACCAATCTAATCGTTCGGCTGCTCACTCGCTTATAACTATGAAGAGCGTAGTTGTAGTTAGTATTACAGAACTAATTGTATTGTGCATGATCTTTTCATTCGTTATTATCCTTTGATTTACAACTAAGTTATTTCCTTTTAATCCCTATAATTTAAAGTAACCTGCTATTTCAAATGAAATGAAAATAATATTCATCGCTAGCAATCGATGAATCCTTTCCTTCGTTTTATTTGTGACTTGTATTGTTTAACCTCGGCTTGTTTTTTACGCTTTGCGTTTGTTTTGTTTGGTTTCGTTTTGCCATGGCCGGCGCGTGATCAGTCTGTCGGCGGGCAGGGCGGCGGGCGCGGGCGCGGGCGCGGGCGCGGGCGCGGGCGGCGGCGTGACGCCCGCCTTCGTGTTCCTGCAGCTGTACCACAACATGAGCACCTACCCCATCACGCCGCCGGTGCCAGGTACGTATACCTGCGCTACGTATTGTCACTTCACCAACAATTCATTTACAAATGTTTACTTGCCAAGCAGCATCTTGACAATAACATCATTATACAACAATGCCAAATAATTCAATTTACAAAATAATTACCAGGTAAACTTTTGTTTAATAATGTGTTATTCGACAAACAATTCATGTTTTATTCATTTTATCTCATAAAACAACGTTTGGAATAAAAACGTTTTACATATTAACTTATTATTTCGCAATTTCCTAAAAATGAAACTCATTCTTTCTTCGACTTGTGCTAATAGAAAAAAAGAGTGTGCGTTATTGCGTAGATTTCCATACGGTCTATTGTCCATCGTCTGCTCTGCGCCTGAAAACGAGCTGTGGAGCTAATAGTCTAAGATACGTATAAGAAAGACCTTCACCGATCGAGTAACCGGACGAAATGTGTTTTTACGGAATAAAATATGTTAACGAAAGTAACGGTGATGGGTTGCCTAATGAAATCCTGTCAAGGATATTTTTAATTAATTATGTAACAGGTAATTTCTTTTCGATACCTTCACCGATAGCGTAACCAAAAAAATTTAACGCTAATCGAAAGTATGGAGTCTATAGAATATGCAAACATAGGGTTGCCTACCTTTTTCTTGTCAAGGCTATAGGGTTGCCTAGTTTAAACAGGTGATTCGAAAATGGTACCTTCACCGATCGAGTAACCAAATAAATTATATATCAAAATGAAGATTATTTTTTTGCGAATACGATGGTACAAGGTTGCCTATGAAAAACCTGTCAAAAATCAGGGTTGTAAGGCGTTGAAATTTGAAAATTGAAACGTATGAAAGTGTGCAAGAAAGAGAGACTCCCCATTATATCCAGTGCGATAGAAGAGGAAGCAGCATTGCAGCCGATCGCGCCACATCAGATGCTTGAAATAGTGCGAGAGAGAGAGCATATACGTAGTATCAAATGCGGTAGAGGAAGACGCACCATAGCGACGGGCTCCGCCCCTTCTGGCCTATGAAACGACGACACGGTTGGCGCAGTGGCTGAGCGATCGACTGCTGCGCTGCGTGTCGTGGGTTCGATTCCCGCACGGAACAAATGTTTGTATTGCCTACAGGTAGTTGTTTCGAGTCTGGCTGTTTGTGTATGTGAATTTAAATGTTCGTAAACGTACCCACGATACAGGAGTAATTCCTAAGGTGGGGCAAGGTTTAAAAAAAATTTAAAAATGAGTGCGCATGCTCTGTACGGTTGACAGATCTGTGTATGAATGTCAAGCGTTGTTTTGGAGCAACTTCCCGCCATTCTCATAGAAGTAATAGCGTGCTACGGAATTTAAAATCGTGCTGTTTGTCTGATGTGAACATAACTGAAGGCCAATTCTCGTAATTTAAAACGTTCAAAATGTAGTCGCAGTCTCATCTCGGCGACAAGCAAATGTCAAAAACTTGTCAAAATGTAGAGAAATTAAAAGTATTTTTTGACAGATTGAGACTGAGATCAGACTGTGAACGTTGTTAAAATTACGAGAATTGCCCCTCTGATATATCACTCGATTTAGTTGGTTATCACTCACAGTGTTACAAGAAAATAACTGTTTTAAAAAAACTTACATTGAAGAATTCAATAATTTCATTGCAGAGCAAGAAATAAGTGATACTTAATATATAATTTTCCAAATTATTTCTGAAATAATTTTTTTATATTTTATTTGTAACAAAACAGAAATTGACAGAAACTAGGCACATTTTTTTAGCAAATAAATTATTATAAATATAATAAAAAATATGGGTTAAAAATTTTTAACCTATAGTTATTATAATTTTTTATAAGTACGCATATTATTAATTTTTTAAATGCTTTATCCGAAACGCCAACTATAATTTTCAGTTTTTTAGCGTTTCATCATCAAAGTCAATTACGGACTCTTTCAAGCCACATAAAAAGCACGTTTTCGAGATTTTTAATTTGTAAGTAAAATTCACTAATGAATTCAATTAAAAAAAATAATAAACAGCACGATTTTATATTCCGTAGCACGCTATTACTTCTATAAGAATGGCGGGAAGTTGCTCCAAAACAACGTTTGACATTCATACACAGATCTGTCAACTGTACAGAGCATGCGCACTCTCTTTCATAGGCCAGAAGGAGCGGAGCCCGTCGCTATGGTGCGTCTTCCTCTACTGCATTTGATATTACGTATAGGCTCTCTCTCTCGCACTATTTCAAGGATCTGATGTGGCGCGAACAGCTGCAATGCTGGAAATAATGGGGAGTCTCTCTTTCTTGCACACTTTCATACGTTTCAATTTTCAAATTTCAACGCCTTACAACCCTAATTTTTGACAGGTTTTTCATAGGCAACCTTGTACAGTCAGCCGCAGAGAAAACGTACCCTACCAAGACTTAAAGATTATCGCCCGAGCACGCTCCGGCCCGCGTGTCACGTGAGCCTTGAGCAGCTTCCTCCCCCGCCGCCGCACCCATCTCTGCCCGCGTGCATCCACCGATCCGCCTCAAATAATATTTACAAGTTTTTAATAATTTTATATGGTATTTTATCGGCTTCCTTCTGGCCGAACTGTATAGATACCAAGAATAACTTACAAAAAGACACTGCGTGCGATTAAGATACGAACCTGCTTCGCCAGGCGCCAGCCGATCAACTAGACCGTGCCTTATACCACTAGGCTATTGGCTCAGTTATCAACCTCAACGAAAATTTGAATAGCATTACTCCTTTTATCGAACAAGGTTATTAACGGTCTAATCTTCTAGATGTTAAGGTTTAAATTTCAACTTCCGTGTTATATTTAATACTAGCACCTTACCGTCTTGTTTTACAAAATGCAATACGGAACTCCTCTATTAACTAAAACATAAGGTTGAAATTAGCATAGATTTCTTTTTTGGTTGAATAGAATGTGTTGATTCCGATTGTTGCACTACCCTCATTTTACTTCAGAAACTTAACTGCTGTATGAACTGCGAGTTAAGGTTGAATTTAGTATACTTCTTCGCCTTATTTACTAAACTGTGATTGAGGGTATTTTTACTTTTCAAATGGTTTCATTTTCGTGCCGATTCGCTTGTGTGTAATTATCTTCATCGCAATATTATCCAATTTATTAAGTTTTTGACAAGTTGATTCTATTAATCGATGGTATGGTTCGATTAACAACTTTATTGAAGGCTAAAATTGTAGTTCTCTGGGAAAAGGAACAAAACATAAAGAAAATAGCACGAGATATAAGCATAACGGTAAGATTTACGTTATTCTTACACATACCTATTTATCGTTGCAATCATGTTGCATTATTACTTACAAGTTGGATTTTTTTATGTATTTCTAATATTATTATTTTCATTACAGAGAAAAACAGTTCGTAGATGGATACAAAGTTATCAAGCGACGGGTGATGTGAAATGTGATCACCAAGGCCCTCGCCCGATTGCTTACACTAATGAATCGGAGCGACAACGTAATATGTATTGTGAAAGTTCACTCAGTGGCACCCTTCAAAACTACGCGTTCAAATGCTGACTTCAAGAAATGATAGAAAGTGACGGCCATCCTATCCGTCATGAATAGGCAACTCGGCAGATTGACTGTGTCACTTATTTGATAAAATTACATTGGAACATGTATGAGCAAGTTTTAATAATTCCCAATATCATCATAATCAGTGGGATCATTATCTCGTAGTTAATCAAAAATAAACAACCTTTATTATTATCAATCCAGTTTACTCTTGTTTACAAGAGTAACTGGAACTAACTTAGTAACTTTATTTTTACTTTTGTTTATTAATGTGTTAACGATTCATATCTGACCTCACATATTTTTCTAATATTGTGTTAAATAAGGGTTATCAGAAAATGTGATAAAAGGGAAAGATGTATATTGCTATACTGTTATAGTTTAGCATGTTGGTTCTTCCTCTGTAATTCACAGGCACAAATGACAACATTTCATTTTTTAACCAGGCTTTTTTGCGATAAGATCATACAGAGTATAAAAAAAATATGTTTTCACAACTTTAAATAAATAAATATTATTGTAGTTATGGTTCTAGAAATATCTATTAACAAACCGTTATCTAATGTTCTACGTTCTAAACCAAACTAAGGTATCTATTTTGTGTTTAGTTAATATTCTAAGTAAATAACCCCAATTTAACACAGACAGGAATCTGTATATTCAACCAGGAAGTGGATTCCATGAAGTCCTAGAAATGAAATTAGAAAAATAAATGAATATTGTTTATGCAAAATACCTAGCTTTTATTACAAACCTCCATTTGATTTCTTAATAATAATAAACGAAAATCACCTACTAAAGAAACTAAAAAAAATAATGAAGTTAAAAATAAAAAAAAAACCTCAGCCGCGGATTTGAACTCGAGAGCATCACATTGCTAAGCCGCAGTGTAAACCACTAGACCAACACGCCATTTGCTTTACGTTACAAAAAACTTAAATAGGTTCGATGTCATTACCAATAGGGGTACGTATATTATGAAGCGAACTGTACCATCGTATTCGCAAAAAAATAATCTTCATTTTGATATATAATTTATTTGGTTACTCGATCGGTGAAGGTACCATTTTCGAATCACCTGTTTAAACTAGGCAACCCTATAGCCTTGACAAGAAAAAGGTAGGCAACCCTATGTTTGCATATTCTATAGACTCCATACTTTCGATTAGCGTTAAATTTTTTTGGTTACGCTATCGGTGAAGGTATCGAAAAAAATTACCTGTTACATAATTAATTAAAAATATCCTTGACAGGATTTCATTAGGCAACCCATCACCGTTACTTTCGTTAACATATTTTATTCCGTAAAAAACACATTTCGTCCGGTTACTCGATCGGTGAAGGTCTTTCCTTTACGGCTCCTGTACTATAACTAAGCCCTGTGCAGGTGAGACGCCGACCATCCTGAACCCACTGGCGGAGCGTCCGCTTCGCGTGACCGGCGTGCAACACGAACGGACCATCAAAAACCTCGACCTCGTGCCGCCGCTAGAAACATATAAAGTAAGCATCTGTTCTTAACCCATACTATCCTATTGTTAGGCAAAACTCTCAGCAAAAGAGCACGGAGGCGCCTCGACAATTTTTACACAAACCTAACGTGTCACTGTTGACAGCACTCATGACGTAACGTAACTGTCGACTTTTAAGACGGCCCGTGACAGAAGTTGTGCGCCCAACGCACTTTCGGCGCCACGAATATTACAAGAAGTGCCGTCTCTCCGTGCTCTCCCGCGAGGCAACACGTGGCGCCGCCGGCGGCTCTCCGTGCTCTCCCGCGAGGCAACACGTGGCGCCGCCGGCGGCTCTCCGTGCTCTCCCGCGAGGCAACACGTGGCGCCGCCGGCGGCTCTCCGTGCTCTCCCGCGAGGCAACACGTGGCGCCGCCGGCGGCTCTCCGTGCTCTCCCGCGAGGCAACACGTGGCGCCGCCGGCGGCTCTCCGTGCTCTCCCGCGAGGCAACACGTGGCGCCGCCGGCGGCTCTCCGTGCTCTCCCGCGAGGCAACACGTGGCGCCGCCGGCGGCTCTCCGTGCTCTCCCGCGAGGCAACACGTGGCGCCGCCGGCGGCTCTCCGTGCTCTCCCGCGAGGCAACACGTGGCGCCGCCGGCGGCTCTCCGTGCTCTCCCGCGAGCCAACACGTGGCGCCGCCCGCGGCCTCGACGGCACTGTACAGTCACCGTCCCGGTGGTAACAATGGCACTACGGGAATCGTTCTTGCTGCTACGACATAAAGGCTGTGTCGATGTCACATTGTCACCAGTGATGTGCGCCTGAAAGTCTCTTTGTCTACGTTTAATATGTATCTTATCACTATAATATCAATAATGTGATGCCGTCCATAACGTAATGTACGCACGATGTGTTCACAGATCGGAGTGTTGTACGTTGGGCCCGGACAACAAGATAACGAAGTGTTAATACTGAAGAACGAATACGGCAGTGTGAGGTATGTCATGGTGATAACTGCACCAGCTCCGTCGTGTGCCGGTCGGTAGCGATACGTGCATGTGCATGTGTGTGGGACACGTCGGGTCGGGCAAAACGTAAACATGTATTTCTTTTAGGATTTTTTAGTAGCATCTTGTAGTCTGGACTGGATTTGTGCCCTGTTAATAACGAATGGCCGTATCAAATGTAGATCCACTATTAAAGATGAAGGATTCAACTGTAAAGTAGCGACTGAAGAGGACGACAGAAGCTGAAAGGCTCACTTCTTACATGGGAGTTGTACCCTAACTGGCGAATAGAGTATTTGACTAGAATTTTTTATTAGATATCTCGAAACCTAGAGAAAAAAATATCCCAAAAAGTGGCGATGTTGTAAGCGTTTTAAAGTCGCGTTAGACAGAGACAGCACGGCTGCACTGCTATCATCAACATACATAGAAGCGCTAAAGTATCTTCGCTCCATTCAGTATAATAAACTTCAAAAGCGTCACACTTGTCCATTCAGATTTTAATATTGTTTTTATCACACCTGCTCTGAAAATACATACTAATTATACCAATTAGAGGGAAGAAACGCCTTTATCCCGCCCTTCAAATCCTTTCATCCCAAGGTATGGAAGTTTGTATGAAAATCCTTCCGACCCAAGGGTGGGAAGTATGTATGAAATTCCATTACATACCCGGTTTTTCTTTTTTTTTTTATTTGTCAGCAGTCATACTGCCAAGAGACTTTAACTGTCTACTAATTAAATTTCAAGTAAATTGTTACTGGCCACATACAGTTTTTTTTTTACCAGTTACCAACCTCCTTGGTGCATACAGAAAATTAAAAACGAAATTATTTTTGTATATAAAACGAGGACTTCTTAACAATTCAAAAGTGCCTGTAAATGGTTTAATTGAAAATAAATGGTTTGAGTTTGAGAACAGAAAGGAGGCCTGTGTCTCACCAGTGGGAACATTATAGACTGATTATGTATGATTTTGATACACTTCAACGTGTACCTAAGTATTTTTTGTTACTAAGGCGTCGTGTAAAAAATAGCTGCACTTTTAATAATTGTACTTTTAACTAAATATAAACATTTCTATGCATTTATGTCCATAATTTTCCTCGTAGGTGTAATAAAAAGCACTATACATCCCTCAGGATAAAGTACAGTTCCATACCTCAAATGGTTTGCGCCCCTCGCAAGCTCGTGGCGCAAATGCCATAATCTCGGTATGGAACTGTCACTTTCTTCCCTCTGAAGTAATGTACTATTTTATCACATCTATTCAAAAAGAGCTAGTGTATTCTTCGTAAACAGCGACTAAAATAGCTCTTTAATCCCTAGGGACTAAAAGTGATTTTAATTTGGAATGTGGAATTGTTAGTAAAAGTTCCAATCACCAAAGAGATCAATCACGAAAATTGTAAGAACAACTAACAGGCTGTAATTATGCTACAGAAAAACGCGAGCGAGACAAATAAAAAAAAAGATTGTGAAAAACGCGCAAATAGCATTCTGCCTTCGTTCGTAATTGTTTAATCAAATTATACTTAGTTTTATAAAAAAAACCAGCTGCGCCCCGCGGTTTCACCCGCGTAAGTTTCGACCCCGTTGGCATATCGGGATAAAAGTAGCCTATATGTTAATCCAGTGTGTCAGCTACCTCCATACAAAATTTTATTAAAATGGTCCAGCCGTTTGAGCGTGAAGAAGTAACAAACATATAAACACACACACACTCACAGACTTTCGCCTTTATAATATTAGTGTGATAAATAAACGTACTATTCTTATTCATGAGGTGCACTTACTTATTCTTTCATAGAGAGTGATAAAAAAAGTAGTGTCCACGTCGGGAA
Organism: Luperina nickerlii; assembly: GCA_963855955.1. Taxonomy (NCBI): domain Eukaryota; kingdom Metazoa; phylum Arthropoda; class Insecta; order Lepidoptera; family Noctuidae; genus Luperina; species Luperina nickerlii. Next base: position 779,046 of record OY979665.1, read on the forward strand.
CAACTAGAGTGCGGTTCACCGAATAATACCTATGGCGTTATGTTGGCAGCAATGTTTTCCAGTGTTGCCACATTACCTATAAATAACCTAGCTCAAAGTAAGGGTGATTTAAAGGATGTTTTTTAATTGCATTCAAACTCAAACTCAAAGCATTTATTTCAATTAAACCATTTACAGGCACTTTTGAATTGTCAAAAAGTCGGTCAGTCAGAAAATATGAAGCTAGTTGCCCATTCCAAAGCGTAGGTACCTATGGAGAAGAACGGGCAAGAAACTCCATGGACACTCTTTTAAATCATATTTTTACAAAAATATTAGTTACATCATCAATGTGAATTTATAATTATATGTGAGAACGATGTAAAAAAAGACGTACGCGTTAAAAGAGTCCAGAGTACAGCAAATAGAACAAAACAACAATTCAAAATTAAAATAATTAAAAATAAGCCGAGGCAGCTAAGAGATGACCAGCCCCAACTGACGGCGCCCGTTCACGAACATGACGCATAGATCAGCACCATTCAGCTCAACCATTTTGAAGGGAGCTAAAAGATCCAACACACACGCCACCGAGACATTTGTGTGAGCATGACATACTATCAGCCGCCAGGGCACATTCAGGACAATGAAAGACACATTACCCGATAAATGGTACATAGGGTATAATATACATAGAACTCACATATGTGCTATGCAATTATACAATATCAAGGAAATTGAGTTTATACAATGCAAAGATAGTCTTACAATCTTCAGCAGCTCCAACAGAATTTTCAAGCGTTAATCAATCAGTTGTGGTTGTGGAGCAGGACCAGCATTAAACCAGGCATTTTTATCAGCGATTTAATCCCCTAACTTATAATATGCCTGACTGCATAGTGTGCGTTTTATACAAGACTTGAATTTTGTCTCATTCAGTTGAAGAATGTGGGGAGGTATTTTATTATAATATTTTAAACAGTACCCCATAAAAGATGAGTCTACTTTAGCCAGTCTGAAACCTGGTTGAACTAATAGGTCCCTATTTCTAGTATTATAATTATGTCTTTCACCTCTTTTACTAAAAAGATGTAAGTTTTTTCTTACATACATGATGTTTTCGTAGATATATTGACAAGGTACCGTCATGATGTTAATTTCCTTAAACAGTTCCCTTACAGAATCGCGCCTGCGGAGAATATAAATGGCTCTGATGGCTCTTTTCTGCAGAATAAAAATAGAATCGATGTCTGCAGCCCGTCCCCAAAGCAAAATACCGTAAGACATGATACTATGAAAGTAACTAAAATAGACCAGTCTCGCGGTATCTACATCAGTAAATTGACGGATTTTTCTGACAGCATAAGCTGCTGAACTTAGCCGTCCTGCAAGAGATGTTAAATGAGGACCCCATTGTAGCCTTGAGTCAAGCGTGATCCCCAGGAAAACAGTTTCATCAACGAATTCTAGTTTCTCTTGATTCAATATTATCTCACAATCACTACTCTTGATCCTCGAAATGGTTTTTCAATTACAATATTTAAAAAAATATGAACAATGCCCATTGCGGCTTTGTTATTGGATGCAAGTTTCGCTAGGACATCTTCCATTATTGACTCAAATACAGAAAAGTTCTGATAATTAGGGGGTCTGTAAACGCACACTATGACATGCTTATCTAGCTCAACACAGGACAGTTCGATGCAATGTTCAATTGATAAACCCACTATGTCATTTCGTTGCTTGGATTTTAAACATTTTTTTATCAAGATTAGAGAACCACCACGCAACATAGATTTACGGTTAAAACAACTGCCCACACTATAGTTCTCAAAATTAATTAACATTTGGTAATCCTTTAACCAATGTTCAGTACAACAAACAATGTCAAACTTTGTTTTTTCTAAAAACATTTCAATTTCTAATAATTTGGAAGAAATGCCTTGAATATTTTGATGAAATAATGTCAAGGCATTCTGCTGATCTCCTTTTTGATATTTACTTATTTTAGAGCAAGAAGATACCTTGTTATTGTTAGGTATAAGAATATTATTACTGGTACCTTCTGTTGTCTTACAAACTAGTTTAAATGATTATCCGGAGTTAATTCCAAGACTTCAATGTCATCACCAGGCAGTGAGCTCATAGTGCGTGAGAGAAATGGAACCTCCTTCGTACAATTTGTAAAAATATTTATAGCATTTGAGCTACATTCATTCAGGCAAACCACCTTATTATTAGTATTATTACTAACTGTTGTGGTGTTAATAATACAAGACTTCGACATAATACTTATGTCTGAGTTTATATAAAAAGCTAATAGCCTTGCTATTATGTGTCTAAAACTAACAGGCAGATACACAGTATCCCTAGTCGACTTTAAAGTTTCTACAAAACTGTTGGTGTCAAAATATACAAGCTTGTCACTGTAATGACTAACTAAAAAGTGCATATGCTTATTAAGCATATGAATATAATTGTTTTGTTTATATGTTAATTTTTCAAAATATGGGAAAGCACACAATATTATTTTATTACAATTTAACTTTAACAACTCAGTTACACAGTCAGTTATTTCATATTTTTTGACCTTAGAACTGTTACCTACAATAATACAGTAATGTTAGTTTTAGGATAAAATTTTCATTCTTATAATATTTATAAATTATTCGATTGTTATCATTTTTAAAATCAGGACAGTAATAAAAAGCATAAATAATAAGCATAAATATAATTTTTATTATAATATTATATTATGAATGCACGGAATGTGCGTTTTTTGTCTGATCATAATCATTTGTGTTTGAAGTAATTATGCTCATCCAACGGACTTATACCCGAGAGATCGTCATCTTCCATATCATCCTCGTCATCAGAAGTGTCGCTATCGTCTCCCACTTCAATTATGAACCTGTCCATCTCGCTATCAATAGCAGGACCATCGGCGTAATATTTTTCTTCCACTTTTTTCACGTGCTCACATTCTTTTCTCCATTCTTCTTCGGTGATCGTTGCAAAGGCCTCTTCTGTGATTTGGACGATTTTATTTGCTTCTTGACCCACGTTTTTTTCAGCAATTCTTTTTAAGACAATCCATATGAGCTCTATGGGGTTTAAATCGCAGTGATGAGGTGGAAGCCTTACCACTTTATGCGCATGCTCTTCCAACATTACATCGGCTTCATAAACGGGTGGCTGTTTGTGCTCATTTATTATTTGATATAACTGGGCTTTTATCATAGTTGGCAAGTAAGAAAGACCATTACTTGTTATCCAATTTTGCATTTCTGCCTTTCTGCTTGCCATTGTTGGTGCTTTGTTAAGCTGTACTGTGTGGTAGCAGGCGTTATCCATTACCACGATTGATTGGGGAGGCAGATTCGGTATAAGTTTTTCACTAAGCCACTTATTAAAATTCGTTTTGTTCATATCATCGTGATAGTCGGCCGCTTGTGACTGAGATCTGAAGATCAGTTGAGCATGGGGTATGAAACCCATAGCACCACCCTCGTGGACGATAATCCAACGTTGCCCTTTGGAGTCTGATGATAATACACCTTCTTCTTGTTCACTTTGCCAACATTTTCCGGCGCAATATGTTGCGTGTATATACGTTTCGTCCAAATATACAACTGGGCACTGGTTTCCGAGACGATTATTTCGCAATTCTTCCAGGTATTGATAACGCCAGGCGACAATATCGTATCTCTCCATTAGGACTTTCCTTTTGGATCTACATTTTTCAAAATAAAACCCCATATCTTTAATAATTCCCCACAAAGTGGTACGACTTCCTTTGAATTCTATCTCGCTTCGCATTTCATACAATAACTTTGTTAAAGTAGGCAATTCCTTTTTTACGGAATAAAATTCATGTATTTTATGCCTTATAGCACACCGTTCGAAGTCATCCAGTTCGATTCTTTTAGGCCGGGGACCGCTTTTGCGTGGTGTTGAAACCTTAGTCGACGTGCTGGCTGCGACCTCACCTTCTTTGGTGATTTTAGACACAGTTTTTTCGGATACACCTAAAACAAATATTTCGGTTTATTTGTCTATTGTCATTGCACGCGTCGCAAACATAGTCAATAAAATAAATGGCAGTTTAAGTGAGGAAATTATTATCTGCTACTGGTAACCCTATTTGACTAACCTGTAATGGCGGCGACACGAGCTTGAACACATTTTAAAGGAATTAACGGGGCATCATTACGTTTTTCACGTTCACAAAAGTTCTTCACCTTTAGCACCATCATTCTATCACCACTTTTCAAAGTTTTGGGCATGATTTCAGTCAAAAATCAAATGAAAATAAACAAAATCTGCGGGAGCGTCTTTTGCCAATGACTGACAGACAGAGGTGCCTACATAACGCCATAGGTACTATTCGATGAAATGCACTCTATTTTAAGCTCGAGTAACGTACTTTGAATCCTTCGCTCCGCTCTGGATTCAAAGAAACACTCTTGCCTTCAAAATAATTGTTTGCTCCCTTGGCAATCTACTACTTCACTATTTGTCTTTTTTTCGTAACATATTTAAAATAAGTTAAAATACATGTTTTGATAGTAACTTGTACTATTGTGCAAGTACAGAAGATGCACTCCGACACAATAAACTGCAATTCAGGTCGCACCGCGCTGAGTGCCTACAGTTATATTCACCTAGAATTGCGTTTACCATGCACCTCATTACCTTCGAGGAATATTTGCTTGCAGGTACGCAGAGTTCCTGACGCAGCTGGGCACGCTGGTGTCGCTGGAGGGCAGCGACGACGACCAGCCGCACCTGTTCCTCAACCTGGAGAAGGGTGGCAAGGACGGCCACTACACCTACGTGTGGAACGACGACATCATGCAGGTAACACAGCCACGAGCAACGTACAGCTGACGCTACTACCCGCGAGTGTTCAACACTCGAGTGGGTCACTTGTAGGCGAGCGTGCACCAGGCCGCATCGTCGCTTACTATAGTGGCCAAATACGAGCCTAAAAAATGTTTTCAAATACTGAAAAGATGTTATTTGACACATAATATAATTATGTAGATCTGGCTGTGTTAGCATTAGTTAAAAACAGGGAAGTTGAACCAGATTTTTTTTCCTACATAATTAAAGGGAAATAATAAAGCTTCCGAAAAACACATTAACTTCCAACGATTTTTGGTTGAATATATAATACTTACTAAGTTGTGTTAAAGGGAATTACCGAAACATTAAACGAAAAAAAATGTTGTATTTAACAAACAAACATGAGCTTATTTAAATTACAATTCTACGAAAGATAATCTGTACTTTCAAATAATAAACTATATTTCCAAAAAAAATAAGAACCAAACTTCCGAAAAAAATACAAGTTTCCGAAAACATATGTTCTGCTAAAATAATCGTTTTCTTAAGCACTATAGAAACCAGCTTAATTTCTATTGGTTATAGAATAAATTTTTTAACTCTCATATTTAATGAAAATAACTACCCACCGGTCGGCCCGCGCGGGTGCTTCGTGCGTACTTCGGGTGACATCGGTTGCATGGTTGCGGTCGGTCGACAGGCGACGTAGGGTGCAAGAGCGAGCGAAGGGCACCCCGAGGTTAGGTTTGGTTAAGTTACTATAAGCCCTTTACACAGATATAGGAGCCCCGCGAAGCGGGCCTCCGTCCACATAGGATGCAAGAGCGAGAGAATGAGAATACAAATACCTTTACCTAAGTATACAGGTGAATTATTCAAAATAAGAAGCAGTTTATTAAAATCCAACATTTTTCTTCAGTTTGCCGTATGTCATTACTTCCCAGAATTTGATCCTTATTAGGGACACTATCGAATGGTGTAATAATAGTGTTTTTTTTTAATCAAAATCAACGGGTTTATTGCCTGGCTAGAAATGTTGGTTTTTTTTTTTTAATTCAATGATGCAGTTTTAGTTTTCATCAAAATCGGGCCTGAGACTCCTTTGAGTACTTTTCGCTATTCCTCATAGTTTCGGGTTTGGCCATCCACGCCCACTTGAAAATTTCACCTGTATATTAATTGATTACAGTAGCAGGTATTTAAGTAGGTGTAAGAAATGAATGATATTGATTACAAGCACATTTTAATATTTCTTAGGAGTATCTATGGAATCACTTAGAATAGTAGATTGTTGTATCGAGCTCAAAGCATGCGAGGGCACTAAATTAACACGAGTGCATTAATTACTCACTTTAGCAAGTTGCGTAATCTACTTTTTTTTCAACTACCAATCTACCTACCGTGGTAAAATATACCTACTCAGAATAAAAACTCAAGTTAATAAAAATAAGCTTTTAAATATTTATTCCGCGACTTTTGCGGCAAAATGTTATCAACAATTTCATTTGCAGCTGTTTTTTACTTTCCGGAGTTGCGTTCATATCGCTATCGCTGTATATTTCAATGTTTTAAAACGTTTCTTGCTCAACATGAAGTATCAAAGTTGTACAATGGTACAAAATGCGCGGTTAATGGAAGACATTAACCCTCTGTAAATTTATATCTAAATAAAAAATAAAATTGTGCAACCATGAGATTTCATATAAAATTTCTGCACTATTTTGGTTCTAAGCAAAAAATACGTCCTTTGTGATCGGTTTTGCAGTGATTAATGATATGACATTACTACGTAGTTGAAAGAAAAAGTATTTTTATAATGTCACGATACTTTAACAAGCGCCACAGTTTATAAAACGTGTAAGGTTAATTCTAAATTTATAATAAGTGAGTTACGATTAAAACTACTAACTCTAGCTTTCGGTAAAACGCAATTTACACATACAACACCAGAATATCACATACAACACCAGAATATTTACGACGGGGAAAACCCAATCGCGCCCTCGCCGATCTGTCATACGTGGGACTGGTGCTGCCGATACTGATTTAAAAACCCTGGAGCCTGTCAAGTATATTCATGCTTGGAATTTCCATCCAGACGTATCTGAGGGGAGCATACGTTCTTTCCTACACAAAAAACATCCGGATATCATGACCTTCTCCATAAAAAAGCCCGATCCTGAACACTCCAGACATAACTGTTTCATATTAGGGGTCCCATTACAGCTGTTTGACTTCTATATGTCGCCCAACAACTGGCCAACAAATACATCACTCCAAGAATGGTTCACTTACCGGAATGTGAAACAGAAGATCGAACCTAACGAATCCGAGAAATCATTTTTTCGTGAGGAAAACTAAAAAGCTAGATTTGATTTTCTACCAGAATGTTCGGGGATTAAAATCAAGACGTTCAGAGACCAAAAATTTACTACACACCTTCCCAAGTAATTTATTAGCCTTAACGGAAACAAGGCTTGATGAAGGTGTGTTTGACTCTGAGGTGTTCCCGCGAGAGTACGCCGTACTGCGGTGTGACCGAGTGGGCCGCGGCGGCGGGGGCGTGCTCCTGGCCGCTCGCGCGCCTTATTCGCTCACACGTTTGGACTGCAAACCTGAACGGTCTGACGAAATAATATGTGCAATGGTTACTAAGGGTCGATTGCGCTTTGCGTGCTGTGTTGTCTACTTGGCACCTAATGTACCGGATGCTAGATATTGTTCTGTTTTTAATTGTATAAGAAGGATTTTATATGACATTAACAAATTGCCTCTGGTTGTACTGGGGGATTTTAACCTATATTCCGCTAGTGTAGCCATACGGGAGGACTTTGATTTGTTCCTTTCTGAATGTAATTTAATACAAGAAAACATAATTTTAAACGATCTTGGCAGAATGTTGGATTTGATTTTGGTTAACTCATGTGTGGCGGGAGTCTCAGTTTCAACATGTTCTGGTATTGTCTCACCTGAAATACATCACAAACCGTTAGATATCTCTATCAATATTAAAACACAATACGCAAACTTGATCATAAATAATAACGACCACCCTAATGACTCGACCTCTACTATAACTTCAGAGCGTAACTTCCGTAAGGCAGACTTTTTGATACTATACTCTGAACTGGCTAGTATAGACTGGGAGCCAGTGTATTCATGCGATGATGTTAATGTTGCGGTTCGGACCTTTTATGTGTTAATTAACGGCATTGTTTGTCAAACTGTCCCTTTAAAAAGGATGAAAACATTGCGACAATGTTACCCTAAGTGGTTTTCGGTTTTCTCTATTCAGCTAAATAACCTTAAAAACTATTATCACAAGCTATACAAGCAGAATAATGATAGCCAACTCCATTATGCATTCTTTACCTACTATAGGCGCTTATTAAAAAGAAGCACAGATGCAGATTTCGCTACTTATACTAATCGTATTCAGTCAAATATCAAATGTGACCCCAAAACCTTCTGGGCCTATGTAAAAAGTAACAGAGAAAACAATGAGCAGGCTACCTTTGGTGACAAGTCGCCAACGCAAGTTGCAGATGAGTTTTCAAAATACTTTAGTAGCGTCTTCCTATCAACCTTACCATCATTAGATATCGAGCATGCTATCGCTACTGCTAATGCGTCCCCTAGTAATATCTCCCATCTTGTTGATATTGATTACGTTCATGAATCTGAGGTTCGTGGCACTATGGCTCGACTTCCTCCGAAATCTACGCAAGGTCCAGATGGAATACCACAGTACTTGGTTAAGGACTGCTGCGAAATTTTCAAATTGCCCTTGCAGTTTATCTTCAACCTATCTATTACAACGAACATATACCCAACGGAGTGGAAAACTTCTAAGGTACTCCCGGTACATAAAATCGGCCTAAAAAATGACATAAAAAATTACAGGCCAATAGCGGTTCTATCGATATTTGGCAAAGTGTTTGAATCGGTACTCTATAAAAAAATATTTAATAAGCTGCAACGGTGGTTCGCGGATGAGCAGCACGGTTTCCTTCCAAATCGCTCAACTGCGTCAAATCTACTCAATATAACCACACTCTTAGCTAAAAATATTAATGACAAAATGCAGATCGATGTTGCCTATTTTGATTTCCAGAAGGCTTTTGACCGGGTTGACAACGACGTACTTCTATGTAAACTGGCACGGGCAGGTTTCTCTGTGTCATCGCTTAAATTCTTCGCGAACTATCTGCGCGACCGCAGGCAGTTTGTGACATATAAAAATGCCAATTCCGAGTACTACTCGGTTACTTCTGGCATAGGTCAGGGCACTAACCTTGGGCCCCTTCTTTTTCTAATAGTAGTTAATGATCTTCCCACCTTTGTGAAACACTCCACAGTCTTAATGTATGCTGATGATGTCAAAGTTGCTCTGCCAGTAACTAACTCCAGTGATACGGCCGCACTTCAACTCGACATCGACAACATTCACACTTGGAGCACTATTAACAACCTTAACCTAAACGTTAGTAAATGCGTGGTCATGACCTACTCAAAAGCCATACAACCTATATATAACATCTATACTATGAATAATGAGCCCCTGAAACGCGTATGAACCGTACGTGATCTGGGTACTCACTTCGATCCACACCTTACATTTAACCAGCACATAATACAGACCTGCAACAAATCCCGAAAAAACTTAGGTTTTGTCTTGCGTCAGGCCAAAATCTTTAACAATCGTCAAGCCATAACCATACTGTACAACTCCTTCATTCGCAGTTTGCTAGAGACTAACAGCACAATCTGGAGCCCTCATGAAAAAGTGTATACACTGGTCGTCGAAAAGGTTCAGAAGTCTTTTATCCGCTACCTCTACCTAAAACTTTATGGTTATTACCCGTACATGTACCCAACACCATTTGTGCTGGGTATGGTGGGGTATCAAAGTTTAGAAGTAAGGAGAAATCTTAGTCTGGTAAAATATTTCATCCGCCTGATTCGTGGTACCCATTTTAATTCCTCCTTACTTCAGGACATCTCCTTTGACATCCCACTAGCCATTAGGCGCACACTTCGCCCTCGCCAACGTCCTCTCTTCAAAATACCTCTATCCATAACCCTTAAGACCAGTCCATTATACCTAGCCCTCACACATATCAACAACATTCTACTATATGATGAGTCCATAGATCTCTTCGCGAGTGCTGAACTGAGAATCCTAGACACTGCTACTCGATACCTGGAGTTCGTTGCCACTCCCAGTACAATTTCCGTGGATTAAATAAATTTAATTAATTGTGTTATTTGTTATTGATAATTCTATTCCAATTTATTCTAATTTTATCTATGCTTATGTAATACTATCTAATTTTATCTAATCTTGACCAATTTTGTTACATTTAATTTAATCTCATCTTTTGTCCAGTTGTTATTATGTGGTTTAACCAAATTTTATGATTGTATGACATGTGTAATTACTAATATTGTAATACTAATATTGACTAATAACTTGTATGTGTGGTGTAAACTGTAAGTATAAGTTGGTTATTAATAAATAAATAAAAAAAAAATAAATTTAAGCTGGTGGAAAAATATTATGTCAGCAAAATATGCTGTATTGATTTTTCGGAATTTTCAGTATTTTATTCGGTCGTTTCTTTATTTGTATCCGCATAGAAGTTGTCGCAAAATTAGTATATAAAGCAGTAAATGTCATATTTTGAGTATGCTTATATTTTAATTTTTTCGGAGTTTTATTACTACCCATAATTAAGTCGCAACTTGTACAGCCAACTGCAAGTCCATGGTAACAGTTTGAATGACACATTATTTTTTAGCAGTAAACAACATCTATTCTGTTTCTTATCATGGTAAGCAAATCCGATGTCGACCGTTCTGACGCCTAAAGTGAATCGAAAAAGCAAGTATGCATAATAAAAAAGAGGGAAAAATTGCAACCGATAATAATGTTCGATGATACGACGGATTTGTTGGTCGAAGTGTAACGCGCTGTGACGGCAGGTGCTGTTCCACGTGGCGACGGCGATGCCCTCGTCGGCCAAGGACCCCACGTGCAACGAGAAGCGCAAGTACATCGGCAACGACTACGTGTCCATCGTGTACAACGACTCCGCCGCCGACTTCAACATACACACCATCAAGGTAAACTGACGAGTGACGCTGACGACATCACGACACTATTTATGGTACAGTCACTATGAGTTCGGACGAGTGACGGATATTGAGCCGTGAATGTCACCTCGTAAGTCATATGGAGTTTATCTTGGGCATTACTGACATCGGTGAAGGACAAACATCGTGAGGAAACCTAGCCTTATCCATACTAATATTATAAATGCGAAAGTGTGTCTGTCTGTCTGTTACCTCTTCCCGCATAAACCGCTTGACCGATTTAGATAAAATTTGGTATAGAGATTGTTGGAGTACCGGGAAAGGACATCGGATAGTTTTTATCCCAATATTCCCACGGGACCGACACTTATGCGGGTGAATCTGCGGGGCGCTGCTAGTAGTTAATATAAGTACATCTGAAATCGCCAACTGTCTTGAGCAGGCGCTGCGACTTTGTGTGAGAAGAGGCCTTTGCCCTGCAGTGGGACGATACAAGGATGGTACTATGATATAATAGGGCGGTACTATGATATAGTAGGCTGGTACTATGATATAATAGGCTGGTACTATGATATAATAGGCTGGTACTATGATATAATAGGCTGGTACTATGATATAATAGGCTGGTACTATGATTTAATAGGCTGGTACTATGATATAGTAGGCTGGTACTATGATATAATAGGCTGGTACTATGGTATAATAGGCTGGTACTATGGTATAATAGGCTGGTACTATGGTATAATAGGCTGGTACTATGGTATAATAGGCTGGTACTATGGTATAATAGGCTGGTACTATGATATAATAGGCTGGTACTATGACACCTCACATAAGGGCGACGGTCGACTTTGAGCGTCCGCGGTATGGTTGCATTCCACGATAACGTGTGAATTTGAATGTAATCTGCGAAACGAAGCACTATTGCTTCGTTACTACTTCGTAACTATTTAAACAATCGTATAAGACAAATGTGGTCAAGGGACAGCACAAGGTTTTGACGCGTAGTCAAAAGTCAGCACTACCCGGATCGAGCTGATCGCTATCGTTGCTCTCCAGGGGCAGCTGAACTTCTGCATCGTGGTGGTGGAGCCCTACGAGCACGGCATGAACCGCGTGTTCATCAAGACCAAGGACGAGCGCATCCGCACCAAGTTCCTGGCGCACCAGGACACGCACTGCGTGTCCGACACCAACGTGGCGCTGCTGGCGCGGCAGATGGCGCTGCACTGCGCGGTGAGTTGTGCAGCCAGGTGCCACTTTTAGAGGAACTCAAAAATGTATGCTGCGAAATAAGAAAAAGGCCCAAAAAGAATCATTGAGAATTCTCTTAGGGCTTTTTTTCCTATCAAGCTGATTAGTATCCGCGTGCGTGTGCGGCCCGCATGCTACTTACACCACATGTTTACATTTAAGATGAATATAATGCGATAGGCCGCCTCGTGGCCGGTGTAGTGGTCGCCAGCGCTGCTGCTGACAATGAGCTTTTGGGTTCGATTCCTGAGTCGGGAAAAGTGTTATTGTGTTTTTCTATTTGGAATTTCTTAGTAGCAGCCTATAATGATGATGTGTGCCCGGTCCATGGCGACAGGCTCGCCCGCATTACATGAGACGTAAACGCAGCTGTGCCTAACCCTTCAGGGAATGCGGGCGTGAGTGTACGTTATGCTATAATAAGTCCTGGTCGTATGTGTGCGCAGCTGGCGTCGCACATCTCGCAGTCGCTGGCGCTGGGCGGCGCGCCGTACGCGTCCAACTCGCTGGAGCGCCTGCGCCTGCTCAAGCGCCTGCGCGTGCGCGCGCTGGCCGAGCGCCTGGCCGCGCGCGCGCCCGCGCCCTACGCCGGCGCGCCCGACCTGGCGCAGCGCGTGGCCATCGACGACTTCAACGACTACACCTAGAGCGCGCGCCAATGAACCTGTTTCCTTACGTATCGATGAATTGAAGGATTCAAATTGAATATTTTTTTGGAATTTTTTATGCTTCTGACGCGTGATACTTGCTACTTTTGAATTTCGCTAATTTGAACACCGATAACAAAACTGATAATTCTTTGTTATTTGAAATTGTAATAAATAAGAATAAGAATCATTCCTTATACTTGAAGGAATCACAAAAGCTCACATGAAGTAGTACACTTCTCACTAGATTATATTCAAAGATTAATAATAACACGACAACGTGTACTGTACAAGTGTACAAGGGCTCCCTGCCTCACACATTGTATATAACTGCATATACAAATTAGCGAAATTCAACCTCATCACATTGTACTGTAACTATTTGGTCGGTGTTTATATAATGTATTACATCCTGGTCGCGGACGCACTACACCCGCGACCACAGCACTACGACGACCTGGTCACTGGTCGCACGCCCCTCCCGCCGGGAACTACCAGCGTATCGCTTATTTGTTAGTCTCGGGTGTAGTCATGCGATGATGCAAAGTATTAGTTCAGGCTCCTTTGTAATCGGAGCGATTTATCGCCGAAAAGCTGGATTGTGTAGGTACTTGTACACTTGTCATGACGACAAAGGTTGCATTAAAGTTAAATAGACGCTACGTATTTACCTGTTCGCACTAGACACCATAGTTCACGATCGATGTATGTGTACCTGCACTCGTACAGCAGCGACCTGCGACAGTAAGCGATGCGCGGGAGGGCCTGCGGGAGTGGTGTCGCTCGCGAACTTGTCGACGATATATTATAACTGTGTATCTCATTCAATTTTTTACAAAAAAAAAAACTTTTTTGAGATGTGATAGTAGCGTAACAATAAAATACGAAATAGAAATACGAAAAATATATTTAAAGCTGGCAAGTTTTCTACAAATCGCTTCGCTTACGGGATCTCGCGACTTTCATATACCTAGTGGTTTAATTAGGACGAATACCGCCTCGAGTACAAGTGGACCGTTTAGTTCTCGCGCGGCTCTCACGGGGCCAGCTGCTCGCGTCGCGGGATGATATCTGATGGTATTATGTGTATAGTGTCGCGCGGGGCCCGAGCCCGGGGCCCGAGCGAGCGGCCCGTGCACACAGTACACGGACAGTGCTACACATGCACCATGCACCCGCTACTAATTCATTTTATACAACCAATGTATGCCGGAACGATGAATTATTTTTGTTTATTTATTCGATTCTACCGATACATGTTTTTGTCTAGGTTGTCTGTGGCTTAAATAGTTTAATTTCTTATATAAATTTAGATTTTGAACTGAATAATGTAAAACTTAATGTTAAGGATTTTTAGTAAGTACATGTTTTCACAAAATATGAGTTTCTCAGTAGTTAGCGGCGCGGCGCGTCTGGCACGGCGTGACGTCACGCCGTGTGACGTCACACGGGCGATCCGCGCCGCGTGCGCGGCAGTGAGTCGTTAAACAGTTGAGGCATTTCTTGTTTATATATATTTTATGTAGCAATTTATTTCCTGACAAAAGATTTTGTAATCAAATAAATGATGGCTATTTTTTCGCATGTTTCATTAGTGACAACTTCTTTGGCTATGTAACCATGTGGCAATCAGAAATAAACAGTTCCAATTTGCGCAGCCAACTTGTAGAGATTGGGCTAGAGCGAACATTCGTGAGGAAGCGCACGAAGCTGACACGATGATGACGAGTCGATGATTGGAAGAAGAAAACTCTAGTTCAATAAAGAGTTCGGCCAAACCTGCGCGTCAGGCAAGCGGGACGCGGGACACGAATTGGGAGCGTCAGCAACACGAAACTAAATGTGAACACCTGCGCGACTGCAGCGTCGCGTGGTGTGCAAGGCGCTATAGAACAACACGAGCAGCGTCCGCCGCGCGACACGCTCCCGCTTCGCATTCGCTTTGGTCGCACATGTTTAGCCGAAGCTTTATTATAAACTAGTCTGCGGCTTCGCCCGCGTGGAGATCGGTAATTATTGTAAACTAGTCCGCGGCTTCGGCCGCGTTAGAGGTCGGTAATTATTGTACCTAAACTGGTCCGCGGCTTGCCCGCGTGGAGGTCGGCAATTATTGTAAACTAGCCCGCGGCTTCGGCCGCGTTAGAGGTCGGTAATTATTGTACCTAAACTGGTCCGCGGCTTGCCCGCGTGGAGGTCGGCAATTATTGTAAACTAGCCCGCGGCTTCGCCCGCGTGAGGACGGTAATTATTGTAAACTAGTCCGCGGCTTTGTCCGCGTGGAGGTCGGCCCCGGTAATTAACGCCTGCGCTAATCTGTTTAGCATCGTACGTCTTCGATTTGTCTAGTGGTTATCGATGCCTTTACGTAAGCAAAACAGTAAAACAAAACAGTATTTTGAAAAATCACTAATTTAATCGAAATAAATGGTCTGTTTGCGGAGAAATGTGAAGAAGTATTGTATTCGCATGTCACAAGTACTGTGAGATTCATGAAAGTGTTATTTTTTATGTTCAATTATTGTATTTGGTTGGTTAGGTAATAAATAAAACAACGCAACTTTGGGCGTAAATAAATAGGTAACAGGATTATGAAAATGTCCAAAACAAAGTTCGTTCATAAGGCATAGTTTAATATTTATTATTCAAGAGTCCCAATTACTTTATTTTGAATAATTACATTCAGAAGTTTTTTGCAAAACACCCGAAAGTTTCGGACCAGCTAGTTGAGGTGCGCAGACGCTCCCAAGTGCGGCGCCAGCCGTGGCGGCTGTGTGCTAATAGATCGAATAATAATATATCTAATAATCGACTAGATCTAATGGCAGGTAGGTTAAACATCGACACAATGTCTCTGTTGTTCCCCCCTGGGGCTCCTGCCCAGGAATGCAGAAACGTTTAGAGAAGTGGTAAGTTAAAGAAATAGAGAAAGAAAGCAAGCGAAGCGCGCTTGAAAATACTACCAACCTACGTTTATATTGAGAGTACGTAGGAGGTCTCCCTTTATTTTACTCGAGATTTGTGCCCGAAGATTCCGGGCGTATTTCCCCTGCCGCCCAACCCAGCCCCTCCCCCCTCCTTTAGTCCGCCAGTGGCGTATCATTATTGAAAGATGAGCATTCATGTATCGTATTCAGGGTTCAGTCACGGCGCAATATCAAGGTGACTGCAACATAACTTTTTACAACACCGGGCACACTGGCTGCACGAAAAATTCGAAACAAATCTAACATGGGCGCGCCTGTCATTCAGTGAAATTTCGAGGCCTCAAATAATGTGGCTCAAGATCGTTTGTGTCTTAGTGATAGCGAGCGGCGCATTCGCCAAGAAAGATACGCTGTTGGACTCGATGCACGGGCTGGAGGGTAGGAACAAGATGTCGATATGCGTGGCGACTGCGAGCGGCTGGCGGCACTGCGACGGCGCGCTCTACAACCGCGAGTGGGTGATCGCGCGCGCGCAGTGCCTCGCCACCGCGCCGCTCGCCAACCTCACGGCCGAGCGCCCGGCCGCCGGCGGCAGCTGCGAGCGCCTGGCCGCGGGTGAGCAGGATACCATAAGTACTTAGCAATCACATCACTAGCGCAAAGGGATACTGACAGAAGCGAGAGTAGGTACATAAATATTGGGTTCTTCTAATTATTGTGTTCCACCAACCAAATATTGAAATCGGTTCCAGGGGTTTTCAAAAGATTCAAAACGCATGTATTTTTGTTTTCATAACCTGGAACATCCTTCACTAGTCCAGACAGAGAAATAGCGTGTAATTTTTCTCTATCTAGTGAAGGATGTTTCTGAGCGACATAGGGGTAGTAGAATAGTTGCGAGAATAGGTGACACGGCCCTAAATGCGGATCTACTATCATCGACGAATTAAATTTTTAAATTCGCCTCTTACGTCTTCAAGGAGTTGTAGGAACTATTACTAGGAATACAGCAAGCGCTTAGGACGACATTGACCAATGTCCCAATCTGCGTGTTACCTCAGTATGTTTGCGACCAGGCAACTGGGGCACGCACAGCACGCGTCCCGCGCGGCACCTGGTGATGCACCCGTGGTTCGACCTGGCGCTGATCATCGTGAGGACCCCCTACTTGGACGTGGACAGCCTCGCCAACGCCACGAAGATCCGCAACAAGCTGCGCCATCACGGGTAACTAACATACTATGCCAAAGCTTGGTAAGGGTAAGAGGGCTAGGTACAATAGGTAATATCCAAAACGGGCAACCTTATTATCTTTCATTTGACTGAAGTTTTGGCGATATTTTGTAATTGATAAATAAGGTGTTTATTGGTTTTGTGTCTCCTCACAGATTCATAGACATTCAATTTCATTGGGTACATTGTAAGCTGCATCTTACCCGTTGTCCTAGGTGAACGACAAACGCGGTAATGCCGTCGCGTCGCAGACCACGTAACCCCCAAAGAATGACGATTTAATGAAACAGTTATTTTTTGGGGTTACGTGGTCTTGAGTTGTGTTGATGACTTTAATGATTATAATTCTGTAAATACATATTTGTTACGGCTGCGAATCATATATTAATCAACGTACAATGCAAAAACCCCAAAAAAATAGAATTTCGCGGGCTACCCTGGCGCTTTCGCCTGCGACGAAGTGCGGACTTGTTTTTACGCGACGACACGCGACTCACGCGACGCATCACGCAGTCTGAAGTATGGTTGCCAACTTTTTCTAGAAGTAGAGTAATATAATATAAGTAATATACTATAAGTATATCTGATTTCAGAGGGTAAATAAAGATTACTTACAGATTAATAAAAAAAGAGTACTTGCCATTTATTTAATTTTTTTTAATGTATTTTTATCACTTATGGCGGTACATAACAATTTTTTGTTGTTTTTAAAAGAAATGTAGGACTCCAAACATCCTAATTCAAAGTTCAATAGATCAAGAGCTAATTTTTTATCAATTTTAATGGAGCCCTGTTCCCTGTTTTGTTTTACCATAAAGTCAATAACAACCTCTCCTCAATAGAAATAGGTTTTTGAAAATTGATAGTTAATATTAGGTTTACCTGCTGCAATAATATAATCGAAAGTACTGGTAATAAGCCACAATACTCTTTAAACAAACGTGGATTATTTCTTAGTTTCGGATATAAATGATGACTCTCCAACTCAGACCAAATGAAAAAACCAAGACAGAGGGCTGTCGACAGTAAAGTGAAGCCGGTTTCGTAAAGATGTGTGCAGTTGTGCACATAGTGAAGTGTAGTTTGATTGTAAATGGTTGTACTGTTGTACAGTGTACATATCAGCGTGTATGCACAGAGCGGTGTAGTTTTTGCATGCTTCACTTTATTGTTTGTTGTTTCACACTGTGTTGTTTGTTCTATATCTTGCCTTTTTATTTGGTCTGAGCTCTCCAAACTTATCTATTTCTAAATATATGATATTTGGGTCAGTGGGTCGTCTTAGGTTGTTTTCCTTTGCTTACAAAGTTTTTGTAGGGCTAAGTATTTAAAATATGAATTTTCGAGTAATGCAGTGTATGCCCATGGCTAAAACAATAATTAACTGAGATCGCCGATTTGCCACGTTTGTCGCTCACGAATGACTACAAAATAGGACCCTCGTCGCGTGAAGTACCTATTGGTCGCGTCGCGTCCCGTCGCTCACTTAGGAACGGGTTAGACCCACTGTAACTCTGTCAACGAGGAATGGTGGTTCAAATTATGTTTTGTTTTATATTACACAGCCAATGATTAATTAGTAAAATAACTTGTTACAGGGTGTACAAATGGATGAAATGTTATTTTGATGCCTTCGCCCTGACCCGCAACCATACTTATCAGCAACTGAGACTTGCGCGCACTCAGAAAACATTCCATCATCCAGTCTGGTACTTCTTTGTAACAATAGTGCTGCCCTCTGTGCTGTTCATGATGTTTTTCGTTTATGTCACTTCCTCCAAGGGTAATGAAATCCCTTATAATAAACTGAGCTATTCTAAGAAAGTAACTCACATTTAGTGTTTGTCATTAACATAGTTGTTTTATTTACAAACAATAATAATAAAAACAAAAAAAACCTAACTACACTAACACAGGCATTTCTAAAAGTGACAATCCATCCATCACATCAGATGAGTGATGAACTGATGAGTTGTTACCTAGCTCATGATTAGTAAGAAACACATAGCTCTAACTGTCAGAAGTCTGTGCTTTATTCAGTCTTCTGGTCAAGCTTCCTCCTCCACACTTTGACTTTGCCCCGGAGCTCCCGCAGTCTCTTCATCTCATCCTTGAAGTCCTGATGCTCATCTCGGAACAAGCCATACTCTCGCAGCTTCAGCATCAAGCTGTGAGTCTCAACGTGTCTCGGGTAATAGTGAATGATCTCCTCGTTAGTATGAACCGGCTGTTCAGAAAACATTTTGACGACTTTCATGGACTTAGAATTGGTGGGTATTGCGACCTCGCCGAAAATCCTATTAGATAGGCGCTGCATACGACGCGCATAGTTCGTCGATGCCTTTATTAATTGAGAATATTTAGCGTAGTTTGTAGTCATTGTTTACCTGCAAATAAGTTTTAGGTTATACTAATAATTCTGTAAAGCGGGTAATCATACCATTTCTTTTTTACCTTTCCGTTTTTAATGTTTAATTTAACTCGAAAGTATTTATTAATTCTGGGGCACCAAAACAAAATTCATAAAATATAACCTCACACTGAATTTGCTGACAGATGAACACAGAACACTATACATTACCTACTCGGAATTTTAATTCGATTCCAGAGGGCATTGTTCATATTTTTTTAAATGTTGTAATTGAAAAACCATTTCGAGGAATAGAGTTACTGATCATTACGGACTAATTAATTTTGAAAAATATTCATAAGTTATTGATATTTTTGATAAAATACGATGGACCTTCTTTGCCCTTCAAATTACGTACGACTTTGGCCGTACAGTTTTGTATCGTTGCCTCAGAAAATAAAAGTAAGAGGCAAGTATTGTCTACAATCTGTCAAATTATTGTAAATATGTCATTTTGATTCCTAGTGGATATTGTGATGTAAAATTGGTGTAGTTTTGTATCTCAAGTGTCTGCGCAACTGGACAATATGTGGAATCATTGAAACAGACGCGATCTCGGTAAAATGGAGCTGAGAATTTTTTTGTAGTTTTGGCTACCTCAGCGAAGTTTACCGGGAAACTTGATTCGATACATTTGCTGCCAAATACTCCTAATACATTAGAATGTGTGCACCCATATTCTAATGTCATGTTAGACTAAAAAATAGTAACTGATGACTAGGCAGCATGGTCTCAGACCTTAGCCTTTAAAAAAAAAAATGTAAATATGTCAAAAATATAAACATTCTTGTTTATATCTCATTATTACATCCGTACAACGTTGCCGAGTATACTATTTTTACATTTTTACACTTGACATTGGCTAAATTGTGGTGGTTTTTCCGCAAAAGCCATTAAACGAAGAGAAGAAGAAGTACATTACTTACATACATTATTTCAACACTCGACAATATTTAATATACTGGAAGAGTTATGGAATACAGGAAGTGCTTTGTTCCAACTTGCAGCAATAATAGTAATAATGTCGCCGCGTGCGTTATTATTCTATTTCTAAGTCGTCGCGTCGATTGTTCTAGTGACGATAGAGAGTAGTATATTCCTTGGAGGACACTTAAACATAAAAAAACCATTTGTAAATAAATACGCTAAGCTAGGATTCGATTATTTAAGACGTCTATTCGGCCTATTGACACTTTGACAGATGTGACATTGTTGACGTTGTGTTGACAAATTAAAACTTTTAATTATGTACTAGTAAGGCAACGGCACTTAATCTTTATGCCACTGGATGACGTCACCTACCTTAAAAACTTAAAATAATTTTTATTAAATAATAACTATTGAGCCAATCATCAAAATATTCAAATTAGTTTCTCAAAATGCTCTAAATTTACAAAAAATAAAATAGAATGGTTAGAAATTTTGGACAATCCCCATTTCAGTGTTGCAACGTTATGACAAGTACTAAATAGTGACGTTGCGAAATTATTCGATATGGAAATGGAATATTTCCGGATCGATTCTTCTCGTTTATAATTTTACTCTCGTAAACTAAGTACTTATATCAGGAAATTAAATATTTCTGAACCGATAATTTAGTTTTGACGATTAATTAACGATCTGAGACTTTTCTTTTATAATTGTTTGTGAAATAAATAAAAAAATGTGATCATGAAGGAACATGACTGTTGTGGACCGACCAACCTTTTTTATAATTATTTATTATTGGCAGTTTCTATGTTTTCTTATTTTTTATATTTCGTTTTGTCAATATAGAGATAAACATGGTATGTTAGATTTGGAAAGAAAAAGAGTAAAGTCATATAATCTTAAAAGTCCTTATTTTATTTTATTTGTAATGGTTTAGTGGCTTACGTCCCTTACAATGACAAATAAAACAGATAGATGTATTATGGTAATAATTTATTTTATATATTGTCGCGGTCATCGCTATCGCTATCGCTGTCACTTTCTGTAACATTTATTATAAATGAAATTCGTGGACGTTTTTTTCTTGTGGACAAGAAAACATCCACGTCTTTTTGTGATGTACTTGGCTGAGGATCCATTTTGATGGAAAACCAAAACAAATAGATTCACTCAAAGTTCACAAAAAACTATAAACGTAACAACAAACACAACGTAACAACACTTTAACAAAAACCCAACAAAATATCGATTCGCAATGAAATAAGATATTCGTGCAGTCAGACTGGGAGAATGAAGCCGAATGACACGATAAACAAAATGGCGATAGCTGCACGAGCGCGAAAGGTAAAAATATTATAAGTTTTGTTTTTAATATAAAAACAAAAATATTAACTTTTTATAAAATAGAGCAGCGATTACTAATTAATAAATAATTATTGAAGTGAAAACTTCTTTAGCGGCGCTGTGTACTTTTTTTGGAATGGGTAAAAACTTCTAAATTCGCGTCAGGTCACGTGACCCTGATCGAAAATTCGTAAGACGTAAAACGTCAGACGTAAAACGTAAGACGCGCGTTGTTGAGGACAGCGCCATCTATGCACATCGGGAAGAACTACGAGGGCCTCGCGTACTAACGTCAGACGTAAAACTTAAGACGCGCGTTGTTGAGGACAGCGCCATCTATGCACATCGGGAAGAACTACGAGGGCCTCGCGTACTAACTACGTAGTTCATCCAACAACGACGAGATGGCGTTGTAAATCTGAATAAATTCCTTTCACGAGAAGAATAAACCAGTCACTTTGGTCATCATACCTGATTTGCAAAAAACCCTATAAAATAAGGAACACACCTTAACACGCGTGTTTTGTTTATAAGACGATTCACAAAATACACTCGTAATTGTTCAAGTTTTCACTTCTGTCGGCACTACCGGAGTGCCAGTGTTTTTTATGAATAATTATGTATTTATTTAAATAAAAATCAATAATTTAGTCTTTAATTGGCACACTGATGGCACACACACTGATTGTTTATCGATTTTTGTGTTCATCACTACACTATTATAATTATGTGGTATCATTATTTCACAAAATGACAGTAGCTAATGTCAAATCTGGAATCGAATTAAAATTCTGACTGTAATACCCTTGGCCCAGATGAATGACATGACTTCCAATGCGCAGTAGCAGACCGCGAAATTCAAATTGTCTTACGTTTTTTGCAATTTGCAGGTCAATGTCAGGTTGTATCTTGATCAAAATATGATTCACGACTATAACAGGTATGTATTTACAGAATTATAATCATTAGAATCATTAATACATCTTCCTAAGTTAGATTTGTACCATAAGGACAAATCTCATATGGAAATGTGCTTATGGTACAAATCTAACATAAAGAGATATTTTAATGACTATAATTCTGTAAATACATATCTATTATAGTCGCTAATCTAAATTTCCAATTCTACCACTGCGCATTATCAAAAAGTACTCTGTGGACTACTGGGTGTCTACCATGGATGGACTTATTAAAATACATGTATTAGGGATGTTCATGTAAAAAAATATCGATATTTTTATCGATATAATATATCGTAGTGTTCTATCGATACTTTGCGATATATCGTGCAAATATATCAATACTTTCATATCGAAAGTATCGATGTATCATAAATGATTTGTTTTAACTAGTCTAAGTGCTTGTTCACGTAGGAACGCGTCGCCGCGGTGACGGCTGCAGGCGCGGTGGACTTGGTTCGCTGCACCTGCGTTTTGTACGTGAACACTTGCATACTATACTGTGTGTTTGATATTTCGTGGCCGCGCCAGTCACCGCGCTCGCGAGTCAACGTGTTCAAGCACTAAGGCTACGTTCTAAAACGTGCGATATTCGCTCGGAGTAATGCGAAAATCACCCTTGAGCGTAGACAGAGAATACAAAAATAATACAATATAATAGCATTCTCTGTCTACGCCCTTGAGCGTTCCAATATCGACACGAGTGAACCCGAAGGTAATCGAGCTATCGCCTGACAGTTACCCGACGAGGTTTTGGAACGTGTGATTATCCCACTGATAAGTGCGATTTCTACCCATCACAAAAATTAAGTTGAATTTAGTTTTTAACATGGAGTGTCACATAATGACTAAACAAGATACACTTATGTATATTTGATGGGAATAGTGTCTGTATTGACTTATGTCGCAAGACCGTTCGAAAACTCTTTATTGCTCTCAAGCGTTTCAAAACCGATTTTTCTCTCTCTCTATCTTACATGGCTTGGTCTCCTTCTTTCATACGAGTGAAATTTCTCACGTTTTAGTACGGTCTTCGCTTGTTTTAGAACGCACCCTATACTACGTAAAAGATAGCTTGATCTCTGCGCCATAAGTCAAACTGACATTCCTAGGGTTATCATGATATAAAAAATTGTCGATAGAAATTATCGACGTTTCTTACTATTATCGATGCTAATGTAACATTTAATTGGGTTTAATTTAATTACAAACAGTACTAAATTAAACGAATATTTGAATACAAAATACATTTATTCTCGTAACGGAGTACACCCCAAATCCATATCTGAATCGCTAGAACAATCTTTTAAATTTATAATATAAACTCTTGTTCGCAAATATTGTCAAATCGGACGTCCCGCTCCCAATAAAAAAATATATAAATATATTTTATTATTTAAAATATCGATAATTTGTAGTCACGTTGATTCATTGCCCATCACTAAGTAGGTCGGCATACCCATAAAGTATGACATTTACAGGTACTCTCTGTACTACTATGAAATTCAGAACTTCATAGGCGTGATTTTACTGACAGCTGTCGCAGAGATCAAGCTATCTTTTACGAAGTATAGGTAGGGGATACCAAGGAACTTATATTATATGTGGTCGTCCAAATCAAAAGGGATCTTATGGCGGTAACTAATTTTCGAGATATTAATAAATTTGTAAAATACCTCCAAAAAATCGTTTTTTTTATTAACTGTATTCTTAAAAAGATGATTGTATTACTACATGTAGATGTGTTCAACTTTTCGAAAAGTCAATTTAAAAAAGTTTTGTATTCATCTAAAGTTTAGTAAAAAAGGAACCTTATCGCGGCAAGACCTAACAAATCGTTTTTCTTGTAATTCAAACCATATTATTATATCGACATTTTAATATGTTCCCACAACAAACAAGTTTATGCAAGGATTGTAAGAATTTCCATTAGTAATAATCATAGTCAATCAAAGTATACCATCAGTTACATAACTTCACACTAAAACGTAACTTTTTTGTACGGCATACTTAAATAAAGGTATAATCATTAAGAAAAAATGGAATGTGCTTTTAATTTCCTACGATATATTTTAGTATATCGGATAAAATATATCGATTGTACATATCGATACTAGATGATTCGATAATATTAGGTTACAGCGATATATCGCGTACATATATCGATATTTTATGAAATATCGATTTATATCGTGCACTCCTAACATGTATTAGTCCGTGGTGTCTACTCCGAAGTCACACATTCGAATGATCGGATCGGAACGAAGTACTGTGTGTCCGCTTTCCGAATTAGCTATAATCGTTCACAGCGCTCACATCATCTCACATGCGTTCCGATTTAGATATTACGATCATGACAGCTGAGAGCTGTCAACATTTCGGAACACTCGTGAACGCGCTCACAGTTCTTACTCAATGTAAAAACGATATTATTACAGTATTTCTTTGTATAGACACCACATTTCTTCTTCTGTTCTTCTTCTTTGGTTAGGAGGCGACTATCAGCCAGAAGCACAATTCCAAAAACGCCACGTTAGTTTAATTTAAAGATGATGCAACTCAAACAAAACACACACTGACACATCCTCACACACACACATATTGTCATTTTTGACAGTGCTCACGGTGATATTATTCTAAGGCATGGTCGGCGTTATCGCAAGATGGCGCATGTCATGACGACATCTATGACGATTCACGGGACATCGTTGTCGCGCTCACGCTAATACGGTACGGGTTTAAGCATGCTCACATCGATTATTTCCCAACTCGGAACGCAGGGTGAAATACTGACTGACATTTGATGATTTGACAGATATCAGGAGACAGCTTGCGCTGGACGTTTGACGTTGAGTCGTTCCGGTCGTTCGTTGAGACGTTGACAGAAAGACAGAAAGAATCAGTCAGTGGAGCTGCTGTTATTATCCAAGAACGTGTTAGCAAAATTAACAAAATACTTCACCGTACCGCTAGCTGGAGTGGGTAAATAGTATTCTGTATAAACGAATACCTACAACTTAAGAAAATATATTTTTTGTATCGATTTCTACATCAAGAAACAGGAAATAAAACTATTCAGCTTCAGTTATTCTCTGACCTAACGTTTGTTGCACTGTACGAGGTAGCAGTGGTGTTTTGGGTGTTTGTAGCAGTTTTAAACAAACTCCTTAAATTTATTCTGAATGTCTTACTTCGTGTCGGAACTGCCGGAGGTCGTCGTAAAACCGGTGAGTAATTAAAGTTACACATTGGATATTGTTCTAAAAACATATATTTATAAATCAGCGTTGAACCCAGGTAAGTCCTCTCTTGTGCAAGCTACTAAAACGGTGGTGCCAATCATAAATAAACCTTCAAAAAATTATTCACTCTAAATGTTTGTTTATTTTTGTACTTAGTAATGCTATTGCAATGTTGTCTAAAGTACAGGCTAATAACAAACATCCCATCATTGTATTTTCCTTGTAGTGTAAAGTCATCACTGAATATTATATGAAATGATGTCTATCTATAGAACAATGTTGCAGGGCAAGATGATCAACCTTTCAACTTCAAAGATGAAAGCCATCCTGGCAGCAGTAGTTCTCATGTTATATGTATACCTTTTATTATACTTCAAAACCATCTACCTGAAAAATAAAAGACTTGATGAGATCATGGCAGTGGTAAGCAACACTTTTGTCCTTCTAGTTATTTATTTATTTTGAATAAAATGAAAAATAATAGCCAAAAATCACTCAAGAACAATATAGCATGAAAAATCGGATGACTATAATAATGTCCAAAAGTTAAAATTGTCCAAAACTTAAAATATCCATAAATAAAAAGGTCCAACAATAAAAATGACCAAAAATTAAAATGACAAAAAAATAAAATACCCAAAAATAAAATTGTCCATATCATAATAGCATCCAAAAAACATTTCCAAGAAATTAAATATTTAGGGAACTGACTATTGTCAGTAACGAGTCAGAATGTCCACAAAGAGGTTCCGTACATGACAGGATGTCATTTTCTCTTTTGGTTCCTCAACACTGGTTTTATGTATATTAATATGGTCTGTACTTAACCACTTATTCTGCATAAACTGATCACTGCGGCGACAAAAATGAGCGAAAACATAACCTTTGTTAATAATTAAAAGGGAAAACCAACATTACTGCTAGCCGGATACAGGTATAATTTTAATATTTCCAATAAAAGAGGAATGTCGATATGGCAATGCGTATACCGTAGTGAATGTAGTGCTTCACTAACTTTGGATAAATACAAGGAAAATATAATTTGTTGAAGCCAACACATGCAAAAAAGTTATAAGTACTAAAAATGAAGTATACTTAATCATAATAAAATAAAGGCCAAAGTTTGTGAGGATTACGCACTGTAATAATAAAAAAAGATGAAATGATGATGAATGGTATTAAAAATGCGTGGTGTACTCCAAATAAATAAAAAAAATAAGTAGAAGTGAAAATTCGGGCGCTTCGAGTACACACAAAACTAGGCCAAGGATAGACTTACCTGCGGGAGCTTGAGACTTTTAATCTTCAAACGGGAAGGTATCAATAAAAATCAATCATGAAAGTTATAGAACGATTTTTATTAACCAAAGGCTGCTGGTTTTAAGAATACACAAGAAAATTCCTTTCTAAAATTAACAGCTATGTTTCTAAATAAAGCTGTAACACTAAGATGAAATAGTGGTTATTTTATGACTTGTCATTATTGCACTTTTGTAAATTTAAGTTAAGTATCACAAACCATACCAAATTCCGTCGAATAAATTATCAACCCAAAAGAGTAAACCACGCTCATCTTGGTGATTTGAATTTCCAAAGGCGGTCCAAAATATATTTTGGTAGGGGCTAGCGTTCAGAATTTAAGTTGTGAAAGAAAAAGGAAAAAAACGCCTTGTGGCGTTTCTTCCAAAACATCATAATGCTGTCATCAGTAGATGAATTAATCCAAACAAATAAGTAATCAAGTTAAAAGATCCTTTTAAAAAATATGGGCTATCCAATTAGGATGCCTGCAAGGGCAATTCGGCTACCACATAATTGGGACTAGATGCCGCCCATCTGAAGCTATACTTCAGGATTTATTTCGGAGCGCTGAAATTACGCCATTCTGTCCAAAGCTATAGGTCGAAAAGTGAGAGATGTCAAAGTCAACTTGACAGCATCAAAAGAAAAAATCAGTGTGACCACTACACGATTCCAAGTCAACCAAAAAATGATTTCTTATAAGGCAACACCACCATGGTGCCTACAAATTAAAGCAAAGAATGCGTTATCATGTAACAGGCTTAAAAGACTCGTTACAGCACCCATACAAAGTATTTATGAGAAAAAAGTAGAAGGTGTAACAAACAAGAATATCGACTACTTTCCTTCATTTAAGGCTATGCAAGATGGATTGCTCAAGCTCAGAAAGAGACATCTGAATGTTGAAAAATTAGTATTTACAAATGTTGCTGAAGTAACCATCCCGGAGGAACTAGCACATGAGTTTTTAATATGTAATTACGGGGAAGAGGAGAAAATTCTAATATTTGCCTTACTCCTGCTGACTTTAGTCGTAAATGAGCTCATCTTAGAGCTCAACGCTAGCAGTCTGTACTCAGTGGGATACGCGGATGACATAGCAGTTCTGATTTCGGGGAAATTTGAGGGCATCTTATGCGATCTCAGAGAAAGGCCTTGAAAGTAGTCGAGAGTCGGTGCACGTAGCACGAACTATCGGTTAACCACTCGAAGACAGAACTAATAATGTTTACCAACAAGAGAACTCTTGGACCTCATAGGCTCCCAAAACTTTTCAACACGGAACTAACACTGAAAGACGAAGTCAAGTACTTGGGGGTGATCCTTGACAGCAAACTGCTTTGGAACAAGCATCTTGACTACAAACTTAAGAGGCGTATTACAAAAAAACGCGAAATTGGAAGTTTTCGACGTTGAAATTGGATGTTTTACGTTCGTTGTATGAAATAACAATTACTTGGTAAAAATATTTCGTTTTCTCTACTACAATGACCTCAGAACCGATTTTAGATAACTTATTTAATTATTTAGTAATAAGCTTTCTCCCGATGAATGTTTAGGCAAAAACTCACGGAGACATGATTTCGGAGCTCTAATTTGGAGATTCTACTGAATATCTACCATCAAAAAAAATATAATTAGCTCTCAAATATCCTATACTTCAATTATAATAGAATACATTTTTGTTATACAGCGTGGCGCTACAATGGTGACATTAATTTAACACACGTGTAGGGCTAGTGCCCTTTAATCATATTAATTTTAGTAGGTTAAAATAACTCGTAAATTGAAAAAAAAATTTTTTCAAACAAACTAAATGATAAAAATGTAACGAAAATTGAGATCACCCTTGCAAAAAATCATTCATGAAATTACTTACCTACGTTACGCTGGCTTACGTTAACTCGGAGCGGCAACGCGTCGCTTCACGCGCTGCCACTTTTCGCGCTTTAATATCGTATGGACGGTACTGTGATGAACTTGAAAATGCCTAGCGCTCTGGCGGAGGCTAGTTTTGGGTTGGTTTTGGAAATATTGTAGCACATTTTCAGTTAACTGGATTGGGTTTTGTCGTGTAGGTGGTCGATCAGGGCGTTGAGACCTAGGATCCACTGGCCGGTTTTCGCGGATGCGCTGAAGAGCTCCTATAATAGTGCGAGGATTAGTAGGGCATTGTCTTGAACCGCCATATCTCTCGCGATATGTCCTTATGGCAAGAGCGGCATTTTGACGACATTCTCCGTAAATTAGGATCATGTCCGCATATTCAGCTGCTGTGTAGTTCGGATGTGTATTTGCCATCTCGATCACAAGTTTACACAAGCACTAATAACACAAATAAAAGCGCCCGTATCGCAAGAGATGTCAACGTACCTACTAAATTAGAAAACGAAAACAAAACATAGCGTCTTTATCGCAGTACCATAATCTAATTACTCATTAGTTCATTACACAAAAATAAATAAATAAAACAATAGGTAAGCGTCTTTTTCGCGGAAACATTCACAAAATTAGTCGACGTAATTATGTGCACTACTGTAAAGAAGTGTGTCAAGGGCACGAGTTAGGCTAGCACTAGATATGCAAAAAAAAGAATTAGATTTCGCTGCGACGCGACGGGGTGGGGGGAGGGCACGCGTCGCCTGCGCCGCCCGCTCGCCGACAAAGGGATATCACGTTACTTTAAAGTATTGTTTATTTATTTTAATTTCATTGATGCGATGTTATGATCCGTGACCTCGGCAAATGACCGCTGCGCGACAGTTCTTTAAGTACAGGTTGCTCCAAAATGCTATTTTAGAAAACTTTAAATAAATCCGCAAATAATAACGTTTAATGGAAACATAATTTCTTCATGAAATGAAAATGTGAAAACGTATATGTGTGTTAAATTAATGTCACCATTGTACCGCCACGCTGTATATGCCTTTTATGTAAAGAAAAAAAAAACAACGTAATTCAATTATCGACCGAAAATGCTTCCAAACAAGCCCCGATATCTCCAAAGTCCTACATTACTTAGGCGTAAAATTTATACCAAAATAATCATCAACATTTGCTTAGAATATAGTATTATTTTTATTTTTTAAATCGCTACTATTATTTTTTAATTAAATAAATAAAAATACTATATATTTCACTGCGCCGGCCATCTGCGATTACTATCGCGCGAGCGCTTGTCGAGGTTGGACCTATGTCAGTTTATTTCCCGCGCGCCTTCGTTCCGATATTACCGTCGTGTGCGCCGATTGTCGCATAAACGCTGCAGCATTGCTTTTGTGTGCGTGTGAACTACGACCGCAGTTTTTGATCTTTGACCGCAGTTTTTGCAGTAATCTATTATAATATCTACAGTTGATAGCATAGTTGTATAAATTGTATATAGTAGTATGGTTGCAACCTATTATAATAAACAAAATAACCAAATGTAATAAATAGGTTTTTTTTTATTATTTGATACAGTCAAACATCATATTTTTACATCAGAAAAATATTTCCCGCAAAGGCATTGATCGAGCTTTTCTTGAGTCGATAACTTCTGGCAGTACACATTTTTCGTAAAAAGCTTGTAATTTGGGTAACATGTTTAACTACCAAAATTCGTCGTCTTTGTAGACTTAAAATTTTTATAGGAAAATCTGGTCCAGTCCATATGGCAACTATGCAGACATTTTTATTTGCTATATGAAGTATTTGTAAACAAGCATACTATAAATTAGAAGATTATATCCAAGTTAAGAACGCTTGGAAACATGCTGGTCCTGCTCCATAGGACAATCTGGAGCCTAGACAAAATCAAACTGGTTGCTAATTTAATTGTAAATTTATACTTTTTTGACATTGATTTACATTCTGTAACTGCTTTACTACTCACAACCTGACTTATTACTTGTATTTTTTTTTTAATGAAAATCGTTTACTTTTACCATGTTTGTAAATATGTGAGCACCATGTATCTATCAGATAATTAATTTATATGTCATGGTTTCATTTTTAAGTCTTTTACCTATTGTGGTATAGTAATTTTATTTTAGGTGCATCGTGTTCACATATTATTATTATATAATTAATGTATGCAAAATTTTGTAAAATATTTTAAAAGAGTAACGGTGGAGTTTCTTGCCCGTTCTTCTCCATACGAAAACTACCTTTTGGAATGGGCAACTAGAATCAATTCTATTTGTTGTAATTTCTGACGTTCAAAAGTGCCTTTTATGTGCCTATTTGAAATAAATGCTTTGACTTTGAAGCTGGCCTTGGATTTGGTAAAACCAGTCATGATTTTGATTTAATGTTTGATTTTGTTGATGCAATATACATTATATAAGTCTAGTTACCAGAAAAGTCCAGGAAAATCTCTAAAACAATTAGAATTTAGAAGAAGCTAAAAATACCCGTACTTTGATGAAAAAAACCAAATGCAGACGATTTTCCTGGACTTTTCTGGTAATTAGACTTATACAATGTATATTGCGGTTTACCCGTGTTTTCAAAAATTCCGCTCCTCTTGTTAGAACTATTTTATATAGTTATAATTTAGATCATGTCTCTTCCATAAAACACGATAGGGACGAGTCTGTAGCATTGGCACAATTGAGCCAACAAGAATATATTATAATAGAAAAATGTGGTCTATTCATTGACTCAGATCATTGTTATTTGGGGGCTTCACCTGATGGTCTATACAACGTGTAACGGAAAGGGTATATACATACCAAAGGCACGGCTTCTTTGGATGATATCAAACGATATTGGAAGGGTTTTTTAATCCTATATCTACATGTTCAGAACTTATGAGAATTTTTAATACATTGATACCAGAAACCGAACTTTTCAAATTGAAATAAACACATCACTAGCACTAAATCAGCTGATCGGTGTCAGTGAACCATTTGTGAGTAAAAATAAACCTCTTACTCCTGGTATTTCTGAATAAAATGAATAAAAGGTTCCGCATGTTTATTTTTTGTTTACAAAATATTATTACTGACTTTTCCTAAACTTTGATTTTGGTCTAGGTATTAAAATTTTACGAAATAATATTTAGGTACCTGTTTGCACTGTCACGTATTATCTAAGCGTATTATTTACACACTTGTTGGTTTTTTATGTAGTTGTCCTTTTGTAGAAGATTACTTTGTAGATAATTATTATCTACATAGTAAATAGTAATCTTCCACCCACCCCACCTTACCATCGTACCTACAACACAATAAATACCTAATTAAAAACAATATTCCTGTATTGAATTTCCCAACGTTATTCTTATCCTTTTATTTTGGTGGCCATAAGGATAAACGATGTTTTGCTTTAAATCGATTTTTTAATCGATTCACAGAACGAATCCCATGCTCTTGAATCGATCTACTAAAAATTCAACAAAAATCGTAATCAAAAAAATTTTAAACAACATTTATCACACCTTTATTTTGTGACATATTTACAGTTGCCAGTCAGGTAGGTACGTCTAAACTTTTAATCAATAATATTAATAATTGATAACCTTTCCAGCGTAATTAAATTACTTTCATTCAGATGGTACAGATGTAGTCGGTTAAAATCAAATGTTTCAATCTTCGCTTAGTGCTAACATAAATAATGCGGACAAGCTAAAAAGTGTCGGCATAATTATGTATGTAATTGATCTTGTTTGAAATAAATAAACCTACCTATTCGCTGTTTATGATTGTCAGCATAATACTTTGGGCAAACATGAACTTGAACTATTATGAGCCCTTATCATAATAATTTTTACACATACGATCCAGGAGATTCGATTCACCTTACTATTGAATCGATTTGCTTGAAGATCGCATTAAAACGAATTGTTTCGAAAAATCGTCAGCTCGTACCATTGAATTGATCATAAAAAATCGAATCCTTACGTGTATCCTACCAAGAATTAATTGCTTAAATAAACATTATTATTTGCCATTAAAACTTAGAATAGAAAAAGGATTTAGAACAAGAATTTTTGTCCAACTGAACCCAAAACATCATTTCAATTCACCTCTTCGGTATTGATGCTTCTCCTAGTACAAATAAAATCACAGTTCGGTTGCACGGTTCCGTTCATAATTTTAAAAATAAGGTTTTTTTTTTTAATAATTATGTCGAAAACTATTAACAACAAGTTAATACTATTTTTTTATTACAAAATAATAGCACGCCCGCATAATTTTTGTCTGTAGGACTAACCGAAAGAATTATCGGAAGTTCACGGTCTGTCGGTGCTTTATCAATAGTACATGGGTTTTATTGGTTTGAGCACGTTTAGTCTTTAGTATAATTCAAACGAAGTCAATAAAAAATGTCGCAAAACTGCATCTAACTGTGGAAAGAAATTAATAAAAGTACTAGGACATCATGAGTTAGGAATTGTTATTGCCGAATTGAAAATCGTTTGCTCACAGAACCCTGATTACGTCGTTACACACACAATGTAAGCATCTTAGTGTGTGTAAACCTAATGGGTTAGTAGGGTACGTGCACCAATTGCCGTCCTGTAGTTTCAATTACTCCTGGTAAATACAACTTCTAAAGAGATAACGCGGCCTCATAAATTATGATTTTTAATGGATTGAAATTACTTAATAATTTTCCGGAGTTGCGGGAATTTCCGAGGTTGCGGGAATTTCCGAGGTTGCGGGAATGTTGTTTTTAGTCAGTAAGAGTCTAAAGGGAGGCCCACACTGCACCGTGTCACGCAGCGGGGTTCGTGGAACGGAGCAAAATTCCACGCGCGGAAGCACGTTTTTATTGAATTTGGTAAAAAATCACGGGGGCACGTTCAGCGTCCCGCTGCGTGATGTGGTGAAAAAAAATGAATGATTTTTCAATTTTGAATTTGAATTAGGTACGTAACTCTGGTGTGTTAGATTTACTTGAAAGTTTAACGGAGTTTAGTTGAAATTATTATTAAGATGTAAAATAATCTTGAATCCTTGAACAATATTTTTTAATAGTACTGGACACTAATTGGGACAGCCACCCTATACTCGTAGGTATCTAAATTTAACGAAATAATATTTAGGTACCAGGATAGCAGGGAATAGGAGATTTATTTAGCATTGTTATTGTTTTGCTCGCCGTCGCCAGTCGACGTCTGTTCCGTGTCTAGTGCACTCGTTTCTAGTCCCTGTGACACGCGCATCAGTTCAGTACGGCTACACCTAATTGACTTTTTTTTGTTGTGTTTGAAAATGTCGATAAGTAATAGCGAATATTACGAAATGATGTTGTGTGTCGGAGCAGAACATGGTAATTTGCGAGCTGCCCGAGAACTGTACCGTCACCGTTTTATTGAGGGTAGACCAGATGCTGACCGTCGACAGCTGCCTTCGTCGGCATGTTTTAGCCGGATGGTACATCGTCTGTACCAAACTGGGTCATTCCACGCACCTGCTTCAGAGGGTCGCCCGAGTACTACCGATCCAGAATTTGAAGAAGCTGTTCTGGAACATTTTGAACTCAATCCACGCACTAGCACACGTCGAGCTGCATTAGCGCTGGGTGCCTCTAACCACATGCAGGTATGGCGAGTGCTAAGCAATGACGGTCAGCACCCATACCACTTCCGTCGTACCCAGGAGCTGATACCGGCAGATTTTTTGCCTCGCGTGGCCTTCTGCGAGTGGTACAGAAACCAGTCAGAAGCTTCGCCAGATTTTGGTTCAAAAATACTATGGACCGATGAGGCATCCTTCACGAGAGCGGGAATAAGCAACATCCACAACGAACATGTTTGGTCTCACACGAACCCGCATGCTTCGACAGAGTCGTCATTTCAACACCAATGGCGACTGAACGTGTGGGCAGGTATAATTGGAGACGTTGTCGTAGGACCAGTTTTCTTGCCGCAAAGCTTAAACGGCCAAAATTATTTAAGCTTCCTGAGGAATGAATTAGACGATGTCCTCACAGTGCTACCAGTGTTAAGCTATGTCAATCTCGTGATGAGGAATAATTTAATTTTCCAACATGACGGTGCACCGGCACATTTTGCTCGAGATGTTCGCCATTATTTAGATGCGCGCTTTCCTCAGTGGGTTGGGCGTGGTAGCACAAGCGTGGCTTGGCCTCCGCGATCCCCAGACCTAACCCCGTTAGACTTTTTTTTGTGGGGGTACATTAAAAATGCAGTGTACGCAGTGCAGTGTGATACAGTGGACCAAATGAAAGTACGAATTGAGGCCGCTTTCAGGACAATCACACCAGACATGCTATGCAATGTTCAGGAGTCTATGAACAAGCGAGCGGCCTTGTGCATACAGTACCAAGGCCACCACATCGAACCCCACCTTTAAAAATGTAAGTCAATTTACTAAATTAAGCAAAACTTTAAGATTTTACTGTTTTCTCGGTAATAAGTAATAATAAGAGATGAAACTAGTTAACCTACCTAAACTTTGTTTCGATATTTTACGTAAGTTTTGTTATCTCGGTTTTTACGTGCAATTTCTGGCTTAATATTAACGAGTAAACTGAAAATCAATAATTACACATTAATTTTTACATCACGGTAAAGTAGGTATTGTATTGCGCGCGCGCACATGCCGCCTATGCTTTGGCGGTACGGCGCGCCGCACCGCCAAAGCGGTAGGTGGCATGTTTGATCTCGTCAGTTCGCGCCGACAAAGACGCCGCGTTTGGTAGGCTACTACAGTACTAGGCGCGCAGAATTACCGAAGAGATTTATCGTGATATTGGCAAGTAAAGTGATTGACCTACGTAGTGCGGTGACATGTTTGTTATGATTTGAATTTCAGAAACCTAAGATACCGAAAATTTGGTATCAATTCTTAGAGTATTTTATTTTGAGTTGAAACTAAGTATAGTGACTCTATACCAGCAGCTATCTTTAGTACTTAAGGATAGCTATAGGGTTTCTGTTACACGTTGTATAATGACGGTCTTATTGAAATTAAATGTCCTATTTCAGCTTTCGGAATAGACTTTGACACGTTCGTTCGAGCAAAAAAAGTTAAGGGTTTTAAATTTAGCGATTCAGGTGTAACATTAAATCAAAATCATGACTGGTTTTACCAAATCCAAGGCCAGCTTCATATAGCAAATAAAAATGTCTGCATACTTGCCATATGGACTGGACCAGATTTTCCTATAAAAATTTTAAAAGTCTACAAAGACGACGAATTTTGGTAGTTAAACATGTTACCCAAATTACAAGCTTTTTACGAAAAATGTGTACTGCCAGAAGTTATCGACTCAAGAAAAGCTCGATCAATGCCTTTGTGGGAAATATTTTTCTGATGTAAAAATATGGTGTTTGACTGTACCAAATAATAAAAAAACCTATTTATTACATTTGGTTATTTTATTTATTAGAATAGGTTGCAACCATACTAATATATACAATTTATACAACTATGCTATCAACTGTAGATATTATAATCGATTACTGCATAACAATTAAAATATTTGTGAACATATTTTAACAGTAAAGTTCATAAATAATGAAAAATATAACAAAATAAATTCATAATAAAATTGAAATTACACGTAACAAAGTTTCCGCCCACTAAACTCCATCCTAAAAATACTTCAGTTACGGAAGATCAAGACCGTTTAGTCGCCATATTCACAGTATCATAGTGCGAGCGAGAAGCATGAAAGAAAGTATCGCTCGCGTAGTTTGCCGCGCTCGGTGCGTAAAATACCTAAATTTGCGTAACGCCGAAATGTAAAAGGGCTCTTAATAAGAGTGCAATTGTGCACTCTACCAATGTAAAAAAATGTTAGGGAAAACACGGGGGCTCTCTCCGAAGATTACTCTGTGGATATACAAAACGCTGATCAGGCCAATGGTGGCTTATGGAGCTCTGGTTTGGTGGACGAGGACAGAACTCTCGACCACCATTACCAGACTACAGCGCTTTCAGCGTCAGGCCTGCTCAGCTACCACTGGCTGCATGAGAACCACCCCAACAGCAGCCATGGAGATAGCCCTTCAATTAACTCCCCTTGACCTGTACATACAGCAGGAAGCGGCGCTGGCTGCCATCAGGCTAATGCATCTGGGCATATGGGGCAAAAACATTTCCAGTCCACACGCTAAAATCCTGGACCGGGCGATTGAGTAGCAGCCTCTCATCGCTGCCCCGTGTGATAGAACACCAAACCAAACGATTTTCAACAAGAACTACATTA
This sequence comes from Luperina nickerlii, assembly GCA_963855955.1. NCBI lineage: Eukaryota > Metazoa > Arthropoda > Insecta > Lepidoptera > Noctuidae > Luperina > Luperina nickerlii. The sequence goes on from OY979665.1 coordinate 816,381, forward strand.
TAGAAACAGTTCAGGAAGAAAGGGATCAGTCAGGAGTCAATGAAGTGCGCATTTATACAGACGGCTCTAAAACACAAAACGGTTCAGGTGCTGGCGTACACTCCCTTGACTTCAATATTAACTTTCACATACCACTAGGCACACATAGTTCGATCTTTCAATGCGAATGTGTTGCCTTAACACACAAGCTGCAACAGCAGTAAAGCGCTTAGGCATCCGGAACTACGGCATTAAATTCCTATCCGACAGCCTATCTGTGCTCAAAGCTTTAGGAAGCAAACAAACTAACAATAAGCTAATTTTTGAGTGCCATCTAGCTCTGGAGAGTTTATCGACGGCTAATCGTGTACTCTCCAGTGGATCAAAGGACACAGTGAATCTCTGGGCAATGATGCTGCTGATGAACTTGCGAAGAGAGGCTCTGATATGAGAGTGCTAGGCCCGTACCCACTTCTCCCTTTGCCTTTCTCACAATTTCGTGCGTGGATTCGCCAAAGATCGACCGAACTCCATAACAACAGATGGTCACGGGCAACAGACTAGACAGTCAAAATTGGCTTTACCAATGATACACCCGCGATTAACCAAAAAACTTCTCAGCCTAAGTAGGAATAACCTTAGAATAATAATAGGCATAATTACGGGCCACAAGCTCCTTAACAATAGTACATTACTTCAGAGGGAAGAAAGTGACAGTTCCATACCGAGATTATGGCATTTGCGCCACGAGCTTGCGAGGGGCGCAAACCATTTGAGGTATGGAACTGTACTTTATCCTGAGGGATGTATAGTGCTTTTTATTACACCTACGAGGAAAATTATGGACATAAATGCATAGAAATGTTTATATTTAGTTAAAAGTACAATTATTAAAAGTGCAGCTATTAAGATGTTACATTTTGTCCGGGTATCTTGATATTTTGAGACACGGCAACAGATTATCAACAACTTCTCGGGCCGTCTCTAATAGTTCTGGCGGTGTGTTAGGGATAACATCATAACTGTCGCTCGAAGTATCCATATTTTACAAAAAACACAAAGATAAATGTGTTTTTGCGAAAATGCGCGGGCTTTTTTCTGGAGTAGGCTAAGATCATAAGGTCATGCAGCCACTTCTTCCGTGATTCCGCGCGTTTTATATACAAAAATAATTTCGTTTTTAATTTTCTGTATGCACCAAGGAGGTTGGTAACTGGTAAAAAAAAACTGTATGTGGCCAGTAACAATTTACTTGAAATTTAATTAGTAGACAGTTAAAGTCTCTTGGCAGTATGACTGCTGACAAATTAAAAAAAAAGAAAAACCGGGTATGTAATGGAATTTCATACATATTTCCCACCCTTGGGTCGGAAGGATTTTCATACAAACTTCCATACCTTGGGATGAAAGGATTTGAAGGGCGGGATAAAGGCGTTTCTTCCCTCTGATTGGTATAATTAGTATGTATTTTCAGAGCAGGTGTGATAAAAACATCTTTTCAACATAGGCGCCACGGACAGCCCCCTTTGCAGGGGCTGCCTTGATGCCGAGGAATCAGCCGCCCACGTCATCCTGGATTGCGAGGCCGTGGCTTCTCAACGTGCAGAAATCCTCGGAACAATGAGGTCGCCCCGCGAAGCCTGTGAAGCTGCCAGGAAGCTTCTGTGCTTTTGGGCGGAGCTAGGCTGGCTCTGTTAGCCAGAATCCCCACGCACAACGGACGGAATCCCCTAATGATCATCTGATGATACATAATCAGTGGCCAGCAGGGGTGATCCCCTGCTGGCCACTGATTATGTTAAAATTATAAAAGACTTACATTTTGTTGACAGTACTTTTAAAACTTGTCCACCTCCTTTCTATTAATTGTTCACAGTACAGTGCGTGCCACGTAAGAAGAGACTTGACCCCGCCTCCCCCGCTCTTTCCGCCGCCCCTATGACGTCCGGTTACGTCCCGCACTCAGACCTCATACCGCTAAAGATACCTAAAATCGTGTACTGCGCATGCCAACCCCGGTGGTGTGTCAAGTCTCTTCTTACGTGGCACGCACTGTACATCTTGATTTAGAATCTAGCTTAAACTAGTTAGTCAGAACTAACTGACAGACTATTTAAATTTTGACAATTCAAAAGTGCCTGTACAAGGTTTTATTGAAATAAATGCTTTGAATTTGAATGTTGAAACACAACATACACACATCAACACGGTCTAGGGATATTTTTAAAAAAGCGAATTACTATCAATGTGTTAATTATTTATATGACATGTATAATATTTAAAAGATACGTTATTTAATATTCTACCATTTTTTAATAATGGTTAAGTATTTCGATTAAAATTTCAGGATTTTATGGAAAAAAAATGAAGAATAGACGGAAACCGTATATGAATTAACTTTTAATTTGTGAGTACAAACTGAAAAAAATAGAAAAATCATTTAATTTGTGTTTATAAACTTGAAGTTAGTAGTCTGAGAAAGCGCCCATGATGTTCATAACACATCGGCAACGATTCGGCATGCTTAGAACAAGGTTGTCAATGTCTTGCTGCGGAATATGTCCCATGTCCTTCTGAGGTGCGCAAAAAGTTGATCATCTGTAGCCATATTTTCAGGAACTTCCTTCAGAGCTCTTCTTTGCAGCATATCCCACGCATGCTCAATGGGATTTAGATCTGGCGATTGAGCAGGCCAGTCTAAGGCCCTAACATTGTGTGTATGTAACCAAGCTGCTACCGTTCTCGCCGTGTGTGCCCGGGCATTGTCGTGCATGAGCAGGAAATCTTGCCCCATTTGTGTTCTGTGGGGCAAGATTATGGGCCCCAACACCTGTGGGACGTATCGTTCTGCCGTCATATTGCCCCGCACCCAAACGAGATCCGTCCGTCCTCCAAGACGAATTCCTGCCCAAACCATAATTGTTCCTCCTTGGTATGGGTGAACTTCCTGAGGGTTCTGAAGACGGCTCCATCGTCCAGGAACTCGCCAAACACGCGTCCTTCGTGAATCTGGATGGAAGCCGAGCCTGGATTCATCCGTGAACAGCACATTAGACCATTGTATTAAAAACAATAATACAATATTAACACACAAATATCAGTTTATTAATGCGTAGATGAAGGTATTTTAAAATGTACACTTTTAACTATTATTGAGCGAATACCTAAATCAAAATATTAGCTTAACTTTAAGCAAACAATTACGGTAAAACAAAATCTTTTGAAAGTAAATTGAACGAACGGAAAGAACTAATATAGTTAAATCAGCAGTTAAACAAATAAATAATGATACTCCCAAAATAGAGCTAAAAATGAGTGTTCCGTCGTGCGGTCCAAGAAGAAGAGAGCCCGGGCGCGCCGCCGCGCCGAGTGAGCCGCCCTCCTCCCTACCACGAACAGCCGTGGTCCGATGTTGACGTCACAGCTAGCCAGGTGGTGCTTGTAGTTCCGTTCGCCAATAACAAGTGGCGCTCGCTCCGCGAAGTTGCCAACAAATGCTCACGGCCCCAGTCCACGTGAACCGGACCCGGAGTGGTCTACGAGAGCGTAGATTGCTTTCATGCAGTTGCCTTCTTACAGTTTGGTCACTCACAAGCACTTGGTGTTCCACTCGCAGCCTTTGAACCAATTGAGTCGCCGTTGCATTTGGTTGAGCTCGCGCAGTAATTTGCAAAAATCGGTCTTGTCTGGGGGTAGTGATGCGACTTGGCCCCCGGTGCCTCTCCGCTACTTCACCTGTGGCACGATAGCGTGTCCACAATCTTGAAATTACATTTTGGTGGGTCCCTATGGCCTCATCAACATTACGCTGAACAGATCCAGCTTCCAGCATTCCCACAGCTCGTAACATCTCCGCCCTCGTCAAATGTTGGCGCTGCATGGCTACAATACCTCAATTTTAACTTTATCTTTCGTTTAAAAATGAAAAAAAAACTGTAACTAAACGTAATTCGTATTGTTTTCTAAATTTCGCACAAATGAAAATTCCCTCTCCTACACATCAAGACATTTTTATGCCACCGAAACAAAAGAATTTAAAAAAAATTGAATTTGGAATTAGTCTGAGATAAATTACAAACAAATCGGTGTATAAAAGATTCCAATGCGGCCAGTACTTTTCGAGTTATTTAATTGAGTATGAAATATCCCAAGACCGTGTTGATGTGTGTAGTGACCGTTATCTACGGAATAACAACGAAGAAACTTATAAAAGATTTTTTCAATTAGTTAAAGTGAATAATATCGCCTTGAAATTGAAAATTAAAATTGCGATTACGAGATTGCAATTATGAACGGGGTAAAAGAAGTGTTCTCAAATGTGAAAATCCATGACTGTCTTCCACTTCCAAAAGGACATTACAAAAAAAGCCAAAGAATATGACTTGTATGAGACATCTCAAGAAAGAATAGTTGTAAGACTGATGTCAATCTACCTCTTTTGCCCGACAATCACATAAAGAATACCTGGCAATCCATATGTGAAATTGCAAGTGAGAGTATCGAATTTTCAAGACATAAGTTGCGAAAAATCGCAACACTGCACCACAAAGGTCCACAAATATGCATTAGAAGGGTGGCACTACGCCGGGGGGAAACTCCGCTTCCGCAGCAAATTGCGGCGAAGCGGACGGACCTCCGGCGCGATCTCATGGCGGCATGGAAAGAGCGACTGTCGCAACCCAGCGCAGGGCACGCCACGATAGCGGCGGTAAGACCCCTCTTTGAGGAGTGGCTAGAGAGGCGTCATGGCGCCCTCACCTACCGCCTGACGCAGGTCCTCACCGGACACGGAAGTTTCGGGAGGCACATAATCAGGCGGGAGGAAACGCCCGGGTTTCACCATTGCCAGGATCGCCCAGAGGACACGGTGGAGCACACGGTGGAGGTCTGCCCCGCTTGGGTGGAGCACCGCCGTGTCCTCGTAGAGGCGATTGGCAGCGGCGGCGACCTCTCGCGTCCGGGCCTGGTTCAAGCCATGGTCCGGGGCGAGAGGGAGTGGGGGGCAGTCGCCTCCTTCTGCGAAGCAGTCATGCTAGCGAAGGAGGCGGCGGGACGGCTGAGGGAGAGAGCCTCCCGTCCCAGCCGCCGCGGGAGACGCTCCGGGCGTCGGGAGCCGCGCGACGACTCCCGGCCACCGTAGGCGCGGGCCTGCGGGCGGAGAGTAATGGGTAGCTCACCGTCCGATCAGGACCAGGCCCGTGCCGGACGGCGCGTACGTGTTCCACGCGCGCCTCAAAGAGATGTCAGCATTAAACGAAGGGGCCCGTAAGGGCCGAAGCCTGCCGGGTAAGCGGGATTGTCCGAAAGGGTTACCGCTGGCCCGGAACATAAAGGGCGAAGGAAGGAACACGGGTGGGTTTTAGTCAGTAAGAGTCTGACACTCCCTTCCGCTCCACCCAGAGCGGGAGGAGTCATTTGATGATTTCCCATCCTGGAAAAAAAAAGGGTGGCACTGCCGCCTTGCGCGTGAAATTTTTTGTTCCCCCGACCCACTCCGTCGCATCGCATCGCCTGCCTGCGTTATTACTTCGTTTTCGCTTAGCGAAAACTACTGACTTTTTTGTCTTTGCGCTTAACTCCTAAGGGTCCTAGCGTGATGTTTAATAACCTATAGCCTTCCTCAAGAATTGTGCTATTAAATGCAAAAAGTTTTTTTTATAAATCCGACCGATACTTCCAGAGATTAGAGCTTTCAAACAAATTCTTCAGCTTTATCTATACTATCTATACTAATATAATAAAGCTGAAGAGTTTGTTTGTTTGTTTGTTTGTTTGTTTGAACGCGCTAATCTCAGGAACTACTGGTTCGAATTGAAAAAATATTTTTGTGTTGGATAGTCCATTTATCGAGGAAGGCTATAGGCTATATAACATCACGCTACGACCAATAGGAGCGGAGCATCAATGAAAAATGATGCAAAAACGGGAAAAAAATATTCCTTTTGAGAGCTTTCGTTGCGTACGCTGCGTAAACGGTTAAAGTTACGCAAAAATCATGTATGACGGAATTGTTTCCCTTTAAAAGTTCTAAAAAAAAGTCCGCGACAGCATATAAGAGCAAGTGCATATAAGCTTTTAAGATTTACTCACTATAACCTTTTTTATGGTAATCAAATTTCTTCTAAACTAATGCATTATTTGCGAAGGTTTTTTTTATAAACATGATATTAATCCTTATCAAAATAAATACGTTATTCATCACAAGTATTTAATTTTGAATAAAATTGCCCTTGACATCATTTGATTTCAATGAATATCTTAGGAGTTGCATAGTTTACAAGTAATATAGTCGCATAGTTTACATGTTTATGTAATAATCTTAAGTAATATCTTAAAGTAATGGAATATATTTTTAACCGACTTCAAAAAAGGAGGAGGTTCTTAATTCGGATGTTTCTATTTTTTATTTTTTATGTATATTCGGGCATAACTCCCTCATATAATATGTATAGACAGACGGATTTGCAAAAATTTTTTTGTTCGAAATATTTTTATTCCGGAAATATTTTTACTCCGAAACTCATCATCAGATCTTTATGAAATTTAAATAGGACCAATTTAAATTTCTTAAAGATCTGATGGTGAGTTTCGGAGACAGACGACGGAACTCTTCAATAAATGCCAGCAAATCAACCGCGATTGCTGCTATAGCATATGTATGCATTGTTTACGCAATCACACAAAATAACATTACGCCTGTACCTTTGAAAGGGGTAGGCAGATGTGTTCAATAGCTTCCTGTCACTGATATTCACATACCAAGTAGTGTTATATGAATTTGTTTGGGGTAGGCAGGTACAACTAAAAAGTGAAAAATAAAAACTTAAAAATAAAAAAAAACAACCGAACCGACTTCCAAAAAAATACTACAAAGTGAAAAATAACTTTAATTTCGAAAGTCGGTGTCAAAAAATGAAAATACAGAACCAACGACACCGACTTTCGAAATTAAAGTTATTTTTCACTTTGTATTCTTTTGGAAGTCGGTTGTTTTTTTTTGTCAACAAGTTTTTAGTAGGTTTTTACCTGAAATTACCGCGGGTGAAACGGCGGGGCACAGCTATTATTAAATAAAGTTACCTTTAGCAGTTAACAGAACAGAAAAACAAACTGTTGTTTGTTTGTTTGAACACGCTAATCTCTGGAATTATCAATTATTTTTGCATTAGATTGTCCAATCCATGTGGAAAGCTTAATCACGCCAGGACTCTTTGGAGCTGAGCAATAAGAAAAAGGTCAGGAAGAATGCTAAGAGAAAACGATGTGATAGCGCGGGCGGGTGATGCGATGCGATGGGTTGGGGGAGCAAGAAATTTCACGCGGACGAAGTCGCGGGCAGAGGCTAGTTATTAGTTAAAAGAAACATACAACCAAGTCGAGATCAGAAAGCAAACTGCTTTATTTCATCTTTACCCTCATTACAAAAATGTTACACATGACAACTAATAAAAACAATCGGCAAGGTTCAAACATACCTTTCTCTCATAGTGATTTGAAAATACAATAATTAATTCAATAGTAGATAACAAAATCTATTTAACAAAAATGTACTTCTAACATAGCACGCACTTCAGTCATTCATTAGGAATTCCTATAATATCTGGCCATAATTCAGGGGGCGGAATCACACATAACATTAGTATTATTTTAAAACTGTAATATCGTTCTCCTAAGATATTCATTGAAATCAAATGATGTCAAGGGCAATAATATTCAAAATGAAATACTTGTAATTTATTTGGATAAGGATTAATATCATGTTTAGAAAAACACCTTCGCAAATAATGCATTATTTTAGAACAAATTTGATTACCATAAAAAAGGTTATAGTGAGTCAACCTTAAAAGATAGACCCTCCTTCTGGCGCAGTCGGGTAAAAAGTAAGAATTCAATAAGTGAAATGTATGGTGAGCCACAAACTAAGCCGTAAGCGTCGCTTATAGGTGTCTTGTGGCACTGGAGTGCGAATTTAATAAAGTTGTAATGGCCTTACAGTTTGAGGAGATTATCATAAACAAGAGACAAGAGTTCCAATAAAATAAAACATTATGCCTATTTGTGAGATTCGATTCAGAATGCAAAATAAAAATAGTAAGAAAGACCATAGGCCACATCCCTGATCAAAGTTGAATTTAACGTGCTCTGAGCGCCAAGGACTTGAAATGAAGTCAAAGAATGACGTCATGAAAGAAATACAGATGTAAGTACCTCATAGCTTATAGCTCCAATTGAGTTAGTTATGTGTTTGTTTCTTTGATACTTATATTTTATACTGGTTTTTCTTACTAGGGATACTGTGACATAAAACAAGTATGGGAATATTTAATCAGTTTTTATTTATATTCGTAAAATTATAAATAAAACTTAAGGCTATTGAATAGTTGATCTCCCAGCTACTTTTTCGCGAGATGGCACCACATTCGCAAATTCGAACATTTTCAATTTTTACGCCTAACTCAGAAATCTTTGAGGGACAACTTCATTATATGCGTCAACTAGAGTATTAACTTAATTTTTTGAGATATTCACTTTGCTTGATAACTCGTTTCATACAAAGATTTGTACCTCTAAACGTTTAGCCGTTTCACTTTATTTGATTACACACACATGTACAGTAAAATAGTTTTACTTTCGATAAAATTAGATGGCGTTGAATTCATAAACTTGGTTTGAAATAAGTATGTATAGATGGCGTTAATTGAAATAAAAGATTTTTATGATGACATCCTTCATTCAATAAAGTAAAAACTGAAGAAAAGAATACTTATATATTTTTATTTTGTTTCATAAAGGCTCATATCATGATTGGCCACCTTTTCAACACCACAAATTCTCCAATTATTTAAATCGTTTTGTCGTGTCTTAACAGTTATTACACTAAGGGCAATTTTTTCCATCGCCAGATAACTTTTATTCAAGGAATAAAATTGACGTTTGACAGTTTTTGTATGAACTGTAAAAGTTTCAAAATTATTCCACGAATAAAGTTATCAGATGATTGAAAAGTCGGCCCAAAATAAATAATAGACTCAAAGTCAAGTCAAATAATTTATTTCAAATAGGCACCTAAAAGGCATTTTTTAACATCAATATTTATAACAAAAACTGACTTGATTGAAATGTTTTACAATATTTGTATACATTAATTATATAAGTAGGTATATATGAAGACGATGCAACTAGAATACAATTACTATACCACAATAGTTACAAATAATTAAAAATCGTTATTTCGTCGTTTACTAGATGGCGCTGTTGTAAAAGTAATTAATATGATTTCAAAAAATCGGGAAAACAGTTAAACTTTATCACAATTTTAATAAAACAAGTATAGTATATGTTTATAGAGTAGTTACACAATTAATAACATAAAATTACTTAACAATTTCTCAAAAACAAAGAAGTTATAATCAAAAATTCTACATCGCGCAAACAGAATTTTCAACACAATAAGCTTATGGTCGGTGATTTTAAATAGTTAAGTGGAAGTTTGTTCTTTAGTGTGATATTACAAATGTGTACGACCAACTCCTTGTCACAATCTTTAAAATATCAAGGTCCGTAGTCGTTCAATTTTATTGTGAATATTTATTTTTGATACTAATAAAATACGTCAGTTTTAAAATACGTCGTACATCATCGTCGACATCATACGAATGTTATTATAACTTGTTATAATAAAACATTTCTTACCCTAATAAAATTTACTATACCTATAAATAATTAGGTGAAATATATGCTCGTTTCACGTATTGAAATGTAGTTCACAAGGCACAATATAAGTAATACGTTCAAAAATTAAAAAGACGTTGTACCTACTTGACTCACTCTTGCTTCACACTGTTCGCTAAACATTTATTTATATTGATTGAAATAACGTTTTCGTATTGCTTGTACCTAATGAATAAATTATAAAATTATTCTTATTTGAATTAGTTTGCAGTTCAGTTTCTGAACGAATGGTTTTCAGTAGGCGAGACGCCTAGCTAGTTGAGAATGATGTTGACCTTGACGCACTGTGTGCTAATAACACTGAAAAGCGCAAATACTATGAAAAAACAAATCGTTTGTTTGTGTATTCGCTTTCCTGTACCTACCTTTTCGATTTGAATGCTGGTTTCACAAGAATTATATATAATTCAATTATTCGATTAGGTACTACCTACGCAACGGTGAATCGTAGCTTAGGGAAAAAATAGGTAAATAGTTTGTACCTACTTACACCTACCTTGGACCTCCTCCGCCGCGCCATGCATGAACTTCTAGCTAGTAAATACCAAGTTTATGGATTCTTCAACCCCAGACCATGGATTAGGGTAATCGTGTCAGAAAATGTGGAGCAGCCAAACTTGAAACTTGCTCAAAAACACGTATTTCCCGGCAGGGGCGGATCTACTTAAAGGCTTTTTGGGCTGCAGCCCAGGGCCCCTTGGATACAGAGGGCCCCCAACCGAACTGAAAACGATAGACGATATTGTCAATAATAAAAATTATCTAGAATTAAAAAACCTCCGATCATAATAAAATGGCAATTGGTTGAGTAATTAGGTAGGGCCCCTAAGCCGCCCCGACCCCGCACGACTCGACTCCCGCGCACCTCATACCGCCTGTCGACTAACAAGCAAGTGAGAACGTGATAAAATTGAACGAAAAATAGTGTGCGGAAATATGAAACTTGTTCCGGGAAACAGGGGCGGATCTTGAATTTGTGGGGCCCTGGGCTAATACTGCTTAGGGGCCCTACCTAATTACTCAACCAATTGCCATTTTATTATGATCGGAGGTTTTTTAATTCTAGATAATTTTTATTATTGACAATATCGTCTATCGTTTTCAGTTCGGTTGGGGGCCCTCTGTATCCAAGGGGCCCTGGGCTGCAGCCCAAAAAGCCTTTAAGTAGATCCGCCCCTGCCGGGAAATACGTGTTTTTGAGCAAGTTTCAAGTTTGGCTGCTCCACATTTTCTGACACGATTACCCTAATCCATGGTCTGGGGTTGAAGAATCCATAAACTTGGTATTTACTAGCTAGAAGTTCATGCATGGCGCGGCGGAGGAGGTCCAAGGTAGGTGTAAGTAGGTACAAACTATTTACCTATTTTTTCCCTAAGCTACGATTCACCGTTGCGTAGGTAGTACCTAATCGAATAATTGAATTATATATAATTCTTGTGAAACCAGCATTCAAATCGAAAAGGTAGGTACAGGAAAGCGAATACACAAACAAACGATTTGTTTTTTCATAGTATTTGCGCTTTTCAGTGTTATTAGCACACAGTGCGTCAAGGTCAACATCATTCTCAACTAGCTAGGCGTCTCGCCTACTGAAAACCATTCGTTCAGAAACTGAACTGCAAACTAATTCAAATAAGAATAATTTTATAATTTATTCATTAGGTACAAGCAAAGGTCTCAAAAGTTAGTTATGAACATTTTAAAAATGTCTTATTTAAAAAAAGATAACTGGAAATCTCTGTTTCTATGGAAAATTTAAAATCGGTCTAATTTGGCTGTAACACTATTTTTCGAAAATGTTCTTAACTAACTTTTTAGACCTTTGTATCCTGCTTATGCGTGTGAAGTTTCATTAAAATCGGTGCATTCATTTCGAAAAAAAATAAGGCTTTGAAAGTTTGTATGAAATGCCATACGGCGTAAACGCTCTTAATGTCACTCTGATATGGTAGAGCATTGAGACAAGCTTGCTCATTACATTGGCCACAAGCTAAAGAGCATTGCCAGCCCGCTTTCCTGCATACGCATCGAGAACCACAACCACTCTTGCAGTTGCAGAAAATTGTATTTAGCAAATCTTTTGGACCAGGTGGTAAAATTGTCATGATAGGCTCCAGAAAATCGTTTACAGATTTTAAAGAAGATGCACTTAATTATTTTCTATTCAAAATGTCATTAGTGTAAATGGGAATATAATTATATTATGATTTAAGTTTTTCCCTTAATTATTTTTTAATTTTAGGAAAGGGTATCTAATATCACTATTATTGAATAGATATAGATTTAATGCATGATGAAAATGATAAAATATAATATAATAGTTAATTAAAATTGACAAATATTTATAATCATTGATTTATCGATAGTTCATCAACTATATATGGCGCGTTTTCGACCGGAGGCACCGGTTGACCTGAAGTGATGCTGTGACCGCGCGCTCTCCGCCCTCTATCTCGAAAATGGTTCACCGTATGAAAAATTTTTCAAAACAAAATTTGTAGAGAATTTTGTACTCTACAATATTGATAATATATACAAATAGCAAAAAACCCATAGGAAATGAGATATTTACAAAAAAAGCGCAAAAAACCGATTTTTGTGACCTTTGACCTTGAAATTTTATAGTTGCGTACACCCTACCATATGTAGGTTTTGAGACAACTTTTAGGGTGTCAATATACAAGTATTTACAGACTTACAGCTGGGTATCTCGAATTCCGAGATTCTTACCTAATTTAAGCTTAAATGACTGGACTACTACAAAGATTACGGGAATTAAAGTGCTTAGCGACGGACAGTGATTTAATTAGAAAAATAAATAACAATATTCTCCGTCGGTATAATTTGTGCATTAATATGAATCGAGGACACATCGAGAATTTAAAAATTTTGTGTCTTTGTGTGTGCGCGTACTTTACAATCTTACCTAACATAAAAGCCGGCGCGAGCGGTCTAAACCGCCCGCCCCCCGCGCCCCCGCCAAGAGAGATAACACACACGCACACGCGCTCCTGCGCGACTTTGTTACCTAGGCATCTAAGGTCAGTCAAATTTATTTATAAAGGGTGGTTGCGTTTCACTCTGACTTTAAGCTATTTAGTTTGTTTGAAAAAAAAATAATCTAATTTTTGGCGCTTTCTATTTTTGTACTGTATCGAATTAATACTATACACGTATAGTATACGTAGTGTAATTTAATGCCCCTCTGTCATATCAACTCTGTATGTAAAGTGGGAAGTGATTTTTTTTTTTAATTTCAACCCTAACGTGTGATATATTGTTGGAAAGGTATTTAAAAATGAATAGGGGTTTACTAAAATCATTTTTTGAAAATGTCAATAATTTCGGAAATAATCGCTCTAAAAGTAAAAATCAATGTGTGTCCCCCTCTAACTTTTGAACCATAAGTTTAGAAACTATGAAAAAAATCTGCAAAGTAGAACTCTATAAGGACTTTCTAGGAAAATTATTTTGAACTTGATGGAAATAACAGTTTTTGTACAAAAAAGACAAAAAGTTGTACAAAATAATTTCTGGACTAAGTTCGTAGTATAATCGTATATGCAAGCATTTTTTAACTTCGTTTACATATTTTATTATCCTGAACGTATCCCTTTGTGTTCGCGCTAAAAACCGTCACGAGTCGGAGCGCCTGCCGCGGAGCGTGCAATGTTGCACGCACGGAGTGTTCGCGTACGTACACACTACCGGGAGCAGTTGCAGGAGCGCGGAGTGCTGCTGGAGCGCGAACATAATGGATACCCACTTTTAAACTCATAAGTGGGATCACTTTTTGTGACGGACGGGAAACTACGGAACCCTACACTGAGCGTGGCCCGACACGCTCTTGGCCGGTTTTTTTTTGTCTACTTTATAAAGTAATGAAATCAAGCAGAGAAATTCGGCCAACTGCAGCTAACGCGACGCGTAACTAAAAACAGAACACGAAAAGTACCTACGAAAACAGCAAAGTGCAATCAAGGTCAACGTAAAATGATTTTAAAACTACGAGTAGGTACCTATTTTTGTTGAGAATGCCATACGATTTAAATTCCTTTGACGTTTATTGATGGTTACCTGTTTACAAAATAATGTATTCGGTATTAAACTCTATGCTCCTGTAAATAATGTTTAAAATTAGTATTAGACGTTAGCTTAGCGCGCTTTCTCGCTCGTTCATCTCTAGCTAGGTACATCACTCCCGCCCGCGCGCATCAAGGATACGGTACCTAAAACCGTGTAACTACTACTGTATAATGCGTGCCACGAAAGATGAGACTTGACACACCACGTGGTTTGACATGCGCACTACACGATTTTAGGTATCTTTAGCGGTATGAGGTCTGAGTGCGGGACGGGACCGGACGTCATAGGGGCGGCGGAAAGAGCGGGGGAGGCGGGGTCAAGTCTCATCTTTCGTGGCACGCATTGTACCTGACCTGAATCAGTTTGAACCGAATATCATAGATCATGTGATACGATATCGGTATAGTGTTCTAGGTACGCGGATACCTGATATAATATAGATTCAGTGCCGTCCGATATATAGGTAGGTATTGGATATTCTACCGATACATAGATATTATCTATATACGATTTGTATCGCCCACTCCTACTAAAAGAAAGGGCTCTCTCAATAGGTACTTACCTACATAATGCAGAATGATTTTTACATCAGAAAATTTCTCGAAGAGTTCATGTGTAAGTTAGTACCTACTTACTAAATGCATGTAGGTACTTACTTGAACTTAGACATTCATTACAGTAATATCGAACCCAGGGTAGATCGCAGATAATCCTATCACTAAGTAATGCATTTATTCTCACTTCATGATTACATTGATAAAATATAACTCACACACCCACACACACACACAGCATACCTACGATTCGAAACTTGTCAACAATATCACGCATGTTATAAAATTGGCCATCCGTTGACAAACAACGCCATCTAACGATCAAGATTATAGTAGATCTTGATCGTTAGATGATAACTGATAACTTTAGCAAAAATGGTGTTCTGTTTCTTGAGGGTTCTTGAAATATCCTGTAGAGGGCGTGCCTCCGCCCGCGCACACATACAAAGATTTATCGTTTTTTGTCAGGCCTAAATATCCTACAAATAGTGGTTTTTTTTAAGTTTTCTACGATATGCGTCAATAATAGATCATAATCATTTAATGTACGTGCTTTTATTCTGCAAAAATCGTTTAAGTATCGAGATTTGTACCCCGATAGAATGTATGAAAAAGTGTCAGTATCCAATCACCTTAACGCGTATAAATTTCATTCATCGATATGACGATACCCTCATCACTACAGTACTGTTTACTGTATATTTCGTTATACTTTTATAGCTTGGCGCCTGGCGAGGCATCGCGTTCTGTGTGCGTCGGCGGTGAAAAGGTTAAAGACAAATGTGATCCCTTGAGTTAATTTTTTTTTACATTAATGCAATTTTCGTAGGGATCTGTAATTGAAAAATAAAATACAATCTATGTTACTTGCTTATCAGCAGTAACATAGGTTGTATTTTATTTTGTAGTTTTCTATTAGGTGAAAGATATTTGAAAATCGGTTTAGGTTTTCGTTTTATCCACAAACAAATATTTTCTCTTTATAATATTAGTTTAGATGTTAAGTCAAATGGACAAAAGTTGTCATATATTATATAAGTATAATAACTAACCTATTGGTTGGTTACAAACATAAGTTAAGAAACATATTTATTTATGTGTTTCTTTTGAAGGGGGAAGCGCTAAGGTAGCTCGCGAAATTCAAATTTTCTTACGTTTTTTGCAATTTGCTGGTCAGTATTTAGTTGTACGTCGATCAAAATATGATTCGCGGCCGTAACAAATATGTATTTACAGAATCATAATAATTTGAATCAGTAATACAACTCGTTAAGTTAGTATAATCCCAAAATGTCAAGATTTCATGAAATTGTCATTCGGGGTTACGTGGTCTTAAGAGAGTTGTGTTGATGACTTTAATGATTATAATTCTGTAAATACATATTTTTTAGGCCGCGAATCATATATTAATCAACAAAAATAAAAAAAGCAATGTCGCGCGCTACCGGCGCCGGCGCATACACTTTTATTGTATCACTAGCTGCGCCCGCGGTTTCACCCGCGTAAATGTCGATCCCGTGGGAATGTCGGGATACAAAGCCTATATGTTAATCCAGGGTGTCGGCTACCTCCACACAAAAGTTTATCAAAATTGGTCCAGCCGTTTGAGCGTGACGAAGTAACAAACATATAAACACCCTCACACTCGCTCACAAACTTTCGCCTTTATAATACTAGTGTGATACCTACACAACATAACTTTACTCTTAGCCCAAAATATTATATTAAAGGTCAGATGTTCACCTTCGAAAAACTTTACTTGCTCAATTTATTTTTCGTAGGTACTGGACCATTTTTCGTATTGAACATTTGTTATTTTTGAACATTTTTCTTATTGGACATTTTTATTTTTGGACATTTTTCGTATTGGACTTTATAATAAATTTATGACATTATTAATGTAAACCGAAAAGAAATCTGTTGTATTATCTCATGACATTCTTACAGGCATTGAAGACAGAAAGAGAGTTGCTGAATGTTCACACTTTAGACAAGAAATTGGCAAGGCAGATGGCGCAGATTGACCGACTTTATGAAGACTACTAGAAGCTGCAGATCATAGTATACCATACCACATGTAAAAAGTCCATAATGTCATAAGGCAGCGCTGTTTTACAAATAAGTAAAAGAACGTTAGATTTTTGTTTTCGCTGGCTACCTTGACGGATTCATTCTCTATGCTTGAAATCAAATGAAAAGAGTGTCCACGCGGCGGAGGTGCGAAAAATGTTCGTACCTACCTGAATACAACAAATTGGTGGTGGCTGAGTGTGTCGAGATTCGTATTACGACGGCGCGTGCGCTGGTACAAGAGTCACTCAGTCCGACGTGTCTCATATGTGGTCTGGTCCAACGACGCCTGTGTCCATTAGGTTAGTCTGTCCGTCGAGGGTATATGAGTCGGCTAGCGCGTACGCGCGCTATGGGCTTTTAATTAATTATTCTTATTTTTTTGTTTTGTGGTTTTTTGATAAGTTTATTGTTTTGTTATAGTGTGCATACACACGAGTGACACTCGACGACAGAGGCAACTGCAGCCGTTGACAACATGCCGCTCAATGCCCGCTGTTAAAAATGCTTTTTTATATTTGTTTAATTTATTTGTATACAGACATAAAACTTTTATTAACTCGTATATAAGTCATTCTAAAACTTAGCATGGGTAGTTTTTGAGTTAGCTTCAATAATAAGTAAATTTAACAGTTTATATTGATGATGATAAAATGACTTCCTGTCACTGACATTTACATAGCAAATAGTGTTATACGAATTTGTGTGGGGTAGGTACATCTTAAAAGTAAAAAATATAAACTTTTTACAAAAAAAAAAAACAACCGACGTCCAAAAAAGACACTACTACAAAGTGAAAAATAACTTTAACTTCGGAAGTCGGTGGCAAACAATGAAAATGCGAACCCAACGACATCGACTTCTGAAATAAAAGTTATTTTTCACCTTGTAGTCTTTTTTGGAAGTCGGTTGTTTTTTTTTTTCTAAAAAAGTTTTTTACTTATCAACAGTTCTATTGAAATACCACGGGAATCTCCTTAAAATAATCTAAACTTATAATAAATTTATGTAATGTTCCTAAAAAAAATTACCATCAGTATTAAAAAATCTATTCTATAAAAAAAGCTAACAAGTTAGTTTTACAACGAACGTATTATTGAGCGCACAAACACATGGGGACTCAACTATTACCGTGACTCAACCTCCGACACGTTCGGCCGACGTCACGTGTCGGTGCATATTGTAAACAAGGGGCTGCCTACAGATACCATTGGTAAGTCCTTATCTTTAAGGGGCCGCCTCCACGAGCGAGAGAATCGCGGCGATAGTCTCGCCGTGTCATCAAATTTTCGCGGCGATAATATCGCCGTGTGGAGACACGTTCTAAGAGAGTGTATAGAAATACGTGGCATGACGATAATATCGCCGCGATTCTCTCGTTCGTGGAGGCAGCCCCTAAGGATTCATCAAAAAACGAAGAATTTACCTTAGAAACAAAGTCAAAGTCAAAGCATTTATTTCAAATAGGCACATAAAAGACACTTTTGAACATCAAAAATTACAACAAATAGAATTGATTCTAGTCGCCCATACCAAAAGTTAGTTTTCGTGTGGAGAAGAATGGGCAAGAAACTCCACCGTTACTCTTTTAAAATTCAATATTTTGCATACATTTTATTTATATAATCATAATATATGAAGACGATGCACCTAAAATAAAATTTCTATACCACAATAGGTAAAAGAATTAAAAATGAAACCATGACATATAAATTAATTATCTGATAGATACATGGTGCTCACATATTTACAAACATGGTGAAACTAAACGATTTTCATTTAAATAAAAATAAAAATTTACAAGTAATAAGTCAGGGTGTGAGTTAGTAGTTACAGAATCAAATCAAATCATTTATTATTTGTAAAACATAGGTAACAAAAAAAAAATACAGATCTTATAGCTAAATACAGTGCGCTATGTTTTGTCTATGGTAAGATATACAAATGTGTGTAGTTTTAAAGTTTACAGTCAAAAAAAAATTTAAAATTTCAAAAATGTAAAAAAAATAAGTCAAAATATTAGCACAGAAATGAGAACATGTTGAAGTTACTAAATTAATCGTTCAAGAACTCGTCAACCGTATAATAACATTTATCAATTAAAATTTTTTGCAAAGTTTTCTTGAACTTGTCAACAGGTAATTTTTTTATCTGATCAGGTATTTTATTATAAATTCTTGGAGCGATGCCAAAGAAACTTTTGTACATTAGAGCTGTTTTACATTTTGTGTGACATAATTGATTTAAGTATTTAGCACGCATAGGAGTTTTTTTAACATCTGATAATTTGACAAATAAGTGCAAATTAGTCTTCACAAATAGTGCCGTTTCCAAAATGTACAATGATGGCAGTGTAAGTAGTTTTAAAGATTTGAAGAAAGGTACACAACTATCAGTTACTTTTATATTACAAATTGCCCTTATGCATCGCTTTTGCATTTTGAAAACCAGATCTCTATTAGTGGACTGCCCCCAAAAAACAAGCCCATATCGTAAAACTGAACCAACTAGTCCATGATATGCTGTTAATAAGGTTTCAACATTTATTTTTTTTGACAACTGGGAGAGTGTATATGCAGATTGGCTGAGTCGTTTGCATAATTCTTCTGTATGAGGCTTCCAAGTGAGTTTGTTGTCAATCGTAATACCCAAGAATTTGACATGACCAACTTCTTCTATTTCATTAGACCTGTATGAAATATTTACAGTAGGGTTTTCTCGCCGCTGATAAAAATGCATTACTTTTGTCTTGTTTAGGTTTATAATAAGATTGTTACTATTAAGCCAATCAATGATTTCAGAAAGAGAATTTTTAATATCATTTTCGTAATTGTGTGGATTATCGCATTCAATTATGGCAGTACTGTCGTCTGCGAAAAGGACCATTTTTTGACGTGTAGCTTTTGGAAGATCATTGATGTAGATTAGAAATAGCAATGGCCCTAAGACGCTTCCTTGAGGCACGCCATAATTTATACGTCTTGGTTCAGATTTATAGGTCGTAACCAGTTTAGTCTTAGGACAAATTCTAGTAACCTCTGTGCACTGATACCTGTCACTTAGATACGATTCCAATAGTTTCAGGACATTCCCTCTGATACCGTAGCTATGAAGTTTTTGTAGTAAGATATTATGGTCTACATAGTCGAATGCCTTAGTCATGTCTGTATAGATCGCGCAAACGGGATTTCTTTTATCTACTGACGATATCATTCTAGATATTAATTCAAACAGTGCCATATTAATTGTTGTATTTTTCCGAAATCCCTTTTGTTCTTTACAGAATAATTCATACTTTTCAAGATATGTGTAAAGAGACTGGTAGATTATTTTCTCTATTATTTTTGACATTATTGGGATCTTTGCAATTGGCCTATAGTTTTTAACATTTGTTTTATCATCTCTTTTATGTAATGGCTTAATAATCACACTTTTGAGACTACTTGGGAATACGCCTTCGGTAATACACAGGTTGATTATATGAGCCAGAATTGGTGCTATTACGTCCTTTACATATTTTATTACTTTAGTGGACACACCGTCATAACCAACAGTACTTGTGTTTTTTAGACTATTGATCGTTTTAATTATGTCATGGTTTGATACAGGCATCATGAACAATGATTGTGTTGTTATATTGTCAAGGTTGTGTTTATTATTATTATATGGTATGTCACTTTTAATATTACTTTCAATGTCATCAATAAAATAGTTGTTAAATTCATTCGCAATGTCAACAGGATTTTCAATGAGAAGATTATTTCTTTTTACAGTCAGAATGGATTCTTGTGGGAAGCATGTCTTGGAGTTATTAATTATTTGCCAAGCAGCTTTAGCTTTATTTCCAGACGTATTAATATAATGGTTATTCTGTGCTCTTTGTGTGAGTTTTATTATTCTTTTGTATAGCTTAGTGTAATTTTTTAATAGTTGTAAATGTAAATCAAATAAAAAAAGAATAAATTTACAATAAAATTAGCAACCCGTTTGATTTTGTCTAGACTCTGGATTGTCCTATGGAGCAGGACCAGGATGTTTCCAAGCGTTCTTATCTTGGATATTGTTGGCGCGACTACCGACGCCATCTATCGACGCACCGGGACATCACATTTTTTATCCACGAATGAGGGCTCGCCAACGTCGGCGACCAATCAGCACGCGTTGTTCGTATTCAATCCACTTTTAAAATAGGATGTTGGTTCAAAAACTTTGTAACTCCCTAATAGACACTGCTTGTAAAAAGACGAATTAAAATACAACCAAATCAAATCAATAAATCAGTTATTGAAAAGCACCTGCCTCCCGTTCCTGTACATAAAATTGGTCCCTTCGAGCCGGGTAAGGAGTTCAGGCTTGAAATCTTCGAAGATTCGCCGCATGAAAATACGAAGAGGAGATTTACGTATCGAGCGAAGAACTGCAACGTTGAGGCATCGACAGGAGTGGCAGGTCTGAATTTCCCGTCCGTTTCCCCATCTCATCCTTTGATTTGTGTTAATTTCGTGCTGTTATTCCAGTTTCAGTGCTCAAGTGGCGGTACCTACCTACACGACGGCACCCACATTGGATCGCGCACATCTGCAATTGGCAATTGTAAGTACTCCTGATTTCCTTAATTCCCAAAATGAGTGAGGCAAAATTGTCAGATTTAATTAAGAAAAGAGGAGTTTTAAAAGGTAGATTAACTCTCTTTGAAAATTACGTTAAAAAATTCAGTTTACCCTTGAGTGATCAACAGTCATTAGAATTAAAGTTACGTGTTGACAGTATTTCGACCTTGATAGATATGTATAGTGAAATACAGACTACAATTGAAGAGGAAGTAGAAAAAGATCTCGATCTTGCAAAACAGCTGGAAGAGAGAGATCGTTTTGAAGATCAATTTTATCGTGTTGTAGCTTCTGCGAAACTTTTATTGCAAAAGGAGGTAACTGACAATTCTAGTATTTCAACATGTAAGCCGATAGGCATAAAATTACCCGATATTAAAATACCTTCCTTTGACGGTTCCTACGATTGCTGGCTAGAGTTTAAAAATTCTTACGTTAGTATGATTCATGGTCGCGAGGATTTAGATCCTGTTCAAAAGTTCCATTCAATGATTTCAAAAGTAAGGATACGCCCATCTGAACATTTTACATAGACGTTCTTCATACAAGCAAAAGTAACGCCATCTGTTATAACTCAGACGAACTAGGTGAGTGCAGCGTTGCATAGGTCGACGATGTAACCTTGTACGTGCGTACTCACCTACATGTTTTTTATCACATTTTATTGTGAGTCAGTATAAGTAAGTCAGTTGCATGCCGATATCCTTTCAACTCCGAATACCAGACTCTCAAAATCCCATCTTGTTAAAATATCAGATTCTCAATATATCAGATTTCAGGCAGTCGAAATAAAAATATATCTAATAATATTATAAGAAAAACCTAGCTAGTTTTTGCAGCAGATAGATTGCATATTGCACATTTTGTAATAAAATACTGTTTGGTTTTCTTATCCTACATATTACCTATTTTGTTTCATTGAAATTGTCATGACGTTGAAAAGCCTTCTCCTTAGTTTTCTACATTTTATTTATTTCATTATTAAACAATCAAAGTGATATGATAAATCAGAAAGGCAAACTAGAGTTACTGCACGCAGGTTTCATTTCACTTTCATCATTTCAAAATCAAACACCTGGGGCTTGTAGCTGTGTAGTGGCTGCTGGAATTTTACAACACAGGTCTGGCCACCGCGAAAATTTCCAAACTGTTTTAGAAAAACCAACATCGTATCCTCCCATATTTGTCAATTCTTTTAGCTAATGAATATAATAAAGCTTCTAAATAAATAATGTAAAAACAAAGTCGATATCAACGTCGCAAAAATGAGTTGAGCATACTCTTGTATTTTTATGAGGTTTGAAATAAGGCTCTTTCGTTGTTCCCTAATAATGCGACTCCAAATCTATACACGTTGAATCATTTGGAAATCTGTAATTTAAAAATTATTTGTATCGTAATGCGTTATCGCATAATGTATAGGTACTTAAACATCGTTTATATGTCTTCTCCTAATTTGGTACCAAAATTCAAAATTATTTACATTCTCTTATCATCTTAAGACAAAAATAAAACAGAAATAAAAAATGACGTCTGTACAAGGTTACTTTGTTCACTTCGAGGAGCCATTGGCCACACAATGGCCGCCATTGTAAAATAATTATCGCTTTATATAAAAATGTGTTTATTTAATAATTTAATTGCAACAAAAATAATGTAAGGTTACATTTCGATGATACGATATCCCATGTTTCTTTTTAATCTTTGTATCGTAATTTTTGCAGCCTTTTACCACGCAACCAGGCATTTTTATGACAGGCAAATATACGTTCTCTCTCTCGCGCGGACCACTGTCAACTGAGTCGCGTTGGCCCTAAAACCGTCATTTTAGGGCCAGCGCGCTGGTGCCATTTAGTCGCGCGGTTAGCCCGGTCCTTACGCTAGTAATATATAAGTCAATGGTTCCATTATTTAAAATCGTCACTGTCCGGTAACGCGGCACACGTTATAAGTGCATTGGAATTTACGGCTAACAACTATACTCACGCATGGGAGCTACTAGAGACAAGATTTAATAATCCACGGCTATTGGTTCATAATCATGTGAAGGCATTATTTAAAATTCCATCGTTAAATAAAGAATCTGGCTCCTAGATTAGGAATTTAATAGATATTGTTTTGAGAAATTTGCGTGCCCTTAAAACGTTAGGGGAACCAACGGATTCATGGGACACTTTAATCATTTTCATGGTCGTTTCCAAATTAGATCAGGCCACTGAACGCGAATGGGAGGAATTTAAAGGTACAGCTAGTTCGTTAATCAAGTCAAGGTCAGCCTTGAAACTAGATGACCTGCTTAAATTTCTCAAAGACAGGGCCGATGTGTTAGAAATGATTAAAGCGAATCATAACAAAACCCACGAGAACAAAGGCAGCGAACAAACACAATCTAAGAAGCAATATTCACATACTCATGTTGCTACGCAAGTTAGTAACAATAACAATAAGGGTAATACGATCACAAAGACAAAGCAAAGCCGCATGTGTGTGATGTGTAGTGGTAATCACGCGATTTATTCATGTTCAAGGTTTCTTAATTCGTCTGTACAAGATAGGGATAATATCGTTAAAATGCATAAGCTATGTATCAATTGTTTACGCACAACCCACCCGCTTGACGAATGCAAGTTTAGGCAGTGTAGGTTGTGTGATAAGAGGCACAACAGTTTGCTTCACGTTGATAGGCAGGTAGACGGCGCATCACAGGTGAGCGGGTCGAGTGCGCCAGCACAGCCGGTCACCGCTAACGTCTCCACTGTCTCGGCATCATTACACGTTATGGCTAATCATTCAGATTCGCAAAACAGTAATCAGGAATATCCGTTATTACACAACGTTTTGCTGTCCACAGCGTTAGTGGATATAGCAGATTATAATAACGAATATCACACTGTGCGCGTACTGCTTGATAATGGTAGTCAACATTGTTTCATAAAGAAATCGTTATGTGAAACATTAAATGCACCGTTATTACAGTCCACTTATCACGTTGCTGGGGTAGGCCAAACAATTTCGCAGTCCACCCACATTTGTAAAATAAAAATACGTTCAAAGTTAAATTCGTATTGTATGAACATTGATTGTTTAGTGTTACCGTGCATTACAAATAAGTTACCCACATTTAGTGTCGATGTAAATAATATGTGTATACCTGACAATATTCAACTCGCGGATACGAACTTTCACTCACCGTCAGACATTGATATACTGATAGGCGCGGATAAGTTCTGGGAATTATTGTGTGATGGCAAAATTAAGTTGAATAATGGACCTTATTTACAAAACACAAAGTTGGGTTGGATAGTGTCGGGACCTTTACATAATAACACGCTTCAAGTTAAAAGTGTGCAATGTAATTTCTCCCAAACAATCGACACACAGTTGAAAATGTTTTGGGAAATCGAAGAGATAAACAATAACGTTAAAAATATCCTTAGTGCTGACGAACGTGCGTGCGAAGATATTTTTGTTAAAACGACAAAACGTATGGAAGATGGTAGGTTTTCCGTACGCATTCCTTTAAAGGAATCAGCTGAGGTACTCGGAGACAGTTATACAGCAGCTGAAAAACGTTTGTTGTCGTTAGAACGAAAATTCGCTCGTTTGCCACAATTTAAGGAAAAATACTTAGATTTCATGGAAGAATATGAAAGGCTCGGTCATATGAGTCGCGTTGAAAGTTATGAGTCACCCCACTATTTTTTGCCGCATCACGGCGTTATTAATGAAAATAGCAGTACGACTAAACTGCGCACTGTTTTCGATGCAAGCGCAGCGACGTCGTCCGGTAAGTCGTTGAACGATATACAACATATTGGTCCACCACTTCAGAATGACATATTTAGTATACTACTACGTTTTAGACAATATAAATACGTCGGGTGTGCAGACATTGAGAAAATGTTTCGGAATTTTCTTGTACAACCAGACCAACGAGATTTACAATTGATATTATGGCGTAAATTTCCGTCGGACCCAATATGTGTGTATCGCCTTAACACCGTGACGTATGGCACCGCGTCTGCGCCATACCTTAGTATGAGATGTTTGCGTCAGCTCGCGTTGGAATGTAAGGATGTTCAAGTTTCGGGAGTGATCCGGGATGATTTTTTCGTTGATGACGTCATCCTCGGTGACAACGATTTAAATAGGTTACTAGATATCTGTGAAAGGTTAAGAGATACTCTAAACTCAGCTTGTTTACCTTTGCGTAAGTGGTTGTTTAACGTTGATATCAGTGATCACGAAATATCTAAAAGATTATCATTAGGTGAACATTGCCAAAGTAAGACTTTAGGATTGGGTTGGTATAACAAAGGTGATGAACTTCATTTCACCACACAAGTAGTTAGACAGACTATACTAAGTAAACGTACCATGTTGTCGATTATTGCACAAATATACGATCCTCTAGGCATTTTAACACCGGTTGTCGTCGTAGCTAAAATATTGATGCAAAAATTGTGGTTGTGCAAGATAAACTGGGACGACCCCGTTCCCAGTGATGTTGCATTGTCCTGGGAAAAATTTATTGACACACTTCAATATTTACATAAATTACGTATACCGCGTCATGTTATGAGTGCATATACACAGTTCATAGAATTACACGTATTCACGGACGCGTCGCAGAGTGCGTATGGTGCATGCGCCTATGTGCGCACCTACTCTGATGACTCACCGGTGACTACTAGATTATTATGTGCGAAAAGTAAAGTTGCACCAATTAAACCCGTCAGTATACCCCGACTAGAGTTGTGTGGGGCTTTAATAGGCGCACGGTTATATAGGAAAATTATCGAGTCCTTGCGTGTTAATTTCCACAAAATTTACTTTTGGACAGACTCAACTATTGTCCTCGGTTGGCTAAGAATGTCACCACATTCGTTAAAGACATTTGTCCAAAATAGAATAGTCGAGATTAATGAAATAACAAGTAACGCGTTATGGCTACATGTAGGCACCAAAAACAACCCAGCGGATTTGGTCTCGCGCGGTCTTAGCCTTGATGTACTCATTGACAGTAATCTGTGGTGGAGCGGACCTGAGTTCTTAAACCTCTCTGATTCGTCATGGTCACAGCAATCTGCGACTACTCACTCCGACTTACCAGAACTGAAATCGCAAACTACAAGCGTTATGGTTTGTGATGTAACACACAATAAAGTTATTAATTTTGAAAGGTTTCGTTCTTATCAGCGTATGTTGAGAGCCGGCGCTTACCTATTGCGATACATACACAACTTACGCATGCCTACGAAAGATCGTACACAGGGGCCATTATCAGTGGTTGAATTGAATGACGCATTACAGTCGTTAGCACGCCTCGCTCAACGCGAATCGTTTCCAAAGGAGTATAATAATTTAAAACGTAACTTGCCATTGAAAACTTCAGGTTCGATTTCTAGGCTAAATATATTTCTAGATGAAAACGATATAATTAGAGTAGGTGGCCGTCTCAGTAACTCACCTGACTTTGATTACGAGAAGAAACATCCGATACTTTTATCTAGTAAACATAACTTCACACAGCTGTTGTTTCAACATCAACATAAAGAGCTTCTTCATGCTGGTCCCCAGTTGTTATTGGCTACCGTGCGTGAGAATTGGTGGCCGTTAGGGGGTAGAAACCTAGCCAGAAAGGTTATCCACCAATGTGTCCGCTGCACTCGAATGAAAGGTAAAACCCTAACGCCAATCATGGGTGACCTTCCGTCTGAACGAATAGAACCTGGTTTCCCATTCATTCGATGTGGAGTAGATTACGCTGGGCCCATAGCCGTACTAAATCGCAAAGGAAGGGGAGCCAAACTGGAAAAGGGCTATATTTGCATATTCGTTTGTTTTGTTACTCGGGCCATTCACCTAGAACTTGTCAGTACGTTAGCTGCTCAAGAATTTATACTAGCGCTTAAAAGGTTTATCTCACGACGGGGTAAACCAGCTCAAATCTTCTCGGATAATGGTAGAAGTTTCGTTGGAGCCATGAAAGAAATAAATAAAATGTTAGAAGAAAATTCACAGCAAATAATTGATACATTATCAACTGACAGTATTGAATTTAAATTTATTCCCCCTTATGCTCCTCATTTCGGGGGATTATGGGAAGCAGGAGTAAAATCCTGCAAGTTCCATCTTAAGCGTGTCGTGGGTACCGCTAATTTGACGTACGAAGAGTTCAGCACTGTATTGGCACAAATCGAGGCAGTCCTGAACTCCCGTCCTATAACTCCTATGTCCTCAGATCCACATGACCTTCGTCCACTAAGCCCAGCTCATTTCCTCATCGGCCGGCCATTCACCGCACCAGCCTGCAGAGACCTCACCGAAGCACGGACTCACAGCTTGACGCGGTTTCAAAGAGTGGAACAAATAAAACAGCACTTCTGGAAACGCTGGTCACAAGAATATGTTGCTGAACTTCAGACAAGGACGAAGTGGAAGACGAATAGTCAAGACATAGCCTTAAACACGCTCGTCGTCATTAAGGAGGATAATTTACCACCTCTAAAATGGCGTATGGGCAGAGTTACCCATATTTTCCCAGGAAAGGACGGCGTGTCACGTGTCGCCACCATCCAGACTGCTACGGGGCCTGTACAACGGGCGTTCTCCAAAATCTGCCCTCTACCTGTATCATCAGCAGAGGACGACACCATGAATGCAGCCTGCGGCGTCTCCAATCAAGCGGCAACGTAGATACACATTTTATTGGAAGCTGGAGCTTCCAAGGCGGCCGGCATGTTGGCGCGACTACCGACGCCATCTATCGACGCACCGGGACATCACATTTTTTATCCACGAATGAGGGCTCGCCAACGTCGGCGACCAATCAGCACGCGTTGTTCGTATTCAATCCACTTTTAAAATAGGATGTTGGTTCAAAAACTTTGTAACTCCCTAATAGACACTGCTTGTAAAAAGACGAATTAAAATACAACCAAATCAAATCAATAAATCAGTTATTGAAAAGCACCTGCCTCCCGTTCCTGTACAGATATAATCTTCTAATTTATAGTATGCTTGTTTACTAAGTGTACGTTTAATGTGAGTTTTAAATTTTCATTCATTTAATTGCAATACAGGGTGTGGCGTAAGTAGTGGTCCACCGTTCAGGATTCGATGAACCAGATAATTAACTACTTATAACAATTAAAAATTTAAACCATTTATACCCAAGGGTTCCGAAAATATTTCCTTTTTGTCTTTTATTTACGAAATTTCTACCTTTTATTACAAATTTGGTTGTAGTTTCAACAAAAGTCATTAATCTTTCATTTTGATTTCTGTTAATTACTGCTGAATACTAGAGCTACCACGATAAATTATGATTTTTTATGTAAATTCAGCTCTTTTGAAGAAAAGTTGGTTCTTCTCTAATTTTAACCCAAATTTTTAACACACCATCAAGTTCAAGAGCGATTTTTGTAAAAAAAAACGTACCACATTGTAAGTGCCCATGTATTTAATAATATGCCTACTAAATGCCGATTTCAAAATGATATCATTATAACAGATCCAATAATTTAACAAAAAGATATTCAATTTTAATCGAAGAAAAGAAGATTTTCATTAAACTATTTTTTTTAAACTTTACTGCGTTAATACTTACGATATTTGCTAAAAAATGCACTACAGTGTCAATGCCCATTTTGTTAAAAAAAACTAACAGAGTTATGTAGACCTAACTTGTTACTTCAGGTATTTAGAAAGAAAGAAAGAAAATACGTTTATTTGCGACAAACATGACGCATAAAAATAAAAGACACTAACAACAGAAAAAACAAAAATAACAATTTGAACAAAGAATTTAAAAAAAATCAAATCACTTTATTTATCATTTATTATTAATCTTTGTCATGATTAAAATCATTAAAATTAAACGAAATGTTCAAAATGGCCCCCATTCGCACCAATACACGCTCTGCAACGTCGAATAAACGACCGCTTAAGTCGTCGGGCTACCCGCTTTCGGTGACTTCTCTAGCTGCTGCCTGGATTCTAGTCCTCAATTGGTCAATACTTGTGATTTTTTTGCTATAGACTTTTTCTTTTAGGCAACCCCAATAAAAGAAATCTAGGGGATTTAGATCTGGCGAGCGTGGTGGCCACAATATTGGACCTAAGCGCCCAATCCACCTATTTGGATACGCTGTATCAAGGTGCTCTCGTACTCTAACAGCATAGTGAGCGGGACAGCCATCGTTCTGCAGCCACATGTCTTCTTGGACTTCAGGAACGACACCTTCCAGAAGCAAGGGCAAGTCAATTTGCAAAAAACTTAAATATCTTTCTGCATTTAATGTTTCTGGCAGCTCGTGTGGACCGATTATCTGTCCGTTAATAATACCGGTCCAAAGGTTTATTTTAAATTGATACTGTGATCTGTCTTGCCTTATGAGATGCGGGTTTTCTAGCTGCCATTTATGCAAATTGTGTAGATTTAAATATCCATCTTTTTTGCAGGATGACTCGTCGCTCCATAGTATTTTATTAAAAAACTGCGGTTCTTCTCTTATTCTGCGTAGCATTACTCTACAAAATGTTACTCTCAAGTGATAATCTCTTGGTAGCAATGACTGTACCCTTTGATAGTGGTATGGGTACAGTTCATGTCTTTTGAGTATTCGATGTACAGATCTAGTTGATATGCCAGTTCTGCGACTTAAGACACGGATTGATGTTGAAGGATCTTCTGTAACTAAATACATTACCTCTTCATCGTTGTGTCGTCGCGGTCGTCCTTCACCTGCACCGCCTACGCCTGTGCCGGGTATCCTTCCCTCGGTGTATGCGTTATGCACTCTCCCAAAAACTCGGTGGTCTGGATGTCTTCGATCGGGATATCTCTCCCGATAAAGACGAGCTGCTTCTCTACCGACACCTCTGCATTCGCCATAAATAAAATGCATGTCAGCATATTCGCGCGGTGTGTACTGAGGCATTTTTTAATTGTCACTGCACTGCACGTTTGTCCAAATCGTTGAGCAAGCCAGTCACCAGTACACGTAGCCAATATCGCAGAGATCACCAAAACAACAAGTCCAATCAGTAGGCAAATTAAACAGAGTCCGGGGTCAGGCAAGGGTAAAGAAATGGCGGAGGTAAACACAGGCAGAATAAAAACGAAACGCATACGACGCACGACACGGGTGACGAGATCGTACTAAATCATTTCGAGATTTTTGGATATTTCAACGTTAGTAATGAAAGAGATAGCAATACCCTACCATATCTTTTCCTTATCACTCCTATTGTGCGTAACTAACTCGATTGCGAAAGCTTCAACGGGTTTTTGTTAACAAACGATGTCTCAGGTAAAAAAGGGTCAGGTTTTTTTTAACTGACATGTTTGTGCTTCAACACAAATCACATTAGAAATGTAAAAAGTTAGATTGTATCCGTTTTTTAAGTTTTAATACGTTTTGTAATAGAGATTAAAAAAGCAATAAAGATTAAAAAAGTAGTTTAATGAAAATCTTCTTTTCTTCAATTAAAATTGAATATCTTTTTGTTAAATTATTGGATCTGTTATAATGATATCATTTTGAAATCGGCATTTAGTAGGCATATTATTAAATACATGGGCACTTACAATGTGGTACGTTTTTTTTTACAAAAATCGCTCTTGAACTTGATGGTGTGTTAAAAATTTGGGTTAAAATTAGAGAAGAACCAACTTTTTCTTCAAAAGAGCTGAATTCACATAAAAAATCATAATTTGTCATGGTAGCTCTAGTATTCAGCAGTAATTAACAGAAGTCAAAATGAAAGAATAATGACTTTTGTTGAAACTACAACCAAATTTGTAATAAAAGGTAGAAATTTCGTAAATAAAAGACAAAAAGGAAATATTTTCGGAACCCTTATTAGGTATTAGTTTAAATTTTTAATTGTTATAGTTAATTATCTGGTTCATCGAATCCTGAACGGTGGACCACTACTTACGCCACACCCTGTATATCACAAAGTATTTTATTGTAACATTTAACACAGTACCCCATAAAAGATGTATGTACCTTGGCTAATCTGAAAAATGGTTGATGTATTTTATCTTTATTTATAGTATTAAAATTATGTCTATCGCTTATTTTATTAAAAATATGTATGTAGATTTTTTCTTACATACATAATATTTTCATAAATGAATTGGCAAGGTACCGTCATAATATTAATCCTTTTAAAAAGTTCCCTGAGAGATTCGCGGCGACGTAGATTATAAATGGCTCTGACAGCTCTTTTTTGCAAAATAAAGATGGATTCAATGTCAACAGTTCGACCCCATAGTAAAATGCCGTACGACATAACGTTCGACGTAATAAACGTTGAAAGGGTCAGTAAAACTGAACCCTTTTGGTATTTCCCGACATCAGTCGGATAAAATTTATGGCTTCAGCCAAATCTTAGCAATTGGCACAAAGTGCTATTAATTTTTGAGTAAGCTTCCTTGTACCCGTTGTATAGAGGGTTGAAATATTATCGTGTGTATCATGTAAAAGTACGATCTAGCCAAGTGTCATAGGTATGACACTTGGCAAGACAAGTAGGTACTTGTCTTGTATTCTTGGTGGCGTGAGCTGGCCAATGGCATCATCATCTGCCTAGCGTTTTCCTAACTATGTTGGTGTCGGCTTCCAGCCTAACCGAATACAGCTGAAAACCAGTATGTTACATGGAGCGACTGTCTAATTGCGCTGGTCACTGGCGCCACTTCATTTTAATATAATGAGTGAATTATATTAAAATGAAGTGGCGCCAGTGACCAGCGCAATTAGACAGTCGCTCCATGTCGCGATTTTTGATCGTATTTTACTGGCGACATTTGTGTTAGGCACACAATCTTTAAGATTAGGTAACTTTAAATACTTATCAGTTCTTATATACTTACACTATTATATTGCAAAATTGTATTATTAATTAAGCTACTAATTATTCATTTTAGTATAATTCTCTAACAGTACGCAACCTAGTCTATTTAAAACAGTAGGTATGAAACAAAGTCGCTGTTCGTGGTTGTTTTCAAATTTCAAATTAATTCAAATTCTTTATTGCTTACTAAGTGTACAGAATTTTGAAGATGTTAACAGTAGGTAGGTTCTTAGAACTTAGTTGCCTCTTAAGGCGAAAGCGCCAGGGTAGCCCGCGAAATTCAATTTTTTTTAGGTTTTTTGGAATTTGCTGGTCAGTATTAAGTTGTACGTTGATTAATATATGAATCGCGGCCGTAAGAAATATGTATTTACAGAATTATAATCATTAAAGTCATCAACACAACTCTCTAAGACCACGTAACTCCAAAGAATAACTGTTACATGAAATCATCATTCTTTGGAGTTACGTGGTCTTAGAGATGATAAGGATTAATAACATGTTTATAAAAAACCTTCGCAAATAATGCATTAGTTTAGAAGAAATTTGACTACCATTAAAAAGGTTATAGTGAGTAAACCTTAAAAGATAGACATATGCTGTTTCTATTTTTTATGTATATTCGGGCATAACTCCCTCATATATAGATTTGCAAAATTTTTTTTGTTCGAAATATCTTTATTCCGGAATGGTCCCATTTAAATTTCGGAAACAGACAACGGAACTCTTCAATAAATGCCAGCAAATCAACCGCGATTGCTGCTATAGCATATGTATGCATTGTTTACGCAATCACACAACATAACTGTTAAGAAGCACAGCTTTCTACACACTTGTTAAGAAGCACAGCTTCTTACATACTGTTTTTTTGATTAAAACTTATAATTTAATTGTAAGGTTAAGTCCTATGTCTATTTACATAAGCTCTATTATTCAACGGTCGTCCTGTTAAGACCATAACAGTATAGGAACAGAGTATAATTTGTCAAACAGAATTGTCTAAGTTAGTTTGAAAGAGTCTCACACGTTTACCAAAACAAATCATGTGATTGGTCGAGACTCGCCATTGTATTCTGTGTTGGGCGAATCCAACTGAATTGAGGTCACAGGGGTGAGGAACGGGGAGTCGAGGGGCAAGGAAATGTCTGCTTCCTCGCTACATATGGCTGAATGAAAGGGGCAAAGTATAGGGCCACCCACTACTTGTGCCTATCCAAAATTATATAAGTAAGGCACTTTTGGGCGGATTTCGACACAGTCTCAGTCGCAGTGAATAGTCGATCGCAGCCTTCAAAGTCAGCAAGAAGTCCTCAAGCCCTTACTCTGGTATATAAGTTTATTATTGTCTCTATTGTGTTTTCTGTGTCTATTGTGTTCTTTATGTGTATTGTGCTTTCTACGTGTATTGTGTTTTCTCTGTGTATTGTGTTTTCTATGTGCATTGTGTATTTTATGTGCATTGTGTGTCTGACTGTAATAAATCAATATACAGTTTTAAACCCTTCTCATCTGCGTTGTTCGTTATTCAACCCTTGCGGCCTGATCCTATGTAACAATTTGGTCCTTCGAGCCGGATCAGAGAGCACGCAATAAGATGAGTACTAGAAGCACCGTTACAACAAGGAGTAAGTTACGCAAATTAGAGGCAGAAATGAATAAGCGGCGAGAGTTGGAAGCTGACTCTGGGGTGCCGTCTGAAAGGGCCCCCCCAAGTAGCACAAAATAGCTTTATAATCGTTGGATAACAGAATTAGCATATTATTATAGCTTTATAAGAAGTCTACATATAGGCATTATAAACCACTATACAGCTCTTGTAATGCTAATTTGGGCCCCAAATTATACAGCCTTAAGTATAAGAATGGCATTTTAGCAGCATTATATTGGTTGTCTACCGGAATGATAAACGCATTATAATGGGCTGTGAAAACAGGTTAAAGCAGTGCGCATATGTTAAATGCGACTCTTATACAGCTTGTACCATTACAAAGGCAAAATAAAAACATTTTCAAATATTATTTTTAATTTCTGTTATTATTAATAAATCTTGTGTAAAAAGAACATGGATACTTTCAACAAAAAAATATAAGTGCTACAAGGTAAGTAATTAAACTCTTGTTTTTGTTCTCTATGAGTGAATTAAGGTTGCGAGTATCAGTTTACTGTGAAAGTATGTATATATTTGAATCAAATATTTCATGCGCCTTCAAATTAAAGAGCTATTTATTACAAAAATATTATAAAAATATGTGGAATTGTAAAAAAAATTATGATCTTACGAAGAAATCTTTAGTTTTAGTCATTATGATACCTGTATTGTACCGGCCGGTCAATACCATAGGTTGAAGTCCTTTCTAAAGGACTATTTACCATAAAATTAAATTTTAAATATTATCGAGACAAAAAGCGAAATGGCGTAAGCATAATTAAAAACTTTAGGCATGCGGATGGCCGGTATACGACTTATTGTTTGTTAAAATTCTTGTCATTATACGTTTGTATAGATAATGGCTATATAATATTATGATGAAATGCTTTTAAAAAGCTGGCATTAAAAAAGCACCAATGTACACCGTTAAACAGTTGTGACCCATGCGAAAGGTCGTTATAAAACAAAGAGCAGTTTTAAAGAATTTTAAAATGCTTTTTAATAGCCTAAGCCGTAATTAATGCTTTCATACGGCCTACACTTTTGTATAATGCTTGCAGCTGTATTAGAAGCTGTATAGAGACATAAATTATATCTAAAACAAAACCTTTAGCTGCACAAAAGATTGAAAAAGAGGATTATATAGCTTTAGGAACTACAAAGTTAATAAAATGCTGTTATACAGAAGCAGGACATTGCTAAAACCCTTCAAATTCTATAACGAAGCTAGAAGAAATTTTCTGGTCATCACTTTTTCCATTATATCGATTTTGTGTTACTTGGGCCAGGCTCTTCTTCAGTCGCACCAACTGCAACACCGGTTCGAGTCCCTGTGATCCCACTGGCGGGAGGTCGTGTTATCGACCACAGAGATACGTTCACGCCTGTGAGATCGGATACAGTACAGAGGGCAAGTTCCGTAGTAAGCCACGTCTCCTCGAAAAGCGGCCACAGAAGCGCCGATTTCCTTAGGAGGAGGGTCGAGTACGAGGCAGAACGTGAGTTGGTACGTATGAAGGAAGAGCTAGTGAAGAAGAAGCTTGAAGTCGATCTCGCTGAGATAGACGCCGCTGCTGAAGAGGACTCAGGCTCAGAGGAGGAGGGAACAACACGTCGTGTGGAGGAATGGGTCACAGAAACGGCTCCCGTTATTAGTGAAAGTCACACACTCGCTGTGTGCCACGACCCGTCGCCGCCGCGTAGTGTCCGCGCCCTCCCGCGAGGTGGCAGCACCCGTGCCGCCGCCCGAGTATATACCTGCGCTCCCTCAGTGTGCGCCCGCGTTGATACAGTTCCGCGAACCCCCGTACCTAGGGAACGTTACGCCCTTAGTTACGGCCAGTGCCCCGCGAGTGAGAGAACAGGTCAGAGAAATGCCTGAATGGGGAAATACGTTCGCTGACGACGCGGACAGGAGCAGGTCACGTGACAGAAAAATAGACCAGTTGGCGGACGCTATTACGAATTTAGCACGGCCGCGACCGGTACCTAGACAAGCCTACGAGTTGCCGTTCTTCAAAGGCGACCCGGCTGAGTGGCTGTCATATAAGAACATGTACCACGACACTACGGTAATGTACGAATTCAAGCCGCACGAAAACCTAGCTCGCTTGAAAACATCGCTACAAGGCGACGCAAAGCTAGCAGTGGAGGATTTATTGCGCACCTCTACTAACCCAGCGGAAATAATGAAGACGCTTGACGAAGAGTTCGGGCATCCCAACCTAGTGCTCGAGTGTGCCCTAAAGAAAGTGCGTGCGTTACCTAAAGTGACTGAAAGTGGCCGTGAACTAAGAAAGTTCTCAACAACCGTGAGAAATTGTGTGTCGCTCCAGAAAAGCGTACGGGCCAATGGATATTTGAATAACCCACAGCTGGTACCTAAGTGAACTCTTGAATAAGCTTACATCTGTACAGCGGGCTCAATACGGTGATTATGCATTGGGCATGGCGACGAGCCAGGGCATAGATGTGCGAGTTTCACCGAGCTTAGAAATACTCGCAGAGTTTTTGAGTCATCTAGCCCGAGCCACGTCCTATTATGTACAAATGGAATTGACCACGCCCACACCGTCAGCTAGCGCCACAAAGTCCCGAGCTAATAATGTACCTACAGTTTGTAAAGCAGACCAGAAATGTTCAACGTTTGCACGTTCACTCTGATAATGACCAGCCAGCTAAGGAAACAGAGGAGCTATGCACGCTATGTGGGGAAAAGCATAAGTTACCCAAGTGTGAGAAGTTCACTGGGTTAAGTGTTAATGAAAGATGGCAACACGTCAAGCAGAATAAATTGTGTTTCAAGTGCATCATAAAGAAACACGGAAAGAATTTCTGTCGAGCAAGTAGGTGCGCGTCGTGCAATTACGCCCACCACACATTGTTACATGCCGACAAGAAAAATGATAGTGAGAGCGTCACGAATATTAGTGATTACACTGGAAAGGCGCTACTGAAAATTATGCCTGTGTGTGTAACAGTGAACGGTGTGGACAAGCATTGTTATGCCCTACTGGACGACGGGGCAACCGTTTCACTGATAGACGACTCATTAGCTGAAAATGCCAGTGGTAAACAAGTGCCGCTAACCTTACACAGTGCGCGCGGTCAAGAAATAATAGACAAAACGTCGAAAATAATTAGTGTGTCAGTGCGTGGACCGAACGGGCAAACACATAAAGTGAAGTGTCGTACGTTAAAAAGCCTGGACTTACCCGCGCAAACAGTGCCCGCCGCAGTGATAACAGAGCATGCCCACATCCGCGACTTGGGCTGCGAAGAAATGAGAGGAGCCAGACCACTATTGTTGCTGGGTCAGGACAACTGGAAGCTGCTGATCAGCCAGGAGACTCGCCGAGGAAAGTCCGGTAGGCCAGTTGCCTCTTTGACCAGTTTAGGGTGGGTTGTGCACGGACCTATAGGAAGCCATTCAGATAGTAGTGAACATTCTCTAAATTGTGTGGTAGAATCAACAATTGATTTACATGAGACAGTTAAAAAACAGTTTGAGCTAGAAGCCATAGGAATTTCAGAGGTGCCTAGAAAGCACAAAGATGTGGAAAGAGCTAACGCTATTTTAGATTCCACTAGCCGCCAGACAGAGAGCGGCGCATGGGAGGTAGGTCTGCTGTGGCGTCGGGACAACTTTCAGTTGCCTGACAACTATAAGTACGCACGTCAGCGATTAGCGGGAATAGAGCGTAGATTACGAAAAGATGCTGTGTACGCCTCAGCTTATACGGCACAAATCGACAGATTAATTGCAAAAGGGTACGCGAGTAAGGTAGAGGGCGGTGTCAAGTCCGATTCGGTGTGGTATTTACCCCACTTCGGGGTAACGAATCCCAACAAGCCGGGAAAATTAAGATTGGTCTTTGACGCCGCAGCTAGCTACAACGGGACGTCTTTGAATGACAATTTATTGTCTGGGCCCGACTTGCTTAACTCTCTGTTAGGTGTGCTGTTCAAATTCAGGCTAGGGCCTGTTGCGTTTACCGGTGATATAGCCGACATGTTCCTACGTGTTTTCATTAGAGAACAAGATAGAGGGGCACAGCTGTTTCTTTGGTCGGCTGACGGAAATAAGGAGCCTGACGTGTAAAACATGAACTCCATGATATTCGGGGCCGTGTCGTCGCCTACATCGGCAATTTATATATTAAATAAAAATGCGAGTCAGCATAAAGATGTATACCCCGAAGCGGTAGCCGCCATACACGAAAAACATTATATGGACGACTACCTGGACAGTACTTGGTCTGCCGCGCAGGCGAATGATTTAATTGAGAAAGTGACTCACGTCCACGCCAGAGGCGGGTTTAATATACGGGGGTGGGTCACTAACTCTCCTGAGCTGCGCGACAAACTGAGTGCAGAAAGGCCTGACAGAGTCTCTTTAGATAAGGGCGAAGGTGCGACGGAACGCACGTTAGGTATGATCTGGTCACCGAACACAGACGAGTTAGCTTTCGATTTAAGCTTCAAACGGCTACCTAAAGCCATAGTAGAGGGACACGTGGTTCCAACAAAACGGGAATTTTTAAGATTTATCATGTCAATCTTTGATCCCTTAGGTTTCTTGTATCCGTGTGTCATACAGTCGCGTATCCTGATGAAACGGATATGGCACACGGGTATTCAATGGGATGAAAAGTTAAAAGCCAAAATATGGTTTGAATGGCTACATAATCTAAATCACCTTAAAGACGTGTCTATACCTAGGTGGTATGGTTTACAGTTAGAGCACCTAGAATTGCATGTGTTCGGCGACGCTAGTGAATCCGCCTATGCGGCAGTAGCTTACATAGTAGGATTAAACACGGAAGGGAATAGGGATGTCGCTATAGTGATAGGCATGGCTAGAGTAGCGCCACAGAAAGTAACATCCGTCCCAAGGCTAGAGTTACAAGCAGCTGTGTTAGCCTGTAGACTAGCTGACACAGTTGTCAAAGATTTAGGAACAGCAATTGGTAGTGTGCATCTATGGACAGACAGTAAAACTGTCCTCAAGTGGATAAATTCAGATGCCTTAGAGTTTCAAAGGTACGTGTCACACCGCTTAGCTGAGATAGATAGGAGGTCAGAGAGGGCCAACTGGCGCTGGGTTCCGTCGGCGATGAACCCCGCTGACAAGGCTACCCGGATGGAATGGCCTGATGATAATAACGAGTGGCTGTCGGGTCCCTCTTTTCTTCGCTGTCCACAGGAGCAGTGGCCAGCTGACACCGACCGAGACATGGTGGCAGAGCAGGACCTGTAGAGAGTACAGCGCGTGCACACCGTTGCACCCCAGGCTGAACCGCTGCTGCGGTACGAGAGGCTGCCCACCTGGACGCGCGCCGTAAATGTCATGGCGCGTGTACACATATTTTTAGAACGATGCCGCAAACGGCGTCAGACATCCACAGTGTCAATGGATGACCTGCATGAGGCCGAGTTGCGCCTCCTGCGTCTGGCGCAAGCAGAGAGCTACGCAGCCGACATCGTGGCGTTGCGAGAGGCACGCCCCCTGCCCAATAACAGCAAGCTACGGGCACTGGACCCGATGCTGTTCGACGACGGACTGGTGAAAGTGCGCGGCAGGCTAAGCGCCTGTAGCGAGCTCAACTTCGGCGAGCGTCATCCTATCATCTTGGATGGGAAGCATGCGCTCACGCGGCGTCTCTTACTAAAGTACCATGTAGAGGCGCTGCACGCCAACCAAGAAACTGTGGTGAACAGAGTCCGCGAGAAGTACTGGGTGACTAATCTGCGGTCAACGGTCAAGGCCGTCACCGCGGCCTGCCAACGGTGCCGTCTGGAGAGGGCCCAGCCGGTGACACCCAAGATGGGTGACCTTCCGGTGGCCCGACTGGAAGTAACTAGAAGAGCTTTCGTCCACTGTGGGGTCGATTACTTTGGCCCCATGGAGGTCGCTATCGGTCGGCGCAGGGAGAAGAGGTGGGGCGTGCTATTCACTTGCCTCACCACCCGCGCCGTCCATCTGGAGCTGGCGGCGTCACTGAGTGCCGACTCAGCCATCCTCGTCCTGCGGCGCTTGATTGCGCGCCGCGGGCGTCCCTCAGACATGTACTCTGACCGTGGCACTAATTTTGTCGGGGCACACGCTGAGCTGCGCGCAGCTTTGCGCGACATGGACCACGACAAACTGAGCAGTGAGGTTGTCGTGCGAGGGATTGCCTGGCACTTCAACCCCCCGGCGTCCCCACACATGGGTGGATGCTGGGAGCGACTGGTGCGCTCAATCAAGAACGCACTAAAGGCAACGCTACGAGAGCGTGCCCCTCGCGAGGAGGTCCTATACACCCTCCTTGCTGAGGCCGAGCTGACCGTCAACAGCCGACCTCTCACGTACGTGAGCAGCGACGTCGAGCACCCAGTGGTGCTGACCCCGAATCATCTCCTGCTGGGCACTGCCGCGGGAGATGCGACGTGCACACGTCGGCATGCCGTCGACCTGGACTCCCGCCGCCTATGGCGCCGGGCGAACGCGCTGGCCGACCTCTTCTGGAGGCGCTGGCTGCGCGAGTACATGCCAACGCTTCAACGACGAAACAAGTGGTCTAGTGACGTTCCAAACGTGAAAGTAGGTGACGTGGTAGTGATTGTAGACGCTAGTAAACCACGAAACCAGTGGACCAAAGGGGTCATAAAAAGTGTTTATCCCGGTGCGGACTCTATAATAAGGGTAATAGACGTAAGAACAAATCATGGGGTCCTGCGTCGACCTGTTGTAAAGGTAGTTGTGCTTCCTACAGACGGGAATGTTGTCGGATGAACCCTTCTACAGGGGGTGGAAATGTTAAGAAGCACAGCTTTCTACACACTTGTTAAGAAGCACAGCTTCTTACATACCGTTTTTTTGATTAAAACTTAGCATTTAATTGTAAGGTTAAGTCCTATGTCTATTTACATAAGCTCTATTATTCAACGGTCGTCCTGTTAAGACCATAACAGTATAGGAACAGAGTATAATTTGTCAAACAGAATTGTCTAAGTTAGTTTGAAAGAGTCTCACACGTTTACCAAAACAAATCATGTGATTGGTCGAGACTCGCCATTGTATTCTGTGTTGGGAGAGTCCAACTGAATTGAGGTCACAGGGGTGAGGAACGGAGAGTCGAGGGGCAAGGAAATGTCTGCTTCCTCGCTACATATGGCTGAATGAAAGGGGCAAGGTATAGGGCCACCCACTACTTGTGCCTATCCAAAATTATATAAGTAAGGCACTTTTGGGCGGATTTCGACATATAGAACGTTTGTCACTCGCTCGAACCGGTTGTCCCTAAACTTCCGCGCCGAATTAGTGGCCTCTGTTCTTTTTCGTTGCTTTTAAGTAACGAGCTCTGTAGTCGCCCTGACTACGACCGATCGCCGGTGGATATTAATTTATCAGCCGATTAAGATCACATGAAAAAACTGCCTTTTTCAAGGCTACCTTCTATTTCTTTAACGTTCGCGTTTTGAATTAGAGTCAGTTGACCCCTTCTGGGTTAAAACCACAGTTTCGTGGTCGCTCGGTGGATACCTTACGGTGCCAACGAAACCGAGTGGGGTGTTGACCCAATACACCCGCTGAACCCCTTCAGGGCTAGGCAGTCAATTGGACGGGTCCCAGCCTCGGCCTTGGGGGGTCTCCTAGTCGGCGCTGGATGACAGTTTTTCTTCACAGCTACACACCTAGTGTCTTTAGGGTGTCTCTACACCCTTCGCACTAGACTGGTCAGGGCCCCGTACGCACATTAAGACTGGCGTCGGGTTACAAGCTTAGGGCTCACCCTTAGGCACTCACCTCCCTGTCTATACCCGACAGGGAGGGTACACACCCCCGGGCCTATCCACCCGGGGAGTTAGAGTTAGGGCTCTCAGACTAATGTATTAGTCTCCCCCCCCCATTAATCAAGATGGACGCCATTATAGTGGCGTTCGTCAAGGACGTCCTCCTAAAGGACCCCGATTTCCTCCTGAAATACGGAGAGAAAATCGCTGCTCTGCAGCAAAAGTCGACACCGGCTGAACCCGGTAGTGCCTCACCCGACTCTGTGCCCGACTCTATGGACACAGAGGACTTCTCGGTGAAGAGGCTTCACTACCCGCCCTCCGACGTGGAGTCCCAGAACTCCACCAACTCATCTCCCTCCTCCGACGACGACGGCTTTACGCTGGCGTCAGGGAGATCAAACAAGCGTAGGAAGAAGTTCTCTTCCGCGCAATCGAAGAAGGTGGTCGCGACCGACGCGACCTCAACCCCTCCCACCCCCGCCCCCGCTCCCTTGGTTACCCCCACCAATGCCCCCGCTCCGATCGCTTCGTCCTCTCAGAAGGACTTACCTCCCAGCTCCAGCGCTGAGACCTCCTCCGCCCCGAGGAAAATACCCCCTCCCCCCCCCGTGTTCATCCAGGACAAGGGAAAATGGACCGATGTGTCCAAATGGTGCGCCGATCGAAAGATTGGCTTCACCAATGCCCGATCCACCCAACAGGGGATCAAGGTGCAGATCCCTACGTCGAAAGACTACAGGGATCTCACAAGCCTTCTTCGGCAAAGGAACGTGTCTTTCCACACGTACTCCCTCCCCGAGGAGCGCATGACCCGAGTGGTGATCCGCAGGATCCCTAAAGAGATCGCCACCGAAGACATCAAGGCGGATCTGGAAGCCCAAGAGGTTCCAGTATCCGAGGTGCACCGCATGCACCGCTCCAAGGGCCAAGTCGCATACGACATGGTCCTGGTAGTCTGCCCCCCTTCCGAGGGCCGCCACCACCCAATATTTTCCATAAAATCCATCTGCAATCTCACCGGTATCGAGATTGAAAAACCATGGAGGAGCGGCATTGTGGGTCAGTGCCACCGCTGCCAGCTCTATGGCCACTCCCAACGGTTCTGCCACGCAACACCCAGGTGCGTCAAGTGCCTGGGCGCGCACGGCACCGAAAACTGCCCCCGACCAAAAGACCGCACTCTATGCACAGAGCCGCCCAGCTGTGTGCTATGCGGTGAAACAGGTCACCCGGCCAATTACCGGGGCTGCTCTAAAGCCCCCAAATCATCCTCTCCCAAACTGGCTAAGCGCGCAGACGCCCGCCAGCAAAGAGAAATCCCCTCCCAAGGGACCGCGACCGCACTTCCAGCGAAACTAAGCCCTCAAAGGCCTAGCCCCTGGAATCTCTTAAACCACCAAAGAGCCTTCCCAGCTCTGATGGCCACATCAGCCCCCCCCCCACCCACTCCCGCTAGGATGGACCCTCGTCTCATCCGCTCCACCGCGCCCACCACCGCGCCCCCCGCTACCCCTGCCCCCACCGCAATGGCCGCCGCGCCCACTCAAATGGCCGCTACGCCCACTCAAATGGCCGCTCCCGCCGCCTACACTGCGGCCCCGGTCCCAACTGTCGGTCCTAATCCAATGGACTCTTTTAACATTATAGCAGGCACGTTCACGGCCTTCATGTCCCCCCGCGCCAGGAAAATGGCAAGCGAACTCCTCGCTGCCAGGAACTCCTGCGACTTGAACAGGATTCAGGCAATCTACAATGCCTATCCTGACATCACCCGAATCCTCGCCTCTTTCACTGCTCAACCCAACAATGGATAGAGGAATCACTTCACGAACCAAACTCCGATCCCTAAACTTAGCCTATTTCAATGCCAACGGCATTCATGGTCAAAGAGATGAGATCGCCACTTTCCTACGCGACCATCAAATTGACATTTTCCTCGCTCAAGAGACTTTCCTCAAGCCCCACCACCGTAACCCTTCAATTGCAAACTATCGCATGGTTCGCAACGACAGGGAGCGATGTCACAAAGGAGGCACACTCATTTATTACAAAAAGGAACTATACTGCATTCCAATAGATCCTCCCCCACTCTCACGACTCGAAGTGTCCATCTGCCGGCTAGGCATGTCAGGGCACCAACCGATCACCTTAGTTTCGGTCTACCTCCCCCCCCAAACGTCGATAGAGAACTCCCAACTCTTCTCTAACGACCTCTCCACGCTCCTAGGCTTGAGTGACTCCGTTATCATAGCGGGCGATCTCAACGCAAAGCATCACGCCTGGAACAGCACCAGGGTATCGACCAGAGGCAAAC
The DNA here is from genome assembly GCA_963855955.1 of Luperina nickerlii. NCBI lineage: Eukaryota > Metazoa > Arthropoda > Insecta > Lepidoptera > Noctuidae > Luperina > Luperina nickerlii. The sequence goes on from OY979665.1 coordinate 860,026, forward strand.
AACTGTTTGACCTTTCCCCCATTCTGAATTTCGATGTCATCGGACCGACGAGTCCTACTCATTTTCCACACGACCCCAACCATACCCCTGACGTCCTCGACGTGGCACTTCTAAAGAACGTCAACCTACGGTTGACCGATATAGAAGTGGTACAAGAGCTCTCCTCAGACCACCGACCAGTCATCATCAAAATGGCCCCTCGCATTGGTCTCCCCGACCCCAACCAACCCCCTCAAACTAAAGTGGTAACGGACTGGAGGAAAGTAAGCGAATGCCTGAAATCCACCACATCCCCCCACTTAGACTCCATCCCCGATCAGTTCAACTCCATCGCGGACACGACGGCGGCGATCGACTCGCTCACGGAACACGTACAGTCAGTCCTGAACGACTGTTCAAGGGAAATTCCAGAGATGGACGACCATCGCTGGAAGTTGCCTGACGACTTGCGTGAACTGTTGAACGAGAAGAACGCGGCTGTCCGTGCCTACAGCAGCTTTCCATGTGGCCCAAACAAAGCCCATATGCGTTACTTACAGAGAACTGTGAGGACTCGCATATCGGAGTGGCGTGAAGTCAAATGGAATAAGACGCTGAGCGATCTTGAACCCAATCACCAGGCCTTCTGGGAACTCCAAAGGAGACTTAGATCTCGAGACATCGTCTCCATGCCCCCACTGATCCGCCCCGACAAAACCATCGCCTTTGACGACGATGACAAGGCAGAATGCTTGGCTGACAGCCTCGAAGCCCAGTGTACACCCAGCTCCCTACCCGTAGACCAAGCTCACCTCTCTGAGGTCGACGCGGAAGTCGAGCGTAGAGCCTCCCTCCCTCCAGTAGAAGACCCCGAAAATCCTCTACCCCCCGTCACTCCAGACGAAGTACAGGACATCATAAAGGGTCTCATACCTAAGAAAGCCCCCGGTTCAGATGGAATCACCAATAGAGTGATTCAACTCTTCCCTGCCCAATTAATTGTGCTACTGGCCACCATCTTCAACGGTGCCATGAGCAACAACATTTTCCCACAGAAGTGGAAAGAAGCCACAGTCATTGGCATTCCCAAGCCCGGCAAGCCCAAGTCGGAACCCACGAGTTACCGCCCCATCAGTCTGCTCAATGGACTAGGCAAGGTCTACGAGAGGCTTATTTATAAGCGTCTCAGAAACTATGCCGAAACCAAGGGCCTAATCCCTAATGAACAATTCGGTTTTCGAACCCAACATTCTAGCGTCCAGCAAGTCCACCGCATCACCGAACAGATCCACGCAGGGATCCTGCGTGGATACTTGACAGGTGTGATATACTTCGACATAGCAAAAGCTTTCGACAAAGTCTGGCACAATGGCTTACTATATAAGCTATACCAACTCGGTGTGCCCGACCGTCTCGTGCTCATCCTTCGAGACTATTTGTCAAACCGCACCTTCCGCTACAAAGTAGAAGGAGCTATATCCTCTCCACACCCGATCCGAGCAGGAGTCCCCCAGGGCTCTGTGCTCGCCCCGCTCATATTCACGCTGTACACCAGTGACATCCCAATGAGTAAAAAGACCCAGTTGGCTCTCTTCGCAGACGATACTGCCATTCTGTACACTGGCCGCAGCCTAGTCCAGATCTCCCACATCCTCCAAACTTCAGTCAACAAGCTCGCTGACTGGTTTAGGAAGTGGAGAATAGAAGTAAACCCCGACAAAAGTCAAGCGGTTCTCTATTCGAAACCGAGACACAAACCCATCCCCCCCCGACCTATCACCATGTTCGGCAAGCCGATCCCTTGGGAGAAGCAAGCCAAATATCTCGGTGTTATCCTCGACAGGCACCTCTCCTTCGCAGAGCACATAAAGGCGGTTCGCTCGCGCGCCGCCTTCGCCCTCGGTAGCCTCCACTCGATGCTAAATGCACGCAGCAAATTGTCACTTAAGTGCAAATTGCGCATCTACACAGCGTGCATTCGCCCTATCATGACCTATGCCTGCGTAGTCTTTGCACACGCAAAGCCCCACCACATCCATAGGATGCAGACCCTCCAGAACCGTTTCCTCCGAAAGGCTACGGGAGCCCCTTGGTTCGTTCGAAATGAGATCCTCCATGTCGATCTCAAAATCCCCACTATCCACCAATTCATGAAGCGCCTTTCCAAGCACTTCTTCGACTCCGCCCCCAACCATCGAAACCCGCTGGTTGTCGAGGCCGCCAGATATACTCCCTCCCGAATCAGTAAACTCCGCCGTCCAAGGCACGTTCTCACCGACCCAGATGACCCTATAACCGTCCTCCAAGAGAGCAGTAGGGCAACCAGCACGCTTAGGAAAAACAGACACAAGAAACCGACATACCGGCCTCGCCGACGAGGTCCCTCGCGACGTCCCCCAGTAAATGCCCCCCCACCGACCCTTGCTCGATGTAGTGCCAGCCCGCGCCGCAGCTGAGCCTGTAGATTTAAATTCCCGACTCTGACCTCTGAGTTTGTTTCGGCATTTCTTCTCAGAGTAGTCAATTAGGAAATGCCGGCCCCATCGTTCGTTAAATAATCATAATTCGATCCAGCCTGTCCCAACTTGCTGTCCTCCCCCCAGCGACGCCCTAAGCCGAGGCTCGTACCCCACAGGGGGTGCCCTTAGCGTGTAGTCGCTTAGTTTATTTAGTTAGTTTTAAGCCCCTGGCTGGAGACTTTGAGTTTTCTCAAGGCAGCCGCAGGATTGTCCGGTTAAGTAGTCACGACCTCTCAAGGTCAACTACGAGATGCCATATAAAAAAAAAAAAAAAAAAAAAAAAAAAAAAAACGGATTTCGACACAGTCTCAGTCGCAGTGAATAGTCGATCGCAGCCTTCAAAGTCAGCAAGAAGTCCTCAAGCCCTTACTCTGGTATATAAGTTTATTATTGTCTCTATTGTGTTTTCTGTGTCTATTGTGTTCTTTATGTGTATTGTGCTTTCTACGTGTATTGTGTTTTCTCTGTGTATTGTGTTTTCTATGTGCATTGTGTATTTTATGTGCATTGTGTGTCTGACTGTAATAAATCAATATACAGTTTTAAACCCTTCTCATCTGCGTTGTTCGTTATTCAACCCTTGCGGCCTGATCCTATGTGACAATAACATTACGCCTGTTAAATACATGATGGTATTTGGGGGAGGTTGACCTGAAGGCACACTAGCGAGAATTGAAAATAAAACCACTGTGTACTGATCTCACGTGATAGCTCATTTTATTAAAAAAAACTGTTTAATTATACTAACCGCGGTAACGAAACCATAGCGACTTCTAAATCGACGCCAACGCCACCTATCGAGCACGCGGGAAGCTAAACAAATAACTTAAAATATGAGTAATATTTGATTTTTCACAGTTGGTAAAAATTACAAGAGTAAAAATGGTTGTATAAATTGATTCTAACAAGATAAAAATGTAAATTTGTTGTAAAATTCATGGTTAAAAAAATACGTAAACAATAAATACAATACAACTTTCTTATTCGACTACGGGTAAAATACATATTTTGGATGTTGGCCTTTTGATTGTTGAGGATTTGGTGCGTAACGTGACGACACGGGTGATATTATCATTCCCAGGATGTTTTTGTACTATCCTACCCATCAACCAACGACTAGCACAATGTCTCCAATTTTTGGCTCAGCAACTTGGGAAGACCATTTGTAACGATTCATCAAAGTAACAAGATATTCATGAGACCAACGTCTCCAAAACGACTGAAGCATTGGTTGAATGAATTGCCAGCGTGATAAATAATTAATATTCGAATCTTCGTACTTGTTATCTGGTACACTCACTAAGGGCTCTCCAATTAGAAAATGTCCAGGGGTTAGTGGCAACGGTTCACCAGGATCATCAACCTTAATTGTACTCATAGGTCGCGAGTTTAAACAGGCTTCTACCTGACTGAGGAGTGTCGTCAATTCTTCAAACGTGAGAGTCGCTTCACCGATCACTCGTTTCAAATGGAACTTTGTGGACTTCACTCCTGCCTCCCAAAGTTCGCCAAAGTTGGGACTGTGAGGAGGAATGAAGTGCCACTCCGTACCATTCGCTTCAAGGTGCTCGGATATGGACGATTGGATAGCAGACAACTGCTGCAACTCCCTGGAGGCACCTACAAACGTGGTGCCATTGTCACTCCACAGTTTGGCGCAATGAACTCGTCTCGAGACAAAACGTCTAAACGCTGCTAAAAAGGTTTGAGTGCTCATGTCGCTCACTGCTTCTAAATGCAGTGCACGAGTGACCATGCATACAAACAGGCATATATAGCCTTTGTATGTACGGTGGCTGTAAGATGTGTTTTATATAATTGAAACACTTCAGTTTATAATTATTATGTATTTATAGTATTTTACAATTATCAGGTGAGACTTTAATATTATAACGTTCCATGCTAGCGGTCCAGAGCCATCTCCCAGCCGGCGTACCACAGATTAAAAAACCAACTCTATATTAGTGTTGCTACATAGTAATAATCCTCTCACATCCCTTCTCTTTTCTTAGAACTAATTAATCATTACAGTATTCATGCAAATAATTTGGTTTCTTAACAATTCGACCACTTCTAGTTTTTCTATTTTCTACAACAATGTTGTCAAAATTAAATGTAACAGTCTTTTTGGTTTTACTATTTACCAAGTCATTATTAGCTCCAAGATCAGTCTGTTCTTCAGAACAATCTACAAAGTTATCCACATCACAATTAACATATTCGAAATTTAAATGATCATTATTTTCCACAATGTCATCTACATTATCTTTGTTACAATTACTATAGTCTATATCCATATAAGCTAAATTGTCAACACAGTCATCATCAGTTGCATTAACATTTGTTACATTATCATTAAATCTTTCATTTAGAGTATCATTTTGTATTATACATTCTAGATCCTCATCATCATAATCATATGTATTTTTTACATTAAATTTTCTATATTTTGAACCTTTAAATATATTATATCTGTTTCTCAGAACTTTCTGCCCATTTTCTAATAATACTACATATGATCTATCTTTATCCCCTTCTTTTACAATTTTACCTGGGATTAACTTATTCTTGTTTCTATCTCTAATATAAACATTTTGTCCATTATAGAATATCATTCCTTTACCCTTAACCTTCCTATCATGATACATTTTATAACTGTCATTTTTCTTTTGTACATAGTTTTTTATTTTCATAAACTTTGTTTCATAATCATGTCTATTCACAGGCAACAAAGAAGCTACTTGTCTACCAATCATCATCTCGTTTGGCGACTTTAACTCATTATCAATAGGCATGTTCCTGTATTCTAGCATAGCTAAATCTATATTCTTATTTTCCAATAAACATTTTTTTAACATCTTTTTAACTGTTTGAATGTGGCGTTCTACCATCCCATTAGACCTAGCATAATAAGGCGTTGATGTCTTATGTTTAAACCCAAATTGCTGACAGAAATCTACAAATACAGAACTTCTATATTGAGCTCCATCGTCTGTATATAATAATTCAGGGATTCCCCATCTAGAAAATGATGTTTGTAAAGCTTTTATATGCTCCTCAGCTGATTGGTTTTTTAGTTCACATAACTCTATATACTTAGTAAGATAATCTACTATTAATAAAAAGATTTTGTTATTAAAGAAAAACATATCAGCTCCTATTGTACTCCATGGTTTATCAGGAACTTCTCTTAGTTTTAATGGTTCATAACTATGACTTTTTTGATACTGTAAACAGATGTCACAATTTTTAATCATGTCTTCTATTTCTTTATACATATGTGGCCAATATAACAATCCTTTTATTCTATTTTTACACTTTTCATAACCCATATGATTGTAATGAATTTGCTTTAACATGTCACAACGTAATGATTTTGGTACTAACAAAGCTGAATCCTTGAATATTAAACCATTAGCTACATATAAGCTTTCTTTAATAGAATGATAAAACTTTAATTGAAATGGTATATCTGAATACTTAGGCCAATCATTTTGAATATAATTAATAAGCAATATCAAGTTTTCATCTTTAGCCGTTTCTTCTTGAAATATTTTTAATTTTTGTTCACTAATATTTAAATTTTCTATAATCATACAGACATGCATTTCTATATTTTCATCGATATCCTGATTACATATGTTATCTTGTACATATGCCCTAGATAATGCGTCAGCCACTAAGAGTTCTTTACCAGGTTTATATTGAATATCTAAGTCATAACCTTGTATGCGCATTCTTAATTTCTGCAATCGTAAAGGAGTTTCATTCATTGATTTTTTAAATATCTGTTCAAGCGGTTTATGATCAGTTTCCACTGTAATTTGTTTACCATAAATGTATTGATGGAATTTTTCACATGCATACACAATTGCTAATAATTCCTTCTCGATTTGTGCCCATGATTTCTGCGAATCAGTTAGTGCTTTAGATGCATAAGCTACTGGTTTATTATGTTGTAATAAAACTGCCCCTAACCCGGTACTACTACTGTCAACCGACAGTGTAATGGGACTATTCATCTCATAAAAAATTAAAACTGGTTCAGTAGTTAAGATTAGCTTCAATTTATTGAAATCTTCCCTTTGTCTTTCACTCCAAACAAATACTGAATCTTTTTTCACTAATTCTCTCAATGAGTTTGTAATATCTGATAAGTTAGGTATAAATTTAGATACATAAGTTATGATTCCTAGAAACGTTTGTAACTCTTTTTTACTTGTGGGCTCTTTCATATTAACAATAGCTCTAACTTTCTCTGTATCCGGTCTAATACCTGTGCTACTCAATATATGGCCTACATACTTGACCTCAGTTACACCAAACTGACACTTATCTTTGTTGAATCTTACTCCTGCTTGTTTAGCCCTGTTCAAAACTTGTTTTAATCTCTTATCATGGGATTCTTTAGATTCTCCCCATATTAACAATTCGTCAACATATTGTTCTACTCCTTCAATGTCACAAAATATGTCATGAAAACATTTACTAAAAACTTCAGGTGCTGAGTTTAAACCAAAGGGTAATCTTTTATAACAATACCTCCCATATTCACCAGCATTAAATGTTGTATATAATTGACTTTTTTCTGATAATTTTATCATGTAAAATCCTTTAGAGGCGTCTAGCACCGAAAAATACTTAGCATTAGGCATTCTAGCAACTAATTCCTCAAAAGTGCTCATTTTATATCTTTCTCTGATTATACATTTGTTCAAATTCTGCGGATCTAAACAAAGTCTGATAGAACCATCGTTCTTCTTCGCTACAACCATAGAATTAACCCATTCAGTAGGCTCATTTACTTTTCTAATGACACCTAACCTCACTAATTTATCCAATTCACTTTTAATTTGATTTTGTAATTTAAATGGAATTTTTCTAGGTCTTTCTACAATAGGTACACAATTTCCTTTTAATTTAATATCATATTCATATTTTAACTCACCTAATCCAGTGAATAATTCACTATATTCTGACACAATGTCACTTTTATTTACCAAACTCACCTTATTAATAATACCAAGCTTTACTGCAGTTGAATAACTTAAAATACTGGGTGTGTCTAAATTCACTACAAAGAGTTTACATATACAGTCACTGTTGTTGTATCTTAATTTTGCATCACAAGTTCCAAGTATATTGATGTCAGATCCATCAAAGTTTGTCAATCTTATTTTCCTACAAGAATTTAATTGCAATTTTAATTGATTCATGGTATTTCTATTTATAATATCCACTTGAGAACCTGTATCAATTTTGAATTTTACATATTTGTTATTTACTTGGATATTTATATACCACTCCTTGTCTACGGAGTTTACTGCATAAACTGTATCTATTCTAAACTGTTCTACATTTTCACTGTTCACTACAGAACATTTATAAGTACAACATGAAGCAAAATGATTAAATTTATTACATTTTACACATTTTTTACCGTATGCTGGGCATTTAGCATAACCATGAAACTTATTGCATTTACCACATGGTCTTGATGTACTGGCATCTTTTTTGAAGTGCTCACCTGACCTTTCTTGATAATTTGATTGTCTGCCACTGGACGTTCCTCTCGCACCATACCTTGCTTGACCTGGAGTTCTACTCCGACCCCTGGCTTTTGGCTCTCGGTTACTTGATGATGGGCGTCTGCATGTACCTTTGTTTACTGCAGCTACTTCTTTTGACTGCTCACTATTTAGAGTTTTTATTTGACTTTGAGCCACTTGTGCGGCTTTACATATACTCATGCACTTGTCAAGAGTTAAATCCGGTATTCTTAGTAATTTTTCTCTAATATTATCATCCGTAATTCCCAGTACTATTTGATCTTTTATAAGACTATCCTTCAGGTTTCCAAAATTACAATCCAAACTAAGAGATTTTAGTGCTGTATAATATTCTTCGTATTGTTCGTCCGTTTTTTGTTTTCTTGAGAAGAATAGGTATCTGTTATATGTTTCATTTGTGGGTGGACTACAGTGTTTCTCTAGACGTATGAGTACCTCATTGAATGTTATGCTTGCCTTGTCCTCGAAACTGTTATAAATTATCAGACCCTCTTCACCGATGCAGTGTAATAATAGAGCTTTTTTCTGTTCATCATTTAGACGTGTATCTGCTCCACTGGCGAGAAAATATAGGTCAAACCTTTGTTTCCAGTTCTCGAAACTTCTCTTTTTCGATTTCGATCCGACAAAAGATAATGGCGGCGGCGGTTGTAATTGCTCCATTTCTCACCTCTTTTACTTTGTTCAGCGTCGACTTTTAGTTGTCGTCGTCCTCAGCGCCATGTAAGATGTGTTTTATATAATTGAAACACTTCAGTTTATAATTATTATGTATTTATAGTATTTTACAATTATCAGGTGAGACTTTAATATTATAACGTTCCATGCTAGCGGTCCAGAGCCATCTCCCAGCCGGCGTACCACAGATTAAAAAACCAACTCTATATTAGTGTTGCTACATAGTAATAATCCTCTCACAGTGGCCACGACCTTTCGTTGTCCTCACATTAATTGGACCAGCATAATCAACCCCGCTATGCAAAAATGGTCGAGCTGGGGTGCACCGAACAGCTGGTAGAGAACCCATGAATTGGTTTTTAGTACAGGCTCTTTGCCTGGCACATGTCACATACTTGATGACATGGTGTTTGACCACATTTCTGACCCCAATAATCCAGTAGGCTGTCCTCAAATAATTTATCATGAGCTGAGGACCCCCGTGTAGGGTTTTATGGTGTGCGTCAGCTATGATTAACCGAGTTAGATGACTGGAGTGAGGCAGGACTATCGGATGTTTCATTTGTTCGCTTAGCTCTGATTTCTCCAGTCTACCTCTAACTCTCATAATGTCCTTATCAAGGTAGGGGCAGAGTGACTAATGGACTTGTTTTTGATTGTATGTAGCCTTTGCCCTTCAGTTCATTATATTCTGTTGTAAATAGTTCTTCCTGTGTTTTCCTAATACAACATTCGAGTGCAGCGTCTAATTCTGGTTTTTGTAAAAATCCTTTCCTATATATTTTGTTCTCCTTTAAAAATCTTCGGCAGTATGCAACAACCCTAACCAATCTTCGTAACTGAGAAAATTGATCGAAGAAGGAACAGTTTGGAATGATCACTAAGGTGCATTCGGGTAATATCGAATGGTTTTCAGACAAATTGATGGAATGTGTGTATTTTGATGAACCAGGCAGAAGCAGTGGATTATATGTCTTCTAAAGAAGTCATTTCGTCTTTTTGAATGTATAGCCTAGAGCTCTATTCGGAGATCTTTCATAAATATCGTAGTAGTTTAAAAAAAAAGTGTTTAAAAACTTACTTTTTTTTTCTTTGCACTAGTGTAATTTCGAATTATGTACGGGCAATTCCGAATGACGGTTAAAAGTGGACTTTATTCACTTTTGACAAAAGGTACATATTTCTTTTTATATCGTAATTATCCTCCAAAAATAATATTCACGATATTTGTCATAGAATAACCTAAACACGTTTGTGTGACACTTGTATTTCGGAAAGTTACCCGTCGCATGGGTAAATGGTTCTCAATCTTTTTGCAGGTACAGAGCGGATATGATTCTTTTACTCACGCGATTATTCTCATAGTTTAAAAGATATTATTATATCGTAATCAAAATGATCGCATATCCTAATGATAAATGATAAATGATTTTATTTTTGTAAGTAGGTTTGCACAAACACTTTTACACGTCAATCCTATTTCTTTTAAACTAGATGAGGTCGGCGTTTCCTATCTGACTATTCTGAGAAGAAAGGCCGAAACAAACTCAGAGGTCATAGTCTCTTTTAAAGTCCAGACATAATCTTGGTCAAGTTATATGAAGACCATGTAGGTCGGTGTCTGAGATGGTCTTTTGAGGAAAGAACCACACAGATTGAGAGGACCAGTCCAGTCAGTGCACGCATTTGTCAGAAATCGTGCAGCTCAACTCAACTTAAGGAGCTCAACGATCCGACGAACAATACCAAAGAAAGGACATTTGGGTAGGCCACATAAATTACTCAAACTGCCAGACCATGGAGAGAATAATAAAAAATATAAAATGAATAAAATAAATGACCCACATCGTCTTCACATTCACAATAATTAAAATAATGTAATACTTTACAAAGTAAGCAAATGTCATTTACTTTTGTATCTTTTGTTGGAAGAGGAAGAAGATGTCGATGATTTGTTTTATTATACAAGTGTATAGATCTCTATACTTGTATAATAAAAACAAGTCGTCGTACAAGTAGATATACAGTTTTTATGAGATGCATCGTACAGTACAGGATATTGGGCCACCTGGTTTATCAGTTTTTCTTCCTCGGAATCGGAAAAACTCATTTTTTGAGAAAGATTCAACGTGCTTTCGCTCCAGCGTCGGTGGCACTACGTCTGCGGTCGTGCGATGTGTAGTCGGGCGACGTATCGCTAGCTGCGGAAGGTATTCCATAGAAATACATACAAACCAGTAGTATCGTAGCGACACGTCGTCTGCTGCTGTTGTCTACGGTCGGCTACGAACTCGTACCTTAAACTTGCCGATACGCGATCTCCACTCCAGGACTCGTCTGCTCCACCAGCCATCGTTCTTTCGACAAATATGGCCAGCCCATTGCCACTTCAGTTACAAGATGAGTAAATTGATCATATTACAAAATACATAAATAATCCTAGTTTTTTTTTTTTAGTGAATACGTTTTCTTACAGTCCGGCCGGGCTGTTGAACATCTAGTATCGAGAGAATGAGTTCGTGACCCTTGTCAGTGCGACAATTATAGTATACGAATACGTGTGCCAAATAGGTATTCTTTTATATGAAACTAATAGAAGTCAGGAACGCGTTCTCTTAGCTGCCTTACTGATGATGATGGAATAAATTGTTGTATTCTGAGGTGACTGTAGAATTTAGTGCCTGTGCTAAAGACAAAATAGGTGTTTTATATAAAATAGGTACCTACAGAGATCTCTACATTTTGCCGCTAACCGTGTACAAATAACAAATAGGTGCGTGATTTAGCACTAACTTCTGCGTTGGTTGATATTTGGTTAACAATAATATCTACCAAATCTTGACTCAGTTTTATACTATTTATAGATACTTATACCAATAAATATTGCAAATATTTGTTCTGCATTATTGTTGTTCAATCACACATCAATTTAAATTAATAATATTGGTACAATACTCCACCGACAGGTGAAGTTATTTTATTGAAATGGGTAAAAAACGAACTGTTATATATATATGAGACCACGATTAGAAACTTAAACTCTTTTGGAGAACTTTTTAATCGAAGTCACAACGATAGGACACAAACCAAAGTTGTATGAGAAGTGGCCTATGAACCAATAGAGATATGGTTCATATAAGCACACATCAGTTTCATAGCCAATCAATTCATCAAAACACATACTTAAAATCATTAACAGAGCTCATGGTTAGATTAATATGATTAGAATTTCAACATACTTAGCTCGGAATAGTTTTTGTTACAATAATTCTGTCGCAGGTTTATGACAAAATCATAATAATACTGCGCGCTCGTTTTATTTCTAACGACGTCAGGTCGACGGAGCCCCGCTGCGCGGGGCTCCTATTTCTGTCTGCAGGGTTTAAAGGAACCTAACCAAACCGAACCTCGGGGTGCCCCTGACGTCGACTGATTTCCTTCTACATTTTTAGCCAAGGGCCTGCAGTTACACTTAAGTTTAGCCGGCTAAAGATAGAAGAAACTAACATTAACACCTCGTCGATAATAATAAACCTAGGTTTAGCCGGCTAATCTTAAGTTTATGTTCACACCTACCTTTAGCCGTTAACATACGTCGTTGCGCCTGCAAAAGTCGCTATGTGTTTTTAGTGAACTTATTTGAGCTATATTAATTATATTATAACATTAGCGTGTTTATACGGAACTTTCGATGTATGAATATTACATTAGGTACATTCCTTAACTCTTTAAATATTGCACTTATCACGTAGCTGTTTATGCAGTATGTGTGTATTGAAATAACGACTAAAACTGCATAAAGAACAGAAAATAACTAAATAACACATCGCGGCTTTTGCACGCGCAACGACGAATATAACATCTATACCCCTACCCATGTTGGCAAAAAATAAATGATTTGATTTGACCAGCGCTTATATTTTATCATAAACCCAAACTAGTTCAGGTTTTTGATCAAAAATCGGGATCGTTAGAGGTTAATGATGAAATTGAGTTTAAAATGTGTCATCTTCCGGTTTTTCATCAAAAACCTACTTTTATGAAAAACCTGCGACAATTCTACAATGGTCGCCTCCATCTTGTTTTAACATTACAATTTCTATTGCAGTGTACAAATTCACGTCTGACACGCCCCCCTGACACCGTCACTCCGGCGCCGAAATCCCCTTGTAGCACTCTAGGTACAGTTGTGGCGGGGGAGCCCAGGAGTTTCTGAGTTAGCATATGCAGGGCGAAAAGTTGATAGCTGGGTAAGTTTTTTTGAGAGGACACCGAAAATATATTTGAGTTTCAAATAGGAGCCCTATGGCCAGGAGTACACTTTCAGATATCGAAAATGGACCAAAAATAAAGCGATCTTTAGGACTGTTGATTTTCATATAATCATGTGCGGCCTAATCCATGATGACTTATATAGGCAATTCTATCGAAGAAATTGTGGGCTTTCCCTAAATCTGATGACTTTGAAAACTCCGATTTGGACAATTTTTAAAAGGATATTCAGGGTGATTGAAAATTATTCGGTGCAAACTCAAACTCAAAACATTTATTTCAATTAAACCATTTACAGGCACTTTTGAATTGTCAAAAAGTCGGTCAGTCAGAAAATATGAAGCTAGTTGCCCATTCCAAAGCGTAGGTACCTATGGAGAAGAACGGGCAAGAAACTCCATGGACACTCTTTTAAATTATAGTTTTACAAAAATATTAGTTACATCAATAATGTGAATTTATAATTATATGTGAGAACGATGTAAAAAAGACGTACGCGTTAAAAGTGTCCAGAGTACAGCTAATGGTAAGAAAACAACAATTCAATATTAAAATAATTAAAAATAAGCCGAGGCAGCTAAGTGATGACCAGCCCCAACTGACGGCGCCCGTTCACGAACATGACGCATAGATCGGCACCATTCAGCTCAACCATTTTGAAGGGAGCTAAATGATCCAACACACACGCCACCGTCAGCGAGACATTTGTGTGAGCATGACATACTATCAGCCGCCAGGGCACATTCAAGTCAATGAAAGACACATTACCCGATAAATGGTACATAGTGTATAGTATATACATAGAACTCACATCTGTGCTATGCAATTATACAATACAAGGAAATTGAGTTTATACAATGCAAAGATAGTCTTACAATCTTCAGCAGCTCCAACAGAATCTTCAAGTGTTAATCAATTAGTTGTGGTTGTGGAGCAGGACCAGCCTTGAGCCAGGCATTTTTATCAGCGATGTAATCCCCTAACTTATAATATGCCTGACTGCATAGTGTGCGTTTTATACAAGACTTGAATTTTGTCTCATTCATTTCAAGAATGTGGGGAGGTATTTTATTATAACATTTTAAACAGTACCCCATAAAAGATGAGTCTACTTTAGCCAGTCTGAAACCTGGTTGAACTAATAGGTCCCTATTTCTAGTACTATAATTATGGCTTTCACCTCTTTTACTAAAAAGATGTAAGTTTTTTCTTACATACATGATATTTTCGTAGATATATTGACAAGGCACCGTCATGATGTTAATTTCCTTAAACAGTTCCCTTAGAGAATCGCGCCTGCGGAGAATATAAATGGCTCTGATAGCTCTTTTCTGCAGAATAAAAATAGAATCGATGTCTGCAGCCCGTCCCCAAAGTAAAATACCGTAAGACATGATACTATGAAAGTAACTAAAGTAGACTAGTCTCGCGGTATCTACATCAGTAAATTGACGGATTTTTCTGACAGCATAAGCTGCTGAACTTAGCCGTCCTGCAAGAGATGTTAAATGAGGACCCCATTGTAGCCTTGAGTCGAGCGTGATCCCCAGGAAAACAGTTTCATCGACGAATTCTAGTTTCTCTTGATTCAATATTATCTCACAATCACTACTCTTGACATTTGGTAAAGAAAATCTTATGCACTTAGTTTTTTTTCCATTTAATACTAAATTATTAGCAGTGAACCAATTTTGGACCTGCAGTAGGGCGTTATTTACATCGTCAAAATTTGTAGCACGTCTATTTACCTTAAAAATTAAGGAAGTGTCATCAGCAAATAACACCATTTGTGGTTGATTTTTTAATAAATGGAGTAGATCATTAACATACACTAAAAAGAGGAAAGGACCCAATATCGAGCCTTGTGGCACACCCATTTTTACGGTTAAACCATTCGAATTGACACCATTTATTTGAACTTGCTGTTGTCTATCATTTAAATAAGAACTAACTAAACTGAGCGCACGTTTTCCAAGTCCGTAATGCTCAAGTTTCAAAAGCAAGGTTTCGTGATCGACGCAATCAAATGCCTTGGAGAGGTCACAAAAGATTCCTATGGCGTCTTGGGCCTCTTCCCACGCGTTAAAAATGTGTTTTAATAAAGTTACACCAGCGTCGGTCGTACAACGTCCTTTGGTGAAACCATACTGTTGATCGTGTAAGATTTTATTCGTGTTAAAATGATTGAGCATTTGATTAAGCATTATCTTTTCAAACACCTTGCTGAAAACCGGCAAAACGGATACGGGTCTATAATTATTGGTGTCCTTACTGTCCCCGGATTTGTAAAGTGGTATTACCTTACTGTATTTCATTAAATCGGGAAAGACTCCTTGATCAACACACGAATTAAATACTAAGGCTAAGTAAGGTGAAATAGTCTCAATTATAGAGGTACAGACTTTAATGGACATTCCCCAAAGATCTTCGGTCAATTTGATTTTAATTTGCTTAAAAGCTTTTATTACTACTATGGGGTTAATATGTTTAAATTGAAATTCAACCGGGCAGGCTGGAAAGTTCACTCTTAATAAATCAATTGATACGTCTGATGAGGAATCTAAGGCTTCCGTCGTTTTTGATGGAATATTAGTGAAGAAATTTACAAATTCCTGAGCTATTTCGAAGTTAGAGCTTATGGCACCACATGAAGTCTCCAATGAGTAATCAGTGTTTCGTTTTTTATTCCTACTAGTTTCGTTCCCAAGTAACATTTTAGGTTCTAGAAAGGTTTTGAAAAGGTTTTGAAAGGTTCTAGAACCTTTTCAAAACCTTTCTAAAACCTAAAATGACCTAAAATGTTACTTGGGTTATTTATAATTTTCCAAACAGTTTTTATTTTATTTTCTGCTGATTTGATTTTATTGCTAATGAACAGGGATTTGGCTATTTTACAAGAATTTCTAAAAATTTTGGAATATGTAGCAACATACTTGCTGAAAGTTTCAGTATTGATGTAAGGCTTAAGGCCATACAGCTCGAACAGTCTTTCCCTACTTTTCCTAATACCTCTAGTTGCCCAGTCACTAAATAAAAAATTAGGGCAAATGTTTTTTGTTTTCTTTTCAAAAGTTATATTGAATTGAGTGTGCACTATTGAAAAGAAATCCTCGTACAATTTATTTGCATCATCCATATCATAGCCCAGATCATTCAACTTATTATTTAGGGTGCTATTGAATCTATTTAGTTTACCAGTCGTTATTGGTCTAAATTGTATTTGCACTTTTTGCAAAGGTGTTTTAAACTTAAATGATACCGTTTGTCCACAATGATCAGACGGCAGACAATTAACGATGGTTTTATCTAAATAATCACAATCGCAAAAGACATTATCAATACAAGTAGCAGAAGTTGGAGTTATTCTAGTCGGTTCTGTAAAAACATTAAATAGATTGAACGATTTAAAAAGGCTTAATAATCTACTGCTATTTAAATTATTTTCCAAAATATTAATATTAAAATCACCACAAATAATTGCGGCTTTGTTATTGGATGCAAGTTTCGCTAGGACATCTTCCATTATTGACTCAAATACAGAAAAGTTCTGATAATTAGGGGGTCTGTAAACGCACACTATAACATGCTTATCTAGCTCAACACAGGACAGTTCGATGCAATGTTCAATTGATAAACCCACTATGTCATTTCGTTGCTTGGATTTTAAACAATTTTTTATCAAGATTAGAGAACCACCACGCAACATAGATTTACGGTTAAAACAACTGCCCACACTATAGTTCTCAAAATTAATTAACATTTGGTAATAGACCGGGAGATGATGACACATTTTGGTAAGTCATTTCTTACAGTATGGCGCTTTCAGGGGGGTTCATATACGTAATAAGTGAGAGGAAAATGATGTTCTTACCGGTGGTGCGCGGGACGCAATTGCAGAATAATTAATTGAAATTGCTCGAAAATCCGGAGGTGTCAAACAATTTCTTTCACAAAATTTCTTCAATTTATCGGTATTTCAACAAAAAAAACCCGGCGGTCGCTATGTGCCATACTTCTCCGGTGGGTGTTTAGACCCGCCATACTTTTTTGAAAATGTTTTTTTTTATTTTTTTTTTTATTTATTTCTTACAGGCTGATTTTTTTTTTAACAATTGCTTTTTATTAATCTTGTACGAAAATCACCATGCCATACCATTCCGACGGTCCAAAATACCCGCCATACCCCCTCAAACATGTCATTTTTTTTAAATTCGAGAAACCATTTCTTTCAGTATGGCACTTAAGTCGTGGTCAGTTTATGGTACAGTGAGACAAAATTATATTCGCCATACTTCTAGTGCAGTATGAAAGTGGTGCCATACTTGAAAAATTGTATTTTTTAACCATTTTTAAAACACGCCTATAGAAGCCGTGAAATTATTTTTTACAGTATGGCATAAATGAAATCAGATTGTTCCCATACTATTATGAGTTGAAAAAAATATGCCATACTGTGACCATGGTACGAAAGACCGTCATACGCACGCTGCGGTGTAAAAAAAATTAAAAAAATGAAAGGATTTCTTACAGTATGGCATTTTAATTTTTGGAAAGTTTATAAAAAGTATGATTCAGGAAAATTATCCCATACTCATCATGAAGTCCAAAAGTGATGCCATACCCGGAAAACCGATTTTCAGCGACGTATTTCAGCTACAGTACGCCTGACGAGCAGCTGCTGTATACCTGCGTTGGAATTTGTATTGAGGAAGATAGTTCGAAGACGTTCGAGCGTAGAATATTATACGACATAACACATTATTTAATTAAACAAGATTGTCCCTACATACAACTTTCAAATTTCGTATTTACGTTCCTCACATAACCAACTTTAAAAAAAAAATGGTGCCATACTGTAAGAAATTGTTCAAATGTTGCATAAAATTTTACAATTATTTAATAACATTATACGTATATCACCCACTCTACAGGTATGGCATTATAACAATTACGTTTCTAATCATAAAAACAACTACTAGACCAAATTTTAAGGTGAAAGAAATGGTTTCTCGAATTTAAAAAAATGACATTTTTGAGGGGGTATGGCGGGTATTTTGGACCGTCGGAATGGTATGGCATGGTGATTTTCGTACAAGATTAATAAAAAGCAATTGTTAAAAAAAAATCAGCCTGTAAGAAATAAATAAAAAAAAAATAAAAAAAAAACATTTTCAAAAAAGTATGGCGGGTCTAAACACCCACCGGAGAAGTATGGCACATAGCGACCGCCCGGGTTTTTTTTGTTGAAATACCGATAAATTGAAGAAATTTTGTGAAAGAAATTGTTTGACACCTCCGGATTTTCGAGCAATTTCAATTAATTATTCTGCAATTGCGTCCCGCGCACCACCGGTAAGAACATCATTTTCCTCTCACTTATTACGTATATGAACCCCCCTGAAAGCGCCATACTGTAAGAAATGACTTACCAAAATGTGTCATCATCTCCCGGTCTATAATCCTTTAACCAATGTTCAGTACAACAAACAATGTCAAACTTTGTTTTTTCTAGAAACATTTCAATTTCTAATAATTTGGAAGACATGCCTTGAATATTTTGATGAAATAATGTCAAGGCATTCTGCTGGTCTCCTTTTTGATATTTAAGTATTTTAGAGCAAGAAGATACCTTGTTGTTGTTAGGTATAAGAATATTATTACTGGTACCTTCTGTTGTCTTACAAACTAGTTTAAATGATTATCCGGAGTTAATCCCAAGACTTCAATGTCATCACCAGGCAGTGAGCTCATAGTGCGTGAGGGAAATGGAACCTCCTTCGTACAATTTGTAAAAAAATATTTATAGCATTCGAGCTACATTCATTCAGGCAAACCACCTTATTATTAGTATTATTACTAACTGTTGTGGTGTTAATAGTGCTACAATAGTGAATATATAAATATCTGACAGATTGTTGGAGCCTTTTGGCAAACATGACGAGATTATTTCATTCGAAAAAATTCCTATCTGAAACTTTTCAAATATATTTTCGGTACTCTTTACTCATGCCTCACATATTCAGCTATCAAACTCAACTCAAAAACTCCTGGGCTGCCCCACCACAACCACACCTAGAGGACATTTCGGCGCCCGCACGACATTGACAGGGGGACATGTCGGACGTGACATTGTTGGTAAACATTTAGTAAAACTGCAACAGAATTATTGTATTGATAAACATGATGGCGGCGTTTGTTCCGATTTTGGTCGCGCGCCAAAAGATCCTTGCAACTTTGTCGTGGGCACAATGCTTTCCAGTTTGCTCAGCCGCGTTGGTCTCTATATCAAGAAGAGTCGGAGCGCGGCATCTCTACGTTCCGCAGCAACTTCGCCAGAACAGATGTCAGTTTGCTGTTGGACAACAAACCCATAAGTTCTTTGTCGGAGGAGTTGAATCCAGCAGTACTACCCAACTGGCCCGGCTTAAAAAAAGCTCCCAGCACTGTAGCAAGTATGGCATTACTCTTGTCGAGCCGCGCTATCTTCTGGCTTATCTTCTTATTGGTGCGAATACGCCTTTCAATTTTATTCTTCAATAATTGCTCCCTGATCTCAGTACGAGGACAATTTTTGCATTTCCTTGGCAGCGCTTCACCGGAGTCGAAGTCACGCGAAGAGCTGCTGCTGGTGTCGTCGTCAACATTGCTCCAGTCGTGTTTCGGGGATGTAGTGCTTGTCACTTGTACGGTGCTGAAGATGTTGGGCTCACTTCGTTCTACGCCGTTTTCCGTGTTGTATAGAACCACGTTTTCGATACACGATAATGCGGAAGGTGGTGGGGGGCATTAGAATAAACTGGAAGCTGTTCTACAGCTACTTCTGCAGGCTGCTCTACTGATGCTTCTTCAGACTGTGGTGGTGGAGGAGGCGGCTGCAGTACACTGGGTTCTGCAAGATGAGCTAGTGTATGTGGTGGTAGAAACCCAGTTCTAAAGAAATGTTCCTTTTCGAATACAGTTGCATGTACAAATTTGCACTTAGGAAAGGAACACACTGAATTCTGAAAGTTCCGACAAAATGTGTGAACCTCTGGCAGCTGAGACAATATTAATTCATGCACAAATCTACATGCTGTGCCCTTTCTGCAAGTACCACGTGCAAAGTTTCGGCACATCGTGGCCTTCTCTGATAGGTCAGTTTTAATTGTTGCAGTTGCAGACCCATCTGGCTGGTTGAAATCAGTTATAGGTTCAACGGTACTAATGTATATTCATCATCCTCAATCTCTTGCTTTAAATTCATAATCATGGGTGGCGTATCCGGCGGTGGCGGATTAGGTGGTAGAGGCGGTTGCGCTGCTGCACTTGTAACCATTGTGATATTGAGTTTCTCTCGTATGTTGTGTCCCAACAAAGTAGAATTTGCTTCATTCATCATTGCTTCTTCAAATTTCGATCTCAAGTACTTCTTGTGCTTGAAGTTAGGTGAGGGCCTCAAATTCATGAAATCTTCCTCATTCCGAGATTTGGGTTGATTTTCTTCGTCTACAGTAACACCCTGCATTTCCTTTCCTTTTAAACTACTTTCCTACTAAAAGTAACATTCAGATCTTTGTATGGATTTGTATGCTACCCCTTCCGATGTAGGTACGCGGTCGTGTAGCCCGACCCGGCAGCGCGGGGACGGGCAGCTTGCATCAAAGAGCTTTGCATAAAAATCCATACAAAGAGGTGGGCAGTTTCGGCAGTTGCGACTCGGCAGCGCTGCCGGGTCGCGACTGCTGAGATCCGATCAAAATGTTTAAGATTTTCTGAAATAAGAATGGAAATAATCATGGGTCTTGGGTTTGAAAATAAGACTTAATATAATAAAAAATAAAGATTTATTTGAAAACTAAGTAAGTAATTAAACTACTACTTATGTAGCAAAATCACAAATAAATAGTCAATAGAGGTAATAGGTAATACGGGCTGGTGTCCGCAACTCCACGTCAATGCGCGTATTTTGCATACGGGTGGGAAAATCGATTATTCGATCCACCCCAGCTCCTCGAGGAAGGCCAGCAACGCCTTGATGTTACTGACCGTCTCATGTAGGGTACCTGGGTTACCGAAGTACTTTGCCCTGTACGTGGCGACCACCGGGCAGTTTAGAAGCACATGTGCCGCTGTCTCGTCGTCCTCCATGCAGGCCCTGCACAGCGGACTGTCTGTCACTCCTATGACAAAGAGGTGTTTATTGAATGACCCGTGGCCAGTTAAAGCTGCAGTAACTATACGCAGCTTTTGTTTAGTTAGACGGAGAACCTGCTTCGTGAGGCGGCCGTCCAATGTGGGAAGTGCTTCCCTGGCCTGCCTGCATTCGCCTTGGTCCGTCCATAGTTTGTTGTGTTGGTCTCTAGTGTGTTTCCTTACCAGAGTGCGTATATACCCGAAGGGGAGTGGCGCGATGGGCTCAGGTCCCACTGGTGCCATGCTCGACCCCCTTCTGGCAAGCTCGTCGGCTGCATCATTACCTAACGAGCCGCCGTGTCCTTTGATCCATTGAATGGTTATATTATTGAGGTTACCCACCTGGTTGAGGCGCTGGTGACACTCGTATATTAGCCCAGAGTCAACTGTATAACTGTTCAGCGCTTGCAGAACAGCCATACTGTCTGAGAGTATGCGGATTGAGTGTTCCTTTACTTCCCTGGCCATGATGGCTGAAGCGGCCAGAGAGATGCCCAAGCATTCAGCCTGGAACACTGTGTTGTGGACCCGTGTGTGGATAGTCAAATTGAATTATAAAATTAACCCACTTCTACTTGTAAGTGGGTTAATTTTATAATTCAATTTTTTGACATATAAATTTGACATATAAATTAAACAAAAATGTTAACTTGATATCTCAGTTATGCACACTAAAATAGTTGAGCCTCTCTCTGACACCTGAATAACATAAACAAATTATAAAGCTTTATTCGAGGTTTTAGATAAAAAAAGATCTAAACAAAGAAGTTCTCAAAACTTATAAAATAAATTTTGACGAGTTATAACAATCAGTGTTTATAATTATTTTAGTGTATGCTTTGTTGGTTGTCCTTAAATAAATAAATTACGAAAACTATCAATACTAATTTGCAATGACGTACCTATATTTTACTGTCAAGTTTGAGTAGCACAACAAGAACTCCGTGTCTTGATTGTCAAAAGAACAAAAATAACTCCGTCTGTATAGCGATTGTATTAAAAAATTCATGTAGATTAGTGCTTATATCACAGTATTAGTAATAGAACTAGCGTACAAAAGGATCACTCCTGAACAAAATACAAGTTTAGGTATAACAAATCACTGTCGATACGATATTCAAATACGCGCGAGACATGTCGAGCATGCTAGCCGAGTGGCAACCGACTGCCATTTGCTTACCAATAGGCGGGCCGGCCGATCAGACCTAAACTGTGAAATGACACCCCCTGCTTAGGTATATCACGTTTAGACAGAACTAACCTACCATCGAAATTACCCAAATAAATTATAGATTGAGTATATTGAGAACCACTGACAATCTCCATAGAAAAGCAACATCGGCTAAATCCGAATCATTTTTGATTCGGATTTACCCATCTTCGGGTAATTTCAATAAAAACAGAAAAAGATACCTAGGATGCGCGAACCCATTTAAAACTATATTAAAAACGAAAACCTATTAAACAAAAAAACAATCAGTTAAATAACTTACCAAATTTCTGAGATAACAATGTTCCATTTACTGGGTGGCTATTTAACGTCTTCCATTTACTGGGTGGCTATTTATCCAGGCCAACACCACAGTAGAATCCGTCCACGCCTTGACCTTGTCTGAGGAGATACTTAAGACTTCAGATGTTTGAGATAGTAACTGTGACAGCAAGACTGCTCCGCAGAGCTCTAACCGCGGAATACTTATCTGCTTTACTGGTGCAACCCTAGTCTTAGCAACCAGCAACGACACTTGGACATTGCCATCTGCGTCTACAATCCGCAAGTAAATCGCCGCTGAGTACGCTGTTTTGGAAGCGTCACTAAAGCCGTGAAGTTCCAGATGGTCGTTCGACTTGGTGCCCAGCCAACGAGGAATCCTAACCTTGGTGAGTAGTAACAATTCCTCACGATATGATCTCCATTCATTTTTTAATTCGTTGGTTATCTCCTCATCCCAACCAATACCGGCAAGCCATAATTTCTGGATAAATACTTTCGCTAAAACCACACTAGGGGCTAACCACCCTAATGGATCAAAAAGTCGTGCTATCACAGAAATTATGGACCTTTTAGTCACAGGTACGTTCGTCGGCGGCGGGAGATTCACCGTGTACTGGAAGGTGTCTGCGTTGCGGTTCCAGGTAAGTCCTAGAATTTTGATGGTACAGTCAGCAACAAAAGTCGATTAACCCTTCAGTTTTTTTGATCTCAGTTATTGAGCAAAATATTAACACTTTAGTTTTTTTTAATCTCAGGTATTGAGCAAAATATTTGTTCAAAATTGCGTTGTACTTCTGCTGCAATTTTAAACAAATATTTTGCTCAATAACTAAGATTAAAGAAACTGAAGTGTTAATCGACTTTTGCTGCTGACCGTACTATCTAATTTAATTTCTACTTCCTTTTGTTTGTGTTCTGGTATCTTTGGTTTGTTGTACTCAATTGCTTGTTTTATGTCCTGTATGATTTTGTGCTTATTTGTGTTGTCCTTGTACACACAGCTTCATTATGTGATTACCCCTCCAAAAGATATGTGCGTTCAAATCCGTGATAGGCCCAAGTTGGTTTTTGTATTTTGCAAAAACATTTTATTTTAATTAATTTATTGTTTTAGTGAATAAATAAGTTTAAGATAGTATTTATTTTTTAAAATTCTGTTTTTATTATTGTTTTTTCCAATAAAACGTTAATACTTTTATTATTGCGAAAACGACAAGCAATAATAGGGTTAACATTTACGAACGTTTTATTCATCGTCTAAATAGACTAGAGGTTTTAAGACCGCTTGCCGTGCCTATGAGTGGAAGTTCAAATCATAGCCACGAAATGTGCTTTTTGTTCATTATAATTATTATTTTAATATATTTTTCTATTTTGTTTTAGTAATTATTTATAAAGAATTTAAAAATAAAGAAAAATAAAATACCTTAATAATCATATAATAATATTTATTATTGCTATTATTTAACAAAACTATGTTCTTATTTTACAACAAAGAATTATTTTGATTTGATAATTTTATTTACAGTTATCATAATATACTATTTTGCCAACTGACATAATTGGGTTCCTAGACAAGTGGCATCCTATTAAGGTAAACGATAAAATAGTAAGCGGTAGAAATATTTTAGATTGACATAACCTAACGAAATGTCACGTGACCTGTCACGTCTCAGCATACAAATTTGACATTTGACAGTCTGACAAGTGACATCGAAAGAGACAAGTTTTGAAGCGTTTGCAACTTGTCTAGGAACTAGAAGTTAGTTTGGCAGGATTACAATCATGAGCATAATAAGTGAATAAACATGTTATCAATAGATAATCAATTAACATCTCTTATTAGCTCATGTGTTTTGGCAATGAAGACAGGGGGCAGGCAGGGCTTCTTCAATAATGCTCCAAGTTGAGAATTACAAATTTAATGGTGGTTTTTACAATAAAACGTTATAATTATGAGACGCACTAGTCACGTACGCAGTCCTGTGGTTTGAATACCCCCACGCGCCGCGGGCGGACCCTTTTTGTCATCTCGCCCGCCATAGATTTCCGATAATCCCGATAGATGGCGTTGCTTGACCTAACATACCGGCCGCCTTGGGAGATCCATCTCCCAACTAAAACTGGAGTCACGTAGTCTAAACCGGCAGCGGGCAGATTTTTGATGAAGCACGCTTGATTGTGCCTTGTGATGTCCTGATCTCAGCTACTCTGGATACGCCGTCATTGCCTGGGAACAGTCTAATAATTCTACCCATTCTCCACTTGAGTGGTGGCAGATTATCTTCCTTTATAACGACAAGGCCATCCTTAGCGATGTCATCCGTCTTGTGCGCCCACTTAGTCCGTCGTTGAAGCTCAGACACGTACTCTTTAGACCACCGCTCCCAAAAATGTTGCCGCAACTGTTCCAGCCGACGGTAGCGACAGGCAGGCGTAGATGTAGTCATCGTAAAGTCCTCACTGGCAGGTGCAGTCAACGGTCGGCCGATGAGGAAATGAGCAGGTGTGAGTGGAAGGTAGTCGTTTGGATCTGCTGACATAGGTGACATAGGACGGGAGTTTAGGACGGCCTCAACCTGGGTCAACACCGTACTAAACTCCTCGAAAGTTAGCTTAGCATTACCTACGACGCGTCTCAAGTGATACTTGCACGACTTCACTCCTGCCTCCCATAGACCACCAAAGTGAGGCGCATAAGGCGGGATGAAACTAAATATAATATCATTAGTACTAGCAAAATCAATAATTTCGTTTGATTTTTCAAATATAGCTGAAAGCTCCTTTTCAGCACCAACAAAGTTTCTGCCATTATCAGAAAAAACGTGACACGGCTTACCGCGTCGTGATATAAATCGTTTGAATGCCAATATATAATCCTGAGTGGACAAGGAACTAACCAATTCTAAATGCACAGCTCTGGTAGCAAAACAAACGTATAAACAAATATATCCTTTAATTAATTGTGAACCTCTGCCTTTGCGATTCAATATAGATATTGGCCCGGCATAATCAACACCACATCGCATGAATGGAAATCCAGCTTCTAAACGTTCAGCAGGTAGATCACCCATAAGTGGGGTTAATGTATTTCCTTTCATGCGAATGCAGGTTACACATTTGTGAACCACTAGCCTTGCTAAGTTACGTGCTCCCAGCACCCACCATTTATCACGCATGGCAGCCACGAGAAGCTGAGGTCCAGCATGAAGAAAACGTTTGTGTTCGTATGAACACAACAGCCAAGAAAACCTATGTTTATGACACAACAACACTGGATGTTTCTTATCATAATTAAATTTCGAGTTACTAAGTCTACCTCCAACACGAATTATATTATCGTTATCTAAAAATAAACTTAAACCTAATGTTTTACTACTAGACTTATTACTTAAAGGCACCTTTTCTGTAAGGCTAAGATATTCCTTACTGAATGATTGTGATTGAACTAAACGTGTCAACACAACTAATGCACTATTAATCTCGCTCACGGTCAATGAACCGGTTTTGCGACCTACCCGCGATGCACGTAAGTTAGAAATGTAACGTAAGACATACGCGAATGTTCTTTGCAAACGATTAAAACAAGAAAACCTATCAAAATCAATTAAGTTACTATTTTCCACATTTAACAAATTTGTAGTTTTAGGACATTTTAATTCCGGTAACTTATCATTATTACTACTAATAAACTCAATTTGATTCTTTGTTGTTGTCAACCAGCTTGAAGTCGGTTCACGAAGAAAGGTTGGACCACACCACCATAAACTAGTGTTGTCCTTTAATGAATCAAAGAGAACACCTCTCGATAATATATCAGCTGGATTATCCTTACTTTTAACATGCAACCAAGTAGTGTTGCTTGTTAATTCGTTGATTTCAACAACCCTATTCTGAACAAATGTTTTTAACAAATGTGGTGATGTTCGAAGCCACGCTTGAACTATAGTGGAGTCAGTCCAAAAATAGATCTTATCGAATTTAAGCCTAAGAGATTTTATGATTTTATTATAAAGTTTAGCTCCAACTAGGGCTCCGCACAGTTCAAGTCGCGGAATACTTAACGCTTTGATAGGTGCAACTTTACTCTTAGCACATAATAATCGACATGTAACCTGTGACTCATCAATATTATGGTGTGAACGTATGTACGCACACGCGCCGTATGCAGACTGAGAAGCGTCGGTGAAAATATGTAACTCTTTATTTACGGCATCAGTACACATTACATAACGCGGCACTAATATTTCGGACAAATATTGTAACGAATGAATAAAATTATACCAAATACATGCAATTTGACTAGGCACCTCATCATCCCAACTTATTTTAGCAAGCCATAATTGTTGTAATAAAACCTTAGCCGTGGTAATAGCTGGTGCCAATAATCCTAGTGGGTCATAAATCTGTGCAATGACTGACATAATTAAACGTTTAGTTATCTTTGTATCGCTGTGACCTTTATTTACACTAGTTGAAAAGTTAAGTAAATCGTTCTTGTTGGACCAACCAACACCTAGGGTTTTAGACTGACAATATTCACCAATACATAAATCCTTTGTACTTTCAGAAGTTACATCAAAATTAAAACTCCATTTCCTTAAGGGGAAGCAACCGCTTTGTAGAATGGCGGACGTTTTATTACAAATATCTAACAACATAGCACGCTGGTCATGCCCCGTCAAGAGATCGTCTACATAAAAATCGTCATTAATTACGCTAGCGATGACGTCATCGTGACATTCCTTTGCCAGCTGTTTCAAGCAACGGTTACTAAGGTACGGTGCCGATGCAGTGCCATACGTTACTGTATTGAGACGGTAAACTTGAACTGGCTTGTTGTTATCTGTTCGCCATAATATTAGTTGCAAGTTACGTTGTTCAGGATGAATTAGAGTTTGCCTAAAAAACTTCTCAATATCTGCGCAAGCTACATATTGATATTGCCGGAAACGAAGCAATATTGAGAAAATATCGTTTTGTAACTTAGGGCCCACGCATTGAATGTCATTTAAAGAATTATTAGTAGATGTGGTCGCGCTTGCATCGAAAACAACACGTAATTTGGTTGTCACGCTACTCTCACGATACACCCCATGATGTGGTACAATATAATACGGTTTATTTACGCTACTAAAATCCTCGAAAGGCTCCATGTGACCTAATTGCTCGTACTCGTGCATAAATTCACAATACATCTTTTTATACTGTGGTGAACGTTCTAACTTCTTCTCTAAAGATAAAAAACGCTGCATAGCAGAATTATAAGAATCACCTAAACAATCAGGAGATTTTTTGAATGGCATTCTTACAGTAAATCTACCGT
Source organism: Luperina nickerlii (assembly GCA_963855955.1). NCBI lineage: Eukaryota > Metazoa > Arthropoda > Insecta > Lepidoptera > Noctuidae > Luperina > Luperina nickerlii. The sequence continues at coordinate 888,037 of OY979665.1, forward strand.
GCTGGTCGCGTTCAGTAGTCTGCAAGAACAGCTTTTCACAAAAACGATCCTCCTCTGTAATAACGGGAGGGATATTTACTTCTTCGATTTCCCAGAACTTTCGTAATTGTGAATCAACTAAAGACAAGTTGCACTGGACATCTGTCATGCCAGCCGCAAAATAACGATTATCATAAACTGGACCGGATATAATCCAACCTAGAAACGAATTTTGTAAGCACGGCCCGGTGCTAAGCCTTATTTTATTTTCTTTTAGTAAATCCCAAAAGACATCCGCGCCTATTAATAAATCTATGTTACCCGGTACATAAAATGTGGGATCAGCAAGTTGCACATTGTCAGGTATACAAATAGCATCACTATTAACGTGTGTCGAAGGCAACTTCGAAATGATGCAGGGCAACACTAAGCAATGTAAGGTTGTATTAAAATCATATACCTTGGAACGAATATTAATATCACATTTGTGACTGGACTGTGAAACGGTTTGTCCAACGCCACAAACACGTATAGTGGACTGTATGATAGGTAGTTTTAAACGTTTACATAAACTTTGAGATATAAAACTATTTTGACTGCCGCTGTCAAGCAAAGCGCGCACTGTATGATAACAGTTATCGATATCAGCGATTTCAAGTAATGCCGTAGACAGTAAGACAGTCTGTAACGAATTAGAATTATTTACGAAGTTACAAGTACGATTATCAATATTGTCAGCTGTTTTACTAACGCAATGTAATACAGACGACTGTGGCAACGTATTATTGATATCGGAACGTTGTGAAGACGTATTTGGAATAACGCTATTATTGTCAACATGAATCAACGCATTATGTTTTTGTTGACATAATTTGCAAGGACCGAAATTACAACTTTCTATTGTGTGGGTGTTTGTACGCAAACAGTTTTGACAAACGCCTTTTGACTGAACAAAATTTAATCTTTCTTGTACCGACATATTTAAAAACTTAACACAAGTATATAAAGCATGTTTGCCAGTACATAACGGGCATGTCAAGTTATGTTTATTTGCTTTTCCTTTACTACCTGATGAAACCTTATTATTATTGTTCACACTCGCATAACTAAGTGTAGATTGAGAATTAGACTGTTTTTTATGATCAGCTGACTGTTTACCCTCATGTTTACTTTGTGAATGTGACGGATTATTTTTACTGTTACCCGAATTAATCATGTCTAACATGTCAGACCTATTATTTAAAAACGTTAACAAGTCTTCTAGTTTTAAAGATTTAGAAGTTTTATTAGAACCAGAGACCAATGAGCTTCTGTAGTTCTCCCACTCGCGTTCAGTAGCAGAATCAAGTTTACTGACGACTAAATAAATGATGAGCACATCCTCAAGTGAGGATTCAGGTTCTTTAAGAGAATTTAAGGCTCTCAGATTACGTAACACGCAATCTACTAACGTTCTGATCTGTGCCGGACATTCCTTACCCAGTGAAGGTGCCGCAAACAAAGACTTTACATGATTGTGTATCAGTAACCTATTATTTTGATACCTAGCTTCAAGAAGGTCCCACGCGTTGGTATAGTTAGGTGCGGTAAACTCTAACGAGCTGATAACGTGTAAAGCAGATCCAGTGAGAGATGATTTTAGGTACTGAAATTTCTGTATAGGATCTAGGTCGTCGCGATCATGTATCATAGAAACATACGAGTTCCTAAACTCCAACCATTTGTCGAAGGAACCGTCAAAGACAGGTAACTTTATTTGCGGTAATTTAATCGAAACTGATTTTCCAGAAATGCACTGAGAATTATTCAGTCCGCTTGGTTCACAGTCGCCTATTATATTCTTGGCTACAGATGCAACTGAATAATATTGGCACTCAAACGATTCTCTATAATCTAAATGTAACAGTAAATCTTTTTCATCCGATATTCTTTCAAGTTTAGATTGCAAGTCATTGAATTCGGAAAAGAAAATGGCTGCCGAACTAATACGCATTTGAATTTGGGTTTTAGTCACAGAATCTAAACATGATCTATCCAATTTATTAATATAGTTTGCGAATAATGTTAATCTACCTTTAATTATACCGCGTTGTTTTTTAAGATCAGATACAGTTTCATCATCACTCATCTTGGTAGTTTATGAAAGTAGGTACTCACAGTTTTGCGTGTTCAGTCGTGTTTTCTCACCTGAAGACGGCCTCAGCGCTGCCAGTACTTCTGAAACGTTCAGGTACGATATTAGCACAAGGCGAAGACACAGGGGAAGGAGGGAAAAGGACCACTGGATAACCTGACCTGACCGTTGCTGGCTGTTGCATCAATGGCTTCTGCTCAGTAATCTGGATGGCTGGTCTTCCAAGTCTCCTCAACGTACTTCTACTTCGAAGTTCCACTCGTTTCCTCGCTTCTTCAACCCGGCTCGTCGGGTGCCGCGGGGCGGCGTCGCTGCTATTCAAATGTGGCTCGAAGGTCCAATGTTTTGGCAATGAAGACAGGGGGCAGGCAGGGCTTCTTCAATAATGCTCCAAGTTGAGAATTACAAATTTAATGGTGGTTTTTACAATAAAACGTTATAATTATGAGACGCACTAGTCACGTACGCAGTCCTGTGGTTTGAATACCCCCACGCGCCGCGGGCGGACCCTTTTTGTCATCTCGCCCGCCATAGATTTCCGATAATCCCGATAGATGGCGTTGCTTGACCTAACACATGATATCTACTTAGAATATTTTGCTATACAAAGTAAAATAGTGGAATCAAATGAGTTAAATGTCTTCGTTGTTTATTTTGTTGTCATACTTAATTAATATAAATGCTATTTCTGGGCAAATCGCAATCGTTCTCTTCGATGTTCTTCTGTTAGACATATTTTGCAGGTCGATAACTGTGAATGTTCGCTGCGTGTAAATGTCTTCGAACCGTGGACAGAGATATTCCATGCCGTTGCGAACTGTAACGAGTGGGTGTAAACGGCGGTGTAGTGTGAACTTTAACAATATCCCGATGATGTTCAGATTGGTCCGTATAGATCCCAGTAGTTCTCCGACCCATGGACATTGTCTTAACATCGCCGGTTTCTTGAAATCTGCGCACCCATAAGCGCACCATTTGTCTCTGTATAGAAAAAAATGGTTTTAAATAAGTTATTAAATACCCCACACAAGATACCGCAAATAGCTCAACAAGAAAAAAATCGGAGAACACAATTAATATTATAATGAACTTACTGCTATGCCAAGCTGTCTCGCAATTCCTTTTATGCTCACATTTTGTTTACACAGAACAACTATTTTAATTCTCATAAAATCATAAATCATTTTAAAAATTAATGAACAAATCGTAGTCGTTTACTCTTCGCCGTTTTAAGTGAACGTATACATAAAACGTTATAGTTATAACTTGAGGGTATGGATTAATTTTATAAAGACAACGTAAGTAAGTAAAATTAATGGATACCCTCAAATTATAACATCTATCGATTAGACATCCCACCTAAAGATAAAATGACTCAGACCATAGTAGATAACAATTTCAACGCAATTCATATGGGCTCGCTGGCTAGTTCGTCAAACTGCCGGTATGAGTATGACGACGTTCGGTGATGCGATGGTTCGAATCTGAGTCGAAACAATGGGTTCTTTTTGAAGTATTCTTTAGATTATTTGTAAGGAATTTAATGTGTAACATTTTAAAACTTGAGGGGTTAGCACATACTGACGCTGGCTGTACATGTTGTCCTGTTTCATGTTGTCCTTTGTCCTAATTTGATCTATTTGTCCTTTTTTGTTTCTATTTTCTGTATCCTGTCTACTATTTCTTGGTTGTTACTGTTCCATTTTTGGAGCGTGAATCCACCCTTTCCTAATAACGCTGTCATTTGCCTGTAGATTTCCAGGCCTGTTTCTACGCTATTACATCCGGACATCAAGTCGTCCATGTAGAAGCAGTTCAGAACCATATCGGCAGCCAAATTGTAATCTTTACCTTCATCATAGGCGACTTGATGTAGGGTTCTAACTGCTTGGTATGGTGCTGATGCCGTAGGTACCAAAGGTAACCGTCACCAGCTCGTAGTCCTTGATTTCGGTTTCAGGACTGTCTCGCCATAATATGCGCTGAAACATTGCGTCCTTTTCCGAAATCTTAACCTGGCGGTACATTTTGACTATGTCCGCTACCAGTGCTATGGAATGAAGTCTCCATCTTAACACCGTGTGTCTTAAATCAGACTGCAATGTAGGTCCCACCATCAACGTATCATTGAGTGAGACTCCATTGTTATTCTTCTCGGACGCGTTGAAGACAACACGTACCTTCGAGGTAATTTTGTCTTCCCGGATCACAGCATGGTGAGGTAAGTATGCAGCCAATTCCTTATTCTTATCATTCTTATCTATCTGCCTCATGTGTCCTAATTGTAAATATTCTTCTATTACCTGCTTGTACTTTTCCTTTAAATCTGTATTTCTTTCTAGCCTTTTTTCTAATGACAAATATTTTTTCAGCGATGGCACGAGAGCTTCCACCTTTACAAGACGGATTTTCTTCACGGAAAGGTAGTCTCACTACGTACCTTCCACTGCTATCCCTTACTGTAGTTTTAGTATAAAACTCTTCACACTTCATTTCTTCAGGAGTTAGTATTTTCTTTGAACTATTTTGCTCTTCAATTTCCCAAAATTTCCTTAATATTTCGTCTTCATTAATTTGTGCATGCAACACATTAATTTTAGGTGAACTTTTAGATGTGTCCCTACTAACTGCACCGGACAGGACCCACCCTAAGGTAGTGCTTTGAGCAATCAGAGTGCCTGACGGACTCTTAACTATGCCTGCCATGATAATGCTGCTGTAAGCATCAGCGCCCAGTAAAACATCTATTTTACTGGGAGTGTTGAACTGTGGATCTGCAAACTGCATCGTGTTAACGCATAACCAATCTAAGGTAGTGTCGACTCTACGCTCAGGTAAGTACTATGTCATTTTACTTAATACGTAAGCATTAAGTTTGAGTTTAAAATTTGAATCTATCCGAGATTGGATATTCAAATGTACCATGTTCGTTGCCATGGTTGAACTATTACCACCAAGGCCTGAAATAGTTCCTTGAATATGGATTTTTTTCAGGTTTAGTAGCTGAACTACGGCCTCTGTTACAAAACATGCCTGCGAACTCTGATCGAGCAATGCTCGGACAGCCTGAAATTCACCAGAGCGTGACTCGGCTTTTATTAGCGCTGTGGCTAATAAAACCTGTCTGGGCTTGGGAATATTACCTGTCGACAGGCACGATACAATAGGACTAGTATTAGGTGAACTAACACTGTCGATAGTCGCTGATGTCGAAGGTTGGTCCCCTTTGTCCGACTCCTGACCTAAATGCAACAGCGAATGATGGCGCCTTTTACAAACCTTACAGGTGGTAGGTTTTCTACATTCAGAAACAACGTGATTGCCACCTAAACAGTTGAAGCATATTTTATGTTTGGCTACAAAATCACGTCTAACATCAACTGTCTGCTTTGAGAATTTCTTACAGAAACAAAGTTTGTGTCCTTCTGTGCAGAATTCACATTGTATTGATGAACTCGTAGCCAACATTGCCTTTGGAGTATGAGCAAATGAACCTTTATTATTGTTGTTGCCCTGATGAACCGGTGCCCTTTTAGGCTCTAAACACTCTAACGCACGAAACCTATTTTCTATAAAAGTTTTAAATTGTTTGAAAGTTGGTAAGCCATTGTTGGAGTCATTGTTGCAAATACTAAGTTCCCATTGTTTACGCGTTTCGTTGTCCAATTTAAAGGTAACAATGTGTATAATAATGACATCCCATGTACTCACGTTGATCTCCAAATTACTCAACGCATTAAGACAATCACACGTGGTATCAAGCAACTCCTTCAAAGCGGTAGCTGATTCCACCTGCACACGTTTTTGGCCGAACAACCTCCTAAGAATACAATTTGTTAAGTATTTTTTATTGCTATAACGCTTCTGTAACTGAGTCCAGCACTGAATATTATTGGCATCAGTTATAGGAGTATGACGTATTAATTGCTCTGCTTCGCCAGAAAGGTGACCTTTTAAATAATGGAGCCTTTGCACATTATCTAAAGTATCATTTTTGTGTACTAATGATGTAAAAAGATCATGGAATGTTGTCCATTCATCATATTTTCCAGAGAATGTTGGAATGGATATTTTGGGCAACTTAACAAAAGAACTACTTGATTTATTTATACTAGTTGAAGCGTTATCGGTTTGATGTACCGAATCCTTAGCTAACCGAATTTTATTAAGAGCTGTTTTCATTAAACTTTTATAACTAACATAAGTGTCCTCTGTCTCATCATAGATATCAACCACTTCCTTTACTATATCTTCCGCTTTAAAACGTTCATATAATTTAGTGTTATTTTCTTTAAACAATGCCCAATCCCTTTCCAATAATTCTTGCCTTGTTTCTATGTATTCCAACGTTAATCTATCTTTACCGCATTTCTTAAAATTTGTCAATCCCTTTGTGATAACATTCTGTTGATCTTTTAAAACGTTAATTAAAACTTCCATTATGATTGATTTATGTACTTAATAAATAAATAAAATGCGTTTAAATTGATTTTAACTTAATTAATTGTTTATAAACAAAGCAAATGTATAAGTTGATGAAATCAATGTAAGTAAGTAAACAAATGAATAACCACTTTCTCAAAAGAGATAGAATATGCAAAACTTCTGAATGTTGCAAACTTATGCACTATATACCTACTTTTATGTTCATAACAGCCGACTAAAATTTTCTGTTGTACAATTTTACATAACAAAAATAATACAAGTCCCAAATCACTACTTAAAATTTTACAAGTGTTTTAGCAACACAATATCTGGTGGAAATCGGGTAATAGGTTCCCGTTCCCCCGTTTTCTATAAAATATTCTAAGTCCTAATTTTAACATGCACACATAATTTAGTATAGGTACTAACAAAAGTTTTCCAAGTTTAAAAATGTTTGAGTCCTTCACTATTTCTTCAAGTTTAACTTCTCAATGGAATAGAGTTCAAAATCGTTTGACTCGACCTGTTGTCCAATTCGTGGACAAGATAGTTAATAATTATATAAAATGTACCTACTCACAAAACTGCACTTCACACAAACACCGTTTTCAACCTGCAAGTGGCGCCCTCTGTGGCCGCTATCTGAACTGCGCGTGACGTCACCTGTGTCGTCGCGTGATGGCTGCGCCTGCGTCACCTTGCTGTCATCCAGTGAAGTGTTGATCTGAGAGTGACGCCCTCTGTGGCCACTCCTTGAACTAGTCCGCCAATGCTGACTCAGCTCACCGCCAATGCTGGCCGAAGCTGTCGCCGCCGCTAGTGCGGAGGACCGTGTACCTTGTACCTTTCTGCAGCGATCCACTGCAAGTACACGCGACGGAGAAGCGGGCCCACGGTGGCTCCACTTTTATCAAAAACTGTCCAAATGATACGGCTCGTAGGACCAATGTTAAATACCTGATGGTATTTGGGGGGGAGGTTGACCTGAAGGTACACTAGCGAGAATTGAAAATAAAACCACTGTGTACTGATCTCACGTAATAGCTCATTTTATTAATTTTTTTTTTTTTTTTTTTATAAATGGCATCTCGTAGTTGACCTTGAGAGGTCGTGACTACTTAACCGGACAATCCTGCGGCTGCCTTGAGAAAACTCAAAGCCTCCAGCCAGGGGCTTAAAACTAACTAAATAAACTAAGCGACTACACGCTAAGGGCACCCCCTGTGGGGTACGAGCCTCGGCTTAGGGCGTCGCTGGGGGGAGGACAGCAAGTTGGGACAGGCTGGATCGAATTATGATTATTTAACGAACGATGGGGCCGGCATTTCCTAATTGACTACTCTGAGAAGAAATGCCGAAACAAACTCAGAGGTCAGAGTCGGGAATTTAAATCTACAGGCTCAGCTGCGGCGCGGGCTGGCACTACATCGAGCAAGGGTCGGTGGGGGGCATTTACTGGGGGACGTCGCGAGGGACCTCGTCGGCGAGGCCGGTATGTCGGTTTCTTGTATTTGTTTTTCCTAAGCGTGCTGGTTGCCCTACTGCTCTCTTGGAGGACGGTTATAGGGTCATCTGGGTCGGTGAGAACGTGCCTTGGACGGCGGAGTTTACTGATTTGGGAGGGAGTATATCTGGCGGCCTCGACAACCAGCGGGTTTCGATGGTTGGGGGCGGAGTCGAAGAAGTGCTTGGAAAGGCGCTTCATGAATTGGTGGATAGTGGGGATTTTGAGATCGACATGGAGGATCTCATTTCGAACGAACCAAGGGGCTCCCGTAGCCTTTCGGAGGAAACGGTTCTGGAGGGTCTGCATCCTGTGGATGTGGTGGGGCTTTGCATGTGCAAAGACTACGCAGGCATAGGTCATGATTGGGCGAATGCACGCTGTGTAGATGCGCAATTTGCACTTAAGTGACAATTTGCTGCGTGCATTTAGCATCGAGTGGAGGCTACCGAGAGCGAAGGCGGCGCGCGAGCGAACCGCCTTTATGTGCTCTGCGAAGGAGAGGTGCCTGTCGAGGATAACACCGAGATATTTGGCTTGCTTCTCCCAAGGGATCGGCTTGCCGAACATGGTGATAGGTCGGGGGGGGATGGGTTTGTGTCTCGGTTTCGAATAGAGAACCGCTTGACTTTTGTCGGGGTTTACTTCTATTCTCCACTTCCTAAACCAGTCAGCGAGCTTGTTGACTGAAGTTTGGAGGATGTGGGAGATCTGGACTAGGCTGCGGCCAGTGTACAGAATGGCAGTATCGTCTGCGAAGAGAGCCAACTGGGTCTTTCTATTTGTTGGGATGTCACTGGTGTACAGCGTGAATATGAGCGGGGCGAGCACAGAGCCCTGGGGGACTCCTGCTCGGATCGGGTGAGGAGAGGATATAGCTCCTTCTACTTTGTAGCGGAAGGTGCGGTTCGACAAATAGTCTCGAAGGATGAGCACGAGACGGTCGGGCACACCGAGTTGGTATAGCTTATATAGTAAGCCATTGTGCCAGACTTTGTCGAAAGCTTTTGCTATGTCGAAGTATATCACACCTGTCAAGTATCCACGCAGGATCCCTGCGTGGATATGTTCGGTGATGCGGTGGACTTGCTGGACGCTAGAATGTTGGGTTCGAAAACCGAATTGTTCATTAGGGATTAGGCCCTTGGTTTCGGCATAGTTTCTGAGACGCTTATAAATAAGCCTCTCGTAGACCTTGCCTAGTCCATTGAGCAGACTGATGGGGCGGTAACTCGTGGGTTCCGACTTGGGCTTGCCGGGCTTGGGAATGCCAATGACTGTGGCTTCTTTCCACTTCTGTGGGAAAATGTTGTTGCTCATGGCACCGTTGAAGATGGTGGCCAGTAGCACAATTAATTGGGCAGGGAAGAGTTGAATCACTCTATTGGTGATTCCATCTGAACCGGGGACATCATTTTATTAAAAATAAAACTGTTTAATTATACTAACCGCGGTAACGAAACCATAGCGACTTCTAAATCGACGCCAACGCCATCTATCGAGCACGCGGGAAGCTTTACAAATAACTAAGTCGTAAACAACGCCTGTACCTTTTAAAGGGGTAGGCAGATGTGTTCAATAGCTTCCTGTCACTGATATTCACATACCAAGTAGTGTTATATGAATTTGTTCGGGATAGGCAGGTACAGTCAAGTGCAGAGAAAAGGTACCCTACCAAGACTTAAAGATTATCGCCCGAGCACGCTCGGGCCTGCGTATCACGTGAGCCTTAGCAGCTCCCTCCCCCGCCGCCGCACCCATCTCTGCCCGCGTGCATCCACCGATCCGCCTCAAATAATATTTGCAAGTTTTTAATAATTTTATATGGTATTTTATCGGCTTCCTTCGGGCCGAACTGCAGTGCGATTCTGTAACCATCTCACCGTGAAAACTTAGGTGAAGTGAGCGTGGAGTGAACTGTCAGTGTCATCTTACCAGATACTAGGGATTGACCAAGCATACATTTACAATAATAATCGAGATTTTAATAATATTTTTTTAGCCTAATCCTATTGATATTTTTATATAATTCAAAGCTAGTATTTTAGTGGTCAAAACATTAATATTTTGTGGGGTTTTACTTACAATAAAATAGCAAAACAGAAGCGCAGTCAGAATCTCAATCCTGTTTTTTTTCTTTTTTCCCTAGTCTAGTAAGTCCTTATATAGACTGAGGCGAGAGCGCGTCATGCACGAACAGTAAATAAAATTAAAACATTCACGTTTATGACAGCTAGACTGATGAAAATACGCATCGACATTGTTTGGTTATTATGAGCAATTGTAGATCGAGTCTAGTAAAGACTGCGACGATGTTCAGCGTTGTTATTAACCCAAATCTATTGAATTAGAAGAGATAACCGAGTGTGTCAAGTCATCGAGTGCTAACGGATGCCTAGCTGACGGACCATAGAATGTAATCCCACGTAGTTTTGTGGCGTGATCACTTCACCCGATTCACGACACTAAATGTCGTAAATCGGGTCAAGTGAAGGTGAAGTGATAAGATCACGCCGCGCTTGCGCGTTAATCACTGTCATTATCACATTGCAGATTGCGTGATCACTTCACCTTCACTTCACCCGATTCACGACATTTAATGTCGTGAATCGGGTGGAGTGAAGGTGAAGTGATAAGATCACGCCGCGCTTGCGCGTTAGTCACTCATTATCACATTAGAGATTTGTTTTTACATATTTAACTCGTAAGGCGTCATGTATAAGAACATTAGGAAAATGCAATACCAACGTCAAATAAGTGCAAATATTTTATCGCTCATCGCGCGCCCGTGTTTGCACTGCACCTCTAGTAACCCTTAAATGAAGAAGTGGTTGGTCAACCCTGAAGTGTATGTATGGTCCCTAATAGTGCATAACGTAGTAAGTACACTCCTTTAGAATATAAGTAAGCAGTTTACATCAATGCGCATTGTAACATAAATTCACTAGATATTCATTAAAGTTCATTCTATCAAGCTGGTTGTCTAATTCTAACGACCCTTGAACCCCCAACATTTCATGGCGACCCTGCCTTAGAGTCTGCCAAGGGGCAGATTAAGCAAAGTTTTCGTTGAGCGATTTTCAAAATGTGTAACTCTAAAGTAGAAAAAGACGAGGTATTCGCCAATCAAAACGCGGCTGGTGGAGGTGTTGACGCCGAGGTGGTGTTGCCATGGTTACGAGATTCGAGTGGAGTGATATATGGTACATTCCGAATTGCACTGTAATCGACTACAGCGTGTTTACACCTTGACCCCAATTCTGCTGTATGGTATTTATCTATTATTCCCCGCATAATCTTACCACGCAGTACGGTTGTCAAGCGTGGTATTTTGACAGTTCAAACCGGTTTCGGTCATTGTGTCATAGAGAATACGTTAATAGCAGATGTAGTGATTAGGTTATTAAGGAATTGACGTGGTTTCGAAGTAATGAATCATTAAGTGGTCATAGTCAATTAGGGCCCTTTTCTGAATTAACGTGAACGCGATAGCGATGTCCCGTGAATCGACATATATGAAGTCATGGCATGTGCCATCTTGCGATAACGCCGACTACCGACCATGCCCTAAATTAATAATTATCACCGATCTTTAAACCAACGTGGCATTTTCGAAATTGTGCTTCTGGCTACAGTCGCCACCTTACCAAAGAAGAGGAAATTCGTGGTGTATACACAAATAAATACTATAATCCAACCATGAGTAACTATTCAAGTGAATAGGTATATTACTGACTCTCAGCTGCCATAGTGGTCATTTATCTAAATCGGAAAGCAAATTATTCATGTGAGCGATGATGACTTAATTCGGAATGAGCCATATTTCACGCCGCGCATGCGCGTTAGGCGCTGGCGAATGTTTTGACCACTAAAATACTAGCTTTGAATTATATAAAAATATCAATAGGATTAGCATTAAAAAATATTATTAAAATCTCTTTTATGATTGTAAATGTTTGCATGGTCAATCCCTAGCATCAGTGGGATGACACTGACAGCTCACTCCACGCAAGTATTCACGGTGAGATTTTTACAGAATCGACATGCTGTATAGATACCAAGAATAACTTACAAAAAGACACTGCGTGCGATAAGATACGAACCTGCTTCACCAGGCGCCAGCCGATCAACTAGACCGTGCCTTATACCACTAGGCTATTGGCTCAGTTATCAACCTCAACGAAAATTTGAATAGCATTACTCCTTTTATCGAACAAGGTTATTAACGGTCTAATCTTCTAGATATTAAGGTTTAAATTTCAACTTCCGTGTTATATTTAATACTAGCACCTTACCGTCTTGTTTTACAAAATGCAATACGCAACTCCTCAATTAACTAAAACATAAGGTTGAAATTAGCATAGATTTCTTGTTTGGTTGAATAGAATGTGTTGATTCCGATTATTGCACTACCCTCATTTTACTTCAGAAACTTAACTGCTGTATGAACTGCGAGTTAAGGTTGAATTTAGTATACTTCTTCGCTTTATTTACTAAACTGTGATTGAGGGTATTTTTACTTTTCAAATGGTTTCATTTTCGTGCCGATTCGCTTGTGTGTAATTATCTTCATCGTAATATTATCCAATTTATTAAGTTTTTGACCAGTTGATTCTATTAATCGATGGTATGGTTCGATTAACAACTTTATTGAAGGCTAAAATTGTTGTTTTGTGGGAAAAAGAACAAAAAATAAAAAAATAGCACGAGATATAAGCATAACGGTAAGATTTACGTTATTCTTACACATATACCTATTTATTGTTGCAATCATGTTGCATTATTACTTACAAGTTGGATTTTTTTCTATGTATTTCTAATATTATTATTTTCATTACAGAGAAAAACAGTTCGTAGATGGATACAAAGTTATCAAGCGACAGGTGATGTGAAATGTGATCACCAAGGCTCTCGCCCGATTGCTTACACTAATGAATCGGAGCGACAACGTAATATTGTGAAAGTTCACTCAGTGGCACCCTTCAAAACTATGCGTTCAAGTGCTGACTTCAAGAAGTGGTAGACAGTGACGGCCATCCTATCCGTTATGAATAGGCAACTCGGCAGATCGACTGTGTAACTTATTTGATAAAATTACATTGGAACATTTATGAGCAAGTGTTAATAATTCCCAATATCATTACATAATCAGTGGGATTATCTCTTAGTTAATCAAAAATAAACAACCTTTATTATTATCAATGCAGTTACTCTTGTTTACAAGTAGTCTATTAATGTGTTAACGATTTATATCTGACCTCACATATTTTTTTAATGTTGTGTTAAATAAGGGTTATCAGAAAATGTGATAAAAGAGAAATATGTATATTGCTATACTGTTATAGTTTAGCATGTTGGTTCTTCCTCTGTAATTCACAGGCACAATGAGAACATTTCATTTTTTAACCAGGCTTGTTTCCGATAAGATCATACAGAGTATAAAAAATGTATGTTTTCACAACTTTCAATAAATAAATATTATTGTAGTTATGTTTCTAGAAATCTATAAACGAACCGTTATCTAATGTTAAACGTTCTAAACCAAACTAGGGTAGGTATCTATTTTGTGTTTAGTTAATATTCTAAGTAAATAACCCCAATTTAATACAGACAGAAATCTGTATATTCAACCAGGAAGTGGATTCCATGAAGTCCTAGAAATGTAATTAAAAAAATAAATGAATATTGTTTATGCAAAATGCCTAGCTTTTATTACAAACCTCCATTTGATTTTTTAATAATAATTAACGAAAAAAACTAAACTAACTACTAAAGAAACTAAAAATAATAATAAAGGTAAATAAATAAGTCTTCTCACCCGCGGATTGAACTCGAGACCATCGCATTGCTAAGCCGCAGCGTTAACCACTAGACCAACATGCCACTTGCGTTACATTACAAAAAACTTAAATAGGTTCGATGTGATTACCAAGGGGTAACCGTTTCTATGAAGCGAGCTGTACAACTAAAAAGTGAAAAATAAAAACTTAAAAAAAAAACAACCGACTTCCAAAAAAATACTACAAAAAACGAAAATACAGAACCGACGACACCGACTTCCGAAATTAAAGTTATTTTTCACTTTGTATTTTTTTGGAAGTCGGTTGTTTTTTTTTTTTTTGTCTACAAGTTTTTGTAGGTTTTTTCCTGAAATTACCGCGGGTGAAACGGCGGAGCACAGCTATTAGTGTTGCCCAAAATCGGTCTTGGTCTTGCAGTCTTGGTCTTGTTCTTGCATTTTTGCAAGACCAAGACCAAGACCAAGACCGACTTATTGTAGCAAGACCAAGACCAAGACTGAACCCTGCAAGACTTGAGCAAGAACAAGACTAAGCCTGCAAGACTCTTGCGTCTCGCAGTTAAGTCAAACTGAGATTTGGGCGTTATGGTATTTGGTTTCAATCCCGATTTTGATAGACGTTCCCCAGTATCAAAACCGTATCGTCATAACACTAAAAGGTAGGTACTTATTGTATTGATTATTATATGTTTCGACTATTTATTAAGTAGGTAGGTAGCGTGTTACTTACAAATTTGTTTCCATATGTGATAAAAATGTAACAAGCATAACTTTCTAGCAAAGTTCATTTCATACCTTGTAGAAATTGTAGGTATATCTACTTAGAGTATTATACTATAGGTACTTGTATAAGTCTAATGTGCAGATCTAACGTTAGTAGGTTGGTAAAAATAAAATTATGTAGGTATTTATGTTTCAAAGTTTATATTATTCTTCTATTCAGCAAATTTTAAAACTATCACCGAGTCGAGTAGGTCTAGTACTATTAGCAGTTTTTAAGCCAGCCGATGTTATGGTACAGACGTCAGCACATCAAGCTACTACAATCTGCCACATTTCTTTAACAGATTTTCAACTTTATCGCTAAAGCATTAAGGTTCATGGTTGATTACTAAAATATGACGTTCCGCGAATAAACTGTTGGTCGGTCAGTGTATTACGTACTTATTTGATAATTTACCGACAAAGACGCCGCCGCCGCGCCGCACGGTGGATCGAAAATCGGCTGTAGAAGACATAGGATCTCGATGTCTTAAATGTTATTTTTTTTGCTGGAAATGACTTCTGCCGATCATTACTGTTCTATAAAATGTCATATGAAGTAATTGTGTGCACAAATGGAAGAGTTATAATTTTTATAAGAAAAAATGTATGGAGCTGACATGAAAAATGAGGATATCTCTGGAATCGCAAGGTTGGCCGTTATATCCTTGCACACTGTTATAGTACTATTTATTTGTGAATTTTTGACATAATTATAATCGCGGCATCACTTGCGATTTTTTTTTTTAAAATCTTCAAAATTTAAAAAAAAAAGAAAAGTATATGATACATTTTAATGCTTAAATATGGCTATACCAAGTGTAATTTACAATATTTTTTATGCTTAGACCAAAACATTCTAAGAAATCACAAAGTCGTATTACCTACTTTGTGATTTTCATTTGAAATGACATGGTAATTATGAATTACGTAATACGTAATCTTGTCTAATGCTTCAAGTCCACATTAGCTAATGATTAATAAAACTTAATACCTATATACCGTACCAAAATAATTTGGGGTACTCGCTAATTTAGCAATTAGTGCAGGATTAACTTAATGAAAGTAATTAGATAAATGTGATACCATCATTAGTCAATAACAATAAATAGTCAAACATTGGATTCACAACTTCAGTTCATTTAGAGCATTTCTAATACTAACATCTATCCTACCGTGTCTTTTTACTCAGTGATCGTGAATAATGGAAAGCATTATTACAAATTTGGATTTGTTTGTTATTCTGAGCAATCAGGATGCTTCGTCTTTCAATCACGAAATATTGTTCAACACACTTGTTATTCGACTGGGCTCTAGCCTTTCAGATGAAGACAGTGTTACCGTTAAAGAATTTTGTCGAAGATTTACACGGGCAGTTCAAAAGAGATGGTTACGATCCCACAGGAAAAGTGAAGTTTTTAGACGTGATTACAGTAATTGGCTTGAGGCAAATATTGACTGGCCAAACTGCGTGCAAACCAATTTGCTCATTCAAGAATCAACAAGTGAAAATATTTCTACTGAACATGTACCTGAACCTGTACCATCAACTTCAACAATGAAATCAACTTTAACGATGACAAAAAGATCTCGAAAGCCGTTTGAAGATTTAAGTAACAAGCAGAAGAAGAGACGATCTGATGAATATATAGGCTATGACCCTAATGAAGTAGCTTATTCAGCTGCAGCACTTTTGAAAGGAGATGGTCGTGAGGATATTGCATCTGTTATTGAACATATGCTCCAAAATCCAGAAGCAGCAGCAAAAATCAAGGAAATGTTGAACAAACCAGCTCCTTCAACAATATTTTCACCAGAAAAAGCACTGGGTTTGCTACTTTCATTAAAACTATCGAAATGGCAATATATCACATTAAGGGAAACGACTATTCGAGAAGGTTCAAAGGAGATATATCCGTCTTACTATAAAGTGCAAAAAGCTAAGCTACAGTGCTACCCTCCGAAGACATTTGTGACTGTAACGGATTCATCTGCTAAGATTGCACTACAAGCGTTACTAGATTTAACAGTGAACAGAATTTTTGAAACTATTCGTAGTCCTGATGCGATACAAGATAAACAATTGATATTAATATCAAAGTGGGGATTTGACGGTGCATCTAACCAAAGTAGATATAAGCAAAACATAGAGAGTGGTCAAGATGATTCCAGTATATTTATGACCTCTTTGGTTCCATTAAAATTGACAGCTGACGGTGATACCGTATGGGTGAATCCAAAACCCTGCTCACCTATGTATTGCCGTCCAGTCCAGTTTAGTTTTGTGAAAGAAACCAAAGACGTTGTCATAAATGAAAAAACTGCAATGGATAACGAAATTGAAACTCTCGTTCCCTCAAAATGTCAAGGACATGAAATTAGTCACAAATTAATGATGACGATGATTGACGGCAAAATTTGTACATATCTGTCTGAAGCTAAGTCAAATGCGGCCTGCTACCTGTGTTTGTCTAAGCCTACAGAAATGAATAAGTTAGATGTCATTGCGTCAAAAACCATTTCTTCTGGTGCGTATGAGTTCGGATTATCATCACTTCATGCCCGCATTAATGTGATGGAATGTCTTCTACACATAGCGTATCGTCTCGACTTCAAAAAGTGGTCTGCAAGAGGAGGTCATCAAGAGTTACTGCATTCACGAAAAAAACTCATTCAAGATCGATTCAAAGATGATCTCAACCTTTTGATTGACATCGTTAAGCAAGGATCAGGCACAACTAACGACGGGAACACAGCAAGGCGGTTTTTTGAATTTCCTGATAAAACTGCAGCGATCACTGGATTAGATGAAGACCTAATACGCAGATTTGCTGTGATTCTGCAAGCTATCACATCTGGAGAGATTGTAGACGTGCCGAAATTTAAAGAATACGCTAGAACAACCGCTGAAAAATACGTGGAACTGTATGATTGGTACTACATGTCATCAACCGTCCACAAATTGTTGATTCACGGAGGGGACATAATTGCAGAAAATGCTATTGTACCAATTGGAAGTCTTTCGGAAGAAGCTTCAGAGGCCCGAAACAAAGACTTTAGGAGGTTCAGAGAACACCATTCGAGGAAAAAGAGTAGACAAGCATCAAACGAGGATATCCTCAATATGCTTATCGTCTCTTCTGATCCTCTAATTTCTTCCACAAGACCAAAATTAGATGCCCACAAGAGGCAGACATACTTTAAGGAAACAGTAGAACTACTGAAACTTCAGGATCAGGAAGCTCCGACAGAGTTCTTAGAAGTTATATCTATTGTAGAGCCTGATTCTGAAGTGGATTCTGATGGTGACGAAGTATAAAATAAGTTAACTTTTCTTGTTTATGTTAGGTTAGGTTAAGTTAATATTTTTTTTTAATAATTTGCTTTTATTTTTAATCATACAATAGTTTACCATTTATTGTTATTGACTAATGATCACGTTTATCTAATTACCCTCATTATGGTACGTATCCTTTTAACAGGTATATAGGTATTAAGTTTTATTAATCATTAGCTAATGTGGACTTGAGGCATTAGACAAGATTACATTATTATGTAATTCATAATTACCATGTCATTTCAAATAAGTAGGTAATACGACTTTGTGATTTCTTAGAATGTTTTGGTCTAAGCATAAAAAATATTGTACGTTACACTTGGTATAGCCATATTTAAGCATTAAAATGTACATATCATAAACATTTTTTATTTTTTAACTTTGACGATTTTTAAAAAAAAAATCGCAAGTGATGCCGCAATATTATGTATGTCAAAAATTCACAAATAAATAGTACTATAACAGTGTGCAAGGATATAACGGCCAACCTTGCGATTCCAGAGATATCCTCATTTTTCATGTCAGCTCCATACATTTTTTTCTTATAAAAATTATAACTCTTCCATTTGTGCACACAATTACTTCATATGACATTTTATAGAACAGTAATGATCGGTAGAAGTCATTTCCAGCAAAAAAAAAAACATTTAAGACATCGAGATCCTATGTCTTCTACAGCCGATTTTCGATCCACCGTGCGCCGCCGCGGTGTATCAAAGACTGCAACAAGTGTACCTAATACAACATTTGACACTGTTTGAGCGCCGCATTCGCCGCCACAGAGACCGACAAAGACGCCGCCGCCGCGCCGCCGCGGTGTATCAAAGACTGCAACAAGTGTACCTAAAGGCTCGTACACACAGGCGCGACGCGACACGCGACACAAAGGCACCGCAAGTCGCGCAACGAGCGGTGCCTTAGTGTCGCGCGCGATTCGCGTCGCGCGTCGCGCCTGTTTGCAGGAGGCTTAATACAACATTTGACACTGTTTGAGCGCCGCATTCGCCGCCACAGAGTACCTATGGCACAGAATACATAAAGGCTCGTCCACACAGGCGCGACGCGACACGAGACACAAAGGCACCGCTCGTTGCGCGACTTGCGGTGCCTTTGTGTCGCGTGTCGCGTCGCGCCTGTGTGTACGAGCCTTAATAGTAGTAAGTAGCCTATGGACAGACAGAAGCACACAAAATTGTTACCTATTTTGGTAGGGTTGGCACAAGAGGATAAAATTAAATGAACTTGAAGATGTCTCAGCAGTAGGTATACATTGAATGAGCTATAGAAGATACATTCTCACAATGACTCGAATTCGAACACTACAGCGGGCGGGATAATGATTATATGCCATGTCAGTTTTCTTCCATAAGTTCATTTTAAAAAAGCTCTAAGTTAGATTTAGGCCCAGCGCACACCGCTGGAGGCGCAGCGGAGCGCATTTGAAGACAACAATTTAATATAAACCTTAACCACCTTGATATACGGTCAATTTAAGAATAAATTCGCACGCGGTACTCGGACCGCCTTCAAGCTCAGCTTCAAGCAAGAGCATGCGCGCGACCGTATATCAAAGTAGTTAAGGTTTATATTAAATTGTTGTCTTCAAATGCGCTCCGCTGCGCCTCCAGCAGTGTGCGCTGGGCCTTAGAGTTTACCATCCAATTACACACAACAAATTATTGAAAAACAAACAAGATATTAAGAGTACTTATGAAATTAGTAGAAAAAATATCCTATCGTAGATACCTAGTTATTAAAAAGAAAACGTAAACCTTGTGTTTACTTAATTTTATCCTTCTGTGCCAACTCTACCAAAATATGCTCCTCCGCCGCCGCCGCCGCTCTCATGTCAAAGGTAGCCGCCGTTGCCCATATTCCAAAGAATAACGGCTCCTACACAAAGGCGCGACGCGCGACGCGAATCGCGCGCGACACAAAGGCACCGCTCGTCGCGCGACTTGCGGTGCCTTTGTGTCGCGTGTCGCGTCGCGCCAGTGTGTACGAGCCTTAAAATAAGTTTCCGGGTGCTCAGAACGGACATAAATAGATTATGTCGTCCTCGCAAGGAAGATGGTAGTCGTAAGGATAGGTAGATATTATAGTAATTGTAGTAAGTAATAATAATGTAGTTGTATTATTATTATTACCTATTATACTTTTATATATTGGACATGCACTGCAAATTTGGAAGTGGGTGATTTTAACACACTTGAAACGAGTAAAATCTGTGAAATGAGCAACGTATAATTACGCATTTTGTGTTTTAAAATCACACACTTCCAAAAATCGATATTTGCAATGTCGGTTTATCAACTTCTATCGTAATCTAGTAGCGAGTAACGGAGTAACCTCCATAATAACAGCGGGCAACGTACCTAGGCAAGTTCCATTAAAAGAGAAACATTATACTTACACAATATTATTTGCATAATTATCTACACTTTATTGTTACGTAGGCACAAAACCTATCTGATAGCACTTCTGTGTTTTTAATCTTTCAAAGAATAATTATCTTTATCAAAGAATGCCGCACTTTCCTTTGTCGGTCTTTCGGCTTGCGCTTATAAATATGAGTTTTTATTTCAATTACAGTTATTTCCAATTAAGCTTCGCTTCGAGTCTATCTTATTTATTGTTCTCCCCTATTTATCTAGGTACTCTTATTGCTCTCGAAGTTAAAATTTACAATTTGACATGACTGACGAAGAATCAACTAGTTCTAGTCTGAGTAGTGAGAGTTGGATTAGATCTAAAACACCTAAAAGTAAATTTGACGAGTTTTTCGACATAATTCATGCGTCCCAAATTGGAGTCTGTAAATTGTGCCAACATAAAAAAGTAGAAATAAAAATGAAAAACAGGAACACTTCAGGCTTAAGGAAGCATCTACTATCTTTTCACGAGAAGGAATCACAAATATTCCTTCCTGCAAGGAAACCAACAATAAGTCAAAATAAAGATATCACAAGCTTTTTTATAACCACTGCAAAAAGTAAACAGGTAAGAAAAAAATGTTACTTACTCAATTAATAATTACAGTAATTTACCATAATATTAATTACTTTATTTCGGTAAATTGATGAACAAAACGAATGCAATTATGGGTGTTTTATACATACATTTATTATTTTACTTAGGTACTTTACTTAGTTTTATAGATATTTTTTATTAAATTATTTAGTAGTACGTAGTATTCCGATTGTCGCCAAACCTGCCCTGCGTGGCAATTATGGGCAACTACCCCTCGAGTGGGAAGGCCTATGTCCAGCAATGGACGTTCTACGGCTGATATGCAGATGATAATGATGAGCAGTACGTAGTTATTAAGCTGTTTTATGATTTTACCAACGGGTTTTTGTATACTTTTGTATTACGTGTTACAAAAAGGGTAGGTAGCTAGGTACCTATATCCATTCAAACGGGGTGAAGGAAGAGTGTATCTGGTTTAGAATCTGTATTAATTTCAAACTATCAGCCAAATAAAAATACTCTACAATACATAAGTAGTTAGGTACCTACTTAATTACTGAGGCGGCAGTACGTTTTTTAACTATAAACAAAAAACAATTTTCCAAGCTACAATACCTACTCAGATTTGCCATTTTGTGGTATAAAACTAACACACGAACCCATTTTGCAAATATACCAGAAGAAATAAATTATTTGATTCATCTTTGTTTCTTGGATGAAATAATTGATTGACACTATCTGACACCGATCAGCTGACGTATGTAATTATTTGAGTAGAATTCATTTAAAAAACAATTAAGTATAATTCATGTAGGTACCTATTAAAAAATGTTGCCATACTAGTTTGTTATCACTTATCAGTATCACCAAAGGAAAAAATCTGCTGTTCTCTACAATGTTCGCATAGCTCGTCAAAATGTATGGAACAGCTAGGGTTGCCAACTTTTTTTGACAAAAAAAACGTATAAAGTGGTTTGGTTAGGAAAACAATAAAGTATTAGGAAGAAAAAAAAGTATTTTCCAAATTTTATGTTTTTATTGCTTTAAACACGTATTTTTGTGTGCTTTTAGCACATACTAACAATTTTTTGTTGTCTTTAAATGTTACAAAGCTTGTTTGACAATCAATAAATAAACAATTCGTTTTTAATTAAATTTATTGATGCTCTATTTTTCTCTTCTCGCCACTTTAGATTCATTATAGAAAAAACTACCTATAGATATATAGGGATAGGTAACATTTCGTTCAGCAATTATAAATCGTTAAGTTCCCATGATGAGTATGTTTTACGCATCACAGTAAAGGTTGAAAATAAAGTATTTTTGCATACTTTATTTGTATGTAAAAGTATAAAGTATAATTACCAAAAATAAAGTAGAATACGTTATTATAAAGTATGGTTGGCAACCCTAGGAACAGCTGATTATTTTTCGTGATTCAGTGTTTGGTCCCACAGTAAAAGTTGTTCATAATGATGAGTACAATGACCCCTTAAGAGATTTCGTGTATGGATTAGATATGAGCGCCGCGCCGGCGCGCCGCCGTCGCCGTGAGTTCATGTCGACGCGTCGTCGCCGAGTGAAACACGCGGCGCGCCGTCGCGACGAGTCGCAACTTGCTCTCCCGCTCGCACGCGCGGCCCGGCCGTATTAGTTCGCCTAGTAGCCTCGCGACGCTACGCTCGCTCGTCGCTCACACTCAGTCGAGTCGAATATTTCACCGAGTGAACGTGTATTAACTTAAAATGGCTGTTTCTCATAAAAAAAAAAATAGTGTCCGACCGAAACAGGTTTTTCAGCCGAAACCGAACTTTCGTCCTTGCTCTTAGTTTCGGCCGAAACCGAAACCGGAACTTACTTAAACATATTTAAAATTTCTATCGTATACAGAAATCTGGTGTGTTTTTTACACATTTATTTGAATATACAATGTATATTATACATACAGACAGTTGAATACTTACCTAATAGATATGAGCGCCGCGCCGGCGCGCCGCCGTCGCCGTGAGTTCATGTCGACGCGTCGTCGCCGAGTGAAACACGCGGCGCGCCGTCGCGACGAGTCGCAACTTGCTCTCCCGCTCGCACGCGCGGCCCGGCCGTATTAGTTCGCCTAGTAGCCTCGCGACGCTACGCTCGCTCGTCGCTCACACTCAGTCGAGTCGAATATTTCACCGAGTGAACGTGTATTAACTTAAAATGGCTGTTTCTCATAAAAAAAAAAATAGTGTCCGACCGAAACAGGTTTTTCAGCCGAAACCGAACTTTCGTCCTTGCTCTTAGTTTCGGCCGAAACCGAAACCGGAACTTACTTAAACATATTTAAAATTTCTATCGTATACAGAAATCTGGTGTGTTTTTTACACATTTATTTGAATATACAATGTATATTATACATACAGACAGTTGAATACTTACCTAATCATTTACGAGGTCGGTCCCATAATGAACTGGCCTGATATAGTTCTACGCGACATGTCGCTACATGTTGTGTTGCATTAAATAGTACGTTTATCGTGCACTTAATATAAGAAACGCGCATCGACATGAAATGCTTAGTCTTAGTTTAGCAGGCATTAGCATAAAGAGAGTCGCGTATTTTTTCAAAATGTCGACAACTGAGTATCGAAGTGTCATAAAGTTTTTGTTTAAAGGAGGTTTATACCCTGCCCAAATAAAAGAACGATTGGATGACGTGTATAAGGAGTCTGCCCCCTCCTATAGCACAGTGAAAAATTGGGTGAAAGAGTTTCGCCTCGGAAGAGAAACCGTCGAAGACATTTGCCACGACGGTCGACCTGTGGAAGTGCTCACTCCCGAAACGATTGCTCTTATCGAAGAGGTGGTTCTGAGTGACCGCCGTTTGAAGATTAGAGAAATTGCAGCTAGGCTTGGGCTCTCTAAAAGTACGTATTCGTGCGATCCATAAACATCTTCACATGAAAAAAGTGAGTGCAAGATGGGTACCGAAACTTCTTTCAGCGGTACAGAGACAGGAAAGAGTGCGCTGCGCTTCGGAGTTTTTGGATCTTTGTGGCGAAAATTCTAAGACTGTCATCGAGCGGCTAGTGACTGGTGATGAAACTATGATCTTGTATTATGACCCACAAAGCAAGCGCGAATCAATGGGATGGCGTTATAAGGGTGAAAAGCCCCTTAGAAAGGCAAAGATGCAACAATCGGCTAAAAAACTGATGTGCACAATCTTTTGGGATTTTCAAGGCATATTGATGGTGGATTTTAAAGAACGTAATACAGTCGTGAACGGCTAATATTATGCTTCTTTAATATATAAATTACGAGACAAGATAAAGGAAAAACGAAGAGGCAAGCTGTCTAAAGGTGTCCTGTTGCTCCATGACAACGCCCCTGTTCATACCGCTGGTGTTTCGAAGGATGCAGTTCATCAATGCGGGTTCACAGAAGTTGAACATCCACCTCACAGTCCAGACATGGCCCCGTCTGACTATCATTTATTTCCAAATTTAAAGCGAGACTTAAGAGGAAGAAAAATTTCAAGCGATGAAGAGTTGCAAGCGGCCGTCTTCGGTAATTTTGAGGCTAAAAATTGTGATTATTTTTATAAAGGTTAAGAGATGTTGATTCACAGATGTCAGAAGTGTGTTAGTAGTATTCATGGTGATTATATTGAAAAATAAAATTGGTTTCGTTTCATTTCCTTTATTAGTTCATAGTTAGGCCAATTCATTATGGGACCGCCCTCGTATGTGCAAAACACAACCTCAACTCCATGCGATTAACGATGGACGGCGGCGAACTGGGCCGGCGCGGGCGACGCGACGAGCGAGCACGAGCTAGTCGCGAAGTTCGCCGAACGATGGACGATAATTCATGAACACTCAAGTTTCGGCGCGGCCGAAAGTTTCGGCCATTTCCTGGCCGAAACCGAAACTTAGGCCGAAACTAGTTGATTTGGCCGAAACTGGCGGAAACCGAAACCGAACTTTCGGTCGGTCACTAGAAAACATTGAAATGATTATTATTCAGTAAGTAAACGTGATCTCCAATTTTATTTAAAAGACTGTAAAATTATATTAACAATTATTAAAAAATATAGGTAAAGCTTTTTAATACGGTTTTCTTTAAGTTTTTTTTAAGAAATCTTTCCCTGATAAAAAAAATTCTAAGGCCCACGGCCGGCCACGTCGCGCCGCCGCGACGCCGCCGCCGCCGTGGAAATTTTAAGGCCACGCCGCCGCCGTGGTATTGGCCATCGGCGCTCATATCTACACCCCACCAATGGCATCGTATATCTCGTAAACTATTGGAGTATTAATTTTGAATTTTGGGTACTAATTTTATCTTGCAGGGTACTAATTTTCTATGTAGGTTTGAGGAAAGCGACAAGCTCCTCTAGCTTGGAATCAACATTCAAAATCGTAGTCCTGCTGAACAATTGTGAGAAAGTTATCATCGTTGATTTCTCGGTAAATACAAATATTACAGTTCTGTTTTTTTTTTACGAAATAAATCATATTTATGGGTACTAATTATTTGTATACTTAGAATAGCTGTAGCGTGGGCCCTTTTTCGGCGCTCATGGTGGTCCTGCTGAAGGGAGCGTGACTACCGCAGGACCACCTTCAAAGTCGATTTTCTCGAAAACTACTAAGGTACCAATTTTGTTGTTCGAGTACTAATTAGTACCAATTGAGCACTAATTATTTACCAAATATGGAAGCGATTGGCGTTGGTGGTCCTGCGGTAGTCACGGACATTACTATATTGAATAATAAAACGAAACAAAGCCTTTAAATACAGTAAATTTATTTTTGGCGGTGAAAAGGTTAAAGATGATGCAACTCAAAACAAAACACACTGACACATCCTCACACACACACTGTCATTTTTGACAGCGCTCACGGTTAATTATTATTCTAAGGCTTGGTCCGCGTTATCGCAAGATGGCGGGTGTCATGACGTCATCTATGACGATTCAAGAGACATCGTTATCGCGCTCACGCTAATTCGGTACGGGTTTAAGCACTCGATTATTTCCCAACTCGGAACGCAGGGTAAGTACTTCTTCCCAAACGTGTCAACGGGTGACCCGTTAGCGTGCAGGTTGTTAAATATTATAGTCTGTGGTTGTTACTGGCGCTACTCGAGAGTGGGTGCGGCCATTACGGGAATGGCCGCACGGGGAGGTGGGATCCGCTGAGGAACAGCGGGTCGAGGCCTGTCGGGGAGCGGTGAATGCTGACGCGAATCCCGCGCCCCGGCCATAGGCAGAGGTGGAACACCGCGGTGGTTTTATCCGGTAAAAGTCTGGCATGCCCCCGCTCCCCGGTCACCCCCACGATGGAGGTAGTCCATGAGGATTTCCACCACGCACCAAAAAAAAAGTTACTGGCGCTGCTGGTAGTCGTGCAGCTGGTTGTCGAGACTGCGGCACTGCTGGCGCTCCAGCACGGCGCCGGGCGCGCACTGCCACGGGTCTGCCGTATCGCGCTGCCAGCGCAGCAGCCGCGTCTGCAGCTCCGCTTCCACTTGCTGCAGAGATGGCTTGCCTGAAACAATTGTGTTCGCTTAAAGTTGTAGGAGAGATGAAACGGTAAAGACATTACCCTGTTAAATAAACGAGCAACGGAAATCCGTTGAAATAAAGAGGACAGTCATACCATGCAAGTTTCTACTCTCAGTGGGATCAGCGCGGATGTCGTAGAATTCCCACTGCGGTCGGTAGTAGTACTGCGTCAGAGTCTTGTACCACGGCAGCGGCTGCTTGCTGCGCGTGCGGTTCAGTACATCCTGGAATCATAAACACACTGACTGCACCAAAGCTCCCAATTTCAATAAATACCTGATGATATGTCGGTATATGGACCTGCTGTAAGAGCACTTACCTGGAAGGTAGGAGACACGTATAGATCCTGGTCTATTGGGAAGGGCATTCCAAAGTTGAGGTTGTGTATCAGTTTGTATCGCCGCGTGCGCACCGCGCGCATTGGGTAGTACATTGTGATCTCGTGGTGAGTCTGTGACGCGAATATTGCATCGTCTTCGGAGTAAGGTGGTTCTAGAAAATAAATAGGTATTACACGAAATGCAATATTAATCGCACGTAACGGAAACACCATGCAACCACTGGATTCGACGCCGCTTAATTAGTACCTACTAACCTTTTTCTAAAATAGGAAGCAAACTTTTTGGTTTATCCGACTGCAGTATATCATTGCTGTCGTGTCCAAATGGAATGTTGAACCAGTCCATCACGGTGGGCATGACGTCCAGCAGGCTGACCATGGCGTAGGATGCTTCGTTCTTCCTCGTGTGAGGCTTCGGAGAGGCGATGATCATGGGCTCGCGGAGACCAGGGTCGTAGAAGTTTGTGCGGCCAGATGGAAATGGAATGCCGTTGTCCGACGTGTATATGACGAGGGTGTCGTCCAAGTGTCCAGCGTCTAGCAGCTCTTTGAGCACCAGCCCTACACCTGTGAAATATGTTTTGTTTAGTTTGCCACTATAATAATAGGCCTATAGAGGTATGAGGAACAGAGTGTAAAGTTCACTCATACTCTATAGAAAAGGGAGGATCCTCCGACCAGACGGGTGTTGTGTCTGGCGGGCAACTGCCCGTTGATTCATGTCGGGCCGTTGTATCTATGCTAGTTGCGCGGTAAACTCTGCTTGCGCGATGCAGGATTTGCGTGACGTCAGTACGACGCGTTGTTTGTATGTGGCGTTGTAGATACCGCTACATCACTCCCCCCCGGAGACCGGAGGTCGATAGTGGGCTGAGTCTTGTATCTTGCGATGGTTGCCAGGCCAACTGAGGTTCCAGTGAGTCGGAACCGGTTGCCGCATAGTTCACGGTGAGTCGGAACTGTCCGCGAAGATGTCCCCAGTGAGTCGGGGTGGCGCTGCGTTATGCTCCAGTGCGTCGGATGTAGTACAGCGCCGAGTTGAGGCTGGCTGCTGCGTCGACCAGGAGAGGAATTGAGCTCTTCTTGTTGACCGGCCGAAAGTGCAGTGTGCTGTGCCGAGGTTGCTGATGAGGCTGAGGGTGATGACCAGGTATGCGCGGTCGCTGCATGCTGGTGGTCAGGATACCCGTTGAAGCCGTGGGAGCTGGCTGGCTGGGTGACTCGCCGCTAACGCTTGCGGGAGTGATGATGATGACGTCACGCTGAAGTATTTGCACGAAGGCTGCGCTGACGTTCATGTTCGGGGTCACCAGTATAGAGGTATGAGGAACAGGGTGTAAAGTTCACTCAACCTCCATAGAAAAGGGAGGATCCTCCGACCAGACGGGTGTTGTGTCTGGCGGGCAACTGCCCGTTGATTCATGTCGGGCCGTTGTATCTATGCTAGTTGCGCGGTAAACTCTGCTTGCGCGATGCAGGATTTGCGTGACGTCAGTACGACGCGTTGTTTGTATGTGGCGTTGTAGATACCGCTACAGGCCCATTATAGCATGTAAGTAGGTACCTACCTTGGTCGAGTCGAGACATTGTCGTATATTGTGCTGCGATGTCTCTTCTTGCTGCTTCTGTGTCCTGGGGCATTAGAAAGGAATCATTACTCTATGGTTTATACACACGCCTTTCTCTCTGTATTCAAGTAGATACCTGAACGTAATAAGGTAGTTGCACTTGCTCCCACTGGTAGTATATCGGATGCCAGTCGGGTATGAGCCCCATGCCCTCCTCGCCGGAACCGAACCGCTCGCAGAATGGACCGAACTGCGGCTCCGTGTGGCCACACCGGTGCGGGTCGTGGAAACTCACATACAGGAGAAATGGCCTGAAAATTATGAGGAGAATTTCATTTGTTTACCTAGTCGTGGTGGAGTGTTGTATTTCAATATGAGACTGTCTTATTATGACTCATAAAGTAAATCTCTTATGACTAAACCCATGGACAATAAATATATATGTTGATGAGATCTTAGCTACTTGTTATCCTGGTTCGCTTTAGCGAGGAACTCCCTGGTGAGCAGCTTGATGTGCGTGATGTTCCGGCCGACCTGGTTCACGTGGTTGTTCTCCTCTGTCTGCTCGTAGTCGAACTTGTACACCGCGGCAGGGCCCACGTCTTTCTTACCAATAATACCTGGAAATATAAAATTATTTATTGAAGAGATCATTATAACGTAGAATAATCTGAAGGTAGAACTAGACCATATATGTATAGCCTTTAGCTACAACTTGTTTACAAAAACATGATATAGGAAAGTTTATTAACCTTTTCACCGCCACGGACTTCAATAGAAGTTCCAGATTTTCGTGTCACCAGCGCCACGACTTCATTAGAAGCTCTTCAATTTAACTAACTGTATTTAAAAGCTTTGTTTCGTTTTATTATTTGATATAGTACCTACTGTTTAATACCCTGTTTTATATTTTTCCACACTAAAGAAGCATTTATTTGTCTTAAAATCGGCAAAAAAAAAACTCCGAATATTTTCAATGTCCCCATAACGCCAAGGACTTTTTAGAGTCGGCCAGTGATGTGACGCAAAAGTTACAACTGTATGATTTTGCCCGTTGAAATATTTATAAATAGATAGGTACTACAATCGAAAACAGTTTGAGTTCAGGAAAATATGAACTTAGTTAACTACTTTATAACAAAGGGAAAATAGACGAATTTCGACCTTCAGATGGATGCCGATCCGGAATTAAATAGTTGTTAGCAATCCTTGTCGATAATCATATTCCCATCTCTACAAAACAATTGGTTGTCTGTGCCCCGGGCGCCACGGACTACTATAGAAGTTGTTTTGTGACTTGATAAGCGTACGGTTAACGGTTGTCAATGCCACTGGCATAGTGCGGCACTAATCGAGTGAGCGCGCACATCCATATCATAAATAGATCTACAAAAACATACACATTCTAATTCCATACAAACACATCTACACTCGCACTTACTAACCTACATTTCACATAAATAGATCAGTTCTTCTTCAGGTTTATAATCTCCTTTTTTATTGTTTTTATTTTGATATTTTAGTATTATAAGTTCATAACCGTAACTCATAAGTTCCAAACCTTTTTTTGTCTGAATTTTTTGCATATACTTTTAATATTTTATAATTACCCTCGCTAATACTTTCATCAAATCATCGAATGATAAAAAAATAGCCACTAAGTATCTGTATTCTTATATCCTTACTCATAATTCAGTGTTTTATTTAGCAGTTTAATGCAAATTATAAAAATTGTTGTGGAAGTGTGTGAGTGTTTGTGAACGAGGAAGACTGACCTGCCGTGAATCGTGATACAGTTTTTACTAGTACGGAGGTCAGTGTGAATTAAGCTCAAACAACCGCATATACACCACATACACAGGTATTTATTAGACATACGTAATTGTATTTTGTAGGTACTAGTAAACAAACAAATCACAGGATTGTTGTGTTTTGTGTGTAAGGTTGTTCTTTTAAATTGTCAATAAATAAATAAATCCTTCTTTCACTTTGCTTGTAACAAGACTATTCTATTTTACCAATAAGTAAACAAATAGTGAAATGAATGAAGAACTGAATTTGGATGAGCTTTTAAACATTTGACAAGGTGTGGAATCGGACTCGGGAGTATTTTCGAAAAACATTCTGGTCCAGAAGTTCTGAGGTATGTCCAACTAAATAATAATAATAACGTTTATTCATCAAAAAGTAAGAATTTAAATACCTAAGTGAAATGTTTGGTGAGCCACAAGTTAAGCCGTAAGCGTCGCTTGTAGGTTATTTTGTGGCTCTGAAGTGCGAATTTAAGTTAACAAAGTTGTAATGGCCTTACAGTTTGAGGAGATTATCATAAACAAGAGATAAGAGTTCTAAAAGTAAATAAAACAAAACATTATACCTATTTGTGAGTTGAATTTAACGTGCTCTGAGCGCCAAGGACTTGAAATGAAGTCAAAGAATGACGTCATGAAAGAAATAGAGATGTACCTCATTTCTTATAGCTTTAATAGAGTTATGTGTTTGTTTCTTTGATACATATAATTTATAGGGTGAGTGGGGGCAAGATCGAACGGTTTTTTGATGAGATGAGCAGTGTTGTATTTGAAGTCTTGTAGAACAGTACATATGAGCTTATGCTGAAAAATTATTTGTTTGAGTAAAGAGCAAAGAGTATATTTTTCTATCATATTAATAACATCCTGTTAAATCTGCTCCAAAGCATAAAAAAAATTAAATTAAATGTTTTTATTACGAAAATGAACCAGGGGAAAGATGAAAGGGTGATGGGGAAAGATCGAAATAGTTTCTAAAATCGTTTAAATGATTCTCAGACGCTGTTGGTGGTCACTAGTCTATAGTTTGAAGTGCCCTAAAAACTGAGAACTGACTGAAGTGTCAAAATTCCTTTAGTTAAGAAAGATATAACGTTTTTATATTTTTATATATTTCAATCTTACCCCACCGGGGGAAGATTGACAAAGAGGTTCTCAAACTTTCCACTTTAATTGCTTAAGGTTATACTGAAAATAAAACATTGCTATCAATCAAATATATCCTTTAATTTTACTTTATCCTAATACTTACCGAGATATTACAAAACAGAGAGTTTGCATTTTTCTTTCATCTGAGTCTACAAATGTAGCGCAATACGTAACAAATAAAAGTGACATAAAGATAAAATATTTCAAAATTAAATAGTTATCCAAGCAACAACTTAGAAAAAAAAAATGTATGGCTTCATGCCCATAACAAAAACATAAAAAGACTCTTCAAAGGCAAAAAAGCAATAACAAATCACTTATCTTACATTAATTTGCCATATTTAGGATCAATATCTTTAAAGATTCAATTTTAATCTTTATTACATCTAAAGGTACGAGTTCGTAGTCGACTGCAGACAGCAGCAGAATACGACGTGTCGCTGCGATACTACTGGGGTCTATATATTTCTATGAAAACAACGTGTCGCTAGCTACGGAAGGTATTTCATAGAAACACATAGAAACCAGTAGTGTCGAGGCGACACGTCGCCTGCTGCTGCTGCTTGCAGTTGGCTACGAAGTTGTACCTTAATTCTTAACATAATAATCTCGACTTCGGCACGGATTTTTCGGGATGTGTTGTTCTTTCACACTATGACGTATTATATTATAAAGATTCCTTCCGTTTTACTTTCTCTATGGCCGATGTCCGGACGTAGTTACGTGGCATGGTGATTCTGAATTGACAAAATGCAATTATTGAATAGTCATTCGGTAGTCCTAAGTTGGTATTTATAATAATAATAATATTTGTAATCACTAATCAATTATACACAAAATTAATTCATTCAAAATTTGCATAAACGATATTCTATAAGAACATCATAAAATCATAAAAGGGTAGGTACCGATTATTTTATTTTGTATACTTATCTTATCATGAACAGTTTGAGAACATCTGACTATTAGTATGACTTTTGAAAACGGGGTAAGGTCGAAACTTTTAAATGTTCTTCTTACCCCGTCAAATATTGGTGGGTAAAGATGGAAAATTGAAATAAATCCTAAAATACGAAAAATAGCCATATTTGGATGTAATAACACAACTAAGAATTAAAAATAATGAGTAGATATTCCAATAAAACATTCGTATTCACCTCGTAAGTAAAGTTACAGAACACGGGGTAAGATTAAAACACTCGATTAATTTGCGTAAAAGTCACTGCGCAGACATTTGCATTTTTCACACAACCATTCACTCAAAGCGGTAAACGCTGATTGATATGTGCAACGTAACAAAATGGCGATCTTAACAATGTTGTCATAACTGCAAAAACTGCATTAAGTCTGACGTTATGGACAACTTTTTGTGTTACCCCGTTTTCTATCTTCCCCCCACTCACCCTACTGGTTTTTCTTACTAGGGATACTGTGACATAAAACAAATATGGAAATAATAATCAGTTTTTATTTATATTCGTAAAATTATAAATAAAACTTAACGCGTAGGTATAAATTTAATTCATTGATATGACGATACCCTCATCACTTGTTTATTGTATATTTCGTTATACTTTTATAGCTTGGCGCCTGGCGAGGCATCGCGTTCTGTGTACGTTGGCGGTGAAAAGGTTAAACTTAATACCATGCTAGAATTGCTATCAGGCGGATAAAGAAATCAAGCAATGAGCTGTGCTCCGCCTACTTTACCAGTCATCACATCGTGTTTGCTGAGCACATCGGGCATGCTGGCGACAGCGTCGAAGGAGTTGAAGTGGTGCTCGGCGCGGTGCAGGCCGTACATGCCGTTCTGGTGACTCGGCGCGCCCGTCAGCAGCGCCGCGCGGCTGCGGGTAGGGCACGTGACGCAAGGTTACCGAGTGCTAACTTAATTTAGCTCAAGTACCGGCCTTAGTTATAGCACATCGAGTTTTAGCAAAAGTTTTGGCTTGGCTTTGCAGCTTTGAACAGCCCCTTACTAAAACACGAAATCCGAGTCATATTTACGACGATGAATAGGTAGACCCACTGTTATGTTGGCCAGGATTTTTGGGATTTAAAGCCGCGTTCTAAACAAGAGCGATCGTCGCGTCTCGTTGCTACTCAACAATCGCGGCGATACCGCACTCGCGCAAAGATCGCTTTTGGTTATTTTGTTTCTGATATAAACTTAACTTTGATTGTGATATAATGGTAGGTACTTACCGAGTGCTGGCTTTCCAATCACCACGATAACCTCCCAGTAATACCGGGGTACAACTTATTACATAACACAATAACCACAATCAAAATGATGGTGTGGTAGTCTATGCTAAGGAATCATTAAAGGTCACAGTCCAGGAACATACTGTTGCGCGCCACAAATAATGCTTGATACATGGAGACATTAGTTACACTAGCGCCATCTAGTATCAGGTAGCGGAACTAGGACCTTGACCCTAGTTGACCTGTTTCTAAGTACTAGTAATTCCGAGAACTATCGACTTCGAGTCAGTCGGGACCGCTATGTACTCGAACATACTAGATGTTTATAGAATAGCTCTGTGGCACTATATAAGGCGGGCGCGAGCCGCGAGACACATAGTTTTGATTAAGCGATAAGAGCGAGTACATCAAAGCGACATTCGAGTGCGACATTCGAGTGATCAGTAAGTGCAATTGTGTTTCTTAATTAGTGTGTTTGAATTGTAATTAGTGTTGTGATTATAGTGTCAATTTTTGGGTGATTAAATCGGCAGTTTTTATTGTCACAAACCCCAAGCTCGTAACAATACTCTACAAGACTGTATGAGTAATTGTTTAATCATCAAAAATGGTACAACCACAGCGATAATAGCTATGTATAGATCACCATCTTCTAGAAACTTCCTTAAACCAGATTTTTCAAGCACTAAGCCCATTGTTACACTAACAGGTGATTTAAATGTAAATATTGGGGCCGAAAACTGCGATGCAGGGACCCAAGATTACCTTAATGTCTGCTTATATCATGGTTTTCTCCCCGCTCACACATTGCCTACTCATCAGAGCGGTTCCTGCGTCGATCATATGATCATCAAAACCAGCCTATCATATATTACGCTTGTTAATAACTCAACAATTACTGACCATCACGCAGTCTTACTCAACGTAAATTTAACGCTACCTAAGCTAAATCGGCCTCAGACTATTAGCAAATTAAATACAAACAAATTCGAATATACTTAATTTGTGCAAAATTGAGTTTAGCCTAGTTTACAATACTGCTAACGCTAATCTGGCTTTATCGTACTTAATAAAACAAGCAATATTACGTAACACATACACATACTCATACACGTATACGAAAATAAAACTACACGATCCTGATCACGATGATACGTATGTACATAACTCCAGCTTCCTCATATGCGATAGAACAATTCTACCTATGCCAATATTTAAGGCATAATAGCTGCAATCACAATTCCCTATCTTCCAAACGAAAGAAGATATGATTATGTATTATAGCTCAAAAATTAAGGCATAATAGCTGCCATTGGCAGCAAAATTTTCAAATCTCTGGTCAAAACACTATGAGTTATTAAACCGATTAACATGTGTAAGCTGGAGTGACGGCATCCCAACTGGCTCATGTCATATCTTCCGAACTAAAGATATTATTATTGTTACGAGCTTGGGGTTCGTGACAATAAAAACTGCCGATTTAATAACTAAAAAAAATGACACTTTACTCACCAACACTCATTACAACTCAAACACTAATTAGAAAACACAATTGCACTTACTGATCACTCTTAAGGCGAAAGCGCCAGGGTAGCCCGCGAAATTCATTTTTTTTAGGTTTTTTGGAATTTGCTGGTCAGTATTAAGTTGTACGTTGATTAATATAAGAATCGCGGCCGTAAGAAATTTGTGCAGCAGGAGTGTCTCGAACACCTTGGAGATGGTCGGCAGCAGCGTGATCGGCCAATAGCTCTCCGGCTTCAGTATGTTTTTCCCCGCCTTGGGCAGCATGATGACGCGCCCCTCCTTCCACGAGGCGGGAAAGGCCCCCGTGCGCAGCATCGCCGTAAACAGGCGCGCCAGTGCCGCGACCATACGGTACGGCAAGTGACGCAGCGCTGTATTGGTGATGCCGTCAAAACCGGGGGCCTTCCTGGGCCTCGTCCTAAGGATGGCGCGTCTGACTGCGCCCGGCGAGAAAAATACCGGGTCTTCCTCGGGAGCTATCGGCGTAGCGAAGTACTCTCCAAGGTGCTTCTCGACTGCTGCGACATGGCCGGTGTCGCTGGTCGGGTTGGGGCGGAACTGACGCTCTAGGTGCTCGGCGAAGACCTCCGCCCGGTCCTCCGCTACGTATTTAAGCGCCCCGTCGCTGTCTTGCAGTGGACGCATCGGGGCTGGGGTACTAGTAAGCTGGCCGCACAGCTTGTTTAAGGACGGCCAACTGTCCGCCGTCGCGTCGATTCTTTCCTCCCAGCCCTCGGCGGTATGCGCCTTGAGCTCGGCCTTAATCTTCTCCGCGAGACGGTTCAGCTGAGTCTTCAGCGTTGGGCATCTCAGCTGTTGCCACTGTTTGCGAAGGCGCCTCTTCTCGGCGATCATCGCACTTATGCGAGCCGGCAGGGGCGGCAATAGCCCTCTCCCCTCCGGCTGCGTGCTCGTCGCCGCTTGCAAGGCGCTCTGTATGCAAACAGTGACGTCATCCGCTCTCTCGTCCACGTCTGCGGAGGTGACGATAGGCCGAGTCGGCGTAGTGGCCTCTACTTCCTATATGTCTCGCGGCTCGCGCCCGCCTTATATAGTGCCACAGAGCTATTCTATAAACATCTAGTATGTTCGAGTACATAGCGGTCCCGACTGACTCGACGTCGATAGTTCTCGGAATTACTATATATAGTACTTAGAAAAAGGTCAAGTAGGGTCAAGGTCCTAGTACCAAGGTAGTTCCGCTACCCAATACTAGATGGCGCTAGTGGTAACTAATGTCGCCATGTATCAAGCATTATTTGTGGCGCGCAACACTGCCCCCTCCTAAGACATGCTAGTCCCGAGAATTATCGGCCCCATAATAACGCGCCAGTCGATCCACATGGACGATCTTAGGAGTACCTCTTGCACCTTTCTGTATCCGATAGGTTACGTCATTGATCTTAGTCACAACCCAGTACGGTCCGTCCCATTTAGCTTGAAGCTTAGGAGATTTCCCTTTGCTGCGGACTGGATTGTGTAACCACACGAGTGAACCTTCGTCTAACTCTTTATTGTTCATTTTGCGATCATAACGGGTTTTCGTCTTTTTAGACATTTGCTGGCCCGATTGTCGGACGTGCTCATAAATGTCGTTCATTTTGTTCCGCAAATCATTCGCATAATTAGACACTGCGTGGGGCATCAGGTGGTATTCCGGTGATCAGGTCTGCAGGTAGCCGTAGTTCTCTTCCGAAGTTTGCGAAAGCTGGCGTCACCGATGTACTCTCGTGAACAGCGCTTCGATATGACAACAAAAACGGTTGTATGTGCTTGTCCCAATCTCGTTGCCGATTTTCCACAACTTTCGCTAGGTACCTCTCTAGTGTCTGATTAAATCGTTCCACCATTCCATCCGATTGTGGGTGGTAAGAAGTCGTTCTTGTTTTATGAGTACCCATAACTCGACAAGTTTCCTGGAATATTTGTGACTCAAAATTCCTTCCTTGATCACTGTGAATCTCCAAAGGTACTCCAAAACGACAGAAGACTTCATGAACTAATTTATCCGCAACTGTCGAAGCTTCCTGATTTGGAATGGCGAAGACTTCCGGCCACTTAGTGAAGTAATCCATCACAACCATGAAATACTTGTTACCACTTTCACTTTCCGGAAACGGCCCCGCAACGTCAAGGGCTATCCTCTCCCATGGTGCACCAACATTGTACAATTTCAATGCACCCTTACTACGAGTCTGAGGTCCCTTTACAGCTGCACAACTTGTACATTTGCGACACCAATCCTCGACATCGTCCCGACAGTGGACCCAGTAAAACCGTTCTCGTATCTTCAGTAGAGTCCGTTTTACTCCCAGATGACCTCCTGAACAACCATTATGGTACAGCTGTAGAACATCCGGTACTTGAGCTTTAGGGACAACCATTTGCAAATGACAGCTGTCTCCCCGAGCATTTTCCCATTTACGGCACAGGACTCCATCCTGAACCACCAAGCTGTCCCATTGGGCCCAATAGCTCTTTGTGACCGAACTCATCGCTGAGACGTCGCTCCACCTGGGCTTAGGAGCTCTGGCCTTCATCCACTCCAGAATTGGCTTGATGTCCGAATCTTCCTGCTGTGCACGTTGTAGGCTTTCCTTCCACTCGTTGTTAAGGTCTGTCTTGAGCTTCCTCACAGGTACCACTTCCTTACTCTCATGTCTACTACAATGCTTACAGTCTTCAGGACAAGGTCTTCTTGAAAATGCATCTGCGTTGCCATGAGATTTTCCGCTGCGATGTTCGACCACGAAGTCGTATTCCTGCAGTAGTTCAATCCATCTCGCAACTTGACCTTCTGGATTTTTGAACTGCAATAGCCATTTCAGTGCAGCATGATCAGTACGTAAGTGGAATTTCCGACCCAGAAGATATTTGCTAAAATACTGCAATGACTTTACCACGCAAGCAGTTCCCGTCTCGTAACACAACAGTTCCTTTCCGGTTTTGACAACGACTTGCTGAAGTACGCTATCATAACCTCTTGATCACCATTCCGTTGGGACAATACACCGCCAAGCCCTATGTCACTTGCGTCTGTGTCAACTATAAATTCCTTGCCCGCATCAGGGTATCCCAAAATAGGTGTATTGCACAGACGGTCCTTTAGCTCCTGGAATGCGATGTCGCAACTATTATCCCAGCAGAAATGTCGCTTCTCCTCGGTTAGCTTATGCAGGGGTTTGGCTATGTCTGCAAAGTTCTTGACAAATCGCAGGAGCACAAACCCAGAAACGCTCTGACTTGCGTCTTGTCTTTTGGAACTGGCCAGTCCTTGACAGCAGCAATTTTCTCTGGATCCGTGCGGATACCTTCTTCAGACACGACATATCCCAAAAAGCTAACTTGTCGTTTGAATAGTGAACACTTCTTCGGACTTAACTTGAGGTTGGCACTCTGGATCTTCATGAGCACGCGTTCCAGGTTTTGTAGATGTTCTTCAAACGTACGGCCTACGATGATGATGTCATCCAAGTAGACCAGGCAGGCATCGCCAATTAACCCGGTAAGTACAAGTTCCATCAATCTTTCGAACGTTGCCGGAGCATTGCACAATCCAAACGGCATAACTTTAAATTGCCACAGACCCTTTCCTGTCGAGAATGCAGTTTTCTCCTTGTCTTTGGGATCAATTTCAACTTGCCAGTAGCCACTTTTCAGGTCCAGCGTGCTGAACCACTTTACGCCAGTAAGCATGTCCAGCGTGTCATCAATTCTTGGCAAAGGATAGCTGTCCTTCTTCGTAACGTCGTTCAGACGACGATAGTCAACACAAAACCGCATGCTGCCGTCCTTCTTTCTCACCAGCACTACAGGTGAACACCATGGACTAGATGAAGGTTCAATAACACCATCCTTCACCATTCCCTCAATCATGGTTTCCACTTCCTTTTCACGTGCTACCGGCAATCTCCTTGGCCGCTGACGGATAGGCAATTCTTCTCCTGTATTTATTTTGTGTTGAACTAAGCCAGTCCTCCCGATGTCAGCATCGTTTGACGAGAAAACATCGGCGTACTTGAGTAACATCTTCTTTGTCTTGACCATTTCATTTTGGGACAGAGCGCTGCGGCAGTCTTCTAGAAGTGTGGTCACTCTCGTTAGTGCATCCTTGCTGAGGGTCTCAGTCGATAGATATTGGCATCGACGCAACCAATCCACTTCCTCGCAAGTACCAAGTAGTATGCCTTTTTCTATAATCTGTTCCTGATCACAAAGGTTCAACACACGTACCCCTGAGATGTCGGTGGCTCTGACCAAAGTTCGTGCCACTTTCCATGGAAGGTCATTGTCTACCCTTTCCACGAGTACACAACGATGAGTTTGACCAGGATTCCGAGGCAGACTAACCGGCACAATCGTTTCCGATCTCGGCGGAAGAACAATCTTCTTAAGGCTGTACACATTTCCTGGTAACGCCCCTTCCACGAAAAGTTCCTCTTGTCCACATTTCAAAACACCTTGCTTGACGTCAATCTCGCAACAATTCTTCCTCATAAAGTCAAGGCCCAGGATGCAATCATCCATTATATCAGCCACGATGACATTATGCAGGTAGATTCTGTTGCCTAGCTTCAACTCTATCTTCTTTTCTCCATGGACGGGTATGCGCTGACCGGTGGCTGTAACCAAATTAATGTGTTCTCGGTTGTGTGCGGAGTCCCCAAGGAACCGACTTATAAGTTGGGAACTGACGACCGTGCGAGAGGCTCCTGTATCTATGGTCAGCTTACAAGGTGTTCCGTTGACTTCGCCCTTGATGATTAGGCTGTTCCCGTCATGAGTTTGTGTGATCGAAATCCTTGGGGCTCTTTGAACATCAGCCAGCACCCGCCCCGCAGTCCTGGCTATTACTCGTTTCCCTGCTGCTGGTGTTGGGCGGTGCTGTTAGCCGCACTGCCCTCTGGTGATCGGCTGTCTTCTTTTTCTGCAGTTCGCTCAGGGCAACTGGATCGAAGGTGGCCCCTTTCCCCACAGCCGTAGCACCTAGGGCTGTATCCTTTACTGCGCTCGCGAACTGTATCCGCTGCAACCTCCCTGACGCGATGGGAACGATGATCTTGCCGCACAGCTTCCACCTCCAGTGCATGGGCCAAGGCGTCCTTCAGCGTCCCGTGGTGACCGAGCCTCACAGCAGCTCTAACGTCAAGGTCGCGGATGCCGTCGACCACCACCAAGCACTAGGCTGCACCAGGTTCTCATCAATAAGCGCAGGTACGGACTGGTAAGCTTTGCGAACCAGCTTCTCCACTTCAAGGGCCCACAGCTGCAGGTTTTCGTTACTGCGTTGCACGCGATCTTTTAGCTGCGCACGAAACACGTGTTCCAGGTGAGCGTCGCCATACCGAGCCTCCAATGCTCAAGGAGCTGCTCCGTAAGTCACTTCCTTACCGAGAGCTTCCAGAACAGTTAAGGCCTGGTCGCGCAGGCCCAGGGCGAGGATAGTCATGGCCTGACTTTTATTCCACCCGTTCCCCTTCATGATAGCCTCAAATTGGATTTTGTAGGCCGACCAGGAAGAAGTTCCGTCGAACGGTGGCACTTTGAATCCACGTAGCGAAGGTGTTGTAGCTATGGGAGCTGCGATTCCATCACCAAGTTTAAGGTAATCCAGCGTTTTCTTCACGTCAGCCATCACGGTTTTCTTCACGTCAGCCATCACGTTGTCAACCCGATTATTCACTTGGTCGATTCGGGTTTCAGCTTCCGACAGACGGTTGTCATGTTGAGCAACCTTATCCTTCACCTCCTTCATGTCTTTCCCGAAGGTAGCGTGAAGGTCCTTTATAAGGAGCACCTGCTCTTCCTGTCGGCGCGCCTGTTCCTCCTGTCGGCGGGCTTGTTCCTTCTGTTGGCGGGCCTGTTCCTCCTTGTCTCGCTGGAGCTGTTCTTTCAACCGACGAGCCTGTTCCTCCTGTCGGCGGGCCTGCTCCTGCAGCATCATCATCAGAGCAGCAAAATCTGGTGCTGATGATGCTGGAGCAGCTGTGGATGGGCCAGCCTCCGTGGTCGGTATCTGGCCTTCCGACCTTGCTGGGGTTGACTCCGGGTACGGATACCCTCCATGTCGTCTTTCGGTAAAATCGGTATGATTTTTAAACCTCGCTTCTGACGAGCTACGAGCTACGAGCTTGGGGTTCGTGACAATAAAAACTGCCGATTTAATAACCAAAAATGACACTTTAATCACAACACTAATTACAACTCAAACACACTAATTATGAAACACAATTGCACTGTCGCACTTGAATTCATATCGCTTCGATGTAGGTACTCGCTTGTATCGCTTATTCAAAAACTATGTGTTTCGCGATGGTTTCGCAGCTCACAGAGCTACTACATAAACATCTAGACTCGACTCTAGAGCGTTCGAGTACATACCGGTCCCGACTGACCCGATGTCGATAGTTCTCGGAATTTCTAGGACCTTGACCCTACTAGTTCTGCTACCCGATACTAGATGGCGCTAGTGGTAACTAATGTCACCATGTACGGTCAGCATCAAAAGTCGATTAACACTTCTGTTTTTTTAATTTTAGTTATTGAGCAAAATATTAACACTTCAGTTTTTTTTAATCTCAGTTATTGAGCAAAATATTTGTTGAAAATTGCATCGTACTTCTGCTGCAATTTTGAATAAATATTTTGCTCAATAACTGATATTAAAAAAACTGAAGTGTTAATCGACTTTTGATGCTGACCATACCAGGCATCAATTGTGGCGCGCAACAATACAAACAAGAGACGGAATGATTGCATAAAATATAGAATATAGAAAAAAACGTCGGAACGCCCTCTCAAAATGTACCTCGGTTCGTTTGTATCTCGGTTTTTCTTTACTCGGTGTTTATTTCGGTAAGATCTACGGTTTTGAAATTATTTTCCTACGAATGTAGGTAAATCTACCAAAGGTTTTATTTATCTCCTAAAATGATTTGACCAGTTAGATAAAGTATTAAATATTGATGTTTTTTGGTGAGTAGGTATGTAGAGCTACCTACAGCTTGGAAGTGAGTTTAGGTACTTACCTACTCCTGCAAATCTATATAAGATGTGATTACTAAATAATTAGGAGCTTATTGCTCAGAAACCTTGGCGAACAGCTGCTGACGGAAGTGAAGGCATTATTGAAGAGTAGGCCGCGCTTTGCTAGCGCGTCGATGTTCGGAGTCTGGCATATTTTGTTCAAGTACGAGCCTAGCTCGAAACCTCCATCGTCCGCTGCAACATACACAATATTTAAAGTTAGGGAATATAGACCGGGAGCCAATGCCCGCCCTTGACGTTGGGAAGTCTGGGCAATATGATCACCACAAAAAAGCTAGGTACCTACTATACCTTCATCAAAAATGTATGGTGAGACACTCATTCACAGTAAAATATTACTGTACATAATATGCTGTCCGTCTACTCTCGCTAATAGGCACTAATCAGCACTATTAGCAACATAAAAAACCGGCCAAGTGCGTGTCGGACCACGCACAATGAAGGGTTCCGTAGTTGGAATGAATTTATCCCAAGAACGATTGGGATAAATTAATTAATAATTATTTGGGACGCAACGTGTGTCGATACCCTTGCGCCATCTCATGTTCCTAGCACGGCGGGCTGTGCTGGCGCCGCTGCTGCGGATGCTGAGACCCTCAAGCGGCGCAAATACTGTAACCTTATGGGCAGTGGCGTGCGGTCTGTATAGGCAAAAAGACACTGCAGACCCTAGACCTAGTAGATCTAGATCTAGACCAGTTACTAATATTTTCAAGAATAAAAAAAATATACTAAGTATAAAATTATTCAAACTCCTAATGTAAATTTAATAGCAACGTTCATACCGTTTGTACTATTTTTACTACGCCAGGCGTTCGTAATTCGGTCAACGCGAGACCGAGAGGCAGCGTGGGACTCTGCCTACAATTCATTCATAAAT
Source organism: Luperina nickerlii (assembly GCA_963855955.1). Taxonomy (NCBI): domain Eukaryota; kingdom Metazoa; phylum Arthropoda; class Insecta; order Lepidoptera; family Noctuidae; genus Luperina; species Luperina nickerlii. The sequence continues at coordinate 931,023 of OY979665.1, forward strand.
GTACGCATGTAGTGGTACAATTTCGTGTCTGTGCACTGCACACAACGATGCGGTAACAAGGCCAAACATGTCTGTTCCTGCCGCAGGAAATCCAATCACGGGCCAGCTCGTCAATCATCTTCGTATTGGCTCATCTCGAGTATTATACGACCAAGTTGAATAATTAGTTAGTTAAGTAAAATTTCGATTGACAATGATGCTATTTTATTTGTCAACGTTTTACTTGTCAAAATTTAGAGTTCATATTGCTTTTTTAATTTTCTGTGTAGATAAGTGTTGTGATTAGGATTAGTTTTTGCGGTGTTTACCTTTGTTTTAAAGTGATTAAAAAGTTTCTTATCATTGAAATGAATTCGGAAACGCATGCAATTGTTCCTTGTGTGTGATGGATTAAATTGTGTGCAATCGTTACTCGGAAAGGTAAATACTTTGAGTTTTACGGACAATTATAGTCTCATTACTTCACCTAAAGCTACCCCTGATTAGGGTATTTTACAGAAATCTAAACCACTTAATAGGCATTTTAGTCGCTCAGCGTACAATACTCATTAGATTGTAGGCTGCTCTCATAACAACAAATTATTCTCTTGGTGTTGCATATTTTTCTCAAAAGAAAATACCGCTTGGAATAGTCGTACATCAGGTTACGATGATTTAAATAACTTCGCTGGTGCCAGTAAAAGACATCAGAATTCTCAAAAGCACATGAACGCTGTTATTTCATTCTGTAGTTTTGGTAAAACATGAAGCGAAACTTCTATATATCGTCAATTATGTGACGACATTTCCAAATAAAACACGCGTGTCGATCACAATCGCGCTGTTTTCAAGGGTTAGTTGATGTTGTGTGTCATTTTCATTTAGCACAACAAGAACTTCCTTTCCGAGGTCACGTTGTCATCTGTCTGTGGTAAAAAAGCAAAGAATGAAGAGTTATGGCTGTTCACATTGTGAGTAATTCAAATTATAAATATTATCAACATCGTAAACAATTGTGTAGTTAGAAATCAATCAATTATTTGTGCGCCATCTGGTGGCCACTCGGCCAGATTGTAATATTTTGCATAAAGCGACTGTTGGGAGCGAGTGAAATATGAACCAACTCGAAGAGCTCTGTTGTGCCAATACGCGAAAATTATCTTGAAAATGAAAGTTACGATTTTGTAAAGGATTAGCAATACTCTTAGTAATTAATTTATATAAAAAATAGTGCTATTAAAAAACATAATTACTACTAAAACGACTCGGTAGGTAGGCTGCACAACTTTGACAGGCGATACGGTAGGTTTTTTTTTAAGTATGTTGGCTTGCCCTAAGTTTGACCTCTAGGCACGCCACTGCTGGTGAGTTTTATCTTTACTAACTAGTGCAATTGGAAAGACTTTTTTTTGCGAAAAAAAAGCTGCCTACCCTGGCATAAAACCCTGTGCACGCCACTGCTTATGGGCAACTACAGCTTTGAGCCATTTGGGGTCGAGACGCTCGGGTCATGGGGCCCGAGTGCGCGTCTCCTTTTTAAGGAAATTTCTCGCCGGCTGGTCGACACTTGACCAGAGGGCTGGGTCGTTCTTTGGCCAAAGAATTAGTATTGCCATTCAACGTGACAATGCTGCCAGTCTTCTGGGCACGTTTGCAGATGACAGCGATGCGGACGAATACTTCGACGCCTGAGTGTCCTTTGTTTTTGTATTTATTTGTATAGTAAGTTAGTTAGTCATTTAATTTTGTATCTATTGTAAATAGTTTGATTTCATCCGGTAGTCCGGGGATACCGCACGGTCTCCAGGGAGGAGGCGAGCCTCCTTGCCGGATTGCCTTGTATGGGATTTGGAGGCAAAAGTCCTCGCCCACATATGGGAGTGGCGCGAGGACGCAAAACGCCAGAGCGTTACACTGCTGTCGCGAGAAATCGCGACACAGCGGACAGAGCTCCGGCAAAAACTCATGGCGACATGGAGAGTACGACTGTCGCAACCCAGTGCTGGGCACGTCACAATTGCGGCGATAAGTCCCCTCTTTGAGGAGTGGCTAGAGAGGCGCCACGGCGTCCTCACCTTCCGCCTAACGCAGATCCTCACCGGGCACGGCTGCTTCGGGAGGTTCCTGTTCCGGATAAGGCGGGAGGAAACGCCCGGGTGTCACCATTGTGTGGAGCACTCGGAGGACACAGTGGAGCATACGGTGGAGGTCTGCCCAACTTGGGCAGAGCACCGCCGCGTCCTTACGGCGGCGGCGATCTCTCGCGTCCGGCCCTGTTACGGAGCGAGAGTGCATGGGTGGCCGTCGCCTCCTTCTGCGAAGCAGTAATGCTCGCGAAGGAGGAGGCGGAGCGCGTGAGGGAGAGGCAATCTTTGCGCCCTCACGCCCCTAGACGCCGCAGGAGACGCACTGGGCGTCGGGAAACGATAGCCGAATTCCGGCCACCGTAGGCGCGGGCTTGCGGACGGCGAGCAATGGGCAGCTCGCCGTCCGGTAAGGACCACGCTCGGGTCGACGGCACGTTGTGTTCCACGCGCGCCTCAAAGAGATATAGAAAGAAAAAGAAAGAAAATATCAGTACTAACTGACGGGGTCCGCTAGGACCGTTGCCTGCCAGGGTCGCAGGTTGTTCGAAAGAGATACCGCGTGGCCCCTGGCACAGGCAACTGAAGGAACACGGGTGGGTTTTAGTCAGTAAAAGTGTGACACGCCCTCCCGCTCCGCCCAGAGCGGGAGAAGTTATTTGATAATTTTCCACCAAAAAAAAAAGGCTGCATATTGTGGGCAGAGGCTGGCAGAGGTTATCATGATTTGGTTATGGAATTTTGTTTCTTTATTCCTCAATAAAAAAAATGTCACTAATAGAAATAATACGTAGGTAGACTTATACGTTTTCTTTAGATATGTACACAGAGCATGTAACACTTTGATATGTACCTAGGGCGTTTGATTGACAGTGCTACAAAATCAAACTGGTTGCTAATTTAATTGTAAATCTATACTTTTTTTTGACATTGATTTACATTCTGTAACTACTTTAACTCACACCCTGACTTATTACTTGTAGTTTTTTGTTTAATGAAAATCGTTTACCATGTTTGTAAATATGTGAGCACCATATATCTATCAGATAATTAATTTATATTAGGGATGCCGCGATACGCCTTTTTGCCGATACGATACCGATACCGATACTTTTATAAAAATATCGGCGATACCGATACCGATACCGATACGCTTACTGAAATCAAAAAGGAAGGTAGATTAAATAAAACACAATTAATCAATAGTTTTAGTAATCAAAATTAACATTTATAAGATTTTTATGGAATTATCAATTGTCTACTATTTATTTTATTTGACTCAAACGACTAGTTATAAATGACATACAACACACAAACAATTACGATATGTAATTCTTAATCTTATTTGCATGGAAAAATACTAGTGACCGACCGAAAGTTCGGTTTCGGTTTCGGCCAGTTTCGGACAAATAATCTAGTTTCGGCCTTAGTTTCGGTTTCGGCCAGGAAATGGCCGAAACTTTCGGCCGCGCCGAAACTAGTGTTCATAAATTATCGTCCATCGTTCGGCGAACTTCGCGGCTAGCTCGTGCTCGCTCGTCGCGTCGCCGGCCCAGTTCGCCGCCGTCCATCGTTAATCGCATGGAGTTGAGGTTGTGTTTTGCACACACGAGGGCAGTCCCATAATGAATTGGCCTAACTATGAACAAATGAAGGAAATGAAACGAAACCAATTTTATTTTTCAATATAATCACCATAAATACTTCACTTCTGACATCTGTGAATCAACATCTCTAAACCTTTATAAAAATAATCACAATTTATAGCCTCAAAATGACCGAAGACGGCCGCCTGCAACTCTTCAAAATTTTTTTCCTCTTAAGTTTCGCTTTAAATTTTGAAATAAATAATAGTCGGACGGGGCCACGTCTGGACTGTGAGGTGGATGTTCAACTTCTGTGAACCCGCATTGACGAACTGCATCCTTCGAAACACCAGCGGTATGAACAGGGCGTTGTCATGGAGCAACAGGACACCTTTAGACAGCTTGCTTCTTCGTTTTTCCTTTATCTTGTCTCGTAATTTATATATTAAAGAAGCATAATATTAGCCGTTCACGACTGTATTACGTTCTTTAAAATCCACCGTCAAAATGCCTTGAAAATCCCAAAATATTGTGCATATCAGTTTTTTAGCCGATTGTTGCACCTATGCCTTTCTAGGGGGCTTTTCACCCTTATAACGCCATCCCATTGATTCGCGCTTGCTTTGTGGGTCATAATACAAGATCATAGTTTCATCACCAGTCACTAGCCGCTCGATCACAGTCTTTGAATTTTCGCCACAAAGATCCAAAAACTCCGAAGCGCAGCGCACTCTTTCCGTCTCTGTACCGCTGAAAGAAGTTTCGGTACCCATCTTGCACTCACTTTTTCATATGAAGATGTTCATGGATCGCACGATGACGTACTTTTAGAGAGCCCAAGCCTAGCTGCAATTTCTCTAATCTTTAAACGGCGGTCACTAAGAACCTCCTCTTCGATAAGAGTAATCGTTTCGGGAGTGAGCACTTCCACAGGTCGACCGTCGTGGCAAATGTCTTCGACGGTTTCTCTCCCGAGGCGAAACTCTTTCACCCAATTTTTCACTGTGCTATAGGAGGGGGCAGACTCCTTATACACGTCATCCAATCGTTCTTTTATTTGGGCAGGGTATAAACCTTCTTTAAACTATAACTTTATGACACTTCGATTCTCAGTTTTCGACATTTTGAAAAAATACGCGACTCTCGTTATGCTAATGCCTGCTAAACTAAGACTATGATTTCATGTCGATGCGTGTTTCTTATATTAAGTGCACGATAAATGTACTACCTATTTAATGCAACACAACATGTAGCGACATGTCGCGTAGAACTATATCAGGCCAGTTCATTATGGGACCGACCTCGTAAATGATTAGGTAAGTTTCAACTGTCTGTATGTATAATATACATTGTATATTCAAATGAATGTGTAAAAAACACACCAGATTTCTGTATACGGTAGAAATTTTAAATATGTTTAAGTAAGTTTCGGTTTCGGTTTCGGCCGAAACTAAGAGCAAGGCCGAAAGTTCGGTTTCGGTTTCGGTTTCGGCTGAAAAACCTGTTTCGGTCGGACACTAAAAAATACTACGCGCAACAACATTCAACCTAACGAAATGAGATAGATGTGCGAGTGTCGAGTGCGAGGCCAAAGCGGGCGGGCGAAACAAAACACTGAATAAAGCACGGGGTTTCCCCGAGCAAACTTAGTTCGTGCCTCGTTTGCAACGAAATAGACGGGACAACACGCGCGTTTACATTACATTTTTAAAGCGCGAAATTTGAAAAGTATCGTTGAATCGGCCATAAAAATATCGCCGATACCGATATATCGGCAAACCTGAAGTATCGCCGATATATCGGTATCGGTATCGGTATCGGATGCATCCCTAATTTATATGTCATGGTTTCATTTTTAAGTCTTTTTTTACCTATTGTGGTATAGTAATTTTATTTTAGGTGCATCGTGTTCACATATTATTATTATATAATTAACTAGCTTCTGCCCGCGACTTCGTCCGCGTGAAATTTCACCCTCCCCTCATTCACCCTATTAGAGGTAGAATTTCTAAAAACCCTGTCTTAGTGGATACCTACTCTTCACAAAGAACACACCCTCCAAAGGGGATTGTCCATTTTCTATAGGACTTTGGCCACTCATAAACAAACAGTTCAGCTAATAGTATGTGATTGATTTAATAACTCATATCAGTAGGAATGAGTCTATAAACCTAGTTTTGTATCAAGATGTATATTTAGATATTTTTTTTTTCATTTAATTGATCCGTATCCGAATCCGTAGGTGTGCCAGGTCCAACGTAAATACAAGGTTCGGGGCCCATAGAAGTGCCAGAGTCGTCAAGAAGGGAAGAATCGGAATGCATTTTAACAAAACACAAAACAAAACCAAAGTAGTCATTAAAAAACTCACAAAAACAACACTCACGATGCAAAGAAACAAAGCGATTGTTATCTGTCATTTTGACAAATTGACACAATATTTTTAAGCACCGTGTTGCTATAAAAAAACAATACTATATCGATCCATTCGAAATCGATCAAAATGTTATAAGTTCTCCAGAAATAATGTATAAAACGTCAGTTTATCATTTTTTATGTCCTAAATCGTTTATTAGCATTCTTACTTAAGTGATTTAACGAAAACTATGTTAAATACAGTGGAGATATTGCACTGTATTTTAAATCAACTTGAATTTGTTGTTTTAACGAGTTTTAGTTTGGCAACATCGAACCAAATCCAAAGTGAACCTGTGTCGATCAAATAAGATACTAAAAAAAAATAGATTTTTTACAGTGCTGATTGATACAAAGTTATTTGCATCAGATAATTACTAAAATATAATTTCAAATAATGGTAAATTACGCTGATATATCAGACGTTTCACCCGCGGTAATTTCAGGAAAAAACCTACTAAAAACTTTATTACAAAAAAAAAACAACCGACTTCCAAAAAAATACAAAGTGAAAAATAACTTTAATTTCGGAAGTCGGTGTCGTTGGTTCTGTATTTTCGTTTATTGACACCGACTTTCGAAATTAAAGTTATTTTTCACTTTGTAGTATTTTTTTGGAAGTCGGTTGTTTTTTTTTTTGTTAAAACGTTTTTATTTTTCACTTTTTAGTTGTACCTGCCCCACGCAAATTCATATAACACTACTTGCTATATGAATATCAGTGACAGGAAGCTATTAAAACATCATCAATATAAACTTAGTCGGAAAAAGTCGTATTATTGAAGTTAATTCAAAAACTACCCAAGCAAAGTTCATAAAATTTATATGGGACCACCGGCCCTGAAGCATACCTTATCCATTAAAAAATGAGAGAATTTTAGATTAGAGGTACCCCTATAACAACTACAGGCGTGATGTTATGTTGTGTAATTGCTTAAACAATGCATACCTACATAATAATATGCGATAGCAGCCATCGCGGTTGATTTGCTGGCATTTATTGACGAGTTCCGTTGTCTGTCTCTGAAACTCATCATCAGATCTTTGCGAAATTTTAATGGGACCATTTTGGAATACTTAAACTTCTTTCGAACAAAAAAAGAATTTTGAAGCTCGGGAGCTATGCCCGAAAATACTATATGAATATAATTATGTCGGAGAAATCATTAGTACGGGAACTGACTTCATGACTTGACAACGAGGCGGAAGCGCTGTGACGATAACGCTTCGACGGAGTCATTCGTTTGACTATTCGGAACGCGAGCGCCATCTGGTGGCGCTGACAGAGTCTAGCCTGAGTTCGTGGGGTGTCACTGTCGACGACAGCGCGACAGAATGATGTGGAGCGTGGTTGTGTCGTGTACCTGCAGAGTGTGATTCGCTGGTGTGATTAAATTGTTCGTGACATTATCATCTGATTTGAACTGCAAACGGTTTTCTATTGCGCAATAACCAACACTACCATACATACCATACCATACATACTACATAGTACGCCCAAAGTAATTAAAATGTGGCTGATAATAACGAGACTCACTATACCTTCTCTGTCATATATAAACATCCAATTTGAGAATCTCCTCCTTTTTAGAAGTCGGTTAAAAATACGACGTTGTTCGGATACAGAGGCACGTATATCATGACAGGAGATGACACTTGACTCTAACAAAAATGAGCAATTTAAGGGGGAACCGCTAAGGTAGTCCGCGAAATTAAAATTTTCTTACGTTTTTTGCAATTTGCTGGTCAGTATTATGTTGTACGTCGATCAAAATATGATTCGCGGCCGTAACAAATATGTATTTACAGAATTATAATCATTAAAGTCATCAACACAACTCTCTAAGACCACGTAACTCCAAAGAATGATGATTTCATGAAACGGTTATTCTTTGGACTTACGTGGTTTTAGAGAGTTGTGTTGATGACTTTAATGATTATAATTCTGTAAATACATATTTGTTACGGCCGCGAATCATATATTAATCAACGTACAACTTAGTACTGACCAGCAAATTGCAAAAAACCTAAAGAAAATTGAATTTCGCGGGCTACCTTAGCGCTTCCCCCTTAAAGCTTAATATTTCACAAACGGATCCCTGACTCGTAAATGGTAATCACAAACCCACATTTTTTAAGACCTATCCAACGATACCCCACACCATGGGGTAGACGATTTTATACATCAATGAGTAGACGAGAAACAAAAACATCCCCACTTTACGTATAAAGGAGGTATCCTAGAAAAAAGTATTTTTTATGATTTTATTTTAACACTTTGTGGGCGTGATTATTTATATGATTATATCCATGCCAAATTATAGCTTTCTAGTACTAAGAGCTGAGCTAAGCTGCGGACAGACAGACGGACATGGCGAAACTATAAGGGTTCCTTGTTGACTACGGACGGAGCCTTAAAAAAACAACTTGATAAAATGACAAGTTTGTTTACTGACAAAGTGATAGATAATAACTACATGCAGTCACAAGAGCCATTAATCAAGAGTTGAAGTTGAACTATATGCAGAATACTTTAGTTTACAAGGATCTTTTGGCGCATGGTCTAAATCGGAACTAAAGCCACCATCTTGTTTTTCTAATACATTTTCTGTGACTAATCCCTCTGAAAATGTCATTCAGGCGCCAAAAGATCTTTGTAGCAGTCTGTATAATAATTTATATTGAATCGATACCTAAAATAGAATTGAAATCGTATTGTTTGTGTTATCTACTGACTGTAGGTACTAAACAAGTACAACGCGTTTCTAGGCGTACTTGTTTATTAGACTTTAAAAAAAAACACTACAAAGTGATAAATAACTTTAATTTCGGAAGTCTGTGTCAAAAACGAAATGCGGGACCAACGACACAGACTTCCGAAATTAAAATTATTTATCACTTTGTAGTTTTTTTTTTTGTAGAATCGATAGGTAATGAATAAATAGATAGGACACGTACCTACTAGCTGTCAAACTGATAATAACAATGATCATGAACTTGAGAACTTGATTGAAGGACTGTTACTCACCAAATAGTATGAGAACATTTCCAGGTTTAGCAGTATTATCAGATAACACGGTTGCAGTGACAAATACACACATTAACAGTACGTAAACAGAACCCGGCGCACTTGCCATGTTGTTCGCCCGGCTGTTAACAAAGTAGAACGCGTCATTTGACGTGTCTCAGTGAAGTGTTGGCATTTTACGACCGCTGCCGGTGCCCTACTTATCGTTATCGATCGCTTTGCCTCCAAAATTCAAATAATTTTCTATAAAAAAAAATGCTTAGTCGGAAATCCATTTTGTATCTGTTCGATGTGGACGGCACCCTCACCAAACCCCGCCAGGTCATCACAGAGGAACTGAAGCACTTCTTGTTGGATAATGTACAAACTAAAGTGGCCGTAGGACTCGTCAGTGGATCGGATTATGTCAAAATAGCTGAACAAATGGATGGGGCTAAAGTGGCTGCCAAGTTTGACTATGTGTTCTGTGAAAATGGTGTGGTGCAGTATCGAGGCGGCAAGCTGATCAGTTCAGAAAGCATCGTCAGTCATCTGGGAGAGAAATTACTGCAGCAAGTCATCAATTTCTCACTCGGGTTTATGTCTAAGATTGAACTACCTGCCAAGCGGGGCAACTTTGTTGAGTTCAGGTCAAGCATGATCAACATCTGCCCGGTGGGGCGGTCCTGCAGCCAGGCAGAAAGAGATGAGTTTGTAAGATTTGACACTGAACACTCAGTAAGACAAAAATTTGTAGAAGCACTACAAAGTGAATTTGGAGGTTCAGGCTTGACATTTGCGCTCGGAGGACAGATCAGTGTTGATGTGTTCCCTACTGGCTGGGATAAGACATACTGCCTCAACCATGTAGCAGACCAGAATTTTGAAGAAATCCACTTCTTTGGAGATAAAACAATGCCAGGAGGTAATGACTATGAAATCTACAATGACTCACGGACTATCGGCCACAAGGTCACGTCACCCCATGACACCAAAGAACAACTAGTGAAGTGCCTTAATATTTAGTAACTCTTTGTATAATATGTATTGAAAATGCTTTTATTACATCATTAACATCAATGAGCTGTCTTTTGTTCTTTGCCTTTATTAGTTTTGCCAAGTACATGAAACAGCACTAATATTATGATAACCTTGTAGATAAGTGTATCAGATTATTCTTGTTTTCAATAATATGAAATGAGTACCTATTTACTAACACTTTGTCCAATCAAACTGTACTAAATAATTTTATTATATTTTTACTATGGGAAACCAAATCATCAGGTTATTCTTGCCGAGAGCTGACATGTTTTACAAAACAGACTTTAATTTTCAACAATTTATTTATAAAGTATGTAACTATAAAAGATTCAAAATGCCTTGCATAATATAAATATTATATAACCATCAAAAATATGTACTCTGGTTTACACATCAGTAAACATTATTATTATCATTACACTTATTGATATGACAGATTTTTCTATGCCTAATAATAAAATTTGAGCTTCAGTGACCCTCATAGATGGGTTTCCTCTTCTCCATAAAGGATATCATGCCTTCCTGCCGGTCTTTTGTGGGAATGTTAAACTCATAGCACTTCTGCTCCACCTCATAGCCATCCTTGATGCTGAGCTGTATGCCTTCATTGATGGCTTGCTTGGCACACCGGAGGGCGATCGGCGCATTGAGTATGATCTCCCGGGCTATGGTTAGCGCCTTTTCTAGTGCTGCATTGTTTGAGCTGCTCTGTGGTACTACATGGTTCACTATGCCTGCAATTGATTAAGTATATAATGTTTAATAAGGAAATCTAAAACGACAAAGTTTTATGATCAACAGGTGATCTTCAACCCTACCTAAATCCTTGGCTTCCTGGCCACTGACTATTCTTGAAGTGTATATCAGTTCTTTAGCAATATTGATGTTGACTGCTCTGGGCAGTCTCTGAGTTCCCCCAGCGCCAGGGATGAGGCCTCGGCCAGTCTCCACCAGACCCAGCTTGGCTGTTTCAGACACCACCCTGATGTCACAAGCCAGGGCCAGCTCCAAGCCTCCCCCAACTGCTACACCTTCAATAGCTGCTATTGTTGGCATGGGCAGATCTTCTATTTCTATGAATGTGGCTCTCAGTCCTTTGACAAATCTGGCTACTTCATCATCTGCCATCTTGAAGCGTTCTTTCAAATTGGCCCCTAAAATAAACCAATGCAGAATATGATTTTATAGACAGAAGTTTGAACTAAACATAACTATGGGAGGCTAAATAAATATCGTTGTGTACACTTCAATCAATTGACAAACAACAGTATTTAAATAATTATGTTCCGATTCTGTAAGCAGTTCGTACTTGGTAAAAAACATTACATTATCAATCTTATGGTTCAAAGTGGCTCTAAGTCATTATTTTCTAGAACATGAACTTACACAAGGTTATTTAAAATCTTGTATGATTCTTACCAGCACAGAATATGCCAGGCACCATGCTGTGCAATATGACCACAGAAACCTTGGTGTCCTCCCTGATCAACTGGTTGACTTCCCTCATGGCTTCAATCATGTCGAAGCCCAGCGCATTGCGATCCTTAGGACTGTGCAGTCCGTACAGCGCGATGCCTCTGTCCGTCCCTAATAACTTCTCGTAAACCACAGGACTCGAATTCTCAGTATACTGCTGCGTCTGAGTCGCTAATAAACGCACCGACCCATTTTTTATTAATGAACTGTATCTATACAGCCTTGGAATCAACATTTTTATTTCTCTTGCCAAAACGGTTTAACATCCAGACTAATATCTAGACCAACCACTACCTATCGTATTATATGACGAGAGCAAATAATTTTAAGCGATTCTTGAATAATCTTATCATCACCATACAAGTTATACATAACTTCGATTTGAATTCCGTCCGTCCGTCAGTCAATAACTTATGTTATGTTGGTTGACCGCCACGCAAAGAAAGAGTATAATAATAACTATGGCTGCGTTCTTGCTGCGTTCCGAGTTGGGAAATAATCGATTTGAGCGTGTTTAACCCCTACCGAATTGCGTGAGCGCGATAACGATGTGATGTCCTGTGAATCGTCTGACGTCATGACATGCGCCATCTTGCGATAACGCCGACCATGCCTAAGTAATTAGTATAATATCACCGTGAGCGCTGTCAAAAATGACTGTGTGTGAGGATGTGTCAGTGTGTGTTTTGTTTTGAGTTGCATCATAGATTTAAACTAACGTGGCATTTGCATAATGAGGATATTCTCAAATGACGTTCGCTAGATGGCAGCACTGACACGTTAGGTCCAGTCATCTGTCAAAGAGGCTCTATATTTTCTTTAGTCATGACTGAATGATGAATGAATCGAATGATGAACGTCATCATACATAATTATATTATTTTATATTGGAAGACCTCTTGTCAAAGTGGTGCCAACTGGTGTCGTAAATTTTCACGAAAACCCCCATTGTGCTTCTGGCTGACAGTCGCCACATAATCAAAGAAAAATAAATGTGGCGTTTCTTTTATACAAAGAAATACTGTTATAATATCGTTTTGACATTGAGTAAGTACTGTGCTGTCATAATCGTAATATCTAAATCGGAACGCATGTGAGATGATGATGTGAGTGCTGTGAGCGATTATAGCTAATTAGGAATGCGGCCTATATAGTCACGCGCCACGTCAAAACAGCAAAAAACTGGCTAAGTACGAGTCGGACTCGCACACAAAGCGTTCCGTACCACAAGGCAAAAACGACAAAAAAAAAACACGTTTTTTGTATGGGAGCCCCCCTTGAATATTTATTTTTATTCTGTTTTTAGTATTTGTTGTTATAGCGGCAATAGAAATACATCATCTGTGAAAATTTCAACTGTCTAGCTATCACGGTTCATGAGATACAGCCTGGTGACAGACAGACGGATAGTGGAGTCTTAGTAATAGGCTAGGGTAAAAGGATGTTCATTCATGTATTCATGCACATTATCACAGTACACATATACTCCTAGACCAATAATTGTACAGACGCCAGCACATCAAGCTACTACAATCTCTCAAATTTATTTAATAGATTTTCAACTTTATCTCTACAGTATACTGTAGAGATAAAGGTGTAACCTTATAAGGTTCAAGGTTGATTCGGAAAATTTGATAGTTTCGGGTAGCTTGATGTGCTGGCGTCTTTTTTTTTTTTTTTTTTTGGAATTTTATGACCTGGTAACTGGACCTTTAGGTCAAATCTTATTTTATTAAAGAGCACTGCACTATCACTTCATTTTTAAATTGATTTAATAGTATTTTTAATGTATTTATATATCGGTTTAAATGTATTTTTGTCTTTTAATATCTCTTCAAGTGGCGGCGGGCGGGATAAAGAATCGCACTTAATGTTCACATCACTAAGTTCACTAGCCAACACTAATCTGTCAAGCAAGAAGTTTTGACAGCCAAAAATAAGATGTTCCATGACTTGACGGTCGAGGTTGGTGGTGAACACATGTGGAGTTGTTTTTAATATAGCTTTTTGGCTACCTTAGGGCTTTTTTTGGTAGTTTTTGTGTGTCTTTTACGTGTTTGTGCTTGTTTCGTATTTATTTTTGTGTTTGTTGTATCCTAAGTTGCATTAGGTAAGTTTTTTTTTTTAATATTTTCCCGCGGCGTATGCCGAGTGATAATGGAGGATGAAGATCGGCCTCCGGGCCGCCCTCCAGATCCCTCGCATACGAACCAGCTGCAATCATTGGATTTCTTTGAACACTCACCGGTTTTAACCGCTCCATTGTCTCAATTTGAGACAATGGAAACGGAAGTTGCATCCCAAAAAAGAAAGCGTTCACAACCAAACAGCGACTCAAACGACTCCGCAGGCGTCATGGACGTGAATGCTTCTGCATCCAAACGCGATCGTGTCACAGCCCCATCGTTGATTTCACGATCCAAGTACTCCAATTTAGATAAGGAACCGTATTTAGTTTATGCGTCACTTATCGAGTCTTGTCCAACTTCGGGTACTACCCTCAATCCTATTATTTTTGGTAAATTGATGCAGAGCCTAAATATTAAAAACATAAAACTGGGAGGTATTAAGAGAATAGGTAGAAATAGGGTTTCCCTTGAATTTAAGGGTCCTGAGGATGCCAATGCCTTTATTGACAGCTCATCCGTTAAAGACAGGGGGTACTCTACTCTGATCCCCACTTTCAATATCACCAGGATGGGTGTAGTGAAGGGTATCCCAAGTGATTGGACCGATTTAGAGGTCATGGACAACCTGAAGTCCCCACTTGGTAAGATATTGAAGGTGAGGAGACTTAACCGTAGGGTTGTTAGTGAAGGTAAGGCAGAATGGGTCCATACAACCAGTGTTGTTCTCACTTTTGATGGTCAGGTCCTTCCTGAACGAGTTTTTTGCTGCTTTAACTCCCTTCCAGTAGAGACTTATAACTTTCCCACTGTCCAGTGTTATGGGTGTTGTAAATATGGACATACCCGGACTCATTGCCGATCCAAGCCACGATGTTTCCGTTGTGGCGGGGATCACTTTGGGGATGGTTGTTCCATAGAGGAGCCTAAGTGCTTCTATTGTACGGGTGCTCACCCCGCAAATAGCCGACATTGCCCGGAATACATGCGACAGAGGAATATCAAGGCCTCTATGGCAAAGGATAATATTTCGTATTCTGAAGCAGCCAGAATCCACGCTCCCTCCTACCGTTCCTTTGCAGATGTCATGGCATCAGCTTCTCCTCTACAGACCATTCACCAGGCCCTTATACATGAGCCACGCCCTCCACGCCCCCCTCCTCCTAATTACATTTCCCATTCCCAAACTTCCACCTCTACCTCCTATAGAAAAACCACTGTGTCCCGCCCAAAAACTCATGCTCCCCTTCACCCTGGCTATGACCGTAAGGCCCACCAGGACATTATTAATAGTTACTCTTTCCCCCCTTCTCCTAATGGCTGTGCTATAAGTGAACACCCCCCAACTCAGAATGAGTACACACACACCATTCAGTCAATAATCCGTTTACTTTCCTCCTTACTTTCCACCTACCCTTTACCAGACCACGTTGCCGATAACCTAGTCAAATCCATTCAATCCCGTCACATTCCATCTTCTGCAGTGGAACACCAGGAGCTCCCTTCCCAAAAAACATGAAATTGCCCACATTATTAACCGTTACAATCCTGCTCTATTTGCATTATCTGAGACGTGGCTAAAGCCACATCTCAATTTTAACTTTTCTGGTTATAGCACGCTCCGGGATGACCGATCTGACGGTTATGGCGGAGCTGCTGTACTAGTGAATAATGTTCTTTCGTTTTCTCCTCTATCCCTGCCTCCTCACGGAGATGAAATTAATGCTGTAGGCGTAAATATCTGTGGCATTAATTTTATATCTGTTTATATTCCCTCTCCCAATTCCTCATGTTTTCAGTATATTCGTACTCTATGTTCTTCCTTTATACCAGTAATATTTCTTGGCGACTTTAATTGCCATCATCCTCTGTGGGGATCTGACCATTGTGATAATGCAGGGTCTGAACTGGTTGATCTGTTGGACGACTTGGGTTTATGTGTTGTCAACGATGGTTCCTTCACCCGCCTACCTAGACCTGGCCATAATAGAAGCTGCGTGGATCTCACCCTGTGTTCTGCCAGCTTGACCGGCCAGTTGGAGTGGAAACGACTGAACCTCACCTACGGTAGCGACCACTATCCAATTTGTACCACTCTGACTACAAGATCCCTTCCCCATGGAGATAATCCCCCACTCCTAAAGCATAGACTTTCCGGTGCGAATTGGGACTTGTACACTCAAACTGTTGAGGATATAATTCCCACTTTGCCCCAAGTTACCACAGATAACCTGTGCGCCTGTATCTCGCAATTTTCCGATGTCATTTCATCAGCCGCTGATGATAGCATTCCCCTTAAGAATTCAGCTTCTGGCAAAGTGTCATCTCCTCCCTGGTGGGATAGGGAATGCACAGACATTATCAAATCCCGGAATGAAGCTGAACAAAATTATATTCTTGACATGTCCGTTGAAAACCTGGTGCAGTATAACCGGATTGTTGCGAGATCCAGACGTATCTTGAGGAAAAAAAAATATGAAGGTTGGAAGAAATTCTGTTTCTCACTTTCCCCTTTAACCCCTTCTTCCCTTATTTGGCAAAATTTTAAACGGTTCAAACGTGGCTGCTCTGGTCAAAACTCTTCTTCTATACCCAGGGACTTAGCAGAACCTTTTCTTAATAAATTAGCCCCCCCTTTCGCCCCTCTTAGGGGTGAATGCCCTTCTTATCCTGTTGATGAGATAATCTCTGACGACCCTTTAGATGCTCCCTTTTTGTTGAGCGAACTGGAGGCAGTTCTCAAGCATGTCCATGACTCTGCTCCTGGTATTGACGGTCATCCTTACTCTTTTTTTAAGAAGCTGGGTGGCAATGGCCGCCGATACTTATTGTCTGTTATGAATACCTGCTTTAAATTTTCACACATCCCCGATAGTTGGAAAACACAATTGGTCATCCCCATATTGAAACCCGGTAAATCCCCGGACTGTGTAGACCACTTTCGGCCGATTGCGCTTTCACCAGTTATAGGTAAATTACTTGAGCATCTTATAAAAAACAGGCTGGAGTGGTTTGTCGAGAGCCGAGGGCTCCTATCTAGGTCTCAGTTTGGCTTCCGAAAGGGAGCCAGTACTATGGACAGCATTAGCATTTTAGTAACTGACACCCGAATTGCCTTTAGCAAAAATGATTCGGTTTTAGCGGTCTTCCTCGACATCTCAGCGGCTTACGATAATGTCCTCCTTTCCGTGCTCAGAAGTAAATTACGCCAGCCGAGTATCCCGGTAAGGATGCTGAACTGCATTTGTAACCTGCTGTCTGGTCGTAGGATCAAGCTTCACACTCCGGGCCAAGGTTCTGACTCCAGAACTGTTTGGCGTGGGCTTCCTCAGGGGTCGGTGCTTAGTCCCATAATTTACAGCTTGTACACCTCGGACCTTCATGACTCCCTCAACTCCGATTGCCGGATTCTGCAGTATGCGGATGACCTGTGTTTATATATTCCTACTTCTTCCATTGTACATGCTAGGGACTCCATGCAGATATCCCTCAATTCCCTCAATCAGTGGTTAATTTCACACGGCCTTAACTTGTCTGCTCCTAAAAGCTCCATTGGTATTTTCTCACGTAAACGTGTTATCCCAAATGTAGACCTTGAAATTGAAGGATTTCCTATCAAAGTTGAAGATAATGTGAAATTTCTTGGTGTCATCTTGGACTCTAAACTATCTGGTGTCCACCATCTCAGTTATATTGTCAACAAATGCGAGAAGAAACTTAATATGCTACGTGCTCTAGCGGGTGTTTGGTGGGGTGCTCACCCCTTCACCCTAAAACTCATATATAATGCCACAATAAGGAGTTTGTTAGATTATGGCTCCTTTCTGCTCGAACCCTGCAGTAAAGTTGCAATAGCTAAACTGGAGACCATCCAATCAAAATCCCTCCGCATTATACTAGGTTGTATGAGGTCCACCCCTAAAAACGCCCTGCAAATTGAGAGTGGTGACCCCCCTCTTCTTCTCCGTAGACAATATTTAGCTGACAAATTCATTTTCAAGTCATATTTCCTCAGTAACCACATGATCCTGCCTAAGCTGTCAACCCTTGATAATTTATGTAGGGAAAGTGAGTATTGGAGACATAAAGACCCCCCTTTAATCCTTAATTCATTTAGAAAAATCCATTCTGTAGAAGAAAATTCTAAAATCTTACAGCAAAATAAATTCCCATTGTATGCAAGTCCATATGAAATTTTAAATTTTGTTCCAAGTGTTGTCCCATATATTGGCTTGCATAAGGACACCATAAATGCTAATGACCATTTTCTCGCCATTGTTAATGACAGGTGGCCTGATCACCATAAATTCTATACAGATGCTTCAAAACTAACCACTGATGGTAAAACTGGTATAGCTGTATATAACTCCAACTCTCAGATATTTCTCCAATTTCAATGCCCTCCTGAGTCATCAGTGTTTACCGGAGAGTGCATTGGGATCCTCGAGGCATGTTTATTTATTTCCTCTCACACTACCATTACAAAAGCAGTCATCTTCACAGACTCCAGAAGCGCCCTGGAGGCTATAGTTAAAAATTCATTTAAAGATAACCTCCGTAGCCCAATTATTATAGAAATCAAATCAGTATTACTTTCTTGCTCTATAAGGAGCGTTGAGGTTGTGTTGGTATGGATTCCTAGCCATGTAGGTATTAGGGGTAATGAGCTTGCGGATGTGGCAGCCAAGGGTGCTATCAGTAGTAGTCTGGCTGACAAAAAACATTACTCCGTCCAAATTTATGACCTTATCCATAAGGCTAAAATAGACCTTTACCAGTCCTGGCAAACAAACTGGTCTGAATCCTCCAAAGTAAAGGGTGGTTTGTTTGCTTCAATCCAACCCTCTATTCCTCCTAAACCCTGGTTTTATAAATTTAAAAAAGCCTCTAAGACTGTCACATCCGTAATATGCAGGATACGTATTGGCCACTGTTGTACCCCAGTTTTCTTGAACAAAATTAGAGTCAGAGATAATTCGCTTTGCGAATGTGGTCTAGACGAAGGTACGCTAGACCATATCTTCCTCAATTGCAGTTTGAACAATGCTTTTACTTTCGACCATGTTATTGCAAAATTAAAAATTCAAAAACCTGTCAATGTCCGCCACCTTCTTTCATTCTTCCCTAACCCTCAAATTATCTGTGCTTTTATTAAATTTATTTCCACTAACAAAATAAAACTTTAACAAGTAGTTAATATTCCTAAAGTCTAAAGTTTATGTAGTATTATACTAAATGTTTAATAATCATATTTATATTATTTTACTAACAATTATTAACATCTCTATGTTTTGTGTTTGTTCCAGACCTCAAAAGTTCACCACAAAAAGTTTTTTTTTTTTTTTTTAATAATAAATATATTTAAATTAAATACCCATGAGTAATCACTAAATATGCGTCTTTGGCAGAAATTGCCGTAGTTTTCGGCAAATTGCCATTAAATAAAAAAAAAAAAAAAAAAAAAAAGATGTTCCATGGTTCCTTCTTGGGATTCACAATGTGGGCATGTATTGCTTGTAATAATGCCAAGTCTAGCAAGGTGTGACGGAGCAGTATTATGGCCAAAGCGCAATCTATTTATCGTAGTGATAAAGTCTCGGCTGGCTTCCTTCAATCTATTGTACCAGGGTCTAACAGGTAAACTTTCTTGAATACTTCCATACCACTTTCCTTTGATGACTTGGTCTTTCTTCCACATTTCTAACCATAACTTACATATATTTTCACTAATGCATTGCAAGAAGTCAGTCATAGGAATGCCCATTGCATTTCTAACATCAATAGCATTATTACCTTCGTATGCGGTTTTATCAACTACTTCATTGCCAGAGATACCTCGGTGAGAAGGTACCCACAGGAATACAATTTTTATGTGCTTATGATAATATTGATAAATTATTTCTTTGATGTAATACAGAATATAATTTGACTTAAACGAAACTGTAAGGTTAGTTAGGGCTTTTATCAAACTTAGTGAATCAGAAACAATCAAAAAGTATTTACAATTGCTAATTTGGCGAATATGTATTAATGCCTGATAAACCGCATATGCCTCAGCAGTGAATATAGTACATGTATTGTATAGAACAAAGCTTTGAGAGAATTTAGTATGTGGATCATATATAGCAGCACGAACATAATCACTCCCCTTACTGCCATCAGTGTAAATAACATGATAATTCTTATTATCTGCCAAAAACTGTATCATATCTGAATTATTATTAATGGGATTTTGTAATTCTTTAACGGGATGTGAAATACACTGATAAGAGAAGGAGTAACATGGCCATGGGCATTGTTTTCTAATACCAGTAAAACTGTTTTCTGTTTCCAGCAATATTTTGGACAATGTTGGGGATTTACCATTCAAGAGATCCTCTCCTGTTGTTAGAGGCCCAAAAGTTCTACTTACAGAAGGTACAATTTTGTTTATTATTTTCCTGTTATTTGCAGCAATTAATTTAAGACAGAATCTCTCTGCAAGTAGAATGCGTCTCAAAATTAATGGCATAGTTTTAGTCTCCACTTCCATGGCCCTTATGGGAGTAGAGCACATTGCACCAGAAATTGTTCTCAAAGCCCTGTTCTGCAATAGATCTAGTTTATTTACATGAGTACTATTTATATACACTAGTGAACTATAATTAAAATGACTTCTAACTATACTTTTATACAAAATTGATAATATTTTCGGGTCTGCTCCCCATGAGACACCTGCAAGACATTTAATTACATTGAAACCTTTTAGAGCATTCTTTGATATGTATTTAATATGTTCCTCAAAGGTTAATTTCCTATCTATTACTATGCCTAAAAATTTCTTTGAATTTACTGGATTTATAGTTTCTCTGTTATAAACTACTTTTGAATTTGTGTTCTCATTTCCAAATATCATAACACTGCTTTTGGAGGGATTTATTTTTAAATGTAGCACATCATTGTAATAGTGAAATAGTTGGGACAAGGCTCTGTTAATATTGTCAATTGTAATTTCTAAATTATAATTACTACTGTACATAACAATATCATCAGCAAACTGCAGAATATCTACATTACTATTAACAAATTTACAGATTTCACTTGTGTAAATATTGTATAACAAAGGAGATAGTGTAGCACCCTGCATTGTACCCCTAGATGCACATTTTGGACCATGCAATGTATTATTATGTCTTACATAGAGTGTTCTATCATTCAAAAAATTATATATCCATTTACATAGTTGGCCAGGCACACCTAACCTAGACATAACTTGTACAAGTATAGCTGGATCCAGATGTCAAAAGCACCTTGAACATCTAGGAATACACAAACAGTGTGTGACTTTCTATCCTTTGCATGTTTCAGGTCTGAAATTAAGGAAGTGAAGCTGTCAGCACAACTTCGCCCTCGACGAAATCCATATTGTACGTGTGGAATGAAGCCGTTAGATTCCATATACCAATCCAAACGATTTTTAATCATGTTTTCAAATAATTTACCTAGACATGAAGACAGTGATATTGGTCTGTAAGAGCTGGCAAGCTCTGAAGGTTTATCTGGTTTGAGTATCGGAATGACACATTGTGTTTTCCATGATTGTGGAATACATTTACAATGCCAAAGTAAATTAAGAATATTAAGAAACATTTTTTGTGCTGATTCATCTAAATTTTTAATAGTACAATAGGGGAGATCATCTAAACCAGGTGTAGTGTCTTTCCGAGATAACAAACTCATTTTAAATTCAGACCATGTAAAAGGATCTAGCAAAAATTTGGAATTTAGATTATCATTATTTAATTCGAAAATATTGCCTAAACTATTAACATTATTTAGATTGCTGTTGTCAGATAATTTATCTAGAAATTGGGAAATGAACTCATCTTTATGTGATTTATTGCCAGCTCTTATACCTTTAAACATTTTTAGCATATTCCAAATCTTACTTATAGGAGTAGTTCTATTAAATGTGTTACATAAGTTACCCCAACCTATTTTTTTTTGTTCTGATATGGTTCTTTTTTTAAGTGCATCTTTTCTTTTATAATCTAAATAGTTCTCCATACTAGGTTCACTTCTATATAGTTTCAATGCATTGTAAGAGGCAATTACACTTTTTTCACAAATGTCATTCCACCATGGAGCTGGAGGTCTGCTTTTAAAATTATTTGGTTTATTAAGTTTAGGAATTGTCATATCTTTTAAAGTACCCAGTCGAGAACAAAAATCATTATAGGTTAAAATAGGATCATACAGTTTTAAGACTAAATCATTGAATATTGTTTTAGAAATAGTTTTATACTTTTCCCAATCTGCTTTTTTATATATAAACCTATCTACAGGGGGATTAATATGATATTTATCTATATGTAGTGAAATCTCTGTTATTGTTGGGTAGTGGTAGCTGCCCATGGCATCGTCATGTACAGACCACTCGCATATTGATGCGAGGTTAGCACTAGTAAAGCTAACATCAATTGCAGATGGATTCCGTCTCGGGTTGTTAACAGTTGTAAAATTACCATCATTTAAAATACATAAATCCAAGTCATCAATGATATTAAATAAATCATGACCTCTACCCTTAGTGGATAGACAACCAAATGCAATGTGGTGTGCATTAAAGTCACCACTGACAAATATGGGCTTTGGAAGATCATTAATAATATTACGTAACCTATTGATCCGTATATGTCCACTAGAAGGAGGGCAGTATACACAAAGAATAGTCAAGCTACCATGTACAGTAGATAAAGACAGAGCAACAGTTTGAATGTCTTCATAAAATCTAGTGTTTAAAACTTTGTACTTTAAGTATGGTTTAATCAGTATTGCTACACCATTATGAGTATTTTTGGAATTTTTATTATAAATATTATATCCGGGTATTCTAAAACTATTATCTTTAAACCATGTTTCGTTAAGTAAGCAAATGTCAATATTTTGTTTTTGTAAGAATTGAATCAATAAGGGTTTTTTACTATTAGCACTTTGAATGTTATACTGAGCAATACGTAGCTTAGATATTGTGTGACTTGGATCCATTACTTGAGATTTTTAAGTAGCGTTTCTTTTATACTATTTACGGTGGTAGGCGTATTATCTCCCTTATTACCCAGTTCCACCAACGTCTGTACCAGGGCCATAAGTACATCGTTGTTGGCAACTATTTGGGCTTTAATGTCTACTTTAGGAGGGATATCTTTAGATTTATTTACACTATGTACAGTATTATTTACAGATATAGACTTATTTACAGAGTTAGTTGGTTTCATTTTTGGAGGTAGCAGAGGTGGAAATTCAGTGTTATCACTCATGTGTTGTTTCGTCAATGTAGCACTTGCATAAGTAATCTTATTTTTCTTTTCTAAAATTTTATTTAACTTAATTGGACATAATCTAGAAATTGCAAGATGAGGCCCGCTGCAATTGCAACAGCAGATCTCTGTTGGTCTATCACATTCTTTATATAAATGCTCACCTCCACAAATGGAACATCTTTGTTTGCCATTGCATATCCTAGCAGAGTGGTTGAATTTAAAGCAACGGAAACATTGCTGTAATGGGGGCACATATTCAAAAACTCGATATGAAAATAGATCATATTGTACATTGTCCGGAAGAATATTCGATAGAAAAGTAATGCTAACTGTTTGTAGTGGTACTCGCTCCTGTCCTACCTTCTTTGTGAACCTTCTTACAGCTATTATTTCATAAATTGATGATAGTTTGGTGTATAGTTCTTTGTTGGAAATGTTTGCTGGTACAAATCTAATTATACCTGTTTTTTCTATTTGCGCAGCCGGAATAAATGCTTTCAAGCCATGTTTGTTAAGAAAAGCGCTGTTGTTAATAAAGTTATTGGCCGTATTATACTGTTTAAATATTACTGCTATTTTATTTGCGTTTATTCGTTGTATAGCCGTCACCCCTTTTATTTCGCTGGAGAATATATGATTGAGATAGATAGGGCTCTTATTGCCTATTCTATCCTTATTGTTGGAAGCTTCAATAAACACTTTAAAGTCTACATAAGTGGCATTTTCTGAATAAAGTCTTTTATAGTCAGGTTTAATGTACGGTGAATAGTCAGAATGCTCACCGCCGCCGCCATTACCACAGTCCATCCCATTCCCTCCGTCTCCGACCTCGGACCGAGGACGTTTATGTGAAGAGGGCGGGTTATCCCCGCCCCCCTCATTTCCCACCATTTTTTCAAGTTTATACACCTATTACTATTGTTTTTAATTCACTCTTAAGCAAGAAACTAGTAAATATTTAATAAAAAAGAAAATTGAGAAAAAAACCTGAGCGCTCTTTTTTAAAATTCCCGCCAGAATCCTGTGCTGGCGTCTGTACATAGACCGCATTCCGAATTAGCTATAGTCGCTCACAGCGCTCACATCATATCACATGCGTTCCGATTTCGATATTACGATTATGACAGCCGAGAGCTGTCAACAATTCGGAACGCTCGTGAACGCGCTCACATTGCTTACTCAATGTAAAAAACGAAATTATTCAATCAATCAATTTTTATTTGTGAACATAGGTACACATAAAAGGTCTTAAATATGCATATTATTGTAGTCGAGCTCTATGTTCTACCAATGAAATTGGTGTAAAAATAGTAAATTTTTGTATTACCTATTGGTTCGTATAGTTCGACGTTCGATTTTTGAGATTTGAAATTACTGGTCAAAAACTACGTTGCGGTAGCCTCAAAATGGAGGGGCGCTGATTCGAAATATATTCTAGAAATTGCAACAGCCTGACGGTGAACAGTTTGAAAACCTATAGGCACTCAGGAAGGTTTACCTTGCTGTCCACGTCTGCGATCAGCTCCAGAGGGACTGCTTCAACTGCATTCAAAGTTCACTTCACACACCGAAATTCATAGTTCAAAATGTTAGTCCAATGCGATGGGCCAATGGACCCGCGGGTTTTATTTATGGCGAAAATAGGGACAATCTCAGCACTAACTTAGCTGGAAATGCGATGACGCGGCACACAGATCAGAGATAGATCTTATCCGAAGAATTGTCAACGGACCGCACGCTAGGCGAATATTCACTCAGTCGCCATCTTGGTCTTATTTTTCTCCCTCCTTTTTCATCACATGAACATAGTCACGAGACGCGCAGCGACCAGTGGAACTTCATACTGGTTGAGTGTCCTTAGCCGCGGCAGGAGCAAGTCCAAGAAGCGATTGCTGGACATTTTCAACACGGCAAAGCCAACCTGGCGTACCTAGTCAGTTCAAATATCCAATGTCAAGCATTATATTTATTTATTACACGCAAACACCGTGTTGGCGTAACTACCTATATCGTAAAGAAAATCCAGATTAAACAGTAATTAATAAAAAGTAAGTTGCGTTAAATAAAGTTATTACAGTATTTCCTAGTATAAAAACCACATTTCTTCATAGGTGGCGACTGTCAGCCAGCAGCACAATTTCGAAAATGCCACGTTAGTTTAAGGGGGAATCGCTAAGGTAGCCCGCGAAATCCAAAGTTTCTTACGTTTTTTGCAATTTGCTGGTCAGTATTAAGTTGTATGTTGATTAATATATGAATCGCGGCCGTAACTAACATGTATTTACAGAATTATAATCATTAAAGTCATCAACACAACTCTCTGAGACCACGTAAGTCCAAAGAATGATAATTTCATGAAACAGTTATTCTTTGGACTTACGTGGACTTAGAGAGTTGTGTTGATGACTTTAATGATTAAAATTATGTAAATACATGTTTGTTACGGCCGCGATTCAAATATTAATCAACGTACAACTTAATACTGACCAGCAAATTGCAAAAAACCTAAAAAAAATTGAATTTCGCGGGCTACCCTGGCGCTTTCGCTTTAATTTAAAGATGATGCAACTCAAAACAAAACACACTGACACGTCCTCACACACAAACTGTCATTTTTGACAGCGCTCACGGTGATATTATTACTAAGGCGTGGTCGGCGTTATCGCAAGATGGCACATATTGTCATGACGTCAACTATGACGATTCACGGGACATCGTTATCGCTTTAAGCATGCTCAAATCTATTATTTCCCAACTCGGAACGCAGGGATAGATAGACACTGCTTATGGTGCCACTAGCGATATTTTTTCCATACAAATTTAGGGAGAGTATTACTCCCTTAGAGCATTAAACCAATTACTCCACTGTTTAACATTGAGTATCCAAAGTTAAACATATCGTTTTGACTTATTACTAATTTTGTATTGTACGGAAACAGAATAGTAAAATAAAAACCCAATAAAAAGTTATTAGCCAACAAAGATTCGCTTTTTTTTGCTATTTTTCACGTAACTTTGGGTGTAAATAAGTAATAAAAGAACTGTAGAATCTTTAAGTCCGTACCGACAAAGCTCAGTTATCGAAGAGTTCAGTAAACTTTATTTATAATTGATTTATGCAGTGGATTTTTTTATAAAACTAGATTTTCCAAAACACTTTTCGAATTTTTTTACGCGCCTATCAGTCCGGAAGAACTAGACGATGTGCGTGTTGACTAGCGTCTAACTGCTCATCACTAGTACCAGCTCTGTCAGACACGAAGCCAGATGAGACAGCGTGCTTTTTGGCCATGACCACCAGTGAGTTTGAGCTCGCGACTAGTTTACTCTTAAGGCGAAAGCGCCATGGTAGCCCGCGAAATTCAATTTTTTTTTACGTTTTTTGCAATTTGCAGGTCAGTATTAGGTTGAACGTTGATTAATATATGATTCGCGGCCGTAACCAATATAATGCTGACCAGCAAATTGCAAAAAACGTAAGAAAATTTGAATTTCGCGGGCTACCTTAGTGCTTAGGTAGGTAGCTTTTACAGAATCATCATCAAAATGTCAAGATTTCATGCAATAGTCATTCTGTGGGATTACTTGTTCTTAGAGAGTTGTGTTGATGACTTTAATGATTATAATTCTGTAAACACATATTTCTTAAGGCCGCGATTCATATATTAATCAACGTACATACAACTTAATACTGACCAGCAAATTCCAAAAAACCTAAAAAAAATTGAATTTCGCGGGCTACCCAGGCGAAAGGTGCGTTCCGAGTTGCGCTGTAATCGACTTGAGCAATCGCGATTATTCGCGATAATGTCCCGTGATTCGTCATAGGTGACGTAATGACATGCGCCATCTTGCGATAACACCGACCATGGCCTAAAATAAAAGCACCGTGAGCGCTGTCAAAAATGACAGTTGTGCAGGTGCTGTTTTGTTTTGAGTCGCATCATATCTAAACTAACGAGACATTTCGAAATTGTGCCTAATATCGTTTTGACATTGAAGTGAGCACTGTGAGCGCGTTCACATGTTCATGGTCGTTCCGAATTGTGGACAGCCCTCAGCTGTCATAATCGTTCCTCAGAACAATACTATAGTTATAAATTGTTCTCGGAACGCATGTGAGATGATGTGAGTGCTGATGCTGTGAGCGATTATAGCTAATTCGGAATGCAGCCTAAATTCATGTTGTGTTGGCTTGTCAAATCGTCGCTGCGCATGCAAAACTCGCTATGTGTTTTTAGTGAACTTATTTGAGTTGAGCTATATGAATTATTAGCGTGTTTATACGGAACTTTCGACGTATGAATATCACATAACTACATTCCTTAACTCTTTAAATATTGCACTTTTCACATAGCTGTTTATACACTATGTGTGTTTTGAAATAACGATTAAAACTGCTTAGAGAACCGAAAATAACTAAATAACACATAGCGGCTTTTGCACGCGCAACGACGAAATGTCAAGTAGTGATGTTAAAACTTTGTCTACTTTTAGCGAATTTTAGTACGATACTTGTCAGTGACTTTTAGTCTGTTGGATCATTGTCGAGGCGGGGGGGCTCAGTAGCCGTGGCTTGGACACCCACGGTGAAACGAAGAGGAACCCGAGGAGGGGCCGCTCGTCAGGGCTTTTGCTGATAAGCCAACGACGTAGCGGCCAAAAGTAGCCGCTACGTCGTTGCGGTGCCGCTTGGGCGACATCCGCGATGTCGTATGGGAGGCATCGCGGCTGAGGGTTGGAGGCCGCGGCGGGAGAGGAGTGCCGGTATTGCGGTGCGCCGCTCTCTTTACCTTCCATTGCCTTGACGGGGTCGCCACCGTATGATGGCGGACGCGGTGGGGCTGCAGGGGAGGAGGAGTGTTGGTATTACGATGGCCGCTCTACCTATCCTCTGCAGCCGAAAATTTGCAGGCGGCGGGGCCAATGACCTGACCCGTCGCAAGGAGACCAAGGGTGCCCAGAC
Organism: Luperina nickerlii; assembly: GCA_963855955.1. Lineage (NCBI taxonomy): Eukaryota > Metazoa > Arthropoda > Insecta > Lepidoptera > Noctuidae > Luperina > Luperina nickerlii. Next base: position 959,005 of record OY979665.1, read on the forward strand.
ACGGGGTCGTCTGGCGCCCATGTGCTGGTTTGGTCCCTGGGGTGGTCACGGCGTGCTATGTGTTCTGGTGCGCCGGTGATGGGGAGTACTCCTCAGAGGAGGGTCCGGTAACGGACAGCCGCGGCGGGTTCACGGATGAGTGCTTACGCGTGCCCGTGTTCCCGCCGTAAGCGGCAGAGGAGGACACCGTGGAGTTTTAGTGGGTTAGAGTCCCATATAACTGCACTATCTCCCCGTGGTAGTGCAGTACGCATGAACATTTCTCCACGAAAAAAAAAGGGTTGGATGGTGTTCGCAATAAAGCGAAAAATACATAGGGTGGTGGCCGTCAGAGCTATCATTGGGTATCGCACGATCTCTTACGAGGTGGCTTGGCCTGGTGATGGATTGGCGGGACAGGCTTTTGGGCCCTACCGCCTCGCTACCTACTACCGCTTGCGCTACAGTGCTTGATGAATGGTTCGGGAGGAGGCACGGTTCCCTGTCGTTTCAAGCGACGCAGGTGCTCTTGGGGCATGGCTGCTTTGGAAAATACCTGTGTCGCATAAACAGGGAGCCGGTCGCTGTGTCTCCATTGCCTCCACTGTCGGCAGGCCAGCGCGGCATACACTGGCAGAGTGTGCCGCATGGGAGGAGCCGCGCCGTGCCCTTGTATCAGAAGTCGGAGCTAATACTGCGGAGCGTGCGCGCCCGTTGGCTGTGGGTAAGTGGGAGTCGGTTCTTTAGCTTCATGCTCTACCTTCGTCGAATATAGGCACTTTGTTCGACGACACTACTTTCTGCCTCACTGTTTCCCTCCCAGCCAACACAGATTAGTTGAATAAATTTTGTGTAAAAGCAATTCTTTTGACTTTAAGCTGGATAAAGTATTTGTATAACTTCTGTGTAAGCGCTTATACAGATGATATTCAAGCAATTTGGGCACAAAATATCTTGCTTCAATTTGGATAACATTTGATTAATAGCCACATAGCAGCTGAATAATACAACACACTGAATATCTTCTGCATAAATTCTGATTTTTCTTTAGTCCAGAAATTATACATATTTTATGCAGTTGTTAATTTGTGAGTTCAGAATTTCAGATATTCAAATGATATTCAAAATTCCGATCTCAGGAGTAGTTTTACAAAGAAATTATGCAAGTAAAAAAGTATAAATGTATTTTTCATTGTGACGAAATTATTTTGTGTTACTTAGTTCAAAAAATTGTACGTCTTCAAAAATTTGGTTACCTACCTAAGTAAATTGTTTCATACATTTTAAATAAGTTTAAGGTGAATTATATAAACGCATGGCACTTTACTGTGAATTATCAATAAGATTATTGTAATTTTTTTGAGCGGCTTAAGATAAAGCTACAATTTAAAAGGTAAACAAATGTGAAATAATATTGAAATTAAATTATCTTTACTTTTTATCAAATTTCAGTCCCAGCAAATGATGAGAATCAAATTTTGTATAACTGCTAATGTTTCCTACTCACTAAACAAAGTGTTTCACAGTGGCGTAGCGTGCCATCTCTGCGCCCGGGGCGGGAGACCCATTTTGCCGCCCCCATTCTATAGGTGCTTAATTAAAATTAAATTTCACAGGCAATGAAGTATCTTTTATTGAAGGTAAAATAGGATGAGCGGTTTTACAAGCGGATTCTACGGGCCTTATGAGCAGCGAAGTCAGAAATTACGTTGTCAAAATCAATATTTGCAGCCAATTTTTGTTCAATCGACAATATAGCCAAGTTTGATAGTCTACCGTGTGATTGACGTTTGAGTTTTTGACCTGACATTAAAAGTTCCGCTTTGTTGCCTGTATATTAAAACATTGACAATCGATTGTGAAATCGATTTATGAATCAATTCATTTTTACGACCATTATTTAAACCATTATTTAAATAAATATATGTGTTTTATTTAAACTTATGTAATAAAGAATAATTATTAATCTTTTAAATAATTAATTTATTATTCATTCTATTTTTGTAATAATAATCGATTGTACAGACGCCAGCACATCAAGCTACACCTAACTGTCAGATTTTCCCAATCAACTTTGAACCTTAAGCTTTAGCGATAAAGTTGAAAATCTATTAAAGAAATCTGACAGATTGTGGTAGGTTGATGTGCTGGCGTCCGTACATCGATTAACTTACCTATATGATATGGCAACATTGTTTTAATATGAAAATAAGGGACGTCAGTATTAATTTGAGTAAATAATTAATTTCTTATCCCATGATAAAACTGCTTAATATTTTATAATTGACCACAAAAAAACTGACCAAAATATTGATAAATATTTCATTTGTGTAACGTTAGGCCCAGATTCGCCCGTCTCCTTTACGTCATTGTTGTTTCTTGACTTGTCAGACGTTCTTGATAAAACTATTTTATCAATATAAAATAATACTCATGGAAATGACATGTGAAAAATATAATAGATTGTTATAAGCGGTTTCTAGGCAACATCTAACATAAGTTTTTAAAAGGGCTATCAAAAAGAATAAGGTTCTAGTATAACATAAATATACTCCTTGACATCCTCCCTTTTTGGCAACCCTATTACTATATCAAGCCAATTTGTTTTGCGATTGATACAATCCGTGGCTTATGTAATGCTTTGGTCAGTAAATCCGCTAGTTGGAACTCGCTGGGAACGTATTCTACACGTATTTCTTCATTAGCAACGAGTTCTCTCACATAGAAATGTCGAATAGCAATATGCTTGGTTCTTCTGTGGAGTTCTGGATTGTGTGAGATCTTTATGGCGGCATCATTGTCCACCAGAAGGCTCGGAGTCCCATTCAGTTGGGAGACTTCTATGATCAGCCTTTTCAACCAGATCATCTCCCTTGCAGTTTCACTGGCTGCTACTAGTTCGGCTTCAGTGCTCGAGATCGCTACGCAGGTTTTGCGCCTGCTGGCCCAGGATATAATTCCGCCGGAATACGTGCAAAGGATACCCGATGTAGGGCGTCCTGTATGTTTATCTCCTCCATGGTCAGAGTCACTGTAGCATAGTAGTCCTTTATTTCCTTTTCGGTAAATTAGACCATAGTCAACAGTACCCTTGATGTAGCGGAATATACGCTTTACTTTTGTAACATCCTCCCTGCTGGGATTCTCGAGATTGCGTGAAACAACACTGACGGCATAAGACAAGTCCGGTCTAGACCCAGTCATCAGATACATCAGTGCTCCAACTGCTTCTCTGTAAGGAAATTTAAGTTCCTCATCTGTTGCTGTTGTTTGTTCTGTAGCATCTTTGATAATAGGAGTGCTCACAGATTTACATTCATGCATTCCAAAGCGTTCTAGCAATTTCTCAGCAAAATGCTTCTGCGTAAGCTTGATACCGTTCTCATGCTTTAATATCTCAATACCTAAGTAGTATGATGCAGGTTTTACGGTTATTTTGAACCGATTCTTCAATTCAGCTAAAAATCTTTCTGAATCCTTAGGGTTCGTGGCAGCGATCAAACCGTCGTCCACGTACAATGCAAGTATGATCTTGGCACCTTGTTTAACTCTCACAAATAAACAGGGATCATTTTGGCATTGCTTAAATCCAATACTGATCAAGTAATCGACAATACATCTGTTCCAACATCTTGGAGCCTGCTTTAAGCCATACAGGCTTCTCAGAAGTTTACACACTTTGTTTGTTCCGTCACTATAACCTTCCGGTTGGTTCATGTAAATATCTTCATCAAGCGAACCATTGAGGAATGCCGTTGCAACATCAAACTGTGTTAGAGCAAGATCTTCATCAACTGCGATTTTTATGATCAGTTTGACTGTAGCTAGCCTTGCCACAGGGCTGAAAGTTTCGTAGAAGTCAACTCCTTCCTTTTGAGTGAATCCTCTAGCTACTAGCCTAGCTTTGAATTTGTCGAGGGTTCCATCCGCATTTGTCTTCACTTTATAGATCCATTTACATGAAATTGGTTTTCGACCTTTGGGTAAGTCTACCAAAATCCAGGTCTTAGTTTCAGACAGCGATTTCATCTCGCTTTCCATAGCTTTCAGCCATTTCTCCTTCTGTGGGCTTGTCAATGCTTCTTTGTAAGTCTTGGGTTCAACAAAGGAACTCAAATTTAATACGAGGTCACTGTACCTCGCAGGTGGGCGTAGCTGGCTTCTATCTTGAAGGACCCTATCTACACTTTCTTCTTCCTCAGAATCATATGGAGTATCATAACTTTCCTGTTCCACTTCATCCGTTGAGTCAGGAAAATCTTGGCTTGTCTGAGGCATACAGATAGATGGCCGATTGGCTTCATCTTGCTCATCCTCCCTTGCACCTGACATGTCAATAGGCGGTTGAATGGCTTCGCTTGGCTCATCCTCCCTTGCTCTTGACGCTTGACCGTTTTCTTTGATCAAGGGAAGTTTGTACTCAATTTCATTTTCTGGTTCTGGTTCAATCTCATCATTTAATCCAATCGATTCTATGATGGATTCATTAAATAATACGTCTCTGGATCTGATGAGCGTGGGCTTTCCACATTTGTCGAAGCTTACTAGACGGTACCCTTCATCACCTTCGTAACCGATTAGGATACATTTCTGAGCTTTCTTGGCAAGCTTCTTACGCTTCTGTTTGGGCACATGGGCGTAGCATTCACTGCCAATGACTCTGAGATGCTTTATTCCTGGTTTTCGACGATACCAAAGTTCGTATGGTGATTTGCCATCTATGCATGTGGGCCCCGTTCTATTAAGAACATATGCGGCTGTACTTATCAGCTCGCACCACAAGGCAATTGGAAGTTCTTCGTGAGAGTACATCATAGTGCGTGCGGCTTCTACAAGTGTCCTATTTTCCCGTTCACTTGTCCCATTTTGCTCTGGGGTGTAAGGCATAGTAAGCCTTTGGGTAATACCAACATTTTGTGCTTTACTCTAGCATTGTCAAACTCTCCGCCATTGTCGCTGTAAATTTCTTTTACAATGTGACCCCTTGTTTTAATCTCTTTCAGAACTTGAAACAGTTTATCTGCAACTTCTGATTTATTTCTCATGAAATAGACGTAGCGATATTTGCTATAGTCATCTTTGAATAGGACAAAGTATCTGTTCTTGCCGAAGGAAGGTGGGAATGGACCACAAACATCAGTATGTAGTATTTCACCAGGTTCTTTTGCTTGAGCCCTTGTCCCAAATTTTTTACGATGTGTCTTTCCATATACACAACCAGTACATAATTCGGAATCTAGCTTTACTTTGATACCAAGTTCCTTTTCAATGACCTTCTTTACATGTCTTTTGTTCTGGTGAGCAAATCTTTCGTGGTAAAGTTGTAGGTTGGTCATTACGTTGGCTTCAATGTTGGAAGCAACTTTATTGACTATTGTCTTCGCAAGTAGTTCATAGAGTCCTCCATTCTTTGAACGCTTTCCCATTAGCAAGACCTTTCCTTTTTCTTTTAACCAACAAGATTCTCTTTCAGATGTGAATTCGCTATTTTCCAATGTGTCTTGTGCCGCAAGTACCGAAAACAGGTTTTTAGTAACACCCGGTACATACCATACATTATTTAGTCGAATGTCTTGCTTCTCTTTATGCACATAGGCAATCAAGTCAACTGTACCTCTTCCAATCACTTTAACAACAGCACCATTTGCGGTGGTCAGCGTATAATCCGTTGTATAATCTTCAAAACTTTCGAAAGTTGTGAAGTAGTCTCTACGACCTGTGACATGGACTGTCGCACCATTGTCAACATACCAACTCTCGGTATTTGTCTTGGAAACAGCGGCTTTCTTTAACGCTTGATGACTTTCTGCTGATAAAAATGTCAGGTTAGCTTTACTTGTAGTAGAAGCTTTCGGTGGTCTTCCATCTGAGATCCACTTTCGACATCTCTTGACTTTATGGCCTGGATTACCACAATAACCACATTTTATTTTGGAAAACTTTTTATTTTGGTTTGGTTGGACGGTCAATACATCTGAATTTCCGTTACTATTACCGGCTAATGATTTTTCAAAATGACACAATTGGGCAGTTAAATTCTCTACATTGCGATCTGACTTTGACATTAGTAACCATGTTGATTTGAAACTGAAGTAATCCTCGGGAAGTGTGTCGAGAATCTTGCAAATTAGGAGGACATCCGGTAGGTCACACTTGTACTCCTTCATCAGCTCTGTTTTCAAATCATGCCATAGGTTTTTCACCTTGGAGATATGTGTTGCCATATCATGTGTCGGATCTTTACAATAATGGTAGAAATCCAGCGAGTACGTGTACGTCCTGTCATCAGACGATGAGTCGAACAGGCGATGTAGCTCGTCCCATATCTCTTGAGCATTTTGAAGCCTCATGACTTTTTGCAGCGTCTCGTCCGTCATGTTGGCCGTTAACAACAGAACGGCATTGCTGTCAACTTCGTTGTAGTGTTGAGTTTCCTTTTCATACATAGCCACTTTCTCTGCAGTCGCTGCAGACCCTGGGTGGATAGGTTTAGCGAGTTTGCCCTCGACAGCACTCAATCCGCCTTGGCTGCCCCTTAAAAGCTGAGTGACTTTGTAGCGCCATGTGGCCCAATTTTCTTTTCCTTTTAGTTGCCCGATGTCGATCTTACAGCTGGTTGAGCCTGATGACGACATTTTCGACAAAAATTTGGAAAATAATTTTTACGTAAATATTTTTGAGAAATCTTCTTACAACTGTATATTATTTTAGATCATTTCTATGATTTCGAACCACGCTCTGCTACCATGATAAAACTATTTTATCAATATAAAATAATACTCATGGAAATGACATGTGAAAAATATAATAGATTGTTATAAGCGGCTTCTAGGCAACATCTGACATAAGTTTTTAAAAGGGCTATCAAAAAGAATAAGGTTCTAGTATAACATAAATATACTCCTTGACAGTTCTGACACATGAAATGAATGAATCATAGATCTCAACCCGCTTCACCGGCGACATTTTGCCGCCCCCGCGGGTTGCCGCCCGGGGCGGGCCGCCCCCCCGCCCCTCCCACGCTACGCCACTGGACCGTCGTGGCAAATGTCTTCGACGGTTTCTCTCCCGAGGCGAAACTCTTTCACCCAATATTTCATTGTGCTATAGGATGGGGCAGACTCCTTATACACGTTATCCAATCGTTCTTTTATTTGGGCAGGGTATAAACCTTCTTTAAACAAAAACTTTATGACACTTCGATACTCAGTTTTCGACATTTTGAAAAAATACGCGACTCTCGTTATGCTAATGCCTGCTAAACTAAGTCTAAGCATTTCATGTCGATGCGTGTTTCATATATTAAGTGCACGATAAACGTAAGTACTATTTAATGCAACACAACATGTAGCGACATGTCGCGTAGAACTATATCAGGCCAGTTCATTATTGGACCGACCTCGTAAATGATTAGGTAAGTATTCAACTGTCTGTATGTATAATATACATTGTATATTCAAATAAATGTGTAAAAAACACACCAGATTTCTGTATACGATAGACATTTTAAATATGTTTAAGGAAGTTTCGGTTTCGGCCGAAACTAAGAGCAAGGCCGAAAGTTCGGTTTCGGTTTCGGCTGAAAAACCTGTTTCGGTCGGACACTACACATTTGACATTGGCCGAATTGTCGACATCGGCACTATTGCCATAGAGAAAAATAGAATAGACAGAATAGAATGAATAGAATAGTACCGCCGCTGATCCACACAAATCAAAATAACCTAAATTAAATTGATTTGATATCTTTGCTATGATTGGATCAAGTAAGTGAGTGCAAGCAGAAAATAAGTGAAAAATAAGGACCGGACGGCGCATTGTTACTTACTCTTCGAAATAACATCGATTCTCAGCGGTGCGCGACAAATAAATTTAAATATTTGTGGTTTATTTATTTCTGTTTGGCGTTGATAGAACAAGCAAATAATAAAAAGCAATCTAATAAACCGGTATTAACTAATTACCCAGTTAGATTGTTTTGTTACTTCGGAAAGAATATGTAATAAGTAATAATAGCAAGCAGCGCGCAGCTCTAAACTACGCTAGGAATTTTTAAGTCAATGAACTAAACACAGTTTATCATCAATTTTGTTTATTTCAGCTACAATTATGGCGCATGAGCCTTATGTGGTCGAGCTAGATCCAGATACGAAAATAATATTGAAGATGTATCTATTCCAAAATGTTGAGAATGTGGAAGTTATAAGAAATAACATTGTCAAAGGTATTTGGAGCTGCGCTGCAATCAAGCCCCAGTTAGTAACAGAGCCCTTCCAAGTAGCGGTCGCGGCGAACAGGGCCGCACTGTCTCAGAAACAGAATGTAATGGTGACCAGAACAGTGTTTTCTGAGATATTGTACAATTTATCAATCTCAAAAAACATCACACAGAGTTTGAGCAACTTTGGCATAGAGAAGGACACAAAGCTGTTGATTTGTTTTCTAATTACTGAAGAATCAGATGCAAGTAAGGAGATTTTACCCCAAATTGAAGGTGACTTGTTACCTATGAGTGACTTGAAAGAATTTACATGTAAGAAGACTCTGAATAATGTATATAAATTGAATAGTATACCAACTAATCAAGACTTAACTGATGTTATTGTTAGCAGAATGGTTACTAAGAACTTTGTAACACATTAAAATATAGACATCATAAAACAAATATCGCAGGCCTACTGCTTGACTGAGATGGTGCCAGAGGCAAGCTGCGTGATGCAAGAGCAGTTGGTGATGTGTCACAAGAGCTGTCATTCATATCCATTAAACAGTAGGCCTTTAGTTTGTCAGTGTAACCCTCTACTTATCGTCTCTAAAAAGTCACTGAGAACCTTTTTAGCCATAGTAACCAAAAAAATATAGAAAATAATTTGAATTTGAACCAACATTTTTCATTTGTGAGTTTCTCATTTGTTATCAATTAAAAACAGGTAAAATTAAAGACCAGCATTTTAAACATGTTTTATTTAACAACAACAATTATCATTATTATGTAAAATGTACATTTAACTTACATATGTAATACGTAAAAGCAAAATCGATCACTTCATAGATGAAATGCAAGTTTTAGTATACACAACAACCGATTGGCAACTTGTCCATTTGTTCATTGTATTGACATAGTTGAGGTTTGATCACAACTGGTGACAACCGCTTACAACTAACTATAGTTTTCTATGGCCACACATTTCATAAGTGAATTCTGTAATACATCTCCAATATTAACAAACTTTTGTTCAATGAAAATCAACATACTCATCACATGTTACAAACTATTCATCATATTACAGTTAAATGCTCATTATATCACTTAACACTATAGCTACCGGTATCCTTCATTTCATTGTGGTAGAAATGTGAAATGATAAAAATTAAAAACCTGTGAATTACACACAGGCATAATTGTAACATTAAATCTATTCTACAAACGAACACAAAGTCGTTAACTTATTACGTAGTGAACAAAACCTTATAATTAAAAAAATGGCAGCTAGTAATTATTGAGTCTTAGGAACTTTCTGTAAATCACAAGACAATTTAAATCATTTGGAACGAAAAAAATATACACATATCTCGGCTTATTGTAGTAAAGAAGAAGCTTACTAATATGTACAAATACGTAGTAGGCGCTGAAGTACTTGTGTATAAGTAATATATTGTATGACAACGTTGTAAGTATGTAGCACCTCGTGAACACTTTGTGGCGCGCTACTGTGGCGTGTGGCGCGAGGCATGCGAGGAGCATGCCGCCATGTGAACACTAACTGGGAAACTCAACAAAATAATACAATCATAAACATAATTTTACAATATTATTACAATAGTCAATTTTAGAGATAGTCTTAGTACCTCATTTGACAATTAAAATTTTAGCAAATGTTACAAAATTAAATGATAGAAGTCTAAAATTGCGTTTAACAAATAAGGTAGGTGCTAATCGAGTAAGTAATGTTGCGTATTCAGCGTTGAGCCACCTCACTAAACGATGGAAACACGGACACACCGAGCGCACGCCCGGCGCGCGGCTACGCTTGCCTTGTGCTATGATGTGCACATCACATGTAATCTGCAATCGCGATATATTTGCCAAAAATGTAAACAATTATGAATTAGTGGAAAAATTACTTTAATTCCTACACAATAAAGTTCAGTTTATACAACAAGCTACGGGCTGTTCTAAGTAAGCTTAGCGTACTGAAATATAAACTGCCTTTCAAAACGCTTAGAATGTTATATATGGCCCTAGCAGACTCGGTTATCAACTACGGACTGAGCAGCTATGGGAGAACTTATCATACATACCTGACCGATATTTATAAACTACAACTAAGAATATTAAAAGTAATTACGCCCAAACACGTAACCAAAAAATTCAAAAACAATGACGACGACCTCTTTAAATATTGTAATGTTATGAATGTATTCAATAAAGTTGAATTCTGTACTCTAGCGGAAGTCAATAGACCTGAGTTGCTAACCGAAAAAGCAAGTCCTGACTTTCTAAGAACGATACCACTCAAAAATAAATACATCTTACCAAAATTTAACAATGGGTACGGAATGAGGGTTGCAGAATATTTAGTACCTTTTTATCTTAATAAACTTCCAGAAGACTTGCAAACGTTATACAAAATGAGTTCGAAAAGTTATAAGTACAAATCAAAGCGTTTCCTTACACAAAATTTCTCCCAATGTATGTATTAATGTAATGTAATAAATTGTTAACATTGTTATAAAATTATAGATATGAACGGCTCGCCAACATACAGATAAACCCTGTGAGGTTTTCGTTGTGTGGCTAAAAATAAATGTGAATTAGGCTAAGTGTTTTAGAAATTAAATAAATAAATAAAATACACTACAACTTCAAACATTTTTATAACTTTTTCAATAGAGAGTGACTTGAGTGCTAGTCACTCTGAAAACAACTTAATTATTATTGAAATAAAGTTGATATTTGTTTAACTTGAAATAGGGTAGGGTGTGCAGCACTACGCACTTTTACTATAGTATCCGTAGTTTCCACAATATCCATATGACAAAATCTTATGTCTCGAAACAAACGCCTACACTTACATAAAATACTAAAAATATTGCATAAGTGGTACATTATTTGTGAGCGTCAAGATGACGGCAGAGCAGTGGTGGCTAAGTGGTAACGGCCGCGACTTACGAGTTGTAGGTCGTAGGTTCGAACCCAGACAGGCGCTTTACTTTGTGTAAATTATTTCATCACCACTGCTCACAAAACGGTGAAGGAAAACATCGTGAGGAAACCGGCATGTCCTAGAACCAAAAATTCGAAGACATGTGACATCTACCAACCCGCACTGGGCCCGCGTGGTGGATTACGGCCCACTCCCTCTCGCTGAGAGGAGGCCTGTGTCCCAGCAGAGGGAACATTATAGGCTGATGGTGATGATAAAGATGACGGCATCAAGTCCCCAATTTAAAATATTTCACATGAAAGTGTTTGTACTACGTATGTACTATTTGTACCCTAAACAAGACATTACCTCTAAAGGTAAAGGAAGTATGTCAAGACGTCCCTGTTCCCGCCACTTTGACGTTCGGCGAGACCTTCTGGAAGCGCTACTCAGAGGCAGGTAGGTAATTCATACCCGAAGACTTAGTACTACATAATGTACAGGTATAGACTCAATTTACAATACAATTGTAAGTGCCAAATTCAAGTTATGTGATTAAAACATTGGTCCCGCCAATTTGATGATTCATGTTATCGCTGAATTAATATGAAAATCGTTAGAGCTCGTGCAAAATCAAATGTGGAAACTTAGTACGTCCTAAGTACAAGAAAGTGTCACGTAGTTTTCATATTCATAACCTAAGTACATCAAAAGTTATCTATCATTCATAGCTATCTTTGAAATGGACACATCTATGCAGAAATGAAACAAGCCAAAATGGTTTTGATAATTATATTTATATACAGGATTATTGGTAAAACATAATTATTAACAACCTCTTAAGAAGTCATTGTACTAATCATTATGAACAACTTTTACTATGGGAATCAACTGGATATCAAAAAAAAAAAATCTGCTGTTCCCTACATTTATTTATGTTCGTATAACTCGTCAAAATGTAGGGAAAGCTGATTTTTTTTCGCGATTTCAGGTTTGTTCATGATGAGTACAATGACCTCTTAAGAGATTGTTAATATTTTACCAATAACCCTGTATAATTATAAATAAGCTAATCAAACTTTTTATTATATAACTTTATCATTAGAACACTAAAGGCAACGGTTATAATTGTAGTTGGATCATATATGAATATAATTATCAAAACTATTTTGGCTTGTTTCATTTCTGCATAGATGTGTCCATTTGAAAGATAAAATGTTACGATGAAACGACGAATTGACCCAATTGTATTGTAAATTGAGTATATACCTGTACCTATGTAGTACTAAGTCTTCGGGTGTGAATTACCTGCTTCTGAGTAGCGCTTCCAGAAGGTCTCGCCACTTTGACGTCGAAGTGGCGGGACCAGGGACGTCTTGACATACTTCCTTTACCGTTAGAAGTACAAATGTTTTGTTTAGGGTACAAATAGTACATATTATTTAGTACAAACATATGTGATACATTTTAAATTGGGGACTTGATCCCGTTATCTTGCCGCTCACCATTATTTTATGATCCAAGCTTTAAGGTGCCACTAGTCAGGGCCGAAGCCTGCCGGGTTAGCGGGATTGTCCGAAAGGGTTACCGCTGGCTCGGAGCATAAAGGGCTGAGGAAGGAACACGGGTGGGTTTTAGTAAGAGTCTGACACTCCCTTCCGCTCCACCCAGAGCGGGAGGGGTGATTTGATGATTTCCCATCCTCATAAAAAAGAAAGGTGCCACTAGTCGATATTTTTTCCATACAAACGTTAGAGTATTACTCCACTGTTTGACATTACGCATGCAAGTTAAACATGATATCGTTTTGACTTATTATTGATTTTGTCTGTACGGAAACATAATAATAAAATAAAAGACATTAAAAAGTTATGAGCCAACAAAATTCGTTTTTCTTGCTATTTTTCACATAACTTTGGGTGTAAATAAGTAATAAAAGAACTGTAGAATCTTCAAAACCAAGCCCGTAGCGACAAAGCTCAATTATCGAAGAGTTCAATAAATTTTATTTGTAATTGATTTATGCAGTGGTTTTTTCATAAAACTCGGTTTTCCGAAGCACTTTTCGAATTTTTTTACGCGCCTATCAGTTCGGAACGGTGTTTCTGTGTGGGAGAATTAGAGGTTGTTCGTGTAGACTAGCGTCTAACTGCTCATCACTGATACTAGCTCTGTCGGACACGAAGCCAGATGAGACAGCGTGCTTTTTGGCCATGACCAACAGTGAGTTCGAGCTCGCGACTGTTTACTCTTAAAGGGCCGGCGTAGCATGCGTAGTTCATACAAACGTAATACCAAAATAAATTGGGGTAGCCCGCGAAATTTTTTTTTTAGGTAATTTGCAATTTGCTGGTCGGTATTAAGTTTTACGTTGAATCATATTTTGATCGACGTACAACTTAATACTGACCAGCAAATTGCAAAAAACGTAAGAAATTTGAATTTCGCGGGCTACCATTCATTTTATTCATTTCATGACGGTTCCTTGTCAATATATATATATGAAAACATTATGTACGTTCGAAAAAATCTACATCTTTTTAGTAAGATAAGTGACAGGCATAATTTTAACACCAGAAATAGGGACAAACTAGATCAACCGCGTTTCAGATTGTCTAAAGTAAAAACCTCTTTTATGGGTTACTGTATAAAATGTTATAATAAAATACCACTCGATATTGAACTAAATGAGAAGAATTTTAAAACATGCATTAAACGCACACTATGTAGACAAGCATATTATAAGTTGGATGATTATATCGTTGATAAAAATGCTTGGCTTACTGCTGGTCCTGCTCCACAGGCACTTGGGCTCACTAGTTAAATTTCAATAATTGGAAGAGGTGCTTCCCTTTTTCTTTTTTTTTAGTGTTTCTGACATTACTAACATAATTTATTTTTTGTTTTATACAATCAAGTTTTAATTATTGAATACTTCATTATTAAATATCTCTTCCTATTTGGTAGTAAAATGCTATTAATCTCTTAAATAAATTACAAACTATAGATTTGTATAATTTAGAAGCATTTTTAAAATTTTGTAAATGTAAGAACCATGTTTCCGTTTATTATGATTTTCTTGATGTTGACTTGAAACGAGCATGGCAGTTGAGAACGTGTCATGCTCACTTAAATGTCTCATCGATGGTGGCGCGTGTGTTGGATCATTCGGTTCCCTACAAAATGGTTGAGCTAGATGGTGCTGACCCACGCGTCATGTTCGTGAACGGGCGCCGTCGGTTGAGACAGGTCATCTCTTAACTGCCAAGGCTTATTTTTAATCTTATATTTTGAAATGTTTCTTCTATTGTCTTTTTTTTACATTGTTCTCACATATAGAAGCAACAATAATAATGTATCCAGGATTTTGTAATATCTTGATTTAAAAGAGTGTCCATGGAGTTTCTTGCCCGTTCTTCAAACTCAAAGCATTTATTTCAATTAAACCATTTACAGGCACTTTTGAATTGTCAAGAAGTCGGTCAGTCAGAAAATATGAAGCTAGTTGCCCATTCCAAAGCATAGGTACCTATGGAGAAGAACGGGCAAGAAACTCCATGGACACTCTTTTTAAATCATATTTTACAAAAATATTAGTTACATCATTACTTTTGATATTAAAATTATATAATGTGAGAACGATGTAAAAAATTAAAAAAATTCATAGAGATCTACGTTTTGGAATGGGCAACTAGCTTCAACTTTTGTACAAGGTTTAATTGAAATAAATGCTTTGAGTTTGAGTTTTTTGAGTTCTACCTTAGCGCTTCCCCCTTAAGGTAGTGTAGTAAAAAAAAACAAATAAGAAAGCCAACTCGAGCCCCGAGCGAGCGATAATAGCCTAAACACGTAGGGCTGTCACTTATAGTTTTAATAATATAATAGTAATAATAATATGTAATAATAATATATAATAATATTAATCGTCAAAAATGCATAGTCAATCTCTATACAAAACAATTTTCCCCTGTAGGATCATCAGGGATCTTTAATACGAAGTTTTTTTTAATTATTTTTTATTACATAGACCAGGAGCTGACTACATTTTTTACATTGCCTACGTCATGTTATCTGTTTAGTTATTTGAAAAATTACGATCGAAATGTGATTAATTAAAACGTGGTTTTACTGAATCATGTATTTCTTCAAATAAAATAAAATTATTATGAAATTGTTAAAGGAAGTAGGTAGGTACACGTACAAATTATTACGAGCAGCAGGGCAGCGCCGGAGCGTGCGGTATTACGCACGGCGGAGCGTGCGCGGGCGCGGGCGATATTACGTACGGCGGAGCGTGCGCGGCGCGGGCGATATTACTTACGGCGGAGCGTGTGCGGGCGGTATTACGCACGGCGGAGCGTGCGCGGGCGCGGGCGATATTACGTACGGCGGAGCGTGCGCGGCGCGGGCGATATTACTTACGGCGGAGCGTGCGCGGCGCGGGCGATATTACTTACGGCGGAGCGTGTGCGGGCGGTATTACGCATGGCGGAGCGTGCGCGGGCGCGGGCGATATTACGTACGGCGGAGCGTGCGCGGCGCGGGCGATATTACTTACGGCGGAGCGTGTGCGGGCGGTATTACGCACGGCGGAGCGTGCGCGGGCGCGGGCGATATTACGTACGGCGGAGCGTGCGCGGCGCGGGCGATATTACTTACGGCGGAGCGTGCGCGGCGCGGGCGATATTACTTACGGCGGAGCGTGTGCGGGCGGTATTACGCATGGCGGAGCGTGCGCGGGCGATATTACGTACGGCGGAGCGTGCGCGGCGCGGGCGATATTACTTACGGCGGAGCGTGTGCGGGCGCGGGCGGAATTACGCACGGCGGAGCGTGCGCGGGCGCGGGCGATATTACGTACGGCAGAGCGTGCGCGGCGCGGGCGATATTACTTACGGCGGAGCGTGTGCGGGCGCGGGCGGTATTACGCACGGCGGAGCATGCGCGGGCGCGGGCGATATTACGTACGGCGGAGCGTGCGCGGCGCGAGCGATATTACGTATGGCGTAAGCACGACTGGCGCACCTTTAGCAGCGATAAATTTTGTCAGTGTGTGCGTGCGACGACGCACACGTACGAGCGTGCTCGCGTACAAACCGTGTTGGTGCGTATGTATGAAGATATCCTACTCATTTGTATTTACATTGGTAGTGAGTATTTATTCCAATTGGATTACAGAATATCTAGGTTCCCAAATATACATTTTGATAGGACTCTGATATAAACACGAGATATGAGGAATTTCAAATTTCTATAGAACTTATTTTTCTCATAACTCGTCTTTAAATCAATGTCTATTCAAAATGTATATTTGGGAACCTAGATATTCTGCGGAATAAATACACACTACATTAAGAATATGTTTGATTTACAAATTATTTTGGTATTACGTTTGTATGAACTACGCATGCTCCGCTGGCCCCTTAACTCGCGTCTCTCGCCTTTCAGATTTATTTCCAGCTCGATTTCCTGATTCCAGTGCACGCTTTAGGCGTCATAAGCTTAGTCTGTTGTGATACGTTTACCGGGATTTTGAAACTGACATATTGTCCGTGAATAGTAACGGAAAAAAAGGCAAATAGGCAATTATTCAGGCTATTACAGTGCAGCCGTCGAGAGAATGCTTTTCTGACACAACAATTCTAGTAGCTAATAAAGGTCAAATTCGCAAAACAAGTATTCGTTTGTATGAAACTGACAGGTGTCAAAAACGCATTCTCTCGTCGGCTGCACTGTAACCAGCAACTTGCGGGCAACTGTCAAGACACACGTGTGTGCGTGTGTTGTCACTCGGCACAGCTTCAGGCCCTGTAGTAGCTCAACTTGCGGGCAACTGTCATGCCACGCGTGTGCGTGTGTTGTCACTCGGCACAGCTTCAGGTTCTGTAGTAGCTCAACTTGCGGGCAACTGTCATGCCACGCGTGTGCGTGTGTTGTCACTCGGCACAGCTTCAGGCCCTGTAGTAGCTCAACTTGCGGGCAACTGTCATGCCACGCGTGTGCGTGTGTTGTCACTCGGCACAGCTTCAGGCCCTGTAGTAGCTCAACTTGCGGGCAACTGTCATGCCACGCGTGTGTGCGTGTGTTGTCACTCGGCACAGCTTCAGGCCCTGTAGTAGCTCAACTTGCGGGCAACTGTCATGCCACGCGTGTGTGCGTGTGTTGTCACTCGGCACAGCTTCAGGCCCTGTAGTAGCTCAAATTGCGGGCAACTGTCATGCCACGCGTGTGCGTGTGTTGTCACTCGGCACAGCTTCAGGCCCTGTAGTAGCTCAACTTGCGGGCAACTGTCATGCCACGCGTGTGCGTGTGTTGTCACTCGGCACAGCTTCAGGCCCTGTAGTAGCTCAAATTGCGGGCAACTGTCATGCCACTCGTGTGTGCGTGTGTTGTCACTCGGCACAGCTTCAGGCCCTGTAGTAGCTCAAATTGCGGGCAACTGTCATGCCACTCGTGTGTGCGTGTGTTGTCACTCGGCACAGCTTCAGGCCCTGTAGCAGCTCAACTGTGGCTAATGAGAAAAAATTGAATTTCTATTGTTATAAATCAAATTTTGATTTTACAACAGGGAATGCATATATCGATCATTTCTTGCACCTCGTTTGCCGTCCGCACATATTACAACACACGACTTCACATAGTACAGCCGGTATATTGTCTTATCTTATGTACACGATAATTACATACCTACTTAAAGCGTTACATTTTGTGAATAATTTTATTAATAATACAATATGAATATAATGTGTATGTGTGTTATTTGGCTAAATTGTCTGCAACGCGTTGCGTTCGCTGCGGCGGCGTGCGTTCAGTGTATGTTTGACTCACCAATCTGAACGCCACACTCACATGTACAGTTTCAGATAATGTGACATGTCTGTGGGACACAACATAATGTGGGATAATTGTAATATCCCATTATAGCGCGAATGCACTGTTCTGTTATAAACATTTTCTAATAAAATTATGCTGTAAGAAATAAAATACGCAGACAATTTCCGTAACGTGAGGTAGCTCTGGACACAAACGTGTAATTACTTGTATAAGATATTCGTATCCACTTTGAGCTCAACCCTCCGACAAAAGGCACAACCAATTATAATTATTTAGCAATATAGCGTTACAAGCCCACAGACACGTGCGCGTGCGCAGCCCACGCGGCGCGACCCTCATCGTCAATAACAATAAATTAACATTACAGTATAGGTATAATGTAGCACCAAATATTCTTACTATAGGCGTTCGAATTCACACCAGCACATACCAATATGTTCCTATTGCAGAAAATATTAATTTGAACGTCGCTATTAATAAAAATAAATTGCAATATAATGTGCCTTATCTCGTAACTATTAACCGTAAAGTTTTGAGTATTTTTCGGTAACTTTTTGATTACAATTAAAGTGTGCAATCGAACGCCGTTAGATCTATATTCTGTCGGGTACATACGAATATAATCACAGATCAACATAAGTGATAACTGTACGATTAGACTATCATTTATATCGACTTGTACGACAACCCTAAAATACCTATACACTAAATAAGTATTCAATGAGATATTGACGAACAAAACAAATATTTAAATGTATCATTTTAGATTAGATATTCTAAGGACAGATTTTTCAATCGTCAGATAAGTTTTATCTGAGGAATAAATATGACAGTTTTTGTTTAGAAAATATGTCAAACCGTCACGCGCCAGTTTAATGTTTCAGATAAAAGGTATCTGGCGATGGAAAAATCGGCCCTTAGTGGATAATGTATCAGAGACTATATAG
This sequence comes from Luperina nickerlii, assembly GCA_963855955.1. Lineage (NCBI taxonomy): Eukaryota > Metazoa > Arthropoda > Insecta > Lepidoptera > Noctuidae > Luperina > Luperina nickerlii. Next base: position 977,912 of record OY979665.1, read on the forward strand.
AAAGCATTACTAACGGTACGACGTCGCTTAGAAGTAAACTAGGCTAGGAGTAGACCATGTCAGAGAATAGATACTTGTATGTATATAGTTATGTACATGTGTTGGGACAGCCTCGTGCCGGCCGCGGCGCACCTGGGGGCGAAACGATCCATTTATTGAATGAAAAGTATGTGACTGATAGTGATTAATAATGTATTGCATTGAGAAAAAGAGAGAACAAAGAAAATATGGATTAATTGTGTAAGGGATGGGAAAAAGAAGATTGGAGTATTACAAAGTAGTATGTGATTATGCGCTTACCTGCTGCGCGTGTCGCGCTCACTGGTGGAAGGGCAGCGGCAGCGCCAGCGAGTACAGCGAGGGTCACCGGCGCGGCTCCGACACGTACACCGACACCGTCGAGTCCTTCGAGCCCACGCCCATCGCGCATCTGCCACAGTCCAAGCGTTTATTTAAATTAGGCTCATTTATGAGCCTTTTAAGGGGCTTACATGACCTAAAGCGCGGTCACTGTCGGACTGCATAGAAAAGAAAGTGAAGCGCGATGACACGACGCCGGTAATTTATTGCAAAATATGAAGCAATTATTTAATTACAAAAAAATCTATTGCTGGGACTAAAAAATTAAAACACTAGTTTTAGTATGTTGCTTGTAGAATAATCTGACAAAAAAATCAGAATATTAGTATGTTTTTATTTTAAAAAGAAAGTTTTTAGAGGTATCTTCATAATTTTTTTCATGAAGTTTTTAGAGGTATGTATCTTCATATGTTTTCAACACACTATCAACCTAGCATATATCCTGAAGAATATCATATATTTTTTTGATTTTGTTTACTATAGTCGATCATATACTTTTAAAGTTTCTAAAACTTGCGTTTTTTGCGTTTAGGTCCTGTAAGCGCCTTCAGGCACTTAACTATTAGTTAGTAGAACTTTAAAATTTATAAGGTGATAGAATTGATTTTAATAAAGAAATAAATAAAGAGACTTGGAGTCCTATAGTCGGACTTTTAAATTAGCTGCAGTAAAATGACAGCTTATGTGTTACCACTTTTTAACGAAATTTAAATAGTGATGTGACAAAATAATCGATTCATCCAATTAACATTCAGTTCAAAATCGATAAATGTAAAATTGATTTTATAAAAGAGGATAATATTATTAGAGGTTTATAATGAATTAAGGTTAATATAAGTTAACAATAAAAACATTGTGCAATGCCAATTATTGTTCTGTCATCACATCAGCGATCGGATTTGATTTACGAATACGAAAACGCATTAATTCTAATCACAAAAATTTCTTTGAAATATTCTTCTTTTTGAGGTTTTTGGTGTTTTGTAAATAACCCTGTATACTTGTATAGTAAACGTTATTCCTAATGAAAAATTTTGTATTTAAAAAAAATCATTTCTAAGATCAATAAACATAGTAGGACTGTTTACAAATGAAACAAAATTATCTTTAGTAAGGTATGTACTTACGCTGATTGGAAACTACAACATATAAATATATTTTGATCCTACAATACAAAGAATTATTGATTGTTCACTGTTAAATCAAAATTGGTCAATTTAGAATATCTAAATTAAAACAGTGTTTCATTGCGTTTTAATCACATCACTAGTAGAGATAGTGTGGCAACATTTTTTAACGAAATGACAGTAAGAAGTGGCATTTTACTGCAGCTAATAAGTCCGGCAATAGTTACTCTTTTAAAATATTTTAAATATTTTGTTTACATTAATTATATGTGACGATGATATACGTGGCATAAAATTACTGTACTGCAATAGGTACAGTCATGGCCATAATTGTTTTGTTAAAAATACCTACAGAAACTAGCTACATATCCAACAATTGTACCGTTTTTAATACCACCAAGAAATAAGATGACCACAAAAAATACGTACCAACTTAATAATTTTGTGCTCGACTCTACTCGACTCAAAAAATGTAGAAGTTTACATGGCAGTTTAGTATACTTCTACAGAGTAAACCAGGTCGAAATTATCATGGTTGGAGAAGATTATTTCTTTACTATTTTTTGACACCAAATTCAAAAACGTAAGCGCTCCGCGGTAATCATGTGAGGATTGTGGCGAGAAAGGCTCACCACGTAATCCTCACCAAGGCACATTTATATCTCTGGAATCAATTAATGACTATTTTAGAGATTTGGCATAGCGTTACAACTATTTCATGACTATTTTTTGGAATTGAAACCAAGTCGATACTCCCAGCCGTTTGGTTGCACTAGAGCTATAACTTCGGAATCATAATGCGACTATTTTTTTGACCTTGGTGACTATTTATGACTATTTTTTTGCGTTCTCAAAATTGATTTTCATGAAGTATTGAAAGGTGAGAATTGGGTGGAGAAGGACCCTCATGTTTGAAAGTACAAATCTCAATAATGCGATTTTTTTTAAAATTATTGTTTGTTGCAAGCTTGAGCGTCACCAAAACTGTCTGATGAGGTTACCTGAGCGGATGGAAGGTGAGGCAGGAGACTGGTCCGATGCGCGCGCCCATGAATCCCTCGTGGAACTTGATGGTGTTCAGCGGAGCGCCATTCAGGTCGTAGATGCTGATGCTCTGGTTCACTGACCCACTGATAGACAAGTTTTATTAGCTGTTGCCTGCGACTTAGTCTGCGAGTAATTTGTATTTCATAATTTCACATAACATGGCACACCGTCACGCCTGTGCTCCAAAGGGGCAGGCACACGCACAGCGGCACCTACAGTACAGCCACAGGTCACAGTTATGTGTCAGTAGCACGTCACACGGGGCGAGCCTATTGCCGTCAGCCGGCACAGATCGACTACAATCATCCAAAACCACAAATATTTATTTATTATTATTTATTTATTTATATCCAGGATAAAAGTAGCCTATGGCCTTCTGCAGGTCTCAGGCTACCTATCTATCCATTTCATAACGATCGGTTCAGTGGCTTAGGCGTGAAAGGGTGATATACATATAGTTACTTTCAGATTTATAATATTAGCATAGTCATCATCTGCCTGCCTTTTCCCGACTATGTTGGGGTCGGCTTCCAGTCTATGCTGCTGAATACCAGTATTTTACATGGAGCGACTGCCTATCTGACCTCCACAACCCAGCGAGTAAATGCGATACCCCTTGGTAAGACTGGTTGTCAGACTTTCGGGCTTCTCGTCTACCCGTAACGGCTGTCAAAGATCCACAAATGACAGCCGGGACCAACCGCTTAACGTGCTTTTCGAGGCACGGAGGGCTCTGGATATGTAAAGATGGTCACCTATCTACAGACCAACCGCAGCAAGCGTAGCTTAACCTGATCAATCGACCTGTGCAGCTGTTGCACGTAGCATGGAGTATAGGTTATTATTACTTATTATTAATCCGTATTTAAGAACATGGTACTAAAACATTTACTCTGCTTAAATTATAAAAGTACTGAAGGCACATTTAAGGTTCTGAAATAGCAAACTCCATACATACATACATAATATCAAATATACTCACACAGAATCACGAGGAGCCAAAATAGTGTTAAATGTAGCAATTTTATTGCAAAATTATTCAAAGTTTTTAATTTGTTTCTTTTTGTAGGGAGTCTAAGGCCCTTACCACAATGGTGATTTGCAAGCGCCATTTTGTACACTCTCTAAGACCACGTAAGTCCAAAGAATAACTGTTTCATGAAATCATCATTCTTTGGACTTACGTGGTCTTAGAGTTGTGTTGATGACTTTAATGATTATAATTTTGTCAACACATATTTCTTACGGCCGCGATTCATATATTAATCAACGTACAACTTAATGCTGACCAGCAAATTGCAAAAAACGTAAGAAAATTTGAATTTCGCGGGCTACCTTAGCGCTTCCCCCTTAAGTTCTCATTCGTTTGTTACTCTACGGGTCACAGGAATGAGGAATAATACCCTACTGTAATACAGTATCAACTAGTACAGGGGGTATTGTGACTGTTACTGGCGGCCTTATTGTATGTAATAACGTGGCACGTGTATGAACACTGTCTCAGTGATATGTCAAAATTTCGTTCCGTATTTTAAAATTAATTTTAATTATTTTTAAGTGTAATTAAGGCGATTAAATATAAGTAAATGTAAAATAAGTGCATAAATACTCAGGATTATTGTTTTCCTGCAAATATTCATAGCAAAACGCAGTGTTTGGTTGCCCACCGTTACCGGTAACCTATTACGAACAGCTGATGTTCGACCCACGGATTTAAAACGGGGAGTATTGTTACTTTTATTATTTAATGACCACAAAGTCGTCTTTTAGACTCTGTAACACGCCTTCATTGAATCCTAGACTCACTTTCCTTAGTGAATTTGCTTTGTTTATGTACCTACATATTTATTTAAGTTAACGAAACTAAAGTACTTAGTGAATTATCGTAATATATTGATCCATAGTAGGTACAATATTTGAATACTCAACAACAAGAACGTTAATTATCGTTTATTGCATTGTTATTTGTTTTGTAAAACTAAGATTAAAAAAAAATCTTTTTAATCTAGACATCCCACCCACATAAGGAAAAGTAAAATCATATTACAATAGAATCAATTCAACTTTGTACTTGATTTAATCTAGTTTAATTTCTATTAGATTCAGCAGCCTATCTCATTTCTCTATTAAACAACTCTAAGTTCTCCCATTTTTCCTTTCATTTCTAGCTTTCCTTTTTTGTTTGTCTTTCTTATTAGTTCTCACCGTTCCTTATATTCTACTTTCAGTACTAATTCCTGAAACCATGCCTGTGATGACCCGTAAGGCTGCTGCTCAGGAGTTGGAGCTTAAATTGAGAACGACCACTGAAGATCTTAAGGCTTCAAACAGCAAATGTCAACAGCTGTTACAGGAAATAGATGATAGTGAGAAGGAAATCGAGAAGGTCGTTTTCAAAAACACTAGCTTAAAACAAGAGCTAGTAGACCTACATCAACAATACCTGGATGTTGTTGATGAACGGGACAAGCTGCGGGTGGTCACGGATGGTTTCAACAACTGCAGTAATATATATGAGGAGGCTTTATGTAGGGTTAGGGACCTAGAAGAGGAATTAATTCATGCAAATGTTCGAATCAATAAATTACAGAAAGTAAAAGAATGTACTCAGGCTAAGGAATCCACTAACTTATATAATGAATTATTAAACACTAATTGCAACCCCTTAATAACAATAGACCTTACTGAGGATTCCTTTTTGAAACATAATATTAGTAGTTACAAAGTTAGTCAAAATAAAATTAAAAAATATGCAAAGCTAAATAAAATCATAAATAAATGCAATAAATATAGGAATCAACAAAAACACAGTTCTAATAATATTAAACTAAGAAAAGAACGTGTTTTTCTCGTAAATAAATTAAATAAATATCAAATTAAATTAGAAGACAGTAAGAACATTTATGAGATTGACACTCAACGCTTACAGTCTGAAATTCAGGTACTTGAAGAGTCCATACATTCACTTTATACTAAGTATGTGCGGTCTGAAAAACAAATTCAGGAGCATATCCTTGCAGCAAATGAGTTAGTGGACATGTGCAACTCCAATGCACACAGAGTGGACCCGCTGACTCACAGCAGCCCTCATTGTTCATTGCAAAGCAAGTCCAATCTTGGCACTCTCCAAACTGAGGCAACGGAGGACCCGTCCCAGTCAGGAAGTGCTCATGTCTCTATTCCACAACAAGATATACCAGATATTGAACAAGGTCCATCACAAGTAGTTCAGACTGAAGCCAGTTCTCTCCCTTGTAGTAGTAAAGTTTGTTACTGCTCCATTATGTTTTCTGATAGTTTTGGAAAAGGATTAGGTAAATTACTTAGCAACAACCTGTGTCATTCTTCTCAAAACTTTTGCATGCCTCAGACTTCCTACAAACAAATAATGTCTTCAATAACTAGGAATGAATATGATCCTAATGCCATTATTACTGTACTTATAGGTAATAGTTTAAATGTTAAAAAAGATGATATCACTGATAGTGTCACCAACCTACTGAAGTTAAATTGTAAGAAAATAATTTTGTGTGCTTTTCCATATTTTAAGCACTTGTCAAACAGACAAAACGACTACATTCACATGTTAAATAATTACATGCATTTCATAGTTAGTCACTATAGTGACAAGTTTATATTTTTTGATACCAACATTTTTGTTGATAAGTTAAGGTCGACTAGGGATACTGTGTATCTGCCCATTAGTTTTAGACGTCAAATAGCTAGGCTATTAGCACTTATTATTAACCCAGACATAATTAGTATGTCGAAGTCATCTATAATTAGCACCACATTTAGTAATAGTACTAATGTTAAGGTGGTTAGCTCAGATAATTTAAACTAGTTTGTAAGACAACAGAAGGTACCACTAACAGTATAGTTACACTTAATAACAATAAGGTATTTTCTAGCAATAAAATAGTAAACTCTAGAATAGGGGCTAAGAGGAAATCCTTGAAATTATTTCATCAAAATATTCAAGGTTTTTCTTCCAAACAATTGGAAATTGAGTTGTTTTTAGAAAAAACAATGTTTGACATTATTTGTATAACTGAGCATTGGTTAAAAGATTCTGAAATGTTAATTAACTATGACAATTATAGTGTGGCCAGTTGTTTTAATCGATATTCGATGCTGCGTGGTGGTTCACTAATCCTAATTAAAAGTTGTATTAAATTCAAACCTCGTAAAGACATAGTTGAACTATCAGTTGAACATAGCATTGAACTGTCTTGTGTTGAGCTAGATAAGCATGTTATAGTGTGCGTTTACAGACCCCCAAATTATCAAAACTATTCTATATTTGAGTCAGTAATGGAAGATGTTTTGGCAAAACTTGCAACTAGTAATAGGTCAATAATTATCTGTGGTGACTTTAATATTAATATTTTAGAAAATAATTTAAATACCAGTAGATTATTAAATTTGTTTAAATCGTTCAATTTGTCAAATGTGTTTGTAGAACCAACCCGAACAACTACGACTACTGCTACATGTATTGATAATGTTTTTTGTTGCTGCGACTATTTAGATAAAGCCGTTGTTAATTATCTCCCTTCTGATCACAGTGGTCAAACTGTAACTTTTGAGTCCAACATGCCAATACAAAAAGTGCAGATTCAATCCAGACCAATAACATCAAGTAATTTAAATAAATTTAATAGCAATTTAATTTGTAAATTAGGTAATCAGAACCTTACAGTGAGCAATGTTAATATTTTGTATAATGAATTCTTTTCGTTAGTCCAAGCCGAGTTCAATAATTCTTTTAAGATGAACACTAAAAGTATCAGCCCTAAGTTTTTATTTTGTGACTGGGCAACTAAAGGACTCAGAAAAAGTAGGGAAAGACTTTTCGAGCTGTATGGCCTTAAGCCTTATATTAACACTGAAACTTTTAATAAGCATGTTGCTACTTACTCTAGAACTTTTAAGAACGCTTGTAAGGCAGCTAAAGCCTTATACATTAGCAACAAGGTAAAATCAGCAGACAATAAAATAAAGACGGTTTGGAAAATTATAAATAATGAAACGAACAGGAATAAGAAGCATAATTCTGAGTACACACTGCAGACGTCAAGCGGTCTCATTTGCGATAGCAAAGAAGTGGCTCAAGAATTTGTAAATTTCTTTACTAGTATCCCACTCAAAACAACTGAAACCTTAAATTCCTCGCCCTCGCTCGCTTTTGATTTAGTAAGGGCGAACGTTTCAGCCTGCCCGATTGAATTTAACTTTAGGCATATTAACCCCATAACAGTAATTAAAGCTTTTAAGCAAATTAAGATCAAATTGACCGAAGATCTTTGGGGAATGTCCATTAAGGTCTGTACCTCCATAATTGAGACTATTGCGCCCTACTTAGCCTTAGTATTTAATTCGTGCGTGGATCAAGGAGTCTTCCCCGACTTAATGAAATACAGTAAGGTAATACCACTTTACAAATCCGGGGACAGTAAAGACACCAATAATTATAGACCCGTATCCGTTTTGCCGGTTTTCAGCAAAGTGTTTGAAAAGATAATGCTTAATCAGATGCTTAATCATTTTAACATGAATAAGATCCTACACGATCAACAGTATGGTTTCACCAAAGGACGTTGTACGACCGACGCCGGTGTAACTTTATTAAAACACATTTTTAACGCGTGGGAAGAGGCCCAAGATGCCATAGGAATCTTTTGTGACCTCTCCAAGGCATTTGATTGCGTCGATCACGAAACCTTGGTTTTGAAACTTGAGCATTACGGACTTGGAAAACTTGCGCTCAGTTTAGTTAGTTCTTATTTAAAGGATAGACAACAACAAGTTCAAATAAATGGTGTCAATTCACTTGGTTTAATAGTAAAAATTGGTGTGCCACAAGGCTCGATATTGGGTCCTTTCCTCTTTTTAGTGTATATAAATGATCTACTCCATTTATTAAAAAATCAACCACAAATGGTGTTATTTGCTGATGACACTTCCTTAATTTTTAAGGTAAATAGACATGCTACAAATTTTGACGACGTAAATAACGCCCTACTGCAGGTCCAAAATTGGTTCACTGCTAATAATTTAGTATTAAATGAAAAAAAAACTAAGTGCATAAGATTTTCTTTACCAAATGTCAAGGGTAGTGATTGTGAGATAATATTGAATCAAGAGAAACTAGAATTCGTCGATAAAACTGTTTTCCTAGGGATCACGCTCGACTCAAGGCTACAATGGGGTCCTCATTTAACATCTCTTGCAGGACGACTAAGTTCAGCAGCTTATGCTGTCAGAAAAATCCGTCAATTTACTGATGTAGATACCGCGAGACTAGTCTATTTTAGTTATTTTCATAGTATCATGTCTTACGGTATTTTACTTTGGGGACGGGCTGCAGACATCGATTCTATTTTTATTCTGCAGAAAAGAGCTATCAGAGCCATATATAATAGGGTGGAGCGATTTTATTTTTTTTGAATTTTTGCTTCGGCATACCTGTATAAAGTTGCTATTTTAGGTCATTACTAAATACGAGAAAGCTCAGTTTGTTTACGTTAAGTTTAGAGGTGCCCCCATCATCGTAAAGTTTTGAAAATTTGCGCAAATTCCATAAAATCGCAAACGTTGTATAAACCCGGAATTATATTCTTAGCGATGCTTTATTAGTGTAAACTAAACAAGATTGAACTTGAAACGTGTTTGTTCTGATCGGTAGGTAACGGGGTGCGGGGAAGGGGTATTTTTTATTTCACTCCCTCACATCAAAGAAATGGCATTAGTCAACTCGCGCGCGTACACGAGTTCACTTGTTTGTCGTGCACTTAGGTACTTGACACATCGAATCTGACGGCTGGGAACAAATACATTATTGTAAGTAATATTTTTCACATTCAAAACTTGCAGTTTCGGTTATAACCGTAGTACTATTAAAAGTATTCTTTGTCTTAATTACAGAAATATGTCGCAAGTTAAAACACGACAAATGTCAAGCTGTCCTGTCTTTGGTTTGCCAGAAAAGTTACCTGTTTCTCAGTTACCAACTTACAACGACATTATGAAATATTATTTATTTATCAAACATGAATTGAAGCCTGATATAACAACAAAAGAGCCAACAGTTCATGAAATATCTGAAAGGTTGGCTCAAGAAGTTTTAGAAATATGGCAAAAATCGTCGCTGCCAACTGTAAGTTTCAAAAGAATCCTACAATTGATTCGCGTTTATCATGACAAATACAGATGCTTAATGAAACCATATCGAGGCCGTCAAACGAACATTAAATACCAAGAAAAAATTAATAAATTCATATCAGACTCTCATAGTTTGTTTGATATTTGCAGCTGCAAATGCAAAGTTATATCGGATTGTAACTGTCCTAAAGAATGTCGCATTCCCAAGGAGGAAGTTGATTTTTTATTGGATCAAAGAACGACCAGAAAAATGATGATAGGCGGTGTCGATGTGGCTACAACGGCAAAAAATAAGAAAAAACAAGAAAGAAAAGAAAAAGCTTTATATCGCAGTAGAGAGGTAAACTATTTTGATAAACCTTGTTGTTCTCGTTCATTGACTGATGATTTGGCAACAGAAAGCAGCAGCTCATGCGATAGTTTGCTTGTGCCATCTACTAGTCCTCAGTATAAAAACCCAGAACAGGTAAAACATAAAGCTTCGCCACCTAATAAAAAAAAGCGATTGAATTTAACCTCATTAGCTCTTGCATGCGATCGTACTGGAGTTTCGGATAGAGCCGCTGCTATTATAGCTTATTCTGTCTTGAAAGATGTTGGCATTATTTCATCAAACGACCCAAGTCATATCATTGATCGTTCAAAGTTGCGCCGTGAAAGAAAGGTAAGGTTTAAGGTTCCTACATTTAATTTTGACGCCAAAGATTATACTGATATTATTACGTGGCGAGATTGCGAGATAACGGAACCACCTCTTACTTTAAATATGTCTGATGAAACCTTGAAAGATGTGGTCAAGAACGGTCTCAGCATGTGTCAGATTATTGATTTTCCATGTCACACTCAAGCAGTAGAGCGCTGCATCAAGTTGGTGACAGAAGCATCAAATGCAGTTTGTGGAGATAATAAAAGAGACAGTTTCATTAGAGCGAGACTGCTTTCGCGTAAACGAATGCCTACTTTTAATACGAAAAAACAGTTTGATATTTAAGTTTGCTTTTTTAATGTTTAATTTTTGCAATAAATAGAAAAACTGGATTTTTTTATTTTTTATTTTCATCTCCTCTGGGGCACCTCAAAATATTGCGACTGGTAAGTCAAATTTTGTACACTTGTTTTGAATATTATAAGACAACTTTTCATCCCTATTCCGTTGAGATAAAACGATTTTTTTTTTGTTCCATACATTTTCGCTCCACCCTAATATATAATCTCCGCAGGCGCGATTCTCTAAGGGAACGGTTTAAGGAAATTAACATCATGACGGTACCTTGTCAATACATCTATGAAAACATCATGTATGTAAGGAAAAATTTACATCTTTTTAGTAAAAGAGGTGAAAGACATAATTATAGTACTAGAAATAGGGACCTATTAGTTCAACCAGGTTTCAGACTGGCTAAAGTAGACTCATCTTTTATGGGGTACTGTTTAAAATGTTATAATAAAATACCTCCCCACATTCTTCAACTGAATGAGACAAAATTCAAGTCTTGTATAAAACGCACACTATGCAGTCAGTCATATTATAAGTTAGGGGATTACATTGCTGATAAAAATGCCTGGCTCAATGCTGGTCCTGCTCCACAACCACAACTAATTGATTAACACATGAAAATACTGTTGGAGCTGCTGAAGATTGTAAGACTATCTTTGCATTGTATAAAATCAATTTCCTTTGTTTTGTATAATTGCATAGCACAGATGTGAGTTCTATGTACCCTATAGCTACCATTTACCGGGTAATAATATGTCTTTCATTGACTCGAATGTGCCCTGGCAGCTGATGGTGTGTCATGCTCACTCAAATGTCTCGCTGACGGTGGCGTGTGTGTTGGATCATTTAGCTCCCTTCAAAATGGTTGAGCTGAATGGTGCTGATTTATGCGTCATGTTCGTGAACGGGCGCCGTCAGTTGGGGCTGGTCATCACTTAGCTGCCTCGGCTTATTTTTAATTATTTTAATTTTGGATTGTTGTTAGTTAAGTACTATTTCTTGTACTCTGGACGCTTTTAACGCGTACGTCTTTTTTAATTTTTTACATCGTTCTCACATTATATAATTTTAATATCAAAAGTAATGATGTAACTAATATTTTTGTAAAATATGATTTAAAAAGAGTGTCCATGGAGTTTCTTGCCCGTTCTTCTCCATAGGTACCTACGCTTTGGAATGGGCAACTAGCTTCATATTTTCTGACTGACCGACTTCTTGACAATTCAAAAGTGCCTGTAAATGGTTTAATTGAAATAAATGCTTTGAGTTTGAGTTTGAGAATAGTATTTACAGTCATATCCAAAATAATTATGTTCGTCACTTTAATGGCTTTTTGTCTGCTCATTGCAGGATAGAATCTGCTTTACCAACTCAGTAATTTATGTCCGATTTACAAAAAAATGCAACATCGAGAGCATTGCAATTAAATTATTTACTTTTATAGGCCGGACAAGTCTAGCGAATGCACCCGGAGAGATGGCCAAAGATCGTCACTCACTGGACGCCTGAGGGAGGACATCGCCGACGAGGTAGACCAAGGTGAAGGTGGCGTGACGATCTAATATCATTTGCAGAGCCAACATGGCCAGAGATCGCACAAGACGGGGAGGTTTGGTTTGGTAGTTGTTCCGGGTCTGGCTGTTTGTGTATGTGAATTTAAATGTTTGTAAACGCACCCACGATACAGGAGTAATTCCTAGTGTGGGGCAACGTTTAAAAAAAAAAAACAAGGGGAGTTTTCCCAGCAGTGGGACACAAAATAGGATAACAAAAAAAAGTGTCATATAGTCTTATAAATATAATGAAAAGAAAAAACTAGAGTGTAGGCCAGTACGTACCAGGCGATGAGGTTGCACAGCGGGTGCACGTCGATGGCTGCGAGCGGCGCGGGCGCGCGCACGACCTCGAGCACGGCCATCTTGCGCGTGTCGTAGATGCGCACCTCGCCGTTCATGCTGCAACGCGACGAGCGCACCGATTACTTAACTGTTCATGTACAGTCTTTCCACATGTATTTTACCTCTGATTTTGCATCACTGTCAAAACCACAGGGATCTTTTATACTCGTTACAATATGATTGTTGCCGCTGACACGTCTGCCAAAATTACAGTGATCTTTATTTTCGTTCTCATAAGGTGGTGGGTGGGTTGTCACTGTCAGAGGTAAAATAACGTACCAATAGTGATTCATATCGGTTTTGTAGATTACTGAACGGGAAACTGAATCGTTTTTTATTTGTTAAAAGTCTCGATGACAACGATAGGTATAAATTCAGGATGTTCACGGATTTTATTTCTGTTTTGAATTTGTACGTGTCGGATCTGTGACCGAACCACCAATTTTAACCACCAATTTATAGCAGTATATTTTAATATGGTACAATTTAAAAGCTCACCAAAATATTTTTTAGATCCTGTAGTGTGTTTGGTTGATGTCTATGTATGTTGTACCTATGTGTATGTAATCAATCATATATAATCATGTGTATCCTAAAATAAAGGAGAGTATTATTTGGGCAGACTATCATTTCACTCCACAAATACCTACGACCTTACATGGCGACCCTGCCAGCGAACATCGCCGCGCGATCGCGTTACCGACACCGCCGTACCATATAGGAGTTAACAATTTTAAACAATTGGACTAAGTGAAGCCGAGTCAAGATGGATTATAATAATTATTTGCTATCGTTAATCACGCTCGCTTCTGTGACAAGCCGAATATTCCTAGTGTATTAAAAATGGGAGGTACGCAAACAAAAGAAGAGACCTTGGAGGTGCAAAACGCAGTTGGAGGAACCAATAATACGCATCTGGAGGAGATGAAATTTCATATTTCCACCATTACTGCTGCATTTTCTGCTGCGGGTGTATCGGCGTTGTCATGTACGCTGGATAAATCAATAAATATACAGGAATGCGATATGTAGAAGATCTGGAGCAAGGATAAAAGATAATTTCCCGGAGAGAGGACGGCCAAGGGGCGACATACATAGTATGAAAACGAAGATAGCGGTTATCAGTTCACACATCTGTGGTCTAAGTGAAAGTGCTAAAAATATAGAAAAAAAAAATATGATAAGTGATGAGTGTTTAAGTGGTTAATTCGGTGAATTCAAATCTGGCATAAAATATAAATTTACCAACTTTACTAAAGGAATCTTAGATCCAGAAAACAACTTGCATCGTAAAAAGGACATAGAACTTTATTTGTTAAGTGCATAATAATCGTTATGATAAGAGTCTTAGCAAGTAAATATGTCATTGTATTCGTAACTGTAGTAAATAAAGTGTTTAAGCAACTAATGATGGTAAGTAATGGCAGATGTCTTGGAACTATTATATAGAGGGTTGAAATGTATTAAAACACATTTAATTAAAATTGGCCCAAAATGTAGGCAAGGAAATATAGTAGAGAAGTTTTTGAATCAAAAGAAATTTATAATAAAGGAAATATCAGACGATATAAAGAAGGGTAAAGTAGGACAAAGCGAGAAGATATTAATAGATAAATTTTGTATCGATTTTGAATCGTTGTATAAACAAATTTTAGATTTATGCGCTATGTCAAATACGAGTAGTAGCAGTGAGGATACAAAAATGAAGTCTTTTAATTAGAAAGTGGCTCTTAGTTTATTACCTATAGGTACTAACAGCTGATAATGAATATTCGCTTAAACAGTTAATTGACAATGTGGGATACTATAGCTCGTTATTGGCTAGTGATGAGTGTAAAAAGACATCTAATAACAAAACATATTTATGGTTAGTTGACACTGGTACAGTCGCCGTCAGATATATTGTAGCAGACAAGGTGACCAAATACTTCTGAACAATTCAAAATGTCAATAAATTCCATACACTACAAGTTACCATTAATATCTGAACATTCATTACTTCATTAATATCTGAGCAGATGCTTGTCAATAATTTCTATACACACAACTAACCAAAAATATCTGAACACTTACAACGTTACACAAAATACTAATATTTTATATAGATGCGTATGTTGTCACAAATAAAAAAATACAATTACAATAATTTATATTTTCATTACAAAAGCAAGATCTATTTTCTATCAATAGTTTGACATTAACATAAAATATCAGTTGTATCCTAAACAAATGATTTTCTATACAATTTGTATTCCCTTTTCATCGTATTTATACCTAGAACAGTCATTTGGTGTTCAAAAAGGGTGTGGAACCTGGAATTTTATCCGGGAGTTTTGAAAATTGGTTATTTTATTGAGTTCGACGTGTTCTCTTCGAATTTTCACTTTGTCGCTCATTGTTTTATCTTTGCCGCTCGCACCGCCATATTGGAAAAATGGCGCCTAATAACAGTTAAAAACACCTGTTGGTATATAAGATGAATAATAGTTTGCGGCGCTCGTACGCCAAAACTATTGATTTTACAAAAAATTGTAAGTAACACATAAATTGAATGAGATTTTCTCTAGTTTAATTTTTTTACATTAATGTTTTATCGTATAATGAGTCAGAAAGGAGATATTGTCTAAAACCTGTTTGTTATTAGGCGCCATTTTTCAAATATGGCGGTGCGAGCGGCAAAAATAAAACAATGAGCGACAAAGTGAAAATTCGAAGAGAGCACGTCGAACTTAATTAAATCACCAGTTTAAAAACTTTCCAGGTAAAACTACCAAATGACTGGACTAACCCCAGATAGTCAAGTCGATAGTCGTTTTTGGTTCGTCCTTTATATCACGCAGTAACGAATTAGGTAAGCTCAATGTTTGTCGGCGTAGATACACTTAACGTTGTAAGTGTTCAGATATTTTTGGCTAGTTGTGTGTATAGAAATTATTGACAAGCATCTGCTCAGATATTAATGAAGTAATGAATGTTCAGATATTAATGGTAACTTGTAGTGTATGGAACTTATTGACATTTTAAATTGTTCAGAAGTATTTGGTCACCTTGTCTGCTACAATATATCTGACGGCGACTGTACTACAATTTCGGCTTTAAAATATAAATGTGTTCTAGAACAAAACATTCCACTCCAAAAAGAGGATTTAGTCCTAAATGGAATTGGTGGCAAAGTCCACGCAATAGGATATGTTTGTTTAACGTTGGCTTCACGGAACAGATAATAAGGTTGGAATGGTAATGTGGGCAGGGCAAGCGCGCCACAGTTATGATTCGAAAATCATAACTAGACCGATTCATTTATTCACCGCGTTCAGTGCGCGTCGGAATACTTCGGAGAACAGAACTCTGCTTAATAATGCCCTATTGTGCAATTATAACATGTAAGACAAAAAGTCAGACCTCAAGTATAAAGCGAGGAGGTATATCTTTCCATCGGTAAATCCAAAATAACACTTAATTACAATATGCATTGCGTCCTCTACACTTCAACCGTTGACGTTTCGTCCTTTGCTCTGATTGGCTATGATGCACGGCGCATGTTTATCGATAGTGGGGTAACCATGTGGTTAAATAAAATCATCGATAGAATTCTCGACTATATTTACGTTTGACAAAGGTAATTTGTGGATTATTTTATATTTAAAAAAATGTTGGTGACAAAAATTATGCGTCACTTTGTTGGGAGTAAATATACAAAAACATCATTTATCATCAAATTGGCCAATACCCTACGAAGCAAGCGCCAATTACTTAATAAATATGTTTTATTCCAAGGACAGTGATTATTTGTAATTAATCAAAGTAAAATAAAATTATTTCTCAATATTTATTTAATGTTTGATTTTTCCCCATAAATTCATCAGATAATTTATCGACAAAGAATATCGGCTTTGTCAAGCACTAGCGTGTATGAAAATTTTTATGGCATTTATGCGTGTTGAGTGTCTATGCCTACGTGAGCTTATTGCTAGTGGGCGAACGAATATCTGCTCTGAGATTTATGTGTGTGTGATTTGGTTGTGTGCGAAATATTTGTAAACATAGTATTACGTATGTGTAGAAATTAAAATAGTGGGAGTCAAGCGGCGACACTGGTCCTAGTACAAAATTGCAGCGAGGGCCTTTCCAACCTTATTATCTGTTCCGTGGTTGGCTTCAGGTGATCATCACCTTAATTGTAATAAGTTTTATGTATTCGATACCCTGCCATGTCGGGCTGATGGCATCATCGGTCAAGATTTTATTAATAAACATAGGTCTATATTGGATTTTAGTAACGATACCTTAACATTGTTGACACAAAGTAATTTAAAAATAGTTTTACCTTTGCTGACTTATAAAAACACGATGGAAATTTTCCCAAGATGTGAATCGATGTGATTTTGGGACTGATTTTACAGATGAGTGTGTAGTATTTCTAAGGAAATTAGCGATGGAATATTTTTGGCCAGTTGCATAGCAACACTAATTAATGGGCTATGGCTAATATCGATTAAGATATTAAATACAACGGATACGTCGTCGTCGTGGACATTAATCCGTGTATAAAAAAATTAAGTAACTACAATGTTTGTAATTTTGATAAATCAGAGCGTGATACAAGTAGTGTAAAACAGTTATTTACGGTACTAAACCTCAAACATATTAATAAGGAAGAGCAAATATAGCTATTAAAAATTTATGCGCGAAGTACTCGGATATTTTTTATTTGCCAGGAGATAAATTGACTACAACTAGTATTTATATAAACATTCAATTAGTTTAAAACCAAATGTAACTTCTGTATTTACAAACCCATATCGTTTACCACATTCACAGAAGGGAGAAATTAAGCAACAAATTGATGGAATGTTGCGAGAAGGGATCATAGACAGGCCCCTCTTTTCCATTGGGCACTCTGGGCAAGTGCCTAGGGCCCCGCGATCTTCGGGGGGCCCGGCCTGCTCTCATAAAAAAAAAACATTATTTGCAGCCACCGTTCCATTCTACGCATTATTAGTACCCGATTCAATGACAAAATATGTGATTTGCAGTGCGATTTACAATAAGTTTCTAGCCTCCGAGTTATGAAACATTATTATAAAACCGAGTACATCCCGAGGACAGCCGAACACATACGAAGCGGGTATTTTTTTTATCGTCTTATAAACAATACACGTGCGGTGTCGCTTACGGTAACAGTGCCGCGAGTTCAATGGGTTTTTTCCCATCTCAAAAAACGCCCAACGCGCCTAAAGAAGTTTTCACTTCAATATTAGTATATGTTTCTCTCATTGTCTCTTATCTACACAGGGGCCCCGTGATCCTTATGTGCCCAGGGCCTCCAATAGGTTAAAGACGGCCCTGATCATAGAACCTTGTCGTAGCGAATGGTCCAGTCCAGTATTGCTTGTACCTGAAAAGACTGATGGTTCAGGTCAGAAAAAGTGGCGACTAGTTATTGATTACCGTAAATTAAATAATTGTATTGAAGACGACAGGTTTCCACTTCCTAATATTTCCGAAGTGCTTGATTCGCTATCTGGTTCGGTTTATTTTTCACATTTAGATATGTGTCAAGGTTATTATAATATTGCATTAGAACAGGAAAGCAGAAAGTACACAGCTTTCTGTTCAGGACAATACCAAATGATTCGTATGCCAATGGGGTTAAAAACGAGTCCAGAATCATTTTCCAGAATGATGACTATGGCTATGTCTGGCTTAACTCATGAAAAATGCCTAATATATTTAGACGATTTGGCATTTGGTAGAAATTTAGGTAGTCATAACATGAATCTACAAGACATTTTCGAACGATTGCGAAAAGTAAATTTAAAATTAAACCCACAGAAATGTAATTTTTTAAAGAAGGAATTGCTATATTTAGGCCCGAGCCGGATAAAATAAAAATTGTACAAAATTATCCATGTCCGACTAATGTAGATGAAACGAGGAAGTACATATGTTGCAATCGTTAACTTCTATAGAAAGTTCATTCCGAACTTTGCTGAGCTAGCTTATCCACTTAACAAATTATGTTGTAAAATGCGTCTTTTATATGGGATGAAAAGTGTCAGCCGTCATTTGATAAGCTAAAAGGAAAAATTTTATCTCCACCGGTTTTGCAATATCCGGATTTTTCAGAACAAAATGAGCTTAATCTTCAGACAGATGCATCAAATTATGCAATCGGTGCAGTTTTGTCAAACAAAAATGGCAGGCCTGTATCTTTTGCCAGTAGGACACTTAAAAAATGTTTTCCATTAACGTCAACGCTCTGAATCCTTTTACTCAAGTATGAAGTAAGAAGATCCAGAGCAGTATTCCAGATCCTGTAGTGGTGGAGTTTCCTGATTAAAGTTTCGTAAAGAACGCAATCGAATGCCTTGGAGAAATCACAAAAGATGCCCAAGGCATCGCATTTGTCTTCACATGCATTATAAATATGTCCTAAAAGTTCAACACCGGTTCAACATCAGTAGTTGCACGACCCCTTGTAAAACCGAACTGTTTGCTATGTAATAATTTATGTTTATTAAAAAATCTTTGCTATTGGTCTAAAATTAATTTCTCAAAAAATTTACTAAAGGTAGGTGTAGTACAGAAGCAGGTCTATAATTTGTGAGGTCTGATGATCTGATTTAAACAATAGTAGATTTTACAACAAGTGCACAAAACAAACCATTTTTATCCGAGACTTTTAGCAGCCCGAGCCGAAGGCGAGGGCTGATAGTAACGTCGAGGATAAAAATGGTTTTGTGGACGAGTTATTATAAACTCTGCTTTTCACTTCGATTGCGAGGAAATAAAACAGTAGTATAACATAACATTTCTTTAATTAAAATTCAAAGTAAAATTAGAACAGTTTTGAATACTGAAGGAAATTGTTTTTCCGGTATTATATTAACGGTATTTTTCTGAATTTGTGAAGACGACATATTGTGAGAAGATGGCATATTATAAGAAGATGCTCTGACGACAACAAGGAATCTCTGGATGTAGAAGGGACGGGCTCGCTTGGGATTAAATTAATGGCTTCTGTTATACGGTCGGTAATCTTGCTTTTGTTCTGTACGGATTCTTCAATGTATCCCTCAGCAACCTGATCAGACTTCCACCCGCCATGTCTTTCAGCATTGTTAAGTTTGCTCCCGAATCTGCTAGAAGGGTGGCTGAGGTCCGGCGGAAGCAATGACCCGTGTAATTTTCGGGATTTTCTAATTTTAGAAAAGTTGTGATCTGTTTGGGAAAGGCTGCAAATTTATTGCGTCCTATAACTTGCTTAGTGCATTTCCCATTTTGATAATTGAGGAAAAATTTATTAGTCGACACGTTTTGAGGACGGAGAGCTTGGTAATTTTTAACTATTTTTAGGCAATCTCCTTTGACAACAAATGTTCGCTCCCGTTTTGTTTTTTGAGTCGGGTAAGTTTATTGCTTGCAAAAGCGTGTCCGTCTTTACGTCATTTACGGTAATGTTCGCAAGTTCAATGCCTCGGCTCGCACCGCTTATACCAAATATAAGTGCCACCTAAAACAAAATTAATAACTTTTATACACTTTAGAACAAAAGAGCAATAGGTATATGAGCAATAAAATATGAAAGGAATGTGTATTACGTACTTTTGTGGCCAAATATGTTTCATCTGGAGCGGTATTTAAAAAGGTTTCCACTTGATTAGCTGAAAGGACCTTGCTTTTTTTGCTTTTGTGCCCACTTGAAAGCCTCTTCAACAAAGATGTAAGCTTCGAATAATTTTGTATATTAACATTGTCCTTCATTTGTAATGTTGCTTTCAGCATGGAATATATACTCCACAGTGTAGACGGCTGAAGTTTTATGGATAATTCATCAAAATAACTCAAAAGAACACTTTCCGAGAACGTAGTTACTAGTTTTTCTTTTCTCCAATTTACAAAATTATCGTAAACTTTGAGATATTTTTCCCGAGACTTTGGCGGTAATATCTGTTGCACAACTCTCTGTGCATTCATTTCCATAAGCGTATTAGGAGAGACTGTTAAATCCTCTTCTTCACTGGACATTTTTAAAATTTTAGCAAATTGAATAAATTAATAAATGCACGAAAAAAGAACAAGAGCTGTTTCCCGCCGCTTTATTTTTTTTTTAATCTTACGATATTGATATTAGGCTGCAGACCTATACAGCCTACTATTAAATTAATTTTGTAATAATAATTTTCTTAAATCAACTAACCTACCGTACTTGAATTAAAATTTTAATATCTATTATATCTTAAAAAACACATAAGGCAAATAAATTAAAGTAAATATTATATAATAACAAATTCTATCTATGAACTTCTTATTGCATTTGGCTGTATGGCTCATTTTCTTTGCCTTAATATAATACATTTATGAGTAGATACGTTAATGCCCTTGTGCACAAAATTCGATTTTGTGCAGCCTATTCCCTGCACAAAGAAGCACTTTCAGAGCATGAGAAGTGAAAAGGTATTATTTTACTATGTTTCATAAGGTCAGGAAACTCCCCATTGTCAATACAACTATTAAAGATAAGAGCAAGAGTAGGTGCTACAATGTCAATAATAGACTTAGCAACTTCTACAGAATTACCCCATAGACCTGCAGTCTTTTTTACATTTAAAGTGTGAAAGGTTTTAATTATATCTCGACATGTAACATATTCAAAATGAAAATCCGAATCGCAACCATTAACATTTTCCTTAAGCAAAGACTCAGCAACAGAAGGTGATGAGTTTATGGATTCAGTAGTTGAAACGGGAATACCTGAAAATAAATTTTCAAATGCCTCGACGATTTGTGACTCTGATTTTATTATGTTGTCATTAATAGACAGGCTGAACACAGTATCTCGGTTACTAGACCTTCTCGCTTCACTATTAATAATATTCCAAGTTGTTTTAATTACATTACTGCTGTTTTTAATTTTTGGACCCTAATAACGTGACTTGGCCATATAACAAACTTTTGTAAATAATATTGAATAATTTCTAACATACAAATTAAATTCATCAGTGTTAACATACAGTCAGTCAGTGTTTCACTGTACAGTTCATAAAGCCGTGTTCTACTTTTATGAATACCAATGGTAGCCCAATCACTGAACGATGCATTACTATTAACCGAGAGTCTTGGGAATAAAGGTGGAATCAAATTGTTTACAGTATATTATCATAAAGATGATTAGGATCAGCATGAATGGACAAAACTGCTAAATTATTAATGATTTAAACTTTAAAAACCTCCAAGCGACTTGCAGTTTTGGGGTTAACAGTGATATCCTTTTTAGCCACTTTTTTGTTTTGGTTTTGAATAGTAATCTAGTAAATTTATAATTTCTTTGTGGCTTGGTATAATATCTGTATAAATATTATCTAGACATGTGGCACTAGTAGGGGTTATTCTTGTGGGCTCCAAAAATTGGTTTACAAGATTGTAGGACTGAAACAGACTTAAAATTTTACTACAAGGACCTGAGTTTTCTAATAAAACATTAAAATCACCACAAATGATAACGGACTTGTTTGAGTTACAAATCCTGTGTTCCTTCATCCATTACCTTTTCAAAGCAGTCAATACAATCCTGACGATGGTCTATACACACTTAATACAATAGAGTGCTCCAAATCTATACAGGCAATTTCAACTGTACGCTCAACAGATAGGCTCACAATATCTTTACGATCTTTAAATGTGAGCTGGTTACTTATTAAAATTAATGAGTCACCATGTATAGCATTTATTCTGCTGAACGAACTACCAACCTGGTGATTATTAAAATTGAACAAGAACTGGTATGTAATCAATCCTATATAATCATGTGTATCCAAAATAAAGGAGAGTATTATTTGAGCTATCGTGACTATCATTTCACTTCACAAATACCTACGACCTTACAACCCTAAGACAAAGAAAGTACTAAGTAAAATATGTTAGCTTCAAAATAAACCCACTCTATACCG
Organism: Luperina nickerlii; assembly: GCA_963855955.1. Taxonomy (NCBI): domain Eukaryota; kingdom Metazoa; phylum Arthropoda; class Insecta; order Lepidoptera; family Noctuidae; genus Luperina; species Luperina nickerlii. The sequence goes on from OY979665.1 coordinate 1,000,458, forward strand.
AGAGCCTAATGAACAACGTTTTAAGTTCCAAAATAATTATACACTTATTAGAATTAGAATAATTGTATGTGTTGTATTTATATTCTTTTTGCCTGCCAAAATGGATAAATGCTCACCAAATTTTGTTTCCCTGAAATAGTAACATTAATACCCAAAATGAAAAATATTGGCGACGTAGGATGCAAGAGCGAGCGAAGGGCAACCCGAGGTTAGGTTGCTTTAAACCCTTAACACAGAAATAGGGGCCCCGCGGAGCAGGGCTCCGTCGACATAGGATGCAAGAGCGAGCAAATGACAATAACAATACCAAGTAACATGTGATTGGGATACGCAATATTATATTGAATTTGATATTCAAAAAAATTGTACGATCGACCGTTAGCTTTTTTTTGCCTCAGTAAAACTGATTAAATTGAAAGTCGTGAAATAAAATACTGGTAACATCTATTTAGCGATAATATAAAATATTTGGTCTGAAATTGACTTTAAAGGCGTTTATAAATCTTTATGACATAGAATAAAAAGGAAAATAGGTTCATTTCTACAATACTTTATGAAACACAATTTGGTGAGCATTTATCCATTCTGGCGGGTATATCGAATTTTTTGGTAGTAACATAGGTACATTAAGGGTACCTACAAGTACGCACTAAGCGGTTAGCCGCAATGCGGCCAGCCGTCCGGCTGACCGGAATAAAACATTTGTACGAGGAAGTAATTTTTAATACGCACTGCGATGCGGCTGCCGGCCGACCGCTCCGGTCGTTCTGAGCGCTGGGGCCCGACTGACGGCCAGCCGCATGGTTGCTATACACACTACGCGGATGGTGCTAGTTTGCGCCTTGCGGTTCCCCGCCATTGACGGTTTACGTGTTCACCGACGCTCGCGTATTATATCGATTAACTATGGATTTCGATACAGAAAAGTTTATAATTGAGATACAAAATAGGCCAGCAATCTTATATAACGCGAGTAAATGTAGTAAATAGCTGCGACTTCTTCGAAATCCATCTTGGAAATGAGTCGATCCAACCGCAAACCACGACGGTTTCTAACCGCACGTTCCGGTTGCGGTTGCGGCTAACCGCCACCCGGTTTACCGCAAGCGCAACCGCATCCTGCGGTCCACCGGACGGCTGACCGCATTGCGGCTAACCGCATAGTGCGTATGTAGCCTTATGGTAGGCGTTTAAACACAAGCCATTTTTTATGGGATGGGCCATTTTGTTTTTTAGGGCCATTTTTTTCTTCAGTGTGCGAAAAAGACGGAGCCGTTCAGGACGGACGGCGGCACGCGCCTCCCGCCGCGGCCCCAGTAAGTCACCAGCCCGTCAGCAGCGCGCGTGCGCTTCCCGCCGCGGCCCCCCCGCCGCGGCCCCCCCGCCGCGGCCCCCGACTCACCAGCCCGTGAGCAGCGCGCTGCGCTCGGCGCGGTGCGCGGCCACCAGCACGGGCGCGGCGTGTGCCTGCAGCCGCCCCAGCGCAGCGCGCGTCTCCCGCCGCGGCCCCCCCGCCGCGGCCCCCCCGCCGCGGCCCCCGACTCACCAGCCCGTGAGCAGCGCGCTGCGCTCGGCGCGGTGCGCGGCCACCAGCACGGGCGCGGCGTGTGCCTGCAGCCGCCACAGCGCAGCGCGCGTGCCCCTCCCGCCGCGGCCCCCCCGCCGCGGCCCCCCCGCCGCGGCCCCCGACTCACCAGCCCGTGAGCAGCGCGCTGCGCTCGGCGCGGTGCGCGGCCACCAGCACGGGCGCGGCGTGTGCCTGCAGCCGCCCCAGCGCAGCGCGCGTCTCCCGCCGCGGCCCCCCCGCCGCGGCCCCCCCGCCGCGGCCCCCGACTCACCAGCCCGTGAGCAGCGCGCTGCGCTCGGCGCGGTGCGCGGCCACCAGCACGGGCGCGGCGTGTGCCTGCAGCCGCCACAGCGCGGCGCGCGGGCTGCGCTCGTCCCAGGCGCGCACGCTGCCGTCGCCGAAGCCCAGCAGCAGCAGCGCCGCGCCCCCCTCCGCGCCCCCCTCCGCGCCCGCGCCGCGCCACAGCGACGTGGCCGCCGCCTCGCATTCTGTACGAAGACATTACGATACGACACTCTTTATTAAGTAGGTACACGACGTTCATTACGGATCTACATGTACACATTTTAAAAGGGGTGACACAATGTCTTTTGGCTAGAAGAGATGTTTTAAAGACAACCATTAGTAGGTTTAAATGGAGCAGAAGGGACAATATTGGAACTAGTTTATGGTGTACCATTTACATATACCATAAATGCACTATTAAAGACGTCAAATAAAATACACGTAATACCTATTAAACATTATTTTACACGAAAATCTAATGAAATGCGATTTGCTCAATGGTTAGCTGGGTTCATCGGCTCCATCATGCCAATTATAAAGGGTGCTAATTAAACAGGCTTCTTTTTAATAGCATTATTCGCCTGTAAAAATTTATGTTGCCTTCTAAATTACTAAGTCAGCCACAATTAACGAGCATCTAAATAATACTATCTTAGCCACTAGTTATCTTCTATGTAAACCAATCTAAATTCAACTCAGTATGATGGTTATTTTTTAGCATCTAAATTTGTAACATGCATTCTAACAGTAAACTTCTAAAATAGTAAATATGACATCACAAAATATATTTATTTAGCTTCTAATTTTTTAACTCAGTACGTTTAAAATGTAACTCATCCCACATTAAATGATCGTCAAAATTTTGCTAAAAATGTCATCAAATAGTATATTGGCCATTAATATTACCAGAAGCTATTGAGGAGAGACAAAATAAGACTTTATTTTTGAAAAATCAATTTGTTTATTGAATTACCATCATTTTACTTATAGTAAATAATAGAAACATATAAAAAGAATGTATGTAGGTACCTAACCAAAAAAAGAAAATTAAACCATTATTGGATTATTAACGCAGCTCGCGCTTTAGTTGGCCTTCCACGCTTTCTTTTTAATCCAAGTGGTTGTGACTTGGCCTATAATGGTGGCGTCACGTATTTCAGTCTAATTGCATGACCTATCAAATGCTTGCAGCTGTACTTGCGTTAAAAGTCTGGACAATCACAGCAACCAGTAATCCACTCGGTCGGATTGTTCGGTAGTATTACGTTCCAAGATGAAAAAATAGTATATTTCATTACAAGTGCGGAAAGGTTGTCATTGCAAAGAGTTCCGACAAATGTCTACCCGAGCCGAGGCGCAGCCGAAAGCGAGGGTTGACAGTCGGAACAAGTTGCAATGACGGTTTCGCACGTGTACTGAACGACTATTTTTAATACAGTTGCGAAAAAATGAAGCAATTTAATAAAATAATAAAAACACCATAAACTCAACTAACTAATGGCGGCTACCGTAGAATATAAGCAGAGATTTTTTTTTCATCGCCCATTCTGGTAGGCAAAGGGAACTATACGTCCCTGCAATACGCCACTTCAGTTGCTCAAAAAGTGGCGTATTGCAGGGACGTATAGCGTTCGGGATGTGGGCTATTACATACTCGTGCTTTTTTTTACCTTTCCCGAACTCGTGCGTTCTCTTTCCCAACTGTCAAAATAATGTCTATTAAAAAGAAAAACCAACCATGAAGTTTTTACTAAAAAATTCATAGAAGTTTTTATGATTCATGCAAATACGTATATTTCTAAAAAGAAGCTACTAATTTGTTTCAATATCAGATTTAATGATTTGATTGAATGAGTTAGGTTAGGTTTCATCTCATTAAATTTCATTTTCATTTCATATCAATAAAAAAATTCTACTGAAGACTTGGCTGTATGGGCATAGTTCCCTTTGCCTACCAGAATGGGTGAAGAAAAAAAATCTCTGCTTATATTTTACGGTTGGCGCCATTGGTTAGTTGAGTTTATTGTGTTTTTATTATTTTATTAAATTGCTTCATTTTTTCGCAACTGTATTAAAAATAGTCATTCAGTACACGTGCGAAACCGTCATTGCAACTTGTTCCGACTGTCAACCCTCGCCTTCGGCTGCACCTCGGCTCGGGTAGACATTTGTCGGAACTCTTTGCAATGACAACCTTTCCGCACTTGTAATGAAATATACTATTGTATTTTATTTGAAATACTGTTCAAGACATATTTTCGATTTTAAAAATGCAAAATACTTTTTAATACAGTTGCTCAAAAAGTGGCGTATTGCAGGGACGTATAGCGTTCGGGATGTGGGCTATTACATACTCGTGCTTTTTTTTTACCTTTCCCGAACTCGTGCGTTCTCTTTCCCAACTGTCAAAATAATGTCTATTAAAAAGAATAACCAACCATGAAGTTTTTACTAAAAAAATTCATAGAAGTTTTTATGATTCATGCAAATAGGTATATTTCTAAAAAGAAGCTACTAATTTGTTTCAATATCAGATTTAATGATTTGATTGAATGAGTTAGGTTAGGTTTCATTTCATTTCATCTCATTAAATTTCATTTTCATTTCATATCAATAAGAAAAATCTACTGAAGACTTGGCTGTATGAGCATAGTTCTCTTTGCCTACCAGAATGGGTGAAAAAAAAAATCTCTGCTTATATTCTACGGTTGGCGCCATTGGTTAGTTGAGTTTATTGTTTTTATGATTTTATTAAATTGCTTAATTTTTTCGCAACTGTATTAAAAATAGTCGTTCAGTACACGTGCGAAACCGTCATTGCAACTTGTTCCGACTGTCAACCCTCGCCTTCGGCTGCGCCTCGGCTCGGGTAGACATTTGTCGGAACTCTTTGCAATGACAACCTTTCCGCACTTGTAATGAAATATACTATTTTAATACAGTTGCTCAAAAAGTGGCGTATTGCAGGGACGTATAGCGTTCGGGATGTGGGCTATTACATACTCGTGCTTTTTTTTTACCTTTCCCGAACTCGTGCGTTCTCTTTCCCAACTGTCAAAATAATGTCTGTTAAAAAGAAAAACCAACCATGAAGTTTTTACTAAAAAAATTCATAGAAGATTTTATGATTCATGCAAATACGTATATTTCTAAAAAGAAGCTACTAATTTGTTTCAATATCAGATTTAATGATTTGATTGAATGAGTTAGGTTAGGTTTCATTTCATTTCATCTCATTAAATTTCATTTTTATTTCATATCAATAAAGAAATTCTACTGAAGACTTGGCTGTATGGGCATAGTTCCCTTTGCCTACCAGAATGGGTGAAGAAAAAACATCTCTGCTTATATTCTACGGTTGGCGCCATTGGTTAGTTGAGTTTATTGTGTTTTTATTATTTTATTTAATTGCTTCATTTTTTCGCAACTGTATTAAAAATAGTCGTTCAGTACACGTGCGAAACCGTCATTGCAACTTGTTCCGACTGTCAACCCTCGCTTTCGGCTGCGCCTCGGCTCGGGTAGACATTTGTCGGAACTCTTTGCAATGACAACCTTTCCGCACTTGTAATGAAATATACTATTGTGATAAAGTTTAGTCAAAATTACCAGTTAAGCTTCATATAACATGAACGAATGAATGCTTGTATCGGCTACTAGAGGCACTGCACGTGCGCGCCGACGCGTTCTGACGGTGACATACTGACAAGCTTCAAATTAAAGTTTTACTGTGTAACGGTTTACGTGGTTTTGTTGCTGTGATTTATTGGTTGTACCAATACCAGGGTAGACTTGGAAATCTTTCAATATTTAAAAGATGAGTGCACAAGTCTGGCGATATTAAACAATTATTCTACAATAAAAAAGTGTTTTTAAAATACAACATGCTTACCAAGCTCAGCACCAGTAGAAGACTTTTTTCATATGGTGGCATGATAATTCGACCTCACAGAAGGAAAATGAGCGATAATGTGTTCGATAAACAACTTGCATTATTAGAAAGTGTAATAAATAAAGAGAATTTAATTGAACAAAAGGTATTTGTAATTAATGGAAGTATTTTGAAAATATCTATTTCACATTTAGTATTTAAAATACATAACTATTTAGTATTTTGCATTTGAAATAGTAAATCGAAAAGTATTTGCATTTTGTATTTTAGTAAATTACAAACTATTTTGTACATCTCTGGGTGAGGTTGTGTTCGCCTGCATTGCTTGTCTTCGCGCGACGGCGCAAGCACGGTAGTCAGCAGCGTGGGCGGCGTGAGCGTACATACCGGTGTCGATGTCGGTGAGCAGCAGCTCGGCGCTGGCGTCCCACAGCCGCACGCGCGCGGCGCGGCCCGCCACGTGAGCGTACATACCGGTGTCGATGTCGGTGAGCAGCAGCTCGGCGCTGGCGTCCCACAGCCGCACGCGCGCGGCGCGGCCCGCCACGTGAGCGTACATACCGGTGTCGATGTCGGTGAGCAGCAGCTCGGCGCTGGCGTCCCACAGCCGCACGCGCGCGGCGCGGCCCGCCACGTGAGCGTACATACCGGTGTCGATGTCGGTGAGCAGCAGCTCGGCGCTGGCGTCCCACAGCCGCACGCGCGCGGCGCGGCCCGCCACGTGAGCGTACATACCGGTGTCGATGTCGGTGAGCAGCAGCTCGGCGCTGGCGTCCCACAGCCGCACGCGCGCGGCGCGGCCCGCCACGTGAGCGTACATACCGGTGTCGATGTCGGTGAGCAGCAGCTCGGCGCTGGCGTCCCACAGCCGCACGCGCGCGGCGCGGCCCGCCACGTGAGCGTACATACCGGTGTCGATGTCGGTGAGCAGCAGCTCGGCGCTGGCGTCCCACAGCCGCACGCGCGCGGCGCGGCCCGCCAGCGCCAGCGTGCGGCGCGCCGCGCACCAGCTCAGCAGCGTGGGCGGCGGCGTGGGCGCGTAGGGCGCCGCCCCGGCCGCGCTGTGGCCCACTGCAACACGACATGCTGTCAGACCCAGGCTAGCCCCGAGCAGCATAGCTATTCACAACCATTGGGCAGGCTTCCGAGTCGAAAGACACATTTTCAGTTACCTGATTTGTCTTGCCCCAGACAGCAAATAGCTATCGGAAGAATAGCGGACGTCTACTTAGTTTAAGCTGACAACATTTTCGAGTTTCGGATTTGTGTTTTAGAGTTTAGACAACTCCTTCGATAACACTGATTGTTCCATTCGGCACGGAAGCGTATCGAATGGTTGTGAATAACTTTGCAGGTTCCGTTATCCAAAACAGTGGAAATAAACATCGCGTCAGAAAAGCGCCACATCGCGTCAAAAAAGTGCCCGTGCCAAGTACCTTTAACTCTGTCAAGAAAGTCATCAAAAATAATTATAGGCAAATAGCGTAGTTCCCAAAAATCTATTGCCATAAATTTCTAAGAAACAACCGCTAAAAAATAGTTCCGATTTGTTAAACATGTCTCTTGTTCTACATCTCTGCGTATCGTTACACTGTAGCACCAGCACCTTCATCGCGTGCACACTATCATCCACAATCTGAATAATTTTAAAGAATATTGTTAGAACATTGCTTCATAAGTTCGAAAAATTTGTCTGCGCAACAACGTAAATAACGCAATAAATGTTGTTGAACTGTCAAAGTGAAAGCCAGTGCTACTGATGTGTGTTACGCGAGCGCAACTACCCGCGGCCCGCGGCCACAAACTGAAATAACAAAAAAATTAAAACGAAACATTTGAAAAATAAGTTTGTAAAACGAAATGACACACGAATGATTTCATGTATTTCCTAGAGCAACGGTATTTCCTTTAGACGCGCAGATCATGAAGTTACTGATTTAATTGATTCTTATCAAAAATATATCATAATTTAACGAACGAATAATCTAGTCTCGTCGTCCACAGACACACACACACCTTGCACTAACAACAGTAAAGGACATGCGAGGTACACGTAATGTAATAAGCACTGCTCGGAATAGTTAATGCATGCCGCATGCCGTAATAGTACATTACTTCAGAGGGAAGAAAGTGACAGTTCCATACCGAGATTATGGCATTTGCGCCACGAGCTTGCGAGGGGCGCAAACCATTTGAGGTATGGAACTGTACTTTATCCTGAGGGATGTATAGTGCTTTTTATTACACCTACGAGGAAAATTATGGACATAAATGCATAGAAATGTTTATATTTAGTTATAAAAGTACAATTATTAAAAGTGCAGCTATTTTTTACACGACGCCTTAGTAACAAAAAATACTTAGGTACACGTTGAAGTGTATCAAAATCATACATAATCAGTCTATAATGTTCCCACTGGTGAGACACAGGCCTCCTTTCTGTTCTCAAACTCAAACCATTTATTTTCAATTAAACCATTTACAGGCACTTTTGAATTGTTAAGAAGTCCGCGTTTTATATACAAAAATAATTTCGTTTTTAATTTTCTGTATGCACCATGGAGGTTGGTAACTGGTAAAAAAAAACTGTATGTGGCCAGTAACAATTTACTTGAAATTTAATTAGTAGACAGTTAAAGTCTCTTGGCAGTATGACTGCTGTAAATTAAAAAAAAAAGGAAAACCGGGTATGTAATGGAATTTCATACATACTTCCCACCCTTGGGTCGGAAGGATTTTCATACAAACTTCCATACCTTGGGATGAAAGGATTTGAAGGGCGGGATAAAGGCGTTTTTCCCTCTAATTGGTATAATTAGTATGTATTTTCAGAGCAGGTGTGATAAAAAAGTATTATATAATATACTCATGTTACGGGATTCCAGAGACAACCAATCTCGGAATCCCGCAGGCGCATTCATTTTAATATAAGGGGTGTGTTCGAAAGCGACGTGAACCATACATTGCACTACCTATTCCGACGTGAGCGGCGCTGGCGACTTGGCGAGTGGAGCGCTACAAGCTCTTGTGGCGCCTGAATGACGTTGCCAGGGCGCTGTTGACCACATTTGTGAAATTGTATTGACAGAACAAGTAACAACGATGGCATTTTGTCCACGCGCCAAAAGAGCCTTGTAGCGTGGTGTGAGTGAGATGTTGCGACATGTACTCACGGCTGGCGTCGTGCTTGCTCTTGGTGGCAGCCTGCTTGTCCTCGGCCGACGCGAACTGCTCCGACACCAGCTGCGCTAGACCTGCTCCCCAACACGACACCCAACGTCAACACATGACAATCGACTTAACATACTATATAAACTGTGGCTCTGATTCTGTGCGCACCAGCTTGACGGTAACTGGTTTACTATGTTTAAATAGCAGGTCAAAAATATTTATTGGAAAAGATAAGAACTGTCATATTATTTTCTGAAATTAAGCCTGGAGCAAACTGTCGGACGCGATCTAAGTCGTCGCTGTAATGCTCGTCTTCATTAACACTAAACAACACCTAAATTAATGCTTAAATTAAAGCGCGCGATTGGAATTTCAAAGCTCTGCGTAGCACCGAGATATTCTCGGCGTAGCACCGAGATATGTTCGGCGTAGCACCGAGATATGCTCGGCGTAGCACCGAGATATTCTCGGCGTAGCACCGAGATATGCTCGGCGTAGCACCGAGATATGCTCGGCGTAGCACCGAGATATGCTCGGCGCGGCACCGAGAGTTGACAATCCAACAGTGTAATGATATGTAGGCATTATTGTGGGGTCTCCTAGCGTTAGTGAAACAGGGTATAAATAGCGAATGATACAATCTGCACTATCGCGACAACGTCGATTCCACATTCTATGCCCACTCTATTAAATTATTTTTGTGTAAACAGAGACACAGCGCTCATTCTTTCAACATGAAAAGAACGACGCTCTTGTTCTAAGTTTGTTTGGTCGAAATCTAAGCCCACCTACAGTTAGCGGCATCTGTTCATGGAACATCTGTTCATGGAACATCTGCTCACGGGGACGTCTGCTACTTATTATTCTTAGTTTGTTTCTGTGGGTAGGTAATGTTACTGACAAGGTACATCGTGCAGCATCAATCGGTTACTTACGTTCGATACTTTGTTCGGGCTTTATTTCACAGATAGAGTGCCGCATGATAATAGACTTACAAAATATAAACTAGTTAGTTGTCGCAGCTCGTCAGTACAAGATAGTCGTAACTGGTAGGAGATCAGTCGGTACGCGTACGCCACAGAATCAGCGCCAAAACTGTTCTACTGTGTGAAAGCTAGCACTTTGAAATCATCTAAACAAGAAACTACAACCAAAAGACTGTTTGTCCAATAACAAATGCCAATATTTGTTAAATGATGGTTTGAATTTTGTGGGCATGCAGTTATGAATGGAGTCGAGTATTGGTTTAGTCACGCGAATGGCATGAAACTGCTAGTTACGTTCGTAACAAGATGGTCTGTAGTGTTGTATGAACCAATGAACAATAACGTTGAGCAAGTTATGTAAGCACCGACAAGTCACAAGACCTCCAGCATGCTCTCTGTTGTGATACGTTTACTGTACCACAACGGTTATAGTTATCGAGCTAGGGTTGTTTAAGAATGTGTTGCCGTTTGTATAGCGGTCACAATATTATGACAGTAGATGACGGAATCAAGGTGTCAAAAAACGCTCTCTTTATTCCCCGTCATTGCGCGGCGTTATGTGACGGCACCGCTTTCTTAACAAACTCTTGTCTTAGACTACAGCGTGTGGTATATCATACGCCTACACTCCTGCCCACTAGGTTAACCGTTTTTTGACAGATGGAACTAGTGATTGCAGACATTTCGATAATGTACACGTTAATTTGTATATAGTACCAATATAGACTTTTTGCTGTCGAATAAAAGATGGTGCGGTTTCTATGCCTGTGTTTATTATAATATTTATATAATATTTAAATACAAAACAATATAGATTAGATTAGTCGCTTTGTTTACTTTCATGTCAATTTTGCAGGTTTTACAGCGGAAATCAGCCTAAAAATAAAGTATGCACTGGTTTGCAGTATCAATTGTGTTGTAGTGTATAGTATACACATAAACATGGGATTTACTACATATTAAAACGTTTTTTATGCATATTTTATGAAAGTTTTAAAATCGAAATAAAACATTAACATCTTGTTTATGGTGGCACATCCGTATCCTGGCAAATAATTTTTATATTTTACTAGCTTTCGCCCGCGACTTCGTCCGCGTGAAATTCGTACTTTCCTCTAAAAATTTCGAAAATGTATGTTTATGATCTTTATCATTTATTTAGATAAATAAGTATTCGGGCCAATTTTTAAGTTTATAGATCAAAGGGATCAGATTTTTCAAATAAACTGTATCCCCGCTTTTCACACCCACAGGGATGGAATTTTGAAAAATCGTTTGTGATGTGCTCATTACTTGACTCAAAAGATTGTTTAATTATATATCAATTTTCGAGTTAATCAAGCCACGCAGTAAAGCCCTCCCCTATATAATTAACTACCCATTTTGACCCAGTTAGTGGTAGATTTTCGAAAAACCTGATACACGTTATTCTTTATTTTTGGTCTTAAGTATAAATACCGAGTTTCGAGTTAATCGGACGGCGCGTTAACATTCTTCCATACAAATTTTGACACCCCTTAATATCCCTTTAGGGGTTAGTTTAGAAAAATAAAAAACGCCGAACTTCATAATTTACTTAGATTCGTGCCAAGTTTAAAATTTATTAAGTAAATGAATAAGATTTTTCATATAAACTGTATTCCCGCTTTTTACCCCACAGGGGTGGAATTTCGTAAAATCGTTTGGGATGTGTTCATTACTTGATTCAAAGATTATGTATAACAATTTTCGAGTTAATCAAGCCACGCAGTAAAATCCTCCTCTGTAAAATTAACTACCCCTTTTCACGCTACGAAATAAAAAAAAATAATAAAATTTACTATCCCTTTCGATGGTATTTTACATCCACCACGTTGGATTTTAAAGTCATTGTTTTTTTCGTGATCAGCGACCCGATAAACAATACAAACGAGACCCATGTTGATATTTAAACTGTCATTTCCCCCTTTTAGCGGTTGAATTCCAAAAAAAACTGAAACACTCAGGAGTACTCCTGTGATGTTTCGAATAAAATAGTCTAACTAATCGTGCTTCCCCATACAAACTTTGGACCCCCGTTTCACTTCCTTAGAGGGTGAGTTTTGGAATTGAATCCTTTCTTAGCGCACGCCTCCACCATAATAGCTATATGTGTGCCAAATGTCAGCGCAATCCGGTCAGCGGTTTGAGCGGTGCGTTGATAGATCAGGCAGTCAGTAACGGTTGCCTAGGTCCCATTCAAATAGATGGACAAACTTTTAGAAATCATTCTACCAAAATAAGGACGAGATGGTAAAAAATATATAAGAAAAACGCTTACAAATACTTACAAGAAAAATAATCAGCTAACGAAAATACACGAATGTGCCGGCAGTTTATTATTTTAGGTCAAAATAAAATTACTTTAATCAGTGTTTTTTTTTGCTTGGATATCTTTGGTTAGACGAACTGAGCGCTGTGGTAAAATTTGTCTATCTATTTTAATGGGACCCTGTATATATTTAAATAGATAGATTATAATATACATATAGATTGATATTTGAGTGGATGCAAGGTTTTCTACACTGATTTACCTATAATAAAATTATTATTTTCGATATATTCATTTAAAGCAATTACATTCGATCCCATCACTTAGTACGATAGAATGTAACTTAATATTCATAACAATTATACTATTTTTTGTCAAAACTGATACGCGTACGGTATTATAATGTCTGTAAGAAGTAATAAATAAGAAAATTCAATAAGATAAGGTAGTTTATATATTTATTTTATTACGCATTTTAAAGTTAACTTTTACGTTATCTGGAATAGTTACGTTCTAAGGCAGCTGTCAAAAAACGTATAATCTAGTGGACAGTGTTTTATCATTTCTACAGGGTGTAAGGGATATCGACGCGCAAACTGTTGAAATCAGTACATGATTCTAAACCCAGCGTTGAAAATTTTAGTCGATTATTCCATAAACTATCAGTGTAATTATACATTTTGATCGTGTAGGAATTGTAGAGTGTGAAACTATGTTTTTGGAACGAAGTTTCTTAACGCGGCTTGCGGTGGGTATCGACTGGTAGAAATCGTCACGTAAGGAAAAACCTTTATGCGTCCTCCATGCGACTTTCTCTCTCTATCAGTCTCTTTCTATTATATACGAGTGTGTGTGTGTGTGTGTGCGTGCGAGTATCGCGTAAGGAACGTCGTTCCTGAGGGGTTTCCCCAACCGAACACGTTTTTTAAAATAACCTGATGATGATAGGGCGCTGGAAACTTGTGCTAAATTCATGGAAACAGTTTTCGCGTGGATATCCCTAACCCAGTGTACATACAGTATGCGAGTGTGTGTGTGTGTACGTACTGTAGACGGCCTGGCCGGGCGGCGGGCGGTAGTCGGCGGCGGGCCGCACGTCCAGCGCGCGCCACGCCGACACCAGCGCCGGCTCCATGCTGCTGCCCGACGGTCTGCGGGCAACACATTTATGTCAAGTAGCCCATGACAAGGCACTTTTCTAAAAAATATATAATTAATTCTAGTTGCCCCTTCCAAAAGGTGAGGAATGGGCATATATAATAGGTTTATAACGTTTTAGAATATTTCGTATACATTTATTTTAATAATATGTGGAGACACATTTATTTTAATAATATGTGAAAACACGTGCTGGTGCGCGTTGAGGTAGGCCAGCGCCGTGATGCGGCTCACGCACAGCTAGTACCGTGCCCCAGTCCCAGATGTAGTGTAGTGTACCTGTAGATGGCGAGGTTGCCGGTGTGCGAGGCCACGGCCAGCAGCGCGTGCTGGTGCGCGTTGAGGTAGGCCAGCGCCGTGATGCGGCCCACGCACAGCTAGTACCGTGCCCCAGTCCCAGATGTAGTGTAGTGTACCTGTAGATGGCGAGGTTGCCGGTGTGCGAGGCCACGGCCAGCAGCGCGTGCTGGTGCGCGTTGAGGTAGGCCAGCGCCGTGATGCGGCCCCACGCGCGCCGCCACGAACCCACGCACAGCTTGGCCGCCGTACCCCAGTCCCAGATCCTGTCAATGTACAAACAAGGTTTACTCTCATTTTATGAGAATCACCATTTTTTTACATCAGAAATGACAAAAGACAAAACTGGTGACTGGTGGTAAAGATAGACAGATCATGTCGTGCTCTAATGACCCCGTTTCGTGGTCCTTCTGGACGACACACGAGGCTGTCAGTCTCCAGGTATCGATGGTTAATTCTTTGAACGGCAGAACAACTTGCATGAAGTCGTGCACTATGTTTCGCTGACTAAGCCCGTCAGAGGCCCGGGGCGGCAAAGCTGAATGAGGCCCCCAGCTTTAAAAAAATATGTAGTTTTACAAGCTTTTTATTCAGTTCACATTTTTGTATGTATAAATAAGTGTTTATGTTTATTTCGTTAATTTCGTCGGCAACGCCACTTTTCTTCTCTTCAGAATTTGAAAAGTAATTGGACAAAAGATCCAGCAAGCGATTTTGCCTCTTCGGTCTTCGTTTTTTTAGTTTCCTTTTCTGAGAGCCAGATGGTTGAATCCTTTTCAATAAAAATAATGAGATAAATAAGAAACTTTTGTAAAAGATAGCTAAACTAAGCCTCATTATTGATTTGACGATATAGATATACAAATGTACAGAGACTTTGCCATGTTGAGTCTCACGATGAGAACAAGTACATATGTACCTACATCCCTAATAAACGTGCACTACAAATAAAATAAGGAACAATGTACTCGTAGGTGCATATTGACTAGAAACTACGGATTACAATTGCTAGGCTAAATTATACGAAGAAAAACTTACTTTTTTCAAATAAGTACTCGAAAATGCTCTACTTAACTCAACTCTGAACTCATTTACTTTTATACCGCAACAAAAATCAAAAACACTATTACACTTTTTAATGAAATTACTTTGAACGGATAAGATCGCGTTTATTATTTTATAACATATTTGCTCGTAAAGGGTCTCTTATTTCACCAATTTCAATATCGTAATGTATCTCATTACGCACTTGTGCGGTAATGTAAAGTAAATCGCACGGTTTATCAAGATGCTCCGTCAAAACGAACGGTACTTTTTTAAATCTTAGCAAAGAGTTTTTATTTCAGAAAAGATGTCAACATTTTATGAATAAAATTAACTTAGGGAGATAAAATATAATAAATAAACATTTAATTCTTTAATTTAATTAATTTTGACAATAAATTACAACCATTAATATCTGTAACAAAAACAAAAATATTAATTTACTTTATTAATAATACTGGCTGTTTTGTGCCTATGCCTGAAAAAAAAAGCGCGAACGCGCGCTCATCGCTTATCTGTTAAGAAGTAAAAATTATTCCGCGCGGTTTTTCTTTTCGCTGTACTGTTTTTTATTTGAAAATGTCGTCAAGTAATGATGAATTTATTAATTCCACACCGCCAGAAGTCTCAGAGGCAGCGAAAAAGGCTACTCTAAGCCTCGCCCGAAAAATCGACCGATAGATACTTACAAGCGTATCAAAATTTCATCATATGGAAAACAAGCAAATATGCAAGTTCAGTCCGAGTTTTATTTATTTCCTCGCAAATATGTTATAAAACGTCGTATGACACACGTGCGCTTTGAAAATTACAGCCTCTGCTTTCTTTTAGCCCTCGCCTACGGCTCGGGCAAGCAATATCGCCTCGGCTGTAATTTTCAACTTACCGCACTTATATCATAATGTACTATTACAATTTGAAATAAGGCTTATCTGTTCGCGAAAATATCAGTACACACTAATAAACTATTAAATATCAACGTATTGAAATTCAATATTTGTTAAATGATTTTCTCATTTAACAAATATTAATAATATGTTTATTTTTCGACGTAAATAGAATGTAGTGAAAGTAAATGAATGTAGGCGTACGAGTGAATTATTTGCACTTCATTCATTCAGGGATTCCTGGGGAAGTACCCGCTACAAAAACGGGAATTCTCCCAGCATATTGGACGCGTTCAGCAAAGTTCAAAGAATATTAGTACCACGTAAAAAGTCTAGATGGCTGTAGTGTTTTGATCTTGATGAAATTATGTAGGTACTAAGCACATTTTTAGTCTTGTTTAGGATTTTATCAGGGAAACGCGGAGGCATTTGGGGGCCCCCCCAAGACCGGAGGCCCTGGGCGGGCCGCCCCTTCCGCCCCCCTGTTAGTCCGCCACTGGTGCCACATCTTGCACGGCTACTTCAGGTGCAGTATCCATAATTTGAACATTAGAATAATGTATTAAAAAATAAGGAAAAACAATTTCGATACTATTTTTGTGCAAAACAAAACAAATAAGGGGCCGTCCATTAATCACGTGATGTTCTTTTTTGGTATTTTTAACCCCCCCCTCCCCCTTGGTGATATATGGTGAGGTTTAAGACTTACCCCCCCCCCCCTCATATCACGTGTATCTTTAGTACCTACAAAGAATCGGACCTTTTTTTTATGTTTATAAAATACAGGTATAATCATCTAATTTTATTAGAAAGTTTGCAGGATGTTTTTAAAAAAATAAATACACGTGATATATTACTACACCCCCCCTCCCCCCTTGTGATATTTCGTGATTTTTTATGGACCCCCTCCCCCCCCCTTTCGAGCCTCACGTGATTAATGGACAGCCCCAAACGAAATAACTATAGACTTGTTATTGTTCTATTTATTCATATACGAAATATTTTAACAGATGCACCAGGTGGTAAAGAAGCCATAGATACAAAAAATCTAAGTATTTATTTTTTAAATTATTTTACGCAAATAATACATATTGGCTCCTTCTAGTTTTTATAAATAGTCAAAAGAGTCGAACGCTAGCAAGCCGCGCGTGCGTCTCAGTCACGGACAATCCGCGTGTTGCACCGCCTGCGACTTTGCTAACACGCGTCGGATATCGGGCAACAAACGTAACAAACATGTATCATAGGGAGGCACTAAGTACCTACCTCGTGAGTGCCGATAGTGATGTGATTCCTCCTGCGATTTTACGATGTCATTTCTTTCCAGAATTTGATCTTTATTAACGACACCATCGGAGGATGCAATAAAACAGGCAGTTTTTTTTTCAAAGTCTACGAGTTTAATTCCTAGCTAGAGCAATTGGTTTTTCAGTTTAATGTAGTTTTAGTATTCATCAAAATCGACTCAGTGACTCCTTTAAGAATTTTTCGGTATCACCAATGGTATTACCTATAGTTTCGGATTTCGTCATCCACGCTGACTTAAAACATAAATTCTGTATATACAGACGAACTGATAATCTCCCTCTTTTAGAAATCTGTTAGAAATAAATTTTTATCTCATGATCTTTCATTTAATCTAGTTAACTAAATAAATAACTAGCAGCTGGCGGTCTAAGCAGAAGCAGGCCTCCCTCACTCGGCCGTACTTACAGCGAATAATGCCTACACTTTCGCGTGGAACCGTATCCACTCCGCCAGTCGGTTGTCAGCGGTCGCGCGCAGAACTCGCGCGTTAGTAGTATTTTAAGTTTCGAATAGTGAAAACAAGAATGGCTGGTTTAAAGCATTGCTCATTTAACGGATGTGTGTCGAAATATGGAGACAAGAACTTGTCATTTTTTACATTAGCCAGCCTTCAAGATCTTTACACACTGAATGCGAACACACATTCGCGTGGGCATTCCCTAAAGCTATGGGGAAATTCATAAAAAAAGGCCTTGAAGCAATTCTTGTCTAACCGAGTTGTAACAGAATGGAATAGGCTCCCGGAAAATTATGTGACGGCTCCCACACTGAACTGCTTCAAGAATCGACTGGACAGACTAAATATCTTAAAGCTATACGATACACATGCATCAGCTAATTAGCTGCTAGTGTGTCTAACCAAATAATAATAATTAATTAATTAAAAACACTCATCGGCAAACGAATCTGCTTCAGGGAGGGCAATACTCGCCCTAGAGTTATGCGCTTTGTGAGGCGGGCGTTCTCGGGGACTGATATTAGTTCTCGAGATTATTTGTTCCGCGTCACAGAGCGTATTGACTTCCTGAAGCAGAAGATCTGTGCATGGGCAAATCTTATTCATCGGTACAGGCGGAGAGTGGAGCGGTACACTCAGAGACGCACATTCCAGAGTGATGAAAGGTGGGCTTATAGAGATTGGGAGCGACCAGACCAAGGTGTGACTGACACGCGCCTACCGGATGATGACGCCATGTGTTCGTTTTGGCGAAACATCTGGTCGGTGCCTGTCAGTCACACCGAAGGTGACGGCTCTGACGGACCCCTTCTTTTGATGCTGACATCTCTTTGAGGCACGCGTGGAACACGTACGCGCCGTCCGGCACGGGCCTGGTCCTGATCGGACGGTGAGCTACCCATTACTCTCCGCCCGCAGGCCCGCGCCTACGGTGGCCGGGAGTCGTCGCGCGGCTCCCGACGCCCGGAGCGTCTCCCGCGGCGGCTGGGACGGGAGGCTCTCTCCCAAAGCCGTCCCGCCGCCTCCTTCGCTAGCATGACTGCTTCGCAGAAGGAGGCGACTGCCCCCAATCCCTCTCGCCCCGGACCATGGCTTGAACCAGGCCCGGACGCGAGAGGTCGCCGCCGCTGCCGATCGCCTCAACGAGGACACGGCGGTGCTCCGCCCAAGCGGGGCAGACCTCCACCGTGTGCTCCACCGTTTCCTTTGGGCGATCCTGGCAATGGTGGATGCCCAATATACCCATACTAGGATACTGCCCAATATACCCATACTAGGATACTGCCCAATATACCCATACTAGGATACTGGTATCTGATAATGGAAAAAATTCAACCCGAATAGTCTTTTCTTATATCCTGACAACTGGTAAAGTGGTGACCCCGACGAACACTGAAAATGGCAACCAACGACGAAGTAGCGGCCATCTCCTTGAAGTCACGCATACCAACGTTTTGGCGCGACAAACCACTTCTCTGGTTTGCACAATTTGAAACGGTGGTAAACCCGCAGAAGCCCGGCGACGAAGCGAAGTTCAGCCTCCTAGTAGCTCACCTCGAGAAGACGGATGTCGAACAAATTAGCGACAGCATTATGAGCAAGATACGCGCTGGCCGCTACGAGGAAGCTAAGAAGAGACTGTTGTCCGTTTATGAGGAGTCGGAGACGAAGCAACTGGAAAAGCTGCTCACCGAAATGAAGTTGGGAGACCTGAAGCCGTCCCAGCTATTGCGCAGCATGAGAGAACCAGCACGTGACAAGATGCCCGACACCACCCTGCAGATACTGTGGATGAGACACCTGCCTGCCTTCACGCGTGCTGTACTATCGGACAACGATAACGCCACACTCGACGTGCTTGCAGCCATGGCCGACAAGATGCAGGAGCAAACCCGTGAAGTCCATTCGGTCTGTGCATGCAAACAGCCGTCAACGTCTACGTCACGGAAGCAATCACTCGCAGCCAGAGCCAGATCTCCGAGAGGCCATTATGCAGCTCACGCGAGAAATTGCGGCAATGAAAATGGACAGATCAAGACAAAGAAGTCCATCATTCCGCTCAAGATCACATTCACAATCCCGAGGCCGAACGAATTCTTACCAGCAGACGTCAGGAGATATTTGTTTTTACCACACCCGTTACGGGAAAGAAGCACGCAACTGCAGATCTCCGTGCAAGTTCAAGCGTCAGGAAAACTAGTCGCGACTTTGGCTACGCAAAAGAAATACAGCACGTTTGACCGAGAGCTACTAACGATCTACCTAACAATAAGGCACTTTAGGCGCATGTTTGAGGGTGAAGAAATAACGGTATACACGGACCACAAGCCATTAACGCATGCACTACTGCGGCTAAACAGCAAGACTGAAACACCATTACGCACGAGGTATTTACACTATATCAGTCAATTCACAATGAATATAATGCCATATTGAAGGAAAGGACAACGTTGTGGCCGATGCATTGTCAAGAATCGAAGCAATATCCATTCCATCACCAATCGACTACGACGAGCTGGCTCGCCTACAGCACAGCGACAGGCAACTGACTGATGACGTCACGAAAAACAATTCGCTCCGATTCGAGCGAATTCGCCCACTCAACGCAAG
Source organism: Luperina nickerlii (assembly GCA_963855955.1). Taxonomy (NCBI): domain Eukaryota; kingdom Metazoa; phylum Arthropoda; class Insecta; order Lepidoptera; family Noctuidae; genus Luperina; species Luperina nickerlii. The sequence goes on from OY979665.1 coordinate 1,020,410, forward strand.
TAAGCCAATTATGTGCGAAACATCAAGTGGTCACGTACGACCATACCTGCCACCAGAGCTACGAAAAGAAGCCTTCGACGCCTTACACGAGTTAAGCTACCCCGGCACCCGAGCTACCAGGAAGATGATCACGCAACGCTGTTTCTGGCCAAGCATGAACAAAGACGTCAGTATGTGGACCAAATGTTGCATAACCTGCCAACGTACAAAAGTGCAGCGACACACATTATCGCCGCTAGAGCAGTACATAGATACCAGCAGATCGACTGTCGCACATACACATATATATCGTCGGACCACTACCCATATCAGATGGAAGACGATATTGCGTTACCATCATCGACCGAGCAACTAGATGGCCAGAAGCATTCCCGGTCAGCAACATAGAAGCCAATACTATCGCCACGGCCATCTACGAAGGGTGGATAGTGCGATTTGGTTGCCCAGAAAGGATCACAAGCGATCAAGGAAGACAGTTCGAATCACATTTATTCAAAACAGAATAGAATGGGCATCGAGAAAACACGAACCACTGTCTACTACCCACAGGCAAACGGAATGGTTGAAAGGTGGCATCGATCATTTAAAACAGCATTGACGGCACCGTTTAGGTTCAAAATGTCCAACGGTTTCAAAACGTCCAATTCCCAAAATGTCCAATTCACAAAACGTCCAATTCCCAAAATGTCCAATTCTCAAAACGTCCAATTCCCAAAATGTCCAACTCCCAAAATGTCCAACTCCCAAAATGTCCAATATTTGAGAATGTGGTAAATTTTGTTCAATAACTCATCAAAGCGCTTTTTTAATACTTACGTCAAACAATAAATACAAAATACTGAAAGAATCAAAATATGTTTTATTTAGAAGTAACAAATTAAGACCAGTACAATAATCAACATCATAACTTTCTTAATTATAAATTGGAACAAATGTTAAACATAGTATTATATAACAAGGTAAGACATAAAAAATATGTTATGCCTTACTTTGTTTTATTTAAAAGTAAATTAAGACCAGAGCAGACCACAACATATCCGAAATCTCAATTTTTTTACAATGTAATGTAAAAAAATACAGTAATCAACATCATAATAACTATAATTATAAATTGAAACAAACATTAAACATAGTTTTATTAACCTAAGTAAAACAAAAAATCGGTTGTCTGTAAAGACGGTTTACGGACGATAGTTTAACGTGACAACGTCATAACAAAACATTAATGAAATTGCCGAACGCGGAGGCCGATTCGGCAGCGTGCGCGGCAGCAACGCTACAGAGCAAGGCCGCGAGGTAACGCTACATGAGTCATGTTTTTTCGTGTGTGCAGCCAGCTTCATCGATTTATTAGACGTTGTCACGTCAAAAATTCTTTATATCTTACCTTGATATAATTTTTATTTATAATCAACAATCATTTTTTTTATTAATGTGTGAGATTTCGGGTATGTTGTGGTCTGCTCTGGTCTTAATTTACTTTTAAATAAAACAAAGTAAGGCATAACATATTTTTTATGTCTTACCTTGTTTATATAATACTATGTTTAACATTTGTTCCAATTTATAATTAGGAAAGTTATGATGTTGATTATTGTACTGGTCTTAATTCGTTACTTCTAAATAAAACATATTTTGATTCTTTCAGTATTTTGTATTTATTGTTTGACGTAAGTATTAAAAAAGCGCTTTGATGAGTTATTGAACAAAATTTACCACATTCTCAAATATTTGGACATTTTGGGAGTTGGACATTTTGGGAGTTGGACATTTTGGGAGTTGGACATTTTGGGAATTGGACGTTTTGAGAATTGGACATATTGGGAATTGGACGTTTTGTGAATTGGACATTTTGGGAATTGGACGTTTTGAAACCGTTGGACATTTTGAGGATTGGACATTTTGAACCTAAACGGACGGCACGACTACATAACTCAAGCTGGACGGACGCAAGAATTGCCAACTGTTTTGCTGGGACTTCGCGCTGCAATTAAAGAAAACACTGATGTGTTATCTGCAGAAGCGCTATACGGTAAACCGCTACGGTTACCCGGGGAAATGTGTGGAGAAAGGTCGATATACGCAAATACAAACACACTTTAATGACGTCATAACCAACGCAATGAAAAAGATGCAAGCTGTGCGCCGGAACACAGATCGCCGCGCATTGCGCAATGTTTATACACGACGACCTACATGTATGTACCGTTTGGGCGCATTATGTCCAATTCGCAAAATGTCCAGTGGGCTCAAAATGTCTGATTCTCAAAATGTCCAATTCTCAAATTGTCCAATTCTCAAATTGTCCAATTAGCAAATTGTCCAATTAGCAAACGGTCCAAAAAAGTCGTTTAAGGAGTTTAGTAGATAGATAATACGTTCGTTACGTTTAATTTTTTTTCGTTTTCTGATGTTTTTATAAACAACAAACGTATTGCAGCGTTACCTCTGCTGGTAAAACCTTACCGTTTGGGCGCATTATGTCCATACGCATGTATTTATACGTACCGATACCTACCGTCGACCGCTGACGCCGACCTACGAAGGTCCGTATCGTGTCTTGAAGAGACAAAACAAGGTGTATACAGTGATAATCAACGATCGACAAGTAAACATCAGTATAGATCGATTAAAGCCTGCATTCCTGCCAAACACCGAAGAAGTAGTATGTCGTTTAAGTGACCAGACAGCATACGTCACACGATCCGGCCGCACCTCAAGACCCACCGTGCGTTTGGCCCTGTCGACATACGTCCGACCAAGACGGAGCACGGCCGCGCACTAAACCTAAAAGTGAAAGGCACACAGCGCGAACATTGCGTCCACGCGTCTCCGTGCAAACTGACTAACTGTCACTCACTGACTAGGCGCTCGCCGCTCGCTGGCACCGTGTCGAGACATGTGATGTCTACTTACGCGCTCGCTGACGCCGCGTGCGAGACACCACTCTGTACCACTCGTATTATACGGGCGCTTCGCTGGGGAGGAGCTATGTAGCAGCTGGCATCAACGACCGCGCGCTGTGCGCGCGGGCATACAACTAACTTCGTGCCTCTTTTTTTTTTACTATGGTTCTCGTAGTTGACCTTGAGAGGTCGTGACTACTTAACCGGACTATCCTGCGGTTGCCTTGAGAGAACTCAAAGCCTCCAGCCAGGGGCTTAAACTAACTAAGTAAACTAAGCGAATACACGCTAAGGGCACCCCCTGTGGGGTACGAGCCTCGGCTTAGGGCGTCGCTGGGGAGAGGGCAGCAAGTTGGGACAGGCTGGATCGATTTTTGATTATTTAACGAACGATGGGGTCGGCATTTCCTAATTGACTAGAACTTCGTGCCGCACGACTCGCGGTATTTATAGTTCGAGCAAATCGACCCGCTCGTCTGTGATTGGCCAATATATATTTGTGTAGCTCTGCTGTCCTACACCTATGTGCAAAACGAAATTGTATATAAATACCAGCTCCTAAAATATAAGTATTTCAACCCGAACAGTCTTTTCTTATATCCTGACAACTGGTAAACGCCATTCTCTGGAACTACCAGTCGGATTTGAAAAATTCTTTTTGAATTTGATAGCCCAATTCTTGAGGAAGGCTATAGGCTATTTAACATCACGCTATGACCTTTAGGAGCCGAGCAAAAAGAAAAAAAGTCAGAAAGAACGCTAAGCAAAAACGAAGTAATAGCGCGGGCAGGCGATGCGATGCGACGGGGTGGGTCGGAGTAACAAGAAATTTCACGCGGACGAAGTCGCGGGCAGAAGCTAGTGTAATTGTAACTGTGCAAAATTGGAGTACGTAGATAAATTTAAATATTTAGGTTTAACAATAGAGAAGAACTTTAATTGCACAGTTTATTACATGTTTTCGTACGATGAATATCGAGAATTTGGAGTTTTGCAACTCCAGTGGGAGTGATGTTATGGATGAGGAGATTTTAAGAAGCGAGCAACAAGTAAATGCAGAAATACACAAAGGAAATGAAGATGATACAAATTTAAGTTTAAAAACGCCTGAAAAAAGGACAAGAGAAGAAAGTGAAGAGATAATAGAGGAAGATGGGGGCTTTATCACAATCAGGAAAGGCAAAAAACGGTTGACAAAGAGGCGATCTAACAACACAGATAGAAGAAATTTACAGTTGGAAGTGCAAAAAGAAATAGCTATGGTTATGATTATGTCAAAAGAAATTCTACCCAAACAATTTGGAATGGCGAAGCTATTGAGAGCCGAAAATATCCCAAATATTTTAAGAATTCAATACAAAAGCCCATATAAGGTAATGATTCAGTTTGAAAATAAAGAAAGTGCAAGGAAATTAGTTAGCTGTGAAAAAATGACTACTTTAGGATTCAGGTGTCAAATGATCGATGAATTAAATTTAACATATGGTGTTTTGCGAGACATAGATTTAGAAATTGATGATAAGGAGATCGGTGACAATTTGAAGTGTGATCATGAGATAATATCGGTGAAAAGATTAAAACGATTAGATGATTCAAATAAATGGACAGATAGCAGTACTATACGGCTATGTTTTAAAAGTTCCACTTTACCCTCATACGTATATGGGTATGGGTGTCGGTTTAAGGTGGAACCATATACATTCCCTGTAACACAATGCTCAGGATGCTGGAGGTTCGGTCACCTAATAAGATATTGTCCTACCAAGAAAATAGTATGTCCAAAATGTAATGGCCCTCACGATAACTGTGAAGTAACGGACTTTAGATGCACTAATTGTAAGGGCGCTCATATGGCCCTCGATAAATCTTGCCCTATATTCGCCAAAGAAAAGTCAATCAGAAAAATTATGTCCTCTGAAAATTGTACTTATCGAAAAGCCCTATCAACATGGTTGGAGAATAGAAAATCTCAAATGGAGGAAGCTGAAATGACTGAGACGATGGATTTTATGACAACTACAACTACAAGGGAGAACAAAACGTTAGGTCAACCAAAATCGTACAGGGATGCGCTAGCAAACAATTCATTTGAAGCATTAGTATTGGATAATGAGGTACATGAAACTGAAACTTCAGAAGACGAAGAAAAGCGCATAGACGGCCCACAATTAAAAAGAAAAAAGAAAAAGAAGGAAATGTGTCACAACAATCAAAACAAAATTGTGCAAAAAGAAAGTACTTCTAGAGCAGAACCTGATTTTGAAACGAACACCAGCAATCCTTATAGGAAAAGACAGGAAAATACAAATTTTAGGAGTTTTATGAGTAAAATAAAAGATATTTACCTTTTAAATATCGATTTCGAAGACAAAATAAAAATGTTTTGTAGTTATGTAGTGAAAGAGTGCATAGAATTTATTTTAGAATTAGTTCAAAAACAAGAGGTATTTACGAAATTAATCTCATTATTTACCAATGGCTAATGTACAAAAAGTTTATGGCTTAAATATAATGCAGTGGAATGCGCAAAGCTTAAGACCAAAACTTATAGACTTAAAATCTTTGTTGTCTTACAATAAAATCCATATAGCTCTGATATGCGAGACGTGGTTGGAACCTGATTCTGGTTTACACGTAAGTGGTTATCATCTACATCGCAAAGACCGAGATGATGGATACGGAGGTGTTGTTATCATGGTGCATAATTCAATTAAAGCTCAAGAGTGTAGTTTAAATTATGTTAACCGTGGCATAGAAGTGGTATGTATTAGATTATTGAACTGTAGTCAAATTAAGTTTTTAATGCTAGTGTATTGTCCCCCGTCAGTCCATACTATCCAATCCGACTGGGATGACCTTTTTTCAAATTATAAACACAATTGTCTAATAGCAGGTGATTTTAATGCTCATCATACCAATTGGTCGAATAAAAATGATTCTAGAGGTGGACAAATATATGATGCAACTTTGGAACATTTTGTTTCGTTAAATAATGGTCAGTCAACTAGAGTGAAATTGGTTAACAATGTTGTTCAACAAACGTCGCCAGATATTTCATTTATGTCAAGTGACATAGCTATGTGTTGTGATTGGCAAGTTACGAATGATAGCCTTGGAAGTGATCATCTGATTATTAAAATGAAATTCAATTTTAAAGATATTCAACGAATACATAAAAAACGTAATTTTAAATTTGCAAACTGGAATGATTATAGTAAATACTTAGAAAATTATTACTCCACAACCTCTATTGAAGTTAATAACGTTCAAATGGAGTATAACATTTTTATTAAAAAACTTTATAATGCAGCGGATCTTTACATTCCGATGACCAAAGAATTTAATAATCCTAGTAAGAATTTTCGGCCCCAACCATATTGGAATCAATCACTCTCTAAACTTGTTGCTCAACGTAGGTTAGCTCTTAGCCAATTTAGGAGTAATCCTACTCCATCTAATCTAAATACACTGGAACACATTAGTTATAACACCAAATTAGCTATTCAACGAGCTAGGAGTCAAAATTGGCAGAAATACTGTGACGACATTAATGAAACAACATCTATATCGGAAGTGTGGAAGCGACTAGGATGGATAAAGGGACGTCGATCACCTGTGACGTATATCTCGGACGATAAAAAAGAAGCTCTTTTAAATAGTCTGGCTCCTGATTATGTGAATCCATGCTCACCAGAGATACGATCAGTTAATGGTATAGTAGAAAGTCCATTTACTATTCAAGAAATGTATAATTGTTTAAAAAAAAAAGATACCGCTACAGGTGACGATGGGGTCACATACTCGATGATTTACTATCTACCGCATTGTGCTAAGTTACATTTGTTAAAATTATATAATATAATATTTGTAACTGGAGAGATCCCTGTCCAATGGCGTGACATTCGAGTTGTGCCAATACCAAAGAGAGAAAACCCTTCAAACAATGATCTTAAGCTACGTCCAATCTCTTTGATTTCGTGTGTTTGCAAAATTTTACACGGTATGATAACGAAGCGTTTGGAGTGGTATGTAGAAAAGAATAAACTACTAACACCTTTTACGACTGGATTCAGGAAGGGACAGTCATGTTATGATAATTTAGTTCGCCTTGTCACACAAATACAAATAGGATTTTCGAATAATTCCCCTACACTAGCATGCTTTTTGGATATTGAGAATGCTTATAATAATATATTGATTAATGAACTAATAGTAAATCTTGATGAAATAGGGGTGGGTAAAAGGATATGTTTATATTTATGGAACTTTTTGACAGAGAGACATCTAAAAATTAAGGATGATCTTGACGAGAGTAAATTTATTATGCGTTATGCTAGCAGGGGCCTCGCACAGGGTGATCCTATGTCTCCCATCCTTTTTAATATAGCTACAATTAAAGTCAATAAAGAAATAAACAATATCCTTATTTGCCAGTACGCTGACGATTTTGTTTTGTATACTTGTAATAAAAATATGACAGAAAGTGTAAATAATATTCAAAATGCACTCAACGCTATAATTTTTGTATTAGATCAATTAGGGTTGACGTTGTCGACTACTAAAACCAAGTTATGTTTATTTAGCAGAGGACGGAAAAATCTCCAGTTACCGATCTTAATTAATAACAATCCTCTAGAATTAGTCACATCATATAAGTATTTAGGTTTTTGGCTTGATAGTTGTTTAAGATGGGGTAAACAAATAAATGAATGTTACCAAAAGACACAAAAACATCTTAATTTGCTTAAAGTCTTAGCGGGGTCGTCATGGGGGGTACATCCAAAACATTTGCGTAAACTTTACGTATCTTTAATTAGAAGCAGAATAGATTATAGTTCCTTTTTGTTTGATAATAGTTGTAAGATCAATACTTATAAGTTGGACAAAGTTCAGAACCAAGCTTTACGGATTATAGGTGGTTTCATAAGAAGCACACCCATACATGTAATGGAGTCGGAGCTTTGCGTTCCTCCTCTGCATTTACGTAGGAAATATTTAGCATGCAAATTTTGTTTGAAAGCTTTCTCTCAGTCTGACAATGTTACTATTAATTTACTATCCGAACTAAGTTCCCATTGTAATAATAGCTATTGGATCAGGAAAAAAACACCCCAACTTGTAGACATTTATAATTTGATGAAAAACGAGATCATGTCATCGTCATCACCGTTAAGAATGTTTACTCTTAATACATGGGTGACTAATATCAATGTTAATGATGTAATCAAATGTCACTTAGACAGTATAGTTCACGCAAAAAAAAACCACGATTATAACATTTTAAAATACAATGTTATAGCCGAGTTAAGAAAAAAGTATGACGGTTGGTATTTCATATTTACTGATGGCTCAAGAAGCGCAAGTGGTCGCGGTGCTGCTTTTTATGATCCTCAGGTAGCAAATCAATCTTTTTACAATAATTGTTTTAAATCAACCTACGAATTTTCAGTTATGTCGATGGAACTCATAGCAATTTTAGAAGCAATTTTGTATTCTCGATCAATTCAACAGAATAAAATTCTAATTTGTTCCGATAGTAAAAGCGCTTTATATCATATAGCTCGATGCGCCTCTGGTGGCAGAGGTACATCGATAGCTTATGACATCCTCTCAGAAATTTACGAGATCAGTTTAAAGGACATTCTGTTGAAATTGCAGTGGATTCCATCACATATTGGCATCAGAGGTAACGAGGAGGCTGACATGTTGGCGAAAAAAGCAGCAGTAGATGGAAAAGAGGTTCTAATTTTACCAAATTATACAGAATTGTTGCCTAAATACAAAAAGTACTGTCACAATAAGTGGACGGAATACTTTAATGAGAGATCTTTAGAAAAGGGAATTTGGTATAAAACGATACAATGTGAGCCTCCTCGAATACCATGGCTCATTAATATTAATTTGAGTAGATCTTTGATTGTAACAGCATTCAGGTTAAGATCTGGACACGTTCCACTTAACAAGTTCGCACACATGATGCGGAAATCAGATTCCCCAAACTGTGATGTGTGCGGTGTAATTGAAGATGTTCATCACCTGTTGGTGGAATGTGTCCGTTACGAGACGGATCGAGCGTTCATTATGGGAAAGTTCTACTTGAGCAGAACTAATGTGGGTATTTTCCACGAGATGTTGTCCTCTCCTTTGTCTGAAGCTGCTAAAGCGCTGTTTTTGTTATTTAGTCGTAAGCCATAATTTAGTAAGTAGATGTATTTTAGTTTAAGTTAGGGTACGATGGAATTGACATGTACTTTATGTATAAAAATTCCTTAAATAAACAGAAAAAAAAAAAAAAAAAAAAAAAAAACTTTAATTGGAGATTACACGCTAATGACATTTGTAATAGGCTAAGATCGGTGCTAAGTAAGTTTTACCACTTAAAAAATGTATTGAACAAACCGACGTCAAGAATGGTGTATTTTGCACTTGCCGATTCGCTGATAAGCTATGGACTCCTTGTGTACGGGAGAACCTTTACTACATATTTAAGAGATGTTAAAGATGTACAAGTAAGACTGATAAAGTTTCTGGTCAGTAAAAATGTTAAAGATAAGTGCAACTAAGAGTATGATAAGTTATTTCCCATCTGTAAAATTATACCCATTGATAAAAAAGTAGATTAATTGGTAGGTCTGGAATGATATTATAATGATGAATATAAAGTTAATGTTAAAAATAAATACAATATACGTAGGGTTAGAGAGAACAAACTGGTCCAACCACAGATAAAAAACTATTATGGTAAGAGAACATCTAAGTTTTGGTACCTAAAGTGTTTAACAAAATAGATTTATTAAGAGAAAAAGTAAAAATTAGCAAAGGATCACTTAAAACGAAATTGAAAAACATTATACAGGATAGCAAACAGAACTAAATAAAGTCTATTCAAACTTATGTTTCAAATTAATATTATTTCAAGTTAAACAAATGTCAATTGTATTTAAATGGTAATTAAGTTAATCTAATTAATAAATAACCTAATCTAGCTAACTAACTAAATCTAGCTAACTTAATCTAGTTAATTCTATTCCATTCTATTCTCAGAGTGACTAGCACTATTGAAAAGGTTATAAAAATGTTTGAAATTGTAGTGTAAACTGAACTTTACTGTATAGGTTTTAAAGTTATTTTGCCATAAACTCATATTTTGATTACATTTTTGGCAAAAAAAAATCGCGAATGCAGATTACTTTGTATAAGATTGAACCATAGGCAGTATAATTATAAGAAGTAGGTATGTAATAAGGTGGTGCATTGTTCTGTAAAAGAGCGCCTCTCGCCATCAAACGTAAATGTTTGGCGAGTTTAGATTTAAGTAACACCTCTGTATTTTTAATATAATTAAATAAACTATTAAAAAAAGGACACAATGTCAACGCAATGATAAGTTATTTTTCAGCATAACAAACTCAACAACTATCAATACATGTAAAAACAAAGTTCGCTGCAGAATGCTGGTCGGCAGGTCGGCCGACTTGAGATGCTTCGTTTGACAAATAAATTAACAGTGAGTGAGTGACACTTTTGGCAGTTCACCTTTCACATTGCCCGTGACAGTGTTACCAACAGTTAATCTTAATCACCCTGACCATAAGTGATTTGTCAACTAAAGAAAGATTTTCAATTAGTAAAGTAAATATAACTATACTAATAAGTCTGGACAAATAATTAGTCTGAAATAAATGGATTTAATTTAATATTATTATAAAAAAGTTAAAAAATATAAACATATTATGTTAATTAAAATATAATAAGGAGGACAAATTAATAAAACCACTTTTACACGTCCAACATATTTTTTAAAACTAGATCAGAAGGGCGTTTCCTACCTGACAACTCTGAGAAGAAATACCGAAAGAAACTCAGAGGTCACAGCCTCTTTTAAAGCCCAGACATAATCTTGGTCAGATCATGCGAAGACCATGTATATAGGTGTCTGAAATGTTCTTTCGAGAAAAGAACCACACAGATTGAGCGAACCTGTCCAGTCAGTGCACCCATTTGTCAGTAATCGTGCAGCTCAACTCAGATGTTAGGGAGCTCAACGATTCGACGAACAATACTAAAGAAAGGACATTTGCGTATGCGGTATAAATTACTCCAACTGCCAGATCATGACTAAAACGGAATCAATGACCCAGGAAGAATGTCATAGTTGAAATTATTTTTAAATCTCAGCGTCTGTCTTTATACTATCCGTTAAGACCGATTATGGGGAGATTCTTAAAATTGGCAACACTGCTTTTACTAAATACTCCATTATAAAACACTGGCACTCCGGTAGTGCCGACAGAAGTGAAAACTTGAACAATTACGAGTGTATTTTGTGAATCGTCTTATAAACAAAACACGCGTGTTAAGGTGTGTTCCTTATTTTATAGGGTTTTTTGCAAATCAGGTATGATGACCAAAGTGACTGGTTTATTCTTCTCGTGAAAGGAATTTATTCAGATTTACAAATAAGCACACAGGATAGACTTCAGTTCGTGGTGTTGGTCGCGGCAGTGGTAAGAGAAGCAAGCCGCTCGCATGGAGCTCGTCGTCAGTTATATATCCGTGGTTCAGCGCCATCTCGTCGTTGTTGGATGAACTAAGTAGTTAGTACGCGAGGCCCTCGTAGTTCTTCCCGATGTGCATAGATGGCGCTGTCCTCAACAACGCGCGTCTTACGGTTTACGTCTTACGAATTTTCGATCAGGGTCACGTGACCTGACGCGAGTTTAGAAGTTTTTACCCATTCCAAAAAAAGTACACAGCGCCGCTAAAGAAGTTTTCACTTCAAAAAGTATGCAATCAAATCGAATGAATAACTAATTAAATACAAAATATTAACCCTACCTACGATTTCGATCAACTGAACGCAGAAAAAATAAATAATATATGAATATATTTTTATGGCCATACTCTATTGCGTATCCATACTCTATTATGTTCTAGAAATTCTTTTCAAATTACAAAAAGTCAATTATCTGGAGATGACAGGAGCCTGGTGGTGGATTTGGCAGTCCACGTTGGGAGTTCAGTTCAGCTACAAGTCTGCAAAATTTAATAAGAGTGATCTTGGAGGGCAGTTTCCCTCCTCTGAAGCTGTAAGTCGGCCTCTCTCTTGACGCAATTTAAAATAATGAAGTCGCTATAGCAAGGTGACATCGCACCTGGCTCTTTGGGCTGCACGAGCCTGAGACGAAGATTGATGTTCCTCGGCCCTCCTCCACGTCCTGAAGACGGATGTTCCTCGGTCCTCCTCTACGGTCTGAAGACTGATGTCTCTCGGCCCTCCTCTACGGCCTGAAGCTGATGTCCCTCGGCCACTACTACAGACCAGAGGCCCGCCTTTCTCCAGTTTATCTCACGTTTCATTTTCATTCACCAGCTTCTCTGGCTTAATTTAGTTATCTATCTTCTAGTTCCAAATAGGTATGCCCTAGGTTATTTAATAATAAATTCTTATAACTCGTCCTCTTGACTATTTCTTTTAATAGTGCTTCCCTCCAGATTGAAAGTTAGGTAGGTGAGTGCTCAGTGTGACCTTACAATTTCTGGCTCTATCCAGGAAATTGTAACGTTACATCCTTGACCACCAAGGTCAATGCTCTTGAGGTGTCACATGCTGTTCCGCCACCTTGCTACTCCCACATTCCACCGGGTCCCGAAGGGTTGATGAGGCGATGATTATTGCTGTATTTTTTCTAAATCTTTTCATAGTTTTTTCCCCTACATAGTTTTTTCAACCTAGTTAATCTGTACTCCAATCGGAATAAATACACACTACCTTAAGAATATGTTTGATTTACAAATTATTTTGGTATTATGTTTGTATGAATGAACTACGAATTAGCAAGCGTAGTTCGCCGGCCCCTTAACACTAGCTTGTTTTATAATATTAGACGCCAAAAGTTCGTCGCTGACCTATAATTCATTAGAGAAATATATTTGAAGACGAGAATGATATTTTAAAGAAGCTGCCTTAATTAGCACCCAATGTCATGGTGAATTAAATACCCGTAGTGTAATTTTATTTTTGCTAATAATTGAATCTGCGTAATAAATTGTATGGCATACGCCATTTTTTAATAGGTAACGATAGAATTGCTGTTCCGAACCTCCGAAAAGAATCCGGTAAGAATCGAGTCGTAAGGAGCTTTCGCCATTGGTGTATGCAGTACTGTCGTGCGTACTGCACGCGGTATGTGTGGTACTGTACAGTACAGTGCGTGTGATACTGACCCGAAGTTGTCCTTGGAGGCGACGGCGGCGTGCTGCTCGTAGGGGTGGAACAGCACCACGGCGGGCGGCAGCGGGCAGCGCGAGTGGAAGGCCTGCGTCTCCAGCCGGGACACGCGCGTCGTCAGCAGGCCTGCGGCACACGGGGAGGTCACACGCGGAGGCCAACAACAAAAGGAAGGCAAAGAGGCCAAAATTGTGGCGGTTTGGATGTATAGGAATCATAACGAAAGGGCGCGGTGCGGCGCAGACATTGTAACACATTGCTTTCAAAAGTATAGGCCCTCGGGCCGCGCGAACTGAACACTTAGATGTATGTGTCTCACCGGCCGCCTCCTTCCTGAGGCTGCGGTTGCGCGCGTACCGCCACACGCGCTCGTGGTGCGGCCGGCTCTCGCAGTCCGAGCGCCAGCTGTCGCCGGCCTCGGGCCGCGCGAACGCCGACGACGCCCACTCCACGAACTGCGTCGTCACTATTGCCTTCTTCACTGGTTGACCTGCACAATAAATAAAATAAAAATTATTTTTCAAAAAAAACAAAAACCGACTTCAAAAACCTAATAAACACTAAAAACTTAAAAATAATATTAAATTGAAACTATAATTAAGAATAATTTAACCTAAATAACCTTACCTAACTTTAATCTACACTATAATTTACAATTTAACAGTTTTTGGAGTCGGTGCCAAGCCAAGTGTATCTATCTAATTGGGCCATAAAATATTCTCCCTTAATTTTTATTACAATAGTTTACGAGAGTAAATTAATATCATATTATTAGGTACTGATATTTTTACAAAGCTGTTAAAAGTTTTAGTTAGCGCTCGATAGATGGCGTTGTACCGTATTCTGAATCGCGACATGATTTCGTTACCGAGAAACCTATGAAGATCAAATTGTATACTTACGAGTTTCACATTTCGTCCGCAAGAGCGCGCCACTATCCGAACAAAAACAACTCCGTCTTCTGTTGATATTCTGTCTTGTGTTGTAATTTTTTTTCAGTTTGTTTTGTTGATTGTTAATATTTTTTGCTGATATAGTACCTTTTTTTTGGTTAATATTTTGTGAGTGCGGGCTTGGCACCGACTCCAAAAACTGTTAAATTGTAAATTATAGTGTAGATTAAAGTTAGGTAAGGTTATTTAGGTTAAATTATTCTTAATTATAGTTTCAATTTAATATTATTTTTAAGTTTTTAGTGTTTATTAGGTTTTTGAAGTCGGTTTTTGTTTTTTTTTGAAAAATAATTTTATTTTCTAGTTTTTAGTTTAAGTTTGTACATAATTCATAGTTTGAAGTTTATTTTTTCAATTTTTAATAGAAAGAAAATTAATTTTGTATAATATGGGTAGGCCTACTAAACGCGCTGCTCAAATGAGACAGCGCCGTTTGGAAGAAAGTAACGACGAAAAGGAAGAACGTTTAAAGAAAAGTAGGGAAAGAAATACTAGAAACATTTTAAATGAGAGTGATGAGCAGCGAGCGTATAGACTTTCTCAGAAGAGAGCAAACACGAGATTATCTATATAAATAAAAACTGTTTGGAAAATTATAAATAACGAAACTAGTAGGAATAAAAAACGAAACACTGATTACTCATTGGAGACTTCACGTGGTGCCATAAGCTCTAACTTAGAAATAGCTCAGGAATTTGTAAATTTCTTCACTAATATTCCATCAAAAACGACGGAAGCCTTAGATTCCTCATCAGACGTATCAATTGATTTATTAAGAGTGAACTTTCCAGCCTGCCCGGTTGAATTTAAATTTAAACATATTAACCCCATAGTAGTAATAAAAGCTTTTAAGCAAATTAAAATCAAATTGACCGAAGATCTTTGGGGAATGTCCATTAAAGTCTGCACCTCTATAATTGAGACTATTTCACCTTACTTAGCCTTAGTATTTAATTCGTGTGTTGATCAAGGAGTCTTTCCCGATTTAATGAAATACAGTAAGGTAATACCACTTTACAAATCCGGGGACAGTAAGGACCAATAATTATAGACCCGTATCCGTTTTGCCGGTTTTCAGCAAGGTGTTTGAAAAGATAATGCTTAATCACATGTTCAATCATTTTAACACGAATAAAATCTTACACGATGAACAGTATGGTTTCACCAAAGGACGTTGTACGACCGACGCCGGTGTAACTTTATTAAAACACATTTTTAACGCGTGGGAAGAGGCCCAAAACGCCATAGGAATCTTTTGTGACCTCTCCAAGGCATTTGATTGCGTCGATCACGAAACCTTGCTTTTGAAACTTGAGCATTACGGACTTGGAAAACTTGCGCTCAGTTTAGTTAGTTCTTATTTAAATGATAGACAACAGCAAGTTCAAATAAATGGTGTCAATTCGAATGGTTTAACAGTAAAAATGGGTGTGCCACAAGGCTCGATATTGGGTCCTTTCCTCTTTTTAGTGTATGTTAATGATCTACTCCATTTATTAAAAAATCAACCACAAATGGTGTTATTTGCTGATGACACTTCCTTAATTTTTAAGGTAAATAGACGTGCTACAAATTTTGACGACATAAATAACGCCCTACTGCAGGTCCAAAATTGGTTCACTGCTAATAATTTAGTATTAAATGGAAAAAAAACTAAGTGCATAAGATTTTCTTTACCAAACGTCAAGAGTAGTGATTGTGAGATAATATTGAATCAAGAGAAACTAGAATTCGTCGATGAAACTGTTTTCCTAGGGATCACGCTCGACTCAAGGCTACAATGGGGTCCTCATTTAACATCTCTTGCAGGACGGCTAAGTTCAGCAGCTTATGCTGTCAGAAAAATCCGTCAATTTACTGATGTAGATACCGCGAGACTAGTCTATTTTAGTTACTTTCATAGTATCATGTCTTACGGTATTTTACTTTGGGGACGGGCTGCAGACATCGATTCTATTTTTATTCTGCAGAAAAGAGCTATCAGAGCCATTTATATTCTCCGCAGGCGCGATTCTCTAAGGGAACTGTTTAAGGAAATTAACATCATGACGGTGCCTTGTCAATATATCTACGAAAATATCATGTATGTAAGAAAAAACTTACATCTTTTTAGTAAAAGAGGTGAAAGACATAATTATAGTACTAGAAATAGGGACCTATTAGTTCAACCAGGTTTCAGACTGGCTAAAGTAGACTCATCTTTTATGGGGTACTGTTTACAACCTTAAACATCAAAAGTCTGCTAAAGCCACAAAATATACTGAAAAAAGCAAATTAACCTTTTGACAGTAACAAATAAATGACAAGCCAAATGCTAGAAAGGGGATTACGAGGTGGTTTAGCACAGTGTTCTTTACGTCATGCAAAAGCTAATAATATGTATTTATCTGAATACAATGATCGATTGCCTTCTACTTATTTATTGTATCTTGATTGAATGTTATAATAAAATACCTCCCCACATTCTTGAAATGAATGAGACAAAATTCAAGTCTTGTATAAAACGCACACTATGCAGTCAGGCATATTATAAGTTAGGGGATTACATCGCTGATAAAAATGCCTGGCTCAAGGCTGGTCCTGCTCCACAACCACAACTAATTGATTAACACTTGAAGATTCTGTTGGAGCTGTTGAAGATTGTAAGACTATCTTTGCATTGTATAAACTCAATTTCCTTTGTATTGTATAATTGCATAGCACAGATGTGAGTTCTATGTATATACTATACACTATGTACCATTTACCGGGTAATGTGTCTTTCATTGACTTGAATGTGCCCTGGCGGCTGATAGTATGTCATGCTCACACAAATGTCTCGCTGACGGTGGCGTGTATGTTGGATCATTTAGCTCCCTTCAAAATGGTTGAGCTGAATGGTGCCGATCTATGCGTCATGTTCGTGAACGGGCGCCGTCAGTTGGGGCTGGTCATCACTTAGCTGCCTCGGCTTATTTTAAATTATTTTAATATTGAATTGTTGTTTTCTTACCATTTGCTGTACTCTGGACACTTTTAACGCGTACGTCTTTTTTACATCGTTCTCACATATAATTATAAATTCACATTATTGATGTAACTAATATTTTTGTAAAACTATAATTTAAAAGAGTGTCCATGGAGTTTCTTGCCCGTTCTTCTCCATAGGTACCTACGCTTTGGAATGGGCAAGTAGCTTCATATTTTCTGACTGACCGACTTTTTGACAATTCAAAAGTGCCTGTAAATGGTTTAATTGAAATAAATGCTTTGAGTTTGAGTTTGAGTTATCAAGGCTTAATGAGAGTCCAGAAAGTCATGCTCAGGGGCTCAATTTGATTCGTGAACGATTATCAAACGAGACTCAAGAGCAACGTTCTCATCGTCTTGATATCATTCATGAACGTTTGTCTCACGAGACCGAGGAGCAACGTTCTCATCGTCTCGGTTTGATTCAGGAGCGCTTATCAAACGAAACCGAGAATCAAAGTTCCCGTCGTCTACACGTGCAATACGAGCGTCTATCCAATGAATCTGCCGAATCCAGAGCGACTCGATTAGATATTATGCGACAAGCTAGTCGTAATCGCCCTTAAAAGCAAATTGGCGTAATGTTATGTTATGGTATGGCTTAAACTATGCATACACAAACAATCGCAGCAATCGCGAGACATGTGCTGTCGATTTTTTTAAAGATTTCTATCGTCTATGGTTAGTCCATCACCTCCTGACCTGATGATCACGAGACCAAAATGGCAAACGCCCTTCCAAACATCAAAAAAAAAATAATTTACTTAATCAGTCGATGCCTACTCCTTACTGTTAAGGAGTCGTACCTTCCATCATCAGCTCAGCTACATGAGATGATGATCACCATACGCAAGTACTTAAATTACTTCATAAGATTTGCGAAAAACGGTGTTTGGGCCCATAAAATTTGAGGGTTGCCCTCGATTTCTCCATGATCCAATCATCAGATCCTGACTTGGTGACTATGGGACCACTTCAGAAGTATCTCCTTTCGAACAAAAAAAGAATTTTGAAAATCGGTCCACATTTGGCGGAGTAATCGCGTAACAAACACACAAAAAAAAAACATACCGTCGAATTGAGAACCTCCTCCTTTTTTGAAGTCGGTTAAGAAGTCGGTTAAAAAGACATTTATTTAAAGTAGTCTCAGGAGAACATAACCTCATCTTCCTCCACAAACGCTCGAAAGCGTCAAGTATGTGTAAACGTCACGCGAACCCGTTCGCAGTTTCGTGGACGGCGCGCTCGATCTAGACTCGGCTATTGACGTTCTTTTTAACTGAAAAAACATACCGTCGAATTGAGAACCTCCTCCTTTTTGAAGTCGGTTAAAAACGGAGGAGCACGCATAACTTTTTACAGGGTAGTCCGATTTTTATTTATTGGAAAGAGTATACCCCAAAGTTGGTCCCATATAAATTTGGAAAAAAAATCCTACCCTAAGGGTGGGAAAATAGGGGTGATTTATTGTTCACTCATATATTTTAATGCTGATTTGTGTATTACAAAAAAGTAATCAAAAATTAACCATGAAGTAATTAGTAAATTATAGCCACAAAAAATTATAAAATAAAAACTTTTTAACAAAAATATTTAACCGCCGAAAAAAATGAAAAGCAAAAAATAATAAACCTATTTTATTTAACCTTAATAACTAAGTTGCCGCCGTCGTGTATCACGCTTTACGTAATTAATTAATTTGCTTGTTTGGCGCCGACTCAAAATTACTTAGGTATACTTACATAAGTTTAAGAACTAAGTTATTAAGGTTAAATAAAAAAAGGTTTATTATTTTTTGCATTTCAGTTTTTTCTGCTGTTTATTTTGTTTCGTATGCCGATTGAGTTCTAATAACATTTTGAACGTTTGCGTATAAATGTTTCGGCGTACCCCCCACGCCACGACACAAATTCTGTGAAATAACCGAGAAAAAGAATAGGGATTCCAAAACTATATCGATAAACAATTGATTTTATTTTTGTCTGTAATTTTCGAATAAACACTACTCATGACGTCTATCATCTACTTCCCACTATAGTAATCATCACAAGGCATTTACAGAGATGTTTCTCAATGTAAAAGCAAGTGTAGCGTTGGTACCTTTTTAGTTACTATTACTCTATGGTTGATGCTCTGTGGTCACCTGTCAAGTCAGTTGGTTTGTTTATGTCAATGAAAAAAATATATTATTTCTTACATAATTACATCGCATAAATATTCCTTGTACAGACTTTCACCTTCCGTTATTAATTTTATAAGTGTTTTATGTACGTGAACTTGGTCATTATAACTAATTATCGAACATATCATCTATCATTTTTATCACACACGCGCTCACTTCATTGGTGACCCCGGAAGAACACCATGATTCAGCCGCAAGGAAGCAAAGCTAAAGGACAACGTAAGGACGCGCCGAACTACGATATATGTCGCGTCGGTGTGCGGGTACCTCCATTTTATCCAGCAAAACCAGCGCTATGGTTTGCACAGCTAGAGAGCCAGTTCGTGCTCGCAAACATCACGATCGACGCCACGAAATTCCACCACGCTATTAGAAGCCTGGACCCCATATACGCATCCGAGGTGGAAGATATTATCACGGCACCTGCCGCGCCTGACAAATATGAGAAGCTCAAAAGTGAGTTAGTGAAGAGATTATCTGCGTCGAGAGAAAGGAAAGTACAGCAGCTCCTAACTCATGAGGAGCTTGGCGACCGCAAGCCCTCGCAGTTTTTGCGACATCTGCGCCACCTGGCGGGCCCAAGCGTGCCGAGCAGCTCGCAGACAAATATTTTCCTTCGTCGCATCTGAATTAGGGATGTAGCAGTACAGCATGTCACTTATCGATTCCATCTACACTGGCCTGCAAAACTAAGTATCACACTTTTACTATTGGAATAACTTTTTAAGATATGCTTTCGAAATAAAAAGGACTCGAAAAAGAGTTTAATTTTGTATATAAAAACTTCATAGACGAGAACCTTCTTTTAAGAAATGGCTGAAAAGAGCTATGAAAACCAAAATAATCCTTTCCGAATTACAATTTAACCATTCCTTTTTTTTGTTTTCAAATATTTTCATGTTCGATGAGTCTTGTTACAAAAGCTGAATTATACAACAGCACATAAATGTTATTTATCGTGCCTCTTTCACCTGAAGAATGTGCTAGGATCATGACCAGAGATCGGAATTGGATGTGTGAAAATACCTAAAGTTTGCAGCGGGACATAATATGGAGCTGTTACAACCACGTAAGTTAAACCGGTTTAGTTTCGGTTTTTTTTGTTGTACATGTTCCTTACCTTTGAAATACCGAACTATAAACATTTACAAGCTGCTAATACAGTTCTAAATTAATTTTTGTTTTGTACTTTTCCGGTTAAGGCTGCTCTCTCGAAAAAAGCTTGAAAAAAGCATGCAGATGAAGCCAGTTTTTGTAGGCATTTACAGAGAAATTACATCTGAAAAAAATCCTTAGTAATCTTCATGATATAATACGTAATTTGGTTTAGCCATAATTTTTCTACCGGTAGTATCACATAATTTAAAAAAAAATCACCAAATCACCTCCAAATCATTGAGATGAAACCGTTTTACTCCTTCATTTTTTATCAAAAGAGTGTAAAAAAATATATCTACATCTTTGCAATACAAAGGAGAATAATTTGGTTTTGTTACTTTTTTTAAATATGTATTACTAGCGACCCGCCCCGGCTTCGCACGGAAACATTATTATTATTATACATATAAACCTTCCTCTTGAATCACTCTATCTATTAAAAAAAACCGCATCAAAATCCGTTGCGTAGTTTCAAAGATTTAAGCATACAAAGGGACATAGGGACATAGGGACAGAGAAAGCGACTTTGTTTTATACTATGTAGTGATTTTTATGATAATAAATTAAAAAGGCCTCTGATAAAGGACTGCGTCTACATCACCCCCACACTCGTCCATAAATTTAGTGCGGGGCGCATCGTGTTGCTAGGTGGACGTATGTCGCGTTGCGAGAACTCAGCACTACGAAATAAAATCGTAAAATATTACTGCCAAAACAAAAAGTGTACCTACCATAGCGGGGTTTTATGAAACTTATGCGCTGTCCATTACTTTGTGTACATAGGTACTGTTTATAAAATACCTACCTCATTCAAACGAAAGTCGTAAATACTAGTAGTGAATGATCACAGAAGGTCCACGTCCACGAAATGATTCAGCCAATATTATTTATTTTACTTTTCGGTGCCTAAGTAAAGTCTATTATTCTGATGCGTTGCGATTATTTGTGACATATTGTGACACAAAACTGAAAATGCTCCTAAAGTAGGTATTAATTATGATTATAGGTTACGTACTTGCTAATAATTTGTCAATTTATTGATTACCGGCGTAATTATTTTCAAATAAAAAAATCAAATCAAATAATTTATTTGCATAAAACAGGTTCAGTGGAAGTTAAAAAAGGTCAAATGGTACACTGTTAATAACCATATAAGGTGTGCAAATATAAAACAAGAATGTTAACTGTTAATTTCACCATTCAATAAAGTACGGACGCCAAGCACATCAACCTACCCGAAACTGTCAAATTTTCGCAATCAACTTTGAACCTTATGCTTTAGTGATAAAGTTGAAAATCTATTAAAGAAATCTGACAGATTGTAGTAACATGATGTGCTGTCGTCTGTACAATGTCATTGAAAATAAAATTATCGTAAATACAGATCAGTCAACAAAATAAGGAATTAAAAATAATTATGTCTTACAATAGTAAAATGTAGTAGAAGTAGTAGTTCAATAGTATATATGTATATACAGGCTGGATTTTTTTAACCTCTCCTAGAGGGCAAGTACTCTAAACACTGGAGATAGCAAATTTTACTCAAAGGAAAATCCCTTCATTAAAAAAAAAACAAATCTGCATTCAAAGATTTTCGAAAATTCGCTTGCCGCTCTCGGGAATCGAACCGGCTAAAATCCGAAAAAAAAATACCCTGTACTTTTATGGCATCAATCGATAGGGTCAATCATAAGGATCAAATCTCTCTATGGCAGATCGGAAGTCGAATACTTTTTACTCGACTTCTATCGTCGCGGGAGACATCAATCAATCAATTAAATCAGCCTATCGCAGACCGCGGGTGGCACAGACTACATAAAATTAGAAAAACAAATTGGTAGTCATGTTTTTTATTATAATTATCACTTATCATTACTATCCATATGGGCTAAAGTGGGTCAATAATATTATTCAACTAATCATAATTTTTTTTGGAATTATTTGGTGAGTTAAATTAAATAAAAAATTCATTACCTATACGTAGTGAATCAATTAGTTCTACCAGAGAAGTTGAAGGTGATTCTGTTGATTTGGATGTGAATGTATTTTTTTTTTACAAATTATGAACCTATATTTTTGTTTTACTTGTAAATACATGTATAACTGCATTCATTTTAGGAACAAGATGATTTGGGCATTCAAAAACGCCACTAAACATAAAAATGTTATTTCTCTATCTGACTTTTATTCCAACAAACCTAAATTAAACTAGATCAAGATTTTTCATTATTTTACTAACTTTTTTAATAAAAGTGGCGTCACTTTCTGTCTCGCTCACTCATGGCAAACATACCCACTATCCATCTCTCTCATCATTTTGCCTTAAAATTAAGAACCTACCTAGAGCTTGTGCGAATCAAAAACATTTTAACTGAGATAGCAAAAATCGGGTTACTTGAGGTTTTAATTTTTTTACTCTTTTTTATTGTATGGAACTAACAAGTATTGTACCATTTTAGAATTCTGATTAAATGCGCCAACTTTTAATGCCACTTGCCAAGGCACTCTAGTACATTTTTTTTAAAGGAGGGCCTATCAAAGTCGACGAAACTTGAAAATTTTAAATTCGTAGTTTAACGAATAGTCTCAATTCTCGGAAACTTGAGGCAATCGTGTCATTATTTTTTATTGGGATTCTAGAAATGTTATTTAGGATTACGTTTCCAAAGTTTAATTGAACAAAAATAAAAAAGAATAACCACAATAACCGAAAAATGGTACAGTTTGATCAAATTTCTAGGTTTTTCTTAAAATGCCCATAATTTTCAAACTGCATGGGATAGATTTTTTTTTATATTTTTCTCGTGATGGTTATGATCAATCCTGTCACCCCGTTTCGGCTTGACGTTGAGTTCTGGGACACCCTGTATATGTGGTACACATAATTATTTAACTTTCACGATGACTTGACCTTCTATGATTTCGATACTCTGTGACGAGACTAGGCGAGGCAAACCGTGGTGGCGGCGCACAACCGCACAATTTTCTGTTGCATGCGGGTAGCGGAGTGGCGCGGAGAAGGGGTCGTTAGCTCCGCCCAAATGCTCAAGGTAATCGGCATTATTACAGGCCTTAAAATTCCGTTTTTTTGTCCTAATTGTTCTTTGTCGGTCAAACATTAGTACATTACTTCAGAGGGAAGAAAGTGACAGTTCCATACCGAGATTATGGCATTTGCGCCACGAGCTTGCGAGGGGCGCAAACCATTTGAGGTATGGAACTGTACTTTATCCTGAGGGATGTATAGTGCTTTTTATTACACCTACGAGGAAAATTATGGACATAAATGCATAGAAATGTTTATATTTAGTTAAAAGTACAATTATTAAAAGTGCAGCTATTTTTTACACGACGCCTTAGTAACAAAAAATACTTAGGTACACGTTGAAGTGTATCAAAATCATACATAATCAGTCTATAATGTTCCCACTGGTGAGACACAGGCCTCCTTTCTGTTCTCAAACTCAAACCATTTATTTTCAATTAAACCATTTACAGGCACTTTTGAATTGTTAAGAAGTCCGCGTTTTATATACAAAAATAATTTCGTTTTTAATTTTCTGTATGCACCAAGGAGGTTGGTAACTGGTAAAAAAAAAACTGTATGTGGCCAGTAACAATTTACTTGAAATTTAATTAGTAGACAGTTAAAGTCTCTTGGCAGTATGACTGCTGACAAATTAAAAAAAAAAAGAAAAACCGGGTATGTAATGGAATTTCATACATACTTCCCACCCTTGGGTCGGAAGGATTTTCATACAAACTTCCATACCTTGGGATGAAAGGATTTGAAGGGCGGGATAAAGGCGTTTCTTCCCTCTAATTCGTATAATTAGTATGTATTTTCAGAGCAGGTGTGATAAATAGTACATTACTTCAGAGGGAAGAAAGTGACAGTTCCATACCGAGATTATGGCATTTGCGCCACGACCTTGCGAGGGGCGCAAACCATTTGAGGTATGGAACTGTACTTTATCCTGAGGGATGTATAGTGCTTTTTATTACACCTACGAGGAAAATTATGGACATAAATGCATAGAAATGTTTATATTTAGTTAAAAGTACAATTATTAAAAGTGCAGCTATTATAAGATGCTACATTTTGTCCGGGTATCTTGATATTTTGAGACACGGCAACAGATTATCAACAACTTCTTGGGCCGTCTCTAATAGTTCTGGCGGTGTGTTAGGGATAACATCATCACTGTCGCTCGAAGTATCCATATTTTACAAAAAACACAAAGATAAATGTGTTTTTGCGAAAATGCGCGGGCTTTTCCATTTTTTATTCGCCCGTTTCTGGAGTAGGCTAAGATCATAAGGTCATGCAGCCACTTCTTCCGTGATTCCGCGCGTTTTATATACAAAAATAATTTCGTTTTTAATTTTCTGTATGCACCAAGGAGGTTGGTAACTGGTAAAAAAAAACTGTATGTGGCCAGTAACAATTTACTTGAAATTTAATTAGTAGACAGTTAAAGTCTCTTGGCAGTATGACTGCGGACAAATTAAAAAAAAAAAGTAAAACCGGGTATGTAATGGAATTTCATACATATTTCCCACCCTTGGGTCGGAAGGATTTTCATACAAACTTCCATACCTTGGGATGAAAGGATTTGAAGGACGGGATAAAGGCGTTTCTTCCCTCTAATTGGTATAATTAGTATGTATTTTCAGAGCAGGTGTGATAAAAAAGAATTTTACATATCTGCAAAATGCTAATGCGGTTTTAATTTCTTTTTTTGATCTGTATCTTAAGTTAAAAAGTTTTGCTACAGATTGATTCAAGGAAAACGAACATTTTCGCGCATGTAAGCGCGGCGTTCACTTTAATGGCGTCGCTCCGTTGCGCTCCGTTTTTACTTGCCCTGCTTACTTGATTATTGATTGACGGAGTAATCGAGTAACATACACACATACATAAAAAAACATACAGTCGAATTGAGGACCTCCTCCTTTTTTAAATCGGTTAAAAAATAAAGCCCTTCTCGGTTAGCCCTCGAAAACTACACGCAACAATAACAAAAATATCTAAAACTGTATTACAACTTGCAGATGTGTAAAATTCGGTGTTTCAGACGTACAGAACAAGTTAATTTAAAACTGTATTAGCAGCTTGCTAATGTGTATAGTTCGGTTTTTCAAAGGTAAAGAACATGTAAAACAAAAACCGAAACTTCACCGGTAAAATTCAAAACCGGTTAACTTAAGTGGTTGTAACAGCTCTATGTTATGTCTCGCTGCAAACTTTAGGTATTTTCACACACCCAATTCCGATCTCTGATCATGACTTTTCTGGAACTAGGCATCAGTAAGCGTCATTCTGCAAGAATGGTGGGTGTGACGTTACGAAAGGTCCAGAAGGTGAAGCGAAGGTACGAAGAGACTGGATAACATCTGAGGAGACCTTGTAATTGGCAGACCCAGGTGTACTAGTGCCCGAGAAGACCGTTATATTGTTTCCACTGAGTTGAGAAATCGCCACCTTAATGCAGTTGAAGTCCAGCAACAGCTTCTTCAGACTCGAAGGGACTACATTACTGACCGTACAGTGAGAAGACGACTTGCTGAAGCAAATCTGAAACCCCGAAGAGCAACAAGTGGCCCCAAACTAGAGAGAGAGCATCAAGTAGCGAGACTGCGATACGCCCGTGAACACATACAGTGGGATGAAGAAGAGTGGTCAAGAATTTTGTTCACAGATGAGTCTCGATTCTCACTACACTTCTAATGGAAGGCGAAGTGTCTACAGGCGGCCTGGTGAGCGATACCTTCAAGACTGCTTCTCAGAAAGAGTCCAGTACGGTGGAGGCAGTTTACATGTATGGGCTGGCATATCTTCAGGTCGCACAGAGTCAGTGGCCATAGAAAATGGCACTCTGACTGGGGAAAGATATGCCCAAGAGATTCTCAACGAGTATGCAGGGCCGCAAATATGGGTGATGGATCGATGCTGATGCATGCTAATGCCCGGCCACCCACGGACCAGGTCGTGCAAAGAGTATATTCAGGAGGTTGGTATCAGCGTGATGGCTTGGCCATCAAGAAGTCCTGCAGTGCAATTCTGTAACCATCTCACCGTGAAAACTTAGGTAAAGTGAGCGTGGAGTGAGCTGTCAATAGTGTCAATTCTTAGCAAAAACAAAGTCACATCACTTAAGTTTTTACGGTGAGATTTTCACAGAATCGACCGGCTGATCTGATTGAGCACGCCTGGGATGAGCTACGGAGGCTAGTCAGAAGCCGCAGACCACCACCTACCACCCTCAGGGCACTAAAACAGGCCATGATTGAAGAATGGAAGAATATTCCCCAAAATCGGCTCCGAAACCTCGTGTTCAGTATGCCAAACCGACTCAAAGCTGTAGTCAGAACCCGAGGAGGCAATAAAATTAAAAAAATTAAATCAACTTCAAAAAGAAACTAACTCAAAATGACAAAAAACCTTAATTTCGAAATTCGGTGTCTTGGAATCTGTATTTAAGTTTTAGTTTTTTGCCACCGACTTCCAAAATTAAAGTTATTTCATAATTTTGAGTTAATTACTTTTTGAAGTCGGTTCAATTTTGTTAGATTACTTTTTATTTCGTAACTTTTAGTTTTAAGATAAAACTGGAATATTTGTTTGTAATAAGTAGGTAGGTAGGTTTTGTTGTTAATATTGCACTAGAATTTGACCAAGGTTTTGAGATGTTTTCCTTTGACACTACACCCGTAGCTCGTATCAATAAGCCAGGCCGTCACACTTATACATATTAGTTCAATACCTGAAAATTACTGAATCGATTTTGATGAAATTTGCACTGTTCCCTAAGTTGAAATGAATGTAAGCCAATAAAAAAATGGGCACGATCCAATTAATAGTTGCGGAGAAATGCATGGACAAACAAACATACATACATACATCTATAAAATTTTGTATATTTGTTTGGAAGCCCTAATAGATTGTCATATGTGAATATAATGCAGTTCCGATAATATTACACACATACGTGTCGAATTGATAACCTCCTTTTTTGAAGTCGGCAAAAATTAACTAACATGTAAAACATACTTATAAATGTTAATTGAGTTTTTTGACACTAAGCTAAAAAAAGGCTATTTTTTATTTTATCTTTTTTTAAGTTAAAAATGTTACTAATGTATAGTTTACTAGTTTCAACGAAAGCTGAAGAAAATTGCTATAAAACGTTTTTTATATTAAATCTCTATAGTTTAGAAAAAATTGAAATTTTAAAAGTGTAGCATTTAGTTTTGCAGGCCAGTGTATAATAGTATGATTTATATAAATGATTCGTTATTTAGCGCGACGAATTTTATTTTAAGATAAGATAAGATTTCTTTATTTGTTAAACATTGTATACATACAAGAGCATGCAAGATATTATATAGTTTGAGTCCAATCATGTTTAGCCGTAAGTATCAGCGTACAAATATTTCCATAACAATGAAAAGAATTAACAATACTAAAAATCGAAAAATGCAGTTACAAAGGTTTGATTTAGAAACTTTACAAATTAGAAATTATTTTTTATGTTATAAAAAATACATTTTGTAATAAAAAATACATTTTGGGAATCAGTCTTTTATGTTTTTTCTTCAGTTAGTATAAAATCAAAGTCAAAGTCAAATCATTTATTTCAAATAGGCACATTAAAAGCACTTTTGAACGTTAAAACTTACAGTAAAATTGAATTGATTCTAGTCGCCCCTTCCAAAAGGTAGTTTTCGTATGGAGAAGAATGGGCAAGAAACTCCACCGTTACTCTTTTAAAATGTTTTACAAGGTTTTGTATACATAATATAATTATATGTGAAGACGATGCACCTAGAATAAAAGAAGTCTACCCCAAAAAGATTAAAAATAATTAAAAATGAAGCAATTACAGGTAAATCAATTATGTGATAGATACATGGTGCTCACATATTTACAAATATTGGAAAAGTAGATGATTTTTCTAGAATTTTAACAAATATGTGAGTTACTGTAATAGTCACAGATTGTAAAAACCAATGTCATAAAAATTTTAAAAATATAAATTAAATTATAAATTGAATAATAAATTAATTTATAATATAAAAAGTTATGTAAACAGAAACAAATTAAAAATCAATAGTTGTACATAATGATTATAATTAGTTAATTACCAAATGAAGGGCACAGGAAAAGAAGGGGCTCATTAACATTCTCATTGTTTTGAGTAATCAAGTAATTAAACCTAAAATCTCTTAATTAACAATTACAAATTACTTAGAATTTCATATTTACCTATTTATACAAGGGACAGTGTACATTTAACACCATAGGTTAATGTTTTTTAACATTAATTTAGTAAACAAATAACAGTTTGATATTTTATTGTCAAAGTCCCAAATGTAACTGGAAAGAAGGTGCTCATTGTCGCAATGAGCTCCTTTTTGCATATTGCAACTGAAATGGTGATGATAAACAGTGTCTGATGTATTTCTGTTTTTCCTGTTTACTGTATTGTTTGAGTAATGAAATAAAACAGATTTTAATTTTAGCATGACATTTTAATTATGGGGTAAATTTGTATAAAACAAGATGCTTTCAGGAGAACAAAATTTTTTCAAGTGCTGAAGATCACTGTATTTTTCGAAACATCCCAATCTGCAGCTACATGCTGGACCGGCTTCATGACTTGATAATCTTAACTTTTTCAATACTTCAGCCATTCGACCATGTGATTTCCTTTTTTTTGTAGTCTTATAAACACAGTTTTCTTCATTATCACTACTATTAATATCCATTTTGAAATAACAACGTACGAGTCGTAAAATTTCTGCAAGAAAGCTTATCTGACAGCTGTCACTTATATGACAACAAATTCAAAATGGCCGATAATGAGCGCGTTCTCTAATACAACCGCTGCAATGGGCGCGTTTTAACACTGTTCAATAGACAATGGGCGCCTTTTTACTTGGTTTGGTATGTAATGAGCGCGTTTTATTCTAAACTCAGATTTTTTTACATGGGCTTTACGTGAAATCAGCTCCTTTTACCATTTTTTGAATAATGTGGTCTGATTGGCCGTATAAAAACGCACCGAACGGCATAGTTAATTCAAAATTTAAAAATTGGCAATGAGCCCCTTCTTTTCCTGTACCCTTCAAATGGTTTCATAATACATAAGACATATTTCTTTGTTTCTATGGCTTCTTTACCACCTTATAGGTGTATCTCCTAAAATATTTCGTGTATGAATATATAAGTGGCAGCACAAATATGTGACATCGAAGGAACACCAAAACTATCTGGCGAAACGTGACGCCAAAATGTAGGATGCTGCATCGACTTCATAAATATGAGTCAATGCAAATGGATGAATCATGAAAGCAGAGTAAGGACTTTGATATTCTTTGCAAAGAGTTCTCATTTGACCCATTTGCCACCAAAACCTATTTATTCTGCACGCACTCGGCTAAATGATAACTTTTTTATAGTGCAGTATGCTTATACCTTTTATATGTATTATTTTCTATCGTGCTTGATAGTGATCCTAAGATTTCTACTACATTTTCTGTTTTTACCCGTAAGAACCTGTAATTGGTTTTTACAATTGGTATGGTTATGTTATAGATGTTGGTTCTCTTAGAAATAAATAAATTATTGACAAGCTGTCCATAGTAACATATTGATGCTCTTGACTGTACATAAAATACACATAGTTTTCAAGTAGTTGTAACTAATATATTATGGATTGTGTGCATATGTAGGTGTGGTCCGAAATAAAGGATATATTATTAATATTACAAAATAGGACTCACTAGAATTAGAAGAGGTACTGTCTCTGTCGCGCAGGTCCCTGTCGCGGATGGCCACCGAGTCCTCGGAGATGGTGTGCGGCAGGCCTGCCTTGCCGCGCCGGTTCCCTGCGCACACACGTCATATCATGAGCTATGTACCTGAGATAGAGATGCCGATGCATTCCACCAGTTTCTATGACAAATCTTTTACTGTTCAAGTAGTACGGTTATGGAATGACTTGCCCGTGTCGGTAAAGCGCGCTCAATCTTTGTCCACGTTTAAAATTATGGTAAAAAAGCACTTCCTCTCTCCTTAAACATTATCATTATATTTTCTCTGCTCCTGTTTCATGTTTATTATTATATGGATATATTTATATGTATGTGTATATATTTATTTATTATTATTATTTATTTATATCGAACACACGTGATTCATATTGTTGTTAGTAACACTTACAAACTATGTTAGCAACATTCTCATTATATAATAATAACCATTAAATCAAAATAAAATTAATCAATTCAAAAACCTACAGCTATAACTAAGTCCGCCGCCCGGTGCACCAGACCTGCAGGGGTCCAGTACCCCAGGAACGGACAGTCAGGTTTATCCACTATTACCTTTAAGATGCTGTTGATGCTCCCCCGAAGCCGCCGCATCAGGGATGCTGTTCTTCTTCGCATAATTGTTTGAAAGCTATCTATACCTGCTTCAGCAAACATGCCCGACGCGCTACAGAACCGCGGGAGCCCCAACAGCACCCTAAAAGCGTTATTGTACTGGATGCGAAGAGCGTGGTAGGCCCTCTGTGTATGTCTAACCCACAGGCTGCACGTGTAAAATGACTGGCAAAACGCCTTAAACAGAGTGAGTTTCACTTCTTTAGTACATCGTGCAAACCTACGGGCCAGCATATTACATCGGACCGACAGCGCTCTTCGCTCCCGCTCCATGTCACTCTCATCAGTCAAGTCCTCCGTCACTATATGGCCAAGATACCTAAACTGCGACACTCTATTTAGTGGTACACCATACAGGCATATCGGAGGAACTGTTTCAGGCTTCTTAGTACCCACTCTGAACACCATAAGCTCACTCTTCCGAACATTGTACAACAAACCATGAGACATGGCGTACCCCTCACATGTTTTTAGCATCCGTCTGAGTCCATCAATCGAGGGACTCAGCAGCACCATATCATCTGCATAGCTTATACTATTAATTATCTTGCCATCAATAGAGCATCCGATACCAATGCTACTAAGTTCCTCGATCAGATTATTGACGTAAAGATTGAGAAGCGCCGGGGGAAGTCAAACCGCCCTGTCTCACACCACACTCCAACCCATACGCCCCCGACAGAGCACCCGACCATCTGACCTGGTTGATTTGGTGGTCATACCAATAATCTAAGAGTTTAATGAGCTCATTTGGAAGACCTTGCTCACGCAATTTTGACCATAAAATCTTATAATCAACCAGGTCAAATGCCTTGGAGAGGTCCAAAAACGCAGCATAAACAGGCGTGTTTCTATCAGTGTAGTACCTGACCGTGTGCTTGAGCGCCAGAATAGCAGTTTCCGTGGACAGCCCAGCTCTAAAACCGAACTGTGCATCATGTAGATAGAGCTGTCCAGTTATTCTCCGCTCAAGCACACCGTCAAGAACCTTTGCTGTTACAGTAGCC
Source organism: Luperina nickerlii (assembly GCA_963855955.1). Lineage (NCBI taxonomy): Eukaryota > Metazoa > Arthropoda > Insecta > Lepidoptera > Noctuidae > Luperina > Luperina nickerlii. Next base: position 1,052,308 of record OY979665.1, read on the forward strand.
AACGATATTGGCCTATAATTATTATCCTTGTCTGAGACATCGCCGGTCTTGTTCTTGACTATTGGCACAACTATCGTCTTCATCAACTCAGGTGGTAGATACGAGTGCCTCACACAAAGATTATACAGCATAGATATTATTAGAGACACAGATTATTCTCTTGGGAGATGCGGATATTGAAAATGTTCTATACTGAGACCATCGTGACCCGGAGATTTGCCCCTGGTCATCGACTGTATGATGTTCCGTATCTCTTTTGATGAAATATTAATCGGAACACCAGACAATCTACTCTCAGCGACAAAACCCCGTTCCTCCGGTTGCAGTCGCGAGCTTACTTCGAAATGCCTCCTGAACATGTTCGCAATCTCCCCAGGCTCAGTCATGTCATTAACGCTCACCGGAACCACAGGCGTTGGGCTCAATCTTTGAGTGGATTTCCAAAATTTATGAAAATGCTTGCTCTTATGTTCGGTTGCCAAAATGTTCATTTTAATTTGGTCCTCATTATCTTGACAAAACTTTAATTTTTGTTTAAAAATTTTTCTTGTCCCTCTCATTTCCACAAACTGTTGCCCAGAGCGAAGTTTCCCATACCACACCCAGTTAAGAAAGGCCTTTCTCGCGTTCCCGTGAGCGTCCCTGACATGCCTGTTCCATCCAGTCACTGTGCGCCGACTAGCCTTCCTATCTCTTACTAAACTAGAGCTGCCCTCAGCCGCTTCCCGAAGCGACGTCACAATACTACTGTACAATGTATCAATTATTTTACAATGTTCCTTGTTATGGCAAAAATGATCACAACAGTTTCCGAGTTCAGATGGGAAGTCGACAATTTTAAGCTTTTCCATACAAAAACTATAATAACAGTCCTTCTGAGCCGCATCTCTTTCACCCCATATAGCCTTATCAACTATCCTATGACCCCGAGCAGCTGATGAATTCGTTGGCCTAACCATTCCAAGGTTAACTTGCATGGTTAGTGGAAAATGATCAGACCAATAGATATCATGATTAACTTCAACATTTACAAGTGATTTCCACGCTGCTTCAGACACCAAGCAATGGTCAAGCCAACGCCTACTCCCACAGACATCACTGACAAAGGTATAGGTATCAGAGTCTATACCGAGCATAATGTAATCAGCACAGCGCCAACTCTGTTCGACACAAAAACTTAACAATTCCCGACTGAATAATTCCCCAGGGTGCGCATTAAAATCTCCGAGCATATATACATGCTCCACATTCGCACTCTCAACGATAGCCGCAATTTCACTGAGACACAAAATTCATTTAAGTTATCGATACAGTTAGTCGGCATGTACACACTAAACAATAATAACGTGCGATCGGCGCACGTCGCTTTGACAGCCGCGATACGATCACTTAAACAAGGTATTACTGACACGGATGTAAATACCGACTTTCTCCATAAAAGAGCAACCCCACCATATGGTCTTCCCTTCAATACCCCCGCTGATGTATCCACCGCAGATTTTCCAAAATAACCAAAGTCATCATCCAAACTACCAAGTATTGTCAACTCATGCGGCAACAACCAGGTTTCCTGCAGCGCAATGACATCCACATACTTACAGAGGTTTTGTATACACACGATTGATCTCTTTAAAGACTTACAGTTATAACTTATAAATTCAGTAAATAAATTATTGCTATCATTAATCAGTGAGCTATCCATTAACGAGACTTATTATTAACGTACTGTCACTTGGCTGCAGGTCACCCTGCCGCCGCTCGGTTGCTCTGTTATAGTAAACAAATCTACGGAAAGATACTCCAGCGGGTCACAAGTTCACATCCATAAAAACATTCAACTCCTGTTTAGGTATAAAAAATTTGTAAGCCGAGTACCCCTTGTTCCTTTTCCTATCTATCTTAAGTAAAACGACATCTACCTTCGTTTTGGTTTTAATGTACGTAACCATGTCTTCCATTTTAGTTTCCTTGTTTACATTATAGCTGTAAAAAGAAACATTACAATCTGCAGCCTTAAATGTACAATGAGGCAGTATATCAGCCTTGCCTTGCAACCCAACAAAACGATTTTTCAGTCGTCTCCGTTGTATCTTAATCCAACCTTCATTTGGCGACTCATTTTTCCACTCACCGCCTATTTAGATTAGTAGAATATACTCTATGTATGTAATTGATGTATTATGTAAATGGTACACCACGGACTACCTACAGTATTTGTCTGTCCTTCCCCTTTTTAATCAATTGATCTGTAATTTATATGGTGTACATAATAAAGAGTATTCTAATCTATTCTATGTACATTATTCATCAACATACGCAAAAGAAAAAACCAACTAAAGAATTAAAAGGTCCGTACTATCCAGCCTAGGTAACACTGGAGTGACGACTTAGATGCATTTATGGGAAATTGGCTGGAGAAGGCAACGCACAGGGAAGAGTGGAAAGCTATGGGGAAGACCTTTGCTCGGCACAATACAGGTAAAAAAAAAACTATCAGGTGTCATGTGTCGTATGTCACATCAAACTATGGCTGTTGGCTGTCATGTTATTTAATAATTTACTAAAATTTTATGAACAAGTAAAAAATATCCGAATTGAGAACTTCCTCCTTTTTTAAAGTCGGTTAAAAAAATACTGTATAAAGGCCGACATAGGCATTTTTACCAGCCAACCTTAGGGTATGAGATAAATGGCTCGGAAATGACTACATATACAATACAAGAATAAATACTAATACATCATAGATAAATACATATAATCAAAATGAACTGTCCGGAGAATTAACGATCGGTAGAGGAGAAAACGAATCTAGTATACAGATACATAAATATAATGTAGAAATTTTTAGATAGGGTGACACAGTGGGCGGGCTTAGCAGCGCCCTTAGCATGGAGAAGCAGAGACAACAGTGCAGGCCGTCTGTCGTACCTGCCGGCAAGGTCCTGGTGTGGTCGTGCTGCAGCGGCGACGAGCGCGCGTTGGGCGACGGCGGCAGCGACGCCGGCTCCTTGGCGCTGCGGGCCAGTTCCAGCTCGCGCCCCACGCTGTCCACCTGCACGCCACGCGAACGTTCACACGCAAACATTAATAAGTTCATTAAAAAAATATGATTTTACGTGGGGTGTAAAACCATACTATTATGAAAAAGGTATTTTCTCAAAGTTGCAATCGTTGTTTCAATAGCTTTTGAATTTTGCACAAGTGTAAGGTATTTATGGTCGCGAGTGCACATCAACATGTCATGCCGTATTCCACGAACAGTTACTTCATCACATCTCCCCCGTTATATTTAAGTCCCATGTTATAAAGAAAAATAACTAGGATTAAACGATAGCTTAGTTTCACGATAGCATAGTACTAGTCATTTAGAAATCAACTTAATTTATCTATATAAATATATGACGGCGCGGTCATAATATGAACGCGCGAATATTATTATTCTGCGTTCTTTTATTTAATTTGTGTAGTGAATTTGGTTGATCAAATTATTTGTATCGTAAACACTGATTTAGATTTTATTGTAAATAAGTCGCTCAACAAAAGAGGGGACTACTTAGTCCGTGTGGGCTTGCGAGTGACGCCAGCGCCGGAAGTAGTATCGCTTGTTGTAGCAAAGTGGGGGTAGTGGGGCGACCGGTGCCTTTATAAATTTTATGACTTTTAAGTCAACAAGAAAGTTATGATAGACTTCGATTGGCCTTTCACGATGAAGCCCCATCTCGTGCCACTGTTTACAACTGGTTCTATGAGTTTAAACGTGGTCGCACTAATCTCACCGATGATCTGCGTGAGAGACGGCCTTCTACGGCGACGACTGAAGATAACATCAGTGTTGTGCGGCGTATGATAGAGACTGACAAAAGAGTGACTTATCAGCAGATTTGGACAAGCTTAGGCATCGGTATGAGTCAAGTGCACAAAATCCTCCATGAACATTTAGCGGTCAGGAAGCTATGTGCCCGGTGGATACCTCATAATTTGACAGAGGCCCAAAAACTCCGTCCTGTTGATTGGTGTCGTGAAATGGTTCAAAGATTTATCGTAGTTGACTCAAATGCTGTGTTCGACATACTTACGGGTGACGAAAGCTGGATTAATTGATATGATCCTGAAACTAAGAGACAGTCTGCTGTCTGGGTGTTTCCTTCCGATGAGTTGCCAACTAAAGTGAAGAGAGGTCGAAGCGTGAGAAAAAATATGGTGGCATCGTGCTTCGGAAGGACAGGTCATTACGCAACAATTGTTTTAGAGCAGGGGTGGCCAACCGGTCGAACTACTATAGTTCAGTCGATCGTGGCAAGGAAAAAATATAAATACGTAGAACAGACTGCGCAACGTACCTAATCACTAACTGCTGCACGCATCATCTTGTATCATTTTTCAATCGCCGTTCCGTCACGTTATGTATCCTCTCTTCTATGCATTTTAGCTCTCTTTTGTTTTCGGTGCGCGATAACAATAAGCGGGAAGCGTGTGGGATGCTGGAGTGGGGCGCGGGTGGTTGTCAATCCGTCAGTCAGTTCACGACAGACTAGCGGAGTTACGAGTGGTTAGGAGTTATATTTTCCATCTTAATAAAATAAAAAATACTACATAATTGTGTACTGAACTATACTCTTTCATTTAAGATTTCAAGAAGTATGTAATTGGTAGATCGCCTAGGGTGTCAGTGAACAGTAGATCTTGGGTCTAACCAAGTTGGCCATCCCTGTTTTAGAGGATCGAAAAACAGTAACTGCAGAGTGGTATACTAACAATTGTTTGCCACTTGTCCTGGAAAAAGTTCGGGATAAACGACCTCACAGTAGGATACTCCTTCACCACGACAACGCCTCGTCGCACACCGCCAAGCAAACAATCGACTACTTGGCGACGTCAGACGTGGAATTACTGGGTCACCCGCCCTATAGCCCCGACCTCACACTTTGCGATTTTTATTTATATCCGAAAATAAAATAAAAACTTCGAGCAAAACGTTTTATGGGGAAAGCCGAGGAAGCAGTGGCTGCGTTTCAAAATGCCGTCGAAGAGAACCCTAAGGACGAGTGGGCAAATTCTTTTCTCAGTGGTTTCATCGGATGTAGCGATGTATTGATGTAAATGGACACTATTTTGAAAAGATATAATAAAACTAATAACTTGCTAGTTTGTTCAGTTTTTGATTTTCTAAGAACTTTCAGTGTCACCCTCGTACCATGACTTTTTTTTGTTTTTGAGATTTAGTATGATTCTATGCGTTTCTCGAAACTCAAAAGGCCTAAGAAATAGAGTATTTTCTGAAGGGTTGAGTACTGGCTGGCCTTTGGCCTCACGGCTGGTCTCTTCGCCAATGGGCATTGTTCATATTTTTTTAAATGTTGTAATTGAAAAACCATTTCGAGGAATAGCGTTACTGATCATTACGGACTAATTAATTTTGAAAAATATTCATATGTTATTGAAATTTTTGATAAAATACGATTGACCTTCTTTGCCCTTCAAATTACGTACGACTTTGGCCGTACAGTTTTGTATCGTTGCCTCAGAAAATAAAAAGTAAGAGGCAAGTATTGTCTACAATCTGTCAAATGTCAAATTATTGTAAATATGTAAAAAATATAAACATTCTTGTTTATATCTCATTATTACATTACATACATTATTTCAACACTCGACAATATTTAATATACTGGAAGAGTTATGGAATACAGGAAGTGCTTTGTTCCAACTTGCAGCAATAATAGTAATAATGTCGCCGCGTGCGTTATTATTCTATTTCTAAGTCGCCGCGTCGATTATTCTAGTGACGATAGAGAGTAGTATATTCCTTGGAGGACACTTACACATAAAAAAAAACTGGCACTCCGGTAGTGCCGACAGAAGTGAAAACTTGAACAATTACGAGTGTATTTTGTGAATCGTCTTATAAACAAAACACGCGTGTTAAGGTGTGTTCCTTATTTTATAGGGTTTTTTGCAAATCAGGTATGATGACCAAAGTGACTGGTTTATTCTTCTCGTGAAAGGAATTTATTCAGATTTACAAATAAGCACACAGGATAGACTTCAGTTCGTGGTGTTGGTCGCGGCAGTGGTAAGAGAAGCAAGCCCATGGAGCTCGTCGTCAGTTATATATCCGTGGTTCAGCGCCATCTCGTCGTTGTTGGATGAACTACGTAGTTAGTACGCGAGGCCCTCGTAGTTCTTCCCGATGTGCATAGATGGCGCTGTCCTCAACAACGCGCGTCTTTCGTTTTACGTCTTACGAATCTTACGATCAGGGTCACGTGACCTGACGCGAATTTAGAAGTTTTTACCCATTCCAAAAAAAGTACACAGCGCCGCTAAAGAAGTTTTCACTTCAAAAACCATTTGTAAATAAATACGCTAAGCTAGGATTCGATTATTTAAGACGTCTATTCGGCCTATTGACACTTTGACAGATGTGACATTGTTGACGTTGTGTTGACAGATTAAAATTTTTAATTATGTACTAGTAAGGCAACGGCACTTAATCTTTATGCCACTGGATGACGTCACCTACCTTAAAAACTTAAAATAATTAAATAATTTTTATTAAAATAACTATTGAGCCAATCATCAAAATATTCAAATTAGTTTCTCAAAATGCTCTAAATTTACAAAAAATAAAATAAAATATAATTGTTAGAAATTTTGGACAATCCCCATTGATGCAAAAAAGTTATTGAATTCGTTTACTATTTGTTTTGGATCTGAGACTAAAGTATTATTAATTTTTAACTGTATATTATATTTATCTGTGTTTTTTTTTTGTTAGTACGTTCGTTTACTATATTCCACATAACTTTGATTTTGTTCACCGACTGTTTTAGAATTTTTTCGTATTTTCTGTAGTATTTTTTGATAATTGTATTGTCAGACTTAAAATTTTTAATAGTCTTTTGTTTGTGCATGAGATCTTTATACCTTTAGATAACCAATATTTTCTATAATGTGCTTTTAATTTAGTTTTTATTTTTAGTATAGTTTTGTTTAGTATATTAGTTAATAAATTATTAAAAACATTGTAATTTTGATATGCATCGTTAGTTTCTATAATGTTATCTCTCCAAATAATCTTTCAATATTATTTTTGTTGTACAATCGTTTTTCAGTATACCAAATGGTTTGCTTCGGTCGTTGCGGTATTTTAAATTTTATAATTGTACCACAGTGATCTGAAAAACCTAGTTCTTCTACAGATGTATATAAGTGGGATGTTTTATGTGCTGTGTGTATTTGTATTCGGATAAGGTTTAAGAAAGTGTTAACTTTGGAGCAATTTTTTCGATGACTATATTTGGTTTCGTGTATTTATTGTTTATGTACGCTAGTATTAGATTGAGTTTGTTATAAAATATATTTTCTTCTCTTCTGTCCAGTACATTGTTACTAATAGCAAATTGTCGTTAGATATTTCAATTGCACAAACTTCTAAAATATATTCAAGTGACATCTCGGTTATGTCGCATCTTTCTATGTAGTCTTTGTGTTCTTCTAGTAAGATGCAAACTCCGCCGCCTCCACCGTTTTCTCTACAGTAAGATGTTGCGACTCTGTAGCCGCTAAAGTCAATCATGTTTAATTTGTCTCTTGAGAGCCATGTTTCAGTAATACATATAGCCTGTATTGGTTTTCATAGACAGATGCTTCCATTATGTGTTGCTTATTAAATAATACGGAGGTAATAAGATTGTATAGTTTGATTTATTAAATAGTTTGGTGTGTCCTTTACTCTTTTATTTTATTTAGTTTATTATCAAGACAACATTTTTAGGGTTCCGTACCTCAAAAGGAAAAAACGGAACCCTTATAGGATCACTCTTGTGTCTGTCCGTCCGTCTGTCACAGCCAATTTGCTCCGAATCTAATTTACCGATTAAGTTGAAATTTGGTAAGTACACATATGAATCTCTGTGACCCAAACACAGACATGTAACGTAAATAAATGAATTTTGAATATGGGGGTCATTGTTGGGGGCAAATAGAAAACAAAAAAGTTTCGCAATCTGTACAGTGTGATATATAAACAAAAACTTTTTTACAAAAAAAAAAACAACCGACTTCCAAAAAAAAAAACACTACAAAGTGAAAAATAACTATTTCGAAAGATCGGTGTCGTTAGTTCTGTATTTTCGTTTTTTAAAGTTATTTTTGTATTTGTAGTGTTTTTTTTGGAAGTCTGTTGTTTTTTTTGTAATTAGTTTTTATTTTTCACTTTTTAGTTGTACCTACCTATCCCAAACAAATTCATATAACACTACTTGCTATGTGCATATCAGTGACAGGAAGCTATTGAACACATCTGCCTACCCCTTTAAAGGGTACAAGCGTGATGTTATGTTGTGTGATTACGTAAACAATCCATACATATGCCATAGCAGCAATCGCGGTTGTTTTGCTGGCATTTATTGAAGAGTTCTGTTGACTGTCTCCGAAACTCAACATCAGAGGGGCAATTCTACTAATTTTAACAACGTTCACAGTCTGATCTCAGTCTCAATCTGTCAAAAAATACTTCAAATTTCCCTACATTTTGACAAGTTTTTGACATTTCTTTGTCACTGAGATGAGACTGCGACTAGATTTTGAACGTTTTAAATTACGAGAATTGGCCTTCAGATCTTTACGAAATTTAAATAGGTCCATTTCGGAATAAACTTTTTTCGAACCAAAAAAAAAATTTTGCAAATCCGTCTATATATGAGGGGTTATGCCCGAACATACATTAAAAAAAAATAATAAACATCCGAACTGAGAACCTCCTCCTTTTTTGAAATCGGTTAAAAAGGGCTTACTGTGAAGATCTCAATTTTTTTTCTTTATAATTTTAAAGTAAATTGTTAACGTTGTTTAAGAAAATAGACGAAAATTGACCATTCTCCGCCCTTATCTCCGAAACAACTGCACCTAAAAAAATGTTTTTATACCTATAGATTACAGGAAACCTATAAGAAGTCTGTGGTCTTAAAACAACATGGTAAATATCTCAATATTGTGCGTACAAATTCACATTTTCAGTTGGAATATACTGAAAATGTAAGTTTGCACGCACGTTTGTTGAAAAACATGTTCTCCCATACTTTTTATTTTATTTTATTTCTTAAGAAAACTTACAGCTAGGATACAGATAGTTGAAAGATAGTGAAAGAAGGCCAATTAAAAGTTTTCACTGACATTATAAGAATAGCACAAGAAACAGTAGACATGCAAGAGAAAGTAAGAATTAAGCACTCGTAGAGAATTAAGAAAAAAATTAACAGATTTTAGTGACGTTCAAAGAAGGTATTACAAAAAGATTTTTTTAAGTTTTTGAACACTGGTGGAAAATAAATCAAGATCATCAATACTCTGACACATTGAGTTGTATGACCTGCTAGCTCTTATCACATAGGAGTTTTGTCGATAAATGCACCGCACAGCGGGAACATACAGAGGTTGATGGTTCCTTAAGGTGAAGGATGGAACACGCAACCCAATTTTCCCCATCAGTTCGGAACAGTCAGTTGCACCATTAGCCAAATTGAACAGGAATACCATGTCGGCAATTTTTCTCCGCTCTACTAATGGAAGAATGTGGAACTTCCTGCAGCGGCTGTGGTAATTAGGTAAATAGGTTTTGGATCTATACTGAATGTACCTTAAGAATTTCTTTTGAATGCTTTCAATGCGATTGATGTAAGTATTGTAAATCGGATTCCATACTGGTGAGCAGTATTCGAGATGACTGCGTACAAAAGCGCAATAGAGAACCTTGAGTGTTTTGATATTTTTGAAATCGGCTGAAATCCTCAAGATGAAACCTAGCGCCTTAGACGCTTTTTTAGTAATATTATCGATGTGTGTGTCAAAAATAAGTTTCGAGTCAAAAGTGACGCCTAAATCCCTAATAGTATTAACTCTGGCTATAGAAGTGTTGGCTAGTTTGTAATCGTAAGTAATAGGTTTAAGTTTACGAGTGAAGGTAGGTACATGTATAACATTTCGAGACATTTAGATCCAAGCGGTTGGCCATACAATACTCTTGGAATCTGTCCAGGTCATGTTGGAGACGTTCAGCATCTTCATCAGTTCTAATTTCACTTAGAATCTTCATGTCGTCAGCAAATAAAAGAACTGTTGAGTTCAAGAAACATGAAGAGACGTCATTGATGAAGATATTGAATAATAATGGTCCCAAAAGCGATCCCTGTGGAATTCCGGAGGGGATAACCATAGTTTTCGATGTGTACCCATTAAGAACAACAGTTTGACATCTGTTAGCAACATAAGATGAGAACCACCTGTAGAGATTTCCACTAATACCCATAGCCAAAAGCTTACGTAGAAGTATAGCATGATCCAAGCGATCGAAACACTTGCTGTAATCTGTGTAGACTACATCTACTTGTGTGCGATGTGCCATACATTCAGTCAAATAGTCCCCACAGACAACAAGATTGGTGGTTGTGGACCGACCTCGTAGGAAACCATGTTGACGGTCACTGATACTTAGTTTAAGACAAGCATATAGCTGCTTGTATATATTTTTTTCTAGGATTTTAGCGAATATGCATAGTTTGGATATGGGCCTGTAGTTTTCCACGAGGTCCCTTTCTTGTGGATCGGAGTGATTAATGCCGACTTCCAAATTGCCGGTACCTCGCCCAAATTTAGGAACCGCCTGAACAGAAGTGAAAGAGTAAAAGGAGTAGTCAGACTTTTGGCACAGTTGAGTATAAAAACGGGTGGAATATTGTCAGGTCCTGCAGATTTAGATAAGTCAACTCCTTTGAGTAGATTAAATAATTCAGCAGCTTATGCTGTCAGAAAAATCCGTCAATTTACTGATGTAGATACCGCGAGACTGGTCTATTTTAGTTACTTTCATAGTATCATGTCTTACGGTATTTTACTTTGGGGACGGGCTGCAGACATCAATTCTATTTTTATTCTGCAGAAAAGAGCTATCAGAGCCATATATAATCTCCGCAGGCGCGATTCTCTAAGGGAACTGTTTAACGAAATTAACATCATGACGGTGCCTTGTCAATACATCTATGAAAACATCATGTATGTAAGGAAAAATTTACATCTTTTTAGTAAAAGCGGTGAAAGACATAATTATAGTACTAGAAATAGGGACCTATTAGTTCAACCAGGTTTCAGACTGGCTAAAGTAGATTCATCTTTTATGGGGTACTGTTTAAAATGTTATAATAAAATACCTCCCCACATTCTTCAACTGAATGAGACAAAATTCAAGTCATGTATAAAACGCACACTATGCAGTCAGGCATATTATAAGTTAGGGGATTACATCGCTGATAAAAATGCCTGGCTCAATGCTGGTCCTGCTCCACAACCACAACTAATTGATTAACACATGAAAATACTGTTGGAGCTGCTGAAGATTGTAGACTATCTTTGCATTGTATAAAATCAATTTCCTTTGTATTGTATAATTGTATAGCACAGATGTGAGTTCTATGTAAGTACCCTATAGCTACCATTTACCGGGTAATAATATGTATTTCATTGACTCGAATGTGCCCTGGCAGCTGATAGTATGTCATGCTCACTCAAATGTCTCGCTGACGGTGTGTGTTGGATCATTTAGCTCCCTTCAAAATGGTTGAGCTGAATGGTGCTGATCTATGCGTCATGTTCGTGAACGGGCGCCGTCAGTTGGGGCGGGTCATCACTTAGCTGCCTCGGCTTATTTTTAATTAATTTATTTTTGGATTGTAGTTTGTTAAGTACTATTTGTTGTACTCTGGACGCTTTTAACACGTACGTCTTTCTTAATTTTTACATCGTTCTCACATTATATAATTTTAAAATCAAAAGTAATGATGTAACTAATATTTTTGTACAATATCAGTTAAAAAGAGTGTCCATGGAGTTTCTTGCCCGTTCTTCTCCATAGGTACCTACGCTTTGGAATGGGCAACTAGCTTCATATTTTCTGACTGACCGACTTCTTGACAATTCAAAACATGTTACAGATTTCCTCTCCTACACTTGAAGTGCTACTTCTATATCTAAGTAAGGAAGGATAGGCATTTATTTGATTTTTTGACTTCACGTACGACCAAAACGCTTTAGGGGTCTTAGATATGTCTTCCTCAATTTTTTTGATATAGCAGCTAAACATTTCACTTTCAACTTCCTTGGCACGCTGTCGGAGCAGAACAAAAGACTCATGATCGGACAGGTTTCCGTATTTTTTAAATTTTGCGTGGTACTTCGCTTTCTCTTTAAGAATTTTTATCAGAGGCTGCTTGAACCAGAGAGGGTATCTGCTGCTAGGAACTACTGTCTTAATGGGTACAAAAGTATCACGTAGTTCATTAAGAGTACTATAGAAAAATGATACGGCATCTTCGAGTGGCCTAGTGCTTACTTCGTTGGACCAGTCGATCTGGCTCAGCCGATGATTAATAGCCGTGTAATCGGCCGACCGATATAAAAATTTTACACGGGGACGCGCGGGAAGAATATGCAGCTCCACAAAATCAGTAGACACACAGAGAGCCCTATGATGTGGATCTTCCGGCACCAGGGGATCGGCGCAACTTGCCACTGAGACCTCGCTATTAGATAAAACTAGATCTAATATTTTGTTGTTGACATTTACGTGTGAATTGTATTGCGAGATATTGCAGACGGTAAAATTATCAAACAAATTGACCTGAACATGACCTTGGATGTTACTAGGGCACAAAGACTGACCATCGTCATCTGGTTGCCAGTTTATATTTGGAAGGTTAAAATCACCAAGAACTAAAAATTTATCTGCGGGATGCTTCTGAACAATATCTGTTAGGTTATTAGAAAAAAATGTTAACTGACCTGCTTGGGAGTGACCAAGATTTTGATTGCAGATGTACACTACACAAATATGCATTTTATACGACACTCGCGGTCTCTTTCGGTGAAGGCTGAGAGTGATCCACAAGTCTTCGGCAGACGAAAACCATTCACTGCGGAGATCACTGATAAGTCCCCTTCCCCTCGGACCGCCGTAAGGTGCTAACGTGTGCTCAGTACCGTATCGATTATTAATTAAATTTAAAATCAAGTTTTATCAAATTAAAATCACCAATAAAAATAGGAGTGCAAAAGTATCAAAGAGGTGACAACTACAAGTATTCGCTAACGAGTAGACTTCCCTGCGCGTGAGCGCCTGGTACTTCGGCTAGCTACCTGCTGCTCGGACTCCGCCCTGCAGAGACGTCACGTAAGAGATTCTATTATACTAATACCTGCGCGTGCGCCCCTCCCTAACGGTAGACGGGATTAGCCACACACCGCTGATGCGTAACTGGCTGCGTGACCTAGGCTGACCACGCCCATTGCTAATTGGTGACCCAATTACTCACGCGCTGAGGTGAATCCTCATTAAGTAATTAGTGAAGTCACACCCCCGTCGTTTGCGCAGCTCGAAACGTTTTATAAAAACAACAAATCATTAGTTGGGCGCACCTTATAATCTATTTATTGGACTACTTCATTATGGAAAATAGTATGGATAAGTCTCTGTCGGAAACTGATGTCAGCTTGGTGGGGAAAGTTCTCACAACACCACCAAACTACGTATTTCAACGTGCAGGGAAGAGATGCAGAGAAGATATGGATGACTCAATTAGTAAACAGCTGGAGGATTTCAAAGAGGAAATGAGGAAAATGATCACCTTTTTCTCAGAAAAACATGGCAATGAGATACAGCATATAAACTCAACTCTAAAAGAAATTCAACAGTCTAATATTAAAATAGAGACCTCGATTGCGTACTTAACCGCGCAAAATGATGATCTTACTAAGAAAATCAATAAACTGGAAAACAAAGCCATAGAAGACAAAAAGCTCATCACTATTTTAGAGAATAAGATTGAGGATTTGCAAATGGTTGGACGGAAAACGAACTTTGTTGTGAAGAATGTACCAAGAAAAAGTCATGAAACCAAAGAGGACCTCATAGAAATGATTATGTGTCTTTCACGAAACTTAACCTGCAATATAAATAAATATGACATAAAAGATATCTACAGAGTGCGTGGAAAAAACCATGACCAACAAAACACTCCTATTATTGTGGAAACAGGTTCCACTTTATTGAGATCTGAGATTCTGAAGATGGGTAAGACGTATAATTTAAAAAACCAAAGTAAACTATGCTGTAAACACTTGGGTTTTAAAACACAGGAAGACACCCCTATCTTTCTGTCAGAGCATTTAACCCCGAAAGGATCGCGACTACATTTCCTTGCCCGAGACCTAATTAAATCAGGGGCCTACAAGTTCTGCTGGACTGCTTATGGCAAGGTTTATATAAAAAAGGATGAACATGCACAATCTATAGTCATTAATTGTGAAGAACAGGTACATCAACTCTTAGCGAAAGCATGACTAACTGCTTATAGTATTTTCTGTGCATCCTTTTTATCTAATTTTCTGATACGTCTTTTGTTACTTCCTACCTCAAACCTGTCATTTTATAATTTTTGGTAAGATTTTTCTCATGTTTAATATTTAATTATATCACATTAAGTCCACACATTATATACGCTACTAAACATACCCACACTCTCACGCATCCTCATTTGTACAACACACATACTCGCTCCACCATACATGCTACACACCATAACTACACATTTACTTACATTAACCTAAAACCTACCATGATGTGCCAAATCAACAAAATAATACATAAACTTCTGCAACTTACTCTAAATAACCTGAACACTTATCTTAAAGAAATGTCTATTCTACTCACAAAAACGTTAAATGGATGACGCACTATTAACTGTAACCGATATAGATAATATCGAAATTGCCCGTACAGTCGAATGCGGGATCTCAGAGCTTGGCAGACACATAAATGTTAACAAAAGCGACCTTACTATTATTTCCCAAAACATAAGAAGCATTTATCGTAATTTTGATGATTTTGTAATCAACTTGTCAACTTTTCCAGAAACAGATATTATTATATTGACGGAATGTAGATTAACTGCTAACAAACCTATTCCGCAACTGAAAAATTATGAGTCCTATAGTACTAAACGGCAGCTAAACCAAAATGATGGGGTAGTTGTATATGTAAAACAATCCTTGAACCCAAAATTTAAGGAAATAGAGTTATCACAAGCCTCCTGCCTTCAACTGGACATTCTAAATAACATTGTGTTATGTACTTACCGCTCCCCCTCAAACACAAACACTGATAGCTTCATAAACTCCCTTAGTGCTTACCTAGATATATTAAACTCTCACAAAAGTATTATTCTAGCGGGAGACATAAATATAAATATTAAACCTAAAGAAATAGAATCATCTCAAGAGCATAAAAATAGGAACAGTTACCTTAATATGTTGTCATTGTATGGTATACTACCTGGACATACACTACCCACTAGAGAAAGAAGCTGCCTAGATCATTTCATGTTAAAAATTGATAAAAAGAAGGTATCAGCATTTATTGCTGTACTTCATACCTCTATCACTGACCACTTTACAACATTTTTGTCTGTCTAAACTAAAAAACACCCGCATTCCAAAAAGAACTGCTACTATTACCGACTTTGATATGGCTCTGAAAGCGTTACAGGAAAAAAATCTGGCTGAACTATTGTTTTGCAATGATCCGAATCTGCTGACTAACCTTCTCTTAAATAAACTCACCAATACTTTAATAAGCAGCAGTACCACCCGCACCTTATCGAATAGTAAACAGATAATTAAACCGTGGATTACCAATGGCATACTACGCTGCATAAGAAACCGTAATAAATTACAAAAACGTCATAAATCTGATCCATACAATGATATTATAAAGATGACCTACAATAGATACAGAAATTTCTGTAACAATTTGGTAAAAAAACTAAAACGTAAATATGAAAGGGAATTGCTGGCCAAATCTGTTACAAATAATAAGCTACTCTGGAAAAACATAAAAAACATCACTTACTCCAGTAAATCACACGATCACAACTCTGAACTATTAAATATCAAGTCATCTCCTCTTGAATCAGTCAATTTTATCAACTATCATTTCGCCAACGTTGGTAAGCAACTGGCTGAGCAAATTCGGCCTAGTAATAATGACTCGATAAATCAACAACCAGTACAATGTAATACTTTTGTCCTCCTCGATACTGACCCTAATGAAGTTGATCGAATCTTGATGGGCCTTAAATCTGATAGTGCCCCCGGCTGCGATAACGTATCGACAAAATTTCTAAAACACGTACGAAAGGAAGTCGTTCCAGTAATAACCCATCTCGCAAATCTCTGCTTCCAAAGTGGCATCTTCCCTGACCTACTGAAACAATCCATTATAACTCCCGTCTACAAGGGGGGGGACAGAGATGATGTCAACAATTACAGGCCTATATCTGTTTTGCCATCCATTTCTAAAATATTGGAAAAATTAATAAATAATAGATTAACGAAATATCTTTCAAAATTTAATTTACTATCACCCTCCCAATTTGGCTTTAGACAAGGCCTATCCACAGAGGATGCAGTTACAGCACTGAGTTCTCTAGTAACTGAACAACTTGACACTAGTAATAAATGCCTAACTGTTTTCCTTGATCTTAAAAAAGCTTTTGACACCGTCTCTATCCCTGTCCTTGTGAACAAACTGGAAAGGATTGGGATAAGAGAAACCCCGCTGCAATTGCTTAAAGACTATCTCTTGTCTAGAAAGCAAAGGGTTAAGGTGGGTAAGCTGACCAGTAGTGACGCTGAAGTCACATACGGCGTTCCCCAGGGAAGCGTACTGGGCCCTACACTTTTCTTGGTATATCTGAATGATCTCTGTAACATGTATATCAATAATGCAAAAGTTTTCTCTTACGCCGATGACACCGCTGTGGTTTTTTCTGGAAACACCTGGCACGATGTGAAACTTAAAGCTGAGAAGGGTATGGTACAAGTAGCCAATTGGCTAAATAATAACCTGCTCACTTTAAATACATCAAAAACCAATTACATATGCTTTAGTATTAATAAAAGTAGTCAACCAACTGAGGATCTCAATCTAAGAATACACACATGTGGAGATACTAATAACAGATACTGCAATTGTTCATGCATCAACCAAGTAACACAGACTAAATATCTAGGGGTGATAGTCGATCAGCGGTTATCCTGGTATCCACATCTTGAACAGGTCTCAAATAGGGTTAGGAGATTAAGTTGGATCTTTAAAACACTTCGTCATATTATTCCAAAAAGTATGACCAGTAAACGAGACCCCACAAGAAATGTTCTCAATGAGATCTACATGGCTTTGGTGCAGTCTGTCTTGATATATTGCATCCCTATTTGGGGTGGTGCAGTGAAAACTAATTTTATAGACGTGGAGCGAGCCCAACGAGCTCTGATAAAGATAATGTATTTTAAAAATAAAAGATTCCCTACCGAGACCTTATACAAAATTAGCGATTTACTTTCCGTAAGAAAAATGTATATTATCCAAACAGTCTTAAAAAAACATAAAACCCTGCCATATGATCCAAACTTATTACGGAAAAGGAGGGCTGACATTGTTGCACAAATTCCACAGACTAAAACTATGTTTGCCAGTAGGCAGTTGAATAAACGGTCTGCTCAACTATATAACAAAATTAACAAAATTATTTACATATACACAAAAAGAAGTTATGAATGTAAGAAAACAATAACCAACTGGATAAAGACACTTACATATGATGAAACGGAGGCACTTTTGGAGCATAAAAAGCAGTAGATACACTCACCTACACTCTCATTAACACTCTCACATACACTCACACATACACTCACGCATACACTCTCACATACACTCTCACATACACTCTCGCAGACAAACACAATACGCACAGATGTTCACACTCGAAGCATACTCTCACTAACATCCATAATTTTATTTTAACTTTATTTTTTATTGTTTTTATTCAATATTATTTTTAAGTACCTATACGGTTTTGTTAACTAAAATAAGAAAAAATGCTGTACTATGGAAGAGCGGAGTCTCCTAACACAGGCATTGTTTGCTTAAAAGGAGGCTCCAAACACTATATCCCTTTTTGTAAACTGAAGCATTAATAAATTACTATTATTATTATTATAAGTTCCCGTCGCACTGCAATAAGTACACCACCCCCCAAAGTTTGTTTCGTGCTAGAATAATTTCTGTCGCGCCTCCACACTGTGTAACGGTCGTCAAACAATTCACTGTCCTTAATACCCTCAATAAGCCAAGTCTCAGTTAAGCAAATGATATCATAGAAGTTAACACACACATTACGATAAAACATTAACGTTTTTGTACGCAATCCCCGAACATTTTGGTAATATACACTAATAGGTGACATCGCGAACCGAAAGATATTAGTGCTTCAATAGAAATTGATTTGTAGGGTACATTCAGTTTAAAGCAAAAAGTTAAGTTACGAAACATAAAGAAAATGAGCGAGATCAAGCTAACTATAACCTTAGCTTCATGCAGATAATATTCAATAGAGAAATAGAGAGAAATACGGGAGAACATGTATTCAACTACAATGTTTAGTTTGTTCTTGGGATAAATTCTTTCCAACTACGGAACCCTTCATCGTGCGTGGTCCGACACGCACTTGGTCGGTTTTGTTATGTACCTTGATATATCTTTCTAAGTTTAGTCACAAAATAAATTTCTGAACGCACTATAAAATTTGACAACAAACAAATATGTCATTTCCTTCCTTTGTGACGTGCTAACCGCACTGATGAGCTGCGAGACACAGATAATGATAATTGCCGTATTGGTTGAATTTTGTCACATTGTTTAATTCTGAGGCGGTACGAAGTTCAGCTAGTTCTTAAGTAAAGATGATAAGTGGAAATACGTTATTTGGAATCAGGATTTGAACAGATTTTCGAACTCATAATTTGGGCCGTTACTACTGGGTCACACTGACCACTAAATTACACCTGTCTCAAGTGCCTGCAACACAGACAGGTCTCACCCTAGAAACCTGCAACCAGCGGGGCAATTGCGTAACATATTATCAATCGGAATCGGTTTCATTTTGACAGTTTAGCAACATTCATTGCGTTATTTACGTGTTGAGCAGACCAATTTTTCGAACTTATTAAGTAATGGAGATTGCTAGTGTGTTACGCTGTACATACCTGGTTAGCGATATAGTTGATGATGTCGGTCGCCATCTGCGATATCTGCGGGTGCGGCTCGCGCGCCATCGTCGTCAGGATGTTCCACAACTTCATGTACACCGAGCCGAAACCTAGGTTACAACAGTTTAGTAAACTTGATGACTTTTATAAAACAACTAGCGACCCGCCCCGGCTTCACACGGAAACATTATTATTATTATACATATAAACCTTCCTCTTGAATCACTCGATCTATTAAAAAAAACCGCATCAAAATCCGTTGCGTAGTTTCAAAGATTTAAGCATACAAAGGGACATAG
Organism: Luperina nickerlii; assembly: GCA_963855955.1. Lineage (NCBI taxonomy): Eukaryota > Metazoa > Arthropoda > Insecta > Lepidoptera > Noctuidae > Luperina > Luperina nickerlii. The sequence goes on from OY979665.1 coordinate 1,071,762, forward strand.
GGACAGAGAAAGCGACTTTGTTTTATACTATGTAGTGATATGATTTACCAGTAACATAAAAAAAAACTTAAATTCGGCTACATGTAAGGAGAATTCAATGCACGTGTGTGAGTATAACAATATGTCAGAATGCGAAGCATGCGTCGAACGCCGTGCGCTGCGCATTCGCAATGTCTGTATCCGCCTTCATTTAGCAAAAACGTAGTTTGGCACAGGAGCGCGCGGCAGGATCACGGGTTTCCTGAAACGGATCGTGGTCGTGAAGCACCGATTCAAATTTGGATTGTCCGGCGTGGACCCAGCTATTATTAATATTTCTTGGAAAGCAAAATGGGAATTATTTGAGATTCGATTGCCTTTAAGTTACAGTGCGAGTGTAAGTTAGTGCCAGTGGAGGATGTAGCGAGGCGGGGGCGGGAGGTGGAGGGTGTATTCGTTTCTTAATAAGGGTGGCAAAATTTGCATACGTTTCGCGCACTGTAACCCACGCTACGCCACTGGCTAGTATGCGAATGTAAGTAGACATGGCGCACTCCGCCTTACCGATGGAGGGCAGCGCCAGCGCGGCGGCGTTGCGCACGAGCGCGTGCGAGTGCGAGTTGGCGTGCGAGCGCGTGTCCGTCAGCGCGTCCCAGCCCTGGTCCACGCGCCCGCCGCGACTCGTCTCCCTGGCGCCAGACACTTACCGATGGAGGGCAGCGCCAGCGCGGCGGCGTTGCGCACGAGCGCGTGCGAGTGCGAGTTGGCGTGCGAGCGCGTGTCCGTCAGCGCGTCCCAGCCCTGGTCCACGCGCCCGCCGCGACTCGTCTCCCTGGCGCCAGACACTTACCGATGGAGGGCAGCGCCAGCGCGGCGGCGTTGCGCACGAGCGCGTGCGAGTGCGAGTTGGCGTGCGAGCGCGTGTCCGTCAGCGCGTCCCAGCCCTGGTCCACGCGCCCGCCGCGACTCGTCTCCCTGGCGACAGACACTTACCGATGGAGGGCAGCGCCAGCGCGGCGGCGTTGCGCACGAGCGCGTGCGAGTGCGAGTTGGCGTGCGAGCGCGTGTCCGTCAGCGCGTCCCAGCCCTGGTCCACGCGCCCGCCGCGACTCGTCTCCCTGGCGACAGACAACAGCATTCATAATAAGCCACACAACGAATTTCGATCATTGCGGACTATGGGAGGGAGAGAAGAGACAGCGGGTGCATTGTCTGTTGTCTCACTCTCAGACCCGACCAACCGACACGCAACGAGTCTTTATAAAAAGTTTAAATATTATTTATAATACTGCTACGAGTATAAGAGCGGGTTGTTACACGTCTACTTGACGCACACGTATACGTCAAAAATGGCGCTAACTATCGTCAAACCAAAATAAGCGTTGTTTCACAAAATAATAGCCTTTACTTACGTACGTATGTTACGTTAAACAAGCGTTTGAAACAACCGGCCCTAAGAGATGGTAACTGGTAGTACGTAGGAAGGTGTGCATGCTACACCCACTGGTTAATCAAATTGAAATGCATTAAATCACAAATTCAGACAGATTTAGGGCAGATTTTTCCATACATATATCTTTGTCAGAGAAATAATGTTACAAAACATATATTAGTTGTAACTATCAGAAGTCAATTTTATTCCCCAGATAAAGTAATGATATTCGATGTTGGAAAATGCCAAAAGTTTTTTCGAACTCGATTTTCCGACTGCAACCACTCGGCTGCTGTGAATCAGCAGAACTATGTACGTCGTCCACAACGTACTGAAGTTTGGTTTGCATGATTCTGAATAATATCGTAAAATCTAAGTGTCTCACCTGTCACTTTTTCGTACTCTCTCTTGTATGTACACGGCGATGAAGTGCTGTTCGAATATTAACACCATCCATTGTATGGCTGCAAACAAAAGACAAACTCATTATATTGGGAGTTATTACGAAATATGTAGTCAGGAAATTGTACAGTTCAACAAATTGTTGTCGAACTTATATTGTCCGTTAAATCACATCTGCGGTGCAAGGCTGCAAGCACGGGCCTTTTTCACGACCTACCTTATATATTTTCTGGCTGTCATTTTCAGTTTCTAGGAGTGATTAAGTCGAAAGTCATGTCAAAATTACAACCAAAAAAGTGAAGGTTTCAGTTTTCAGGAGTGATCATGTCGAAAGTCATGTCAAAATTACAACCAAAAAGTGAAGGTATCCGGCCAGCTTTAAATAGAAGATATTTTTTTTGACAATATGCTGCCAAAAATAGAACCATGCAAACCTAAATAATTTTATCGCATTGGAAGTTAAAATTGATACGGCCGGTCCAGCGCGTTGTTACTGTACGTACCTGCGAGTATCTCGTGCCGCACGAGCGGGCTGGCGTCGGCCTGCAGGCGCGCGGCCAGCTGCACGCCCACCTGCTGGTCCAGCGCGTTGTTACTGTACGTACCTGCGAGTATCTCGTGCCGCACGAGCGGGCTGGCGTCGGCCTGCAGGCGCGCGGCCAGCTGCACGCCCACCTGCTGGTCCAGCGCGTTGTTACTGTACGTACCTGCGAGTATCTCGTGCCGCACGAGCGGGCTGGCGTCGGCCTGCAGGCGCGCGGCCAGCTGCACGCCCACCTGCTGGTCCAGCGCGTTGTTACTGTAGGTACCTGCGAGTATCTCGTGCCGCACGAGCGGGCTGGCGTCGGCCTGCAGGCGCGCGGCCAGCTGCACGCCCACCTGCTGGTCCAGCGCGTTGTTACTGTACGTACCTGCGAGTATCTCGTGCCGCACGAGCGGGCTGGCGTCGGCCTGCAGGCGCGCGGCCAGCTGCACGCCCACCTGCTGGTCCAGCGCGTTGTTACTGTACGTACCTGCGAGTATCTCGTGCCGCACGAGCGGGCTGGCGTCGGCCTGCAGGCGCGCGGCCAGCTGCACGCCCACCTGCTGGTCCAGCGCGTTGTTACTGTACGTACCTGCGAGTATCTCGTGCCGCACGAGCGGGCTGGCGTCGGCCTGCAGGCGCGCGGCCAGCTGCACGCCCACCTGCTGGTCCAGCGCGTTGTTACTGTACGTACCTGCGAGTATCTCGTGCCGCACGAGCGGGCTGGCGTCGGCCTGCAGGCGCGCGGCCAGCTGCACGCCCACCTGCTGGTCCAGCGCGTTGTTACTGTACGTACCTGCGAGTATCTCGTGCCGCACGAGCGGGCTGGCGTCGGCCTGCAGGCGCGCGGCCAGCTGCACGCCCACCTGCTGGTCCAGCGCGTTGTTACTGTAGGTACCTGCGAGTATCTCGTGCCGCACGAGCGGGCTGGCGTCGGCCTGCAGGCGCGCGGCCAGCTGCACGCCCACCTGCTGGTCCAGCGCGTTGTTACTGTACGTACCTGCGAGTATCTCGTGCCGCACGAGCGGGCTGGCGTCGGCCTGCAGGCGCGCGGCCAGCTGCACGCCCACCTGCTGGTCCAGCGCGTTGTTACTGTACGTACCTGCGAGTATCTCGTGCCGCACGAGCGGGCTGGCGTCGGCCTGCAGGCGCGCGGCCAGCTGCACGCCCACCTGCTGGTCCAGCGCGTTGTTACTGTACGTACCTGCGAGTATCTCGTGCCGCACGAGCGGGCTGGCGTCGGCCTGCAGGCGCGCGGCCAGCTGCACGCCCACCTGCTGGTCCAGCGCGTTGTTACTGTACGTACCTGCGAGTATCTCGTGCCGCACGAGCGGGCTGGCGTCGGCCTGCAGGCGCGCGGCCAGCTGCACGCCCACCTGCTGGTCCAGCGCGTTGTTACTGTACGTACCTGCGAGTATCTCGTGCCGCACGAGCGGGCTGGCGTCGGCCTGCAGGCGCGCGGCCAGCTGCACGCCCACCTGCTGGTCCAGCGCGTTGTTACTGTACGTACCTGCGAGTATCTCGTGCCGCACGAGCGGGCTGGCGTCGGCCTGCAGGCGCGCGGCCAGCTGCACGCCCACCTGCTGGTCCAGCGCGTTGTTACTGTACGTACCTGCGAGTATCTCGTGCCGCACGAGCGGGCTGGCGTCGGCCTGCAGGCGCGCGGCCAGCTGCACGCCCACCTGCTGGTCCAGCGCGTTGTTACTGTACGTACCTGCGAGTATCTCGTGCCGCACGAGCGGGCTGGCGTCGGCCTGCAGGCGCGCGGCCAGCTGCACGCCCACCTGCTGGTCCAGCGCGTTGGCGTGCTCGGTGCGCGCGCCGCCCGCCGCCACGAACGTGCCCAGCGCGAACGCGCACGCCGCGCGCACCTGCATGGAAGCATCAGATGAAACTCACACACGAACTCTGTTCAGGTTAAACTCTTGCGCAATCACTCACTAAAAGGAAATAGTAATTGAAAAATCATCGACGAAAATTGAAGTTACATAAAATTATTTAAAAAAAAAAACAAATTCCGACTTCAAAAACCTAATAAACACTAAAACTTTAAAAATAATATTAAATTTAAACTATAATTAAGAATAATTTAACCTAAATAACCTTACCTAACTTTAATCTACACTATATTCTACAATTTAACAGTTTTTGGAGTCGGTGCCAAGCCAAGTGTATCTATCTAATTGGGCCATAAAATATTCTCCCTTAATTTTTATTACAATAGTTTACGAGAGTAAATTAATATCATAATTTTATTATTATTAGGTACTAATATTTTTACAAAGCTGTTAAAAGTTTTAGTTAGCGCTCGATAGATGGCGTTGTACCGTATTCTGAATCGCGACATGATTTCGTTACCGAGAATGACCTATGAAGATCAAATTGTATTACTTACGAGTTTCACATTTCGTCCGCAAGAGCGCGCCACTATCCGAACAAAAACAACTCCGTCTTCTGTTGATATTCTGTCTTGTGTTGTAATTTTTTTTTCAGTTTGTTTTGTTGATTGTTAATTTTTTTTTGCTGATATAGTACCTTTTTCTTGGTTAATATTTTGTGAGTGCGGGCTTGGCACCGACTTGGTTTTTGAAGTCGGTTTTTGTTTTTTTTTTTAAATAATTTTATTTTCTAGTTTTTAGTTTAAGTTTGTACATAATTCATAGTTTGAAGTTTCTTTTTTCAATTTTTAATAGAAAGAAAATTAATTTTGTATAATATGGGTAGGCCTACTAAACGCGCTGCTCAAATGAGACAGCGCCGTTTGGAAGAAAGTAACGACGAAAAGGAAGAACGTTTAAAGAAAAGTAGGGAAAGAAATACTAGAAACATTTTAAATGAGAGTGATGAGCAGCGAGCGTATAGACTTTCTCAGAAGAGAGCAAACACGAGATTATCAAGGCTTAATGAGAGTCCAGAAAGTCATGCTCAGCGGCTCAATTTGATTCGTGAACGATTATCAAACGAGACTCAAGAGCAACGTTCTCATCGTCTTGATATCATTCATGAACGTTTGTCTCACGAGACCGAGGAGCAACGTTCTCATCGTCTCGGTTTGATTCAGGAGCGCTTATCAAACGAAACCGAGAATCAAAGTTCCCGTCGTCTACACGTGCAATACGAGCGTCTATCCAATGAATCTGCCGAATCCAGAGCGACTCGATTAGATATTATGCGACAAGCTAGTCGTAATCGCCCTTAAAAGCAAATTGGCGTAATGTTATGTTATGGTATGGCTTAAACTATGCATACACAAACAATCGCAGCAATCGCGAGACATGTGCTGTCGATTTTTAAAGATTTCTATCGTCTATGGTTAGTCCATCACCTCCTGACCTGATGATCACGAGACCAAAATGGCAAACGCCCTTCCAAACATCAAAAAAAAAATAATTTACTTAATCAGTCGATGCCTACTCCTTACTGTTAAGGAGTCGTACCTTCCATCATCAGCTCAGCTACATGAGATGATGATCACCATACGCAAGTACTTAAATTACTTCATAAGATTTGCGAAAAACGATGTTTGGGCCCATAAAATTTGAGGGTTGCCCTCGATTTCTCCATGATCCAATCATCAGATCCTGACTTGGTGACTATGGGACCACTTCAGAAGTATCTCCTTTCGAACAAAAAAAGAATTTTGAATATCGGTCCACATTTGGCGGAGTAATCGCGTAACAAACACACAAAAAAAAAACATACCTCCTCCTTTTTTGAAGTCGGTTAAAAATTAACCTCAATTGGGTGGCTAAGTAATAATAGCCGCACGGGTCGATCGATCAGGTTAAGCTACGATTGCCGCGGTTGGTCCGTGGATGGGCGACCATCTTCACATACCAAAACCCCTCCGTGACTCGGAAAGCACGTTAAGCCCAACGGCTTAACGTGCTTTCCGACAGCCGGGACGTGGCCGTTGGTCCCGGCTGTCGGCTGTCGGAAAGCACGTTGTCGCGGCGGAAAGCGCGCTGTCATGGCTGTCATTAGAATATAATAGAAAACTCTTTATTATATCTATATATCTATATGTACACCATATAAATTACCGACATAAATATAGAAACTGTACAAAGGGTGAAACAATGGGCAGTCTTATCGCTAAGAGCAATTAATTAAAAGATCAATTGATTAAAAAGGGGAAGGAGAGAAAAATACTGTAGGTAGTCCTGTGGTGTACCATTTACATTATACAAATAAAATACATACATGAATATTAAGTCATTCGTGTATCTTTAACATTCGTTACGGGTCGTCAGTAGCCTGAAAGTCTGACAAACAGTCTTAACAAGGAGTATCGTATTACCAAAGTCTATACATCATACAGTCGTCCGACGAAGACGTCTAGACAGGGCAATTGTGCGGTGTGAACTGCAAACTGCCACCGTGTTAGTAGTTCGGGACACAACTGTCAGGTTTGACGATTTCGACTTTTCGGTGGTTTTATTTTTTGCATAACAAATAATTAAAATGGTGCATACGACGTGTGCTGTGAAATATTGCAAGTCGTCATCTCGCATTAATAAAGATCTGCGATTTCAAGAATTTCCGCGCACGGATGAAAGGTAAACCAATATTGTTATTAATTATACATGTCGCATCCGGTCATGCATTTGACTATTCGGAACGCTAGCGCCACCCGGCGGCGCTTGACAGAGTCTAGCCTGAGTCCATGGGGGTTAGAAAACAGCTCGACAGGACGATGTGGAGCTCACTTTTGGACTTGAACTTGGACATTGGACATCGTATGGACAACATGTGCTCAGAAACTGTCCCGCGTTCCGTATCTGGTTGTGTCGTGTACCTACAGTGCGTAATTTGCTAGTGTGACTAAATTGTTCGTGAAATTATAATCTTATTTGAACTGCAAACGGTTTTTCTATTGCGCAATAACCAACACATACCCACTGTACGCCCACAATAGTTAAATATGGCTGATAATAACGAGACACACTATACCTTCTCCGTCATACATATTTACCAGTTTGTCATGTCATGCCAAATTGCTAACTTATACAAAAATTGCGGAAGTACAAATTCTTGTCAAACTCAAAGCCTTTATTTCAATTAAACCATTTACAGGCACATTTGAATTGTCAAAAAGTCGGTCAGTCAGAAAATACGAAGCTAGTTGCCCATTCCAAAGCGTAGGTACCTATGGAGAAGAACGGGCACGAAACTCCATGAACACTCTTTTAAATTATATTTTTACAAAAATATTTGTTACATCATTAACGTGAATTTATCAATATAAAATTTTATTAAATTAAAATTTCACTTAATAATTTTTTTTTTTTATTATAATAAAAACTTTATTAATTAATTAATTATATGTGAGAACGATGCAAAAAAGATGTACGCGTTAAAAGCGTCCAGAGTACAGCAAATAGTAACAAAACAACAATTCAAAATTACAATAATTAAAAATAAGCCGAGGCAGCTAAGTGATGACCAGCCCCAACTGACGGCGCCCGTTCACGAACATGACGCATAGATCGGCACCATTCAGCTCAACCATTTTGAAGGGAGCTAAATGATCCAACACACACGCCACCGTCAGCGAGACATTTGTGTGAGCATGACATACTATCAGCCGCCAGGGCACATTCAAGTCAGTGAAAGACACATTACCCGGTAAATGGTACATAGGGTATAGTATATACATAGAACTCACATCTGTGCTATGCAATTATACAATACAAAGGAAATTGAGTTTATACAATGCAAATATAGTCTTACAATCTTCAGCAGCTCCAACAGAATTTTCAAGTGTTAATCAATTACTTGTGGTTGTGGAGCAGGACCAGCATTGAGCTAGGCGTTTTTATCAGCGATGTAATCCCCTAGCCTGACTGCATAGTGTGCGTTTTATACAAAACTTTAATTTTGTCTCATTCAGTTGAAGAATGTGGGGAGGTATTTTATTACATTTTAAACAGTACCCCATAAAAGATGAATCTACTTTGGCCAGTCTAAAACCTGGTTGAACTAATAGGTTCCTTTTTTTAGTACTATAATTATGACTTTCATCTCTTTTACTAAGAAGATGTAAGTTTTTTCTTACATACATGATGTTTTCGTAGATATATTGACAAGGCACCGTCATGATGTTAATTTCCTTAAACAGTTCCCTTAGAGAACCGCGCCTGCGGAGAATATAAATGGGTCTGATGGCTCTTTTCTGAAAAATAGAATCGATGTCTGCAGCCCGTCCCCAAAGTAAAATACCGTAAGACATGATACTATGAAAGTAAGTAAAATAGACTAGTCTCGCGGTATCTACATCAGTAAATTGACGGATTTTTTTGACAGCATAAGCTGCTGAACTTAGCCGTCCTGCAAGAGATGTTAAATGAGGACTCCATTGTAGCCTTGAGTCGAGCGTGATCCTTAGGAAAACAGTTTCATCGACGAATTCTAGTTTCTCTTGATTCAATATTATCTCACAATCACTACGCTTGACATTTGGTAAAGAAAATCTTATGCACTTAGTTTTTTTTTTTCATTTAATACTAAATTATTAGCAGTGAACCAGTTTTGGACCTGCAGTAGGGCGTTATTTACGTCGTCAAAATTTGTAGCACGTCTATTTACCTTAAAAATTAAGGAAGTGTCATCAGCAAATAACACCATTTGTGGTTGATTTTTTAATAAATGGAGTAGATCATTAACATACACTAAAAAGAGGAAAGGACCCAATATCGAGCCTTGTGGCACACCCATTCTTACTGTTATACCATGTGAATTGACACCATTTATTTGAACTTGTTGTTGTCTATCATTTAAATAAGAACTAGCTAAACTGAGCCCAATTTTTCCAAGTCCGTAATGCTCTAGTTTCAAAAGCAAGGTTTCGTGATCGACGCAATCAAATGCCTTGGAGAGGTCATAGAAGAGTCCTATTGCGTCTTAGGCCTCTTCCCACGCGTTAAAAATGTGTTTTAATAAAGTTACACCAGCGTCGGTCGCACAACGTCCTTTGGTGAAACCATACTGTTGATCGTGTAGGATTTTATTCGTGTTAAAATGATTGAGCATTTGATTAAGCATTATCTTTTCAAACATTTGATCTTAATTTGCTTAAAATCTTTATTACTGCTACGGGGTTAATATGTTTAAATTGAAATTCAACCGGGCAGGCTGGAAAGTTCGCTCTTAATAAATCAATTGATACGTCGGATGAGGAATTTAAGGCTTCCGTCGTTTTTAATGGAATATTAGTGAAGAAATTTACAAATTCCTGAGCTACTTCTAAGTTACAGTTTATGGCACCACGTGATGTCTCCAATGTGTAATCAGTGTTTCGTTTTTTATTCCTACTAATTTCGTTATTTATAATTTTCCAAACAGTTTTTATTTTATTTTCTGCTGATTTGATTTGCGCATTTGTCGCAGAGCATGAGTGTTTCAAAGTTTATTATAACGGACATTCATTCTTTGAATAAAATTATATGGGTGTCAATTTCGAGATTTCTCAGGGTAATAATTTATAAAATGGTACACATTTTTTTTTGTTTATGTACAGACGCCAGCACATCAAGCTACCCGAAACTGTCAAATTTTCCCAATAAATTTTGAACCTTATGCTTTAGCAATAAAGTTGGAAATCTAGTAAAGAAATATGACAGATTGTAGTAGCTTGATGTGCTGGCGTCTGTACAAGGATAAATACAGAGATACGACATAATGTAACATTTGAGTGCTTGCTTATTTCTTAAGTTTTTTTTTCTAATTATTTTTTTCAGTTTTTTTTTTCTTTTCGACATGGGTTTTATTTTCATGCTTTGTGAGGTCGCTAATAAAGATAAAGGGGTCAAAATAAAAATTCAAGATGGCGGCTGATGCGAAAATTTTAACATTTTTCGTCATGGGTGTCGTTTCCATGGCTTTCGAAGACGCTAAAGCCGATAGTGTAGTCAAAACGAAAATCCAAAATGGCGGCTGCGAAAATTTTCGTTTTTCATCATGGGTGTCGTTTCCAAGGATTTCAAGGGTGCTGACAACGAATATGAGGTCAAAATCTAAATTCAATCTGGCGGCTGCGAAAATTGATAGCTGTAATCCATTTATAATAATGTAGGTACAGTTACAATTCCATAGATGAGCGGCTGATACACAAAACGATGTTATTTTGATAATTGTTGTTTATAATAATAATAGTAATATTGAAGACGATGTTGATCTCAAATAAATTCATTAATATTGTTCAATTGAGACAAGTGACAACCCTAGCTGTCGCGATAATGCCTAGACGTTGTCGGCATTTACCACGAGATCAAAGGCGTCGTCCTACAGAATCTTTTTATACTGTGGTATTACCCAGTAACTGGGTTGTGGAGGTCAGATAGGCATTCGCTTCATGTAAAATACTGGTATTCAGGTGCATCCGGTTAGCCTGGAAGCCGAACCCAACATAGTTGGGAAAAGGCTAGAAAGATGATGATGTCAAATGAAAAACAAAAAAAACGTAGATTTAAATTTTGAATTTCGGGTTAAAGTATTCAAAAAATTCAAAGCACGATTGGGACCGATCATACATTTTGTACTTCTATATTGTAGAGCTTCTCCGCTCTCCATTCCGCTTCGCTTAGCTGCTACAGGCAACTAGAGCTCATCTCGCACACTGACCTCGGGGTGGTGGTGCTGCAGCAGCGGGTACAGCTTCTCGTGCGCCAGGTCGCGCACGCCGGCCCAGCGCGCCGCGTCGTAGCCGCGCCACAGGCGGCCCAGGCACACGCACGCCCACTGCGCCAGGCGCGCCGACCCGTCGCTCAGCTGCTCCAGACAGATCGAGATCATGGAACCCTGCACACAAACAATTATAATAATAATACCAACCTATTATTGTCTCACTGCAGGGCTGTGCCCTCTTCTCGAAGGCACGAGCATCGACCACTACGCTCGGTAAAGTCAAGACGGGTTGGTGATTTCAAACTTATATAATACTCGCTTCTGCCCGCGACTTCGTCCGCGTGAAATTTCGGCCCCCGTCCGATCGCGTCGCATCCCATTGCTCACCCGTGCTACTACTTCGTTTGAGCTTGGCTTTCAACGTATCTAATGTATTTAATTGGATAAGGAATAATACTGCATTATTTAAAATAGCTTGGTGAATAACCACATTTTTTTTGTCATAAATGTAAAAGATAAAAATGGTTACTGTGGGTTATTCTTAGGAAATAAACTTATACCATCGCGGATTTTTTTTTATCGATCTTTTTATGATATACAATTCCGTAGTACATAATTTGATCAGATCTCGTAAGGTTTAGCCAGCGTTTGCAATGTAAGCGGACAAAAATATGTTTATTACGACATCACATTACAAATCTATGAATTTCTCGGCTTTTCTCTGCTATAATATGCATGTATTATTATACATATAAACCTTCCTTTATATAGTTCAATGCCTACTTGACCAAAATGTATGAAAATGATGATTTTTTTTCACCGTTCCACACACATAGTGATAGTCAACTAGTTTCGAAGACTTCGGCTCGTGGGTGTGCCGCAACATATAAATGCGGGAAAGGAAATGTATTTAAACACTTGACTTTCTTATTTAACCTAATATTGACTTATATTTTGTCTGTTTATTAGTCTAGTTATTCTTACAAGTAAATAACTAGACTAATAAACAGACAAGTAAACAAATTTAAATGGTCTCATACCTGTAACGCCGCTTCTTGTCCAGCGGGGTAGTTGTCCACAATGCCGGCCAGCACATACGCCGCTAACGTCCTGTGTTCACTCTGCAATACGTATCATAAATGAATACTACGATCTGGCTTACTGGGCCGTGCGAGTAATCGACTCATTTTGTTCACTGTTAGTGAGAACGGGAAAAAGAATTTAAACAACATTATTTGTGATTTACGTATAATTCGTATTACGTAGGTCGAGTTCTTAGTCTTGCTGTTGGCTTTACGAGAATAACAACTCACTATTCGCAACATATTTTCCGAAATTTTAGATTTTATAAAATATAAGCATCATTTTCATGATCTACTTGGAGGTGCCTAGACCGCTTTTTTTTTCAACTTCAATATAGGTGATAGGTAGGTGTTCGCAACTACACGTCAATGCGCGTATTCTGCGTACGGAACTTCGATATAAAACGCAGAAAAAAAATAATGTTGAAATAAGCCATTTTTTTAATCGATATCAGCTATCATTTAAGGGGAATTATAAAACTTAACGACTGATGATGAGATACTGTATTTGAGTAAGCGAAAAATTAATTAAACTAACGACGGATATTGATTAATAATAAAATCCAGAACGAGCTTACAAAAAGTGGGTTATGATTAATCTATTTCAGATATTAAAATTCGAATTACTAAGTGAGCGACTAGAAATACAGAGAGGGCAACTTCAATATTAAGATAGAGACGATTTTTCCAATTGAGGTTTTACATAACGAACTACTAAAAAGTTCACTTTAAGCAAACGGCACCCCGAGGTTAGGTTTGGTTACTTTAAACCCTTTACGCAAAAATAGGGGCCCCGCGAAAAGGGGCTCCGTCGACATAGGATGCAAGAGCAAAAATACCGTCATGATGACTTTGTGGTTTAGAAAATGTATTATAAAATGATATTTAAGATAAAATGCCGTTCAGTATAAATAAATCATTTGCCAAATAATGAAAAAAATGCAGGATGTAACGCTGACACTCAAACAAATATCATGAAGCTCGCTCGCTCAAATATTATGAAGCTTCTCATTTTGTATTTTAAGTAACTCAAATTAATGTTTGTAAGTTGCTGTTCGGTTGATTTCTCGTCCCTCGCTCTCTTAGTAATACTATAACGTAAATTAATTTATTTTTGTCACTTAAAACATTAATTTACTACTTACTACCCTTTAAATTATTGTTAGCTTTCTTACAATAAGAAAAGGGAATATTTTTTCATGCAACCCCAAAAATATTCTTAATATGTCTAACTCTGATACTTACGTCAACTGAAGGATCTTGCAGAACTGATAGAAAATATTTGTGTCCCTTCGCATTCACCAAGTCAACTTGACAGCTCTGTAAGAAGAGTAGAGCATTGTAAGATGAAGTGCGGTATGTACCTAGTCTGGCCATAAATTCTGTCCCTACCTTTAAAAATCGAATATTTCTGTCTCATCAATGCCAGCTAAAAATACGGAGTGGGGTGTCAAAGAGAATCGTGTCGCAGTAATGGCGCTACACATGTGTAACATACGAGTAACGCCAGTCGAAACTTTCAACCTCTGAAAGTCGCTCGATATAACAAGCAAGTTCGTTTATCAAGTTCACCGAGATGTCTTCTGTCGATGACAGACCTAGGAGCGGCCGCCCACGTAATTCAAGGACGCCAGCAGCGATGTCAGAGAAATGGTGGTTTTTTTTACAATGATCCGACGCATGTCTCGCATCATTGAACAAGACCTAAAGCTTGGCGCTTATCGACGAAGTCCTGGACATCGCTTGACGGCTGCTTTACGCAGCATCAGAGTCACCAGAGCAAAAAAGTTGTGGCAGCAGCATGCAAAAAACGGATCGACAAATCCTTCTTCACCATAGAGGAAAAATTCAGCAGCCAAAATGACAGGGTCTATGCACACAGCTCTCAAGAAGCTTCTGAAAAGGTTGCCAAGGTGAAAAGAGACCATCGTCCGGCCTCAGTCATGGTTTGGTGGGGCGTGTCGTACGAGGGAGTCACTACGCTTCGTTTTTGTCAACACGGAGTAAAAACCAAAGCAGACCAACGCCTACCAGACTGATATTTTGGAGCCTGTGCTTAAGCCATTGACCCAAACGCTATTTTCTAATAAGCATTGGATATCTCAACAGGACTTGGCACCGACACGTAAAGCGGGAACCACGCAGAGTTGGCTAAAGGACTATTTATCCGATGTTATTGCCTTCGAGACTGGCCCTCTTGGAAGTCCCGACCTCAACCCATTGGACTACCGACTATGGGAAGTTTTAGAGGAGAAAGCCTGCTCGAAGTCTCACCGTAATATTGAGATACTGAAGCGTGATTTGGTGGCAGCAGCAGCAGCATCGATACCTCTAGAAACAGTGAGGGCGGCGAGAGACGAGTGGCCGGATATATTTATTTATTTAAGGACTTTGGAAGACTTACAGCTAAATACAATGGTGATAAATAACAGCATGATAATCTGACAGCCAATTACAGGTCTTTACGTCTAGAGCTTGTCTGGTATAAAAGTACTGTGGAACACAATATACACACTGCCAAATATTGTCACACAAAAAAAAACAACAAAAATAGTATAAAAAATAAAAATTTGCAAGTAGATCATTACCTAAGATATGTAAAAACTAGTATAATTGCGAAAGGTTATTTCCCATAAGTACCAAGATGTTAAAAATTTAATTTAAAAAATAAAAAGAAAACAAAGTCTGTAGAATTTAAGCTTTAAAGAAATTCATTGCTAAACACTTTTTTGCCGAGGTCACACTCGTATTAAAAAGATCAATGTCGAACTGCTTGCACACTTTATTAAAATACCCACTTACACGCACAACGTACGAATTTTGTCTGTAGTTAGTAGCTGTAAATGGCACCCGCAATGGTGGATTGAACCGTTTGGATTTGCTTGGATCATTAAAGTAGAAAGTTGACAAAATATCAGAACAATTTATGTCACCTCGAACCGTCTTCAATAAAAATATACAGTCAGAGATCTCACGACGATTACTCAACGGTAAGAGATGATATTTTTTACAGAGACTGAGATAGTTATCGGACTTATATGGTACCCTCTGGTGAAAGCATAAAAATTTTATATTGAAGAATTGTGTCACTGCAAATGGCACTTTGAATGATTTTAACTTTTATTTTATAAAATAGGCAATAAAGAATGTATATAATGTATCTTCGTAAATTATTTTTTTTAATATTTAAAGACCATTTTACGAGGGACAGAATTTGTGGCTAGAGTAGGTAGTAGTGTGAGTGTGTGTGTGTGTGTGTGGTCATGGAATTGGATGTATATGCATAACAATAGTCTGTTTCAAAAGTATAAATACGTAATTAATCCGTGTTATAGCATATTTATACGACTGGTAAAGAGTTGCAATTTGACGATATTTAATGAATTTAGATATTAGGTAGATAGTCGATCTACTATACAATTAGCATAGTATAAAGAGGGGAAGTAAGTTGTCTTCATACAAACTCACCGCGCGCGGTTTGTATATGTGCGTTATAGTATCTATGGGTCGCGGCACGCACACTTAACAAAATCTCGAGCCGTTTCTCAGTGCGCCAGTCGGGGCTAACACCGCATGAGCTTCGCGCGTCACGGATTTTCGGCACCGCTAAATTAATGAAAAATGTGTGATAAACGCAGGAGAACGTATTGCTGTGTGTTTGGGTGTCTTAATAATTCATCGATTCCAGAATTGTCTCTGTTCAGATTTAGGTAATCTGTAGCATATAATTTTTACTTGATAATGAATGAGGTAACTACTTACTTGGTTTTTGTTGTAAGTATTAGTTTTATATCAGACAGAGGAAGTAGGTAGACCTACTTTCCCACTAGAATGCATTAGGTACTTTTGATCTGTCAATTGATTTGCTGCTATTGCTTTGTTTACGTTTAGTCATGCATTTATTTTATCTCTTTTTTTATAAATAATACCTACTGCTCTGAATCTTGAATACATTTCTGTATTTGTTAGAAAATAACCATTGTTGAACTTTATTGACTAATGGTCACTGAATTAGTTATACAGAGATGTTATCTATTGAAAGGGCTGGGCTTTAAACAATGAATTGGTAGACAGTACTATCAGTAACCCACCGTTTTCTCGTGCTCATCACCGCTCCGCGCCGCCCGTCTGCTGGCCCGTCGCTCTTTCTTTCATCGTGAAAGGTTTCATCATCGTTTAGGGAAAACCGACCTCACAAACTCTGTACCCAGACAATACAAGTAAAAAATACAACTTCCCGACCCTTGCCAATTTATAGGCACTGAATTAAAATTTAGCTAAAAGTGACAACCTTGAGACAGTAGGCAATTATATCGCGGATTGGGCCGGAGATAGCCTACTTCCCCTCTGTATACTATGCAATTAGTTTTGCCGAGTGTAGAATTGAAGGCCAGTTCCCGTAATTAAAACGTTCAAAATTTATTCGCAATTTCATCTTTTGTGAAGAGTTAGTTAGTTGAAATAAATGCATTATAATTTGAGTTTTATATTTTGACAGATCGAGACCGAGACTAGAAATACGGGAATCGCCCCTCCAGTGGCGGGTAGATAGTTACGGGGTCGACGGCGATGATCTTGGCCCAGATGTACACCATGGAGGCGCGCAGGTCGGGCGCGGACGCCTGCAGCAGCTTCAGCATGTACGGGAAGATGCCCACGTTCAGCACCGCGCGCGCCGCCCACGCGCCCAGCGCCAGGAAGCGGCACAGCAGGCGCAGCGCGCGCACGCGGTGCAGCGTGCTCAGCAGCACCTGCAGCACCATGGGCAGCTGCGCCGGCATGGGCCGCCAGCCGCTCCCTGCGGGCACACGCGCGTCACGCTCGGCCCGCCGCCCGCGGCGTGCGGCGAGCGGCGCCGGGTACTCACACTTGCCGAGGTCCAGCCACACCTGGAAGGCGGTGAGCTGGTCGCGGAAGAAGGGCGAGTGCGTGTAGTCGGCGGGCTCGGGCCGCAGCAGGCGCGGCAGCTGCGCGAGCGCCAGGTCCAGCGTGTGCTCCCACGCCGCCCACAGCGGGTGCGCCGCCAGCGACGGCAGCGCGGGCAGCGACACCGGCGTGCAGTTGTACGACCTGAATGAATAAACTGTATTGACACGAGCTTACATCATTGTCATGCTCCTGGCCTGACCCCGGTGTGGTCGGCGCAACATGTCTTTATCTTCCATACTTCTGTATCGGTCGTCATCTCGGTAGTCACACATCACCTTTCACACAGTCCATCCATCTAATTGTTTGGTATTCCTCTACTCTCTCATAGGCATTCGCGGTGCAATGCGCGGTCGAGTACGGTCGCGTTTGCGCTGCACAGTAAGAATATTATATTCGTGAATAGGGATGACGAAAGATTTTGAAATCCTCTTCCGTGATGTACGTACACATTTACTATTTACGAAAAAACCTTTATTTCGATAATAAACTAAAGTTTAACGAAGTTTAAAGCCATTTTTCTATTATTTTTTCAATAGTGCGAGAAAACAGCTCGCAGTGTCATGGCGTCGGGTCTGACATAACACCTAGGTAAACATCAAATGTGTCTACGCGCAGTCAGAAAAAAGCTAACAAACATTGCATATGTCGTGTGATAAAAATGAATTCCAAAGTTTATAAGTGCACTGAGAAAAATGTCATTTTGGCATAATCTTAAAATATCGTGACGTTTGGTTTAAAATAGATGCGTTGTCCTAAAATATGTTGATAATAAGTCAATATTACGCTAGAACTGAAATGTGTTAAGATGGAATCGAATTGTTTGGGTAAGTAATGCAATATTATGATACTTGTCGTCGTTAAAAATTGTAATTATAAAATAAATTTATCTTCTTCAAATATTATCACTATGTAATAGAAAATGGTCCGCTGTCCCTTAGATTAGTATGATAATTACAAATAAGATTCTAATTATAAAACACAATGACAGTCACCGTAATATAAACAGATTTCATAGTTTGATATGAAGAAGTATCTCTAAAAATACGATGACCTCCCCCTAATGTACTATATTAAAATATAATGCTTTAATTTTATATTTTAGAGTAAGCATCATTTTTTAATATTACAGTCATATTATTTTATGTGAATGCTATGATAATACGATTAAATAATCTCATATTTTTAGAGTAAGCATCAAAGTTCAATATTATAGTCATATTATTTTAGGTGAATCCTACTAAATTATTATTATAGTAACCCATTTATGAGTAGCATCAAATTTTGAATGATGTCCTACAATTAAAATACGATCTTCTAAAAGATAAAGTTGGCAGCACTGGCCGTGCCGCGCCAGAGCCAACGTTACACGCCATTTTTATTTTAAAGCTTCAACTAGGAGGTCGCGACTTACGACTTAATATAGCAGAACTGCAGAATTCTATCAGTGCAGTGCCAGTGAACGTGTTTGATCAGTGCAAAAATGGATATGGCTACGCGTGATCTTTTGAAGAAGTGGAATTTGGAACGCTACATTGATCGTTTTGAAAGTAAGTTGACAAGCTTAGTAGGTTGCTAGCATGAACTCACACATTCTAATTTCTAGCAAGAATAGGGTCAGAGTGTCGTCTTAACAGATCAGTCACTATGAAAAAAATAAGTACTTAGAACAATTTCGCGACCAATTTCGAGGTAGCCGGCCGCTCGCTTCAAGACACTTTTAGCCTTATATTTAGGTGTTTTATACGATAGAATCGAGAAAATAACACTTTTTTGGCCGCCGTAGCGCCCCTAAGGCTATACTCCAACCAAGAATAGTCTTGTCGTATGGTACCTACCTACCTAGATATATTTATATTATACACTAGGTTCGATGTGCAACTGCAACCCAAAAAAAAACAAATAGGTACCAACCTACATTTTATAAAGTCGATGCGACGTAGTGCATTTCGCAGCTGCAATCAGGGCGCTGTTAAATTTACCTTTTTTTTCAGCTGAAAGAATTGATATCGCAACAATGCAGATGCTTAATAAACAAGACATACATAGTATGTTCCCTCAAATAGGGGACAGACTCCGGTTTGAAGCAGCTCTGGCCATGTTAAAGAGCGACCAACCAAAAGATATGGTTTGTTTTCATGTTAAATTTTATATGAAAAAATTAAATTATGTTTTAAACTTTTTGCTTACCCCTGCCCTGCGTCGCTCAAATGCACATACTCCTACTTGCATGTAGGTAGGTAGGTACCTACTTATTAACTTATATTTAAAGTCTGTAAGTTAAATTAAGATACCCAACAATTTAACCGTTGCAGTATTTATTTAAGAAGTGGAATATTATTCTTATCCTAACTTTTCATCAGTCTTGTTAGTTTAGAATTTGTTAATTTAGAATCCTCCATCACTAGTTGTAAATATGTAGCTGATCAAAACAAGGAAATGTCACCAAGTCAAAATATCAGCCTTAAACCTACTCCGCAAAAGCTTTTTCGGCCATAAATACATCACC
Organism: Luperina nickerlii; assembly: GCA_963855955.1. NCBI lineage: Eukaryota > Metazoa > Arthropoda > Insecta > Lepidoptera > Noctuidae > Luperina > Luperina nickerlii. The sequence continues at coordinate 1,091,240 of OY979665.1, forward strand.
ATACTACACCAAAATATTGCAGGTTTGAGGAGCAAGTCGGATGCATTAACAATCTGCTTACAAGAATTATCGGATCGTAAAACTGATATTGATGTCATTTGTCTGACTGAACATTTTATGATGTCGGGCCACGAAGATATATATAATATAAAATAATATCACATCTGAATTTGAATGTTTACTTCTTAACTATAACCTAAAGCTTAAGATAACCGAACCTACCAGAAAAATCAGCAAAACATGTATAGATAACTTTGCTCACAACTACCACAATAAGTGTAAAGCAGAGGTGATTGACTTTACATTATCCGATCACACAGCTCAGATATTGAGGTGCCAGGTCAACAAGGTGTGCCTGATAAAAAGTTGGAAAATTAAACGTAGAGATTATTGTGAGGAAAATCTTAAGAAGTTTAGGACTTGTATAGAGAATTTATCTTTTTCGGAAATGTACACAGCCTCTGATCCAAATATGGCCTATACTGCTTTCATTGATTTGTTTAAGTTATTTTATGATCTTTGCTTTCCATTTAAATATATCACCATTAATACACATCGTAAAGCTAACTGGATAACGCGAGGAATCAAGGCCTGTAGTATCAAAAAACGTGATCTTTTATGGCAATACAGAAAAAAACCCAGCCAGGTAAATAAAACAAAACTGACACAATTTTCAAAAAGATATAAAAAAGTAATAAAATTAACCCAGCGCGTAAAAAATAATCATTTAATTAACGCGTCAGATAATAAGAGTAGATCGGTATGGAAAATTATAAACGAACCTAAACAAAATTTACCAAGTGATACTATAACTAGCATTAAAATAAATAACAAAACAATAACTGACCCTTCTGAAATATCTAATGCTTTTAATAATTACTTCATCGATAAAATATTACCTAGGAATAATTCATTCAACATGCAGTATAAATTTGATATGTCTACTAGGCCAAACTCAATGTTTCTGAAACCATGCTCGCCACATGATGTATGGCAGATTATCAGGAGTTTAAAAAATACGAATAGTGTAGGTTATGATGGCATATCAACTAAAGTCTTGAAATACATAGCTACGAATATTTCTGCTCATCTTTCATATCTGATAAATCTATCTATTGAAGCTGGAATCTACCCTGACAAATTAAAAACTTCTGTCATAAAACCAATCTTCAAAAAAGATAATAGGGAATGTCTAGAAAACTATAGACCTATTGCGTTAGTTCCAGTTATTTCTAAAATATTTGAAAAATATATTTACAAAGAACTTAATAACTATTTAGAAAATAACAATATTCTAGCAAAAGAACAAAAAGGTTTTAGACACAATAAATCTATAAATATGGCCATATATGACTTTCTAGATTTTGTTATGGTTAATGTTGACAAAAGAATACCTGTCTGCTCTATCTTTATGGATATGACACAGGCTTTTGATTACGTTGAGCATAATATATTGGTTGGCAAATTTAATGATTAGGGAATAAGAGGTAATGTTCTGCAATTATTTGAATCGTACCTCAAAGGTACCAGTACACTGAATTGACTAGAGTGAATATTCTAACAAGAAAAGAGGAAACCTTTAGATCGCGTGAACGTGAAGTAAACTGCGGTGTTCCTCAGGGAACCGTTTTGGGACCACCCTTTTTTATATTGTACATCAATGACTTACCCAATGCCACTGATAATCCTTTAACTCTTTTTGCAGACGACAGTACAGTAACGGTAAAATGTAAAAACATAAATACCTATGAAGATGACATAAATAACACATTGAGCTCAGTCATGAATTGGCTTAATATTAATAATTTGAGAGCCAACTTAAGCAAAACTAAATTAATGCACTTTAGACAACGTTTACCGGCACCAAATAACCTAAATGTAAATTTTGACACGCAAACAATAGAGGAAGTAGACAATAGCAAATTTTTAGGCTTATATATTGATGACAAAATGACCTGGAAACCGCATAATATTCAACAACTATGCAAGCGAGTTAGCAAATCTGCCTATGCCTTACATACACTTGCAAACAAAAGAAACTCCAGTGCCCTTTTAACTGCGTATCATGGGCTAGTGGCATCTGTTCTCAGATATGGCATAATTTTTTGGGGCAATTCCACCGACAAAGACCTCGCCTTTAAGGCACAGAAACGATGCATTCGGGCTATGTTTGGTTTCAAATCAACGGAGAGTTGTGCGCCTTTCTTTAAAAAGCATGGTATCCTTCCATTACCATCACTATACATATTTGAAGTAGCGGTTTTCGTTAAACAAAATCCTCATTTATATACTTTAGCATCTATAGCTTTTAATCGGACCCAAAGGGATGAAAGTCGTCTGTGCATTCCATAAACGAATACTGCTTTAATGTATAAAAGTGTCTTTCACATGGCACCAGTTATATATAATAAATTGCCAAAAGAACTAAAAAAACTACATATTAATTAATTCAAACAAAAACTAAGAAGTATGCTGTGTCAAAAATGTTATTATAGTATATCAGATTTTTTATTAGATAAATTTTGACATTTTTTAATTGTAATTTTTGTAATGTTATGTAATTTGCTTCCTTGACTATATTGTAATCATAAATCATAATAATTTGGTTAAATCGGAATTAATTTTGACACATTTACTTAACAAAAATTTTGAAACTACTTGACTTAATCGTACTTATAGTAATAATAACAAATAATTTTGAAACTACTTGACTTAATTGTACTTATAATAACTTATCTTTATTTGCATGTAAAAATTTGTTATATTTCTTTGTCATTATTTTTTAAATTATTTTTATTGACATTATTCTTATATTCTTTTCTTTTGACATGTTTTTATTTTAATTTTTGTCTGCAATAATATGTAATGGAATCTATGGACATTTGTACACCTTTTTGGTATAACATAGAGCACTTTTATATTTTGTTTTTCATAACATCTGTAATTTGTACCTACCTATGTTAACAAATGAATAAATGACTTATGACTTATGACTTTACCAACTAAGTACATTATTACTACCTACCTATTTAAATTTCTTGTTAAATTTTAGGATAACTCCTACAATTCGTCACTCTTTGAAGAGGTCCTGAGGAATGACTTGTTAACTAGTCTACCTTGTTACTTAGAGCCTCTGCCACCGTGTGAAGGGCCGCAAAGCTCAATCCTCAACGAAGACTGCGAAGCAGGACTTAACCAGGAAAATTTGGTAAGCTATGCAAAATTGTAGAAAAGTACTTGTACTTACTGTTTTTTAGTTCAAGAGCAATATGTATTAATTTGTACTTACATCCATACTAATATTATAAATGCGAAAGTAAGTCTGTCTGTCTATCTGTCGGCTGGGGCAGGACCTTTTCACATTTTCATACCTAAGACACTGAACCGATGCAAAATTTAGTATAGACATTCTTTGAGACAAACATAGATTAGTTTTTATCAGGGCCGGATCAAGGGACGAGGGCAGGACCGTTCACACCTGTAATGCTGAACCGATTACTAGTAAAAAAATATAAAACTTCCCTTGAGTTAACCCCGGCTAGGGCTAGTTAGCCTGTTAGTTAACGGTCGCACTCAGACACATTTAATGATTATTTTAACGATTATTGAGGTTAACTGACCGTACATACTCATATTATCACACCTTTTTGTTACATGTACTATTATAACATTGTCTCAAATTAAATATTATTTTAGGATGGTGACATACTGGTGATACCACTGGACTCGTCGTCGTCAGTGGATGAAGCGGTTACACAAGAGTCCACCGAGAGCAATTTAGTAAGTTATTGCCTATTACTCTGTACTTAATTGATAAGGAATTTAAATTGACATTCAATATTTTTAACCCCCGGTGTAAACAGATAAGTTTAACATCTGTATCTGTCCTGTCCTGTATGTGTGTACGGACGGCCGTTTAGGAGCTATAATGTCACAAAGATAATAGGTGCAATACCTTCTGTTCACTATACCTAAAGATCAGTAATATAACTATTTGGAGTTAGTGACAGCTACAACTAACGACTAAATTCATGATGCCTAGACTGGCACTGACTCCAGCTGATCATTATACTGAATAGAAGGTAGGTATTGAACCTGTATTATCAACATTTTATGTGACATTTTTGTAAGATTTTTTTTTTAACTTTTACTTCACATATTTAGTTTGTAATGCCATACTTATACTATTTGTGTTTCAGGCGAATGTCATACTGAATTCATCAGTCGAGGGAAAACAAATAATAGCAATTGGGCAGAAAACGGGCGCGTTACCCTCAGACGTGCGTCAGCGTTTATGCAAGCTGCTTATGGAGAAGCTCATTACGGCCGAAAACCCGGTACTTCTGACAGATTCGCAGCTGCTTGCTCTATCCTACGACATTGGCAGATTATTTAAAGAGGAGTCACCACCCCTATACTACGCGCCGTACCTGCCGCCTGATGCTTACCAGGCTAAGCGCAATATCTCTGGCTGGTTAGTCACCGCCAGAAGGGCTCGACGGCAGTATTTAGTTTCGTTGGGACTTATTGAAAAGCCCAAGTCACGTTCTCGCTCCAAGTCCAGTCCAAGGCTAGATAGCCCTTCACTCACTGGAATCAACCCAACCGGACTTAAAGAAGGTAACTCCTTTTCTAGACTTTTATGTTTTCAGATTGAATTACATTATCAAGAACGAAATTAGTGAGAAATATATCTGAATTAGTTTAAGTTTTCGTTACAAATTATAAAATATTATCTGAATCTAAGAACCGTTATTGTTATTGTACTAATTATTAATCGTTTTAATTTTTGTGTGCAGGCTAAGTGGAGGACGTAGCGTCAGCATTAGAGCAGCTGTCAAGTCCTTCAGCTGGTCCGTGGCAGGAGGTCAGTGCCCTCTGGCGGGAGACGGTGCGAGCTCGCCTCCGGTACTTGTACTACGAGGAAGGGACATTACAGGAGTACTTCAATAAGTATCCTATCCTGAAGTCAAGTGATGGATGGCGACTCCTGACGTATGACTACGAAGCACTGATTTTTTAGGTATTTTTATTTTGAATTCAGTAATATCAATTTTTTTGGAAACGTTTACGTAATTATTAATTTTGTACTTATACTGTACGCGGCGTTGCTAGTTTGAGGCACTGCAGAGTCCAAAAGGCAGTTAATTTTTTATAGCAGGGTGCGCTCAACTAGTATCTACCCTTAGTTACGGTATTTAGCGGATATCCCTTTAGGATATCCTATAAAGACGGCCCGATAACGGTGTCCGCAAAAAGTAATGGTATGAGCCAGCACCAAAAGCTGGTTTAGTAATAGGTTTTAACATAAGGTACTTATTTGTATGAGAGATAGATTAGTCTCATCGAGGTGTTTAAAGTAGCACTTTACTTGAAAATTGATATTTACTATAATAATATAACCAATTTATTGTACGCAACTTTAATGGAAAAAATGCTTTAGTTATACATTAATGTAAAGCTAGTTATTTTTTGTAAATTAAAATAAAAGTTTTAAATTGCTACTTGTTTAAAACTTTAATTTTAATTTATAAAAACTAGAATTATTGAACATAATGATTTTATTTAATGATTCTTTATAATGACCGACAAATAGATACTGTAATCATTAAGGCGAGGCACTCCATGTGTATCTTCCGCACAGTAGCGCCACTATAAATTTAATATTTTTGATCTTGTTCAGTTAAAAATAAAACTTGGAACGAATGTGACAAGTAAAAAGTCTATAATATTTTCTCAATTAGTAGCACCTGCACAGACTCAGAAAATATTAGAGATAACTTACTCGTCAAATTCGTTCCCAGTTTGTTTAAAATTAACCTGATATACACTTAAACAAAATTAATCGATTAGTGGCGCCGCTGTGCGGACTCAGAGTGCCTTGTCTTAAAGCGTAGGATAAGTCACACTAGCGCCGCTAATTCATGATTAAATTCACCGACTGCAGTTGCAGTCGGCAGGCAATGCGGCTTCGGAATGAATTTATTAGAAATAATGTTTCTCTTTTATACTGAATAAATGTTTAGAGTTTATAATATTCATTCATACTACGGAAATAAAAATACCATTGATTCAAATTTCTGTTTAATTTATACATACATCCCTTCTTATATTACTAATCTGTTTATTTCCTGTTTTCTTTAAGGATCAAGCTTATGGTTCTTCAGTTCTTTTAATATTGAGCTCTCACCTAAAATAATATTTAAAAGGAAAGAACCAATATTGGACACTTAACAATAAGGGGATCGTGTAAGTCCAGTGGCGCCCTCAATAGGAGGATTGTGATTTTTAATAATCCAAACAATTTCTGTATAATCCACCAGTGATTAGTTGTAGTCCTACTGATGGAGAATGTGTAGGACTACAACTAATCACTGGTATATTATAGAGATATTAATTGGTTTATTAAAAAACACAATCCTCCTATGCGCCACTGGACGATCGGCGACCTCCGTAATGTAATAGGATGTAACCAGAGATATGAGGAAATAGTAGGAAAAGTAAGAGGACCTAACCTAAAATACAAGGAAGTTACCGAAAAATAGTAGGAAAAATAATAGGATATAACTGGATATATGAGGAAGGCATCGAAAAATAGTAGGACGTAACTGGATATGAGAGGAAGTCACCGAAAAATTGTATGACATAACTGAATGTGTGAGGAAACACCAAAAAATAGTAGGAAAAATAATAGGATATAACTGGATATATGAGGAAGGCATCGAAAAATAGTAGGACGTAACTGAATATATGAGGAAAACACCGAAAAATAGTAGGAAAAATTGTATGACATAACTGAATATATGAGGAAGTCACCGAAAAATAGTAGGAAAAATAATAGGATATAACTGGATATATGAGGAAGGCATCAAAAAATAGTAGAACGTAACTGGATATGTGAGGAAGCCATCGTAAAATCGTAGGAAAAATAGTAGGACGTAACTGGATATATGATTACGTCACTGAAAAATTGTGGGAAATATTATTATATAATGTATGCTCGTCCTACTAAATCCATGGTGACACGTCATCTTAAATGCTGTTATCATCAAAATCAGTAGGTATTATCATCGTTCTTTTTGGTGAATCACTATGCTCCGTCCTTGGAGTGAATTCATCATACTTTAAGCTGAATTCACCTCTTTTATGATTACGAGTTTTCTCAGTGTGGTGTGCAGTGCCTCAGTGTAAAAACACATCAATAGCCACAGTCACATCCAACAAGGTGTTTAAATATGTTCCAAACAAGAAAATAATGAGATCAATGGTTAAAGCTTGCACGGCGAAACCAACGACGTAGTCACTAATTCGGCACTTTATTTCTGTGGAGATCATTTTGATGTGAGTATGTTATTATATATTGATAGGTTATAAACTTAAAATGTTCGTTTAACGTGAAATAGTTGAAATATTGAGGCTATGAAATAACTAATTTATTGAGGTTATGCTTGTTTCGGTTATCATTCTTTTTATCAATTTTAATTTTTCTCTTTTCTGTTTTCAGTAGCCAAATGATATGGAAAATTACATGGAGTATCACAAGTACGTATGAAACCTGGATGTATGTCCAAAAAATATTTGCCAACCATATAGGGATACACAAACATCTGACACAACAGAGACCCTATATTGCTAAGAAACGAAGGAGGGCACGGTTCTCTTCCAAAAGGTTTTGATACCTTGCAGCATTGATAGAACCATCCACAAATTGCATACCACCAACACCTTGTGCAGACATGCAGTCCCATATCATAAGAGACGCCGGAAACTTCACTTTGCGTTTGAGACAATCAGTACGAAATGTCTCATTTTTGTTCCGAATCACTTTTTTCTTTTCATCGCCGACTGTCACTTCAAATTTAGACTCGTCACTCCAAATGATACTACGCCACTGGTCGGAAGTCCAATTTAAATGATCACGAGCAAACTTCAACCTCTTTTTCTTTTGTACAGCAGTCAACAGTGGTTTCTCCTTAGCGGTGTAAAATCCGTAACCCATTCTTTTTAGGACTTTTTTGCAAGTATCAACTGAGACATCTTTGTGAATCATGTCCTTCCATTGCACCGTGAGTTCTCCAGCTCGTGCACGACTATTATTTTTGATAGTTTTCTTCAGGATTCTGTTTTCTAATGCACTTGTGATGCGTGGTCGACCAGTTTTCTTCAAACAAGAAGTCGTTCTATTCTTTTTATATTGCTGAATGATAGATTGGACTGTAGACCTGGGAAGAAAAAAAATAAAAAAAACTTTTGGTGTAAACATCTCCTGCGTATTTAAATCCGAAATATAGTTAAATAAGTGATAAAACAGTGTTTATAGTAAGTGAATGTAGAGTGAATAGTGAACCATTCCTGTGACATTGTTTGTGGCTACAGTCACTACGTAAAAACAAAAAGTATAATATGTAAAAAAATAGTGTCTTGTTTCTAAAAACTCAAAAAATAAACAATACGTGCCTTATGTGGACAATAAACAAACAGTTTTAACTTAAAAAGCCTCCCCGAATGTCTGTGGAGTTAAAATAGTTATTTACTAGCCAAAACAGACTAAAAACAGTTCATTGTAGTCGTTAAGAAAAAGCGTTTATTTGAAAATTGATAAATAAAGACAACTAGCGCCCGAAGTGCTGAATAGTTAAACTAAAAGTGACATTTAGGTTACGAGTTGCCACTGTATAAAATCCTAAAAGTGCAAATAGCGCCATCTAGTATCGAGTAGCTTACATTTCACTGTTATTGGGTGACATTAGTAACAGGGTTGCTGCGGGAAAAAATAAACACTAGTGTTACCATAGTGATATAATTATTCTAAATTGGTAGAAAATTGATACTGCGGCCAACATGAATTTTTTGGAAAACATTACTTTTCGCCGAACTCGGACGAAATCAGACTCAATTATGAACGTCAGCGATACCACACAAACACTGAATGAAACGGTCAATAGTGCACCGGAACTGTCAGATGACGAAGATGAGGGAATTGTAAAAAAATTGCGGGAACAAATTATGAATCTGACATTAGAATTGCAAAGTGCTCATTCTGAAATTGAAGTCTTGTCTTTAGAAAACAGTAACTTGAAGAGCGAGAACGAAAGTCTTATGAAAAAAAATGATATCTACAAGAAAGTTGCCAGTACTCCAGTTAAACTTAAGTCAACAACAACACCAAGTAAGAACTTAGGCAATATAAATAATAATAAAAAACATAATAAACAGACTCAAACGGAAAAGCAGGAAACCAAAAATATGATAGAAACAAATGGAAAGTCAACAACTCAAAATAAGACCAAGCTACAAGAAAACTATAATGTGGAAGGCAATAAAGTTTGCATTTTAAGTACTGATAATAAGAATAACATTCTATACATTGCAAAAACCGCTTTAGCCGAGTCCGATATTTGCCATTATATCAAACCACACGGTAACATGCAAGCTCAACTAAACGGAATAAAACAGAAACTCTCAAACTACACATTAAACGATTACTGTATTATATTGCTGGGAGTAGAGGACTTCACAATTACTAACAGATACTTAGACTGTGTCATCCAAATTAGACAAGTGTTACAAGACATAACGAACACAAACGTTATTATCTGCACCCCAACGTACAAGTTTTTTAATAATAACTACCTTTACAATTCAAGAGTAGAAACGTTCAACAACTTACTATACCTTGACATACTCACTCACGAACACGCATATTTCTTGGACAGCAATAGAAATTTAAGTTACGACGACACAATGTTTGATAGACGTTCCGGAAGGATAAATAAATTTGGACTTCAATCTATATTTAATGACATACAAATTTTGATTAGGTTCATAGCAGCAAATTCTGCAAAATATATTGAAGAGTGTGAAGTGAATTCCACTTCTTGCATAAATGAACGTATGGAAAAGGATCAAGCAAGCAAGCTAGCAAACAACTTGGAGCTTTTTCTTGGATAACTATATGCACATCATGCACCAAAACATTGCTGGCCTTCTAAATAAATCTGACCAACTAACAGTACATATTCAGGAATTATTGCAAAATCAAATCAACATAGAAATTATATGCTTAACAGAACATTTTATAATTTCTGGCCAAGAAACACTCATTAATATACCTAACTTTAAACTGGCGTCATGCTACTCTAGAAGGGAGCAAAGACGAGGAGGTTCATGTATTTTAGTAAAGACTTATCTCGATTGCAAGGAATTAAGCGATTTAATGAGCTTTTCTATCACTGGTGTTTTTGAATGCTGTGCGATAGAACTGCCAAAACATAAATTAATAGTAGTGTGTATTTATAGGCCTCCCTACATGTCTGACATTAATCGTTTTTTCGAAACTTTAGATGCCTTATTAAAAAAACTGTGCAATAAGACTAATGTAAAGGTGGTATTATGCGGTGACTTCAACATAGACATTTTAAAACGTAACAGATGCACTTTGGACTTTGAATATTTGTTACTAAATTACAACCTTAAATTGAAAATAAGGCAGGCCACAAGACCAAGCAGTCTTACTTGTCTAGATAATTTTGCTGTTGATGCGAACCTAAAATGCACGAGTGATATTATTGATTTTGCGATATCGGATCACTCAGCTCAAATACTCAAAATTCGAGTTAGTAGAATTTGCAAATTAAAGTATTGGCGCACTCAAAAAAGGGATTATTCTAAAGATAATTTAGTTAAGTTTAAAAATTTTTTGCAGAGTTTGTCGTTTTCAAATGTATACGGTAAGAGCAACCCTAATGATGCATATAACAAATTTATAGAAATCTTTCAACTCCTTTATGATCAGTGTTTTCCAATTAAGTGGTTTAGAATTCAAGCAGAACACAAAATTAAATGGGTTTCTAAAGGCATTAAACTTTGTAGCAGGAAGCAAAGAAGCCTATTATGGAAATGCAGGTTGAATCCATCAAGCGAAAATAAAAATAAATTTAAGTCATACTCACAAAGGTTTAAAAAAGTCATCAGACTCACTCAAAGGGCACAAAATAACAACTTTATAAATAATGCTCATAATAAATCAAAGGCTTCATGGCAAATAATTAACAATAATAACTATATAAAAGGACCTGTGTCAAAGATTACTAACCAAAATAGGACAATTGACGATCCTAAAGAGATAGCAACATCATTCAACGACTTTTTTATTGACCAAGTGCAAAGTGTAAGTAACAAAACAAATGTTAGAACTATTGACCTTAATTACAACTCGAATTCAATGTTTATGGCCCCAACTGTCTCAAACGACTTAGTAAGGGTGATCAAAAGCCTGAAAAATACACAAAGTCATGGTTATGACGGTATAGCTACCAAGGTTGTGAAGTTTGTCAGTGATATTGTAGCTGCGCCTTTAAGTCACATAATGAACACTTGTATTGCTTCTGGTATTTTCCCTAATAGCCTGAAAACAGTTGTAATTAAACCAATACATAAAAAAAATAGCAAAGAAGATATGACCAACTATAGACCAGTAGCATTGATCCCTATATTCTCCAAGATACTTGAAAAGATTATTTATGAAGCACTTGACAATTATTTGACTAAATATAATATATTGTGCAAAGAACAAATGGGCTTTAGAAAAAACAAAAATATTAATATGGCAATCTATAATCTTCTATTTCACGTTATGAATAATGTTGACAAGAAAGTACCGGTATGTGCCATATTAACTGATATGACTAAGGCGTTCGATTACGTTAGCCATGACGTCCTTTTATATAAACTACACAGCTCTGGCATTAGGGGTATTGTCCTGGACCTTATAACCTCTTACCTCAGTGGTCGAAATCAGGTAACAGAAATATCAAGAACATCTCTTGAAACAAAACGCGAGCTTAAATATGCATCAGACGGTAGAGTAGTCAAATATGGTGTTCCACAGGGTAGCGTTCTTGGGCCACCTCTATTTCTGCTCTATATCAATGATTTGCCACGTCAAATCCAACATCCTATGGTGCTATTTGCGGATGATAGTACTGTGATAGTAAAATGTAATGACATTAAAGATTATGAAGATGATATCAATACAGCATTGAAAAACATTATTGAGTGGCTTGACATAAATAACTTAGTTATCAATCTTAAAAAAACAAAAATTATGCATTTTTACCAAAGGACTTGCCCTCTTAATGTTAACATTGGTCATAATGGGCAAAATGTTGAGGCAACAAATATTGCTAAATTCCTGGGTATCTTAATTGACAGCAATCTTACTTGGAAACCTCATGCTGAAGATGTTTGTTGTAAACTTAGCAAGTCAGCCTACGTGCTGCATAATCTATCGCATAAAGTAAGCAATAATATACTCGTAGTAGCTTACCATGGTCTAGTGGCGCCAATTTTAAGATTCGGAGTAATATTCTGGGGCAATTGCAGTGAGAGGGACCAGATTTTTAAAGCCCAAAAACGTTGCATAAGATCTATGTTAAATCTGAAAACTACAGACAGCTGTGTACCTGTGTTTAAGTCGCTGAAAGTACTGACCTTCCCATCACTGTACATTTTAGAGGTCGGAATTTTTGTTAAAACGAATTTAGATTTATTTCCATCACTAGCCGATATTAGAATGCGGGCAGGTCCAATGAGACTACAGTATAAAAACTTATTACATACAGGCAATTACAGAACAGCACTACTAAGGAAAAATATTATGTCGATGGGACCTATCATATACAATAAAATTCCGCACAGTTTCAAAGAACTCCCTATTCGAACATTTAAATCTAAGCTCACTGCATTATTATTGGATAAATGTTATTATTCTATCAATGACTTTTTAAATGATAAAAAAATTTGACAATAAAATTTTTAAATGACATTATGTTTGTAAAATAATATTTCACTTAATTATAATTCCAAGATAATGAAATTCATTTTATTAACAAGATTTATTTATGTGCAATTGTCTATTTGATCATTATTATTATTTTATTATTATTTCCTTCTTTTATGTTTGTTAGTGTTAATTAGAATGACATGTTAGTTGTTAATTTATAATAATATTGTATGCAGTCTATTCGTTTCTATGAATTTGCATGCCGTTAAGGTAGAATGTAGCGGTAACCTTCAGCTAACTGTATCATCTTAAACTTGTACCTACATTGATGGCAAATAAATAAATCTGAATCTGAATCTGAATCTGAAGTATCAAGTCTTTAGATATTTGGTAACTTGATTTGCCAGCATCGACCCCAAAAACTATTCGCTTTCGAAGCTCTTCACAGACGGGTTTGCCACGACCCATTGTTATTTGAAAACTAATGAAAAAAACTGAAATTTTCAGAATTTATACTGTCTCGTCTGTCTCACTTGACAAATGACACAGAATTACTTTTACAAATTTAAATTCCTCCTCTGAAAGAGGTTCCTCTCTCTGGAGCCCTGACCACCGGTAGCTTGGACTCGTTGCCAATACCGATGGGCTACTATTATTTATATTTTTAATTTTTTTTATACTAATATTTAAAAATATAATTTTTATGTATTTAGTTTAATAAAGGAAATACTAATGTGTGATAATAATTATGATAATAATGTAAAGTAAGTAACTCAAACTTTCAGTAGCGCCATCAGGATGGAATTTGGTGTGGACAAATGTGCGGTCATGCATGTAAAGCAAGGGGAGATTGTTGAATCCGTGGGAATCCAACTCTCGGATTCAACAAACCTTAGAGCCCTCTCCGCATCCGAAACCTATAAGTATTTGGGTATGTCGGAAGCGTTAGGCATCAATGTTACTGACATGAAGCAATCGTTGAAGGAGCGCTTCTTGGGACGCCTGAAAAAAGTACTTAATAGTCTTTTATCAGGCGGAAACAAGGTGCGCGTCTTCAACGGTTGGGTCATGCCGGTTTTGATGTACTCTTTCGGCATACTCAAATGGACTCAGACCGAACTCGACGCCAGCGGCGTGCATTGCGTTTTAGAATAGGTAGGCACTAGGCCGCCTGGTCTAGTCAGACATATACGGTCACTAATCAGAAACAACAAATTTATCTGTTTTGAATGTTCAAATTATTTTCTTACCTTTTATAGTTCTATGTGCCTTCTATGAACTTTAAAAGGAAAAAGTCTTGTCGGTCTTGAAAATGAAATAAATTATCTTGTCAGCATACGAAAACCTAAGTACCGAAAGGATTCGTCCGTAGTTTGTCTATACAAAGCGATTGATCACCACAATTTAAGCACTTTAGTTTATCCATTGCTCACACAGCACCTCAAACTTAAACACAGCAATTTCTTTTTTTCAACACTTAGTAATCAAAACAAACTACAACTACAAAAATGGCGCGCGCTCGCCGGTTATAACACAAACATTAACAAATGAATGAGTATGGAATGAAATTCTCTCCTTCCGCGTGGCGCACGCCCCGCGCTCTCTATTATCCATCCCTTTCTTTCTTCGCGCGGCCAAATTACGACAACATTCACAATCGGTTGGTTGGTAGAGTAGGCATGCCTACCTAAGGATGATAAATTGCGAAGGTCGAACATCATGGTATTGCGCGTAGGACGTAAGTGATATTTTTAATTTCGTCGTATTAACTTGAACGAATACTAGACCAATGAATGACCTTGTGCAAATATTACGGTACGGGAGCCGAGTAGGCCGTCGGGCGACTGCCTACTGCCACGCACCGCGCGTACCTTTGTATGAAGTTTGTTTGTTTCTGATAGGTATGATAGTTTAGTGAATTTCTTAAAAGCGGAGCACACACACTATCAATTTACCCAATTGATGGTAAATGATTGGTGATTTTTCGAGGTAGGCACTGCTTAAATGCCTTTATGAAATGCACGCCACTGCTCGACGCCCTGGATAGGACGGTCCGTACGCTGCTGACTGCAAATCGAATGCATCAACCACGGTCATCGGTAATGAGGCTGTAAATCCCGTGAAAGTGGTCGAGGGTTTTTAAACGCTAAAACCCTCCACAATCGCGAGATATGGGGTCTCAGGGAATATTTCCTAGAAACCAACGTGGGGATGCATCGAGATGTAGTCGCCGTGGACAAGGGCCTCACCCCGCTAAAGAGAACTGGCGCAAGCCAGTAGTGCTTGACAGTAATGATCGCATGGAGGTATGGCAGAGTAAGAAGCTTCACGGACGCTTTTTCCGGGCCCTACGTGGACCCGATGTCGATCTACTAGCGTCCGTAGCCAGGCTGCGTTTCGGTGACCTGTTTGGAGAAACCGAAGGTTTTGTCTGTGCAATTATGAACGAAGTTATGATGACGAACAATTACCGGAGATTTATTGTGAAAGACGGCACGGTTGACATCTTTCGGGCATGCCATCGGTCGGGAGATAATAATTATGTAATAATAATGTACTAATAATATAATCTGCATGATAATAATTATGATATTTAATATAAATAATTTGCACGCTTGCTTGCAGACAGGCTACAATGACTAAGGCTGTAAGATCTTCTCTTGTAAACTATGTATTTTCTTGCAAATAAACATTTTGAATTTGAATTTGTAGCGTCAGCACATTACAAACACACTCACACACACTTCCGACTGCGACATTGTCTCGGCCATGTTTAAATATCGTTACCCGTCACGTCTTGGGAGATACGCCGACTAATCTGGGGACATGGTAGTGCCCACGCCAAGACGATCCAAACACAAAAAGCAAGGGCACTACCTAGCCGGACGGCGCGTACGTGTTCCACGCGCGCCTCAAAGAGATTTCAGCATCATTTGAAGGGGGTCAGCGGGATTGTCCGAAAGGGTTACCCGCTGGTCCGGAACATAAAGGGCTAAGGAAGAAACACGGGTGGGTTTTAGTCAGTAAGAGTCTGACACTTTCTTCCGCTCCACGCGGAGCGGGT
This sequence comes from Luperina nickerlii, assembly GCA_963855955.1. Taxonomy (NCBI): domain Eukaryota; kingdom Metazoa; phylum Arthropoda; class Insecta; order Lepidoptera; family Noctuidae; genus Luperina; species Luperina nickerlii. The sequence goes on from OY979665.1 coordinate 1,107,088, forward strand.
CATTTGATGACATCCCATCCGCAAAAAAAAAAGAGAAAAACAGAGCACTACCTGCCTTTTCTCGAAGCGTTTCGTCGTATTTTCAAACCCTCCTGGCTTCGGCCTGGATAATATGCTAGAGAGGTCAGATTAATTTGCTAAGTTTCATTTGTCTGGCTTTTACATTTTGGATTTTATTAATACCTAATCGATGCTTCACTAGCTAACTTAGTCACTCTTCAAAACCTCTAGGGCACTTGGCACTTCCTGAAGTCCTAAAAAACTGAAATTTGGTAAGCAGGCTAGGATTTACACACAAACAAAAAAAAAACTTTCTTTTTCACCCTCCAACTCCCTTGGGGGGAGTTAGGGACGTGGCTCTACATTAGATTAGGATCTGATAACTGTTTAACAGTGAACGCGTTATGTAATTGGCAACCTACTTTTATGAAATGTTTTTGGTAGATTTAATTTGACCCTGTGTGACGTTGCAAAATTAGTTATTGATTGTGTCTAGTAGCGACATCTATTGTAATTAACGGCGGACTACGCCAGGGATGTCAATGCAGTTCTGCGTGACACAGATGGCGTTGATGCCTTTTTGCTTAGGTGATTAATTGCAAGTTTATTTGGATAATCAAGAAATAAATAAACAAACGTACATAATTTACCACATTTTATGACAAACATAATGTCTGACAAAATGAAGATACAAATCGATAAGGAATCTATATAGTCTGTGGAAGATGATTCGAGAAACTGTCAGATTGGTCTGGAGGAACAGGCGGGGACGGTGTCCGTTTTTTACGAACGAGGACTCGAGCCTAAAGGGCGTTTTTGAGGGACTTAATCCTAGGAGGATTGGGATGTGTCCAAATAACCCTTGGGGTTTAAATAAGTAGGAGCTATTTTGGCAGAATCCCGTGAGTACTAAACCATTTTCTTTGTTCTTGCTGGATAGCCTATAGCTTAGCTCATGCATGTGTGTTCTGACACGAGGACGTTGTTACAGGTCTGGCTGTTTATGCTAGCCTGATAAGTTATGCGCGATTGATTCGCTGCCTTGGTGTTGCGCCGTGTGGTGATTTGACATTCATCAGAGCGCAGGCGGATTTATGGCTATCCCTTGCGGTGTGGTCCTCCGACATTAGGAAGGCTTTACCTAACCGAATCCAGGTGATGAGGGAAGTTCGCCACTCCAGGTAACGATAGCGTCACCATCTCGTCCGTAGGCCGCGTTCGCGTGTGTTCACAGGTTTCTCCTGTGAACGACGCCAAGGACCCTGAACCGTCAACTGAAGGGGATATACTGAGGATTTTATAGAGAGTGTTATCAGTGTGTCATTATGGTTTAATCTATGAGAGAGTTAGGCCTTTTGTAGGAACTAGGTTGTTTTAAGACCAGTTGTTGTAAGGATCTTGTGTCTCGGGTTTGCTTCGTATAGTATTTATTTTCCCTCTATGAGCACAGTCCGGAAAAGGCCAATACCTGTTCGATTGAGCTAGAAGTTGTAATTCAATCATCCCACGGACTCGCTATAGCGACTCTGAGAAACTGCTATTTAGTCTCAAGTCTGGCGTGCACTGACACCACTAGGAACGGAGACTAGTTGTGTGGGTGTATGCCCCAGACTCAGGGAAGGGTACATTAATTTGGTGGCTTGCCACATTGTTTGTATGTGTACTTTAATTTTGTATAATTCCAATAAACTTTGTATTGTGTAAGAAGGTACTTGTTTAATTATCCTTCCTAGCAGATTATACCTTATAAATTTACTTTAGCACGGTGGTGAGTAGTAAAGTTCAAATAGGAACCATCAGCAGCTTGTTTCTAAGAAATTATCAGTAAACTACGAAGCCGGGTTACACCTGTACGAGTATATAAACCTGGTAACATAAACAATTTGAGAAATGTTGAAGCTGATAATGATAACTGCCAAGCGAGACTGTTCATACATACGACGCTGCAGTGACTTGCACGTCACCTACAGTTGTTGGCCTCATGTAAGTGTTGTCATTGCGGTAGTTTTTGTTTTATATTACATTGTTTTGTAATGTTTTTTTTATTATGTTCATCAACAATTAATTACACTGGGCAGGCCTTTTATTAGGTTCCCTATCCATTTGCATAAAATTTTAAGACCTAATATAAATTGGCATACTTTTGTTTGTCCTAATTATATTTTCGCATAAATGAAGATGAGAAATTATGCGTAAAAAATATATGCGTAAATAACGCATAATTTTTTTACGCATAGTTTCTCTAATCATAATAATGATTAAGCATAACATTCTAAAGCATACATTTTTAAGCATAACACTCTAAAGCATAACTTTATTAAAGATAACATAATAAGGCGTAGTCGACGAAGCCCCGCTTCGCTGGGCTCCGTCGACTTTTTGGAATGACGGGGGCTCGTTCGCTCGCTCCGCTCGCTCACTTGAGCCCCCGTCATCCCCTTCGAACCTAACCTGTCCGAGTCGGGGCGCCCCAATTCCCCAAAAAAAAATATGTCAAAGTATTATTATGGCAAAACAAATTATGCCAAAATCGTTATGCCAAAGTATATTAAGAAAAAGAATATTATGCGAAAAGAAGGGATCCCCATTTATTACCCCTAGTGGTGGACACATTGCGAGCTGGCTTGCAATCTTTATTTAAAGGGTAAGGGATCAGCAGTGCGATTCTGTAACCATCTCACCGTGAAAACTTAGGTGAAGTGAGCGTGGAGTGAGCTGTCAATAGTGTCAATTCCTAGCAAAAACAAACTAACTTCACCTAAGTTTTCACGGTGAGATTTTTACAGAATCGACCGGCAGATTCGTGCAACTCGAGCATGTCCATTTCCAGTATTCATCGGAGGCGGTAGGAATATTCGGTACAGATATAAATTATACATCTCATGCACATAATAAACGGGTCGTTATCTTTCCCGTTCACACTGGTGCAGCATCCCCATGATGGTGAGGTTGCCATGATAATAAATTCACAAGTTTGAAGAGCAACTATTGTGAGTAACCTGCAGTTTGTATAGTGCGTAATATTCAATCCAACCTAACGCCGCCGCCGTGGAGCGTGCGAACGTGTCCTCGCGAGGAGAACGTTGTAAGTCCTCCGCATACTTATTTTCAATTTCCAAGATTATAATTATCATGGTAAATGAAAAGTAAAAAATACTTTATAGTCCAAAAAAATACAATTTCATAATTATTTTATTTTAATAAATACATGATTCAGTAAAACCACGTCTTAATTAATCATAATTCCATCGTTATTTTTCAAATAACTAAACAGATAACGACGTAGGTAATGAAAAAATGTAGTCAGCTCCTGTTCTATGTAGAAAACAAAAAAAAAACAGTTTTGTATAGAGATTGACTATGCATTTTTGACGATTGAATAAACTATAAGTGACAGCCCTACGTGTTTAGGCTATTATCGCTCGCTCGTGGCTCGAGTTGGCTTTCTTATTTGTTTTTTCTATGTTATCGCACTCACCGTGCAATGATCAACATAGCACACATGTATCATAATGTACTATATTACTTGTATTGTCTATGAGTCATTGTAACTTGAACTAATAAATGAATAATAATTAATAAAAGACTGGACTGTACCTCATGATTCTATCAGCCAGCAGGAAGTTCCTGCACAGCGAGGCCGTGAGCAGGTCGGCGCGGAACAGCTGCTGGAACAGCTCGGGCGGCAGCGAGCTCCAGGCGATGGTGTCCGTGATGGCCGTGAAGATCCAGTTGAGCTCGCCCAGCATCGTGCGCCGGTCCGTCACCTGCCCGGGGATCCTGGGGGGATGTCGAGCTCTAGAGACTCTCTTCATAGGGACTAAGTTTCTTTTAGGAAGTTTGAATTTTAATTTACTTAAAGTCAGGCAAGTTATTGACCAAATAACAACAGATGCGCCGGATTTGCATGCGGAGCTCAATTATTTGTTCCTAATAGTTACAATCGCTCTCGATAGCTTACATAGTTAATGTCCCATTTTGTCGTAATGTAGCCCTGTACCACGTATGTTGGTGCTCAGCGCGCTCGTGGAGACCAACCCTGGATTGCACTTGTTTTCTCATGGATGGAAGACGATGATGTTAGAATGTTTGCGGTTTTTATAAATGAAGGATCGGCCTCATTTTCTGGCTTCTGTTGTGACTCTAACTCTATTGGGGTATCTTTAATTTCAAACACAGATTTTCGATAAAACGAATAATTGCGTGATTTGTATGCCTTAGATATTACAGGTATATCAAAAAAGTATACGCTTCGGTAATATTCGTGTTCGCGAACTGCCGCGCTATGTAGTGGTGCACCTATCAATGCGCGTTTATAATATGAAGTTTTCTCTCTGTCGGGTTACCTACTCCGGTCCCAGATCATAATTTGCCAATTAAAAGTTTTGAAAATATTTTTGTAATTGCATAGAGTTGTTAATCTATAATTTTGTAATCACACAATAGAATATAATATAGTCGCGGGTTCTTATTTCCGAAGATAGAGGATGATTCCCGAAGCGCACACTTCTCCTTATATGCGCGAACATACTTATCGATAAGATCGTGCACATCCGCGGGCGCGACGCGCGTCCTCTCGCGCAGCACGAACCACTTCATGGCCATCTTGACGGGCGTGGTGAGGCAGGCCGTGAACAGGTCGGCCGGCAGCTCGGGGTTCATGGGCAGCGCCTGGCCGGCCGCGCACGCCGCCAGCTGGATGCAGTTCTTGTACGACACCGCGGCCGGCAGCGCCGAGCCCTCTTCTGATTTAGAGGTCGTTTGAGCCTGAGGAGGGTTCTTCGACTAATAACAAGCAAGAAATACATTATTTATAGAAAGTAGAACACGGCTTTATGAACTGTACAATAAAAGGACTTATATTAACACTGATGAATTTAATTTGTATGTTAGAAATTATTCAAAATTATTTAAAAACGTTTGTTATATGGCCAAGTCACGTTATTTGGGTTCAAAGATTAAAAACAGCAGTAATTTAATTAAATCGACTTGGAATATTATTAATAATGAAACGGGAAGGTCTAGTAACCGAAATATTGACTACAGCCTATTAATGACAACATAATAAAATCAGACTCACAAGTCGCCGAAGCATTTGAAAATTTATTTTCAGACTAGCTTCTGCCCGCGACTTCGTCCGCGTGAAATTTCTTGTTACTCCGACCCACCCCGTCACATCGCATCGCCTGCCCGCGCTATTACTTCGTTTTTGCTTAGCGTTCTTTCTGACTTTTTTTCTTTTTGCTCGGCTCCTAAAGGTCATAGCGTGATGTTAAATAGCCTATTGCCTTCCTCAAGAATTGGGCTATCAAATTCAAAAAGAATTTTTCAAATCCGACTGGTAGTTCCAGAGATTAGCGCGTTCAACCAAACAAACAAACAAACTCTTCAACTTTATAATATTAGTATAGATATTCCCGTTTCAACTACTAAATCACTAAACTCATCAACTACTGAATTGCTGAGAGTCTTCGCTAAAGGAAAATGTTAATGGTTGCGATTCGGAATTTCATATTGTATATGTATATTACCTGTAGAGATATAATTAAAACCTTACACGTTAAATGTAAAAAAAGACTGTAGATCTGTGGGGTAATTCTGTAGAAGTAGCCAAGTCTATTATTGAGATTGTAGCACCTACTCCAGCTCTTATCTTTAATAGTTGTATTGACAATGGGGTGTTGGCGCCGCGGATCGCTAATGTGACGCTGTCACTGTCATTGAGACGTCAAAACAGCTACGAGTGCCGGTCGGCGATTCCCCGCGCATCCGGCTCGAAGGAGGCTTTTTATTTTGAGCCGTCAAGGGAGAGGCTCAAGGTTAATTAAATGCTACATTTGTATATTTATATGTTTTGCGACTCGATCAGTGCATCTTGAGTTGGTCACAGATCTTTCCACGAACGGTTATCTTCTTTGTTTAAAAAGGTTTATATCTCGAAGGGGAAAACCTTTAGAGATATATTCCGATAATGGAAAAAAACTATGTTGGAGCGGCTAACGAATTAAATAATTTCTTAACCAAATTTTCAAACGAAATCATCGAGAAAGTCTCTATTGAAAACATTAAATTCAAATTCATTCCCCCATATTCTCCTCATTTTGGTGGCTTGTGGGAAGCGGGAGTGAGGTCTTGCAAATATCATTTGAGACGCGTCGTAGGGAACTCTAATCTCACGTTTGAAGAGTTTAACACGATATTGATACAAGTTGAGGCTGTTCTGAATTCTCGTCCGCTAACACCTCTTTCTTCAGACCCGAATGACCTCCAAGCATTGACACCGGGGCATTTCCTGATCGGGCGTCCGCTCACAGCACTGGCCTGCGACGACATCACCGACGCAGCTACCAATCGTTTACCTCGTTACGACCGCATCGAGCAAATGCGTCAACATTTTTGGCAACGTTGGTCGAAGGAGTACGTCAGCGAGCTCCAGACTAGAACAAAATGGAAGTCCAACAAGAGTGAAGTCACTATCAACCAACTCGTCCTCATAAAGGAAGACAACGTGCCGCCATTAAAATGGCGTCTCGGGAGAGTCATCAGAGTCTACACTGGAAGGGATGGAGTTTCCCGTGTTGCTACCATCCGAACAGCCTCCGCAGATGTGCAGCGTTCTTTCTCAAAAATATGTCCTTTATCTGTTGAGACAATTGAAGCCACTTAAAGCCCTAAAACCAAGGACTTTCAGGGGGGGGGAGGATGTTGGCGCCGCGGATCGCTAATGTGACGCTGTCATTGTCATTGAGACGTCAAAACAGCTACGAGTGCCGATCGGCGATTCCCCGCGCATTCCGTTGAAGAGAACGACACCTACTTGTACTCGTTTTCATTTTTACTCTTTGTAAAAGTTTAATTAAACACCAAGATCGAAAAAACATAAAGGAGTTCCTTATTTAACTCCCAAACAGGGGAGTTTCCTGACCTAATAAAGAACAGTAAAGTAATAACTGTATTTAAATCTGGGGAGTACATCAGACCCCATAAATTATAGACCTATTTCTGTACTACCTACCTTTAGTAAAATTTTTGAGAAATTTTTTAATAAACATAAATTATTACATAGCAAACAGTTCGGTTTTACAAAGGGTCGTTCAACTACTGATGCCGCCGGTGTTGAACTTTTAGGACATATTTATAATGCATGGGAAGATAAATGCGATGCTTTGGGCATCTTTTGTGAATTGTCTAAAGCATTCGATTGCGTTCTTCACGAAACGTTAATCAGCCACTACGGGATCCGGAACACTGCTCTGGATCTTCTTACATCTTACTTGAGTAAAAGGATTCAGAGCGTTGACGTTAATGGAAAAAGATCACCCGGATCTATAGTAACATGGGCGTCCCACGGGGCTCAATTCTTGGTCCTTTCTTGTTTCTTATTTATATTAATGACTTGCCGTACCTCACAAAGGATAATCATGATATAGTGTTGTTGGCAGATGACACTTCACTTTTGTTTAAACTTAAACGTCAGCAGTTGGTTACTGACGATGTAAATAGCGCGATCTCGAAAGTAGTCCACTGGTTCAATATTAATAATTTGCTTCTAAACGAGAAAAAAACCAAATGCATTAAGTTTACGCTACCACACGTTAGTCAGTTGAAAACACGGAACAGATAATAAGGTTAAAGGCCCTCGCTGCAATTTTGTACTAGGACCAGTGTCGCCGCTTGACTCCCACTATTTTAATTTCTACACATACGCAATACTATGTTTACAAATATTTCGCACACAACCAAATCACACACACATAAATCTCAGGGCAGATATTCGTTCGCCCACTAGCAATAAGCTCCCGTAGGCATAGACACTCAAACACGCATAAATGCAATAAAATTTTTCATACACGCTAGTGCTTGACAAAGCCGATATTCTTTGTCGATAAATTATCTGATGAATTTACGGGGAAAAAAGAAACATTAAATAAATATTAAGAAATAATTTTATTTTACTTTCATTAATTACAAATGATCACTGTCCTTGGAATAAAACATATTTATTAAGTAATTGGCGCTTGCTATTAATTGCGAACGAATTTTTCAAAACAAAGTGTAACTTCAAGTTAATATATTTTTCAATAATTGCTTTGGTGAGGACTCTGACGTGGTTTGCTGTAGGGTATTGGCCAATCAGAATCAAAATCAGAGATTAGTAGGTATACTAGTAGATGACAGGTCTATGTCCCTTTATAACATTCGGTAGGATTCACTCAGTGATTAATATAATATCTAATGTACCTACTCAAAATATGTCCAAAATAAAAATATACTATCATTAGTCAAATATAAAATAATCCAAAAATTATCTTTGTCAAACGTAAATATAGTCGAGAATGCTATCGATGATTTTGTTTAAACACATGGTTACCTCACTATCGATAAACATGCGCCGTGCATCATAGCCAATCAGAGCAAAGGACGAAAGGTTGAAGTGTAGAGGACGCAATGCATGCAGTACATTGTACGCGTACTTGGTCATTGTGTTGATTGAGCGAGTACACAGTGGGCAATGTATATTTTTTGTAAATTGTTGCAATAATGTTGTTAATGTTTGGTATTTCATAATGATCAGTATATTTTTGTGTTTTTGACAAATTATATTGTAGTTAAGTGTTATTTTGGACTTGCCGATGGAAAGATATACCTCCTCGCTTTATACTTGAGGTCTGACTTTTTGTCTTACATGTTATAATTGCACAACACGGCATTATTAAGCAGAGTTCTGTGCTCCGAAGTATTCCGACGCGCACTGAACGCGGTGAATGTATGAATCGGTCGAGTTATGATTTTCGAATCATAACTGTGGCGCGCTTGCCCCGCCCACATTACCATTCTAACCTTATTATCTGTTCCGTGGTTGAAAACGAATGTGTTGATAAAGGGCGAGGAATTGAATCCTGAAGACAACACAGTATTCTTGGGCATAACTTTGGATGCTAAGCTTTAGTGGGGTTCACATATAGACAAATTGTCAAAAAAGCTAAGTTCCGCAGCATACGCCGTTAGAAAAATTCGTAATTTAACTGATATAGAGAATGCCCGTTTAGTGTACTTTAGCTATTGTCATAGTGTAATGTCGTACGGCATTCTATTGTGGGTAAATGCTGCCGATATTCAGACTATCTTTGTTTTGCAGAAGCGAGCTGTTCGATAAATGTATAAATTAAGTCCGAAACACCCTCTCAGAGACAAATTTAAAGAGATTAATGTAATGACTGTGCCTTCTCAGTATATTTATGAAAATCTTTTATATGCCCATAAAAATATAAAATTATTCAAAAAATACAGTGATATCCATAATATAAATATTAGAAACAAACACAAATTTGTTGTACCTACAACAAGGCTCAAGAAAATAAGTGGCTCGTTCAGATGCCAATGTATACGCTTTTATAATAAACTACCAAGCCACGTTCAAGATTTAAGCCTTAATAAATTCAAATCATTCATAAAACGTAAGTTGTGCCAGAAAGCCTTCTATACCGTTAAAGATTATATTGAGGACGAAAAGGCTTAGGATAGAGCTTCTAATTTCTGCATTTTGAAAGTTTTTTTTTATATACACATTGACATTAATGTTTTTTTATAAACAATGAGATTAGCTTACTTTGTAAAGTATTATATTATTTTATTTATTGTGAATGTGAAGACGATGTGGGTCATTTTATTCTTTTTATACATTTTTTTATTATTATATCTGTTCTGTTAGTTTTTTTTTCATGGTCTGGCAGTTTGAGTACCGTAAAACGGGGTGAATAGGGATGCAGGGGTGAATCGAGATGAAACTTTAAAATGAATTTTAACATTGAAATAATATAGTTTTTTGCCAAAAAGGACTCTAATGTGTTTACTGTATTATAATTAACGATTATGTGTCTGTCTTGGCAACAAACTATAATACAACAACATTAAAATCCATTTTAAAGTTTCGTTCCGATTCACCCCTGCATCCCTATTCACCCCGTTTTACCCGGTAATTTATGTGGCCTACCCAAATGTCCTTTCTTTGGTATTGTTCGTCGAATCGTTGAACTCCTTAAGTCTTGAGTTGGTTGAGCTGCACGAGACCATCTCGTCCGAGATGGTCTTTTGAGATTTCGATCTACATTGTCTTCATATAACCTGACCAAGATCAGATTATGTCTGGACTTTAAAAGAGAGACTGTGACCTCTCAGTTTGTTTCAACCTTTCTTCTCAGAGTAGTCAGATAGGAAACGTCGACCTCATCTAGTTTAAAAAAAAACATGATTGACGAGTTAAAGTGTTTGTACAAACCTACTTACAAAAATAAAATAATTTATCATTTATAGTACCTACTTGCACTCATTAAACAAAACGAATAAAAATATATGTCGGAGTTGGTTCTCAATTATGACAATTGTGGGTAGTCAAGAAAATTTGTTATGATTCGTTTTTCTTATTAATAATTTAAGTGATTTTACTATCAATTATTGTCTAATAAATTGGAACATAATTGTATGCACTAATGGTTTTGTTCAAAACAATTGATGACATGTTTACACTTTAATTTTAAAATGATTTACTTTGTGAAATCACCATTGTTTATTTACGACCTTTTTACGACAATTATTCTTGTAGTATTTGATTACTTATAATATAAGTCTTATTAGTTTTAGCATATTTTAGTGTTTTGTATCAACTCAAGTAAACACGTTGACGTACTTCCGTGCGTCATCGGAGAGAGTTGTTGTGGGGCGAGTGTGAATTGGGGACAAACCCTTTGTAACTGAGCGCACTCGTTTGTGCCGGAGTAAGGGGTGCGCGTCATTTACGCGCTCCCACGATTTTATCAGGCCACTGTTAGCCAAACACAGGGAGGGGCCTGTTTTAGCAGGCCACCGTATGGCCTCCGCGGCCGGGGGGCCCAGCCCCGGAACCGCTCGCCACGCCCCCTGACGGGGGCGTCGCGACATCCACTGTTGTGCCGGAGTCAGTCTTCGGACTCCACTCCTTACAGAGCACTAGCTCCCGACAAGCCTGTTGCTTTACTAAAGTTCAGCCTCGCTGCTGGAATTACATACCTGTATTCTAAATACGCTATATTTGGGTGGCTCTGTCACGATATGAACAGTAATCGATCCTACGATTTGTTCGCAATTACTTTGTTACTGTATATAATTATTTTACTATGTATCTAGTTGTGTCATGTACCTATAGTGTGTGATTTGCTATATAGTGTGGTCAATTGTTCATGAAATTATAATCTGATTGAACTGCAAACCGTTTTTATATTGCGCAATAACCAACACTACCCACAGTACGCCCACAGTAATTAAAATACGCCTGATAATAACGAGACAAAACCTACCTTCTCCGTATTTTGCGCCGACCCCAAATAAATTGGAATAAGGACAAGAGAACGATAATAAGAACATGTGACACAGCTGGACATTACCTCGTACTCGCGCTCGTGCTGCTCGGCGAAGTTCTTGAAGTTGTCGATGATGACGCCGGCGTTGGAGCAGTCGTACACGTAGAGCGAGGGCGCGCCCATCCACGTCTGCAGGTCGTACATCGACAGCGGGATGTACTGCGTGTACGCCTAGTGGGGAAATATATGTTTTATAGTAGCTTATGAATCTGTTACACAACACGGGTCATTTCAACACGAATATGAATTTATAATAGTATCACAATCACACGAGAGTTTTAATACCTGGTTATACGCAGTTTCTTACACTACTTTATCTAAACTCATACCATTTCATCTAAAACCCAATAAATAATATCATAAATATAGCGCCCCGCATCAACAGTCCACCTGGGGGTACGACAGGAGTACATAAAAGAGATGGCATTTTTTGGCATTACTCATTTTGGAAAGGTACAGAATTCAAAATAATTAAAAAAAAAAGCGCATATTTTTATGTATTGATAGCCAGATTAACTTTATTATTGACAATGGGGATAAAATCTCGATAAATATGAGTAACTTGATTTGATTTAAACACAGAGCGGTCGGATACAAGGCTTTTTTATTTTTTTTTTCAACCTACTTACCTACGCTTAACATGGACACCCTAACTCTTAAGAAGATGTCATTTCACATTATGTGTTATTTATTTTATTTCGACAACTTCACAAGTCACATTCGCTCTAGAGTATTAGTGTTCTGTGCATTCGCTCGCTCGCTACTGTTTTGTGCTGGTGTGAATATTTGTACTCCCAGTTTTACTTGTTTACAACGAACTGGCTTGCTTTTGGATTTCGAAGACTCCTACCTTTCTGAACAACCGTTGCGACACTTAGACCTCGGCGTTTCCTACTTTTACGACCGACCTTTGCGCTCTATCTTGGACACTGATATTGCTTACGATAGTTTATCATCATCATCTCTCTTATTTGTTTGTGTGTATAACATTACGAGTCAACGTGATGTCAACCACGGACCGCTGGGTAAACTGTAGAATTTCTACAAATCGTTGCAGTAAGCTAACAACACATGCTTTGGAAGATGAATCCATTCTATCGGTGATTCGCTCCTGGATTGCTCCTGAGCCTGTAAGTTCATTTTTTATGTACCTATTTTATGAGATAAACATTTCAATTGTTTTTTTAGCTGAACCTTATTTCGATTTTATTCTTTTAGGTGAGCAATTAAGATCGTATATGTAATGCCTGTTGGGTACTTGTAACCAGTTCATTAAATCAAGTACATACAATGACTGAACCACATCTACGTTCTTGTACCGTTGGGCACCGACAGGTGTGTGTCAATTGTGGATCTTCTACAGCACGTTCAAGAAATCACCAATTACGGACTGATTCGGACAGAGAACAAGGCATATATAAAGTGATTCGAGAATGGATACTGCCCCGACAAGTAAGTTAATTATGACACATTATCTTCAAATTTATTTATTCAAAAGACATTCGCAGGCACTTAAATAAATAAATATCCTGGGACATTCCCCACACACGATCCTTTGATCCAAACTAAGCAGAGCTTGTACTATGGAAACCAGATAACTGATATACTACTGTAGCGGTAACTACACTATTTGCGCTGTAGCATGGTGCGGGTGACAGTTTCAGTAACATTTCGTTTCACTCTTGAAAGTTGCCGCGATTTACAATTTATGACTTAATATTTCAGTTGTACCACATTCGTAATATATTAAATAATTAATAACTGTAGTAAATTAAATTAAACCCAACCAGAATGTTCTAATCAAGAAATAAAATCAAATTGAATGAAAAATTAAGCAAAGTGTTATGCGTATAACGTAACGCCATAGACGTATTTAGTGATGGGATGTACTGCTACGATGGATAGTCGATATTTTTTATAATAAAAAACGTATATTGTGCGTAGGTCAATTTTTATTTTTAAAAGGTCTAATTATACAACAGAACATTTATAGGGTAAGGTTGCTTAAAAGGTTGCTAAAAAAAAATACATGTTATTCGTCTAAACTCATATCAGAGTCAGGAACATCTGAATTGTCACTCAATTCATCATCTGAATCTGTGACGGATATTATTAACGATGACTCAATTATGTTGTCAATATGTATGTCACGATCCCAATCAGACATAATGTCCCTTTTTGTTTTATTCACGACCTTCGACCAGTCTTCAGGTTGAACATTGTTGATGGCCTCTTGTAATAGGGCCAACATCTTATTTGCCGTAAATGGCGGCGAAGTATTATTTCTTGCGGCGTAACCTAAAAATAAACGAACTTATAAAAAAAAGTATTCAAATAATCATCAATCAGCCTAATCTAGTATCTGGTAATGTTTTTAAACTAGGTACATGCTACGATCGGAAAGCTGATTTTTTTATAAAGCTTCAAAATGGGAATTGAAATTAAAAGCATACCTTTTATTTGGGCCCAAATCAGCTCAATAGCGTTATACTGGCAATGGTAGGGTGGTAGTCGAAGGACCTGGTGGCCTTTTTCTTTTGCCATCTCGTCCAGAGCATAGGTAGGAGTTGGTGGCTTATGGCGTCGGACTAAGGCAATAAGCTCCGTCTTTAACATTTTTATATCTGCTGTAACTCCGTTTTCACTCAGCCACTTCACCAACTCGCTTTTGCGGTTGGATTGGTTTGGGGGTTTATTAACTTGCACCGAATGGTAGGGTGCGTTGTCCATTATTATGGTCATAGGCTCTTTTAAATTGTTTAATAGACCTATGAACCAATCTTTAAATTTTTCGTAATTCATCTCCTCATGATACTCCGTAGTTTTTTTTGACTTAAAAGCCAGCAAACAATCAGGGACGAATCCACTTGCTGTACCTGCGTGACAAATAATAAGGCGTTCGCCTTTGCCTTCCGGCACTTTGGTACACGATTGTGCCGTATCGTCGGTCCAACTTTTACCCACTGTGTGGTTGGCGTTTAGCCACGTTTCATCCAAAAAGACAACTTTGCTCCAATCACTTATGTTTTTGGCCTTCCTTAAAAATCTACATCTTGCTAGGGCAATGTCAGTCCTATCCATAATAATCTTTCTTTTGTTAACTTTTTTGTAAACAAAGCCAATATCTTTTATAACTTGCCGTAGCGAAGTAATACCTCCTTTGAACAAGTCAGCTTCTTTTAATGATTTTAGAAGCTTGAGCAATGTGGGTAGCTCCATTCTTCTATAATAATCATAAATATGATTTCTAATAGCAACCTTAGCAAAATCATCCAAATCTGTGATTGGCTTCACCTTGGTCCGCTTTTTGTTGGGTGTCGATAATTTATTTTCAAACATCCCATCTTGGCCAATTTTCTCACGTGTTATTATTTTACTCGTTCTACAATATGATTCAATGGTAACAACGGTCCATTATTTTGTTGTTCTCTTTCAAAGTAGTCTCGGAGGCGAACAACAAGCTCCCTGGCCTGACTACCCAAAACAGTTTTTTTTGTATGCTTAGGCATGGTAATAACAACAAACTCAACAAACTTATAACAATTTAACAAAAATGAAAACAAACAATGAAATCGTAATACGTGTCACATTAAGTCACAATATAACGCGCTTGCACTCGTACTCGCACTCACAGCATCGCACGGGTAAACAACATGGCCGCCGCGCCGATGCACCATAGAGCAAAAATGTTGTCACGAAAAAAAAAACATAAACCCGATTTTGATTATTTTATACAGAGTTGATATGACAGAGGGGCATTAAATTACACTACGTATACTATACGTGTATAGTATTAATTCGATACAGTACAAAAATAGAAAGCGCCAAAAATGAGATTTTTTTTTTTTCAAACAAACTAAATAGCTTAAAGTCAGAGTGAAACGCAACCACCCTTTATAAATAAATTTGACTGACCTTAGATGCCTAGGTAACAAAGTCGCGCAGGAGCGCGTGTGCGTGTGTGTTATCTCTCTTGGCGGGGGCGCGGGGGGCGGGCGGTTTAGACCGCTCGCGCCGCCCGCGCCCGGCTGGTTGTTAAGTACGCGCACACACAAAAACACAAAATTTTTAAATTCTCGATGTGTCCTCGATTCATATTAATGCACAAATTATACCGACGGAGAATATTGTTATTTATTAAATCACTGTCCGTCGCTAAGCACTTTAATTCCCGTAATCTTTGTACTGCCAATTGTATGGTGCCGGCGCGCGGCGTTCCTAGGGCTATTGCGCCGGTCACCATACCTTTCTCGGTATGTTCGCAGAGCTAAATCTGCGTTTCCACGGCATTCACCGTAAATTAAAATCATGTAAGTGTATTCTGACGCCGTGTAAGTTACACGAGGCATTGCTGAACACTTTAATGATTACACACACACACAACCAACGTTTAATTACGTATCCTATCACAATAAAAACAGTCAAACACAAAAAAACACTAACACTAAATAATAATATTCCCAAGTTAAACTTATTTAGTGTCTATCACAATAACAAAACAAAATCACAATTATTGTCAGCGAGTTCGACAAAACATAAAGGCGCGGCGGCGGCGGCGGGGGGCTCCCGTATTACGTAACGTACGTCCCGTATGGATGACGCGCGCGCACTGTCCACTGAAAGAAAGTTTTTTAGCAAATTCGCAAGGATCTAGAATGCAATAGCAACACACACTGACCTATTTCTATTCCTTTTACGCGCGGGAAAAAGGCGCGGGGGTTTTGCTATGATTGTCACTCTCATAGTGAAAGTGCAAGTGTGTGTGTATTTATTGCTTCGTGAAATATTTGGTTGTACTTGTGCGGCAACAATGTATCTTAGATTATCGTTTTAAGGTGCATGACCTATGCGTATGAGATAATCAGCTGTTAGGAAATATACATCGTGTTCAAACGTAGCAAAAACTTCAAAAATCATTTGTGACTAAACTACTGCTCCTATTTAATTGATTTTTGGTACAGAGCTTGAAAATGGTATCTAGTATAGGCAGTTTAAAGAAAAGCCCCTCTGTCGTATCAACTTTGTATAAGTACAAAGATAATTATGTAGCCATAAAACATTTATATTGACAAGTTTATACACGTAGCACACACGTAGTTACACTGCACAACTGAATAATACACTAATTTTCATAACAATATTAAAGAGAACTAGATTCACGCTGCGAGTATCGTTAGCGATAAAAATGAATTGCATAACCTCACATCCCTACGTGGTACTGACAAATGTCAACGTCATACGGGCAACTGTCACCCGCACCATGCTACAGCGCAAATAGTGTACAACGCCACATGCGAACAAGGCATCATAATGACGTCACGCAAAAGCCTGCATCTCGCAAGCAGAATTTACCGCGCAACTAGCTTATATACAACGGCCCAACATGAAGCATTGGGAAGTTACCCGCCAGACACAACACCCGTCTGGTCGGAGGATCCTCCCTTTTATATGGAGTAGGAGTGAACTTTACACCCTGTTCCTCATACCTCTATAGTACATAATTGTGTATGTTTTAATGCAGCTGCGGACTACAAACAATGTCTGTCACCGTTGCTGGGTGAGAGCAGACAAAGCTTCTCGTCGTCTCGTATCCAGGGCATCCACATCCTCCATTAGGCGCTCTCATTTTGACTCTGACGGCGGCGTAAACTCATTAGGGTCTGAAATAGCAATGGGCGTTCCTCAAGGTTCTATATTGGGTCCATTCCTCTTTTTAGTTTACATTAATGATTTACCCCAATTACTTCAAAATCAACCGAAGATGGTGTTATTTGCAGATGACACCTCATTGATCTTTAAGATAGACAGACGGGCACAAAATCTTGACGACGTGAATAACTCTATTCTTCAGGTCCAAGATTGGTTTACGGTAAATAATTTGGTACTAAATGAAAAAAAAACCAAATGCATTAGATTTAAATTACCTAACGTTAGAAGTAGTGAATGTGACACCATACTGAATGGAGAAAAACTGGAATTTGTTGATCAAACTGTTTTTCTGGGAATCACGCTAGACGACAAATTACAATGGGGACCTCACATAACATCTCTTGCGGGGCGGCTTAGCTCGGCCGCTTATGCTGTTAGAAAGATAAGACCATTAACTGATGTAGAAACCGCGCGTTTAGTCTATTTTAGCTACTTTCACAGCATTATGTCGTACGGCATTTTACTATGGGGTCGAGCTGCTGACATTGAATCCATCTTTATTTTGCAAAAAAGAGCTGTCAGAGCCCAACATGAAGCATTGGGTAATCATAATCTACGTCGCCGCGAATCTCTCAGGGAACTTTTTAAAAAGATTAATATTATGACGGTACCATGCCAATTCATTTATGAAAATATTATGTATGTAAGAAAAAATCTACATCTTTTTAATAAAATAAGCGATAGACATAATTTTAATACTAGAAATAAAGATAAAATACATCAACCATTTTTCAGATTAGCCAAGGTACATACATCTTTTATGGGGTACTGTGTTAAATGTTACAATAAAATACCTTGTGATATATTGCAATTAAATGAAAGACAATTTAAAACTCACATTAAACGTACACTTTGTAAACAAGCATACTATAAATTAGAAGATTATATCCAAGATAAGAACGCTTGGAAACATGCTGGTCCTTCTCCATAGGACAATCTGGAGCCTAGACAAAATCAAACTGGTTGCTAATTTAATTGTAAATTTATACTTTTTTTGACATTGATTTACATTCTGTAACTACTTTAACTCACACCCTGACTTATTAATTGTATTTTTTTTTTAATGAAAATCGTTTACTTTTGTAAATATGTGAGCACCATGTATCTATCAGATAATTAATTTATATGTCATGGTTTCATTTTTAAGTCTTTTACCTATTGTGGTATAGTAATTTTATTTTAGGTGCATCGTGTTCACATATTATTATTATATAATTAACATATGCAATTTGTAAAATATTTTAAAAGAGTAACGGTGGAGTTTCTTGCCCGTTCTTCTCCATACGAAAACTACCTTTTGGAATGGGCGACTAGAATCAATTCTATTTGTTGTAATTTCTGACGTTCAAAAGTGCATTTTATGTGCCTATTTGAAATAAATGCTTTGACTTTGTCTTTGACTTTGACATATCATGCCATCCTGTACTTGGCACGGGCACGGGCACGGGCACGGCATCAAGGTAGCCGTCTCCCCCTGCACCTTTCTTAGATAATATATTGCTAATATATGATGATGAGCACGAATAAAATATTATGATTAAATGCCTACTGGTTTTTTTATTGAACCTACAATAATCCTGTCATCCTTAGGTAATTATCCTAAACAATATTATATGCTTAGATTCCGATAAGTGAGTCTTTAAAGTCTCCTGAGTTTTGTGTGACTACTATGTTTAATTAAAAGTTTAAAACTGACAGAGTGCACTTGAACTGCCATTAGGTCATTGATCAGTGTGTAAATCATTGAACTAAACAAACTTCAACAAGTAGTTATCATATTTCAAGTCATCACAAAACATAATTAGCAATAGATATCTTATGCATACAATAAACATTTATGCGTTAAAATAGTAATAGAGGTAAAAGAACTTAAAATTAATGCACTTAACCTCACTTTTACAAAAATTAAGATTTCTCTTTAACCCCATTGTTTTTATTTTTTATTTATTTTTTTAACAAAAGCTCGTAATATTCCCTTTCAAACCATGCCACTTTTATTTATGTAGAAACTAAAAAAGTTGAATGCCAGCGTTCTATGAACTTCTGCCATTCTCCTTTTATCTACACTCATATCGTTGTTCTTATTTTGACAAAAATAAAAGACAGACTTTATCCACTTGAAATAAAAAGTTTTCTTGAAACACATTCCCTAACAAATAATGCTTTAAAGTACAGGTTTCTATGATTTTAGTGTTATCTGTGATGGAGACTGTTGCGGCGCGTACTCCCGCGGCCCCGGGTGGAATGTTGGCCGGGTGGAAAAAAAAAATCTGTTTTTGTTGAAACTAAATGAGTTTCGATAAAGTAGTGTATGAAACTGCGCGTAACTAGGACAACACTCGTGATACTACATTTATTATAAACTGTGTTTTAATCATCGACATGCAATAGTTTCAGAAACTGCTATACAATAACCCGGACACGTGCGAATCAGACTCACGCATCGGATTCCGTACCAGACACTTTTTGTGGTTTCCTGCATAAGGAACACATTGAGATTTTGGCAATTTCATTTTCCGTAATTGGTGCCATAGTATTAACAAAGATACAGCCAGGCTGATGGCGCAGCGGCAACAGCGCTGTCTTGGTAAAAAAGCTTAGTATGCACAAAATAAGTATAAATTCCAGTTTACCCTGTTGAAAACCCAAATCTCCCCCTGAGTGGTGGGCTTGGGCACGCCATGTCCGTTGTAGTGGAACAGCACTCGCTCGTCCTTGGCGTTGCGGCGTAGCGAGCAGCACAGCTTCTTGACCTGCTCACACACAAACACAACGCATAAGTATTGGTCACACACAAGGACAACCTACCAGTGGCGAAGGTTACATACAAGCCGATTCCCACCGGCTTCCCTTAAAAAATTCAGAACACAACCACTCTATGTATAGTCAATTCATCATTGAAATATAATCATATCATACTGTATCACCAGAAAATGAATACATTGTAAAAAGCCTACATTAAATGTTTTGTCTTTCGTTCCCAACAACAAAAAAGTTTGCTCTAAAATAACTCGTAGGCGCGCGCGGCTTGTCGTGAATTCAATTCTTATAGAAAATAAACTCGTCACGACGTCACTTCAGGTCACGTGGCTTGCTAATTTTTGATCGCCAATAAGCAGAAACAGCCAGTCGATTCTGTAAAAATCTCAACGTGAAAACTTATGTGAAGTGAGTTTGTTTTTGCTAGGAATTGACACTATTGACAGCTCACTCCACGCTCACTTCACCTAAGTTGTCACGGTGAGATGGTTACAGAATCGCACTGCAGATCGGGTTATGTGAGTGAAAATGCGTGCGCGTGAACGAGATGGAGCAATATCGCCATTCGGTCGGTTTCGTGGAATTTCGTAATACAATCGGGACGGAATTCGGACATCGGACATCATTACAATCATTGACAATTTATGTGTATAACATTATTTTGACGTAATCATTTGTTTACACTCAAGTACTAATAATAATACTGTATTGGAAGTGGAATAATACTGTATTGTTTAAAATAGCTTAGTAAATAACCCATCATTTTTTTGTAATATGTAAAAGATAAAAATGGTTACTGTGGGTTATCCTGAGATAAACATTTACCATCGCGGACTTATTTATTGATATTTTTAAGATATACAATTCCGTAGTACATTAATATGATCTATCTCGTAAGGTTTAGCCAGCGTTTGCAAAGTAAGCGCACAAAATATGGTTGTTACGACATCACAATACACTCTTTAAATTTCTCGGCTTTTCTCTACTATAATATGCATGTATTATACATATAAACCTTCCTCTTGAATCACTTATCTATTAAAAAAAACCGCATCAAAATCCGTTGCGCAGTTTTAAAGATCTAAGCATACACAGAGACAGACAGCGGGAAGCGACTTTGTTTTATACTATGTAGTGATTATAGTTGAAGTTTGTTTTGTTTTGTGCATCTGTGTAGTGAAAGTAAGTTGTACTTAGGTACTTATTTGGGGTAAGTAGATAGTTAATTAAGTTGTAATTACTTATTTAGAGTAATTTTGTAGGATCATTAGAATGGCATTATTGGCAGTAGATCGTTGTTTGACAAATTATTTGCTTTGTAAGGAAACATGCTTTTCAAGAAAATAAGAAACAAGTAATTGAGTTAGGCCGTGCCGTGTTTATTAGACTTTTCTCAGATTCTAGTAGTTTATGGAATAAAGGGGGTTTTACAGATATTAATAATCTGACGAATTCATATTATTATAAGGAGTTGTTTAGCATTACATGAATTTGGTACTGTCATTTTTAACTAATTCACATGAAGCTCATACCTTAGAAAATTAGATCGAAATAGGAATTTAATGAAACGGTTTATTAACTTTTTTTTTGCTCCGGCTTATCTCTGTCATAAATTCACCCTTCGCCACTGCAACCTACTATCAATTCTATTTAGTTGTAATTTTTGACATTCAAAAGTGCCTTTTATTGGCCTTCTTGGAATAAATTATTTGACTTGGACAACGTTTATCACCAACCAGGAACGGAAGAATAGGAAGTAACTGAGGCCCGAGATCTGAGAGTCCTGAGACTATCCTCAACTCTTAGTTCGCGTGCAGAAGATATATTTCGGCTTGCAGTTAACGTCTGGGCATATTAATAAAATTTTGTAGTCTATTATACATAGTTATAGCATAGGTATTTTCTCTTTTGCATGAAAGTGATCAAGTGATGTATCTTTTATGTAGTAAATTTTAATTAATTATTATTATCTAACCTGTGCTATGGCGACTGGGTTCATAAAACGTAAAAAAATATGGAACGATGTTAATTAACGCGTCTTGCGACAGGAGTTGACTGGTAGAAATCGTAACGTCAGGAAAAGCGTTATGCCCTTCGTGCGACTTTCTATCTGTCTCTTGCTGTTAAAAAACCAGTGTGTGTGCGAATATCAAGATTCGAGCATTGTGCGCGGCCGTTTGTATAATATGTAATACGTATATTGTTAATACATATATTTCATTGTGCCTGTTATTTAAAACATAAAATAGAGCGAAACTTCGAGCCAACCGGATTTCCAACGATGCCTCTCGTTTTTTTGTGTGACTTCTAAAAAGGAGGAGGTTCTCAATTCGGATGTTGCTATTTTTATTAATGTAATTTCGGGTATAACTCCGTCATTATATGTATAGACGGATTTGCAAAATTCTTTTTTTGTTCGAAAGAGGTTTAAAAAGATGTGATGATAAGTTTCGGAGACAGACAACGGAACTCTTCAATAAATACCAGCAAATCAACAGCGATTGCTGCTATAGCATATGTATGCTTTGTTTACGCAATCACACAACATAACATCACGCCGATTCACGCCTGTACCCTTTAAAGGGGAAGGCAAATGTGTTCAATAGCTTACTGTCACTGACATTCGCATAGCAAATAGAGTTATATGAATTTGTTTGAGGTAGGTAGGTACAACTAAAAAGTGAAAAATAAAAACTTTTACAAAAAAAAAAAAACAACCGACTTTAAAAAAAAACATTACAAAGTGAAAAATAACTTTAATTTCGAAAATCGGTGTCAAAACAGGAAAATATAGAACCAACGACACAGTTTGTTGGAAGTCAGTTGTTTTTTTTTTTTTGTTTTTATTCTTGTCAAATTTTCGAGAACATTTTTAGTCGAGTACTTACTCGTGAAGTTAGCAGTCAATGTATGACATATTTTTCTAGATTTGCTTTTGTGCATAGAACGCCAACATGTTTTGAATTGTTAAATTGGTATGATTTTGGTCTGAAATCATCATTTCAGCCGAAAGACGTCCACTGCTGGTCATGAGCCTCCCCCAAGCACCTCCACTTCGACCGGTTCTGTACTTCTCGCATCCAACGGGTTCTTGCGGCCTTCACAAGGTCGTCGGACCATCTTGTGGGAGGCCTTCCAACGCTACGTCTTCCGGTACGCGGTCGCCACTCCAGAACCTTTCGGCCCCATCGGCCACCTATTCTGCGAGCAATGTGCCCTGCCCACTGCCACTTAAGTTTGGCAATTCTTCGGGCTATGTCGGTTACCTGGGTTCTGCTGCGGATCTCCTCTCTCTGTCCAGTTAGGTAGGTCTAACTTCAAGAAAGAGGTCAATCGTCGAATCTAACTCGGCTGGGCAGTGTTCGGGAAGCTACGCAATGTCTTCTCATCCCACAAACCGCAGTGTCTCAAGACGAAAATCTTTGACCAGTGCGTGTTGCCAGTGATGACTTATGATACTGAAACGTAGTCGCTCACAATGGGCCTTATAAGATTGCTCTTTGGGTGACTTTTAGTCACCCAAAGAGCAATGGAGAGGGCTATGCTTTGAGTTTCACTGCGTGATCGAATCGAGAACTATGGCATATTCTATCAATATACCTAATTACTTTGCGGAACGACTAAACTAAATTAGTCAAAATATATGCTCATGCATGAGTGTGATGTTCGAGTAACACGCCGTTCATGTACACAGAATAGAAAAGCACAGAAAACCCACTCCTAATAATACACAACTATAATTGATTGAAGACTCATTTTTAGTGTCCGTTGCACAATGAATTCTCTGGAGCTTACTAGTGCAGTTTCTTTCGTGTAGATGTGTAGTATAGCAATAGACAAGACACTAAATAATAATGCCGTATCTCTACGTTGACGTCATGGTGGGGCTTACGCGCTCTGAACTCTAGGCCTGTGCTGGTAGAATTTTCCTTGCCGGAACAGGTCTAGGGTGAGGAGACAGACCAAGAGAGATACAGAAACCTGTAGGTCAGTATGTAGCGAACTGTTGGGCAGTAGCGACACCACAGACCCTATCTCCCAGGAATAGTCTTGTTGTTCACCTTTGGCTTGCCTTGGTATCTATTAGACAGTAGATAAGTAATTGTATTTTGTACTAGTAGACACAAATCACAGGATTGTTGTGTTTTGTGTAGGTTGTTCTTTTAAATTGTCAATAAATAAATAAATAAATTTATTGGCCGGCTTGAGTGGAGATTCGCCAGAACAAACGTACTCGGGGGAAGGAAGTATTCCAGTAAGTGCTCGTAGCGATCTAGACCATCTTCCGGGCTCTCAAACTCAAACTCAAAACTCAAAGCATTTATTTCAATTAAAACATTTACAGGCACTTTTGAATTGTCAAAAAGTCGGTCAGTCAGAAAATATGAAGCTAGTTGCCCATTCCAAAGCGTAGGTACCTATGGAGAAGAACGGGCAAGAAACTCCATGGACACTCTTTTAAATTATAGTTTTACAAAAATATTAGTTACATCAATAATGTGAATTTATAATTATATGTGAGAACGATGTAAAAAAGACGTACGCGTTAAAAGTGTCCAGAGTACAGCAAATGGTAAGAAAACAACAATTCAATATTAAAATAATTTAAAATAAGCCGAGGCAGCTAAGTGATGACCAGCCCCAACTGACGGCGCCCGTTCACGAACATGACGCATAGATCGGCACCATTCAGCTCAACCATTTTGAAGGGAGCTAAATGATCCAACACACACGCCACCGTCAGCGAGACATTTGTGTGAGCATGACATACTATCAGCCGCCAGGGCACATTCAAGTCAATGAAAGACACATTACCCGGTAAATGGTACATAGTGTATAGTATATACATAGAACTCACATCTGTGCTATGCAATTATACAATACAAAGGAAATTGAGTTTATACAATGCAAAGATAGTCTTACAATCTTCAACAGCTCCAACAGAATCTTCAAGTGTTAATCAATTAGTTGTGGTTGTGGAGCAGGACCAGCCTTGAGCCAGGCATTTTTATCAGCGATGTAATAAAAATGCCTGGCTCAAGGCTGGTCCTGCTCCACAACCACAACTAATTGATTAACTCTCTGGGATTATTCTAAAAGCCGTGAAATACCTCTCCACTCCTCAAGCACCTCAGGACATGTTGCCCCCTTGTCGCTACGTCGCTATGTGCTAGCGACCGTTTCCGAGGGTCCATTATTGAGTGTGCAAGTCACCGCGCGCCATTTTATCCGTGTATAAAACGTTGACCAGACAGGGGCCATAGTTCTTGGTAACCAGTCCACTTTAGCCACCCAAAACCATTTTTTTTTTGATCCGGGGTGGAAAATCCTCATGGATGTCCGCCGCCCTGGGGCGGGCGGCGAGGTCTGTCAGACTCTTACTGACTAAAAACCACCCCAGTGTTCCATCTCACACCTACGCCGGGGGTCGCGGGAACGTACGATCCTTCCGCAACCCCCGGCTGGTGCCGGCCCGCCTCTGCGGGCCCCGTCTGGTCAGGGGGGGGAGTGAGGTGTTTGACTCCCCCCGCGACGTCTAAGAGGGGCGCGCGTGGAACACGTCGCGCCGCCACCTCGGGTCCTGATGTGTGGGGGGCGACGGACGTCCCCGAGTCCGTCGCCCCTGGACCCGTTTAGGGGGGCTGGAAGAGGGCGTTGTCCGCCCTCCGCCGACGCCCGGTGCGCCTGCTGCGGGCAGGGTGAGTGGACGAGATCTCCCTCTCCCTTTCCGCAGCCTCCTTCTGCGAGACGACCGTTTCGCATTAGTCCTACATCAACCGGGGGTTATCCTTGGGTGCACTTGCATAGTGCATACAGGGATAATCGTCGGTTGGAGCCGCATTTCATTAAAATTTCCTAAGGGGCCTCTGCGAGTTGGCTTCAGCCTCTAGTACGCCTTCCAAACACCGGGACCCCGTGGTCCTGAGATAAGTGAAAACATAATAATAATGAGACGAGGGGCCTAAAAAGGCCACTTTGGCAGAATCGTAAAAGGATAACGTTATGAATCAAAATAATTATGGCGAAGACAGTCCGTGTTTTTATTTTATTCGCTGCACTACGTAGGTATAATCAAAGAAATAGGGATTGGATTTGGATTGGGCTGATTAGCACAGATAAAATAAAAATAACTGAAAAATCCTTCATCAATGGGATTTGATTCGATTAACTTAACAGTTAACTATCCATTACGATTCATAATGTTATCCTTTTATGATTCGCCAAAGTGGCCTTTTTAGGCCCCCTGGACACACTTATCCAGTAGTACCTAAAAGTAAACGTGACAGAAATATATTTTCTCTACCTCCTTCGCATATTCAAACTTTTTACAGAAAACGACAATTTCCTTGGTAAGAATTACCCGACTAAGTCCTGTAAAGATAGTACCATTAGGTTCAAAGACCATCGCTATCTCATCAGGATAAGATAAGATAAGATAAGATCTATTTATTTGCTCAAACATGTGTACACATACAAGAATATAAATGCATGCTGGATAACATAAAAAAGAAAGGATCAGTCATGTTTGCCACCTAGTATGGCGTGCAAATATTATAAATTATTAATTTGAAGTCAAAAACATTAATTTTATGTGAATTAGTAAACAACAAAATAAATTATAAACATCAATATTAGAAAAATAGATAATAGAAAAATGGATAATAATGCATTAAAATTTATGTCAATATAAATTCTTCTGTCAGAAATTCGTTAATATTATAGTAAGCTTTGTCGATAAGATATGATTTTAGTTGATTTCTCAAATGTGAATTATTTAGCTCCCTCCAACTTTTGGGTAACTTATTATAAATAATGGGAGCCATGCAAAAAACACTTTTGCGCATAAGTGCCGTCCTACTCCTATGCAGACAAAGCTGACTTTGATCACGCCTGTTTCTTGGAAACTTATTTGCCATTTGCGAAAATAAATTAAAATTACCTCTAACAAACATTACTGTTTCCAGAATATAAATTGATGCCAATGTCAAAATTTTATAACGAATAAAATAGGGCTTACAACTATCAGTGGTTTTCAACTTAAACATGGCTCTGAGACATCTCTTTTGTGCTTTAAATGCAGCTTCTTTATTAGTTGAGTTACCCCAAAAGATAACACCGTATCTGAGAACAGATTCAGCTAGCCCGTAGTACGCAGTTAAGAGCGAGGCCCCATTAGTGCGTTGCGCTACGTTGCGTCGCGTCATCGCAACGGAACAACGCATTGTATGCCACACCTGTGTTGCGTTGACGCTGCGACAACGCAACGCAAGAGGGTATGTACGCCGTCGCAGCTGCGTCTCAGTTCAGCCTTCGCAATGGATCACTGTCCGTCGTCGCAGCGGAGCTCCGACAACGCAGCGCTTTACCCTCCCTCCCGCTTCGTCTCTTGTCTGTCGATCCGTTGCAACGTCGCGCGCGTCGACGCAACGGTCTAATGGGGCATGTCATTTAAAATATATGGAAAACGACGCAGCGTCGTCGCTGCGACGACGCAACGGAACGCAACGCACTAATGGGGCATCACCCTAATAACGCATCTATGTTAACAGTGCGTGACAGAATATACAAGGCATACGCACTACTGCTTATCTTTTTAGTCAGGTACTAGCTTCTGCCCGCGACTTCAACCGCGTGAAATTTCTTGTTACTCCGACCCACCCCGTCGCATCGCATCGCCTGCCCGCGCTATTACTTCGTTTTTGCTTAGCGTTCTTTCTGACTTTTTTCTTTTTGCTCGGCTCCTAAAAGTCATAGCGTGATGTTAAATAGCCTATAGCCTTCCTCAAGAATTGGGCTATCAAATTCAAAAAGAATTTTTCAAATCCGACTGGTAGTTCCAGAGATTAGCGCGTTCAACCAAACAAACTCTTCAGCTTTATAATATTAATTTTAGTATAGATACGCTGACAGCTAATCTATACAATACTCTATCCACGGGGTATGTTGAAGTGGACCTTCTTTATCGAGTGTGCGCGGTAGATGTATCGCGACAATTATCTCAAGGTCGAGCGCGTAAGCCGGAGGTCGCCCGTCGCGCCCTAAACTAATTATTGCGTTAATTTAAG
This sequence comes from Luperina nickerlii, assembly GCA_963855955.1. NCBI lineage: Eukaryota > Metazoa > Arthropoda > Insecta > Lepidoptera > Noctuidae > Luperina > Luperina nickerlii. The sequence goes on from OY979665.1 coordinate 1,135,019, forward strand.
CGCGCCTAGCGACGACACCCTAATTTTTTTTTAGGCTTCCTACTGAAACCTATTTTGTTCACACACATCACAAAGTGTCTAATATTATCTTTCCCAAGAGTCATCATCTGCCTGCCTTTTCCCAACTATGTTGGGGTCGGCTTCCAGTCTAACCGGATGCAGATGAATACCAGCATTTTACATGGAGCGACTGCCTATCTGACCTCCACAATCCAGTTACTGGGTAATACTATACCCCTTGGTAAGACTGGTTGTCAGTCTTCCGAAAGACTGACAACCAGTCTTAGGGTAGTCAGAAGCCCGAGCTACCCGTAACGACTGTCAAAGATCCACGAATGACAGCCGGGACCAATGGGTTAACGTGCTTTCCGAGGCACGGAGCGGTCACGGTATCTAAAGATGGTCACCCATCCACAGAGCAACCGCGGCAAGCGTAGCTTAACCTGATCTATCGAACTGTGCGGCTGTTATTATTTAGCCACGGGCCCCTCTATATTTCCCAAGAGTGACATTATTATTTGGCTTAGGCTCTACGTCGCTTACATCTACATCGAATAGACTAGGATTTAACTGGATCCCATGATCAAGATTTGGTCGAATAGTCGATGTTTACACCTAAACAAAATGGTAGTAGTAGTAAATGGTAAACCATTAGGGCTTTGTTGTTTGATACGAGCTGTTTCGAAACCAAATCAATCCGGGCACCGGTTTTTCTTGCGGACCATACTGTGAAGATGTTGGTTACCTCATCGCTGGTTGGGTCGAGGCTCTGCTTGTAGCGCGCGCGCGGCTGCCAGCGCTCGTACTGCGACTGGAGGGCGTGGCCGATGCTCTCCAGCGCCTTGCTCGGAGACAGCGACTGAGGGTCTGCAAAACAAGCAAGCAATGCTTAGCACCAAGAACAAAGGCCTCTTAGATATAATAATAACAACTTGCTTAATTCTCGCTTCAATATCAACACTGATGGCTTCAGTCGCGATGGTTGAAGATCTATCGAACTGGTGAATATGAAGCACTACCCGCCGGTAATATTCTCCTGTTTAGAATTTATCAACTACCTGAAGGCCAATTCTCGTAATTTAAAACTTTCAAAATCTAGTCGCAGTCTCATCTCAGCGACAAGCAAATGTCAAAAACTTGTCAAAATGTAGGGAAATTTGAAGTATTTTTTGACAGATTGAGACTGAGATCAGACTGTGAACGTTGTTAAAATTAGTAGAATTGCCCCTCTGTTCTGCAAGTTTTGTACCATATTCCGTTTTGTAACAGTAGAAGAAGAGGGTGGGCAGTTCCTCAGGTTTAACGAAAGTATTACTAGCCATCAAATAATATAACAGATGTCTGAAATAACATTGTACCATTATATCACTAAGATGCCCTAAGGTTATCGAAATAGCATTTATTATAATTGACTCAGAACGCGAGAGAACTAATGTTATCCATGCATGATTATGATTACAACTCACAATATTTCAAGTCTTATACAATTAAATCCCAATATCTCAACTAGTAAATCGATCGAGATAAACGTTCGCTATTCCAGTACAGAGAGCTTTTCCTGCGTTATTCAAAATACCAGTAACAATTTCATGATAAAGTTTGTACGCGCTACGCAATATTAGCGGCGGAACGATCAGCTGTTTGCTGTATTGCCTGGCGTTTGACCTCAAAACGTTGCATAGCTGAGTCATCACTTAACGGAAGGTTGGTTTGTTTGTTTAGTATATGAGGCATAACGCGAATATGTCTCATCTCTTTAATTATGTAAGTCCTGAAAGCTCGTGAGTGTAATCATTGTTTTAATGCCGTTTCGGCAAAAGACCATCAACTAATTTAAAAAATAACAAACGTGATATAAAAGCGAAATCCCCCTAGAATGGAAAGTTGGAAACTGTGGAAAGTTATATGATCCAACTTAGAGAACTAACTCCCTGACAAATACTCGGTATTGGATCGGAGCCTTTAAATACAGACTAGGTACACCAAATCGCTCTGAAGTAATGAACTGAACATAATCTGTAGCGCAAACCTACATACAAACCAGGCTATTAGTACCTACTTATACATAGTTCACGATGTACAATTGTTACTGAAACACAAAAATATTGAACACCGCGATCTAGAAAATGGGGGGCGCACTTTAAAGCGTTTTTAGGCACTAAGATACACGGCACGAAGTGTTAATAAATTGAGTTATAAAGACTTTTTAATTAATTTCGCACGAGGCAGGTGGACGAACCTAGGGCACGCGTTATGGGGCACAACACGCGATCAAGTATTGTCAGCGTGGGAATCATTTAGGCCCAGGACAGGGAACTCCAGAAGAATGGGATTAAAAACTAAAAGCTTATCCGTACGATGGCAGCATTAGTACTACTGCGCTGTAGTTACTTGCTGTCATTATTGTTTCTGTTATTGTTTAGTTTCAAACATTAGAACAAAAAAAAAAACAATACAAAATGTGTGCGACTCGTAGTGACCCAGTAAAAGATGAGTTAACGAAAATAAATGTGTCTACCTATGATACAAACAAAAAAAAAACAGTGGCACTCCGGGAGTGCCGACAGAAGTGAAAACGAAACACAAACAGAATACTTTGCCATCAAACTCAAACTCAAACTCAAACTCAAAACATTTATTTCAATTAAACCATTTACAGGCACTTTTGAATTGTCAAAAAGTCGGTCAGTCAGAAAATATGAAGCTAGTTGCCCATTCCAAAGCGTAGGTACCTATGGAGAAGAACGGGCAAGAAACTCCATGGACACTCTTTTAAATTATAGTTTTACAAAAATATTAGTTACATCAATAATGTGAATTTATAATTATATGTGAGAACGATGTAAAAAAGACGTACGCGTTAAAAGTGTCCAGAGTACAGCTAATGGTAAGAAAACAACAATTCAATATAAAATAATTAAAAATAAGCCGAGGCAGCTAAGTGATGACCAGCCCCAACTGACGGCGCCCGTTCACGAACATGACGCATAGATCGGCACCATTCAGCTCAACCATTTTGAAGGGAGCTAAATGATCCAACACACACGCCACCGTCAGCGAGACATTTGTGTGAGCATGACATACTATCAGCCGCCAGGGCACATTCAAGTCAATGAAAGACACATTACCCGATAAATGGTACATAGTGTATAGTATATACATAGAACTCACATCTGTGCTATGCAATTATACAATACAAGGAAATTGAGTTTATACAATGCAAAGATAGTCTTACAATCTTCAGCAGCTCCAACAGAATCTTCAAGTGTTAATCAATTAGTTGTGGTTGTGGAGCAGGACCAGCCTTGAGCCAGGCATTTTTATCAGCGATGTAATCCCCTAACTTATAATATGCCTGACTGCATAGTGTGCGTTTTATACAAGACTTGAATTTTGTCTCATTCATTTCAAGAATGTGGGGAGGTATTTTATTATAACATTTTAAACAGTACCCCATAAAAGATGAGTCTACTTTAGCCAGTCTGAAACCTGGTTGAACTAATAGGTCCCTATTTCTAGTACTATAATTATGTCTTTCACCTCTTTTACTAAAAAGATGTAAGTTTTTTCTTACATACATGATATTTTCGTAGATATATTGACAAGGCACCGTCATGATGTTAATTTCCTTAAACAGTTCCCTTAGAGAATCGCGCCTGCGGAGAATATAAATGGCTCTGATAGCTCTTTTCTGCAGAATAAAAATAGAATCGATGTCTGCAGCCCGTCCCCAAAGTAAAATACCGTAAGACATGATACTATGAAAGTAACTAAAGTAGACTAGTCTCGCGGTATCTACATCAGTAAATTGACGGATTTTTCTGACAGCATAAGCTGCTGAACTTAGCCGTCCTGCAAGAGATGTTAAATGAGGACCCCATTGTAGCCTTGAGTCGAGCGTGATCCCCAGGAAAACAGATTCATCGACGAATTCTAGTTTCTCTTGATTCAATATTATCTCACAATCACTACTCTTGACATTTGGTAAAGAAAATCTTATGCACTTAGTTTTTTTTCCATTTAATACTAAATTATTAGCAGTGAACCAATTTTGGACCTGCAGTAGGGCGTTATTTACATCGTCAAAATTTGTAGCACGTCTATTTACCTTAAAAATTAAGGAAGTGTCATCAGCAAATAACACCATTTGTGGTTGATTTTTTAATAAATGGAGTAGATCATTAACATACACTAAAAAGAGGAAAGGACCCAATATCGAGCCTTGTGGCACACCCATTTTTACGGTTAAACCATTCGAATTGACACCATTTATTTGAACTTGCTGTTGTCTATCATTTAAATAAGAACTAACTAAACTGAGCGCAAGTTTTCCAAGTCCGTAATGCTCAAGTTTCAAAAGCAAGGTTTCGTGATCGACGCAATCAAATGCCTTGGAGAGGTCACAAAAGATTCCTATGGCGTCTTGGGCCTCTTCCCACGCGTTAAAAATGTGTTTTAATAAAGTTACACCAGCGTCGGTCGTACAACGTCCTTTGGTGAAACCATACTGTTGATCGTGTAAGATTTTATTCGTGTTAAAATGATTGAGCATCTGATTAAGCATTATCTTTTCAAACACCTTGCTGAAAACCGGCAAAACGGATACGGGTCTATAATTATTGGTGTCCTTACTGTCCCCGGATTTGTAAAGTGGTATTACCTTACTGTATTTCATTAAATCGGGAAAGACTCCTTGATCAACACACGAATTAAATACTAAGGCTAAGTAAGGTGAAATAGTCTCAATTATAGAGGTACAGACTTTAATGGACATTCCCCAAAGATCTTCGGTCAATTTGATTTTAATTAGCTTAAAAGCTTTTATTACTACTATGGGGTTAATATGTTTAAATTGAAATTCAACCGGGCAGGCTGGAAAGTTCACTCTTAATAAATCAATTGATACGTCTGATGAGGAATCTAAGGCTTCCGTCGTTTTTGATGGAATATTAGTGAAGAAATTTACAAATTCCTGAGCTATTTCTAAGTTAGAGCTTATGGCACCACGTGAAGTCTCCAATGAGTAATCAGTGTTTCGTTTTTTATTCCTACTAGTTTCGTTATTTATAATTTTCCCAACATCACTCACTGACAATATCGGATATACATTAAAACCGAGTAGGTACATCCCGAGGACAGCCGAACACGTCCGAAGCGAGTATTTTTTGAATCGTCTTATAAACAAAACACGCGCGGTGTCGCTTACGGCAACAGTGGCGCGAGTTCAATGGTTTTTTTTACCGACTTCAAAAAAAAGGAGGTTATCAATTTGACACGTATGTATGTAAGTAATATTATTGGAATTGCATTATATTCACATATGACAATCTATTAGGGCTTCCAAACAAATATACAAAATTTTATAGACGTATGTATGTATGTATGCATGTTTGTCCACGCATTTCTCCGCAACTATTAATCGGATCGTGATCATTTTTTTTATTGGCTTACATTCACTTCAACTTAGGGAACAGTGCAAGTTTCATCAAAATCGATTCAGTAATTTTCAAGATATGGACTATTACGTGTAAGCGTAACGGCCTGGCTTATTGATACGAGCTACGGGTGTATCGTCAAAGGGAAAACATCTGAAAACCTTGGTCAAACTCTAGTGCAATATTTACAACATAACTATTAACTACTTATTATAAACACATATTCCAGTTTTTACTTAAAACTAAAAATTACGAAATATAAAAGTAAAAAAAGTCGGTTGTAAAAACTAAAATACGGATCCCAAGACACCAACTTCCGAAATTAAAGATTTTTCATAAATTTCATTTCTTTTTGAAGTCGGTTTATTTTTTTTTTAATTACTTTTATCCCATCTCAAAAAAAGCCCAACGTGACAGAAGCTGTCCCTAAAAAAAAAATCATAATCGGTTCAGCTATTTGGGAGCTACGATGTCACAGACGATGACACAGATACACACGCAAACTTATAACACCCCTCTGTTTTTGTCGGGGGTTAAAAAGAGACAGATTTATTGTAAAATTACTGGCTTTTCAGATTTCTCCTTACAGAGCTTTCCCTCGTAGTTTTTTCTATTAAAATATTTGTGAAATAAATAGATCCCCGTATTTCTGCAATAGGGAATATGCATGATTTTTTTTATTTAAAAAATTAATCCTCATTCATGTAATAAACAGTTTAGTAAAACTGTTTTTCGGATAACTATGAAATTAAAAAAGATATGAGCCATCGAAGATTTGTTTCTATCTCTTTCTCGCAAAACGAAATTTAACACGGAGTTTATATGGCCGTAGTGACATGTGACGTCACATTCTATGTCGGATCTCTCTGTCTAATTGGTGTGTAATCAATAGTTTTAAATGCTCATATCGGCCGTGTTTCTTGGCCGATTTTAATTTTAATTTCACTTTTTGTCATCTCTACTACGGTATTTTCATATTTTGTTAATAAATGCCATGAAAAAAATTCATGCATATTCCCTATTAACAGCTTCGCAAAGGGTTACATTAAATCATTATTCGGAAGAGAAGTAGTTTGTTTACAAAAAAATGTATAGATAGTGACAGCTAGCATTCAAACAGCGTGAACGAACGTAGACGTCAACAATTAGTGTTAGTTTTTATCCCCAATTTAAGAACAGGCATGTCCTTTGATTTGCTAATACATATTTCTTAACTTAATTACATAAAATGACTTGACTTACATAAAATGAGTTCATAATCGAATTTATGGCAATTTAAAAAGCCTTGCCTTTGCCTGCAGCTTTGCGCGCGTAGAGGTCCGAAATCATCCCACAGGGAGGAACTACCGGGATAAAAAGTATCCTATGTCCTAACCCAGGTGGTCTTTCCATATGCCATATTTCATCCAAATCCGTTCAACCGTTAAGGCGCGAAAACGTAACAGACAGGCAGACCGATTTACTTTCGCAAAATGATAATTTATTATCACTATGCAGTTTGAATTCAAAAAGGATAACGACCTTTGTAGGGTAACTAACTACATATTTTTATTAGGTAGTAGTAGTAGGTATAGGTAGTGCATTGCATCACATGCTTTAATATGCGCAGTGCGACTAGTAGGACCAAAATAGGTGGGCATCTTGATCACTAGGCATGTCAGTATGTGTGATGTGATTCATTCTCGACACTCAAACAAACTGCTAATGGCGTCAATAGTGAATCATGCGGCGCATTTCAGCAGAGCTCTAAATTTACTAAAGCCTGCCATTTTATGTTATCTATGTTACATAGTACTTAAGTTTACGCATTAGGTACTAAGCTATTAAGCAATGTCACAAAAATAAAAATATGATTCACCTTTATTTTGTTATACATATTATATTGTATACAAAAAAGGATAGTGCACACGGTCATGTATAGCTCCGTCTCTCTTACACATATTATGATATCATTCGCCATCACAATAGGGCACCAGTTTAAAGTGTTAGGTATTGTATATATCTATGTATCTTTTAAATACACTAATCAATTGGCTGAAATGCTGAGTAGACTTATAGTTTCCACCCTGTAGGTATAAATAAGCTATGTATCATCATTAAATTTAAATGGTTACATACCAATCCAGCATTCAAGTCGTGCGCAGGGCTGTGTCTTCACCACGTCAGGGGGATCCACTCCAACATTGAGGCACAGCACAAGGGCTACGCAGTGCGTCTTGTACTAAACAAATACAAATTCATATTTTAAAAGAAAGAAAGAAGACCCACATCCATCACCCACATCTTCCCTAAGATGACTGTTTGTTTATCTAGCCTTTTTTTTTTAATAAATTGTTTAAATAATACTGCAGGAAAACAATACAGTGATTACTAAACAACATTATGATATCCAAAATACTTACCTAATTTATTCAAGCACAATAAAACGGGTGCGCCAAAGTTCACCTAAATGTTCAACTCCGATAATTGGAAATCCGAAAATGTTCTTCCTAACATTTTTCATCCTAACAATCACAATTCCTAACTACTCTGTCTCTAATGTTCATAATTCCGAGGCATTCAACTTCTTAATGTCAGTAGCAATAAACATCGATTATACTTTTATTTGTTTCCCTATATTTTCTCAACATAACCATCTTTTACACTATTATTGAAAGTCATATCTTTTTTGTTTAGATTTCTTTTTATTCATAATAATCAGTATTATATCTAAGGCTAAAAGTGTCTTGGTGTTTTTTGTCTCCGACTTGCCGTTTGTCGTAAAAACGATGTGGAAGGGATCCATAGGTTAGGTTAGAACTGTGACCAACTACGCGCGAGCCGAGCGAGCGAAGCGAGCGGTGCCGCGGCAGCGGCCGGCGAGCGCTACCTCGAAATTGGCCGCGAAGTTTTTCTAAGTATTTTTTTCATAGTGCTCCCAAGACGACACTCTGAGCTGAATTTCATTCATTTAAGACAAAAATCACTTTGTAAATGTTTCTTTCTGAGTATGAGTGAAAATATTATGGTAATTATGTTTAGGGATAAAAGCGTTATGATAAAAAAACAGTAGGAGTTTAAATATATTTACAGTAATAGCCCAGTCATTTTAGATTTATCTGCGGAAAAATTCCTAGTGTGCTGAATTTTTGTACACACCTTTATTACGACGTTGTAATGAAGATGTGAAAAATCGACATTAATATCGTGCCGGCTAAAAGAGTTATAAAGGTCAAAAGGTCACGAAAATCAGTTTTTTGCAAATATCTCGCGACCTATTGCTTGGAGGTCAATACAGGTCATTATAAAATTATTTGTCGTGAAATTATCTACAAAAAATGCCTCTTGCAATTTTCTGTAAGATTAACCGTTTTTGAAGTAGAGCGCTGAGAAAGCGACTAGAATGCACTTACATACAGTATTGTATACCGTATACCAAGGCGTAAACTCTATTGTTTTTATTTATGTTTTTAAGTATCTTAAAAACTTCTATCTGATATTTGGGTGTTTTGTGAAAAGTATACTTATATTATAGAGGTTTGGAACTTAGTAAAATCTACTATTATATTATACAAACGACCTCCGGCTTTTAAACGACGCCAAGAAGAACCGATTACATCAAAATCTCCGCGGAAGAAAAGAATTAGAGCTTTTGATTTAAAAAAAATATTTTTATTTTGTGGAGAAGAAGCGAGTGAAGAAGTTGAGAGAAAAAGAGAAAAAAAAATACAGACGCGTTATTAGAGAAGTGAGACAGTAGCAGGTATAAAGGGACGGGTCTCGGAACAATAAAATACAGAACATCTGCCAGCGGAGGTCGTTCTGCCAGCGGAGGTCGTTTGGAGGTCGTAGTCCACAAACGCTAAGCAGAGAGGCAGGTTATACTCTTTGGTCTTCCGTCTAACCTGTCGCATATGTATGTGGTCTACGGTGCTAAAGCCTTTACGGAATCCGGCTTGTTCGGGAGGCTGGAAGTCGTCAAACCTGCGCGCGAGACAGTTCGTGATGACTCTCGAAAACAGCTTGTAGACATGGCTCAGAAGTGAGATGGGCCTATAATTCTTAAGAAGGGCATTGTCGCCCTTCTTAAAGAAAAGTACCACCAAACCTCTGTTCCATGCCTGTGGTGTTTTACCCTCGAGTATGACGGAACCAAACAGCTTCTGAAGGGCCTTAAGAACGGTTTTTCCACCGGCCTTTAGGAGCTCGGCCGTAATTCCGTCCTCACCCGGCGCCTTGTTGTTTTTGAGCTGCTTCAGAGCCATCCTAATCTCGTACAGGCTGATGTCCGGGATGTCTTCGGTATAGTGTCGGGTCAATCTACATAGCTCTTGGGTCGTTTGCCAGATTCGTAACGGGGTTACTTGTTGACGTGTATAACTGTCCATAGAACCTCTCGATCTCTCTCAACAGCTCAGGTTTGGCGGATACGATCCTGCCATCATTGGTCTTCAGTTTCGTAAGCTGGCTCTGCCCAATAAACAGATCTCTGGCAAAGACCTTGGAACCCCCGCTTGGGCGGAGCACCGCCGTGTCCTCGTAGAGGCGATCGGCAGCGGCGGCGACCTCTCGCGTCCGGCCCTGGTTCAAGCCATGGTCCGGGGCGAGAGGAAGTGGGCGGCAGTCGCCTCCTTCTGCGAAGCAATCATGCTAGCGAAGGAGGCGGTGGGATGGCCGAAAGGTAACCCTTTCGGCCATCCCACCGCCTCCTTCGCTGTTCTTTCCTTAGCCCTTTATGTTCGGGGCCAGTGGTAACCCACTGGCCCCGAACATAAAGGGCTAAGGAAAGAACACGGGTGGGTTAAAACCCACTGACTTACTGACTAAAGTCAGTAAGAGTCTCACACTCCCTTCCGCTCCACCCAGAGCGGGAGGGGTCATTTGATGATTTCCCATCCTGAAAAAAAAAGTCCTTGGAGATTTTATTTCGCTCTCTCTCTTCCTTAATACCGTCTGTATTAAAGCGGCGAAGATCGCTTTTCAAGGACTTAAAGATCCGTCTATTGAGTTGCCGGTAATTTTGCTTGCGCATCATCTGAAGACTATCTCGCGCCTCTCCTTCATGAGCCGTAAAGTAGGATCAGAGAGCTTCTTTTTTGAATTCGTACGACGGGTTTTGAAGATCTTAGACCCGACCGTATGGACAGTTTCCACAAACCCATCGTTATAATCGTCCACGGAGCTCCCTAGGCATTCGAAACGATTCTGAAGTTCGAGCTGAAAGCTCTCGGGGTTTTGGACCTGGATCGATGCTGGGCGGAGCGTAGACTTCATCAGTCGAGATCTTTCCAGCTTGTTGATATTTAAGTTCAATGTGCCTCTTACCATGTGGTGATCACTTCCGGTTTTCACCGCATTGATCACAGAGACATCATTGAATACTTGCTTCTGCATCGAAATAATGAAGTCAATCTAATTTTTAGTTGCACCATCCGAGCTCCACCGGGGTCCACTTTTTATGCTCACGTTTTCTGAAGAAGGAATTCATCATAAAGAGGCCTTCCTTCTCCATAAAACTGGCCCATAGGTGGCCCCGGAGATTCCGGCGTCCAACTCCAAATTGTCCCACTCGCAGCTCATCATGACAACGGTAAAGTGAGTTTTAGAGCCATGCATGGCTCTGGAAATATCCCCATACGTGGTCTCTACCTCATTGTCGGGGCATGACGAGGTCGGGGCGTAAACCTATACGACCTTCAGCGAATACCTTTCGGATATTCTGAGTATAAGTTACGACACCCTGGTTGACACACCTTCGATCTTCACCACATTGCTCACAAGAGACTTATGGATGATAAACCCAACACCACTTTGGGACTGCTGGTCGCCCTCCCGGAAATAGAGCAAGTTTCCGGATTTGAGGATTATCAAGTCCTCCCCTCTCTTCGGACTTCATATAACCCCACTATACTCCATCATAACCTGTTCAATTCTTCCTCAAGTTCGGTGACCTTCTCGTCGGTCCGGAGTGTACACGTGTTGTATGTTGCCAGGTCCAGTTTTTTGGTGATTGTGGTAGCCGGATCTCTTCTGGGGATTCTTAGCACCCCTTGCCTCACCGTCGCCTTGGCCGCTACCGTGGGCCAAGTGTTTTTTGTGCTTGTCATTCTTTGGTTTGCCATAATCGCCACGCCTGACAGGTGGGTTGGGGATCGCAGAATAGTATGGTGGTGGAATGCATAGAGAATGCTGCAGTCCATCCTCTAGTACGACCCTTAGTCGCCTTTTACGACACCCATGGAAAGTATGGGGTGGTGCTATTCTTTAAGTGCGGCACCACACAGACTTATTGCTTACTGCCCCATACTATACAGTTGTTTCTGTTATTACATCATGCAGTCAACAATTAATGAGCCCAGATTAAGATTGTCAACAAGTCATTGTCATTATCAAGTCTTTTATTTTTGTTACCATTTTTGGCAATACAAAAACAAACTTTAGATAACCTAGATCAACAGTAAATATTATACCATGTAAGGAATAACTTTATTAACACACACTTTACATTACTTAATTAGCAGTCTATTTAAGTTCACAAACAATTTATGGACCTATGCCAAGAATATTTCAAGGAGAAATTATTTAAGACAGTACTCTGTTGATTTTTTGTTTACAAATCAAAACATTTTTTTTTACTTTGTTATTTTTTATTGATTATTATTGTTTACATCCAAATGTAAGTAGATTCATAAAATTTTTATAGCGCAGGTATTAGCTCAAATGCACGCAAACAATCAAGAACTTACATAAATCATGAATGGAACAGGTACGGAAAAAACACAATCGTATTTGCTACAAAAACGAACTTGTTTTTTTTTATCGACCTAAGCTGAGCTAACGACGCATTCATTCAATCAACCATGTGCGTTTGTTTTCATCGCACTTACGTTACACTCAGCTACGCAGTAACGTACACTCAAGTTATCAATTGAAAGTCACTGTAGTACCTTCTCTTTGACTCTCCAAGTGTGCTCCACGCGCTCAGCGCCCTTTATAGGTTCTAGGTGCCTTGGTTTATCGAAACTCAGAGGTAAATCCCAGTCGTCTACGTCTGAAGAAGTATCACTGTCACCCTGACCACTGTTTTTCTCCTCATCTTTGACCGCGAGATAAGGAGGCATTTCTGTCATTTTCACACAACACTTTGTCACAAATTTGTCAATTTTTACCGCTCAACGAACGCGAACACTAAAGGAAAACATTTTCAAAACCTCACAGAATCATGTGCGCGTCCATTTTTCCACCACATGGGAATAAACAATAAATTTATTTTCCATTCCACGTAAGTGCTTGTTGGGGATTATTTTAATAATGAAAGCACAAATACTTTTTGACTATTTTGAATAATAGTTGTATCAATTACCTAGTGTCTATATAAACATGATTATTTTAATTTCACCCCATTTCCTAAACACGAAATTGAAAAGGAACGTCATTCAACAACGTTCATTATTTTGTTGAAGTTTTGATTAATTGATCACTCCTGTATTAATTTTAATAATACTAATTCCATGCTTACCACATAATTTGGATAATGTCTGTTCAAAAAAAGTATCTGATAAAAGCACTGACCTCTATTAAACAAGTTCGCTGGACTAAAACGTACTGAACGAAGTAACAGTTGTTTTTTGTGCTGATTCAAAGCGCCCCGCTCGAGGTTCTCAGGAACTAAAAGTGGCAAGTTCTGTCAAATAGACGTTCAGTTGTTTGGTTCGTCTCTGATGATGTAGGTTGGAATACGAATTTTTTTGTGTATTTTGTGTTTACTACGTGATATTTAGAACATTTTTATTATGAAAGCATGCGCATTTTGTAAAACTCGCTATCAAAAAGGCAACGGAATAACTTTGCACAAATAAGTGAATTTTATGACTGTAAGTAGTTGTTTCGATTGCTTTTTGAGCACAACAGACTATATTATATTTAGAATAAATGTTTTTATTAATATCTCATCATATTTAAGTGTAGTTAGGGCTCAGTTTTCACATAATATTATACATTGAATACAATCATTATTTTGAATAGGGTTGTAAATGTATGGAACATTTACAACCCTATTAAAATGATTGTATTCAAGTCGATTATGTGTCGATAATTTTCTTCAGACTGAATAATTTTCAAATTGTCTTTCGAATAGAAATTTACTGTCGCCAGACTGCAATTTGATTATCTAAAACAAATTAGCAAATACTAGTTTCATTTAATTTCAAAAGATAAATATTATAAATTTATAAGTAATGTGTATTTGTTTCCGAAGTAAAGACCTAACATCGCAATAAATCTTGCCATCTACAATGTACTGTATACTTTAGTCATTTATACTTTAATTAAATAAGTACTTGATTTCAGATTTCGCACCAACTCAACTAAACAGTTACCTATGGCTGAAAAACATGAAAATGGAAAATTTTACGTTCATTGTGCCTTCTTTAATTGTGCCTGTTTAAAATAATTTGACTTTGTTATTTATTGTGTTTTAGTTTTTTCATTACTATGCACGCTATCCAAATATCAAATAATGAAAATGGAATCCCTTTCCTTTCCGCTAGTAATGACTACTTGGTAAAGTATTAAATTGTTACACGGTTCAAATTTGGCATTCAATTTGAGTGAATAATTTGATTGCTGTTTGATTTAACAAAGCGGGCGCGGCGCGGCGCACTCAAATATATAATAATATATGAACTTCATTTGAGTGTCCTTATTGGGCACGCGGGCGCGGTGAACGATGCAGGGAGCACACGGGTAGCGCGCGGGCAACTCACGCCATACCAGCTCGTTCATAAAAATGGCCGCAGCGGGTGCGCGGCGCGGGCGCGGCCCGACCCGCCAGAGGACCATGGTTCTCAAACTAATTCGAGCTGTTTTTAGTAAAAATAAGTCTTCTTCGTCCATATTATATTTTAACAAACACTGGACACGACAACACGCAGAACGCAGCCGCGCTCCCACAGACTACTAAGCGCTTGGCCACACTGGGGCGCGGGCGCGGCGCGGCGAACTTAAACATATATGAACTTCCTTAGAAGTGTCCATAGTGGGAACGCGGGCGCGGTGAGCGGCGCGGGCCGCTCAGCGCGGACAGCGCGCAGGCAAACACTGGACCAGTGTGACCAAATTCAGTATTTTCATACTTTTTCGGTATGTTTTATCAACTTTTTCGAGCATCAGTAATTCAGTATTTTTGTAGGTATATTGGCGGAAGTAAGTATTTTTGGGGTATATTTTGGATAAAAAGCTATGGCAACATCGATGACCGGACGATCGCTATCGTCCACGCGCCTGCGCCCCAGTGTCGCGAAGCGCTTAAAAGTCTGTGGGAGCGCGGCTGCGTTCTGCGTGTTGTCGTATCCAGTGTTTGTCAAGATATAATATGGATGAAGAAGACTTATTTTTACTAGAAAAAAGCTCGAACTAGTTTGAGAACCACGGTCCTGTGGCGGGCCGCCCGCGCCCGCGACGCGCACCCGCTGCGGCCATTTGTATGAACGAGCTATCGCGTGAGTTGCCCACGCGCTACCCGTGCGCTCCCTGCTCCGTTCACCGCGCCCACGTGCCCAATAAGGACACTCAAAGGAAGTTCATATTATTATATATTTGAGTCCGCCGCGCCGCGCCCGCTCCTCAGTCTGTCCAAACACGTTCAGTCAGTCTATATACAGTTTGGGAGTAGGACAAGCAGACCATCAAACTGAAAAAAAAATCAAACAAAAATTGTTGGTAAAAGTAGAGATATAAAGTTCCTTCTAAATACAGATCAATGTGTGACTGACTCCCTTTCGTGCGCGATTGGGTAGGAATTCAACCTGAACAATGTTTGTTTACACTTTTATCCACTAACCTGTATTCTGGACTTCATACTATCGATGACAAAATGAAGACATTTGATTTTCGCAATTTTGGCGCTGATAGCAACGTGAGATTCCGTGGAACTAATATTAGAGATGGAAAATATCCTTCGATAAAAAAATACTTTTTTATCACACCTGCTCTGAAAATGCATACTAATTATACCAATTAGAGGGAAGAAACGCCTTTATCCCGCCCTTCAAATCCTTTCATCCCAAGGTATGGAAGTTTGTATGAAAATCCTTCCGACCCAAGGGTGGGAAATATGTATGAAATTCCATTACATACCCGGTTTTTCTTTTTTTTTAATTTGTCAGCAGTCATACTGCCAAGAGACTTTAACTGTCTACTAATTAAATTTCAAGTAAATTGTTACTGGCCACATACAGTTTTTTTTTTACCAGTTACCAACCTCCTTGGTGCATACAGAAAATTAAAAACGAAATTATTTTTGTATATAAAACGCGCGGAATCACGGAAGAAGTGGCTGCATGACCTTATGATCTTAGCCTACTCCAGAAAAAAGCCCGCGCATTTTCGCAAAAACACATTTATCTTTGTGTTTTTTGTAAAATATGGATACTTTGAGCGACAGTTATGATGTTATCCCTAACACACCGCCAGAACTTTAGAGACGGCCCGAGAAGTTGTTGATAATCTGTTGCCGTGTCTCAAAATATCAAGATACCCTGACAAAATGTAACATCTTAATAGCTGCACTTTTAATAATTGTACTTTTAACTAAATATAAACATTTCTATGCATTTATGTCCATAATTTTCCTCGTAGGTGTAATAAAAAGCACTATACATCCCTCAGGATAAAGTACAGTTCCATACCTCAAATGGTTTGCGCCCCTCGCAAGCTCGTGGCGCAAATGCCATAATCTCGGTATGGAACTGTCACTTTCTTCCCTCTGAAGTAATGTACTATTATGAACTTTATCGATCGTTATAACTACTGAGAGTAATTTATTACATAATAGAAAAATATCGAATCACTCCAAGTTATTTTTATGCTTCATTTTTAAGGCAAAAGCGCCAGGGTGGCCCGCGAATTCAATTTTTTTTAGGTTTCTTGCAATTTGCTGGTCAGTATTAAGTTGTACGTTGATTAATATATGATTCGCGGCCGTAACAAATATGTATTTACAGAATTATAATTATTAAAGTCATCAACACAACTCTAAGACCACGTAGGTAAGTCCAAAGAATAACTGTTTCATGAAATCATCATTCTTTGGAGTTACGTGGTCTACGTCTTGTTACGTGGTCCCGCTCGCGAGGGACGAGACGGGGTATGTGGGACTCCTGT
Source organism: Luperina nickerlii (assembly GCA_963855955.1). NCBI lineage: Eukaryota > Metazoa > Arthropoda > Insecta > Lepidoptera > Noctuidae > Luperina > Luperina nickerlii. The sequence goes on from OY979665.1 coordinate 1,151,596, forward strand.
CGGAATGACACCGACAGTACCCGACAGTATACCCACTAAAACTTAGCGATGTTCCCACATCGCCGTGATGGGAGGGCCATGGGAAACCGGCTCAGCCTTTACTTCCACAACCCTCCTGGCGCATGCCCGCCTGGCTGGCGGGCCTTGCATGCCCTCCAGGCTGGGGGGCTACGGGAATGGCCGGGAACACTTGGCCATTCCCATCCGACACTGGTGGAGGCCTGTGCAATACAGGTAAGGGTGCCCCCGTACCCGTTGCCTGCTGGTCTCCATCTGGGAGGAGTCGGAGATGACTGTCAAACTGACGTTTTCTTCGTCCCCTTCTCCGCCTTCGGAGCGGCGCGCGGCGCGGCTACGGGGCCGCGTGAGGATCATCCTCCCGCGCGCACTCCGTCGCCTCCTTCTGGGACATGACGTGTTTGCAGAAGGAGCCGACTGCCCCCCAGGAACTCTTATCCCTCAGCATGGCGTTAACCAAACCGGGGAGTCCGGGTCCGATCACCGTAATGAGACTGCGGCGCGGCTCGGACCACGACGGGTACACGTCGAGGGTGTGCTGCGCAAAGAATAACTGTTTCATGAAATCGTCATTCTTTGGGGTTACGTGGTCTTAGAGAGTTGTGTTGATGACTTTAATGATTATAATTCTGTAAATACATATTTGTTACGGCCGCGAATCATATTTTGATCGATGTACAACTTAATAGGTACCAGCAAATTGCAAAAAACGTAAAATTTGAATTTCGCGGGCAACCTTAGCGCTTCCCCCTAACTTGACAACTTCGCTCGCTCTTGCATTCTACATTGTCTTGATTCTTAGCTTTTGTTCATAAGTCCACAAAGGGACTAATTCCTAGTTCATTTGGAATCATGAAAAGTAAATGTAACCTATCCGAAAGTGTGCAAAAATTTCGAGCTCGCTCTTGCATTTTTACACTAAATTATCATAGTTGCTTGTGCTTTTCTGCATAAGTCGACAATGTAACTCCTATTTCTGTTTGAAAATGTAAAACAAAACCTAAGGTGACCGAGGCGGGTTGTTAAAATTTTCGAGCGCGCTTCGCTCGCTCTGCTCACCCTACGTATCGTACTGTTATAATACCAAATATTTATCAAAAAATACTGCGACCAATTTGGCAGCATTATTAGTAATACCCACTCCTACCCCATGTAAAAGCTGCGTCTTTGAATAGCATAATTAAATAATATGTATGGAGATGATTATGAACATTAACATAACATGACGCCTTTAATCCCCGAAGAATGAGGCAGATATTATGCTACATAATAAAGTAGTTACACCCATATTGCGCCAGTTATGTTTAAGTCCCATGTCGTAGGAGACGAGCCGACTGCCACCAACCGGTCATAAAATCCAGACTCCAGGCTGCTTCTGAGAAATTTCTGATGGAAAAACCTAACACTTTACCCAACCTGGGAATCGAACCAGGACCAGGATCACTAGACCAATATTCCTCGGCACCCGTGGTGATCCCCCCAAAATATTGGGCTGCGACCGCGCCTGCCGTAAAAAGGACCGAAATAATATTTGCTACGAAGGCAACACTGTTCGTCAGCAAGATATTAACAAGAACCAAAATCGTCGATTTTTTTAAAACTATGAGGCGACTAGTGGATAGGGGCGCCCACAGGCGTGGATTGCTTAGGGCATCAAGTACTACTCTTTAATCTTAATCCAGCACTGGCTTGTGAATTCCGACGTTCTGAGAAAAAAATATAATTATGTAGGTACATACTTTTGTTGCTATGCATAGTAAAATATAAAACTCTTCATTATTGAAATTATAACAACCACATATTTTAGTTTTATTTTATTGGTATCTGGGGTTTAGGTATCTAATACAAGGAAAAATAATACAAGCCAATTCATTATAAAAGCACCAAACATTGATAAACATTTTAAATAATTAGTTTGATTAACATAATTATACAAGTTTATAATGGAAAAATATTGTTTAATCATTATTCGTTATACATAATACATATATACAGCATCTATCTAAGAGTTGAGCTTTAATAATTTGGGTCACATTTTGACGGCACTGCACACCGTACAAGTCTCACATTGGACTCCCTCGGGAAGACACTCTTTATGGAATGAATGCCTACAGTTGTACACCATCAAATCTGAGGCATTCGATAAGTCCCTAATAATGATCCGACCTTGGCACGCACAACACATGAAGTCATCCGTTACAGATATACCTCTCTGCTGATTGATGATTAGCTTCTGATGTAACTCAAAGTAGTTCCGCAAAGTGATCACTTTACATGCTTCCTGCACTGACAGCTGAAGGTGATAATCGCACATCATCTTTGCTAACGAGTCTTTTAAATCCTTTATCTCACATCCAGATTGTATATTTTGTATTAATATTCGCGGGTCTACGTAGTTTCCTATTCTCTTGAGCAGTAAAGTCACATACTCAGGCTTGTCTACTGTGCGCTTGATGAGGTCCATCCACAATTCCTTATCATTGTGTTCTTGACAGAAATTGATAGCTTGGTTTATATCCTTCAGCTGCTCTATAATGATTTGCAGAGCTTCTCTCGTGTTGCCAATACGTCCCAATAGGAACACCATTTCGGGATAAAACTCATTGTTCTGGCACACATCCAAAGCTTCTTGAATTGGGTAATTATCACAGCATTTTAAAAATGGAAGAAGTTTGTCCCGCGCATATTTAGCGTAAAGTCTAACTAATTTTCCGTGATACTTACCGTAAGGTTCAATTTTGCTGTAAGCGTCTAAGTACTTAAACAGCAACATGTCATTGCTTGCAAGTTGCTTTTCTACCACCTCTACAGGCACTCTGGGTTTGTCTAGAAGTATTGATATGGCCTTCTCACAGTCGAGTGTCATCAGGTCCAGTATCTTGTCGTGTATTACGTTATGCATGTTGTGTTTAGTGATGAGACTGAACACGTCTTTGTGCTGGAGAGTCAAATATGTCGTTAAAGCCTTGTCGTATTTCTTTTGATAGCAGTACAAAAGAGCCAAAGCTTCTAAGTAAATATTTTTGTCTACTTCTGTGTTTAACAAATGTTCTAAGACTTCTTTGACGATCACGCCGGTCTTGTATAACGCGGGGTTCCATTCTTGAACTAATTTCAGGAATCCCTGAGAGTCCAACTTCAGATACTCATAGAATATTAACTCGTATATGTGAGAACTCAATGCTTGTTCAGGAGTTTTAGGCACATACGGACTGATCGCTCGCAACTGGTTCACTTCAGCAAATTTCAATATTTGCGTCTCCCACAACACTTTATCATTCTTACAAATCCTGGCGCACAGTATGGCCGCCTCCTCGTGCAAGTGCTCAGCCATCAAATGGTCCAGGAACTGCACGCCAACGGTCACCACCGAGTGTTTCGACGTCTTCCCGCCAACTTCTTCGAGAACGGTAATTGCTTTCTCGAATCGACCTTGTTCTGTGAGCCATTTAACTCTATCGTCGATGTCGTAAGGGCTAGCAACTACAATGTCTTTGGGAGACACTATGAAAAATCTGTTTTCCTCTATGAGCATATCTAAATAATAGTCGTTACATGAATATTCCTCATAACCACGAATGTTGAGACTATCTGTTGATATTTCACAGAATTCACAGTCTTTATAGTCAGCAACGGTAAGTACAGGTCTTTGCGCCTTACCAGTTTCAGGGTCGCACTCCTTATGTACTCCCAGGACTACTAACTGGTCGTCCAGGGGACCTAAGCCACTGATGAAGTAGTCCGTCTGGAAAGTGTATACGGGATCAACTAAATACTCGGTGACATCTCGCGTTTGAAGTTCGATTTGACTTCGTTTTCGTATGACGCAGATCCTGATGGTGTCGACCCACCCTATCATGAGCGTTTTGGGGGCACACCAGAGCAGGTTGCAGCGATAGTCTTCTATGGACCGGTTGGGGACCTTCTCCCACTGGATGAGGCCGAGCGAGCAGCGCGCCACCAGGTCATAAACGCGTACACCCACCTCGCTGGCCCACGCCACGAAGCGCTCGTGCCACGACATGGCCTGCACGTAGCCTTCGCACTCACACAGAACTGTGCTACGAAGGCGGTTGAGGAATGTCTTTTCGTATAATGTTAATTTGTTGTCGCCTGTAATAGAAAAAAGTAATACTTAGTAACTAACAATTAAACAGTGTCTAGTTGTTTTAGTAAACATGTGCTCATACTGAAATACATTGTTGATTCAGTCATCTGTAAATTGAAGACCCATCCATCATATTGAAGTTCCCCAATGAAAACACAACGCGATAGCCCCTTTGTGTTCTTTCAGGGACTAATTTGAGCGACAAGTGAGGTGGAATTACCATCCAACGTTGAAAGCTAAATTGTTCCAACACATAAGTATGTTGTAATAATCGAAATTTTTGGATTTTCTTTTATGGTCAGATTAGTCCCTAGCCTTAGACACAATAAGTTGTGTACATAATATTGTTTATTTGTTTTCATTTCATTAAATTAGTTTTTGTTAAATTTTAATTAATTATACTATTTGTGCACATTCTTTATTCGACTAAATACATATAAATTATATTTTTAAATATTAATATAAAAAGAAATATAAAAACATTTAAAAATATAAAAAATAGTAGCCCACCGGTATCGGGAACAGTGTCCAAGCTACCGGCGGTCAGGGCTCCAGAGAGAGGAACCTCCTAACAATGCGGGCCGTATCCAAAAGTACCGCTTTCTGAATCAAGCCCTTGATCCAGCTGCCCAACGAGAGCCTCCTTAGGTGTTGGTCGAGGCTCTTGGCTATTAAACCATTGGCTGTCACAACTATCGGCACAATGATCGCTGAGTCCACATCCCACATATCGACAACCTCGCGAGCCAAGTCAAGATACTTGATTTGCTTATCTTTCTCGGCTTTCACGAGGTTCTCGTCATGCGGGACGGTTATGTTATTTATGTCACATTATTCTTATAATATTTGTTTAGTTTTATTAAGTGAATTGTTTTTAGATTAGATTGTATTGTATTATTTTTTGTCTCCTTTACTCTTTCACACGCTGTCTACATCTCTCTATTTATTGTCCTATCACATATCGCAGGTATGCTGGAAGTGATTTCTTATGAAATAAGCATCACCTTTGTACCTATTTTTCTGTTCTAATTTATTTTGTGTCTGTTTATATATGTCTGTACATAAATAGTAAAATAAATAAATTATTTTATCTTCTTATTCTAATAACACATTTAGCAATGAATCACAAGAGTGCTCATTTGGTTTGCATAACATTCATTACAAATATTGTAACATTAAAGGACAGATACATGCTGCCACAGAGATCTTTGTGCATTACTTTGTAAACCCAGGCAAAGATGGACAATCTTTAGTGACCATCATAATTTGTTTAGCCTTTTTCACCATGCTTTAGCCACTAACCACATGGAAAGACATGAAATTAAATAACACTGAAGTTTCTATTTGTTGAGCAAAACCAAATTATTATGCATTTACATAAAAGCATAATGTCATGTACATTATGCTTTTAATTTGTTTCAATTATTACATTTACAAAATATTTTTGTTGTACAGTAGTATGTGCATACTACTCCACTCATTTTATTTTCCTACCTCAAAACGTTCATGCTCCTTACCTGCAATTAACATTTTGGCATGATTTTATTGACAGTTAGCCCGGGAAGAAGTGAGAGACAGAATAAGATAAGACCTATTTATTATTAACAAAATACTTTCATGACTCACAATTATGAGTTAGGCCTACATTTACATTTATCAAGTAAAGAAAAACATGCCTTATACTCTACCTTCAAGGTGGTGTGAGATAGGGTTTGGGTGGTGGTTTGGGCACTAAGTTTTAATTAAATTCAAAGTAAAAAAATCCGTATTTTGGGACTGTAAGCTGTGATGGCCACTTAGTGTATCAAGTCTGGACCCGAAAGTGTTGTGACCTAAGACAAATAAATATACAAAATGTCCTGAGACACAAGACTTCCCAAACCATACTGGTGCTAGATTAATCTTTTGTATGGTTATTTAGTGCAGAATTTAATAAGGAATAAACTTGTAATAACATAAATTGATGAAAAACCAATATGTTTCGAAATAGCAAAAAACTGACTCTCGGGACCTTTATACAGTCAATATTTTTTACAGGCAAAAGATATCATAATAATTATTGAACATTTTTCACACAATATTACTAAAGCCTGAATAGGTAATAGGTAATACGGGCTGGTGTCCGCAACTAAAGCCTAAATAAAGATGATCCTGTGATAAATCTTAAAACAAGGATTAATTTTGCAGATTTGCCTATAATTTAATTTATTTTTCTGGGCTGTAAAGGAAGAAAGTGTTTCTATCACATTTACTATATTATAGATTTCATGGTAGTGTTATTAACATACCTGTCAAAAATCTCCTCCCAGAGCCCGACTTGAAATAACAAGGATCCAAGGCGATAGACTTAATCATCCTGCCCAGTGTGAGGTTGTGAGTGTTGTCGTCCGTGTACAGCCCGTACACCAGCACCTTGCCGTCGTCTGAGCAGCTGGCGATGTAGTCTCCATTCAGATCCACCGAAATTCTGTTCACAGCTATTGTATGAGCCTGCAGCTCCTTATTCTTTCCGTCTTGCGATATCGGCACTGTGTTCCCTTCATGGTCTAGAAGATGTATCACCCCCCATTGTGTTCCTAGACATATAAACTTTGTATGCACACAAATACAACTCACTGCGTCTTTCAACAAGATATTTTGAACATCGTTCTCCAGTCTATCGTACTTAAGTTTGGGTTCCTCGTCGGGAGGCAAGCTGTCACAGCTTTCAAAATTCACAGCCATAACTGCTTATTTTTTCCTAAAAAACAGGTGTAGTCACATATTCGATTTTATAATTCTGGATTTCGCAGTTTCGCTTCCTTTTCCTTGTTTTACACTATGAATAATTTGTAAATGAAATTGTGATTTTTATTGTGACTTCTGTCAGTGTCAACTTGATACTGTCAAAAGTCTCACATCTGTCACCTCGTTCAAGTTTTGTACAATACCTACATTATTTACATTTACTAACGAGTATTGTCATTAGCCGAAGCCAACTAAATAATCACAGAATAAAATTATTAAATAAAAATATATAACAAAAAACTATTTCTCTGCTGTCATCAGTCTTTGTACCACATTTTGTACGAGCTTCACGAGAATATTAGAAAGTAGCTGCCGATTTAGAAGTAAATTATCTATGTTGGCTGAATATGATATGTTTCACAAAACCGGATATTTATTAAAAAAATAAAAGAGCCGCGCTTTTTCAATTTACCATGCTATTACCTTACCTGCTTCATACTTGCTCAAATAGGTACTTATTAAAAAAATGAAAAGAAATGATATGCGATTTAACCCCAAACAATATGAGCAGCATTTGTCTCCTTTTGGGAATAAAGTACTATCAGCACTCATGAAGCAATGGGATAAAGGTAAAAAAAAATATTGCAGTTGTGTAGAATAGCAGATACACCACTTATGAGCAGATATCTCAAGTGTTGTAAGTAGTGTTGTTTTTTTGAGGCAACTAAATATTGTTTTTCTTTTTTAGCACGTCTTCAAAATAACAATGATTATCAGTATATTCAGCATCGCCAGTTTCCAACTAAAAATAAAAGGATGTTAACGTGAGTATCAGAAAATTATAATTATGTAAGACTATACTTGTAATGTCGCGTTCATTTGCCTTAGAAGTAAAGCGACTCCACAGAACATATATACCCTTAGCGACTCTAACTGTATGTTCAGTTCGCGTCAAATAACTTTGCCGAAGCTAGACTTTTCGCTAGCCGCGCAGGCGCGCTGCTGTTTTATTCATATGATTAACTACTGCGCAGTGATTTGTGGCCACTTCAGAGCGGCAAAGTTATTTGACGCGAACTGTAAGCAGACAAATAATAAATAAGTTTAAACTACCAATACTAATATATACCAAATTCTGTTTTAGCTTCATTGACGACACATTTGTTGATTCACTGGTCACGCTACCACCGCCATTGATTCTACATACTCCTAGTGAACATATATATCTGGAAGAAAAATCATTTAACTTTAATTTGACAGACAAAACTGTACCAGAAATACCCACGTCTGTAGAACTAATCAGCACAGTACCAAAAAATTGTGTTAAAGATGATTTCCTTCATCCAGCCATCGCTGGTAATGAGAATTTAGTGTACAATTTTTATAACAAAGACTGTGATGATGATACGCCATTTGTAGAAGAAACTGAAGAAACGCACACTACAAATATAAATACACGCACAAGTATAAATAAAAATAAAAGTGGAGACATTCATAATTGGGTGGACATGCTTGATTTTGAATTGTTTGTTAATAATATGACTGCAAATGAAGCAGAAAATAAAGACACTAGCGTAGATAAAATATTTGATATTACGTTTCCAAACAAAAATAGTACAATTACTAAAATCACAACTAATGGAAATAAAAATAACATGACCAAAAGTGAAAAACGTAAGAATAAAAAGATAAATGAACCTAATAAGGCAAAAAAAGTTAAAACCGACAGTAATGTAGGAGAAAATAAACAAAAACTAAAGGTATCTGATAAGCTACCGCACGAAAAGAATAATTTCCGTAAACAGAAGTATACTAAGGCTGTTAAAAATTGGCTCAATAATGTTGAACCGCATCATCCAGTTGATGAAGACTTCGGTAATGTTGTAAGCGAGAAGGTTATTGAACAAAATACATCTAGAGATACAGGTAAATCCGATGCAGAAAATATTGATCAAAATGCACCTTTGAACAAAACACCAACAACGCATTGTGAGAACATTATTATTGACAAAACATTGAAGACTACCAAGAAAGTAATCCAAGCACAATTAGCAAATAAAGATGGTGTCATGAAGTTCAGTAAGCCTAAACGAAATGATGAAGAATCCAAGAAATGTGCAGATGTTCTAGAACATAAAGCAAAAGATAGTAAAGACAAAAAGGTGAAAAAGTTCGTTGCTCCTATTAAATCTCAGAAACCTGTTAAAGAAGCGATGTACGAAATACTAACGATTGATGAAAATAATATTGAAAATTACCGAGAAAATCTTCGTGAGATAAAGAATAATGAAATCATTGCTGTATTAATTTATAGGTAGGTCTGGTTCTGGTCTTAATGCCTACGTATCCCCAAATAATTTCAGTATTTATGATTGCGTAGACCTATTTAGAATTGTAAATGAATGTTTTGTTTCACTACGCATTAATAGCGCAAGCCGAGCACATTATCATTGACTATTTGAAATTCTTTTCAATACCTAGATGTTATCCTTATAGTATAATTTTAATTACTTAAATATTAGGTATTGACTTGCTTGTGTTTTGTAGCAATGGTTTCTGTCAGCTTAATAGTCATCACACTGACGGCACGTGCGCTCCTGACGGCGTCATTATCAATAATGACGATATGTTCTACTGTTTCAAGAGTAGCCACTGGTCTGGCCAGAAGCTCAAGTAAGATAAGATCAGCTAATTTCAAAATATAGGCTAGAGGTAGGTTACTTTTTGTATTTCATCTGTAGAATTATACTCATCATCATCTGTTTCCAGTCTAACCGGATGCAGCTGAATACCAGTACTGTAACATGGAGTGACGATGACGATCTGACCTCCACAGCCTAGTTACTTGGTAACACAATAACCCTTGTTAAGCTGGTAGTCAGACTTTCGGGATTCTGACTTCTGACTACCCGTAACAACTGTTAAAACCTGCGAATGACCGACGGGATCTGTAAAAATGGTCACCCATCCACGGACCACCCTCGGCAAGCATAGCTTAACTTAATCGATCGACGCGTGCGGCTGTTATTAGTTAGCCACGAGGCTATATAGAATAATACTAATGTACCAAATAAATAAAAAGTTTATATTTTAGGGAGACACTAAAACACTTGTTAGAAAACAACAAAGTGGTATGTTACGGGGCGCGGAGCGTCCTCATCTACCTGGCGACCCACTTACAAATGCAAATTAATTCGATCAACATGTATGATGCCAAGGTAAGTCACCCTTAGACTAAAATTGTTATTGTTGTCTTTGAGAATATCGCTTATTAAATAATCTTATAGTAATGAAATACCACTGGCTTATGACTAAAACTGACCTTACAGACAAGAAACCTGTGGCTAATGGTTAAACTCTTTGTAGGATGTAGGTATATTATGTATATGTCATAGACAAAGGTCGATATATATGCAGTCTCTTCCCGGAATTACTGGTTTATCCTAGGTTTGACCAAAGCCTTCGGGCAAACCCGGAAAAAAATTCCAATTTTGGCCTTTGACTAAAGTATTTTTAGACAAAACTAGAAGTTCCTAACTTTTCAGTCAAACGTCGAATGTAAAATAATCTGTTTCGGGATTTGCCTAGTCGATTCTAGAAGCAACTGGTAGACTCGGTCAAACGTCGACTGTACTTGTAACATACCTAATTAAAAAAGTTTATACTTGCGGTGTTCCGTCCGCAAACAAGTTCCTATTTCCTTTCAAACTCAAACTCAAAGCATTTATTTCAATTAAACCATTTACAGGCACTTTTGAATTGTCAAAAAGTCGGTCAGTCAAAAAATATGAAGCTAGTTGCCCATTCCAAACTCCAAAGCGTAGGTACCTATGGAGAAGAACGGGCAAGAAACTCCATGGAAGAGTCCATGGAGTTTCTTGCCTTCATTTAAATTAGGTATTATTTTTACAAAAATATTAGTTACATCATATGTGAATTTATAATTATATGTGAGAACGATGCAAAAAAGATGTACGCGTTAAAAGTGTCCAGAGTACAGCAAATATTAAGAAAAACACAATTCAAAATTAAAATAATAAGGCAGCTAAGTGATGACCATACCCAACTGACGGCGCCCGTTCACGAACATGACGCATAGATCAGCACCATTCAGCTCAACCATTTTGAAGGGAGCTAAATGATCCAACACACACGCCACCGTCAGCGAGACATTTGTGTGAGCATGACATACTATCAAGTATCAGTCGCCAGGGCACATTCAAATCAGTGAAAGACACATTACCCGGTAAATGGTACATAGGGTATAGTATATACATAGAACTCAAATCTGCGCTATGCAATTATAAATTGAGTTTATACAATGCAAAGATAGTCTTACAATCTTCAGCAGCTCCAACAGAATTTTCAAGTGTTAATCAATTACTTGTGGTTGTAGAGCAGGACCAGCATTGAGCTAGGCATTTTTATCAGCGATGTAATCCCCTAACTTATAATATGCCTGACTGCATAGTGTGCGTTTTATACTATACAAGACTTGAATTTTGTCTCATTCAGTTGAAGAATGTGGGGGAATGTGTGTTGTTGTGTGGTGTGGGTGTGGGTTGTGTTAAAATATTATTATAACATTTTAAACAGTACCCCATAAAAGATGAGTCTACTTTAGCCAGTCTGAAACCTGGTTGAATTAATAGGTCCCTATTTCTAGTAATGTATTTCACCTCTTTTACTAAAAAAATGTAAGTTTTTTCTTACATACATGATGTTTTCATAGATAGGTATATTGACAAGGCACCGGAATTATGTTAATTTCCTTAAACAGTTCCCTTAGAGAATCGCGTCTGCGGAGAATATGATGGCTCTTTTCTGCAGAATAAAAATAGAATCGATGTCTGCAGCCAGCCCGTCCCCAAAGTAAAATACCGTAAGACCTGATACTATGAAAGTAACTAAAATAGACTAGTCTCGCGGTATCTCATCAGTAAATTGACGGATTTTTCTGACAGCATAAGCTGCTGAACTTAGCCGTCCTGCAAGAGATGTTAAATGAGGACCCCATTGTAGCCTTGAGTCGAGCGTGATCCCTAGGAAAACAGTTTCATCGATGAATTCTAGTTCCTCTTGATACAATATTATCTCACAATCACTACTCTTGACATTTGGTAAAGAAAATCTTATGTACTTAGTTTTTTTTCCCATTTAATACTAAGTTATTAGCAGTGAACCAATTTTGGACCTGCAGTAGGGCGTTATTTACGTCGTCAAAATTTGTAGCACGTCTATTTACCTTAAAAATTAAAGAAGTGTCATCAGCAAATAACACGATTTGTGGCTGATTTTTTAATGAATGGAGTAGATCATTAACATACACTAAAAAGAGGAAAGGACCCAATGTCGAGCCTTGTGGCACACCCATTTTTAATGTTAAACCATATGTGAATTGACACCATTTATTTGAACTTGCTGTTGTCTATTGTCTATCATTTAAATAAGAACTAATTAAACTGAGCGCAAGTTTTCCAAGTCCGTAATGCTCAAGTTTCAAAAGCAAGGTTTCGTGATCGACGAAATCAAATGCCTTGGAGAGGTCACAAAAGATTCTTAAGGCGTCTTGGGCCTCTTCCCACGTGTTAAAAATATGTTTTAATAAAGTCGTACAACGTACTTTGATGAAACCATACTGTTCATTCATCATTTCATGTTTGGACATTGAGCGTGCGGGTGTGTATAATACGATTAAAAATGAGTGAATCAAACACTGTTGTTATTGAAAACGTAGATGAAGAACGTTTACAAGTAAAGTTAAAGGAGAAAATTACTAATTTGAATAAAGATAAGTGTTCATTTCATATAAAAAATAAACAGATGTATGAGCAAATTATATGTGAGGTAGAATCAGCTAAAGTAGCTATAAAGAAAACGTCTTAACAGTATCGCCGTCTCAAACGCTACGATGTTGTGTGTTTTATTTATTTATTTAATATTTCAAGCACATAAATTTACACAGGCGGACTTAATGCCATAGGCATTTTCTACCAGTCAAACTTTGGGGACGAAAATAAAAATTATTAAGCCATTACCATAACGATATAACGTATTGTGCAATTCTAAATGTCATAATGCCTCGCCATGTATGAATAAAGACAATTTTTTTAATTTTAATTATGACAACAAAACAATAAACTGAAAATAAAAAAAAATCGGTTTATTACACCTAATCTAACAAACTAAGACATTCTAATACCCAGTGCCGGATTAACCCTTAAGCAAATTAAGCAATTGTTTAGGGCATCACGTCTCGGAGGGTACCATCAACCAGCCACGGTCCCAGGGGGGTCATGGGGATCATGACCCCCAAAATCATTCAACTGTCGAGAGCCTGCGAATGAGAATGAGAATCCTTACTTGTCTTATTATCTTAAAACTGTAGGTATTTGAGCTATTAGACCGATGGGCACATAAAAAAACATTGAGGCAGTCGTGACTCTTGGGGTCTACCGACAGACGTGAAAACTTAAAACTACGACTATGAAACAAGTGTTATTTTTTCATTTTAAAACTAGTAGCATTAAATATTTTAATTTCATAATTTGTAAATTAAAATTATTAACTAGTCTGGTTTTTACATTTATCGGCACACCGAGCAACAGCAAGTGCAACACGACATACTCATAGTTACAGAATATACTGTTAAAATTAGCATGTCGGTGATGCGAACCCATAAGATTTTCTCCTACCAAAAATCAGTCAACGCGCCTAATGAAATTTTTACTTTAAGAAAGTCTGTTATAAAATATATAATCTAGGATTCAAGAGCGAGCGAAGCAAACTCGGGATATCGGGCACCCAACTCGTACGTAAAGTTCGAAAGGATAAGGTTAAGGCCAGATTCTAAAACCTAAACTGCTTTAAAACGAGTTGAACCATTTCGTCATAACTCGACAAAGTAAGTTCTCTCACTTCTTGAGCTTTTGTTCATAAGTCCACAAAGGGACTAAATTCCTATTTCTTTTTGGAATCATTAAAAGAAAATGTAACCTATCCGAAAGTGTGCAAAATTTTCGAGCTTGCTCTTGCATTTTTACACTAAATTCTCATAGTTGCTTGTGCTTTTCTGCATAAGTCGACAATGTAACTCCTATTTCTGTTTGAAAATGTAAAACAAAACCTAAGGTAACCGAGGCGGGTTGTTATAATTTAGTGTTATAATACCAACTAATTATCAAAAAATGCTGCGACCAATTTGGCAGTATTATTAAGTAATACCCCCCCCAGAATAGCATAATTAAATAATATGGATTTGGATATGTATATGAACATTAACATAATATGACGCCTTTAATACCCGAAGAATTAGGCAAATACGTACTACATATTATTATAGTAGTTAAACCCATATACATATGTTGCGCCAGTTATGTTTAAGTTCCATGTGGTAGGGGACGAGGCTACTGCCACCAACTGGGCGTGAAATCCAGACTCCAGGCTGCTTCTGATAAAAATTCTGATGGAAAAACCTAATAACACTTTACCCGACCTGAGAATCGCCCCAGGAGCTCATGGTCAGCAGTAACGCTTGCGACCACTACACCAACGAGGAGATGTACCACCATAAAAATATTCCTCGGCACCCATAGTGGGTCACTATGGGTGCCGAGGAATATTTTTCCTCAAAATCTTGGGCTGCGAGTGCTGCGACCGCGCCTGCCATAAATGCCACCGAAAAAATATTTGCTAGTACATAAAAGCAAGGCTGTTCCTCAGCAAGATATTACAAGACCCAAAAGTCACTCTTGAGACGTGCGCTAATCTTAACAAATCACTCGACGATTTTTTTTAAATACAAGGCGACTAGTGGATAGGGGTGACCACAGGCGTGGATTGCTTAACTTAGGGCATCAAGTACTCTTAATCCGACACTCATCATCATCATAATCAGCCTATACCTAATGTTCCCACTGCTGGGACACAGGCCTCTCTCTGTGAGAGGGAGTGGGCCGTGGGCCGCACTGGGCCGCACTACGCGGGCCGTGCGGGTTGGTAGATGTCACATGTCTTCGAATTTTTGGTTCTAGAGTTGTTCATTTTGAGAGCAGTGGCGATGAATTTATTTACACAAAGTGCCTGCTTGGGATAGAACCCACGACCTACAACTCGTAAGTCGGGGTCATTACCACTGGACCACCACTGCTCCACTGCTAACCTAATTGAAGATTGACTGGTCAAACACCGATTTAATTTAATTGAGTTTCGACGTTTGCCTGACCAAATTAGTTTCTCCTAGGTTTGATGAAAATTCTTTAGTCAGAGGCCGAAAAACTACATTTGTTTGGGCTTTGACTAAGACTTCAAGTCAGACCTGAGGATTGACTAGTAAAACTTGGAGCGCCGGAGCTTCGAGGTTTGACTATAACATATAATAACATCCTACAACGAGCCTACCATCAGCCACAGTATACCTAGGCATCTGCAGAATCTGATAATAAAGTATTTTAAAATTTTACGAATCCACCTCCAAGGGGATTAAATTGGGAGTGGAAGGAAGGAAATGGAGTAGTTACTAAAAACCACACCTTACTACATACGCAGGCACGAATTTAGCAATAAAGGGGTTTATTTATGAATCATGATTAAAGTTAAGTGACGTTTAAACGTCAAAATGTATGGTTAAACAGCCGTTAATCACTACTTAACTTTAAGCAACGTTTATGAATAAAGGCATAAAGGTTTACATAATAATTCCTGTAACTGTTGAATCTTCTCTACTGCAAGTCAACATTGAATCATTTTAAGATCGGCGCCAGTTTACTGGACCCTGACAATTCTCCGGAGAACTTCACGGATCTTCAGAAGATGTTGTCCTTTACTGCTCCGTTCACAATAGCGACAGAATGCATACTGCAGAAATGTGCCTGGTACATGTCCCTCTTGAAAGAATGCTGGACCAAACTGCATGCGACGCTTGTGGAAGACTCTCTGTGGAAGGTCTTTGTTGAGTTGGAAATGAAATTGCTACCTATTATTGCAGGTTAGTTATAATATATCTCGCGAGATTGTAAACTGTGTAACGATGTTCATAAGTATACGGTGATAGTACGGTAGATATTTTGTTTTATAGTAGGGATCTAGTAGGGATATAGTAGGGATATAATTGAATTGTGTGGAGAAGGGAGACGGAGGTCTTTGCCCCGCAGCGGGACAATACAGGCTAGTAAGTTTAGTGGAGGTACAAGATCAGAATGATCATTGTAGTTTAGTAGAGGTACAAGATCAGGATGATCATTGTAGTTTAGTAGAGGTACAAGATCAGAATGATCATTGTAGTTTAGTAGAGGTACAAGATCAGAATGATCATTGTAGTTTAGTAGAGGTACAAGATCAGAATGATCATTGTAGTTTAGTAGAGGTACAAGATGAGAATGATCATTGTAGCATTAGAAACCGACGTTAATGACCTTATATACGGTTCCGTGTAGATATGGAGCGTCGAGGCGTATGTATCGATATGGTCAAACTGAATGCGATGGAACAGGTACTGCTGACTAGAATGAAGTCGGTAGAGCAGCAATGTTACAAGGCAGCCGGGAAGGTGTTCCAGATAAATTCAGCTGTGCAAGTGCGTGCGATAATATACGATGAGCTGCAACTGGACACCAAGTGCAATGTCAAGATCAGAGAGACTATATGCAAAGGTGCTAAGTCCACGTCCGAAACTATGGTGAGCTTTTAACTAGTATCAAACTTGCAACAATAAAATCGAAAAATCTAAAGTGGCAGCTAGTTGCCTGATCCCATATTTCAATTGGTACTGAAGTGTGACTTCTTCGAAGCACATTCCCGGTCCGGCGACCACCGCTAGCAGATACATATGAACGGCGTATCGACGGCGAAGTGCCAATACCTCCTAACTGATTTTTTTTTGAGACGTTTCACTTTTTTTTCGTTTTGAATTTAAAGGCGTTATTCGCATGTTTTAGTGAAATCGCCTAAGTGTATTTTTAGTTGCAACAGCATTAAATTAAAATGTGGAAATATGTACCTTCCAACTATAACAACTTGGCTATTTTTGAACGTTTTCTTCCCGTATGTGTAAATTTTTGACTTTGTCAGTTAGGAGTTATTGGCACTTCGCCGTCGGTATATTGTTTTAGTTGCGCAGCCTCGTTTCTGAGCACCCACTACCGAAGCTGATCCTAGAGTACCGACACTTGCACAAGGCTCACGCCACCTTCCTCACGGGTATTGCTCAGCATGTTAAAGATGGAGTTGTTAGACCAACGTGGTGAGTCAGGTGATCTTTAAATTAATCTAGAGCAAGGCGAAGTTTATGTTAGACTAGATAAGAACACCAAAACTGTTACGGTTTCCAACAAATTTCAAGAGGCTTTACGTTCACCTTTTCGCAAAACTCGTCGCAAGGGGAATCAATTCGTCTCCTCTTCAAACTTCTCTAACTTGGGCAGGACATGACATCATCGTCTCTGGGATCGCTCAGTGAACGTCCACTGAGTAAGTCTCCTCTCTCCTCTCCGTGTGTCCGCTGGCCCTTCTCGAGAAACGAGATTAGTCTTCATTTACTCAAACAATTACTATTAAGCTACACCAAACTGACACAACAATAAAAAGCCCATTAAAATAAAAGTAAGGCTGTGGTATTATTGCGTGTATATGTTTATATTATCTACATATGAAATGATTTGTCTGTAGGGTGCAGACGGCGGCGGCGACGGGTCGCATCGCATCCAACAACCCCAACCTGCAGGCGATACCGAAGGCTCCCTTCAACCTCGTCATGTTCCCCGACGCAGGCGATGATGGTTTTCATATTTTTATTTTGTACTTAGGTCTAGCTGTATTCTATTAACTTCTTTAGGACTGTCCATAAATTAGGTACGTCACACGTTAAGGGGAAGGGGCAGTGGCGTGGTTTTCAGAATAGGTAGGTAGGCTCTAGGCCAGGTCAGGTCTGGGCAGACGCGGTCACTAATCAGAAACATAAAACAAAAGTATCTATTTTGAATGTTCAAATTATTTTCTTACCCACTATGTGCCTTCTACGAACTTTAACTGCAAATAATCTTCATCGGTCGGACGAAAGGAAACTATTTTTGAAGTGAAAACTTCTTTAGCGGCGCTGTGTACTTTTTTTGGAATGGGTAAAAACTTCTAAATTCGCGTCAGGTCACGTGACCCTGATCGAAAATTCGTAAGACGTAAGACGTAAAACGTAAGACGCGCGTTGTTGAGGACAGCGCCATCTATGCACATCGGGAAGAACTACGAGGGCCTCGCGTACTAACTACGTAGTTCATCCAACAACGACGAGATGGCGCTGAACCACGGATATATAACTGACGACGAGCTCCATGGGCTTGCTTCTCTTACCACTGCCGCGACCAACACCACGAACTGAAGTCTATCCTGTGTGCTTATTTGTAAATCTGAATAAATTCCTTTCACGAGAAGAATAAACCAGTCACTTTGGTCATCATACCTGATTTGCAAAAAACCCTATAAAATAAGGAACACACCTTAACACGCGTGTTTTGTTTATAAGACGATTCACAAAATACACTCGTAATTGTTCAAGTTTTCACTTCTGTCGGCACTACCGGAGTGCCAGTTTTCTTTTTTATCACCACAAGGTGCAGCGCAGACGACAGACTATCCGTGACGGACTTTTTAGTCTGTGAAAATAGAACCTATGCAATTATATGCAGTAACGCACACGACGCGCAAAAAGTCCGGCGCACAAAAAATCCGTGTAATTCGGGCAGACCGCACCGCGCCGGGCCGCGCCGCTCCGCACAAAAAGTGTGAAAAAAATAGGAACGTTTGCTTCAACGCGCGCTAACGCAGACGGCGCACACTTTAGTCCAAGGAACATATTTACTCTAGGAGAAGAACGTCAAGTACGAACAAATAAAATGGTACGGTTTTTGGCGCCACCTAGTGGGCGCCCCCAAAAACTTGTGAAAGCGGGATATTCAAAATCGATTTCTTTGAGATGTTTTCTTTGAGATGTTTCTTTGAGATGGTCCACGAAAGCAGAACTGAGAAACTGTAACCGATGTTTAATTGTGCTATTTTACTGGTTACAATTTTCCAGCTCCGCTTTGGTGGTGAAGCAGCCTTATTGTTTAAATTATCTTAAATGGTGGATAGGAGATAATAATTCTTCTAGTAAAAAAGTTTGAGTTTTGACATAAATCACAATTTTGTGGTTTATAAAATAAAAGTCAAATTTTTTTACTAGTATTATTATAATAAAAACAGTAGTGTGTCTTTTATGTCAAAAGTACTTTATTATAAATTACACAATTGGTATTGCATACATAGGATAACAACATAAACACAAACTATAATCACTATCTCGTACACAACACTCAGGTGATTCGGCACACAGACGGTGGAACGTAGGCTCTACTCAACGTCGGTAATGGCGAGGATAACACTTAACGTTGCAAAAAGAGAATTCACAAGAAATAACATCAATATGCGCTTACGCCGGCAGACATTTTTCATGTGATGTGGTATTTGCGGGGCTGCCATGTACATTAAACAAAATCGTACTCACCTAATCTTGTAAAATTAATAATTTTAGAAAGAAAGTAGCCTCTGCCCGTTGCGTTGCAGTAAATTAAATTTTTTATTTATGTATTGACTTGATTGGTAACCCTTTTGTTTATTTAAAGTTAAAACCTATGCTATACGAGCGTATATCTATTATATTCGGCATGAATTATATTTATATTTATTGTATTCTAATAAAATTAACGTTGAATAAATATGCGAAATATTATGTCGGCTAATTTGTTGATTAATAATTTAAACAAAAATGTCGCTAAAACTACCAGATGGTAGCTTTTTAACACCTAAGCAACTTTTTAGTTTTACTAATGTTGCCATCTTTGAAAACGTCATTATTAGAGACCGAAGCTTTAAGGTCTTACATAATAGAGGAAAACTTGGCAACACAGGTCTAGCCCCCGTAGGTATTCCAAAGTTTACCCAATGAGACGACCCCGCCTGCTTTAGTCGGTAATCTGCATTTGCTAGGGGTGGACGTAACGCACGCGATCTATTATCATGGCGCCAGAGGTCGATGTAACGATGTTAATTCAAGAAGAGAAGACCAATACACCTCCTCATTGTTGTTTCTGAATGAGTCAAAGCAGGTCTTAAAATAAATAGCAACGCATCAAATGTAGTAACAGACATTTTATAAAAATTTGAAAAAAAAATCCGGATGTTGTTTCAGAATTGAATGTTTAGTATGGAACTGTCCCTTCAGTAATCTTTCCAAAAGTATAGGATGTACCCAAAATTGCCTATTTCTTCTTCTTTTTCTGTACTTCATGTACAAATAATACTTCTCGATCTCTGCACGATTTCCATAGCGTCTACGTCCCTACAGCTCTGCCGACAGAATGATCGAAGATGTGCGTCGTGTGCGTTGAGTTTGTGAAAAATCCGCGACAGACTTTTTGCGCGCCATGCAGACTTTTTGTGTGCCGCATACTCGATCGCACAAAAAGTCTGCCGTCTGCGCTGCACCTAATAGGTAATACGGGCTGGTGTCCGCAACTCCACGTCAACGCGCGTATTTTGCGTACGGGTGAGAAAATCGATCATTCGATCCACCAGATACCTGCCTATCTCAAAAAAAATAATGATAAGCTGATGACACATTATAGAGCGTACCTAATGTGTCACACAAACATGCAATTTCATGGTTAGTGGCTAAGACAAAAACCGTTTTTGTTCTATTGTTTTGTCTGGTCTCACTCACTTTACACTTTATCGTTAGATACGTACGGACTTTAAATAAAAAGTTATTGATTAACTGGGTATAAAAAGCCGATAGTGAGGTCAAAATGAAAATCCATGATGGCGGCTGTAAAACTTTTAAAATACAAAATTTTTAAATTTTCGTAGCCGTCGTCTTGGATTTTCATTTTGACCTTACTAGCAGCTTCAGCACTCTTGAAAACCATAGAAACGACACCAAAGATGAAAAATTAAAAAAAAACACTGGCACTCCGGTAGTGCCGACAGAAGTGAAAACTTGAACAATTACGAGTGTATTTTGTGAATCGTCTTATAAACAAAACACGCGTGTTAAGGTGTGTTCCTTATTTTATAGGGTTTTTTGCAAATCAGGTATGATGACCAAAGTGACTGGTTTATTCTTCTCGTGAAAGGAATTTATTCAGATTTGCTCGTCGTCAGTTATATATCCGTGGTTCAGCGCCATCTCGTCGTTGTTGGATGAACTACGTAGTTAGTACGCGAGGCCTACGTAGTTAGTACGCGAGGCCCTCGTAGTTCTTCCCGATGTGCATAGATGGCGCTGTCCTCAACAACGCGCTCGTCGTTGTTGGATGAACTACGTAGTTAGTACGCGAGGCCCTCGTAGTTCTTCCCGATGTGCATAGATGGCGCTGTCTTACGTTTTACGTCTTACGAATTTTCGATCAGGGTCACGTGACCTGACGCGAATTTAGAAGTTTTTACCCATTCCAAAAAAAGTACACAGCGCCGCTAAAGAAGTTTTCACTTCAAAAATTACAGCCGCCATCTTGGATTTTCATTTTGACCTCACTATCGGCTTTAGCACCCTTGAAAACCATAAAAACGACAACCGGTTTATTTTTGTTTTAATTACAGCCACCATCTTGTATTTTCATTTTGACTTTATTATCGGTTCCGGGACCCTCGAAAACCATGAAAACGACGCCCATGGCGAAAAATTTGAAAGTGTTCGCAGCCGCCATGTTAGATTTTTATTTTGATCTTCCTATTAGCTTCAGCGCCCTCGAAAACCTACACATTCATGTCATACTCAGTTGGTTGCCGCGTTTGTCGTTTACTGCCGCGCGTGTTCGTATGAAGATTTTGTTTTTGTTAGGTATGATCATTTAGTGAGTTTCATAATTGTGGGGCACACACTAAAATGGCAGGCAGGCAATGACAGGCTTATGGTGACTTATCGAGGTAGACACTGCTTATATGCCTTTATGCAATGCACGCCACTGGGAAGGGGTTTACAAAATCTGACATCGCGGGACAAGGGGGAGAAATCCTAAGCTATGTAACGTCATAAATGTATAAATCAAAAGTATTAAAACAGTAAGCTTCAACTCAATACACACAATATTTTACATGAAGCGACTACCTAATTGACCTACACAATCCAGTTACCAGTCTTAACCAAGGGGTATCGTATTACTGGGTAATATGATAACCTTTGGTAAGACTGGTTGTCAGATTTTCGGAACAACCCGGAACGACTGTCAAAGATCCAAGAATGACAGTCGGGATCAATGGCTTAACGTGCTTTCCGAGGCACGGAGCAACCGCGGCAAGCGTAGCTTATCCTGAATAATCGAGCCGTGCGGCTCTTACTTTTTATACTTATTACTTAGCCACAAGTGCCTACTATGTATAGTGTTTAATTGAAATGACAAAAACTGTGATGCTCCCATAAACCCATGACAAGGGGAACACACCCCAATTATTCACGAAATATGTGTGCTTTATGGGTGGTTGCACATATTCTGACGGAAGATGTGCGACCGCATCATGCATCGGTTGAGTGTGTAAGGTTGAATTATCTACTTGTCCGTTCTGGCGTTACGTGGCGAAATTTCGGTCAGATGTGCGACCACCCTTAGTATATGGTATCGTGACTAGTACTCTGTAACTATGCTATACTTATTTTTGTAAGTTTCGCACAATCTAAGAAGAGCAATTCATCCATGTTTTTAAATTGATGTAACTGCCAAAGAACACAATGAGTGAAAAGGTACGTACTATGTTATAGCAGACAGGTCACAGCTGATGTTCCGTTCGGTGTACGTCCCGCGCGCCGGCCGCGTGTTCCTGGCGGCCGACTTCCAGCACGTGGAGTGCCGCGTGTTCGCGCACGCGGCGGGCGACACCGGCCTGCTGAGCGCGCTCGCGGGCTCGGCCGACCTGTTCAAGGTGCTGGCTTCACAGTGGTGAGAGCAAAGACTTATTATATTCTCTTCGAGTGAGAGTATCCTCTAGCTCTAAACTCTCTATCCCAACTAAACATTAGCTTCCAATACGAGTTGTGTTTAGACCGGAGACATAGTCTCGACTCTTGATATTGTCGTAAGCACCTATACAGTTCCGGTTTTATCTGGCTGGCTTAAATATCTCAACACAAATTGACAAGCAGCAGCGCACGCAATCTGTTTCAGTGTCTCCGACTTCTTCTTTTGAATTATCTACAGGCTGAAGAAGCCAGAGGCCGACATCGTGGCCGAAGAGCGCGAGCGCACCAAGCGGCTGGTGTACGCGTGCCTGTACGGCGCCGGCGCGCGCAGGCTCACGCAGATCCTGCGCGCGGACTACCCGCAGGCGCTGCAGGTCGCCGCTAGCTTCAACAGTAAGTGCTCTTGAGGCTCTCGTACACGTATACCTACACACGCTTTAACATAATGTCTGTTTTTGTTATAGTGGACCAAATTTACACAATCCTAGTAGCATTCCATTAATCCAGCAATCCAATATATTTTATACTACACTTGCTTAGTAAGTGTACCAATACTACCCCACTAAAAGGCTTGAAAGCTGTTCATTAAACCTTCTCAAAAATCTAGGCATTTATATTGTATGGAATTTCATTACTGCCCTGAAAATCAGGGCAGTAATGCGTTCATTACTAACGCGTTTTGATTTTGAAGTGAAAACTTTAGCATCCATCGTTGTGACTTGAAATTTTATGAAATGAAAAAGCGACAGTAAAAGGAGACATAAGATTTAACGTGGGAGAAAATGAGACAGAAAGCATTATACAGTGTTTTGTGTTTTTGAGTGTTATTGAGTGTTGTTGAGTGTTGTTGAGTGTTGTTGAGGGTTGTTGAGTGTTGTTGAGTGTTGTTGAGTGTTGTTGAGTGTTGTTCAGTGTTGTTGAGTGATGTTGAGTGTTGATGAGTGTTGATGAGTGTTGTTGAGTGTTGTTGAGTGTTGTTGAGTGTTGTTGAGTGTTGTTGAGTGTTATTGAGTGTTGTTGAGTGTTGTTGAGTGTTGTTGAGGGTATTTGAGTGTTGTTGAGGGTTGTTGAGTGTTGTTGAGTGTTGTTGAGTGTTGTTGAGTATTGTTGAGTGATGTTCAGTGTTGTTGAGTGATGTTGAGTGTTGTTGAGTGTTGTTGAGTGTTGTTGAGGGTTGTTGAGTGTTGTTGAGGGTTGTTGAGTGTTGTTGAGTGATGTTGAATGTTGTTGAGGGTTGTTGAGTGGTGTTGAGTGATGTTGAGTGTTGTTGAGTGTTGTTGAGTGTTTTTGAGTGTGGTTGAGTGTTGTTGAGTGTTGTTGAGTGTTATTGAGTGTTGTTGAGTGTTGTTGACTGTTTTGAGTGTTTTGGGTGTTGTTGAGTGTTGTTGAGTGTTTTTTAGTGTGGTTGAGTGTTGTTGAGTGTTGTTGATCACAACAAATCACAAAAGACGTTAAGCCGCGTCCCCACTCGGCCTCGCGTGCCGCGCGGCTCTAGTGGGGACGCGGCTTAACGTCTTTTGGCGCGAAAACTGTTTGACGCGCTAAAATTTAAAGAAAAAAAAAAACTTATTTTGTTGGTTGACGTATTTTGTAGAAACAATTTTCTTGGTAAAGTTTAAAGTTTGGCGGTGTAAATCACAAGTTAAAATAAGTGATTCCAGTGACAATGATAGCAATTTATTAACAACAACTCCACAAGTGTAGTATAAAGCAGTATATATCACTCGAGGGTAAGTACAGATTACTAAACACGTGTGGTTTACGGCCCTCCGCTTCGCGTCGGGCCTCAAATGCACACTCGATAAGTAATCTGTGCCTTACTCCTCTTGGTGAATAAATAGCTATTATACTACACTTGCTTAGTAAGTGTAGCAATACTACCCCACTAAAAGGCTTGAAAGCTGTTCATTAAACCTTCTCAAAAATCTAGGCATTTATATTGTATGGAATTTCATTACTGCCCTGAAAATCAGGGCAGTAATGCGTTCATTACTAACGCGTTTTGATTTTGCAGTGAAAACTTTAGCATCCATCGTTGTGACTTGAAATTTTATGAAATGAAAAAGCGACAGTAAAAGGAGACATAAGATTTAACGTGGGAGAAAATGAGACAGAAAGCATTATACAGTGTTTTTGTGTTTTTGAGTGTTATTGAGTGTTGTTGAGTGTTGTTGAGTGTTGTTGAGGGTTGTTGAGTGTTGTTGAGTGTTGTTGAGTGTTGTTGAGGGTTGTTGAGTGTTGTTGAGGGTTGTTGAGTGTTGTTCAGTGTTGTTGAGTGTTGTTGAGTGATGTTGAGTGTTGTTGAGTGTTGTTGAGTGTTGTTGAGTGTTGTTGAGTGTTGTTGAGTGTTATTGAGTGTTGTTGAGTGTTGTTGAGTGTTGTTGAGGGTTGTTGAGTGTTGTTGAGTATTGTTGAGTGATGTTGAGTTTGTTGAGTGATGTTGAGTGTTGTTGAGTGTTGTTGAGGGTTGTTGAGTGTAGTTGAGTGTTGTTGAGTGTTGTTGAGTGTTGTTGAGTGTTGTTGAGTGATGTTGAGTGTTGTTGAGGGTTGTTGAGTGTTGTTGAGTGTTGTTGAGTGATGTTGAGTGTTGTTGAGTGTTGTTGAGTGTTTTTTAGTGTGGTTGAGTGTTGTTGAGTGTTGTTGAGTGTTGTTGAGTGTTGTTGAGTGTTATTGAGTGTTGTTGAGTGTTTTGAGTGTTTTGGGTGTTGTTGAGTGTTGTTGAGTGTTGTTGATCACAACAAATCACAAAAGAAGTTAAGCCGCGTCCCCACTCGGCCTCGCGTGCCGCGCGGCTCTAGTGGGGACGCGGCTTAACGTCTTTTGGCGCGAAAACTGTTTGACGCGCTAAAATTTAAAGAAAAAAAAAAGACTTATTTTGTTGGTTGACGTATTTTGTAGAAACAATTTTCTTGGTAAAGTTTAAAGTTTGGCGGTGTAAATCACAAGTTAAAATAAGTGATTCCAGTGACAATGATAGCAATTTATTAACAACAACTCCACAAGTGTAGTATAAAGCAGTATATATCACTCGAGGGTAAGTACAGATTACTAAACTCGTGTGGTTTACGGCCCTCCGCTTCGCGTCGGGTTTTTATCCCAGAAATCATCCTTTGAGGTGAAAAGGGGGTGGAAGTTTGTATGGGGAATCAATAACCGCTGAACCGATTTAGATGGGTATGGAGATAGTTTGAGTTTTGAGGAAGGTTAAAGAATAGTTTTTATCCACGAAATTATAAAAAAGAAGCAGATTGGTTAAAAAATAAGCTACCCAAATTACTAGTAATTCCATACGGACGAAGTCGCGGGCAAAAGCAAAAGCTAGTATACCTTTAACTGACGAAATTACTATAATGCGGGTATCGTATAGGTCAAGGTCAGGCAACCACGGTGTCCTGTCAGTTTCTCAATTCACTTAAGAAAATAATTATCCTATAATTTTTTTTTGAATACCTAACGTATTATTTGACAAACATTAATTATTTTTTTCATTTTATCTCATAATATTTATTTATTTATTTATATATACTTTATTGTACACCAGAAAATACATAACAAAAAATACAATTATGAATACAAAACATACAATGGGCGGCCTTATCGCTTTCTGCGATCTCTTCCAGGCAACCTTGGAATGGACAGTGAATGCGTGGATATAAAAAATGGGGTTGTTAATGGTGCAACATAATATACTATAATAGATACATAGATATATATATATACTGCTGTATAATAGATACATAAATAAATACATACTAAATATACATATAAACAACGAAAATAAATGATGACTATAAATTATTGCAGCTAGGAAAACAAAATCACAACAACAAGTAATGTTCCTTCACGAGTCTCTTAAATACAGCTAACGATTGCGCGCGTTTTATTTGAACTGGCAATGCATTCCATAAACGAGCGGCCTGAACAGAAAAGGATTTGTCGAAAAATGTTGTAGAATGCATTGGCATTTTAAGCTTTAAATTATCCGATGATCTCAAAAACTTCGTGTGGGAGTCGCAAAGATACTGAAAACGTTTTTTAAGATAGAGAGGGGTGGAAGGGGAAAAGAGCACATTATACAATAGGGAAAGAATATGAGCATTCCGGCGAAGGCGAATTGGTAACCACTTGAGCTTCACACGAAATTCGGAAACATGGTCATATTTGCGCAATCCGAATATGAACCTTATACAGACATTTTGAAGCCGCTCAAGTTTATCGAGTTGGTCTTGGGTAAGGTCAAGTAAGCTTACATCAGCATAATCAAGAATGGGTAGAAGAAGTGATTGGGCAAGCGCAATCTTGGTGGCAGTTGGTAGAAAATTACGCAGTCTCTTCAAAGATGCAGCGGATGCAAATAGTTTGCGGCTAACTTCCTGTAGCTGGGCAGTCCAAGAGAAGTTCTTGTCAATGAATATCCCCAAGTTTTTAACTTTTTCGCTAAAAGGAATAATGGAGTTATCAAAAGAAACTTGGGGAAGATTCGTCCAGTCAATCCTTGAGACCGTCCTAGAACTGCCAACCACAACAACCTGCATCTTTATGGGGTTGACCGTAAGTCCATACCTCTTGCTCCAGTCGCATATACGAGCCAGATCGCGATTAATCACTGAGATAGCCTCGGACAGATTTCCAAGAGGAGCTCGCGCGTAGATTTGTAAATCATCTGCATAAAGGTGGTAGGAAGAAATTAGTTCGTCGGAGATTAAGTTGATAAAAACTGCGAAAAGTAAAGGGGAAAGAACGCCACCCTGTGGTACACCGGCAGATGTATTACTCCAGGAATACGTTTGGAATAAAAACGTTTTACATATTGACTTATTATTATGCAGTTTCCTAAACATGAAACTCAAAGTAGGCATTAAGTTAGTTAGTCATTCAATTTAGTATCTAGTGTAAATAGTTGTGTAATAGTACATTACGATATTAGTGCGTTAAGATGGTTATAACATGCGAGGCGTAATTGAGCCGAGCATGTTATAACCAATACGCACGTATATCGTACGACGTTTTTTAACACATTTGCGAGGAAACAAAAAAAAAACATTTTATATTTTGTTCATTTTTAATTATTGAAACAGTTAGTGAAATTACAATAATTAAAATGATACGTAATTGTAGTTGGTTTTTTAATTATGTTTTTATTATTATTATTACTATTCATAATGTCATTGTTTTGTGTTAGGGTAAATGTTGGAGACGACGAAACTTGAAAGGCGGCAGAAGAGCATTGTAATTCGTCATTAGTTGTAATTTTTTTTTTAATTTTAAATAAACTCAATCTGTGAATGCACACTGTTGCTTTCCCGCCATTTTAACAGCGCGCTAGCGCTGCCTACTGACTGGCGCCGCGCGGCGATTAGTTCGAAATTTGAATAGCAACAGCGCGCTGCTTACTAGCTGGAGTCGTGCGGCGGCGATCAGTTCCAAATTTGAAATGGCAAATAATACTGTTATGGAATTTGTATGGACTATAACTTAACTATTTGCTTTGATAACACACGCGTTTGTTATGACCCTCTTTACATATTTAAAACCGGTGGAATTACATCAGCTTTACGAGCAAGGGTGTTAAAAAATATTGTAAAAGTTAACAATGCAAAGCATAATAACGTGGGACAAAATGCATTGCTTGATAATTACTTACTTAAGAAGAAGAGTACAAGAGCGAGCAAAGCGAGCTCGGGACAAGGGATACCCCGACTCGGACAGCTTAGGATAGAAGGAGAAGACGGGGTTCGTTCGCTCGCTTTGCTCGCTCACTTGAGCTCCCGTCATCTCCTTTGTGGCGCACCAAAAACTAACTTGCTTCCTCTTGAAAGAGCTCAGAGAACAATTGAGTGAGGACCTTGCACAAAAAGGGAGGCAAGTCCAAGTATAAGAAATATCAGGTACTTATTAAGAAAAAAGATTTTTAAAAATTATTGGTTACTCTAATGTATACGAGTTATATGGTATAATATTATCTAACGTAAACATATTTACCTACATATTTTGCTAAAGTTTTTACGGTAAATAAATAAGCTTTTGAAAATTGTAGGTGAAAAAAACAGTAACGGTTAAAAGTAAAAATTTGGATCTGCCTCCCTTTTGCAGCAAGGTCATCCCTACTTTTTTCCCACATATAATCTGCTATATAAATCCTGTAATGTACTAACTGTTCGCTAGCTTTTCATTACCTATGCACTTAGTATTAAAACAGCACACCATGTTTGCCTACAATGCCGACAACACTAACAAGAGACGGAATGATTTAGTATGCATATCTAATGCTACCTCAAAACTTGTCTTTGTAGAATTTTTTTTAACTTTCTTAGGCCCATTCCTGTACCTAATAATAAGTCAATATGTAAAACGTTTTTATTCCAAACGATGTTTTAAGAAATAAAATGAATAAAAAGTGAATTGTTTGTCAAATGACACTTTACCTGGTAATTATTTTGTAAAGTGAATGATCATGTTTTTGCCAATCGTTGCTTGTCAAGTAAAAATTTGAAAATTAATTTTTGATGAACTGACAGGGCACCATACGAAACGTTGGTTGTCAACAAGTCAATGGTGTTTTTGTGAAACATTAGTGGACCGTCAGGCACACCTCTGTCTGTTCGGAGAGCATAGCAGTGATGTACAGTCGTTGTAACAATGTCAGGAACGTTTCCATCGCTGAAGTCGTTCGGCCGCGACGTGGTGTCGCGCTGCGGCGCGGCGCGCGGCCGACTGGCCACGCTGTGCGGGCGCGTGCGGCGGTTCACCAACATCGTCAGCGAAGACTTCAACTTGAAATCGCACGCTGAACGACAAGCTGTCAACTTCGTCGTGCAAGGTTAGGCAACATCTGAAACTGTGCAGCTTTTTGGCAAATCTGTAGGTCACAGTACCTAATATTATAAAGGCGAAAGTTTGTGTGTGTGTGTTTATTTATTTATATAATATGTTTTTACCTCTCCATGCTCAACCGGCTCGACCATTTTTGATAAAATTTTGTATGGAGGTAGCTGACCCCCTGGATCGGAATCGAAACTTATGCGGGTGAAACCGCGGGGCGCAGTAAGTAACTTATAAAAAATACTAGCTTCCGCCCGCGAGGTTATGTCGATAAAAACTATCTTATGTCCTTTACCGGGATGCAATCTACCTCTCTGACAAATTTTTTCGAAATTCAAGTGGTTTAGGCGTGAAAATGTAGGTAACTTACAGAAAGACATACAGACAGAGTTACTTTCGAATTCATAATATTAGTATGGATTTAGTTTTCCGCAGTAACAAGGTTCACGTTAGGATGCAGTAAGCAGCACCGCTCTCCCGTCTAAAACGCTTAACCTGGATCTAGTTATTGCGGATTCAAAACAATATATTTAGGTACATAACATTATACTGTCATGGGTTTCCGCCACAGAAAACCTTTTATCTATTCCGTGGTTTCCGCAAAGTTACACCTGATTCTATAACTTAAATCTGTGGGTACTACTTAGAGCTAATTGCAAGGAACATCACATCCGATACTCAGGTTGGTGTCTGCTGCAGTGTAAACTTTTAGCTGCGTCAGTTGTACGGGGGCGACACTGAAAGTTTTTAGAACTGGCCACTTGTAAAGAATATAATAAAAAAATAAGTTCAAATTTTGAAAATGGAACTTTGGCAATATTATTATGTATTTTATTCATTTGTCATTTGTTTACGATTTGGCGGCAAATTGAAAATTGCCTGTGTCACGTCAGCATGAATTTAACGCGAGAAAATTTTCGATTAGCCTTTCACGATGAAGCCCCATCTCGTGCCTCTGTTTACAACTGGTTTTTTTTTTTTTCAGGATGGGAAATCATCAAATGACTCCTCCCGCTCTGGGTGGAGCGGAAGGGAGTGTCAGACTCTTACTGACTAAAACCCACCCGTGTTCCTTCCTTCGCCCTTTATGTTCCGGGCCAGCGGTAACCCTTTCGGACAATCCCGCTGACCCGGCAGGCTTCGGCCCTGACGGGCCCCTTCACTTGATGCTGACATCTCTTCGAGGCGCGCGTGGAACACGTACGCGCCGTCCGGCACGGGCCTGGTCCTGATCGGACGGTGAGCTACCCATGACTCTCCGCCCGCAGGCCCGCGCCTACGGTGGCCGGGAGTCGTCGCGCGGCTCCCGACGCCCGGAGCGTCTCCCGCGGCGGCTGGGACGGGAGGCTCTCTCCCTCAGCCGTCCCGCCGCCTCCTTCGCTAGCATGACTGCTTCGCAGGAGGCGACTGCCCCCCACTCCCTCTCGCCCCGGACCATGGCTTGAACCAGGCCCGGACGCGAGAGGTCGCCGCCGCTGCCGATCGCCTCAACGAGGACACGGCGGTGCTCCACCCAAGCGGGGCAGACCTCCACCGTGTGCTCCACCGTGTCCTCTGGGCGATCCTGGCAATGGTGACACCCGGGCGTTTCCTCCCGCCTGATTATGTGCAGGAACCTCCTGAAACTTCCGTGTCCGGTGAGGACCTGCGTCAGGCGGTAGGTGAGGGCGCCATGTCGCCTCTCTTTACAACTGGTTTAATGAGTTTAAACGTGGTCGCACTAATCTCACCGATGATTTGCGTGAGGGACGGTCTTCTACGGCGACGATTCGACTGAAGATGACATCAGTGTTGTGCGGCGTATGTTAGAGACTGACAAAAGAGTGACTTCTCCTTCTCTTCTTCTGAATCCTTCATGAAAATTTAGCGGTCAGGAAGCTTTGTGCCCGGTGGATACCTCATAATTTGAGAAAGGCCCAAAAACTCCATCGTGTTGATTGGTGTCGTGAAATGGTTCAAAGATTTAACGGAGGTGACTCAAATGCTGTGTTCGACATACTTACGGGTGACGAAGCTGGATTTATTGTTATGATCCTGAAACTAAGACAGTTTGCTGTCTGGGTGTTTCCTTCCGAGGAGTTGCCAACTAAAGTGAAGAGAGGTCGAAGCGTGGGAAATATGTTGGTAGCCTCGTTCTTCGGAAGGACAGTTCATTACGCAACATTGTTTTAGAGGATCGACAAACAGTTACTGCAGAGTGGTACCTCCACTAACAATTGTTTGCCACTTGTCTTGGAAAAAGTTCGGGAGAAACGACCTCGCAGTAGGATCCTCCTTCACCACGACAACGCCTCGTCGCACACCGCCAAGCAACAATCGACTTCTTGGCGACGTCGGACGTGGAATTACTGGGTCTCCCGCCCTATAGCCCCGACTTCGCACCTTGCGATTTTTATTTATTTCCGATTATTTATGGACGCCGAGGAAACTGTGACTGCGTTTCAAAATTGTGTCGAAGAGACCCCTAAGGACGAGTGGGCAAAGTGCTTTTCTCAGTGGTTCCATCGGATGCAGCGATGTATTGATGTAAATGGACACTATTTTGAAAAGATGTCATAAAACTAATAACTTGCTAGTTTGTTCAGTTTTTTATTTTCTAAGAACTTTCAGTGTCACCCTCGTAGTACCAATAATCCTTCTCATCATCATTTCTTTACTAAGTAAGGAGCCTCTGTCATCACTGGTCACTTGTCTTGATGCTTGCATTTAGAACGTCTCATCATTCATTTTAGTGTTTTTCTTCGTTCCGTCAGCGTGGGGCACTACGTAAGACGGGACGGATGTAGAAGGGAAGTATTCCTCCCTCTACATCCCATTCCTCAGTTAGCACTAAGGCCCTCCCATACAACTAACTGGGCT
The DNA here is from genome assembly GCA_963855955.1 of Luperina nickerlii. Taxonomy (NCBI): domain Eukaryota; kingdom Metazoa; phylum Arthropoda; class Insecta; order Lepidoptera; family Noctuidae; genus Luperina; species Luperina nickerlii. The sequence goes on from OY979665.1 coordinate 1,184,112, forward strand.
CTCATGGAACTACGCACTAATATGTTCACAGTGAACCGTGATTCATTCGTTCCACTGGCAGGTTCTGCGGCAGACTTGTGCAAGACTGCGATGATACAGACTGAGCTGCAGCTGCGGAGCAGTTCGCCGCCGGTAGACGCGCAGCTTGTGCTACAGATACACGACGAGCTCGTGTGGGAGGTGGAGGACCGACACGTAGCCAGAGCCGCTGGTAAACAAATAAAAAATAAAAACTTGTGCAGTTGGGGGATCCCTGTCAGGAACGAAGTTCCTTACGCGATATTCGCACACACACTTGCATATAATAGAATGAGAGACAGAGAAAGTGTGAATTTAAAATGCGTTTTTAGGTCTCAAAGTTCTCGCCATCTTGGATTTTCATTTTTACCCTATATTGGCTTCAACACCCTCGAAAACCAGGAAACTATTTCTCTCTATAATAGAAAGAGACGGAGAGAGAGCGATAGTCGCATGAAGGGGGCATAACGCTTTTCCGTTACGTGACGATTTCTACCAGTTTACTCCTACTGCAAACCGCGTTAAAGAACTTGATTCCAAAAAAGCTAGTTAGGGTTCCGTACCAAAATGGCAAAACGGAACCCTAATGGTGAGACTCAGTCTGTCTGTTTGTCTGTCACAGCTCAAGAACAACTAAACCAACTTGAAATTTGGAATAGTTTTAGATGACGTTGGCAAACTATTTTGCATACAAGAAAGAAATTTTTTTTGCAACTGGGACTGAAAGCGTTTCTGAAAAATTCGAAGTGGGGCTACCAGGGCATGTGGGGTATCATATTATTATGAAAGAGCGCAGTTTGCACATTCTCAAACATTTTTTTCTTTTTTTTAGGCCGCATAGTTTTCGACTTTTGACGAAAAATGTAAAAAAATACTTTTCCCCCCTTATCTCCGAAGTTTACAAAGAGAAAAATCTGAAATAATTCTGTGATACAAGTGTATGTAAAGATTACACAAAAAAAAACGATGTCTCTAAATAGCACACTTTTTCAGAAACCATTAACCAAAGTTACATTAGTTCCACTAACTTTCATAATACTTTTATTCGGTCTTACTACGTTTAACTTTCATTCGGTCAAGAGATGGCGCTGACATAAAACGACAATATTCTACACCGCAGTGCGCAGTGTTAAAATTCGCTGACGTATATTATAGGCCTCGATGATAAAAATTTAAAACATATTATTATGATGGTACGGAACCCTCGGTGCGCGAGTCTGACTCGCTCTTGACCGGTTTTTTTAAACAGCATTGAGCGTTAGTTGTTTCATCTCTTTGTATTGCTGGAAGGGTCTGAAATCCTGAACGTTTGCTGCCCAAGACAACCACAACGCCCGCCCCTTACAATGCCTGTACGTCGCCAGGCGCGCTGAGCGACCGCGTACTTTGCCAACTTTTGCTTTTATCTACTTACTAAAATTACCGCACGATCAGTTTTCATGTGATTTTACCCTAAACAAGTGTAATCTATTAGAATATTAAATATTATCCCGATATGATAATCTAGTTTAGAGAAAAAAAATTTACGTTTAATATTTCAGCAATAATTAAACAAGTAATGGAGGGGTGCGGGCAGCTGTGCGGTATGGCGGGGTCGCTGCCGGTCGCTGTGAGCGTCGGGCCGGACTGGGCCAGCATGCGGCCCTTCGCGCTGTGAGCGTCGGGCCGGACTGGGCCAGCATGCGGCCCTGCGCGCTGTGAGCGTCGGGCCGGACTGGGCCAGCATGCGGCCCTGCGCGCTGTGAGCGTCGGGCCGGACTGGGCCAGCATGCGGCCCTGCGCGCTGTGAGCGTCGGGCCGGACTGGGCCAGCATGCGGCCCTGCGCGCTGTGAGCGTCGGGCCGGACTGGGCCAGCATGCGGCCCTGCGCGCTGTGAGCGTCGGGCCGGACCAGGCCAGCATGCGGCCCTGCGCGCTGTGAGCTTCGGGCCGGACTGGGCCAGCATGCGGCCCTGCTACGTACTTGTTTAATGATGTTTAATAATTAAAATAATTTTAATCGGATTTTGCAGCTAATGAAATGGCATTTAAACTAAAATTGAAAAATGAACCTACTTCCATTTGTTGGCACACTTGTCGCCAGTTATTGGCACCAAATTACCCAATTACCAGCACTTGAGACTATGGGCAATTAAAATACATTTTAAAAATATGAATACAATATACAATGCTTTTTGTTATTAATATTTAAGAAATGAGTAGCGGACACCAGCCCGTATTACCTATTACCTATATATGAAATGTCTTCACTAAATGGTTAACAAATTAGAATAATTGACGACAAACATAAACCTTTAAAAAAATTGTAATTAGAAATGCTAAATTCAAACAATATAAAATTCAAATAATACAACCATAAACCAGAGATCAAGGATTCAATTCCCATAACCTAGCTACACTTATTTTATAAACTAGACCTAACTTATACCTATCTATCTAGCTAGGTCATGGCACATCAGTAGGCACATTTTTTTAGTAACTATTAAAGGGTAAGTACTTAGTTATGGCACTAATAATTATGAACAAACTTTTGAATTTAGTTTAAAGTAAATTCATCATTGAGTATATTTTACAGTTCATCGTCAGTGTAATATGTATTTGTAATAGGTCGGGTCTAAGATCTTCAAAACCCGTCGTACGAATTCAAAAAAGAAGCTCTCTGATCCTACTTTACGGCTCATGAAGGAGAGGCGCGAGATAGTCTTCATATGATGCGCAAGCAAAATTACCGGCAACTCAATAGACGGATCTTTAAGTCCTTGAAAAGCGATCTTCGCCGCTTTAATACAGACGGTATTAAGGAAGCGAGAGAGCGAAATAAAATCTCCAAGGACTTTTTTTTTTCAGGATGGGAAATCATCAAATGACCCCTCCCGCTCTGGGTGGAGTGGAAGGGAGTGTGAAGTTCTTAGCCCTTTATGTTCGGGGCCAGTGGTAATCCTTTCGGCCATCCCACCGCCTCCTTCGCTAGCATGATTGCTTCGCAGAAGGAGGCGACTGCCGCCCACTCCCTCTCGCCCCGGACCATGGCTTGAACCAGGGCCGGACGCGAGAGGTCGCCGCCGCTGCCGATCGCCTCTACGAGGACACGGCGGTGCTCCGCCCAAGCGGGGGCTCCAAGGTCTTTGCTAGAGATCTGTTTATTGGGCAGAGCCAGCTTACGAAACTGAAGACCAATGATGGCAGGATCGTATCCGCCAAACCTGAGCTGTTGAGAGAGATCGAGAGGTTCTATGGACAGTTATACACGTCAACAAGTAACCTCGTTACGAATCTGGCAAACGACCCAAGAGCTATGTAGATTGACCCGACACTATACCGAAGACATCCCGGACGAGCCCCCGGTCCCGGCCTGTACGAGATTAGGATGGCTCTGAAGCAGCTCAAAAACAACAAGGCGCCGGGTGAGGACGGAATTACGGCCGAGCTCCTAAAGGCCGGTGGAAAAACCGTTCTTAAGGCCCTTCAGAAGCTGTTTGGTTCCGTCATACTCGAGGGTAAAACACCACAGGCATGGAACAGAGGTTTGGTGGTACTTTTCTTTATGAAGGGCGACAATGCCCTTCTTAAGAATTATAGGCCCATTTCACTTCTGAGATGGCTCAGAAGTGAAATGGGCCTATAATTCTTAAAAGTCGTCAAACCTGCGCGCGAGACGGTTCGTGATGACTCTCGAAAACAGCTTGTAGACATGGGTCTACAATCTGTTTTCGAGAGTCATCACGAACCGTCTCGCGCGCAGGTTTGACGACTTCCAGCCTCCCGAACAAGCCGGATTCTGTAAAGGCTTCAGCACCGTAGACCACATACATACGCTGCGACAGGTTATACGGAAGACCAAAGAGTATAACCTGCCTCTCTGCTTAGCGTTTGTGGACTACGAGAAAGTCTTTGATTCGATCAAGACATGGGCTGTGCTGCAGTCTCTTCAACGGTGCCAGATCGACTATCGGTACATCGAAGTGCTGAAGTGTCTGTACGAAAACGCCACTATGTCAGTGTCAGTGTCTATGTCAGACCTCCAAACCTATCCTTCTGCAGAGAGGTGTGAGACAGGGAGACGTTATCTCTCCGAAACTGTTCACCGCTGCACTGGAGGACGTCTTCAAGGTTCTGGACTGGAAAGGGGCTGGCATTAACATCAATGGCGAGTACATAACTAACCTTCGGTTTGCCGACGATATCGTAGTCATGGCTGAGACTATGAAAGACCTCAGTACAATGCTCGATGACCTCAGTAGAGCCTCGGAAAGAGTGGGTCTTAAAATGAACATGGACAAAACGAAGGTCATGTCAAATGCCCATGTAACCCCCACTCTCATAAAGATCGGAGACGCTACACTCGAAGTCGTGGACGAGTATGTTTACCTAGGACTAACTGTCCAGTTAGGTAGATCTAACTTCGAGAAAGAGGTCAATCGTCGAATCCCACTCGGCTGGGCAGCGTTCTGGTAGCTACGCAATATCTTCTCGTCGAACCGACGAAAGTCTTTGACCAGTGCGTGTTGCCAGTAATGACTTATGGCACTGAAACGTGGTCGCTCTCAATGGGCCTTATAAGAAGGCTAAAAGTCACCCAAAGGGCAATGAAGAGGCTATGCTTGGAGTTTCCCTGCGTGATCGAATCAGAAATTTTATTTATTTATTTATTATTATTAAACTTACACACACTATCTTGACAGGATGACCACAATACAATAGCGGTTTGCAAACACATACCTACAAAAAATTAAAATGAAAAATCTACTTACAGCTAATACTCAAAATAAAAATCTAAACTTTAAAAATACAAAGCACTTTACTCAATACATAACAATCTAACACAGAATATTAATACTTAAATATAACTAACATAATTCAACAAAACTCTTGCGAATTCACTCAAATTGCACGAAAATATGTCAATTCTCTCATGGACTTCATTTAATACGCATATTGTGCGGATGAGAGGTGTTTTCGACAGCAGGTTTTGTGGTTTTTGTGGTTTTGGCAGCAGGCACGGCCAGCAGTGGCGGTCGCCTCCGTCTCCACACGTACCGATCTGGCACGCACAGCTTCAGGTGACGCAGCACACCCGGGTTATGAGCTACTCCACGCAGGAGCTTTAGCGCATACGCCGCAAGTGTGATTTCCCGGCGCACTCTGAGTTCGTTGTACCCCACCATACCCAGTACAAACAGTGTAGGATACATCAGCGGGTAAAATGGGTAAACCCCATAAAGTTTAAAATACAAGTGCCTTGTAAATTTATTTTGTACTCGCTCCAGCATGACATTGTATTTCGCTTCATGAGGAGCCCAAATCACCGCACTGTGTTCCAAGTGACTCCTTACCAAAGCGTTATACAGCACCCTGAGCGTGGTAACGTTTGTGAATCCCTGCGACTGTCTCAGCACGAAACCCAGGTTTCTGTACGCCTTCTTGCAAATCTTAACTATATGATCCCGGAAAGTTAGATCCGGGGTAAGCAGTACTCCTAGATCTCGTACCTGAGACACTCGCTGCATCGGCGCTTCCTCTACTTTGTATTCGTAGGCTAAGGCAGTCTTCGCGCGGGTAAATGTCATCACTGAGCATTTCGCCGTGTTGAAAAAGAGTTTATTTTTTTGGCTCCACTCTACCACTCTATGTCTTCCTGCAATCTCTCACAGTCCGACTCACCCTTGACCTCGAGCAGCAATTTGAGGTCATCTGCAAACAACAAACATAAACTATGTTTGACTACGTCTGGTAAGTCATTTATCATTAAAATAAATTCAAGAGGACCCAAATTGCTGCCCTGGCTCACGTCTGACCTGGTGTAGTATGGCTCGGATTCGAACCCGTTGTAGTCAACGTAGGTACTGCTGTCGGTCTTTCAAGTAGCTGGCGAAGAACTGTAGTAGGTGCGGAGTGCAGCCAATTTTTGCCAGCTTCATTAGCAGTACATCATTGTCGACGGTATTTTAAAATCAAAATATGTCGCGTCTACCTGCACACCAGCATCGACGGCCGGCATCACCCTCGCCATGAAGTTAAGCAGATTAGTGGCAGTGCTGCGCGCCGGCCGGAACCCGTGCTGCGCGTCCGATAGCTGTGCGCTCACTTGAGCCTGCACACAGCGTTGTATGGCAGACTCGAACACTTTTGCAGGTGTCGACAACACTGCCACCGGTCTGTAGCCACTGACATCCGGACCTGACTTACCCTTAGGAACCAGAATCACTCGCGTGATTTTCCACCTAGGCGGAAACGTTGCTTGATTTAAACAAGTATTAAAGATATGATGCAGGGGTGTGAATGAGGAGATCCGCAGGAGAACCAAGGTAACCGACATAGCCCGAAGAATTGCCAAACTTAAGTGGCAGTGGGCAAGGCAAATTGCTCGCAGAACAGATGGCCGGTGAGGCCGAAAGGTTCTGGAGTGGCGACCGCGTACCGGAAGACGTAGCGTTGGAAGGCCTCTCACAAGGTGGTCCGACGACCTTGTGAAGGCCGCAGGAACCCGTTGGATGCGAGAAGCACCGAACCGGTCGAAGCGGAGGTGCTTGGGGGAGGCCTAGTTCAGGCCTGGTCCAGCAGTTGACGTCTTTAGGCTGAAATGATGAGTAATAAGTAGGTATATCTGCGATGAATCTAAAAGTGAATGTCACTTAACTAGGCTTTGGAAAATAGTATTTAAATGATATGAATTATTGTTTGATGATAATTTCTGTAAGTAGGTTTGTACAAACACTTTACACATCAATAATATTTTTAAATCTAGATGTGGTTGGTGTTTCCTATCTGACTCATCTGAGAAGAAAGGCCGAAACAAACTCAGACAGGACAGGAGTCGCTAAACAAAATTTATTGCAATAACTCAGGCCCGTGTTCACCAACATTTAAGAACTTATGTAAGAATGTAATAATAATTTATGTACATAGATGTGGTAGATATTTCTTCTCAAAATTTCTAAGAAACCCGAATTAGGAAAGAAACGCTGTTTTTAATTTCAACATAAATGTAGAAGCGAGTGCGGGACTGACAGCAGTTTAGGAGTCAGGAGACTAAGGGCCCGTGCTAAGGGCTGATTTTTCAATCGTCGGATATGTTTTATACGAGAAATAAATATGACAGTGTGACAGTTTTTGTATAGAAATTATGTCAAACCGCCATATTCTTCATATAAAACTTATCTGGCGATTAAAAAATCAGCTCTTATGGGAATAAAAACTCTTGCTTTGTAATCAACAACGTATATTGTTATTCATTGAGTGACACAAATAGAAGAAGGATAATAATAACATCCGTTTATATAAAATTGCGAACACAGTTATTTACTTCCACATACCTCCTAATTAAAACTGAACGTAGTACCAGAGCGTTAGCAAGCGAAATATCGATGGAGTCATACGAGTTTCAATTACACTCAAGAAACAATAATGAAGAGTTAATACAAATCAAATGGTAATGTATGATAACTCTAAGTAATACAATTTATAAATCTAACTAAGGGCTGATTTTTCAATCGACTGATAATCTTTATTCGTGTAATACAATTGACGTTTGACAGATTTTGCATGGAAGAACTGTCAAAAATTCAAAGTTATTCCTCCGATAAAATTATCTGGCGTTGGAAAAATCAGCCCTAAGGGCCGATCTTCCAATCATCAGATAACTTTATCTGAAGAATATATGTATATTGACAGTTTTTGTATAGAAAATAATTATTTCAAACCATGGTCAAACCGCTTTAAATATTATTTATTATACAGTCCGGCCGCCGAGAGAATGCGATCCTGTCAGTACGAAAATTCTAGTAGATCATAAAGATCAAATTCGCAAAACACGTATTAATTTGAATGTAACAGACAGATGTGGGCATTTTCACTTTAAATGGCGCAGGTCGTTTTTCGATTGTATGAGACAACCGAACGACCACAACCACTACAACAAAATTATGAAAAAAATATTTGGAAACAATTTTTTTAAGAAAAAGCGTATGTGCACTTAAAGTAATTTTATAAACTTGTGGATTTGATTTATTGGTTCCTGATAGAGCACATTTTCAACTTTATTTAAATTAATAAAGTTTCAGAAATGTGTAAAATCATGATGTCCCAATGACAGTATGTATCATTGCATTTAATTTTTTAGTTCTTTAGCTAACGCAGCGACAATTTAATTTTATTGTTAGATAGTTAATTATCATTTAAACTAAGCATTTAATCTCAGTCAGTAAAGAAAATATTAAATAAATTAATAAAAAGATTGTGTCACGAATTCGCGACTACCGGACATGTCAAGATAGTAACACGCTTTTTACTACTAAAATACACATTTATCGTGCAAATTCGGTTTTCATGGCAACCCCGGGTACAAATGTCAAAGTATGAAATACCATTTTGAAGTTAGTCACGCAAGGTGTTCTGCTGGTGCCGAGCATTCGTCGACGTCACGTCCTGTTAGCAACTGTTACTATAGGATGGACAAAAAATGTTACGAAACAGACATGTAAAGCTTAGAACTCATGAATTAAACTTATGAAATTTATTATTTATGACAGCGGTTAGATACTATTAATATTTTAAATGTTAGTTTGTATGTTTGGATGTTTGTTACTCAATCAGGCAAAAGCGGTTGTTCGGATTTGGATGAAATTAGACACACTGATAAGTTTATTAAATAAATTATTAACACATAGGATACTTTTTAGGAATATCTGATTTGACGTGGGCAAAGCCGTGGGGCGAAAAGCTAGTAGAAAAATAATGTATCTACCAAAATATTTTTTCTTAACTTTACAGGTAGTGGTGAAATCACTTTTCAAAATGGTGATATACTTTGACATAGATAAATTTTTGGAAAAGAAAGATTTTTATACTTGTTTGAACAACAATCTTGACTGGCCCTGGCAGTCGACTCATTTTATATTAGCAGAACGCTGTCATGGCTGTGGAAATGTTAAAATTTTTCACAATTTACCATTACATTTTGTAAATCCTATGACTAGAGAAGATATTAGATTATTGTTAGAAAGTACTTTCTTCTGGTGTGATTCATGCAACTTGATCACTGTATAATTATGATCATTACCCATTAGATGAGTGTTATTGTTATACCTAATACTCGTTTCCATAATAATTTTATTGTGATAGTTGTTTTCATTTGAGTAGGTCATTATTCGACGTAAGAGGCGTTACATTTAATTGTTTTTTTTTAAGCAGTTGTTGTATTATGGCTGTAGCCAAATAGGTACTTAATATTTGCAAAAACTACAGTCACAACGGATATTAATTCAATATTTTTAGATAACAATGGCGTTAACATCTGCTGAAAGAGTCAAGAGGTATCGAGATAAATGAAAAAAACAACCCGGAGAAGGTTGAAGAAGTTAGAAAAAAACAGTTAGCGCGAATGAAAGCCAAAAGAAAGAAGGTATCTGAAATGAACGAAGAAGAAAAGATTAGTCATTGTAATAAATGGAAAATAGAAAAAAGACAGCAACGAGCTGGTAAACCGAAATCAAAAGTCCAGATCGACGAAACACCGAAAAAAGAAGCCCCTGTCACCTCATCTCTCAAAGAACGGCGGATGTTAAGGTGTCTTAACCATCAAATTCAGAAAAAGCTGGATAAGATTACATAGCTAACCAAGCAAATTAACACACAAAGAAAACGCTATTTTAGAAAACTGGTGAAATCTAACAAGATAATTGAAAGACAACAAATAATAATGGATAAATATAAAGCTAGAGAAAAGAATTTAGAATATACACTGCGAAAGACATATGACAATTGTGAGAAAAGAGTTGAAAAGGAAGTCTTGAAACGAATAATAAAAAAACTGTAAAGCCGGAAATAAGACCTACGTTGCAAAATTAATGGGCAAACTCAAACTCAAACCATTTATTTCAATTAAACCATTTACAGGCACTTTTGAATTGTCAAAAAGTCGGTCAGTCAGAAAATATGAAGCTAGTTGCCCATTCCAAAGCGTAGGTACCTATGGAGAAGAACGGGCACAAAACTCCATGGACACTCTTTTAAATTATACATATATTTACAAAAATATTAGTTACATCATTAATGTGAATTTATAATTATATGTGAGGACGATGTAAAAAAGACGTATGCGTTAAAAGCGACCAGAGTACAGCAAATAGTAAGAAAACAACAATTCAAAATTAAGATAATTAAAAATAAGCCGAGGCAGCTAAGTGATGACCAGCCCCAACTGACGGCGCCCGTTCACGAACATGACGCATAGATCAGCACCATTCAGCTCAACCATTTTGAAGGGAGCTAAATGATCCAACACACACGCCACCGTCAGCGAGACATTTGTGTGAGCATGACATACTATCAGCCGCCAGGGCACATTCAAGTCAGTGAAAGACACATTACCCGGTAAATGGTACATAGGGTATAGTATGTATACATAGAACTCACATCTGTGCTATGCAATTATACAATACAAAGGAAAAGAGTTTACACAATGCAAAGATAGTCTTACTTATTGAATTGAAGAATGTGGGGAGGTATTTTATTATAACATTTTAAACACGACCCCATAAAAGATGAGTCTACTTTAGCCAGTCTGAAACCTGGTTGAACTAATAGGTCCCTATTTCTAGTACTATAATTATGTCTTTCACCTCTTTTACTAAAAAGATGTAAGTTTTTTCTTATACATGATGTTTTCGTAGATATATTGACAAGGCACCGTCATGATGTTAATTTCCTTAAACAGTTCCCTTAGAGAATCGCGCCTGCGGAGAATATAAATGGCTCTGATGGCTCTTTTCTGGAGAATAAAAATAGAATCGATATCTGCAGCCCGTCCCCAAAGTAAAATACCGTAAGACATGATACTATGAAAGTAACTAAAATAGACTAGTCTCGCGGTATCTACATCAGTAAATTGACGGATTTTTCTGATAGCATAAGCTGCTGAACTTAGCCGTCCTGCACGAGATATTAAATGAGGACCCCATTGTAGCCTTGAGTCGAGCGTGATCCGTAGGAAAACAGTTTCATCGACGAATTCTAGTTTCTTTTGATTCAATATTATCTCACAATCACTACTCTTGACATTTGGTAAAGAAAATCTTATGCACTTAGTTTTGTTTCCATTTAATACTAAATTATTAGCAGTGAACCAATTTTGGACCAGCAGTAGGGCTTTCAAAGAACGACTTGGATGAAACAGAAAAGAGTTAGGCTCACGTGTTATGCGCCTGCCACACACTCGACGAGTGGCATGGGAAGTAACGAGGAAAGGAGGCAGAGACATAGTGTGGCAACATTACTCGTCATGCCACACGTCATGCTCCTCGTCCTACCCACTGCTCCCTATTTTGTCGGTTTTTGCGCGCGAGTCAAAGGACCGGCAATACGAGTGCGAGTGGCCGGCCACATAATCAGTGTGACCGTTTTTAGCATATTTGATGCTAAGTTAGCATTTTTTAACCTCTTTGGCATATTTTTAGCATTATAACTAAATTTGACATATTTTGGCATTATTGCCGTAAATAAGTTAGGAATTCAGTATTATGGTATAAACCTTATGACTTCTTATCGAATTATGCAATCAAATTAAAATAAGGCTTCCAGTTGAAGATAAATTATTTAAGGAGTTATGGTTTTTAGACCCGCAAGTTGCCGCGTACGAAACTTTTTTTTTCCTACGTGGGTAGGCTTGACATATGTACGTAGTTTTTGCTTTCTTATTTAATATTTATTTAAAAATAGTTAATCATCTCTTTTTCACTATATTTATGCGCTAATTAACCACTATACCCACCTTCGCTTGGAATTTCCTTTCACTTTCACTCTTCAACAACCACAACACTTGAAATACTCCAACCAACCATGGACAGCAAGCTTGTGCACAGTATGGAAGAACTGGAGAAGCTGTTCAGCTCTCGCATGTGCGAGTACGAGGATAAACTGCTGAGAGCTACAGCCGGAACGGACCCTGCACACTCGGACCTTGCTGCTCTTTCCCTGGACTTCTCAGAGTTTAAATCCTTCGTTTGCAAAACGTTTGCTCACTTCAAAACTCAGATTGAACTCCTATCTATGAGTCTGGACAGACATGAGACTGCAATGCGAAGAAAGATCCTGCTATTTCACGGTATTCCTGAGAAGCCTAATGAAAAGCTGGGTGATGCGGTTCTCAATATAGTATCGAAACGGCTATTGATGGATGATATTAAATTGGATCACTTGGACGTTTGCCACAGACTGGGAGCCCCCCAGGGCAAAACAAGGCCGGTGTTGGTGCGTTTCAATGACATGGAGCATCGTCGGTCAGTTTGGGACGGTAAAACTACACTCAAAGGTAGCGGCATCACCATTTCAGAGTTCCTGACCAAGACACGGCACCAGGTTTTTATTGCTGCTCGCAAGCATTTTAGCATCAATAGCTGTTGGTCTGCAGAGGGCAAGGTTATCGTTTTAACGCCGGACAAGTCACGCCGGAAGATTGCATCCATGGGTGAGCTTGAAACTTTAATCGCGTTATTCCCCGCTCCGGCCAGTGCTGCCGCGCCCAATGATCCCGTGCCGGCCGCTTCTACCTCGCCACCAGTGGCATCTACATCGTCTGTAACCGCAACCCCCAAAAACAAGGTTGTGAGGAAGGCTCGTCGCTGAGTTGGCCGATTTAGACGTCCCGTTGCATGTTTTTCGTTCACCATTCTGTAATACTTTCGTGTATGTCGGTACACTTTTAATTTATATTTTTCTTTTGCTAATCTACCCAAAGCATTTACTTTTAGTTAATTTTTTCTCACAACGTTTAGCTCGCCGGTAGATGTTTCTATTTTTCTGATGTAGTACAGTACAGTGACGTCTGTCAGTCATGTCAGTGTCAATTGTCATTTTTTATTTTTTGCCTCATATTGACGTTACGTTTCGTTACACTTTGCACTTTGCCTGTTTTGTTGTAGCCGACATTATCGTTAGTTAATTATTAGTGTTTTTAATTAATTTTACTTTTTTAATGTCCTCTGTTAACTTAATTCATGCCTTTATTTTGCTTTTTTACACTTTTTACATACCCTGTTTTCAAATGTTGTGTTAAAATCTCTACCAACACCAGCGAATAGGTGTAATATTATTTGAGCGTTATAAATTATTATTATTGTGTTGTATGCGCATTAAGTAGTTTTAATATTGTTAGTATCTTTTTTTTTATTTTTTTTTTGTATTTATACATACATAATTATACATATTATTATTAATTTTGCAAACTATGATCGGTGTCGACCTTAACGATGATTTTTTCTCTTGTTCGTCCTCTTCAAGTAGTTTCCTTAGTGCGGCGAGTGGTTCTACCTCTTCTCTTACTCTCTGCGATCAGATTTCCTCTTTGTTTTCCCACCTCCCCAACAATCTCAACATAGCCCACATCAATTCCCAGAGTGTTCCTGCTCATTACTCCGATCTTCTGGCTTCCTTTAACAGTGCACATATAGATGCTTTGCTCATCTCTGAGTCCTTTCTTAAGCCCTCTCTCTTATCTGTCAATTATGCCCTTCCTGGCTTTGTCCTTATCCGTAATGATAGAACTGGGAAAGGGGGTGGTGGTGTTGCCATTTATTTGCGCACTGATATTCCTTACAAGATTATCAGCACATCGCCATCTTCTTACTCGGGGTCAGCGGAGCATCTATTTCTCGAAATTTCCTTGCATCATGCTAAAATGCTTCTCGGAGTCGTTTACAGTCCTAATCTCACTATTGATTACTTTGAGTCTTTTGATTCGCTGTTAGATGTTTTCTGTCCATCTTATGACCACGTAGTCTTGATGGGCGATTTTAATACTTGCCTTCTTAAAAACGACAGCCGTACTCACAAACTTCAATCTCTCTTATCCTCTTATAACCTTAGTATTCTGCCTCTTTCTGCTACTCATCATTTTCCTAATTGCACCCCTTCTCTGTTGGACCTGATGATAGTCTCTAACTCTAATAATGTATCTGTCCACGGACAGCTCACTGCTTGTTTTTCTTACCACGACCTCATCTTTATGTCCTACAGGATTCGCCCTCCTAAGCGTAGGCCGCATTATATGTTCCTTCGGAACTACAAAGGAATATGCCTGGAGGCATTGCTGCGTGATGCTGCTAGCATCGATTGGACGGACGTCTTGGAGAGCTCATGTATCAACGATATGGTTCATATTTTTAACAGCAATTTACTCAGTTTATTTGACCGGCATGCCCCTATCCGTCGAGTCAAAGTAAAATATGTTCCGGCTCCTTGGCTTACTCCTACTATTAAGGATGCGATGGCAAGTAGGGACAGAGCCAAAAGAAGGTTGAAACGCTGTCCTTCCGAGCGTAACTTGAATGCATATAAGGTGCTGCGTAATCGCTGTAGGCGTATGTGTAGAGATGCAAAGAGACGCTACTTCCATAATTCTCTCGACAATCGTAACTCTTCTGAAGTCTGGAAGTTTCTTAAAACTGTCGGCATTGGCAAGTCTCCGGTCGCTTCTAGTATTGGCATTGACGTGTGTGCTCTTAACAAACATTTCTCACATCCCCCTGTTACTATTGATCCGCACGTCAGATCAGTAACGTTAAATAAACTTTCTGGTTTGCCAATGCCGCAGTGTTCTTCTTTTGAATTGAGTCCAGTGAATGAAAGTGAGGTCAAAAAATCTATTTGTGCTATCTCCTCTACTGCAGTTGGTAATGATAATATTTGTTCAAGAATGATTTCTCCTATCCTCCCTACACTACTTCCCGTTTTGACCCACATTTTTAATTTCTCATTGTTTTCTTCTACTGTTCCTGAAGCCTGGAAACAAGCTCATATCATCCCCTTACCCAAAATTCCTAAGCCGGTCTCTCCCACCGATTTCCGTCCCATTTCTATCCTCCCATTTCTTTCTAAAGTTCTTGAGCATATTGTTCACCAACAACTTTCTGTATTTTTATCTGCGAATGACCTCCTTAGTCCTTTTCAGTCTGGTTTTCGAACTGGTCATAGCACAGTGACGGCTCTGTTGAAGGTTACTGATGACATCCGCTGGGCTATGGATCACAAATCTCTTACTTTACTTCTACTTCTTGACTTTAGCAGTGCCTTTAACTCTGTCGATTTCGATATCCTTCTAGGGATCCTTAAATCTCTAAATTTCTCCTCTTCCACTATTGGTTGGTTTAACTCCTATCTTAATGGCCGCTCGCAGCGGGTCCGTCTCGATGAGTCGTCTTCTGACTGGTGCTCTCTTACCGCGGGTGTGCCTCAAGGTGGTGTTCTCTCTCCTCTTCTCTTTTCTATTTTTATTAACTCTATCACCAGTGTCATCTCTTCCTACTTCCATCTCTATGCCGACGACCTGCAACTTTACAATAATTTCTTAGGGGAAGATGCGGAAGCCGCTGTTGCTGCCATGAACAGTGACCTGGATTCGATTAGTGAGTGGTCGCAGTCATTTGGACTGCAAATCAACCCTAGGAAATCCCAGGCCATTATTATCGGCAGCAGGTATATGCGGAACAGGCTCGATATTGCGTCGCTGTCTCCACTCTGTTTGAATGGAGTTCAGATTGAATACGCTCATACGGTTAAAAACCTGGGGGTAACCATGGACTCTTACTTGTCGTGGACTGCTCATGTAGCACAAGTCAGTCGCAAAGTGCACTACACGTTCCATTCGTTGAAATGTCTCCAGGGCTTCTTGCCCTTGAACACCAAAATCTCTCTTGCTCAAACCCTCATTCAGCCCATTATTGATTACGCCGATGCTTGTTATTTGGATGCCACAGAGGAGCTTTTAAATAAACTTGAGCGTTTGCAAAATATCTGTATCCGCTTTGTTTTTAATCTTAAAAAGTATGATCACGTCTCCAACTTTCGCAAGAACCTCAAGTGGCTCCCCATTCGACTTCGCAGGAACTCTCGGATATTGTGTCTGCTATTCAATCTCCTTCACAATCCTAAAACTCCATCCTATCTGCGGGAGCGTTTTTCCTACGCCCGCCCTGCAGATGCGCCTTGCAGGTCACATCTTAAAAACCTTCTCAAGTCCCCTCCCCACTCCACCAACTTCTACTCCTACTCCTTCACAGTGCACGCGGTGCGGCTGTGGAATGCACTACCGCCTGAAATTAGGGACTGCCAAACTGTTGCAGTTTTTAAGAGAAGAGTAAAAGAACACTATCTTTCCACTTTATCATAGTTGTGTATGTATTTATTATTATTTTTCTGATTACGTTTTAATATTTATTAACATTCTAGTGATATTTATTATAGAAGTATGTATGTTTATTTGTATTTATGTAAGTATATTCTTATAATATTTGTTTAGTTTTATTAAGTGAATTGTTTTTAGATTAGATTGTATGTATTATTTTTTGTCTCCTTTACTCTTTCACACGCTGTCTACATCTCTCTATTTATTGTCCTATTGCAGGTATGCTGGAAGAGATTTCTTATGAAATAAGCATTACCTTTGTACCTATTTTTCTGTTCTGACTATTTCGTATCTGTTTATATATGTGTGTACATAAATAGTAAAATAAAATAAATAAAATAAAATGAAAATTTTTCATCACTAATAGAAGTTTTGGAACATTTTCCAAATATGTATAGTTAATTCGGATTGTCTAAAACAGTCAATTGACGAGGAATACCGTCAGTTAAAATTAGACACTAAAGTACAAGAACTCATGGCAGGTAAATCTGGAGGCACGGTTATAAGTACTTACTGAAGAGTTTTGGAGTTTAGTAGGTGATATTTGTAATTTAAAAGAGAAAACTCCAAAATATAAAAATTTATGTAATTTTTCTAAGTGTTTAATGAGTCTTCCTATTTCAAATACACAGTGCGAAAGGGTATTTTCGCAAGTGAATTTAATAAAAACAAAGCAACGCAACAGATTCCTAAGTGAACACGTTTCACATATATTACATGTTAAACAAGGCATTACAGAGAGCGGTTCTTGTTTTAATTTTGTACCAACGCAAGATATGTTAAATAAGAAAATTTCCAATAATGAGTATGTAATAGATGATGAAGACTCAGAATAAAAAGTATTAATCATTTATTAGTGTTTCATTTCATAGCATATTTTTGGCAGAAATATGGATATATTTTAGCATATTTTAGCACAGACAACCCTAAATTTTGGCAGATGTCTTGATTTGAAAACGGTCACACTGCACATAATCACGCGGTCGCAGTCTGCATGGAGCGCTCGCGCAAGACGCACGCGTATGCAAAATTGGAAATTATGTCGTCGCCAAGCGTGGAATGGTCAAATGAAAAGGTGTTAATGTTTATTGATTTGTAGTACGGTAGGTATAATAAGTCACTATGTCAAGAATTAGTCTAACAAGAAAAGTTGTATTTATTAGTTATCTAAAAATGCATAGCGCGCACACTGCCACCGTTTCAACGTCCATTGTCTCACCAAGGCAAATGACAAGTGAGGAGCGTCGCGATTAATTGCGCGAGTAGAGCAGTGTGTGGGCAGAGAGGGCAACATCGCGGCAAATCACGGCAGCGCGAGGAGCATAGCGATGAGCAGCGCAAGGAGCATAGTCTGGCAGGCGCATTACAAAGAAATTGAGGAGTTTTGGTTGAGAGATGATGTTACTAGAGCGACAGCAGGAAAAAAGAATGCAGGGTTCGTGGAAAAGAAAAGCGTCAAATAAGATACACAGTCGATACATTGCAGAATTTATATAGAAAATATAAATAGTTAGGTGGAAATTATGGGATTACAACGCTGCACAGACGGGTATTTGACCCTAAAACGCGGCCAAAATTCAATTTCAAAAAGGTTCCGTTTCCTAGAAATTAGCCTTACCTGCCTATACCCAAAGGATTAAGGAACAATGGGCGGCCATCTTTTTTACCTGATTCTTGTCAGAACACACCTAGTCAGACGAGTTTCGACTGCGTTGTTGGTTACACGTTAATTTTTGTAGTGAGTGTTTGAAAAGTTTTTAGTTTTCATAAATTATTAAAATTGATAAATTCTGTTTCCACCGAAGAATTTCAAAATGGATATTGCAGAACCAGGTTTGTATTATTCAAATATATTGTAATATCTAAAATAATTTGTTTTTATATAGAGTTATAGTGTTTTTGGATAACTGCATTATTTTTCACTAGTAATTCTTGCAATCAAATTTAGAAAAGGCTAAAAGTAAGATAATCGGGCATTATCGGATTATATCTAGTATAAGGTTTAGTAGGACATATATTTGTGATATATTATATAGAAAGAAAAATTGCCACTTTTTGCCTCTTATATGGATTTTCCTTATTTTTATGTTTTAAGATCTCTATAAAACAAACTTTGTTTTGCAGTTGTGATTATATTTTGGGATTTTACTTGTTCTAGGAACGTCAGGGCTTCGAGTGTTGACGCGAATGGATATTTACAACATGATCCATAACCATTCTGATGGATTTACGATTAAAAAACTTGATGAAGTTGAAGGAGAGTTAATTAATGACTGTTCTTTTGATAACGAAAAAAAAGAAGATTTTCGTCGTAAATTTGCGACATTCAAGCATGATTTTAAGTCAAGATGGCAAGCAGCAAACAGGACTAAACATAATTTTTTAAATAACAATGAACAATGGCTTCAAGGCACTCTTGAAATACCTCGGAAAAGACTTTCTAGCTGTAATGCAGGGCGCCCAGAAAAAAAATTTGACGATTTGTCTGAACGAAGCAAACGCAGAAAAACTGAGAATCTTCGTGAAAGCCACGAAGCTCGAGAGCTATTATATGCCGGTCAAATGGCACTTCGGGAGCATGGAGATACTGATGCAGCAATTGTTGTGAAGGAAATTACAGAATCACCGACTCGTGGCCGAGGACATAAGTACCGCATCGCCTTGCGCAAAAGTGACACGTCATCATTACCAGCAACACAAATAACACCAACTGCAGCGTTATCCATGTTTGTCGAAGCTAATTTAACAAGGAGACAGTACGATATAGTGCGTGAGACAAATAAAAAGTTCTATCCTTGCTACACCATCCTCCAAAAAGAAAAACAGCAATGCTATCCAGATCCTGAAAGCATTACCATATCTGAGACCTGTGCTGAAATAAAACTTCAAGCATTGCTGGACCACACAGCTAAGCGATTGTTACTATATTTAGAGGAAGTTATATCTACTTTATCAGGAGAGGAGTTGTCATCACTTGAACTTATATATAAGTGGGGATGTGATGGATCACAACAAGCTGAATATAAGCAAATGTTTGAAAACTCAAGCAATACAGATGCTAATATATTTCAGTCAAGTTTGGTCCCTGTTCAATTAGTTTGCAAGACCAACAATGACCCTAATTCTGATACGACAAATGCAAATGTAATTTGGCGCAACAACTCTCCATCTTCACACAGATTTTGCAGGCCTATGAGGATAAGATTTATTAAAGAAACTCCCGAAACAACGAAAGAAGAAATTAAGCATTTTGAAGACCAAATTAAAGATTTGAATACAACCAAATTAACAAGTGCTGCACTCGAAGTTTCTGTCAAACACACCTTATTATTCACAATGATTGATGGTAAGGTATGTAATGCTGCCACAGATACTAAATCTACAATGAGGTGTTATCTCTGCAAATTAACTTCAACAGATTTTAACAATCTCGATAAAGTGAGGAGCTCAGAGGTAATCAAGGAAAATTTTAAATTTGGGCTTTCAATTCTTCATGCTAGAATCAGATTCTTCGAAAGCCTTCTTCATGTCGCATATAAGATTCCTGTAGGGAAGTGGCAAATTAGGTCGCAAGCGGAAAAAGACATTGTAAAAACTAAAAAGCAAGAAATCCAAGAAAGGTTTCGAAAAGAACTTGGTCTTTTGGTTGATATTCCAAAAGCTGGTTTTGGCAATACCAATGACGGAAATACGAGTAGGAGATTTTTTGAATATTCTGCGGAGGCTTCTGCTATAACTGGTATCAATGAGGAATTAATAAAAAGGTTCGCAACAATTTTGGAAGTTATTTCGAGTGGATATGACATAA
This sequence comes from Luperina nickerlii, assembly GCA_963855955.1. Taxonomy (NCBI): domain Eukaryota; kingdom Metazoa; phylum Arthropoda; class Insecta; order Lepidoptera; family Noctuidae; genus Luperina; species Luperina nickerlii. Next base: position 1,204,115 of record OY979665.1, read on the forward strand.
ATATTGAAAAGTTTTCTTCATATTGTGACAGTACAGCAGAACTTTATGTTAGCTTATACAGCTGGCATCCGATGACACCCACTGTACACAAAGTGCTGATGCACGGACCACTCATCGTGAAAAATGCTCTGATCCCAATCGGAACTTTGTCTGAAGAAGCAGCAGAAGTTAGGAACAAGCATTTTCGAGATTATAGGGAACAATATTCGCGAAAGTTTTCCCGTGAAGATTGCAACAGGGATATTTTGTATAGGCTGCTGCTCACATCAGACCCGTATCTTAGCTCAATTAGGCCTAGACCTAAGAAAAGTTCTAAACCTTTTACCACTTCCGCAAAAGAAATGTTACTGCCATTTCACGACAGTGGTGATTTGGACAAGGAAAATAAAGATTAGGAGTACTTGTTATACCGTTTTATAGTTGGTTTTTCATGTCTAATAAAATAAAAATGTAAGAATGTGACATATTTTTACTTCAACTTTTGTCAAACACCTAGATTCCTTTCCAATTGATATTTTGCCATCAGCTAGGTTTTGAATCATGATATTTCAATAAATTAGGCTATATAAGCACCGAAATATTCAAAAAATATTGTTAAATAGTTTTGGCCACGTTTTAGGGTCAAATACCCGTCTGTGCGCTGTGGAAATACAAGCCATTTCATGTCATGTATCCGAAATTGAACTCGAGGAATACATGTTTATGTATAAAACATGCTAATATTGATCTAAAATATAAAGCCTTGCACCTAGTATATGGACCATTAAAAGAAAAATCTCTGCATGAAATAATAAATGAAGTTACTTGTGACCGCCAATCCTACTCTTGCGCGGCTAATCGATGCAGTCAATGCAAAAATTACAAAGTACAATATAAAGAAAGTAGTAATGACGAGAAATAAAATGTAACTTGGTGGCAGTGGGAACGCGTTGATCACGAATATGTAAAACAAAAAGGAAATTAATCCAAAACAGTTAAGACGAAAAAGACAGTCAAATCTTTAAAAAGAACATCGATTACCGAGCTTAAACGTGAATTCGATTCTGACATAATTAAATTCAAGAAACGTGTATTTGTTATGAAGCACCAGCACAATCAATATCAAACAGTCATTAACAATTTACAAGAGAATGAGGCTGTAGTGATTTGTGACTTTAGTGAAAATTACGAATGCAAAATGAGAGAAGAGGTGCAAGCTCTTCATTTTGGAGCGTCAAAAAACCAAGTATGCCTACATACTGAGGCTATTTTTTATAAAGACTGTATGCAATCATTTTTCACAATATCCGAAAATACGAGCCATAGACCGGAAAATATATGGACACATTTAAATCCCATTTTGAAAGAAATCAAAAACACAAAACCGATTGTCAAAATTATACATTTTTACCCTGATGGCCCCACCTCCCAGTATCGGCAAAAGGGAAACTTTCATTTACTCTGCCAAAAGAAATGGGATTTGAATACTGTACGTGGTCATTTTCCGAGAGCGGGCATGGCAAGAGCATTGCGGACGGCATTGGTGGATCCGTAAAACGTACTATAGATAAACATGCTTATGGTACCGATGCAACAAATGCCTCTCAAATATAATTATTATCTTTTGACCAACTGCTTTAAGATTACTAAGCTTTTTCTTGTAGATGACAGTCAAATCAAAAACTATTCGGATAAACTTCAAAGCCTCAAAATGTTGACTGGTACATTAAATTTACATCAGGCGACAAAGGAGACAGTGAGACAAAGGAGATCAAATATAGAGATTTAAGCTGCTATTGTGGTGATATAAAAGGACAATGTTTGTGCTTTTCACCTCAGTATCATTCGCTGATTAATACCACTGCCCGTCATGCCATTAATCTCCATTCCGTTCACCATAATAGACTTGTAAAATCAAAAATAAATCCCATTCATTTAAAACCAGAGTATTTGAAACCAGAATTCAATCGAAAAACGAACAAATTTTTAAACACGACGATGTTAAACAATCGATAAACCAACACGAAAAAAGGTCAGTTGCCTTTGTGGAAATTGAGAGCGTCGAAGATTTTGGTCCGATTAGACAGCCAGATACTATCATTATTCCTCTTGAAACAACTAAGACTTCCAGTCCAACCATTCAATTAATAGATTTGACACAATCTGAATCCGAAAATATGCCACCTTTAAGTCTTTGTCTTCAGACTCTAAGTTATGATCCAATTTCGTCATCTAGTCTATAAAATGAAAAGGACAATGACAGTATCGTAGGTGATAAAGATAGGGGCTTTAATAAAGAAAATGAACCTAATGATATTAAAAAGGAGCTTAAAAGAAAATCAAAAGAAAAAATCGGTAACGGTACTTGGCAAGCTATGCACAAGCAGGTTTTGAAATGTACTGCGTGTGATAGTGAAACACGACAGTTAGCTAAATGTATGTATAATGTGTAAGTTATGGTATTGCTCGATATGTTCAGGTGGCCAGATAACAATAGATCTCATTTGTGATAAATGTGTAAACGAATATATGATGCCTTGATTAACTTACTAATTTTACTTAAATTGCCAAAAATCAATAAATAGCGATAAATTAGTAATGAAGAAAAATTATAAAAAAAACACTGGCACTCCGGTAGTGCCGACAGAAGTGAAAACTTGAACAATTACGAGTGTATTTTGTGAATCGTCTTATAAACAAAACACGCGTGTTAAGGTGTGTTCCTTATTTTATAGGGTTTTTTGCAAATCAGGTATGATGACCAAAGTGACTGGTTTATTCTTCTCGTGAAAGGAATTTATTCAGATTTACAAATAAGCACACAGGATAGACTTCAGTTCGTGGTGTTGGTCGCGGCAGTGGTAAGAGAAGCAAGCCGCTCGTCGCATAGAGCTCGTCGTCAGTTATATATCCGTGGTTCAGCGCCATCTCGTCGTTGTTGGATGAACTACGTAGTTAGTACGCGAGGCCCTCGTAGTTCTTCCCGATGTGCATAGATGGCGCTGTCCTCAACAACGCGCGTCTTACGTTTTACGTCTGACGTTAGTACGCGAAGCCCTCGTAGTTCTTCCCGATGTGCATAGATGGCGCTGTCCTCAACAACGCGCGCCTTACGTTTTACGTCTGACGTTTTACGTCTTACGAATTTTCGATCAGGGTCACGTGACCTGACGCGAATTTAGAAGTTTTTACCCATTCCAAAAAAAGTACACAGCGCCGCTAAAGAAGTTTTCACTTCAAAAAATGTAAAAGACTGAAGAACGCATAAGGCTTATTTTACGAATCTAAACTAGATTGTGCTGATTTAAACGTCGCTACAAAATTTTATTTAAATCGGTTATTGTTAAGATTAAGGAAACTGTTTTACCCCAAGATTACGCATCTCATAAGTAAAATACCTATAACTGACATTTCTGAAGGGGTGCATCATCCTGTTCACAGAATATTTATCCAAATATAAAGTACCTAGGCTTTCTTAGTGATTAATTGTTTAAGATTGTTTCAGAACACCTTGTTTTACAAGCGCCATCTGTCAACGGCGTGTGGAAATAATTCAATCAACCATTTTTCAGATTAGCCAAGGTACATACATCTTTTATGGGGTACTGTGTTAAATGTTACAATAAAATACCTTGTGATATATTGCAATTAAATGAAAGAAAATTTAAAACTCACATTAAACGTACACTTTGTAAACAAGCATACTTACTATAAATTAGAAGATTATATCCAAGATAAGAACGCTTGGAAACATGCTGGTCCTGCTCCATAGGACAATCTAGAGTCTAGACAAAATCAAACGGGTTGCTAATTTAATTGTAAATTTATATATACAGAGTTGATATGACAGAGGGGCATTAAATTACACTACGTATACTATACGTGTATAGTATTAATTCGATACAGTACAAAAATAGAAAGCGCCAAAAATGAGATTTTTTTTTTTTCAAACAAACTAAATAGCTTAAAGTCAGAGTGAAACGCAACCACCCTTTATAAATAAATTTGACTGACCTTAGTTAGATGCCTAGGTAACAAAGTCGCGCAGGAGCGCGTGTGCGTGTGTGTTATCTCTCTTGGCGGGGGCGCGGGGGGCGGGCGGTTTAGACCGCTCGCGCCGTCCGCGCCCGGCTGGTTGTTAAGTACGCGCACACACAAAAACACAAAATTTTTAAATTCTCGATGTGTCCTCGATTCATATTAATGCACAAATTATACCGACGGAGAATATTGTTATTTATTAAATCACTGTCCGTCGCTAAGCACTTTAATTCCCGTAATCTTTGTACTGCCAATTGTATGGTGCCGGCGCGCGGCGTTCCTAGGGCTATTGCGCCGGTCACCATACCTTTCTCGGTATGTTCGCAGAGCTAAATCTGCGTTTCCACGGCATTCACCGTAAATTAAAATCATGGTGTATTCTGACGCCGTGTAAGTTACACGAGGCATTGCTGAACACTTTAATGATTACACACACACACAACCAACGTTTAATTACGTATCCTATCACAATAAAAACAGTCAAACACAAAAAAACACTAACACTAAATAATAATATTCCCAAGTTAAACTTATTTAGTGTCTATCACAATAACAAAACAAAATCACAATTATTGTCAGCGAGTTCGACAAAACATAAAGGCGCGGCGGCGGGGGGCTCCCGTATTACGTAACGTACGTCCCGAATGGATGGATGACGCTTGCGCACTGTCCACTGAAAGAAAGTTTTTTAGCAAATTCCCAAGGATCTAGAATGCAATAGCAACATACTGACCTATTTCTATTCCTTTTACGCGCGGGAAAAAGGCGCGGGGGTTTTGCTATGATTGTCACTCTCATAGTGAAAGTGCAAGTGTGTGTGTATTTATTGCTTCGTGAAATATTTGGTTGTACTTGTGCGGCAACAATGTATCTTATACTCAGATTATCGTTTTAAGGTGCATGACCTATGCGTATGAGATAATCAGCTGTTAGGAAATATACATCGTGTTCAAACGTAGCAAAAACTTCAAAAATCATTTGTGACTAAACTACTGCTCCTATTTAATTGATTTTTGGTACAGAGCTTGAAAATGGTATCTAGTATAGGCAGTTTAAAGAAAAGCCCCTCTGTCGTATCAACTTTGTATATACTTTTTTTTTTATTTAAATTGGTTTACATTCTGTAACTATTTAACTCACACCCTGACTTATTACTTGTAATTTTTATTTTATTTTATTTAAATGAAACTTTTACCATGTTCGTAAATATGTGAGCACCATGCATCTATCAGATAATTAATTTATATGTCATGGTTACATTTTTAATTCTTTTACCTATTGTGGTATAGTAATTTTATTTTAGGTGCATCGTCTTCACATATTATTATTATATAATTAATGTATACAAAATATTGTAAAACATTTTAAGAGTAACGGTGGAGTTTCTTGCCCATTCTTCTCCATACGAAAACTACCTTTTGGAATGGGCGACTAGAATCAATTCTATTTGTTGTGATTTCTGACGTTCAAAAGTGCCTTTAATGTGCCTATTTGAAATAAATGCTTTGACTTTGAATTCAATGCCCGACGCTATTATATTGCTCCAGTATACACGGACACGCTTAGTTCACGCGGAAAGGTTTTATTCCAAAAAAAAAAGTGATTTTTGTGGTCTCTGATCTAAGGTGAGTGGTTTAAACATTGTAATTTATTACTGTGTTCAACATAAGTTATAAACAATGTGATATTTTACCGGTTTAGTCCCTGTAATGAAGTGTTTATTTCACGGCATATGAGGATAATATAACCTCATTTGACATTGGAGTCATATTTTTTTTTCGTCGCGTTCCGTTTTGGGTAAAGTGACCTATCCAGTGGGTAGGTAAAGTGACCTAGTAGGCCACTTTACCCGTCTTTGTGCAAATTTTTCCAGTAAATATAAATAATGTTTAGTATTGTTATAGGTAATAATATGCCAAGTACATACAAACGGACGTCGCAGCAACAGACATGGGACCCGGATGCGATGGAAAAAGCTATGAGCTGTGCGAAACGAAGAAATGGCTTCCTCAAGGCTAGCAAAGAATTCAAAGCTCCTCGATCGACGCTCAAAAGACGTGTAAAAGGAATAAACAAAGAAGCTATTGAAAATAAAAAAGTATTGGGGTCTTGCCGCCCAACTTTTAGTATGGAGCAAGAAGAAGAATTGGTGATCACATTTTAGAAATGGAAAAGCGATTTTTGGATTAACTTTACAGGATGTACGGCGACTGGCCTATCAGTTGGCTGAACGCAATAATATAGAACACAAGTTTAATAAAGATACTCAAATGGCTGGGAAAGCATGGATTTCTGCTTTTAGAAAACGTCTTCTGGAACTGACATTAAGAAGCCCAGAAGCAACCTCTCTTGCTCGAGCACAGGGCTTTAATAAAGTATCACGAAATTTTTTGACCTACTGGAAGAGGTGAGGTCTAAAACCAACTACCCACCTCATCGTATTTTTAATGTGGATGAGTCTGATTTTACGACCGTGCAGAGTAAAAGCTCTAAAATATTAGCGCAAAAGGGCAAGAAGCAGGTGGGCGCTATCACTTCAGCAGAGCGGGGTGTATTAAGCACCGTTGTAATTTGTATGGCGGCTGGTGGAAACTTTATTCCCTCGTTTATTATTTTCCCCCGAAAAAGAATGAAGATAGAACTTCAAGATGGGGCACCACCGGGCACAGGATTTGCTTGTCATTCGTCAGGGTGGATGCAGTTGGACATTTTTACAGATTGGTTTAAACATTTCCTCAAATTCGCCAAGCCGACTGAAGATGATCCAGCTCTCCTGATTCTTGATGGACATAATACACACACCAAAAATTTGGATTTCATTGAATTGGCAAGAAAAAATCACACCACTGTCTTATGTTTGCCACCACACTGCAGTCACAGGCTTCAACCACTGGATGTGTCTTTCATGGGGCCTGTGAACAAGTATTACATCCGTGCAGTTGAGAAGTATCTTCGCAATAACCCAGGAAGAGCAATAACTGTATTTCAATTCAGCAAACTCTTTGGCGAAGCCTACAGTGAGGCAGCCCAACAGTCTATTGCAGTCAATGGTTTTCGAAAATGTGGAATAGAGCCAATAGACCGCCACGTCTTCAAAGACCATGACTTTTTGGCTGTAGATACAACAGATGTGGCACTTGCTGAACCAGAAACACAACAAAATAAGGCCAACAAAGAGAATGAGATACCTGAAAGAGAAGAGTCTCCATCAGTTCTACAGGATGCCCGGGAGGAAATACTAGCAATGACACCACCATTGTTGGATTCGCAAGCAGGCACATTAATGTCGCCAATGGTTGATCCAAAACCAAGCACAATAACGTCGCCAATATTAGATTCACAACCAAGCACAATAATGTCGCCAATGTGAGATCCACAACCAAGCACAATATCGTCGCCAATGTTAGATCCACAACCAAGCACATCATAAAACTAACATTAAGAAATGCACTAAAACTGATGATATGGATGACGACCCTGATTGTTTTTACTGCGGGGAAGTTAGGTCTAAGTCAAAACATGATGATGGTTGGATACAGTGTTGTATTTGTAAACGATGGGCCCATGAAGCCTGCTCGGGCTGTGATGACGAATATAATGACTTTCTTTGCGAATTTTGTGCTTAAGATTAATTTGTGTGGATGATTAATTACCAATGAAAAATAATGAATAATTAAGAAACTTTGAGTTCCTTTATCATATTTAATTATTTCATGTGTTCAATTTAAATAAAACTTGAATTAATGTAACTAAATATATATTTTATTGAGACTATGCCACTTTACTCGCTTAGTGGATTTATGTAGGCCACATTACCCAATCTGGGTAGGTAAAGTGGTCCATTTCCCATTTTGACTTAAAGTTAAAAATATTGTTGTATATCTGTTTATAAGTGAAAATAACAATCTGATGTCAAAACTACATTAGTTTACTGTTTATGAGAATAAACTGATAGAGTAACATAAAACATGTTAAGGCCAGGATCTTCGAGCGTAGTAGGCATTTAGCGTTACCTCCGTCCTCGCGTGGCAAATGCCGCGAAAGCGCAGATCGAATGAACTCGCTGACCCCTGTCACGGTTATTTTTATAAGTAATAGTATTGTGAATCGGCCCTATTCTTGAAATATAGGGCTGCTCGTCTACAGTATTTTAATTTCATCATCCTACTTTAGTTTCTTTCTAGTTTTGTGATTGTAAATATTATATTTTTAACCGACTTCAAAAAAGGCGGAGGTTCTCAATTCGGATATTTCTATTTTTTTATGTATGTTAGAGCATAACTCCATCGTAAATAGACAGATTTACGATTTTTTTTGAAGTGAAAACTTCTTTAGCATCGTTGTGATTTGAAAATTTTATGAAACGAAAAAGCAACAGTAAAAAGAGACATGAGATTTAACGTGGGAGAAAATGAGATAGGAAGCATTATTCAGCGTTTTTGTTTTTATTATTACAAATGAAATCACATTTAATCCTATGCTACTAATTTGTGGTGATGATGAAGATGAGGATGATGGTGATGGTGATGGCGATGGCGATGATGATGATGGCGATGGTGATGGCGATGGTGATGGCGATGGCGATGGTGATGGCGATGGTGATGGCGATGGTGATGGTGATGGCGATGGTGATGGCGATGGCAATGGTGATGGTGGTGGCGATGGTGATGGTAATAGCGATGGTGATGGCGATGGCGATGATGATAATGGTGATGGCGATGGCGATGGAGATGGCGATGGCGATATCGATGGTGATGGCGATGGCGATGGCGATGATGATGGTGATGGTGATGGTGACGGCGATGGTGATGGCGATGGTGATGGCGATGGTGATGGTGATGGCGATGGTGATGGCGATGGTGATGGCGATGGCGATATCGATGTTGATGGCGATGCGATGGCGATGGCGATGATGATGATGATGGTGATGGTGATGGTTATGGCGATGGTGATGGCGATGGCGATGATGATGATGGTGATGGCGATGGAGATGGTGATGGCCATGGTGATGGTGATGGTGATGGTGATGGCGATGGTGATGGCGATGATGATGATGATGGTGATGGTGATGGTGAAGGCGATGGTGATGGCGATGGTGATGGCGATGGCGATGGTGATGGCGATGGCGATGGCGATGGTGATGGATGGATGGATGGATGGATGGATGGATGGATGGATGGATGGATGGATGGATGGATGGATGGATGGATCGATGGATGTTCTTTAGCATCGTTGTGATTTGAAAGTTTATGGAACGAAAAAGCGACAGTAAAAAGAGACATGTAAATTCATAAGATTTAACGTGGGAGAAAATGAGATAGGAAGCATTATACAGTGTTTTTGAAGGTTTCACTTCTACCACACATGCACACATGCTATTTTTTTATTTTTGTAAAGATCTGATGATGACTTTCGGAGACAAACAACGGAACTCTTCAATTAATGCCAGCAAATCAACCGCGATTGCTGCTATAGCATATGTAATCGCAATCACACAACATAATTTTTCGGTGCAAGTTGGGTGCGCGTACGTCAATTATGACGTTTCTGAATGTTGCCACTAAAAAGCGAAAAACGTTTATAGAGGATGATATTCTCTTAGCATGTATATTTCCTTTTGTTTGTATGTTTTTTTTTTTCTTTTTTATATTCCTATTTGTATTCAATCACGTTTTAAATTAAAATGTATTATTTTGCTTTTTGTACGCTATACCAGTAAAACGTTTTAATAACTGGTTGCTTTAAAAATATAAATAATTTGTCATAAATACTTTTTGATGAATTACTGTTTGCTGCACCGTGCGACGTCATCACGTCGGCGCCGGCTGTCGCTGAAAACCAGCGCTGGGGCTCTGTCTTGCATAGGGTCGCAGCATAATGCTGAGCGATAGCCGTTTTGCGTGGATGTGACGCTTGTCAACCTTTTTTTTATTGTTTTTATTTGTTTTGTTCTTTTTTGCGTCATGTTTACCGCAAATAAACGTATTTTCTTTCTTTCTTTTTCTTTCTATAACATCACGCCTGTACCCTTCAAAGGGTAAGGCAGATGTGCTCAATAGCTTTGTTACTGATATTCACATAGCAAGTAGTGATATATGAATTTGTTTGGGGTAGGTAAGTACAACTAAAAAGTGAAAAATAAAAACTTTTTTACAAAAAAAAACTGACTTCCAAAAAAAAAAACACTACAAAGTGAAAAATAACTTTAGTTTCGAAAGTCGGTGTCAAAAAATTAAAATATATTCTTCACGTTGTAGTGTTTTTTTTTGAGTCGGTTGTTTTTTTTTGTAAAATAGTTTTTTGGTTGCTTGAATTCGTCAATAAGTTTTTTTTTAATTAAATCTACTAATCAAAAACACAACAATACGTATTTTTATTGAACTCTTCCTATTTCATTCACAACGAATTTCATATTTTTAAATAAAAAAAACAGCATGCGTGCAATTCACACGTGGTAGAAGTGAAACCTTCAAAAACACTGTATAATGCTTCCTATCTCATTTTCTCCCACGTTAAATCTTATGAATTTACATGTCTATTTTTACTGTCGCTTTTTCGTTTCATAAACTTTCAAATCACAACGATGCTAAAGAACATCCATCCATCCATCCATCCATCCATCACCATCGCCATCACCATCGCCATAACCATCGCCATCGCCATCACCATCACCATCATCATCGCCATCGCCATTACCATCGATATCGCCATCGCCATCACCATCGCCATCACCATCGCCATCACCATCTCCATCGCCATTACCATCACCATCATCATCATCATCATCGCCATCGCCATCACGATCGCCATCACCATCGCCATAACCATCGCCATCGTCATCGCCATCACATCGCCATCGCCATCGCCATCACCATCGCCATCACCATCGCCATCACCAGGGCCATCATCATCATCGCCATCGCCATCACCATCGCCATCACCATCACCATCGCTATCACCATCGCCATCACCATCATCATCATCATCACAAATTTTAGCATAGGATTAAAATAAATGTGATGTCATTTGTAATAATAAAAAACAAAAACACTGTATATGCTTCCTATCTCATTTTCTCCCACGTTAAATCTTATGTCTCTTTTTACTGTAGCTTTTTCTACTGTAGCTTTTTCGTTTCATACAATTTTCAAATCACAATGATGCTAAAGAAGTTTTCACTTCAAAAAAATATAATATTTTACATATACAATCACAAAACTAGAAACTCAAACTCATAAAACTCAAATTTTGCAATTGAATATAAACCTTATTCCGTTGTAGTAAAGTTGAAAATCTATTACAGATATTATGATAATTGTAAATTTATGGTACCGACCTGCTACTGCTAGTACTGTGACGAAAGCAAGAGAACCTATACAACTACAATATTATTCTGTCGCATCGTCTTATAAGTGGGTATAAATACGTAGAAAAATAATAATCAAACTTACCTTATTTTTTTTTAAGCTTTGCAGTTTAATGCTGAACATTTTTTTTTCTTTCTTCTGTTTTTATTCCCCATAATTTAATCTTAATTATCACTATATATTACAACTATATTAAAAACTAATACTTAGTTTAATTATTAATACTAGAACCTAAACAATATTTACAGACAGATTTTTGAAACTAATACACAAACACGGAAATTAACAATAATATAACGTATATTTCGATCGATTAGCGGGAACGCGGCGAGCCAGCAAAAGCGACACAGGTCCTACCTCGGTAACGCCCGGCGGGCTACTGAAGTGAAGCGCGCAGGCCGCCTTTTTAGATTATATCTTGTTAAGACAATAAAAATCAGTTTTGAGAAAAATTAACCGTTGAATGTTCTACTATACATCATTGCCTATTTTTTGATATATTTTTTGCGAGTAAAAGTTAAGTCTATTTCAAATGCGACTTGAAAAACGATTAAAAACTTCGCTGTTTTCGATTTGTTTGCGATTTTTTATGATCGAGTGAAGTTGTAAATATCGTGTTTTGAACCGTTGAATAATCAAGAATGTTAGTTAAACTATGCCATATATTTTTTTCAGATTAAAACAAAGAATATTTGATTGTTTAATGTTGAATCAAAAATAGGTCGATTCCGAGATTTCCGAGAGTCCTGGCCTTAATATAATATCTAATTCGTAGTCATCAAAGCTTAGGGTGGCCACTTTGCCCGACCTTCCCCTACTAGTAATTTGCCAAAAATATTTTCAAAACAGTAGAACTAACAAGTAAAAGACTTGATGCGCCAAGGTGGCCAGCGAAATCCAAAATTTCTTACGTTTTTTGAAATTTGCAGCTTAGTATCGAGTTGTATGGTAATAAAAAACTTACGACGTATATGTATTTGCATAATTATAATCATTAAAATAAATCTCCAAGTTAGCATAATCCGTAAACTATCAAGTTTAATGATTATAATGGTGTAAATATATTTTTTTTTCTGTCGCATCTAAGTTTTTATTTTTACAGAACCAGATAATGAGCTGCGACTGATGAGCAATTTTGACTGATTAAAAATATTTAATAAGTTAGAAATTATACTGATTGAAAGTTTATGTTTTAATCTTATTTTATTAAAATTTTATAATAAAGATACCGTGGTGGTTATGTTGATGGATTAATAGTTTGTTAGTTTATAGTTAATTAGTTGTTAAACGATGATTAAGATATTTGATACGTAGCAAATAAATATTTTAAAGTACTTTAACAAAATGTTTTATTAAAATAGGTAGGTAGCGTTTTTCTCATTTCATTTCCAGCAGTAAAATTTTTATCGCGGTTTGATTTTTGTTACTAACAAGACATCTTTAGCCCAATCTAGGGTAGACTGTACCTACGGTTGAAACAATTTTGCTTTGAACGCCCGTAGCACAGCCATTTTGAAAAATAACAAACAACAAAACACTTAAAATGAGAGAATAGACTTTTGTCTTTAAATACATCTCAAAATTAGAGGATCAACTGCCATATTTACTAGGTAGGAAGAGTTTAATAAAATAATGCGCCACTGTTTCAACCTACCCATACCAGGGTCGGCTGAAACAGCGATGGGGGTCAGTCGAAACATAAACAAATAAATACTACAAAATCAGTTTCTTTATTCACAATCAACAAGAAATAGTTAAATTCTTGTATTTTACCATTTCTATCAGTCTTAATAATTTTATCCTGCCTGAATGAACACAAATTAACATAAAAAGAACTCTTTCGCTCTGGTTTAAACTAACAAATTAACACGAATAAACAAAAACAACTAAAAAATCAACAATTGGTCTTAATAATTAAATTAAATGATATTATAAGATTTCCATATCTCAAATTATCTGTAGGAACAAAAACAAGCTGAACAGCAGGTGAACTCAGTACATGTACATCTCTGCAGCTTTTTGTAAAGAAGTACCTTTTTTGGATTCTTCGTACGCATTTTCGTAGTGAATTATATACTATATCACACTCGCCTCTTGAAGTTTTTTTTATACGTTGTCTGGGCATCTACAACGAAAAAGCAACGGTTATCATTGTTTCAATCGTACCCACAATAATTGTTTCATCCGTCCCCATACCCCTTAACCGCTAATAAAACAAACATAGCGTCGAGACAAAACAACATATTTAAACAAAAACAAATCACGGTTTTCGAACCTTCAAAATCTAACAATAAAGCAGAAAATCACTCAAAATGCAAATGCTAATATCAACAAAGTAATTTGAAAAAGAAAACAGTAGAAAATACTTACTTTTTGTCGAAAAATTATAATAGGGTCCCCTCGAAACGTATACAGAGCGCGAAGTGCAACGCGTCACTGTGATTCATGTCCGGACTCGCGGGCCGCGTCTTTCTCCCCTTGTACCCCTCGACACATCGCTAATAGTTTACGAGTTATTAGCGTTGTTTCAACCGTATCCTGTTTCAACCGTACCCAGTCTCCCCACTACTTTAGAAAAATAATTTTAGAAAATTAAATAAGTACTTATTTCTGCACGGAATATTTACATAAATCATATAAATTATATATTTTTTTACAGTAATTCAAAGTTCAAGTCCAAAAACTAATAAATTTTTAAAGGCTGTTTATTATAACCTGCGCCATTTAAAATGAAAATGCCCATGTCAAGAACGCATTCTCTCGTCGGCCGCACTGTAACATCCTGAAACAAAAGTTATCTGTCGATTGAAAATCAGCCAAGTCTATGTAGACATTTCATAATTAACAGATTAAAGATAACAAAAGTGGTACAATTAGGATTTCATCATAGAAAAACACTCTTTTGAAAAGGAACATAAAAGTATAAAATCTGATAGGATCTATGTACTTCTACAAGGCTTTCATATTTAATTATATAATTTGTTCAACATTCCCTTAGACTATACAATTATGAGTCTAAGATCATAGTTACGGCGATTGGCACACTGCACCGCATTACGCAGTGGGGTGCGTGAAACGGAATCAAATTCCCCGCACGGAAGCGCGTTTTTATTGAATTTGTATGTAAAAAATCACTCGCGTGGGCACGTTATCTGCGTCCCGCTGCGTAATGCGGTGCAGTGTGCCGAACTGCCGATCGCCTAAGTTGAATATATTATGTCCCCTTTGGAAATGAATATGAATTAATCTACCTATTTTGTTGTTTATGATGCCCTGTGATTCCTTTCTCTCCTTGTTTATATGTATACATCATTAATATTTCAAGACTGTTAGCATAAATATTATGTAAACAAGTATCTTGTTTGAAAATTAAATTAATATTTTGTTAAAAGATTAATTTCATATCGGTTGTCAGAAAGGTTTCTAAATGGCTTAATTAGGTACTCAAAATTAATTAAATTAATTCTAATATCAGAATTAATACTAGACAGTAGTTGAGTCTTTGGTGTATTTATTGTAGCAATGTATGCCTCGCAGGACACTAAAATACAGGACGCTTTTTAACGATTGGAACCGAGCGTTGAGAATCCGACAGTGCAGTGGCGGACTAAGCCCGTCAGAGGCCCGGGGCGGCAAAGCTGAATGAGGCCCCCAGCTTTAAAAAAATGTAGTTTTACAAGCTTTTTATTCAGTTCACATTTATTTATTTGTATGTATAAATAAGTGTTTATGTTTATTTCGTTAATTTCGTCGGCAACGCCACTTTTCTTCTCTTCAGAATTCGAAAAGTAATTGGATAAAGATCCAGCAAGCGATTTTGCCTCTTCAGTCTTTGTTTTTTTAGCTTCCTTTTCTGAGAGCCAGATGGTTGAATCCTTTTCAATAAAAATAATTAGATACTTAAATAAGAAACTTTTATAAAAGATAGCTAAACTAAGCCTCATTATTGATTGACGATATAGATATACAAATGTACAGAGATTGAGAGAGAGAGAGTCAGAGTCTCATCTTTCGTGGCACGCATTGTACCACGTAAAAAGTCTAGATGGCTGTAGTGTTTTGATCTTGATGAAATGATATATGTAGGTACTAAGCACATTTTTAAAGTCTTGTTTAGGATTTTACCAGGGAAACGCGGAGGCATTTGGGGGGCCCCCCAAGACCGGAGGCCCTGGGCGGGCCGCCCCTTCCGCCCCCCTGTTAGTCCGCCACTGCGACAGTGCGCTTGAGCACATGGGCTTAAAGCAAATTAAAATGTATTGCTCTTACTCGAGTTAATTTACATAGTAAAAATATTCAAAGATTATACCTACTGTTCGTTTGACGATTGTTTACAAATACCACATACCCATATTAAAGGCTTCTAGAAGTGTTTCGAAAGGATTCTCGATTGTTTCGATATCAAGCGCAATGTTTATATAGAAGTTGGTTTGGTGTTGGTTGCCGGTTGGATTTACTATTACGTAGAATAAAATATATGATTTCATTAAAATCACCACTATTAAATTACATAATATATAGAGTTGATATTTTTATAAGCCGGTATGGTTCTGAACTAAACGTCTTAGAGCAAAAGCTAAAACGCCATGGGCTTCGAAAATTAAAATAATATCAATACTGTAAAAATAATCAAAGAAAATGAATGTGACACGGCTGTAGTTACCGTTCAGCTCCTGAACATGAAACGGCGCGCGACGGCCACTTCGAACTTTGGATTTCCCATCCAGAAAAGAAAAAAAAGGCCTCGCCGATGAAAATTTAAAAACATGATGGTGCGGAACCCTCGGTGCGCGAGTCAGACTCGCGCTTGCCCGGTTTTATTTTTTAAATGTGAGGAATTTGTAGGCCTTGTAGACTATAGATATGTAGACCATTTTTTATTTTACTAAGTACCTGGTACTTGTTGACATGCCTACACTGTCCTCCCATACCTACTGTAATTTGAAAACATTGTAAAAGCCAATTATTTTTAAAAAGAGTAACTGTGGAGTTTCTTGCCGGCTCTTCTCCATAGAAAACAACCAATTGGAAACGTGCACCTAGTTTCTGACGTTTCCTAAGTGCCGCATGTAGGTTTATGTGTGTAGGTTTGTGTGAAGATGATTTTAAATTAAAAAGATATAGGTCAATTGAAAGTTTGAGTTGACTAGTAGAAACTGAAACATTTAAAGAAATTTAATCAGAAAATCAACTTTTAATCGTAAGAATGTAAATCTCTCACTTTCGTTAGGAAGACATATTTTTTTATACATGAAAGGGTATTTCATGATAGTTCCAAAACAAAAAAAAATCATAAAAAGAGCTTTTCGAAAAAAAGTTATGAATTTTTATAGATGTCCCCGATGAATTTCCCCAAAAATAAAAAATAAAATCATATCTCCTAAATTATCAAAAATCGCGGAACTACATGGAGTATTTTCGGATACCCCTAGGTATGAGGAATCAATTTATTTTTAAAGAAGTCACCATTTGGACCATCTTGCATTCTTTTAACCTAAATACCATATTAACACATACCATACCATACCATATAAAACATTATATTGCAAAAAATATCACATAATGAAATTCAATTAAAGTAGGTAGTAACTTAAACAGCGTATTTAATACAAACTAACCTAAGAAATGCATCATTGTGTTAGTACATAGTTGTTGCAACCGACTATGCGGCAACCGTGCCTCAATCAGCTGCACAAATCAAAATCGAATCATCGATATTCGGTAGATATCGTTTATTTTAAAACTGAATGCCCCTGCGCTAAAATTTCTATACAAACATTTGAAAAATGTACGCAATAAGCAGTGGAGGGGCGTGCAGTTTTAAAATAATCTATTAACAAGTTGAAAAAATATAGAGAATAACATGCTGTGCCTATTTATAATTCCCAATCGATAGGGTGGGCATTGGGGGACTGTCTTATGCTGTCATTTTGACGTTCAAAAAGTGCTGACTCTCAGCCTAGTTTGAATAACCGACTTATGATCTAAAAATGCTCTTTTGATGCTAACAATAGTGTACAAGCTATTGGAGGAACTTAAGTACAGTTTGTGGTTAGAAACACAGCCTCTGATTTATTTAAAACATTACCCACTAGTATGTTAGTATTATTGTAACCATGGATTGTTCTCTGTGCTCAAAACATAAGAAAAACCTAATGCATAAAAAATTGCGAGCACACGAACTTGTGCCAAGTAGCATCCCCTCGTCTAATAGGCAGCCTTGAGTTCGGTGACAATAGAAAAAGTAATTGTGACTCATTAGTGACAGTTGAGCTCTTATGGATCCGGCAACCATTGTGACAACCAGTGTTGAAAGTGTTCTGTGACCGGGACAGAACACCTTCAACACTTGCCATACAAACCAAGCGTGTCACTGTTTACTGGCATTACGTCACAAATGACTTACACTGACGGCTTTGAACGGTGAAGATGAGAGAAGTTGTGCGCTTAACGCACTTTCGGCACCACAACTGCTTTAAGCGATTCGGTGCTCTGTGGCTGCGATATATCTATCGCGACCACATAGCACGGAATCGAAAAACGACAAGAGGTGCATTTGATTATATTAAAAAAAAACATAATACTTAAGATTGAGAACAAGCAGACATAAAGCCTTCGTAGACATCGACACTCGCCTCATTCTTTCATCCAAAGTCTTTAGGTTTGGATGAATTATTAACTTATAAAAAGTAATTATTATAAATAATAAAAGTACCACCAAGTGCATGCAATTGGGAACCGGCGCTTATTAGTAATAGGGCCGGCAGCACAGATTTAAAGCGGCTGCTGGGCGCGCCATCGTAGGCTTTTAACGAGGAACCTAGTTGGACGCAGTTACTGCAACAAGGCACCCCGGGAGCGATTAGGTTTGCATTACGACAAACCGTACAACGAGCGCGGCGGCCGCAGTACAAGACATGGCACCGTCTTAAATAAACAAACAAGCAATTGCTGTTACAAGGACACTTGCGCGATAGGCATTCGATTTCGCAGACAGTAGGTGTGGCTGGGGTGGCAAAACTCTTTTATATTGGCGTGATCCAAGCAGTGGCGGATTTAAAAAAAGGCTGCAAGTTGGAGCCTAGGGCGGCAGATTTTAGGGGCGGAAAATTTGGAGCCAATTGTTTTTGTTTATGTCATACTAAAATTAAGAAGATTAATATTTATGTACCTATTATGTTTTTTTGGAAAGTTAAACAAAGTGAATGCTCAAATTCAGGCGTCTACCGTAGATTTGATTACTGTTGTCGACCTTAACGAATCTCTGCAAGTTTTTCGTAGCTGAACGAAAATTTCTTAAGTACTTTGAGGAAAATTAAACGCGCGTCGAAGCAGTATACAAAGGATATGGGGAAAAAGGAAAAAAATAATATTTTGATGAAACAACCGATGAAGAAATGTGAATGACTGCGAGTGATACTTTCAGGGTTAACACATTTCTATTTTCTTGTCCTCATTGATATACTCGTATCCAAATTAGAAAAACGGCAGGAGGGCTACAATAGATTCAATGAAACGTTATTATTTCTGACCAAAATTAGTGACTTGTCATCAACCCTTACGGAAAAAGTCCTTTTCTTGTAAGACCTTTATCTGAGATCTACCTTAAGCCAAGAAAAGCTAAACGCCTTAGCTCTTTTGTGCATAAAGCCTAGAGGCAAAACTAATGAACACGATTTCATACGATGATATAATTGATGATTTTGCGAATAGAATCGACATCATTCATTAGCATTACATTCCAAAAATTTAAAGCCAGAAAAAAAGTACTGCTGACTTATGGGAAATGACCTCTTGAGCATTTTTTATTATTACAACGAAAGTCTACCATTAACCCCCGGCTGCTATTTGAGATTGAAAATGCCAAAAATCATATTTTAATTAATGTGCTTATATGTGCTTCTAAACTGCCCGGTGGTCGCCACGTAAAGGGCAAAGTACTTCGGTAACCCAGGTACCATACGAGAGACGGTAAGTAACATCAAGGCGTTGCTGGCCTTCCTTGAGGAGCTGGGGTGGATCGAATAATCGATTTTCCCACCCGTACGCAAAATACGCCCGTGACGTGGAGTTGCGGACACCAGCCCGTATTACCTATTACCTGTAAGTAGTATTAAGGCATACCTTACCCCGCCTTAGTAGTGTAGTACATGATTGAGCTTTTATTAGCTCAGAAATATACACAAAAACGATTTCTTGTGCAAGCTCAATCAAACCTATGCGTTATACACCAATCAACTCAGCCTAGCGCAGTCCACTGCGGGACACAGGCCTCCCCCAGGCTGCGCCACAACCCCCTGTGCTCCGCCTTCCGCATCCAGTCTACCCCAGCCACCTTTAGGTCGTCCGTCCATCTTCGCAGGGGAGCGTCCCACACTACGCTTGCCGATATGGTCTCCACTCCAGTACTCGTCTGCTCCACCGGCCATCGGTCCTTCGACAGACATGGCCAGCCCACTGCCACTTCAGTGTGCTTACTCTGCAAGCTATGTCGGTAACTGCGGTTCTTTTCCGGATAATTATACATATTATTGGGTTACCTATACTTATTATCTAGAAACTGACACATTATTGTGGAGGTCGGTAGGGCGGCAGAATTTGAATAGCCTACTGGCGACAATGTGTAAATCCGCCACTGGATCAAAATCTTCACACATTACCCTGACATGTAATTCGTCTAACAAAATAAATGTCTTTCGCGCAAGTGTATCGTCCCCAATTGCAAGCGTAAAAATGGCTTATATTTGAGAATTCGGAATATTAAATTTATTCTTTTAATTATTTACTAGCATGTTTTATTTATTTTAGAATTTAAGGCGAGGTAATACTTGGTACAAAAGGTAAAGCCATAATGATGGTATGATCAAGATTATATCTTGATAATATCATATTTTGCTTTCATAGAACTTATGACTGATGTATATATACTGTTGTAGGTAAAATAGTAAAGGAGCAAAAAGTCAAATTCACACAATGCTTGATGACAAGAGCTCATCACATTAGCTCATATTATACATTCATTGGTGAAGGTAGACTCGCACACAGACCGTTGCCAACATCTGAATAGTCAGTGACTAGTGTTTGTGTTGATGCGCGTTAGCAGTGGCCCCTCTTTACCTGGCTATCCTGCACGCGCTGCGTCGCTATAACTGGACCCCGACGAGTGTGAACAGGCGGTTGTTCTTGACGTGCGTGGTGACGTAGGGCAGCGTGCTGAGCCCGTCCTTGCCGCCGTGCAGCCGGTTCTCCCTCATGATGCGTCTGCGCGCGCTGTTCTTAGGCTCTTGTGGGTGCGCCATCATCGTGTAGCGAGACATTTCACGAGGAAATCTATTAAATTTATAGGTGTATTAATATTGCATTCCATAATTTATTAAGGCGAAAGCGCCAGGGTAGCCCGCGAAATGAATTTTTTTTTAGGTTTTTTGGAATTTGCTGGTCAGTATTAAGTTGTACGTTGATTAATATATGAATCGCGGCCGTAAGAAATATGTGTTTACAGAATTATAGTCATTAAAGTCATCAACACAACTCTCTAAGACCACGTAAGTCCAAAGAATAACTGTTTCATGAAATCATCATTCTTTGGATTTACGTGGTCTTAGAGAGTTGTGTTGATGACTTTAATGATTATAATTCTGTAAACATATATTTCTTACGGCCGCGATTCATATATTAATCAACATACAACTTAATACTGACCAGCAAATTGCAAAAAACGTAAGAAAATTTGAATTTCGCGGGCTACCTTAGCGCTTCCCCCTTTAATTTAACCGATAAAGCTCCGCGCGTGACCGATGGGTCACAAAAGAATAAAAAATTGTCTCATTAGCGGAGCTTAAGGGGTTAAACTAATATTATAAGGACACAAAATTATTTGTTTGTCAGAGGTAATGTCTAGAAGCACTGATCCAGTAACAAAAATGTTTCATTGATAGAAAGCTAAAATATTTCCGTTTCTTCCACGCGTACGAAGTCGCAGTAGCTGGTATACAATAAGGTTGCACAGTCAATTTTAGTTTTAATTCTGTTTATTTATTTACCTTATTAAATCAAAATGATGCGCGCTGAGTCTGAAGGAAAAATCATCATCTTCACCGCCCCACCCTTCGAATCTATTAGATAGTCCGTCGACTGCCACAAATTGTTTAGATGTAACGGCGAGCACTCCGCCCGCTATGTAGTCATAGGGGAGTACGAATCGGAACTTGTCGATGCTGGCGCTCATGTGGCGCGGGTAGTGCGTGCAGGCGTAAAGGTTGCTCTCGTCCAGCGGCAGCAGGTCCACGTCGTGCAGGATGAGGCACGGGAAGTTGTCTTTGATTGCTGTCTTCGCTCCAACGTTCAGTAGAGTACCTTTGTTAAAGATCTTCTCGTCTTGTTGTTCTATTACATATATCCTAAAAGAGTACATATGTCATTTGGTAATCTGATATATTAATTACAGATATTGTAATGCTTTATATCACTAGATGTAGTATGTAGGTAGTAGGAATAGGTAATACCGGCTGGTGTCTGCAACTCCACGTCAATGCGCGTATTTTGCGTAAGTGATGTAGTATGTAACTCAGATTTAATAGTTGTGTGATTTATTTACAGATCAACTAATAGAAATGTATGGAAGAAAAATACATGTTGCGGGTATATGCACTCTGGTAAGGAAACGCACAAGAGACCAAGATAACAAACTATAGATGGGCCAAAGCGAATGCAGGCAGGCTAGGGAAGTACTTCCCACATTGGATGGTCGCCTCACGAAACAGGTTCTCCATCTAACTAAACAAAAGCTGGGCCACGGGTCGTTCAATAAACACCTTTGTGTCATAGGAGTGACAGACAGTTCGCTGTGCAGGGCCTACATGGAGGACGACGAGACAGCGGCACATGTGCTTCTAAACTGCCCGGCGGTCGCCACGTAAAGGGCAAAGTACTTCGGTAACCCAGGTACCCTACGTGAGACAGTCAGTAACATCAAGGCATTGCTGGCCTTCCTTGAGGAGCTGGGGTGGATCGAATAACCGATTTTCCCACCCGTACGCAAAATACGCGCGTGACATGGAGTTGCGGACACCAGCCCGTATTACCTATTACCTAAAATACATGTTGCGCTGATGTCAAATAAATTGGCTTAAGGGCAAGAGAATAATGACATTTAGACAAAGCAATAACTGTGCTCCTTGTTTGGTCATTATTTAATAGACAGATTTAAAAATGCTCACCTGTAGTGTATGTTTTGTTTTCTTAGAAAATTATGGATATATGGGAGGAATATGTCTAGTTGACTCTGTCTGTTCCTGTAAGCTACTATTAAAGCAACACTGAACAGGGGATTGCAGTGTTCCGGGATGTAGCTACCATTCACTAAGCCCTTTGCTGAGAACTCATCATATTTACTTGGCACTTCCCAATTAAGCAGAGAACTAGTACTTTTAAGTATTTCATCATATTTACAATCAGGCTTAGACTTCTGGAGCACTAGATTTGCAGCGACCTGCTTGTACAGTTGTGTTTGTATGGCCCCCGCAGGGATGTGCGGGTAGTTGTACACCCCATAAGTTACAAAGAAGTGAATTATTGCTTTTAAACTTAGTACAAAAAATATACAAGTTATCACACAAAGTTGAAATATCCTGGAAACAGTTTAAGATTCAATTAATATTTGTTCATATGTATAAGAACTTATTTGAGGAAATTTAAGATTCACTTAATTTTTGTTCATATGTATAGGAACTTATTTGAGATAATCAATGTCTTTTCAAGTTAAGTATAAGAAATGTATGTTATTACATTGCAGGCTGCAGGCTACAGGCAACTGGAAGGGCTAGAACCTCTCACGAACAAAGCAAAAAAACTGACATTAGCTGTTGTTGTAGATAAGCAGTTTAACTACAAATAAAAATAAATGCTCTGCATCAGAGATTGTTTTAAAAAAACATAAAAGAATTAAGTACATACCTGGTTTTCAGTGAGCGCTTAGGCATAATGGATTTTTTTATTGCTTATAGTCTGTAACTAACTGGACATTCCACCCTCAGTGTGTCCGTTCTAAAATAAATACATAGGTATAATTAAAATGTTAATTAATTTTTAATTTTGTGTATTATTAGTAATAAATTTCCTGAACATACTTTACCTTCTTTTTCAGCAGTAGTTCTTATTGCCTTGTAAATTGTAATCTAAAATAATATAACGCTGGTTTTTAGTCTGCGAGTTGTAATTGCCTGCAAAACAAAGCGGTAATTCAGCGCTGATTTATCTTACGATTCAAAGATACAATATTTATGATTCGTTCAGCACTAGGAAAACACATAACAAGATAATGGTCTGGAATTCAAGTAGCAATTCGTGAATAGATCATGCAAGTTAGATACCAATTGTTCTGTTTAGCGAGTAGTGAGAGTGGCACTCACTTTGCTTTCTTTCAATAAGAAAAGCTGTATACTGGGCGTAATATAAACTTATTTCCACTTTTGCTTGCAGGCAGTTCTCGGAGTCAATTGAACTTCCTTTCAATTTTACAAATCCGTATGAACACTGTTGTATGGCTACGAATTACAAAATCCACAGAACATATTAAATACCACTATAATATTAATAATATACCATATAGGGAAGAATAATCAGTTAATCACAGATTATTGCTGCGGCTGACCGGCTGATCTGATTTGACATTTTAATTTTACCGTGTCAAAAGCTGACATTAAAAAGTGATTTCTATAGGACATACTAATTCCATGAATTTATAACAATATAACAAATAAAATACGGGAGAAAAAATTAACTTTATCTAAAAAGCTAACAGTCTAAAAATAATAATAACACTATAGAAATGATTGGTAATTATAATCTTTGATTATTTACTGCATCAAAAATAACTTGTTAGAAATATCCACACAATCATACCTTTAGGATTATGTTCTGTGATTATACGAGTTGTTACACAGATTATATAGAAACATAGTTTTTAGAAAGGTTCGTCTAGACTTCAAAGAGAGTAAGTTGTCGACCAATCATATAATATATAATCATAATAATTACAAGTCCCAAAAAGATTGAAGTATTGGCGCTGTTTGAGGTTTTCGGTACCTGCCGTAGCCGCCCCAGCACAGCCCACCGTGCTAGGAAAATGGAATTGTGCAAGGGTGTCGACACAAGTTGCATCCCTCACTTTGGTGAGCGATGCAACTTGTGTCGACGCCCTTGCCCTTGCCCTTGGCCTACCTACCTTCCCTACCTAGTAGCGTGCCAAACCATTGGGTTCTAAAACAAATGGCTGGCTGGAGCTAGCCACTTGTTTTAGAACCCAATGGTTCTTATCAGTTGGTAGGCTGGCTGGTGAGGACGAATGATGTCATTGATGCTGGCGTGCCGTACTATCCGGCCTGCGCTCTTACTGCAGGATAGGCCATGGTGTCCGAGGCAGTCGACACCTTCACCGCATTGGCAGCGATGTGGAGCCACGCAAGGAGCGACTAGACGCAGACAATTATCGAGCGGGAAGGTAATGTCACCCAGAATAGTGCTTTTGTTGCGTGAAGGTAGCGCCTGCTAGACACTTTCCATCAGCCTGAACCCAGGGACCTGACTCCCACAGCCAGCAGGCTGGCACGCTCAGCAGTATTGGTAGACGTGTAGGCTATACATACAAACACACATGAATATTAAATACATAAATACATATTACACACAACACATACATAATTATACATACAACACATACATACTGATACACAATAAAGACAAAACCAAAGGAAATCTTGGTTTTATTCCACAATAAAATTACATTGCGTATTAGAAGCCTTCAAATCGTTTGACACTACGGTTTGAAATCACTATGACAATAATTATAGTCTATGATGGAGAATCGAAATGATCTCCTTACTACATAAGAAGGTTTCATATCATTCACCCATGCTCTATGAAGAAACGTAGTCATGAAGATAAGCCGGAGGTCTTCTTTCTCGAGTAGAACGACGAGGAACTTCAATGTCTTCAACTTCAGCTGGCCCAGTTGCGTCAACAAACTCGTCATCATTTGTAGGTGCAGTAGATGGTCCACGTGGTGGTTCATCGTCGGAGTTTTCTTCGTCATCTACTGTATATGGAAGAGGCGCCAGGGATCTATTCGAAACAGTTGTCTCACGGCCATCAGGTAGGCGTACATAAGAGTATTCCGGGTTGCTTTGTAGTAGTTCCACTTCTTCTACCGCAGGTTCATATTTAGAGTTTCGTACGTTTCTCTTCATAAAGACTGGCCCTGGAGAGTGGAGCCATGTCGGTAGCGATTGTCCATTTCCCGAGCGACGAGGATGATTGAACATGCGCTCGTGAGGAGTTGCGTTAGTTCCCGTGCAAAGCAAGGATCTAATAGAATGTAGGGCTGGAGACAAGCCCTTCTCCCAGTCACTAATGTCAGCGTTGTTGGAGCGAAGATACAGCTGGATCGTACGCCACAAGGTGCCGTTGCGTTCAACCAAGCCATTCCCTGTGGGTTATATGGAGTTGTACGACTGCACGCAGTACCAAGTGACGTCAGGAACTTTCTGAGCTCATCCGATAAGAACGACGTCCCTCTATCGGAATGTATGTATGCTGGCGTGCCAAATTAAGCATTTTATAACCGTTGCTGACGTTATGTCTTTACAGGCATATGCAAAAGGGAACCGACTAAACTCATCAATTATAGTTAGAATGTACTTATTCGAAGTTTTTGAAGGAAGTGGGCCTTTAAAATCTAAGTTTAATCTCTCGAATGACGATGTAGCTTTTATGAGACGCCCTTCATTTTTATGTAACGGGGTTTGATTTCGGCGCATACTGGACAGGCAGCGGTCATTCTTTTGATATCTTCGATTGAATAGGGTAGATTTTTGGACCGTACCCAATGAGTCATGCGTGAAATACCAGGGTGGCAAAGAGAGTTATGTAGAGAAATGAGTTTGCTTGGAGAGTTGCTGTCGATTTACATGCAAACTCTTGATAAAGCATCAGCAGCAAAGTTCTGACTGCCTAGCCGATAGATTATGTCGTATTTGAAACAGGAGAGCTCCAGGCGCCATCTCTCGATTTTCTCGTTTTTTATCTTATTAGATAGTCTGTGATTAGTAAGAAATGACGTCCAATCAGAAAGTGCCTCCATTTTCGAAGTGCTTCAACAATGGCGCAGGCCTCCTTTTCTATTGATGGCTGTCGCCTTTCTGCATCATTTAGCGACCGTGAAAAAAATGCTACAGGTCTTCCTTTTTGTGACAGTGTCGCAGCAATTGCAAACTCCGATGCATCGGTTTCCACCGAGAATATTTCCTTCTCGTCAATTCCAGCCAAGGTCGATTTAGCAATATCCTTCTTAAGGTCGTTAAAAGAATTAATAGCGTCTTGAGATAAGGGAAATGTTGCTTCGATCAGTGGTCTTAATTTGGATGAGAAGTTTTCTACCCATTTCGAATAATGAGCGAATAGGCCAAGGGCTCTTTTCAAATTTGCCGAGTCAATTGGAACAGGAAGATTCATCAGGGGTTCAAGATGGTTCTCGTCTGGTTTGATAATGTTTTTGCGTATGTTATAACCAAGGAGGTTAATTGACTCCGCTTCGAACGTGCATTTGTTAGTATTAAGCGTAAGTTTGTACTTTCTAGCAGCTTCCGTAAACTTGCGAAGGTTTTCTTCATGGTCCTTTTTATTGACACCGCATACAGTGACATCATCCAGGTAAGCGAATGTGCCTTTGAGGTTCTCCGAATCGATGATAATTATATTGTAAAGTCCTCTGAAAAGCTGCCACGCCGTTCGTTACTCCAAAAGGAATCCGTGTGAACTGATATAGGTTCCCGCATGCTTCAAAAGCTGTATATTTTCGTTCTCTGGCCAGAATGGGCACCTGGTGATATGCACTTTTGAGGTCTATTTGGCTAAATAAATTGTACTGTGATACTCGCGTTATAATAGAATCGATACTTGGAAGGGGGTATGCGTCAAGTTCCGTAAATCTGTTTATAGTCTGTGAATAGTCGATCACAAGACGTTTTCGATGGTGCCCTCCTCCAGCGACAAGAACCTGAGCCCTCCAGGGTGACACACATGGGCTCAATAACTTTATCCTTGATCAAATTGTTTATTTCATTCGATATGAAATCTTGATCTTCTTGTGAGTGGCGTCTTGAGCGGATTGCGATTGGTTTTATATTTGGAGAAAGATTCGTAAATACTGATACAGGCGGAACGGAAGCCTCTAATACGTTGAAGATTTTTAGCGGTTGTTTATCACCTCCAAACTGAAGTTCAAGAGAAGAGTGCTTTTGGAGTAGGTCATGTCCAATAATAACGTCGGCGCAAAGATTATTGATGATCAATAAAAGCTGATTTCGGTGTATATGGCCACCTATTTGAAGTGTCGCGTAACATAATCCATCGACGTAGGAAACGTTATTGAGAGATGCGAGTGTTATAGCCTGTCTACAAGGCTTAAGTTTGAGCTTCAAAATTTGAGCAAGATTCTTGTCAATGAAGCTGATAGAACTGCCAGTATCGATGAGTGCATCAGCGCGGTAGTTGTTGAGAGTAATGGGAGTTGTAGCTTTGCTGAGACTAGAAGGAGCAGCGGCAGAACATGCTGATAGTTGGGAGCCGGCAGATTGTACTTGCGTATCATCATCTGTGACAGCTGCATTTGTTGAGTTATTATTAGAATCGCGGTTAGAGCTTCTGCAAACCTTGGCAAAATGGCCACGCTTCGAACAGAGTTGGCATTCCGCGTTGCGGGCGGGGCATTTTAATCTTTGATGAATATTACCCCCACAAAAGAAGCAACGACGGCGGAGAGTTGTTGCTAGGTTCGGCTGCGTTCGTGTTTCTGCCTCAGTGGCAGCATTGATAGGGTTAGGATTGAAGGAAAGAGATTGTACTAGTAGTTGAGAGGTGTTCTCGACAGTTTCTAAGGTAATTGCAAGGTTCAAAGTCTCTTCTAGTGTCAGAGATTTTTCTAGAAGCCGTTCCTTTATTTTGCTTGATAAGATCCCGCTGATAAAAGTCCCACGTATGGCTTGGTCCTGGTGTTCTTCCGCTGTCACTGCTTCAAAATTACAGTCATGAGCAAGGATGTTAAGCGCTCGAGAGTATTCTGCGATGTTTTCTCCAGGCCGTTGTTTCCTAGTCGTAAGTCGATGCCTTGCTAAGGTTATGTTCTGTTTCTTTTCATAGGCATCATTAAGTTTGTTTATTGCGTCGCTGTATTTATTGCAGGAGCGGATGTTGTTGAAGATTGTTGGCGAAATGTGGTTGACAAGTACCTTCAGTTTGAGCGATTCATCGGGCGATTTATCGGGCGATCCTAGTTGTGCGATAAAGTTCTCAAAGGTGTATTTCCAGTGGGCCCACTTTAGATTGGCACCGGGTGCAGCAGGCTCCACGTCAAAATGATCGGGTCGAAGATATTGAGTTACTTTCTCTTGAGACATCGTGCTATAAGAATATGATATTATTTTGCGATAACAATTATTGTGGAATAAATTGATACACAATAAAGACAAAACCAAAGGAAATCTTGGTTTTATTCCACAATAAAATTACATAGCGTATTAGAAGCCTTCAAATCGTTTGACACTACGGTTTGAAATCACTATGACAATATGGTCTATGATGGAGAATCGAAATGATCTCCTTACTACATAAGAAGGTTTCATATCACATACATATACACACAACAGTAATAATATTGCATTAATTAAATACCTATAATCGTGTGTACACGACCTAACAATTTCACATGTCTGTACACCGCTTTACTGCCTACCTACCACTCGACCGCGCCAGCCGTCCTCGCCGCCGCTGCGTCTCTTTTGCTGTAGGAATTTCCTTTTCTCCATACGATTGAAACCGCAGTTCGCAACTAGGTATTATAATCAATTAAGGAAATTACACAAAGGGAATAATTCAATTAAACGGAACAAAATAGAACAAGCGTTATCAACTATGTCCTGAATTCGTGTTTGCTTATCATATTTAGGGCACAATAGTCACACAGAAATGTCATAAAAAACGAGTAGGTAAGGTTAGAAAACAGCTGGCGCTAAATAAATGACACATTTAAATTAGTAAATTCTTTGCTAGCATTATATGTATAATAAATCACTCGTATCTACCTAGTGGGCTAATGAGAACCATTGTCGTACCTGTCATAAAAAATAAAACTGGTGACACTGCAGATCCCACCAATTACAGACCAATATCCCTTGCTACGATCATAGCTAAGGTGCTGGACGGTCTGCTAGATACATGCATGGCCTCTAGGATTAGTCTGCACGATGCGCAGTTTGGTTTCAGGCCCGGGCTATCGACAGAAAGTGCCATTATGTGTCTAAAGCGGACTGTCCGGTACTATACGGATAGGAAAACGCCGGTTTATGCGTGCTTCTTAGATTTGTCCAGGGCATTTGATCTTGTGTCTTATGACCTGCTGTGGGATAAGCTAAGAAGTGAGAAGAAGGTGGAAACTGAGGTGTCCTCTCTACTAGAGTACTGGTATGAAAACCAGGTAAACAATGTAAGGTGGGCAGGGTGTCTTTCCGATGAATACATGGGTTGGAATGTGGGGTGAGGCAGGGAGTAATAACGTCCCCACGCCTTTTCAACCTATATATTAACCAGCTGATTGTTGAACTCAGCAATACCGGTATCGGCTGTCATGTTGATGGGGTTGCCATGGGCGTAGCCAGCCTTGGGCTCAGGGTGGGGCAGCAGTCAACCTATCCCCCCCTCCCCGGTAATTTTTTTGTAACTTGAGCCGTTTGGGCTCTGCGCCTATGCCAATTTGTTCATCTGTAAATTTAGAGGTTTATATTTTCAGGTACAGAAAATAAACAATTACACAGAGGATAGATATATTATAGTTTTATTTTTATGAATAGTCGGTGTTTATAAATTTAAGTTTTAACTAACTTTTACTTCAAGAGAAGCCGGCGTGGGTTCTGACAGAACCTATTTTGGCACTTCTTCTACAAATTTATTTTTTGATTCGGCGATCCTCGTTCTGTGCACACTTAGCATACACAGGCCGCTTAGACGATTTTCGCTCATAGTTGAGCGAAGCCACGTTTTGACCCGCCGTAATGTGCTGAATGATCGCTCTATTGTACAGGTCGTACATGGCTGGGCAAGAAAAATAGCGAGCGCAGTTTTTACGCTGGGATAAAATTGTATTTCCGAAATCTTGATCTTCCCACAAATTATACCACATTTCAGCCTCGCTTGGGAAAGTATCATTTAATTTGTAAAACTTGCAGAAAGCTTCTGTTTTTTTCAAAAACTCGTCGCAGGTCATTTGCAACATACAGAGTTGATATGACAGAGGGGCATTAAATTACACTACGTATACTATACGTGTATAGTATTAATTCGATACAGTACAAAAATAGAAAGCTCCAAAAATGAGATTTTTTTTTTTTCAAACAAACTAAATGGCTTAAAGTCAGAGTGAAACGCAACCACCCTTTATAAATAAATTTGACTGACCTTAGATGCCTAGGTAACAAAGTCGCGCAGGAGCGCGTGTGCGTGTGTCTTATCTCTCTTGGCGGGGGGGGGGGGGGGGGGGCGCGGGGAGCGGGCGGTTTAGACCGCTAGCGCCCGCCGGCTTTTATGTTAGGTAAGGTTGTAAAGTACGCGCACACACAAAAACACAAAATTTTTAAGTTCTCGATGTGTCCTCGATTCATATTAATGCACAAATTATACCGACGGAGAATATTGTTATTAATTTTTCTAATTAAATCACTGTCCGTCGCTAAGCACTTTAATTCCCGTAATCTTTGTACTGCCAATTGTATGGTGCCGGCGTTCCTAGGGCTATTGCGCCGGTCACCATACCTTTCTCGGTACCTATGTTCGCAGAGCTAAATCTGCGTTTCCACGGCATTCACCGTAAATTAAAATCATGTAAGTGTATTCTGACGCCGTGAAAGTTACACGAGGCATTGCTGAACACTTTAATTATTACACACACATACAACCAACGTTTAATTACGTATCCTATCACAATAAAAACAGTCAATCACAAAAAAAAACACTAACACTAAATAATAATATTCCCAAGTTACGTATCCTGTCACAATAAAAAAAAGAAATACTGTATTAAACTTATTTAGTGTCTATCACAATAACAAAAAAAAAACAATTATTGTCAGCGAGTTCGACCAAACATAACGGCGCGGCGGCGGCGCGCGCCGGGGCTCCCGTGTTACGTAACGTACATCCCGAATGAAGGACGCGTGCGCACTGGCACTGTCCACACTGAAAGAACAAGTTTTTTTAGCAAATTCGCAAGGATCTAGGATGCAATAGCAATACACTGACCTATTTCTATTCCTTTTACGCGCGGGAAAAAGGCGCGGGGGTTTTGCTATGATTGTCACTCTCATAGTGAAAGTGCAAGTGTGTGTGTATTTATTGCTTCGTGAAATATTTGGTTGTACTTGTGCGGCAACAATGTATCTTATACTCGGATTATCGTTTTAAAGGTGCATGACCTATGCGTATGAGATAATCAGCTGTTAGGAAATATACATCGTGTTCAAACGTAGCAAAAACTTCAAAAATCATTTGTGACTAAACTACTGCTCCTATTTAATTGATTTTTGGTACAGAGCTTGAAAATGGTATCTAGTATAGGCAGTTTAAAGGAAAGCCCCTCTGTCGTATCAACTTTGTATGACATGGGTGCAATGTTATCAAAGAATATGTAAGTTACTCTCCGCGAAATGATCTTCTAATGACATAATCAGCGAGTCTAGGTAGAGAATAATCAGTGATCGTTTCCAAAACTGGGCAGGACTTTCTGCTGGAGGATTTGGACGGTGTGTCTGTCTCTTTGCGATACGCGGCATTGACAAATCAATCAGCGAGAGAGAGCATCAGCGATCTCTTGAGCTTCAGCTATGAAATTGCCGCTGTGTTCGTCGACATTTTCTCTGTGTTTTTTTAAAGTGTCAACGATTCTTTTAATATAATATGATTCGCACACTGGAGCAAGTCAATGCTTTTGGATTGTAAGACATTTACAATTGGTTGAAGCAGTGCAGAATATTTCGCAATGAGGCAAACATAGGTACAATAAATTCGGAATTGATAGCAGCGCAGTATAGTACTGATAAGCCGCCTTCCTTGTTGCACTGTTGCTTTCTTGCGAAAGCGTCAAAAGGGCCGTGATCATTTTAATATAATTTTCTTTAAAAATGCCAATGCACTTATATTTTTGCGACCAGCGCGTTTCGCAGAGCATTGGTATGTTTGGCACGAGCTTACGGCGTTGAGCCAATTCTCGGAAGAATTTGTGGCGGGCGCACTACAGGATCGCACTTCTTTTCATGTCGACTATTTTTTTTGTGTAACTTTCTTACGGATATTAAGATTGTTGTTAGAAAAAGAAAAACATTTTTTTTTGTTTTATTAGGCACCTTATAGGTCAGAGCCAGGGTGGGGCAAGCGCCCCAGCTTGCCCCAGTGTGGCTACGCCCATGGGGGTTGCTATGAACAACATTAGCTATGCGAACGATATGGTATTGCTGAGTCCATCAATCAGTGCGTTAAGACGTTTGTTAAGGGTCTGCGAGGACTATGCAGTGGCTCAGGGGCATAGGTATAAAGTCGCTAAGAGTGAGTTGTGTTTAATGTTGGCACCCAGTAGAGACTTATATGTGCCGTGTATCTCTTTAGCAAACATGCCATTTGTTGGAGTTGGGAGCGGCGAGCAGGGAATATGAGAAAATACCAAATACTCTTCAGCTTAATATTTTATATTAGAATATTAAATCAACATTTGCTTTTTTATTAATTTCTGAATTAGGAATCAACACACCATGGCAACCATAGGGTTGCTCACACGCACTTACATTAGGGATGTGCTACATAATCGATTTGGTTCGATTCAACACTCCTTCTCACACCTAATGTATACCCATACTGGTTCTTAAACGTGCAAGTCTTGGACCTGTTAATCCTTTCCTCAATAGATCCGCCTCCATATCTTCTGTAGGTTGATATTGGACTTCCACGACTCCTTCTTTGATGCAGTCTCTGATATAATGCATTTTAAGGTCTATTCATTTTATGGTCTTTTTATCTTTTTGCTCGGCTCTTATGAGCCGCGGCGTGATGATAGCCTTTCCCAAGAATTGGGGTACCTATCAAATCGGATTTGTAGTTCCAGAGATTAGCACGTTCAAACAAGCAAACTCCTCAGTTTTATTATTAGAATATTCAACTTAGAATATTTTATTGCTGTACACACACATACCTTTAGGTACTATAATTTACGTAATATCGCACTACAAGTGCCTATAGTGCAATAAAAACGGACTTAGTTCTCTTGGGAGCATCAGAGTCTGGATTTGTATAGTTAAAGTCTCATGTTATAGAGGGCGAGCCTATTGCCGTCAACCAGGTACATGTACCTGGTTGACGGCAATAGGCTCGCCCTCTATAACATGAGACTTTAACATAATTGACAAAATGTGGGTGTATGTATAGGAGTACCTGTGCCTAATCCTTCAACGTGATGCAATTATTTGCAAACAGCTCAATTTTTCGTTCTAAGTTTGTTATAAGTTAAACAAATTCAAACTGACTTTATTATTATATTCTGCGAGTATATTTGAGGATCGTCTGTTTCACGAAATAATCTAGTTTACCAAAAATCTTCATCAAGTGTATTTTCGAATGAGTATTATTTAGTAAATTAGAGTCGCGGATTGAACTTTTCCTACTCCATCTTAAAACTTGTCTAGCCATTTGTCTTGCCCTAACTATGTTGGGGTCGGCTTCCGTCTTAGGGCTGATTGTTCAATCATCTGATAACTTCATTCGAGGAATAATGAATAATTTTGAAATTTTGTCAGTTATTTCATACAAAAACTGTCAAACGTCAATTTTATTCCTCGAATAAAAGTTATCTGCCGATTTAAAAATCAGCCCTTAAACAAAGAAAAGAGCTGAACACCAGTACAGTAATAGGTACGGTGTGTTTTAGACCATTTTTAGTAGGTTAAGCTTGAAAAGATTATTTGCAATATACATTGAGAATAATAAGAGACTCGCATAGTGTCCTTGGCACATTTTCTAGTTTATGCAACGATAAGAGCGCATTATCAAAAATTATAAAATAGGTTGATGGTTGATCTGTGCCCACTATTGTGCCGCCTTGTGTCGATTTGACAGTTGTCAAGTTGACGGCTCCCTAGGGCCCGTAGTAGCCCGTAGGTAATAGTGTTCTGTGCCCGTAGGACGTAAACAAACAACATTGGATTTGTATTTTCTGTATTTTTTATTTATTTATTGCAACTGCGTACATAATATTATTGAGTGTTCTTGTGATTAGTGAGCAAAGTGATTTAGAAATGCCAAAACAGAGAAAATCAGTTTCAAATCAACCAGATCTAGACCAATTAAAATCGAAGACTGACTCACGTTTCATCTGCAAACCTCTGCTTTCCTTCAGTGAAATAATGTTGTTTTTAGAAAATCCACCACCTTGGAGAACTTTATGTAAAGAAATGACGCCGCATAGTGATCTTCTAATCCGAAATATAGAGATTAATTCACATACTGTTTACCATTCGCTCGATAAACCCGAAACTTTCTGTCATTTCGACCCGGACTTAGATGAAGTTAAACGACATGAATCCAAAAGTTTACCCAAGACATTGGTATGCCATGATATGGCCAATAATTATCACGATGACTGGTAAGGATAATTGAAAATTATTATAGCATAAGACATTTGTTTCTTCCTCTTAACAAAAACAATTAAACATACCTAATAAAATAAAAAATTGAACATAGTGATTGAATTAACTACTGGCGTATGCGTTGTGATTGTGGTGTGTAGTGTACTGTGTAGACGTGTAGTACAATCACCAAAATACAATGTTATAATTTTATTTATATTTCAGTATTATTGATGGGACCAGTAATTCCGACGCATACACATTCTACAACTGGGCTGGAATAGATATATTTTGTTACTTCAGTCACCACTTGGTTACAATACCTCCTGTGGGCTGGATCAATATTGGACATGCACATGGCGTTAAAGTTATTGGTATGGCAACTAAGTTTTATTAATATTTTGAAAGTGCTTTGAAACTAGTGCAGAAAACTTTTTAACTTTTATTTCTCAGTAAAGAAAGTATAGCTGTCAAAATTATTGTGGTGTAGCTATGATTGAAGTTTATCCCATATTGTGCACATGAGTGCAGCAGTGTTGGGGTCATTCAATGCACCTTCAATTTTAATAAATCTCTCCTACATGGACATCTTATCCTTTAATACATTATGCAGGATGTTTTTAAGCCTGTGTGGGTAGGTACTGAACTGTAGATCCTAGAGAAAAATGCTGTCAGGAACCATTAGAAGAAATTTAAAACAACATTGAAATTGGAAAAACATATCAAAGAAATCTAAAGAGATATCATTTCAGGCATGTTCAGAACATGCATACAAGTGCAAATTAATATATTTTAGACCTATGATTGTTAAATGACTTGGTTTGTAATTTGACGTAGAGCAAGATTATAAAAAAGTACCAAATTTAAAAAGAAAAAATTAAATATTTTCGAAAAATATATTTTCTTTTATTTTCTTGAAAATTGAGCTGTTGGTTTTTTACAGCGTTTTTCCCTATGACCTGTAGTTACATAAGAAAGGCATGCCTTTTAGATCAAACTCTTACAATTCCCATTTTGTGCTCCTAAAAATGTTAATATGATATTTGCGCTTCTATTTCTGAATGTAAATAATCCAAAATCATCTTTATATGATTCACTTTTGATCAACTGTTTAATCGACTTGTCAGTTGTCAAAAAATATCTGAAACATAACCCATTTTCTACAATTAAACCTTTATAAAATCAGAAGCAACCTGCAATTATGTGGAACTAGCTTCAGCCCGCGGCTTCGCCCGCGAGGCATGTCGATAAAAACTATCCTATGTCCTTCCCCAGGATGCAATCTATCTCTCTGCCAAATTTTATCGAAATCCATTCAATGGTTTAGGCGTGAAACGGTAACATACAGACAGACAGAATTACTTTTGAATTTATAATATTAGTATGGATTTAGTAGACTCAAAATCTATTTTGGTCCACTGGAAGTATGAAATGTGCATTATACTATATCACCCTTTTGTTTATTTTTTCACAAATCAAAATAGATTTTATTTTGATCTGTGAAAAAATAAACACAGTCATCGAGATATAAGTACTAACGTACTAGAGAAGCTCTCGGCAAAAAGGTCTTAAGCGCCATGTAAATCGTCGTTGCGCCTGCAAAAGTCGCTGTGTATTTTTAGTGAACTTATTTGAGCCATATGAATTATAACATTTAGCGTGTTTATACGGAACTTTCGATGTATGAATATCACATAGGTACATTCCTCAACTCTTTAAATATTGCACTTATCACATAGCTGTTTATGCAGTATGTGTGTATTGAAATAACGACTAAAACTGCATAAAGAACCGAAAATAACTAAATAACACATAGCGGCTTTTGCACGCGCAACGACGAAATCACGGCACTTACGCGTTTTCTTCGACAAAGTGCAACAACATGTCTTGTGAGGTGCGGCGCGATCGCCGCAGTTGAACGAGACAAAGTAGGAATTTACGGTGTCTTCTCTAGTACGTTAGTACTTATACCTCGATGAACACAGTACGTTATGGTCTAAATACTAGAAACAAGGCTCAAGAAAATAGGTGGCTCGTTCAGATGCCAATGTATACGCTTTTATAATAAACTACCAAGCCACGTTCAAGATCTAAGCCTTAATAAATTCAAATCATTCATTAAACGTAAGTTGTGCCAGAAAGCCAGAAATACCATTAAAGATTATATTGAGGACAAAAAGGCTTGGGATTGAGCTGCTTCCAATTTCTGCATTTTGAATGTTTTTTTTTATATACATATACACATTGACAATTTTTTATAAACAATGACATTTGCTTACTTTGTAAAGTTTTATATTATTTTATTTATTGTGAATGTGAAGACGATGTGGGTCATTTTATATTTTTTTTTATTATTCTCTTTGTTCTGTTAAGTTTTTTTTTTTCATGGTCTGTCAGTTTGAGTAATTTATGTGGCCTACCCAAATATCCGTTCTTTGGTATTGTTCGTCGAATCGTTGAGCTCCTTATGTCTTGAGTTGAGCTGCACGATTTCTGACAAATGCGTGCACTGACTGGACAGGGCAGTGTGAACTTGGCACCCGACTTTGGATAAAAAAATTTTTAAGGGTTTTTCGGAAGATTTCGGTTAGTAGTGGATAGTAGTGAACCTATTTTCGTTAGTACTAACGCCAAAAAAAAAAAAAAATAAAAAAAATGACATCCCCCGATATTCGAAAAATCAGTTTTTTCTGATTGTTTCTCATAGATAAACGTTAGTAGTGGATTGTAGTGCAATTTTTTTCGTAAGTAGTAAAACAGAAAAAATAAAAAATAAATAAAAATATTTTGGCGTAAATTTCAAAACGATTTTTATGACTTAAATTCTGTTCTGAAAGCCTATACGATTACTACAAACGGTAAAATTGACAGAGGAAGGTTCGTAGAGGTAGGTAGTGGAAGAATTTTTGTTATTAGTTGAAAAAAAACTTGATTAAAAGTGATAAACTCAGGAAAAAAAAGTTTACGTTATTTTTATTGAATCATTTAAAAGGATATACGATTACTACAAATGGTAGAAATGACTGAGGGAGGTTCGTAGAGGTAGGTAGTGGAGGAATTTTTGTTAGTACCTAGTTGAAAAAAACGTGATTAAAAGTGATAAACTCAAGAAAAACTTTTATTTCGTCTATTTTATTGAATAATTCTCGTTCAAAAGGATATACGATTACTACAAATGGTAAAATTGACAGAGGAAGGTTCGTAGAGTTAGGTAGTGGAAGAATTTTTGTTAGTAGTTGAAAAAAAAACTTGATTAGA
Source organism: Luperina nickerlii (assembly GCA_963855955.1). Classification (NCBI taxonomy): domain Eukaryota; kingdom Metazoa; phylum Arthropoda; class Insecta; order Lepidoptera; family Noctuidae; genus Luperina; species Luperina nickerlii. Next base: position 1,242,474 of record OY979665.1, read on the forward strand.
AGTGATAAACTCAAGAAAAACTTTTTTGGCATCATTTTTATTGAATATTTCTCGTTCAAAAGGATATACGACTACTACAAACGGTAGAATTGACTGAGAGAGGTTCGTAGAGGTAGGTAGTGGAAGAATTTTTGTTACTAGTTGAAAAAAAACTTGATTAGGAGTGATAAACTCTGAAAAAAAATTTTGTAATCACGTTTTTATCAACTACTACGTCGTAACCGACTTTATAGACAACCAATTTTTTTTTGACATGACGACGTCACCGTTTTGGAGGGTTCGAAATGAAAATCTCCGATTTCCAATTTTCAATTTCCGTTAGCGCTTTAGCATCCTCGAATAGGTACTATGAAAACGACACCCATGACGAGAAAGTAAGCAATTTTCGCGGCCGCCATCTTGGATTTTCGTTTAACTTATTGACCGCCGCAGTTGGATTAATATGACAAATGTTTTCATGCCCGTGCCGCCTCTGTCGTATTTAAATGACCATGATGTGTTTTTATGTTATTGTTTGTTTTATTGATTATGTACACACAGTAAAATACATAGGGACACAGGGATACATAGAGTTCATTTTTCGATTCGTTCGGAGAAATCGGAGATGAATTTTCCGCTGACAACTTAAAAGTTAGTTTTTAAAGTGCCAAAAATTCATAAGAATCGTACCAATTAAAAAAGGTCCTCATCGTTTGAAGTTCAATAGTTGGTTGATGCGCATCTAAATATTTCCCGGCTACAAAAAAAAACGCTGTATATGTAATATGGCAATGACTGGACACTATACCTACTATGCTTACCTTATGAACATATTGATTAGGATTGATGTTGACACTGCGGTAGTGCAGATATAAATATTTATGATAATAAGAGATGATGTTAATAACAGGGACTATAATAACGATGTTAATAACAGGGACTATAATAACGGAGTGGTCAGAAGGCGCGGATTTTTGGGATGAGATGTTATCTTCGGAGTTGCAATATCGGAACCTAGCCAGCGCACTGGTTGCTATCGCTAAAACTCTCAAGTTCGACGGCTATCTGCTTAATGTTGAGAACAAGGTTTTTTTTATAATTTTTTTTAATCATACTTTAATTAAGTATCATAAATTATGACTAATTATCATCAATCATTAGCTATATGAAATGTTTCTCAACGTTGCTGGGGACAAACGGGGCATCGTATGTTACATGGGATCGAAGTCGTGGCCTAAAACTAGTTCCGTCCGCTGCTGTGTTAGTCGGTCGTCCGCGACGGACGGTCCGCGTTCGGTTCAGTTTCTGGATAGTCAAAGAGCACCGCAGCTTGACTTGGGCCGTCCCTCGTCCGCATCCGTGTCGCTTCCGTCGTGGACGTCCACCATAGGGCGATGCCTCATTAGTGCGTTGCGTCGTTGCAACGGGTCAACGTATTGTATGCCACACTTGCGTTGAATCATTATGAATATAATAAATTATATATTATTGACTAATTTAATTGAAAAATTAATTACACTTTCATAATTTAATTAATCATTAGTCAGTATTGAGTCTACGCTGCGACGACGCAACGCACTAACGAGGCAGAGCTCTTAAGTAGCAGACGGCAACGTCCGCATCTGCGTTATCCAGTTCTGTGCTCAGGTAACGGTGCCGGAGGTGCTGCTGAATTTCGTTCAATACTTCCACCGGCTGCTGCACGAGGAGCTGCCGCACGCCACGCTGCTGTGGTACGACAGCGTCACCATCGAGGGCAACCTCAGCTGGCAGAACAAACTCTGTGATAAAAACTTGTTAGTTTCTATTCAGTTGTTTGAGAATGTGTGTGCCCGTTGTTGTTCACCCAGCTATTTAGACGACGACAAGATGAAATAAGTAGTGTAGCGGTTGGCTGTTGTAGGGCGTTCTTTGAGGCTTGCGACGGCCTGTTCACGAACTACTCGTGGTCTCCCGAGGACGTGGAGAGCAGCGCCGAGCAGGCACAGGCGGCCGGCCGCCTCACCGACGTTTACATCGGCATCGACGTCTGGGGACGGAACTTCTTCGGCGGCGGACAGTTCAACACACAGCAGGTGAGGACAATTCTTACTACTAACGGCGAATTTCACCAATGAAACCGAACGCGATCTGCATACCTAAACCGCGTTCAACACTTGTCAGTGTCATCATTGTAATGGAATATTGACACTGACAGCCGACCGACCGACGTCTTGAACGCGATTCAGATGTGCTGATCGCGTTCAGTTTCATCGGAGAAATGCGCCCAGTGGCAGCGCTAGATCAAACGGACGTTGGTGACATCAGTTTTGCGAGGCCCCTTTTCATCTCCCAGACAAAAAGAAAAGGTTAAATTGAATGAGCTAAATTATACACAAATGTAAGAGTTTATTTTTATTGCTAATGAAACGATGACAAAACTTACAAGCACAAATTAAAATAGACGAACATTTCGGCTTTTCGCCTCAGTGAATTGTTTTAAGATTGTGTCGTAACTAACAGCACCTCTATTTGCGCTTCAATTGATAGAACTGATAACACAGACAGTCTCTCTTGGCTCATTGTGCTTCAATAGGTCTTTATCAATTTTAGCTTTGAGAAGCTTCTCTCAGCAGAAGCTGTACTGACTGGAACTGTGAGCTTGATTCTGAATGTTATTGTTGCGCGCCGCAAATAATGCTTGATACATGGCGACATTAGTTACCACTAGCGCCATCTAGTATCGGGTAGCGGAACCAGTACCTTGGTAGTAGGACCTTGACCCTACTTGACCTTTTTCTAAGTACTAGTAATTCCGAGAACTATCGACGTCGAGTCAGTCGGGACCGGTATGTACTCGAACGTTCTAGATGTTTATGTACTAGCTCTGCGGCACTATATAAGGCGGGCGCGAGCCGCGAGACATATAGTTTCGATTAAGCGATAAGAGCGATAACATCGAAGGCGATATTCGAGTGCGACTTAAGAGTGATCAGTAAGTGCAATTGTGTTTCTTATTAGTGTGTTTGAATTGTAATTAGTGTTGTGATTAAAGTGTCATTTTTTTGGTTAATAAATCGGCAGTTTTTATTGTCACGAACCCCCCAAGCTCGTAACAATTGGTGTCAGAAGCGAGGTTTAAAATGCCGATTTTACCCAAAGAAGACATGGAGGGTATCCGTACCCGGAGTCAACGCCAGCAAGAGACGGACCAGAGGCGATTCGGTGGAGCAACGCCACAGAGATCGGAAGGCCAACTACCGACCACGGAGGCCGGTCCGTCCACAGCTGCTCCAGCATCATCAGCACCAGATTTTGCTGCTCTGATGATGATGCTGCAGGAGCAGGCTCGCCGACAGGAGGAACAGGCCCGTCGGTTGGAAGAACAGCTGCTGCGTGACAGAGAGGAACAGGCCCGTCGATTGGAGGAACAGCTCCAGCGAGACAAGGAGGAACAGGCCCGTCGGTTGGAAGAACAGCTGCTGCGTGACAGGGAGGAACAGGCCCGCCGACAGGAGGAACAGGCTCGTCGGTTGGAGGAACAGCTCCAGCGGGATAAGGAGGAGCAGGTGCGCCGCCAGGAAGAGCAGATGTTCCTCATGAAGGACCTTCATGCAACCTTGGGGAAAGACATGAAGGAGATGAAGGAGAAGGTTGCCCAGCATGACAACCGCCTGTCAAAAGCTGAAACTCAGATCAGCAAGTTTAATGACGTCATTGCTAATGTGAAGCAAGAGTTGGGTAACCTTAAACTGGGTGATGGAATCGCAGCTCCCGTAGCTATAACACCTTCGCTACGTGGATTCAAAGTGCCACCGTTCGACGGAACTTCTTCCTGGTCGGCCTACAAAATCCAGTTTGAGGCTGTCATGAAGGCGAACGGGTGGAATAAAAGTCAGGCCATGACTGCCCTCACCCTGGGCCTGCGTGACCAGGCCTTAACTGTCCTGGAAGCTCTCGGTAAGGAAGTGACTTACGAGCAGCTCCTTGAGGCATTGGAGGCTCGGTATGGCGACGCTCACCTGGAACACGTGTTTTGGGCGCAGCTCAAGGATCGCGTGCAACGCAGTAACGAAAACCTGCAGCAGTGGGCCCTTGAAGTGGAGAAGCTGGTTCGTAAAGCTTACCAGTCCGTACCTGCGCTTATTGATGGGAACCTGGTGCAGGCATTCATCGACGGCATCCGCGACCTTGAAGTTAGAGCTGCTGTGAGGCTCGGTCACCACGGGACGCTGAAGGACGCCTTGGCCCATGCACTGGAGGTGGAAGCGGTGCGGCAGGATCATCATTCCCATCACGTCAGGGAGGTTGCAGCGGCTACAGTTCGCGACCGCAATAAAGGATATAGACCTAGGTGCTACGGCTGTGGGGAAAGGGGCCACCTTCGATCCAGTTGCCCTAAGCGGACTGCAGAAAGGGAAGGTGGCTGGTCTCCAGAGGGTAGTGCGGCTAACAGCACCGCCCAGCAGCAGCAGAACGGCCTTGTGGTTAAACATCGCAGCGGGAAATCTCTTGGCAACACAGATGCATTGTCAAGAAGACCTTGTCCTGAAGACTGCAAGCACTGTACTAGGCAGGAGAGTAAGGAAGTGGTACCTGTGAGGATGCTTAAGACAGACCTCAACAACGAGTGGAAGGAAAGCCTACAACGTGCACAGCAGGAAGATTCGGACATTAAGCCGATTCTGGAGTGGATGAAGGCCAGAGCTCCTAAGCCCAGGTGGAGTGACGTCTCAGCGATGAGTTCGGTCACAAAAAGCTATTGGGCCCAATGGGACAGCTTGGTGGTTCAGGATGGAGTCCTGTGCCGTAAATGGGAAAATGCTCGGGGTGACAGCTGTCATTTGCAAATGGTTGTCCCTAAAGCTCAAGTACCGGATGTTCTACAGCTGTACCATAATGGTTGTTCAGGAGGTCATCTGGGAGTAAAACGGACTCTACTGAAGAGACGAGAACGGTTTTACTGGGTCCACTGTCGGGACGATGTCGAGGATTGGTGTCGCAAATGTACAAGTTGTGCAGCTGTAAAGGGACCCCAGACTCGTAGTAGGGGTGCATTGAAATTGTACAATGTTGGTGCACCATGGGAGAGGATAGCCCTTGACGTTGCGGGGCCGTTTCCGGAAAGTGAAAGTGGTAACAAGTATTTCATGGTTGTGATGGATTACTTCACTAAGTGGCCGGAAGTCTTCGCCATTCCAAATCAAGAAGCTTCGACAATTGCAGATAGATTAGTTCATGAAGTCTTCTGCCGTTTTGGAGTACCTTTGGAGATTCACAGTTATCAAGGAAGGAATTTTGAGTCACAGATATTCCAGGAAACTTGTCGAGTTATGGGTACTCATAAAACAACAACGACTTCTTACCACCCACAATCGGATGGAATGGTGGAACGATTTAACCAGACACTGGAGAGGTACCTAGCAAAAGTTGTGGAAAATCGGCAACGAGATTGGGGCAAGCACATACAACCGTTTTTGTTGTCATATCGAAGCGCTGTCCACGAAAGTACATCGGTGACGCCAGCTTTCGCAAACTTCGGAAGAGAACTACGGCTGCCTGCAGACCTGATCACCGGAATACCACCTGATGCCCCACGCAGTGTAACTGATTATGCGAATGATTTGCGGAACAAGATGAATGACATTTATGAGCACGTCCGACAATCGGGCCAGCAAATGTCTGAAAAGATGAAAACCCGTTATGATCGCAAAATGAACAATAAAGAGTTCGACGAAGGTTCACTCGTGTGGTTGCACAATCCAGTCCGCAGCAAAGGGAAATCTCCTAAGCTTCAAGCTAAATGGGACGGACCGTATCGGGTTGTGACTAAGATCAATGACGTAACCTATCGGATACAGAAAGGTGCAAGAGGTACCCCTAAGATCGTCCATGTGGATCGATTGGCGCGTTATTATGGGGCCGATAATGCTCGGGACGAGCATGTCTTAAGAGGGGGCAGTGTTGCGCGCCGCAAATAATGCTTGATACATGGCGACATTAGTTACCACTAGCGCCATCTAGTATCGGGTAGCGGAACCAGTACCTTGGTAGTAGGACCTTGACCCTACTTGACCTTTTTCTAAGTACTAGTAATTCCGAGAACTATCGACGTCGAGTCAGTCGGGACCGGTATGTACTCGAACGTTCTAGATGTTTATGTACTAGCTCTGCGGCACTATATAAGGCGGGCGCGAGCCGCGAGACATATAGTTTCGATTAAGCGATAAGAGCGATAACATCGAAGGCGATATTCGAGTGCGACTTAAGAGTGATCAGTAAGTGCAATTGTGTTTCTTATTAGTGTGTTTGAATTGTAATTAGTGTTGTGATTAAAGTGTCATTTTTTTGGTTAATAAATCGGCAGTTTTTATTGTCACGAACCCCAAGCTCGTAACATTATTATTAAACATTTGGATATACTTTTCCAAATTATTTTCTTAAATGTACTTACTGGTTAAGTTGTTTTGCGTCATTGGCAGAGTCTAGGGAATTGGATATGCAAAGCTGGAGTTTCTTCATGTATGTAGTTCGAAAGGCTGTTTATACATACATTGTTGCCTGTGAAAATGAACTTTTGCATACGAGTCTGCGAGTATTGTGACATAAATGAAACAAATAATTGACGACTCGGGGATTCCTTGAGTCTTGCGCGCGGTATATCACTTATTTTTTTTATATTTTGACGGCTAGAGTACAATTCTTTTGAGCCTGGGATCGCTCAATGATCAAAATAGTATATTTCATTACAAGTGCGGAAAGGTTGTCATTGCAAAGAGTTCCGACAAATGTCTACCCGAGCCGAGGCGCAGCCGAAGGCGAGGGTTGACAGTCGGAACAAGTTGCAATGACGGTTTCGCATGTGTACTGAATGACTATTTTTAATACAGTTGCGAAAAAATGAAGCAATTTAATAAAATAATAAAAACACAATAAACTCAACTACCTAACTAATGGCGCCAACCGTAGAATATAAGCAGAGATTTTTTTCTTCACCCATTCTGGTAGGCAAAGGGAACTATGCCCATACAGCTAAGTCTTCAGTAGAATTTTTTTATTGATATGAAATGAAAATGAAATGAAACCTTTTTTTTTCCGCTGAGAAATGACATTACGCATCTCCTTTCGTCGGGGGACGACACGGAGTATGTGGGACTCCCTGCCAAGGTGGCAGTATACCCACTAAAACTCAGCGGTGTTCCCTCGTCGCCTTCATGGGGGGTCATGGGAATCCGGCTCAGCCCAGCCGGGGGTTGTGAATGCATCACAACCCCCGGCGCATGCCCGCCTAACTGGCGGGCCTCGCAAGTCCCCCCGGCTGGCCTGGAACACCTGGCCATTCCCGTCCGGCACTGGTAAATGAAATGAAACCTAACCTAACTCATTCAATCAAATCATTAAATCTGATATTGAAACAAATTAGTAGCGTCTTTTTAGAAATAAACGTATTTGCATGAATCATAAAAACTTCTATGAATTTTTTTAGTAAAAACTTCATGGTTGGTTTTTCTTTTTAATAGACATTATTTTGACAGTTGGGAAAGAGAACGCACGAGTTCGGGAAAGGTAAAAAAAAAGCACGAGTATGTAATAGCCCACATCCCGAACGCTATACGTCCCTGCAATACGCCACTTTTTGAGCAACTGTATTAAAAAATATGTATTTTTTAAACTTTTATAGTGTTGCCACTCTGGATCAAAACTACTAACACGTACGGCAGTAAAATATTTACGAATAATTAAACTTTTTAATATTTTCTTATAACTATATGGCTCATTCTAGTGTAGTGTAATCAAAACTCTCTGCCTATTATTAAACATCCTGTAAAGAGAAGGGGTGCTCTATTATTGTTCTCGTGTTGGGAGCTTAGTAACGGGGTATTAATGTTACGCAGGCAATCAAAGTGGTGCACGCCGCGGGCTGCTCCATAGCTCTGTTCGCGCCGGCGTGGACGCACGAGGCGCTGTCGTACGACAGCAGCGACCACAACCACGTGGCCATGGCCGACGAGCTCCACCACTACGGCAGGTTCCTGCTGCGCGACCGCGCCTTCTGGGGCAGCATCTGGCCGTTCCTCAACACCCGCTTGCCCTGCCACATCCCCTTCCAGTCATCTTTCTGCAGGGGGCAGGGCAACAAGCGCTGGCTCTACGGAGAGGTATGTTCACCCTCTCTGTGAATGCTTTGTGATCGAGTCGCAATAATATTTGATGTACCAGTGTGCCGGCAGATGCTGTGCCCGTCGCCGTGGTTCAACCTGCGCCACCAGCAATACCAGCCCAACGCGGCGCACGGCCCACACGGCTACCTTCTCACCTCCTTCGAACACCTCGCCAAGGTGAAGCACGATGTGCAGTATAAAGACAAGAAGGGCATCATCCGCATCCGCGCCTCCTTCCTGCAGGCGCGCTCCGAGCTGCTGGCCGTAAACAAGGACACGCAGCCCGCTGCCAGCTCCGAGAGCGTCATGTCGGAGCTCAGCAGCGAGAGCCGGGACCGTGCCGAACCGCCCGCGAAGTCGAAAGTGAATGCGCTAAAAAACCTGTTCAAGCCAAGGTCACTGAAAATATCAGAGCAGCAAGAAGAAAGCGCTCCCGCGATAGAAGAACCATCGGCGTCGACCGCGGACCTGGGCTCCACGACGTATGAGCCCCCCGTGAACCTGCGCCTGAGCCGCAAGGAGTCGACGCGCTTCGGGCTGGCGTACGTGGCCGACGAGCGCCAGTGCCTGGAGCTGCACCACGGCGACGGCTTCTCGGGCGGCGCCTGCCTCATGGTGCACCCGTCCGACGAGATGTGCTCCGAGCACCGCTACACGCGCCTGCTGCACTGCGACTTCCCGTGCGACGAGGGGCTGATCTTCTGCGTGGTCACGAAGAACCTGGTCGAGTATCCCCAGCAGACGCTGAACGTCAAGCTGAACATGCGCAACGCGGCGGAGCACTACCTGAGCGTGGTGCTGACGGGCCGCGCGCTGGCGCCGCGCCCGGCGCTGGACGCGCGCGCGGCCGGCATCCGGCACGTGTCGCCGCTGCGCACGGCCGACGAGCGCGTGCTGCGCGAGCTGCGCACCTACCTGCTGCTCACGCAGCCCGGCTTCTACGTGCCCATCGACAACCAGTTCGGATGGACGGTCAGGTCGGTCTCGTTACTCGTAACTGTTGTACTGTGACCGACTCTCTGTTCTTGTTACCGTTGCAATAAACTCCAACTAATTAAATAGATTCTTCTGGACAGGTGTCAAAATGACAAACCAGTTTGTCATTTATTTTATTCATTTTATATTTTTTATTATTCTCTCCATGGTCTGGCAGTTTGAGTAATTTATGTGGCCTACCCAAATGTCCTTTCTTTGGTATTGTTTGTCAAATCGTTGAGCTCCTTAGTCTTGAGTTGAGCTGCACGATTTCTGACAAATGCGTGCACTGACTGGACAGCTCCTCTCAATCTGTGTGGTTCTTTCCTCAAAAGACCATCTCAGACATCGACCTACATGGTCTTCATATAACTTGACCAAGATTATGTCTGGACTTTAAAAGAGACTATGACCTCTGAGTTTGTTTCGGCCTTTCTTCTCAGAGTAGTCAGATAGGAAACGCCGACCTCATCTAGTTTAAAAAATTTATGATTGACGTGTAAAAGTGTTTGTGCAAACCTACTTACAAAAATAAAATCATTTATCAGTTGCAACAAAGCGGCAACCAATGGCAATGCAATGAAACAACATTGTTAAATATTTTGGTAGAAAAATGTCAATGCAGGATTATTAGTGTTTTACTATGTAAATATTCAAAATGAAGTAGAATCTAGTGTGCTTATGTAATTATGTTACTCCTTGTTTGTTATAGTGTGTGAATTCATAATGTTTTGGCATTTCATGTCATTTACTTTTGATTTGGTGTGTTGAAGTTCTAATACAGTCATGCGGCACGCCATCGTCACGCGATTGTCATGAAAATCGGAAACGTCTAGAATATCCTATTCAATTATTTGGAGAGTATGCAAGCTTCAGGTAAAACTATACAAAAACGAATATAATAGAAGCGCTAGCTGATGAATTGATCTACGTAAGTGAAAATAAAGCTTTTAAACCCAAAGGTAGTCAACCTATGTACCACCACTGTACATCATTATCTGCCTGCCTTGTCCCAACTATATGTATTGTGGTCGGCTTCCAATCTAACCGGTTGCAGCTGAATACCAATATTTTACAGGGATCGACTGTCTATCTGACCTTCACAACTCAGTTACTGGTTAATATGATACCCCTTGGCAAGATTTCACTACCTACTGTATATGAATTTTTAATAAATAAATAAACAATAGCTGACGAGGTATGAGTACGTCAGGTACTACGAGATCCACGTGCCGGGCTCGCGCATCACGTCCGTGAACCTGCGCACCGGCGTGCCCGTCGGGCCCATCCTGCTGGGACACCTCTGTATCTGGAATAAAACGTGAGCTACCATCTTACACAGTGGTATTATAAGTAAAAAGAGGTAATTAGAAAGAACGCGCTCCGCAAGCGCAACGTTGAAACTAGCATACCTGGACATAGTGCTATTCGCTCACAATAATAATGACATTCCGGCCTACTTCCACTTCTCATCTATAATATGTAGACTCTGTACTTTTACAGAGAATCTTTAAAATTAACCGTTATTCAAGTTCATGGCTTTCAAAAATTAGCTTCAGAAACAATAGACACTTGTTCATGTACTTACTTATTGTAGTTCTCCAACACATAAAATCAAATATAATTCACAATCAACACTAGGTGTGTGTTAATAACACTGCTCGAGCTTTAGTAGTCATGTTCGTAGCTCGACGTCTTGTGCACGACTGAGCTCGCACGCCCCGGCCCCCGCACGACAACAAAGATGGAGTTTTCCCACCATTCCAAGCAATCCGCTATGATTGGTTAGTCGGCCATCTTCGATCTCATTCGGTACTACAGTAGTCAAAACAATACTTTTATTTAAAATCAGATTAACTGAACATAGCTTATTGTATAATTTGCGATTATAATTTGCTATAGATAACAAGTGGGACAATATTAGGTACGTTATTTATGTGTGAGAGTGCCGTTGTTGTAAGGTCGAGTTTTGGGTAGGTAATGAACCTCTTTTTACTTTTAATATCATTGATCATACTCATACATTATGTACTTTGCATATAATATAATAGCCTCTCCTGGGCACGCTTGTTCCATCATAGACCTCATCCATCGCTTTCCATCAGGCGCGGTTGAAATCAAGAGCATTTTCAGCAATACAACATTGAAAATGTTTATTTGCACAGAACGTACGTATGTGAACTGTTACAAAAAACATTTTTGGTTCCGGATCTTTTCCGGACCTTTTGGCGTGTAATAATTTGTCCTTCCAACTAATACATTTCTAATTGGTTACTCTAATTATCAGAAGCGTAGCGTGCCTTGACGGGGCCCCGTATAAAAATTTGTTTGGGGCCCTTAGGAAGCGTAAAGATTTCTCACAAAAGAAAAAAAAATGTATCTATCTGTCACTTTTTCCAAAATTTTTTCAATTCATATTAAATATACATTCTCCTTGCCTTTTTTTCGGCTAACTGATTTATTAAATCATTTATCTATAGCTGATAGCTGACTTTAGTTTTTCTAAAGTTTCTGCCTCTATGGACAATAGTGATAGGTCTGACCTGACAGGCGTTCCTGTCCTATCGAAGTTCTTAGGTAATTTTTTTTATCAGTTTTAATTTTGAAAAACTTCTTTCAGTAGTTGCGGTTGTAACTGGAAGCGTCAAGAATAAAAAGCATGCTGTTATTACCTCCGGAAAACTGGATGCAAGACTATTGAATTTTATCAGCAATAGATCAATGAATTTTTTGAATTTCAGATTTTAAGCATATTTTTAGAGCCATTGGTCATAAAGGTTAACTGAGATGTCTTTACTGTATTTAGCCGACAGTTTTCCGGAAGCGTTTAATATCTCTTCGTTTGAAGAAGACAGGAGTTTCTCCGGTTGTACTATTAGAACATACTACTCAGGCCGCAACGGCTCTGAAATCTTTGTTTAGTTTGAGAAATTAATATATCTAAACAGCAATAGTATACATTGACTTTGAAATAGGATTCCGGGTCTGAAATTCTCTCATCTTGTGATAACTCATCAAAAAAACAATTTGTTATCTTTCGCCTTTTGTTTTTAAAAACAGTTGTTACCCTCCACTCTTTTGCTAAATTTTTGGACTTATGTAGCAGACTATTGAATGAATTTTGATTTCTTAATTCGCACAGTCTATTCAAAAGATTACTTAATAAAATACTAGTTTTCTGTAAGTCATTATTTTCGTGCTGTAGAGCTTTAGAAATAGGATTAATGATTTCAAATAGTGAAGAAAAAAAACACTGTATAATGCTTCCTATCTCATTTTATCCTACGTTAAATCTTATGAATTTACATGTCTCTTTTTACTGTCGCTTTTTCGTTTCATAAACTTTCAAATCACAACGATGCTAAAGAAGTTTTCACTTCAAAAATGTGATAAGCACTAAGAAATCATAACTCTCTAAAATGTTAATTATATTTTTACATTCTTCATGTTCATTTTTTGTCATTTCCGAAATAAAAAAATTTTGGGAAGTTTTTATTAATTTTTGCTTACGCACGTTGGGGGCCCCCGTGGCTTGGGGGCCCCGTATAATTGATACGGCAGATACGGCGGTAGCTACGCCCCTGCTAATTATATATCTATCTTATATTAAATTCAAAATCCTGACTGGCTGATATATCAACGCACAGCCTAAACCGCTGGTCCTAGACATGAAATTTGCGAGGGTGTGTTCTTTGTGAAGAGTAGGTATCAACTAAGAAAGGGCTTTTCGAAATACCGCCCCTAAGAGGGTGAATGGGGGAGGGTGAAATTTCACGCGGACGCAGTCGCAGGCAGAAGCTAGTTACAAATAAAATAACATGTCAAATCATGCGTATGCTCCATGTCTTATAGCCATCCATCTATGGTTCATGTTACCTCCCCAATCTTCAGGCATGAACCTACAGTCCTTACAAAGTTATTTTACTTTTGATTTTGCATCACTGTCAACATCACAGTGATCTTTATAATAAGGTAGCTGTTGGGGTGCCGCCACTGACAGGTCTGCCACTGACAGGTCTGCCGATGTCATTGTGATCTTTATTCTTGTTATAATAAGGTAGCTGTTGGGGTGCCGCCACTGACAGGTCTGCCGATGTCATTGTGATCTTTATTCTTGTTATAATAAGGTAGCTGTTGGGGTGCCGCCACTGACAGGTCTGCCACTGACAGGTCTGCCACTGACTGGTCTGCCGATGTCATTGTGATCTTTATTCTTGTTATAATAAGGTAGCTGTTGGGGTGCCGCCACTGACAGGTCTGCCACTGACAGGTCTGCCACTGACAGGTCTGCCGATGTCATTGTGATCTTTATTCTTGTTATAATAAGGTTGCTGTTAGGTTGCTCTTGTCAGAGGTTTTTACCTGTGAACGGACTGTGTGTGTCTGCATCTGCGTGCTAATGTGAGGATAAAAACGACACAATAACAGGACATAAATATGTAAGGTGCACCCCACACACCGTTGAGATCTCAAGTAATGTGAAAATAGTCGCGGCTCCGTTGTTCCGCTGTCTGAGGAAAGTTAGGCAGAATTGAAACGAAAATGTTGAAATAATTTGTAGTTTTCTAGCAGTTTTTGGTAAACACTGATACCTAACTTACTATAACTTAGATTTCATGAATTTCGAGTTGTGTCTGCCGGTTTCATGTAGATGTAGATATCAGCGTAGTGACATCGTAGTTACCCCAACTTTAAGAATCAATAGAATATAATAATAATGCGAAAAAAAACTGTTTAAACAGAAAAGACGAGAGTTGGATGCGGTTCACTGAACTACCTGTTAAAAAAGGAGTAAAAAGTATAATAAGTACAGCATCCGGGGGACCTAGCACCAGCAGCTACAAGGACCTGTGCGTCGCGCAGTGACGCCGGCTGCGCGCGGTGCGGGGCCAACCTTTCAGTAGTACATCCAATCTGTACAAAATACCGGTGCTATTGAAAGTTTTATACTCTTATTATTATGTAATTACATATAATTAATCCTAATTGAATGTATTTATTTTGAATTTTTTCTGAGTCTTATTTTACTCAAGCTTTGATCAAGAGGATATTGAGTCGGACGGTATGCCCACATTGCTCACATTGTGCTTATATCTATTTCATTGCATCATGATCATAAACCAGTAAGCCATTTGTAAAAAGAAATATAACTGGATGGTGCTGATAGTAACAACATGGTGTTGGTTTTTGGTCTCTATCTGCGCCGTGCAGTTATTTTTCTTAATTTTCACAACCGTTCTGTTTTATATACTTACTCACGGTTAACTGGATTCCATACGCATTCACTACAGTTTGGTTGTGTCATCTTCTGCTAACAATCAACCAGCACTCTCAAGGTTCGCTCTTGTTGTGATGATTTAGTATTAGAAGTGAAGTTCTCACGGCTAAACAATTGTTAACCTTGCGTCAGTTGAAAATAAACAAACTTGTAATAGTCCGAGAGATGGTCACCGGACAGTGACGCAATGTTGATGTGCCGCCCCGCCGGCCCTAAGGCCCGGACTCCACCGAAGCGGAGATGAGACGAGAGAAAAGATGAGTTGGAAACAACCGATAGGATTTCGTTATTTACAAAATCTCGTCTCCGCTTAGTTTCAGTGGGTACGGTTGAGCAGAGAGGAGGCAACATGTCTGATATTTGCTTAGCGCTATCAAAACAGTTAGGTCTTTGAGTTGTCCCTCGCAAGCTGATGCGGTGCCGGCGCGCAGTGGGGCCAGAGGAGATGTGAGCGGCGAGCGGCGAGCGGCAGCGCTAGCTCCCCAGGCTCGCACAGCCCGCCTGCTACGCCCGCGCCTCCCGCGGCAGCGCTAGCTCCCCAGGCTCGCACAGCCCGCCTGCTACGCCCGCGCCTCCCGCGGCAGCGCTAGCTCCCCAGGCTCGCACAGCCCGCCTGCTACGCCCGCGCCTCCCGCGGCAGCGCTAGCTCCTCAGGTTCGCACAACCCGCCTGCTACGCCCGCGCCTCCCGCGGCAGCGCTAGCTCCCCAGGCTCGCACAGCCCGCCTGCTACGCCCGCGCCTCCCGCGGCAGCGCTAGCTCCCCAGGTTCGCACAGCGCGTCTGCTACGCCCGCGCCTCCCGCGGCAGCGCTAGCTTCCCAGGCTCGCACAGCCCGCCTGCTACGCCCGCGCCTCCCGCGGCAGCGCTAGCTCCCCAGGTTCGCACAGCGCGTCTGCTACGCCCGCGCCTCCCGCGGCAGCGCTAGCTCCCCAGGTTCGCACAGCGCGTCTGCTACGCCCGCGCCTCCCGCGGCAGCGCTAGCTCCCCAGGTTCGCACAGCGCGTCTGCTACGCCCGCGCCTCCCGCGGCAGCGCTAGCTCCCCAGGTTCGCACAGCCCGCCTGCTACGCCCGCGCCTCCCGCGGCAGCGCTAGCTCCCCAGGTTCGCACAACCCGCCTGCTACGCCCGCGCCTCCCACGGCAGCGCTAGCTCCCCAGGTTCGCACAGCGCGTCTGCTACGCCCGCGCCTCCCGCGGCAGCGCTAGCTTCCCAGGTTCGCACAGCGCGCCTGCTACGCCCGCGCCTCCCGCGGCAGCGCTAGCTCCCCAGGTTCGCACAGCGCGTCTGCTACGCCCGCGCCTCCCGCGGCAGCGCTAGCTCCCCAGGTTCGCACAGCGCGTCTGCTACGCCCGCGCCTCCCGCGGCAGCGCTAGCTTCCCAGGTTCGCACAGCGCGCCTGCTACGCCCGCGCCTCCCGCGGCAGCGCTAGCTCCCCAGGTTCGCACAGCGCGTCTGCTACGCCCGCGCCTCCCGCGGCAGCGCTAGCTTCCCAGGTTCGCACAGCGCGTCTGCTACGCCCGCGCCTCCCGCGGCAGCGCTAGCTCCCCAGGTTCGCACAGCGCGTCTGCTACGCCCGCGCCTCCCGCGGCAGCGCTAGCTCCCCAGGCTCGCACAGCGCGCCTGCTACGCCCGCGCCTCCCGCGGCAGCGCTAGCTCCCCAGGTTCGCACAGCGCGTCTGCTACGCCCGCGCCTCCCGCGGCAGCGCTAGCTTCCCAGGTTCGCACAGCGCGTCTGCTACGCCCGCGCCTCCCGCGGCAGCGCTAGCTCCCCAGGTTCGCACAGCGCGCCTGCTACGCCCGCGCCTCCCGCGGCAGCGCTAGCTCCCCAGGTTCGCACAGCGCGCCTGCTACGCCCGCGCCTCCCGCGGCAGCGCTAGCTCCCCAGGTTCGCACAGCGCGTCTGCTACGCCCGCGCCTCCCGCGGCAGCGCTAGCTTCCCAGGCTCGCACAGCCCGCCTGCTACGCCCGCGCCTCCCGCGGCAGCGCTAGCTCCCCAGGTTCGCACAGCGCGTCTGCTACGCCCGCGCCTCCCGCGGCAGCGCTAGCTCCCCAGGTTCGCACAGCGCGTCTGCTACGCCCGCGCCTCCCGCGGCAGCGCTAGCTTCCCAGGTTCGCACAGCGCGTCTGCTACGCCCGCGCCTCCCGCGGCAGCGCTAGCTCCCCAGGTTCGCACAGCGCGCCTGCTACGCCCGCGCCTCCCGCGGCAGCGCTAGCTCCCCAGGTTCGCACAGCGCGCCTGCTACGCCCGCGCCTCCCGCGGCAGCGCTAGCTCCCCAGGTTCGCACAGCGCGTCTGCTACGCCCGCGCCTCCCGCGGCAGCGCTAGCTTCCCAGGCTCGCACAGCCCGCCTGCTACGCCCGCGCCTCCCGCGGCAGCGCTAGCTCCCCAGGTTCGCACAGCGCGTCTGCTACGCCCGCGCCTCCCGCGGCAGCGCTAGCTCCCCAGGTTCGCACAGCGCGCCTGCTACGCCCGCGCCTCCCGCGGCAGCGCTAGCTCCCCAGGCTCGCACAGCGCGCCTGCTACGCCCGCGCCTCCCGCCACTCTCGCCAGTACATGCATATCTCTGCTCGTTCTAGCCAGTACGCACAGCACAGCTTCGGTGGATCCACCCCAAATGTGAAGCATCTTCTCTCCTCTCCGCTTTGCACACAACCCGGATTCCGGGCCTAAAGCTCGGACTCCACTGAAGCGGAGCTGGGCGGAGCGGAGACGTACAGGAATCGACCAATCACAATGGTTGAAATCCTCATCACGTCACTCGTCTCGTCTGTGATTGGTCGATTCCTGCACGTCTCCGCTCCGCCCAGCTCCGCTTCAGTGAAGTCCGGGCCTAAAGCATCAAGTAAAGGGTTGCTACTGATGCTGACAAACAGTGCGCTGATTTGATAATACATAATGGTGCCGATTCTGTTGTTCACAAACTAAACTAAATTTAAGTTCAGTGCATCTTTTTCTTCTACCTAATAATGTAGGTACGTCAATTTTGATTTTGACTATTTTTTGTTGACAGTTACAATAAATAAGGCCTGAAGCTTCCTTCGCGATTCAGTTCACAACTCTATCGGGGACACGAAGATTATGCATGAAGTATAAGTACATTATTATTATAATTTGGTACTACATAGGTCTATCCATATTATATACTCATGTACATATTGCAGGGATGGCGAACCTCTATACACCTACGTGCCATTTTTTCCAAATAAATATTTCATGCGGCCATGACGTGCCAAAAACCATTATGGCTTGGTGATTATTGGAAAAAACCTGTATACTTTCGTATTATTATTATAATTTTGAATCTCTCTTGACATTTCCTGGGACCCTGGGGTCCCGGATCTTTGGAAGGCGTACGAGGAGCCGCAACAACAACTCGCAGAGGCCCTTTAGACGTTTTTAATTAAATGAGACACCAACCGACTCTGTTCGTGTCCTGTTCGCACTATGCAAGTTCACCCAAGGACAACCCCCGGGCGGGGAAGGTTAACAGTTTTATATTTATTTAAATGAAATGACAAATTAGTGCGACTTTTGCTGCTGCAAACTAGATGACTTAGGTATCTTAATTTCTGAAATGTTGCCGTGCCCAAATTATTTAGTTACGTGCCACCAGTGGCACGCGTGCCGTTGGTTCGCCACCCCTGACATATTGTAAACATTGTAATAAAATTATGCCATTTAATGTGATACGAATTTATACCTACTTCCTATGTATGTACAAACGAACAATAAACATTTTATACACTTACCTATAGTTCTCTCTTGGTTATTCCCCGCAGTTCCCTAGTGTACCTACCTAGTCCATCATGACGTAGGTTTTAATCATAAGCTTGAGCTGTAGCTGCGCGAGCGCGTCGAGGCAAGCATGCACATTGATAAGGGACTAAATTTCAAGAGTGGAATAATTAAGGAATGCTTTCGGCACGCACTTTTTGGACGATTTTTTCGTTAAATCCTAACTTGGGGAACTCTTTTGGGTTGCTTTATTAGGATTTGAAGCCGGCCAGCCGATTTGATAAGAAATAACAAAAATAAACGAATTTGAAAAAAAACAGGAATACTGACTTTCGGAAAACTTCTTATTGTGTGACAAATTATCTGAAACAGTACAGTAGCACTTTGTTGACCATAGTGTGAAGAGACAGTTGAGTACGTGATCCCCCAAGTGGAATGACTGAATTTATTCATCATACTTTGTACAATAGTTTTCACTAAAGTCACAATGGATCACTGCATCCTTTTCAGTCATGTTTTCTTTCAGTGCCTTCAGTGTCTGGTACTGGTGTATCATGTTGGTTTCGTGGTTCATAAACTTTGGTAACTCTTACATGAAGCGATAAAATTCAGTATTCCATCAGCCGTCATCAGTATTCCGTAAGCCGTCAGTATTCCGCCAGTCGGAATAATGGAATACTGACGTGAAATACTGATGATCGAGGAGTTTTTGGCTAAAAACGGATCTTTAAAATATATTTTTTAAATGTCAACCTTATAAACCAATAAATTAAGCAAATATTTCATCGTTCTACATTAAAATAAAACAAATTATCTAAAAACTTACGATAGAAATCATTTACCAAAGTTTAAGAATCATTTACAAATCGGCTGGCAACGGCACTCTCCTCGTCGATTGATGCGACCGTACTAAAGGGCCGAGGGACTTTGGTCCTTCAAAGGGTGTGCGGGGTGCGGGGCGGGGTGCATTGCTCTATCTTACTAAGCGGCAACGGTGTGAAGTTTTGATAATGTGTGTTTTTACTAGGAAATACATCTCGCCGGAATTTTATCTCAAAACCGAGTGGCAAAATGCAAAACGATTGTAAGCCTATCTATTATGTGAAATATGTTTACAATATGTCTTAAACAGTCAGAAAACTGTTCTAGTTTATAGTTTTAGTGACAATTATCACTTTATTCTACAAGTATGTTATTTTAAAGGGCTTTGAGTAAAAAAAGATAGGCCAGTTGCAACCGGAAAACTGACGAGTTTTGGTGTTTAGAGCCAATTTTCACGTATTCATTGTAATTAGATTTTAACAAAATCGGGTGCAGACCTATAACTTAGTCTAAATATTACTCTAGAACCTATAAATATTTATATTTTTTGTAAATACTAGTGCTGCATGCCAGTACGCGCAAAATTCCACTTTTAAAATTTAGTCCCATAACATAACAACACCCATTGTTCAATATTTTGCGTGCCGCAATATGCATATATTTTATCTCTCCTACTGACAAGCTACTCTCTTGTCGGTGCAACAGTATTGTTCAACCATGAACATACCATTATTACACGCGCCAACAACAGCATCACAGCGTCAGCATTAAGAGCGACATACATATGTACGTTCTACGCACCGGCAACACCAGCACACCGTTAGCGCTAAGCGAGCCGATGAAGCGAAGATCTCTCAGTAGGCCACCTACTGAGAGATCTTCGCTTCATCGGCTCGATACACACACGACACATGTAAATAGGTATCAGTGTGTATTGATCACAAAAATTGTATATAATTAAGTTTATAATTATTGTAATTAAATTAGTCATCAAGCTGGAGTCGAGTGTGATTTATCTCCTATACCTCCTCTTACTGTGGCCAAGACACCTTCAGCCGTCATCGGTCCTATGAGTCTGTGGGATCGGCAGTAAGAAAACCATTTCCTGTGTACATTGCACGACGTGCACAAAACCCTCTTCCTACCCAAATTCCGTTTGTTACCGTAGGTCTCCTTGTGACAGACTCCCTCTCATATAACCAACGTAACCTACGTATGGTGTGGTTTGTATGGTAGGCTAGGGCGTTAGGGTAACTTTTACTAGGGTGCTAGGTAGGTAATTACTATAGGGCTAGGATAACTAGGGTGCTAGGTAGTTACTGTAGGGCTAGGTCGGCGTCAGTTGGGCTTTAGGTACTGATCCAGGCTCAATAGGGAATATGCATGAATTTTTTTCATGGCATTTATTAACAAAATATGAAAATACCGTAGTAGAGATGACAAAAAGTGAAATTAAAATTAAAATCGGCCAAGAAACACGGCCGATAAACTATTGATTACACACCAATTAGACAGAGAGATCCGACATAGACTGTGACGTCACATTCATGTCACTACGGCCATATTATAAACTCCGTGTTAAATTTCGTTTTGCGAGAAAGAGACAGAAACAAATCTTCGATGGCTCATATCTTTTTTAATTTCATAGTTATCCGAAAAACAGTTTTACTAAACTGAAATTACATGAATGAGGATTAATTTTTTAAATAAAAAAAATCATGCATATTCCCTATTGTCTCAACCGTAGTCACATCGTACGCACTTGGAATAACGGCCGTACTAAGCTGTAAGTCCCGGTGTGTACAGTATGTTATCTACTGATAAAGAATATATCCATCTTTTTTATCAATCGATAAGGTTAACATTGATCGTGAGTGCAGACTATTAAGAGAACTGTTGTACAAGGTTCATCTCAAGTAGCACAGACAGAGACTTTTGCTGTCACTTCTTCTAGTAATGTTTATTATTGTTCTGTTATGTTTTCAGATAGTTTAGGGAGAGGGTAGGTTAAATTATTGAGTAACAACCTGAGTCAATCAGCTGTTAATTATTGTATGCCTAAGAAATCCTACAAAGAACTAATGTCATCAGTAAGTTGCAATAAATATAATCCAAATGCCATTATTTCTGTATCTCGTCGTTGCGCGTGCAAAAGGAGCTATGTGTTATTCAGTTATTTTCTGTTTTTTATGCAGTTTTAATCGTTATTTCAATACACACATACTGTAAAAACAGCTATGTGATATGTTCAATATTTAAAGAGTTACGGAATGTAGATGTGATATTCATACACCCAAAGTTCCGTATAAGTAAACATGATAACTTCACTAAAATAAAAACACATAGCCACTTATGCACGCGCAACGACGATTTGTAGGTAATAGTGCGAATGTAAAAATAAATGACATCACTGAGAGTGTCACTGAAATCCTAAAGATTAATTGTCAGAAAATAATATTGTGTGCTTTCCCATAGGTACTTTGAGCATCAGCGCTCATTTTTGATGTAGAAGGGCCAGTCCAAGGATCTGACTGAGGCTCTATCAGTGTAATGGCTCCTACGATGCCTTTACATATTTTAGACTTATTTTGGATGGAATCCTCTATGTATCCCTCTACGACCGCATTGGACTTCCAGCCTCCATGGCGCTTAAGGGACAGGAGATCAACTCCTGAATCAGCCAAAAGTGTGGCTGAACTTGTGGTGGAGTTCGTCGGAAACAATGACCCGTGTACAACAGGGGTTCTGGAAGTTCAAGAAATGTTGCTATTTCTCGTGGGATACTGCCAATTTTATTAGCACCCATAGGCTAACACACTTCCCGTTGCGATATTGTAGAAAAAATCGATTGATTGGAGTGTAAAGGCCGCTGCATACGTGACGGGTTTTTTCACGGACGGGACGGAACGGGAAATTTTGGAAATATCGTTTCATACAAAATGTATATGGAAGCGCATATGTCACGGAGACTCGGACGGGACGGGAACGTATACATTTTGTATGAAACGATATTTCCAAAATTTCCCGTTCCGTCCCGTCCGTGAAAAAACCCGTCACGTATGCAGCGGCCTTTAGGCGGGCGTAAGGCTTCATATTTCTCAACAATTGTTACGTATTCCTTGCGAATGACGAAGTTGCGGTCTCTTTTTGTCTTTGTATTGGGTAAATTTATTAATAGTAGGTAAGTCATTGAATATTTCTCAATGTTTTTGACATTAAGTTGTGTTAGTTCATTAGTTCGACAAGCTCCGTTTATACCAATAATAAGAACAACCTGTAACGTAAAGAGTATTGTAGTAGATAAATTAATAAAATTGATATGCATGCATAATTATGCCTATCAACTGCATTAAATAAGTACGTATTGGATTATGTTAAGTACCTAGTTAATTAATAGTAGATACTGAATGTGCAACTGACTTACTTTTGCCGCCAAATATACGGAATCAAGTGCTTCTTTCAATTTCAAATGCTGTGAAAACCTTCGATTTTTTTGGTTGATGACCAGATGAGGCTCTTTTTAAAAATGCCACTAATTTAGGATAGGTGTCTATATGTATGTTTTTTTTTCATCTTTATTGTTGCTTTTAGCATTGAATACGTACTCCATAGAGTGCTTGATTTCTTGGTCTCGGATAATCAATAAAATATGCCAGCAAAACGTTTTCTGATAAAGTTTTGGCTCCTTTAGCTAGTCGCCACGTGTTAAACATATCGTACTATTTCAAATACTTATCGCGTGATTGTTGAGGGAGAAAGCTCATTTGCGCATTTTTTACAGTTTCAGTCAATTCTGTTGGCGTCAAATAAACTTCGTCGTCGCTAGATTCACTCATTTTAGATTTTTCACTTGTTTACAAGTTTCTTGTTTTTATTTTTAACCTAAGGTTTTAACAATATGACGTGAAAAGAAAATTGCGCGCGCAAAGCAAATTAAAAAAAGTACACCAGAAGCATTGATATATAAAAAACACTGGCACTCCGGTAGTGCCGACAGAAGTGAAAACTTGAACAATTACGAGTGTATTTTGTGAATCGTCTTATAAACAAAATGTTATATATCCGTGGTTCAGCGCCATCTCGTCGTTGTTGGATGAACTACGTAGTTAGTACGCGAGGCCCTCGTAGTTCTTCCCGATGTGCATAGATGGCGCTGTCTTACGTTTTACGTCTTACGAATTTTCGATCAGGGTCACGTGACCTGACGCCAGTTTAGAAGTTTTTACCCATTCCAAAAAAAGTACACAGCGCCGCTAAAGAAGTTTTCACTTCAAAAACCCTTTTTTTCGGGTTTTTAAGTATATATCAATGACCAGAAGGTTCCGAGTCCGAGTGTTTAAAAAATAAAAAAAAAGTTGTATGATATATTCGGCACCATGGAGGTAGAAGTAAATAGGTTTAATGATGTTTTGAATTCACAAACTTAGTGCACACGATGTTCTAAATTCAATTTACTTTATCCTCTAGCGGATAAAAACAGCTTTTGCACTCAGATATCGAAGAGCAAAAATACTCTTTCCGAGATGGGGGGATGAAAATACTCTTTTACTTGGTACTAGAATTGAGAAATAGATTTCAACTCTCGAATGCTAAGCGGAAATGAGTTCCACAATCTTATGTCATGAACAGATAAGGAAATAGAATAGTAGCTTGTTTTATGTGGATGAGATTTAAGGAGGGATTCTAAAGTGTGTTAGCCTAATAATATTTAATCGAGGTATTCACCGTGTAGGTGTCACTTGTAATCGATTAATAACATTGCATTTCATTATCTGTAGTCAACTGACATGCCGTGACAGTTGACAATTATATAATTATATTCTTTTTTTTGATTATGGCACTCGATATTCAGCCATCAAACAGAGCGGATTAAATCTTTAAATATTTTCGCAATCTGTATTTTTATTCAAGATAACCTTTATTGGTCTTTCATCTCAGAAGTGGGATTGGACAGGCTAGTTATAGATTGCTAGCAAAAACGCTCACATTTTAAAGTTTTAACGCAACAACATGGAAGATGGAAATGCGACACTTAAAGAGACCAACTGCCAAAATTCGTTGTCAAATAAAAGAAAACGATACGATCGAAAAGAAAAAAGGAAACGGCGCAAGCGTAGATCAGCGAGTGATGATACAGACCCGAGTGTTTCGTGTGTACGAAGGAGCCGTTCTCGGGAGCGTCACGAGCATCATCGTCAGCAAGATTGCAGTGGCAGTATCCGTAGCAGTGATCATGATCATCATCGTAGACGTCAGCGGAGGAGTAGTAGCAGCCGAAGCAATCACCGTGGGCATCATGAGCGGCGCCGTTGGAGTGGTAGCAGGCGCAGCAGCCGAAGCGATCACGGTGGTCGTCGTGAGCGGTACTGTAGGAGTGGTAGCAGGCGCAGCAGCCGAAGCAATCACGGTGGTCGTCGTGAGCGGTACTGTAGGAGTGGTAGCAGGCGCAGCAGCCAAAGCAATCACCGTGGTCATCGTGAGCGGTACCGTAAGAGTGGAAGCAGTCGCTGCAACCGTCGGCAGGATAGCAAGACTGCAGGTTTACGTGCCAGTGGCAGCGGCTCCAGGTTGTCGCGCAATCGTAAGCGCTCATGTTCCCCGGTAAGACGTTCCAATAATAGTACTGACAATGTGACTCATTTATTACTGACTAAATTAGTAAATACCTTAGTAAATACTCGTCCTGAAGGCAATAAATTTCCAATGTTAGGAAACGTCATACCTGATTTTGATCCGATGGTAAAGGGGCAAACTATACAAATGTGGCTCAGTAAAGTTGAAGAATGTGCGAAGTTATACAAATGGGGTGATGATCAAGTTATACATTATGCTTTACCAAAACTGGGTGGTGTTGCAAAAACGTGGTATCAAGCGTTACCCACTATGGCGTTTTCTTGGCCTGAATGGAAACATAAATTATTAGAATCTTTCCCTAGTAGTGACGATTACGCCGAGCTACTTACAGAAATGTTAAGTAAACGCGTAAAATATAATGAATCACTAGAATTATATTATTTCGAGAAAATTAATTTGTTGAACCGGTGTGATATAAAAGGTAAACGGGCAGTCGATTGTTTACTGTACGGAATCGAAGACCGTTCGTTAAGATTAGGCGCGAAAGCATTGAAGTGTCGAGAACCGGAACAAGTATTAGAATATTTTCAGTCTATTAAACAACAACCACGTGAAACAGATAGGTTGCGTCCATACGGAGATAAACGAACTAACATTTCTTCTAATAAACCTACTAGTAATGACGCAAAGGCTAAAAGTGGCAGTAGTTCTATCGTTTGTTACAACTGCAATGAACCGGGATATTTTAGTTTTAAATGTACAAAAAAAATTCTCAAATGCAATATCTGTAATAAACTAGGACATACTGCAATAAGTTGTCCAAAACTACCCTCCAATAATAATAGTAATACTGATAAAGTGGGTCAAGGTCAAAAGGACGTATTACGCATAGACGCCGAGAACACGGTTAGAAACGAAAGTAAATACATTATGCAACTGATGCTTAATGGACAATCGGTTCTGGGCTACGTAGATCTAGGTAGTCAATGCACTTTAATTCGTTGCAGTGATGCTAGAAAACTAGGAATTACTTGGACAAATAATTCTGATCTTCCTACGATGAGAGGCATTGGTAGCAACACTAGCAACATTGTGTTGCCTCTTGGGATCGCTACTGTTACTATCCAGATACAAAATGTCGTAGAAAAAGTAGATGTATTAATTGTGGAGGACAACATCATTAAATACCCTGTACTTATCGGACATAATTTTACTGAAAAACCTGATATAGTTGTTAGGTCAAGCAACGCCATCTATCGGGATTATCGGAAATCTATGGCGGGCGAGATGACAAAAAGGGTCCGCCCGCGGCGCGTGGGGGTATTCAAACCACAGGACTGCGTACGTGACTAGTGCGTCTCATAATTATAACTTTTATTGTAAAAACCACCATTAAATCATAGTAATTCTCAACTTGGAGCATTATTGAAGAAGCCCTGCCTGCCCCCTGTCTTCATTGCCAAAACAATAGTCATAACAAAAACTTACGATTCTCTGATATTTACACGGGAAGTCGGAAACAAATTGCATCTTATGTTAGTCTCGGACACTTCAATACGGACTAAGGAAATGTGTTTAGTTCAAGTATATTGTGGCGTCAATTATTCAGGAACTGTGTACGTACGTGGGTCTCTTCGCGGAAAATATGATCATGAGTTTTACCTCCTTCCAGGGGAATATGAAATAAATAAAGGTCGTGGTTGTCTGTTGGTTCAAAATGTATCTGATAAATTAGTTATACTTAAGAAGGATTCTTTGCTAACTCGTGTCTTTAAAACTGATGGTTATTTTGATGTCAATATCATAAATTTTAATGATAGTAGTTGTTGCTCAGAATTAAACTATGACCCGAATTTAACCAGTAAACAAATAGAAGAATTAAAGAATTTATTAAATAAATATAAGGAATGTTTCTCCAACAATTTAAAGGATTTAGGATTCACTAACATAGTACAAATGGAGATTGAATTAACCGATTCTAAACCAGTCGTATATCGCCCGTACAGGCTTTCATATCCTGAGCGCGAGCTTGTGCGATCAATGGTTCAGGAAATGATCGACGCGGATATTGTTTGCGAATCTAATTCGCAGTATGCCAGTCCGATTTTACTTGTAAAGAAAAAGACTGGCGAGAAAAGACTATGTGTGGATTATCGCGCTCTTAATGCAAAGACAAAGAAAGAACATTATCCCCTACCATTGATCGACGATCAATTAGACATGTTAGCTGGACATTCTCTCTTCATTACGCTTGATTGTGCATCAGGATATTATCAATTACCGATTTTAGAAAGCTCCTAGAACAAGACGGCGTTTGTCACACCGGACGGCCAATACCAATTTAAACGGATGCCGTTTGGTTTGACAAATGCTCCGTCAGTCTTTCAGAGGGCTATGAGTAAGATTCTGGAAAAATCAAAGGTTGATTTTGCTATTAATTTCATGGATGACGTCTTGATTCCCGCTAAGTCATTTGAGGAGGGTCTCAAACGGTTAGAGATGGTACTTAAATTGTTCCTGGAGGTGGGACTGACCTTGAAACTTAAGAAATGTTGCTTTTTCTATAGAGAAATAGACTTTTTAGGGTTTCAAGTTAGTGGCCAGGGCATAAGACCGGGGTCACGTAAGACAATGGCTGTTTCTAATTTCCCAGTACCCAAAAATGTTCATGACATAAGACGTTTCATAGGGCTTGCCAGTTTTTTCAGGCGTTTTGTAAAAGATTTTGCCCTTATCGCGCGACCTCTAACTGACCTACTTAGGTCCAATTTCGCATGGAAATGGAATGACGAACACTTGAAAGCGTTTGAAAAACTAAAACAAAAACTCGTTGAACGTCCTATTTTGGCCTTGTACGATGCGAAATTGGAAACTGAATTACACACTGATGCATCAAAGTTAGGGATTGCTGGCATTTTAATGCAGAGACATAGTGGAGAAATGCTTAGGCCCGTAGCGTATTACAGTCGGAAAACAACTAAAGATGAACAAAATTTACATTCATTTGAATTAGAAACTTTAGCTGTTATAGCCTCACTGAAACGTTTCCGTGTTTACTTGTTGGGTTTAAAATTTAAGATCATAACCGACTGTAACGCGCTGCGTACGACTCTTACAAAGCGAGATCTAATACCAAGAATATCTCGGTGGTGGGTGCAGTTCCAAGAGTACGATTGCGAAATTGAATATAGATGCGGAGCTCGCATGGCACATGTAGATGCCCTTAGTCGTGCTCCTGTAACTGAGCCCATAACGGGTGACGATGAGACAGACGTACTCGATGTTTTGAGTATTGATATTAAGGACTGGATTTCCACAGTACAAAGTAATGATGAAGAAATCAGGAAAATTTGGGACATTTTGCGTGACAAAAATACGACTTACGTAGCAGATGTGTATAAAAATTATCAATTAAAAGGTGATCATGTGTACAGAATCGTTGGTGACAAAATAAAATGGGTAGTTCCTAGAGCTGTTAGGTGGCAAGTTTTAAGAATGAACCACGATAATGCAGGCCATTTTAGCTATGAGAAAACTCTAAGTAGACTACGCGAAACGTTTTGGTTCTCTAAAATGCGACGTTTTACCAAAAAGTACGTATCGGCATGTCTTGAATGTGCGCACCATAAGGCTCCGGGTGGCCGTAAGGAAGGTATGCTTCACCCGATACCAAAAGCAGATGTTCCATATCATACGTTACACGCCGATCACTTAGGCCCGTTCGTTCGCTCTAGGAGAGGTAATACTTATATTCTAGCGATTATTGATTCCTTTACAAAGTTTATAAGTATAAATGCTGTACGAGATACAAAAAGTACCACAGCCATAAGAATTTTTAGAGATAATTTTAGTACTTTTGGTACCCCAACACGTCTTATCACTGATCGGGGTTCTTGTTTTACAAGCTCGAAATTTAAATCATTCATGGAGAGTACGAATGTTAAACATATACTTAATGCAGTGGCCACTCCAAGGGCGAACGGACAAATAGAACGTTACAATAGAACCATATTGGACGCTTTGAGCACGAAATGCCACGGTAAAGGTGATAACACTTGGGATGAATACGTTGGTGATATCCAGTTAGGCATTAACACCACAATGAATAAAGCTACGGGGAAGAGCCCATCAGAATTGCTATTTGGTTTTAAGGTTTTGAATTCATCAGAAAATATAATAAATGAGGTGTTAAATGAAGTTATATGTCGTGTTAGTGATAATGATTTAATCAAAATGAGGACAGAAGCTAAGTCTAAAATTGATGAACAACAGCGTCATTCAAAGAAAGCATTTGATAAGCATAGAAAACGAGTGACGTTATATAATATCGGTGACCTTGTCAGGGTTGAAAGAACAATTATAGATAAAGAACATATGGGTAAATCAAAAAAACTTATATCCAAGTTTCACGGCCCATACAGGATAGCCAAAATTCTAGAAAATGATAGGTTTTTGATTGAGGATACTCCCCTAACTAGAAGAGGTCATAAAAAATATGAAAATGTAGTAGCGATAGATAAGATACATCCTTGGTTAAATTATAAAGATATTTCCAGTGACGATAGCGAGAACGAAATTAGCGGGGACGAATAAAATTAATTAGTTCGGACTTGGATCAAAGTTTAGTATGATATGGTGATTTAAGAATTTATTATTATGATTAAAAGGATTTGAAATAGTAAAAACAAAAACAAAAAGATTGATTGACTGTTACAGTTATATGTTTTAAAGAATTTAATTAGATTTACTGTGAATGAAAGTAGCATTTTGGCTATTAAAGGACGATTTGATTTACTAAGTTGAAGACTTAAATGGACTTGACAGGAGATTTGACGATGCTATGCTTAGGCTATAAGCAATCAGTGCAGCAATGATTGATATCGCAAAAATTGTGATATTGCACAGATGATTGTAGATTATAGCAGACTATGTATAAGACTGTGACTGTGTGTGACTGTGTGTAAGACTGTATGTAAGAATGTTATAAGATTTAGGCATAGGCCATGAGCGTCCAGTGCAGAATGAGAATGATGATGGTAATCATCGCACAGATGGTCGCAGATCATAGCAGACTATGCAATTAGATAATCTAGAGCATGGGTTGTGAGAGGTCAGTGCAGATAGCGAATGATGTCAAGCAATTGACATCGCACAGATGACCGTAGATCACAACAGACTGTGTAAAATATGACCTGAAATCGATGGTGCAAATTGATTATGAGTATGACCTGAAATAAATCAAACTAAGCTACGTATAAAATATCTTAAGTATTAGTTATTAATTAAGATTTTATTATTTGTATAATTTAACTTGAGTGGTTAATGTATTTTTTTTCTCATGTTATTGATTTGTTGCTTAACAAGTGAGAGGACTCACTTTCATAAGGATGGCCGAGTTGTTAGCCTAATAATATTTAATCGAGGTATTCACCGTGTAGGTGTCACTTGTAGTCGATTAATAACATTGCATTTCATTATCTGTAGTCAACTGACATGCCGTGACAGTTGACAATTATATAATTATATTCTTTTTTTGATTATGGCACTCGATATTCAGCCATCAAACAGAGCGGATTAAATCTTTAAATATTTTCGCAATCTGTATTTTTATTCAAGATAACCTTTATTGGTCTTTCAAGTGAGATCTACTTGTACAGTGCGTCGCTAGGGCGAGCGCGAGCGTAAGAAAATCGCTCACGCAGGTAGGAAGGATAACACGGGTTGTGGAAGATGTTGACGAGGAGACATAAAATCCGAGTGTTCCTGCGAAGTTGGATTGGGAGCCACTTGAGTTCCTTGCGAAGATGAAAAACGTCATACTTTCGCGGACCGAAAACAAAACTAATGCACAAGTTGTGCAAGCGCTCAAGATTGTTTAATAGCTCCTCAGTAGCATCCAAGCAGCAGGCGTCGGTATAATATAATCTATAATCGACTGAATAAGTGTCTGTGCCAAAGAAATTTAGTCTTCAAGGGCAGGAGAATTTGAAGGCATTTCAGTAAATGGAACGAGAAATTTACCTTTCGACTGACCTCATTGTCATTGACCTGAGCACGGCACGAAAGATTGGAGTCGATAATTACACCCAGATCTTTGGCGGTTTCGGAATAATAAATGTGAACTCCATCGAGATACAAGAGATGCAACTACATCAGCCTATTGCGAACGAATCTGCTGCTTAAGATTACGCTGCGCCCAAGCGCTGATACATGATTCATTGCAACAATTGTACATATTATTATTTAAGTAAATAATCGTAATCATAATGATTAGTTTTATGAAACTACCCTTTTAAGGGGATGTAGAAGATCGTAGGGGTAAAGTAACTTTAGAAATCGCGGACGAAGTCGCGGGCGAATTGCTAGTAAGGTGGGTGGACCATGGAAGGCAATGCTCCTTCGAAGGCCAATTATTAAAATTTCGTAGTTATTGCCATGTGATGAAAAATTCCTTCTATTTACACAAACACTCATCGAACTGGAAATCACAGACGCGGCGGCGAATTGCTCGCGCTACTATTTTGGCAATACGGTACCTCGCTTCTTCGATATCGGGAATCGACGACGTTAAAATAAGGTGGGTGAACCGTGGAAGGCCACTATAACAAATAATCAGTTATTATTCGTTTATTTACTGGATAAAGAAAACTAGCAAATATTTAAGTAATAATTTGTTTTATTACGTAACATATAAACCACTTCTTTTTATTGTAGATTTAATCGCTATTCCTAGTAACTTTTTTTATTATAATGGCCTTCTAAGGAGCCTTGTTCCTAGCAAGGCCATTTGGAAGAGTTCAATGAAACTTAAGTTCAATCAATATTGATTAAATCTCTACACCCATCTTAGATAATAAAAAAAGGGAGCAGCAAACGAATGACAAGATTGTATTGTGACAATACATGTCTGATTAGCTAACATGCTAAAGGAAACATTCTAGCCTGCGGTACTATCACAATACATTGAGGCTTTTATCTTCCAGCAGTCGTAGTATCGGCGTAGATTACTAGTATCAGTCATTTTGGAGTAGGTACCTACTCGAAGGTATCTTCTATTTATAAAAAGAAAAACTGAGTGACTGACATATCAACGCACAGCCGAAAGTACTACGACTAGGAACGTAAAATTTTGCACGGCTTCCTTTTATTGTATAGGGGAGCACTAAGAAGGGGTATTTGGAAATTCGACCTTTAAGGGGCTGAAAGGGGATTTGTTTGTATGCAAAATCTTTTTCCTTGAGTTAATAAACTTGAAACTTGGCACGAATATCTACTTGTCTAAGCAAATTATTACGACAATTATGAATCATTTTTTGTTTTTCTACTCCCTGAAGCCATTCCCAAGTAGCACAAAATAGCTTTATAATCGATGGATAACAGAATTAGCATATTATTATAGCTTTATAAGAAGTCTACATATAGGCATTATAAACCACTATACAGCTCTTGTAATGCTAATTTGGGCCCCAAATTATACAGCCTTAACTGTAAGAATGGCATTTTAGCAGCATTATATTGGTTGTCTACCGGAATGATAAACGCATTATAATGGGCTGTGAAAACAGGTTAAAGCAGTGCGCATATGTTAAATGCGGCTCTTATACAGCTAGTACCATTACAAAGGCAAAATAAAAACATTTTCAAATATTATTTTTAATTTTTGTTATTATTAATAAATCTTGTGTAAAAAGAACATGGATACTTTCAACAAAAAAATATAAGTGCTACAAGGCAAGTAATTAAACTCTTGTTTTTGTTCTCTATGAGTGAATTAAGGTTGCGAGTATCAGTTTACTGTGAAAGTATGTATATATTTGAATCAAATATTTCATGCGCCTTCAAATTAAAGAGCTATTTATTACAAAAATATTATAAAAATATGTGGAATTGTAAAAAAAATTATGCTCTTACGAAGAAATCTTTAGTTTTAGTCATTATGATACCTGTATTGTATCGGCCGGTCAATACCATAGGTTGAAGTCCTTTCTAAAGGACTATTTACCATAAAATTAAATTTTAAATATTATCGATACAAAAAGTAAAATGGCGTAAGCATAATTAAAAACTTTAGGCATGCGGATGGCCGGTATACGACTTATTGCTTGTTAAAATTCTTGTCATTATACGTTTGTATAGATAAAGGCTATATAATATTATGATGAAATGCTTTTAAAAAGCTGGCATTAAAACAGCACCAATGTACACCGTTAAACAGTTGTGACCCATGCGAAAGGTCGTTATAAAACATAGAGCAGTTTTAAAGAATTTTAAAATGCTTTTTAATAGCCTAAGCCGTAATTAATGCTTACATACGGCCTACACTTTTGTATAATGCTTACAGCTGTATTAGAAGCTGTATAGAGACATAAATTATGTCTAAAATAAAACCTTTAGCTGCACAAAAGATTGAAAAAGAGGATTATATAGCTTTAGGAACTACAAAGTTAATAAAATGCTGTTATACAGAAGCAAGACATTGCTAAAACCCTTCAAATTCTATAACGAAGCTAGAAGAAATTTTCTGGTCATCACTTTTTCCATTATATCGATTTTGTGTTACTTGGGTTGGGGTGTCAAAATTCGCATGGAAGAATTTTAAAGCGTAGCCCGATTAACTCGAAACTCAGTATTTGTATTTATACTTAAGACCAAAAATAAAGAATAACGTGTATTAGGGTTTTTCAAAAAGTTTCCCCAACGGGGTGAAAAGGGGTAGTTAATGTTACAGGGGAGGATTTTACTGCGTGGCTAGATTAACTCAAAAATTGCCTATACACAATCTTTAGGTCAAGTTATAAATACATCCCAAACGATTTTTTTCAAAATTCCTCCCCTGTGGGGTTGAAATGCGGGGATATAGTTAGTTATATGAAACCTCTTGTTTATTTATTATTTTTAATACTTCAAGCACATAAATGTACAGAGGCGACCTTAATACCATATAGGCATTTTTACCAGTCAACCTCTCTTATTAATTTGGTTAAGAAACTTGGCAATAATACTTGCATAAGTAAGTTATAAAGTTTGTCACTATTAGTTTTTCTTAACTAAAGAGGTTTAGGTATATTAAAGTTTGTGTGGAAGAATTTTAACGCGCGGTCCAATGAACTCGAAACTCAGTACCTATGTATACATTGAAATCATGCGATCTAGTTTTTAAGCATTGTTGAAAGTTTTTGTATAATAAAAAAAAATATTATTTATTATTAACTTGAAATTCTTTTGACAGAATAGAAACGATGATAAGTTTTTGGGTCTTTCGAAAATTGACCCTTGACGGGGCATAAAGGGGTAAGTACTTAATATTTTTTTTTAAGGGCAGCGTTTTGCTACGTGGCTTGATTAACTCAAAAATTGGTATAAATAATGAAACATCCTAATCGAAATTATAGAATTCTACGCCTGTGAGGGTGAAAAGACAGAATACAGTTAATATGAAAAATCTTATTCTTTTGGTTAATAAGCTTGAAACTTGGCAATATTTGCCTCAGTAAATAATAAAGATTGTCACTTTTAGTTTAAAAAACCCTCAGAGGAATCAGGGGATGAAAAAGATAATTTAGGTAAGAAAAAAAATTAACCTACTCTCGGATTAACTCAAAACTCGGTACTAATAGGTACTTAAAACAATAAATAAAATAGTATCTGATTCAGGGTTTTTCAAAAGTCGATCCTACAAAATTTTCGTTTGAGAATTCTCAAACGTAGAACAATTCACGTACACGAAAATTTCAAAATGCGATATCTCAGCGAAAAAAAAATATATTTGAGTACTCAACGTCATTTTAAAGAGGAAGACTAGTACTTCCTTTGAGATGCTGTTAATAATTTTTGAAAGAAAATAGGATCGGCTGTGCTACAAAAATGAGAAAAACGGTATATTTTGCACTTTTAGGTTAGGATAATTCT
Source organism: Luperina nickerlii (assembly GCA_963855955.1). Lineage (NCBI taxonomy): Eukaryota > Metazoa > Arthropoda > Insecta > Lepidoptera > Noctuidae > Luperina > Luperina nickerlii. The sequence goes on from OY979665.1 coordinate 1,276,888, forward strand.
CGAAACCCTGACGTGATAGAGCAATTTTGAGGCCAGATTTGAATTCAGCGCGACAAAATTCTTCGGAAAAGTATAGTCTGGTTTCTTGGTAATAATTTTGACGGCCTGTGTAATCTTTAAGTCATTTAATGGAAACGTACAAAGGCCTGTTGGCCCTGTCGTGGTTAAAAGGACGACACAGTTTATTTGAGAAATCTTATTCCTATGATCTATAAATTATGAAAATGGGCGGGCCCGAATACTGATATATACAGGGTTATTGGTAAAACAATAACAACCTCTTAAGAGGTCATTGTACTCATTATTATGAACAACTTTTACTATGGGACGAAACCTGAAATCGCAAAAAAAATCAGCTGTTCCCTACATTTACTTTCGTATAACTCGTCAAAATGTAGGGAACAGCTGATTTTTTTTTTAATGAACTCTTAAGAGGTTGTTCTCTGTATATCTAAATACATGATAAAAAACAGCATGTGTGCAATTCACACGTGGTAGAAGTGAAACTTTCAAAAACACTGTATAATGCTTCCTATCTCATTGTCTCCCACGTTAAATCCATCCATCCATCCATCCATCCATCCATCTATCCATCCATCCATCCATCCATCCATCCATCCATCCATCCACATCCACATCCACATCCACACATCCATTAAATGTGATGTCATTTGTACTAATAAAAAACAAAAACACTGTTTAATGCTTCCTATCTCATTTTCTCCCACGTTAAATCTTATATGTCTCTTTTTAGTGTTGCTTTTTCGTTTCATAAAATTTCAAATCACAGCGATGCTAAAGAAGTTTTCACTTCAAAAATTAAAATTATATACATACATTTTCGAAATTTTTAGAGTAAAGTACGAAATACACGCGGATGAAGTCGTGCGGAAAGTGCTAGTGTATTATGTAAAACTGTTGAGATAAACGCGCTGATTATTAGGCCGATATCGACTTCATATATACGTAGAGATCTATTGTCATATTATTAGTAGTCGTCGGTTACTGACATTGTTGCAACTCATACTTATATGTAAGTCAATACTTTTATTTTTACTTGACCGTACTTTATAAAGAAGCGCCTACATTTTCCTTTACAGGATTCATATTTTGAATATAATTTGCTATGAAAGTTTTATCAGGCGTTATATTATGTTAAGAATGCATTTGTTGGTGAGGTAAAGTAGGACCCCTAAATTGTCTAAGATCTAATAAATAAATAAAATGTATTCTACAAGACAATGAGGCATCTAATTTGTACAGTAGATACTTATCTAAAAATAATGACTAGTTATATAATGAAAGAATCATCCAATTACTTTGGTTGTACTTAAGTATATACTTAAATTAAAAAAACTGAGAATATTTTTTATATATTTGAACCAATCCTGCATAATCAAGACCCGCGGCAGCGGATCAGACAAAAACAGGTTAGATATTTGTCTTTTTTTAGATTTGTGGTGATCGTGGTCAAAGGCCATATCTATCTTTTTCAAGAGTTTTTTCAACGCAATTAGCTTGAACCGTCTCTGTATTACCTACGCTACTTACGCTTCAAGTAAATGATAATGATGTGATGTGAAGTAGGTTATAAAACAAACAAATTCATACAATTCTGTTGACGACATCATCATTAAGGGATCATTGAACCCGAGAGGATGACGTCACAATTGTTCGTTATCTTCGGTAATCGGTGAATTTATGTAGTTACAGAATATTAAAAAAAACTTTTAACAAAAAAAAAACCGACTTCCAAAAAACACTAGATGCAAAGTGAAAAATAACTTTAATTTCGGAAGTCGGTGTCTTTGGATAATTATGTATTTTAGTTTTTGGCACCGAGTTCCGAAATTAAAGTTATTTTTCACTTTGTGGTGTTTTTTGAATTCGGTTTTTTTGTTAAAAAGTTTTTAGTGGGTCTGTTTATATTATATCTAAGTTACAATAGCCTAATAATGTCAACTTGCCCATCGCCTTTTACATAATATTGCTTTTACCGATTCAGGGACGTTATTTGTTGAAGAGTTCTCCTAGTATTCCATCATCAGCCCCATTTCACCATTCGTATTGTGACGAGCATAAATTGCTTAACAACCGTATTAAAGTAATCGAATCACAACCCGTGAAATACTTATTATTGAGTAGTTCCGTTGGCTATCTATGGTCTTCTTCATCAGTTCCACTTCACCAAATGGTGGTTTCCGAGAGCAAATGCACGAGTTACTTTAAAAAATACCCAAATCGCTATAGGTGTGCCTATAATATTTGAGGAGTTCCCTCAATTCCTCATGGATCCCATCATCAGAACTGGATTTTGATAAAAATTTGACCAATCTGGAAGTATATCCTTTTAAATAAAAAAATAATTTTAATAAAATAATTTCGGTTTATCAATAACGGCGTACCGAGGTAACAAACATTAAAAAAAAAATACAAACGAATTCAGAACCTCATCCTTTTTTTGAAGTTGATTAAAAATAAAACGGGCATGTCGAATTAATGACGTACTCTTTAGGGTTTTTGAAGATGTTTTAAAAGCAATTGTCGACATGTAACGATCATTCAGTCTTCAGGTGTGGCGCGGTGCACTTCGCACAGGTTGTGTATCTGTATACCTATTAATTTTACAATTGCTCATTTACCGTCTTATAGGGTTATATTGTTAGTCATCTGTTGTGTCAGTGAATACTTGGAGTAGGTATTGAATATGATTAGGAACGGCACGCGATCTACGTCGCGTCGTCTGTAGCCGAGAGGCTCTAGAAAACAAACTCGCTTTTTTAAAGGATTACAATATTAATAAAAAAGTACGCTAGCGGCTAGCGGGTCAGACTCAAAATACATATGTATTTGCTGTAAGAAATGATAAGCGGAATCTTTATTATTTTAGGAACTAAAGTGATGACCCAAGAAAATTATGACTAGATTTTAATTTTGTATGCAGCAGATTATTTCGGATTCTCAGGATCAAGATTGGAATTAAGATACATTCTTAATTTTGGGCGTAAATACAAAACTAGATCTAGTTGGGTAGCTTGATACTGATCCGCGGGCCGTATATTTCTCTTGTCTGCTAGAGTAAGGAACCTCAACGTATCCATCATCTAAGTGGACCCGCCACTTGCTGCATCGAGCCCTTGATCCAGCTGTCTAATGTGTTTAGCTATTAGATCGAGTACGAGTCAACATCCCAAATGTCGACACGACAACCCTGTTCGTGTGTCTGTTGTTTAAATCTGCTTTCGCAAGATTCAACTATAGATATTATAATTCGGTATTAAAATAATACATTTTAAGGTATCCGTACCGTATTTCTTTGTATAAACACCACATTTCTTCTTCATTGGTTAGATGTCGACTGTCAGCCAGAAGCACAATTTCGAAAATGCCACATTAGGTAGTTTAATCTATACTTACTTTACTTACTATATAATATTATAAAGCTGAAGAGTTTGTTTGTTTGAACGCGCTAATCTCCGGAACTACTGGTTCGAATTGAAAAAATATTTTTGTGTTGGATAATCCATTTATCGAGGAAGGTTATAGGCTATATAACATCACGACCAATAGGACCGGAGCATCAATGAAAAATGATGCAAAAACGGGAAAAAAATATTCCTTTTGAGAGCTTTCGTTGCGTACGCTGCGTAAACGGTTTAAGTTACGCAAAAAACATGTATGACGGAATTGTTTCCCTTTAAAAGTTCTAAAAAAAAGTTCGCGACGAATCTTTTAAGGTTTACTCACTATAACCTTTTTTATGGTAATCAAATTTCTTCTAAACTAATGCATTATTTGCGAAGGTTTTTTTATAAACATGATATTAATTCTTATCAAAATAAATACGTTATTCACAAGTATTTAATTTTGAATTAAATTGCCCTTGACATCATTTGATTTCAATGAATATCTTAGGAGTTGCATAGTTTACAAGTAATATAGTTGCATAGTAGTTACCGCGGGTGAAACGTCTGATATACCAGCGCACAGCCTAAACCACTGATCCTAGAGACATGAAATTTGGAGGGTGTGTTCTTTGTGAAGAGTAGGTATCCACTAAGACAGGGTTTTAAGAAATTCCACCCCTAATAGGGTGAATGAGGGAAGGGTGAAATTTCACGCGGACGAAGTCGCGGGCAGAAGCTAGTTTAAAGATATGATGCAACTCAAAACAAAACACACACTGACACATCCTCACACACACACTGTCAATTTTGACAGCGCTCACGGTGATATTAATAAAAGGCATGCATGTCGATTCTGTAAAAATCTCACCGTGAATACTTGCGTGAAGTGAGCTGTCAGTGTCATCCCACTGATGCTAGGGATTGACCATGCAAACATTTACAATCATATAAAAGAGATTTTAATAATATTTTTTAATGCTAATCCTATTGATATTTTTATATAATTCAAAGCTAGTATTTTAGTGGTCAAAACATTCGCCAGCGCCTAACGCGCTTGCGCGGCGTGAAATATGGCTCATTCCGAATTAAGTCATCATCGCTCACATGAATAATTAGCTTTCCGATTTAGATAAATGACCACTATGGCAGCTGAGAGTCAGTAATATACCTATTCACTTGAATAGTTACTCATGGTTGGATTATAGTATTTATTTGTGTATACACCAAGAATTTCCTCTTCTTTGGTAAGGTGGCGACTGTAGCCAGAAGCACAATTTCGAAAATGCCACGTTAGTTTAAAGATCGGTGATAATTATTAATTTAGGGCATGGTCGGTAGTCGGCGTTATCGCAAGATGGCACATGCCATGACTTCATATAAGTCGATTCACGGGACATCGTTATCGCGTTCACGTTAATTCAGAAAAGGGCCCTAATTCACTATGACCACTTAATGATTCATTACTTCGAAACCACGTCAATTCCTTAATAACCTAATCACTACATCTACTATTAACGTATTCTCTATGACACAATGACCGAAACCGGTTTGAACTGTCAAAATACCACGCTTGACAACCGTACGGCGTGGTAAGATTATGCGGGGAATAATAGATAAATACCATACAGCAGAATTGGGGTCAAGGTGGAAGCACGCTGTAGTCGATTACAGTGCAATTCGGAATGTACCATATATCACTCCACTCGAATCTCGTAACCATGGCAACACCACCTCGGCGTCAACACCTCCACCAGCCGCGTTTTGATTGGCGAATACCTCGTCTTTTTCATTTTGAAAATCGCTCAACGAAAACTTTGCTTAATCTGCCCCTTGGCAGACTCTAAGGCAGGGTCGCCATGAAATGTTGGGGGTTCAAGGGTCGTTAGAATTAGACAACCAGCTTGATAGAATGTGCTTTAATGAATATCTAGTGAATTTATGTTACAATGCGTATTGATGTAAACTGCTTACTTATATTCTAAAGGAGTGTACTTACTACGTTATGCACTATTAGGGACCATACATACACTTCAGGGTTGACACCAACCACTTCTTCATTTAAGGGTTACTAGAGGTGCAGTGCAAACACGGGCGCGCGATGAGCGATAAAATATTTGCACTTATTTGACGTTGGTATTGCATTTTCCTAATGTTCTTAATTTCTTATACATGACGCCTTACAAGTTAAATATGTAAAAACAAATCTCTAATGTGATAATGAGTGACTAACGCGCAAGCGCAGCGTGATCTTATCACTTGTAACGATCTGTACCTTATTTAAAATAGAGGGTAAGCAGACCGTCCAATAATTTTTATTAGGGAAGATAAAATACAGAAAGTTATAAAAACAGCTAGTTATAAAAGTACTAATAGCACGCACTTTCGGAAGTTTATAGTTCACACACGCGCGCACTCACTGGAGTTTTATAGTTCACGTTATGGAATCAGCTCAGCACTGTAGGAACGGGTATCAGGCGTCAGGGTAGCAAGTTATACGAGGTTAGCTCGCGAAGATTAGAAGTAGAAGGTCCCAGGTGGAATCTTTAGCTGGATCCCCTGGGGTAGTCAAAGATGTCGCAGCAGAACCAAGCAGTTCAAGTTGACACAGCAAAACCAAGCAGTTTTCTGATGCTTAATGTCTCAGTCCCAAGACTCGAATGCCAGCAGCCTCCAGCTGTTCATGAGCTCGTTTCTAAGTAGTCTTCCTTTTTCAAATATCAGTTTTCTTCTATGTGGCCATCATCTAATCTGACAAGTGTATCCGGCCAAGACATATCCACGAGTGCGTAAAGAATATTATAAATCTAATTTAAAATTAAGTTATTTAGACTAAACAATCGTAATAATCTTAATAATACAAAAGCTAAACATATTGATAAAAATAATTTAAGTTATTTAGACCAAAGAGTAATTACCATAGACTAAGCCAGAAAGACATTTAAAAAGTAATTGACAGTTTGACAATTGACGTGTCACAACATGAAAATTGAGTAAAAGTATTATGTAAACATATAAACAAATATAAAGGATGATAAATAGTATTAAAGTGTAAGTAATGATAAATAGTATTATGCGTGATGAAAGTAAAGTGTAAGTAAGCATAAATACTATATTTCCCCAACGACCCCGAGAAAATTTTTGGCCTAGAACAAAAATTTTGCTAAGGTTAAAATATTACAGCATTCACAAAACTTACATAACTCATTCAAACACACCGACATCTTACGAAGTTAGGTCAGGTAGGATTCACATTCAATGATCACTACTCAACCTGATAAATCATAACTTTAAGGCTTATTTAAGGAGTTGTAATCCGCTCGCGTCTAAAACCACTAATGAGATGAAAATATAAAGATTTAACAAAGGCTTATTTTTAAAGGAGTTGTCATCCGCTCCTAATCAACTTTTAGAGTCGATAGACAGAAAATCAACTTTTAGAGTCGATAGTCAGAAAATCAACTTTTAGAGTCGATAGTCAACAAGGGCTTATTTTTATGGAGTTGTCATCCGCTCCAATCAACTTTTAGAGTCGATAGTTAACAAAGGCATATTTTTATGGAGTTGTCATCCGCTCCAATCAACTTTTAGAGTCGATAGTTAACAAGGGCTTATTTATATGGAGTTGTCAACCGCTCCAATCAACTTTTAGAGTTGATAGAAATAGACAAGTTATCATACTAACTTGTAGAAAAGAATAGATATATAGGGGTGAATATCCCAGCAGCAAATTTTACGCGTCCACGTTGAGAATCGAGGTGTTAAATGATAGGATGTTTCTTATTTTTTTTTATAGTAAGCTACGTAACTTGTTTCAATTAGGGCCACATTTTTTTTTATAACTGTGTATTTAAATAAATAGGGAAAAAATAAATCGCCTTAAAATTCAAGTTAGGTGGCTTGTCCCAGCTCCATTTTTTGATATAATTGCATTCACCAAAGCAACAATTTGCTGTACAATAAAAAATAAATAAATTCGTTAGTATATGCTTAAGACACATTATCTAAAAACAATTAAACCATATTAGAAAATCTAATTTAAAAGCACAGGGTAGTCGATCAAAGTTTGTCCAAGTAAAAATCAAAATTTTGGTGGCACTTTTTCAACATACTATAAAATGAAGCTTCGTGTTCGTGCGTGTGCGATCAATCACATTTTATTATTTCACATCTCTCAGTTGTGCACTTGCGCGTAACAGGTGTGTGATTAGTGCTATGATTTTCCGCCAAAAACGTAAGTATCATCTTGGGTGGCACGGGGGACAAAAATTGTTCAATTTTTGGTGGATCGATTTGCTGTTAATTTTAAAGTGTTTTAATAGTAAGCTACACATTATAGATAGTGATTTGGGTTACGCATAAATCAGTGATATTATTTTATTGTAACTAAAAACCCCTATTTTTAGAGATTTTTTTTATATCTGGTTTCAATTTTGGTGGCTCAATTTTGGTGGTTTTGGTGGCGTTTTCACGCCACCGGTCCTTATTTTTCACGTAAACTGAAGAAAAAATTTCGCGACCAAAATTTAAAAAATATTCAGTTTGTTGATATTGACCCTTAACATTGTGTAAGACATCTGAAATCATTAAATGTTCAATACAAATATTGTTTGTTATTTTTGTATTAAGATACAAATTTCGCCACCAAAATTGAAAAAATATTCAGTTTGTTGATATTGACCCATAGGAAAGATTAAAATTAATCTTTTATTGGTTTAAAAACCGATGAATGAATTAAAAAACAAATAGAGTTTTAATAAATCAAAAGGAACTCTATTAGAGAGGAAGGAAAGAAGAAAGGGATGAGTTATGAATATAGTATAATACGAAAAAAGCAAAAGTACAAATATAGGGATAGCAAAAGAGTGTAAAAGAGTAAAAATATGCGAGTCTATAGGATCTGAGTTAAAGAAAACTCGAATGTTAGAAAGGTCTCAAGAGTGTTACGAGTTAAGAGGGAAGGAGGGATAGAGGGATCTGAGTCAAAGAAAACTCGAGGACTCAAGTGTCATCTCAAGAGTGTCATGAGTTAAGAGAGGGGTCAGAGTTAGAGAAAACTCGAGGACTCAAGTGTCATCTCAAGAGTGTCATGAGTTAAGAGAGGGGTCAGAGTTAAAGAAAACTCGAATGTTAGAAAGGACTCAAGTGTCGTCTCAAGAGTGTTAAGTTAAGAGGCAAGGAAGGATAAAGGGGTTAGGTCTGAACCGCAACACCGCAGTTAGAAAAAACGCTAGGGCAGCTCCCGTAATACAGAAGACGGAAAGCTCCGAGTAAAACGTCAAGGGCAGCAGTAAGTTAGCTCCGAGTAAACGTCAGGGCAGCTCCCGCAATACAGTAGTCGGTAAGCTCCGAGTAATACGTCAAGAGAGTAGTGTTGGACACGGTCCAAAAGTGTATATAAATTTAAGAGTAAGACAGTCTACAGAAAATAAAAATCGAAAACCAATGAAAACTTATTTGTATTAGTGGTGAAATTCGGAACTAATGCATAAAGTTTAGTACCTACTTTTCCCACCGCGCAAAAAGACTAATACTCAATGCAAATGCACTATGGCTAGTTACCTAGCAACCAATGTCAAACAATAACAATTAGAAAAATATTTTGAGAGCCCACGATATACTTATTTCGCTATGATTTCCAGATATAAGTATAAATATATTATTATTAAGTGTTTAGGAGGATAGTGGAGTATTTGTTATAGGAGTTGTGTAGATGTATGGGTTTGTATAAACATCCACAGGATATTCTCCTGTTTCAGTCGTGAAGTGTCTCAATCCCCTAACTTGGTAGTGACCACGAGGTGGTTTTAAAAACACGCCAAGCGAAGACTGAGTACGATTACCAATGGGTAAACGCTGTAGTGTGCAAGTATGTGGGGTGCAGTGTAGTGATGTATTGGTAAAGAGTTAAGTGTAGGAGGAAACGACTACGGGATATTGTCCAATAGTACGTCGTAGAGTAAGCCAAACCCCAACTTGTAAGTGACCACGAATGGTTTTAAAAACACTGACAAGCGAAGAATGGATGCCAACTACCTTTCGGTAGTGGGATGTATGAGAATGAAGTATAAGATGATGTTCAGTATGAAGAAGTGTTGAGTCGAATATAGGAGTCTTCAAGAAGAGAGCTGAAGAAGAAAAATAAGTTAGTTAGTATTCAAAAGACTAAGCCAAATAAGGAGTTCAAAAATAGATACCTAGTGCTAGTTTTTTTTAGAATTTAGAAAAAAGGGGGTGAGTTCGAGTTATTTTAACGTTGTGGCGCCAAACTGTAACGATCTGTACCTTATTTAAAATAGAGGGTAAGCAGACCGTCCAATAATTTTTATTAGGGAAGATAAAATACAGAAAGTTATAAAAACAGCTAGTTATAAAAGTACTAATAGCACGCACTTTCGGAAGTTTATAGTTCACACACGCGCGCACTCACTGGAGTTTTATAGTTCACGTTATGGAATCAGCTCAGCACTGTAGGAACGGGTATCAGGCGTCAGGGTAGCAAGTTATACGAGGTTAGCTCGCGAAGATTAGAAGTAGAAGGTCCCAGGTGGAATCTTTAGCTGGATCCCCTGGGGTAGTCAAAGATGTCGCAGCAGAACCAAGCAGTTCAAGTTGACACAGCAAAACCAAGCAGTTTTCTGATGCTTAATGTCTCAGTCCCAAGACTCGAATGCCAGCAGCCTCCAGCTGTTCATGAGCTCGTTTCTAAGTAGTCTTCCTTTTTCAAATATCAGTTTTCTTCTATGTGGCCATCATCTAATCTGACAAGTGTATCCGGCCAAGACATATCCACGAGTGCGTAAAGAATATTATAAATCTAATTTAAAATTAAGTTATTTAGACTAAACAATCGTAATAATCTTAATAATACAAAAGCTAAACATATTGATAAAAATAATTTAAGTTATTTAGACCAAAGAGTAATTACCATAGACTAAGCCAGAAAGACATTTAAAAAGTAATTGACAGTTTGACAATTGACGTGTCACAACATGAAAATTGAGTAAAAGTATTATGTAAACATATAAACAAATATAAAGGATGATAAATAGTATTAAAGTGTAAGTAATGATAAATAGTATTATGCGTGATGAAAGTAAAGTGTAAGTAAGCATAAATACTATACACTTCACCTTCACTCCACCCGATTCACGACATTAAATGTCGTGAATCGGGTGAAGTGAAGGTGAAGTGATCACGCAATCTGCAATGTGATAATGACAGTGATTAACGCGCAAGCGCGGCGTGATCTTATCACTTCACCTTCACTTCACCCGATTTACGACATTTAGTGTCGTGAATCGGGTGAAGTGATCACGCCACACAAACTACGTGGGATTACATTCTATGGTCCGTCAGCTAGGCATCCGTTAGCACTGGATGACTTGACACACTCGGTTATCTCTTCTAATTCAATCGATTTGGGTTAATAACAACGCTGAACATCGTCGCAGTCTTTACTAGACTCGATCTACAATTGCTCATAATAACCAAACAATGTCGATGCGTATTTTCATCAGTCTAGCTGTCATAAACGTGAATGTTTTAATTTTATTTACTGTTCGTGCGTGACGCGCTCGCGCCTCAGTCTATATAAGGACTTACTAGACTAGGGAAAAAATAAAAAAAAACAGGATTGAGATTCTGACTGCGCTTCTGTTTTGCTATTTTATTGTAAGTAAAACCCCACAAAATATTAATGTTTTGACCACTAAAATACTAGCTTTGAATTATATAAAAATATCAATAGGATTAGGCTAAAAAAATATTATTAAAATCTCAATTATGATTGTAAATGTATGCTTGGTCAATCTCTAGTATCTGGTAAGATGACACTGACAGTTCACTCCACGCTCACTTCACCTAAGTTTTCACGGTGAGATGATTACAGAATCGCACTGATGGTCGGCGTTATCGCAAGGTGGCGCACGTCATCTATGACGATTCACGGGACATCGTTATCGCGCTCACGCTAATTCGGTACGGGTTTAAGCACGCTCATATCGATTATTTCCCAACTCGGAACGCAGGCACAGTATAAAGACATATTATCGGGCCAATTTTTAAAGTTTATAGGTCAAAGGATTTAAGATTTTTCAAATAAACTGTGTCGTCCTTTTTCACCACGTCCGGACTCATTTTTAAAAAGCCTTTGGTACGTTTCTATTGTATGATTTAAAGATTGTTTATACCCATTTTCGAGTTAATGGAAGCAAACAGTAAAATCCACCCCTTAAACTTTATTACCCTTTTCCACCCCGGATGAAGTCGATTTTTCAAAAACCCTAAACACATAGGTACACATCACATACATATCACATACTTACTATTTTATTTATTGTTTTAAGTATTAGTACCGAGTTTTGAGTTAATCCGACAGCGGATGTTTTTTTTCTTCCCTGTTAACTTTTTCACTCCCTAAATCCTCTGTGAGGGGCTGACCGTATCCCGTCTTTTCACCCTCAAAGGGGTAGAATTCTAAAATCTCGATTGGGATGTTTCCATAATTTGAGTCAAAGATTATTAAAAATTAAAGCTAATTGAAGCATAATTAGGTTCTGACTTAGCCAGACACATTACCCCAGGGTACCCTGGCCCTGGGATAATGTGTGAGGTGTTAGCTCGAGTTAGCACGGCGGCAAGACATTTTTATACTCTTAGCTAAATATTAAACAAAGAACGACTACCCACTTTTCAGTAATACAAAAAATACTTTTAAAGATTGTCGGTCTGAGTTTTAGCTTGTCATACAAATAAACATATTCGATTGATTTGATGTGATTTGAATTTACAAAGAAAACATTTAAGAATATAAAACAAAAAACGTGATGTTTTGCCAATGAATACAAGTGTTTGTGTACATACAAAGCGCTAAATAACAATTGGGAGCACAAAATAAAAGTAATAAGGTGAGTCCACAACACTAGGTATACTACTAGCGGGCCGCTACCGCTACTAGTATACCCAGCTGCACACGGGTGCAATTTTTTTTCGAATTTCCGTTATTAAAAGAGAATTATACAATTTGGGGCAGTCGTTCGGAAGTTTATATACTAAGTATGGATAAGGATGCCAAGGCCCTAAGCTACAGCATCCATAATTCCACACGATGTGTGAGGTGCGTGATGAGGTGATGCCCAGAGCAGACAAATGTAGTCGGGGGATTCAGTGTCTAACTGGATCACAAAAAAGAACGTGTGTAGGTAACTAACTAAAATATACAATGCACACAAACTGATAACTAGCGGATTGGATTAGTTAGTGGACTGTTGAGATGAAATGATAGAAACACATATATTAGCAATATTATAAATTTATTAACATATTAAGACAATTCTCATAAAAACGGAACCTGACAACCGCTTAGACGTAACAACGCAACAACGTACTTAAAAAAATTATATTTAAAAAACATGACATTTATCTACAAAAAAGGTCGTACCACGGCCAGTCACCAAAACAAACTATTGGACTCGAGGTCAGTTTCTGACGAGACGTTGAGAAGGCAAGTTGATAAAATAACTGGTATTCATCCTACAGAGGACTTGTGTAGGTATCTTTTTCAGTTTTTGAGAACTTCCTTTCTTTAAAATTGTCTAATTAACGTTAATTGCTGTCGTTCAAGGTATGGCCCCGCATTCAACCATCGACTGACGACGACGTTATCACACGAAAGTGGGTGAGTATTTCATACACACTTTTAGTACCGAACATTTTACAAACGACAGGCAGGCTTTGAATTGATTAGAGTTGATGTGTTTTTACTGTTTGGGTTTACGTACGTTACGTACGTAGGTAGCTCTTCATTTACTCGTGTATGTTGGTTATAAATATAGACACATCACATAGCCGTCAACTACGCATCCTGTACCTACATCAAATTAAGTAACATTGCACACAAAAATATTTTCTGGTAATACGACTTTTATTTTTGGTGTGAAAATAGGGTGCGTCTCATAACGTATAAACTCATTTGGTCTAATTTCATTTTATTATCGTTCATAAGATATAATCAACGTGAGATATACCAACTGTTGATATAATTTCTTTACATATAACATTTATTTATTCTAAAACTTAATTAGTATAACGTTGTTTGATATAACGTTTATGTAATCGAAAATCATTTGGTCTAACGTTTAATATGTATATTGTTTATTTAATCGAAAATCATTAGGTCTAACGTTTAATATATGTATATAAAAACGTTATTATGGTTAACACCCCGACTCAGAGTACCCCGACTCGGATAGGTTAGGTTAGAAGGCTAAGGCGGGAGCGAAGCGGAGCGGAGCTCCCGCCTTAGCCTTCGTGGTTATTTTTTTTAAACCACCCAGAAATAGGAGCCCCGCGAAGCGGGGCTCCGTCGACCTATCTTAGCGCAGGTGGTAATTAGTTACTAGTTATGTTTAATATCTACTTAGGTGACTATTACCTATAACTACGATAGAACTTACAAAGAATAAAACAAAGAAAAAATACTTTTAAATATATCTTAAACAAAATACAAAGTTATTGTTTTATTAGACCAAATAAGTTTTATGTCTTTTGAGTGGTATGTCAAACGATTTTATATTTAATGTATGTTATGCTTATGAAAATTAGTTATTTTAAAATTATATCAATCGTTCATTATATTAACTAATCGCTATATTAAATAAAATTATAGGTTCCGTTGTTATATATTGTAAATATTAGAGATTTTGTTGTTATATCATCTATTACTTACCCGTGAAAATGCTGTTTGCGATAGTGCGCAATGTAACGCACGCAAAACATTGTGATTATGGGTGCTTGCAACGATACAGGGGTCGTGGGCGTATTTAAAGTTATGTTATACTTAATGTGACCATTTATTTTTTGTCAGACCGGAACGCTAAAATAACTTTAAAAGTACTAAAATAAGTTTTTTTTTTGTTTAATTCCGCATCAAACAAAATAGTTATTTACTAGTTAGGTATTTATTAAAAAGAGAAAAGGACATGAAAAATAATATAAGTATTAGCTAAGTAATTGTAGTATTTTAACATTACATTGCGGTTGAAGACGCATTTCTTTTGTATTTGTCAGTGAAGCAAATTACTGTCGGGTAGCACATGATTTGACGATGTTAGTCTTTGTAATTAAAATTTATCGACTACTTATGTCTTATGTTTTGTGCTGTCTTTTTGATATTCAGATACAATGTAAATTGTTCATGAATAAATTGAATTGAATATCGTTTGATCCCTTCGTAAAAGCGGGACTTTTTGCTCTGGTTGGGGACAACGGGTCGGACAGCCTGAAAGCGGAACTGTCCCGCCCAAAGCGGGACGAATGGTCACGTTAGTTATAGGTACTTATAACACTAAATACTTGTTTTCGTAAAAAAACCTCAGTACAAATTTTGTCGTTCAATATCTCCGTCACAATTGCCCCGTTGGTCTCGAGGTCGCAAGCGCGGCTGCTGAGCGAGGGGTCTTGGGTTTGATTCCCGGAGCCCGGAGTTTGGAAGTCGGCGGAGTGATACCCCCGTGCCTCGGAAAGCATGTTAAGCTGTTGGTCCTGCGCCTGATCCCTAGTGTCGTGTCGGATTGCCGCCCCATCAGTCTATGAGAGTGAGTGAAGAGAGAGTGCACCTGTGTGTGTGCGCACACGCCTGCACTATAATATCTCCCGCGCCGAAGGCTAGTCTTCGTCGAGATTGGCCGCCGTGGCCGAAATACGGTCTGGAGGACTAACAGAAGGTTCCCAGGTATGGTCCAGTACAAAAAAAACGGCCAAGTGCGTGTCGGACCACGCACTATGAAAGGTTCCGTAGTTGGAATGCATTTATCCCAAGAACAAACTTAACACTGTAGTTGAAAAACATGTTCTCCCATACATTCCAACTGAAAATGTAAGTTTGTACACACAATATTGAGGGATTTACCACGTTGTTTTAAGACCACAGACTTCTTATAAGTTTTCCTGTAATCTATAGGTAGATAGATATAGAACTACTCGTATTTTCTGTATTTTTTTTTAATTTTAGGCTCAGTAGTTTCGGAAATAAGGGGGGGAATCGTCAATTTTCGTCTATTTTCTTAAATAACTTTAATACAATTTACTTTAAAATTATGAAGAAATATATTTGATATCTTCACAGAAGCCCTTTATGTCACACGGTACAGATTGCGAAACTTTTTTTTAAATTTCCTATTTGCCCCCCCAATAATGACCCCCATATTCAAAATTCATTTATTTACGTTACACGTCTGTGTTTGGGTTACAGAGATTCATATGTGTACCAAATTTAATCGGTCCATTCGATTCGGAGCAAATTGCCTGTGACAGACGGACGAACAGACACACGTGTGATCCTGTAATAAGGGTTCCGTTTTTTCCTTTTGAAGTACGGAATCCTAATAATGATTACAATGACGGGAAGTACAAATGACTCTCCGCTTCGTTGAGTGTCGTTATGAGTGAGTGAATACCCATGTTTATGGGACAAAGTAACTACATACATTAAATTTATTTGAATTGGATAGTCAAGTAATTCAAGCACGGCGATAAATGCCACTAATACACACATATAAATACATTGGAGCACAAAACAGCTCATGAAAAAGAAGCGCGAATAATCCTTTTAGAGGTCGTTTGAGCGCGTTTTAGTTCGCTGGTAGGTACTACGATATTTCTGAAATGTTAATTAACTATGACAATTGTAGTGTGGCCAATTGTTTTAATCGAAATTCAATGCTGCGTGGTGGTTCACTAATCCTAATTAAAAGTTGTATTAAATTCAAACCTCGTAAAGACATAGTTGAACTATCAGTTGAACATAGCATTGAACTGTCTTGTGTTGAGCTAGATATAAGCATGTTATAGTGTGCGTTTACAGACCCCCAAATTATCAAAACTATTCTATATTTGAGTCAGTAATGGAAGATGTTTTGGCAAAACTTGCAACTAGTAATAGGTCAATAATTATCTGTGGTGACTTTAATATTATTATTTTATAAAATAATTTAAAAACCAATAGATTATTAAATTTGTTTAAATCGTTCAATTTGTCAAATGTGTTTGTAGAACCAAACCGAACAACTACGACTACTGCTACATGTATTGATAATGGTTTTTGTTGCTGCGACTATTTAGATAAAGCCGTTGTCAGTTATCTCCCTTTTGATCACAGTGGTCAAACTGTAACTTTTGAGTCCAACATGCCAATACAAAAAGTGCAGATCCAATCCAGACCAATAACATCAGTTAATTTAAATAAATTTAATAGCAATTTAATTTGTAAATTACGTAATCAGAACCTTACAGTGAAAAATGTTAATATTTTATATAATGAATTCTTTTCGGTAGTCCAAACCGAGTTCAATAATTCTTTTAAGAAGAACACTAAAAGTATCAGCCCTAAGTTTTTATTTTGTGACTCAGAAAGGACTCCGAAAAAGTAGGGAAAGACTTTTCGAGCTGTATGGTATGGCCTTAAACCTTATATTAATTAACCTTATATTAACATGCCTTTGCTGATCCGCATTAAGACAGTCATCGGTCCAGTAACATGTCACGTTTAGCAAACAAAGCATTGATATTCTAGTAACTAAGTAATTTAAGTTAGCAATACGATTTGTATGTTATAATTAGACATTAATAAAAGGAATCTTAGAATGAACAGTTGTAATGTAAATAATTTCCTTTTGTAATGTATATTTTTATTTCTTATTTTGATTGTTGTTTTTATTTGTAATCTAATCGTATGCTGCACTGGCTGACGTCATCATGTCAACACCGGCTGTCGCTGAAAACCAGCGCTGGGGCTCTGTCTCGTATAGGGTCTTAGCATTATGCTGAGCATTGGCCGTTTTGCGTAGATGTGACGCATACTTTCTCCCAAATTGTTATTTTTGCTTTTCTGTTGTTTGTGTTTTTATTTTTATGCGTCATGTTTGCCGCAAATAAACGTATTTTCTTTTTTCTTTCTTTCTTTTCTTTCTTTCTATTGCTAACTTAAATTACTTAGTTACTAGAATATTAATGCTTTGTTTGCAAAACGTGACATGTTACTGGACCGACGACTGTCTTAATGCGGATCAGCAAAGGCATGTCCTTACAAAATATAACGTGTATTTGTTTTATATATGGTACTAGCGGTCGCCCGCGGCTCCGCTCGCGTGGATGTCGGTTACCGCTGCAAAAAGCCTACCCAGGAAAGACACGGTCAGCAAAATGATTCCCAGGTCAATT
The DNA here is from genome assembly GCA_963855955.1 of Luperina nickerlii. Lineage (NCBI taxonomy): Eukaryota > Metazoa > Arthropoda > Insecta > Lepidoptera > Noctuidae > Luperina > Luperina nickerlii. The sequence continues at coordinate 1,294,512 of OY979665.1, forward strand.
CACAGACACCGACACTGACATCGACGACGCAGTCATTATCCGCAGGCTGCATAGATTGTCTTTATGAGGATGTTAAAGTTATTAATGATGAAAATATTTAAATAACCGTCTTCTCCTGTCAGAAACATTATAGGATACTGTATTGGATCATAGGACCGATGTAGCTCAGAAACTCTTTTGAGCTGTCCGTCTCTACCGTGTAAGACTATATCCCTGGGACCTTTGTCTTCATCGACCAAGAGAACGGCTACCTCGTTTACAGTAGGAGCATTATATCTGCCTCTGTGTGCTGTCTGTGGAGTGCGATCTGAATGAATAATTAACTTTAAATTATCTGAGGAATCGAGTTCTAAGTTTTGTTTAAAAATTCGTATATACACGTTATGATATTCATAGCGGTCTGTAATTCGCGAATTAAATCCATTTTTAAGGTTGGTGCGATGCTTGATCGCAACGATAACTGGTCTGCATCCGAAATAAAATATATTTGCAAGAACTGTGGGTTTCGGCCTGATGGTGGTAAAAGGCTACCAATGAGATGATACATCTGTCCTTCAATTTTAAATGTGGGCATAAAATTACCTTCCCTGATTTCTTTTGCGCCAAAAGAAGTCATTTGAAAAAGACTATTGTATTTACGTATATTTGTTAAAAAATGACCAGATAATGGATGGTTATTAGTTAAAAGATTTTTTATTGGTTGTGGCGGCTCCTGAAGGTTAGGAAGACAATCTTTACCTGAAGCACAGCACATACCATTAGGTTCGTCCGCCCATTTCTTGGCAGAGCAGTTAGAGCAGATTTTATTCATGACTCCGATTTGGACCGACGCTTGTATAAAATTCGATTGCGAACTCTATTTGTGGACAACTGCTGTCTCTCTGCCTGAAGAGCTCAGGCAGCTGCAAACGCTCGTCACTCGACTCTCTTTCGCGCAACTGAGAGGTCCTTATATTTTGTTCATGAAGACGTTGGGAACGCTCCAGCCTCGACTCTTGAGCGCGTAACTCGGAGGTTCTCAGACTTTGTTCGGCAAGGCGTTGCGAACGCTCGACACTTGACTCTCGTTCGCGTAAGTCAGAGGTCCTTACATTTTGTTCATGAAGACGTTGGGAACGCTCCAGCTTCGACTCTCGTGCACGTAACTCAGAGGTTCTCAGATTTTGTTGTGCAAGCCGTTGCGAACGTTCGATACTCGACTCTCGTGCGCGTACCTGAGAGTTTCTCTGATTTTGTTCAGCAAGGCATTGTGAACGTTCAGGTGAAGATTCTCCCATACGACGTATTTTTGCTGCCCGTGCTTGAGAACTATGTTTAGAAAGTTGAGACCTGGCTCTCTTAGGCATTTTCAAATGTTTAAGAAAATGTTAATAACGTGTAATATTCTAGCTCTGAAAAGAACTTTTGTTTAGCCCTGAAAAGAACTGTTGTTTAGTCCTGAAAAGAACTGTTGGTTAGCCCTGAAAAGAACTGTTGGTTACCCCTGAAAAGAACTGTTGGTTAGCCCTGAAAAGAACTGTTGATTAGCTCTGAGAAGAACTGTTGTTTAGCTCTGAGAAGAACTTTTGCGTAGGTGTAGTTTTAAGAACGAAATCTAAAAAAAATCGCACGAAAATTATTAGACTTCGCGCACGAGACCGCTGCGTAGGGAGCCGACTGCGCGTACCTTACTCATAAAACTCCCCTCCCGCACGCGCACCCCGTCTTGGTGACGCTCACTTCGCAACGGGCCGTGCAGCAGAAATCGTAATATTTTAATTTCGCCATAACTTCAAAACCAAACGTCCAATTTTAATCATTCAAAGACCAAATATTATCTACATAAACTGGACTTAGTGATGAAATAATTTATTTTGATAAGGATTAATAGCATGAGTAAAATAAATGCGTTTAAATTTAGTCCAAAAAAAATTCTAGATTTTTAAATAAAAAAATTGGTTGTTGTGCCTCACTCAAAATAGATAGGTATAAGTGTCGCGGACTTTTTTGTAGATATTTATAAGATCTACAATTAATTAGAACATTTTATGGTTCTATCTTTTATAGTTTAGGCAGCGTACGCAAAATAAGTAACTTTTCTGGTTAATTTTTTACACCTTGTGTCCGAAAATCCCAATTATCTTACGGAACCCTATTTTGTTACAAAATAAAATTTAGCCTATGTTACTCGTGGATAATGTAGCTTTCGAATGGTTAAAGAATTTTTAAAAACGGTCCAGTAGTTTTTGAGCCTATTCATTACAACCAAACAAACATACAAACAAAGTTTTCCTCTTTATAATATTAGTGTAGATTAGTCATCGACCGATTTTTATGATCTTTGATTTTTTGGATTTGTCTCCACCCCGAATAGCAGAATAATTCACGAAATCATAAATAAATAATATAATGAAGATAATTCATTTCTCATACATTTTGTATTTATTGACTAGCTGTTACCCGCGACTTCGTCCGCGTGTAATTTAACAAAAAAGTTATTGTTCAGTTCGCAGAGTTTACGATAACTTATTAATTCTGTATTCTACTTAAAGAAATACCTATGCAAATTTTAATTATATTCTTATATTTTATGAATCGATATTTGGTTTTTGTATATTTCTCCGTTTAGTTCTTTTTTTTCGTTTTTTTTTCTTTATTATACAATATTTGATGTAAGATTTTCTTGGGCTAAAACAACAACACTATATATGTATTATTATTCAATCAATTTCTATGGAGATTAAGAAATATTCACGTATAGGATCCACTTATAAACCTAAATAGACTCCGTTTCTTTATTATGATTTGTTTACATTTGGTTAAGTATCTAAATAAACGGCGTATAATACAACTTCCCTATTTGAATGGGATATTATTCAATATTTCATTTCATTGGTTTCAATTTTTTTTCATGGGACCCTTTTTTAATATTAAAAGTAGCCTAAGTTACTCCTTATTACATCAGCTAGGGAAAGTTCCGTCAAAATCGGTCCAGCCGTTTCAGAGATTAGCCGGAACAAACAGACAGTCAGACAAAAATTGTAAAAAATGTTGTTTTGGTAGGTGTATACTAGATATGAGCGCCGCGCCGGCGCGCCGCCGTCGCCGTGAGTTCATGTCGACGCGTCGTCGCCGAGTGAAACACGCGGCGCGCCGTCGCGACGAGTCGCAACTTGCTCTACCGCTCGCACGCGCGGCCCGGCCGTATTAGTTCGCCTAGTCGCCTCGCGACGCTACGCTCGCTCGTCGCTCACACTCAGTCGAGTCGAATATTTCACCGAGTGAACGTGTATTAACTTAAAATGGCTGTTTCTCATAAAAAAAAATAGTGTCCGACCGAAACAGGTTTTTCAGCCGAAACCGAAACCGAAACCGAACTTTCGTCCTTGCTCTTAGTTTCGGCCGAAACCGAAACCGAAACTTACTTAAACATATTTAAAATTTCTATCGTATACAGAAATCTGGTGTGTTTTTTACACATTTATTTGAATATACAATGTATATTATACATACAGACAGTTGAATACTTACCTAATCATTTACGAGGTCGGTCCCATAATGAACTGGCCTGATATAGTTCTACGCGACATGTCGCTACATGTTGTGTTGCATTAAATAGTACGTTTATCGTGCACTTAATATAAGAAACGCGCATCGACATGAAATGCTTAGTCTTAGTTTAGCAGGCATTAGCATAACGAGAGTCGCGTATTTTTTCAAAATGTCGACAACTGAGTATCGAAGTGTCATAAAGTTTTTGTTTAAAGAAGGTTTATACCCTGCCCAAATAAAAGAACGATTGGATGACGTGTATAAGGAGTCTGCCCCCTCCTATAGCACAGTGAAAAATTGGGTGAAAGAGTTTCGCCTCGGAAGAGAAACCGTCGAAGACATTTGCCACGACGGTCGACCTGTGGAAGTGCTCACTCCCGAAACGATTGCTCTTATCGAAGAGGAGGTTCTGAGTGACCGCCGTTTGAAGATTAGAGAAATTGCAGCTAGGCTTGGGCTCTCTAAAAGTACGTATTCGTGCGATCCATAAACATCTTCACATGAAAAAAGTGAGTGCAAGATGGGTACCGAAACTTCTTTCAGCGGCACAGAGACAGGAAAGAGTGCGCTGCGCTTCGGAGTTTTTGGATCTTTGTGGCGAAAATTCTAAGACTGTGATCGAGCGGCTAGTGACTGGTGATGAAACTATGATCTTGTATTATGACCCACAAAGCAAGCGCGAATCAATGGGATGGCGTTATAAGGGTGAAAAGCCCCTTAGAAAGGCAAAGATGCAACAATCGGCAAAAAAACTGATGTGCACAATCTTTTGGGATTTTCAAGGCATATTGATGGTGGATTTTAAAGAACGTAATACAGTCGTGAACGGCTAATATTATGCTTCTTTAATATATAAATTACGAGACAAGATAAAGGAAAAACGAAGAGGCAAGCTGTCTAAAGGTGTCCTGTTGCTCCATGACAACGCCCCTGTTCATACCGCTGGTGTTTCGAAGAATGCAGTTCGTCAATGCGGGTTCACAGAAGTTGAACATCCACCTCACAGTCCAGACATGGCCCCGTCTGACTATTATTTATTTCCAAATTTAAAGCGAGACTTAAGAGGAAGAAAAATTTCAAGCGATGAAGAGTTGCAAGCGGCCGTCTTCGGTCATTTTGAGGCTAAAAATTGTGATTATTTTTATAAAGGTTAAGAGATGTTGATTCACAGATGTCAGAAGTGTATTAGTAGTATTCATGGTGATTATATTGAAAAATAAAATTGGTTTCGTTTCATTTCCTTCATTAGTGCATAGTTAGGCCAATTCATTATGGGACCGCCCTCGTACATATGTGCAAAACACAACCTCAACTCCATGCGATTAACGATGGACGGCGGCGAACTGGGCCGGCAACGCGACGAGCGAGCACGAGCTAGCCGCGAAGTTCGCCGAACGATGGACGATAATTCATGAACACTCAAGTTTCGGCGCGGCCGAAAGTTTCGGCCATTTCCTGGCCGAAACCGAAACTTAGGCCGAAACTAGTTGATTTGGCCGAAACTGGCCGAAACCGAAACCGAACTTTCGGTCGGTCACTAGAAAACATTGAAATGATTATTATTCAGTAAGTAAACGTGATCTCCAATTTTATTTAAAAGACTAAAATTATATTAACAATTATTAAAAAATATAGGTAAAGCTTTTTAATACGGTTTTCTTTAAGTTTTTTTTAAGAAATCTTTCCCTGATAAAAAAAATTCTAAGGCCCACGGCCGGCCACGTCGCGCCGCCGCGACGCCGCCGCCGCCGTGGAAATTTTAAGGCCACGCCGCCGCCGTGGTATTGGCCATCGGCGCTCATATCTAGTGTATACATCCATATGCATTTAGTTTCATTTCATTTTTTTTGTTTTGTGAACTTAGGTGATTACAGGTGTTTAGTAAAAAGCGGTTATTTTAATATTACAAACAGACACTCCAATTTTATTAATTTGTATTGATATAGACCAGGATGTCCTACACGGTTGGCGGGTGCTTGGGCACAAGCCCAGCGGGCGTGACGGTGGCGGCCGCGCTGCAGTTCTTCGCAGCCTCGCAGTGTCTGCTGAAGGAGCCCTACCCTGGACAGGCGGATGTCACCAGTACGTATTGATATTAACTTATAGAATATTAGCGACCCTGGGTAGTTAGTAGTGCTGGCCCAGTGGTAGCGGCCGCGACTTACGAGTTGTAGGTCGTCGGTTCGAACCCAGGCAGGCGCTTTACTTTGTGTAAATTATAATTATTTCATCACCACTGCTCACAAAACGGTGAAGGAAAACATCGTGAGCAAACCGGCATGTCCTAGAACCAAAAATTCATAGACGTGTGACATCTATAGGCCGACCGACAGATCAGAGGTAGCAGCGTGATGCGGGATTGATGTGGTGACGCGATGCGAGAGCCCAGTGATTCGTCAACTTGTGAGGATCACCCAGCCCCCCCCCCCGCACTGCGCAGCTACCTCAGGCATCGGCCTATGCCCACCCGCGCTGGGCCCGCGTGGTGGATTACGGCCATTCTCTCTCGCCGAGAGAAGGCCTGTGTCCCAGCAGTGGGAACATTTTAGGCTAATTATGTTGTTAATGTACGATTGATGTTCATGAATTATAGATACATAGAGGCCCTCCGGAATTAATTCTCTAAATAATAATTAGTGGTGAAAACCGCATCATGATCCGTTGCGTAGTTTGGAAGAACAACGCGGTCACTCAGACTGACACTAATAGCTACTTTAATTTATACTATACTCCGTTTAGGTAGTTTGTTTAGGTAGTTAACTAAAGTTAAACAGAAAAAAACTTCGATATTGCGTGTGTGGTGCTAAACGATATTTTATTTATTGAACAGGGCTACAAGCATAAATACGGAAATACCATCAAAGCCTATTCACATGCACTTTTAACGAAGTTATTTTATAATATAGTTATGAATTTTAAATGAAAACGTCAAAAATATCACATGATAACCGGCAACGTTTTGAATGAATTTATAATCAACGAAAGAAACCGACTAAACATAGGTACTACACACACTTCAGTCTGTTGTATCTATACCAATGCAATGTTTGGAATGATTTTAATACGTCCATTTTCATTTGGTCAAATGTTTACTTGGCAAATTATTATTAAGGATAATGTCATTTAGGCATTTGGTCTTTAATCAAATGATTTATTACAGCAAACAATCTTTAGACAATAAACATTTAGTCAATAATTTGTTGTCAGAATCTTGTCCATAGAAAATACAATTGCCCAAAACCTTAATTATTCTGAATTCATTCAGAAATTTGCCAGCGCAAAAACTAGAAATGTTGCCATCAAGGGTTTGCTGTGTAAACAAAAGTTATCAAACAAACTAAATTACTGATTGTTATTGTTTCTTGTCTTTACTACTTGTTACATCAGCAAGAGAGTCAGCACAGTGGCATTGTCGAACGCGACAGAGCCCATTCCGTGGCACTATGCACACGGAATGGGCAACATTTTTTTAACGTGTGCATATTTGTTACATATTTTTAGAACTATGTATTTATCTAATCTATGTATAATCCGATAATTTGTTTAGTCATACTTTCGAACAGACAAACCAAAGTTACGTTGCGTTTTATTACAGGCTGATATAGATCTAAGTAAGTCCACGCGGACGAAGTCGCAGGCACAGCTAGTCTATGTAAGATCCGATTAATCCGTGTAAGCAACTGCATATGCATATATCATAGGAACATGGTACATAGAGGGCGCCACTTTAAGTTTGTGCACCACCTAAACAAAATTCTAGAGCCGCCGCTGAATATGACGACCGCGCCGCGGTGCTGCCTGCCGCTACCCCCACCACCAACATCAACAGCAGCCTCCTGCAACGTTCTTACAATGTCACCATAAAGCGCGTCTATCGCTGCCAAGTGATTATAGAAAATTATATACCTATTTCATTAATCGAAGTATTGGCCATTAGTGAAGATGCACTTTTGCCATTTTAGTGGAAGTTCGTTGACGGCTCTGCTATAAAAATCCTGGGGACGGGAATGGATGAACTCTATAGAGGTTCGTTTTTCACCACCTCGTTGGATTTGAAATTATTCCCCTGTAAAAAGTTATCGAAGCGATCAAACCAAAAACGGATCGTACGTTCACTTGCGGTAACATGTCTATACACGTCGTGCTGGCTGTGCTGCATTGGTGCCGCGACGGATTTCGTATTCGAAAATAGCGCGCTATTTCGATATTTCCATAGTTACAGAAACAGCGATATTGAAAAAAATCGTACGGCGGGAAAACAAATAAACAACTGATTTTGAAATACAAAATAATATTTTGTATTTCAAAATCAGTTGTTTTATTTAATTAATTTTAAAATATAAGTAGCATGATATTATCATGCTATATTTTAAAATTAATTTGAATTTGGAATTCTAAATAGAATGAAAGATAACGATATTCATAATAGTCAGTATCAAAAATCGGCAATTTCATAGGTAAAGACCTAAAAAAAAGCAATCTCTTTGTTGTCAAGTCATCGGGTCGCTTGTTATTTATAACTGGCAGAATGTGGTTTTATGTCATGTTTAAGAAGGTATAAGTAATAATAATGATTTGCAGACGGGTCGTGCTTCGACTTCATCATCGTAGGCGGCGGCACGGCGGGGTCTACACTGGCGGCGCGGCTAGCGCAGGACCTGCGCTTCACCGTGCTGCTGCTCGAGGCCGGCCCCGACCCGCCGCCGGAGAGCACTGTGAGTTCGCTCTGACAATGAGAACACTGACGAAAATAATCTTATGTTTTCAGAAGACTATCAACATCCTCCTGCCTTTAGGAATCCTTGTATCCTGGGTTTATTTTTAAGAGGTTAGGATTTAAAGCCTCTTGAAATGTATACTACATAGTAGTACATACATACGTTTCAAAGTGCCCATGTAAATAAAAATTAAATAAAATATTTTGATTTTTTGACATAGAAAGTTGTAAATCAATGGCCATACATAATATATGTATGTATGGCTAGTAAATATCCAACTAGAGCTTTTCCTTATTCAAGCATTGTTAGCATATTGTGCGTCAAAAACATAAATGTTCTAATTTCTTAAATTCAATTTCCAGGTTCCAGGCTTCCGCTCAACTCTCAAGGACTCCCCTTACGACTGGAACTTCACGACGGTGGACAACGGCTACTCGAGCCAGTCGCTAGCGGGCGGCCAGCAGAAACAGACACGCGGCAGGATGCTGGGCGGCAGTGGCAGCATCAACGACATGGTGTATTCGCGCGGACACCCTACGGACTACTACGAGTGGGCGGACATCGTGGGACACGCCTGGAACTGGACAGACGTACTTCCTTACTTCATGAAGACCGAACAGATGACCGACCACAGGATCGTCAACAACAGCGAACTCATGCAGTACCACGGAACACATGGAGAAATTGAAGTATCAGGTACTTATGTAACGGATGGCCCTAACGCAAAGCTCCTCAAGGCCTTTGAAGAATTAGGTTTTGACATAGTTGACGACATGACCTACCCTTACAAGATAGGAGCCGGTATGTTCTCGCACACCATCAGAGATGGACGAAGAGACAGCTCTCTGACTGCTTTGCTTAATAAAGTTCAAAGCAACAACCTTCACGTGTTAAAAGACACGTTAGTGACGAACATCTTGATAGAGAATAACACAGCTGTTGGTGTCAAGGCTCTCTCAAATGGAGAAGAATTGTCTTTCTTCGCTAACAAAGAGGTCATAGTATCAGCCGGAACATTCAACACCCCGAAGCTGTTGATGCTGTCCGGCATCGGGCCGAAGGCAAGCCTCGACGAGCTCGGAATAGATGTGGTTCAAGATCTGCCGGTAGGTGAGGGTCTGAACGACCACGTCATGGTGCTATTCTACATCGCTGCAAAGAACGGGCTTTGTTCAAAAAATGAACGAGATGACGCCTTCGAAATGATAAAATACCTATATGATGGCTCAGGAGGGTTGTCTTATTCCGACAGTATAGGAATATATCTGCCTCAGAAGGATAAAGATCCGAACGTACCATATTTTAGTATTTACCCTGCATGCATCCCTCAGGGACAGTTAACTTATGACGCGTGCATGCAAGGCTTCGGGTACCCGAATGAAACTTGTATGAAGCTAATGAAGGAGAGTGAGCAGAACGAAATCGTAACAGTCGCCGTGGTGCTGCTGAAGCCGCAGTCGCGAGGCGAGGTGAAGCTGGCCTCCAAGGACCCAATGGACGAACCTCTGATATACTCGGGTACTTTTAACAATGTTTCCGATTTGGAGGAGTATCCTGAAGCTGTTAAGGTAGCTCTATCGTTGGTTAATACGACGTATTTCAAGGAGAAAGGTGCTTACGTGGTGGACTTGATACCAGACCGTTGTAAGGGTTTGGAGGAGGATGAATTGATCAGATGCCAGGTGCGGGAACTGGTGATGACGGCGTGGCATGCCATGGGCACGTGCGCGCTGGGCGGCGTGCTGGACGCGGCGCTGCGCGTGCGCGGCGTGCGCGGCGTGCGCGTGGTCGACGCCAGCGCCATGCCGGCCATCGTCCGCGGGAACACCAACGCGCCCGTCGTCATGATGGCGGAGAAGGCCGCGCACTTCATCAAGAAGGCTTACGGAGTCGACAATTATTAGAGGTAATAGTAGAAGTTTTATTACTAGTGACAATTATAAAGAATGTGACGATTTTTTTTAATGTAGGTAACTACTAGACGATTAGGTATTGTATAATATCTACTTTAAATAGCGAGGTTTGGATGAATAGATAAAATGTGAATTAAAATGTTGAAAATAACATTTGGTACCATGTCCTTATTACTCGTATATTGTAAAAATTGTATTTGACCAACGAATTAATAAAAAAAAGTTTACTATAGATATTATATTATATATTATACTATTACTATACCTACACCGCTACGAAATGGTGCCTGAACAATATTGTAATAATATTAAGGGAACTACTGGACCTAAACGCAAAACACCGGTCAAGTGCGAGTTAAACTCGCGTGGAGAGGGTTCCGTACGATGAATATTTTATCTATCATGATATTTTAAATCTGACCCAAAGGACTTGACCAGTTTCTGACTTCGAGTTCGGGAACATGTGCAGGATTACAGTTTTTACACTGAGATTTAAAAATAAAAATCTAAATTATCATGGATAAATTCTTCCGAATAAAGGCAAGGTTAAATTCTAATAAAAAAACAGTATTTGTATTGCTTCCGCTTTTCTCTTTTAAGCACTTCCCGATCTTGACGTTCCATTGTATCCATAATCATCCGGTAACCATAATAACCTACACATCATAGTACCTATAACGAGGTATTATCGATGAAGTGAATTTTAATGACAAAGGAATATTATGTTTATTTTGTTTATAATTATTGACACGCCTACAGGTTAGGTTAGGTTTTTATTGACACGTGTGTAATTTCACGATCGAACACCATCATTTAAAAAAAAATCACCGCGTCTACAGGAGTGTCATTTCTTTTCCACAATGCATCTGACATTAGTGGCGGACACCTGTGTAGGGACGGCCAGCCTTCGATTATTATTGATCGAAGCGGCCAGCAATTTGTTTCATAAAATCGATAATTCAATCGATTCGAGTCAAAGCATGACAAATCTATCCACAAAAAAATATTTAGTAAATAGTTTATAGTTATGTATTGAATGTGAAGATTCATGTTGTATTAAAGAGTCGACATTTTGTCATTTTTGTTGTAAAAGTTATTTACGCACATAGACTGCCTATTAATGTCATTGTATACTGAACTAGCATAATTAAGTGTAAAATATGGTTCTAGGGAAGAGTTTGACGGGTCAGAGTTATCTAATAAAAAACTAATTTCGATCTTAGTGTGCGCGAAAAAATTGATTATCAATTTATCGATCTCAGATCGCCATTCACCATAATCACATCCCTACTTGCACATAGATCTTGGCGGCGGCGTCCCTTTCATTCCCGTCAGGTTTCATCGTCAAAAATAAATGTCATCTCATCTATCAACGCAAAAGTGGCCAGTGCAGTTTATAATTAGGTCACGACCTTTTTTGTTTAAAGATCGCATTTTATCTATCGAAGAAATAGTTACTAATACAGAGAACTCAATTGTTTAGGACTGTACTTTAGGTATTTTGCGTTTCTGGTATTTTGCATATCTGGTATATGGTGAATCTGGTGTTTTGCGAGTCTGGTAATTTGCGAATCTGGTATTTAATTTAGCGATTCTGGTATTAAGCTTCGGAGCCCTAGCGCCATCTTGTATTGAAAAGCAGAGTTATTTAGTGAAAACTTATTTTTAACTTTATTTTTCTGTTTCCTTATCTTTTAGACTCGTGAAACTTTTCTATGTGTAAACTACAGAATATAACAATTCCAAAAATAAAACAATATTTGCTGCACATTGAAGTTGATACCTATGCAGGTGCCCATTGTCCCACTGGTCATGTCCTTTGTTTGTGGTAACTAAAAAAAACTTATCATTGTAATTGAAAAACATGTTCTCCCATACATTCCAACTGAAAATGTAAGTTTGTACGCACAATATTGAGAGATTTATCATGTTATTTTAAGAGCACAGACTTCTTATAGATTTTCCTGTAATCTATAGGTATAGAACTATTTTCTGTATATTTTTTTTAATTTTAGGCTCAGTAGTTTCGGAGATAAAATTTTCGTCTATTTTCTTAAATAACTTTAATACAATTTACTTTAAAATTATGAAAAAATATATATGAGATCCTCACAGAAGCCCTTTCTTTCATTTAATATGTCACACGGTACAGATTGCGAAAGTTTTTTTTTTAATTTCCTATTTGTTTCCCAAAAATGACCCCCCATATTGAAAATTAATTAATTTACGTTACACATCTGTGTTTAGGTCACAGAGATTTATATGTGTACCAAATTTTAACTAAATCGGTCCACTAGATTCGGAGCAAATTGGCTGTGACAGACGGACGGACGGACAGACATACGAGTGATCCTATAAGGGTTCAGGTTTTTTCTTTTGAGGCACGGAACCCTAAAAACACAAGTTTTATAATGCCTAAAAGTATATGATCGACTACAGTAAACAAAATCAGAAAAATACATGATATTCTTCAGGTTATATGCTAGTTAGATAGTGTATTGAAAACATAATAAATCTAATTTGATACGACAGAAAAAAATCATGAAAATACCTCTAAAAACTTTGTTTTCACAATAAAAACCATAGTATATGTATAATTATTCTGATTTTTTGTCAGATTACTCTACAAGCAACACACTAAAGCACTAGTGTTTTATTTTATTTTTTTTGTCCAAACAATTGATTTTTTGTAAATAGATAATTGCTTCATATTTTGCAATAAATTACCAGCGTTGTGTCATCGCGCTTCTCTTTCTTTTCTATGCAGTCCGACAGTGACCGCGCTTTAGGTCGTGTACTCCCGTTAATGCTACTAACGATAGTTTTATGCGGTATGTGACAACAGTTTACAATAAATATAATATCTACTAGGGATTGGTGTTATAATAAATTGATACTTTCGACTTGATCATTGCGTAACGTCCGCTCTTTCTGTATGTACTGTGTAGTATGTACAATAGTACATACATACTCGAATGTATCAGGATGTGGCATGAGTACATAGAGGTCGACGTCTTGTTACATAATGTTCATGTTTAATATATTGATTTAATGTCTGTGAAAACAGACCGTTACCGGTTGAAATACTTATTGAATGACTGCCACTGCCACCACTGGCAGCTCACACTGGACGCTTCGTCGTGGCGAAGTTTGGGGAGGTCTATGTCCAGCAGAGGATGTTTTTCGGCTGATAATATGATTACGATCTTATAATTTAATTTTAAATAATGAAGTAGCTAACTACTTAAGTAGTCGACACTGTCTGGACAGCCTAAAACATTTCACGAGGCTGCACCTAAGGACTGTCAGAGAAATGTGATGTTGTGTCATTGGTGTCACTTAGACTTCCTTCTTTCACATCTCAATTAATATTCTAACTACGTATAACTAATTAAGAATATTCAAATAAGATTACGATACTAGCACCTAATTGTTACAGACTAGTGAGGTTATCGTTTCTCCCCATCACAGGCGAGGGAATGCAACGCGATGTAACGCTAACGTAACGTGACATGTTACCATGTGACTCGAATGGGCGATGAGATTGTGTCATACAAAATATGATAGCATTAATAGGTGTTGTATGTACGAGGTGCTATGTGCTGCGAGCACGAAGATGTTAACACACAGGCTGGCAGGACATCGAGGCGCAACCTGTGACCATCGATTCAGTACCTACATGATTCTGAATCCCTGCGTAGAAATTATTCGTCGGTTAGAAAAAAAACATATTTCGGGAACGCCCACTTTTTTCAGACTCGAACAAAGTCGTTATCCATGAGCAATCCATAAGTGATAACGAGTCAGGTCACTGTTGTAGCAGCCGCAGTTTTAACAACACTCTGTAACATCTGGACATGACAAAGAAACATTCAATGCCGGACATGCATTTTACTCAACCGATTCGCAATCGCTACCAACCTCATATGGTAGGTGAAAATATTGGCGCGCGAGGAAACGAATGCAATCCGAATAGCAGGCGGAACCGCGGAAAGTATTACGTATGTAGCGCTCATAGACACGCCACATACTATGATAAGCGAAGCGAGCGCCACGAGCTATATTATTGAATGATCAGCAGAATGTAAGGATTTATTCCGGTCTACACTGAACCCCCTCCACTCTTCCCCCCTCCTCGATCCCCTGCTAGTTCGTCTTCTGTTTTAATCTCTGTCTTATCTCACTTTATCTAGGTGATGCTGACATTTGTCTGTATCTTGTTAGATTGGTTACCGGCCGCCCGGGCACATCGCCTGGGTATTTTGCTGGAGTGATCTTAAAAGAATTAATATTTTGGGTTCCCTAATGAACCCGTAAAAATTTTAAACACACCCAAAATTATTGAAAAAGACCACCCCAAAACGGCTGGCTTCTAAAAAACCACAAACATCTGATCCGACGCGTTCCTTTGCTTTCTAACGCACCTGCGTTTGCGCACGCGCCCCCTAGTAATACAGCTTCCGGCGCGGGCCGGTGGCGGCCGGAAGTGCGGACAGAGACAAGGAGACACAAGACAGCTGTCTCAGGTAAATAGGTAACATACTAGACTAGGTTTGTGTTATTTTTGGACGATGGGAAAGGAAGTCAGTCAGTGGGGGGTTGAGACTGTGGCCCACTACTGAGTATCGTATCATGCAGGTAATTGCACTAACATGGTCTAGTAAACAATATTCTTAAGATGTGTTTTGTATGTAGGTACGATGTGTGTTGAACGAATGAGGAATCCAGTCTAAATGCTACACGTCGGGTCACTTTTCCGGGGGGTACGTGCGGTCTATGTCTATTAGATAATGATATAGATCACCACTGTGATCCTATCATCGATCTACGCCAGTGGTCATCAGTACATCACTGGACGCTCTTAGGTAATGAATGCATGGCTGTCAGGTACAGATGTAAGTGTCATAATTGATGAAGACTAATGAAGTGTCTAGCGTATCCTGAAAAAAAAAAAAAAAAAAAAACCCCACACTGACACTCCCTTCCGCTCCACCCAGAGCGGGAGGAGTCATTTGATGATTTCCCATCCTGAAAAAAAAAAAAAAATCATGTAGCAAGCGGATCATTGTAGTGTAATCGTGACATTATGAGTTGTACTTATCTACCTACCGAACTTTCAACAATAACTTCAAGGTACTTTCCTATCTGAGACTATCCCTAACTTTCACAGTTTAGAATACTTCATCGATTTCTCCTTTTGTTTCCTTATATAGCTAGTTTTTCTAAGTCAGCGATTTTTGGGATTTTATATAAATATGTTGTAACAGCAGTCAGAGTGAGTCACGGTAACGTGCAGGCATGCTAATACAGTTTCTATATGAAAGTTATTTGACTAAAGTAAATATTTTACTTTCCTATTCTAGCGATATACGTACTCTTGAGTTGATACCTGCTTGCTAGTCTGGTCGGGCTACAAGCTATAACTAGTACATGTAGATGCGAACACTGCCTTGCATCCGATCAAATTGAGTCTGAAAGACTACCTTGCCACCAGCCAGAGATCGATTTTGCACCTGGGAAAATATTCATCCACTCATTCATTCAGGCAAAGACGTCCACCGCTCGATTACGGTGGAAAAATATTATCCTAGGCAATCGTTAAAAGATGTTTATAGTCTTCTTTTGAAAAATAGTCCATTATGGTACATGTGTGCTATGTTGATCATTATACGCTGCGTTTCATACGACGTTTTTCAACACACTTGCGAGAAAAAAAACAGACTTGTATTGTTAAAAATATCACTATGGAAAATGACGCGCTGGTTTTGTTTTTTCGCGCCGTGCTAGCCAGCAATACGCGCGCATCTATACTTATAATAAATCTGTAGAAGTGAAAATTCTGTACATTGAAAATATCAAAAAAATAAATGGCAGGGGGTGTTACTATACCGAAACCGAACCCAAAAATGTGATAAAAAAAAATTGTCTGTCTGTCTGTCTGTCTGTTTGTTCAGGCATCACGCAAAAACTACCGGTTAGATTACGATGAAACTTGGTATAATTATTCTTTAATATCCTGGGCACCACACTGGGTACTTTTTATCCCGGAAAAGTATATGTATACAACAAAAAACAAACTTAATTTTGCGGTTCGATCCCTAGAGCCGATTACTGTACCAACCGCAAATAATAAGTTTGTCGTAGGTTATATCGCTCGCCATACAATTCGCCATACAATATCGCTCGCCATACAATTCAATGGACTATCACACACGACGAAGATAATAAATAATATTTCATATTTTCGTATCTCAAGATGAATTTGTATGGCGAGCGATATTGTATCTTAAGATAAAATATTATAGTACCTTAGCCGTGTGCAGCGCCCCTAAGTTATGCTGTAAATGTAGTGCTGAAGGTTGAATTTGGCTTGCACCGTTCGCCAACCCAAAGCGGGGTAATCCATGTTACTAGAAAATTTGAGTCTTTTGTACATTACACTTACTAATAAACATTGTATAGCGCCTGTATAGTTACACAACGCTTTGTCTTTTCTTTCAAAAGTCAAATTACTGACCACTGAAAGAGAGAAATTGGTGTGTAACTATTCATCTATACTAATATTATAAAGCTGAAGAGTATGTTTGGTTGAACGCGCTAATCTCTGGAACTACCAGTCGGATTTGAAAAATTCTTTTTGCATTTGATAGCCCAATTCTTGAGGAAGGCTATAGGCTATTTAACATCACGCTATGACCTTTAGGAGCCGAGCAAAAAGAAAAAAGTCAGAAAGAACGCTAAGCAAAAACGAAGTAATAGCGCGGGCAGGCGATGCGATGCGACGGGGTGGGTCGGAGTAACAAGAAATTTCACGCGGACAAAGTCGCGGGCAGAATCTAGTGTGTAAATAAAAGCACTGACAAAACCGCTAAACAGCCTATAGAAAAAATATAAACACAAAACAATGACTGATCGTAGTGTTGTCGTATGTCAAATTGTACTTTAGTTAGGTAGTATGTAATTAGAAAGTACTATTGGCATAGAGAAATATACATTAGTTCAGTGAGAATCCGCAATAATAGAACGCCAGTCAGGGTTTTTTCCGTTTCGTTTCGGAAGGGACCACGGACAATTTAAGGTGAATTCGCAGTGGTAGACCAAATTCAAATTTTCTTACGTTTTTTGCAATTTTCAGGTCAGTGTCAGGTTGTATCTTGAACAAAATATGATTTGCGACTATAACAGGTACGTCTTTACAGAATTATAGTCATTAATACATCTTTCTAAGTAAGATTTGTTCCTTAAGAACTCCTTAAGATATCTTATGGAAAAGTTCTTAGAAAACAAATCTAACTTAAAGATTCGATTCTAATGATTATAATTGTGTAAATATACATATAATATTGTAGTCGCAAGATACAACCGGATACTGAACTGCAAATTACAAAAAACGTATGAAAATTTGAATTTCGTGATCTACCACTGTGCATTCACCGTTGTCCCTTCCGAAAGCAATCATAAAGTCCTTGGATTCTAGCATTCCATAAAGTCAGTACATTAGTAATATTCACCATATATGTACCTTCCCACTACTAATTCGTAACTCATGCATGACGATTGTCATCTGGGAAGCAACGCTTACCTACCGTTGTAACACATGCATCTGATCAAGCGGTACCATTATGTTCACAGATTGTTCTCAGCCATAATACTTGGGATATTACCATTGCCTCTGAATACCGATGACTATTTCGGGGAAGCTGATGAGTCCTGGAAAAGGTAAAGGAGCAGCTGACCTCAGCAGTAGCACATTACCTGGGCAGGTCTAGCTCTCAAACAAATTGAAGGATTCACTTGAGTTGAACGAAATCGAGACCCACAAAAAGAAAATTGCAAGCCATGCGCGCTCTTTGAGCTAAGCCAATACATCCGCAAAAGACGGATATTCAGCTGCTCTCCCATTCCTGCGTAGCATGTTACTATGTAGGATGGTATAGGATAGTATATATACGGTATAGGATGGTATATGGATAGGTGAACTACGGAGAATTTCAGTCCAGAAACTACTCGTATCACAATATTTTCACTAAAGTTGGTCGATCCATCCACTAGTCTGATCTTTAGTTCCGAGGCAGATCCTCGCACTAATCTCTTGTCAACATCCATCAGATGTAAACACTGTATCTGATTGGTGCAGCCGCCGCCGGGCTGCGCCCGCGCCGATAATGTCCAGCGCTTCCGTGAGAGCCGCTTTCTCTGCGAGTGTGTCGCTCATCTGCTAAATACTACTGTGAGCTATCCTGCATCGTTTGTAGTAGTCTGTACCTAATTGTAGTGACCTGGTTGAAGAGGTGATCTTCATAAGTCGGAGGCTTTTGTTAGTAGGTTGAAGGTATGAGAATCGTCGTTATTACCCACTTCTTGACAAAAAACTTTTAGAAAAGTCGTCTTCAAAATGAGGTTTAAATATCGGATCGGTAACCTGAACCAATGGCAATATAACAAATCTCAAAAGTACGCAATTTTGTTTTCATTCGGTTCTTAGGAACCAAATGAAACCAAGATTGCGTACTTTCAAAATTCTTTTTTATATTTTCCAAATTCTCGTCTGAAGCATTAGTGCTTCAGCCGAAAATTTTGGAGATCTTCACGAGTCCACGCACAGTTAATCCTACGCATATCTAAACTGTGGGAACAACACATAATCACGCGACGCCGAATCTGTTATTAATGAACAGTGGACAACAACAACACAACAGACAGGTGCGCGACTTTCACCGGCGCGTGCAGGCGCATGCGCGTCAGTCGCTGCCGAGAGCTGAGCGCCGCGCACGCGCACCCAGTTATGCGCCGACAACATGGCAGACGCCGAGCGAGCCGACACCTACGACGCGAGGGTCACCACGGCCACCGTCTCCAGCCTCAAGTCCGAGGACTCTACTGAGCAGCTCATCTGCAAGACTCCTCAGAAGAAAGTTAAGAAAGTGACCAAAGACAAGAGTGTGAGTTCTAAGAGTGTTGAAGCGGGTAGTGATGAACCTACTCGGAGGCGCCTGGTGGTATTCCTGGGGCTGGGGCAGGTGGTGCTCGGCGCCCTGCTGGTGGGCGCCGGGGCGCTGGCCGTGGTGAAGGGCGCCGCCCTGTCGCGGGTGGGTGCGGGACTGTGGGCGGGCTGTGTCGCTGTAGTGGCCGGGGTGGTCGGCGTGCTCGCCGGCATCAATGACTGCTATGGATTGAATGGAGGAAGCAACGGGTGAGTGTCAGCTGAGGAGAGATCTCTGTGATGCATCGTGCATGCCAGTTATGTGCCATAAACTGGGGGAGAGAGAGTTTGAGTGAATTTATTCCGACTTGTAAGTTTCTTCCAAAGCGATGTGTTTTACGCAACAGAGCATGAATTCGCGACTGTGAAATGACTTTTGCAATAAAGATAATATTATAATGATTCGCAAATTAAAAATTAACCAAATAAAACATTAGATTGCATGCGTTACTAAACTTATTAAAACCGTTTGTTAAAAGAGAAACTGTTGTTCATTAAATTCTTGTAACTTAGATGAAAAATTAAAGAGAAAGTTATCTTTTGCGAAATAAATAAACAAACAGGCCATGCCGCGAGACAGGCTAGACTAGACTAAATGCTTAGTAAGAGTTTTTCGATATAAAAATTGATGTCAACAATATTTTAATATTCGATAAAATATTCGGGGTTATCTCGCGGAAGTTTTTACATAAATAATGTTTTTTTTTTAGCGCGAGGAATTACTTTTACTGGAGACTGCGAACTAGTTCATCGGACTCACGAGCGACATTTAAAAATTTTGTAGGTTGTACCACAAAAATATATAAAGTGTGTCATCTCGTGAACTATTTATCCAGTTAGCTGTAATCAGAAATACAGAATATTTTTTCAAACGATATGAATCAATACGATAAAGCTTCCATATTGTTTATACAAAGTTTACTCTTTTTAGTGTCTGAGCAAAATACAAATATACTGAACTGACATTTGTGACATCTCTTGTTCATGAATCTGCCTCGCTCTATTCCCTTGTTCATGGTCTGCCTATTTGAACCTTATCGCGTCGGGGTAGCCATTAAAGCCCTGCTCCTGTGTCGGCCCCGACTTACGAGTTGCAGGAGTGCGATTCTGTAACCATCTCACCGTGAAAACTTAGGTGAAGTGAGCGTGGAGTGAGCTGTCAATAGTGTCAATTGCTAGGAAAAACAAACTCACTTCACCTATGTTTTCACGGTGAGATTTTTACAGAATCGACCGGCATGTCGTGAGTTCGAACCCGGTCAGGAACTTTATTTATGTGTATTTAATTTCATTACCACTGCCCTCAAAACTTTGAAATAGAACTTTGTGAGGAAACCGGATTATCCTCGAAGCAAATATTAGAAGAGATTGTGACATCCACCAACCTGCACTGGACGCGTGGTGGATTACGGCCGACTCCTTACTTAGAGAGGATGCCTGTGTCTCAGCAGTGAGAACATTATAGGCTTATGATGGGATAACTATTTCTTTGGTGGTGATAGTTAAGCCTATAGGTGATTTAATGAGAATCTTATGATAAAAATACTACTAGAAATACTACATGAAATACTACAAAAAATACTACTAGAAATATTACTAGAAATACTACTAGAAATATTACTAGAAATACTACTACAAATACTCTGAAATATTACTAGAAATACTAAAAGTAATACTACTAGAAATATTACTAGAAACACTGCTAGAAATAATAAATGATTATATTGAGGATACAAAGGCTTGGGATTGAGTTGCTTCCAATTTCTGCATTTTGAGTGTTTTTGATGTTTTTTTTTTTTTATATACACATTGACATTAATGTTTTTTTTTTTACTGACATTTGCTTACTTTTTAAAGTATTACATTATTTTAATTATTGTGAATGTGAAGACGATGTGGGTCATTTAATTTAGGCATTTTATATTTATTATTATTCTCTCTATGGTCTGGCAGTTTGAGTAATTCATGTGGCCTACCCAAATGTCCTTTCTTTGGTATTGTTCGTCGAATCGTTGAGCTCCTTAAGTCTTGTGTTGAGCTGCATGATTTCTGACAAATGCGTGCACTGACTGGACAGGTCCTCTCAATCTGTGTGGTTCTTTCCTCAAAAGACCATCTCAGACATCGACCTACATGGTCTTCATATAACTTGACCAAGATTATGTCTGGACTTTAAAAGAGACTATGACCTCTGAGTTTGTTTCGGCCTTTCTTCTCAGAGTAGTCAGATAGGAAACGCCGACCTCATCTAGTTTAAAAAAAATATGATTGACGTGTAAAAGTGTTTGTGCAAACCTACTTACAGAAATAAAATCATTTATCATTTAATAGAAAAAATAGAAATATTACTAGAAATACTACTAGAAATATTACTAGAAATACTACAAGTAAAACTACTAGAAATATTACTAGAAATACTTCTAGAAATACTACTAGAAATACTTCATTTCTAGTCATCGACCTCATGGCGAAATAATTATGGTACTGAACTCTTTTCAATTTAACCATTTAAAAGTTCTAATTCAAAACCATTTGCAATCAATCCAATTACTGACGTAACAGAGCTTCCTCGCGAGTCAGTGCACGCGCATCATTAGCTGATCGGTCGAGTGGTGCAATACAAATACCTCATTTATATGCAAACATTGTGTTCTATGGTTTATTATGCAATTGTCAAAATGAATTGTGGGGGACATAGAATTTATGGCACTAAATAGAGACAACGTTAATAAACATTAAACATTCTATATTAACCTATACATTTTGAAAAAGCAGGACTTGGACACAGGTTTATCTCAACAATGCTGAAGGTGAATGTAATTGTAGTCCTAGCGATGTGGTCTTTAAAATCTACGCAACTGTTACAAACTCTGCCAAAACCAAAAACATGGCACTAAATAATTAAATTAAAAGATCTTTCCAAAGTGATAGCTAATGTGTATCCACCACGAGGAGAACATAATGAACTGGCATCCATCAGTTTAGACAGCGGTGAGCAAGTGATGCAATGTCGCTTTACTTTCATAACAAATAACAACAGTTCAACAGGCATTGAACTCGTGACCTTTCACTCGAGACCGACCTTAGATCGAATGTAGGTAAATACAAAGCGGCGAAAACGTGGAGTAATATAGCAAATGTGTAGAAGACAGAGGCTGCTGTGAAAATGCAGAAAGTTTTCAAAAGTAATGGAAAAGTTGGCTTCTTATCGAATTCATTACAACCACCATGGGTACAAAATCAATGTTTTGTTTTGTGCCATACGAATAATGATGATTTTGAATTTATACTGACAACAAGATGAAAATATGTATATACCTACAATCAGAAACTACAATGCATGATGTTAACTACAAATCATAATTATGACGAAAACAATCTGCTACCTAGCCATTAAATAATTCCAAAGTCCAAAGAATCTTCGAAAAATTGACATTCAATCACAAGGTTAATAGTATTGCTGCGTTTATAGCGTTAATCTCATCCACAATAGTAACACGCATCGTTAACACAAGAAAGCGTCCGCACCTCGACTTCCACGCTGACGACCACAAATCCTTCAGTCAGGAAATAGGAAATCAATCGACAGCATTCCGCAAGCTCGTTGCTATGGCAACCAAGTTGTTTGATGAAAGTCCAGCGCTTTCTCTCGGCTGTTCAGTTGCATCTTGTATGTTATGTACTTGCGTTATATAACGTAAAGGTCGTGTGCCGCTGTGGACTTGGGTTCGGGTGAAAAATGAGGAAAATTTGGGCAAGATTGAATGGATGTTTTATCTAAATGTTTCTCTCAAGATTATGAGGCATGTAACTGCATAATATTATTTTTGCGAAAAGAGTAAATGGTGGAATAGATTGTGAAATCATGACGGTGCCTTGTCAATATATCTATGAAAATATCATGTACGAGTATGTAAGAAAAAAATTACATCTTTTTTATAAAAGAGGTGAAAGACATAAATAAAAAAAAAACAGAAAAAAGGAAATAAGAAAAAAGAAGAAGTAGAAATAAGGACCTATTAGTTCAACCAGGTTTCAGACTGACTAAAGTAGATTCATCTTTTATGGGGTAGGTACTGCTTAAAATATTATAATAAAATACCTCCCCCCACATTCTTCAACTTAGGGCTGATTTTACCAAAGTCAGATATCTTTTATCCGTGGAATAAAATTGACGTCTGACAGTTCTAGTATGGAGAAACTGTCAAAAACTCAAAATTTATTCACAGTATAAGACTTATTCAATGTATAAAAGTTTGGTGGAATGCGACCTGAATGAGACAAAATTCAAGTCTAGTATAAAACGCACACTATGCAGTCAGGCATATTATAAGTTAGGGGATTACATCGCTGATAAAAATGCCTGGCTCAATGCTGGTCCTGCTCCACAACCACAACTAATTGATTAACACTTGAAAATACTGTTGGAGCTGCTGAAGATTATAAGACTATCTTTGCATTGTATAAACTCAATTTCCTTTGTATTGTATAATTGCATAGCACAGACGTGAGTTCTAATGTACCCCATAGCTACCATTTACCGGGTAATAATATGTCTTTCATTGAATTGAATGTGCCCTATGTAACTATGGCAACTATGGCGACTGATAGTTTGCCATGCTCACTCAAATGTCTCGCTGACGGTGGCATGTGTGTTGAATCATTTGGCTCCCTTCAAAATGGTTGAGCTAAATGGTGCTGATCTATGCGTCATGTTCGTGAACGGGCGTCGTCAGTTGGGGGTGGTCATCACATAGCTGCCTCGGCTTATATTTAATTATTTTATTTTTGTTTTGTTAAGTACCACTTGTTGTACTCTGGACGCTTTTAACGCGTACTTTTGTATTTTTTACATCGTTCTCACATTATACAAATTATAAATTCAATAATAATGATATAATATTTTTGTAAAATATAATTTAAAAAGAGTGTCCATGGAGTTTCTTGCCCGTTCTTCTCTATAGGTACCTACGCTTCATAGGTAACCCAGCTTCATATTTTCTGACTGACCGCCTTCTTAACAATTCAAAAGTGCCTGTTAATGGTTTAATTGAAATAAATGCTTTGAGTTTGAGTTTGAAATGGTCATACAACGTTTTGACCGGTTTGTAACTATACGATCACTAAAAGAATTTATAAAAAAGATTGGCCCCAATATAGAACCCTGAGGAACGCCCTAAAAGATCAATCGTGAAAACGTTTTACAACGCCAATAAAAATGACAAAGTGGGAACTTAACGTGTATATCTGCTTGTAGAAAACATGCATAATGTAATAAACAATAATGTATAGTTTAGTTACCTTCACAGTCTGTCCCCCACGGTAATATGTACATTGACCTAAGGTTTTAACTATCAGAGTACCATTCTTCTTAAGATTTCCTTTATTTTTTTGCTACTACTAAGAAAGCAGACAATAAACTTGATATATTTCCTCCGTTGGAACAGAGATTAAACTCATATAAAAATTAGAAAAACCACATTATAACCGAAGTGATTGAGATCTCAGAGAGAATGCTTTAGACTGTATCTAGAAACGAAAGAGATTAAAGCATTAATTTATGAGAGAAACACGCAAGTAGCAACATGAGTTATATAAATTTGTACGAAATATTCGGAGTGGTCGTAGTGTGTCTTCTTTAACGTCTTAATTTGATTCTGATTCGATTCGCTTCGATTTTAGTAGGGGAGACCAGGGATGAAAGTAACGCGGGTTGAAAGTAACAAATGACCTTACGAGTGAACGAATCGACTTGTATAATCCTGTCCGCCATGTTAGTGTAGCTATTTCACCTCCCCTCCCGCCTCAGTGGCGTCTGGACGGCTGCGACGACCGGTTGTGTGTGTAATTCGTAGGTGCCAGAAATTTACGTCAAAAGTAAGTTTTTGATGTTTTTATTATTCTTGTGTATTTCTTTTATTAAATGTATATGTTTTAGTCTTGATCGCTAATATTGTTGGCTGATTATCTATCTACAATATTTCATTATCAAAAGTTGAAGTTCTTGATCGGTATTCTCAGTAAAAAATTATATTTGTCAGATTGTGGGAATTTTGGAATAAGGGGTAAAAGTAACATGTCGTTACTTTCATCCCTTATAACATCTGATACTTTTCGTATCAATTTTGTGTAATTATAGTGTTTAATTTGTGAATAATATTTGCTATATTTATTTCAGAATGCCTAACGTACACAAGAGAACCACCGATAGAGGCTTAGCCACCCCAGAGATGTTAGAACTAGCGGCTGAAGAAGTTCTACTTCGAAATGTGCCATACAGAGAAGCTGCTGCTTCTAAATCAAGACTCAAATGTTCTTGTAACATGTAGCATGTACCTACTAGTAGAAAAGTTAAGTGTGTGTAAGTTGATTGAAAAAAGATAAATTTTATTTGTTTCTTTTGTTTAATTAAAATAAAGACTGACAAATAAATATTCTCGTACCTTGTAGCATGTACCTACTACTAGAAAAGTTATGTTTGTTTAAATTGGTTGAAAAAAGATAATTTCATATGTTTCTTTTGTCGAATTAAAACAAAAACTGTCAAATGTTCCTGTATTTTGTAGCGTGTACCAGTAGGAAAGTTATGTTTGTTTAAGCCGTTGTCTTATTAATTATTTTATCATGTTTATTGTTTATTGGATTAAGTAGTTTAAGCACTTAAGTGTTTTGTTTTGTCCAAGAGAAAGACAAGTTTTATGTTTATATCTACTATGCAGAGATTTTTATTATTTAAAGTGAAAAAGAGGTTTGATTTGTTTACCAAGTTTAACAAAAAATTGTTCTTAAATTTAAATAAGGCCTGCTAATAAATAAATGTTTCATAAATCACGTTTATTTCCTATGTTACAACCATCCCTCTTGCTTGTTACATCTATCCCTGCGGTAGGGATGAATGTAACAAACCTCCGACTCTTAATTAATTTGGTTTTAATCGAAAACCACAATCTTTTTAACAAAACTTTTACCGTCAAATTATGAAGTAAGGATATGTCCGCCTTCAAGAATTGTATTATTTTACCTAACTAAAAACACACCAAAGATATGGACTCAAAACTGAAAATTGTTACGTTCATCCCTGGTCTCCCCTATTTTTAACCCCGCGAAAGTAGCTCTGTCTTTCTGTTACCT
Organism: Luperina nickerlii; assembly: GCA_963855955.1. Lineage (NCBI taxonomy): Eukaryota > Metazoa > Arthropoda > Insecta > Lepidoptera > Noctuidae > Luperina > Luperina nickerlii. The sequence continues at coordinate 1,320,788 of OY979665.1, forward strand.
TATCATGCCTTAACGGCTGAACGGATTGCAATGGGTACATATGTAGACTTGGCTAAGGACGTTAGTAAAATACTATTTATCTCGATATAGGATAATTTCTATCCTTTACGCGGGCGAAGCTGCAGGCAAAAGCTAATTTCCTCATAAAAAGCGTAATACGTCCAGTCATCCACATCTCTCACTTTTTAGGTAGGTAGGTATTTAATTCAATTTGTCCATACGTTTCCTTGCAAGAAGTGCCCATATCTAGAGGTGTGCGCGGGAGTGTTGCGCAGCGGCGCGTGGCGTGTTCCGCTGCGCGCACGCAGATGTTGGCGCATACGACACCATGTACTAGGTGTAGTGCACTACCGACAATGGTCATATAAATGTATGGGATATGTAGTGTGTACCAATGTTGGGTTGAATTAATATTGAAAGCCTATTGAACTGGATCTGTTGTCCATTCTCATGTCAACTTATTAAGATAGCTAACATGAGATTAAAATTGTTCATTTTCTTTCAGATACGTCTTCACAGTCTTTAAAAATGAGTGTTATATTGAACAATGGACTTATCTGTTTCAAGAAGCTTCCATGTAGATAAGGGCGTTTTGTAGTAGATGATGATTTTTTTTGATCATGTTTTAGGATGAAATTGCCAAAATGAACCCTCTTCATGAATCTTATTGTGAACGCCTTCACAGGATAGTTGAGTCCATAAATCTATCTCATCGCTCTCTTCACCATACTGTGTGTACCCTGTCAACTCCGACTCCTCTCAACTCTCAGACTATACAGAGACACAGTGTGTCTAGTTGGAACACAGCGCGCGCAATGATGCGTCTCGTGTACCGTTGCGCCCGCGCCGCTTCCTCGTCGCTGTGTGTTGATCCGTGCCGAGACACGTGTCTGATACTGTTAACACTATTGTGTAGTCTGCCAGGTGGGAACCACTTCTGGAAGCTGTGAGATATGACTATTGATTTGCGTTTGTACGCTTTTTGTTGCTATTTCCTTATTCAATGTGGTAGCTGTTTATGGAAATAGAGAGAATATAGTATTTATGCTTACTTACACTTTACTTTCATCACGCATAATACTATTTATCATTATTTACACTTTAATACTATTTATCATCCTTTTTATTTGTTTATATGTTTACATTATACTTTTACTCAATTTTCATGTTGTGACACGTCAATTGTCAAACTGTCAATTACTTTTTAAATGTCTTTCTGGCTTAGTCTATGGTAATTACTCTTTGGTCTAAATAACTTAAATTATTTTTATCAATATGTTTAGCTTTTGTATTATTAAGATTATTACGATTGTTTAGTCTAAATAATTTAATTTTAAATTAGATTTATAATATTCTTTACGCACTCGTGGATATGTCTTGGCCGGATACACTTGTCAGATTAGATGATGGCCACATAGAAGAAAACTGATATTTGAAAAAGGAAGACTACTTAGAAACGAGCTCATGAACAGCTGGAGGCTGCTGGCATTCGAGTCTTGGGACTGAGACATTAAGCATCAGAAAACTGCTTGGTTCTGCTGCGACATCTTTGACTAACCCAGGGGATCCAGCTAAAGATTCCACCTGGGACCTTCTACTTCTAATCTTCGCGAGCTAACCTCGTATAACTTGCTACCCTGACGCCTGATACCCGTTCCTACAGTGCTGAGCTGATTCCATAACGTGAACTATAAAACTCCAGTGAGTGCGCGCGTGTGTGAACTATAAACTTCCGAGAGTGCGTGCTATTTAGTATTTTTATAACTAGCTGTTTTTATAACTTTCTGTATTTTATCTTCCCTAATAAAAATTATTGGACGGTCTGCTTACCCTCTATTTTAATAGGTGTACAGATCGTTACAGTTTGGCGCCACAACGTTAAAATAACTCGAACTCACCCCCTTTTTCTAAATTCTAAAAAAAACTAGCACTAGGTATCTATTTTTGAACTCCTTATTTGGCTTAGTCTTTTGAATACTAACTAACTTATTTTTCTTCTTCAGCTCTCTTCTTGAAGACTCCTATATTCGATTCAACACTTCTTCATACTGAACATCATCTTATACTTCATTCTCATACATCCCACTACCGAAAGGTAGTTGGCATCCATTCTTCGCTTGTCAGTGTTTTTAAAACCATTCGTGGTCACTTACAAGTTGGGGTTTGGCTTACTCTACGACGTACTATTGGACAATATCCCGTAGTCGTTTCCTCCTACACTTAACTCTTTACCAATACATCACTACACTGCACCCCACATACTTGCACACTACAGCGTTTACCCATTGGTAATCGTACTCAGTCTTCGCTTGGCGTGTTTTTAAAACCACCTCGTGGTCACTACCAAGTTAGGGGATTGAGACACTTCACGACTGAAACAGGAGAATATCCTGTGGATGTTTTTACAAACCTATACATCTACACTACTCCTATAACAAATACTCCACTATTCTCCTAAACACTTATATAATAATATATTTATACTTATATCTGGGAATCATACCGAAATAAGTATATCGTGGGCTCTCAAAATATTTTTCTAATTGTTATTGTTTGACATTGGTTGCTAGGTAACTAGCCATAGTGCATTTGCATTGAGTATTAGTCTTTTTGCGCGGTGGCAAAAGTAGGTACTAAACTTTATGCATTAGTTCCGAATTTCACCACCAACACAAAAAAAGTTTTCATTGGTTTTCGATTTTTATTTTCTGTAGACTGTCTTACTCTTAAATTTATATACACTTTTGGACCGTATCCAACACTCAGACTCTCTTGACGTTTTACTCGGAGCTTACCGACTACTGTATTGCGGGAGCTGCCCTGACGTTTACTCGGAGCTTACTTACTGCTGCCCTTGACGTTTTACTCGGAGCTTACCGTCTACTGTATTACGGGAGCTGCCCTGGCGTTTTCTGACTGCGGTGTTGCGGTTCAGACCTAACCCCTTTATCCTTCCTTGCCTCTTAACTTAACACTCTTGAGACGACACTTGAGTCCTTTCTAACATTCGAGTTTTCTCTAACTCTGACCCCTCTCTTAACTCATGACACTCTTGAGATGACACTTGAGTCCTCGAGTTTTCTTTGACTCAGATCCCTCTATCCCTCCTTCCCTCTTAACTCGTAACACTCTTGAGACCTTTCTAACATTCGAGTTTTCTTTAACTCAGATCCTATATAGACTCGCATATTTTTATTCTTTTACACTCGTTTGCTATCCCTATATTTGTACTTTTTTTTTTCGTATTATACTATATTCATAACTCATCCCTTTCTTCTTTCCTTCCTCTATAATAGAGTTCCTTTTGATTTATTAAAACTCTATTTGTTTTTTTAATTCATTCATTGGTTCTTAAACCATTAAAAGATTAATTTTAATCTTTCGTATATATCTATTCTTTTCTACAAGTTAATATGATAACTTGTCTATTTCTATCAACTCTAAAAGTTGATTGGAGCGGTTGACAACTCCATATAAATAAGCCCTTGTTATCTATCGACTCTAAAAGTTGATTGGAGCGGATGACAACTCCATATAAATAAGCCTTTGTTAACTATCAACTCTAAAAGTTGATTGGAGCGGATGACAACTCCATAAAAATATGCCTTTGTTAACTATCGACTCTAAAAGTTGATTTTCTGTCTATCGACTCTAAAAGTTGATTGGAGCGGATGACAACTCCATAAAAATAAGCCCTTGTTGACTATCGACTCTAAAAGTTGATTTTCTGTCTATCGACTCTAAAAGTTGATTAGGAGCGGATGACAACTCCTTTAAAAATAAGCCTTTGTTAAACCTTTATATTTTCATCTCATTAGTGGTTTTAGACGCGAGCGGATTACAACTCCTTAAATAAGCCTTAAAGTTATGACTTATCAGGTTGAGTAGTGATCATTGAATGTGAATCCTACCTGACCTAACTTCGTAAGATGTCGGTGTGTTTGAATGAGTTATGTAAGTTTTGTGAATGTTGTAATATTTTAACCTTAGCAAAATTTTTGTTCTAGGCCAAAAATTTTCTCGGGGTCGTTGGGGAAATATAGTATTTATGCTTACTTACACTTTACTTTCATCACGCATAATACTATTTATCATTATTTACACTTTAATACTATTTATCATCCTTTTTATTTGTTTATATGTTTACATTATACTTTTACTCAATTTTCATGTTGTGACACGTCAATTGTCAAACTGTCAATTACTTTTTAAATGTCTTTCTGGCTTAGTCTATGGTAATTACTCTTTGGTCTAAATAACTTAAATTATTTTTATCAATATGTTTAGCTTTTGTATTATTAAGATTATTACGATTGTTTAGTCTAAATAATTTAATTTTAAATTAGATTTATAATATTCTTTACGCACTCGTGGATATGTCTTGGCCGGATACACTTGTCAGATTAGATGATGGCCACATAGAAGAAAACTGATATTTGAAAAAGGAAGACTACTTAGAAACGAGCTCATGAACAGCTGGAGGCTGCTGGCATTCGAGTCTTGGGACTGAGACATTAAGCATCAGAAAACTGCTTGGTTCTGCTGCGACATCTTTGACTAACCCAGGGGATCCAGCTAAAGATTCCACCTGGGACCTTCTACTTCTAATCTTCGCGAGCTAACCTCGTATAACTTGCTACCCTGACGCCTGATACCCGTTCCTACAGTGCTGAGCTGATTCCATAACGTGAACTATAAAACTCCAGTGAGTGCGCGCGTGTGTGAACTATAAACTTCCGAGAGTGCGTGCTATTTAGTATTTTTATAACTAGCTGTTTTTATAACTTTCTGTATTTTATCTTCCCTAATAAAAATTATTGGACGGTCTGCTTACCCTCTATTTTAAATATGGTAGAGATCGTTACAAGTTTAGAGATATTTCTCAGTAGAAAACCTATTTACGAAGTTGTATGAGGTGGACGGGCGAAATATCATCTATTTACATATTTCTAATAAACTATGCAAAAGTAATTCCATTATTAAGTCTGGCTAATCTCACACTAAATCAGTTGAAGAGACACTCTTAGCTCCTCTAGTTCCGAGTTGAGCTACACGATTACTAACAAATGCTTGCACTGACTGGACTGGTCCACTCAAATCTGTGAGACTTTCCTCAAATTACAATTTTAGACATCAATCTACATGTTCTTCACATGATCTGACCAAGATTATGTTTGGATTTTAAAAGAGGCTGTGACTGACTGACTGCCCCGACTGTGTGTGTGACTTTGTGTCAGCCTTTCTTCAGAGTAGTCAGGTTGGAAACGCCGACTTCATCGAGCTTATTTTTTTATAATATTACTTCAAAAGTGATTCCGATATCCTATAAACTAAACAATTTCATTTTATTTCACTGAAGTTTTCCAGAATTTCAGTAGTAGTCCGAGAGCCAAACGTTAAAATTTTTTTTACGTGGTCGCAATTTTTTTTTATTTGTATAACATGTTCAGTGATTCCGCTATACGTTGCTTCGTACGTTTACCAAAACTACGTTTGCGCAGCCGGGCGTGTCGTGAGATTCACATACTCACGCGAATTAATTTAGCAAGCTTCTAATATTAATTAAGATGTCGTATGTCTGTTTATACACAGCACGCTAACAATATGGCGAAATCAATGTCATTTCAACATTGTTATCTCGGGAACAAGTTAAATTGTAGCGAGTCTGTTGTCAAGTCAATGTCTGATGTGGTTATGTTAAACACGTCAAGTTGTCGCGGGAAATAAGCTGTTTAGCCTAGATTTGGACAAGTCAATGTCTATCTACGGGCGATCGACACTTGGATGACTAAAATGTTTTGACATTTAGCAAGTCAATCTGCTTGGTGAACCAAACCTTTGTATACCAAAAAATCTTTAGCTTGCAAAATAATCGAGCTATGGGTATTATAGGTAATCCATACTTAATATTATAAATGCGAAAGTTTGTCTGTCTATCTGTCGGTCTGTTACCTCTTCACGCTTAAACCGCTAAACCGATTTAGATGAAATTTCGTATAGAGATAGTTTGAGTCCCGGGAAAGGACATAGGATAGTTTTTATCCCGATATTCCCACGGAATAGACACTTATGCGAGTGAAACCGCGGGCCGCTGTTAGTGTTTAATATAATAAAACAGCTATTCACAAATTAATGACGTCACTTTTTATAGATAAGGGCTTCAATATAATTACTTACGTACTTACCTTTATACTTATCTAACATGTTTATGCTTTTAACATCTTTGTTGCCGTTTTGTGTTCCACTTCTGAGAAGAGGTCTATTAGATAGTATCGTAGGACCGTGACTGTTGCACCTTCGCAAATGTCAAGATTCTATGAATAGCATGTTAGATTTCAACCGGGCACTACCTGTTGTGATATAGTGCCCACTTACTTATGTGTTTACGACCATCATTAAAGCGAATCCACTTGTATACACCTACTGGATAGCTGTTGAAGGCTGCAGAAATGATATTGACTTATGTCATAAGAACTTTTCTTTAAATAATTAGCAGCTCACATAATTAGCCTATAAAGTCTCACTACTGGGTCAGCGGGATTGTCCGAAAGGGTTACCGCTGGCCCGGAACATAAAGGAGTAAGGAAGGAACACGGGTGGGTTTTAGTCAGTAAGAGTCTGACACTCCGTTCCGCTCCACCCAGAGCGGGAGGGGTCATTTGACTATTTCCCATCCTGAAAAAAAAGGCTCACTACTGGGACACAGGCCTCCTGTCTTCGAGAAGGAGTGGGCAAATAATCTACCACGCGGGCCCAGTGCGGGTTGGTAGATGTCATATTATATGTCTTCGATATTTTAATTCTAGGACAAGCCGGTTTCCTCACGATGTTTCATTCACCGTTTTCAGAAAATTCGTTTTGAGAATATTACTAGTTTAAAAAATCACAATTAAAACATTTCCCCCGTAAATAGTCTAACAGTTAATATATAAATTGGGTTCAGGACACGAAGATGATGATGATGAGTTACCTAAATGTAAAAACGTCATTATACCTAGAATTACATGTGCAGTGTTTTGATGAGACAGAAAGAGTCCGTATCTTATATTCCCACGTAATGGGTACTGAAGTACATGCGCCATGCGTCATGTTGCGGAGGGAAACAAGTTACTCGTATCATCGTGTTCATACGATGACAAGTTGTCAACTGTTACGCACTGTAGTTGTGCTGTTTATCTCAGCGTGCATCGGCGGCTAAAATATAGTAATATACTAGCAGCGCCGCGCGGTTTCACTCGCATAAATGTCGATCCCGTTGGAATATCGAGATAAACACTGTCCTATGTGTTTTCCCGGGACTCAAACTATCTCTATACCAAATTTCATCGTTTCATTTTTAGGAAACGCCGACCTCATCTAGTTTAAAAAATATATGATTGACGTGTTAAAGTGTTTGTGCAAACCTACTTACAAAAATAAAATCATTTATCTAAATCGGTTTAGCGGTTTAAGCGTGGAGAGGTAACAGACAGACAGACACACTTTCGCATTTATAATATTAGTATGGATGGAATAGCAATATCCTTCAAAATGATTGTGATCGATAGTGCGTTACGTAGTAAAGGTGCGCGATTGCAGTGATTTTGATTGATAGTACGGATAAATTAGTGATGCAAAATGTTCTTGTTGTAAAGTCAGGGAAATTAATTGTTAAGCAAATTGACTGCCAACTTAAATTGTCCGTATATTCCTGTCGAAAATTCGTAAAACTCTCAAAAAATTACAGTTGTATAACATGTCTATAACACGACCTATTGACGTTGGGTGACAACTTGCTTAACTTTTAATTTCTCTGACTGCAAAGGACGCCATTGTCATTTCAGACATTAGTCATTTTAGCCAGGATAATACATCTCTGCATAGATGCAGTAGGTGCTTACCTCTCCGTGCTAATAAGAACATTCCTCAATAGCCCATTGCCCCATGTCTCCTATGAATATAAATATATTTAATTCATATGGACTTGCTAACGAGGACCTTTGAATAATCAAGATATATTCCAATCTAAAGTCTGAATTTCTGAATAGCTTACTGTTTCCGAGAAGGCGAGATTGCCTAAAAAGTTACTAATCTCAAGGCCTCCAGTATTCACTTTATGGGGTTTTTGTTGTTTAATCTTTTAGCATAAAAACACTCGAAGATACTTATGCGCGCCTGGCGTACCCTGGGCGTGGGCATCTCATTCCAACCTGGCTACCAGGATCATGTTTTCCCACGCTATGAAACGGAAAAGTTCCACCTAACTTCAATGAACCTTTCAATTAATTCTTTTTCTACTATATTTCGTATTTGTCAAGAGACAACATAACTCTAGTATCAGGGTGACACTCGATAGGATGCCTCGAGACAAGTGTATGTAGCGCATCTTATGCTTTCACTCGCCCGCGACACGTTGCATCACACGAGCGAGTATGTGTCATAAAGTCATTGTACCACGGTCCATTTTCAAACAATTTACAATCACGAGAGAAAATAATTCGTTTGTAAAGTGCCGAAAGGGAGATAGTGGCGATCGATGATTGATGCTGAATGAGCGTTGATTTAGTTAAGATAAACTGTTATATGATCGGCTGAGCGATCACGGAGCTTGTAATGGAATCTCGTAATAGGCTCTTGAGTCAGGGTTTCTATTTATCTGTAACGAGTTTCTTAGCGAGGTGAGATGTGTTGTGTTGGATGCTGGGGCCTAGTGCGTAATTACGACGTGGAGCTGTCGGTTCTTACGTCACGAGTTCACGACTGATCAATTATTTGCATCACAAACAAACCACACTATTGATGCTAATTTACAATGTGTGTGTGTGTGTGTCGCTGGTCAGCCGCCTGGCTGTAGTGACTAGTGATGGACCGGCTGTGGGTCGCTGGTCAGCCGCCTGGCTGTAGTGACTAGTGATGGACCGGCTGTGGGTCGCTGGTCAGCCGCCTGGCTGTAGTGACTAGTGATGGACCGACTGTGGGTCGCTGGTCAGCCGCCTGGCTGTAGTGACTAGTGATGGACCGGCTGTGGGTCGCTGGTCAGCCGCCTGGCTGTAGTGACTAAACTATTGGATATATTTGATTGAACTTTCGTGTGCAGACTGCGAACAACATAAGTTTAAGTTATTGTTGTATTGTCGTCTCCGCCTTGTTAAGGTCACAGGAGAACACACCCTGTTCATGTTTTTTTTTAATCACGCCATATTGATATTGGCATTTTATTCACAAAGATACGGTCCAGCTACTATTTTTTATATTTAGAGCCACCAATTTCTAGTTTTAAATTCCACTTCGATATTCGCGAGCCAATCGAGGCCAGAGCTAGTGCTATCAATCTCGACGATATTAAACTAATAATTAACATTATCTGTGCGATAGAGAAAGTATCGACGGCTCGATATCATTTAATTAGGATGACGATGAGTGTCAGACGGTCGGTGAGCACCCTGAGGGCATTGAGGAGCTCTACTCATTATTGTGGGCCATAGTATGCTGCCAAATGAAACCGTAAAGGCATTCATCGCTGCCTCATTTAGGGCGAGTTTCACCGATGAAGAGCTGTCAGTATCAATATTCAACTACAATGTTGACACTGACAGCTCCTGAACGCGGTTTAGATGTTCTGATCACCATCAGTTTCATCGTTGAAATTCGCCCTTATTGGGGAAAGCCGATCTTAACGCAATTAACACAATTAGAAAAAACCAAAAATTGTCAGCTTAGGGTAATTTAGAAACAGTCACATTGTGCAGGAAATGGTTACGATCACCATCACAACGCTTGGCTCAAACTGGATGAAATCCTTCAGTGACTTTCTACTCACACGAATGACACGTAATTAAAGACAGCCTGTTCCATGAAAGTGATCAAAATGCCGACTTTTCAATGAAAAGTTTCAAGATTTATAGGTTAGTTAAAACCAATTGAATATAGATGGACTACAGACGTACAAACTTTCGCTGCTCAATGACCAAGAGATCACACATGTCGAGTCGAAGTCACGACTTCAAATGGGACTTATTATCAACATAAATATATGTGGGATTCAGGCGCAACTAGGCGGAACGATTTCTATTAGAACAAAAGACGTTAATTTCACACTTTCAGAAAAGGTTAGACTTCAGAAAGCAGTTTCTATAACGGGTGCAACGTCTACGTCTATCTTTACAGCCACATCGGCTTTCTTCAAGAACTCAAACTCAAACTCAAAGCATTTATTTCAATTAAACCATTTACAGGCACTTTTGAATTGTCAAAAAGTCGGTCAGTCAGAAAATATGAAGCTAGTTGCCCATTCCAAAGCGTAGGTACCTATGGAGAAGAACGAGCAAGAAACTCCATGGACACTCTTTTAAATTATAGTTTTACAAAAATATTAGTTACATCAATAATGTGAATTTATTTATATGTGAGAACGATGTAAAAAAGACGTACGCGTTAAAAGTGTCCAGAGTACAGCAAATGGTAAGAAAACAACAATTCAATATTAAAATAATTAAAAATAAGCCGAGGCAGCTAAGTGATGACCAGCCCCAACCGACGGCGCCCGTTCACGAACATGACGCATAGATCGGCACCATTCAGCTCAACCATTTTGAAGGGAGCTAAATGATCCAACACACACGCCACCGTCAGCGAGACATTTGTGTGAGCATGACATACTATCAGCCGCCAGGGCACATTCAATTCAATGAAAGACACATTACCCGGTAAATGGTACATAGTGTATAGTATATACATAGAACTCACATCTGTGCTATGCAATTATACAATACAAAGGAAATTGAGTTTATACAATGCAAAGATAGTCTTACAATCTTCAGCAGCTCCAACAGAATCTTCAAGTGTTAATCAATTAGTTGTGGTTGTGGAGCAGGACCAGCCTTAATTGAGCCAGGCATTTTTATCAGCGATGTAATCCCCTAACATATAATATGCCTGACTGCATAGTGTGCGTTTTATACAAGACTTGAATATTGTCTCATTCATTTCAAGAATGTGGGGAGGTATTTTATTATAACATTTTAAACAGAACTTACCGAGACCTAAATTCTAATCACATTTCGCATACCTAAACCTATCCGAATTTAAGATCAACATGTCAACTGCGCCCAACATGCGCCATATTGCTCTTTTTTTCATTTTCCCAGACTAAATGGGGCGCTTTACCAATGTATGTCCTTATTCCAGGAGTCCACTGCTGACTGCGTTCCTGGCTCTGTCACTGCTGTGCCTGGCTTGTGGCAACAGTGCAGCTGTACTGGCTGCCACCGGCCTGCAGCGCGACTCGCTGAGGCAGCCCACCACGCACGCCAGCTTCGAGGTGAGTACATGATGGAGTGAAGGCGTTACAAGGGACTAGCGCCGTTCTATTTATTCATGATATGTTGACGGGCACATCCATACTATACCCTACTATAATAAAGCTGAAGAGTTTGTTTTAGAACGCGCTAATCTCTGGAATTACAAGTCGGTTTAAAAATATCTTTTTGCATTGGATAGCCCATATCTTGAGGCAGTGTCGAGCGTTATGTTAGTGTAAACAGACATGAGTCTCGCATAGACTTGTTTAGGCATAACTACATTAGGCTTAACTGCCGTGCGTCATGAAGTAATTAGCTTATCCCTTCAAGGAATCTTTATATCATCCTCTATTTCAAATGTCTACACTAACCCCCATTTAATTAAGGATGTTAACGCAAGGTCCTGTGGCATCATGGCTGTCATTCATTGTAGGTATCGCTGTCGGCGACAAATTACTTGTCCCCGAAAAATGATGAAAGAATATCAGATGTACTAACATCTGATATTCTTTCATCATTTTTCTCGGTTCAGTGCCGAAACTTAGCTAGGTGTCTTATATAGCTAGGTGTCGCCTAGCGTTAGCGAAACAGGCATCAAACTCACGAACTTAACGAACACAGTCCAGGTTGCATGATAAACTAAACTTATAATTCATCAAGATCTGTTGTACGCGGCTCTAGAATAGTGAAACTTTTAACTGAAGCAGATAACATATTTTCCACTCGGCGTACTCCAATAATTGATTCAATTAAACGTTATCAAAATTAGCATACAATCTGACATTACATCGGCGGCGAGCTATTTATTGCCCGGGCGGTTGGGCAAGCTCCCCGGCGGCGGCGCGGGCGTAGGCGGCTGCCCGCTACACTTACTTGCATAAATAACTTGCTATCAGTCGCGCCTATTTGTACTATGTTTACCTAAAATTAGAAATTGCAAATGATCCACTTAAAAAGGAACGATAAAGTTCGTGTAATTCGGAAAAAAATAAACAAAATAAACCAGAAATCAACTTCTTTTAACGTGAAATTGTAAAATTAAGCTATCCCAATATAAACATTGAGCAAAGCTTTTGAGGAGGATCGGCAGCATACAACAAATAATAAAGCGGTCATCAATCCGTTTGCCTATGATAAGATAATCACACTAATATTATAAAGGCGAAAGTTTGTGAGTGTGTGTTTATATGCTTGTTCCTTCTTCACGCTCAATCGGCTGGACCAATTTTGATAAAATTTTCTATGGAGGTAGCTGATTAACATATAGGCTACTTTTTATCCCGATATTCTCACGGGATCGACATTTACGCGGGTGAAACCGCGGAGCACAGCTAGTAAGAATATAATTCAAGCTGTATGTTCAGTAGTAAATTTTCAGCATGACGTGCTGAAAAAATTCTGAGAAAAGATTGTGTAAAAATACTCCTGAGGCTGATATTGCAAGAGATTAAGTACAAAAAGAGTAGCACTTCTGTTATCTTTATTTCACGTGACAAACTCTCAGTTTGTGAAGTAAGATAGATATTTTAATAGAATGACATGCTTCTCCATCACAATTGATTGTAACTTGACAATGATTATGTAAACTCACGATACTTTTCGTCTAATTACTGAGGGAGACCTCGCAATGTTTAATTCTATTATATGAGCATGTTCAATTCGTGCCTGTATATCCCGCTATAATAAAAGCATATACGAGCTATATTTATGCGATTGTTAAACATCAACACACAAACACTCACATATGTAACTAACTAGCAGACTTTAAAGCTTCCTAATAATAAAATATGTGAAGAGGACGTAACAGTACCTCCTCATATTCTAGCAAATTGCAACACATGTCGGTAGTTAACATATCTCACATATTACCTAACCCAGGCACTTACCGCTAACATTCTAGGAACCGAATACTAGCTAAACGAATTACTCAACTTTTAGTACTTATGTTAAGTATTTCCTTACTTTCTTTATTTATTTACGTACAGTTAGATTACCTACTCAATATCTAAGTATCTGTGGAGGACGTCGGTTCCTCATTCATTAAAGGTCCTTCCCCCTCTTGAGAAGGCAATCAAGGGTGGAAGCCTTCGCGGTTCTGACATCGACAATAGCTCGTACCGCACCAAGTTCCTACAGAGCGTGGTTTGTGAAGTGAGAAACGAATAATGTAGGTATTTACTGTTCAAGAAGACGAAATATATGGCCTACGAAACTGCGACTGAATTTATCTAACTAATTAAATGATAGTAACATACTTTCTGGTAAGTCTAAATCCTATCCTAACTTTGCCTGTCGCAAATTGTATTGATTTTCATTCAGTTTTAATACACACACGCGCAATATCAACTTTGTCAATCACCTACTAAAATAGAATGCACTTAGACAAGAGTAAACAATTCGCAATTACATCGTTGTTTACATCTGTACTATCGGCAAGGATGTGAGAAGGTCGGCGGGTGACATGTGGGCTAATGAATAGAGCCTGACGACTGCGAGTACTGCGAGTACATGCACCGTGCAGCCTTGTTCCACATAGCGAGAGACGTGACATCTTATGTATTACTTACTTCTTAGTTAGTTAGAAGTAAGTAAACGTTTGATGATTACTAATTAAATATGTAGGCAGTTATTTTATGGACATTAATCACTTTTAATGACAGTACCGTCCGGTCCGAGATGACTGCTGCTTCCTACTATGTCCAGAGCAGTTATATCAAAAAAATATGACTGGTTTGCGAATACAAAACTTTCTTTTAAAATTAGATAGATTAAAATGTAGAAATATGCAGATATGAAATAACCCTATTTTTTTGTATTAAAATGAAGTCGAAACCGTATTTGTCATAAGTTGATGGGAAATAATATTGCTTCTGAAAAACAAATTAACTTCCGGCGATCTGTGGTTGAATGTAATACTAACTAAACTGTGTTAAAATGAATTACCGAAAAATTAACACATAATTAACCGAAAAAAAATTGAATTTATCTAACAAAAAATGAGCTTATTCAAATTACAATTCTACGAACAATAATCTGTACTTTCAAATAATAAATTAAATTTCCAAACAAAAATACTAAACTTCCGAAAAAAATACTAAGTTTCCGAAAACATATTTATGAACGAGCGAAGGGCACCCCGAGGTTAAGTTTGGTTAGGTTACTTTAAACCCTTTACACAGAAATAGGAGCCCCGCGAAGCGGGGATACATCGACATATGATGCAAGAGCGAGCGAAGGGCACCCCGAGGTTTGGTTTGGTTAGGTTACTGTAAACCCTTTACATAGAAATAGAGCGTATGAGAACCGAAATAGCCCTACAAATAGCCCTAGGACCTAGGTATGTATTAATTGATTAGAGTGATTGATTAGAGACGCATAGTTTTCAGTAGAACGTAATTTAAGCTGGTAGAAAAGTATAATAGCAATAAACAATCATGTTTATTTTTCGAAGATTTCAGTATCTCATTCGGTCGTTTCGTCATTTTTATTCGCACAAAAGTAGTCGGAAAGTTAGTATTTTAGGCAGTAGATTTAATATTTTAAGGACAATTCTTACTATTTTGTCGGAGCTTTTATTACTATCCTAAGTTGATGCTTTACCTGATATAATTACAGCATTAAGTTTAGGCCACTGAAATGAAGTAAGTATCTAAAATATATTCGCTAGTGTTTATGTAAAGATTTCCACGCGATGGGGTCACACGCTATTCTCTAAAAATCATCAGAATAATTTCCAAAATAATAACAAACATTACTCTCAAACCCAAAATTTCTGTGATTCACAACTTATAAGGTTAACAGAATAATGGGAAGCAAACGAGCGGATGTATTAGCTGCCCGGTCAAGGCTGACATTACCCGGTGATGCTCATTCGCGCTATTACGCATAATGACACGTTGCACGAATGTTACGTCAATTATCGAGCGGTCACACTCATTAGTAGCTCGATGTAATGACAGTACCGCACGCGGAGACGACGAATAGAAAAGAGATATTTTTGAAGCATGTACGAGTATGTATAGCTTTGAAGTATACCGAAGTGAATTATTTAAAATTTTACGAATGTATTTGTAATATTTCTTTTCAAGGGTAGTATGCATTGAACCATGCTGTGTTGTTACCAAATTACTTAATGCGCTTACAAATTAGCAATCTTTTTGTCCACTAAACGTCTAGATGCTTAAATACTAGCCTTTGTTCTTGGTAGAATTGGACGGTAAATCTATGTACCTTAAGATTTTCCCGTAAAATATGTGCAGCTAAGTTCAATGCACTGTTACAGCTTCATTAAAATTACTACAAAACGTAACGGTGAAGAGAAAATAAAGTAAAAAGAACAATTTATTTAAAGAATACAGTAGGATCCACTTTATTTAAGTAGCTTAATTTTTTGCACCGACAACGCGGAACATTCTGTAGTTGTGGCGTATTGTAATGGCGACAAATGGGCTACTCCATATTAGCAATAATGTGTGTTAAAGAAGCTTAAAAAATACTGTCTGTAAAAAGTTTGGCCATGTGTGGTTATTATGGCGAAGGCTACCTAACTGTTTAAATTAAGTAACATTAATTCCGTTTTCCCAAGTTCCATATTTGATTGCTAACGGGAATGTATGAGCCGCACACCTGCCTGCTGCATGCACGCGGGGGTTACCACTTCTCCCAGATGTGTTCATGTAACGGGTAACAGTGAATCTATGGGGCTGATTATCTTGTCGCGGGAGTATTAAAAGTCAAACGATATTTATTAACAATATTGTTCTCGAAGGAGCATTTTTCCACGCTCCTATGTGAATGAACTGAAGATAACATTGCTGGTTTACAGTTACATATTAACTGAAAGATTGTTATTGTTCTGAACACGCTGATCAACATAAATAATTTTCTTAATTCATTTTGTAACTTGAAGCTGGTATTCTTTTGTCTTCTGTGAGTTTTCACTTATTTTAAATTATTGTTCATACTATCTTTCAAATAAACATCTACGATATTTTATTTGTTTCCCAACATAGGAGAGGCACACATTTTATTATATGGTAGTTATGTACGAGATGAAACGGTACGTAGAACACATAGCACGTCAACTTATCAGTCAAACAGATGCTCATTAATTTTACTTCTCTCAGAGATGCCGAAATATTGAATAACGTTACTTTAATAGCAGCTTCATTCGTATCAAATACAACTCAACACATATGATCACTAAACAATGCTGACCAATGAAGTGATGGCCGTGTTTATTTCGTAATGATGGTGGTCGCGAGGTCTAAAGCTGGAGGTTGGTGTTGTACGCTCCTGCATACTGTTATTATGTACCTATTTAAATCGAGGGCATTTATAGTGCATCATTAAAAAAATATTGTGGTGTTTTATTACATGTTTCACAGTAGGTACGTTTTTTAAAAAAGACTCCTCGATTTATCTTTGTGTAAATTTATATCAATGAACTTCTCAAACATTAAGTTTTATGTAAAAAAGATCAAGAATGACAGCTGTACGAAATGATAAAGTAATAAGTTACAACTTAATGAGTTTATATTCTGAGAAATATCATCTTTTACATAAAATATAATGTTCGGGGAGTTCATCCAAATTAACTGTTGATGAAAATGTTTAATTTTCACCTATTACTCCAAAAGGATGAAATGGAAGCCTGGACCCCCGTCCTCACCAACATCGCACTGCTCATCATTGCGTCCGTGCACTGCCTGGTCTGCATTATCAGCATCTACCACCTGTCCAAGAGGATCTGCCCCTGCTTCCGCGCCAAGCAAGCGTACGACCACAACCAGTTCGACCCGACCTTCAGGCCCGTGCAGCAGTTCGTAGTCAGCGTAGATGAGGTCAAGAAAGGCCAGGATGTGGAACGCGTGAGGAACCACGAGCTCTGTAAGGAGCTGGAGGTCAAGCTGCAGGGGGAGACCATGAAGAAGAAGAAGGTGAGATCATTGAGGGTTTATTTATGTATTGGACTGTTGAGAATGCAGTGGAATGTGAATGCTGTGGTGCTTATAATAGCAGAAGTAAATATTAACCTATTAGAAATTTTTCTGAAAGTCTGCTCAAATATCTGATCGTCAAATGTCAAATATCACGTAAGCTGTTATTATCAAAGCTGATACGATTAGTTGACCAAGATAATGAACTCTAACAGGTTTACATGAGATTAATAGGAGATCAAATTCAGTCAATTAGATAAAACAGAAAACGGATTTTTTATAGGTAGGAATCTTAATATGAGCCAAGTGCGTTACCATTTTGGTGCTACTGATATCCGTTTTACCAAACCCTCATTCCTCAGGAGGAGCCAGAGTACGGCAGCGCCAACAGTAAGGAGAAGCTGGTGACACGGTGGCTGGGGCGGCACCAGGGGCCGGCGGGGGCGGGCGGGGGCGCGGCCACGGCGGTGGTAGCGCCCGCCCGCCGCCGGGGGGTGCGCAAGCAGAGGAAGCCTCCTCCACTCGTGCTGTTGCCTGCACATCCTGCTAGCACGGTCAGTGACATACTTTTTGGCTTGTTTGTGTAATGGTTGAGCAATTAGTTTCTATTTAAGTGTTCTCAGGTGTATAATATAAAGTGTAAAACAACTCAAGAGAAAGGTTTTTTAAAATGTTATTTAAACTTCATTTTAGCGGCTGACCGATTTACTTTGCATTTAAGAAATAACATAATTGACCATCATCATAATTAACCACTAACATAGTAAACTAACTAACATAACTGCAGTAAAAGCGCAGGCCATATAGCACGGCATGCTAGCATCAATGACATCATCCGTCGTGCTCTTGTCACCGCTGGGGTACCAGCTATTTTAGAACCCAGCGGCTTGGCACGCGACGATGGGAAGAGACCAGACAGAATGACCATAATGCCTTGGAAGGTTGGTAGGCCTTTGGTGTGGGATGCAACGTGTGTCGACACCCTTGCGGCATCCCATCTTCCAAGCACGGTGAACTGTGCTGGGGCGGCTGCTGCAGGTGCGGAAAACCTCAAACGGCGCAAATACTCCAAGCTCTTTGGATCTTATATGTTTGAGCCGTTTAGGGTTGAAACTCTAGGGCCATGGGGCCCGAGTGCCCACTTAGTATTTCGAGGCGGATGAATTTTTTGATACCCTTTGATTATTTCTCCTCCTTTTTATTTACTTGTACATATTATTACTATTATTTTAATACTTTTAGCTTTTAAAATTACGTTTCCACGAATAAAAATACACTAAACTAAAAAAAAAATTGTAATGGGGTCACTCAAGAGAAAGGTTTTTAAAATGTTATTTATACTTCATTTTAGCGGCTGACCGATTTACATTGCATTTAAGAAATAACATAATTAACCACTAACATATTTTGTAACTTTAACTTAAATACCTACAAACATCAAGCGAATTCAGTTTCCCGGATGACTTCTTGACTTATTGCCTGAACATTTAAAATACCGCGAAATACTTCGTAACGCCAGTTTCATTCATATTTCGTGTAAATAATTTAGCTGAATAAGCACGGCCAGTGAATTATTCAAATTAGTGAATATTTTTTGGGCAAAATCGTTTAGTTTCCATTTCCAGTTACTGGTAACGAATGGTCAAGTGATGCGTAACTGAAATGATAAAGCGTTTTTGTAACTGCTGATTTCCTTAATAACTTGAAATTTTGTATAAGTACACCGATATTTCATGTAACTTACTTGTTTTAACATAATATTACTGTTGGTGAATATTGAATATTTTTTTTAATCTATAGAGTTATATTTTAAAACAAAGATTGCTAACTAGCTATTATGTAAAATAATTGCCTGTAAAGTACAGTGAAAATTGAAACACTGTAATTACAAAAAAAACGGAATTCATCTTGTTCCCACATTTTCTTCAAATCGAAACGGTCTTCACCTACGCGCCAACCGCGCATACAAAAGACATCAACGCGTGCGTCGCGCATTTACTCATTAGCTATGGGAATGGCCAGAGAATACGCTCGGCATGCTACATTGAAGGACATTACTATTTTTGTTGATTAGCTGTAGCTAGCTACACTAATTACGTTTAGTAATCAAATTAAATAGTTTCGTTCTATTTTTTTTTCATATTTTTGTTTGCAATAGCTAAATGTCGATTTATGTATAAAGTGCATATAACATTGCCGTACATATTATTTTACTAGCTTCTCCGCGTGAAACTTTCTGAAATTTTTCCTTTTGCTCGGCTCCTAAGGGTCGTAGCGTGATGTTAAATAGCCTATAGTCTTCCTCAAGAATTGGGCTATCAAAAGCTACAAGAATTTTTCAAATCCGACTAGTAGTTCCGGAGATTACCCCCTATATACAAAATTACAAACAAACTAACAAATTTTACTTTTTTTATAATTATAACTATAGATAAGAATGAACAAAGAATTCCTGTGTGTACGGACTTTTCCATAATCGTTTAATTCCGGTGTTATTTTTGATTCAAAATAACAACAAAAATCACTACACTATTACATAATAAGCACAAAAAAATCACTAGACTAACAATTACGTGCGTACCCGCTGCGTGGTCGCGTGTGTCGGACGTGCCCAGCACTGGGGTCAGGTTGCCCAACAGCCAGCAACAGTCACGACGCCGCGCTGATGTAACGTTGTTAATAATGAACGCACGTTAACATCACAGTTGTTATTATTGTAAATGATTGAGCGTCGTGAGGTTAGAGAGTAATCGTCTAATGTTATGGAAGGCGCACGAATTAATTAAATAAAATATGTATATTATTTCTTAATAATTTATAGTCCCTGAACATGATGATTTACAGTGATTTACTATCTATAAACTACAACCTTACGACACAGTTATAAACATTTTTTTTAAAGTAAGTCTTATATCTTAGCTAAACCTGTTGTTAAGAAAACATTGTTTTTTATCAATCAATCACATTAAAGGTTACTTGTAATATTTAATTCATGTCACGCGCCGTTTTTTCTAGATAATTCGAACTAAGATTCTCAAAAAAATAATGCGATCTAAACCAGTCACGCATTACATGACATACTTAATTAAGATATAGCTAACAATCGAACGTGTTATTAACTACCCATATATTTAGATAGGTTACAAAAACTAAGTTATTCAGAACGAAACCCCGCTAAGTGTGTACAGCCGTCAGTTACGAGTGTGTTCCGCATTGCGCGGGCGCAGGTCCTTCCTGAACTGATTGATAAGCTGACGCGCCCGTTAAGTAATCGCAACTTTTTGTTAATATGATGTTGTTGGTTTGTTTGCAATTTTTTTTTAATACTTGTATGTTCAAAGAATGCGGTTATTACCTTTTTGATGAAATATTTATTTAAATTTAAAAATACAATTTAGATGCATTGCTAAATATTATTATGACTCGCTAGGCTTAAGAAACTCATCCTTATCCTTACATAATATAAAACAAAGTCGCCGAAATGTGCGCGTACAGACATTTCGAATGACTGCACCAAATTGGATAATTATTTTTGTTATGTTCGGTATTGCCAGGACAAGGTTTATGTGAAAGAATTTCTGAAATTCGAAAAAGGTATTGCACCCGTGCGAAGCTGGGGCGGGCCGCTAGTATTTTTATAATTCTGCAGCAACATTTTTGCCCGATAAAATAATGTACATTGTGCCACAGTGATACAACCTTTAATCACTCAGAACTCGGCTCATTTCAGGCCACTGCTAAACGTAACAAGAAAACATAAGGCCTTCAGCCTGGGATCATCTTCCTTTTTCAGGTTCATCTTACTAACCGAAATATTTCCTCGGCTGAGTTTACCGCGTTTAACACTTTTTATTTTAAAAGTTTAGTATCTATGTAGTAAATTATCATAAATCTGTAGGTTGTTTCTCTTTTCACTTCTTGTATTTCCGTTAACAAACGGTAATTTTGGTAGAAACCGAAATAAACAAAAACAAATGCCCGCAAATATTAACATCGCGGCGTACGCGCAGGTCACAGAAAAAGGAAATTCAGAAGGGTCACACGATTTGTTATAACACGCTGCAAAATTACAAAATAAAAGTAAAATCAAATAGACAACAATAACATTTGGATATAATTTGAATTATGAATATAGTTTTAAGATTATCTATGTAAAATAGTATAGAAGTCAAAATTGTAAATTGAATATTTTTGAAAAAAAAAAGTTATTGCTACGAGCTGTGAGCGAGTCTGAAGCCAAAAAAATATTTTATAATTTTTTTCCGTTTGTCTGGATATATGTTTCGGATTGATTTGGATGAATTTGAAAGGAGAATGCAATCAAATATAGGGCGCCCTGTACCAAACGAAAAGTCCGCTGTCAAAACCAAACCTAGTGCACTTGGAGGAGAATTGAATGCCCTTCCTATATTGCTAACAATTTTTTACATGGATTCGTATTTATTTGCCAATTACCTACTTAATATTTTAAGGTTACGTTCGAGAAAATGACGAATGAACGATGAATGATGGAGGCATCGCTAAGGACTATCGCACAAAGACTACGTTATGGAAAAGCACCTGAACGTTTTCGTAAATAAGGATTTTAATTACATTGAAATAGTTCAGATAAAACCAATATTGAAAGTAACGTCATCTGTGACGGTGCAACAGAACAAATGCAATACGTCGAAATAAAAACGATTTCTTTTCTTTGAATCGGTCCTCTTTTCTTTAAATGTTTAAAATGTATCTATTCCAAAATAATAATATAAATTAATACGACGCAACGCGTTACCTAAAGATTTTTTGACACACATAAGAATATACCTAATATTATAGTAAATCGGTAGGTACTTACAAATTATCTTCTTTATTTAAATGTTGACAGGTACCTATATTTTTTAAGTAGTAGCAACATTTGGAAATGAAGTGCAATGGCAGTGATATAAGTGAAAATACGTACAAAAGTATTATACATATATTTGATGTTCGAAATCCGGGAATATTTTTCATAACAAAAACGTAGATCTAATTTAAAAACAAGAAGTAATTTTACGAACTAAGTACATTTGGTACGTTCCCATGGCATTTTCCTATGATATTTTTTTTCACAGGTAGTTACCTGGTACCTGGACACACATTAGGTACTTTTAGAATCTAAAAATAAAATGTCTTAAACAGTCACTCTGTTAACGCATGACATACATCCGAGAGATGTAGTTTTTTTTTCCTGAGCGAACCTTCTGTATCCATGTTGTATTCAGAGCAACACGCTCATTGAATAATAACGCGTATGTTTGAATCTAATTGAGAAAAAAATTACATCTCGTTGGAATTGAAAAAGAAATGGTTGGCATTTCGTAGTTATTTTGTAGGTTAGAAACAATTTGAAAATTTATGTTGATGAATTAGATTTTTTGTCAGATTGCGTTTTCTACAAAAAATGACGCCGCGTGACGGCGTGGCAGCTTCATTGATACTTTTTGTAACAGCTAAAATGGCAAAAAAGTTGATATTTTCGTATGCAAATTATCATTTCAAAAAGTAAAAAACTGTAGCTTCTAATATTTTATGTACAGTCAACAAAAGAGATAAGTATGCAGGATCGTCGGACATAGTTGAAGTTTAGTAAGGACGATGGATGTCCTCGAATAAAATTCAATTTTATTAATAGAAAACAAACATCTCATTTATAAAAAAAAAACTTCAATACTTAAAAACTTAACTTAACTTTAAATTTTTTTTTCTAAATTTCAGTCGATAACATTCATCAGTTTCTTAATAAACTTCAACTATATCCGACCGATCTCTTCTGTTGACTGTACGTAGATTTAAAAAAAAATTGACCAGTTGATTTATCTCGTATCACTTAAAGTCCTGCCAAACAAGATACAATAAATATAAAACACTTAGATAGGCACTGAGTAGGAGCTGTTTTTGTTAAATAATATAAGCGTGACTTATAATTAGGTTGTCTCTTTAACATTACAGCAAAAAGTTTGCACAATAATAACCGCTAGCCGCTCCATGGCTTTTACTGCACCAACTCAAACTCAAAGCATTTATTTCAATTAAACCATTTACAGGCACTTTTTAATGGATTGTCAAAAAGTCGGTCAGTCAGAAAATATGAAGCTAGTAGTAGCCAACAAATTCAGAAGACGATATAAAAAGACATATGAAATGATTCGCGCCACTCGCGGTGCGTACGCACAATAACTGGTCACTGTCGACCACAGCCCATTGAGCACGGATAGGGTTGTCTGTCTCTTGACATCTTCAAGAATCGGAGGACAAAATTAATACGAGGTAGGTACTGTCACCCTCTATCTCATCTAATTGCTCGGCACAAGCTTCTCCCAATATTTCCAGTTAAATGTATACCATTGTTTGTTGCATTCCAAAAATACTGTGAATTATTGAATTCTATAAAAAAACTATATTTACTTAGTATGACAAAAAGCTATAGTATTTTATTTTTAGTATTATGTTTACGAAAATCATGAATCGCGGCGACTCTAAAAGTGGGCACTTTTAGGGCTCCACTCAGTGCCACTACAAATATTTTTACCACAACATGGCAAATAAGAAATGATGATGAAGGATAGAATAAGAAATGGGTATATAAGCGAAGGTCTGAAAGTGACACCCGTGACTGAAAAGTTGCGTGGAAATCGGTTGTTATGTACCTATGGGTATGTGATGCAGAAGAATGAGGAAAATATCGTAAGGAAAATTAATTTTGAGCGTGAATGTGGATGGTTATAAGAGTAGGGGAGACCAAAGAAACGGTGGATGGACTATGTGGGAGATTATATGACTATAAAGGGAGTGACTCACACTCTCTGACTATACAGAGATGACAACTAATAGACAACTATGAGAGAACACATGTTCGCCGACCACAGATTAATTGGGAATGCAAGAGAATGGTGATGATGATGAATTTGGCAAATATTCAATCAATAAGTGACACCAGAATGTTGTCGACCCTAGCGGATGAGCGGCAGAGCATGGCGCCCGCGCAGCACCCTGAGACAGACACCGACCAGTGAGTGAGCACCGGAACCGCTATGAGAAATAAACGATTTGATCTCTCATCGAGACTGTCGAGCTCACTGCTTCTTTTCTGTTATATTTCGACGGCTTTATTAGAATACTAGCTGCGCCCCGCGATCTCACCTGCATAAGTTTCGATCCCGTGGGTATATCGGGATAAAAAGTAGCCTATATGTTAATCCAGGGTGTCAGCTATCTCCATACAAAATGTTATCAAAATTGGTCCAGCCGTTTGAGCATGAAGAAGTAACAAACATAATTATAAACACACACACACACACACACGCACTCAAAAACGTTCGCCTTTATAATATTAGTGTGATTAGACGTGAAATATCGGAGGTTTCTTTGTGAAAGGATTGAATAGGTGACATTCAAGTTGGTGACGAAAGCCTGACAGTCAAACTGTCTTTGGAATCACTATACCATTCTAAAAGTAAATTTCAAGACAGAAAGGAAACCTCTCAACTCATGGCTCTTTCGAAAAGTACTTCAATCCAGAGTTCTAATAATCTACCTAACGGAAAGGTCACACTCAAAGCCGTTTAAGTTAAGCTTCAGGCGCGGAAAAACCTTCCATTCCATTGAAAGAAGAAGTTATGTCTAATCAATCACAGATAATGGTCATTCAGATATGTGAGAAGCCGACAGCTTTACGAGTTTTCCGAAGTCATAAACGTAAATATCACAATTAGCTATGCATAGCATTGTTAACTGCAAACTCCACGTACTGGTCAGTGAGATATCCCCGCTCTGAGAAGAATTCGCGTATGTGTATGAGAGCGGAACGGAGCAAAAAGCGCGCCGCTATGCGCCCGCGCCGCCGGACGCGAGCTGCGCACGACGCTTGATTACCGGCTTCATTGGTTGTAACCGATCGTGGCATTAGTGCTACTGATGGTTCATCAGAGCTTACTCAGTTTATTATAATTATGCATCTTTCATAAAAACACGCAATATTTTATAGCCTAGTCCTGAACAGACAAGCTCGTTGTGCTAATTTTGGTTTTCTTTATTTCCTGGCGAAGTCACGAGAAGTGAAAAGGGAAATAATCAGGAATTCAAGATATGTCAGCAAAATTGACAGATAGAACTTATCGTTTTGCTTTAGCATGCGGAGATAGCTCTCATTTAAGCTTAAAACGTTTATCGAACCAGCTCTATGCAACGTAGATTGAGAACCACAATTTGCGCCATCTCGTAGGGCGATTCAGATTGAAATCTAAATCTGGTTTTCATTATGACACGCTGTAATGGTACATCAACTAGTAGCTAAACCCTGATAATAGCACCGTTTACCACCTCTGGCGTTGCTTCATTTGCCATGCATCAGAAAACTGGCACAAATGCCTCTAATTACTAACCTCGATGATGATTTATCGATTGATTCGGGCTATTAATTAATTTTATGAATCATACACATCAGCGATATTTAGACATTAACATAACTCGTATCCGACAGCCCGGGACTCAATTTGAATATAAATTAGCAGAAATAATACGCGATGCTGGCAACACACTTAAGAAATATTACTTTACACTAAATGTCAAACATGGTATTTTCGCACAATAATCTAAATGGAGGTCATTGAACATAATCTGGTCTGACTTGAAGTGGGTCATAAACGACTTTAGTGGTACTATACTTGATTCATTATTTAGAAATGTTAAATAGCTTATTTTATTGCTCTTTGCGGTTATTTGTGGGCTGGGGGGGGGGCTGCTTTGGATTAGAAGTAGAAATATATGTTCGAAGTAGAACATAATATTTTGTTTTAATGCTGAACGTGTGACTGTTCTCCTGAGCATGAGATCGCATCAGTAAGTGGATCCTTGTGCTCGATACCGAGCGTTACTCGCGACGTGTGCTGCGACCTTACTAACAAGCACTATTGAACCTAACTGCCCAGTATCGGTGCTGACAGACATTATACTTGAAATTAAAACGGTAAATAATAGCAGATTTGTGATGGATGGAGATGAAGGGAGTTTTCATAATTTCCGGCAGACGCTCTGACGCTCTGGCGAAGACTTTTCTAGGAGAGGATTCCCAGATACACAGCTCACTTATCTGGGAGGCCTTATCTACAACGCTACTAGTGCCGCAACTAGACATTATTTTTGCTAATACTTGGCAAATGAGGGTCACTTCAGAGTTACACAATCGTCACGATAGTGTCAAAAACAGAGGTGATGATGACCTGCTCCACTTTTAATTGTCATTTTAACCAGTTTTCACATAATTCTCCTATCTCATAAAGTTGTATAACAGTGCCCATTCAGTAAATTGAAGAAATCCTTTATCCAGCAGTAGACTTCTTTAGCGTTAATCAGTATTGCATAAAGAGTTACAGCTATAAAACTTTACGTGTGACTGTCAAAAGCTTCTCGAACGTCCATCCTTGTGCCACATACCGCGCCCTGCGGGGTGTGGCGCGGCCTTAACAACAAGTGCCAAAATATGCCTACTTAGTACAGCTGTTCACGCTACGTCATACGAGTATCTATCATGTTGGCCTAGCAGTACTTACAAACTTATATATATTGGACGTTTGATTCCAAAACAAAAAGAACATTATCTTCGACAGGTAGCATAGTGTACCTGAAGACCATAGCTATGGTCGCTCTACCAAAGCAGACGAGTGACGCTGAACTTGCGTGTGGAAACTGAAAAGCGTATGTACTTAACTTTCACATGCTTGTCTACAATTGGGAGCACACGTTCGGGCAGGAATTTTTGCCATCATCATTGCATTCTCCTCTCCTTATCCCGATTTATTTGGGGGTCGCCGGTCGGCGCAAAGGGAGTAGGTAATATGAAGATTCGAATGACGTTGTTTCGACGCAAGCTATGCAACATTTCTTCTTCTCTATTAGTAGTCACTCCCTGTTTCTCCATACCATCTTCCACCCGGTCCATCCATCGTTTCATTGATCTACCAATGTTTTTTTATAAACAAAAAGTGATCATATTGTATATCTTTGATTCCCAGATTAGATTAATAATTACAACTAAAGCTTACGGTGCTCCAAGTTCCATCTCGTACGATCAGTCGAATGCCTGCGCCGTTCGCACAATTAAAACAATAATTATAACCGCATCTGCTGCTCCGAATTAGAGCGCAGTGCGTGCGCGCACTCTTTGACAATTATTTGTCAACAAACACACCCGTAATTAAACTTTACTGTCACTATAATAAAACATACTTTCAGTTGTCATCATTGGATAGCTTCGCAATTCATGATCATTCAAGATTGTACGCTTTTTGTTCCCCTATAAGGTTTATATTGGTATGTTTGGCTCTTGTTTACGCGCCTGCGTACCCGTTGCCATGGTAACTGGAGCGAAGATGCTGAATTTATGAAGTTAAGTGATTTATAGTACGCTACAGAGATTGGTTTAATGTTATTACGATTCTAAGAAAGTACGTGATTTGTTTAATTCATCAGATGATCATGATGATGATCATCGCCGGTTATTTGCACTTTTCTAGGTTAGGGAATTGTTCTACTATCTGCAAAGCAGAGACGTTTCCTTCAAAAAAATTGATGTAAGACGAATGCTTCTACATATTTTCATAAAAAATTCACGCGATGCCTGCAATATTCTTCTAATATCAAAATTTTTGTTTTTCAGAGACAAATTATGAACTTAATCGTTATGATGTTTGGTTGACATATGTAGATTTTATAAGAGTATAATTATCAAAGTTGATACGATATATCTTCAATTAATAAAATAAAGTCGTATAATTATCAAACTTTATAACACCTCAACAAATTTTTATATAGCTAACTTTCATTCCAATAAGAATGTACTACTTACTACGGGACAAAATAAATCAAGCAAGAAGCTCACATAAACACTGAGTGCCAATAACAGCCCTGTACGTTCTGATAGACAGTATTACTCGCTTAGATTCCTCATAATCGACCGTTTCCTGCGGGAAAGCGCGCAATTAGCCACGGATCAAAGGTACCGGCCATTCTTAGAAAGAGACAAGGGCTATATAAACAACAGAGAGGGAGATACATCAGTGCTTTGTTTTGCTCCCGCGGTTTGTTCGAGCATGTTTTTCAGTTCGTGCGGAATGGTCGTGGTTAATATTAAATTATGGCCTCCCAGACGTGCATTTCCGCGATTTGTGGAAAGGATTTTATTTTATCAATCGATCGATGTTTGGTCGTGTGTTTGTGTTTTGTGGTGATGCTTTATTGAATGTTGGAAGTCCGTGAGAGAAATCCTCTGACTGAAAAATGATTTGTTATATTTTGGTTGAACACACCAAGTAGTTTTATGTTTGACAAATAGGAATGAGCCCTTAACTTTTTTCATGTCATCTGAAGAAAAGACTTGTCTTCGACGCAAACCATCTCTTCTAATAAATACCGATTAGGAATGAAAACAACAGCGGCAATATAATTAGAAGTCAGGCCTCCCTCGGCAGTATAAAGTCCACAATCTGTGCCTAATAACATCATCCCAGATAACTCCGCTCCCCCTGTATAATCAGTATAAGTACACATAATTACCATAATCTGTAGAGCGACGTACAGCCTCCGTGAGTCCTGCCGACCCGCGGCGACTGTCACCCTGACAGCGACGACTGCCATCAGCCGCATAAATACATACAGATCAGTTATTATATGTAAACATAAGGGCTTTGCTTTCACCGACATTAGCAATTCTAATGGAAACATCTTAATTTCGCGGCCTGGGAGGTAAGAATGCTTTCTAAACGGTAGCCCTCTTTGGAACACAATGGAGCAGGCTGTAGTGGACTGCTGTGGATTTAAGTAGCTTATTTGCTTTTCACAATGATGCATTGCTAGATTTAGCTGTCTGGGGTTTGGTAAACAATCTATCTGACAATTCGTAAGCAGATCAAGCAAGTCGTACCTCTTTCATGAATACAAAGAAAGGTGTCGAGAGGTCTCACAAATAAAAAGTCAAACAGTTTTCTAGAACTTGTGACACTGAGATTAACCATTGGCCTGTCCTAATTTTTTTATCTAATTTGCCTGCATGCTTAGTCTATACTAATATTATAAAGAGGTACAGTTGGTAGGGGTAATCTCTGGAACTACCAGTCGGATGTGAAAAATCTTGTTGCATTTGATAGCCCAATTCTTGAGGAAGGCTATTTAACATCACGCTACGACCCTTAGGAGCCTAGCAAAAGGAAAAAAAGTCAGAAAGAACCCTGAGCGACAACGAAGTAATAGCGTGGGCAGGCGATGCGATGCGACGGGGTGGGGTGGGGGAACAGGAAATTTCACGCGGACGAAGTCGCGGGCTTCTGCCCGCTAGTTTTGAATAAATGGCTTATAGGTTGGTAGGTTATTAGATATGGGGCAGACATTAGGGACATCCACTGTATGTCACATACTACATAGAGTGTCATTCAAATATTTTAATTAAAACTATATTAAGCCAACAGTCGCGCGTAGTCGTTCTGCCTTCAAGTGTAATATCATAAGGCTGACTTCCCGGTGGCTGAAACCGCAATGTTTCTAAATAACTCGAATTGACACGTTTCGTTTAATTTCCACCTAGATTTAACTTCAATTTCAATGTTTCTTTTTTATAATAAAATTCAATGTTGATATTTGAAAACTCAAGATGACATGTAGATAATCAAAGAGCTTTAAAAAATTCTTCCGCATCGCTGTCACCAGGACAAGGCTGGCAGTATTGCAACGTTGGATGGGAATGCTGATTCTTTGACCAAAAAATAGGCCAGCCCTGCGGTCACGTGAAGAGTCGACCAAGTGTCTCAAAAAACTAAGTGGGCACTCGGACCCAATGTTCATGTTGTTATGTTCATTAATTACTCTCGTTTGAGAATAAAATAAGTATTTACATACACATGTATGTGATATTGACTTCCTGTTTTTGGAAACTAGTTTTCACTTTAAACTGATACATTAATGGCCGCAAATTAATTATATTAATTTATGCAAAAACATTATAACTTGTCAACTGTCGTACCCTTGAAAAATACTTCTTCAAGAACATGCGTAAATATGTGTGAGCTACTAACGTTCTCTTGTCGGGTGAAGTAGGTAAGCATTATATGGCAGTTTATGTAAAGCAAATAGCTGCTGTTGGTTGCTTATATTTTAAAGCCAGCATTAATCGCACAAGATCGAAGCATACTTATCAGAAAACAAAATGCAACTGCACAAGTTCGTAGCGGGGCTGAAAACGTTCCTGGTAGGCGGTAGCATCACTCACGAAGGCTCTTTTATTCCATTTCTGAATAATACTTAGGTTATTTTTGCATATTATTAATGATGCGTCCTTAATCAGTCTATAACGTTCCCACTGCTACTAAACTGCTGTTGCTTGGTAAATTCACTGTCATTATTTATGAGCTTTATATTGGATTGCCAATAAGGTTATTTTTTTTACCCCATTTCCTCCAGTTCCGACACAACGCTCCATATCGCCTATCTCCGCGAATTAATGGAAAGAGTGGTGTCGGTGACAGCGCGGGCGGGGCCGGGGGCGGCTAGAAACGCGCCGATTACAGCACTTTCTCCCAATTGCGGAGAAACCACACAATTACACACGCCGGCCGACCTGGCCACTCGTGTGTGACCCCCGGTCAGCCTGACGCGTGGAGTAGGTACCTTTTAAAGGGCAAGTGCGCCAAGATGAAAGTTGCACGGTGATCATTTCGTTGTCAGTTTTTGACTTTCAACTGTTAAGTTTGCCACTAAACATCTAGTTCTGCAATTATAACTCAATATACTGAATTTAACTTAAGTAAACATTCCCCAGAAGCTTTTTGACTCTATGTCTGATCTCTTCCTGATTTCTTATTTTGTATAGTGTACCTCAACAAAGCTCAACTCGTCATCATAAACAAATTGGCAAAAAAAAAGGGAAAACCGGTTGGCATCCATTGAGACCAACTTATCTATTTGACCCAATCGACTTCGATAATCTAAAAACGACATTCCACACTCTCTAAATTCTTTCACCAAACTAACGCAGAACAAAAACATAACAGCATCTGATAGTCATAAAAAGAACAACAAAAGATCGCAAAACAAGAGAACCTATCGAACGAACACAAAGATCATTGATTATAATCTTTTGTTACGTAACGTCAAATAAAGTTACGTCATGACAACGGTGTCAATTCGTCAGCGGCATACCGATTAGCATTAAATAGTGATTGTTAGGTGCTTCTATTAATAGACAGGACCTAAATGACATAATTGTCCTAATACATTACATAAGTTCTACCAAGTTATGCAATGTGAGCTAAGTATACCTCTCTTAAAATTTGATGATTTTGTCGTTGTTTAAGGTGCTAAGTATGAACTAAAAAAAAATTAAATGCATCAGATCGTATTAGGGAAACGGATCGAAAGGTAAAAAATGCTGGCTAAAATAATGATAGAATTTTCCTATTTACTTATATTGCAAAGAAAAACGGAAAGTAATTGTATAAAAGAAGTCTTGTGGATCAAGCTTCCACTCAACATGGGAGAAATAAGGATTGAGTGAGAATATACAGAAAGAAGAAGAATTGTGTTTCGACTCCTGACGCTAGTACGTACAGTTTACTCGTATAGATACTCGTAGTTCACTGAGTCCTATGGGACTGCGGACTGCGGTCAAAATAGGCTCACCCAAAAGAGGCGATGATTTAACCTATGGTGGCAACTTTGAACACGTAAATGACCTCTTATGTAACTAACTAGCATTCGAATCAGCTATATTATGTAACTCTAACTATTATTTATTTAATTAGCAATACAGTACAATCAGTAATTGGTCACTAATAAAAATAGAAAAAGCTTTAAGAAATAAACAGACATTCGTGTGTAATTGATAGAATGGTTTAAATAATCACGTGTTTAATAGAGTTACGCAATGTGTAGGACCCTCCTGAAGATTGAGTAGTTATAAGCTACTAGCAGAGTCATCGTGGTTGCGTCTAAGTAATGCATTTCTCTTTACTATGTAAGTAATGTAACAGTTTAAATAAACTCTTGCACACATTACTTAAATCCTTCTTCATCGCTTTATTACTTTCTTCTATAACTTTCACAGACTTTTGTGAGGTTGTAAAGAATTTCTTCACAGATTCTTTGATTTACCTATCTATCCTAAAATAATAAAATTGAAAAGTTTGTTTGAATGCGCTAATCTCTAGAACTACCGGTTGGATTTGATAAAAAAAATGCATTTGATAGCCCAATTCTTGGGAAAATATAGTCAGAAAGAACGCAAAACTAATTAATAGCTCGCGCAGGCGATGCGATGCGACGGGGTCCGTCGGGGGACAAAAAATTTCATGCGGACGAAGTCGCCGGCAGAAGCTAGTTTATTTATAAATGTTGAATGTATGTACTTTGAGAGAAACAGAAAGTCAATGAGTGCCTCATCATCATCTGCCTAGCCTTTTCCCAACTATGTTGGGGTCGTCTTCCAGTCTAACCGGATGCAGCTGAATACCATTTAGTATTTTACATGGAGCGACTGCCTATCTGACCTCCACAACCCAGTTACTAGGTAATACGATACGCCTTGGTAAGACTGGTTGTCAGACTTTCGGGCTTCTAACTACCCGTAACGACTGTCAAAGATCCACGAATGACAGCCGGGACCAACGGCTTAACGTGCTTTCCGGGGCACGGAGGGGTCACGGTATGTAAAGATGGTCACCCGTTCACAGACCAACCGCAGCAAGCGTAGCTTAACCTGATCGATCGACCTGTGCGGCGGTGTGCAGTCAATGAGTACCTATGAATCCCAAGAAAACAACACGGTATTTTTCTATTTCGCTTATTCTAGTTTTGATAAAGCGTCTACCTCTACACTTCGTTACATACTGGTTCATTTGATAAAACATGAAAACCACGACGTAAAAAGAGCTAAATTTCTTATCTTAATTAAAATCGCGGCTGCATTGTGCACCACTAAGTCAATTAAACCGCCTTACAACACAACACTGTGTAAGCAGCACTTCTACTCGTAAACTCTTCAATGTCTAGTTTGCATCATGTGAATTATGAAAATGCATTGTCGCGCAATAACGCAGCAATACGTACCGAAACTAAGCGATTGTGCAGTAGGTGCAGGCTGTCATCATCCGAGGCAGTAAATAGTCACTGGGTAGTAAAAATATCAGTCTCCCTCGTAAACTGATCGTAATTACTATATTTATTATACACAGCATGCTAATTATATTCTCGGCGATATTTGCCAAGCTTCGATAAGCGTTCTGAACTTCGATCTCATTGGATACCAAGCTTCATAACAATTTGTTCCAACTATGCTATTTATGGCGAGTATTGGATTTCACATTTTTATTATTGTTTAAATGGACGCTATATTAAAGCTATTCAGGAGATCGCTATCTACCAGCACAAGTGCGGTTTTCGTGCATTGTGCCAATCAGAGTGTGTTCGTGCATCGAGCCAACAAATCAATAAGTATGAACAATGGGAGGCGACGGCCGCGCCGCGGGAAAGTCTCCGGACACCATGATCGATTGCGTATTACAACAATTCTGGATGATAGGTACCGATTTTCAAAGATATTTATTTATTATTTATTTATTTAATACTTCAAGCACATAAATGTACAGAGGCGGACTTAATGCCATAGGCATTTTCTACCAGTCAGTCAGTATTCTCTTTTATCTACCTTTGAAGATGTAACAAAGCGTATTTTCCGAAAAATGCCCACAGAAACGAATGAATTCCAATTTAATATGGGTTCCGTTTGCTGCTTTTCTCTTCTATTTTGGTCCTTATTGTAGAAAATTGAAACTTCGAACTTGTGTCTGTTATCATCACAGCCGCTTTGTCGCTTCGAGCGCTGCACAGTAATATCGCGTGTTCGCGCTAAACACCGCGATTGTGCTTACGTGGCGGATAATGCGTCGCCGTCCATTAATAGATAGGAAAAACTGATTGCACAAACTGAGGGAAACAGGTTACTAGAGTGTTCCACAGCTCGCAGGAAATGTAGTTCCGTTTTCCTCTACGTAGTTTCTCATAGCTAAATTAAATCATGTCTGCAATGCAAGTTGCAGTTTTAAAACTCTTTCCTTGTCATTGCCTTAAAGTTAGCCAGTTCCGAATTAATCTGTTTTGATTTTACTATTATCTTTGGCGTCAGCTGCCTCCAGAAAAGTAGTTCCTGACAATTGGTATAAATTGCCGAAAAATTAGAGCAGTAAAGACAATCCGTTAATATTCGCATAAGAACTTCAATCTTCGCTTCAGTCCCATGGTCGCCCTACAGATCATTTATCGACTTTTTCTCGCCCATTCATCGATCATCGCAAAAACTGCTCAGGCGCACAAAGGGACATGTGTGACCATCATTGTGCCGCTAATTATCACCGATTACCTCACAATGGGCCGGCAAAAACTTGTGTGTGATGTAATGTGTCTGTACTGGCTACCCATGGTCCATACACAGCCAATGTGTGAAGGCCTCGAGGGCTTTGACACTTGAAAGGTTTGACACACTTAGCGCACTTAATGGTTTTTCAATACATAAGGACTTGTCCGTTCACCGTATTTATGTCGGGTCCCTTATTGGTACAGATAGTAGGTAATGGAAAATTGTTGAGCGATTTTCAAAAGCTTTATTTGTAGATGGTTTTGGTAGTGCTGACTGCGGGAGTATTTCTATTTTGTAATATGCGCAGCTGAACCTATGGCATCAATTACGAGCTGCTAGTTATTCAAGTCTTAATACTCAGTTATTCTGTCTTATTACTACAGATTTGCCCATTTTGCGTATGAAATGTTGCCAAAATTCTCATTCATACATAATATGGATATGGTACATCTGTACATCATACGCATGTCTAACTGTCCGTGACCAAAGTGGCCATAAGTACTCATAAACTCGCTGCGTAGCATATGTCGATAAACCTCTCCAAACCCACAGTTGCTTACATAAACGGCATTTATTGTCTCAGCGACCGTCCATTTTTCCAGCAAATCACCACGGCCCCGCAACTAAACTTATTATTTTGCGTAACAACTAATTATTATCAAAAACGGAACACCAGCGCCGCCATCTTGATGTTTAGACATAACCATAGTGCAGCCGGCCATCTCTATAATTTTGACATAACGCTACGTTTAATTTGAACAATAAAATGCTTTTTCTATTGTTTTAAACGTTAGATTGATAATATTGTGTGATAATATTGTGTGCTTGGTCTAGTTCCCGTTAGCTTTGTCATCAAATACAATGTTTTGAATGTTGACTAGTAGGTATACTTGCACTAGCGTGAGTAAAGATATCTCAGATAAGAGGGTTCTTATCGATCTAGCCAGCACTTAATTAAAGATCTACTGCTTTTATCAGATTTTTCTTAATTTCTATTCACAATGTCACAACGCAGAACATGGCAGCGCCAAGAATGAAGGCACACCTGCATGAAATAGCTCGTCTAGTGGAAATGTTTCTGTAAGTGGAAGCAAGTGGACTCATTGCAAATGGAGAGACTCCGGGGACCGGTATTTATTTCTTGGAAGTCCGCTCATTCAGTTCGGGAAAGCGATACGTGTTGATATGAAAGTTACAACCACATCAGAAAATGTGGCTTTGATTTATACACAGATTACTGTAGATTATAAGAATATAAGCAGCTTCTGACCATAATGACTTAGTAAACACTGAATAAAATAAAAGGCATCCTGTTTAAACCATGTGTTGGATCGGGACGCGGATATCGTAGTTATTTCTGCAGTGCCGAACTAACCACTTCATGTAGTAGGCTAATCCGTATTTTGTCTTCATCATCAGATCGGTTATGCGACGCGAAAACAATATACTTACCTATTTTATCAAAACTAATATTATAAAGAGAAAAGATTTGATTTTTTGTATATGTTTATTTGTTCGTTTGTTACGCCTTCACGCTAAAACGGCAACACGCATTTGGATGAAAGGCACATGGATAGACCACCAGATTAGGACATACAGATTAGGACCACCGGATTAGGACATAGGATACTTGATGTCCCGATATTCCTATGGGACTATGCGGGCGAATCTGCGGTGCGCAGCTAGTCAAAACTACCGTAGCTGTCTTATCTAGTATACAGGTCCGAACTGAGTTATGTGAAACTAATTATACCCTTTAAAACGTATACTTCGCTTACATTCCTGCATACTGTCTGTATGTCGTTGTGGCTTTAACATGAGCTACCTATGTCAGTCAGTACCACAGGTAGTATAGGTCTGGATGTGATTAACTTGCCTGGGCCCGAGCAGGTGTGAGGGCGCGGCTGCGCTTGCGCCGGTACGCGGTCCTCGGCACGTCACCCGACCGCTTTCGGTTTCTACAGTGAGAGTGTACCTGCAGCTACCAGTGAATTACGAGCACCAAGTGAGCTACACAGTGGGTAGCTATCATTAATAGGGAGCGATGATGGGAATGGCGGAGCTAGGCAGGCGTGGCAGCAGAACTAGGCAGCGCTAGAAAAACGGTTCTACTTTTTAAATATTTTCTACCTGTTTCTTATTCAAAACTAGCTGACCTTCGTGCGGCGAACTTCGCACCGCCTCCTAATCAATCAGAACGAATTTATGAAAAAAATAATTACTTATCTTAATTTTTTTTCGTGAATTTTCATATGTTTTATAGCTATTCTGGTATTCAGGGCGGAGACAAATCCAACGAATCAAAGATCATAATAATCGGTCTAACCGTTCTTGAGTTATAAATGGTGTAACTAACCCGACTATGTTTTATTTATATAGAAGATGGAAAAGAAATAAAAATATAGTTGCAGATAACGCTCGCACAAAATACCGCATCTCCGCATCTCCGTTATCCCACCGAAACTTGTGCTTTAATTTTGTTACTGACATCTTCGGTACCTATTTAGATTGTGAGAGTTAATATGGATGTGTTTTCTTTGTTACAGGTAAGTGAACGTTTGGTGAATTATTATTTTAATCAACACACGTAAGTAATAGCGCTAGAACCACTCGCCAATACACGCCCACTTAACTTTCTTCACATAATTTATGTAGTATTGCACCGTGTTACAAACGGTAAGGCAACCCACAGGAAAGGTACAATTATGTCCTAAAAAGCGTGCGGTTGGTACCGGTGTGCGGTGTGCGTTGAGCAAGCGTTGCGAATGCGATAAAAAACCGCAGGGAACCGCGTCAGTGGAACATGGAGTCCCACACTGCGCACGCGTCGAATGTTTCGACATTTCGTAGAAAATCATGTTTTGTAGCGAAAGCTATGTCGTTGACGAAATGTTTGATTACTTCGTTGAATACCATGGTGTAAAGAGGTTGTAGCATTATAAAATATACGTTTTTCAACGTATACATCGTTAGAAGACGCTGAAAAGACGAGAAAGATGCATTCAATCGCAGTGAAGTATGTGTACACGCTGCTACAATTGACTCTTTCTTGTGATGCAACTGTTAGCTCAGGCAGTAAAGATTACACTTGTGTAAAAGTTGTATAAGGTATTTTTTGGCTCATCGCCTCGGGCACCCCTCAGCAACTACTGCTATGGGCTTGGCCAACTACCTGCGTGTGCCAATCTTACCACCTCAGCCAAGAAACGTTAGCCAATCAAACGTGCTGGTATGTTCATCATATTGACAGGCGTACCTTGTCCATCAAGTGTTCGGAAATGTAACAAAGTCCGAGCATTCTCGCTTTACCATTCTTGGTGGTTATGGGACCAAGAACGGGAGTTCCACAATTCTTGCATAAAAATTTCGCAGATTTAAGAAAAGCAGTACCTGCCCTGCTCAGCTTCTCTTACTTGCCTAAAATGGCTATGTTTATGAAATGTTCGCTGCGGCAACTTGATTGGGTTTCTCTTATTATTGAGACAGTAATAGTTGCCCATATAAATGATACTACGGTCATAAAAATTCACTGAAACAGATATAAATAGGTACCAATAGTGGCGACGCCATAAATAAAAAAAATATCTAATCACTGACCTCAATGTAACGACAAACAACAAACTAATTTCGCGAAAACATTGCTTTTCTATCATAAATCACTAAAATTAAATATCATAAAAACGTGATAGAACTCCAACGAATACGCTAACGGAACGAAACTATTACACTAATGATAGATTTGCTGTAAAGCTTATAATCATTCTATCTTGCCGAAAAGCTCTGGCCAACTACCTCCAAACAAATGATTACACACCTTATTTTCTTCGACAGAACGGTTGATAATACAGTGAAAGAGTTTCGGTTACGTATGGTCCGGTCAGTGCTATTTGATGAATATTAACAAAATGTCAATGATTTGAATGGTATTATTATTGTAACTGTATTCGGACCGTGTGTTAAATTTTACAGGTTTTTTTCGAATGAGGACTTTGTATCGGTGCCAAGAGACTGACACGATGTGTTACTGTGGAGGCCTAGAGATTAACGACTGTTTGACCTGCGATCTGCATGCCAAATAGGTACTTATGCGCAAATCAGAAGACATTTCCGAATAAATAGAATTTGATAATGCCTATTTCAGCATGGGCCAATTTAACGGGACTCCGAACATGTTAGGCCGAAGAAAAGAATACATTGCTGTTATGCAATAAATATATTTTACGCCAGCACCAAAAAGCATACAATGGGTAAACTTTCAACATCTAGACATATCATAAAACCTAATACCCATTTCATGCACAATTTCAACCTGACCACAATAACTATTCATCTTCATCTATCCATCGTTGAAATGTTGCAAAACATTCGGCACATGACAAACAAGTCCGCGGTACGGAACAATCGCAGTCTGACCGTTATTATAGATGACTTATGAACTTTGGTTGCGCAAGAGTTGGTTTCGTAGCAAGCATGTGCAGTGTGGCCCGCACTTGGTGCTCTATGAGCAATGCAAACCAGAGGTAACCAATGATACTTTGGTCAATTAGATATGAATAAGATAAGTAGGCAAAATTATTATGGAGGTTTGAATAATATATGATCTTATCGCGACGTATGGCATGCAGCGCTGGAAATGAATTAGTGTACAGTTTCTAGAATTTGCAAATTGTTGGGATTGGCTCGTAATGGCATACCTACCGTGTGTCTATTTAGTGATGAGTGACAATAAAATGTTTCGCCAACACTTCGTTTGGTTCGGGGTTTTATTTTTCTGCTTCTTGTCGTTCCCATGCCGTACAGTACACTTAGGCAGATAGTTGCCCAAAAATTTAGCTGAAAGTCTAAATTAGGTATAACATAATAAAACAAAATTCAGATTCATAACTGATGATGTCACCTAACTTACGTCTTCATTAGCTTCCGAAGCTTATGTCAGCCGAGTCGGTGACATTAGCATAGAAGAATTATTGCAAGACTGCAGATGATTACACGTCTATATAATAGAGGTTCTTGACTCTAACAAATTACAAAACTCCTGTATGTCTCAATGTCTCGATCTGCTCTAAAATGCACAAATTCAGAGTGGAACCCGCTTGATCGATGTCGCTTCAAAGGTTAATAGTGTGGTGGTTTAAATCTCGGTCAAAGCTTTCGTAACTTACAAATGTTACACCGGAGTCCGGAGTTCAAACAATAGACTGATCTTTGTAGATCAGTGACCAAGGTGCTATAAGGGCCTTGTCTTAAATGCTTTCTAACACAATAACGAACTAGTAGGCATTCTTGAACGCTTGACATTAAACTAAAAGACAAATAGAACTGAAGACTAAACATTGACCATTGTTCAAAGTCCCACGTAAAGGCGGACCTTACTTCAGTAACATCAGGATCAACTACTTAATATTTATTATTATTTAGATAAAGTAAAACAAAGCGTTCCGTACAGCCAGAGTCGGATACTGTTTGTGAAACACTCGCAGCAGTGTGCTGCACCGGCTGAGACCGGCACGACCTTAGTAATGACGATCACATAACGTTCTATACTCATTAACTTTGATTACATTCATCTATTCACTGATATACGGGTACAATGGATGTTGTTGACTGATTAATCTAGTATTTTTAGATAGCACTACTTGCTTAGATGACGGTAAAATAGAAGGGAAATCGCGTAAATCTGTGTCGGAAAGCGGAAGAAGCTTAGGATATTGATGCTTGTCAAATCAGACGTAAACTAGTATGGACGGTAACTGCTATTCATCAGCTGTTAAATGATCACTGTGCCTCTTAGTATAGATTATCACCGCTTTTGCTAAAGTAATAATGTCTTCTTACCTGCGGGGTGCAGGTAAAAAGACAATTACTGTTATTGCGTAACACCCTTCCTATCACAATCCAAAAGTTTTTGAAGGTTTGTAATATACATTGAATGTTTTCAAACATACGAAGATAAGTTTGGGAAATTTTGCTTGACAATGTAAATTTAATAAACCAGAAACCCTTGACCCTTTGTCATATAAACCGGTGTTAAGTATGCAAATAATTCCCCACTTGTTTGACGAACCTTTTAATATATCCAAAAAGTTTTCGCTTTACCACGGGTCTGTACTCGCTACGTGTCCAATCTAGGCTCTGCGCGGGCGCAGCTCGTAGGGCCGTCCCTTTCACCTGCACACGCCTGCAACATTCTAGAACACTAAGCGCTGCGGTTGCACCTCCCATATACAACAAGTGTGTTACTTAGGCTTCTTAGACTTCAGATGCTACGATCAGAGGGCTCCTTTGTTAAGTTTTGGACATGGAATCTTCAGAAAGGACATGTAAGGATACTTCGATGGTATCTTCTAGCACCCACTGCAGTTTTCTATCCCCTACAGAATTGACCAAAACTTATAACTTTTATCTTTAAATCGGACTGTATATAAAGGTAAAGGAAAACGTCGCAAATCTTACAACACTGATAAATGATGTTGCCAGAAACGAGGAACGAGTGGCATTTACATATTAAGGGAGGAGGGTGATGCTATTATGGTGATGCTCTGCAGTTGTATGACAAAACCTTTGCACGGTGATGAAGAACAAAAAGTAGGATAGTTGTTGTGGTGACATTTTAAATACTATTAATCATTTCAAGTGTCCCAATGTCAATAAATATGTTCTAAAAATTAATTAAATTGCTTCAAACTTTGACTGCACATTACGAAAATCAATTAAGATTGCGATGAATTTAATTTTGAGATAAACGTTTTACTTACATGTTGTAATGTCGTATCAACATAATTACAGTGCTGGACATGAGTTAGGATATGACATTAAAGGTAGAGCATGAAGCAATTTGAATGTAAAAACATGTAAATAATTACAGACTAGAAGTAGTCTAAAGCTTGGAAAATACGTCTTCTGACACATAGAAGGAACAAGCCTTGACCACCACAAGTATTTTACTGCACTGCTTTAGGTCAGGTTTTGCCGCGACGTTTTCTTTGCCTTCCTACGTGGAAAAATAAATTTTTCGATACAAACCACATTTTTTAGTTCTGTGTTTTTTTTTTTCAGACTGAATTCTTACTTACTGCTTGTATAAATTGCTTTAAACTTGTTTATGTTGATATAAACCAACAAAAGCTTAGATTTTTTCAGCTCTGTTCACCTTAGACCAATATTTTTCAGCATCTTCAATTTCACCATCAATAGTTTCTGAAATGGACATTTATGAACATTTTGTCTCGAGTCACCTCCGATCATCACGCAATAGTAATCAACAAGGAGCAATAAACGAACAATAATGAGATATTTTGTAGTACGACACCGCGCGGGCGCGGCTTTGAGGGGGGGATATCAGGGGGGTTCATACAATTATTTCTCACGCGCGCTGCCGCGCTGTAACGTACAGACTGACAAAAAGTTACGTCGACACTACATTCTTATTACGTTTTACGAAAGTTTTACTTTTTTTTTTGTTGCACATTGTAGATTGATAGTATTGAGGATTCATGTTAGACGCACTGCTGTTATTGGCCATCCCATCAAACTGGTTCTTACATGTGTTTAAACTCGCTATATAAAAACATAGTAACAATTACAACGCTTATCGTTCGTTTTCCGATTGCGTGAATCGTGGAAACGCGTAGTTTCCCAATCACGCGAACCAAGTGGGAAAATAGCATTCTAAACTTGTCAAGTGTTTTTATTGATAAAACTACACAACGTTGCAGATTGGGATTCCATTCGTGATTAATCATTTCCAAATTCTAGCTTGAATGAGGTTTCATTCAAGCCCGAATTTGGAAATTATACAAAACTTCATTGGAATTGAGTTTGCCGGAGTCTGCGGTGTAGGTGATGCGTAACACACATCAATAGGAATGGGTTTCATTGTGACAGTTCAACAACATTCATTGCGTTATTTACATTGTTGAGCAGACAAATTTCGAACATATGAAGCAATGGATTAGGAATATCCTTCAAAATGATTCAGATTGAGACTGATAGTGTGTCACGCATGAGGGTGCTGGACCTGTGCCCGGGCGCTGGCGCTGGGAAATGAGACTTAAACATAACTGCCGAAATGTGGATGTACGGACGCCAGCACATCAAGCTACTACAATCTGTCAAATTTCTTTAATAGATTTTCAACTTTATCGCTAAAGCATAAGGTTTAAAGTTGATTGGGAAAATTTGACAGTTTCGGGTAGCTTGATGTGCTGGCGTCTGTACTATAGGTATACCTCTGCACCTTTGGGAAACAAAGCCGTATGTTATGTGTTGATTGGAC
The DNA here is from genome assembly GCA_963855955.1 of Luperina nickerlii. Lineage (NCBI taxonomy): Eukaryota > Metazoa > Arthropoda > Insecta > Lepidoptera > Noctuidae > Luperina > Luperina nickerlii. Next base: position 1,363,700 of record OY979665.1, read on the forward strand.
TTAACAAAGGGCAGAATCTTAATAGAGAAATTTACATTCTCATCGCATATATAAAATCAATACTGTTTTGGAAAACTAGATGCATAGTACCGTCCGAAACAAATACTTTAAAAAAATAAGGTGTTACCTTGGTGTTATTCAATGGTTGAGGAAAAAACTATGAGATGACCTCACCCTAGGTGCTGACCTGTTGTAAAGGAAAGTTGCTTAATAATCACAAAAATAATGGCAACGGATTTAATGCCCAAGTCGATGATTTTTAGGGTTCCATACCAAAATGGTAAAACGGAACCCTTATGGTGAGACTCAGTCTGTCTATCTGTCTGTCTGTCACAGCTGGATATCTCAAGAACTACTAATAGTATCAACTTCAAATTTGGAAGAGTTTTAGATGACGTTTGCCCAACTATTTTGCAAAAGAAAAAGAAATAAAAATATATGTATATTTTTTGCAACAGGGACTGAAAGGGGGTCTGAAAAATTCGAAGTGGGGCTACTAGGGCATGTGGGGTATCATATGAAAGAGCGCAGTTTGCACATTCTCAAACACTTCTTTTTTATGCCGCACAGTTATCGACTTTTGATGAAAAATGTAAAAAATAATACCGTCTCCCCCCCTTATCTCCGAAGTTTGCAAAGAAAAAATCTGAAATTATTCTATGTGATAGAAGTTTATGTAAAGATTACAGGAAAATAAAACGAAGTCTCTACTTGGGACACTTTTTCAGAAATCATCAACAAAAGTTACATTAGTTCCACTATCGGTCAAGAGATAGCGATAACATAAAACTGCAATATTCTACAAACCAGTGCAGTGTTAAAATTCTCTGACGAATATAGGCCTCGCCGATGAACATTTAAAAACATATGATGTTAGTGTTACGGAACCCTCGTTCTGCGAGTCCGACTCGCTCTTGCCCGGTTTTTTAATCAGTTTATATTTACATAAGAATGAAAATGATATCGAGAACGCCTTACTTTTTATACAATCGAATAAATTAAGTTTCGTCAACCGTACCTACATTACACATAATCAGAATTGCAAGAATTTTTATTGGCACAACAACTTGTTTGGTATTAATGAAATCATTATTTTATTTTCAGAAACTTCTACAAATACCAATAAACTAAAGAAAAGCCTAATAAGTCTATACTTATTAGGCCTTTCTAGACAAATCAAAGCATTTTTCATTTGGAGAATAAGTTAACTCCTACTTTATTTGTCTCGAAAAATCGTATATTCTTATCATTGCTGCGCTGACCGTACCTCTACTACAACTATTTGAGCAACCTGTTAATTTGGCAATACTGTGCCAACAGTAAATAGTAAAGGTCGCATAACTGCTGGAACCAAGCACCAACATTGACCATTGTTAGCCACAGTACATGATGTAACATGGGAGATGTTGGTGGCCATCATTGCCTCCGTGAGGTTGTGGAGGTCACTCATGGGGGATTACGTTGTAAAGTGTAATTATTGTTGGTATTTGGTGGATTGGAGCTATAAAAATATTTTATTATTTTTTGTGATTTCGGGATATCAAATACCAACAATAATTACACTTTACAACGTAATCCCACTTTACAACGTAATCGTCGAAACTCTGAGTTTTTGATGAGAAATCTCCTGCTTCCAATTCATTAGGGTAATAATTTATGTCTTGATAATAACGTTATTAACAAGTAAATCAACTGACACTGGCAGTACAATAACATCACTATGTACTGCTACAGTTTTTGCTTGGTTCATCATCATTAGCTTAATCTTTTTCTAATTATAATGAAATCGATTTTCAGTTAAATAGTATACTGTACTTAAGGCAATATGCATAATGATGAGCTTATTGGTTATTACTATATAGGTTTACTTTTTTCTTTGCTGTCCAGAGTCCGCACTACTTATCTACGTAATTTTCACAGTAAGTTGTCATTAGAACACGATATTCTAAAGCTAGACAGGTTCATAGAATAACCGAACATCGGTATCATGACAGTTTCACAGTCTCTTTTGTCCACGTCTATCGATGTCAACATAATAACGTAATTAAATCTAGCGGCGCGGGCGCCGGCCGATAGTCCCGATTCGATCGGTACGGCGTGTCGTGTCATGGCACTTTCACACAAACTTGTGTCCGCTGGAGAAAGCTATGGATTTTATTGTGTTTTATTGTAAAATCATATAAAATTGCCTTTTATAGACATTCGATAGTTTTGTTCTGTTTTGTATTGTTATTATAGACACATAAAATAACACACGATGTTTGTGAATTTTGGAAATTCTTTTCCCGAAACTAACTTATGCCCCGACTTGGATAGCGATGAGAATAGTCTAAAATTCTAGAGATCCTGTCATGCACTACAAACAGGTTGCTCAGTACACTACGACAAATTCATTCCTTGATGCCTAATCAGAGGCAGGTGTATAGTACCTGTTAATTATGTATTCCAATTTAAATACAACAAGCTTTAAATGAGGTACCCTCGAACACATTTAGTACCCTACGATTATCGCTAAATCTTTGCAGCGGAATACTTGTACTAAATAATAGAACATTCATCAACCAAGAGACCCGAGACTCAATTGGGCTAATTTAAAGTTTAATCTCACCTCACCCACTTATATTGAAGGCAACAATCTTGCAGGGTCATGCTATATTTACAACGCAACATCATACTCACTGAAAGTGACTTTCATCTCGAACTGGTTGCTAACAGTATAACAGCAAGAACAACAGTCGGTTGCGCAACCCGCGGCTCACGGTTACATGCTGCGTGTCACCGGTTATCAGCTGGTGCGGTTATGTTGCACAACCCGGTTCCTGTTTCCGGCTGGTCGGTAATTGTGCATACATTATAATTAGTTTAGAATTAAAGGCGTTTTGTCAGATGATTAAATTGTTAATTGAAAGGCGTGAGAAAAAAATAAGATTTCGGTCTGGCAACCTGTGTTTATAATTAAACCAAATGACGTGTTACTTTTAAACATTTAGGTACGATGTTGAGCCTTCTTGTAACAGACGGAAATTATACAATAAACAAATATTGACTGTTTCCTTCATGGTCAAGACTCATAATCCGCTATGCTACTCACCATTTCACTACGTGCAACTATAAAACACACATTATGCATTAAAAAAAAGAAACTTAGACTAAACAACACTCATTAATAAACCATTAATGCACAATATTAATAAACAAACAACTCGGTTCACGGCCATTAACTTCTCGTAAATTACTCAAATAACACTCGATTTAACTCAGTTTACTCAAACACAACCATCTTTGAGAGGGAAAGTGTAAAATACAGTTCTATAAGCAGTAATAGACATTTTTATAGTTATATGGTAATGTATGCGACGCAACGGCTCTAAACATCCGCATTCGCGGGGTAACAATGTATTCTTTAACGGGTATAGTTAACCTTCACATTAACCTTTTATATGTAGAAATAAATAAACGAGATCACGACTGTTTTCTAAGCTAATATTTTCCATAGATATATTATGGTTACGAAATCTGGGTAGGTATGTGAGTGAGCTCTGTGATTTGATTAAGTATGCTAACATTTGCAATGGACAAACCTACGCTCATCTTAAAATTGCAGTAAATATTTGAATACCCCGTGTGTTGAATAGGCTAAGCAATAGTTTGCCAACGTACCGTCGCAATTGCGCAATGTGCAATTTCTGAGCACATTTGCGCAGCGCTCGTCAAGCAATACAATCTAAAGTGTGCACAAGCGATCGCCCTGCCTAAACAAGTGCGTTTGACTCGCACCTGCATCTATAGAACCAAGTATCCACGTAAATCTGTGCTTTGTGCAGATGCGTGCGATGCGCGACAAGCGTTGCGCAAACGCAGCCGACCGGCCGACCTTCCACGCAGGCGCACTGCGCAACTTTATTGAACACAATGTAGATAGAAACACAGTAGGCCTATTTTCATAATAAAAGCACATACTACCTCGTGCAAGCTTTCACGACATAATGACGTGTTCGAGGAGTTTCCAGTATCTGGAATCAGGTAGCAATATGGTTGCAGTTCAATTACATATGTATTTGGTTGCGCGGTAAAAACAACTTGCAGCGTAGGAGTCTATTCATTGTCTTCATATTCAAATTCCACCATCCGAGTGCTGGCCTTCTCTCCAGCATTACATGGTGTACATGTATTGTTCCTGCTCCATTTTTACCCTTGAGCTAATACAACACAATCTCATTTGCATTTACAGCAGGGTTTGTCATTCAAAATTAAAATGCTAACTGCGTAGAATCTACCCGCAGTTTCTGTGATTAGACTGTTCCATTTCACCCTTGGATGCCATAACAATCGTCAATTTTTGATGTGTAGTTTCCCACCAAACATTTACCTGTGGACCTTCTTTTAATATTTTTAGTTTGTATTAACTCTCGATTAAACTCAAGCATTATGTTTGCTATATTTGGGCATCCAGTTCAGACATTTTAATTATCTATGCAGTTGCAGTTGTTAATGATTAATATTGAGGTAATTATTGCAAATTAACTCGAAATATTTCGCGATTAACTGTGTCATATTATGTTGCTGTCATGGGCTCAGGGGCAACTTGTAGGCAGCTTCGAAGAACTGCTGCATATTATTTTTACTTTTAAATAATAATTTCGTGTTGATTTCGGTCTTTTCCTAATTTACTTTGGGGTTTGTAAATGTAACATAGATAGATAGATAAACCATTTATTTGGCACACACAAGAAGACAGCACAACACACACAAGTAGGTACAATATTAGATGATAACCAAATTACCCACATGATTATAAAACAAGGTGCCGATAAAGAAACAAAAAGTAAACACATCGAAATAAAAGTGACACTATGACGAATACTTAAAATAAAATTAATAACGAAACATACACAGTGCGGTGTGTGTCTCAAGGTTGCACCAAATGGGAGTCCAGCTTAGCATGTCATCTTGCAGCTGTCAACGTCCTTCTGTAATCGGTTTTACACAGTTCAGCTGTGTTCCTTCACTAAGTACATTACCTAGGTTGCATGCATCTACAGGGTGGCAGGACATCGAGGCGTAACCTGTTACCATGGATTCAATACATGATTCTGAACCCCTGCCTTAAAATTTTTGTCGGTAATAAAATAAACTATTCCATACATTTTGACTACGTAGGTATTGCACTTTTCTATTAAACAGCTGTTTCTTTTTGTATAATCGTCGAATAATTTCTAGAAGTCTAGAATCATGTGCTGGTCACAGTTAGCGCGTCGATGTCCCTGGCCAGTGACTTTACCAATAAATTACATAATATGTTAAGTTGCAGTAGGTACTCCTACAGAAACGACGAAAAAATGAGAGGCAGGCCTTTACCCAGCAGTGGAAACTTACGAGCTGAATATATCAGCAGTTCGACGTAGCAGGAGCATTCATTGCACGTACTTCAGCAGTTCGACGTAGCAGGAGCATTCATTGCACGTAGTTTAGCAGTTCGACGTAGCAGGAGCATTCATTGCACATAGTTCAGCAGTTCGACGTAGCAGGAGCAGTCATTGCACGTAGTTCAGCAGTTCGACGTAGCAGGAGCAGTCATTGCGCGTAGTTCCCTCGGGAAAAATATATAACGATGAGCAACATCATTAGTTGATGGGATTCATTATACCTAGGTATACTTGTCTACCCTTCCGGGGAATATAGGCGTGTTGTGATGTTAATATAATTTGGAAAGATTATAGTAACCTACCTTGCCTCTCATCTCACTGGGACACCATGGTGGCGTAACCATGGTCACGCTGCCACTGAAATATACACAGCTTTATGGTAGGTACTCGTATCTCACCAGGCGTCCGATCGGTTACGCGACCAACCATACATTTTTTTGGCAGTGCGACCATGGTTGCGCCGCCACTGGTGTCCTAGTGAGATAGGGCCCTTACTCAGTTTCAAACTGTACATTTATACAAGTAACAATGTAACTGCCTCTGGTTCGTAAAACTAGCCATAACATTGTTCCTTGTCCCGTGGGTGTAACATAAAGTGTCCCGTTACAGCTATGCGAGGTTCACGCTACCTCCGCTAGGGGGCGGGCATGATTTATGTCTCCACTTGCAGGCAAGAAGTCATGGCAAGTCTCCAAGATCACTATCAGTGTTTATTACAAAAACTGCAACTGCGGGCAAATTGCAACATTCCCAACGAAATTGACTAAATTATTACGTGGATTAGGAATTTTAATAGAATGTTGTTTTGATTACAATCGTGTGGGATGATTTATTTATTGTTTGGTACTTAACATTCAGTCCTGAGGTTTATCGAACTTGCCTTCACTGTTGGGTTGGTGTGAACTTAATTTAGCTCAAAAAAGATATCTGTTCTGCCCGGTCAGCACTAAAGTGGACCAGTGTTAGGCACACTAAAACACTTTACATTCGTGTGTTACTACTTATGGTTTTACCTACAATTGCCTATGCAATGCCGGTCCAGGTCGGGCGCGTACGTGCAGTACCTTGCAAAACACTGGAAATTGCAATGTTTCGATTGCCACCAAGTACTTGTACTCGCACGAACCTACATTGTAGTAGAATCCAATCTTTAGGTACACGCTGTTTGGAGCACGACGGCGACGGTTGACTGTTGACGACGTCGTATGCCCAGCATAGCCTGAGACAAACGGCCGTGTTGTATGGCCATCCTCGTCTTTATACTAAGTGGATTGGAAATATTTTTTTAGGCTACCAACAATCCTTCGTCTGTTATCAGTAATCGTCAAAAGATAGGTGCTGCATGCCTTTTTTCATACGAATTTCCCATCACTGCAATTTACGAGACCTACTAAAAGAATAGACGTGGCATATCCATGTAAAGAAACCACATTGCACGCCCCATACTTTTCTCAGAGCTTTCGTTTGTTAAGAAAAGTAAGCCACGCGTTTCAAAACACCCAAATTCTTGACAAAACAATGTCACAAACGCATCACTAATTACAAGTCTGTGAACGTGGGACAGTGACCCGGTAACCATCATATTATATTCACGAGAGCATCATTCTTTGACCTTGGCGTTCACTTTTCACATGGTTGCCGGTTGCAAAGTTTGGCTATCTCACGTTAAAAGTGAAAAGAAAGTCTGAGACAACTAATTTGTGTGTTCGTAGAATATTAATGAGACTCATTCATTGTTTTTTCCTTTTAAAATGTTTGTTTGATGTTTTTAGGGTTCCGTACCGCAAAAGGAAAAACGGAACCCCTATAAGATCACTTCGTCTGTCTGTCCGTCTGTCAAGACCTTTTTTCTCAGGAACGCGTGGAGTTATCAAGTTGAAATTAATATCAAATAGGTACTCAAGGCTGCAATCCCTTGAAGCAGTGAAAAAATCAAACTTCTAAGTCGACGACAATCAAAAGATTATGTTTAACTTGTTTATACGTTTATGTTCCGGAATCAAAACCTATAGGGTACTTCCCGTTGACCTAGAATCATGAAATTTGGCAAGAACAAATATCATATAGCACAAGTAAAGAAAAAAATCCGCAAACCGTAAAGTAGTTACTTACATTTAAAAAAAACCCTTGATAAATTATTTCATATTACTTACTTACAACGGAACCCTCGGCGCGCGAGTCCGACTCGCACTTGACCAGTTTTTTTTATCGAAGCGACCCCGATGGGGTTTTATGATGTTGATTTTCAAAATGATCATAAACCTAACGAAGCTGAATATTTAGCACGGCATGAGATTTTCTCATATACAGCGCGTCGTGTCCGTGCAACCCCATACCTAGCTCGTTCTGACACGATACCTTAAGGAGGGGATCTAATAGCTATGTTCACATTTGGACTAATGAAAGAGATGAACTTAATTGATGGTTTTACGAATGAACTGCAGATAGGTCATCATAAAAATGACCCAGCTAAGTCCACAGTGTAGGTGTGAGGCCTTAGGATTTCAACTAGAGAAACAATATTCGATCATCGAAGGAAACAGTATGACCGCAACGTCAATTTCATCAACCCTTTAAATTTAATATTTTAAAAAGTAAGGCTTCTACTACAGATCTTTTAATCCCATAAGATCATTGGGTGTAAACAAATGCTAGTACAACAATCGCCGCCCGCGCAGATTATGATCACACCTCACAATGGACCGGTCGAGCCACTATCGGCGCGTACGCACTTGTCACAAGGTCTCTCAATGAGAACGAAGAGCTTTCCATAGTGATCTAGAAATTAGAGGAGACAGGTGTCAACCAACTGGAAATAAAGTAAGGATTCATGAAGGCACCTTAGAAATCGCTCAGGCTGACAGTTTCAATCGTGGTCCCAATAGAGAAGGAGCATTGAAAGAACACCACACTACGAGCTATGCTGTGACTCCTGCTGTTGATGACGAAATAAATTTAACTCTGTCAAAAGGTTGAGATCTAAACCATAGTTAGACAAAAGAAGTACCGACATTCAATGAACCGGTGTCAATCAATCTGTTGTCATTATAAAGGAATGTCGATCTTTCAATCGAGTTCAGGAAATGTGATCTAGAGTTCTAGACACAAATACATTGCCTGCATTGTTAATTCTAACCCAATCTATGCAGATCTATGCATTGTCACGAAACATTTATGTAAATCATGCATAATGATCTGGTCTCATTGGCATGTCTGTAAAGGTATCAAGGAGGATTGGTTTTGCTTCGTGGGAGCCCATGCCATGCAGCTCTATAGTCTGTGTCTGTACTACTTATTTAAGTGTATTTATCCTTATTTACTAAGTATCTAAGTATAATTCAACTAGATAAATTGGTTTACGAAAAACACGTTATTGATTTCCTTGAATATCGTAAAAGAGATATTTATAAACATGACGGATGGCATACCACACCTACCTATTACCTACTATGTGGGAGAAAATGCCATCATCACAATACACAATATCCTTTAAGCTACTAGGTATAGGTTCAGGGTGGCGGGACGTCGACGCGCAAACTGTATCATGTATTTAGCAAGTGATTCTAAGAAAATTTTCGACGGTTAGGTATTTAAAAAAAAATCAACTGTTTCATAGCAAAGTCTACGCGATCAAAATGCATATACATTTTGACATGGAAAATTAAACAGCTATTATTTTTTTTAATAACCGAGGAAAGAGGTCAACGCTGGGGTCCAGAATCATGTACACAATCCATGGTAACGGGTTGCACGTCGAAGTCCCTGCCACGCTGATAAACTGTAATGTATGTATGTTCTCTTAACCGGAATGTGCGGTAGGCCCAAGGTATATTGACCGGTGCAAATTTACGAGCTGTTATAACAAATTGCACTTAATATCTATGCCAAAGGCCATCTATAAAATGATGCCGTTTTGTCAAATAACCTCCATAAACCTTCTCGAATTTACGAGCAGTAATCTTTCTCAATCGCAATTTGATCGAACAGTCCTTATTATCAAAGGACAAGATAATCTTTGATATAAACATGGCAGTTGTAAAAAGTATTTCACAATTCGCAAAGATAGTTGAAGATGCTGTGCCAGATGAGAAGGTGAAGGTTGAGGCAATTATACGAGTATCAGAGGTAACGAATGATTGAGTTGCTGAGATGTTATACTTGGTCAACAGTGTGAAAAAGTATTGAATGAATAACGTACCCGTTCAATCGTTCATTCAATACTTTTTATCGTAAAGATGCATATTGTGATAAGCAGCAATTAAAGTGACAAATAGTAGATTGTTTGCCAAGGGAGCAAACAACTACTTTGACGGCGAGAGTGTTTCTTTAAATCCTGAGCGTCACTCGAGCTTAAAATAGTGTTGCTCCCGAGATGGACACTACTTTTTATCGCCGTCTACGAAAAAATAAGTACCTAAGTGCAACTTATGAATAAAAATAGAACGTTTATTTATTTACATACAATTACTTGAGGAAGACATACCCTACCTGCTTAATCAATTTTATAAAACTTAAGTAAAATCCTAATTTGAGTAGGAAAACAATTACAAACGAAGGCAGAATGCTTTTCGTGCGTTTTTTATTTTATCACAAGTATTTTTTTTTAATTTGGCTCTCGCGTTTTACTTTATCATACAGCCTAGGCTGTTACTTGTACAGACGCCAGCACATCAACCTACTACAATCTGTCAAATTTCTTTAATAGGTTTTCGACTTTATCGCTAAAGCATAAGGTTCAAAGTTGATTGGGAAAATTTGACAGTTTCGGGTAGCTTGATGTGCTGGCGTCTGTACATACAATTTTCGTAATTGATCTCTTTGGTGATTGGAACTTTTAGTAACAATATTCACATTCCAAATTCAAATCACTTTTAGTCCCAAAGGATCAAAGTGCTATTTTAGTTCCTGTTTACGAAGAATACATTAGCTCTTTTCGAATAGATGTGATAAAAAGATTATTCATTAATGTAGCTGGTGATCTTACATTTTGTTTTTCTATTAGTGCCAATATCAAATATACTTGAACATTTCGAAAAAGCTCGGAAACCTCTAGTAGCCTAGGGGTTTCCGAGCTTTTTCGAAATGTTGACAGTAAGAAAAATACGTTATGAATTTTGTATTGTAGAACTAAAAATATTACAAATCAACTTAATTTTGCAAATGAAAACCTATTTTTGAGAAATAATTGCATAAAAATAAAGACTTTGGTCACGTGATATTTAACGCGAATCAGAGCGCGACACGTCACAACTTCCAGACGACAGTTTCAAATTAAGAAACAATATTTATACGTCAGAAAAAGTTTCTTTTGCATTTTACATTACTAATTAATTGGTTTCTCAAAAACTGTCAACTAGCCTACTGCTTTTAGGTCTGATTTTTCCATCGCCAGATAACTTTTATTCGAGGAACAAAATTGACGTTTGCCAGTTTTTGTATGAAATAACTGACAAAATTTATTCCTCGATTAAAGTTATCAGATGATTGGAAAATCAGCTCTTAATTTTGCAATTACCGGACTGAAGACAAAATTTCATACCTAGGTACATTTTCCAATACGATCAATTGTTACTGAATTAGAATCAAAACCTACCACAACCAATAATACCTAAGTAATTATTTACCGAATGAGAGGAAAATAGAATTGTCAAACATAAACCACAAGACCGCGCCACGGGTAAAAGCAATCCATATTTTTACGACGCCAACATTTGAGGCCACCCGCATTCCACTCCTGCAGTTGAAGTTGTTAGAAAAAACATTATCTCAGCGATAACTATCTGTCCGACGAGGAATTAATGCTGCAACACCCGTAATGGCTACTTGCGAGGATTACTAGTATTTTATGGAAAAGTAGAAATACTTGCTTTATCTTAACTTTTATGACTACATTCACATCAACAATATGGCATTAATGTATGTGAAACTACGGGTAAAGCACGTCGTAACACAAACAGCTGGTTTTTTTAAAAGCTGTACGTCGAGATAGTCAACAATGATAGTCTCGTCATAATCAGCCTGTAATGTTCCCACTGCTGGGACACAGGCCTCCTCTCTGTGAGAGGGAGCGGGCCGTGACCCAGCACGCGGGCCAGTGCGGGTTAGTAGATGTCACAATGTCTTCGAATTTTTGGTTCTAGAACAGTCGCCGTCAGATATATTGTAGCAGACAAGGTGACCAAATACTTCTGAACAATTTAAAATGTCAATAAGTTCTATACACTACAAGTTACCATTAATATCTGAACATTCATTACTTCATTAATATCTGAGCAGATGCTTGTCAATAATTTCTATACACACAACTAATCAAAAATATCTGAACACTTACAACGTCAAGTGTATCTACTGGACTGACTGGACTAACCACAGATAGTCAAGTCGATAGTCGTTTTTGGTTCGTTCTTTATATCACGCAGTAACTAATTAGGTAAGCTCAATGTTTGTCTGCTTAGAGACACTTCACGTTGTAAGTGTTCAGATATTTTTGGTTAGTTGTGTGTATAGAAATTATTGACAAGCATTTGCTCGGATATTAATGAAGTAATGAATGTTCAGATATTAATGGTAACTTGTAGTGTATGGAACTTATTGACATTTTGAATTGTTCAGAAGTATTTGGTCAGCTTGTCTGCTACAATATATCTGACGGCGACTGAACATGCCGGTTTCCTCACGATGTTTTCCTTCACCGTTTTGAGGGCAGTGGTGATGAAATAATTTACACAAAGTAAAGCGCCTGCCTGTGTTCGAACCTACGACCTACAAGCCGTCAGTCGTGGCCATTACTTCTGGATCACCACTACTCCGTTTTTTAAAAAGCTGTATGTCAAGCTAGTGGACAGTAATAGCATAACACAGACTAAACATAGCATCACTTCATTAGAGTGGGACCGCAAGTGATGTATCTCTCCGGTTCCGGTGAAACTGTCTAAATGAACGTATTTATGTAGGTATTGGACACACTAAAACACTTCATAGTTTACCTAGAAATTGCTTATTCGTTATCTGTTGAGGTCAAACGCGAGGTTTTTGCAAAACACTGCAAAATGTGTAATCTTTTCGTAGCAAGCCAAAGGACGCGGACGTGTAACACTAAGTTACAATATAGGTAACACAATCTAATCCACCACGAAAACATAAAACAGGCGAGCACAGTACACACAACACAATAATATGTAAGGTCTATTTCAAGAGCAGCTTGTAATTTAGGGACTGAAAACCCACAGGCAGTTACAATTAGCTGACACACCTTTGCATAAATGGTTGAGATTTTTTAGAATACGAATCGATAGAATTGTATTACTTGTAAATAAAATATAAAATAATTATAAAATTCTATCGATTCGTTTTCTACAAAATCTCAACCATTTATGCAAAGGTCCAGGTCAGCTAATTGCTATAGCTGACAACAAACTGCCCATTGGGTAAACTCCATAGCGAAATCGAAAAACCGATTTCCCGTAGTACAAATCGTGTTAAATGAGCAGGTATTAATTGAGTAGGTAGGGTCTGATTGGCATAATTGTATGATTTGTATGAAAGTAGATCATGTTGTTTTCCTTAAAAAAAGTGTGAGGATCTCACGTAAGAAGATAATGTGGAACAACAGGATATGCCCGCATCCACCAGACACACTACACGGTGTGAATTATTCAGGACCCACAGTGTGTCACTAGTTTAGGAAGCGCGCCGGCACACATTATGGACTACTGTTTTAAATGCAGGCCGCAAACGTAGGCTTGATGTTCTTGAGATTAAATAGAGTTCACTGATTTGCGATAGGAAAATTGAGCCTAAATTAAAGAATTTTCGACCATTGAATTGATAAAACAGAAATCCATCCTTCATGATTGGTCTCTTCATAACTCCTACTAATGTCCAAAGGGTTTTCTCCAACTGTGTGTCGAACAACTTATAGATTACCTATAGTACCTAGATAGTTCTTGCAGAGTTGTCTTCGAACATTTGACAAACTGCTGCATCATGCCGTCTTGTCGTCTTGTGCGTTTTAGGTCGGCCATAAAGAATTATTATTATTCATTTTATTATTATTATTATTATTATTATAACTAAATATGACAAAAAATCCAATATGAATGTATAACACAATTAGTATACCTTCATACAAATTTGACCTACAATTCAATAAGCCTACATTTTAAGGTCAAGTTTAATCTTTTTTCGAGTGTCAGCCCTATTCAACACGTATGTATGGACGCGGACAATCGCAAGCATTTCTCTTGAACTTGAAGAAGGTATTGTGTGCTCTGCGATTGTTGTGTGCTGACTGGTGTGTTGGTGACCCGTATTGAGATCAATACTGTGTTCCTTATTTGTAGTTTTGAGCTTCATGTAGTTGAGTGATAGGTAACCGTTAGGTACAAGTGGGTTGTGCATTTCTGAATGTAGGTTATATTCTGATGGCTCCTGGACTGATATAGCGGTCTGTAACTATGTTATAGACGTTATGTTCATGAAATTGTTGAAGCTGTCTATACCTGGTTCTATAAACAACACCAATTGCTATATTGTGAATTTTTAATGGTAGTTCCTTAGAAGTCAAATTACTCAAACTAACGACGTGATTCGGATCTCTTCTTTACTGCTTATTTACTCAATGTACCACTCCCTTGTTCCAGCTGGGCCGCGTCCCCGCCGCCTGCATGGTGATGCCGCCGCGCTACGCGACGCTGCCGCTGCCGCCTGCGACATACGCACCCGGACCTTTGTACTACCCCGTGCATGACGCTGTAAGTATGCTGCTTTCTTTAAACTTTCGCGTAAGCCGTAGAAACTATCACAAATTTCTGTTAAAAACTAGATAAAAAAAAAACCTGCGGCAAAAGATCGTTGCCAAAAAAGTACACCCAAGCCCTTTTCAAACAGAAGAGAATCACGTGCTTCGACATAAAACAAATGTGTAATATTGCAGCGCGTGCGCCGGCGTCGATCGCCGCGCGCGACCGCGGAGCGGCGCCGGCGCGACGGGCGCGGGCGGGACTCGCAGCTGGCGAGGTCTCTCGAGAGGATCCACCGCAAGAGGCGCGCAGACCGCGACCATATCACCGACGCAGACCTTAAGAGGACCTACACCGGTCTTGATAGGTAGGCACTTACATCATTCATAGAAACCCTACGAAACTTCATGAGTTTAATTCACTGCGATAATAATATTACATCTAAGAATTGGTCTAATTGGAAACCGAAGCATAACTAGCATTTTCATAACTGGAATTGGATTAGATCTAAACGTTCAGATAGAATGCAATCCTGAAATAGTACATTACGTTACGATACATGTGACTTAAGTAGGCCATTATTGCACGGCGTGTGTTAAACCTGCACTTAAGTCACGCTTTTCTGTGTAAAAATGGACTACTTAAGTCACAGAAAAGCATGACTTAAATGCGGGTTTAGGTCACACAGTGCTATAAATGAAATTATCCTGTTTTAAATACTTAGTATTGTCAATGTTGCAGGGCATATGCGGAGCAATTCATAGCGGTATGCGATGAGAGCCGTCATGCTGCGGAACAACACGACTCCCTGGCGAGCACGTCCACCAGCGACACCAGCCCCTCGCACCAGGAGCTGTCCTAACACCCACTGTGGCGCTTTAATACATTTTACATCCACGAAAATGTATGATACATTTTAAGTCAAAATTAAATTTTCATCCTACATCGATATACGAATACATCTACGCTATCACAAATTGGTTAAGCGGTTCATAAAATAGCGTCAAGTAATTTATACGAACATGTAAATGGATACGAATGTTTAGTATCTTTAGTTAGTAAGAGATTTTTAAATACTCTTTGTTTAAGTAAACTAATTGTCTAAGCGTATCATACCAAACTTAACAATGTAGCTTTATAAGGTCGCAATACGTTATGGTAAATTGTAAATATTTCCACTAACTTTAAGTAAAACATTCATCAAAACACGAATTATGAATTTATGATATAGTACTCATAAATTTATCGTCTTCATTTCACTCGCTCCAACAAACTCGTTATCAGCTAGTAGGTACCGATTGATGAGCTGCGTAAGTAACAAGTCCATTAATTATAGATCAAAGGGACCAAAAGATTTTGCAAATGATTAGCATGGAATTACTATAAATGTTTTCAGTATTTCTTTACTGACAAAGTTGATGTGTTTGCCTTAATTATTGCAATGCCTAGTTTAGTTTATGTAGTTCGTCAATCATGATGTTCGGTACCCGAATGGCGCATAGCCGAGAATAATTCATTAGTGTTTTGTCATTCATTATCATTCATTTATAACATTCACGTTTCTCATTTCATTCATCATTTTGACGGCAAGAAATCGGTCAGTTTATTACTTCCTTAGTTCACTTTAACTATTCTAACTAATAACAAATTGTAAACTTGTACGTATCGTCAAATATCTGTGTTATACTCTTACTTTAAGTCTTATTTATTTAGTTTTATATCGTCTTTATTTGTGAAGACATTTTTATTGCATCTTTTGTACAATTATTGTTTTGAAATGACGATATTTTAATTCGAAATTGTGTTAATTTTTTCTAATAATGCAGGAAATTAGAAAGATATCATAAAAATAACTTCACAGATACAATTTAGTTTATATTCTTAGATATATTGCTAAGTATACGTTTGTATATATAAAAATGAAAGTCCTATGTACCTAAACGGTGCCAAATTGCGAACCTACGATTGGTGTCAATATTAACATCTAAATTGTTGCTCAAATTTGTTCATATACAATTGTTTTAGAAATTAGAACAAACGTTATTTTTAATTTAGTATGTCATACTTAATTAAACTTTTTAAATTTAATTTCGGCTAAGTTAAGCTATTTTTTTATAAAATTGTTGTAGTGCTTCTTTTTGTTTATTAGCATCTTTTAACGACTTTATTATCTTTGGGTGATTTCCGGGGTTTGAATTTTCTCTTTTATAACTCTTCATATAGGTATCTTGTTACCATTTTTTTATTATTTCTGTAATTAATTTATTTTAAAATTACTGACACATCTTTGAATGAAACTTTGAATGAAAAATTGATATCATTTTTGCGTTATGCCTTTCGTCACAAAATCAAAAGAAAGGAAAAGATACCTCACCAAGACCTACCATGTGTCAGTATTTCCGGAATCCTAACTATACGTAAAAAAATCTAGCTATAAGACTCCTCTAGAGATTACTACAAATACTTTTCTGGATAATAATTTACATAATTATATTTTTTTTTACATTTAATTATTCTACG
Source organism: Luperina nickerlii (assembly GCA_963855955.1). Lineage (NCBI taxonomy): Eukaryota > Metazoa > Arthropoda > Insecta > Lepidoptera > Noctuidae > Luperina > Luperina nickerlii. The sequence goes on from OY979665.1 coordinate 1,380,387, forward strand.
TAAACAAATACTTAAGAGACTGTAAAATATAATTGTAAATAAAACTACACTCCTTAGATCGATGTATATACTTTAAGCTAGGGTTTATGGTGGACAGATGTATTGTGGCTGCTTGTCTATGGTCTACGGCTTGCGAAGGTTATTTATTGTGGAAAGGTACTGCTTGGATGACGAGACGAATAAATATAACTTTTTATAAAACAATGCTGTTTTATTTCGTCTTAAAACATCGAGGAGAGTCTCCTCCAGTGACAAAAATCTCTTGTGGCAGTAGTTTCTACAAGAAGCTTATGTGTAGTATACAGGGTGACAGGAACACGCGCAAACTGTAACACTCAATTCAGCACATGATCCACCCCCCGTGAACCCCTTTTTTTTTTGAGGATTTAAAATCGTCATATGAACTCCCGCTCTGGGTGGAGCGGAAGGGAGTGTCAGACTCTTACTGACTAAAACCCACCCGTGTTCCTTCCTTAGCTCTTTATGTTCCGGGCCAGCGGTAACCCTTTCGGACCATCCCGCCCTATCAAATTTTAGACCCCCTAACGTATATATTTTTCGTCGGTTATCAGAAGCTCCCTGTGGAGAGATTAGTCAGTTAGGTTGACTGCTCCTGGTATGCCAGATAAATGTAGGTCCAAATTCTGCATCATATTTGTTTTGTTTCTATCTATGTAATTTTTAAATTATGAATCGTTTATACGTCAGATAGCATTTTTTTCTTGGTAGCATTTCTCACTTGAAAAAAATGCTACAAGTCAAGTGAGAAATGCTACCATGAAAAAAATGCTATCTGACGTATAAACGATTCATAATTTAAAAATTACATAGATAGAAATTTCTGGTTAGGCCATGTATTAAAAATGAAGTTAAATATCAACTTCAAGAAGACAAACCAATATTATGCAGGTACAATTTTGAAGTAAAGTGTGCTACAGCTACAAGCTACGAGGATCTTCTGGCCCTTGAACCACATTGACAGGGAAGCGCCGGCTATTGGTAAACATTTATAAAATTATATTGAAACATTAAGATGGCGGCGTTACTTCCGATCTTGGGCACGTGCCAATTAAATGATCCTTGGACAACTATAATAAAACTGGATATGATATGATCTGAAAGATCTACCCACAATAAAAGAAGCAAATTCACTATTAATTTCCACGTATTTATTACGTAACATCTAAACACAAACGTGCTACAAATATAATTGCACCTTAGCTTAGAGATAAGGCTCAGAACTCGTTGTCGCTGAGCGCGGACACGCGGCCGGGCGCGGCGCTGGGCCGCGCGCTGCCCAGGCGCAGCTCGCTCTCCGACGAGCTGCCTAGAGAGTCGCCGGCTTCCCCGCTTTCCACTCCTTGAAAGAAAAAAATGGTTAGATATGGATTAGAGATGGCTTTTTATCATTATTTAATTTTTTTTTCATTATGGGTGTCGTTTTCATGGTTTTTGAGAGTGCTGAAACCGATAGTTAAGTCAAATAGAAAATTGATGTGGCGGCGGCGAAATTTTTTTTTTTATCATATTTGAATTTTCGCAGCCGCCATCTTGGATTTTCTTTTTGAACTTCGTTCCTGCCGGGGGTCGGTCCCACGTTTTTTTGGCTTTGAAATAAACTTAAAAAGTTATGAGCCAAATGATGATGATGATGATGATGATGGGACTCCCTTTTCCGCACTTAGACTCCCATTCGGTCCGTTGTGCGTGGGGATTCTGGCTAACAGAGCCAGCCTAGCTCCACCCAAAAGCACAGAAGCTTCCTGGGAGCTTCACAGGCTTCGCGGAGCGACCTCATTGTTCCGAGGATTTCTGCACGTTGAGAAGCCACGGCCTCGCAATCCAGGATGACGTGGGCGGCTGATTCCTCGGCATCAAGGCAGCCCCTGCAAAGGGGGCTGTCCGTGGCGCCTATGTTGAAAAGATGTTTGATAAGGAGGTTGTGGCCCGTAATTATGCCTATTATTATTCTAAGGTTATTTCTACTCAGGCTGAGAAGTTTTTTGGTTAATCGCGGGTGTATCATTGGTAAAGCCAATTTTGACTGTCTACAGTCTGTTGCTCGTGACCATCTGTTGTTATGGAGTTATGAGGCCAAATAAGTAAACAAAGCAGAATAGAAAATATTCTTTATTATGTACACGATATATTACAGACAAATATAAAAATTAGCAGAAGGTAGCTATCAAGCAACATGTAGATATCATGCGGCATCCAGTCCATATTACGGTTATGCTCGCCAGGCTCATAGTGATTAGTAAGACTTTAGATTCCCAAATTCCAACTAAGCTCAAAAACAATTTTGGCAGGTTGAAGCAAGAGTTTCACAATTGTCTTGAACACTCTTGAAGAGCGCTAACATAGGCGCTGCATATTGTACATCTGCTGCAGTTAAAGTGTAAATTGAGCAACTAACCTTCAATAAGATCAGCGAAGTCATCTTCATCGGCCGCAGCCAGCGTGCGCGTGCTGGGCCGCGGCCGCGCGCGCGACCAGCGGGCCGGGACGTCGCCACCGCCTGCGTTGGAATCAGCACTTAACAGGGCTATAACATTCCCTAGACCAAAAGTAAGAGAGCAGTGGTGGTCCAGTCGTAACGGACACGACTTAAGAGTTATCGGTCGTAGGTTCGAACACAGTCAGGCGCTTTACTTTGTGTAAATTATTTCATCACCACTGCTCTAAAAAACGGTGAAGGAAAACATCGTGAGGAAACCGGCATGTCCTAGAACCAAAAAGTCGAAGACATGTGATATCCACCAACCCGCACTGGGCCCGCGTGGTGGATTACGGCCCACGCCCTCTCACAGAGAAGAGACCTGTGTCCCAGCAGTGGGAACATTATAAGCTGATTATGAATGACCAAAGTAACGCCGCAAGGAAAGTATGTCTAAAGTCATCAGCGATGGCAAAGTTAGATAACATGCCCTCATCATCTGCCGCCCGTCTGTCCTTATCATCAGTACTCAATAGTGCTTTGTTTCTTTACATCATTTCCGTCTTCTTGTATACCCCATCACTTTCATACTTTAAAATCTTTCTGGTATCTTCATGACTCCGCATCTTTCATCCATATGTAAAAACTTTTTAATAGCCTAGCTCAATGCCATCGCTAACATAATCTACAAGAATGACTTTATTTATGAATGGGTTAGCAATATAAGCAATGCATGACAAACCAAATGAAGTGGCAGCAGACATCATCCTGCCGTCCGAGCTGGTGGCCGGGCCCTTCCCTGCGTTACAAACAGTTTAATGGCAACAGATGCTCATGCTGAAGCTGACGATGTTAAATGAACTGGTCTCATTCTCATGCTTCTTTACCCTGGCTCCAGACACTTAACTATTAAGACAACAGTGAAGGTAGATTCCACTCCAAAACACTACCATTTTGGAAGACACACCTGATTCTTAAAATGATGTGTATTTGTTTAATGCTCTATTTGGGCTCAGAGGTTGCCATTTAGCCATTTTTTGAGTTGAGTTATGTGTGTGTAAGTTGCCGAAAACCACAGACTTTAGGATATTAAGTGTATTCGCTTACGACCAATGCCTGGAGCCAGTGTTCATACAGTAAACACTTACTGGAGATAGACAGGTCACCGAAGCCTTGCTTGTCGGAGAAGTCGGAGTCGGACTGCGAGTCGTCCTCGTCGCGGATCTCGTCCAGCGAGTCGCGCAGCGCCATGCTGCCGAACGCGCGCCGCGCCTCCGTCGCCGCTGCGCCTGCGGGCATACATGTGAAGGCAAAACATGTTCATGTACTTTCAACGAAAAGGAGGATTCTGCATTCAGACTGGAGATATTGTCGGTATGGCGGCTCGCGGCGTACCGATACATCGTTTGCTTTTCAATTGTGGGGATAACATCAAACATGAACCGGCGCGACAAAGCTTGAAGGCATATTATAATCTCTGTACTGCCAGCGTGTATTATTACCTGCTGTTTTAATCCTCAGCCGTGTCTTAGGCCTGGTGGCCGGTCTCGGCTGTTTCGCTTCACTCAGCTCCTTACCGTCATCACTCGAGTCCATATCATCTACAAATTATATCGTATCAACATAAAATTCTTTCCCGATTGCCCATAAAAATCAACAACAGTAACAGTTTATACCAGAATCACTGAGTTTCCCTAGCACATCTTCAGCTTCATACTTGTGAATCAGCTGCATTATTGCAGCTTGTTGTTCTTCAGCTGCCTGTCAACAAACAATCGCCACAATCTAAGAAATAAGAGCTCGAGCTAAACCAAGAACCCTCCATTTAGTCTTTTAGGCATGTAGAGAAAATGTCATGAGGTATTACATTGTACGAGTTGCTCACCTCGGCCTGCGCGCGCTCCAGCACACTAAGTTGATGCTTGAGCGCCTCGACGCAGCGATACCGCAGCACGTACTGGTCCCACAGCTGTTCTATCTCAATCTCCAGGGCTGTCAGCTCTCCCTGGTAGGCTGGTCTGGAAGTGTCAACAAACATTTTAATGTGCAACAGATACAAATGCAGCAGTATTTCTTTTTGCATGGACCGCAATTGCTTATTAGCGTCAAGAACTTCGAGAGGATGTTTAAAGGACCTTTTTATATGAAAAGCTGAAGAAGGATTTCTATCGACCATGGCTATCATTAGCAAGGATAAAAAGGATTATCAGCAAAACGCACCGTTGAAAGTTAGAGATATGTCTTGCCAGCAGGTTTTAGCTGACAAGATGCTATCAGACAGCTGTACGAACTCACTTGATCTTCTGCACAGTATGCAGCCTCTTCTCCGCCCTCATGAGTTCAGCCCTCTTCCTCTCCAGCTTGGCGTCGAGTGCGGCCTCGCTCACCGCCACGTTGTCGATCTGCTCCCGCGCGGCGGACACCTCGCCAGAGACCGTGTCCAGCGCCCGGCGGAGACTCGCCTCCATTGCAGACATGTCCAGGGGGCGGGAAAGCGCCTGCTCGCGTTGTTCCTGGGGTAGGGTAAAACCCCTTTTAAATAGATAGATTATAGGTACTTTATTTTTATTGTACCTACATCAAAATGTGTTACACAGCTTTTTTACAACATAGCTAATTCCATGGGTAGGTACTGTGGCGGTCTTATAGCTGATAGTGATGGCGAAGGGCGGGCATTATGGTAATTTTGACGTTCAAAAAGTTCTGATGCTCAGCCTAATTTGAATAAATGACTTTTAATTTGATTTGATATCTTCCAGACAACCTTTGGATGGTCTGAATAGGTACTTAAAATAAACTAGAAGGGGAGAGTCATTAGTGTAGGTACTGCTAATTACAAACTTCACACAAAACATCAAAAATAATACGTAAAATTAAAAAGGTACAAACTTTTAGGTAGCTATTTGGAAAGGCTTTTTCCATTAAGTTGGACCAGATATAGGACTCACCTTGTTTTCTGCCTCTTTAGCCAACAGATCGTAGAGGAAGGCGCCCTGTGCTGTGATATCTGTCGCCAGAGCGCGCGCTTGCTTGATCTCACCCAACTGTAAGAGGCAAATTGGTTATCACGTTGCGGGACACTAAACGTCCCCAGACGTGGAAATAACATTAAAACTTGTTTTGTGTCTAGTTCAGTGTCCTTCAATTACGGAACTGTATTTATTTTAGAAAACTTGAGACAGACAAAAAGATCCTCAGATTACTAAGTAGGTACTTAATAATGTAAGTAACGCACATTTCACCTGTAAGTAAAAGGACCAAGTGCATACACTGAGGAGGTACGTTATTACCTACCTATAGCATTTAGCGCAAGGGTAACATTTATTTTATGGTCATTGCTTGTAGGTAAGAAAAAGGTAGGAAAATGTATGATTATTAGAAAATAAGTAGGTTAATAATAAGCTGCCAAAAAACTGCCTGGCAGTTTGGCAGAGGTGTGAGTCCGTGAATAAACACTTTTCTTTTTGGGTTTCGTACCTCAAAAGGAAAAAAACGGAACCCTTATAGGACCACTTCGTCGTCTGTCCATCCGTCCGTCTGTCTGTCAGTTTGTCAAGACCCTTTTTCTAAGGAACGCGTGGAGGTATCAAGTTCGAATTAATATATCAATACATGGGTATTCCTTCGGTCCCTAAGAGGTCTAAAAAAATCAAGCTTGTTAGTCAATGTAATAAAAACTACGGCCATTTATGCAATATACTCGCAAATAAATCAGAACCTATGGGGTATTCTTCCCGTAGACCTAAAGCACAAGTGAAAGAAAAAGTCCAAAAATCGTTAATTTGTAGTTTTATCACTTTTTTTTCGCGATTACAAACTTACATTTGCTGTTGGAGAATAGACCGAAACGTATATTTATATCGATGAATGGGAGAACATTTTCAACTACAAAGTAAATTTATCCCAACTACGGGACCCTTCATTGTGCGTGGTCCGACACGCACTTGGCCGATTTTATTGAAGTGAAAACTTCTTTAGCGGCGCTGTGTACTTTTTTTGGAATGGGTAAAAACTTCTAAATTCGCGTCAGGTCACGTGACCCTGATCGAAAATTCGTAAGACGTAAAACGTAAGACACCGCCATCTATGCACATCGGGAAGAACTACGAGGGCCTCGCGTACTAACTACGTAGTTCATCCAACAACGACGAGATGGCGCTGAACCACGGATATATAACTGACGACGAGCTCTATGCGAGCGGCTTGCTTCTCTTACCACTGCCGCGACCAACACCACGAACTGAAGTCTATCCTGTGTGCTTATTTGTAAATCTGAATAAATTCCTTTCACGAGAAGAATAAACCAGTCACTTTGGTCATCATACCTGATTTGCAAAAAACCCTATAAAATAAGGAACACACCTTAACTCGCGTGTTTTGTTTATAAGACGATTCACAAAATACACTCGTAATTGTTCAAGTTTTCACTTCTGTCGGCACTACCGGAGTGCCAGTTTTTTTTTTATCGCTTCTACATATTTAGATTTGTTCCTTACCCGGCTGCTAAAATCATAGCTCATAGGCGTGGTCTCGCGCTGGTGCTCATCAGTAGCGGGTGTCTCCAGCGCTGACCGCAGCAGAGACGCCACCTTCATCATCTCGCGCACCGCATAGCCGTCCGCGCCGTACACTCGCTTGCCGTTCAGCTTAATGTTGGCGCGAGAGTGCTGGAACACGCAGTTAACAGTAAAGTTTACACGAGGACAAATTTTAAACTAGCTAATGCCCGCAAGTTCGTCTCCATGTATTTTGTATAAGTAGGTGGGTAATACAAATATCCAGGATGAAAAGTAGCTTATTTCCTTCTCCAGGTCCCAGGCTATTGTTCTTTCAAATTTGATAACGACCGGTTCAATGGTTCAGGCATGCTACGGTAATACTGGTAATAGACAGGACAGACACGAGTTACTTTCGCATTTTAATAAGTATTTGTTTGGATAATCCCTGATGGTCACTCAAAAGTTCAAAACCCAACTAAGAATACATAAACCAATTTGTAATCGGCATAACAGCAACTAGTTTTGAGGCCCGCGGTATTGCATGCTCCAGCGGACAATGCATGAATGTGGATATACCACACCTTTTTTTTTTTTTGTCGGGGGGAAACCTTCAAAAGGCACCCGACCTCCGGGGAGGGAGGTCGGGGAGTGTGGGATTTTTACCTCACTAAAACCGCCCCGGTGATCACCTTCAGCACATAGGGGTGGTCCCGGTTCCTCTTAAAATACCAATTCCGGAACCCCCCCGTGCAAGGATATACCACACCTAGCTTAAGAAGACTATCTAGTCTCACTGCATCTACTGGTATCTATGACTGCGGTTTTCACCATCATCTATAGAATTTATTCCGTTTATTTATAATACATTAATATTAAACTTAGATATACTTATTACTTAGTAATGAAATCTTGATGTTTTGTCTAGTCGTAAAAACGTCCGAAGCAGGGTCGGGTGGCTGATTTTTACACTTACAAACAGCGCGATGGCGTGCGTGACCAGCGCCACGCGCTGCTCCATGGAGTGTCTGCCGCCTCCCAGCTCTGCGTCAGGCTCGACCCTGGCTGCCAGCCAGCGGAGACACTCCTCCATCAGCTCCCAGTTCGGAGTCCTGAAGCTCTCCAAAGATATCGGCTTTGGAAAACCGAGTACCCGCATAGCTTCGCTAAAATCTTCATAAAAGAAAACATTTTCAGTCCTACAAAAATATGCATGAAAAAAGAGAAAAGACCAAAAAAAAGGTGGATGGACTACGTGAATGAAGGTAAGAAAGGAGGTGACTATCGCGATGACGACCACTAGAGAAGTATGGACAAAGACATGTTAAACCGACTCTACGTAAATTGGGATTGGGATAGGGCCAGGAGAATGAAGATAATACCTACGCATGACAAAATACTTACTCCTCAAATCCCTGTAAGACATATTGAAAGTTAATTTATTGTATAAAATTATTTATAGTACTTTGACTTGACAAGACTACTGTTTATTTGTCTTTTGAGTTGCTATGACAACGGCGTTGCGAGTTGCGAGAGGTTGCGACCAAAGAGTAGGTATTCTATAACTTTTTTTAATTATCTTTTGATAAGTAGCGGCCAGTTTTAAAATGTTCAAGAAAGCATCAAGTGAGGTTTTGTTAGTTCACAATGAAATCTAAATAACTAAATATTAATCCCACCGGATAAAAGTAATACAAGGATAACCGAGAAATAATTACAAACAATATTGGACTTTAAAGTACGTACTATTTATTAATTACTATTTAATTTTATCGGTATTAATAATCTAAAGAGCTTACGTGACGGTAAGCTCATAATCATTTTATTATGGCGCCTACACGCACATACATAGGTAGGTACTTACATATTTCATAGCTACGTTTAAATGACCTTATTCTAAAATACAATTGGAATACCATTATTCCAATATTAAATTGGGCACACGAAACATTTATACGTTCATTTATTTCGTATAAATGTTGTTTGACTGTTATATAATTATTCATTTCGCACAATAATATAGCTCCTGCGCAATCCTTGTACGATACAAAAATCTTTAATAAAAGTTTGCTTGTGAATTTTTATCAGGCGCTTGTGAGACGAGACCACAAGAGTCTATTGTATATATACCTTGTTTGTAGGCAAGGCATTATCAATCTCAAATTCAGTGTTCCAACTCTACTAAAGGATGCAGTGACACCTACCCATTCAAAAGCTTTAATCCTACGTAAAATAAAGACTCGGATTGCTAAACAACTATATTATATTAATTATACATAACTATAAGAACAGTCAAACTTTACGGCTGAGCTGAACATCGGAGGAAACTGCGTTCATGGACCACTTTATTTATTTGTATTGCAAGTAACAGAGAATTCTTCTTTCTTATCAAGTTTTATTACAACCTTCACAAATGCTCCATACATATGCACTGCACAATGAGAGGTAATGAGATTTTAATATTTTTCACCACAATACTGCTGCATGACACAATGAGGTCGGTCCACAAACAACAGCAAACATAACACTATTACATCATTAGTGTTTCCTCAAAGTCCAGCGCAAGTCAAGCCGTGCATGCCCAATTTAATAGAAAAATCATAAGTCTATAGTGGGCGACTGCCTCATCTCGCGCTTCAGGGAGTCCTCGCGTTTGATAGCCACGCGCATGCGAGCTGCTTTCAAGTGTCTGGAAAATAATAATACTTTTGTAACAAACAATAATAAAAAACTGCGCCCGAAAATTTACAAGAAATGTTACTTTCAGTGGTAAAAAAGTGGTATTACTTATTATAAACCAAAACTGTAAGTTTCAATATCAGGCCGCTGGCTGATAACATAATTACTATCAAAAGCGCCCTAAAAATTTATTTCTTCAGTTCCCTTTGTGGTCAAAGCAATTTTCCTTTTGACCATTAGGCGGTTCACACGCTATGACTCGCCACGCGACGGGGCGCGAAAAAAGGAGTGGAAGCACGTTTTTATTAAATTTTAATTTAAAAAATCAGGCGTGTGCCCCGTCGCGTGGCGCGGGGTTAGTGTGCGATCTGCCTTAGACCCAGAGAAACTTGTATTATAAACTAACTTTAATAGATTCTAACAGATTGGTTTTAACTTCCTGGGTAAACTGTGAGACTCTTAGTACACAGTGAAGTCTATGATCACCACTAGCTCTAACATTATTTATAAATAGCATTTGCCTGCGGCTTCACCTGCATGGAGTTTGGATATTGTCCCACGGGCACATACTACCGAGATAAAAAGTACCCTATATCCTTACCCAGGTCTACTTATTTACTACTTACTACAGGACAGAGTTACTCTCACATTTTTATTGTTAGTGTGGATGTGCATGAACATTACCTTTGTCTAATCCTCTCAACAGTTTCTGGTGCGGGTTCTCTTTTGGTAGTGGCAGCATCACGGATCATGTTCCGCAGCTTCTGCATGCAGTCAGCTAGGTTCAACTGCTGAGACCTAGTGGTGTCCGACCTGATGATCAAGTAGCCTTCTTTTGTTAGTTTGTTGCCGTACTGAAATAAAGAACAGGAAAACATTACTTGTCAGTTTGCTGGATATTAGGATAAGCATAGTACTGAACACATTGAGGATAATATGGTGATTAACCAGTTGAATGCTGTAAAAACCTGAAACAATTAAAATGCCATTGTATTTCGTGTGGATCAAACTCAAACTCAAAGCATTTATTTCAATTAAACCATTTACAGGCACTTTTAAATAGTCAAAAAGTCGGTCAGTCAGAAAATATGAAGCTAGTTGCCCATTCCAAAGTGTAGGTACCTATGGAGAAGAACGGGCAAGAAACTCCATGGACACTCTTTTAAATTATATTTTTACAAAAATATTAGTTACATCATTAATGTTGAATTTATAATTATATGATTGTGAGAACGATGAAAAAAGACGTACGCGTTAAAAGCTTCCAGAGTACAGCAAATAGTAAGAAAACAACAATACAAAATTAAAATAATTAAAAATAAGCCGAGGCAGCTAAGTGATGACCAGCCGCACCTCCACCAACATCCACATCCACGTGAGACACAATGGCTTTTTAATTGTATGTTAACATTAACCCTCCTTATTTCGAAACGTGGGTTCCTGCATACAGAAGGTCAATGCTAATGTTTGCAACTAGCTTCATATTTTCTGACTGACCGACTTCTTGACAATTCAAAAGTGCCTGTAAATGGTTTAATTGAAATAAATGCTTTAAGTTTGAGTTTGCTATCAGTTGGTTATTAATTTATTGAAGGTCCCTAAGTATCTGTGGAAAATCTACTAGGTAGTATATTATTTCTCTAATTAATAGATTTAAAAGAATAAAATTATGTTTTGACATACCAATTGAACCATTTTAGTCCTGATGTCAGTATGTAGCCAGTCCGCCTCACTGGGTTTGAACCTCAGGTCAACTTTGGTGTGCACCTGCAAATAATTTATCAAAATAGTTATTTTTCAGTGTTTCTACTACTCAGCCTAATGGTTGGGCATATGAATCTCACAGGTTGTGGCACAATACCTAGCCCCAAGATGTCCCTCTGACCCAGTTCTGTGCAATTTTAGCCATTTTAAGTATTATGGAAAAAGATCATGTCAAAAGCTTATTATTTCTGTTCTTTTTTTTTGCCGTTAACGTTCCACTGCTGGGTAAAGGCCTCCCTACTGCCTTTCCACCTCTCTCTGTCCAGAGCTGCCATGGACCAAACTTTATCGAAGGAGTCCAGCTCATCCCGCCATCTCCGTCTGGGCCTGCCGCGGGCCACAATGTCATTTGCTATTAAGCGGGACCCACTAGGTCGTAAATTCGGCACACTGGTCGTCTGACATGCGGCAGATGTGTACAGCCCAATTCCATTTAAGCGTGGTTTTTGGCTTTCTATTTCTGTTCTAATGGTCTATAACACTAGTTTACAGTACATCTGTTGCCGAAGAAATTTTAGCTGTTGCTGACTACATATGATATACTATTTTCAAAAATGTAATTAGAATATTTTTATCAGCTCCAGTTTCTGAGTTTCAGCTATATAGGTATAAAACAGAAAAAAACATGTATTAACTAAGAAAAACTTTACTAAAAAAAATAATTAATCATTGAGTTGTAAAAAACTTCGTTTTAAAGCTCTTCTCTGATGTGTAGACTTTGGATAATGACGTATCAGGGACCAACAATAGTCAGACATCATATTCGTATCCCAGAAACCCTGATAGCGCTCTACCATGACGCGTAAGTCCTGATGCATGCGCTCTCCCTGTTCTTCGCACATATCTCCTAAATTTTCCGGGATCCTGTCCAAGTGACTATGGAGGAAGTGGAGTTTTATGCTCATATTGCACCACATATTTTTTAATTGTAGCAGAAGGTCTTCTACGAGTTCAACATATTTTTCACGATAAAAACTTATTTTAGTATCTGAGGAAAGCAAATTTTTTTCTTTCAGTCTCGATGCTAACAATTCTGAAGCTTGTTTAGATAGATTTAAATCTCTTACAAGATCATCTAACTCATTCTGGGAAAAGCATTTTGGCTCATTTGACATATCTTCAAAATCAGCATCATGCTGTGATGAGCTTGGTCCTTCAATGTCTTGTTCTAAGGGTTCAGATATATTTTTAGGCACTGAAGAGCAAGGTGGACGCTGCACTGGACGTTGAACACAACTAGTACTTTGGTACTGCCATTTAGCTCGAATTTTAGTGTTTAAACCGTTTACGTTCACGCTACAAAAATAACAGTCTTTGAGATGATTTCTTGGTTCTCGCCAAATAGTCGGTGTTTCAAATTTAGAGGCACTTCTTTTACCACTTTTCCATAATCTCAAATATTCCACTCACGATTTGCAAACACAATTGGGAGCCCAAGACTTTTTATTTTTATCCAAGAACATCCCAAAATACTCAAAATAGGTATTTTTTACCAACTCTGATAGAACTTTTCTATAATCGTTAAACACATATTCTCCGTATATATAGCAAAAATGATTTGGATTGTTTAAACAACGTCTGCTTGAACTACTCATGACGCAAAAACTTCAGATACTAATCTTAACACAGTAAAATATGCCTGTTATCGATTAATATATACGCTTAAAAGATAAAAATCAAAAACAAAGTAACCGGAGCTGCTCAAAAAATTTTGAGGGTAGATTTGACAAAAGCAAGTCATAAGTGAACATTATCAACCACAAAATTCGCGGCAACAGACAAAAAGTTAAATTTTGTAAACTAGTGTAATTATTATAGAAGAAATATAAGTATCATTGATAACTTACCTTATTTACATTCTGTCCCCCAGGTCCAGAGCTAGCACTGTATGTTATATCTAGTTTATCGATCGGGATGAAACCAGAGAATTTCTCATTCGGGTCAGCTGGTTGCTAGAAAAATTTAAATTACTTTATCATTAAAAGAACTTATTTTCAATAGAATATAAATTAAATGTTAAAAGTACTTACAAATGCTGGCGTTGTAAGTTTCAAGGAACTATTAGGATACAAAGTTTCTAAGGAAATCGCACTCTTGTATGCCATAGGCCTCTTCAACAAAGTTGTGTAGGAAGCTGACTGCACTACTTTGCGCAGAGCATTAAAACGCAGCGATGCAAAAGCCATGATTGCTGTTTAGAATTACTGACAAACTACCATCAATTACACAGTTTTAGTTCATAATTTCCCCCGAATGTCTCAAAGGTTTAACACAACATAACCTCCAATTTGAAAATTACAATGTTTCAAAAACCGTACGTCAGTGTCACTAAGAAAAAATGTCACTGTCAAAGTAGTGATGTGCCGAGTCGGCTATTTTTGGTATTCGAGTATTTTGGTACTCGTTGAAAAAGGAATCGAATCAGGATTCGAGTCACGGAACTAGGATAGGTACTCCAGTACCAGCATGAGTATTCGAGTACTTTGGTAGACTCGAGTACCTACTTTTTTATTTGTTCACGAAAGCTTGCTTTCGGTTCATAAGTATTATAATTATGACGATAGGACAGTAAGTAAATAATAACATTATTATGGTATAATCAGTCTTTTTCAAATGTTTCAATAAATTTGTAGTGTTCCCAAAGTCCACAAACGTTTTTTTGCATTCTTTACACTCCACTTTTTTATCTTCTAGAATAGTGAAAAAGTTCCACACTTCCGATTTCTTTTTCGGTACCATCTTACACGCACAATTATTCACAAGTCCCGGAAGGAAAACGATGCAGCACAATTCAATAACAAATCAATAACTAATAAACTAAGTAGAAATATGAAAACAATCTAATAACTTTCTGATACCGGCCAGCTGTTAAGAATCGTAAACATTAAACAGGTTCATACTTGATTGCTGTGAACGTCGAGTCACGCGCGACTTGGTATTCGAATACTGTAAGTACTCGAGTCCTGTATCCGAGTACTGTGGATTTGAATACTATATTTTGAGTACTCGAGTATGTGAGTACTTACTAGGTACTCGAGTCAGTACTCGAGTCAGCCTGACTCGGCACATCGCTATGTCAAAGTGTCAAACACTCTTCAAAGACAAACAAAGACGCATGTCGAACATCCAACAAAAAAAGAAAATGTTTTTTTATAGTTTTAAGGTGAATGGGTAGTTGAGACCGCGAAATTCAAATTTTCTTATGTTTTTTGCAATTTACAGGTCAGTGTCAGGTTGTATCTTGATCAAAATATGATTCGCGACAATAGCAGGTACATATTTAGAGCAGTATAATCATTAGAATCAATAATACATCTTTGTAAGTTAGATTTCTACCACTAACACTTTTCCATAAGAGATTGGTGGTTGGTGGTAGAAATCTAACTTAGAAAGATATATTAATGATTCTAATGATTATAATTCCTTAAATATGTACCTGTTATTGTCGCGAATCATATTTTGATCAAGATACAATCTGACACTGACCTAAAAATTGCAAAAAACGTAAGAAAATTTGAATTTCGCGGTCTACTACTACCCATTCACCTTAAGCTTATTTGCTATGACATCACTGTTTACCGCACGTCAATGGAAACAATTTGATGTTGAGTATGCATTGAGTGCCTTTTTAGGGTTGCGTACCAAAATGGTAAAACGGAACCCTTATGGTGAGACTCAGTCTGAAAGTCTGTCTGTCACAGCTGGATATCTTAAGAACTACTAATGCTATCAACTTGAAATTTGGAATAGTTTTAGTAGCATTTGCTCAACTATTTAATCATCAACAAAAGTTAAGTTAGTTCCACTATCGGTCAAGAGATGGCACTTACATAAAACTGCAACATTCTACTGCAACTGACTGCAGCTTACAAAATGTGCCGAAAAGGTAGCCCGCGAAATTCAAATTTTCTTACGTTTTTTGCAATTTGCTGGTCAGTCTTAAGTTGTACGTTGATTAATATATGATTCGCGGTCATAATAAATATGTATTTACAGAATTATAATCATTAAAGTCATCAACACTACTCTCTAAGACCACGTAAGTCCAAATAATAATGATAACAGTTATTCTTTGGACTTATATGGTCTTAGAGAGTTGTGTTTGATGACTTTAATGATTATAATTCTGTAAATACATATTTGTTACAGCCGCGAATCATATATTAATCAACGTACAACTTAATGCTGACCAGCAAATTACAAAAAACCTAAAAAAAATTGAATTTCGCGGGCTACCCTGGCGCTTTCGCCTTTAAAACGTGATGTTACGGATCCTCGGTGCGTGAGTCCGATTCGCTCTTGACCGGTTTTTTTCTTAACAAGGTGGCGATTGTGTTATTGGTTAACAGGTAAAATATCAAAGTGTAGTGGTCCTGATATTTTATTATACTAACGCCATGCTCAAAACTGAAATATTTATAAAAAAAATAACAGCATAAATTCATGCGATTTTCGTGATCTCCGCGATAATCTTGCTTAGTCAATGAGTTTAGTTGCTCCTCAAGAGACGATGACCAAGTCAGGCAATTTTTTCACCACATAATCACACTAGGTACACGTTTAGAATCAGATTGTAGAATCTATATGTAAATATCATAGAACTTTTGAAAATACATTAGAGATTTAATTTAGGTACCTACTAACTTCAAAAATATTTAATAGGTAGTAGGTATATTATTTTTTGCAGCAAACCAAACTGCTAGTTTTAGTTATCGTCCAGAAAAACATGAGGCATAAAATCCGCGCGCATGTCACGCTCCAGATAGTTTAATTAGGATCCCGTTCCGCTCAGCAGCGCCCTCTCACGTTTCTAAAAGAATATTTAGACGCAACAGCCAGAATCACTACCAAAAACACTAGGTAAGTATACCATTCATAGAATAGAATCTCTATCTCTCTCTTATATTTTAATAATTTAAACTAAACAACCATAACATTTGAACGTTCCACTCGTATCACGTATGTTTATTTTATTTTCATAATTATAATTTATTCATTTTACCATCTTTTAACAATTGCACATGTAAAATTATTTATATGTGCGGAGCAGAAAGCGCAGCTTTATTGTCAAAAAAATTGTTGATGAACTTCCTTTCTGCCAAGAAGAATATTCTTGATCCAAAGAGGAAGTTTACTTCTTTGATCAAAACTAATTTAAAAAAAAAAGTCTTGTTCTTCTGAGAAAAGTATATAGGCAAGCATAATTTTGTGTAGATATATAAAAATAACATACAGCTCGAATTGAGAACCTCCTTCTTTTTTGAAGTTGGTTAAAATAGTCATCCACATTCTCTTTGTTCTGACGGCCAACCGTGTCAATTGTTCATTATCCATACTCGTAGTCGATGTGGATTATTGTTAGCAATTAACTATCGACTAATGAATGCGCGAGGCGTCAAAGAATTTTTTACTAAGGAGATAAGTGTACAGTACAATCATCTACTAATTGATTTAAATTGCACTGCTAGCCCACACTCGCGCATAAGCTGCATGCTATTTCAAGCATAGCTTATACAATTATGGTCATCATTATATTATTTCTCCTTTTAAATTTAACCGTTTAAAAACCCTTGTAATACGGTGGCACTAGATTTAGCCGAAGGTAAAGTTTAGTGAAGCATTGAAGAAAATACCTACTCAGAAAGTGCTGACCTACATCACAGACAACCGGTTCAAAATCTGCAAAAGAACCTAATACGGGCCTTTGCAGACCCTAGACTATATCTACTTCAAGGCGAAAGCGTCAGGATATCCCGAGAAAATCAAATTTCCTTACATTTATTTGTTTTATTTACTTACCTAATTCCAACAAATCCGCCACTAATACGACGCGACGCACTGACCGTTAGGTGCAGCGCAGACGGCAGACTTTTTGTGCAATCGAGTCTGCGGCGCACAAAAAGTCTGCATAGCGCGCAAAAAGTCTGTCGCGGATTTTTCACAGACTCAACGCACACGACGCACATTTTCGATCATTCTGTCGGCAGAGCTGTAGGGACGTAGACGCTATGGAAATCGTGCAGAGATCACGAAGTATTATTTTGTATATGAAGTACAGAAAAAGAAGAAGAAATAGACAATTTTGGGTACATTCTATACTTTCGGAAAGATTACTGAAGGGACAGTTCCATACTAAACATTCAATTCTGAAACAACATCCGGAAAAAATTTTCAAATATTAAGTACAGTAGTGTAGTAGTACAGTAGTGTCTGTTACTACATTTGATGAGTTGCTATTTATTTTAAGACCTGCTTTGACTCATTCAGAAACAACAATGAGGAGGTGTATTGGTCTTCTCTTCTTGAATTAACATCGTTAGATCGACCTCTGGCGCCATGATAATAGATCGCGTGCGTTACGTCCACCCCTAGCAAATGCAGATTGCCGAAATGCCGACTAAAGTGTGCGCCGTCTGCGTTAACGCGCGTTGAAGCAAACGTTCTATTTTTTCACAGACTTTTTGCTTTTTGTGCGGAGCGGGCGCGGCCCGGCGCGGTGCGGTCTGCCCGAATTACACGGATTTTTTGTGCGCCGGACTTTTTGCGCGTCGTGTGCGTTACTGCATATAATTGCATAGGTTCTATTTTCACAGACTAAAAAGTCCGTCACGGATAGTCTGTCGTCTGCGCTGCACCTTACGGTCGCGAATCATAATTGAATCAACATATAAATTGTAAAAATCACACAAATGCGTATGCACCGTGCAAATTGTAAAAAAAGTAAGTAAATTTTAATTTCGCGGGCTACCTTAGAGCATCCCCTAAGCGATGGTCGATTAACAAAGTCCGATTTATAGTGGGCAGTAACTAACACACACACTGGGCCCACATTGAGTATTGAGCTTTAATGTAACTATCTACTTCACCAAGGGTCGGCTCTCAGCCCTTACTTCTCCTTGGTGATAATGGACGCTCTAATGTCGGACATCCAGGAGTAGGTAATGTCGGACTAGGATAGACAGCGATAGAATAGATTAGAGATCTGGCGGCAAAGACGAAACGAAATTGAAAATATGTATATTTTGCGATTTCAACGGTTTCTCCAGTCCTGTCATCCTGTGCCTATAACCCTTCCTATAATATAATGTGCTCCGACTTGCGGTACCCCGGGTCAGTCGTCCAGGAGGATGTCCGAGTAGGCCTAGACGTTAAGCACCGGATCAAATCAGGTTTGATTAAATGACGACAGGTCACAAAAACAACTGCGACCTGTCAAGAATGTCCCTCAAGTTACAGGGCTCGGAAATCTTAATTGAATAACCCAAAAATCTGAAGTTTAATTCTCATAACGCCACTAATTAAGCGGATATTAATTCTCAAGCGTAGTGTGTGCGCACAAAACCCGTGTTACAATAGATACGCTACTGCTTTCATCAATTATGATAATGCTGCGCTGAGGAGCGCAGGCGCACGCGACAGCACGCCATCGGCTTTCCTAATTCCGAGGTTTAACGATGCTTGTCATCGTAAATTCGATGTTTATATCGATTATAATTGCATGACATTTGTCGTCAAGGTGTTAATAGGCGAAAAACAAGGAGCGGTCTGCAAGTCACGATCATCATTGGATTTGCTGTTTCTAGATTTCTAATTATTGGTATCGAGATTAATCGAGAAAAAGTCTAGCTGTTATTTTATGATGACGAGTGTAAAATGTAAGTTACTACCTACTTAGTCATTGTCGATTTATTGAGTAGGTATCAAAACTGTCATTTCATCTTTTACTGGTCGGATGAGCATTGAAATGCTAGTTTCTTTATCTCTAACTAGGTACCTAACACTGTTGAAAACTGGGGTTGGCAAAATAAATTACTGAAATTGTTGATTTTCATTTGCTTTTGCGTCTAAGCATATTTACTAACTTGCCTTAACAAATTACTACTGAAGCTGTATTAGGTATTAACTGTTCTGTAATGGGCGATAAACTTTCAGCATCTACACAGGTTACAATCTAAAATTTATTTTATGGAACCGTGCGCAAGCGCAAGCGAGGTAACAGTAATTTAGAATAAACGAATTACAACAAACATAAATAATTTAAACGTTATATTTGTAAGCCATCTCTCCGCTTTCCAAGCATAGAAACATTTCTATGAATCATATAAGTCAAAATGAAAGCGCATAATGAAATTAAAATTGTGAACATTAAACATTCTTAATTAAATCGCTCACATACCGAAATTACGGCGTCTTCACGCTCTTGTTAGTTGGCCTACAATAAACAGCAAATAACTTGACCCCTGAAAATGTACCAACCACCCCCTGTGTCTTCCTCATACAGTGTGTTATCTCGAGGAAAGGAAGACCAAGCAACGGTGGTGTTGTAATTACTGAGAAACGAGAACATTTTACAAGTTTAACGGGAGAAGTAGGTAGCAAGTAGCAGTGATAATTGGTGTCTGATGAAGACGTTGATAAATGATAAATGATAAATGATTTTATTTTTGTAAGTAGGTTTGTACAAACACTTTTACACGTCAATCATATTTTTTAAACTAGATGAGGTCGGCGTTTCCTATCTGACTACTCTGAGAAGAAAGGCCGAAACAAACTCAGAGGTCATAGTCTCTTTTAAAGTCCAGACATAATCTTGGTCAGGTTATATGAAGACCATGTAGGTCGATGTCTGAGATGGTCTTTTGAGGAAAGAACCACACAGATTGAGAGGACCTGTCCAGTCAGTGCACGCATTTGTCAGAAATCGTGCAGCTCAACTCAAGACTTAAGGAGCTCAACGATCCGACGAACAATACCAAAGAAAGGACATTTGGGTAGGCCACAAAAATTACTCAAACTGCCAGACCATGGAGAGAATAATAAAAAATATAAAATGAATAAAATAAATGACCCACATCGTCTTCATATTCACAAAAATTAAAATAATGTAATACTTTACAAGTAAGCAAATGTCATTGTTTTTAAAAAAAATATATTAATGTCAATATGTATATTATATAAAAAAAAAAAACAACAAAAGAACAACAAAAACACTCAAAATGCATAAATTGGAAGCAGCTCAATCCCAAGCCTTTTTATCCTCAATATAATCTTTAACAGTATAAAAAGCTTTCTTGCACAACTTACGTTTAATTAATAATTTAAATTTATTAAGGCTAAGATCTTGAACGTGGCTTGGTAGTTTATTATAAAAGCGTATACATTGGCATCTGAACGAGCCACCTATTTTCTTGAGCCTTGTTGCAGGTACAACAAATTTGTGTTTGTTTCTAGTATTTACATTATGGATATCACTGTATTTTTTGAACAATTTTATATTTTTATGGGCATATAAAAGATTTTCATAAATATACTGAGAAGGCACAGTCATTACATTAATCTCTTTAAATTTGTCTCTGAGAGAGTGCCTCGGACTTAATTTATAAATTGATCGAACAGCACGCTTCTGCAAAACAAATATAGTCTGAATATCGGCGGCATTTCCCCACAATAGAATGCCGTACGACATTACACTATGAAAATAACTAAAGTACACTAAACGGGCAGTCTCTATATCAGTTAAATTACGAATTTTTCTAACAGCGTATGCTGCGGAACTTAGCTTTTTTGACAATTTATCTATATGTGGACCCCACTGAAGCTTAGCATCCAAAGTTATGCCCAAGAATACTGTGCTGTCTTCAGGATTCAATTCCTCGCCCTTTATCAACACATTAGTTTTCACCTGCCTAACGTGGGGTAGCGTAAACTTAATGCATTTGGTTTTCTTCTCATTTAGAAGCAAATTATTAACATTGAACCAGTGGACTACTTTCGAGATCGCGCTATTTACATCGTCAGTATCCAACTGCTGGCGTTTAAGTTTAAACAAAAGTGAAGTGTCATCTGCAAACAACACTATATCATGATTATCCTTTATGAGGTACGGCAAGTCATTAATATAAATAAGAAACAAGAAAGGACCAAGAATTGAGCCCTGTGGGACTCCCATCGTTACTATAGATCCGGGTGATCTTTCTCCATTAACGTCAACCCTCTGAATCCTTTCACTCAAGTATGAAGTAAGAAGATCCAGAGCAGTATTCCGGATCCCGTAGTGGTGGAGTTTCCTGATTAACGTTTCGTGAAAAACGCAATCGAATGCCTTGGACAAATCACAAAAGATGCCCAAGGCATCGCATTTATCTTCCCAGGCATTATAAATATGTCCTAAAAGTTCAACACCGGCATCAGTAGTTGAACGACCCCTTGTAAAACCGAACTGTTTGCTATGTAATAATTTATGTTTATTAAAAAATCTTTGCATTTGGTCTAAAATTAGTTTCTCAAAAATTTTACTAAAGGTAGGTAGTACAGAAATAGGTCTATAATTTGTGGGGTCTGATGTACTACCTGATTTAAACAAAGGTATTATTTTACTATGTTTCATAAGGTCAGGAAACTCCCCATTGTCAATACAACTATTAAAGATAAGTATAGTCCCGCTACGCTTTGTATATGTCCCGCTACGCTTTCGGTAGTATTTATTGCTTATTTTGTTACTCGCAAATGAGATCGGGTGCATTGTTCGGTACAGATTTGAATTTTTATATGAAGTTTTTGTTTAATACAACAGCTGTTACTTTATCTGGGCTGTTATGGCGACGCAAATCGGAGACCAACGTCGAACTGTCGAACCAGTCCACGGGATCGAACCTTTCAAGTAGGAAATGTACCACACTTTTGGTATGACGTGACTCAGCTCAGCGTCAATTCATTAACAGCAGCTGATGTGGACTTTGCAGTTTGCAGGAGCCTTAGGTCATGAACTCATGACATGAAGTCTACAGAAGCAATTACGAAAGTATGACCTAATTAGTTCTAGTCTAATCAAGGTACTATAGCAAGTCGTCGGCGTCAAGTAGTGCCGTTCAGTTTTCATTAGCTCCCGCGTGTTTGGGTAGTGGCTGTTATAATGTGTCGGGTTTCATAACAAGTTCCGATTTTCCCAGGCGTATACCTGTAGCATAGGTCAGTAATTAAGTGACGATATTCGATAACACTATTCAACAATCGACAAATTATCAAATGCTGTATTTTCATTACTTACCTAAACTTTACCGTAGAAATACCATTTGGACAATTCTACTGGTCTTGTTACGTAAATTGGCTTCTATTCTAAGCGACATTATTTAAGGGCAGGGACCGAAAAGGTGGTACTTATAAAGGGTTTTTAGATCATCCTCACCTGTCTCGCCTTTTCCCAACTAAGTTGGGGTCGGCTTCTAGTCTAACCGGATGCAGCTGAATACCAGTATTTTACATGGAGCGACTGCCTATCTGACCTCCACAACCCAGTTACTGGGTAATACGATACCCCTTGGCAAGACTGGTTGTCAGATTTTCGGGCTTCTGACTACCCATAACGTCTGTCAAAGATCCACGAATGACAGCCGGGACCAACGGCTTAACGTGCTTTCCGATGCGCAGGAGGAGGCGGTATGCACAGAGCATGTGAGCGGTGTGTAAAGATGGTTTTTAGTTCATACATGAAAATATAAAAAAAAAAATTACAAGCGCGAAAATAATAATTAAAATACAACCACCTGCACGAAGAATGCATGGTATTGGCACTGGTTTGGCATGGTATTAGGTTACCTACTTGTGGACTTGTGGCAGATCGAATGGTGTTGATATTGATAGACATTCTAGTTGTTGTGTTGTGTTCGTCTATTATCTTCGTTGAATGATTGAATCAACGTATTTATGAGCTAAGTCTCAGCAAATCGAAAGTATGCATCACTAGCATGAGACTGACAAAAACGACGTTTTTCAAAGGAACCTCTCATAACAGATTCAACAGGAAGATATACCCGTACTTGTTCAAAAGCCTCCTCATTGTTTCACATACCAAACAAGTCGGAAAGCAGCGATGAGAAACATCAAGCATCTGCCAACAGGCTGCAAAATGATAGACGCCAATTACAGACAGCCGCTGACACACAGATGATATCCCTCGTGCCATTCTCGGTGAAACAATAACATATTGCGTAATTAGCGCCTTTCTCTGCCTACAACTACTTACTTATTGTTCTGCATCAAGACCTGTGGCGTCTAATTGTTGACATTTGCATGATCATGGCGTGAAGTATGGTTTTACGGTGATATTTAGTGGCTTTCACACGAACAAGAGATCGAGCATTCAAATTGTCGGTAAACTAAATGTCAGACGGTCACGCCAATTCCTCGGATCTACCCTTGGATGTTACCTTTGCCCTACAAGTTTAGCATATACAAAATTAAGGTACTTGCCGTATCTTGATCTTTAAACTTCGGAAATGACATTTGGGTAGTCTGTAGGTTTGTCACCATCATCATCATTCAGCCTGAAGACCGCGTCCATTGCTAGATATGGCCCTCCTTGCCTCCCAGAACAGAACATATTAGTTATGTGAGCCTTTCCAAAACATAACCACAATACCTGGCTACCTTGAACCTTGTGCATAACGCGGCTTTCAAGAGGCCGTCGGTTCACCTTTTACAAACTTTAGTGCAGGATCCGAAGATTTGCATTTAAAACGTAAACGCCAATGTCAAAAAGGTGTCGTCTCTCATTAAGATTACTGGCAAGCGGCTGACCAAAATACTCACTTACCAGCAACACATTGTCGCCCCATTCTGTCCACGGCAATGTTCCCGTATCATCAGCATCTGAGCGGCGCCTGCGTGCTATCCGGCGATCTTTCCGCTCAGCCACGTGGCGATACTAACGCATGCGCTGAATTAACGCACTGCACTAGAAATCAGGTGAGATTATCAGATCAGGTGGAGATTTGTATAATTTGTTCGTAAAATTAATTTATTGTTATTTTATCTTTACAGAGTTGGGTAAGTGGGTCAGCAGTGTGTGGGGTGTACTAGACTGCTCCTGATCGTCTGGCTTCAAATACTTAATATTCAATCCATAAGAATAGTAGAAATAGTAAATTGAGTTCCGTTTTCTGTTTAGAAATTCTTAGTAAGAAAGAATGCGGTATATATGGCGATTGGCTTGGAAAACACAAAGGGTTTGATCATGATTCGATGCCATCATTGGTCAACTGTTGATTTTATGAATATTGACAAACGTTCAATGACAGCTAACTCTAAGATACCTAATTCACCTAACACTAAAAGTTTCATTGATTACTTCCTGGGTTATGCTGCTGTTGTTATTTATATGCTGTACATAATAAAGAGTATTCTATTCTATTTTATGCTAAAGAGTGCGCGACCAGTAAAAAAAATACACACCATTAATACAGCCCATTAATTTCAATTTAGAAAAAAGTGCGATGTTTGAAATCCGAAGACGGTGGGTGACGCGAGCATAGAGCATGAACGCGACGATTGATGGCCGATCGTCTCTGATTTATATCGCGACGCGTGAGGATGTGGAATTTGCCGTAATGGTCCAAGTTACGGAGCATCCCAGGAATCTGTGCGGACGTGGAGAGATTTTTTGAATCATTACGTTATTTTTTATTTCCGGCCTCCACTGCTCTGATGCTGGATAAGCTATACAAATAACTAGCTTTGCCGGCAGTAACTTAAATGGTAAAGCTAAAGCGCATAAAAACTTATGAAACCACAAAGTGTGGCTATGGCTAAAGCATGAGAAGTTATTAGAATCTGAGACCTAGAGTCTACGTAGTAGATAATTGGACCTACTAAGTTATTAATATATACTTATTCGCTCTGTTACAGAAATGAAGAACGTTGAACGAGGGAGGATCACCAAGCCCAAAATGCCCTTAGCAATTCACAACATTGAAATCCAATAAGTAGGTACTTACACCGTTAACCAAATATTCTGCACATCAAACCCGTCCAGCCACTGCCGTCTGTCGCTCGCTACAATATCCTCCCATATGTTTCCCCATAACATAGTAGTAATCAAATTGCATGAGGCAATCTGACGCTGGCCGTAACTCAGCACGCTCCGTCGAGCCCATGTCCGCGGTGATACCAGATGTGCTTCAATGGACTCCTAATGGCTTGTTACGGAGGAATATGGAGTTTTTTTTTACAACTTATAGTTCCTTGTGCTATACTTATTAGTACTTGGTTAAGTTCTCACCTGTTTGGGCATGCAAATTGATCCGAGGAAATGGAGTGTATCCTTCGTTAGGTCGTCAGTAAATTGAATACTGCTCATCTAAGGGCCAGTTTCTTGAATGAAAATTATTCATTCAACCATCACACCATTTTCGCGCTCTTGACAAATGACAAATTTAATTTTGCACTCACGCGGTCTCTGAGGTTCCTAAGGTATTTTGTCGTTCCTGCGACTCGATTTTATAGCTTCTACGATTACCTAGACTTAGATTAGATCTGAAGATCGCGGAATCGATGCGAATCTTCAAGCACTTATGCACACACTTTTTCTCAATTAGCACTAACAGTTAACGATAAACACGTATAATTATCTCGGCAAACCACAGCTGACGCTGCGGAAGCAGGTTCCCATAATAAAGAATACATAATTATCCACAAGTTAGTGTCTTAACTGCAGATATTTGCGGTCATTCCCGCTAGCTAACCGCTACGGCTCGCAGCTGTTAACAGGACCACCGTTTAGCTCTAGACACCGTTCTGCTTGGCCGGGTTTAAGTTAGGCCATTATGAAGTAAATAAATATTAAGTTCCTGGCAAGGTGTGGCGGGGCAAACGTTAACCGCCGACTTTAGACCAGGTAGATTGCCTGACAAAGTTACAATATTGATCATGCACATTATTATTAGAATTCAAATCAGTTGTTTGTAGGTACTTTGATTGGTAGCTTCATACTTAGGTTGCTATCTAAGAGGACACTGACGTCCATTATAACTATATGTTATTAATAGGTACGGTCAGCAACAAAAGTCGATTAACACTTCAGTTTTTTTAATCTCAGTTATTAAGCAAAATATTAACATTTCAGTATTGTTAATCTCAGTTACTGAGCAAAATTTTGTTCAAAATTGCATTGTACTTCTGCTGCAATTTTGAACAAATATTTAGCTCAATAATTGAGATTAAAAAAAAATGAAGTGTTAATGAACTTTTGTTGCTGACCGTACACCATTAAACCACCATTTATGTTAGATTATCAATCATGAATATCTATTTTTTAGTTTCTGTATAGTTTTATTTAAGTTATAATTTAATTTTGTTATTTCTACCTTTAATCATTGTAAAATATTCTGTTTTTATTATAAATTGACATCATGAATACTTTTAATTATTTTTCCTCAGTAGGTTTACATAAAGGTTGGTTGGTTGGTTGGTTGGTTGGTTGTCATAAATAATACGTTTGTCTTGTCCTACTTAGTCAAGGAGAACAAGGAAAACGCTACATCCGAATGATCCAAACAGTAGGAATGTAACGTTAAAAACTTTAAAAAGCCATATAATTCCCATGAATAGTTATGTTATGAATTACCTAAACTGTGGTTTCACGGAGGCGTGGAGTGGGTTAGGCACTCATTACTGTGCTGTGACCAGTAGACCTAGGAGTGCCAGCTTGAACTAGGTGTGACCCGCGACTGTGCCCGTCACGTCACAGTCTACTACAAGGCATGGAAACAAGATACATTTTTGCAATGTGCTGAAATAATTCTTAATAGGGGCGCAGTTAGTAAATGAATAAAACCGCTTTGTTAAAATTGAATTCGTTGTGGTCACAGAATGAGGAAAAGAGAAAAAGAAACATGAAAGACATACCTACGTAACTATTTTGTTTCATAAAATCCTAAGCTTTCTGCCTTGCGCTAAATAAACCGCCTAACACCGCCATACGAAACCAAACGTGGACCAAATACAATTGAACCTCAATGACAAAATATCCCAAATGATGACTGGCAACCGAATACTTAGTAAGTAATAAGTGTAGTTTCTCTAACTTATCAGTTGCCTAAAACAAATACCTTAAGTCATATACATTTGGAGAAGCCTTCAACTTGGGAGGTGTGCCCCCAATCCCCCATGTAGGTCATAGGTACTATACTTACCCGCGAGAGTAAAATCGTAAGAGAGATTACTCTCAGAAAATACTAAACAAATGCAAATAGGTACTTCGATGTTCACTACTTTCCAAAGCTGCCTTCCGTGAAACCACTTTGCAATAATATAATGCGACCTAAGTTTACAGAAATTAATTTACTTGTGATTGTAATCTTTACGTCTAGTCATTGGTCATGCTCCCAAAAGATAAATTGACATTTCAGGTCGACATTTTCAACAAGAGATGCCGTGAAACCGATTTAATTTACTTCTGGCTTTAGTTAGACACGCACGTTTCCTCTGCCAAATTAAAAAACTGGTCAAGTGTGAGTAGGACTCGCGCACCGAGGGTTCCGTACTTTGTAGGTATGTAAATACATGTAGTTTATCACGAGTTTTTTTTTAATGTACTTACAAATTTACGGTTTTCGGATTTTTCCTTTGCTTGTGTTACATGATCTTGCTTCTTGCCAAATTTCATGATTCTAGGTCAACGGAAAGTACCTACCCCATAAATTTTGATTCCCTTGTGTTGGACAACTCAGAGAAACTGCAGTTTCAGGATAATATACTTTATTAATCACTTTATTAACATAGAATCAAATCAGCTTATCGCAAATTCGCATACAGTGAATCATGATATTTTTCGGTACTTGACAATATTTTGAATTTAAAACGACCAACGGTCAATCAGGACGAGGTTTCGCTACTGGGACTTCTCGAGGCGACTATCAGCGATCGAATGGTCGAGTCCTAGCTGTCTCATATACACTACGGTTAGTAGGAGGGGTATGGTGATGCCAACTCTTCAAGAGTGTTGCTAACTCTTAACAGTGTCGCTAGTTAAATGTATACAATACTACTATATTTTGTAACACTTGGGAGTCTCGAAATATACGATTTTTGCGGCATAAACGGTCGTATCTTTTTTTACGTCAACTTAGAATTTTGACTTTTTCACAGCTTTAAGTAAGGGACTGTAGACCTGAGTATATGATTTTAATTTTAACTCGATATCGATACCTCCATTCGTTCCCGAGATAAAGGGTCTTGACAGACCTAGACGGACAACAAAGTGATCCTATAAGGGTTCCGTTTTTCCTTTGAATTACGGAACCCTAAGAAAACAATGCGTGGATTTCAGACGATGGTGACGTGACTAAAATAAATTCATTTTAGTTTATAACTTTATAGTTAGCCGAGAGGACCTAATGGTAGGTACCTACTCTGGACATTATTATCCAGTCCAAAGTAGTTGTTAGTACCTACTTACCTAGTACAGAAAAGTTCAGAAAACTTCTGATAGGTACTCACCTAGTTTCTAAAAAGCTAATCAATACAATTTGTTGACAGATGATCTAAGTACATATAAGACTATGCTAACTGCAGCTGTGGTTAAGTTATCTGAAAAACAACATTTAATCAAAACACTCGACGGTTGACATGAGTTTCACGATCTGTCAATATGATTGTTTTCAAAACTTATCAGGATCTCTCTATATCTTGCCAGCAGTGGGCTTAGATACCTATCTACCTACAACAACTTGCCTACAACTTACACCTGTAAGTTGTAGGCAATGGTATTTGTACGTAATTGCAGGCCGATTGGCAGACGGTTTTGGTTTTGCAAGAGGTTATAAACAAGGGGGAGGTGTATTTGATAGGCTTTGTACTTTTACTGAAGTGCCTTCTGTCAGCACTAAATTCTAAAGAACGTATTGAGATCTCGCGTACATAATAGAAGAAAACCTAAAATAGCTGTGAAAGCTATCTTTATTATTTTTATGAACTCTCTAATCGCGAATTTCTTTATAGTTTTTAGTGAGTTTATAAACCGTTAATAACATAATTACTGTACGCGACTACTCTTCTTATTTTATGATTATTACTTATATCATTAAAACTAGAATAATGATGAGTCTTTTTAAACTTTCACGGGCAAAATCTAAGTGATAAAGCTCGGTAACTATTGGTTGACAACAGTCGCTCGAAGTCAGACTGGAATCCTATTGGAGTAAATTCTAACGGTGCTTCCGCAGCTGCATTCACTCGCGTCCCTGCCGCCGCACGCAGAGCGCCATCTTCAAGCCGGTCAGTCCGCCGCGAACTACCGTGGGGGTAACGTTGTTGTTGCAACGATTCATGTAATTAATCTGCACCGGACCAAACCGTACCGGTATACACTATTATACATATAAATTAACTATTATAATTAAAAATCAGTGTCAAGTTAATTGATGAAGTGCTAGACTGAACTGCCGTTCGCGAATATAGTGCAACCTGTGATTTGATCTCGCGATCCCCGTGGCTGCATTTCTTTGGTGGTGTGAGTTTACTGAAGTGTAAAAAGGTAAGTTTTTATGTTATTATCGGTAGAATGTGCGGTCGGATGGCCGGGCGCGCCGCTGGGGGAGCGAGCGACTCCCGCGAATCGATTGTCCCGCCATGGGATGGGTAGCTACGTACGGGACCGGGAGCTCTAGGGCTGCGCACCCTCGCTCTGTCGTGCCCGCAGCTCGCTGTATTGTCGTTTCATGTGGTGATCTTGAACTAGTACAGGCTGCTAGACACGGGCACACGGCGCGCCGGTTTTGTTATGTGTATGAATTATTTATAAACATTCTTCTTTACACAGGTGTTCTTTTTTCAGCTGCACTCAGGTGGGTAATAGTTATCTACGTGGATGAACTCCAGAACGTAACGATCTGATGATTCATGTTATCCACATATTTTAACCGACTTCAAAAAAGGAGGAGGTTCTCAATTTGAATGTTTATTTATAATATATATTTTTATGTATTTTCGGGCATAACTCCGACATATAGACGGATTTGCAAAATTATTTTTTTTAAATTTCTGTGGTAGGTATGCCTTAGAGGAGGTCCCATATAAATTCGATATCTTTGCTTGGGTAGTTTTTGAGTTAGCGTCAATAATACGATTTTTTCCCTGCTTAGTTTATATAATTCATGTTTTAGTAACTTCCACTGATATTTACATACCAAGTAGTGTTAAATGAATTCGTGTGGGGTAGTTACAACTAAAAAGTGAAAAAGAAGTCATTTTTTAATTTTTTACAAAAAAAGTCTGTGTCAAAATACGAAAATGCCCGACACCGACTTCCGAAATTAAAGTTATTTTTCACTTTGTAGTGTTTTTTGTGGGAGTCGATTGTTTTTTATTATTTTAATTTATTAGAATCGCAGGTATTCAATTCAAATTCCTAAAGCATGATGATACAAGTTTCTAATTTACTAGGAGACATGAGAGCACCCTAAGCTAAGTTCTAAAGTTGAACCTTTGTACAAATCGAATGCTAAAGATCTGCCAAGTCAGCCCTAACACATAATGAGAGAAGCAATGACACAACAAAAATGCCGAATACAATAGGGCTTACTGCGTTTCTTAGAACCACACGATATAGAAATAATCTGACAAGTGCGAGTCGGACTCTCGACTCGGGTCCTTCAGGAAAATAAAAACGCAGTTATTCATTTCCAAAAATATTGATGTTACCCTGCCTGACTGAACAGCACAGGAACATTATCGTAACTTATTCTTTTCCTTCCTGATCTGTTTTTTCCTGATTTATTGAGTTATTTACAGGAAAATTATGTGTACCTATTTGTCGCAGCCAACTGGTTTAGTTAACCGTTTAGTTAACCGCCTAGCCTTTTAACTAAACGGCGGCCGTTCAACTAACGGCCGAAATGATATTCAGTATTATAGTTTAGGTTGGATCTGTAACCAATCACGCGAGAGCCGAATTGGTCGCAGTAACTAAGCCAGGGACCCCGACCAAATGGGTTAGGTTAGATAGAACTGTGATCAACCGCGTGCGAGCAAAGAGAGCGAAGCGAGGCGAGCACTACTTCTAAAGGCCAGGCGATTAACTAAACGGCTAATTTAACCAGTTGGCTGCGATATATTCTTTAGAATAATTATTATACTGACATGACCGCAGACTATTTCGGGTCGCCTGGCTAACACACGCCTAAGAAGCTAGATATAAAAAAGGCCTGACAAAAAGAACTGTGGTAGGTAGGTAAACGGTAGGACTGGAAGGGACAGAGATAATTAAGGACACGTTTCAACCCCTAAGACTACATTGACATTATTAACTGAATGACTAGTCTCTAAAGCTTTGGTTTCCTAGAGAAGAGGTTCTGTCATATTATAACGGCAGTCATGAAGATCTGTAAATCTCACCAGTATTAAACATAAACGTACTTATAAAAAAAACGCTCTGTATTTGGACAGCCGTTTTAGTGTGACCGTTGACAGATTTCTTAGGAACCCAAAGCTTAAGAGAAAATACTACAGATCGTTGGTAACAGACAAAATCGAATGCCTTCTGATATATGCAGGAGAATAGCTGGATAATGGCGGCCAATAAAAGTTATTACAACCAGTTAAGTGCAAAAAATTTATTCAAGAAGCCCTCCCCTTCTCATTATATACAAGACCTTTCGATTCGACACACTAAGGTTAATAAGCCGAGAACTTAGTATTCGAGCGCAAAATCCTCAAGCGCATATTCTGTGCAGTGCTGGAAAAAGCGCAATGACGGACTCTTACAACTATGAACTCTACGAGATGTACGATAACCCTAAAGTCAGTAAGACCATAAAAATGGGTGTTTTCGACGGGAGAGGCATTTTATAAGAATAGTCTCGGCCGGGGTAAGACTAGGCTTGCCAATTCTCCCGGAATTCCGGGATTCTCCCGGAAAACGGACATAAGATTTTAAAACCTCCCGGCTCCAGGAACGCAGCTAAAATCTCCCGGATTTTTGGCCTGCTGGCGGGCAGTGGGCCACTGCCGCCACTGGCAGTGGTGCGGGCGGGGCGGCCGCGGGGATTGTGCATCAGCGCGCGCGGCGCTGCCGTTCGCT
Organism: Luperina nickerlii; assembly: GCA_963855955.1. Lineage (NCBI taxonomy): Eukaryota > Metazoa > Arthropoda > Insecta > Lepidoptera > Noctuidae > Luperina > Luperina nickerlii. The sequence goes on from OY979665.1 coordinate 1,412,617, forward strand.
TCGCCCGCCCCGCCCCCTCCCTGACCCGCGACGCCGCCGACCGCCCCGCACTTTATTTAGTTGCATAATAAACAGTCAGAATCCTGGACGCATTTTGTGTTTGTAAACATTGCACGGGAATGCGAGTATTTTTTTCGTTCCTGTTTTATTCTAAATAAAGTGTAATGTCAGATTCGGAAGGCTCAACGGCGCTGACGCCGCCGAAGAAGAGAAAAGTTAAATATCATACGAGCTTTGATGTAAACTGGTTGAACGATCCTCTGTTTAGTTCTTGGCTTAAAAAGCGAGATGATTTCTCCGCCGAATGTAAATTATGCAAAACCGATATTTCGGTAAAATACGAAGGCAAAAGAGCTCTGATTGTGCATTCGGAAGGTAAGAAACATAAGTTATTTCTAAAAAATAAGTCTTCAACACCATCCGTTTCCGGTTTTTTTGTGCAAAAGCATTCACAAGAAGAAGATCTTATAACTGCCGCAGAAGTCACATCTGTATATCATGGAGTTAAACACCATCACAGCTACTCAAGTCAAGACTGTAATAATAAGTTGTTTCGAACTTTATTTCCTGATTCAGAAGTTGCAAAGAAAATAGCGTGTGGTCGAACTAAAGCTACAACTATTTGTGAAAATGTTCTAGCCCCGCTGGCGCAAGAAATACTGCTATCTGAATTGCAGGATTCAAAATATTTTTCTATTGGCACAGATTCTTCTAACAAAGGAAATTTAAAAATGTTTCCAGTAACTGTGCAATGGTTTTCGCTTAAAGATGGTTTGAAACAAGGTTTACTTGACTTTTATCAAGACCCTGCTGAAACTAGTGAAGCTATTAAAACACAGCTCTGTAAAGTTTTACAGGAAAATGGCTTATCCTGGACATCAGTATCTTCTCTATCCGCAGATAATGCTTCAGTCAACTATGGACTTCATAACTCAGTTTTTCAAAAACTTAAAAATGAAAATTCTAATATTTTGAAGGCGAATTGTAAGTGCCACATTTTACACAATTGTAACAAACATGCATTAAAAACTTTACAGTTTGACGTAGAATCTTTGGTATTGAAAGTTTACAGCGAATTTTCTGCGTTTGCCAAGCGAACTGCAAAGCTTAAGGAATTCTTCGATTTCGCTCATTTGGAGTACAAATCTATTCTCCGCCATGTGCCTACACGATGGCTATCATTGCTTCCAGCTTTAGACAGACTTCTTTTGAAATGGCCTGCCTTGAGAGAATATTTTCTAAATGAAGGAGAAGATGAATGTGCAGCAATAATTTGGAGTGCCTTTAAAGATGAGAACTGTCTTCCATTATGCTATTGCTATTTTATTCACAATATTATGCAAATTTTTGATACTGCTATAAAAAAACTGGAAAGTGACTATATTACATGCACTGAACTACACACGATTATGACAGAATTGCAAACTAAAATCACTAACAGAAAGAATGATAAGTTCTACGGACAGTCAGCGACGCAATGTCTAAGGAAGTTGACGGAAAGTGATCAAAATACTTTTAAAGAAGAGGCAGACAAATATTTGGAGCGATGTTTGACTTATTTGGTTAAGTGGTACGAATTCAATGACTCTATTTACAAGAAAATGAACATCTTGACAATGGACGAAGAAATTGACTGGAATGAATTGAAAGATCTGGGTGCTTCTCTGAATGTACCATTAAATGAGGATAAATTGTATGACGATTATTGTTTACTGCGAGAAGTTCGTGACGTAGTGGCAAACAAAACCAAGAGGGTAGACTTGCGTTGGGTTAATTTCTTTGAAAAATGTAAGGATGAGACTGGCAACGAAATAAAAAAACTTGTTACCTTCACTCTATCGATCCCTATCTCAAACGCCGCCGCTGAACGTGTTTTCAGCGTAGTAAATGAACTGTGGTCGAAAAGTCGAAATCGGCTGAATGAAATGCACGTAAAATCTGAGATACAGGTGTGCACAAACTTCAAATACTCTTGTAAAGAATTTTATGATTTTATCGTTTCTAATCAAAAGGTATTACAAGCGGCTCGCAGTGTAAAAAATACAACTTTAAATAAAATATGTTTATCCTTTTTTTATTTTTATTTTTCACCTCCCGGATTTCTGATTAACTGAGTTGGCAACCCTAGGTAAGACCCACCCACAACTTTAGGTCTTACAATTAGATGATGATGATTAGTTCAACTTTACAAAACTTTCATTCCATTGGATAACAATATCATAATGAGCGAGTGAGTGCTTTCAAAAGTCTCAAAAACTGTTTCGAACTCAGCAGTTCTTTAATAAAATATGATGAGTAAAATTGATGAGTTTCATTAAAGAAGCAGTTTGAAATAATATTCTCAAATTATAAGTAAGATGCCACTGACGTGAAAGTCTAAGAGCTACCGACACTGAATAATGAGTTTAATAACCGTTCACAAGTATTAATCACAATATACACCGATGAATTATTAATAGAACATTATACATGTCTGTGCTTTATGTTATTTCTGTAGCTACTTTCGTTTTTGAATTATTCATAGTTATTGCGACGTCGACATTACGCCTTGTTTGTTATTCAGTAGGACCAAGCTCTGTCCTGTTTGGATAAGTAATTTTCAACCATTTAGATATCTGGTCCCTATCTCCGCACTTTGTACCACCAAGTCAAATGGGCTGCTAAGATTGGAATGTTACTCGATGTCGTAAAAGAAAATAAGCGTAAGCAATACTTGTCCATATCACTTATTATAATCCAATGCGCAAACGATTGGTAGTATTATTTGATTGAATGAGTAACCAACTGTTACGACTTACAATGCAATGCAACTCATTGCATACCATCTCACACCCATGTCCTTCTACTCATAGAAGGACATGGGTTGGAGATGTGCCCACTTGTCAAAGTGCAGGACGAGAAGGTCAAAATTCATCTCCAAGTTTTCTTCTAGAGCTTCTTACGTCTGACCACTACAGACTTCAAAACATAAGTTGTGGCTCAGCTTGGATTAAATATACATTATCTTAAAAGACTTTTTTTGGGGAACAATCTCCATCTTGTGTTAAAATACAGAAGAAGGACAAAAGATAAAACATGGTAAATAATGAGTGGTCTGGGTTCGTTTTCCCTAAAGTGATAAAAACCCTTTTGTTACGCCATGCGACAGGGCGCCAGAGTGTCTCGCTCCCATGCTTGGCCCTACTTTTCATATTAGAGCACCACCTACACATGGGTCATCAAAGAAGGCCGACCAATTTTATCACATTCAAAATATCCACTGAGCAATCAAACTTGCCTTCTCCAAGAACTCTAATGGTCACTTACCGAAACGCAACATTTCCGCTGACGTGACTACAACAACGTCTACAACTCGGTAACAAAGATGCCACATTTTTATTAAATTACCGTTGCATGTACACAAATTATTTGAACAGACACGAAATGGCTGAGGAGACTAATAAATGGTCAGAGAAATTGAGCTCGGATCTAGCCTGTGTGATTTACAGGCGTCAAACGCACGCGCAGAATCAGACCGCGGCGCGTGAGCATGTCCTCCTGCGTTGTATCAAATGTCCATCTGACTTGTTCACACCTCATTATCATCGCGTGTTGTCTTACATTCGATGCGACAATTGACAATAGTTTTCATGTCTACAACCAAACAATTAGTGATGACAAAACGTGTGTTGACAGCTCCAATTAATCAGAAACAGTAATTAACAGTAACGATTAGATTTGATGACAAATTGAGTAATTAGGTTGAGGAAAGCGTGATGTGTGAAGCTGATCGTGACTATTTCGTATTTGTATAATAGCTGGTAACTAATGCATTAATTAATAGCTGACTTTTAGCACATAATAAACTGTAGAATGTCCCGTTCAAAGAGCTTTCCCTGTGAAAGACACACACGTAGTAAGTGAATATTGAATCAATTTCAAAGCAATTTGCTCTAAACTTTCAACATGGAGCCGCGCAACGTTTGTGAGCTTGCTGCTATACGTCTGGCTAGAATCAATAGAGAATACGAACTTAAGTCTAGACGCCATTTATTTAATGCAAGTTCCGTTTGCAGTCGCTTTCTCTTTGTTAATCTCATAGAAATGCAAAACCATCTAACTAAACTATCTTTTGTGTAATAAAAATTTGAGGAATTACTTTTAAAATCTACAAAATTTTATGGAAGTCAAATTTATTTTTAAATCTTCTTTTAAGTCTAACATTAATGAGTATATTATGCGCATTTATTATGTTAAACTAAATCTACAAAATCACATAGTGTAGCGAAATCAGAAGTGAGTTCGACCGGAAAAAATCTTCTCGCGACTGTGCTTGTGCTCATTAAAATTGTGCTTTGTAATCGTACAAGTCATCACTTTAACTATATTATTTGCAAGGAGAAAGTCACGTAACAATTTAAAATAAATATTTAACACTAAAGAATGCATTCGAACATCATTGCTATACTTTCCCAAATCCGTGATAGACACGGCATCGCGCCGACTTTCCAACTGGCGTCGATGTTATCTGTTTCATAAAAATGAGACTCATTTAGCTCGAGCAACAGATATGTGGCCATTTCAGTAATTAAGTGCGCTTTGGTTTTAATTATTCTGTAACGCGGACACCGGAACGTGTATCCGAACGTAGCCGCCATGTTTCGCGTTTTTAATTCCAAATTCAGAATTTTTAAAACGGCTTTCTTGAATGGCTTTCTTGAATCTTTCGTGAATGGCCTGTTACACCGATAAACTTTTTATTCTAATGAAATAAGAAATTAGATTTATTTCTTTTTATTATGATTTATCTCTTTCACATCCTTCGCTTAAATCTCTAGTGAGATGGCTGGAGGCGGAGTGTGTTATTTGCTATGAATCAAGATGTCATGCATATTGCATGCTAAGGAAATAAATTCTGTCAACAGCACAATGACTTAATTCCCGTATCAGTTTGTTTGGCCAATAAGGTTCCGATATCCAAATTATTTGTTTAGTCTTTTTCATCTCGAATTTTTCCCACCGCGCCTGACATATATCTGCTGATAAGCTATCGGCACTATCAGTTCATCTATTACGTCGGTTATTAGCGTTTTCGAGAGCCTTTCATAGCGATACAGTCGGATATTTATCAACCAATGGAGAGTGTCAACAATAATGAGGTTAGCTTATCTTGCTTTTAGGGGATTTCGCGGGATGATTCAAAGGTGTGTGGTGCTTAATAGGATTATTAATTTTCTAGATATATGTATATTCATTGACTTTGAAAATTATCGAATTAGCTAGACTTAAACTATCTACCAAACGTGAAGCTCGAGCTATGTGAAAATCCTTTAGATCTTTTTCTTCGTGTCGCTAGCATGACGTTTTCCAGATCTGGTTGGTCCACACCCTGCTGCCGTTCCGTCGAGGTAGCCCCACTTTACCATGTTGGAGTTACCGCTTCCCACGTTTGTCCGGAGACGGTTCAGTTTGTTCGGTTCATCCTTTAGTTAGATGAACTCAATTTAAAAACATTCCGAGTTTCCTCTTTTTTACTAACCAATACCATTGTTTACAAGTTGTCATTATTTAATAACGTCATTGTTATCACATTGTTTTTTAATGAAGTCGCATTTGGGCGCCGAATTTCCTCTGCTCATCAATAAGCGAATGTTAAGCGTGTCATGGCATGGTCCTAGCGCTGCCAGGCGACAATGCCCCGTGATTACAGCCAGACATCCGTCCATTGTTGTCACGTCACTTGCGTATGCGAGACTGTATTCGTGCCGACATGCTCTGTACGGGGACCATGTGAAAATGATGGGCAGAATTTAAAATACATTTCGTACCTTAGGACCAGATATTTTCGGTCTTTATGTTAGGTACCTGCTGCAACGGTTCAGTAAAGATTAAAATAATATTTCACTATTTGATATTTCAGTCTTCAATTTACTGGTCCTTTAACTTGGAAGTGATTTATGTTAACTCCGCAGCCAAGCGATTTCCTGTCCAAAACCGATCATAATCATTTATTTCTAATAGGTATTGATACAGCGTATACCTTAGGTAAAACAATTTTTTGTTTTTATTATTTTGTTAGTATCAATGTTCTTTTTTATTGTTTGTATTTCTTGTGCGTGTCTCAAATAAAATATTTTCTTTCTTTACAGTAATTCAATTTCTTAACAAACACAGTAATCGTGAAAAAAAAATCAGTCGTCCCATACAAAACTTCAATACCTTCTTGACCAAATGTATGGGACGACTGATTTTTTTTTCACGATTACTGTGTTTGTCCCCGGGAAAAAGTTGTTCAGTTTGATGGCCTGTACCACACCCCCAAGTTTGGTCACACCCCTCTGAAACACATTGTATAGTCAGAAAATGAAGATGGTCACACCTGATGGAAAACCTGATCTACAGCCTCGGCCTGATCTACATCATGATCATATCTTATATTTTGTTGTTGCTTATCATCACTTGGAAACTAATCAGTATCAACTGAATCCCTTCTACTATTTTTACAAGCTTTTATTTAGCTTGCAATGTTCGTATGTATGTAAGTTGTCCGTCAAAATTTGCAAACCATTTTTCGACCATTTCTTGGTATCCGATTGAGCTGAAATTTTGCATACACCTTTAGTTCTGGTAACAATACAATGTGCAATACTCAATATTGTAATAATTTCAATATGGCCGCCGCCCTTATATGGCGGATTACATATTTTTTCTCAACCCCCCCTAATATGGGGGTATCAAATGAAAGGGCTTGAAGAGTAGAAAACGATAAAGTTAGAAACATTACACTAAAATAAATATGGCCGCCACTCCAAGATGGCGGCTTATTTTTTTTACAATCCCTATAACATGGGTATCAAATGAAAGAGCTTGAAGAGTAGAAAACGATAAATTTAGTAACAACACTCTAAATTCAATATGGCCGCAGCTCCAAGATGGCAGATTACATTTTTTATTCAACCCCCTTAATAATTATGGGTATTAAATGAAAGGACTTAAAGAGTAGAAAGCGGTAAGTACGTGAACAATCAAAATGATTAATTCAATTAAAATATACTTAAATCAAACAGGTGGTAATATTTAAAGGAATTAAATAACATCAGCGGTATAAATGAAGTAAATGGTGTAAATAATGTTAATAAGGTAAATAATGTCAATGATGTTAATCAATAAAATAATCCAATTAAATAAATAAAAAATGATTAAAAAAATGTTAATAATAAATCTCTAAGACTAAAAAGTAAAAATTAAATGAAAACAAAAAGTTTTTAAAAACAAGCTTTTATTTAAATAAAAACGTAACCTAAATAAGAAAGAATAACGCGAACTAAAAAGAACAAAATAAATTTATGTGACATTTTAAAATATACATATGTATATAAATTTTAAAAGCTTGAGGCACTGATGTACGTTATCCGTTATACAGTTGTACCTACTACACAATAACAGTGCCTCAAGCGTTTAAAATTTATATAATTATGTATATTTTAAAATGTCACATAAATTTATTTTTTCTTTTATTTCGCGTTATTCTTTCTCTTTTAGGTTACGTTTTTATTTAAATAAAAGCTTGTTTTTAAAAACATTTTTAATTTTATTTTTTTAGAACCTACACGAATACCAAATTTAACTGAAGTCGACGACGGATTTGACTACTTATGCAAATCAAGATTATTATAATATCCTCAAATCCTCATGAAACGTTTATTAAACGATTAATGATCAAAACATTGCTCCACAGTCATTCCGTATGCAATACTTGCATTAACATTAGTATACATTCTCATGATCATGTAGCTTAATTTAGGTAAGAAAAGCTGCTTAATTATGTTAATTGCGTAAGAAAGTTAATTAATCCATTCCTAGTTAAGTCATTTTATCCATTTAGCTAGTGAACATTGTTTGATATACATGTCTAAAGGATATGTAGTAAGTATAGGATTGCTTTAGAGTCCAGTGTTTAAAAGGATTGACTAAAGAAAGGACTCCATTAATTTTCACCCTTAAAGGCAGTAAAATTTTGAGTCAATATCTATTCGCATCATTCTTGAAATTATATTACCCCAAACGTCCGTTTATCTGTCTTTATAGAATTTACATTCGCAAATGGAAGATAGCCTTCGTGTTTTATTCAAATATCCATCATAAAATTTAAAAGCAGACATTCAAAGAGAATGCTAAACACTTAGAATGAATACTTTTAACCAAATCAACTAACAGTAAGATCCATTTCAGCGAAGATATGCAGATACTGGAGATTCACTAACTGCTTTAGGAATAGAGGCTATATTTGTGTGGCAAGTGTGTGCTGTGTGCTTAGTTGTTGACTCAAGTGAGACGCGTCGCCATCACAATCGTGTCGTGCATGCGCTTTGGTATCGAATCTTCCCGTTTAGGCACTAATGAAGTGTTGGAAATCGTCGTTAATTAATGCATGAGGAAGATACTGATGTGTAATATTGGAACAATTGGAATTGTAGCAGACAGTTTTATAGCTGTTTATTTGTGGTGGCGATTTAAGTTAGTTCTGATTGTCAAACAGGTTATTTGTTTAAAAACAGTTAGAGTCGTCAATGTCCAAGAGTTAATTCACTTTGTAAAATGTTTGATGATTGCGGCTTGCAGTTGGAAAAAAACTCAAAGCAACCATTGCGGATTCTCAAGTCAAAAGGATTTTTTATTTCATCCGTATTTTTTATCAAAGCTCAATTAAATACCTACAAGACACTGGCAGTCCGGGCGAGAATCGTGACGAATCCTCCATTCGCGGAGTTTAAAATCGATCCAACACAGATAATAACGATACTTTATCTGGATAATCGCAATAGAATGTCTTAAAAAGTAAAACAAAGCGTTACGGCTGGCAACACTGATTGGTGCAATGGAGTTTAATTTTAGCACAGACGATGGCCCTGGATTGTGTGGTTTTCCTTTTACGGATGCCATCTTGTATGCTCTTGTATGTTTATTTAATGCACCAGTACAGTGCTGCAGGATTTTGACAGAATTGGTCCTTCCTAGTAATCAAATATTTGCTACAATCACAATTTATGAATTGGTAATAAGATCTTAACTTTAGGGTAATATTCAAACTTTTTGTATTTTTTATTTACAGAACAATATCAGGGAGTCCTTTCCCAGCGAGAAGAACACTGTCATTGATAAAAAAAATGTACTTATCAGAAAAGATTAAAGCTTATCAAATTGTTTCGACAAAATAAAATTGTTTTTATTAAAGCGATCCATTGACAATTTGCAGAACAAACTCAATTTACTTGTCATTGAAATGTTCTGCGACGTACCATATGGCCAAGCAAAAGAAAAACACACAAACACAAAACACTTGTCTCGCCCTAATCTTCCATCTTCGTGTGTATGCACAATGCTGTTTAGTATGAATGCCTTCATTGTAATGCACAACTTGCCTGTGGGACGGGGACGGGATGGCACAGGACATGCTTTTAAATGTTGCGCCGAAGAAGAAATGATGTACCTATGCACTTTTATAGCAAAAGAGCGTATCCGAAATTCCAAATTGATTCGTCATTTGAAAAATGTTTTTAGTATTTTGGTCGTTCGGTACCAAACCAATATACCTATGTAGGTAATTAGTGGTAGATACCGTAGGACCAAAAAGACCGAACCAACCCTTTCGGTACGGTTCCGTTACCGTACTAATTGTAGTCCGGTACCGGAACCGAAAAATCTGTTTCGGATTAAGTACTTATAATATGCGCTTCTTTCCCGATATTATGGTTTTAATAGAATAATAAATTGCAAATGATGAAAACGTTTAACCAAACTTAGCAGTTAAACTTTGGTCAAGCGAACACTTTGGTCTTTGGGCGATATAGAAGCTACAACTACAAGCTAAGTTGAACCGAAATTCATGATTCAAATTACAAATCTCTACTAAACAAATAATCATATCAGCGCAACAAGCGGCTAATGAACTATTGTAGCCCACCAGACCATAAATTTCCATATTTTATGTGACATAGACACAGTTTACGACCTTCGTGACGGTCACTATAATATGATGATAATCGACACGGACGGAACATGGCCGACCTTTCAAACCGCTCTCGTTTCGTTCAAAAACTTCCACATTTTTGTCGTAACTAGGTAGCGAAAGTTTGTCATAAATCGTCTCCGCAGTTTCACTTACGTTAGAATCTATTAAACATCGGGTATTTTTATAATCTCATTTTATGAATGGATTGAGTGTAATTTAGACATTGGAGTTTCTATATTTAGTTTCAGAGTTTATTGAACCTTTTTTAGTAAGGTTTGATCGAATTTTAATGGGTTGGGGCGCTAATGTAGCAAAGTTTGTTTAAAATTCCCCGGGCTATGGAGATCCAAGAGCACTCTCCTCCCTTGAACCTAGATAGGTACTGATCTTTAAGCTTGCCAAGTCTCACAGAATTATTATTATTTACATCATCATAATTACGTGTATAAGGAAGTGCAACAATAGAAGTACACTTTCCGTTTTGGAAAAATATCCTCGTCCAAATGCGGCTAGAATACATAACGCGTGTCGATTCGGTTTCAGTCGGGTCGCGCGGTCGCACCGCGTCCGATGTCAAGGTCACGGGCGCATGCGTGCCCGCGGGCGCCGCAGTATCGAACATTTTATTTTTACAAGTTCGAACTTCGAACGCAGCTGCACATTATTAGGATTCCGTACCAAAATGGTAAAAGGAACCCTTATGGTGAGACTCAGTCTGTCTGTCACAGCTGAATATCTCAAGAACTTAAATGCTATAAAAAAAACTAAACTTCAATGCTATCAACTTGAAATTTAGAATAGTTTTAGATGACGTTTTCTATTTTGCAAATAAGAAAGAAATAAAAATATATAGTATATGTATCTATTTGTTTTGCAACAGGGACTGGAAAGGGCGTCTGAAAAACTCGAAGTGAGGCTACTAGGACATGTGGGGTACTGGGGTATCATATGAAAGAGCACAGTTTGCACATTCTCAAATACTTTTTTATATTTTAGGCCGCATAGATTTCGACTTTTGATGAAAAATGTAAAAAAATACCGTTCCCCCATTATCTCCGAAGTTTGCATAGAGAAAAATCTGAAATTATTCTATGGGATAGATGTTTATGTAAAGATTACAGGAAAAATAAAACGATGTCTCTAAATAGCACACTTTTTCAGAAAACATCAACAAAAGTTACACTAGTTCCGCTATCGGTCAAGAGATGGTGCTGACCTAAAACTGCAATATTCTACACCGCAGCGTGCAGTGCTAAAATTCTCTGACGAATATAGGCCTCGCCAATAAAAAATTAAAAACATGATGGTGCGGACCCTCGGTGCGCGAATCCGACTCACTCTTGCCCGGTTTTTTTTATTATTATGCTGGTAGTTAGATTTATTTTGAGTTAGTCAACTGCAGTTTCGGGCATGATATTCTAGTCCTTTTAAAATTGCTTGTGAATGCATGTCAGGTGTCAATGACTCCGAGACTGTATACTCCATAAAAATATAAAAACTTATTTCTTATATATAAGGTATACTCGTACCTACACATCTGTTTATGTACTAAAAATTTGTAGAATGTCAGAAAACTTCGCGTCACTATACACAATAAAAAACGACAACTTCATTATTTTTCTTATAATACTTTCACAGTGTTATCGATGGATATTTCAAACGACATGTCGTAAAAGTCATATATTCAATGCCAGCCGATAAATAACGGTTCTAATGGTGAAATAAGCCATTAATCTTATTTTATAACTCGGACAGTCGGACCTATCCTAACTAGAGAGGCGCTACGATGACACGCAACTAAATGCTGGTGTTTCGATCCGGTACAGAATGCACACGATATTATTTGACATAAATCTAAGAAGTTAATAAACCGGTTGGAAAGCGGATATTAGAAACAGCTGTTTTTCTGTAATCAAGTGGTCAGATGATGGGAAAATCGAAGTGTACCTACCTAATGAATGTTACGAGAATCAAATTGGTCACAAATCACTTATCAGACCAATTTGTTTAAGGTGAAACTAGTCCCGAGCTAGAATTCACTGGTGAGCATGGCCAAAAAGCACGCCACCTCACCTGGCATCGCGTTCGGTCCGACAGAGATAGTCATCAGTGATGAACAGTTAAAGGCTAGTTTACACGTACAAAAGTCCTTTGGAAAATCGAGTGTTATGAAAAACCACTGCACAAATCAATTAAAAATAAAGTTTATTGAACATTTCGATAATTGAGCTTGGTCGGTACTGTGGAGGTCCAGATGGGATCTTCACAATATACTTAATTAAAAAGCTTTAACTTGGATAAAATATATACGACTTTACATTATCATGTTATTTCTAGCACTTCCTCTACTAAAACAAAAATACCTTATTAAAATATTTGACACTTGCTTGAACGTTCGAACGGAACACACCGGCAATTATAACCAGCCTGTACTGCTAAAGGGCTACACAGATAGCTTCTACAGTACCGACTTTGTTTACGTTAAAATTAGCAAGAAAAACGAATCTTTGTTGGCTCATAACTTTTTAATGGCTTTATATTTTTAACCAACTTCAAAAATGGAGGAGGTTCTCAATTCGGATGTTTATATAATTGTATATTTTTTTATGTATGTTCGGGCATATCTCCCTCATGTATAGACGGATTTGCAAATCTTTTTTTTTGTTCGAAGGATGTTTTTCGGAAATGGTCGCATTTAAATTTCGTAAAGATCTGATGAAGACTTTCGGAGACAAACAACGGAACTCTTCAATAAATGCCAGCAAATCAACCGCGATTGCTGCGATAGCATATGTATGCATTGTTTACGCAATCACGCAACATAGCATCACGCCTGTACCCTTTAAAAGGGTAGGCAGATGTGTTAAATAGCTTCCTGTCACTGATATTCACATAGCAAGTAGTGTTATATGAATTTTTTTTGGAAGTCGGTTTTTTTTTTCGTACTTATAAAAGTTTTTTACTATCTGTTTCCGTACAGACACAATTAATGATAAGAACGATATCATGTTTAACTTTGGATGTACAATGTCAAACCCTCCCGAAATTTGTATGGAATAAATATTGACTAGTGGCACCTTAAAGGGCTGTTTCACTATACCGTTGTTCTGTCCATCGATATCTTTAATTTGTCTTTGGACCTATTCTCGTCTCATATCTGATCATGCTGAACTAAGATCCTAGGCACTTTTCAAGAATCATCAATCATTGCACTAATATAAATTGTAACCATGAAACTAATATTTTTTAATTATAAATCTCAAGTTCCCCTAAATCTTTGGTCTTGTTAAAACACGCTAGAGTCAAAAGGACCAAAACAACATGGCGTCTGTCATCGGCGGTAATTTGTCGACACGCGCCCGAACAGATACGTTTAACGTTAATTAGACAAGCAGCTTGTCTGTTATATTCCTTTTATTTTAGACTTCATTTGTTTTGAAATGGTTAGCTGCGATTTGTTTTTGGTTCTATTTGGGGTTGTGTTAAATATTAAGATTAAAACTATGGGAAATATTTTCATTTGTGTGTTTGAATGTACCAATGAAAGTTTCTGCCTGAAATCTGGTCACTAACGGCTCCGAACCAGTAAGATTCAACGGTACTTTGTTTCATTTTTGTTTAATTTTTATTCACAAGTAAAAGGCAAAGACCAGCAACCTTGCAGTCAAGTCTGGTAATTAAAACAGAAATATGCTTTGCTGGATTACCACATTGTTTTTTTATTTCTGTGTGTAACAAGCGCGACGGCATCTGCTGTCAGTCACGCGCCGCTTGCTCGAGGCTCTGCGCCCGCGCTGGTCACTTGTCGGGATTTTGGTTTGTTCTTAGTTGCAAATGGTCAAACATTAGTCATGTTCTGCTAACGCTTAGGTATTAAAAATACTCTTTCCATCGGCGGCCATTACACGGTAGGTTTTGCGTCAATCAATTCCAAAAGTCACGAATGACGAAAGAATGATGATGATTGATGGAATTCAATCGACATTAGACGCTAGGTCTGACTGGTCGTCGGTCATACCCAAGATTTCTCAGGGACCACTGGTGTTCACTCAAGATTATACGTGGACTATAAAGCCTGTTTGCTTTTTTTAGAGGTATTTTATGGATCGAAATGATAATACCTACTTACTTATTTCATGTTCAAAATATTCTTATTGACATAACATGAGTGACAGGACGGAAATAAAATATATGGGTCGATCTCCAGAGGCCTTTTTTTTCGTGTCGGGCTGGATAAACCCATGTTAAAATCGAAAAACGTTTTCAAAATATTTTTTTATATACAGTTCGGTATCTAATCTACATGATACAAGGCTAATATTATGAATAAGTTTATTTTAAATATTGAAAAAAAAATCTTAAACCCTAAAATCCTGATCGCTCTGGGTTGACCCAACTCCCGATTCAATGAAAAAAATATTCTTTAACTTTTTAATGAGAAGGTTCATATGAAACAACTTATTTAGATTATATAACAAATAGTTAATCTTCATGGTAATAAAAGATTTTAAGTTATATGAACAATACTTTTGCCACAATTTGAATTTAAAATTGTGACCGGCCATTTTATCTCATCGCTCTGCGCTGAGGTAAAACATCGCGCTCATCCCTAGTTACGCCTTATAGACACTCTATTCCCCTCCCGCGGGGCAATGCCAGTAGTGGTCTAACCACCGAGGAGGATACCTGTGTGCCAAGTTCCCGCGCTCCAACATTACGAAGGTAAGTTTATGATTGCTCTGGATTTGGTTCTCGAATTTTATGATTGCTATGGCACGTTATTTAAATTAAATAGTAAGCTTGTGAATGTGTTTGTTACGTGAATTAAGTGATCGTTATGATGTTTTTTATGAGACGTAATCACAACTTTCTGCTGCTTTTAAATTCGGCTATATTTATGATTTTATGACTTTTTCTGATCGCTATGGCTGTGATTGCTCTGTCCAAAAAGACCAGAGCGATGATATTTTGCAATTATTCTACGTTATAAACCTATTTTAAGTAGTAGTACCGGACTTTAACAATGACAAACGATGAACTATGCATATAACCTTTAATTTATAACCTTTCCTGGGTTTCTTTGGGTAACCTATACAGTAAACCCATAAACAGATTTTGACGTTACCTTGATGATATTATTATATTGGCATTTAGCTAACCACAACTGTAACCCTTTCTTCTCTAAAATTTAATGGCAACTACTGTTGCTGATTGAAATCATGCCTCGAAATAAATTATTATTGAAGAAAAACGTCTTAGGAAGAAATTAGCTGAGCGTCGTAGAATGGCCAAGATAAAAAATGATCCAGATCTATACGCACAATGGCTTGTAAAGTCAAGAGAGAGTTACCAAAGGAAAAAAGTTCGGGGCACAGTACTACCAATGAGTGATTTGACTCCAAGCCAGCAAAAGGTTCGTAGGAAGAAAAGTAGACAGAGTTCTCGACGATATTATTTAAAGAAAAAAGTGGATAAGTTACCAGCAACTGATGAGCTCCGAATAAATGAAGAACCTATCTAGGATGTCTGAGAACCGTGATCCTCTTTCAAATGTTCCTCAATTATCTACAACCTTAAGCACCAACAATGTAAAAAACAGAGAGATACTGCAAACTGTAACACAAGATGTTGAAAATGACTTTAACATTATTAATCGTGTAAAAGTTCATTCTCAGACAAGTTCCTGTCTTCCAGAGACCTTCAAACTTCGAACTTCAACGAACATTAAAAAAAAGAATTGGCCAAATTGGTCCAGGCGTTGTTGAGTTATGCGCTTACCAACACATTTTGCGATTCATTTTTATATTATAGATATTCCGTATTTTTTATATGTATGACTGATAATATGCCTTGATCTTTTTCTAAAATAATATTTCTCTTACATATAATCTTGTTACACGTACCCTGAATATGACTGAAAACGGCTAAATAAATAATATTTTATCAATATAAATTTTTTTGTTTCACTGATTTCACCATTTATGATCGCTCTGGCACCAATTATGATTGCTCTGGTCGCGAAATTTTTTGAACTTAAATATTTCCATAACTGTTTGCGTAAATTGAAGGCCAATAGTAAAAATGTACTTTTTTAATATCATTCTTTTTAATGAGATACATAATTACCATTAAATATCAATATCTGAAAAGCACCAGAGCGATCACACGAATACGCCCGTTTTGGAGATTGACCCATATCTAAGGTGTTTGGAGGCTCGATGCAAAGCCTTAAGGGGGTGGTAGTTGACACCATTTAGAGCATTTTGAGCCATACATGTCTTAGAGAAGTATGTTTTTTTTAACTGCAAGCTTTTAGTCAACCAATACCAACTATGATTGGAAAAAAAAAAGGAAAAAACACTTCGTCTAAGACATTTATGGTTCAAAATGCTGTAAATGGTGTCAACTATCATTCCCTTAAAGCTTTGCACTCAGCTTCCAAACACCCTGTATAATAAAATAGGATTAGCGGCTCATTAGAATGACAGCTGGGACCAACGGCTTAGCGTGCTTTCCGAGGCACGGAGGGGTTTCGGTATGTAAATATGGTCACCCATCCACAGACAAACCGCGGCAACCGTAGCTTAACCTGATCGATCGACCTGTGCGGC
The DNA here is from genome assembly GCA_963855955.1 of Luperina nickerlii. NCBI lineage: Eukaryota > Metazoa > Arthropoda > Insecta > Lepidoptera > Noctuidae > Luperina > Luperina nickerlii. The sequence goes on from OY979665.1 coordinate 1,429,219, forward strand.
TGTTATTATCTAGCCACGGGCCCCTAACTATAAACAAATTTTGTAAATCAAACACCTTTTGTATTTATTTTTATATTGAGGATTCGTGGTATCCCACAACTAAGGGGGCGTCTCAAATGTCATAACAAAATCTTTCTCTGGATTTAGCAAGTGATGGTGTTTGGCTGCGCGAGTGCGTAAGCGTCCCTTCAGCGTCATTCATGTCCGACTCCATCGCTCGCTGCTGACTGACCGGTGATTGACGAAATGGCATTACACGTTCAAAAGTCATGCATGATTGATGGTTGCATGATGCAAAAATCAAAATATTCAGATTTTCGTCAATCACGATCATGTAACCATCATTCGCTGTATTACACGGTCACTCACAACACAATCCTTGATTGTGGTAAAACTGGCAGCAAAACCTACCGTGTATGGGCGCCTTAGTTTAGAAATATAAACTTCCTTATAAAGAAAAACATTAACTTGTTTCTTACGCGATCAAGATGAAATACGACATTCCACCATTTGTTAGCGATGGTTGCTTACTTTCTTTAATCGTTGCCTCGATTATTTTCTAATTACTTCACATATTTCCGCTCACACTTCGATTAGGCCACCCAAGTTAGTGAAACAGTAGACTATGAACGCGTATTTAGCATCAAATTATTTTTACTTATTAAATACAGTATATTATCTATGGTGGAACTGAAGTGCATCTTTTCCCCGTTCATCCGCTATGAGTGAACCGAACCGGGTCGTCGAACCGTGCTAACGGCGCTTCACATTCGCGTGATCGCCTTCACACTACACACGCGAAGGGACAACGCGTTGGTAGCACGTCATTTAACAAGCTAAGTGTTATGATTTGCGTGGAAGATGAAATGGAGCCAATTTTAAGCAGTTTTCTGTGCTCTCCAAAAAAGCAGGTTGGTGACCGCGAAGCAAGTCTTGTCGCACTCATGACCCGTCTCTGTTGACCGTCGCGCGTCGGTAACTTCACGCGGGTGTTTCAATGTTTTCTTTCTAATTCAGTTAAGTAGCATAAGCTTATAATGTTGCCCCCACTGCTGGGACACAGGCCTCCTCTCTATGAGAGGGATATTCAATAAACACTAAAACTCGTCCATTTGATTAAAGAAAACCAGGCCAGAGCGAGTCGGACTCGCGCACCGAGGTTCCGTACCATCATATTTTAGGTATAGGTTTTAAATTTTCATCGGCGAGGCATAGGTCTCTGACAAATATAGATTTGTCAGAGAATTTTAACACTGCACTGCGGTGTTGAATATTGCAGTTTTATGTCAGCGCCATCTCTTGATCGATAGTGGAACTAATTTAACTTTTGTTGATGATTTCTGAAAAAGTGTGCTATTAGAGACTTTGTTTTATTTTTCCTGTAATATTTAGATAAACCTCTACCACATGGAATAATTTCAGATTAGGTATATATATATTTATTTATTTCTTATTTGCAAAATACTTGAGCCAACGTCATCTAAAACTAATTTCAAGTTGATAGCATTAGTAGTTCTTGAGATATCCAGCTGTGACAGAGAGACGGAGTGAGTCTCACCATAAGTTCCGTTTTACCATTTTTGTACGGAACCCTAAAAAATAATTATACTGCGTGCTTCGTTCTCGATATTATGTTATTTTACCACTGCAGCAATAACTAATACTAATAAAACCGGTTTCATAAATAAAATAATAAAATGAAGTAAGTAGATCGGAAAGGAACAGAAATAAATAATTATTTCTTAGAATGTCGATTTTCTTGCATTTCAATGAGATACTTTCGAAAAACCAATGGCACATACTTTTACTATTTTCCTTTACCATGAAGAGACCTAGTTTTGAAAGGCGATTAAAATAGATCGCAAGTAGGTTAGAGATGCAAACATGATTCACATAACAGTTAAATGCCGAACACAAAGACTTCCGACTTTCACTGCTCATCTTTGAGATAAATTCTTGCAACTCAGCGTTCATCCTCTTTACATAGTATAAAGTGATTCAAGAGGAAGGTATAATTATAGTAGAGGAAAGCCGAGAAATTCAAAGATTTGTAATGTGATGTCATAACAAACATATTTTTGTGCGTTTTATACATTGCAAACGCTGGCTAAACCTACGAGATAGATCAAATTAATGTACTACGGAATTGTATATTTTAATAAAAATATCGATAAAAAAAGTCCGCGATGTTATATGTTTATCTCCCAAGGATAACCCACAGTAACCATTTTTATCTTTTACATATTACAAAAAAATATGGGTTTATTACCAAGCTATTTTAAACAATACAGTATTATTCCTTGTCCAATTAAATACATTAGATACGTTGTGCATTTCATGTAGATCAAAATTGTCCTTTACAGAATATCATTAAAATGAATATCTTAGAAGATATCAGAGATTTTAGAAACGGGGGCAGAGCGGCTGGCGGGCGGTACGAAGTTCGCCAGGTCAGCTAGTTATTAATATTTAAATGTTCGAAAACTTACCATAAAATACTTTAAAAATAACTCTGCAAAACTGGTTCCTTCCATATTATGATAAGCTTATGAATAAATCTTTTTTTATTTTTGGCAGACATTCTATCCAAAAATAAATTTATAGGGAAGGCTATCCATAAATGAGATATGAATCGTAAATTATTTTTATTGACAACTAATATAAAATAACACTGTGAAGCCAATATCTGCAAAACTTTCCCGACGTCTGGCTCTTAGTTCTATTCAGCAGCAGTTTACGATTGCGTCTGATCAACAGTTCCCAGCAGGCTGTTGTACTCAAAATGACGTTATCTTGACGAGGTCTTCCGTTCAGCGCCGTGGTCTTCAGGGCCATTCTATTATTCCAGAGATAGTCACTGTGATGAGGGTCCTGGCAGTGTATTTTCTAATCAAAATAAACTGTCTACAAAATGCTTACATGTAGTGTGGTGTGTTAGTATGTGGTCATAAAAAAACGCGTTGTATTTTTGCAACCACTCCTTTGCATTTCATGAATTAGTGTTAGTCCATACTTCATGAATACTTCCGTACACTAATTGATTCAAGCACGTACAAATGCAATTAATTACTTACATCCATTAGTCATTCTTTTGGCATAATAAAAATAAATTCATTCCAAGCTTCAAAGTAATACTCGTATATTTTATGTATTATTATTTTTCTTTAGACTAGGCCGAGGCCCGAGATAAACGAGATATTTTGCACTAAATCAGTGCACTTGACATTAACGCAAGTAGCTCAATCAATAAATCATGTTTTTTTGTAAAAAATGTGTTTTTCTTTAAAAAAAAAAAACGAGGTGAATAACTGTACCTTGTTAAAGTGTAAAAGATTTTTTTAGTTGTAAATAAGAATTAAGTTCCCAGAAAGCCATTCATATAGATACTTAGTCTACGTTTTATTATTCAGAATTATTATTTGTTTTCTCAGAATGTTTTATATGATGATTAGGTGAACAAGTTATGTTGATGATAAAAAGTTATCTCACTTAGCTCAATGAACAATTCTATGCATTAGAAAAATAGCCGAAAGCAATGGCTGAACAAAACCGAAATTCAACTACAATCAATACATTTTTTTTCTTACGGAGCGGAGCCTGATTGTGGTTATCAAGTCTGTGCTTAGTATAATTACCAATAACGCTTTTGATGAAATAGTGAGCGGACGAAGAGCTCAGCCACTCAGCGGGCACCTAACCACAGACAATAAATGAACGGCATATGCAAATACCGTATTTTCGGTACAGATAACACTCTGGTTCGACTGGTAGGCTAAACGAGTTTGCCGATAGCTTAGTGTGAGCTCCGTATGGAATTTGTACTTGATATTTATCGCTACTTTTCAAATAAGGAGAAATATTATAACAACGGATACAGTTCTGTGGGTGCGAAGGATATCAGACTTCTCAGCAGCAACTGTGCTAGGGAAGGATTATAAGGGTCGTTTTTATTTATGATTTTTTATGTTGTCGCTAATCAGAATATTTAAAGAAATAAACACAGACAATGGCCTACCTAAACCTTTCATCCTACGCCGATGTCCTGACAGATCTTATGACTGCATCAGTGAGCGAAGTTTGTGCAGCTGAATTTTGGGCCAAACATGTTTGAACTTTTGCCATCGATACGCTTAGAAGAAGAAGAAATAAAAACAAGATTTTTGACATAGCTTGTAAAACATTTCAATAAACAGGTTTAATCTTAGTTCCGGTTACATTGCATTGTCGCAAACTGTATGTCTACGGTACAAGAGCATAGCGAACTTGTAAGAAAGTGAAGTTGAACTGGTCTTGGCCATACACAGGCAAGGCGCCCACACAGCCTAGCACTTTGTTTATTTATATTATGCTGATTTATGTACTGGCTGCAAGTTTACGCGGCCGAAGACCTTTGAACCGAGCTTCGCGCTTGATTGATAAGCTTATTTATAAATCATGAATCATTTATTGACAAGCTTTGAGGTCAACAACATTTAATTATGTACCAAGTAATTTTACCGATCTCTGAACGGAAAAATGTTTGAAATCTGAAAGAAGTCTGACGCAGAGACTTAAAATTTATGGTCTTGTATTAGATAAATACGGAATTAATTAATGTGGTAGCAAAGTTTCTAAGTAGGTACACTTTTATGTTCTTGTTAAATGTTAATTAAATTGGGTTTTTGGTAATTTGCTGCCAAAAAATATGCTATAAAAATTAGTAAAGATTTATTATTATTAATAAAAATATCTAATTACAAAAAAAAAACACTTAATAAAGAAGAGTGAATGATGCTAATAATTCAAAGAATGGTGATTATGTTGAATATTGGTGCAGGTTCGGTCTTTAATTTAAATAAATTAGATTAAAGCTAAGTATAAATAAATACGTAGTTATTTTAATAACTGCTACTACATTATTATGTGACAATAATTAAATTACAATATAGTGATTCACTTTTATAAGACAAGTGCGTATAATTTGCGTTAGTATGTATGATACAACCATTATCTTGCCGGCTGCCGCCATTTTTGCAAAAACGCGGGGGCGGGTCGTTGAACTGACCGGGCCGATTAGCCTCCTGCAGAGGAATGCTAATTTATTTACGTAAATATCTTTATTAGGTCATCCATATGTAGATTGTTTACGGAATAATTCATTTGATGGTTACTTACTATATTTAGATTTTAACCTAAACAAAAATACCCCCAGTCTCTAATAATCCATTTTAGGTATTTTGCCTCTTAGTTTTGAAAACCCGTTGTGTGTAATTTGGATGACCCTAAATACCTACTTGCAATTAATTTATGTTTCCTGCAATATTTCGATTCGGTCTTTAATCTTCTTAACAAGTTTATCTCCTACGAATAACCCAAGTAACCATTTTTATCTTTTACATTATTACAAAAAATATTATGGATTATTTACCAAGCTATTCTAAACAATACAGTATTATTCCTTATCCAATTAAATACATTAGATACGTTGTGCATTTCATGGAGATCAAAATTGCCCTAAATTATTATCTTATAGAGGCAGATTTAGACAGATCCAGTGCACAAGTCAGTATCGGCGCCAGTGCCCGCGCCTAGACTGGCTTGCACTGTTTACATGGTGTCAGTAGTCGCGGCTAGTTTTCACGGTGAGCACACGTTTGTGAAGTCAGTGAAGAAAAATGAATTCGCGAAACGGACGAAAAAAACAACGATTAGGTTTCTTGTTGAAAAATTTTACCGTTTTACTATTTAATGAGGTAGCAGAAATGCTAGAAACTGAATTAACTAAAAATAAACGAATTTGGATAAGAAAATGGATTGAAGACAGAAAAGACGACATTTTCTCTTACTAGCCAGATGCAACGTCACCCCACAAAGCGGCGCCAGTAACTGACCAGGCTGTTTACACGGGGTTTTTGTCACTGGCGCGGGTGGGCGCGGGTTGCGGGGGGCGCCGACTGGCTTCTAAATATTCGTGTGCGAATTTACAAGCCAGCGCTGACTTCCCGCCACTGGATTGACTTGAAATCAATTTACACGGGTTTTTTTTCGGGTCAGCGCTGGCTTGTCTCGATTTCGGCGCCAGTCACTGGATCTGTCTAAATCTGCCTTAGCTCTCCTCTCTATAAGATGATAATTTAGGGCAATTTTATGAGAGAGATGCCTCAAAAAGTTGTAAGTAGACCTCGACAAGAATTCATTTGATTGTCTACAATTTGTGTTTAATCACAATACTGTATAATTAATGTGTAGCTACAACGAGGTATCTAATGTGTAATATGTGGCTTAACATTGGTAGGTACAATATTCTTCTTCGTGTCGCTGGCTCGACTGTATTTTAAATCTTGTTTTCCCAAAATTTTGCCATTTCCACGGCGTTGTCGGTGGCAGCGCAGAGGTCACTATTATAAGTTACAATATTAGGTATGGACGGCCCCGGATCTAAGGGGGGGGGGGACAAACCGGGGCACTTGCCCCGGGCGGCAGTTTCATGCGGGCGCCAAATCCTTGAGACAAGAATTCAAAATATCGAACAAATGAAGCCTCTTTTCCTACAATCTCATAGGTTTTTAACAAGTAATCGAATCTTAATATAATATGTTTGAAAAACAAACTTTTCTATTTCCATACGCCCAGTTAGTTTTTGAACACCATACTAAGTGATTTATAAACGCATCTTAACAGATCAAGTTTTTGAACGCGTGCCTAGTGTCCGTGATCTTTCTGCCAAGGGTAATCCCCGTCACATATCTCTATACGAGCCGAGCCGAACAAATTCAAACAAATTAAACGTCAACTGACAACACTGTTTGTTTATGTGGTTGATTGCGTTTGCGAGTAATCAGCGTTAATGAAATAATTAACTTATTAGTGAAATCATATACAGGGTTATTTTGCAACCACCATCCAAATTTTAAAATCGAGGACTTTTAATTAACTTATTTTCATATGTGAAACATTATAATCAAATAATAACAAAAACAAAAAAAAACATTCAAAAGAAAATATCCGAAAAATAACAGAATGTAGAGAGACACAGCAAGGTTATTGACCTCGCTCGCTGCGAGTGCGACTGATGTAGGTACCTACGCGTTCTTAAAAGGGTTGATTCCAATTTTCCCTTCATACTTTACGGGCTTAGGACCGACATAATAAAATAAGGAATGTGAAATTATTAGTTTTTATTATGGCGTATTTAAAAAATTGGAATCAACTAGCTATTTACAAATTAAACTTACCAAATAAACTCGATTAACCTACAAATCACGTGTACTTCAGCAATTGTTCAAAATGGAGTCCGTTTCTCTCAATACACAAACGTGCACGTTTTTCTAAACTATTTTTTAATAAGTTTAAAGTATCTGTTTGATTTTTAATGTCATTAAATGCTATTATTATTTTACTACGGAGGTCCTCAACACTTTGTGCTTCTTCAACGTAAACACGACTTTCTGTACGGTACATTCTTTGCGCACTATTTAAACTTTCGCCACTTAAAAGATAACACCTGACCATTTCATAATACTCTGCATTAGAATAAAAAGTCGCCATGTGTGCGATGATGATCGAACGGAATTCTGAAGCGAAAATGCAGCGAGAGTGACAAAAAAATATGGCACACGTTCACACGTAACTAGGTCACGGTCAACTGACAGCCGGCGCGGGCGCAGGGCCGATCGGGGGCTGCGCGGGTTGCGACGTGTGAGGGAGGGGGGCATAGTGCATGGTTCTTTCCCGAATTTTGAGGTAAGCGCGTGTGCGGTCATACAGTTCAACAACCTATTGTTCAACTGTATTTATTCCACACGTTGTGATTTTAGTAGCGGATAATGGTGAAAATCATGTAATTTTTTTTATTTTTTTTTATTTCATTAATTGATAAGGTTATCGATTCTAAATCATTTCTGAAAATTTGGATGGTGGTTGCAAAATAACCCTGTATTATCGTAGTGGAAATCAACAATTTGCAAGTTTTTCTCAAACACTGAAGGGAGGGGGCGCCACTATCAAGGTTTTGCCCCGGTTCGAAAAAATCGTAGATCCGGGGCTGGGTATGGAACCAAGATTGCAGACAATTAAATTAATTCTTATAGATCAGCTATTTTTGTAAACCTTTATCACGCTTGACTAAAATCCATCCTAGGATGGATAGTGATAGCACAGCTGTTAGTCTGGTGACGTCACGACTAAATAATCTGGATTCGACGTTATCAGAATGGTTCACAGGCGTGTGTCACATTTCTTATCTTTACCGTTTCTTGTTGTGACGACAGCTGTCTTGTAGCTGGGAGACAGAAACGTCACTGTTAAAAGAAACAAAAACAATATTAGTGCTGTGCGGAATTCGTGACCGTGCGGGCAGGCGCGTAATACACAGAAGTGAGTTGTAAATAGGTAACGATTATTTTATTACGATATCAAGTAACTAAAGCTAGCAGTTACACTTGACACGAAAAAGTAAAATTAAATAAGGTTACATGAATGGTAAAACTACTAGAAACACGAAGCTCGCCGTAAACTATTACGGCGAGCTTCGGCGAGTAAAGTATGATCGGGGGTCAGAGAGGACCTCGCACGATCGTAGTTCAGCACAGACTGAAGCTCAGAACCAAAACTCTCCCAAATCTGCCGTTCACTAAACAAAGGACGCGGCAAATCCACATCTGCCTTTTAAAAGTATAATAAAACACGAGAAATGCAGATGGGTACAATACAAGACAACTGAAAATAACAGAACAATGAACCTTAACTATAAATAGCAAATAGGTACAATACAAGATAACTAAACATAGAACAATGAAGAACCTTAACTAAAAGTAAAGAATCATGAAAGACAATAGTACCTATAACTTAAATTGCTTGCAGATGTTCAACGTGGGAAAAACACAAAAATGAAACTTTCTAAAAATTAATACAATAAGTTCCTCTATAAAAATATTACATTCTTAAAACTATGCAAGGGATGGGTACGTAAGACACAGTCCCTACAGTACCCCCCTACCAGTGATAAAGATCACGAAACACCTGCCTGATAGTAATCAGGAAATTTAACTCGCCTACCAGAACGGCGAGGAATATGCTTGCCAGGCCAACTTAGGTTCCAGTGAGTCGGAACCGGTTGCCGCATAGTTCACGGTGAGTCGGAACTGTCTGCGAAGATGTCCCCAGTGAGTCGGGGTGGCGCGGGCGCTGCGTTATGGTTCCAGTGAGTCGGAACCGGTTGCCGCATAGTTCACGGTGAGTCGGAACTGTCTGCGGAGATGTCCCCAGTGAGTCGGGGTGGCGCGGGCGCTGCGTTATGGTTCCAGTGAGTCGGAACCGGTTGCCGCATAGTTCACGGTGAGTCGAAACTGTCTGCGAAGATGTCCCCAGTGAGTCGGGGTGGCGCGGGCGCTGCGTTATGCTCCAGTGCGTCGGATGGGGTACAGCGCCGGGTTGAGGCTGGATGCTGCGTCGACCAGGAGAGGAATTGAGCTCTGCTTGTTGACCGGCCGAAAGTGCAGTGTGCTGTGCCGAGGTTGCTGATGAGGCTGAGGGTGATGACCAGGTATGCGCGGCCGCTGCATGCTGGTGGTCAGAATACCCGTTGAAGCCGTGGGAGCTGGCTGGCTGGGAATGCGCGTTATCCGCGGCTAGTGACTCCCGCTGGCGTTTCCCGGCTGCGACTGGTTTCGTCTGTATACGCGCATTGCGGCTCTGCTGCGACTGTGATGCTTCACGTCGTCGGTAGCTGGATCGCTCGCCATTTTAACACGTACCTTGATTTAACACTCGCGAAACTCTTTACGCACTGTCACGAACTCACGCTATATGATAGTTTTGATCACGTCGGGGTCACCACTGTGCGGAATTCGTGACCGTGCGGGCAGGCGCGTAATACACAGAAGTGAGTTGTAAATAGGTAACGATTATTTTATTACGATATCAAGTAACTAAAGCTAGCAGTTACACTTGACACGAAAAAGTAAAATTAAATAAGGTTACATGAATGGTAAAACTACTAGAAACACGAAGCTCGCCGTAAACTATTACGGCGAGCTTCGGCGAGTAAAGTATGATCGGGGGTCAGAGAGGACCTCGCACGATCGTAGTTCAGCACAGACTGAAGCTCAGAACCAAAACTCTCCCAAATCTGCCGTTCACTAAACAAAGGACGCGGCAAATCCACATCTGCCTTTTAAAAGTATAATAAAACACGAGAAATGCAGATGGGTACAATACAAGACAACTGAAAATAACAGAACAATGAACCTTAACTATAAATAGCAAATAGGTACAATACAAGATAACTAAACATAGAACAATGAAGAACCTTAACTAAAAGTAAAGAATCATGAAAGACAATAGTACCTATAACTTAAATTGCTTGCAGATGTTCAACGTGGGAAAAACACAAAAATGAAACTTTCTAAAAATTAATACAATAAGTTCCTCTATAAAAATATTACATTCTTAAAACTATGCAAGGGATGGGTACGTAAGACACAGTCCCTACAGTGCCGTTCATACACTTCTGTTAACCATTTTAATATTTATTTGGAAAAAGACTTAAATTTTGACGCGGTTTTGCCAGCCTCGCTGTTACAAAATAAATACAAAGTAGGTAATAATTAAGATCTTAACTTAATTAATTTAACAATTAAGTTTGTATAATTTAATAACTATTTTTTTTAAATGTAGTTTTAAACAAGATCAAATAACGCATACCGACATCTCTTATCCTAAGTCAAGCTTCTGATTCCAAAGCTCCAATATTTACTCCTTCGTTTCGAATATTTATCCCTTCGGTGAGTAAAGACAGGCGGCAAACAAACATAGCTATGTACTCGTGTTTTAAAATCCATGAAAAAGAAGACTAACCGAAAAGAGTCCCTATAATGCACGTCACTGTAATGCACGTACCAGCAATGCACGACACTGGATTGTACAACACAGGAATGTACAACACAAGAATTGGCGACATCGCGATGTCTCCAATTCCTGGGGTGTACCTTGATGGTCCGACCCGAGAGTGTACAACACATGAATTGGCGACATCGCGTGATTGGCCGATTGGTTGGCCAATCAGGTGACTCGAAATTTTGGGACTTGGATACTAGGTAATTGAGCTAGATAGTGCTGTTCCGAAAGACGATTGATTGCGCGATTGATAAGTTTTTAAGCAGAGAAGTCTTTATAAAAAGAGTTTTGTACAGCATATTAATTATATAAGCTGCAATCAGCTGCTCATGTTTAATAAAATTTTGGTAAGCACTCAGAGTGTAAGATAGGTCGACGGAGCCCCGCTTCGCGGGGCTCCTACTTCTGGGTGGTTTAAAAAAAAATAACCACGAAGGCTAAGGCGGGAGCTCCGCTACGCTTCGCTCCCGCCTTAGCCTTCTAACCTAACCTATCCGAGTCGGGGTACTCTGAGTCGGGGTGTTAACCATAATGTAGCGGCACAGTACATATCCTTCTTATCCAGTTTATGAAATATCTTTTAAATTGGTTCAATATTGGTGAAGAAAATAGGCGAGAGCCAAACCTCGAAAATGTGACTTTTTACTTAGGCTATTCAGTCGGATCTGCAGTTGTCCTTATCGCACGCATTAGAGGGCGGGGGCTCGCAGAGCGACAGCGATAGTTTCTTCAAATACCTAATTTTCAAAAGTCGTTCCGCCCGTATTTCCTCTTAACGAATAGTTCACAGATTTACTTCAATAATAATTGATTGAACGTCAACCACACGTCAAATGAAACAAAATCAATCAAAATCAATCCTTAATCAATCAAAATCTCATCCCTAGTTTCACATGGCTTTTTACTTTTTTATTGTGACGTCACTGTTTGTTTTGATTCCAATTCCCGTGCTGTACATTATCAAGCCGGACACTCTTGGTCCGGGCCGAGAATGCGCGACATGACAATGTACGTCATTGGAATTCAAAACACGTTCATTCCAATGTCGTGCGTTCTCGTGCCGTGCATTGCTGTGTTGTGCATTGCTGGTTCCCACCGAAAACCAGTCACGACTCACGAAACCAACGCGCGGAAACCACGGGTTTTAGTCATTGTTTATCATATCACCATCCATCAAAAACCTGTCACAAATTACCATACCATTGAAACATGTTGAATTTGAAACAAAAGCTTGATGAACTTTCAAACAATTACCAGCGGCAGATGAACGATAATGTTACGTAGGTTGGTGCTGAGGAGCGGTGGTGTGGAAACTCAGCGTAGTTCTTCATAAATACCATTATTATAACGGTGCTAGTCTAGACATAGGAAAAAATTGTATCAGGAACTGTTTTTGTGAAGATTTATTATAATCGACTCGGCGGTAATCGCTGCGTTTACGGTGACTTTGTGGGTTTTTCTGAAGTATTCTGGTTTCGGTGCTTTCTCCAATCTGTAAAACCAAGTTTGTCATTGCGGAGGATATTGTTTAGACCAATATTCAGCGCTGACAACAAGGTAGGCCGGAAGCTGTTGCCCATCCCGCACCGCCTCTTACATCATCCTAGGGAAGAGGCGTGTCTTCCTTGGCATGACCTTACCTGAAGGCCACAATGAATAGGTCCACAGTTGAGAGTGCGGTTTGGTTTAGCTCTAAAAAAAACCCATGTTCTGTGTAAAGCTAATTAGTTTCTGCACAAAACAAGGCCACTTTAATAACTGGTTTTTTAAAAATAATCCTCTCAATGACTAATGCAGTGCCTAGAATCGTTGTATCTTCTCGTACTACACGGCTTTTTACTTGCGGCATAGCTACCTCATATCCTCTCTGTATACCTACATCTAGTACTTGATATGTGTGCTAGGTTGTCATATCAGTCGGTAGATCATCTCGCGATGGACAGGATAGTGTTACAGCACGCGGCTGCGGTCATGTCTTGTCTGTAGATGTTTATTTCGCTTTGCGCAGAATTCATGTTCGTCTGAGAATGAAAAGAGATAATATTATACTACTTGAATAGCACATACATTTTGTGGATCACTGTGTGCTTAATGTTCTGTATGCAGAGTTTCCGACTTATTTCTGGTTTAACACAATTTAAGCCATCTAATGGTTCTAATATTTTTAAATCTTGATTGGAGAAGATGGCTACAAGGCAAGTGTCCATTACAAATCTTATCTAATGCAAGTCAACAACAGCAAATTTGAAACTATGTACTAAACTAAAACAACCCATTTTTTAAACAAATTCCATTCTATGATTATTATAAGAGTTCCATGTTATGATACAAAAGATGATGTTATGGCAAGTTTCTATAAACAGATAAATAATGATTGCAGTATTTATAAAAATAACATTAACTAGGTTCCTAACAATGGAAAGGAGTGCCTGAACATACATTATAAATACCATGAGGATTGTAAGTTGTAATTTATTACGCGTGAATTTTAATTGAGTCACTGATACTAGCATCCTATTATTCTTGATATTGCCTATCTGTGGTAGAATATAATTATAACATAATTATTTGGAGAACTATTTACGATGTACCGGGATGTACAACAAAACAGTAGGAACATGAGATAATAACGAAGATTATACCTACAATTTGATCTCGCAGCATCTGCGCTCGATACTTTGGAAAAGTAATCCCACCTAACCAGCCAGACCTCGAGAACAACGTATTCATCTTATGTTTTATCTGAGATACAAAAACACGACTAAAATTATGTTCTCGGCATAAAGTGACCTAGTATTTGTATTTGTAACGCCAATATCTGTCATCTCGATCAAGATACCATCCGCTCTCTCAGGAAGCTCTTTGTGTACAGTTACCGTTTACTTTCTAAAACAAACAACGATGTTATTGTTTACAGACAGATGTCGGACTGTCACAATATTTAGGCGACCACTAGAATACTGGAATTACATAACTACATAGTCACCACGCTCGGCTCCTAACTTCGATCAACAATTGTTGATTGTAGGCTCCTAAGGATGCTAGCGTGATTTTAAATAGCTTTCCTCAAAAAAGTAAACAAACAAACTCAGGTTTATCTTTATTTAGGAAATATTTACTTGAAAGCAGACCATATTGAATGTAGTCCTAGTCTAACAAAAAGTATTGTTTCCCTAACGACTGAGTGACAGACCCTTGATGACAAACCAGAAATAGCAAGGACTAGGTCTCACCACAATCACACATCTAAAGTTGCCATACAACTGCTTCATTTACGCAAATCAATATTCATATAACCGAATAAGGGACAAGTAAACAGGATATATCTCTTGACACAACTGTCTCACTGGCGTGAACATACACCATAGCTTCTCTAAAAGGCTTTATTACCTTACGGGACATATTTATTAAAATGAGGGTAGTCATGGCCCCTCCTAGGCACACCTTGACATGGCCAGCTTATTACATCAGAATAATATTCTGATGACATCCATCATCATATTATGATGATGGATGTCACAGTAATTACGCTCGGATGGATGCCGCCAATACAATCGCAAGTATGTAAATGATGCTCCAACCGGAGATAAGTGGCTATTGTTTATTTGATGGCAGTTTACGGATTCTTTATGAGTTTGTTTTACGACTAGAATTCGTCAATGTCTTGCTTTGGTTTCAGTTCGTTGGTTAAATCATCTCAATTCAGACAAGGAGTAATTTTCTTATTCATACTATTTCGGAGGCTATCTTTCGTTTTATGTTGTTGAACTAATCAGTTCAAACTTCCACCAGGACTGATGATGACTAACCCAATGACCATGACCAACCTGACCACAACATAATTATTACTTCCTATTCCGTTCCCTATTCGCGTTCAATTAATAATGAAGCCACTAACATGTCACTCCACAATCGCAACAATCGTATCTTCATTCACTGCGCCGCGCCTGTGCGTGTGCGCAACTCGCAAGTAACATTATACGGACGAGGCGCGGTGGCTTTGACCTAGTGGGACCTTGTGCACCTTGGGCACCACCGTGACGGAGCATCCTGCCAGCCTGTAGCCATTTATAAGCCGAGCTAATTCGTATTTTAGTTGTATTATTGAAGGTTTTAATTACCATTGTGAGACCACAAAGCAATTATTTGGATTAAAATAACCAACTGCTGCTGCTGTGGCAATTTTCTTTTTTCTCTAGCTGCGTTGTCCCACTCCTGGTCAAAGGCCTCCCTCGAGTCTTTCCATCTTTCCGAGCCCGCGCCTGCGCCGTCCTTGCAATATTATCTAGAATAAATTGGTTTGTTTGCAAAAGCTGTTGACTTACTTGAAACAGAAACTTAACTCATGTTTATTGCCCCTTAACCTCAAATCACACTAGTAGGTTCAAGTTACATCTGCTTTGATTTGTTCGTTCGTTCCCGAGCATTATTTTCTCGACGTCTTGTACGTGTTGGCGCATACCTTAAGATTCCTACAAGCTTTCTCACGAAAAGTTCTTGAATGCGTTTTATATGCCGACTTAGTTAACCTGTAGGATATAAATTATAAAGATAAAATAAGCTTTCTAACAAAACAAGTAAAATTATAATACTGGAATGCAATTTCAGAGTATAACTCTAAAAGTTAGGTAGACGCTCTTATTTGCCTGATACAAGCAACAAACGCGTAGAATTCGTAAATGTCTTAATTAACCATCCACAAACGCAATTCGATATCCAATCCAAGTAATACGGAAGTGGACCGGTCAGATAAACAACCGGACGCTGTTAATCTCGGCAAATAGTCGGTAAAATAGTCGTAAAATGGGCCAACTGCTCGTCTAGACTGTGCAGATGACCCTACCGATAGAAACTATGAATCAGATGCGTGAGGCAGATAGGCAAGGTAATAGGACAGCTTGGCAGATGTCAGGGGGGTAAGGCTGCCTGGCTGACGGCAGGACATGACAATCTGTCTTGTAGCTATGTATGTGTGGCACAATCTGCTTGGGAACTTTCAATTCCGTTCTCCTGCCCATCATGTCACTGATATTGTTAGATGAATAGCAGGTTCAATCTAAAGATCCCTTAAGCACGTTCTTGGTCCATCTAACTGATCAATAAGGCATCTGTTATTATCTTAATGTACATTAGGATAATCCTGATTATCCGGATTATCCTGTACCTATCGTAATAGACGATCGATACATCAGATACTGTTAATTCCACGTTCATTCTCAAGCAGTTTACTTTATCTTTTCCGTTCTTACTTATGCCAAAAGACTTGAATGCTAACAAACAAGGCACTTCCAAACTTCCGACCATTCTGCCGGCTATTGTCTCTGAAATAAACGAGCTGCCAGACAGCTGTGAGATGAACGATTTTTGCTTTATTTGCGTCCTGCGAGCTGCGAGGCGAATGAATTGTTTCCTCACGGATTTCGCGCCCGTCATCTTTCATATAAACCGACAGAAGATTGCTCTCAGACTGCTGTTATTATGTGATAAAAGTACTTTTGTAATGGGCAGACCATTATAGTTTTGGGACTCGGTATAATGTTTTGTTTTGTCAGTTGAATAGATGGAAAAAATATTGGTATGAAGTTTTTGTTGTAAGATATTAGGTACTTCGGCCTCCGTCCACCACCAGGAACGCTCTAACTTTAACTTCAGAATTGATAGAAACTTTCTACAGTGTGTTTTTGTTAAAGACCGTTAGTTATTATTTTTACTTTTTATTCAATTTCCCATTTCTCACCAGCACCTTTCTTCCACAGACTATAAACAATGAACGGCCACAGTAACGGCGACATGAACGGCGCAGGAGACATCATCACCCAGAACCAGCAGCGCGGCTGGTGGACCATCGGGCTCATCAACTCGCGCTACCGCTACCTCACGGCCGAGACCTTCGGCTTCAAGATCAACGCTAACGGCACCAGCCTCAAGAAGAAGCAGATATGGACGTTGGAACCCGCTTCTGGAAACGCTAATGATAGTTAGTACATTTGCAATGTTATCATCATTTATGCCCTGTTTCTAAGACCCCCCCCCCTATAAACACTCAATTGAAACGGCATTCGCGACCTATGCAGAGGCTATTTTTTCACAAGTGGACAATGCGTTTTTCATTACTATCACAAACTCACAATGAAGAGAAATCTAAATCGACCAAATGGTTCCTTTATACAGAAAATATTTGACCAAATTGAGCAGTAACATTTGAAGTTCCAAGTAATAGCTAAAATACGAATTTGGTAAAAGCCCGGTAAATCCTTCTTACCCCAAAGCCGAAGCTACAACCTTGAACCCAGAAAAAGATGCAGGCTTTGGAAGATAACCATCGAATTTTGTTGTTATTGCTATCCGGAAAAGATCATCCGATATTCTTGGAATCTTTCCACTAAACGTTCTTCGAACAGATGGGCAAATCCGATCTATCGATTCTCTATAACAAGCTCCAGTAGTGTCGGGCTATATTATAAGGGATCTGAGCAATTTGTAATCTTGCTCGTGAAATTGTAATTCGCTACGTTTTTCGGTTAACGAGACGTCTTCCAAGGAAGGCAGATTGTAACGTTTTACGGTGTATTAAAAGCAGCATTTTGATGGTTTACTGAATCAATTTATGGGCGATTTGTACTTGGGTTTTGAAATGTTACCTACCATTAATCGTTCTTACTTGGTGTTATACAACATTATTGTCATCTGATTTGCTGCCAGTATTAAGTCCTAATTTGGGAGATCTCACTCCAGGGGGCGAATGAATTATAAATGGACAATATGAATTTATTATAATGGACAGTTAACTGATAAGTTAATCGTATCAAATCCCATTGGTGAAGGATTTTTCAATTTTTTTTTGTCTGTGCTAAAATACCAATCAATCCAATCCAAATCCAATCCCAATCTCTTTGGTTATACCTACTTAGTGAAGCGAAAAAAAGAAAAACACGGACTGTCTTTGCCATATTATGATTCATAATGTTATCCTTTTATGATTATGCCAAAGTGGCCTTTTTAGGCCCCCAGGATTCCGTGCATAAACTATGATTTAAAAAACTTTTTTGATTTGTGAGTTGATTTTAAAATTAATTAAAGCATAATAATTATGAATGCCTAAACTCAGATAGTGACTCAATTTTCCGTAACGAATTTCACGCATTTGATTTATCATTAGTGCGATGTTCATTTATACTTAGTATAAATTGGTTCATCAATTCTTCATCAGTGACTTTATTATAACTGGTTTCTATCACAACAGCTTGCTGACCAATGCATCATTCATTTGTTTAGCTTATTTTGGGATTGCCAATGACACAACCATCGCCCCACAGGTTCCACACTTACTGTCACAACACCTAGCTGTGAAGTTGTATAAATCAATCGTCCTCTTTGACGAAACAATCTTCATCGTTCTTTTTAGGGTTCCGTACCAGAATGGTAAAACTGAACCCTTATGGTGAGACTCAGTCTATCTGTCTGTCACAGCTGGATATCTGGGCAGCTGGCTCTGAAAAATTCGAAGTGGGGCTACTAGGGCATGAGGGTATCATATGAAAGAGCGCATTTTGCACTTTCTCAAGCATTTATTCTTTTCTTTTTTAGGCCGCATAGTTTTCGAACTTTGATGAAAAATGTAAATAAAATGCCCCCCTTCTTATCTCTGAAGTTTGCAAAGAGAATAATCTGAAATTATTCTATGTGGTAGAAGTTTATGTAAATATTACAGGAAAAATAAAACGAAGTCTCTAAATAGCACACTTTTTCAGAAATCATCAACAAAAGTTACATAAGTTCCACTATCGGTCAAGAAAAGGCGCTTACATAAATCTGCAATATTCTACACTGCAGTGCACAGTGTTACAATTCTCTGACGAATATAGGCTTCGCCGATGAAAAATTAAAAACATGATGGTACGGAACCCTCGGTGTGTGAGTCCGACTCGCTCTTGAACGGTTTTTTCATTAGCGCCAGAGCATTGAATTTAGTCCTTAACAACATCATTAGTAATCCTAAAGCAATCCATGACTCATTTCAGGTGCTATTCTTTTCAAAACCTCCGACTTCCGGTCCGGCTATATACATGGCCTAGGATCGCTAAAGACTATTATTATTGCTAGTATGGAAACGCTAGACCCTGGAAGCTTAATTCTTTTACACGTTTTTAGCATATAAAGGCGTAAAGGCTCCTGCAAACAAGCGCGACGCGCGACGCGAATCGCGCGCGACACAAAGGCACCGCTCGTTGCGCGACTTGCGGTGCCTTTGTGTCGCGTGTCGCGTCGCGCCTGTGTGTACGAGTCTTAATGCCTATTTTTTAGATTCAATTATAACCATGTAATGGCGTGACCTTTTACCTTTTTGATCAAACGAACGTGCTTTATTTTCCCTGATAATGATCACATTCTTCATGCATCACAATCATACCGGCTGCATATTAAACATGATACCTAAATATAATTCATGTGACAAAAGCGTCGGTATGTCGCCATAGCGACAGTTTTGTCGCGCTCCCCTCATCCACTAATTGTCGCAAAAAGTCCCCTGCGCCCGAGCCCTTAATTACACCGGTGTGCATAGGGCATGCCGCGGGAGATACGGACGACAGAAGAGGGTTCAAAACAATTATTCTAATTGTATTGCAAAACTTGTAAAAATAAAGTTTTCAAATGAGCAGTACGATTTAAGCGCGTATGCATCATAGATGCTCTATAGCTAGCTCTAGCTACCTCCACATATTTCAATCTCCTTACACTCTTTACTCAAAACTGGTTTTCATAATTAAGTATATAGTTTTTCATTCATATCATAATCTACAACCAATTATTGACAAACCAGTACACAACCAAGTACAAGCACCCATACGATACATTGGTAGATAAAGAATTAAAGACCCAATTTGTAGAAATGTTTCAGTAATCGTCCGTAATCTTCCTTTGTACAATCGCTTCCCAATTTCTGTTCAAAGCTCACTTCAATTCTGTACAGAACAACATGATTGTTTGTCTTCCTCCGCCCCACGGATTGCCAAATTACGATCCAATCAGAGGGTGGCTCCCTCACCCCCTGCTGTCAAGTTTCAAGGTCTAACAGCTGTGAGCTTGCCCTCACCTGATCGATGTCACATCCTTCAGGTGTCGTTTCGACAACATTATTTACTTGTCCGATTAATGATTTATTTTCGATTAACGATTTATTTTCTTGTGGTATTGTTGCCTATGGCATTAAGTCCGCCTCTGTACATTTATGTGCTTGAAGTATTAAATAAATAAATAAATCCAAGAAACTCTCAAAACTACTATATATTATTCGGTACTTCTTGCATATAATATCTTTATCTTGGAGTCTTGTGTTCGTACGATATACCTCTATGAAGTTAAACTTTAACGTATCGTAAATTCAATTCTCGAATTTTACGAGTCTCTGACGGTACTCCTAATGAGCAAATCATCATTCTTTTCAAAACACTTATTGATTGCTACTTCTCAATACATAGTCCGCTCATCACAAACCGTTCGTGAACGGTACCGTCAACCGGGGCAGATGCAATGTTCCGACGGACTCTGATCGCTGACGGAGTGGCGGCACGATTAATCTCTGTTATCTAGCCTCGGCTCAGATTGAAGCTTTCTACTTCAACAGTTAAGTGCCTGAACAAAGTAGTGCTTCAGCTATTTGGGTTGGGGCTAGTTACTCGTGTTTTGAGGAGCTCAGTGTTATAGCATCGAATGGGATATTGTCTACATTTATTGCAGTATTTAAGCACATTATAAATTAATCTTGGTCTTGTTTTGTATTGTATAACGGGCTGGTGTTCGCAAACCCATTACTTCACGTCCAAGCGCGTATTTAGTGTACGGTGTAGTGATCTTGGGATTACGCTAATCACATCGAGCCCTTGGTACACTTTCTTAAGATCATAGTCATTATGTGCCAAGGCATCCATTGTATAGATAAATCCTACGGGAGCATGCTAACATGATAACAGTCATCCATTATACTTATTGAACGATCTATAACAGTATCAAGTTCTTCGTGTAAATCGTGTGCTATCGTTTAAAGCGCCTTGTGATCATTAGGATTCACATCATCAATTTATCCTCTTTCTCGTCTTAATTATATATATTATTATAGTCCGTAATAAATTGTTTTATATTTTGTCCAGGCATGATCTACCTGCGCTCCCACCTGGACAAGTATTTGGCTGTGGACTCGTTCGGAAACGTCACCTGCGAGTCTGATGAGAAGGAGCCTGGCAGCAAGTTTCATATCAGGTAAAGAGTCACTCTTCTTTATCTTCATTTGCACATTGAAGATGCCATTGCCAATTTTTTTTTGGATGAAATCTTTTATTTTAAATCTTGACCTTCCTTTCGTTTCTGGATAGAACCAAAGGCCTATTTTGTTGATTAGATGAAAAGTACTTCGACAGGAAAAAGAGTCAAGTTATATCAAAATGGTAGCTCTTTCATTACATGAAATATCTGTCACGTCATAAGCAAGTTGCGGGTAGAATAATATTTCTCTATCTAACCTTTTAGAGATCAAAGGACGTATCCTCATTTCACAAAACAATCATGTTTAAAATTCACAAACAGAAATGTAATTTAACAAGTTCCCGACATTTCTGACAGAGCTTTATTAAAATTCATCAAGTTCTGTCGCCGGTTTGCGATGTGCTTTGAGAACAACCGACATGAAATACCAGGTTTTTGTTTTACACACGTTTGAATAGGGATTTTTATTTTGGAAATAAATATTTTTTATTCAAACTCTAAAGAGATTCTATAACCAATAACTAATCCCTTTCCAAAGACATACGGAGTGTTTAATCAATTATCTATCAGACCCTAAGAAAGTGCTAAGAACATATATTTGTGCGCTTACATTGCAAACGCTGGCTAAACCTTACGAGATAGATCAAATTAATGTACTACAGAATTGTATATCTTAAAAACATCGATAAAGGCTCGTACACACAGGCGCGACGCGACACAAAGGCACCGCAAGTCGCGCAACGAGCGGTGCCTTTGTGTCGCGCGCGATTCGCGTCGCGCGTCGCGCCTGTTTGCAGGAGCCTTAAGGGCCTTACTCTCGTTTAGTACCGTAAAACGGTCACTTTATGAAGCTTATAACTCATTAACGGTTTGGTTAGAAGGTCTGTAAAAAATATATGTTTGCTATAGATTCATGTACTGCATTTTTGAAACAGGGTTTTTTCATAAGGCTAATACTTTTGCCTTAAAAAAATATTTACCAAAACGCTATTTTGGCTAACATTTGCTTATAACTTCTAAACGGCTTTGATGTTTGGAAATATTTTTACACTGAAAAATTGCTGGTTAGAGGTACTACATATTTGAAATAGCGTTTTTAAATCAATCAACAGTTGCAAAGACAATGGCCCACTTTGAGATATAGGTTCAGAGGTGCTCTGCGCGGGCGCAGGCGGCAGTCGTGCGTTAGCACTGAGACGGGGTGGCTGTGTCGCTCGCTGCTCCGCCCCGGCTATCGATCGACTACGCGCGTTTGGCTGTGTTAGTGCAAATATTTATGAACGAATTGTATCAGTATGCGTTTATAGATTAGCTCGCTGCAGAGGGCCCATTTCTATTGTCCGCGTGGACGCTTTATTAGTGGTGCCATTTCTAAATACTGCAGTGCGATTCTGTAACCATCTCACCGTGAAAACTTAGGTGAAGTGAGCGTGGAGTGAACTGGCAGTGTCATCTTACCAGATACTAGGGATTGACCAAGCATACATTTACAATCATAATCGAGATTTTAATAATATTTTTTTAGCCTAATCCTATTGATATTTTTATATAATTCAAAGCTAGTATTTTAGTGGTCAAAACATTAATATTTTGTGGGGTTTTACTTACAATAAAATAGCAAAACAGAAGCGCAGTCAGAATCTCAATCCTGTTTTTTTTTATTTTTTCCCTAGTCTAGTAAGTCCTTATATAGACTGAGGCGCGAGCGCGTCACGCACGAACAGTAAATAAAATTAAAACATTCACGTTTATGACAGCTAGACTGATGAAAATACGCATCGACATTGTTTGGTTATTATGAGCAATTGTAGATCGAGTCTAGTAAAGACTGCGACGATGTTCAGCGTTGTTATTAACCCAAATCTATTGAATTAGAAGAGATAACCGAGTGTGTCAAGTCATCGAGTGCTAACGGATGCCTAGCTGACGGACCATAGAATGTAATCCCACGTAGTTTGTGTGGCGTGATCACTCCACCCGATTCACGACACTAAATGTCGTAAATCGGGTGAAGTGAAGGTGAAGTGATAAGATCACGCCGCGCTTGCGCGTTAATCACTGTCATTATCACATTGCAGATTGCGTGATCACTTCACCTTCACTTCACCCGATTCACGACATTTAATGTCGTGAATCGGGTGGAGTGAAGGTGAAGTGATAAGATCACGCCGCGCTTGCACGTTAGTCACTCATTATCACATTAGAGATTTGTTTTTACATATTTAACTTGTAAGGCGTCATGTATAAGAACATTAGGAAAATGCAATAACAACGTCAAATAAGTGCAAATATTTTATCGCTCATCGCGCGCCCGTGTTTGCACTGCACCTCTAGTAACCCTTAAATGAAGAAGTGGTTGGTGTCAACCCTGAAGTGTATGTATGGTCCCTAATAGTGCATAACGTAGTAAGTACCTACACTCCTTTAGAATATAAGTAAGCAGTTTACATCAATGCGCATTGTAACATAAATTCACTAGATATTCATTAAAGTACATTCTATCAAGCTGGTTGTCTAATTCTAACGACCCTTGAACCCCCAACATTTCATGGCGACCTTCGATATGGCGACCCTGCCTTAGAGTCTGCCAAGGGGCAGATTAAGCAAAGTTTTCGTTGAGCGATTTTCAAAATGTGTAACTCTAAAGTAGAAAAAGACGAGGTATTCGCCAATCAAAACGCGGCTGGTGGAGGTGTTGACGCCGAGGTGGTGTTGCCATGGTTACGAGATTCGAGTGGAGTGATATATGGTACATTCCGAATTGCACTGTAATCGACTACAGCGTGCTTACACCTTGACCCCAATTCTGCTGTATGGTATTTATCTATTATTCCCCGCATAATCTTACCACGCCGTACGGTTGTCAAGCGTGGTATTTTGACAGTTCAAACCGGTTTCGGTCATTGTGTCATAGAGAATACGTTAATAGCAGATGTAGTGATTAGGTTATTAAGGAATTGACGTGGTTTCGAAGTAATGAATCATTAAGTGGTCATAGTGAATTAGGGCCCTTTTCTGAATTAACGTGAACGCGATAACGATGTCCCGTGAATCGACATATATGAAGTCATGGCATGTGCCATCTTGCGATAACGCCGACTACCGACCATGCCCTAAATTAATAATTATCACCGATCTTTAAACTAACGTGGCATTTTCGAAATTGTGCTTCTGGCTACAGTCGCCACCTTACCAAAGAAGAGGAAATTCGTGGTGTATACACAAATAAATACTATAATCCAACCATGAGGAACTATTCAAGTGAATAGGTATATTACTGACTCTCAGCTGCCATAGTGGTCATTTGTGGTCGTCCAAATCAAAAGGGACCTTATGGCGGAAATGAGTTATCTACAGAGCTGAAAACTACATAAATGTACCAAACTATAGAACCAAGAACCAACCTTCTAACCACTACCGTTATTTTTTTACGAATTTTTGAAATTCACTGATCGAAATTATAAGTTTCGAGAAAATCGCAATTTAAGTATGCCGTACAAAAAAGTTATGTTTTAGTGTGAAGTTATGTAACTGATGGTATACTTTGATTGACTATGATTATTACTAATGGAAATTCTTACAATCCTTGCATAAACTTGTTTGTTGTGGGAACTAGACCCGCCAACATAATGCATTATCAATGAGATGCAAAGTATTGATAATAGTATTAAAAATAAGTAAACCGCCTGTTTCTCACTAAACTTTTATCGTTTCTATATTGCTACTAATTACATAGATTTGCGAAAGGCCTTAGATGTAAATAAAAACAACACATAATTTAAAAAAAATAGTTTTTATTTACTAGCAAGAATTCTTATTTTTTATAAACTTTGAGATCTGACAGTAACAAAATCAACACTTAATCACTAAATAGGTTATACATAATTGGTTTAGATGCTAATAAAGCTAAGAGATCAATGATAACTGTTAGTTATGATCTTGTAAAGTTACATAGAGAACTGAACAATTTCTTCAAACAAATTAAAAAAGGGCCCTAATGGTGGGCACTAAACAATATTTTTTATTTTTAGCATGCATAATCAATATTTTAGTGCAACATTCAAGATAACTTAAATTTTCTTTTTTTATTATCACAAGGTATGAAAATGTTACTTATTTAACAATTTTTTTTTATTATCACAAGGTATGAAAATTCGTAACAAGTATATACGTAAAAAAGGGCCCTTAAGGCGGTCCGTTGCAGTCTGCTGACACTTATCTCTTAGTATAGTTAATTAATTTAAGTATTTTAATAAAGGTAAACAATCTTGATACGTTTTTGTCGAAAAATATATTTATGAAATAATTTATAGCCATTACAAGATAAAATGAAATAACAGATGTTATAATGAATTACTTTTGCTATTAGCCTTAGCCTATTTTAAAAATATATTTTATGATAAAAAACATACCTAACAAGATTGTTTACCTCTATTAAAAGTACCTAAACAAAATATGGACTACAATAGTGGGACCTTAGACCTAAGACGCATATACAAAGAATGCCGCATGCGGCGGCGTGCGACACTATCTAATGGCAGCTATACGCTACGCTGACGACACGCTAGTCCTGGCGCAGGGGAGGTCGCATCAGGCGGCGGCCGACGCGATGACACGCGGGGTTGCGATAGTCGTGGAGAGGATCCGGCAGTTGGGTCTCGAGGTGGCATTGCACAAGTCCGAGGCCATGTCGTTTCATGGGTTCCGGAATACGCCACCATCGGGATCCCAACTAACGGTAGGAGGGGTTCACATCGGCGTCGAGACGACGATGAAATACCTGGGTCTCATCCTCGACAGCCGGTGGAACTTAGTCGAGCATTTCCGACGTTTGGCTCCCAAACTGGAACGGGCCGGGGCCGCCTTCAAGCGGCTCCTGCTCAACCTGAGGGGGCTAAACGCCTCCTGCCGGAGGCTTTACGCGGGGGTCGTGCGGTCCATGGCCCTATAACGGGGCCCCGGTGTGGGCGCGTTCACTGCGGCGGCGAGCCGCCCATTATTTGAACGCGCCCCAGAAGGTGGTAGCCGTTAGGCTGATCCGGGGGTACCGCACGATCTCGGGCGAGGCGGCAAGCCTCCTTGCCGGACTGCCGCCATGGGATCTGGAGGCGATAGTCCTCGCGCGCCTGTATGAGTGGCGCGCGGAGGCACTACGCCGGGGGGAAACTCCGCTTCCGCAGCAAATTGCGGCGGAGCGGACAGACCTCCGGCGCGATCTCATGGCGGCGACCTCTCGCGTCCGGGCCTGGTTCAAGCCATGGTCCGGGGCGAGAGGGAGTGGGGAGCAGTCGCCTCCTTCTGCGAAGCAGTCATGCTAGCGAAGGAGGCGGCGAGAGAGAGAGAGCCTCCCGTCCCAGCCGCCGCGGGAGACGCTCCGGGCGTCGGGAGCCGCGCGACTACTCCCGGCCACCTTTGGCGCGGGCGGAGAGCAATGGGTAGCTCACCTTCCGATCAGGACCAGGCCCGTGCCGGACGGCGCGTACGTGTTCCACGCGCGCCTCAAAGAGATGTCAGCACTAAACGAAGGGGCCCGTATTGGCCGAAGCCTGCCGGGTCAGCGGGATTGTCCGAAAGGGTTACCGCTGGCCCGGAACAAAGGGCGAAGGAAGGAACACGGGTGGGTTTTAGTCAGTAAGAGTCTGACACTCCCTATTCCGCTCCACCCAGAGCGGGAGGAGTCATTTGATGATTTCCCATCCTGAATGAATAGTTTAGTTTATACCTACCTTGCAATATTAAAATGTTGATATAATATATGGTTTGAATTACAAGAAAAACGATTTGTTAGGTCTTGCCGCGATAAGGTTCCTTTTTTACTAAACTTTAGATGAATACGAAACTTTTTTAAATTGACTTTTCGAAAAGTTGAACACATCTACATGTAGTAAATACAATCATCTTTTTAAAAATACAGTTAATAAAAAAACGATTTTTTTGAGGTATTTTACAAATTTATTAATATCTCGGAAACTAGTTACCGCCATAAGGTCCCTTTTGATTTGGACGACCACATTTATCAAAGTCAAAGCATTTATTTCAAATAGGCACATTAAGGGGCTTACAAGACCTAAACGCAAGTTTTCGAAACAATAAAAGTATATGATAGACTACAGTAAAAAAAATCAGAAAAATATATGATATTCTTCAGGATATATGCTAGATAGATAGTGTGGTGAAAACATAATACAACTAATTTGATACGATAGAAAAAAATCATGAAGATGCCTCTAAAAATTTTCTTTTTACAATAAAATCCATACTAAAATACATACAATCATTCTGATTTTTTGTCAGATTATTCTACAAGCAACATACTAAAATACTAGTGTTTTAATTTTTTTGTCCAAACAATAGATTCTTTGTAAATCGCATATTCTTATTTTCGAACAAAATACGTGCGCATGTGTGCGTAAACGCTGTGTAGCGACACTACCGGCCGAGGCCTGATGCTATACGGACGTGTCGCTCTTTTCGCCGCAATATTTCCGCCAAGATTGTTATGTTTTTGTAAAGTTTTATTTGTAAATTCATTGTTTATTATTATTTGCATAATCTTCTTTGCGTAAATATTTTTATTTCGTGTAAATATAAAATACTTTGAAGTTAAAATAGCGTAACCTTGTTATCAATTATCATTTATTGTAAATATGAAGTGAAAAATTCCGTTCGGACTACAAAACGTTCATATAAAACGCTGAACATATTATATATATATATATACGAAATTAAAAAATAAGAGCATTTTATTATTATTGAATATTTATTTTTTAACAATAAAACTATGAATTTAGAAACGTCTAAGATAGTGCAGTCATGACGCATATACGCATAAGCTCAACTTTTTCGACTACATTCGTAACTGTTACGTTAGCGTATGAGGCCGATGTGTAGATTTGTATTCAAGAGTCCCCGGGTTCGATTCCCAGGGATTCTCTAACCGAAGTTTTCTTTTTAAATGTATTTTGAATTTATATATATTATGTATTTATAATTTTTTTATAAATAATAATTAAAACGTCTACAATGTAGGTAATTATCTTTCACAGGAGAAACACAGTCGTAAATATCAACACGGAAGTTATTTCTAATGCGAAACTACAATTTAAAAAAAAACTAAAAGCACCAACTTATTGATATTGGGCATAACGAAATAACAAATTCATCTAAAAATTGCGATGAAAATTATCACAGGCAAGATTTTGGTTTTTATTATTAGGTATTGATTTCGTTTATAATAAATAGATTCATAATATTATGTATGAATGTTAGGTACCTATCTTTGAGGCTGTTTACACATTATGCCGCAGCTGCAGCGGCACCGCCACTGCCGCGGCGCCGCTGCATCAGTCACCCTTGGATTTGTATGATGATGAACACACGGCGCCGCGGCGGAGGCGACGAGTTTTGATAAAACCGTAGCAATACTCGCCGCCGAATCATGCTGCCGCCGCCGCGGCGCCGCCGTGTGCAAGGGTTCATGCAAATCCAAGGGCAACCAATACAGCGGCACCGCGGCGGCGGCGGCGCCGCTGTATTATATAATTTTTTTTTATAATGTACTACAGTCGCGCGGTACGTAAACACGCGATAACCCCTCCCGCCTACAGTATTTTAATTTCATCAACCTACTTGAGTTTCTTTCTAGTTTTGTGACTGTACCTACAGTCACAAAACTAGAAAGAAACTCAAGAAGTTAAAAAAAATATTTACCTATAGGTATAGGTAAATATTTTTTTTAACCGACTTCTAAGAATGAGGAGGTTGTCAATTCGGATGTTTCTATTTTTTTTTTATGTATGTTCGGACATAACTCCGTCATAAAAATATGTAGATGGATTTGCAAAATTCTTTTTTTGTTCAAAAGAGGTTTATTCCGAAATGGTCCCATTTAAATTTCGTAAAGATCTGATGATGAGTTTCGGAGACAAACAACGGAACTCTTCAATACATGCCAGTTTACCCAATCACACAACATAACATCACGCCTATACCCTTTAAAGGGGTAGGCAGATGTGTTCAATAGCTTCCTGTCACTGATATTAACATAGCAATTAGTGTTATATGAATTTGGGCGGGGTAGGTACAACTAAAAAGTGAAAAATAAAACTTACAAAAAAAAAACAACCGACTTCCAAAAAAAATAGTACAAAGTGAAAAATAAAGTCTTTAATTTCGGAAGTCGGTGTCAAAAAACGAAAATGCAGATCCAACGACACCGACTTCCAAAATTAAAGTTAATTACTTTGTGTTGTTTTTTTTTAGAAGTCGGTAGTTTTTTTTTTTTGTAAAAAAGACTTTTCATTTATAAAATAGAAACACGTTGTGAATGGAATAGAAAGAGTTCAATAAAAATACATGGTCTTTTTGATCAATAGATTTAATTAAAAAAACTTATTGACGAATTCAAACAACCAAAAACAGCACAATATAGTCTCTTTGCCATATTATTAAGTAAGTACTTGTACTTATTTCAATGAATATTTGTCACAAATTGCACGCTTACTGCTTACGAAACCGTCACACCGTCCGGCGTCCACTCGTCACTGCGGAGCATTCGAGACTGTTTGTTAACCGAGTGTAAACCGAAATCGAGGCTCGTAGGTATGATTCGCGTTCCGACCGTTTTTATGAAGATAGAATACTGTATAGATAAAAATACCGTGGCGGGCGGTGCGCGGCGGCGCTGCCGCAGACACGGCATATAATGTGTAAAAGGCCTTACTTACTTGACAAAGGAGAATGGGTAGACCGTACCCAGACACAAAGTTAATTGCAGCATTATGAACTATGTTGATCTTTATTGCCCTCATGGAGTAGTTTGCTTAATTAATCCTAAGACAGCATGTCTGAATTCACTTGGAGAAAAAAGTTATGTGAGGAAATTGAATTGATTTATTAAAAGGAAATATTTAACCTATCCTTTCAAAACTTATTGACCTGCTAATGATGGACACTTTTTGAAATTAATGAACCTCTAAAAACTTTTTGCGCTTCTAATGATGCACTTTTTTAAATTATTGAGCCTCCTTTTAACTTAATTTAAAATAATTAAAAACGTAATTTAAAATCTTCTATTTTTTTCATTTTATTATTGATGAATGGGCGGCCCGCTTTTGACCTCGATCACGCCTGATGGAAAGCGATAGATGATAAGTGATGATATGTGATGTTATTTTTTTTTATAGATTGGAAACAGTGGTACCACAGGAAGATCACGATTGTGAAGTTATTGATAAAAGTACATATTCATCTAAACGTGTACTAGAAGAAATAACGGGATAAGAGCTTGACCCACCTCTTTTAGTTTTAACGTAACTCCAGAAAAACTTCGGATTATTTTTGAGTTCGTTTTCCAATCGCTTCATATAATTGTTGTAACAAAGTTTTGCTAGGTCATTACAGCGCTTAGTTATAATCTACAGTTCAATTCTGTCTAAAGGGTTTTTGTAAATATTGTGGCGATTTCTGATCTTATTTTTGCAATTAAGTAATTTGATTAGATCTCGATTGAACCATGGTGGAAATTTACTTTTTTTTGGCACTCGCTTAGTTATAAATTTTTCTATACCTTCCTGAATAACGTCATAAAATACCTCCACCATCTCATTAACTGCCTGCTGTGCTTCAAGTAACTCATCCCAGTCAGTTTCACTCAAATATTTCCGAATTGGTATGTAACTCGTTTTTCGGAAATTAGGTCTACCGCAGGTAGTGTTATATGGGAGTTTAGCTTCCTTATTTAGAGAAATCACGATATCGAGGGGTGGATGATGCTGGTCAATATTAGCAATCGGATCCTCACTTTGACTCACTTTACACAATGAATGGTTACATAGTATAAGATCTAAAATGCGGCTTGAAGCATTACATACATTGTTAAATTGATTAAGCCTATTAACATACGTGAAATCTATCAAAGTTTGACTTAAATTGGACAACTTTAGGCATTTATCAGAATTATTGACTATACTTCAATCGATATCACCGATATTGAAATCACCTGCGATGCAGACATATGATAAGTTTAACTGTTCAAACACTGCATTACATTTGTCCAAAAAGTGTTCCAAGTACGAGATACGTACAGGTGGTGGCAGGTATACAGAACAGAGAGCTGCCCGACGTACAGATCGAGCCGCAGGTAGATCTAAAGTTACCCAAAGGTCTTCACAATTACTTTCAAATTGTTCTGCTCGTTTGGAAATTATAGATTTTTTTACGGCTATCAAAACACCCCCACCTTCTTTACTACTCTGTAGACAAGAACTTTCTCTGTCCCTTCTGTATACAATGTATCTGTCGTCGAACAGCTCGCTGCTCAGTACGGTATTATTAAGCCAAGTCTCTGTAAAAATGATAATGTCATAGTTATTACAGCATACATTACGAAAGATGATAATATGCGTTTTTGTTCTCACGCCTCTACAATTCTGGTAATAAATTTGTAAATTATCGAATTTTGTATTATATTCAAGTTACAATTACATGTATTTTTAATTTAAATATAAAGTATGTTTTTTTTCACGTCAACTTATTTAGGGACTCTAGATTCTTAATGAGGATATGTTCTGACCCATCACTTTTCCTGACGAAGATTCTACCATTTCTAACCCAGACGAATTGATATCCTTTTTCTTTTGCTTGAAGTCTAGTAGCAGCATGCAGCGCTTTGTTAGAAGGAGACAAATGTTCTTGCACATATATTGGCTTCTTTTCACCAGCCAGTCCAAGGTCCGCTGTATTTAGTTTTTCGATGTTATTCTTGCCTTTATTGTAGTTAATGACAGAAGCCAAGAGCAGGTCACGAGTTCTTGGGGAGGCCAATTGGACTACGATAGAGCGCGGGCGGGCACTAGAATTTTGTAGTTTGGCTACACGGGTGCAATGATGGATATCGGTATCGCTCAACTTGCATCCAACGACTGATCCTAGTTGCTTAACGACTGTATAGAGATTCTCCTGTTTATTTTCGGGCAAACAATGAACTTCAAGGTAAGTCGAACGTGCCTGTTGCTCCAAATAGTTGATTCGCTGGCCCATATCCGCCACTGACCTCTTAAGGTTAGTATTTTCTGTCTCTAAGTCTTTTACTGAGACTTTCAAAGCCCTATGTTCAGACTGATATTCTTCAAACTCCTGTATGTGAAAATTCAATGACGCCGTCATCTCCGTAAGTTCTTTCTTAATCGGTTCAAGCTCTTTATTTACGACATTGAGTATTGTATTGTTTATTTGACGAAGCATAGAAGCGAATTCAGCCTGTATTACTTCCTGGAGGATATCGCGTACATCATCACGAGTCACAAAGGTTGCTTCAGGGGGCGAGTTCAAAGCAGTTCTCTTGTTCCCCCTAGAGGTGGAGACATTACGGGTTGGAGTATATTCCTTTTTGGAGGTATTCGAGATGTGACTCCCGCAATTAGAACACCTCCATTTAAAGTAGACATCCGTGTCCTTGGAAACTTCCGGAAGAGACAGGCACTCAAAATGATACAATTTATTGCATTTGGAACAATTAATCGATTTTTTTCCATCCTTGCTGTCTTCATTAGCACAGTATCCCCATAATGATGTTGACGAAGCCATTCCAATTAATAGTCAGTCTCACAACAATTCCAATGCCGAAATAATTATTAAAAAGAAAAAAATGTATACTGTTCCAAGCACACTATTAAAGACCCCTTCAATCTTTGTTGGTAAAAGTGCACTCTAATAAAGGCCCTGCGCAATACAACGAGCGAACTAACAGCGAGCTCGCGAGAAGAACGTCGTATGCGCCGTGCTATCTGCGGCGCTTACGCGTTTTATTATAACTGGTGAATTACTCCTGACGGTAGATGAATAACTATTTTGATACGTTTGTCTAGAATTGATACACAAAGCACTAAGTCTAGACCCTTTCGAAACAAACCTCTTTCGAACAAAAAAAGAATTTTGCAAATCCGTCTATTTATGATGGAGGTCGTCTATATAGGACCCGAACATAAATAAAAAAAAAATAATAAACAAATCCGAATTGAGAACCTCCTCCTTTTTAGAAATCGGTTAATAATTTTGTTGTCATAACTACTTGTTTCCGCGTCATCTATTGGAATACTCGGGCGTAATCGTAAATCGTATGCTGTATGTCATAATTGTGATGGGCGTCGTCGTTAGATGGCGTACGCGTCGATTGTGTATATGTGTGCATGCGTTTCTCAAGGACAACTTAGCTCTACTAGTCCTCTTAAAGGCACTTTTGAACGTCAGAAATTACAACAAATAGAATTGATTCTAGTCGCCCATTCCAAAAGGTAGTTTTCGTATGGAGAAGAACGGGCAAGAAACTCCACCGTTACTCTTTTAAAATATTTTACAAAATTTTGCATACATTAATTATATAATAATAATATGTGAACACGATGCACCTAAAATAAAATTACTATACCACAATAGGTAAAAGACTTAAAAATGAAACCATGACATATAAATTAATTATCTGATAGATACATGGTATCTAAATCGGAAAGCAAATTATTCATGTGAGCGATGATGACTTAATTCGGAATGAGCCATATTTCACGCCGCGCAAGCGCGTTAGGCGCTGGCGAATGTTTTGACCACTAAAATACTAGCTTTGAATTATATAAAAATATCAATAGGATTAGCATTAAAAAATATTATTAAAATCTCTTTTATGATTGTAAATGTTTGCATGGTCAATCCCTAGGATCAGTGGGATGACACTGACAGCTCACTCCACGCAAGTATTCACGGTGAGATTTTTACAGAATCGACATGCTGTTTTTGTTTATTTTGTAAATATAAGATAATTTGTAAATAAATAAAAATGCCAAAGCAAAGCAAGTCAAGAAAAATACGTTTTATCTACTTTCATGTCGTAAAATTCTAATTATAAAATTTTAAACGAGTTTATATTGACATACTTTATAAACACAATACCGAAATAGAAAAAAAAAAATTCATTATAACACTATTTCTCGAACAAAATAATGTTATAAAATAATTTTTTTTCCATTACGATACAGGTTAACCAAGAAGTTAAATCACGAAGGAGAATGCATAACTTTTTTTAATCGAACTCGTTAAGCCCCATCCACATGCTTGACAAACAATGGCAAACAGCCAACAGCAAACACGGACATGTGGATGGGTGTTTGTCGTTGTTTGCCTGTTTGTGTTTGTGTTGGGCAGTGTTCGGCATCGGTGTCGGTTTTTCTTGCCAGATCAAAGGATGTGTGTGTCACTTTGTGTGCTGTTTGCGGTGTTTGTGACAAACAGCCAGCGTGTGGATGGGGCTTTACATATATACGGAAGCGTGAAGTTTTGTTGTGTAAATTTTACTTATCTGTGGTTGCGCTAAAGTGCGGTGAAGAGCTGGGTTTTTGGGGCCATTTTTACGTTTTTTTCTGAATTTAGTGTTTTATTCTATTATTGCTTAAAAATGTCTGATACCTACCAGTGAATGTGAAGGAAATTTGACTCCGCCCGATATTTTAGATGCGGCGACGGAAATGACTTATACAAAACTTCAATAATATCATAAGCAGTAAAGTATGTCTTACTTTTTGAACTTTTGATCTTTTTTTTAGTATATTCAATCTCAATGTATGAAAGTAGATAAAAAGTTGTATAAAACTGCACATAATAAGGTATTAAACACTCGTGTGATACTATTACAAACCTCGCTCCGCTCGGTTTGTAAACACACACTCGTGTTTAATACCCCTCATTATGCGACAGTTTTATAAACTACTATTCTCTACGACGACGCACCGTTTTATAGATATTAGCGAAAAACTCAAAAGTGGGAATTTTTATACCCCCCACTCCGGCTCACCTCCTAGACGCGGGGACTTTTAGTATGTTTACTCCCTAAGCACTCTGAGCAACTTTCTGAAGAAATGGCTCAGGGCCCAGCTCACGCACTCTACACCTCTTTTTGGGTTATTCGTTGAGTGGACTAATAAGTATCTAACTATCTATAGGTACAAATAAATAAAATTGGAGTGTCTGTTTGTAATATTAAAACAACCGCTTCAGGCCATTTTATTTTGACTGTTTAGAAAATAACTATACTCCATTTACAATAAGATTAGACATTTAAACAAAACTTTTTACAGTCCGTTCAACCGATTTTTACTTCTATTCCGTAGGCATAAGGACGGCATTAAAAGCAAAAACGTGATTATAATACCAACTGTTTATTGCAGCTGCCATTTGTCATGCCACCAACGCCATAGAAGTCAAAATCGGTTGAACGGACTGTAAAAAAGATTTATTTCAATGTCTAATCTTATTGCGAATGGGGTATACTTACCCACAATAAAAAAAAATGTTTTCAAACACCATAATTTATAAAAAATGAGCGTTCTTAGTTGTCAATCTACGAGTATTTGCATTACTGAGTTTATTGATTACTACCTTCTCATATTCTTGTGCGGATTTATTTCTGTGACTGGGACTTTCACTAGCAGATAGGTGAATAAGGAGTAACTTAGGCACTTTTATTTTAGAAAAGAAAAAGAAACTAGGTTCCCACGAAAAAAAATTAAAACCTATGAAATTAAATATTGAATATTTATCCGATTCAAATAGGGAGGTTGTATACTACGTTTATTTAGGTACTTAACCAAATGTAAATAAATCATAATAAAGAAACGGAGTTTAGTTTTTTTTTTTTTATATAAGTGGATCCTATACGTGAAGATTCCTTAATCTCCAATGAAATTGATTGAATATTAAAATATAGTGTTTTTGTTTTAGCCCAAGGAAATCGTTCACCAAATATTGTATATAAAAAAAGGCTAATACGAAAAACTTTTTTTTTTTTTTTGTACTAGTATCTGCAATCAGCCTTTCGGCTATAAACAAATGTGTTGTTTGTTAATGGCGTGGCTATGCAGAGCTCCAGTGAGCCCCGCACATGTGGTGCTTGATTACTTATTCAGCTCGAGGATGTGGTGCCTTTTGAGGCGCTTGGTGATATTTTCATGAAGCAGGTCTACGGCCAACTGATTTGGATGGTTTTTGAGTCTATCCTTGTATGCATTTTCTACCATCAGTATATTCTGCTTTACTGTGTTTACTTTTAATAGCTCGTGGATTTCTGCATTGGTGATGAACCATGGGGCATTGGAAATCGACTTCAGAATTGAATTTTGTAGTCGTTGCACTATGTTGATGTTTGAATCTGAGGCACTACCCCATAGCTGCATCCCATAGGTCCATATTGGCTGTATCACGGCTTTGTAAACCAGTAACTTGTTCTCGAGTGAGACTTTAGACTTTCTTCCCAGCAACCAGTACAAATTCCTAAAAGTGATATTAGCTTGGTCTCTTTTGGCTTTGATGTGGGTTTTCCAAGTTAGTCGCCTGTCCAAGTGCACACCCAGGTACTTGACAACGTCTTTGTGTGGCAAGTAATTGTTTCCCAGCTTGACCGCAGGGCAATCACCTTTTCTAAGTGTGAATGTCACTTGTGTTGATTTTGATACGCTTGCAGTAATTCTCCACTCCTCAAGCCAGCCATCTATTAAGTCTAGTGCCTCTTGCAGTTTCCTCGAAGCTTCTATTGGATCTTTGTTGCTGGTTATAATGGCTGAGTCATCGGCAAAAGTAGCAGTTGTAACATTTGGAATTTGTGGTATATCTGCTGTAAAAATAGTGTAGAGAACAGGACCCAGAACAGAGCCTTGTGGAACCCCTGCTCTTATTTCATGGAGCTCAGAGTAGCTATCCTCTTCTCTTACTTGGAACATGCGATCTGTTAGATAGGACTCGAGAAGTCTATAGTAACTGTGAGGTAGGTATGTTTTAATTTTGAAGAGTAGGCCCTTATGCCATACACGGTCAAATGCCTGTTGCACATCTAAGAATGCAGAAGCGCAATATTCTCCTAGCTCAAGTGATTGTCGTATTTTGTTACATACTCGATGAACTTGCTCTATTGTGGAATGCCTCTCACGGAACCCAAACTGATGATCAGGTATCACGTTTTTCTGTGCTAGTAGTGGTTTAAGCCGGTGTAAGATTAACTTTTCCAACAATTTTGACTTGATGGGCAACAGGCTGATTGGTCTATACGAAGTGATCTCATTATCTGGTTTTCCATGCTTGTATATCATTTTAATTTGTGATACTTTCCACTGTGAAGGGAAATAGCCCACTCTTAGGATTGCATTGTACAGCACTGTTAGAAAAACAATAGCCCTCCTTGGCAACTCGACTAGTACTTTCTTTGTAATAAGATCATACCCAGGTGCTTTCTTGTCTTTGAGTTTTTTTATCTGTGTCATTACTTCCTGAGGTGTTATTGGTTTGGGTGGCAGCTCCATTTGGAAGTCTTGTTTCAGGGTTTCATCTATATTTGAGTCTTTGTCACTGCTCTGGTTCCTCGGTTCATTTGGGACAAATACAGCAGCTAGGTGTTTAGCGAACGCGTTTGCTTTTTGCTCACTCGTTCTTGCCCATTGATTATTGTTCAGTTTTAGAGGAGGTTTCACTTCTTGGGGCTGGTCATATTTTCTTGTAAATTTCCATAAGGAATAATTCGTGGCAGATGTGGCTGCTAGGCTTTCTAGTTGTGCTTCCAGGGTGAGGTCTTCTGCTTCTTTGAGTGCCGATTTAAGCAATTTTGACATTTTATTGTACTTTTTCTTGTCATCGGGGTGTTTGCTTGTGTGCCATACCCTGCGAAGTCTCCTTTTTTTCAGTACCATAGTCTTTAGTTCCTTAGGCAGATTTGGAGTTTTAATTTTTCTGTCAATTTCGGGTGTACATTTCCAACAGGCTTCTTGGACTAATTTAGTGAAGTATTCAGTAGCTTCATCAATGTCATTTTCTGTTTTAAGCCTAATATTTAATTTTATATTATTTTCCAAGTAGTGTCGGAAGTCATTCCAGTCGGTTTTATTGTTGTAAAGAGAAGTAGGTTTATCGAAGTTGATCACGGTGGTGCTGATGGTCATAATTATCGGCGTGTGGTTAGAAGATCCATCAAGGCAGGACTCAGTGTGACAATAATGTCGGGACATTCCCCGCACAATAAAGAAGTCTATTATGTCCGGCCGCTTGTTCGGATCTGTTGGCCAGTGCGTTGGTTCTTTTGTTGACAGTGTGATGAGATTTGTGTTGTCAATTGACTTTTTAAGTTCCCTTCCGCGGGTTGTTACTAGTCTTGATCCCCAATGAGTGTGCTTTGAGTTCCAGTCTCCCCCTGCTATGAAGCGTCCGCCCAAAGTTGAGAAGTACTGGGTGAACATATTCTCACTTATCTTGTGTTTAGGCGGACAATAAACAGAAGATATATTAAAATACCCTGCCTTGTCTTTGATAGCAACAGTTGCAGCTTGTATGTGTTCCGATTGGTAGCCTGGTAAAGGATGGTGTTTGATAGTTTTCTTAACTAGAATGGCTGAGCCGGCGTGTGATGTGCCATCTGGGTGGTTTGTGCTATATATATTAAAGCCTGGAACTATTATGGAACTTCGTGATGTAAAGTGTGTCTCTGATATCAGAACGATGTCAAGATTGTGTAGCTTTATTAGCATTTCTAGCTCTCGCTTGTTAGGAGCGAGTCCATTTATGTTCCATGCTCCCACCTGCAGAGAGCCCATCATGAAAGTTTTCCCATGAGCATTGTTATAAGCCCTATTAGGGAGCTTATCTGTTGTAAGAGAATTTCAATTTTTTCACTTTGTTTGATCATAATTTCTTGTATGGAAGATGTAATTTTTTCATCTCCATTACTTGTTGTGGGCGGATTAACTTTCGCTTTTTCAGCATATGAGATTTGGAAGCTCATTGGGGTGGGTGTAGTTTGGGCAGCCAGATGTTGGCGGTTTAAGCTGCGTTCTGCTTTGTGGTATGATTGTCCTTGTTGGAACTGTCTCTTTTCTTGTTCAGTAATAATTTGTAATTTAGATTGCGGGACGACTTTGGTATCATTGTTAAGTTCCAATAATGGTATTTGCGGTGTTGGTTGAGGTACAGATTTTATTACATGTGGCCTGCTGTATACTACGTTTATTTAGGTACTTAACCAAATGTAAATAAATCATAATAAAGAAACGGAGTTTAGTTTTTTTTTTTTATATAAGTGGATCCTATACGTGAAGATTCCTTAATCTCCAATGAAATTGATTGAATATTAAAATATAGTGTTTTTGTTTTAGCCCAAGGAAATCGTTCACCAAATATTGTATATAAAAAAAGGCTAATACGAAAAACTAAAAATAAATAATAATTAAACTAAAAATGCAAAAACGATCAAAAAGAACTAAATGGAGAAATATTAGACGAATTTCATTAAAATTAGCATAGGTATTTCTTTACGTGGCGGTGAATAGACGACTTTTATGTATTTGAGTTTACTTTTATGTAAGTGGGATACGAATAGTCCCCGCATACGGCGCGGCGGGGTGCACCGCGCGAATTTTGTCGATGAGCGACTTCCATTATATTTAGAAGCGTAATTTCGCGACTCGAACAAGATGCACGATTGCCTCCGCGCTCCACTGTCCGGATTCTCACTGCGTAATCACCAGGTTCGAATCTCAGTGGCCGGCATATCTCTTTTTGTTATTTTTTTATTATAATGTGCTTATCATTTGTTTTGTTATTTTTTAATTATATTGTGCATATTTTTATTTTCTTATTTTTAAAATAATTCAATAAGTAATTGTTATTTTAATAAAAACAATCATTTTTATTCTTATAATTATTTTTCTTCAGAATCTAGAGTAATATAATAAAAACGTCCACCAAGCTTGATTCGGAAGAAAAATAATATACCTACAGTGTGTTACAAAAGAGTATAAGCAATAATAATATAGTCTGAAAATTTTCAAACAAGAAAATCGGCAAAAAGTAAAATAATAATTAAAAAAACATTTATATCAAATAAGAAAATCAACAAAAAGAATATGTCAAAAAGTTTGGATTTGAACCCGGACATTAGTGACTGATACAGAAAACTATAGTGACGCACGAGACCACTAAACCAATCGAGCTGTTGTAATGTATGTCGAAATTACGCGTCTATAGATAATCTATACAAACAAAATATGGTGTGTACAAAAAAGTAGGTACCTACCTACTTACGTTACAATTTGTTTCGTCGAATAAGATCTCTTTATTGCCTTCCGTTTATTTTCTTGTTGACCATTTTTTATACACTGATTGCTTATTTATACAACTTATGAGTAGAACCGAAACAGTACAAACATTTGTACACCAACAACATTACTTAGAAAAAACTAATCATAAAATAAAATATGTATAATAAACAGCTTTCATCAACAAACAGATACCATACGGCTGTCCCAAATCAAAACACAGTAAGGGACATTTTTGTCGAAATCAAGATTTTTACACCACGCTTTAAACACAGTAAATGCCCACAATATGCAAAAACCCTTTTTTCAATAAAGGCCTCCATTCCCAATTTAGTGATACCATAGAACCTAGTAAGTGCACAAACTAAACCGCAATCCCCAAATCAAAAACCTAGTAAGAGCTGATAACCAGTTCAAAACACAGCAAGGCACAAGTACTTACTGTGTTTTGGATTGGGAATTTCCACTTGCTAGGTTTTTGATTTGGGAATTAACATGTATAAAAGACCATAAAATCTAAAAATTACACAGTATAGCACACACCCGTCGGAGTTTCTATCTCCAGGAATTAGGGTTTAAATTAGTGAGAAAATATCAAATTGCCGCTATTTTTTCGGGAGAGGGGCGGGGCGTCGCGTGAGTTCATTTATAGCGTCGCGCCGATCGCCAGTACGTAGCTATCACTAGATTAGACTGGACGTGATTTTGTTGTCTGCGTGCGCTCCGCGTTTGTATTAAGTCATTTTGAGTTTTGAACGATTTTTAAGTGTATATTACAGCAAAATGAGTAGAAGTAAAAGAATCCTTGAGGCTGCTCTCAAAGAGAACGCGGATGATTTGATTTTAAGTTCGGAAGGAGAGAATAATAACAGGTTAGTAGGTACCCATCAAATACAATACTATTAACTTCGAATATTTGTACCCATGCATGCACATTTAAATTTATTTAATTCAGTGTTAGTTTTTCTTCATTAACGTAAATATGCCTTTAGAAGTGTTTTAATTGCGTTAAAACTTCTACGAGCGTAATGTGGAGGATTACGTCGCAAGCAGAGCCTCAGTAGCGCTGCAGCCGCGCGACAACCAGCGGATGCCTTTTCATTACAAATACAGCCGCGCGATTTGCTTAGATTAGGGTGGAGTGTTTTAAGCGGACTGTATAACTTCAATGCTTGGAGATGGTTTGAGATAAATTATGCACGAGTGGGAGTAAGGTAATTTTTTACATGAATGCGCTTTGAACTTTGCATGGTTTTTTCATTTTTCTTTCAGTTTGGGTGAAGGCACCAGTAAACGTGAAGAAGCATATCAGATGCAAGGGCAGACAGACTCAAATGATTTATTTACTCTATCTGACCTCGAAGAAAGTTGTGACGACTCGGTGGTTGATCCCGATTTTAGTCCTGATATAATACCTAATTCAGATTCCTCCGACGAAGAGAGCTGTATCCGAAAATTTATAATGACTCAAAAAAACTCTGCACGAATTTCCAAAGAAAACATTCCTCCCGAAACCTCATTTCCCCCATGTTCAACTTCACTTCATTTTTTTATAGCCGCTTATCCAGGACCTGTCATTTCTGCTGATAATTACGATCCGGATATAGATTACCTGACAATCGAGGAAACTACTACTTACCACGATTGGCCGAAAAAGAAAAGAGAACCGCGATCTAATAGCGACCCTTTAAAGAATTTTCAGTTGAACTCAATCGTTCAGGTCAAATTCGTTCGAGGTATGCGTCAGATGTTGTATAAAACCTCTTTCAATGAGCCGTTCGTTCCTTTGGACTTTATGATAAAAAAATTTGATCCTTCAGTGTGGCCCGCTTCCAGGAACGAACCTCGTGGCATTAAAACATCCAAAAAGGAGGAAATAATTAAAGAGCTGGTAAAATTGATGCCAGAGTCCAGAAATAAATTTTGGCAAGACTTACCAGTTAATGACAGGTCTCCGGACTTAGTAAACGAATGATATATCTTGCGTGTGTATACAGATACACACACACACACTAATTTTTGTTTCGTACCTCTTTGAGTTTATCTGTTTTTGTTTTTAATTCCTCGTTTTTTACTATAATTTGGAACTTTTCACATTAAATTACTTCACCTTCTAAGACTTAAAAGAATAAACATGGTTAATTCTCGTTAATGTGTTTTACTGCAATAGTTTTTAGATAGCAACTTAGAATATTTATCCTACTCATTTTCTTTATCATAACTTCAGTCTGTCATAATAGCTAAAAGTTTTCAATAAAAATCAAAACCTTATAATGTATAATCTTATACATTACTTACTGTGTTTTGGTTTGGTCTCCATAATTTATGATGAGTATTGATTACAATTTCAAAAACCTAGTAACATCTCATACTGTGTTTTGGTTTGGTTTCCATGGGCAATAATTAGTGTTGGATCCCATTTCAAAGTTAGTAAGTGCTATAAAACGTGCATCAAATTATATTTTTGAAGTTTAAATATGCAAAATTGTAGACACTAATCTTATCTACCATCTCCAAGAATCATATTAAGCTGTAGATTCATAGTTTGGTAAGGCATAAGAAAATCAGCTTTTTTTGCCCTCCTGTAAAATTTGTTCGAAGTCCCTTACTGTGTTTTGATTTGGGACAGCCGCATAGTACGTACACTAGGTACCGACCCGAAATAATTGCAAGACTTCAAAGTATTTTAAATACGGCTACTCGCTCAACTACATAGGTACCCAACCGCGTCAGTTTTCGGAAATGCGATCATGCTCCTTATCAATTAGAGTCTACGGAACAATTTCGTATGAAAGTATTTTTACTTTAATGGTTTGTGAAAATATTAATTGTAAACGCGATTATGCTCCTTATTCATAGAAGGTAACGGGTCAATTTCCTATGCAAGTATTTTTACTACCAACAGGGCTTTTGAATACGCGATTGTATTTCTTATTTGTATGAAGTCATGGATCAATTTTCGATGCAGATAGAAAATACTTGATAGTATCTCGAGCTATGGTTTTTTAAGGTGGACGTACTTTGTAGCTCTGGTACTCGATTTTGCAAGTACGACCCATGCCTAAACGCGATCGTGCTCCATAAGTAAGAATTCAGAGTTCAATTTCCTATGCAAGTTTTTTTCTTCCAACAGGGCTCTTGGTTGGAATAGTAGTAGAAACTTTAATCGTCTATACTCTATAAGTACGTATTTATTTGTAAAAGTGATTTTGCTCCTTATTTGTATACAGTTAAGGTTCAATTTCCTATGCAGATAGAAAATACTTGAAAGTATCCCGAGAT
This sequence comes from Luperina nickerlii, assembly GCA_963855955.1. Classification (NCBI taxonomy): domain Eukaryota; kingdom Metazoa; phylum Arthropoda; class Insecta; order Lepidoptera; family Noctuidae; genus Luperina; species Luperina nickerlii. The sequence continues at coordinate 1,472,754 of OY979665.1, forward strand.
CTAGTTTTAGGACGTGGTTTCTTAAAGAAGTCGTACTTGTAAGCCCTGGTACGCGATTTTGCAAGTACGACCCATGTCTAGTCACTGCTTTTTAGTTGGGTACTTATACCCTCCCATAGAGTATAAGTACCTAACTAAAAAGTACTGTCTCACTCCTCCCTTAGAGTATAAGTACCTAACTAAAAAACAAGACTCACTGTCGCTCCGCGTAGAAATGAAAGAGAAGCTAAAAAGACGCCGCGATGGCGCAACGTTTCGTTCGAGTTATTTATCATTAAATACAATTAATCCTTACAAATATCTTATTACAATCGATAAATAAAAACAACAGTTCCCTTTATTATTATACATCACTGTTATTAATTTTATCAAGATTTGTTTATAAATAACACAATTACAATTGCAACGATTTCAATTTTAATGGTTATTTTATGATTTTTTTCTATCGAGAAAATTTACCGAAAACGTGTTTTGAACACAATGGTCCACTCATAAATATGATCAAGATTAACATTTTTTTTTGCTGTTCTAAAATGTATACATTTGGCTAAAATATTGTTTTGTGAAGCCTATTTTGACTAAGTACAGCGCCTTAATAAGTTATCGTAAACTCTGCGAACTCAACAATAACTTTTTTGTTAAATTCCACACGGACGATTAACAGCTAGTACAAAATATATCAGCCTTGCATCCGCCATTCCCTTCTGGAATCGTAGGCAAAAATGGCGACCTACGTGCGGCATGTCTGCGCCTCTTCATATTCTTTGATCATAGTTTTAGTGTCGCGCGCCACCGCACACATTTTACGTATTCGGGAGTAGGGCGTTTAGCTCCGCCCACATGCACAAGGTCAGTGAGCCATCTTTACACCTTAACTCGATTTTACGGGACGCTAATGACTTGACTGAAGAAAGACTTAAGGTGTAAAGATGGCTCACTGACCTTGTGCATGTGGGCGGAGCTAAACGCCCTACTCCCGAATACGTAAAATGTGTGCGGTGGCGCGCGACACTAAAACTATGATCAAAGAATATGAAGAGGCGCAGACATGCCGCACGTAGGTCGCCATTTTTGCCTACGATTCCAGAAGGGAATGGCGGATGCAAGGCTGATATATTTTGTACTAGCTGTTAATCGTCCGTGTGGAATTTAACAAAAAAGTTATTGTTGAGTTCGCAGAGTTTACGATAACTTATTAAGGCGCTGTACTTAGTCAAAATAGGCTTCACAAAACAATATTTTAGCCAAATGTATACATTTTAGAACAGCAAAAAAAAATGTTAATCTTGATCATATTTATGAGTGGACCATTGTGTTCAAAACACGTTTTCGGTAAATTTTCTCGATAGAAAAAAATCATAAAATAACCATTAAAATTGAAATCGTTGCAATTGTAATTGTGTTATTTATAAACAAATCTTGATAAAATTAATAACAGTGATGTATAATAATAAAGGGAACTGTTGTTTTTATTTATCGATTGTAATAAGATATTTGTAAGGATTAATTGTATTTAATGATAAATAACTCGAACGAAACGTTGCGCCATCGCGGCGTCTTTTTAGCTTCTCTTTCATTTCTACGCGGAGCGACAGTGAGTCTTGTTTTTTAGTTAGGTACTCTAAGGGAGGGGTGAGACAGTACTTTTTAGTTAGTTACTTATACTCTATGGGAGGGTATAAGTACCCAACTAAAAAGCAGTGACTAGACATGGGTCGTACTTGCAAAATCGCGTACCAGGGCTTACAAGTACGACTTCTTTAAGAAACCACGTCCTAAAACTAGATCTCGGGATACTTTCAAGTATTTTCTATCTGCATAGGAAATTGAACCTTAACTGTATACAAATAAGGAGCAAAATCACTTTTACAAATAAATACGTACTTATAGAGTATAGACGATTAAAGTTTCTACTACTATTCCAACCAAGAGCCCTGTTGGAAGAAAAAAACTTGCATAGGAAATTGAACTCTGAATTCTTACTTATGGAGCACGATCGCGTTTAGGCATGGGTCGTACTTGCAAAATCGAGTACCAGAGCTACAAAGTACGTCCACCTTAAAAAACCATAGCTCGAGATACTATCAAGTATTTTCTATCTGCATCGAAAATTGATCCATGACTTCATACAAATAAGAAATACAATCGCGTATTCAAAAGCCCTGTTGGTAGTAAAAATACTTGCATAGGAAATTGACCCGTTACCTTCTATGAATAAGGAGCATAATCGCGTTTACAATTAATATTTTCACAAACCATTAAAGTAAAAATACTTTCATACGAAATTGTTCCGTAGACTCTAATTGATAAGGAGCATGATCGCATTTCCGAAAACTGACGCGGTTGGGTACCTATGTAGTTGAGCGAGTAGCCGTATTTAAAATACTTTGAAGTCTTGCAATTATTTCGGGTCGGTACCTAGTGTACGTACTTTGGTATCTGTTTGTTGATGAAAGCTGTTTATTATGTAACATATTTTATTTTATGATTAGTTTTTTCTAAGTAATGTTGTTGGTGTACAAATGTTTGTACTGTTTCGGTTCTACTCATAAGTTGTATAAATAAGCAATCAGTGTATAAAAAATGGTCAACAAGAAAATAAACGGAAGGCAATAAAGAGATCTTATTCGACGAAACAAATTGTAACGTAAGTAGGTAGGTACCTACTTTTTTGTACACACCATATTTTGTTTGTATAGATTATCTATAGACGCGTAATTTCGACATACATTACAACAGCTCGATTGGTCTAGTGGTCTCGTGCGTCACTATAGTTATCTGTATCAGTCGCTAATGTCCGGGTTCAAATCCAAACTTTTTGACATATTCATTTTGTTGATTTTCTTATTTGATATAAATGTTTTTTTAATTATTATTTTACTTTTTGCCGATTTTCTTGTTTGAAAATTTTCAGACTATATTATTATTGCTTATACTCTTTTGTAACACACTGTAGGTATATTATTTTTCTTCCGAATCAAGCTTGGTGGACGTTTTTACTTTTTATTTTATTTTTATTATATTACTCTACATTCTGAAGAAAAATAACTATAAGAATAAAAATGATTGTTTTTATTAAAATAACAATTACTTATTGAATTATTTTAAAAATAAGAAAATAAAAATATGCACATTATAATTAAAAAATAACAAAACAAATGATAAGCACATTATAATAAAAAAATAACAAAAAGAGATATGCGTCCACTGAGATTCGAACCTGGTGATTACGCAGTGAGAATCCGGACAGTGGAGCGCGGAGGCAATCGTGCATCTTGTTCGAGTCGCGAAATTACGCTTCTAAATATAATGGAAGTCGCTCATCGACAAAATTCGCGCGGTGCACCCCGCCGTAGGCGGGGACTATTCGTATCCCACTTACATAAAAGTAAACTCAAATACATAAAAGTCGTTTATTCACCGCCACGTAAAGAAATACCTATGCTAATTTTAATGAAATTCTTCTAATATTTCTCCATTTAGTTCTTTTTGATCGTTTTTGCATTTTTAGTTTAATTATTATTTATTTTTAGTTTTTCGTATTAGCCTTTTTTTATATACAATATTTGGTGAACGATTTCCTTGGGCTAAAACAAAAACACTATATTTTAATATTCAATCAATTTCATTGGAGATTAAGGAATCTTTTTTTTTTTTTTTTTTTCATGATCAGAAATCATCAAATGACTCCTCCCGCTCTGGGTGGAGCGGAAGGGAGTGTCAGACTCTTACTGACTAAAACCCACCCGTGTTCCTTCCTTCGCCCTTTATGTTCCGGGCCAGCGGTAACCCTTTCGGACAATCCCGCTGAATTAAGGAATCTTCACGTATAGGATCCACTTATATAAAAAAAAAACTAAACTCCGTTTCTTTATTATGATTTATTTACATTTGGTTAAGTACCTAAATAAACGTAGTATACAACCTATTTGAATCGGATAAATATTCAATATTTAATTTCATAGGTTTTAATTTTTTTTCGTGGGAACCTAGTTTCTTTTTTTTTCTAAAATAAAAGTGCCTAAGTTACTCCTTATTCACCTATCTGCTAGTGAAAGTCCCAGTCACAGAAATAAATCCGCACAAGAATATGAGAAGGTAGTAATCAATAAATTCAGTAATGCAAATACTCGTAGATTGACAACTAAGAACGCTCATTTTTTATAAATTATGGTGTTTGAAAACATTTTTTTTTATTGTGGGTAAGTAGTTATTTTCTAAACAGTCAAAATAAAATGGCCTGAAGCGGTTGTTTTAATATTACAAACAGACACTCCAATTTTATTTATTTGTACCTATAGATAGATAGATACTTATTAGTCCACTCAACGAATAACCCAAAAAGAGGTGTAGAGTGCGTGAGCTGGGCCCTGAGCCATTTCTTCAGAAAGTTGCTCAGAGTGCTTAGGGAGTAAACATACTAAAAGTCCCCGCGTCTAGGAGGTGAGCCGGAGTAGGGGGTATAAAAATTCCCACTTTTGAGTTTTTCGCTAATATCTATAAAACGGTGCGTCGTCGTAGAGAAAACGTATTTTTCTTGACTTGCTTTGCTTTGGCATTTTTATTTATTTACAAATTATCTTATATTTACAAAATAAACAAAAACAGTATTTAGAAATGGCACCACTAATAAAGCGTCCACGCGGACAATAGAAATGGGCCCTCTGCAGCGAGCTAATCTATAAACGCATACTGATACAATTCGTTCATAAATATTTGCACTAACACAGCCAAACGCGCGTAGTCGATCGATAGCCGGGGCGGAGCAGCGAGCGACACAGCCACCCCGTCTCAGTGCTAACGCACGACTGCCGCCTGCGCCCGCGCAGAGCACCTCTGAACCTATATCTCAAAGTGGGGCATTGTCTTTGCAACTGTTGATTGATTTAAAAACGCTATTTCAAATATGTAGTACCTCTAACCAGCAATTTTTCAGTGTAAAAATATTTCCAAACATCAAAGCCGTTTAGAAGTTATAAGCAAATGTTAGCCAAAATAGCGTTTTGGTAAATATTTTTTTAAGGCAAAAGTATTAGCCTTATGAAAAAACCCTGTTTCAAAAATGCAGTACATGAATCTATAGCAAACATATATTTTTTACAGACCTTCTAACCAAACCGTTAATGAGTTATAAGCTTCATAAAGTGACCGTGTTACGGTACTAAACGAGAGTAAGGCCCTTAAAAGAATTGTGACCCAAAATGCGTACTATTATGAATAGGTATTTTAAAGAATATGTCATTGATCTAACACCTGACACAAAAAATAAATCTGAACATAAATCTAACCAGTTCAAAGTTTCAAACAACCTTATCGCCTTGTCTAAGACGCCATACAAAGGCGTAGTCCCCTCGCATACTAATGCTAATCCCCCTGACTCACCGGAACCGGGGAGCTTGTGCCGGCGATATTTTACCTTTTTTATAGTCTACGATATTTGCTTTATTGTCTAACGATTTATGGCAAAACCTTCGCGGTGTCAAAGATGCGTGGTGCATTTGCTGAATGATAACTTGATAAGTTACTAGCTTTTTCGTCCGCGTGGAGGTCGAAAATTATGATTATCCCTTAGAAACGTACTACATGGATAAAAATATCCTGTCTTACCTAAGCTCATGGTCTTCGTCTACCTGTGTGCCCATCGAAGTTCAAAAGGTGACAGACAGACAGAGTTACAAGACCTCATAGCTTTGCTTAGTAGACCCTTCCAATATAAGTAAAAAAAAAAATCACAGGTAAAATTTGCTTTCGAATCTAATTATATGCCCAGTTTGGTAATAAAAACATGCTACCATTGGTAAGCAAAAAGATTCGTTTTTGTTTATAGGAATCGAGCATAAGAAAGCTTGCTCCTTGTGTCTCTGCAGTGACAGAATTTAAAAGCTAATGTTGCTGTTAATAAATCAGGAAGTGTCAAATTATAATAATTAATGTTCCGGGAGTGTAAATATGTAATGACGCCATTTTGTTCAGAGTACTCAAATCCTGACTCACATAGCTCCCAGCTTTCCAAATAAAAGGGATGAAACGTGACTCAAACTCATGACTCAGCCTTCACAAAAATAACTTAGGAATTGTTTGTTGGCGAACTTTCAGATCCTGGCGAGATATCCCATCTCTTGATCGTCTGTGTTTACTGCGTTTGAGCAAGTTTTAAAAGGGAATTCAATATTGATGCTTACTTTAACTTCGAGTACTTGATTGGGTTCCTCTTTCTTTGTTGTCTTAAACTTAGAGTCGTTCAATACAGCGGAAAGCCGAGACTGAAACTTCTTCATATTATTGTCTTTGTTTACTTAAACAATGATGAACTCTTCCAATACCGCGAAGAGCCAAAACTGAAAATTCTCATATTATTATTGTCAACATTTTAATAGCACTTATGTAAGTAGTCAAAAAATCTTGTAATAACAAAACTCTCACTCATCGGAACACTTGTAAAGCTTCACAAAACATTTTAATGGACTTCTGAAGCACGTTAGCCACCGGAGCTAGCGGAGGTAACCCAAAATTATTGATCTTACAATACAACACACATCGAGCGTTTAGAGGGGAGTGACTGAGTGAGCGAGGGTGCAGACGAGACGAAACCAAAGGACATTCAACCTTAAATTACAGCAATACAGTTTATTTCAGCCTGTGAAATTGAAAGGTTACGTGAAGGTTGTAAGGCTGGTAACAGCGCGTGCCAAAATAACGCGTTTAAATTGTTTTGATGGGTCTTCACAATTGTTATGGAAATTATTATTACGTTAGCACTGTTTTTGTTGACTTAGGATGACCTGTTAGGGATACGGAGAAGATATGCTAACTAATGTAAGGATATTTTTGTTGAAATAAGATCCGTAATTTATGCTGAGGGTTTCCTGCTAATAATAGTTTCTTTATTTCTTTGGATCGATGTAAAAAGACGCATTGTATGTTGCAGCAGAAGACAATTTATGTATACTGTAAAATTTCACTCAAGCTGTCCTTTGATAAAGATTGGTCTTTGGCAGCTCTAGACAGAGAGAGGTGGAACGAGAGTAGGGAGGCCTTTGCCCAGCAGTGGGATATTAATGGCAAAAAAAATAACCTCTAAAGATTTGCATAACAGACTTATTGTTTGTTTATAAAGTCAAAGTCAAAGCATTTATTTCAAATAGGCACATTAAAGGCACTTTTGAACGTCAGAAATTACAACAAATAGAATTGATTCTAGTCGCCCATAATATATAACTTCAATGAAGACTGCTTCGCATGCTGCTTTGCATCCAAATAGGTATAGCCTTGTGCCTCTGTGCTGCGGACTGGTAAAATGTCATAATCATGTTTGTCTGTACTTCAAGCCTGCTCTTACCTTTGTTCTTTAACGCACTAAACTATCCACCACCTCTGTCCCATTTGCGAGTAATTTCTCCGACATTTACTTCGTTCGCTCTTCAACGTGCAAAACTGTAAGCCCCTGTGCTTTCAAACCGCCTGGCATTTAAATTGAATGTCGCTTTCAACTGTTTGTGTTCCGATGCAAATGTTAAATGTTACAAGCTCAAACATTTGTTTGAGTTAACATCTTTCTTTAGCCATTGACATTTTAAATTTGCACACATTTTAGCACCCATTCGAGTGCTTTGTATTCGTGAAAGGAAAAGTTTCTCACTTTCAGGTATTCTATTCTTTCTTCACAATTCACTGAGTTGAGCTGCATGATTGCTGACAAGTGTGTGCACTGACTGGACAGGTAGGGGAGAGTGGGGTAAAGTCGTATAGCTAAGGATTTAGGATTGTAGGTCATTAATTTAAATACACAAATGTAACAAATTAACTTTAATTATTAGTCAGTCTCTTTAGGTACATAATGACATCGATATACTTATGATAATTACGATATTAATCAATAAAAAACAAAAAAAGGAAACCCCTGCTCATTCCGGTTTTGCCCCGACCCCTGGACAAAACCGTATACTATGTACGATACTGCCCCGGAAATTACCGAGAGGTAACGCAGCCCATTATTCATACACAAGAAATCATCAAGTTCCTCTGGGTCATAGCCTGTACAGCCATCATGAGCCCAGCCTTTGCAACCTGTGCATTGCACCCAACATTCATCCATGCGGCTTGTTCCTTATTCCTCCAGACAAGACAGGCGAATGTTTTCATTCGTGGATTTTGCTTTTGTCGCTTTAGTTGACTAGTTCAAATTAAGTTTAGTTGTTTTTTTGTTATGCGTGGTGGTTCTTAATTCTTTTTTGTAGGGAGAGGATGTGATGGCAGCTGTTTTGTCTCTTCGACAATTCGTTTTTCTTTTTCGATCCATGCTTATCTTGGGAACAGGCATTATATCGGCTGGAGACAGAGTTGCATAGACTAGTTTAACAACAGGAGGAGTTAACGAGCAGCAGAAGTTGTATAGTAACGGATCAGCGAAGGGTGTAGAAAAAGTGGATGGTACCGGGTCATCGAGTCGCGCAAAAGAGGGAATGGTACGGTTTACAAAGCAGTTGACGACAACGGATCACCGCTGAACCGCTGTTCGCATGTTTTCCATCTCCCATACTTGTCTGTTTGTCTTTCTTTTATGATTACGCGGCATCTTTGTAGCTTCTGCAATTATAAATTACAAGGTTATCTCATATTAATACATGTGGGTCAAAATCGTATATGGTCCGGTTTTACCCCGAGCGGTTTTGCCCCAAGACTCGTTTGTGTAAAAATATCACTCACTTACTACATACGCAAATCGTCTCGCCGGTAAAAACATTGTTAATTACGAGCAAATAAACACACTATAACTTAGATAATAAGGGACTTACCTATAGCACACGTAGATTTCACAATTGTTGCTTGACTTTACTTAAAAATAAGATCAAGACCACCAAAAAACAATAAAATGAAATATTTTACCATCGAGCGTGCTTGCGTCGACAAGTTTTTGTTGACAAATTGGTATCATTGGTTGGTATTACTGAGCGGCCGTTAGGCGGGAAATTTGAATTATTGACAGAAATAAACGTGCTATACTGTTTTACCCCGGTATACGGTTTTGTACAGTTCTCCCCTACACTTAATATGTGTAGTTATTTCCTCAAAAGACGATTTCAGACATCAATCTACATGGTCTTCACATGATCTGGCCAAGATTATATCTCGACTTTAAAAGAGACTAACCTCTGAGTTTGTTTCGGCCTTTGTTCTCGGTGTAGAAGGTACTTTATCTAGTTTTTAAAGTATGATTGACGTGTAAAAGTGTTTTTAGAAACCTACTTCCTTACAGAAATAAAATCTGAGTCAAAAATTTGAGTCAGTGTGAGCACAAACTTCCCAGACGAAATAAGTCTTCAATTATTTCAGTTCAGTATTTTGTTAAACGTAAAATTTTTGGTATGTAAATCCGCATTGTTTAAAGTAGGCCACACAAAAGGTGATTAGGCCAGATCGAGACTGAAGAATTTAGAAGCCATAAAACTGAAGCTAGTCGGGCTGGCTCCAGTGCGCTCTGGTATGTGACTGCGTTATGCAGTTCATATTATAAATGTGACATGTGCATCAGTAAAGATACTAAAATGTTACCCAGATAAATGTAAACACTACTGAAATATCGTACATTCTTGACTGTTGCAATTGGAACAAGATCTGAATTCAAGCCACTGTTTTTAGCTAGTAATTCTGCTAAAAGCTGAAGCGTAAAGCTGTTAACTGGACGACACAAAACGTAGTGTCACTATTTCAGTTGTAATCGTACAACGTGCAAAATGTGCATCTTTTCGCCCTGGAGCAAATAGTTACCCTACGAAGAGGTATTAGCAGTGAAAACAAAAAACATCGTTGTACTTCCCCTAGTCTTAAAGTGTAGTGGTTAATTAAAATGCACCTCCAGTGTGAAGGGTGGCTCGTGGCTCCATCCCCTTATGGGTCGGGGATGCGTCTTGTATAATAATGTATGCTTTGCTTATGCTCTACTTTATGGCAGGTGTCTTCATTGGTATTCTAAGATAACATTGCGGAAAATTTTGTGGCAATACCCTGGCTAGTCAAACCAACTGCGAACATAGTTGACTGATTCGCCACAGTATGACTTTTCTCTTAAACATATTCCTTGCTAGTTTCGTGCCGATGTTCTTATAAGTAGAGTCTCTCTCTACTTATAAGAACATCCTTCAGAGTTCAGACTTTGGTTTCTATCGAAACAATCTCTTCCATACTTAGGTATGGAAGAGATTTTTAGAATTTGAACAGTTTCTTTGTCCTCAACAATCCTAAGCACTCCGCTCTCATCGCACAATAAGTCCTTGTTTATACCACTAATTAAATAATTGCACGGCATTCCTAATTGGCGACCGTCTCGGTGCGCGAAGCCATCCCAAGCACCCATTTTTGGAAAGAAAATAACTCTGTGACTGTAAAGGAATATAGCGTCTACTTTTTACGTTATAAGGTCGGAATTTATCTGAAGGTATTTCATAATTCGTGATGGAAAGTGTTCATAAAAGTGTATGGATCGCTTTCATGCTCATTTCGTGAATCAAAATGTGCCTTTCAATGATTTGTCACGTAGAAAAATTGTTACTGGTGGATCAAGGATAAAAATAACGTGTACATAGCAAAAGAAGGTTTATATTAACTGTAGTAGAGTTGGATGACAAAATTTTCTGTTAGGGAGCGCGCGCTGTCAGTCGCGTTCGAAATGGCACTGCGTCATTGCGTAATATGATGTAATTGGCGGTTTGGGACTCGGGTCTTTTTATCCGCTCTGACCCCGCGCACTTCCTTTTACAATGTTTGTTACTGCTTATAGATCTAGTAAAATATTGCGTCGCTAACATGCCCCACCCCAGTGTTGCCTTAGCAACACTCATCAGTCAAAAGCACCCGAGCGACACGTGAGGCGGACCGCGTCACAATTCCAGACTTTGTTTCAACTTTTACTACTCTGACACGTCCATCTCTCCCAGGGCACACCTCTCTAATCAAGCCCTTTGGCCACAAGTTTCTAGGGCCGTTTGGGTCGACTATAAATACCAGATCTCCCACTTGCAGCGGTTTTTGGTCTTTGTTCCACTTTTTCCGGGGTATAAGGTCAGGTAGCACCTCTCTTACCCATCTGTTCCAGAACATATCCGCTAGTCGCTGGGATATTCGCCATTGCTTTCTTAGGAATAAGCAGGAATCATCAAATTTGCCGAGCTGCGGTGAGTTCAAAGATGTCCCAAGTAGAAAATGGTTTGGTGTCAAGGTCTCCATGCTGCCAGGTTCCACTGAAACGTGAGTCAATGGTCTACTGTTTACTATGCTTTCAACTTCACTTAATAGAGTGTTAAAGGTCTCTTCCCTTGGAGCTCTTTCTTTAAGTACTATTTTCAACGACGTCTTCACGCTACGTATGAGCCGTTCCCATGCCCCACCCCAGTGAGGGCTAGCAGGTGGTATGAACGACCATTTGGTGCCGTGATTCTCAGCCTCGTTCTTCATTACCTCCTCATCTAATTCCGTAACTGACTTCTTCAGTTCAGCGTGAGCTCCTCTAAGGTTAGTCCCGTTGTCAGAATATATGTGACGGGGCCATCCGCGTCTTGCGGCCATGCGTCGAAGGGCCATAATAAAGGAGTCAGTCGTCAGTGTGGTAACAGTTTCTATATGAATGGCTCTCACTGTGAGGCAAGTGAACAGCACCCCATATCTTCGTTCGTGACGTCTACCAATAGTGACCTCCATTGGCCCAAACAAGTCCACTCCGCAGTAGGTAAATGGACGTTGGTGGTGAGCCACCCTTGCTTGAGGTAAGTCTCCAAGTCTTGGTATTGCTGGTTTACATTTCCTTAATCTGCACAGCATACATTTTGAAACCACATTTTTAACCGTTGGTCGCAATCTGATTACCCAGTATTTTTGTTTCACTTCATTGACAACGGTTTCTTGATTCCCATGGGCGGCGTTGACATGGTAATGTCTTATGATCAACCGAGCTATGTAATTTTGTCCATCCAAGATTGCAGGTCTTTTCATTTCAGGTAGCACATCTGCAGCAGCATCGATTCTCCCTCCGGCCCGCAAGACTCCATGCTGATCAAGGTAAGGTGACAAGGTAAGTAATTTACTAGTGGTAGGTATTGGTTTTGAGCCTTTCAGCAGGGCAATCTCTTCACTGAACGACTGGGCTTGTGAGTAAGTAAGTAGAAGGCGCTCAGCTCTATCCATGACGTCATCTTGACTCTCTAATTTATTTATAACCTTCAATCCCATATCAACAAAGGTAAGTACTCTTGATGTAGATCTCAGTAAGCGTAGCCATGAGGAAAATCGCGTAGGCTCAGGCACCGGTAAGTATGCAATTTCATTTTGAAGCATGACAGTTAAACATTCCATTCCATCTTCCTTTTCAGGTTGTGTAATATTTTTCGGCCAATGGTCACAGTCTCTGTGTAAAAAGGCAGGTCCATACATCCATTCATTTTGTAAAACAAAGCAGTCATAGCTTTCTCTTGTAGCGATGTCAGCGACATTTATTTTAGTGGGTACGTATCGCCATTCGCTTCTTTCTGTGAGGTCGTCAATTTCACCTAAACGATTTGCCACATATGTTTTATAATTACGGGCATCGTTATTTATCCAATGAAGCACTGTTGTTGAGTCGCTCCAAAATACTCGTCGTTCAGGCTTTATATTATGTTCTCTAGCAACTGAGTCTGCTAGTCTAGACGCTAGGACAGCAGCCTGAAGTTCCAGGCGTGGGATAGTTGTCGGTTTGTTTCCTACAACCCGACACTTACTCGCGATGAACGCTACGCGTGTATTATTCAGGTCGTCATTCCATCTCCAGTACGCGACTGCGCAGTATGCCTTGCTAGACGCATCACAAAACACATGCATCTGTAGGTGTCTGTAATTATTTTGAGTAACAATCTTTCGATCATTGACACTGTAACAGCTGTGCGTCGTAGCACTCGTAGCCGATGTCGCGTCTGCTACGCTCGTAGCAATACTCGTAGCACTCGTAGTCGTAGCGCTTGAGGTAGATGGCGAGGGAATTTTATTTTTCTTCTCGCTCACTCCTGTGGTAGCAGCTGGATAGTGCCTTGGCAAGCTAACATCTTGTATTGATTTCAATAAACAAATCCATTTGGACCATTTCTCAAATACTGTTTCGGGTACATAATCATCCCAACTGATCTTTGATTTCCAGGTTTCTTGTAAAATAATTTTTCCATTTATGGTGTATGGTGCTAGAATGCCATATACGTCAAAAATCGACATTATTACACGTAACATTTCCCTCTTGGTAGGCTTTTGTGTCCCATTTATAATACTTTCGGGTATCCGCTTGAAAGAAACGTCGAATCTCAAAGTATCATCACTTGGATGCCAAATCAATCCAAGCGTGCGTTCGCCCTCATACTGTTGACCTATTTTGAATTTGACGGCTGCATCGCCTAGTAAGTCTTTAGGTAGGCTTGCAAGTACTTGTTTACTATTACTCGTCCAATTCCTCATCTCGAACCCACCTTTCTGGTGAATGGACATGACGTCATGAATCAGTTGTATTGCTGTCTCTTCATTAGGTAGGCTGTCTATATAATCATCCATATAGTGACTTTTATATATAGCAGAAGCTGCAGTGGGCATTGATGACTCATACTGCTTCGCATTTTTGTTTTTAATAAATTGGGCTATGAAGGGTGAACAATTGGCACCAAAAATTAAAGATGTCATAACATAGGTGTTTATAGGTCCTTCTGGTTCTTCTCTATATAGAAATCGGAGGGCGTCCTGGTCTTCTGGTCGAATTTTTACTCTGAGGAACATATCTTTAATATCTCCAGACACGGCTACTCGATTTTCTCTAAATCGCAACATAATGCCAAATAATGACATAAGTAGGTCAGGGCCTCTTAATAAGTAATCGTTAAGTGATAACCCATTTGTTTTAGATGCTGCATCAAACACTAAACGCAGTTTCTTTTTGTTGGGGTTATCGACCCCGAAATGAGGTAAGTACCAAGTTCTTGACGGGGTAACATTTAATTTGTCACATCTCTTTGCATAGTCATTATCAAATAGATGTCGTATACGTTCGTCGTATCTTTTTGCATATTCTTTGCTTCTTTTAAATTTAAGTTCTACTCCTTTCAGTCTACACAGAGCCGTCGGGTATGAGTCCGGCATCACACTTTTCTCATCTCGCCAAGGTAAACCAACATGCCATTGACCGTTGATGAGTACAGAAGTTCGTTCTAAAGTTTCTACAGCACATAAGTCTTCAGAGTTCTGTCTTGGCCTGCCAGCCACACCCATGGACTCGATTGAGAACGACCTTCGTACCTCCTCCTGGATCTCTCGCAGTATATATTCTGTGTCCATGACGTCACTAGTGACAAACAATGAGGAGTGACGTATAGCAGAATCAGGTAAGTAAACATTAGGCACCCTTCCATGCAGGCACCAACCCAGGGGAGTCCGGGTGGCACAGGGTTCATCGGGTTTACCCACCCTCATTTCCAAAGGTAAGAGAAGGTGACAATTATCTTGTCCGATTAAGACTTGTGGTTGTAGTTGTGTTTTTGTGCATAAAGTATGGCTGATGTCACATAGGTGCATATAGTTTTTGCTATTTACTGTAGACAAACTTTGTGGTAAGTTTAATTCTTCAACGATTCGTGCATCGATTGTAAACATTTTGTTATCAACACCACACACAGTCACCTTTGCGCGCTGTGCGTTGCACACTAGTTCGGTATCGTTCCATGCACCACACACACGAAGACATTCCCGGCGGCCGCGCAGCCCCACTTTCTCCGCCAGCGAAGCGCTAACTAACGAAACAGTCGAGCCGTCGTCTAGCAAAGCGGTCGTGCTCACACTTCCGTTCGGTCCGTAGATGTTTATAGGTACAATTTTCAACATTACGGAACCACTGGCGTTAATATTTGTTATTGTTTCGGATGGAACTTCAGTATCGGGTGGAACTTCGGCTTGTACCGCTGGTACGGGTACACTGGTGTCTTGACGGGGTACATAATGTAATAATCGGTGATGAGATTGTCCACAATTGTTTACGTCACAGCTGGGAGCGGTGCACGTGTCCCTACGATGATGCGCTATTAAACACTTATAACAGATACCGTTTCGCTTTACGTGCAGCCATCTGTCCTTTCGTAGTGATTTTTTAAACTTTTTACATTCACTTAATATGTGACTAGCAGTACGACAATAACGACACTTTTCTTCACTTTGTCCATCTTGTACTAGAACAGTTTGTATATTATTCACTTTATCACTTTGTTTACGTTTAAAATTGTCTGTTCGAGTTTGTAATAAAGTAGCACTACAGGTTGATATTTTTACAGCTTCTTCAGTGAGGAAATCTGACAGAACATCTAGTCTAGGTTTTGGTGATTCGGCAGTGATAAACGGGTAACTATAGTCTGTCCACTTCGTGAGCAGGGTGGTAGGTAGCTTGAATAAGATAATGTTAGCTACTTCCATGCCTTGTAGGTATTCATGGCGACCAAGAGCTCGTACGGCTGCTACATAGTTCTTTATTTTGACAGAAAAGGGTACTATTTCTCGATAGTAATCTGTAGACAGGTTGTTCATCCTTTTTATGTCTGACAAGATGCGGGAAAGAATGACCTCAACGTTTCCGAATTGCAGTTTCAATGTGGAAATTACGTCTGCAGATGAAGCACCACTGATAAGCAGACCAGCTACAGCTTCATGAGCGCTGCCGTGTAGACATTTACGTAACCGCCATAGGTTTTCTTTATCAGTGAAGTTACAGATGTTTGTGGATTCCGTATAAGCTTGTTCGAAATGGAGCCACTCTTTTGGGTCGCCGCTGAAATTAGGGAGCTCTTTCGGTGTACTGAGACGACTTATAAGCTTGGTATTTTGCTGGATGGCGGAGGACGTGACGAGTTCTTTGATTGCGCTCGCAAGCTGTTGAACTGCTCCTTCTGTGTCAGCCGGGTACGTGTGTGACTTATGTTTCTCGCTGTCAAGCTGCTGTAGTTCTTGTTGACTATGCTCCAACCACTTTTCAATATCACCCGCGGCGTTATTTTGTTCCGATGTTTCTGATGGTGGACTGTATTCTTCTTCGAGTTCGGCTAGGTCCGCCGCTAATTTTCTATCGATGAGTTCCATTTCAATACGCGCCTTCGCCTGGGCTGCTTCTAGTTCCAGTTTCTTTTTCTGTGCTTGTATCGATTGTGATGATGATAGTTTCTTGGACTTGACTGACTGACGTGATGTATGTGAAGGCGGGTTTTGCATTCCGGTTCGTTCCGATTTCACTACACTGGCGACACAAGAACTTTTTACTTTAAGTTCATCATCTTTCTTTTTCACTGGTGTGGGCGGTGGCAATTCCTGTGCTCCGGTGACCGATTGCAGCTTTGCCTCCAACTCCTCCTTCTCTCTCAGTTTGCTAGTACTGCGGGTGTTCGCCATGTTTTTCCTTGGCGGCGGAGTATGAAACATTCGCGATCTGGCTCGAAGACCACTGTTACTGGTGGATCAAGGATAAAAATAACGTGTACATAGCAAAAGAAGGTTTATATTAACTGTAGTAGAGTTGGATGACAAAATTTTCTGTTAGGGAGCGCGCGCTGTCAGTCGCGTTCGAAATGGCACTGCGTCATTGCGTAATATGATGTAATTGGCGGTTTGGGACTCGGGTCTTTTTATCCGCTCTGACCCCGCGCACTTCCTTTTACAATGTTTGTTACTGCTTATAGATCTAGTAAAATATTGCGTCGCTAACAAAAATGTTCTAGTAGACTAGCGTTCTTTCATATTATGAATACTGATGGAAAACAGTATAACCATTGACTTTATTTTGATTGGACTACAAACTGCCCAAAATACGAAGCCTAAACACCAAATTCCCGAACATCCTAATTGACAAGCCGTAGATGTTGAGATGGTGCAACATAACCTTAGCTATAAGCTCCTTGCAGATTATTCTTCACACGTCGATGTTATAAAAAGAACCCCTCACTGTCAGCATCAGGTGAGGTCCTTTTATGAACGATGATTTCCACTTATAGCGTTCTCTCCTTGTCCAGCGTATCAGATGACAACAGCGGCCGCTGGGCGCTGCGCAACGTGGAGCGCGGCTACTTCTTGGGCTCAAGCTCCGACAAGCTCACCTGCACCGCCAAGGTGCCCGGCGACGCCGAGCTGTGGCACGTGCACCTGGCTGCCAGGCCTCAGGTAATTACACATCATCATCATTCAGCCGAAAGACGTCCACTGCTGGTGCTGGACATAAGCCTCCCCAAGCGTCACAACCGGTACTGTACCTCCCGCATTCAGCGAATTCCCTTGACCTCCATCAGGTTGTCGGTCCACCTTATAAGTGGGCTATTTATTATATTGAGTCGTCAGAAGCCCGAAAATCTGACAACCAGTCTTAACAAGGGATATCGTATTGCTCAGTAACTGGGTTGTGGAGGTCAGATAGGCAGTCGCTCCATGTAAATTACTGGTATTCAGCTGCATCGGTTAGACTGGAAGCCGACCCCAACACAGTTGGGAAAGGCTAGCCAGATGATGATTTATTATATTGTGAAGTGTAACTAGAATAAAAAGCCATTTTAAAGCCATGGACATTCGAAATCAAGCAGTAAACAGTGATCAGTACGTACTACGAAATGCGGTTAAAAGTTGGGATCACACGACAACATCCCATTGTTCATACGGTTAAAAACAATTGCAGTATGAAACTGCTATGTGATCCCGAAATAAAATAGCAAAATATCGTACTGAATTTCAAGAGAAACGAAACTCCCCAGACTGTTGACTAGCCAGAATTGTCGGACGTCTAGGTCGATGAATTACAAACACAGGAACTCAACCTTTGTTGAGTAGCGGTACCCCTTTGGGTAGCGGTTTGCTTTGCAAGGAGATTGCTGGAATAGGATTTAGAGGGGAATTCTCTACTACGAAATCCGCAGTCTATTTAATTCAGGATTTAATTTTAAAGAACTTTGCTTCGGTCACAGCTTCAGTTCCCATTAAGTACAGACGCCAGCACATCAAGCTACCCGAAACTGTCAAATTTTGCCAATCAACTTTGAACCTTATGCTTTAGCGATAAAGTTGAAAATCTATTAAAGAAATCTGACAGATTGTAGTAGGTTGATGTGCTGGCGTCTGTACATCTAAGTCTGGGTCGAATAAATCTTTGTTTCTTTCCTTCTTCATGTGAGAACCGTTTAGTTTTATATAAGTTTACAAATAACATGAAATATTCACTTGTTAAACCACGTAGGCATAATGAGTTTGGCATTACGTTCCAATAAAATTAAGTTTACCCATAAAACCATAACATAGCGTTGTTAATATGAAAACAGTATGTATACTGTTATATCCCGGCCCAGTTTCTCAGACTTATAATCAGTGTCATATCATCTGAATGACAAATCATAAGATAACGCGCGCCGGATTGATTCCGTGCCGTATCGACGATCTCGCCGGCTCGGCCTGTTTACTCAGGGGAATGCACTAGTGTGAGTGAAAGAATCCATACTATAATATTATGAATTTGAAAGTAACTCTGTCTATCTGTCTGTATGTTACCTTTTCACGCCTAAACCACTGAACGGATTTCGATAAAATTTGGCAGAGAGATAGATTGCATTCCGGGGAAGGACATAGGATAGATTTTATCCCGATATTCTCACGGGGTCGATACTTATGCGGGTAAAACCGCGGGGCGCTGCTAGTGCTGTTATAAGAATAACAGATGCGTCAGTAGCACCGTATATGCAAGGGTTGTTTGTGATAGATTGATGATAATGATGGATGATATAAATTGATAGTCGTGCTTGGAATGTTGTTACTTATATTTACGATTTGTATGAACAACATCTTGGCTGTAGGTAAAAGGATTTATTTAATCTAAAGTGTCATACTATTGCCGGGCCTTTTTTTTTCATATATTTTGCATCTCTCCTTGAGTCGTTAACTACGGCCCGTTCTGATTATTCTTGACACTGCCATAATTTATATTTCTGTGTTATGAAATAAATGTGTGAATCACGAACTACTCTAAACTAATCTTAGACAATAACATGGTATTTACTTTTTATACACTTAATTCTTCAGAACATAGCCATAGACGCTGAAACAGGACAAACTACGAACAGAACATAAACATATTCCAGACAGCTCTAGAAAGTCGGTTGATTTTTTTACACAACTGCCCAAAAAAGGAATGTTATGTTTTCCGGGTTTATGTATGTGTGCGAGTTTCTTTTGTCCAACAGAACTTCTAAACGCCTAAACCGATTTCGATGCTTGTCGATGTTCCAACTTTTTGACTGCCACCTTAATGTATATGGAGATAAATGAGCCAACAACATAAACCCAAACTAATCCAACCTCCCTTCCAGGTGAATCTCCGCTCGATCGGGCGCAAGCGTTTCGCACACTTGTCGGAGTCCCTGGACGAGATCCACGTGGACGCCAACGTGCCGTGGGGCGAGGACACGCTGTTCACGCTGGAGTTCCGCGCCGACGAGGGCGGCAAGTACGCGCTGCACACCTGCAATAACAAGTACTTGAGCGCTGGCGGGAAGGTGAGTGAAGACATTAGATATAACAGACTGTGATGCTGTGGCTTGTGTCAAACGGTGCAACACAAACGGGCATTCCTCCTGCTTACGCCTCAGCGAAAGATTCCGCGATGTCTCGTATTTCAAACCATTGCCGAATATTTGGTAAAACTGAACTCATCCTAAATTATTAATTATTCTAAGATTTCAAGGACTTATATTAAAACGCAAAAAACATCACTTAAATTTTCTTTGGATCAAAAACCTCCTAATCGGGAGCTAAGCTTTCATCCATAAAAATATTAGTGCCGTAACACAGATTAGCTGGGTAGTCTGATTTAATGCCCGTTAAGTGACGAAGCAGATCACGAAAACGTTTTGCGGATTATAATTTCACGCCACGGTGCACGGCTTTGAACCCTCATTATCGCGAGCAATCTTTACCGCACTTCTTTACCGCTTATTCATTCCTAGATACGATAAATTAATACCAAGTTGAAAAAGAGACCGATTGAATAAATAGTAGATAATTACCATATAAGTAAACTATGTACAAGAGAACAGTCATTAATACATAAGTCCGCAAGTGTGAATATTAAGATACAACTTGCTGACACGGCACTCGGCACTCTGCAGTCGCAGAACAAAGCGCTGGGGCGCTCAACACTTGTACAATAAGTTATTTGTAGCCGCAAATTGTGTACGCGCATCTAAGTAATACAGGGTTGCCACGTAAGACATACTGAATTTAATGTTATGTGCCCTTGATATTAAAAAACTAAATAGACGGGAAAACAATCAAGATTACTAATGTTATAGCATCACTGTCTTTAACATGGTCAAAACATACGCAAGGAAATTAAGGCTCCGTCAAACAGGCGCAACACGCGATAAAATCGCGCGCGACACAAAGGCACTGCAAGTTGCGCAACGGGCGGTGCCTTTGTGTCGCGCGCGATTTTATCGCGTGTTGCGCCTGTTTGTAGGAGCCTTTACTTAGATTCGGTATAACTATAGTTCAAGCTAGAAACCTGAAGTACTCTAGAAGAATTAGGTTTTCGAGCTAATAATTCCAAATCCAGTCGCATCTAGCGACAGCACTATAGGAAGTGGTGTAGGGCGGGCGTTTTGGGGGACTGTCTTTAGTAATTTCGACGGTCGAGAAGTGCTGATTCTCAGCCCGTTTGAATAAATGACTCATGATTTTTTTGATCTGGTTATACTGGTAGGCGTAAGAAGCGAAGTAATGTAGACGAATCTATCAAGTTAGCATCCCTAATCACATCTCAGTTAGCTCATTTTGCATACAATGGCGCTGCGGCCGTAGCTTCCCATGCCAGCGCACGTGGGAACCCTCGATACTGACGTACGGCGCATGCGTGAGACCCCTGCAACATTGTAGCTCTGTTTGGCCTCATAGCGAAGGAATCAAACTGTTTCGTACGTAAATTGGCGAACGTTACTTAATGAGGCGGATTTTATAAAACAATATGGGCTTGTGACCAAACTAGACTTAAATGAATTGCTACTACCGTGCTTAGTAAGGAGATGTCATGACGCGAGCGGGGATTGCTGCAATACTTCTTTTGCGACCAGTGTTTATGAATGTATTTCTCTTCTTAGTAGGCCATTGACCAAACCGTTTGCTACGCTGATTCTAATTCAGAAACTCTTTGATTGTACTAGTTGATTGGTCAAATTCTTCGGCAACATAGAATATTACATTGTATCGGCCCGCCAGCATGGTCTGTTCTGGTCGTTGCAGTTACAATGCCTTTTAGACCCCCTCATGCTACCATCCAAGTTCCTCTGCACACTGTAACCCTGTTCTCCCCCCAGCTGCAAGAGCAGTGCACGGCGACGTGCCTGTTCAGCGCGGAGTACCACGCGGGCGCGCTGGCGCTGCGCGACGGCGCGGGCGCCTACCTGGCGCCCATCGGCTCCAAGGCCGTGCTGAAGACGCGCTCCACCGCCGTGACGCGCGACGAGCTGTTCTCGCTCGAGGACAGCCTGCCGCAGGCCGCCTTCGTGGCCGCGCTCAACGAGAAATACGTGTCGGTCAAGCAAGGTGAGCTTCTAGTTATTAAATCAGCATAGGACAATACACAACATAAGAACAGTATGGAGAGACCAACAGTGGGACAACATAGGTTAAAAAAAACAGCAATTATCGTCGTAACTTCTCCCAAATTACTTAATCGGAGTTAAGTACTTCAGACGTCAAAGACGTCGTTCATGTTTGAAAGTGAGTTGACTCGTTGTACAACTGATTACTCTAAGATTAAATCACCCTGTAAACATACAAGTATATTATAGGAAGCCATACTCAAATTGCTTCTTAATCAGATACGGATGGACAATATCGCCCCAGTATCGCTCAAACGCTCATGAACACACGTAATGGGTACTTCCTTTGTCTGCAGTGTTACTTCCTAGTTCCTACCTTGTAGTGCTCGAGTGAAAGTGAACAGTTCACTACTCGGGACCCTCATTAAACCTGCTTTCTACTGTCATTAACATTTGATGCTGCTGCAATCAATGTGGAAGGATCTGTGTAGTCTTTATTCAGTGGAGATTTACTTCTCTGTTGCTCTGATCTCACGTCCAAATGAGAAGATATTGTTTGTAATTTGACATTCGAAAGTAACTGTGTTTGTCTGTCTGCATGTTACCTTTTCACGCCTAAACCACTGAACGGATTTGGATAAAATTTGCCAGAGTGATATTTTGTATCCCAATATTCCCATGAGATCGACACTTATGCAGGTGGAACCGCGGGGCCTGCTAGTATCTATACTTGCAAAAAGGGCAGAATTTTCTCGGAATATAGGGAAGCATTTTCACTAGTTACCGTTACCTACTCGCCACACCGGACATCTTGTAATTTTCCTGAGCCATGACTTGCTAAACCGTTTTAGATTGACGATGACGTTATCCTTGAGAACCACACGAAATAAACACCGCCAATTCTCTCAGTGGCATCGCATCTCAGCCTCACGATGACGCGCGCGGATTGTTCCGTCGTTCCAAGAAGGGCTCTGTTGTGAGAGGTGTGCCAATACTCGAGAAGTGGAGACTGTTGACCCGTATTGTTTAGAGTCGCTGTGTTTGCATACTTACTGACTTGTCAGCATGGCGTCATCTAGATCATTGTCATCACGCTCACATCGAGTTCAAGATGAGTAAAAGAATGTGTTGTGACATAAAATATATTGTTTTAGGAAGAAAGTAGGTAGTCTATAGATAATATGAATACTTTTAGGTAACTATAGTGACGCGTTTCTGGCACACGCGAAACTCCTAAACATGTCAATATGCCTAGATGCTAGAATCACCTTTGTAACATCATTTTCCAAAAGTATAATTTGTGAACCACTGTCTAGAACGCTTTTATCTTTTAACAAACATTTCCTTCCATCATGTTACATTACTGTCGTTCAAAGGCCGGGCTATAAGGAAGCTATATTGCTCAGATCTCGTCAGCGAGTACCAGGCGGTCAGGATCATTGAGAAACTAACTAACGGTGTGTCGACCCACCCTCACCTCACGTACATTATACGATCCATGCCACGCTTAGATTTCCTCTGCTATGTAGCTACAATTTACCTACCTACGTGGGTTTAGGTTAGGAAGAATGCTCGGGCAACTTGTATCACAAGAATTGTTGTCCCAGACAAAATTTTAGTTCTAAACGCTGCCTTTTAACAGATAAGTCAGTGACTGGGACAATAGTCTTAATAGAAAGATTGATGATTTTAGAATGACTTTTAGTTTTGCACACACACAAGTATCACGACCTCTGACATGAACTTAATCTCAAAGGAAGGCAGCACAACCCATTAATAAAGACGCCAGACTATGCAGAGTCACGCTAACTGTACACTTATTATGAACCACAGTGTACCGAAGGTACACTGTCGGTTATAGCTGTATATATGTGTAGTAATAAAAGACCTAGCGTGGTGTTAATGAAGAGAGCGCTGTCGCTATATGCAGAGTCACGGTAACCGCGGGGCCTAGTTAGATAGTGAGGGGAACTTGATTTGGAAAAGATACTGTGGTTTTAAGAAACAATTAATTACAATTACAAGTTTTTGAATACAATACATATGTATAAGTTTCTGAATTGTATACCTTCAGAGAGTTTACCCTAATTATGAAGAGGGGTAAAACAGAGTTATAAAACGCAGAAAGAACGGGTGAAATTCTAAAAAAACAGGCTTCTTGCAGACCTAAATCTGTTTATTTTTAGTAACTTCGACAACGCAATCTTCAAAACTGGAGCATTCAAATCAGGTACTTTTATTGTAAAATAACTGCTATTTTAACTGCTATTTTCGGCAAATAACGGTTTAGTAATTGTGAACAGATTCATTCACGTAAGTGGCACAGTTTTTTTGCCGAGCTGAATAGTGATTCAGCTCGGCATCTTGGACTTCAATATTGTGATTGTAGTGACAATCACAATATTGAAGTCCAAGATGGCAGGTAATGAATTACACAGTCACAAAAAAAATAGAAGCCAATAACAGTACCTACGTGCTTGCTAATAAACAGTTTTTAATGAACTTATGTGCTCCTCAAAATAATTGAAGATACCTCTGATGAGTACTTTTTACCCATAGCGGTTATCTTGATCATAATAGCCTGGTTTGCTAAATAGCGCAACGAAGAAGATGAATTTTTCTTCTTCATGCCACTATTTAGCTGTAGGTGTTATAAAACTTTCTTCCATAATGATTGTCTGGTGACAAGATGAGCCAGCCAGCGAAGTTCATAACAGGGCTGACTGACGTGGCATAACACCTTCACGAGATGTTCTTGTATTACTCCATTACCGATTGTTTTTTTATATCCAAACCAACTACTTACCAGCTTACTTTGTAGTCAATTCCTGCATACTTAACTGAGTATGTTGTGGTTTTGTGTATAGTTCTCGTCACGATCTGGACCTTGCTATCGGCGCGCGGCGTACGTATCTCTCAGTCACGAGCTACGGCTATCGAGTTACCGACAGCAGTAGACATATTTACTCGATCAGTAGCTTGTGTTAGTACAGTTATATCACCTTTCTGGGTATTGTAATAAAATAGGCTTTCAAGCGTAAGCGCAACATGCTCAAAATTATTGTTCACCTTTCGTTGAGCATCGTCAGGCAAAATTGAATATGTATTGACAAAGGCAGGCACAATGTTTTTAAAACATTTCCATGTGAAAGGTTTATAATTGCCATGAAACAAGCCTCGATCAAATTTATTCAACAAAATTAAAATATCAGGTTTTAACCTGTATTTATAATTAAGTTTTGTTTAACTTGTAACTACCAGTATAAATAGAAATGACCGTTTTCAACTCTGGAGTTATTATGCGTAACGGTACAGTACAGTGACAGATGGCTGGTGAGCCAGGCTATTACTAATTACATCTAACATCATTTACATTTAAGATCACCTCTTCGAAGGTGCAAAGACCGCGTAATTCGTTCTTAAGATGCTAAATTATAATAATTTTCTCGTTAACCGTCGCGTGCTATATTGGGCGTAGCATGTACTCTATTTTATTGTTGAGAATTAAAAATATATGCTCAAGTGCACGCATGCAGATTACATAAATCTACATAATATGTAGCGCTAGATATTATCCTGCTCAAAACTTTCCACGACTCTTTCTTGTATCTCTAATCTTCGTAATTATTTAAATCTCAAACGAATTAGCCTGAAACGTAACGTGTAGCAGGCAGAGGCGTCGTTGTTATGTATCGCACGCCTGTCGGCTTAACCGTCCATACCGAGATCTATTACACAAAGGAAAATGCATATTATAATCGGATGTGCATGATAACTTCCATTCAAAAGCAGAGCAGGCAATTAAGAAGTATTCAGCAACGTCAAATTGTCAACGGAATTGGCTGATAGTGCGCGCGCGCAGCTATGCCGCGCAAAAAACGCGCGCTATGCTTTCTAACGTTTCTACTGCACGGATGCCTGCACAGTGTCGTGTGATCTCGCTACATCACTAAATTTTATAGTTTTAATTAAATTTATGCTCCAAGTAGCTCGCTGTAACGGGTTTCGGCGTAAAATGGTTATTTTTGTATTACTTACTTATTTAATTTAAAAATCATTGGTCGGTAGTTTGGCTACTCCGTTTAACTTTGAGGTGATTACTTAGCTATAATAATAATAATAATAATCATTTTATTATCAGGCAACTAAGGCCCATAGAAAAAATACACAAAATAATCTTATACAATAATAAACTAATGCTAGCTATGCTAGTGGCAGTACCATATGGAAAAGAACGAATTGTAAAATAACCATAATTTGGCTATATGTATAAAAAACCAGTATCATACCTATTTCAAAATTAAAAGCAATTACTTCGAGTTATAATAATTATCTTTAAACTGTCGTAACAATATGAAGATAATAAATAATTTCAGTTTAAGCTTGTTCAAGGTTCTAGAAAAACAAGAACTTTGTGTGAATCATACGCAGTGGTATATTGTTGTTAGCATCTCCGGAACTGCCTGGAAGTATACATAGATAGTAAGATCCTTAACATTCCCAGCCCATAAACCGAGCACCTCGCATCTATTTAAGTCTAGCGACGTTGTGTGGCATGCAGCAATCACACATCGTTAATTAGACACTACACACAGTACAGTATACAAAAGAAATGGTTTGTAGGCAAGAAATTAAACTGCAGTAGGTACACATAATAAATTGTAATACCAACTAATTTGTAATAAGAACGCAAGACAAGGGTTGTCAGAGAATTTACCACTCGGAATTGGTATCTACTCAGACGACGATGCAAATACCAATTGTCAAAGACTAAATAGAATCATCAAATGGTTGTCCAGTTTTCCACATATTTAACGTTACCTGAAGTTTAATACTCCATGCAATATTGGCAACTGATTGGTTATACTGTGCAAGAAACAACCCATGTTCCGCCAGATCTGCCATATTAGTTTGGCGGTATTATTCTCCAAGAAAACTAGAAAACTCAGTAGTCTGTATTGAAAAATATCTGACAGGCTTCTAAAGGTTTCCTGGAGGAGAAGTAGTTTTGTCGAGTGAGTTAGTGTTAAGCGATGATTTGTCGCCACTCCCGTCACCGCCAGTCAGGCAGCGGAGCGGCGGCGCCGCGGATAACATCTGTAATTATGCGCCCGCGCAGGTAATGTGCGGCTGTGGCGCGGGCGCAACTCTGTTACACGCTCCACCACCTCGTTTGTCAATACCTTTGATGAAGACGGATAAGCAATGTTTTAAAGCGTTGTTCTAGAAATAAATGGCTGTGCCTTTGTGTCAAAGGGAGCCACTTCTTCCAATTCCTTTCAACCCTCCGTTGCTTCGTTTATTCCCTCGTTCAACTTCTTTTTTACCCCTTTCGTCCTAAATCTTTATATTTTGTGGTGAATGTATTAATTTAACCAGTCTGCAAATCTGGCAGCGGGATCGCAAAGGGTGCGTTAGGGTTAGTCTTGTAGAAGTATGGTTGCGGTCAGGAATAGTATGAGAGACTAGCTTCTGCCCGCGACTTCGCCCAAGTAACATTTAAGCGGAAAAATATTATATTTACCAGCGCATTACCAGCTATAAGCTTAATAAATGATGTACAAGAGTGTAAAAATATGTATAGGACTGTACTTTAGTATAACTGTACAACTGTATACAGTATAGCTGATTAACGGCTGTATAGAGCCAAAATTTTTACCTTTAGCTTTTAAATAGCATTGGAAAATGCTAAAATACAGACCGCGGCGTAAAAAACTGCGTTCAGCAACTTTATAAGACAATAACTGTATACTGCTCTCAAATTATACTTTTATATAACCTACTTCTGCACAAGAGCATTAAATATTGTTATAGCCTGAATATTGGTGTAAAATTACTCTATTGTTCAGCCTTCAAGTTAAGCTTGATAATAGCTGTACAACGGAAATCTAGGATACTCTTAGCAAGCAGTTCCCTTTATAATAGTTTAATTCAATTCTGTCTCATGTAGAAGAGTTTAGATTTACTCCTTTTTAAAGCCTTATGCGATTGGCGTACATTTTTCCCTTTTTACAGTTTTTCGTGTTTTAGAAGATTAAAGTTATTATTATAGTGTTGGCATACACAATTATCCAGCTTATCGATTATTTTGAAACTAATATAACCTAAAATCAGTCTATTTATTGGATACAACTAATAACAACACGGAGTCATAATTTTGATCAGTTGCCAATTTGTTAAGTGAACAAGAGTTAAGATACAAATATATATAAAATAAAAATACATTAAACTGTTGCACTCTGTAGTGTTTGCTTCAGTATTTAAATTAGATACAATACATCTCTATAAATAAAAACAATACATTGTTTCTTTTCGCTATCAGTAACTACTATTTGGTAAATTATTATCCGATTCCTTGCTCACCGCCTTACGGGCCTTGGATCATAATGAGGTTTTCTATATTTTCAACTGAACCCTAATTAACTGTATTAATGAATATGAATAAGAATTTAAGGCAGCTTCTACAGTACTTAAATACTAATGTACAGACAATGTTACTCTTTAGGCTGAGATACGTTCTTAAATAACGACTCTGTTATGCAAAAAGCTGTATTAAGGGGTACTAGAAGAGCAAGAGCTGTATAAACTAAGAACGCCATTTTATAATAATTTATAAATTGCATTGCAATTTTACGAGATATTTTTTTGTTTGTTTTTGAAATTTCAGTACAAAATTACAAAAGATTTTAACTGTATAGTACACACAATTACGTTTACTATCAATAGAACAGTCCGGGTTACTCTCAAAACTGTTTTCAGATTTGATCACATATTTGTTGTTACAGAAAAAATGTATGTATATTCCTTATTTCGAAGGGGCGTGAGTTTTGAGCTTAAAACTAGTATACATACTCACATAAAAATATCAGTCGCAAGCATAACAACAACGATAAACAGGAAAGAGTACCTACTTACCACTTGGTTATTAAATATTTTTTCACTTATCTTCAGATATGGCACATAGTAAATAAAATGGAGAATGAATTCAACCACGAACACAATTATAATATATTTATTCTTTTATTAAGATTTTCACAAGCCTGAGTCTGTATAAAAGAATAAAAAAGAAAATTAGAGAATGGAAGCTGTATAAAAGTATCTAAATAGTATCTTAGCCAGCCAAATAGTACAGCTAGTATGCAGCTGTTATACAGCTAAATCTACACTTAAAGCTGTATAATTTTGGGGCCCATTTCAGAGTTACAAGGGCTGTATAGCTTGCTATACAGTCTTTATACAGCACGTTTAACAGCCTGCAGTAAACAAATAGTCCATAATACAGCTTTTATACAGTTTAAAATGTTACTTGGGCGTCCGCGTGAAATTCTTACTTTACTCTAAAAATTTCGAAAATGTATGTTTATGACCTTCTCATTATATAGATAAATAAGTATTCGGACCAATTTTTATGTTTATAAATCAAAGGGATCATATTTTTTAAATAAACTGTATCCCCGCTTTTCACCCCCACAGAGGTGGAATTTTGAAAAATCGTTTGGGATGTGTTAATAACTTGACTCAAAGACCCATACCCATTTTCGAGTTAATGGAAGCAAACAGTAAATTCCTCTCTTTTAACTTTATTACCCTTTTCCACCTTGGATGAGTCGATTTTTGAAAAACCCTAAAACGCATCCTTTTTTATTTTTGGTTTTAATAGCGGGTCACCCCCTAAATCCTCCGTGAGGGATTTTTTTTAAACTAAAAGTGACAATTTTAATTATTTACTTAGCCAAATATTGCAAAGTTTCAAGTTTATTGACCAATTGAATAAGAGTTTTCATATAAACTGTATTCCCTCTTTTATCCCGATAGGGGTGGAATTTAGAAAAATCGTCTGGGATGTTTCTATGACTTGGCTTAAAGATTATTTATATCTACCTATTTCCAGTTAATCAAGTCACGTAATAAAATACTCGCCTGTGAAATTGACTACCCCTCTTCAACCCGTTAGTGGTAGATTTTCGAAAAACCCCTCTTTATTTTTAGTCTTAAGTATAAATAGTGAGTTCGAGTTAATCGGACAGTGCGTTAAAATTCATCAATACAAATTTAGACACCCCCAATCCTTCTTTAGGAGATAGTTTAGAAAAACAAAAAATGCCAAACTTCATGATTTACTTAGAGATGTATTCGTGTCAAGTTTCAAGGTTATTAATTCGAGGAATAGGATTTTTCATATAAACAAAATCCCCCCTTTTCACCCCCTTAAAGTTTGAATTTCCAAAAACCCCTTCTTAGTGAATACCTACTCTTCACAAAGAACACACCCTCCAAAATTCATATCTCTACGACCAGCGGTTTAGGCTATGCGTTGATATCTCAGTCAGGTCATAGAATTTTATATAATATACCTTTTTTTAATGTATAGGTGGTGATGTCACAAAATTGTCAAGTTGCCTTTAGCAGCGGCTTGGGTATTCATACCTTCCACCACCACCACCACCACCACCACCCACCACCACCACCACCACCCCCCCCCCTTCCTTCCACCTTCTTCTTCTTCCTTCCCTAACATTGAAGCCTGTATTTATTTATTTAAACTTTCGCACAAAAAGGTACAAAGGCGGACTTAATGCCTTAGGCATTCTCTACCAGTCAACCAAGGGTGGTGAAGAGATTGGATGGCAGGTGCTTTGTGTGAGAGGAACAATGATAAAAAAAACTATTAAAACTAGGTACACAAATACATAAATAGGTTATATACATTTACATACTATTTACTATAATATATACTTATAATATATATTAAAATACATATATATATAATAATATATACTTATAATAAATATTAAAATTAAAAATACTATAATATATATAGTATTTTTGAACTATGAGGTTGGATTTATCGAGACAGCCAACATCATCCTCCTATGCGCAATTATCAGATCTGTTCTCAACTACGATAGTTTCTCAAACAGTACTTCCATCAGATAAATCGAATTTAGTAGAATATCGCCTGAGCCTGTCCGTTACACAACAAATAATGGCTGGCAATGCATCTGCGCCGAGAGCCGCTAGCGGTACCGTGCGCGCGCGCCGGTCATAGCCCGATGATAGCGCACGATGCTAGCAGGGCTGCCAATTGAACTGCATTTATTAAAATTGTATTCTGTTTCCAGAGGACCCAATTATGTAAAAACATTTTTTTTTCTGCCACTATCTTCAGTGATTCTAATGGTTTTGGATAGTAAAAGCTTTTTTTGTAAAATTTAATCTAAGCAAAAATTTGGTGTTGTTAATTGGACAATCGGACTGATTTTCTTGGATAGAAGTATACTATATTAAGATTTGACGTACCTAATTAACAGAACACTTGAGAGGTTGGGGTTTAGTAGTAGATACATTTTGCAATGCTTAGCCATTTATTTTTGCCAGTTCAACTGATGATGTTCAAACGTTTGTTACGCATTCTAAACGTATCTACTTACTACCCAGTATGAAAATTAATTATTGAATTGTCAAAATAAGAGACATAACGACTGCTAGTTAGCAATTATGACCCAATGAGACTCTGACGGTTCATAAGTGCCCATGTAGGCTTATGTGAAACTAGCTTCTGCCCGCGACTTCGTCCGCGTGAAATTTCTTGTTACTCCGACCCACCCCGTCGCATTGCATCGCCTGCCCGCGCTATTACTTCGTTTTTGCTTAGCGTTCTTTCTGACTTTTTTTCTTTTTGCTCGGCTCCTAAAGGTCATAGCGTGATGTTAAATAGCCTATAGCCGTCCTCAAGAATTGGGCTATCAAATGCAAAAAGAATTTTTTAAATCCGACTGGTAGTTCCGGAGATTAGCGCGTTCAACCAAACAAACGAACAAACAAACAAACAAACAAACTCTTCAGCTTTATAATATTAGTATAGATAATATTAGTATAGATAAAATATTTTGATTTTAGGGTATGAAAATATCTAATTGGGACAAAAGAAACTGCAAAAGAGAATTATAGAAGCTATAAAATCTTGTTACAGTAGATAATAAATACAAATTACTGCTAATTATGGCAGTAACTTACTAAAAATAACGGTCCAACAGCAACGGTTACTAGTTGTGGTTCATTGGTTCGCTTGTCGAGATGCAGTTATACAATAAATGCTTTGATTCCCATTGTACTATTTCCGTATCGAATGTCATTAATACATAACATATGACTCAATTGATCACATACCGTAATGCCTCAGTAAAAATGCTTTTGTTTGTTTGTTTTTTTGAGTCAAACGGATTCTTTCCATTCATTTCTTACTATTGTGAATTTTTGTTATGAATCCTTCCACTTTTTACGCGTGGAGATCCTCACTTACGGCTTGACAGTCTGGACTGACTAAAGCTTCACTGTGAACTTTCAACTTTTCCCTCCAAATATCATTTCAAACACTAATCTACATGATCTGACCAAGATTATGTCTAGACTTTAAAAGAGTTTGTGACTAATTTATTTCGGTGTTTCTTCTCAGAGTAGTCGGATAGGACACACCGACTTCATCTAGATTTTTAAATATTATTGGCATTGTATAAAAGTATTCGCATAATACTACTTACAAAAATTAATATCATTTCCTCATCAGCTTTGACCACGGGTCGGAAGTCAATCATGCATTCAATAAATAGAAAGGTTAAATCAGGCGCTTGCTATCAAAACCACAGGCTGTTTCGCCTGCACGTCTGGTACTTACCTTGAGTTTTCTAGTAAATTTGGACAAATATTTTATCAAACAACTTGCAAATCTGCCACCCCTGTTCTCAGTCGTCGTTGCGCACGATCGCCTGTCAGCCGCGCGGCAAATCTTTAACTCACACCGGCGGACTGATGCGCTCGCGCCGCTTCCTGGCTTCAACTTGTAGGTACATTACTTTGAACTTTATGGTTCTAACGCTATGCTCCCGGGAGATAGAGGATTCAGAAATTTCTGTGTTTTACCGTAATATCGGTGGTAATAATCACAGGAAACTTGGAATTTACTTTAGGTAATGGCAACTAATTTTAAACCCCCGACGGAAATAAGGGGTGTTATAAGTTTCACGTGTGTATTTGTCTTTTTAATTTTATCAAAGCCTACAAGAGCATCATTTCATGTCAATGTCTAAAAAATATTTCAAATAGGTAGGCACATAAAAGTCACATTTGAATGTCAAAATTTACAAAAAAAAAATTGATTCTAGTACTCTTTGTTTCGTATGGAGAAGA
The DNA here is from genome assembly GCA_963855955.1 of Luperina nickerlii. Lineage (NCBI taxonomy): Eukaryota > Metazoa > Arthropoda > Insecta > Lepidoptera > Noctuidae > Luperina > Luperina nickerlii. Next base: position 1,505,546 of record OY979665.1, read on the forward strand.
ATGACCAAGACCCACCGCTACTCTTTTAAAATGTTTTACAATATCTTGTATAATTTATTATATAATTATATGTGAAGACGGTGCGCACCTTAAATAAAATTATTATAACACTCCATACACTGAAGCCGAAATTCAATGGACCTTTAAATAATGTTATAACTTTATATTGAATATATAAAAATAGAAGCAACCCACAAGTCTATTTTAGATTGAAACTGTCAGCTATCGTTATATTCTGATTTAACCAAACTAATCTAATTTCCAACCGTCTAGCGTAGCATAACAAGTCGCCAACCAATTCATTACTATGCACCGCTCAATTACGATCTCTACTCACCCCTCGGGGCACATGTGAAGCGTGATTATACTTACATGAGTCCTGTGTCAAGGGGACTGAAATTAAACGATACTTTACTTCAGTTATGTCCCAGGAGACTGTCCAGTGCACTGCTGTGTGTACTGATGAGTCTGATATGATATGTAAATATTAAACAATATCTAGCAGAAGCATAACCAGCCTAAGCCTATACTGTTGCCACTGCTGGGAGTGCTGGGACACAGGCCACCTCTCCTCGAGAGGGAGTGGGGTTGCTGTAATCTGCTAGCTATCTTTGGTGAGCAAGTGCATCAAATTGGTTAAATAAATCTCCTAATCAACTATAATATATAAAGGCACTCGACATGACTCCTCAGTCCTCTCTCCCTTGTGCCTTATACCTCGAGCTTCTGTAGTGTTTACTGAAGTACTCTGTAGAGTGGCCTAAAAAGGTCGAGTTGATGTGTTAGGTTATAAACGAAGATGTTTTCCTGACTGAGTAGGGTTATAATTTTTTTATTTATTGTGATAAGAATATGTTGTAAGTCTGGTAACAAAAGGCAGAACGCCGTTTTAAAAAACAGGCGAAAGTTCATTATTTATACAAATATAAAGTTTCTAAGTTTTGTAAGTATATAACGTACACACAACCGCTAGTAATATATAAGTCAGTGCACACAACTTAGAAACTTTATTTTACTTACCAGTACCAGAAAAACTACATAGAACTATTTATTACTACGCCACATTACACGCAGGCGCATCCAATCTGTGTGTAGTAGAACTAGGAACTAATATTTTAGAACGGATGTAGATTTTGGCAAATCATTGGTAAACATGAACTTCACAAAAACGCTGGCATATGGAATCCTATATTATTATTATTTTATAAGAGAAACTCTTTTTTACCATAAACTATACTTCATTCATCATTGTTTCCAGGTGTTGACGTGACAGCCAACCAGGACGAGATCTCTTCCCACGAGACGTTCCAGCTGGAGTTCGACTGGGGCACGAAACGCTGGTACATCCGCACCATGCAGGACCGCTACTGGACGCTCGAGACCGGCGGCGGCATACAGGCCTCCGGTGACAACAAGTATGTTCCATCACAAATCTAAAGTTTTAAAGATAAGGATAATGAGGATTTTTCTGCCAAATTCCACCACAAGACTTGCTAAACATCAAACTACAAAAGGAAAATCCTGATTCTTCATCATTGGGTTGGTCTGACTAAGCAGACCTTTGTCATTGCCCCCAAAAGAAATTATTGTAATTCAGTCAAAACAAGGAGCTTCGCCGCAGATGCCACCAATCACGCTGCCTGCTTTTTAATTCATAGCAACTTTTCTTCCATTCTAGTTAATGATAGTGAGCTGTCCCTGAAACTACAAACTTAACATATTTTTTCATAATTAATCAATCAATCATCATCATCATTAATCTTTTTTTTTATTACAATTATTGTATAATGTGGCTTTTTTAATTTTTCAACATAATGTACAGATGCCAGCACGTCAAGGTACCCGAAACTGTCAAAATTTCCCAATCAAGTTTCAACCTTATGCTTTAGCGATAAAGTTGAAAATCTATTAAATAAATTTGACAGATTGTAATAGCTTGATGTGCTGGCGTCTGTACCTATATTGTGAAATAAATTACTTATCATTTGTGACTTATAAATATTTACCACTTCACGTCCCTAGGTCATCAAACGCTCTCTTCGAGCTGGAGTGGCAGGGCGACGGCGCCGTGGCCTTCCGCGCCAACAACGGCAAGTACCTGATGACCAAGCGCTCCGGACACCTGTACGCCAACGCAGACGCCATTGAGGAGAACTGCAAATATTACTTCTATCTCATCAACAGGTGACTTACAATCCATACTCATCATTTCAGCCGAAAGACGTCCACTGCTGGACATAGGCCTCCCCCAAGCACCTCCACTTCGACCGGTTCTGTGCTTCTCGCATCCAACGGGTCCCCCGGCCCTCACAAGGTCGTAGGTCCACCTTGTGGGAGGCCTTCCAACGCTACGCAATCCATACTATTATAAATTAGAAAGTAACTGTCTGTATGTTACCTTTTCACGCCTTAACTACTGAACTAATTTTGATAAAATTTGGCAAGGAGATAAATCCCGGTAGCACGTTCCCATGGGATAATCTCCGACATCCGTGCGGGCGAAGCCGCGGGTAGAAGCTAGTGTGTTATAATGTACTAATGTTGGTAATGACATTTATTGTGTCGCAAGCATAGGTCGCATTGCTAAAAACCAATTATTTACAATAAAGACTACCTACCACAATTGTGATGTTCTAATCTTACTTGCAACTTAATATTTAGCTTACAATAAAATTATAATAATAAAATAACTTACAGTTCTTGGTATTCACAAAAAAGTAAGACCCTCTAACCAATGTTTCCATGAAGGAAGGTAAATTGTTTGTACAAACATCCGAAATGTGAGGAAATAATTATTTATTATTAGATTTATTAGTCTTTAACAATGTTTTATTGTATCAGAAACAATACATAACAAGGACATAAATATTATCGGACAATTGAATAGCATGAAAATATGTTATGATACCTACAATTTAAGTATAGCACTAAAAGTAAAACTGTAAGTACACTGAATACACTTCTACAAGCAGGGCTTGAAATACCGGTTTTTCGGGAACCGGTACCATTGGCCTTGGTGTGATACCGGTACCAAAGTACTACCTATAGTATTGGTACCGGTAGGTGTAGTACCTGTACTATAGGTATTTCTAATCAGTATCGGTACTGTACAGATACCAAAAACAAAAAACACAAACAAATATTACAAACAAATATTTTCGTAAGTAAGAGTGAGAAAACAGATAAAGTAAGGAAAAGGATATTTTATAGGCATTAGAAAAATAACTTCAAGGTTGCCAGTACGAGGTTCCTCGTATTGAGATTTGTGGTAGGCGCCGAATATCTAAATTTGGTACCGGTACCCATCTGGAAACGGTACCTAGGTGCCAGAATGGCAAGAACTGCTAAGTACCGGTACATGACGTAATTTTGGTACCGATTCCAAGCCCTGGCTACAAGTATTTTTCGGCGCTAAATCTAAAAATCTAAATCTGGGGCAACTATATTAGTGTGTTTTGATCAGTTTCTAAGTACCGTATTGCAGGCCCATCCTGGTGCTGAAGTGCGAGCAGGGCTTCGTGGGGCCTAAGGGCGTGCGGCTGGAGTGCAACAAGGCCAACTACGAAACCATACAGGTCATACGCGGCCCCAAGGGCGCTGTCTACTTCAAGGGTAAGCTCACATTACAAAACCAAATAAAATCCTGGATCTACTCCTTGTATTTGCTGTACTAACATGTTCCCAGCAATTTTTTTAGTACCCAAATAAGACTCGCGGGTCAAATATTGCTGCTTATCAAGGAACTGCATTACACTATGTGACTCCTTTGTTTTTGAACCCAAAGTCGCTCGTTAAACTACGACCGAGCCTGCTAGAGTTATACGTCTGGCCTAGTCGGTCGAGACGAGTTTAAGAACCAAAGTAAACCACGATCTACATTTTAAACTTTTAATTCCAGGACAAAACGGCAAATACTGGCACGCAGACAGCGAGTCGGTGCAGTGCGACGCGGACTCGCCGCAGGGCTTCCACCTGGAGCTGCGCGAGCCCACGCGCCTCGCCATCCGCGCGGCGCAGGGGGGGCACTACCTCGCCGCCGCCAAGAACGGGAACTTCCGCCTCGTCGGGCCCGACCTCAGCGCCGCCACGCACTGGGAGTACTAGGCGCCGGCACGACAGCTACTACGAGATCCTTTTGACAACATCATCGTCATGCTGCTGATTAACTCAGCAGAGTCTAAAATGTTCGGCTTTGTAATACTGCCAATTCGTCCTAAACTGTTTAAGTAAGTTATGGTTCTGTGACTACAGATTGGCCTACGTTGGCTCATTTACAAACCTTTAGTTCGAGGCAGTCATTCATCATCATCTCATCAGTTCATCCACAATCATGTTCGAAAGGATCTCTCATACAAATCCTATTCGCAATACTCTTCCATTATCATGCACGTCTTGTTCACGACGCAGCGCTCGCTGCAGATTGGCGTGGGACTTAACTTCATATCGAGAATGTCAACTCCGAGGGCGCGCGCTTTTACTGACGCCATTTTAGTTTTCCTTTAGCCGCCATCTTGTTGAAGCGTGGCGGCGACGAACGACCCAATCAGCCAATTCTGAGACGGAATCCGCTGCCAATGGTTTATATTAAATTATTATAAAATGGGGAATGTTAGTCAATGCCCCTGCATTGATGATACACATTTCGTACTAAAAAAAAAACATTTAAAATGCGTCACTCGCAAGGCGCCGCCCTGTTTTGCATTTAGTACGATTAAGATGATAGTGTCGTGCGATGTAGCGCGAATGTGATCGTAATGAAAATATCGCTTCACCTTATTATTGTAATCGTAGATTATTTTTCTTATATAACTGGTAGATCTGCCGTCACGTTGCTTATGTCGAATTATTTTTGTATTAAAATATTTGTGACCGTCACTCGTATCGCTTGAATTATTTATTCTAGATTGTATGGTAAGTATATAAATTAGTATGGAAGACATTATTCTGAAATTTTTCGAAAAATATTTATTGGATATTGTAGCGTCTAGTCGATGGTTTTTATACAATTTTTGATCAACCCCAGTACTGTACTACCGTCGTTTCCTGTAGGTTAGTGAAATGTTAACATCGTGAGACTGATGCCTACAAACAGCACATAACTGCAGTAACACTGTACCGTAATTAATTTAAGTTAAAACAGGGATTGACGCAATACCAGACGAGTGCCCGAAGCGCTGCCCTCGCCTCACAATGTACCGGTACATTGCTCAATGTAAGTCTGACAACATTAACTCTGCATGACAACAAATCATAAATCAAATATCATGATGGTCTGTGCTCATACACGAGTGCAATTCACTAATTAAGTAGTAATCATGATAAACTCACAAATAAGTTGATTATTTCAGCCGTAAAACGTCGTGCATAGTTAATTTGACAGACGCAAATATTTTCTACACAAAGGCGATCTTTGCGCAGACCAACTGAATTAGATCATAAACTTGCGACTCTTAGTCGTGAGCCGTCGCGACAAATCGCCGGTGTGTAGGAGGTGTACTTCGCACTGAGTCTGGCTTCTAATTAATGATCATGTAAGGTAGGTAAGTTATTGTAAGTTATCACGTTAGGGTAAGCTTGATCCGCTCCCAACTATATAATCGTCCATTCCATGCTTTTAGAATTACGACATGGGATTAAAAACCATTTTTTTATTTTTTTTTACGTGAAAACGGAGATTTTTGTAACTGGTGCATAGTCTTGTATATAAACGGTTTCCAATTGCGTATAAGTCTGTACTTACGAAAACGTTTGGGAAGCGTTGACTCTTTTTTATAATGAACAAAACGAGAAATATGATTTTTTTATCGAGGGTATTTTGTATTCAATGCTGATTCTGAAATATTTGTACGATAACGTCTTTGTAAACTATTAAAGAATAAATTATAATCATATTGTAAGACTGTTTTATTTCCATTTCGTTGTGTCCTCACAAATCCTACTGCTCAATCCAACACAAGGTGTGTGACAACAGGGTGAATTTATTGATTGAGGGTGAAAACAGAAACTAAATTATAAACGAGCTCGTCGGTCAAAGGAATCATGAGCGAGATGTTACTCACACGGGAAACACGCATTTCTCAATCCTCCTAACATCATGTTAGGAGGATTGAGAAATGCGTGTTTCCCTTTTCGTGTTCAATCACAGCGGTTGCGTAGAATCACCACGCTTTTGTAGCGCGGTAAATGCTCACCAGAACCGTGTTCACATTGCGTAAATCAATGTGTCCTTGGAGTTTTGTTGCCCGTTCTTCTCCATACTTCCATAGCTAGGTAGTACCTACTATTGGAATGGACAAATAGCCTCATATTTGTGACTGACCGGCTCCTTGACAGTTCAACAGTGCCTGTAAGTTGAGTTTGAGACTGTTTAGTAACCGACTGACGTTGTTTTGTGCACCCCCCACACCTATAATAGGTACATACACGTTTTTAAAACAAATCAAGGTTATTATCACATTTGACTTGTTATTATCAAAATAGAGATAAATAAAATACAAGCCGCGCCCCGCGGTTTCACCCGCAAAAATCTCGATCCCGTGAGAATACCGGGATAAAAATATCTTATGTGTTGTTAATCCAGGGTGTCAGCTACCTCCATACCAATCAAAATTGCTCCAGCTGTTTGTGCGTGTAGAAGTAACAAACACACTCGCAAACTTTCGCCTTTATAATATTAGTGTGATAAATTGGGAACCGCTACTGCGGTGCTATTCTGTGAAAGTCTCACCGTGAAAACTTAGGTGAAGTGAGCGTGGAGTGAGCTGTCAATTCCTAGCAAAAACAAACTCACTTCACCTAAGTTCTCACGGTGAGATTTTTACAGAATCGACCGGCTGTTGACAAACAACCCGGGGGGTCTAATAAAAGCGGGGAAAGAAAAGGATGTTTCGAAATGTATGGCGGCTGGTATCCGCTCCAAAAGAAAAATATATGATAAACTTATATCATTAGAAAGGTATTAAGATTTAGTGAAAGAATTCCTTCAATTAAACCAATTACAGGCATTGTCAAGGGGTCGTTCAGTCAGAAAGATGAAGCTAGTTGCCCATTCCAAAATGTCCGTGACTATCGCAGGACCACCAACGCCAATCGCTTCCATATTTGTGGTCGTCCAAATCAAAAGGGACCTTATGGCGGAAATGAGTTATCTACAGAGCTGAAAACTACATAAATGTACCGAACTATAGACCCAAGAACCAACCTTCTAACCACTGCCGTTATTTTTTTACGAATTTTTGAAGTTCACTGATCGAAATTATAAGTTTCGAGAAAATCGCAATTTAAGTATGCCGTACAAAAAAGTTATGTTTTAGTGTGAAGTTATGTAACTGATGGTATACTTTGATTGACTATGATTATTACTAATGGAAATTCTTACAATCCTTGCATAAACTTGTTTGTTGTGGGAACTAGACCCGCCAACATAATGCATTATCAATGAGATGCAAAGTATCGATAATAGTATTAAAAATAAGTAAACCGCCTGTTTCTCACTAAACTTTTATCGTTTCTATATTGCTACTAATTACATAGATTTGCGAAAGGCCTTAGATGTAAATAAAAACAACACATAATTTAAAAAAAATAGTTTTTATTTACTAGCAAGAATTCTTATTTTTTATAAACTTTGAGATCTGACAGTAACAAAATCAACACTTAATCACTAAATAGGTTATACATAATTGGTTTAGATGCTAATAAAGCTAAGAGATCAATGATAACTGTTAGTTATGATCTTGTAAAGTTACATAGAGAACTGAACAATTTCTTCAAACAAATTAAAAAAGGGCCCTAATGGTGGGCACTAAACAATATTTTTTATTTTTAGCATGCATAATCAATATTTTAGTGCAACATTCAAGATAACTTAAATTTTCTTTTTTTATTATCACAAGGTATGAAAATGTTACTTGTTTAACAAATTTTTTTTTATTATCACAAGGTATGAAAATTCGTAACAAGTATATACGTAAAAAAGGGCCCTTAAGGCGGTCCGTTGCAGTCTGCTGACACTTATCTCTTAGTATAGTTAATTAATTTAAGTATTTTAATAAAGGTAAACAATCTTGATACGTTTTTGTCGAAAAATATATTTATGAAATAATTTATAGCCATTACAAGATAAAACAAAATGAAATAACAGATGTTATAATGAATTACTTTTGCTATTAGCCTTAGCCTATTTTAAAAATATATTTTATGATAAAAAACATACCTAACAAGATTGTTTACCTCTATTAAAAGTACCTAAACAAAATATGGACTACAATAGTGGGACCTTAGACCTAAGACGCATATACAAAGAATGCCGCATGCGGCGGCGTGCGACACTATCTAATGGCAGCTATACGCTACGCTGACGACACGCTAGTCCTGGCGCAGGGGAGGTCGCATCAGGCGGCGGCCGACGCGATGACACGCGGGGTTGCGATAGTCGTGGAGAGGATCCGGCAGTTGGGTCTCGAGGTGGCATTGCACAAGTCCGAGGCCATGTCGTTTCATGGGTTCCGGAATACGCCACCATCGGGATCCCAACTAACGGTAGGAGGGGTTCACATCGGCGTCGAGACGACGATGAAATACCTGGGTCTCATCCTCGACAGCCGGTGGAACTTAGTCGAGCATTTCCGACGTTTGGCTCCCAAACTGGAACGGGCCGGGGCCGCCTTCAAGCGGCTCCTGCCCAACCTGAGGGGGCTAAACGCCTCCTGCCGGAGGCTTTACGCGGGGGTCGTGCGGTCCATGGCCCTATAACGGGGCCCCGGTGTGGGTGCGTTCACTGCGGCGGCGAGCCGCCCATTATTTGAACGCGCCCCAGAAGGTGGTAGCCGTTAGGCTGATCCGGGGGTACCGCACGATCTCGGGCGAGGCGGCAAGCCTCCTTGCCGGACTGCCGCCATGGGATCTGGAGGCGATAGTCCTTGCGCGCCTGTATGAGTGGCGCGCGGAGGCACTACGCCGGGGGGAAACTCCGCTTCCGCAGCAAATTGCGGCGGAGCGGACAGACCTCCGGCGCGATCTCATGGCGGCGACCTCTCGCGTCCGGGCCTGGTTCAAGCCATGGTCCGGGGCTAGAGGGAGTGGGGAGCAGTCGCCTCCTTCTGCGAAGCAGTCATGCTAGCGAAGGAGGCGGCGGGACGGCTGAGAGAGAGAGCCTCCCGTCCCAGCCGCCGCGGGAGACGCTCCGGGCGTCGGGAGCCGCGCGACTACTCCCGGCCACCTTAGGCGCGGGCGGAGAGCAATGGGTAGCTCACCGTCCGATCAGGACCAGGCCCGTGCCGGACGGCGTGTACGTGTTCCACGCGCGCCTCAAAGAGATGTCAGCACTAAACGAAGGGGCCCGTATTGGCCGAAGCCTGCCGGGTCAGCGGGATTGTCCGAAAGGGTTACCGCTGGCCCGGAACAAAGGGCGAAGGAAGGAACACGGGTGGGTTTTAGTCAGTAAGAGTCTGACACTCCCTATTCCGCTCCACCCAGAGCGGGAGGAGTCATTTGATGATTTCCCATCCTGAATGAATAGTTTAGTTTATACCTACCTTGCAATATTAAAATGTTGATATAATAATGGTTTGAATTACAAGAAAAACGATTTGTTAGGTCTTGCCGCGATAAGGTTCCTTTTTTACTAAACTTTAGATGAATACGAAACTTTTTTAAATTGACTTTTCGAAAAGTTGAACACATCTACATGTAGTAAATACAATCATCTTTTTAAAAATACAGTTAATAAAAAAACGATTTTTTTGAGGTATTTTACAAATTTATTAATATCTCGGAAACTAGTTACCGCCATAAGGTCCCTTTTGATTTGGACGACCACATTTGGTAAATAATTAGTGCTCAATTGGTACTAATTAGTACTCGAACAACAAAATTGGTACCTTAGTAGTTTTCGAGAAAATCGACTTTGAAGGTGGTCCTGCGGTAGTCACGCTCCCTTCAGCAGGACCACCATGAGCGCCGAAAAAGGGCCCACGCTACAGCTATTCTAAGTATACAAATAATTAGTACCCATAAATGTGATTTATTTCGTAAAAAAAACAGAACTGTAATATTTGTATTTACCGAGAAATCAACGATGATAACTTTCTCGAAATTGTTCAGCAGGACCACGATTTTGAATGTTGATTCCAAGCTAGAGAAGCTTGTCGCTTTCCTCAAACCTACATAGAAAATTAGTACCCTGCAAGATAAAATTAGTACCCAAAATTCAAAGTTAATACTTCAGTAGTTTACGAGATATACCATGCCAATGGTGGGGTGGCGGTAGTCACGGTACCAAATTTTCATTTCAAGATTTCTCTATTAAAAACTCTATGATTTCTTCCCAAATTTATACAAAAATTAGTACTCCTAAAGAAGTTAAAGCGACTAGAAATCCAGATTCCTAAGTGTTGTATTTTAAGAGAAATTAGCTTTCATTACTTTTCCATACTAAATCTCCGCGTATAACCCGACCAAATTAAGTTGTCAATGGTATTGAGCTGTTTAAGAGATGTACACTCGTGCACATAAATTTATGGATGTCGAAATAGTATTAACATTCAATATCTAAATTTTTACACAAACTGAACTTTTATACTTAATAAGAAAAAAAATAACTTATCGCTACCCATCGCCTGTGATACCTTTGTTATTGACGTGGGCAGGTAGGTAAGTACTTGAATAATTATTTTTCTGTAGGTATTGTAAGTAGGTACCTACCTTCTGTGTTGTTGTGAATGAATATCATTAAAAGCGATAGGTATTTTTTATTTATTTCTTTTCTACTAATTTACCGTTGCTGCAAGCAGTAATACCTACCTAAGACCAGTAAGACCTTGTCCAGAAGGAGCGAATTCGCCGCGAAACGTTTCGCGAGAATTCATTCGCGCGTTAACGAGATACTAGGCGCCAATACATCGCGTCCACAAGCATCGCGCGATTTCAAAATCCGCGCGTAAATCGCGTTCACTTCGCCAGCCTCTCGACTCGCGCGTTTTGCGCGCGAGTCGAGATACTGGAGACTCCTTGTTGCGTCCAGTTGACGCGCGAACTTCAGAGCGTTCTACTCCATGTTTTCTACTGACAAATGAAATTCGAACCCAAATGCTCGCGCGTTGGTACGCCCCTTCTGAACGCAAAGGTCGCGCGTAATATCAAATCTCAAATCGTTTATTGCAATCCATAATGTAATTACAGGTGGTAAATAAAAAATACTAGACACAATTATGGACCCTGTCGGGCACAGCAAATATTTGAATAATATGCATTGCAAAGGGCACACGCATATTTTAGTGTTTTCATATCACTGTGTACTAATTATGTACCTATTATGTTCGACAAGCCACGTCAATAACAAAGGTATCACAAGCCATGGGTAGCTATAGGTTATTTTTTTCTTAATATGTACCTAGATACACAGTTTGTATAAAAATTTAGATATTGAACTGTTGATACTATTCCGACATCCATACATTTATGTGCACGAGTGTACATCTCTTAAACAGCTCAATACCACCATTGGTGCCTATTCCCTTGTTCACAAACTAAACTAAATTTGAGTTCAGTGCATCTTTTTCTATCTATTTCATTAAGAAAAGGACAAAAGATAAGTTTTAGTTTAGTCCTATCAAATTAATCAGCGTCTGACGTAAATTGGCGTAACATTAGTAGGCATGTTTTTAATCACGTCTAAACTTGTATTGAGTAGTGTCAGGCTCTGATTACTTTGACAGGACAAAACTAAAATTTATTGTCTGTCCTTTTCATAATGAAACAAAAGATAAGATGCACTGAACTCAAATTTAGTTTAGTTTGTGAACAAAGAAATTGGCACCGTTGACAACTTAATTTGGTCGGGTTATAAGCGGAGATTTAGTATGGAAAAGTAATGAAAGCTAATTTCTTTTAAAATACAACACTTAGGAATCTGGATTTCTAGTCGTTTTAACTTCTTTAGGAGTACTAATTTTTGTATAAATTTGGGAAGAAATCATAGAGTTTTTAATAGAGAAATCTTGAAATGAAAATTTGGCACCGTGACTACCGCCACCCCAGGTAGGAATTTTCCGTCATTATGACGTTACATCAAGGTCGGCCACAAACGTAACAGACGTCCTGGGATGACGTCCGAGTGCCTCCGTAGTGACGTTAAAATGTCACGGGCACAGGACGTCATAGTTGACGTCGTGTGGTCGTCTCCTGCTTACGTCAGTGGGTCTCACGATAGGACGTATGGAAGACCAAGGAGGGACTAAAACCAGTCAGGGGAGGGGGGGGGGGTCAGGGTAGCCCGCGAAATTCAAATGTTCTTACGTTTTTTGAATTTCACAAATCAGTATCAGGTTATATGTTGATTAAAGTATGAAGCGGCCGTAAGAAGAATGTATTTTCAGAATTATAACCATTAAAATCAGTAAAATAACTCCATAAGTCGGTATAATGCTAAATATCAAGATTTCATGTCATTCATTCGAGTTACCTGGCCCTATGGAGTTGCTACGATCGCGAATCATATTTTAATCAACATACAACTTAATACTGACCTACAAATTGCAAAAAACGTAAGAAACTTTTAATTTCGGGGGCTACCCTGGCGCTTTCGCCTGAAATAGGTAGTAAATGATACTATTTATTTTGACAGTCGTCATTCAAAAAGAATTTATTAGAATTTTATCAAACAAAATATTATATATACAGAGTTGATATGACAGAGGGGCATTAAATTACACTACGTATACTATACGTGTATAGTATTAATTCGATACAGTACAAAAATAGAAAGCGCCAAAAATGAGATTTTTTTTTTTTCAAACAAACTAAATAGCTTAAAGTCAGAGTGAAACGCAACCACCCTTTATAAATAAATTTGACTGACCTTAGTTAGATGCCTAGGTAACAAAGTCGCGCAGGAGCGCGTGTGCGTGTGTGTTATCTCTCTTGGCGGGGGCGCGGGGGGCGGGCGGTTTAGACCGCTCGCGCCGTCCGCGCCCGGCTGGTTGTTAAGTACGCGCACACACAAAAACACAAAATTTTTAAATTCTCGATGTGTCCTCGATTCATATTAATGCACAAATTATACCGACGGAGAATATTGTTATTTATTAAATCACTGTCCGTCGCTAAGCACTTTAATTCCCGTAATCTTTGTACTGCCAATTGTATGGTGCCGGCGCGCGGCGTTCCTAGGGCTATTGCGCCGGTCACCATACCTTTCTCGGTATGTTCGCAGAGCTAAATCTGCGTTTCCACGGCATTCACCGTAAATTAAAATCATGTAAGTGTATTCTGACGCCGTGTAAGTTACACGAGGCATTGCTGAACACTTTAATGATTACACACACACACAACCAACGTTTAATTACGTATCCTATCACAATAAAAACAGTCAAACACAAAAAAACACTAACACTAAATAATAATATTCCCAAGTTAAACTTATTTAGTGTCTATCACAATAACAAAACAAAATCACAATTATTGTCAGCGAGTTCGACAAAACATAAAGGCGCGGCGGCGGGGGGCTCCCGTATTACGTAACGTACGTCCCGAGTGGATGACGCTTGCGCACTGTCCACTGAAAGAAAGTTTTTTAGCAAATTCCCAAGGATCTAGAATGCAATAGCAACATACTGACCTATTTCTATTCCTTTTACGCGCGGGAAAAAGGCGCGGGGGTTTTGCTATGATTGTCACTCTCATAGTGAAAGTGCAAGTGTGTGTGTATTTATTGCTTCGTGAAATATTTGGTTGTACTTGTGCGGCAACAATGTATCTTATACTCAGATTATCGTTTTAAGGTGCATGACCTATGCGTATGAGATAATCAGCTGTTAGGAAATATACATCGTGTTCAAACGTAGCAAAAACTTCAAAAATCATTTGTGACTAAACTACTGCTCCTATTTAATTGATTTTTGGTACAGAGCTTGAAAATGGTATCTAGTATAGGCAGTTTAAAGAAAAGCCCCTCTGTCGTATCAACTTTGTATATGTATTTCTAACACAATTATTCTATGTCGCTTTTGAATGGACCAACGGAAAACATATACTTTTATTATTTGAGTCTTGAATTTAAAACACATTTGGATATTAAATTACTTACAGCAATAATTTTGTAGTCTTCAGAAATGTTATTTACCTCAAAAACATTTAGTGTTGAAGAATCAAAATAACTCAAGGCCCTTGTCCGTCTTTGCATCTGCCGGTGACCTACATCTACCTTATGTTTGTAAGGAATTTTTGTATTTTTTCACTCATTGCCTCTTAGCCTTCGTGCATGCAGTCTTCAATATCTTTATTATTCAATCCTAGTCTTGGTGGAAAATTTATTTATTTCTGAAATTAAAATTATTTTGATATTAATATAAACACTAATTTTACTGTCTAATTAATGTAATTAATGAAAGTGGCTACTTAGCATCTGAGCTTGCTTTTTTGCAACAAACTTAAACACATTATAATATTCTTCTATTATTGTACAAGGTCAATATTACCATAAAGAAAACAATATATACCTTATTTTTCACTTATTGCTGTGCCGCTTCAGCCGTTCCGGTGCATGTTTTAGCCAAACTTTTATGCAGTCTTCTATATCTTTATCATTTGATCCTGGTGATGACCATTTGATGCTGTCTGAAAATAAAGTTATTTTTGTATCAATTCTTAAATGTGCACTTGGATTAAAGTTATACCAGGTATAACAATGGAATGGAATAACCATACATTTTCATAGGTTTATACTTGGAATAACTTTATTCCATGTTTATTTGTAAGAGGGCAGAGATTTAACTACCTAACTAATGCAGATTACACACAGACAGTAAAAACAGTCACAGTATTTTGTAATCAAATAAACATATGCACATCCCTAAATAATATTATTGTATGAACTTACAATTATCACAGACAACAATATAATGATATTATGGAGCATACATATCATACCTATTATCACAGATTTGAGCTTCAAATCGCAAAACGGTTTTTTGTTGATTGCTTGACGTAGAAGTTAAATTGTGAAGCAAGCCAGTCGATAATTATATGCTTCAACACTCTATACACTTGTTGCAACATCTCGTCCTCCTAGGGAGCTTAAGTATTGAATCTGAAAAATTAATTTAAATTTTCTTATGAATTTATTCATCTCATCTCATTATCATCATCAGTAACCTATTGTATTGAATCGAGTCACTTAGATATACATTGCTATCATTTCTTGTTTCATCAACTCTTTGGTGTAATATAGATAGTGAAACAGTAACTGTTTGTTCAATCTCAATATCTGTAATATAACAAAAATTAAATACTGCCAGCAGATATTGTGTGAGTAAGGTCATAAGCAGACAGACAGAGATAGATTCAAATGAGCATTACACTTACGTTTTGCAAAATGCTTTTTCAAGCATGGTGGGTCATCATCACCATCGTCATCACTGGAAATATAACGTTTTGTCCTTACTGCTCTGTTTTGGCCTTTCTGCTTCGGTCTCTGTGTCAGTTTGTACATCTGATGTTACCTGTGATAATTTTAACTTTTTCTTTGCCTTTTCTATATCATCTGAAAAACCAAAACACATTGGTCAGCACTAAGCCATTGTCATGCAGTTAATAAGCACAAATTGAAAGTAAAGTCTTCGTAACTATGAGAACTTGATATTGACACATAGATGCTGATAAACTAGGTACTTTAATAAACTGCAAACAAAGATTTGAAACAAAAGCCCCACCATGCCACATACAGGACAGACCAGCCACGGATTGCATTGCAATTGAATTAGGTAATAAAAAAACAGAAGATGCAGATCATAACCAACACAAAGATACTGTAGAAACCAAAGATTTTAAAACAAAAGCCCCACCACACACAGAACAAACTAACCACATACCTATTGCATTGTAGGTAATGTAAGTAGGAGTACTAAACATGTAGCAGATGCAGACCAAACTGAACATACCGTGAGGTGTAGAAATAATCAATATCTCTCAGGCCCAAGTCAACTACAAGTTACCTGCAAGCGGTACTTAATTACAACCTGCAGACAGCGAACGAGCTCTGGTGAACCATATATCTTATTCAGCAATGGACTTCCGTGGGTTTTTGATCATGATGAGATTTCAGAATTCAGAACTCCGCCCCAAAGACGACCCACTGACCCATATTTATGTTAATTTTTAGCACTTACCAGTTTCCACAAAGATACGCTTTACACCATATAATTTCCACTTATCATCAGGGGAATTGTCGATATTTTGAGTAAGCAGCCGATTATATGTTTTTCCATCTTTGATCATGGCGGCCAATGCACTTCGCGGCGTCGTGGAGTAAGAATGGATAAACTGCGACCGTCAGATTCATCGAATTGAATAACCGAAAACAGTGCGTAATAATTCACCAATATTATAGGATGTATTGTAACCACAGAGTACACTATAATAATTGTAACTAAATGAATAAAAAGCGCGCGCGGCAGAAGCAACTTGGCGGCCCGCGGCACCTAAACAGTGTTACCCGCCGTTGGTTTTCAGTTGCCCTGGTTTTTGGTACCTATATATGAAAAATTACAATAAAGTATTTTTCTGCATAGGAATTAGATCCGTGCAAACATAAATAAGGATCAAAATCGCGTTTGCAAACAAAAATACTTGGAAGTGGAAAAATACTTGCATAAGAAATTGGGTTATAAATAAAGAGCATAATTTCATTTGCGAAAAGTACTTCGAAACCTTGCATTGCTAGTAATTCGATTGCTAAGGTCATATGTTTCATATTCATAAGTATGTATCGCAAAGTAATTATGTAGGTCAATTATTTTTTTTAGCGCCGTGTGAATATTTAAGAAATGGGTCGTCCATGCATGCGGAACGAGCGACTTTACTTCCAAGTTGCACTTGCAAGAATTTTTTTTTACACAACTTCTTCCCGGAAGTATGATGGGCGTTCTTATCGCTATAAGCGATCTCTGCCAGACAACCTTAGATTAAACTATGGATGATTTTGCACGACGATTACGGTGAACGGAGCCACCGTTCACCGTAAAATCTGATTAAAAATCTAATTTTAAATAAATATAACAAATTATTACTTCAGAAATTGTAACTAATGATACACTTATTGTTAATGTTATACCAAATTATAAATTATTCAAACAAAGCTGTTTTTTTTATTTGTTTAAGGGTCCTCTATCCATATATAATAAAAGATGCGTACGACGCAATTTGAAAAAAAAAATGGCACTTTATGCGATGAAACTAAAGTTCTAACCCCGTTTAACATATCGCCTTAATAGGGATATTTTAATAAATTTATTTCAATATTCATATCATTATCGTCTGATAGTCGGCGGAGTCTTCCTTGCATGGGGTCGACCCACTGCTCCACTCTTCTCGTTGCTAATTGCCAATTTTTTCTGCTCTATAGCAACTACAGTTCAGCCATTTTCAGATGAACGTTAGCAGTTTGTCAGCGCGGTAGACAATTAACAACTTTTTGCCGTGTCAGAAAGTTAGATTTGCCAAATGCCAGGCAAACTTTAGTGTACACCAGAAAACAAATTAAATGGAAAATACCGAAAATATTGGGGGACTCGCCTTTTCTTGGCAACATTTACTACCAAGCCTGATATGCGTTTCAATAAATACTTCCATTGGCGTTATGTTGGCAGCAATGTATACCACTTCTTATTTTTCACCACTCTTTAATGTTTTGGGCATGATTCTAACACGGAAAACTAATATATATCTTAAAAAAATCCGCAGAATCGAATCGTCTTCCCGTATCTACTATCTTGACAGACACGGGCACAAAACTTATATATCCCTAGCGGATGAGCGGAGGACGTTACAGGGGAGCCAACATAGGGATGGCGATTCTTTCCGAAAAAGATCGATTTTTAAATCGATCCGAATCGTAAGCGGATGTATCGATTCACAAAAAAATCGAGGTCTAAAAGATCGATTTCTAAAAAATAGATTTTTATTAAAGTTTGCATTTATAATGTAAATATAAATCCATTTTATGAAAAACAAGAAACATAACATAATAAATGATCTCTTATCAAGTTATCAGTAGTCAGTCAATTTTTTTAGTTCAGGGAATTCGATAATAACAATCGTTTTTATTACCATATCAAGTCAGACAGGTATGAAAAAAGACATTTATTTTCAAAATGTATTTATTACATGAAAAAGTTAAAGCTCCCCAATGCTTCATATCTAAAGTTTTTAAAAACAATAGTCTGTCAAGTCTACTGGGATCCAAGCGGTTCCGCTCATCACTTGCGATGTTGCTGGCAATTGAAAAAAGGCGCTCCAAAACAAAAAAAAAATCGAATGGCGATTTTCAAGGTGAAACATCGATTCACTGGATCGATTCAGTACAGCATATCGATTTAAAATATCGATCTTTTGGGCCTGAAAAATCGATTCTTCGATTAATCGATCTCAGATCGCCATCCCTCCAACATTATAACATAGGAACAATTTGTTGAAATTGAAATGAAATGCGGATCGATCAAAGATTGATCGGATGGATTCTAGAATACAACCGGGAGAACAGATCGAAACACAATTATTATTTTTTAGTAGGTATTACTTACAATATGTGTCCATTTATTATTGTTTAATATAGGTAATAATAAATATTAATCTTGCCCTTTCCTGTCAAATTTCTCCAAATGATTTTAAACCTTAAGATATAGATTAATAAGTTCAAAATCGAATGAGAAAATTTGACAGTTTTGTGGTAACCGGTTGAGTGTAGCCTTAGGGGCGCTATGGAGCGAGGACTTAGAAAATTTTTGCTTTTTTTTTTCGAAAAGGTTTTTTCAAAAATGAACCAATTTTTTTGCAGTATCTGGTTGACCTTGAGCATAGAAGTCATTTAGGTTCTGAGAAGCATGGCCCTACAACGCACCGTTTCCGAGTTATGGCCTATTATTATTATTTTTTTTTTTATAAAATAGTCTATATTTCCAAAATGGTAGCTCGGATGAAAATCTTTTCTGAAAAGAAATTGTTGCTCTAGTCAAGAACTATTAGAAGGTGTAAAGAAACCCGCAAAACAAAGTAAAAAAAAAAATGTAAAATTTTTCTAAGTGTCGGCTCTAATCTTCAGCTTGCGTATCTTTAAAAATAAAAAAAATTAAAAGCCCATAACTCGGAAACGGTGCGTTGTAGGTCCATGCTTCTCAGAACCTAAATGATTTCTATGGTCAATGTCAACCAGATACTGCAATAAAATTGGTACATTTTCGAAAAAACTTTTCGAAAAAAAAACAAAAATTTTCTAAGTCCCAAATTTTTTTTTAACCAAAAAAAATTTTTTTTTGCTTTTCTTTGCTTCTCATAGTGCCCCTAATTCCAACTCCAACACTCCGCCCCTAAGACGACCCACTGACTCGTTTTTTATTGGACCGCTACATCTGTGACTTAAAAGTGACGTCTATTTAGGGGGCTTTCTATGACGTATCTATTACGTCGTAAAACTAACGTCTATATCACGTTTTTTATGGGTCCGCTAAGTCTGTGACGTACAATTGACGTAAATATGAATGTTCGCATTAAGGTCACTGACGTCTCCTTCCTACCTGGGACCCCACCATTGGCATGGTATATCTCGTAAACTACTGAAGTATTAACTTTGAATTTTGGGTACTAATTTTATCTTGCAGGGTACTAATTTTCTATGTAGGTTTGAGGAAAGCGACAAGCTTCTCTGGCTTGGAATCAACATTCAAAATCGTGGTCCTGCTGAACAATTTCGAGAAAGTTATCATCGTTGATTTCTCGGTAAATACAAATATTACAGTTCTGTTTTTTTTACGAAATAAATCACATTTATGGGTACTAATTATTTGTATACTTAGAATAGCTGTAGCGTGGGCCCTTTTTCGGCGCTCATGGTGGTCCTGCTGAAGGGAGCGTGACTACCGCAGGACCACCTTCAAAGTCGATTTTCTCGAAAACTACTAAGGTACCAATTTTGTTGTTCGAGTACTAATTAGTACCAATTGAGCACTAATTATTTACCAAATATGGAAGCGATTGGCGTTGGTGGTCCTGCGGTAGTCACGGACATCATTCCAAAGCGTGAATACCTATGGAGAAGAACGGGCAAGAAACTCCACGGACACTCTTTTAAATGAAAATAATATGATCATATGACATCTTCCAATCTAACTGGATGCAGTTGAATATCAGTATTTTGCATGGAGCGATTGCCGATCTTACCACAATAACCCAGGCACTGGGTGACACAACACCCATTGGTAAAACCGGTTATCCGACTTTTGGGCTTTTTAGTCAGAAGCCTGAAAGTCCGATAATCAGTTATTTGGGCTAATTAATTTGACAGGAATAAACTAAAATCTATCTTCTGTCCTTTTCTTAATGAAATAGAAAGAACAAGATTCACTGAACTTAAATTTATTAGTTTGTGAACAACAGAATCGGTAACTACTATTGTTGTACGGTGCGTTACACATGGCTATTGGAGGGGGTACCAAAATAACAGCTATGTGTAAAATAAGCATCTCTTTTCATTATTTTTGACCTACGGTCTAGTTTTTGAGATTGAAAGTTTTGGTGAAAAATGTGTTGTTAAATAATACACTTAGATGTATTGAAAAACTTATATATTTTAATTAAATAGTTACATTAATCTTTACAGTTTCTCCCTAGCTAGTGACACGTTGAATTAGCATCGATGCATTTAATGGTCAGGAAATAATATTAAAAATAATAATTTATCTAAATAACGGATAAACAACAACCACATCAACCTGATAGAAAAAAAAACAAACGCTAAATATGTTGCTAGCGCGAAAAATCATTGGAAAAACTGCAGTATTATCAAATGGATATTGTCGTAATTATTATTTTGTATAAATGCGATTACTTATCTGGCAAGGGATCGTTTTGCGTCGAGCATGGCAACACAGTTAGCGTGTAAACTAATCGTATATAATTTATCTAATACGTTGAATACTTCAATAATGAGGATAGCAAATTATAACATACATATTGATAGTTCAGCTCTGTAATATAAACTAGAATCATTTGTTACAAACGCATTCTGATTGGACGCAGCGTAGTTCTTTGAACCCAATACGAATTGAAACTTAAGGGGGAAGCGCTAAGGTAGCCCGCGAAATTCAAATTTTCTTACGTTTTTCGCAATTTGCTGGTCAGCATTAAGTTGTACGTTGATTAATACATATATGAATCGCGGCCGTAAGATATATGTGTTTACAGAATTATAATCATTAAAGTCATCAACACAACTCTCTAAGACCACGTAAGTCCAAAGAATGATGATTTCATGAAACAGTTATTCTTTGGACTTACGTGGTCTTAGAGAGTTGTGTTGATGACTTTAATGATTATAATTCTGTAAACACATATTTCTTACGGCCGCGATTCATATATTAATCAACGTACAACTTAATACTGACCAGCAAATTCCAAAAAACCTAAAAAAAATGAATTTCGCGGGCTACCCTGGCGCTTTCGCCTAAAATTAAAATGTTTACAAGCCGCTTCACCCCAGTATTGCAAAAAAGACTGTGCTCTCAACTTAGTGTTTTTTGTAAACAGCATATTTACGTAATTCAATTTATCGAAGTAACATCGAAAATTAAGGCTGCCTGTCCACCGGAGCGGAGAGGAAGCGGAGCGGAGAAACGGAGAAATATGAACTAATAGGATTGCACAAAATCCCCGCTACTCTTCTGCCCAATTTTCCTTTTGGTTAATATTTCTCCGTCTCTCTGTTCCGCACGCCGTATTCACACCAAACGGGCAGGTACTAGTCAGTCGGTCGTTGATGCACATTTTGACTGTCGACGGCCGGACGTATGGTGTATACGTTGCCATAGGACAATTCTTAGCTCCCATTCCGAATAACACATAAAGATTTATTATTTACTAAATGTCGTTTCGAAAAGCAGTTTGGTGTAAAATATAAAAAAAAAATACAATTTTAAACAAAATGCAAAATTAGTAGTCAACGTATTTTGTGTGACAAAATAACCTTTGTATTTCCATTTGAAATCGTATAAATTTACGCTTGATCCCCTTTCAAGGTAAGCAGAGCTCAAGAGATAACTCTTGAAGCTAATGTTGTGACTTTAGATCATCTAAATTAAAGTATGGACAGATATCGTTGATCATGGGTGTAACTAGGAAGGGGTTTTATCACCTAGAGGCTCATGAATCGTTAGTTTATGTTATCATGTTGGGCAAATTTATAATACTAAGGATGACTTATGTAGTAGGGTGTCCACTGGCCAGGTTAGCCCCCCAGTTCCTCACCACGACCGCGACCGCGACACCGAGCAGCTCGCGGCCCTCACCACGACCGCGAGCCGGTCGCGCCTTATTTGAATGACTACGAGAAGCCAGCAGGTTACTCCCATGACCGTGATACAAGAGAAGGGGAGAAGAGAAGTGGAGGGCGACGTACGATACAATTACTGTAATACAAAACTTTACTAAGGCACGAATAACAACTTGTCACCTTAGTCGTCGCGACAATGTCTCACCTGAGTTTCACAAAATGAGATTTTCTGTATTTTGCTTGTATAGTTAGGAAGAAAGATTTTGAGCCCAAAAAGAACGCTTCTGTGGGAGTGTGACCAAAAGCATCTGTAGACAACACCACAATGTGTGATAACATAACGTTTGTATGAATATAAACGGCTGGTACATGTTCAGTATGATCCAGTTCAATCATTCTGTGAAACTCACCGAGAACCTTACCAAAACCCTTAACACCCGAATTAGTTTGGGGCCTGATCAGTGACGATGCACATAGCTAACGCTTAATTTAAATTTACAATTTTTTTAAATTCATTTGTTATTCTATTATTGCCTTATTGTGGCTTTAAGTATTTTATTTATTTTTACAATTTTGTTGAATACTTTTGAGATTTTGAATTTGATTTTTATGTCAGGCACACGTGACGAGAATTTTTAGCTACAAACATCATCACAGTCCACGTCAAACTTAGATTCACCGGTACACAAGTAGTCGAGGATATTGTATAGTGACCGCGAATACGGGCAGTTTTCGAGGCCGGCCCCAAACTCTCTAGAGTACTCTAGACTATTGGCGCTACTTCTCTAGGCTACGGTCTGTTCTTCTGTATGTTTGTGTGTGCACTCTATTATACATAGTCATACAGCCTAGCGCACAACTCATCTGACCAGTATCGCCAGAATAATAAGTAGATGTAGATAATTATGTATCGATTACAATTATGTTTTACTGCTTGTTTATGAATTCATAAACACATCTCGTTTAGACAGATTTCTGGCACTCAGTTCTTACAATAATACATGAAAGTCAAAAACACTATCATTTTATTAAATTATATTTTTATTCAATTGGAATCTGTACAATATCGAAATAGGAATTAATCAGACATTTGTACAATATAAAATTACGAATAATTTCTTATAGTTTACATCTATTTACGATATTTGCACGCACAAACAAACAGAATCATCAGCTACATATAAACACGACAGCTCACAGCAGTATCCAGTCTATTAATAAAAAACATTTCAATTTACATTATGTATACTGCGTCCATAGTTATTGGGTATCGACACATCGAAAACATTTCTTTTTGCAAAAAAAGCAAAAATATTCGTGACGTATTGTTTCTAATACATTTTAAGTTCATTTTATTATGTTTTTATAAATATCGTCATTCATTTTATACTTACATTTTTTTTAACAAAATCTTCTTTATAATTTTTTTGTCAATAAAAGTACGTCGAGCGCGTCGACACCCGAGTCTTTTACCTGCCACCATATTGAGTTCACATTATATTAATACATAATTTCTCATGATTATACCACACACCGTTTGCGTAAATTAGTTATTACAACAAATTCAATTAATATACATACATTTTATTGGTAATCAAAATTGGTGATTGTATAATTGGGACATATAAAAGAAACAAAAATACTAATTGCGTACAAACAAGCGCAGACTGAGGAATAAACTATCGTTCGTTACAACTAGACGACGCACTGTGGGGCGATGACGTCACGGGTTCACACGACACGAGTGGCGCGAGCTCACGCGCGCGTACAGTTTATGATTTGGTCAAGTACACGTAGTCGTGAAAGTAGAACAGTTTGTGGGGGCGGGCGGGCGCGCGCGCGGCGCGGCCCGCGGCCTGCGGCCCGGCGGCGTGCGGCCCGGCGGCGTGCGGCCCGGCGGCCTGGGGCCCGGGCCGCGAGTACGGGGTGGGCCGGACGCCACGCTCCCGCCATGCCCCGCGTTACCTTGTACCCTGTGAACAAAACAATGCTATTACAATCAGGATTAGTTTGCATATTTGAACGCTCTCGCGCCGTTTACGGGTCGCTCTCGAGAATTATTTGTTATAAATTGTTAATTCGGACTTTACAGTTATAAATTATGTGTTTAACTGGACATTATACTATAACATAGTGATGCAATATGGAGAACAGTGTTAAATTGGTGGATTTCTAAAGATTTCAAACAATATTTGGTGTGCAGTGAAGTGCAGTGACAAAAACAATTCGCGGGTGGCGCGAAATACTGAGTGGCACATCGCGCTCTTTCCCTCGTGCGCGAATTAGCTATCTCGGTCTCTGTCGCACTCTCGGTGCTATCACTAAATTCGAGAAATCATGATGGATTGTGAGGTTTGTAACAGAGAAATGAATATAGGTGAGACGATTGAATGTAATGGATGCAAGAAGGGATACCATTATAGATGTGTGAATATAAGCCCGGCGGCGGCGGTACAATTGAAGCGTACTTTTAAGTGTGCCTCCTGTTCTAACGTAACTCACCGTGTACGAGTAACAGATGACACACCGGTACGTGGTGGTCATGCCGCTGGTTTCGTTGAACAAGCAAATGAGTCGTTTGAGGAAAATGTTCCTCAGGAGAAAGCACAGTTGTTGACATTGGACGAGATGGTAGATCAAATTAATAGTGTAATCCTGGCTAAAATAAGTGTTTTCGAAACAAATATTATACAGGAGATCAAAGCCAGTGTGGCTGTACTGGCGCAAGAAAATATTAAACTAAGACAGGAATTAGAGGAAGCTAATATGAAATGTAGTTCTTATGAGCGGCAAATTAAAAGCTTAAAAAATGAGGGACTATTATCTAGAGAGGATAAAGAGGTTTATGATATCGATACCAACTACCAGAACCAACGACCAATACGGGTACCAGTATCTGCAATACCGAAGTGTACGGCTGTCCTGGCTGCATCGTCCCAAACTAAGGTCCTGGAATACGGAGCGCAAGCAACTACGCCTCCGCCGCCGCCGCCGCCCGCGAGGCCCGTGGAGACTAGTTACGCAGCGGTGGCCAGGAAAGCAGAGGGTATGAAAATTGATGATACTAGTAATAATGAGTGGATAGAGGTTAAAAAGAAAAATAACAGACGAAGTAACGCAATAAAGAAGGGTGGTAATAACTCAATTAGTTCTTTAAAAGCAGTTGAACGCAGGAAATTTTTACATGTTTGGAGGCTAAATAAAAGCACTACAGAGGACGATCTAAAGGAGCATATTAAACAAACACTAGGAACGGAATCGGAAATCGTTATTGAAAAATTAAAACCTAAAACAGAGCGAGACTATGCCTCATTCAGGATTGGTGTTACAGTGAGTAATTTTGAGAAACTTTGTGACCCTGAGATATGGCCAGTAAATGTAGAATACAGTGAATGGATTTGGTTTCGTTCCAATTCTAACACAATTCAACCGGAAACCCAGTAGTAATTTCAACATTTTATATCAAAACGTTAGAGGACTCAGAACTAAGACAACACAATTTTTATCACTACTGGAATCATCAGGATCTGATTTATTTGCTATTACCGAATCGGGACTTAATGAAGCGATTCGAAACGCAGAATTTGTGCTTCCTGGCTATCAAATATTACGATGCGATCGGGCAGATGGTCGCAAGCAAGGCGGCGTATTTTTAGTGGCCACACCGAGGTTCGAGTTGCGACGAGTGTCTGTGCCAGGTGACATTGATATAGATAGTCAAAAGTTTGAACTGATGTGTGCGGCTGTTTATATGCAAAATTGTTTTTTATTCACTTGTTGTGTCGTGTATATTCCACCAGGGGCTAACGACAATGAATATTTGTCGATGTTTTGCATATTGGAAAAAATAAGTGTCAAATATAGCAGTAATTTAATTATATTAGGAGACTTTAATATGTACTCGTGTAACAACAATATTTCTCATTATTACGAATATTTCATGGCCTTCTGTGAATTTGCTCAGTGCAATGCAGTACCTAACTGTAACAATAGGCAGTTGGATCTCGTGTTGAGTGCGCGCGGTGGCGTGTCGGTGAGCGCGGCTGACGAGGGCCTGCAGCCCGTGGACGCGTACCATCCTCCGTTGGCAGTGCGCATCGAGCGCGCCCGCCCCCGCCGCCCCCCGTGCCGCGTGCCTCTCCCGCATCGCCGCGTACGCGACACTCGCAATCTCAATCTTTGATAACTCGCACATTTTGGAATTTTAATAAAGCGGACTTCAATCAAATGTATACTTTAGTAGCTAAAATAGATTGGAGTGAGATTTATGATTCACGCAATCCAGATATAGTTTTAGATTTGTTTTATAATAAGATATATAACGTTTTTGACAATTGTGTTCCCCTAAAAAGTAAACATATCAATCCAATAAATAAGAGATTCGTCTATCCAGTTTGGTATACAGCTGAAATTATTAGAGATATAAAAGTTAAATATTTATTACACAAAAAATATAAATTAAGTAAATCACGCAGTGATTATGTGGAATTCGCAAGATACAGGGCGAGAGTGAAAACCGAGACTGCTCGAGCGCATGATCATTACCGCAACCGCGTGCAAGGACACCTGGCGAAGGATCCGCGAGCATTTTGGGGGTATATTAGGTCTAGGAAAGGCGATTCGAACCAGCGGAAGTTAGTTAAGGATGGACGGGTATTATCGGAATACGAATGTGCCAATGAGTTCGCTCGGTTTTTCCAGTCGGTGTACAATCCGGAACCTCCCAAGCTGAACGTAGCGGCGGCGAGTGCGGGCGAGGCAGCGGGCGCGTCGCCGAGCGCGCGGGCGCACCTTTCGCGCGTGGGTCCCGCTGACGTACAGCGCGCACTCGCACGCTTGCCGCCTAAGCGCTCAGCTGGGCCGGATGGTATTCCGGCGTACATTTTTAGGGATTGCCGTGCGGTGTTGGTTAAGCCGCTGCTACACTTGTTCAACGTCTGTATCGACACCGCAACTTTTCCTGAGCGATGGAAACTTACTCGGGTTGTACCCGTGCCTAAAGGTAGTGGAGGTTCAGCACCCTGCGATTATAGACCGATAGCGGTATTATGCACTCCAGCTAAAGTGTTTGAGTCGATCATCCATGGTAGCATGTATCCACAGATTAGCGCTCTGTTGTCCGACGCGCAACATGGTTTCCGTCCTGGCCGGGGGACAGCGGGGAACTTACTGGATCTTATGACACAAATAGTACCAACGGTGGATGCGGGTCAGCAGGTAGATGTTGCCTACTTCGACTTCAAGAAGGCCTTTGACACAGTAGATAATGACGTCCTTTTGGCTAAATTGGCTGGTGTAGGCTGTACACCACACACTTTGGCATTTTTCGCCTGCTATCTACGAGACCGTTGTCAATACGTCGACTGCAGTGGGCAGCTCTCTGAGCCCTATTTCACGAGATCAGGAGTCAGTCAGGGTAGTAATTTAGGGCCTTTCCTCTTTATTTTAACAGTTAACGACCTGCCGAGAGTAGTCAATAAATCCACTCCATTGTTATTCGCTGATGACTTAAAACTGGTTCTTAAAATAAAACAGGAAACTGATCATGACATACTGCAGCAGGACATTAATGGGGTAGTAGAATGGAGTCTTCGCAATAAGTTGTATTTCAATGTGGCCAAATGTTCGGTACTATCATTTACCCGCGCGCGCGACCCAAGTCACTATCATTATTGCATGGATGGGATCCGACTGCAACGTGTCTCAGAAGTTAAGGACTTAGGCGTGCGCTTTACGACTGATTTAAATTTCCGTAAACATTCCACTGATGTTTGTAAGAGAGCATACCGCAATTTAGGATTGGTCTTACGGCTAGCAA
This sequence comes from Luperina nickerlii, assembly GCA_963855955.1. NCBI lineage: Eukaryota > Metazoa > Arthropoda > Insecta > Lepidoptera > Noctuidae > Luperina > Luperina nickerlii. The sequence continues at coordinate 1,533,682 of OY979665.1, forward strand.
ACCAGTTCACGAACATCAGTGCTCTGAGATCGTTGTACGAAGCGCTTGTAAAAAGTCATTTGGAATGCAATTCTGTCATCTGGTCGCCACATGAAGCCAAGTACAAACTAATGCTAGAACGTATCCAAAACAAATTTGTGAGATTCTTGTACTTAAAGCAGTATGGTGTTTATCCAGGGTATCCACTGTTATATCCTACTCTATTTGTGCTGGGCATGGTAGGCTACAATAAACTGGAAGTAAGAAGGGAAGTAGCTCTCGCCACTTACTTATTTAAGATTATACGTGGTAAAGTACACAACCCGGGCGTTCTACACACAGTTGGGTTGTGTGTACCTGATGGGCACGTGGGGCGGCGGAGGCGGCCGCCGTTGCTGTGGGTGCCGCCCGCTCGCACCAACCTGCTGCAGCACGCGCCGCTGACACGCGCGCTGCGTACACTCAATGCGGTGTCACAACAGATTGACTGCTTTAACTGTACTCTGAGCGAATTCACACGGGCCGCATTTTGCAACGTTACGAGTACTCTTGGTTAGGGCGACTTCATGACCTAAAGCGCGGTCTATGTTGGACTGCATAGAAAGGAAAGAGAAGCGCGATGACACAACGCTGGTAATTTATTGCAAAATATGAAGCAATTATCTTTTACAAAAATCTATTGTTTGTACTAAAAAATTAAAACACTAGTTTTTAGTATGTTGCCTGTAGAATAATCTGACAAAAAAATCATTATGATTGTATGAATATTAGTATGGCTGTTGTTGTAAAAAGAAAGTTTTTAGTGGTATCTTCATGTTTTTTCTTTCTATCGTATCAAATTAGGTGTATTGTGTTTCAACACGCTGTCTGCCTGGCATGTATCCTGAAGAATTTCATAATTATATGTTTCTGTTTTTGTTACTGTAGCCTATATTGTGTGTACTTTTATTGTTTCTAAAGACTTTTTTGTTTTGTACTGTAGCCTATATTGTGTTGTGTGTACTTTTATTGTATCTAAAGAATTTTTTGTTTTGGGTCCTGTAAGCCCCTTAATAATAATATATATGTAATTGTAGTCCAATATTAGCAAGTATAACTACACTATCGTATTAGGTAAGCCTGTAATGATAGTTGTATGTGTTTAAAATAAATAAATAAAAATAAATAAATAAATAAAGTGCCTGTGGTGGTGACTGTCTGTTAATTTGAAGCTCGATAAAAGAAAATGAAGAAAGGTAGAGTATCAAAAACAAAGGTCATTTTTACGGCTGAACATTGAACGTTAAAATTATATAAAAGAGACCAACCCAAGACGGCTATCCTTCACCACTTCCTAGTGCTTTAGCTGGGAAAAAGTGGCGCAACAGACTCCCCAGTAACACAGCTGTCTGATCAGTTAGAATAATTACCTGTGTGGTGAGCGGCTAGGAGAGGAAGGGGTTGGGTGTTTGTCGCGTGTGCGGCGGGGACCACGGCGACGTGGAGCGCGGGGCCGCCACTGGGGCCCATGGGTCCGCGTCGTTGCCCAGCGGGGCCAGGCCAGTCGGGGCCAGGCCGGTCGGGGCCGGGCCCAGGGGCGCGGAGGCTGGCGCGCCGAACGAAGGGGATGCAGTGTCGAAGTTGAGACCGGTTAGACCCATCTGTTGTTGTTTAAGCTCGTTCATTGTTAGTCGTGCCTGAAACATGGATATTAGACTTGTTTAAGCACTCGAACGTAAGTTTTTTAGTGTATTAACGATATTTAGGAATCGTCATGAATAGCTGTTACATTTCCTTTATACTTATTGAACAAATTCATAAAAAAAGGTTATGATATTCACTCAGATAATTATACCAAGGTTCTTTTCACATCCCTAAGGAATGGAAAATATTATGAAAACTTTTACAAAATCTCTTGTTTCTAAGCATTAATGTTTTGCATAAGTTATTCATAATAACCTACACTACACAGCTTAATTTGGAATACCACAATGTCACCTTCCGTACTACTCTCCATTATGTAAATTATAAAAACTCTGTGGTAGTGAATATGGTATAATAAACTATCATTCTATATAGAACGTGGATCAACAATTATTAGCAAAATTTTAAATACATTCATTTATTCACTGACAGATTCCCCTAAAATTGTAGTTTTTGTCGATGGGAAATCTCATGGAGCACAAACGTGCGGAGTGCTCACCGGCGGCGGCCCCTCCAGCGCGAAGGGGTTGCCGGGCGGCGCGGGCGCGGCGCCGGCCGCGGGCTGCAGCAGGCGCTCCAGGTTCACGAGCGCGGAGTTCTCGCCCAGGAACGCTGACGGCGACTTCTTGCTGGCGCCCAGGCTGGGCGACGGCTTGGGCGACAGGCTGTCGCCTGGAACAACGGCAATAGTGTCTGATTCATTATCACTCAAAACGTTTCTGGATGGATAGATTTTGAAATACGAATAAATCAAAACTAAAATAAGAAGGGATTACAAATATCTCTTAGAACACAAATTTTCGAACAACGTTTTAAGGACAGTTAGCAGATTATCGATACATATCCAAGCTATGATGAGCTTATGCGGAACGATGAACTATGGCTATACAAATTCTCAAATAAAACTCAATTTTAAATTGCTATTAAGGCTCATGCCATCTCTAGATATCTTTTAAACGATTAAAATAATTAGAGAACTCAGTGATGAGACTCTTAAAACGTTGCACAAATGCAACACATTCCCTACGTCCTTCAATAACTCTCATAAATAAAAAACCGATTCCAACATTGATGACAATGCTCTTACCTAATGCGGTGAGATCAAAGGGATCTGACTCAGCGTTGTTGTTGTGGTTGGTCCGCGGCCGCTGCGATAACGCGTCGAACTGCTCCAGTTCTGACGAGGACGGAGACGATAGCACGGAGACAGGAGACTTGCCCTAAATACACAATAATATGATGTCAATATCTTGTAACCTAGCTACAACTGTGTATTTTTCTGGCGAAATAGGTGGCCTATGTCACACGGAAATAGTGTAGCTTTCCAACAATGAAAGAGTTTTTGTAATCGGATCGGTATTGTCAGATATTATAGTTTTACAAATATACAAAATTAATTTTAGTACCTCTTAACAAAATAAATAGCCTCAGTCTACAAGTCATATTGTAAGTGAAGAAAAACAATGTTAAAGTTACAATCATAGCATTACGTACGGTAGCTTTTACTTTTACTACTTTTTTCTATATCTTACCGTTGCGTCCTCAAATATACCAAAATCCAACTGCGTAGACAATATAACAAAACAATGTTCAATTTAGTGTAAAATCAATTGAAATTATGGTTAATTTAGAGAAAAGTATTTACATGCATTCCTGCGACAGGGGCCCAGGGGTCGGGAGGCGCGGCCGCAGGGGCCCAGGGGTCTTTCGCTGGACTACCCACAGCTGACCACGCGTCTGATGATGTTTCCTGTACATATTAGATATTAATTATTTTTATGAACAATTAATATTATCTTTATAATGCTGGTTTTTGTTGGTTGCAGCATTTAATTATTTTCGAGGAATTAGCGTACAGGGGCTCTACGTGGAATCGGTTAATAATATTATATTATTATTGTGTGCAAGGAAGTAGTGCCGGAACAAAATTAAAATTTTGACTTAACTAAGTCGTAAAACAAAAATATACATTTCCAAAATAGCTGTACAAACAGTTCTAGCTTAACTTACAACTTCCTTTGAACATCTTACCATCGAGTCGGCAAATATACCAAACTCCAACTGCTTACAGTGGTAGAATAAAAAAAAACAATAACATAAAGTTTTACAAAATAATGTTTCTATTACGGATTTAAGAAATTAATATTTGTTTCAAAGAGCTTTGGTTATACATTATGTATGGGGCATTTTTTATTATTTCGTCTTATTTTTGTGGGTTTTCTACACTTACACCTACCTCAGCCTAGCCCTTCGAGATATATATGCGTGAGTTTATGACAATGCAAAGATTTATTTTATGTCAATGTAATGATTTATTTTATGTCAATTCAATGATTTATTTTATGTCAATGCAATGATTTATTTCATGTCAATGCAATGATTTCTTTTATATCAATGCAATGATTTATTTTATGTCAATGCAATGATTTATTTCATGTCAATTCAATGATTTATTTCATGTCAATGCAATGATTTATTTTACGTCAATGCAATGATTTCTTTTATATCAATGCAATGATTTATTTTATGTCAATGCAATGATTTATTGGTCTTATTAGTTCTCGACTATTATATGTTTTTTCCTGAAATGGTATGGGTTGCCAAAATGCCAACAGACGGTATGGTAGAACTTGTACCGATACGAACGAGTTGCACTTAAGTTTTCTGCTCTTTCTTGTGTTTCAGTGTCTACATAATTAATCAAAATAAATGCAAGGATGATATTATTTACCGGTCGTGGTTGTTCGTGTCCCCCCCAGGCGTCTCCCAGGGGAGGTGCGGAGCCGGCGACTGGACTGCTGAGGTTCACGTCCAACAGGTCTAGCAAGTGCGACTGTTGCTGCGACGACTGGCCCTTCTTAGGTGGTGGCAGACCGTCCGTCGTTCTGTACAAGTTGAACATCATTAGTTGTGACCTATTGTAGGTTTAAGAGTATTCATTTGTCGATTAACTTCAATGTGGATACATTCTCCGTGTAGTTAGGTAAACTTGCAAATTGGCACTAGAGAAATAAAACAAAAGACGTTGAGAGTTGAAGGATTCCAATGAGTTGCCTGAAATACATGCGGTCTATCAATGGAGGAGTAATTGAGTCTCAAAAGATTGCCACAAAAATAACAAATTAAAAAAAAAAACACATCGGTTCTTACATTTTTTTCGAACATTGCTTAGAAATTTTCTCATGAATTATAATTTTCTATCCTTTTTATTACATAGCTGGTCTAATCTAAGCTACATCCTCTTAGCGACCCCAAAACCTCGAAAATTCTTGAAATTAGAAGTTTCGATGTTTCGGGGTCGAACTACTACTCAACAACTACTACTATTGACGTGTTCGGCACTGACTGTATTACATTCGGTCTGAGGCACTCCATGCACCCATAGAACCAACACCGCGGCGACGTGTCTGTAGGGGCCGACCAGTTCGGGCCATTGCTTGGGACCATCGTCGACCAGTTCGGGCCAGCGCTCGGGCCCACAGTCGGCGAGTTCGGGCCAGTCGTGTCTCCCCCCGACCAGATTGTGCAGGTGGTCGGGGCCACGGTGGACCACATTGGAGGTCTGGTCGTGTTCAGAATGGTCCATTCTGGTGCGGATGGCGTGCGGCGCTTGTATGTGTGCAGACAGACTGCTTCTTCGCAGAGGTAGGCTTCTAGTCTGGAGGGGACGGGATTAAGATGAGGTAGGAAGGACTGATAGGTCGGGAGTTTGGTAAAGAGAATAGAATTGGATGTGGCCGTCCGTCAGCCCTAGGTGATTGTCCGCGCCGAACGGCCAGCGCCACGAAGCGGAGCTCTTTGATATTTCCATGCATCCGTCGCGGACGTTCCGCAAACGCAGTGGACGGCCTTAAGTTGGCGATTTTTGTTGATCGTTCGAGAGGGAGTTAAGTTTATTATCTCCCTTTTGCTTTAGCCCATTGTGTCGCTAGTAGTACTGAGCGCTACTCACTGGAAGTCCTGCTGCGACTGGCTGATGGCGAGCTGGAGCCGCACGTCGTCGGAGCGGCGCCGCCTCTCCTCCCGCTCGGCCTCCTCGCGCGACATGGCGAGCGCGAGCTGCAGCTGCAGTTCTTCTTCGCCGGCTGTCAGTGGTCGCGCTAGTTCGGCTTCCCGACCGCCACCCGACCACTCCGCTGAATCTCCGCTTAGCTGGAATTGAACGAGGTAATATTTAACAAATGTCAACTGGATTTTGCCAGACCAAGCAAGATGCAGTCGCTCAAAGCTCCCGAACCCGGGCGAGACGTGGTCTGTTTTGGAGCCTCTGCAGCGATACCAAGTCAACTGGCGTTATAGCCAAGTGCTAAGATGTCGCGAACTGAACTGCTGGCCAGCCAGCAGGGGGATGCCCCTGCTGGCTGGCCTAATTGATTCTTCTGTACGCAAGGGAGGACGTCCTCAGGCTAGGTGGAGCTACGATCTTCGCAAGGTGGCTGCTAGCACCTGAATGAGAAGCAGCAGTGGACTGCTGTAGGATGATGACGATGATAATAGTTCTAGGGACCTTCACAGTGTGGCGCTTTTCCCGCGTCGTACCGCACACCGCCCGCACGCTTGCTCCGTGTAGACACTAGACAGCGTCAATGACCGACTGTATGGTTCTAGATTGTGCTGTAGGCATTGCCCAAGACGCTCGAGACAACAAGGTTTTAGTGCTACAAAGATCTTTTGGCGCTCGAATGACGTTGACACGGTTCGCTGTTGGTAAACATTTGTGCAATAATTGTTTTGTGAAATGTAATGAAAAACAAGATGGCGTCGTTAGTTCCGATTTTGGCCACGCGCCAAACGAACCTTGTAGCGCGATAGATATGAATTAGTACAAAGTGCTCACCGCAGGGTAGGTGGGACTGGACGTGGCGTCGAGCGCGCCGTCACTGCCGAACTGAAAGGGAAGCAACGGTAGGTTAGGGAACAGAATATATTGAAAGTTAACACATTGACAGATGAGAGGTGAAGTGAAATGTGGTTGATGAGAATGACGATATTATTATGACTTTATTTAACAAAATTAATTGAAAATGAACGAGATGAACTGGGTGTCGGTTAGAAAGAAAAGAAAAATATTATTAATACTATGTAGGTACTTGCAATTTTAAACACAAATCATTTCTACGATAAAAATTATATGTATATACAAAGTTGATACGACAGAGGGGCTTTCCTTTAAACTGCCTATACTAGATACCATTTTCAAGCTCTGTACCAAAAATCAATTAAATAGGAGCAGTAGTTTAGTCACAAATGATTTTTTAAGTTTTTGTTACGTTTGAACACGATGTATATTCCTAACAGCTGATTATCTCATACGCATAGGTCATGCACCTTAAAACGATAATCCGAGTATAAAATACATTGTTGCCGCACAAGTACAACCAAATATTTCACGAAGCAATAAATACACACACACTTGCACTTTCACTATGAGAGTGACAATCATAGCAAAACCCCCGCGCCTTTTTGCCGCGCGTAAAAGGAATAGAAATAGGTCAGTGTGTTGCTATTGCATCCTAGATCCTTGCGAATTTGCTAAAAAACTTGTTCTTTCAGTGCGCACGCGTCATCCATCCGGGATGTACGTTACGTAACACGGGAGCCCCGCCGCCGTTATGTTTTGTCGAACTCGCTGACAATAATTGTGATTTTGTTTTGTTATTGTGATAGACACTAAATAAGTTTAAGACAGTATTTCTTTTTTTATTGTGACAGGATACGTAACTTGGGATTATTATTATTTAGTGTTAGTGTTTTTTTTTATTGACTGTTTTTATTGTGATAGGATACGTAATTAAACGTTGGTTGTGTGTGTGTGTAATAATTAAAGTGTTCAGCAATGCCTCGTGTAACTTACACGGCGTCAGAATACACTTACCTACATGATTTTAATTTACGGTGAATGCCGTGGAAACGCAGCTTTAGCTCTGCGAACATACCGAGAAAGGTATGGTGACCGACGCAATTGCCCTAGGAACACCGGCACCATACAATTGGCAGTACAAAGATTACGGGAATTAAAGTGCTTAGCGACGGACAGTGATTTAATTAGAAAAATAAATAACAATATTCTCCGTCGGTATAATTTGTGCATTAATAAGAATGGAGGACACATCGAGAATTTAAAAATTTTGTGTTTTTGTGTGTGCGCGTACTTTACAACCTTACCTAACATAAAATCCAGCGCGAGCGGTCAAAAACGGCCCGCACCCCGCGCCACCCACCCGCCCGCCACGAGATCACACACACGCACACGCGCTCCTTTGTTACCTAGGCATCTAAGGTCAGTCAAATTTATTTATAAAGGGTGGTGCGTTTCACTCTGACTTTTAAGCTATTTAGTTTGTTTGAAAAAAAAAAATCTCATTTTTGGCGCTTTCTATTTTTGTACTGTATCGAATTAATACTATGCACGTATAGTATACGTAGTGTAATTTAATGCCCCTCTGTCATATCAACTCTGTATAATTTAATTATAAAACTAACGAGAATAGAAGCAGTAAATTAGAAACATACCAAACATAAAAAGGTGTCGGTAAAAAAAAACAGGCAAAATGATTAATACTACATACTTGCAATTTTAAACAAAAAGCGAGCAAGAGAAAACGAAAAACTATCGAGACTAAAAGCAATGAGAAACGTCCCCAAACAAAAAAAAAAAAGAAACTGCAAAACAAACTCAGTTTAGACTATTTCTACATTACTCCTTCCGCCCTCAAAATATATTAGAATAGTGCACTCACCGCGGGGTAGGTAGGACTGCTGGGCGTGTCCAAGGCGCCGTCGCTGCCGAACGCGCTCGCACTCTGCGCGAACCGTTGTTTCGCCTTCAATGCTCGCGCTCGCTCGTTCTTTAACCTCTCCTCGTCTTTCAATAGGTTTACTAGTGATTTCGCCTTTTCACGGACGTTGAGTCCTGTAAAAAAAAGTATTAAAATACAGCTATTAACATACACACTTATGTACTATAAATTCTTCATTCCCAGTAACAAATATATATATAAAAACAATAGTTTTCGGCGCAAAGATAAAGTTTCGAAAAATATCAGAGTCATTTTTCGGTGCGCAGTCCAGTTGACGGACGACACACGGTTGATGTAAAAAAAGGGCGTGTTGTGATTGTAATAGGTATGATAATAGATATGAAGAATCACGTTCGTGGAAATAGGGAAATAAGAAAGGAAAAGAAAAACTCAGAAAACATTGTACGATGGTTGCTGTTCAAACGTCAAGTTACAAGCATATTAAATTTCGAATATCTTTTTATCGACATTACAAATGACATAAAACCTAACAAAAAGTATCTTCCAAATAGATTTTACAACATCCGCCCTTAATGGAAATAAAAAGATAAAGTAGTAATGCTAAACACAATAGAAACTAATAAAACATTACTACCAGACTAAACACAAATACAAAATATAAACCGACGAAAAATAAATAAATAGAAGATTATTCTACTTGTTTATCACTAAACCCATATTAACAACGCACCTAAGATGAGCTATGCGCCTTAAGGGCTTGGTTAAAACATCGGCTGTCATTTTATCCGTAGGTATAAACTTTATATTTATAACACCCTCAGTAACCTTTTCACGAATAAAATGATATCTCGTATCAATGTGTTTGGTTCTATTGTGGTGGATTGGATTTAGCACAAGTTTCTGTGCACTTTGACTGTCGTTGTATAGCAACACCCTATCAGAAAAACCAGTAATGTCACACACTAACCGTCTGAGAAAAATAGCCTCCTTTGCAGAACTGGTTAAGGACATATACTCAGCTTCTGTAGACGATAAGGCTACCGTCGGCTGCTTCTTACACTCCCAGCTAATAGGTCCGCCCGCTAGCGTGAAGTAGAAACCAGTGTACGACCGACGGTCATGTACACAGTTCGCCCAGTCAGCATCCGTGAATCCACACAAACGTCTACCGACTTTCCTGTAAGTAATACAGTAATCCATAGTACCCTTCAAATACTGTAACACTCTTTTAGCGGCCAACCAATGCCTCTTATCGTAACAGTTATTAAACTGACTTAAATAGCTTGTGGCATAAGCTATATCGGGTCTCGTATTCACAGCTAGGTACATGAGACATCCTATCAAGTTTTGGTAAGGATATTCACCAAGAGATGATGGATTACCTTTCTCCAACTTGTTATTCTCCAAAGGTGTAGACATCTCCTTACAATCTCTCATATTAAACCGCTCCAACACTGCCTGAATAAAGGTCTTCTGACTGACCATGATTTTATCGTCAACACGGTTAATATTTATGCCTAAACAATATGATAATGCACCTAAATCTTTTAGCGAGAAAAATTTTTCTAAGTCATTTTTAACAGCGTCAAACAAACATTTTTCTTTGTAAAAGACAATTAGATCGTCAACATAGACTGCAAGTATTATGATTTCATTACCAAACTTTTTCAAGTAAACACATGATTCCGCAGATGTTCGTGCAAAGCCAATTTTCGATAGAACTTGATGCAATTTGATATTCCAGGCTCGAGCTGCCTGCTTCAAACCATAAATTGATTTTCTGAGCAAACAGACTTTACCTTCTGCCCCGCGCTCAGCAAATCCCTCAGGCTGTTGCATGTACACCTCCTCCTCTAAGTCCCCATTGAGGAATGCGGTATCCACATCCATGTGTTGGATCTTTAAATCCATTTCTGCCGCCAACGCTATAAGCGTACGTAGAGATGAATTTCGAACTACAGGGGCAAAAGTCTCGTTATAGTCAGTCCCCCAAACTTGACTAAAACCTTTCGCAACTAGTCGCGCCTTATGCTTAACTATTGCACCGTTCGCGTCCCTCTTTACCTTGAATACCCATTTACATGGTATAACCTTTTTATTTGGTTTATCCACTAATGTCCAAGTCTGCTTTTTCAATAAGGCATTGTACTCATCCTTCATTGCGGAAATCCAGTTATCTTTATCATCGCTATTAATAGCTTCACGATAACTTTTCGGATCATCACACAACAAATCAACACCGTGAGTGCCATATGAATAATAATCTGGAGGTTTACGTACTCTATTAGGATATCTTCTCTCAGGACATACATCGTTGGGTTCATCTGAAGGAACCAAGGACAGATCACGTTGTTCACCTGAATGTAGAGACTCTGTGTCGCCAACCCCACCAGCTTCATCAGTCGCGTCCACAAAATCGTCAATTTGCTCTACCTCCATGTCCACACTTTCTGAAGTAGGTGAAGAAATAGAAGCAGATGAGATAGAAATCTCCTGTGGCGATGTGGTATCTGAAGAAGTTTGTGAAAAAAGATTAATGACATTAGGGCTCACAACAACTTCAGGCTGAACAGATTTATCCTTCAATCCTGAAAAATTATTTTCAAAGAACGTAATATCCCGTGACTTAATCAACCTCCGAGGGTTTTCCGCGCTACGGAAATAATAACTCCTTGGATCGTCTGAATATCCAACAAAGATATGTTCAGAAGTTTTCATGTCAAGCTTAGTTCTCTGACATGAAGGCACGTGAACTAAAGCTCGGCAACCAAACACCTTTAAATGAGACAGGTCGGGTTTACTACCACACCACATTTCATATGGCGTCTTACCATCAAGTGCACGATGAGGTGACCTATTCTTTAAATAAACACTAGTCTCAACAGCATCCTGCCAAAAAGCTTTCGACAGAGAGCTATGTGCTAGCAAGGAACGGGCCTTCTCCACAATACTACGATTGCAACGTTCACTTACCCCATTTTGTTGAGGGCTGTATGGTACAGAGGTTTCATGTCGAATCCCTTGAGCCTGCAAATAATCTGTCAGCTCCTTGTTGACATACTCAGTACCATTGTCTGACCGAAGGGTTTGAATCTTACTGCCAGTCTGTCTCTCAACAAGTGCTTGGAAAGCACAAAAATACTTCTGAACTTCTGTCTTAGATGACATACAATAAAGGGATATAAAACGTGTATAATCATCTACAAAAATAATAAAGTATTTATTACCTTTAAAAGATTCAGTGGTCAGGGGACCACAAACGTCCGTATGGACCAATTCTAATGGTGACGAAGCCTTCTTATACTTTATCCCTTTGAAAGGCTTCCGGGCCTGCTTACCTTCTACACAAGGTACGCATGGTTCTTTGTCAACCTCAGTATACTCAACACCAACAGCTAGACCTTTTTTGAGTAGATCCATACCAATACGGCAGAGATGTCCTAGACGCTTATGCCAAAGCTGAAACTGGGACAAATTAGTGTGAACATTATAAGCTGAAACACCTTGCGGTTTTACTGTACAATCTAAAGTGTACAATCCACCACAAATAGAACCATGTAAAACAGGATCATTTATAAAAGAAACATCATTAGAATAATAAAAATTACAGCCATTCGTATCAAAAACAATCGAGAAACCTTTCTCTACTGCCTTTTTGACTGAGAGTAAATTACAATCTAGGCCAGGAACATGTACAACATTTTTAATCTTCTTGAAATCGGTTTTTGTGTCAATAGCAACATCTCCTAAACCCACAGCCGGCAAACTTTTACCATTTGCTACAGTTATCTTCCCATCACAGGGTCGGTAACTATTAAACCATTCAGCATGTGGAGTCATGTGAGTAGACGCACCAGAGTCGATAATCCACTTCTCAGACATCTGAATACTTGGTGCAGACAAAGCCAATTCCTTGACACCATCCAAAGCCAATTCCGTGACACATGCATCCATATTCCCTGAACTAGAAACATTCATTCCCTTATCTTTAGAACAATTTTCTATAGAGCAACTCGCCTTTGCCTTTTTCTCCTTCTTTTTGAGAGGACAATTAGGACTCTTGTGCCCTGGCTTCTTACAACGATAGCAAATAACCTGCCTGTTAGCATTCAACGCAGCCACATCATCTTTAGTCTCCTTCGTCATTTCACTCAACAACTTAGTCCTCACCAAATCTGTTGTGACTTCAATGCTCCCATTCTCAAGCGCCATTATCATAGGCTCGTAGCGAGACGTTAGACCTCCCAATATAATAGCTGCTAAAGAACTATCTTCTATAGTTTTGCCAATATCGGCCAGGTCTAGTGCTGTTGTAGTTATTGCATTTATGTAAGCTTCTAAATTAGAAAAGTCAGATAAGGTGTACCTGTACAACTTACGTTCCAACGACAGTTTACGACCCAAACTTCGATCCTCGTAGGATTTCATAAGAGCATCCCACGCTTGCTTTGCGGTCTTAGCTGGTCGAACAACCGAAATAGCAGCGCCATCCACAGTAAGGCATATTTTAGAAAGAGCCTTTTCATCCTTCCGTACATCGTCGGCCGTCTTATTGCCTTCGACAACTACTCCGCTTATGGTTTCCCACAATCCTTCATGGATTAATAGCATTCTCATTTTAAATTTCCACACAGTGTATCCTTCTCTATTACAAAGTATCGGAATACCATTTAGTGACATACCAGAAACTGCAGACGACATATTTTCACCACCAATCTCCTTTTAAATTCGATCGTAGATAAAATATACAAAGCTTCGTGCTGATAACGTGTTGTGATTGTAATAGGTATGATAATAGATATGAAGAATCACGTTCGTGGAAATAGGGAAATAAGAAAGGAAAAGAAAAACTCAGAAAACATTGTACGATGGTTGCTGTTCAAACGTCAAGTTACAAGCATATTAAATTTCGAATATCTTTTTATCGACATTACAAATGACATAAAACCTAACAAAAAGTATCTTCCAAATAGATTTTACAACAGGGCGCCTCGTATGTTTTTAAAGGAAGCTTCTATAATGTTCTAGAAGGTTCGACTCGCCCTCTTGGCCGAGCGGGAACGAGAGGCGTTTCCGTCAGAAAAGCACGGTTCGTGGCGGTAACAGCTGGAAATAGTTCCGCGTTATAAGCGTCAATGTAAGGAGAAGTTTTGCTTAATAAACTGGGAAATTGCAAGATAAGCAAACCATCACGATTCAGGACTTGATTTACGTAGAAAAATGAAGGGTGGTGGTGTATCAAAAAGGGGGCGTTTTGTCTCGTTTGTGGGCAGAATGTTAAAATTTTTTGAAGGACAAATTCGATTCGCGATTGGAATACGGAAAAATGGAGATCCGAAGCACACCGGAGGGCAGACTTATAGTGAGCAATGAACCGTTGTGTACGCCGCTTAGCTACCTTCTACAACACACGGGGCACTTCGCTTACTTTGTATAGCATAGACCAACTGACTCAAAACACAATTTAAGTCCGTATGGAATAAAAGTCACTGCAAAACTGGTACATAATCTGAGCAGACCTCAAACATCCCACAGCTACATAATCTGTTTCAGGGATAGCGAACCTTTGTGATTTCCTAAAATTTAAAAAACGCGTAATATTTGATTTGACCATGATTAACCGGCTATTTAAGCATTTCAGATACTCTACCTCTGATAAACAGCCTGTATATCTTTAAGAATGGTTGAACTCACTTTCATTATATCTTTCATTTTTCTTCTGCCCAGTGAAAGCACTAGGAAGTGGTGAAGGGCGGGCGTTTTGGAGGATTGTCTTTGGTAATTTTAACTTTCGATAAGTGCTGATTCTCAGCCTAGTTTGAATAAATGACTTTTGGATTAGTTTTTTTGATTTAGGTACATACACATTCATCATCATTCATTTTTTATTTTATTCATTGTTATATTATACACAACAGTTGTTGGTGTGTCTTAATAAATAAATACATTATCTATTATAGCTTCTGCCCGCGACTTCGTCCGCGTGAAATTTCTTGTTACTCCGACCCACCCCGTCGCATCGCATCGCCTGCCCGCGCTATTACTTCGTTTTTGCTTAGCGTTCTTTCTGACTTTTTTCTTTTTGCTCGGCTCCTAAAGGTCATAGCGTGATATTAAAAAGCCTATAGCCTTCCTCAAGAATTGGGCTATCAAATGCAAAAAGATTTTTTCAAATCCGACTGGTAGTTCCAGAGATTAGCGCGTTCAACCAAACAAACAAACTCTTAAGCTTTATAATACTAAGTATAGATTAGCAATAAAATTAATGATCATGACAATACAATGAGTCAATTAGTTAATTCTACTGCCAACCACAGGTTCACAATCCCTGTCGTTATCACATCGACAGATAACGCAACGCCTACAATCCATACTAATATTATAAATTTGAAAAAACTGTATGTATGTTACATTTTCATGCCTAAACCACTGAACAGATTTCGATAAAATTTGGCAAGGAGATAGATGACATCGACATCCTGGGGAAGGACATAGGACATTCCCGTGGGATAATCTCCGACACCGGCGCGGGCGAAGCCGCGGCAGAAGCTAGTCCTACATAATCATTAGCATTCTGCACGTGGTACTAGATTATTTATTAATAAGTTGCCACGTTGCTACATCGCTGTCGATGCGTTTCGTAAGTCATTAGACTCATTAGCATGGCTTCGGGGCCGTTAGCAACAGACGAGGCAAAGTTGCTTCGAACAAGGCTGTGCTGTCCTAAAATGTTGCCAAACTGATTTGGGAGTAGGAGGAACATGTACAGATGCCAGCACATCAAGCTACTCAATAAATTTTCAACTCTATCACTACAACATAAGGTTCAAGGATGATTGGGAAAATTTGACAGTTTCGGGTAGCTTGATGTGCTGGCGTCTGTACTTTACTCCTGACACAACACCTGGTTAAGGTCGAGGAATGGGTTTTGCAGCTGTGCCCGTAACTTCGTTTCGACACCTCCTAAGTACAACTAAGTAACTGAAAAATGCAAATTTTATAGGAGAGCGTTTTGAAGTTTTCAATTTTTTTAAATCGCCATAGCTAAGCTCCTATATGGAATTAAAGTATAATATTTGGTGAGCGGGTTTAAACTTAAGTGAAATTTATAATTAAGAGTATATTTTGTTTCTAAATCTTCAAGTTTTTGATTTATCACACATGCATACTTTTACTGCGTTGTAAAAAACAATCAAAATATACTAACTGACACATACACATTTCTTCATTTGAATATTCAGGCACCTTATTGCTTTAACTGCCAGATACGTACTTATAATTGGTAAAGTCAATTGAAATATCCTGTGTAACTAATACTTACATAATTTACCACCGTAATTATATTATTGTGCATACAAGTGTAACTGAATTCCAAACTTGTAAAAATCATCATGTGTTTTGGTATTTTGAAATAAAAGCAGTGGATATATGTATTTGTATTATCTAATGTTTATTTTCATATAAATTTTTAAATATAAATTTCAAACGTTTCAAGTGTCAAAAAGTAACATTATTGTTAATTATTATGTTGTATGTTTATAACACCGCAGATCTAATGTAACATTAATTAAAAATGGCATCTATCTACCTACAGACTGATTGCCTTTTTTTTTTTGAGTATGGGAAATCATCAAATGACCCCTCCCGCTCTGGGTGGAGCGGAAGGGACTGTCAGACTCTTACTGACTACCCACCCGTGTTACTTCCTTAGCCCTTTATGTTCCGAGCCAGCGGTAACCCTTTCGGACAATCCCGCTGACCCGGCAGGCTTCGGCCCTGACGGGCCCCTACCATTGATGCTGACATCTCTTTGAGGCGCACGTGGAACACGTACGCGCCGTCCGGCACGGGCCTGGTCTTGATCGGACGGTGAGCTACCCATTACTCTCCGCCGGCAGGCCCGCGCCTACGGTGGCCGGGAGTCGTCGTGCGGCTCCCGACGCCCGGAGCGTCTCCCGCGGCGGCTGGAACGGGAGGCTCTCTCCCTCAGCCGTCCCGCCGCCTCCTTCGCTAGCATGACTGCTTCGCAGAAGGAGGCGACTGCCCCCCACTCCCTCTCGCCCCTGACCATGGCTTGAACCAGGCCCGGACGCGAGAGGTCGCCGCCGCTGCCGATCGCCTCAACGAGGACACGGCGGTGCTCCGCCCAAGCGGGGCAGACCTCCACCGTGTCCTCTGGGCGATCCTGGCAATGGTGACACCCGGGCGTTTCCTCCCGCCTGTTTATGTGCAGGAACCTCCCGAAAGGAGCCGCTTGAAGGCGGCCCCGGCCCGTTCCAGTTTGGGAGCCAAATGTCGGAAATGCTCGACGAAGTTCCACCGGCTGTCGAGGACGAGACCCAGGTATTTCATCGTCGTCTCGACACCGATGTGAACCCCTCCTACCATTAGTTGGGATCCCGATGGTGGCGCGTTCCGGGGCCCATGAAACGACATGGCCTCGGACTTGTGCAATGCCACCTCGAGACCCAACTGCCGGATCCTCTCCACGACTATCGCAACCCCGCGTGTCATCGCGTCGGCCGCCGCCTGATGCGACCTCCAGGACTAGCGTGTCGTCAGCGTAGCAAACCACGCTGACGCCATCAGGGAGGTCGGCAGTGTGACCATATGTGGCAGGATCCTGCCTTTTTGGCAGGTTTAGCCTTTTATTTTACTCTCTGGCACTTTTGTTTGACGTTTTAGAAATCTGGCAGTATTTGGCAGTATTAGCTGTTGCTAATACTACATAAGCTGACAGATTTGGCAGTATAGCCGCTACAGCCCACAAAAAGAGTAGGATTCAGTATCGAGAAAGGAAAAAAAAGTAAGTAGGAATTTTAAAATGCCTATCTGGCGGAAGTAACGCTAAGCACACTCTAAATATTGATAAATTTTGGGGTGCCATTGGTAACATTCGAAATTCAAATGGAGACTTAAAATACGTTAATGTTTATAATTTTGTAAAAGGTTTGTTGTGTTTGCCAATGTCGAATGCTGCTTGTGAAAGGATATTCTCGCAAATCAACCTCATAAAAACAAAAACGCGGGATAGATTTATTAATAAACATGTCGCCTCTATTTTACATGTTATACAGGCCATTAGTGAATATTATGGAACGCAGAACGCAGTCAGCGTTTCATTCCAGCCAACTAAAGAAATGATTAAACAAATGACAAAAGTGATGTATAAAGAAAGTGATCAAGAAGAATACGATGCTAATACGAATGTATAATTTAATTCAGTTCACTTTTAGACTTTAAGGTGAATTATTTTAAATAAAATTACAAAAAATAATGTCTATTTTTTTTTAATTTTAAATTACATTGGCATTTTGTGCTTTCGATTTTGGCAGGATTTGTCAGTTTTCTTGCCTAAGTGGGGCAGGATCTCTAATTTAAAGTTGGTCACACTGGAGGTCGGCCCGCAGCACCCAGTCGTAACCGATGTCCCACAGGACCGGCCCCAGAACCGATCCCTGTGTGACACCGCACGACATCTCTCGCCGGTTCCACTCCCCATCGCGACCGGGGTAGATGACGGCTCTGTCCGTCAGATTCGCCCCGACTACTCGACGGAGGTAGGTCGGCACCCGGTGATACCGGAGTGCCTCCCCAATGCAACCCCAGGGCAGGGTATTAAATGCGTTGGCGATGTCGAGTGACACCGCCACGACAACCCCACCCCGGGACACCGCGTACCCCGTCGTGAGGGCTCTCACGCGCATGATTGCATCCACCGTCGAGCGCCCCTTGGGGAAGCCAAACTGGCTGCCTCGGCTCTTGCCCCGTCCTCACCAGGTGCCCGACGAGGCGGCCCGCAATTACTCTCTCAAAGAGCTTGCCAACCTCGTCGAGCAGCACGATGGGCCGGTATGCGGACGGAGAGTCCGCAGGGCGCCCTGGCTTCTGAATGAGGACCAGCTTCCCCGTCTTCCAACGGAGTGGAAACTGGCCTCTCTCCATACATGCGTTTAAGAGAGCCTCCAGTCGAGGGCCGAGAGCCCTCGAGGCCAGGACCCAGGCTTTACCTGGCAAGCCGTCGGGTCCTGGGGCGGTACTTTTGGCCTTCAGCCTTCCTACCGCCGCTCTCAGATCTACCCCAGTCACTTCGGGGATGTCGTCGTCGTCCATGTGGTTGGTGTAGGAGCTGTAGAAATGTGTTTGGTGTAGGAGCTGGTGATATATCACAATCTAACTGAGCAATTGCTTGAGCTATGACTGACGAGAAATTTGGCGACTCAATAGAAATATCATTTCGAATACCTGAACTGACATTGCTCATCATGGGTGATTGTGGCGTTATTATTGTCAATATGACCCCATATTGACAACAATAACGCCATGAGAGTTACTCAGAAAAATCACTGGAGCTGTATGACTTGTGACGGTTGGGGAATGTGTTCTGGAACATTCTGAGGGTTTAAGATGGTTTTGTGCAGTACTTGTTTCTTCGTCACTGTTTCCTATGAATTCCGTCATTTGTTGCAAGTCTTCATCAGTAAAATATTTTGTAGTAGAAGTGTATTGGAGTATCTGGAACAATCAAACCACAATAAAACACTCGATTTTCTACGATAATCAACACCATTTCATAAAAGTAAAACTATGTCAGTATACAGATAGATATTAATAATCAAGTTAAAATCCAATGTAAAACAATATATGTGTTAGTTAACTGATTTTATTTTAAACACATTCCGTAGAATAAGTATGTAAGTGCCTAGATAAATTTTTCAATCAAACTAAATTCCGACGTAAAAATGTGTAACTGCGTAGTTACATACTTATGCATCGGGAATAAATAAATTGCAGTAATGTCGTCATGAAGATATCTTTTCATTTTAAGACGTGTTCAAATATTTACAGTATAGGTAGAAATCTCAAATTATAGGTGCACTTAAAATATATACTTTAATAATTATAAAATATTTAGTTAATATTACTTACCTTGCCTTGATGGCGAGTCTATCAGCTGGTCTGATGTTACGCTTATTATTTGGTCCACAGCATTTTTTGGTCTTTTAATGTAGTTAAAATCATCTTCCCTTAATATAGTTGAAAATTTATAACATTCACTCGACATGGTAAAAAACAACGCAACACTCGCGCGCACAACTCGCTGCCCGCCGAAGAACTGAGTGACCGGCAGTTACCCGCACCGCGCGCCCTTTCCCCCCCGCGTCAAAGTATGTAACTGGAACTTAAATGGTTGTACGCTGTGTTTATTTGTCAGCTTATGCAGATAAACAATTATACGTTTGAGAAAAAAGTATGTTGGGCTCATTGAAAAAATAAAATAAAAATGTATATGGTAAATATAGGTATATAGATGCCAAAAATGCAATAAAAACCGTTTCGTGTATCTGGCAGATACATACGTATACTTAGCGGGTGTCGGTTTGCGTGCTTGTCGGAAAACAAATTGGATTTCATGGGTTTTAATTTTATTGTGCGGAATCTTAATTATTTTTCTAAAATAAAAGTAGCATACTTACTCCTTATAACATCAGTTATTAGTGAAAGTCCCGTCAAAATCGGTCCAGACGTTTCGAATATTAACCGGAACAAACAGACAGACAAAAAAAAAATGTTTTTTTTTGTTATAGGTACCGTATACATATACTTTCATAAGCATTTAGTAAAAAGCTGGTTCTTTGACATTGCAAACAGACACTTCAATTTCATTTATTTGTAGCTATATGTACAGTCAAACCTGGATAAGTGAGAGTTCAAGGGAGCACAATCTCATTCTCGCTTATAGAGGTTTCTCACTAACCCGAGTTTCTCGCTAATGCAGGTACATGGGTAGCGTTTCTCTCTTATAGAGGTACGCAGCAATAACAAGTCACAGCAAGTACGAATGTAGTAAATATGTAATATGATAAAATTATGTGCATGATACGCGCAACATATAGAATAGAATAGAATAGAATACTCTTTATTATGTACACCATATAAATTACAGACATAAATATAGAAACTGTACAAAGGGTGACACAATGGGCGGTCTTATCGCTAAGAGCGATCTTTTAAAGACAACCTTAGGATGGATTTAAAAAGGGGAAGGACAGACAAATACTGTAGGTAGTCCGCGGTGTAGCATTTACATAATACAATAAATACATACATATAGTATATTATACTAATCTAAATAAATATATACACATACATATAAATATATCCATATAATAATAAATATGAAACAGGAGCAGAGAAAATATAATAATGATGTTTAAGGAGAGAGGAAGTGCTTTTTTACCATAATTTTAAATGTGGACAAAGATTGAGCACGCCTTACCGACACGGGCAAGTCATTCCATAACCGTACTGCTTGAACAGTAAAAGATTTGTCATAAAAACTGGTGGAATGCATCGGCATCTCTAGTCTCAGGTTTTCCGATGACCTCAGATATCTATTATGTGTGTCATGAAGGAACTTGAAACGTTCTTTAAGATAAGTGGGGGTTTTAGGATTAAACAAAATACTGTAGAGCTGAAACAAGATATGAGAATTCCGGCGAAGACGTATAGGAAGCCACTTGAGCTTTGTACGAAATTCTGATATGTGATCATATTTGCGCAGGCCAAATATAAATCTTATGCAAAAGTTTTGAAGTCGCTCAAGTTTATCTAGTTGTGCCTCAGTGAGATCAGGATAACTGACATCAGCGTAGTCAAGGATGGGAAGTAAAAGGGATTGTGCAAGCGCAGTTTTAGTGGCAGTTGGAAGAAAGTTCCGCAATCGTCTCAGTGACTTACCAGATGCAAAAATTTTGCGACTTACGTCCTGTAGCTGAGGACCCCAAGAAAGATGTTTGTCGATCCAAACACCAAGGTTCTTAACCTTTTCGCTGAATGGAATCGCAGTTCCGTTAAATTGAACCTGGGGAAGCTGCGACCAGTTTATCTTGGGGATCATCCTTGAGCTGCCAACAACAATGAGTTGAGTCTTCGATGGGTTAACCTGCAAACCATGCGCCTCACTCCACTCACAGATTGAAACCAAATCCTTGTTGATAACATGAACGGCATCAGCCAAATTCAAGTAGTCAGCTTGCTTATAAATTTGCAAATCGTCTGCATAAAGGTGGTAGGAAGAGAGAAGTTTTTTGGAAATGGAGTTTATAAATATTGCGAAAAGTAAAGGAGATAAAACGCCACCCTGAGGTACACCGGCAGAAGTATAACACCACGAAGAGCAAGACTCTTCTATGCATATACGTTGCCGGCGGCCATACAGGTAACTAAGAAACCAGTCAATCGCCGTTGGAGATATGTTAAGCGAGCGAAGCATACCAAGCAGGATATCGAAATCGACAGTATTGAATGCATTACTAAAATCTAGAAAGCAAAGAACTGTCAGATTTCCTCCCTCCATGCCTAACCGTATGTCATCAGTGATGTTAACTAAAGATGTAGTGGTGCTGTGACCAGGACGAAAACCAGATTGGAATGGATTCAGCAGACTATTCTTACAAAGAAAAGTACTGAGCTGATTGTGGACAAGGCGTTCTAGGACTTTGGAGAGGAAAGGCAAGATGGAGATAGGACGGTATTCTGAAAAGGAAGTAGGATTGGATTTTTTGGGTAAAGGAATGACTTTGGCCTCTTTCCACATCGATGGAAAGGCACCATAGGATATAGAGTAGTTTAGGATATAGCATAAGATAGGAAGGATTTCGTCGAGGACAGGGAGTATCATTTTTCGACTCACACAATCACTACCAACTGCGTTAGAGGTGATTGAAACTATACTCTTCTTAACATCACAATCAGAGAATTGACTAAAAGTAAATGGGGGATGGTCCGGAGTTGGAAGGTTTGAAAGATAGTTAACAGTAGCTGCCTTCATGGTCTCATTACAGTGGGACGAAGATGAGAAGTGTTGATTCAGTAGATCAATATCTAAGTCTTTAGGAATTGATTCTTGCCGTGATTTTCCAAATCCCATGGACTTAAGAAATTTCCAGACTTTTGCTGGATCTCCGTTTTCAACAGAGGTGTGGATATGGCGGCGTTGGGCATCTCTACACACCTTATTGCAGCGATTGCGCGCATCAACAAGGATCTCCCGGTTCGACGGCGAGGGCCGACACTTAAATTTCATTTTGGTTACAGCCTTTCTGTGCATGATCGTCCTAATATCGTCTGTAAGCCATGGCGCCGGAAGATGTTTGATTTTTACTGAACGAATGGGAGCGTGAATATCGTACAACTGCACAAGGTTATCTGTCAGCAGATTGACTTTAACATCCATCGACTCAGCATTGACTAAAGGAGCCCAGTCAATGTTACTAGCATCTCTTCGGAGATCATCTGTATTCATACCACCAAAATTGCGCTGCAGGAGAATTTTAGGTTTTGCCTTAGGTGGGCGAATTTTATAGGACAGGAATAATAGATCATGGTAAGAAAACATGTCAGCTGGGCATTGACCATGCTTACTGGCATGTTGAGGAGAGGAAACAATGAGAAGATCCAAAAGTGAAGGATTACAGTTTGGAAAATGGTGTGTGGCACTTAAGGGGAGAATTGATAAATTCGACGACTGGACTATTGATCGAAGGGAAGAAGAGCGGGAATCATTTTTCAATAAGCAAGTATTGAAATCCCCCATAATGATTGTATGACTGTAAGAAGGTGATAAGTTTTCTAGGATCTTTTCAAAGGAAGACATGAAATTTATACGTAAGGAAGGGCTATAATAAACACCCAGAAGAACTTTCACGTGGTTCAGGTTTACTTCCAAAAAGAGATGCTCACCTGCGTTTGGCGGTGGAGGTTGTGCAGACATATCGACAATTGAAAAAGGAATATGTGGACGAAGGTATATGGCAACACCGCCGCCAACGCCACTCGTGCGATCATTTCTTATTAGTTGAAAACCCGGCAAGGAGTAGGAAGTAGAAGGGAGACATGGCTTTAGCCAAGACTCTGAGACAAGGATAGCATGGATGTTCTTACAGTCTAGGTTTACTAGCATGTCAGAATAATGTGCCGGAATACTCTGGGCATTTATATGGACTACATTGAAATTCTTAGGTACATCGGAAAACTGAGATTCAAGCGTGTCAGCAAGGGACGGACAGCTAACAAAGCTGTCATTACTACAGGCCGACAAAAAGCTTTCGGTGTCGCTGTCATCATTGCTATCTGACATCAACACTATAGTTATATGAAAATTAATAATAAACGTAAATAAACTAAATAATAATTATAAATGTTAATACAAAAAAGGCAATTAATTAAATCCACCCCGCCAGTTGAGTGTTAACAATTTAAAGTTATAAAAACAGAACAGAACATTTGAACAATTTCATCGTCCGGGTAACAGAAAGTTAGTAAGTAATAAAGTTGGTAATTAGTAAGTCATACATAAGTTCATGGCATAGGAAATGAAAAAGAAAATACACGTAAAAATAACAAGCAATAATGATCAAGTTATACCGGACAAAAAAAAAATAATAATAACATAAATATACTCGGCATACTGTCAACTGGTTTCTGAACGACAACTTTATGAACAAAATGACACATGACGTGTGACAGTTGACAGACAGAAATAGTGTAAAAATAAATAGACGATAGGTATACAATAAATGTGGTATAAAGGGTATAGAAATTACTAGTAGAGAGAATTGAGAGGGTACGAATTACAATCAAAAACCCGGACGGTGATACTAACCAAAAGAGTGCACTGAATTACTTCTTATTCGCGGCAGCTCGCCGGGCCTTCTTCGGTGCCGGTGATGGAGGCGGCAACGAGGACAATGCTGATACGATGGGAGACATGGCCTTTTCACTGACATGCTCAATGTTGTTGAGATCAACCAGTGAATTCACTCGATGCCGGGAGCCGTCAGCGCGAAGAACATATATCAGGCCCTGCTTAGTCCAACAATTTGTTTCGCCAAATCTCTCACGCGCAGACATGAAGAGCTGATGCCGCGATCTCGTCAGAAACTCTGACACTGTAATACCAGTGCCCTTCAACTTGGTCTTAGCAAACCAGATACTGTCCCTGACACTGACATCCCGCAGCTTGCAAAGAATGGGCCTGGGTTTGCTGGCACCTGTTTGTCTGCCCATCCGGTGGCACCGCCTAATGTCAGCAACTGTAAAGTCGGCCAGCTTCAGGTGACATTGCACAACCTCAGCGACAACCTGTGCTGTTTCTTCCTTGGCCTGCTCGGTGACACCATGCAACAACACCATCTTCCGGCGCCCACGCATCTCCAGGTTGTCGAGCCCCTGTGCCAACGCCTCTAACTGCCGCTGAAGACAGCCCAACGCCTCCAGTATGAACTTCTTGAATGCGGTGAAGTCCGCCACCAAACTGTCAGTCGTGCTGCTTGCTGTTCCTGAAGGATTCTTCTGCAATTCCGCTTCAAAGGATGCCATCCTATTTTGGAACAGTGACATCATGTCCGACAATGAGACCTTCAGTGCTTCCATTGTATCAAAGTTTCAGAAAAAAAAATTAAAGTATGTTGTTTTTATTGTTGTGTGATCGGATTTTGGAGATAACACTATACTGGTGGGTACTCTATGTTAGCATGTAAATGTATACATTTAAATAATATATTATGTACATATATATTTTTAAATGCTTACGAAAACAAAACAAAAATTGTATTGTATGTACTTGTCCATCAGAGCACTCAGACTTTATAGTCTTTTGATTTTATAATAGGTGGACTCTGGTAAATTAAACTCCCTCTGAATTTCATTTCGCGATTTTCCGGATTCAAACGCATTTACTATTTTAAGTTTATCACTTAATGACAGTACTTTAATTTTCCGTTTGGACATGATGCAGAACAGAACTTTCCTTCGCAATTGATAACTATAAACTAAGTCCGACAAACAAGACGGTACACAGGCACATGTGTCCGTCCATGCGAAAAGAATGCGATAGAATAACAACATTATTTAGTTCCACGAAATAGAATAGGTACAATATTGACGAAAAAACAATACAAAAACAATGGTAGAAAGTTCCACGAAAGTTAAGAATGAGTCATAAAATACCAGATGTTAAATTTGTAAATAAAGCTCGACTGTCTCTTATAGAGGTATAGATAAGTAGCAGTCTCACTTACGGAGGTCTATGAGGGAAAAACGACTCTCTCTTACAGAGGTTTCTATTTCTCGCTAATAGAGGTTTTGGGAGCTTAAAATGACGGGTCCTGGCTATTACTCTCACTTATAGAGTTTTCTCACTTATCCAGTTCTCACTTATCCAGGTTTGACTGTATTTATCATTTTGATTAGAGTTGAGTGGAGTTTCATCCCAGTGAAAGACCTCCTTTTTTGTGCGTATAGGCTAGTCCTATAATCACAAAAAAAGGAGGTCTGAGTCCTAACAGAGGCATTCCATTCGTCCTAAGTACTAACATGAATCATATCTATTAAACCTACTGGTAAAAAAGTATTTATTTAATTTTTTAAAAGACCAAAAAACTCACCCTGATCTTTCCCCTCCTCCATATACTGGAAGTCTTTCAAAGTGTGTATCGCGAAGATATTCTCTTTGCACTGCATGGCGACCTTCTCACTGCCGGTCTTAATGAGGTACTCCATAAGGACCAGCGCTTTGTACACGTGTCGCCAGTTCTTGCCGTGGTCGTTGAGCCGCTTCCAGATCATCTGCATGATCTCTGTGAAGGCCATCACGTTGTACGTGAGGTCGGCGATCTCCGCCATCAATGTGCTGGAAGGGCCCCATGGATCGTTTGATGTCGCCTCGCGCACTTTGACCTGGAAAATATGAATTAATTAAAATTGAGACTATGAGGAAAATTGGTCCTTGTATCCAAAAATTGGCATACGAAAAGAAGAAAGATAGTATTTAATGTAAATCGCACAGGAAAATCACAAACCAATGCCAATGCCTATGGCATTAAGTCCGCCTCTGTACACTTATGTGCTTGAAGTATTAAATAAATAAATAAATAAACTAAACTAGCCTAGCCTTTCTCAAGAATTGGGCTATCAAATGCAAAAATAATGCTTCAAATCTGGCTGGTAGTTCTAGAGATTAGCACGTTCAAACAAACAAAAAAACAAACATACTGTTCAGCTTTATTATTAGTATAGATATTATAAATATGTCGCAGATGGATTGTAGAACCCGCTGTTTTACAAAACAGCTCCGTTATGTAAAACAACTGAACAACGTGCAGCGGTTTTCCATAATTACTGAACTTGAACACGCAGAATTGCATAAACGTTTTGCATTTATCAATGCAGGGTCAACGATTAGCGATTTTGTAAAACAGCGTGAAATGAAACGCCAGGTTGTAGATTTTAGTTCTAAATTTAGTCGCTCATGGCTCTGTGGACAATATTAATTAAAATTATCAGTTTTATGAAAGACGCTCATTGTGACTGCAAATAAGCCATTCTGCATTACGTCTAAACGACGGTAGCAGTTTTGTAAAACGTAGCGCAACGACAATCCAACTGAAATTACATAACGGCGCTGTTTTGGACAACAATTAGCGGTGTTGTAAAACAGCGGTTTCTACAGTCCATCTACGACATAATTAGCATAGTGTTCATTAGTGATCATCTTTTGGCGATGCCCATTTTAGCCAAAAAAACAACCACAGTTATTCTATTCCATATTTTAATAATGGCAAGCAAAGCCGATGTCGACCATTCTGCCAATGTGTAAAGTTAATTGGAAAAACAAGTGTGCATTCTTGTAAATTATAAAATATATAAGTAGGACGACAAGAATCTTCTATGATACAGTTGGTCTTGTGGGGTAACTCAACTACCACAGTTGTAAGGGGTATAAGTTGACACGACATACCTGGGCGTCGGAATAGTTGTGCGCGAGGTTTTTAATATTTCTCCGTAGCCCTGCCACGTTTACTTGCATTTCGTCCCGGCCGCGGGGCATCTGAAATACGAATATAACTAATTAATAACGTAAATACAACGCTCTCTATGAAAACTGCAAACAGAAAAATGCTCATTGGTAAATCAAATCAAATTATGAAACATGCAAAATGGTTTTTTTTTAATAATACCAGGGGTGAAAATTCACGTAGTATACAGAGTCAAGTTAAATTAATTGTGTTTATATACAGAGTTGATATGACAGAGGGGCATTAAATTACACTACGTATACTATACGTGCATAGTATTAATTCGATACAGTACAAAAATAGAAAGCGCCAAAAATGAGATTTTTTTTTTTCAAACAAACTAAATAGCTTAAAAGTCAGAGTGAAACGCACCACCCTTTATAAATAAATTTGACTGACCTTAGATGCCTAGGTAACAAAGGAGCGCGTGTGCGTGTGTGTGATCTCGTGGCGGGCGGGTGGGTGGCGCGGGGTGCGGGCCGTTTTTGACCGCTCGCGCTGGATTTTATGTTAGGTAAGGTTGTAAAGTACGCGCACACACAAAAACACAAAATTTTTAAATTCTCGATGTGTCCTCCATTCTTATTAATGCACAAATTATACCGACGGAGAATATTGTTATTTATTTTTCTAATTAAATCACTGTCCGTCGCTAAGCACTTTAATTCCCGTAATCTTTGTACTGCCAATTGTATGGTGCCGGTGTTCCTAGGGCAATTGCGCCGGTCACCATACCTTTCTCGGTATGTTCGCAGAGCTAAAGCTGCGTTTCCACGGCATTCACCGTAAATTAAAATCATGTAAGTGTATTCTGACGCCGTGTAAGTTACACGAGGCATTGCTGAACACTTTAATTATTACACACACACACACAACCAACGTTTAATTACGTATCCTATCACAATAAAAACAGTCAATAAAAAAAAACACTTAACACTAAATAATAATAATCCCAAGTTACGTATCCTGTCACAATAAAAAAAGAAATACTGTCTTAAACTTATTTAGTGTCTATCACAATAACAAAACAAAATCACAATTTTATTATTGTCAGCGAGTTCGACAAAACATAACGGCGGCGGGGCTCCCGTGTTACGTAACGTACATCCCGGATGGATGACGCGTGCGCACTGAAAGAACAAGTTTTTTAGCAAATTCGCAAGGATCTAGGATGCAATAGCAACACACTGACCTATTTCTATTCCTTTTACGCGCGGCAAAAAGGCGCGGGGGTTTTGCTATGATTGTCACTCTCATAGTGAAAGTGCAAGTGTGTGTGTATTTATTGCTTCGTGAAATATTTGGTTGTACTTGTGCGGCAACAATGTATTTTATACTCGGATTATCGTTTTAAGGTGCATGACCTATGCGTATGAGATAATCAGCTGTTAGGAATATACATCGTGTTCAAACGTAACAAAAACTTAAAAAATCATTTGTGACTAAACTACTGCTCCTATTTAATTGATTTTTGGTACAGAGCTTGAAAATGGTATCTAGTATAGGCAGTTTAAAGGAAAGCCCCTCTGTCGTATCAACTTTGTATCTATTCCCATCACGTCGACAGTTCCGCTAGCTAATTTAATTTCACCCTACATAATAAATATGACATAATGTCATTCCAGGCTTAGAGAAAAAAAGCGTCATTTAATTACTTATAAAATGCGGTTTATAATGTTATGTATACTTAGGACTTTAATGGTTTCATTTGTTATTTATTCTAATTGTTGATATCGAGGCACAGTGCTGTGGTGGCTCAGTGGTAACGGCCGCGAGTTGTAGGTCGTAGGTTCGAAACGGTGAAGGAAAACATCGTAAGGAAACCGGCATGTCCTAGAACCAAAAATTCGAAGACATTTGACATCTACCAAACCGCACTGGGTGCGCGTGGTGGATTACGGCCCACTCTCTCTCACCGAGAGGTGGCCTGTGTCCCAGCAGTGGGAACATTGTAGGCTAATTATGAGGCACTAACATTTTTAGATAACAGAGAAGACATTGTCTAAGATATTTTGTGCACTTTTTAATGTGGATCTTGTAAACAAAGAAATTGTTTATCAAAGACTGATAAGAGTTTATCGTGCAAAATATTTGTGGCACAGATAAAGTTGTTCGCGAACGATACTTCGTAAACAACAAACAAAACATCAATAATGATAATCTCCATAATCTTCATTAATAACTTTTACAAAAACAAAAAGTCTTTACTTCAGGTTCAGTGTCAAATCAACCTGCCTAACCTATTCCCAACTATGTTGGGGTCGGTTTCCAGTCTCACCGGATGCAGCTGAATATCTGTATTTTACATGGAGCGACTGCCTATCTGACCTTCACAACCCAGTAACTGTGTAATACGATACCCCTTAGCAAGACTGGTTGTCAGACTTTTGGGGTTCTGAATACCCGTAACGACTAGCGAACGCCAAAGATCTACGCATATAGACAGCCGTGACCAAAGGCTTAACGTGCTTTCCGGGGCACGGAGGGGTCTCGATATGTAATAGATGGTCACCCATTTACGAACAGACCCAAACAAGCGTAGCTTAACTTTCAATCGACGCGTGCGGCTGTTATTATTTAGGTAATGAGCCGCTCTATTATTTATACGACCTCAGTACTTATCAGGTCAAGAATGCAATCGTGAATAACTGGCTGGTAGGCAAAAAGGAAGCAAAATCTATACTTGAAAATAGAACGGTGCGAATAAAGCGCATCAAGACTTTTTGTAATAAAAACTATCTAATAAGTACGTTAGAATTCGAGAAAATTTATTGTAAAAAAAAATAGAAACATCCGAATTAAGAACCTCCTCCTTTTTTGAAGTCGGTTAAAAAATAAGCTTTAAAATCCTCAAATGCAATGTTCCGTTAAAATGATCCTCTATCGAATCTAGAATAGAATACAACTATGTCATGTTATAATCGATACTAAAGCTATTTAAGTATATCGATTATAACAGAACATGGAATTGTATATAAGAAATTGTTATCAAGCTTGGTTACGTGGCAACGGTAACGGCTGCAAACGCATGCAGTAACGCATTGGTCGTCGGGACCACAAATAGTGTGTAAAAAAAGAATAATAACTCTTTTCCACATAGGTTACAGTTCTATCTGTTTCACGAATATCGATTTTAACTTAATCAGCACCCTAATTGCGAAACACATTTTCAAACACAATCTGAATAATTTTGAAGGATATTGGTAATCCATTGCTTCATATGTTCGATAAAATTGTCTGCTCAACATTGTAAATACGCAATGAATGTTGTTGAACTGTCACAATGAAAGCTATTGTTACTGAGAGTGCGAATGTTTGTGAGGATGGATGGACGGATTTTGATGAAACTTTACAGTAATATAGCCTAAACATCAGAATAACACATAGGATACTTTTTATCTCGATATTCCCACGCGATCAACACTTATGCGCTAATTCTGAACATGCCTCTTGGCAAATCAATCAATTAAAATACTTTATTTCATTTTACATTAACCTATATGGGCACTTCAGAAACGTCAAAAGCTAGGTGCACGGTTCCGATTGACCGTTTCCGATGGAGAAGAGCCGGCAAGAAACTACACGGTTATTCTTTTAAAAATAATTGGCTTTTACAATGTTTTCAAATTACAGTGTTAACAGGTATGGGTATGAGTGTAGGCCCGTCAACAAGTACAAAGGCCTCCTCTAACAACTTTCACCGATTCTTATCTCTTGCAACTCTTCTCCAATTTGAACCCGCTGTGAGCTCTAATTCGTCTTCCCATCTTTTGTATTGTCTTCCCCTGTTCCTAAAGGCCTAATCTTGGATCCATATTGTTGCGCGCCGCAAATAATGTTTGATACCTGGCGACATTAGTTACCACTAGCGCCATCTAGTATCGGGTAGCAGAACTAGTACCTCGGTACTAGGACCTTGACCCTACTTGACCTTTTTGTAAGTACTAGTAATTCCGAGAACTATCGACGTCGAGTCAGTCGGGACCGGTATGTACTCGAACGTTCTAGATGTTTATGTACTAGCTCTGCGGCACTATATAAGGCCGGGTGGGCCGCGAGACACATATAGTTTCGATTAAGCGATACGAGCGATAACATCGAAGGCGATATTCGAGTGCGACTTAAGAGTGATCAGTAAGTGCAATTGTGTTCCTTAATTAGTGTGTTTGACTTGTAATTAGTGTTGGTGAGTAAAGTGTCATTTTTTTTGGTTATTAAATCGGCAGTTTTTATTGTCACGAACCCCAAGCTCGTAAC
Organism: Luperina nickerlii; assembly: GCA_963855955.1. Classification (NCBI taxonomy): domain Eukaryota; kingdom Metazoa; phylum Arthropoda; class Insecta; order Lepidoptera; family Noctuidae; genus Luperina; species Luperina nickerlii. Next base: position 1,565,222 of record OY979665.1, read on the forward strand.
AATTGGTGTCAGAAGCGAGGGATAAAATCATGCCGATTTTACCCAAAGACGACATGGAGGGTATCCGTACCCGGAGTCAACGCCAGCAAGAGACGGACCAGAGGCGATTTGGTGGAGCAATGCCACAGGGGTCGGAAGGCCAGCTACCGACCACGGAGGCCGGCCCGTCCACAGCTGCTCCAGCATCATCAGCACCAGATTTTGCTGCTCTGATGATGATGCTGCAGGAGCAGGCTCGCCGACAGGAGGAACAGGCTCGTCGACTGGAAGAACAGCTCCAGCGGGACAAGGAGGAACAGGCCCGCCGACAGGAGGAACAGGCTCGCCGACAGGAGAAACAGGCTCGTCGATTGGAAGAACAGCTCCAGCGGGACAAGGAGGAACAGGCCCGCCGACAGGAGGAACAGGCCCGCCGACAGGAGGAACAGGCTCGCCGACAGGAAGAACAGGCTCGTCGGTTGGAGGAACAGCTCCAGCGGGACAAGGAGGAACAGGCCCGCCAACAGGAGGAGCAGGCGCGTCGCCAGGAAGAGCAGATGCTCCTTATAAAGGACCTTCACGCTACCTTCGGGAAAGACATGAAGGAGGTGAAGGATAAGGTTGCTCAACATGACACCCGCCTGTCGGAAGCTGAAATCCGAATCGACCAAGTGAAAAACCAGATGGACAACGTGATGGCTGACGTGAAGGAAACCGTGATGGCTGACGTGAAGGAAACCGTGATGGCTGACGTGAAGAAAACGCTGGATTACCTGAAACTGGGTAATGGAATCGCAGCTCCCGTAGCTACAACACCTTCGCTACGTGGATTCAAAGTGCCACCGTTCGACGGAACTTCTTCCTGGTCGGCCTACAAAATCCAATTCGAGGCTGTCATGAAGGCGAACGGGTGGAATAAAAGTCAGGCCATGACTGCCCTCACCCTGGGCTTGCGCGACCAGGCCTTAACTGTTCTGGAAGCTCTCGGTAAGGAAGTGACTTACGAGCAGCTCCTTGAGGCATTGGAGGCTCGGTATGGCGACGCTCACCTAGAACACGTGTTCCGTGCGCAGCTCAAGGATCGCGTGCAACGCAGCAATGAAAACCTGCAGCAGTGGGCCCTGGAAGTGGAGAAGCTGGTTCGCAAAGCTTACCACTCCGTACCTGCACTTATTGATGGGAACCTGGTGCAGGCATTCATCGACGGCATCCGCGACCTTGAAGTTAGAGTTGCTGTGAGGCTCGGTCACCACGGGACGCTGAAGGACGCCTTGGCCCATGCACTGGAGGTGGAAGCTGTGCGGCAAGATCATCGTTCCCATCGCGTCAGGGAGGTTGCAGCGGCTACAGTTCGCGAGCGCAGTAAAGGATGCAGCCCTAGGTGCTACGGCTGTGGGGAAAGGGGCCACCTTCGATCCAGTTGCCCTAAGCGAACTGCAGAAAGAGAAGACAGCAGATCTCCAGAGGGCAGTGCGGCTAACAGCACCGCCCAACACCAGCAGCAGGGAAACGAGTAATAGCCAGGACTGCGGGGCGGGTGCTGGCTGATGTTCAAGGAGCCCCAAGGATTTCGATCACACAAACCCATGATGGGAATAGCCTAATCATCAAGGGCGAGGTCAACGGAACGCCGTGTAAGCTGACCATAGATACTGGAGCCTCTCGTACGGTCGTCAGTTCCCAACTTATAAGTCGGTTCCTTAGGGACTCCGCACACAACCGAGAACACATTAATTTGGTTACAGCCACCGGTCAGCGCATACCCGTCCATGGAGAGAAGAAGATAGAGTTGAAGCTAGGCAACAGAATCTACCTGCATAATGTCATCGTGGCTGATATAATGGACGATTGCATCCTGGGCCTTGACTTTATGAGGAAGAATTGTTGCGAGATTGACGTCAAGCAAGGAGTTTTGAAATGTGGACAAGAGGAACTTTTCGTGGAAGGGGCGTTACCAGGAAATGTGTACAGCCTTAAGAAGATTGTTCTTCCGCCGAGATCGGAAACGATTGTGCCGGTTAGTCTTCCTCGGAATCCTGGGCGAACTCCTCGTTGTGTACTCGTGGAAAGGGTAGACAATGACCTTCCATGGAAAGTGGCACGAACTTTGGTCAAAACCACCGACATTTCAGGGGTACGAGTGCTGAACCTTTGTGATCGGGACCAGATTATAGAAAAAGGCACACTACTCGGTACTTGCGAGGAAGTGGATTGGTTGCGTCGATGCCAATATCTATCGACTGGGACCCTCAGCAAGGATGCACAAACGAGAGTGACCACCCTTTTAGGAGACTGCCGCAGCGCTCTGTCCCAAAATGAAATGGTCAAAGCGAAGAAGATGTTACTCAGGTACGCCAATGTTTTCTCGTCAAACGATGCTGACATCGGAAAGACTGGCATAGTTCAACACAAAATAAACACAGGAGAAGAATTGCCTATCCGTCAGCGGCCAAGGAGAATGCCGGTAGCACGTGAAAAGGAAGTGGAAACCATGATTGAGGGAATGGTGAAGGATGGTGTTATTGAACCTTCATCTAGTCCATGGTGTTCACCTGTAGTGCTGGTAAGAAACAAGGACGGCAGCATGCGGTTTTGTGTTGACTATCGTCGTCTGAACGACGTTACGAAGAAGGACAGCTATCCTTTGCCGAGAATCGATGACACGCTGGACATGCTTACTGGCGTAAAGTGGTTTAGCACGCTGGACCTGAAAAGTGGCTACTGGCAAGTCGAAATTGATCCTAAGGACAGGGAGAAAACTGCATTCTCGACAGGAAAGGGTCTGTGGCAATTTAAAGTTATGCCGTTTGGATTGTGCAATGCTCCGGCAACGTTTGAAAGGTTGATGGAACTTGTACTTACTGGGCTAATTGGCGATGCCTGTCTGGTCTACTTGGATGACATCATCATCGTAGGCCGTACGTTTGAAGAACATCTACAAAACCTGGAACGCGTGCTCATGAAGATCCAGAGTGCCAACCTCAAGTTAAGTCCGAAGAAGTGTTCACTATTCAAACGACAAGTTAGCTTTTTGGGATATGTCGTGTCTGAAGAAGGTATCCGCACGGATCCAGAGAAAATTGCTGCTGTCAAGGACTGGCCAGTTCCAAAAGACAAGACGCAGGTCAGAGCATTTTTGGGTTTGTGCTCCTATTATCGGCGATTTGTCAAGAACTTTGCAGATATAGCCAAACCCCTGCATAAACTAACCGAGGAGAAGCGACATTTCTGCTGGGATAATAGTTGCGACATCGCATTCCAGGAGCTAAAGGACCGTCTGTGCAATACACCTATTTTGGGATACCCTGATGCGGACAAGGAATTTATAGTTGACACAGACGCAAGTGACATAGGACTTGGCGGTGTGTTGTCCCAACAGAATGGTGATCAAGAGATTGTGATAGCGTACTTCAGCAAGTCGTTGTCAAAGCCGGAAAGGAACTATTGTGTTACGAGACGGGAACTGCTTGCTGTGGTAAAGTCATTGCAGTATTTTAGCAAATATCTTCTGGGGCGGAAATTCCACTTACGAACTGACCATGCTGCACTGAAATGGCTATTGCAGTTCAAAAACCCAGAAGGACAAGTTGCGAGATGGATTGAACTACTGCAGGAATACGACTTCGTGGTCGAACATCGCAGCGGAAAATCTCATGGCAACGCAGATGCATTGTCAAGAAGACCTTGTCCTGAAGACTGCAAGCATTGTACTAAGCAAGAGAGTAAGGAAGTGGTACCTGTGAGGATGCTCAAGACAGACCTCAACAACGAGTGGAAGGAAAGCCTAAAACGTGCACAGCAGGAAGATTCGGACATCAAGCCGATTCTGGAGTGGATGAAGGCCAGAGCTCCTAAGCCCAGGTGGAGCGACGTCTCAGCGATGAGTTCGGTCACAAAAAGCTATTGGGCTCAATGGGACAGCTTTGTGGTTCAGGATGGAGTCCTGTGCCGTAAATGGGAAAATGCTCGGGGAGACAGCTGTCATTTGCAAATGGTTGTCCCTAAAGCTCAAGTACCGGATGTTCTACAGCTGTACCATAATGGTTGTTCAGGAGGTCATCTGGGAGTAAAACGGACTCTACTGAAGATACGAGAACGGTTTTACTGGGTCCACTGTCGGGACGATGTCGAGGATTGGTGTCGCAAATGTACAAGTTGTGCAGCTGTAAAGGGACCTCAGACTCGTAGTAGGGGTGCATTAAAATTGTATAATGTTGGTGCACCATGGGAGAGGATAGCCCTTGACGTTGCGGGGCCGTTTCCGGAAAGTGAAAGTGGCAACAAGTATTTCATGGTTGTGATGGATTATTTCACTAAGTGGCCGGAAGTCTTCGCCATTCCAAATCAAGAAGCTTCGACAGTTGCAGATAAATTAGTTCATGAAGTCTTCTGTCGTTTTGGAGTACCTTTGGAGATTCACAGTGATCAAGGAAGGAATTTTGAGTCCCAAATATTCCAGGAAACTTGTCGAGTTATGGGTACTCATAAAACAAGGACGACTTCTTACCACCCACAATCCGATGGAATGGTGGAACGATTTAATCAGACACTGGAGAGGTACCTAGCGAAAGTTGTGGAAAATCGGCAACGAGATTGGGACAAGCACATACAACCGTTTTTGTTGTCATATCGAAGTGCTGTCCACGAAAGTACAGCGGTGACACCAGCTTTCGCAAACTTCGGAAGAGAACTACGGCTACCTGCAGACCTGATCACCGGAATACCACCTGATGCCCCACGCAGTGTAACTGATTATGCGAATGATTTGCGGAACAAAATGAATGACATTCATGAGCACGTCAGACAATCGGGCCAGCAAATGTCTGAAAAGATGAAAACCCGTTATGACCGCAAAATGAACAATAAAGGATTCGACGAAGGTTCACTAGTGTGGTTGCACAATCCAGTCCGCAGCAAAGGGAAATCTCCTAAGCTTCAAGCTAAATGGGACGGACCGTACCGGATTGTGACAAAGATCAATGATGTAACCTACCGGATACAGAAAGGTGCAAGAGGTACTCCTAAGATCGTCCATGTGGATCGACTGGCGCGTTATTATGGGGCCAATAATGCTCGGGACGAGCATGTCTAAGGAGGGGGCAGTGTTGCGCGCCGCAAATAATGTTTGATACATGGCGACATTAGTTACCACTAGCGCCATCTAGTATCGGGTAGCAGAACTAGTACCTCGGTACTAGGACCTTGACCCTACTTGACCTTTTTGTAAGTACTAGTAATTCCGAGAACTATCGACGTCGAGTCAGTCGGGACCGGTATGTACTCGAACGTTCTAGATGTTTATGTACTAGCTCTGCGGCACTATATAAGGCCGGGTGGGCCGCGAGACACATATAGTTTCGATTAAGCGATACGAGCGATAACATCGAAGGCGATATTCGAGTGCGACTTAAGAGTGATCAGTAAGTGCAATTGTGTTCCTTAATTAGTGTGTTTGACTTGTAATTAGTGTTGGTGAGTAAAGTGTCATTTTTTTTGGTTATTAAATCGGCAGTTTTTATTGTCACGAACCCCAAGCTCGTAACAATATTAATAAATCATTCTTCTCTGAGTGCTCTTCTTTTGAGGAAATGCGGTCGGAGAGACTATTTGAAAAAGCCTAAGTAAAAAGTCATAATTGGAGGTTTGGCTCTCGCCTAATTTAGATATTTCATAATCAGAATAAAAAGGATTATTATATGTACATATACTGTGTCCCTACGTTTTTCTTTTTTCATTAATAATTGTTAAATTTGTACACTAGGCCTCTGTTGACGGCGGCAATTTTGAGCATTTTTTGAGGGTTCTAGTGCTTATAAAAATAATGTATCATCAAAAAGGAAAACATAGGGACACAGAATATTATCCTTTACACATGACACACTTTACAGATATTTTCGTCCTTATTATCAACACAATAAAACCTGCAGCACTTGATTTGTTATCATTGAGTGAGTCTGTTGATTCAACCGAGATAAAGGCCACATGCTTCCACATAAAGATCTGCAATTCGTATTTATTAACACGGTCAGCAGGAAAACTTGATATTATTGTTGTAATTCAAGGAAAACTGTTTGCCGTGTCGTGTTATAAGAAATAACCACATATGTTTCTGAAATTCATATGTTTTTTTTTAGACCAGACAGTATTTAGTCACGCCTTTGAAATTAAAATTAAATTGCAATTAGTGTTCTAGGGTTAAGTCCAGTTGTACAGCTGGTAGTTTTTTGTTCAGGCCGTATGCTCAGAAACATCTTTAGTCCATTCTTGTTTGCAAAACAGCTGTCCCGTCGACCCTCTTCTTGTCGTGTCAATGATTAATTAAATATACATACCTACAACTAGATTCTGCTCGCGACTTTGTTCGCATTTCTTCGTCGACCCACCCCGTCGCATCGTATCGCCTGCCCGCACTATTACTTCGTTTTCGCTAAGCTTTCTTACTTTTTTTTTACTCGGCTCCTAAGTAAGAGTCCTAGTGTGATGTTAATATAGATAGCCTTTAGCATTCCTCAAGGATTCTCACTCAAGGCTATCAAATGCAAAAATATTTTTTTATCACATCTATTAGAGAGCTAGTGTATTCTTCGTAAATAGGGACTAAAATAGATCTTTAATAGGGACTAAAATAGATCTTTAACTTGAATTTGGAATGTGGACATTGTTAGTAAAGTTCCAATCAACAAAGAGGTCAATCACGAACATTGTATGAACAAGTAACAAAAAAAAAAAAGTTTATGAAAAAACAAAAAACGCGACAAAAGCATTCTTCGTTCGTAATATTTACTCAAATTAGGATTTTACTTAGTTTTATAAAATATTAATTTTAAAAGAGCCGTCTCTGCGCCCATCTACGTCTAAAGAACATCGTGAACCATCACTCATGCCAGAAAATAACCAAGTTTCTCAAAAAATATATCCTGAGACACAGTTTTCTTTTTTCTTTTTGTTCAAATCCGACTGGTAGTTTAACTCATCAGCTTTATTATTAGTAGATAAAGTCATCATCATCATTTTTGACGTTCGGGTGCCTTTTATGCAGGGACTTGAAACGTTAATCAAAATAGCTTTACGCGTAGTTCTAGTACCGATAATTTGTACCGTTCCATCAGGATCGTAACAAAATTAATTCCTTGGCTATAACGATACTAGGAAACGGAACGAAATCTTAAACTGTTCACTAACAATATGATCAATATATCGTTATTAGTATAACGATATACCTAATAACGTTATTCATTTCGATACTCAACTTTGGCAGCTTCATGACATAAAAGATGACGAAAAAGTATGAAGAATAACGTTAAAAATGAAAATAAATTATTTGACTTTTCTTTCTCTTGCCCTTATAATCCCAATTTATTTGGGGTCAGCGCAGAATGTCTTAATACTTCTATGTTAGTCGTCATTCAGTCACCCCTGTCAAGGTGTTATAATGATTTTACTTTTTAAGGTAACACTAGTCAATGATTCTTCCATACTAACGTCGAATGGAGTTTACTTCACTATTTGAGTGTAATTAAAAATGATATCTACTTGTCTCGTCATTATCTAGCCTCGGACACAGAATCATAAAAACGGGTCGTAACTTCCATATTTCAGCACCCATTTTAACGCATATTTTGTGCGTAAAGAAATAATTCCCGTAGTACCTATGAAAATGGCAAAATTGTACAGGGAGGGATAATTTATTCAAGAATTCAAATAACTTTATATTGAATGAATACATTCAACAGTTTTTTTCATAATATCTATACGCCCAAAGGTCTGATAAGAAATTCTACGCGCTCGTTTTCGTTATACAGGGTTATTTTGCAACCACCATCCAAATTTTCAGAAATGATTTAGAATCGATAACCTTATCAATTAATGAAATAAAAAAAAATAAAAAAAATTACATGATTTTCACCATTATCCGCTACTAAAATCACAACGTGTGGAATAAATACAGTTGAACAATAGGTTGTTGAACTGTATGACCGCACACGCGCTTACCTCAAAATTCGGGAAAGAACCATGCACTACGCCCCCCTCCCTCACACGTCGCAACCCGCGCAGCCCCCGATCGGCCCTGCGCCCGCGCCGGCTGTCAGTTGACCGTGACCTAGTTACGTGTGAACGTGTGCCATATTTTTTTGTCACTCTCGCTTCAGAATTCCGTTCGATCATCATCGCACACATGGCGACTTTTTATTCTAATGCAGAGTATTATGAAATGGTCAGGTGTTATCTTTTAAGTGGCGAAAGTTTAAATAGTGCGCAAAGAATGTACCGTACAGAAAGTTTACCGCGTTTACAAAGACGAGGAATTAATTCGCGAGTGCCTAATAGACAAACAATTTTAGCAGCAAATCAAAGGTTGTTAGATTATGGGCAGTTTACCACACCAGCCCATGCAACAAGTCATGGCGGTCATAACGAAATAACACCAGCAGTCGAAAATTCTGTACTCGAGTTTTTCGAACGTGACCCCTGCGCTAGCACTAACGAAGCTGCTCGGCGCTTCGGTGTCAGTCAGTATTACGTGTGGAAGCTGCTGAACTCTTCTGGTTATCACCCATACCATTACCAACCAGTGCAATCTCTTCATAATAACGATGGACCCGCTAGAATGGAGTTTTGTGAATGGCTGTTAAGAAACATTAATTGTAACATTTTGTGGACCGATGAAGCATTATTTACGCGAATCGGAATTTATAACAGCCGAAACGAACATTATTGGGCGTTAAGCAACCCCCACGTTATTAGAAATAACTACCACCAAGTGCGTTTTAGTGTAAATGTTTGGGCGGGTATTAATTATTAATTATTGGTAATGTTATCGTGGGACCGATTTTTATTGAAGGACGCTTGACGGGTACGAATTATTTAAACATGTTACGTGGTGTTATTGAAGAGTTACTAGACGAGGTGCCACTTTCATACTACAACAATCATTATTATCAGCATGACGGTGCACCACCTCATTACACAAGTGCAGTGCGTGACTTTTTAAATAATAAGTATGGCGATAGATGGATTGGTCGCGGAGGGCCTGTACCATGGCCTCCCAGGTCACCAGACTTGACTCCGCTTGATTTTTTTTTATGGGGTGAAGTAAAAAGACGTGTTTACGTTGAAGAAGCACAAAGTGTTGAGGACCTCCGTAGTAAAATAATAATAGCATTTAATGACATTAAAAATCAAACAGATACTTTAAACTTATTAAAAAATAGTTTAGAAAAACGTGCACGTTTGTGTATTGAGAGAAACGGACTCCATTTTGAACAATTGCTGAAGTACACGTGATTTGTAGGTTAATCGAGTTTATTTGGTAAGTTTAATTATTGTAAATAGCTAGTTGATTCCAATTTTTTAAATACGCCATAATAAAAACTAATAATTTCACATTCCTTATTTTATTATGTCGGTCCTAAGCCCGTAAAGTATGAAGGGAAAATTGGAATCAACCCTTTTAAGAACGCGTAGGTACCTACATCAGTCGCACTCGCAGCGAGCGAGGTCAATAACCTTGCTGTGTCTCTCTACATTCTGTTATTTTTCGGATATTTTCTTTTGAATGTTTTTTTTTTGTTTTTGTTATTATTTGATTATAATGTTTCACATATGAAAATAAGTTAATCAAAAGTCCTCGATTTTAAAATTTGGATGGTGGTTGCAAAATAACCCTGTATAATAAATCATCGAGTATTTCACTAAATAATTGAATAAATAAAGTAAGCATTCATACAACCACGCCGACTCGACTAGTCCTATGTCAAAGTGGCTTGTCCTACTGTATTTCAAATGACAAAGCATTTCACCTCTGTAAATCTCTGTAAACGAACAAGTTACAAATCTACATAACACATGTATGTTTTCAGTAAATACACCGGGGACAGTGACACGGCAGCCATCTAATTGACTTTCAACTATTTACGGGCGCGCACTAATTGGATGTAAACCGGCGTGACACCGACTATTTCAAACAGAATTACAGTCGAACAAACATTTTATTTACAGGAAAAAATATTCACCTCTGGTGATATGATTTGATGTGATAAAGCAATGGTGTGGTTTAAAAAAGATGCCGTGACAATTGAAAAGAATATGCTTAGATGGTCGCCCAGATGGTGGAGGGGACGCCCCAGGAGGACACATCAAGGCTCCTTCAAACAGGCGCGACACGATACGCGACACAAAGGCACCGCAAGTCGCGCAACGAGCGGTGCCTTTGTGTCGCGCGCGATTATATCGCGTGTCGCGTCTGTTTGTAGGAGCCTTTATAGTGACCTCATTGGTGATGTTCTTCAGAAAGATGAGGTGCATAGTACTCGCAACTGGTGTGCGTGTATGACCAGACGGACAATTCTCGTAATTTTAAGAACGTTCACTGCAGTCTGATCTTAGTCTCAATCTGTCAAAAATTCCTAGTTTCGCTACATTTTGACATTTGTTTGTCGCCGAGATGAGACTACAACTAGATTTTGAAGAATTGTCCTTCAGATGTATGAACGTAACCCCATGGAGAGACGGCGCGTGTTATGTATGTAAATATTCACCTACACTAAGCCTACACTGCAAATATTGAAAAGTAAAACTACGTATACAATTTCTCTTTTTACATACATAAACTCACGCCTTCATCCCATGGGGCAGACAGAAACTAGAGCGCAACCTGTTACTGCTACGATCCTTACATACTCCTTTGGCCTCGTTTCCATACATCATGTGAATAATTGACTACTCCGCACACTTACGTTATAAGACTAAAGGCTCCTGCAAACAGTTACGACGCGCGACGCGAATCACACGACACAAAGGCACCGCTTGTTGCGCGGATATCCGTGGTTGCGCGACTTGCGGTGCCATTGTGTCGTGCGCGATTTTATTGCGTGTCGCGCCTGTTTGAAGGAGCCTTAAGTCGTAGCAAGTTCTCTGCCTGCACAAACTGTACAAACATACAACATGTCGTGTACTAGTCATACTTACGTGGCGTATGGTCTCGTGACCGCACTTGAATGATCAGGGGGCCTAAAAACGCCACTTTGGCAGATCATAAAAGGATAACATTATGAATCGTAATGGACAGTTAACTGTTACGTTAATCGTATTAAATCCCATTGGTGAAGGATTTTTCCGTTATTTTTTTTTGCCTGTGCTAAATAAAATACCAACCAATCCAATCCAAATCCAATCCCAATCTCTTTGATTATACCTACTTAGTGCAGCTAAAAAAAGAAAAACACGGACTTTCTTCGCCATGTTATAATTCATGATGTTATCCTTTTATGATTCTGCCAATGTGGCCTTTTTAGGCCCCCAGTAGTGATGGTGCCAATGGATATTACTAATAAAACGTCGTCTTTATCGTGGCGAAACGTGAACTATTAAACTTTGAACATCCTGATAGATAGTTGGAAGTGTCTCAGAAGGTAATAAATGCTATGAGCTGTCGGACGATTTTATTAGCACAGAGGGATGCTGACTATTTTCATATTCCCGCCCACTTTTTACGAGGCTCGTCAAAGGAATGAGAAGTCAGCATATTTGGTAAAAAACCCAAAGTTTCCAATGTAAGGCTACTTCTTCAAAACTTTAATGTTAAGAAGCACAACATTAATTAAGAAAGTGTACTAACAAAGAACAACACTTTAATTCCTGCTAAGTATGACAAGGAACATTATTCCCAAAGCGCCTAAACTTGGCAGAACACTGGTCCTTGTTCCTGTGCGCCATTGTTCCTGAGCGAGGACCAACGTTGGTCTTTATTCGCTACAATGCCTGTTATTTTGGACGCTATGTCTCGTAAACATGTGACGCTTTTGTACAGTATATTTTTATCTGCGGCGATTGACCCGACGCACAAAGACATTTGGTTAATGTTTGTTTTGAAGATTTGTTTGAATTGTCGCGATATTTTCTTCATAAGTACATTAGTGCCCCAGAAGTGTACCTATGCCATGAAATACATCACAGTCAGGCGGTTTCAGGAATAGTGCCTTTAGGACATATCTACTTAATAAAAATGTGAAATTCATTCATTCACTGACAGACAACGCACAGGCCACAGCCCATACTGCTGGATGAAATTTGGCAAAACAGTTCCCTGTCTATAATGAAGGTGAGCACTAAGGAAGCATTTTTGATAATTCATCCCCTAAGGGGGTTACATAGGGGATAAAAGTTTGTTTAGTTATTCGATGGGAAATCCCATGGGGTACATGGCTTGTACACACGGCAATATTTCTTCGGAGCCGTTTGCGGCTGTCTTAGGAGAAATTCTGCAGAGAACGTCTTTGGGATGATTCACAGGTTATAAAATCACCTTGTTACAACAATAGGCGTTATTTTGAGACTATTTTTGTCAATGTCAACCGACCATGTTTGATAATATCTATGATTAGAAAGCCAACAGATAATAAAGTAAACGTTTAAGCAACGTTTATAAATAAAGGGTTAAAGACGTTTAAACGTCAAAAATATATCGTTAAACAGTCGCTAATCATTACTTAACTAACATTAACCAACGTTTATAAATGAACCCCTTACTACCTACGTACGTCAAGGTAGTTAGATTGATATTTTGATTGGGCATAATCAAGAAGAGACTTGCAGAGAATCGAGCCAAAATGTCCAGCAGTGGACTCTTGAGGGCTGATGGTGAAGTATAAGAGTTTACGACTTTATCTTTTTGATCTACGATGATATTCATAGCAAGGTCTGTTTTTAAGATTTCCATGTAATAAATGCAAATGTTACGTATTTAATGGTGATGCCTGCGAATAAATTATTCTTTATGTTGTTTATTCATATAAATCGCTGTTTATGTAGTTGTTTATTTTATTACCTGTAGCACCAATCATTAAACCTGACTTGTTTCCGAACGTATTTTTCGGGTAACCACTGAAAATCAGCGCTGTGCTGTGGGTCCCCCATAGGTAGCACAGCATCATGCTGAGTGGAAGCCTTCTTGTCAGTCATGACGTGCAGCTGTCGACTATTTCTGATTTTGCTCGTGATTACAGATCAATTTTGTTTCTATTTTTCCATATTATTCGAGTTTTAATTATCTTTTTGATGTATTTCTGTGACAAATACTTTTAGACCTATTATTCTTTCTTTAAAATAGGAAAGGGGATTTTTGAAACGATGTATCTAATATTATTATCACAATAAGTGTTACAAAGACACAAAATACAACACAAAAGTGTAGCAATTTTGCTGTAACTTGTTATCTGTTATCAAAACCTGCTAGTTTGCGACGTAAATCAATGAAGTCTTATCTGGTGATAACACAATATTAGCACATATGTATATTACGGTATGTACATATATGTGACATTAGTCATTAAGTTCTGTTATCTTTTGCGCGTATCTCAGAGACAATCTGTTTAAAAAAAACCGGGCAAGAGCGAGTTGGATTCGCGCACCGAGGAATCCGTAACATCATATGTTTTTAAATTTTCATCGGCGAGGCTTATATTCGTCAGAGAATTTTAACACTGTGCACTGCGGTGTAGAATATTGCAGTTTTATGTTAGCGTCATCTCTTGACCGATAGTGGAACTACTTTAACTTTTGTTGATGATTTCCTAAAAAGTGTGCTATTTAGAGACTTCGTTTTATTTTTCCTGTAATCTTTACATAATCTTCTATCACATAGAATAATTTCAGATTTTTCTCATTGCAAACTTCGGAGATAAGGGGGAACGGTATTTTTTTACATTTTTCATCAAAAGTCGAAAACTGTGTGGCATAAAAAAAAAGTAAAAGTGTTTGAGAATATGCAAACTGCGCTCTTTTATATGATCTCCCACATGCCCTAATAGCCCCACTTCGAATTTTTCAGACCCCCTTTCAGTCCCTGTTGCAAAAAATATAGGTACATATAATTTTATTTTTTCTTATTTGCAAAATAGTTGGGCAAACGTCATCTAAAACTATTCCAAATTTCAAGTTGATAGCATTAGTAGTTCTTGAGATATCCAGCTGTCACAGACAGACAGACTGAGTCTCACCATAAGGGTTCCGTTTTACCATTTTGGTACGGAACCCTAAAAACATGGGAATTACCTCTACAACTGAAAGTTTCTTTGCAAATGTATTGCTATTGCCATTAAGTTACAGATTTTTTTAATGTATTTTTAACCGCCGTTTCCTTCGCTGTTTCGTTACTTGTAAATACCTCTATCTCATCCAAGAAGGTAAAGTTCCCTCAAATTCTTTAAGTAAAATAGACCTTGAAATGGGCCGGAACAGCGACGTGATGTACGAACAAGATTATGTGGAACGTGATTAATTTACATTGTATCGACTTTCGCGTGTTTTCATTCAAAACATGAACCTTTATATTATGTATTTCCATATTTTATTATTCAAGATCACATTTTCGTTTTATTTTTTAGTTGTTACCCCTTTCCTGATGCTGGCGCTGGTCACTCCAATTATTTATAATGTTCCTCAATTATTTTAAGAAGATTTAAAACTTAAAGCATGCGGATGTAAGGACCAGCATCCTAATGGGGGTTTTCGTGAAAATTTACGACATCAGTTTGCACCACTTTGACAAGAGGTCTTCCATTACAACAATGAATATAAAATGTATGATGACGTTCATCATTCGTTTCATTCATTCGTTCATCATTCAGTCATGACTAAAGAAAATATAGGCTCTTTGACAGATGCCTGGACCTGACGTATCAGTGCTGCCACCTGGCGAACGTCATTTCAGAAAACCCTCATTGCGTAACACACTATCAATCACAATCTGTATCATTATGAAGGATATTGCCAATCCATTGCTTCATAAGTTCATATATTTGAAAAAATTGTCTGTTCAACAACGTAAATAAGGCAATGAATGTTGTTGGACTATCAAAATGGAACCATTGCCACTGCTAGTGTGTTACACTATGACCCCGCAGGACCGAGTCAAACAAAGACTATATTCCCTTTGGTGTAAAAGGACCACTAGCATGTCACGTAAATAAAACACTATGTGTGACATAAGTCCGAGCAACTACGGAATGTAAAATAAAACGGTGTCAAAGTCAAAATGAGGCGTATCCGGTTCATCATTGTCATGTGGACGGTGCCCAGGATAACTGAATGACGACATGTACAGACGCCGGCACATCAAGCTACGCAAAACTGTAAAGTTTCCCCAATCAACTTTGAACCTTATAATTTAGCGATAAAATTGAAAATCTATTAAAGAAATTTGACAGATTGTAGTAGCTTGATGTGCTGGCGTCCGTACCAAAATAATTCGTGAATTGTCAAACCAAGCGTGGCAAAAAATGGAGTGTCGGCTTTCAAAGCTGGCGTTACCAATTCACTATGTTGGCAGTTAAAATGACGTTATTTGTCCAAATCCAAATATTCACGTTATTTGGCCAATACAAAAATAAAAGATTGTTTTGTTATAGCCAATTATCTCGAATATTTAAGTATGTACAAATGTGCCAAATGAAATGTCCAAGAAAGTACAAGAGGTAGCGTCAAGACTTACAAAACTCGTCCCCGTTTTCAGGAAAACTGTTCAATAAATCTGTTGACAGATATCATGTCAGTTGTAAAGGCTCCCACAGAAAGGCGAGACGCGACCCTGGTGGAACAATTGAAAAGAAAACTTCATGGAAATTATTCTAACGGAGTCGCGCCGCGCCTGTCTGCGGGAGCCTTAATGGTGATTGGTTGACCAAATCAACAGCTATCAATCACAAAACTTTTCATGACATTGGACAACCGAGTAAATTGATATCGCTTCCAGAATCAGGGGGAAGCACTGGGGTGTAATGTAGCAAGCAAAAAAAATTACTTTTATCTACTATAACTTACTTTGATGTGCAATAGTTGTTTTTTGTTTAAATTTTAGACAAAAACAGCCAAGATTGCGTGGTTAGTCGCCTTTTCTGCCGACAATAAATACATAAAGATATACATACACACTTATTATGTTAGTACATGCATTGTAGGTAAACAAGTATTTTTGCCGAAACTGTGTGCATTTTGACAGTGATTGTTAAATAAATATTGATTATTTCAAATTGCATTTAGATATACAACTGTATCCTCCAATATTGCTATTAAAAACTTGGTTATACTGCTAATAAATATCTCAGAAATTATGAACAATCTATTGTGTAAATAAAAGTATGCATGTTTGATTACTGATCTTATTGTCCATTCAATTTTGTTCAAACACAATTGAATTGTTTTTAACAATCACTACTTTCAATACGCAGCTTTGAAATATGAAATGTACTCATCAGAAAAAAATATAATTTAAGTATAGTAATAGTGTCTTAATTTATAAATACAGACAATTTTATTAATAAATCAAAAATCAAGCTAGTAGATTTATAATAATTTTACTACTTATTTCTTAAAAAAGTTTGCATGCATAAAGAGAAAAAAAAATGATTTCAGTGCAATATCGTTTTATATACAATACAATCTTATAGAATTTAATGAACAGAGCAGTTAAATAATGTTTTTTAATAAATAGTTCTTTAATTTACTTTTTCATCAAATAGACAAAATACATACAACGTGTAACGGATTAAGCGCAATACCTCAGACACCCCAATTAGAATATAAAATTATAAGTCTAAAACAACACCCGTAATTAAATAAATTTAAACCAAACCTGGTCGTTTTTTATAAAATAGTTATCCTTACTAAACGCAAAACGTATGTGCAGCAACATGCCTACACACACACTCATGCAATGTTAGCAGCCGACGCGACACGCACATTCGAGCGCTTGCCAGCTGACCATAGCCTGTAGGCATTAGACTGATGTGCGTTAGTTCAATGAACGAATTTTACTTACATCAGGTGAGATAGTGGATAGTGGTCAAACGCGCGCCTATCAATAGTAAAAAAAAAAAACCTAAAATGTCACAGACTGATATTATGAATGAATAACTTTTGTTTTAACTCAATTAAGTAGGTATACTTAATTGAGTTTACAGTGTAATGTAATGATTGATAATTTTCTAGCAAGTGAAAGTATCAACATGAATCTAAGACTTTACGCTTAGTAACGGGGATGCATTTAAAATGGCGACTTTTTACCCGAATTTCGAAATTAACGAAGGGCGAAGCGCCCGGACTCCGTGCGGCACACGCGGGTAAAAAATATTTATCTCAGATGCGTAACTTTCGCGATATTATTAGCTACCTCTTACAAGCGTGTTTACTGCTAATTACGTGAAACAAAAATCAGTGCGTACAAGATTTTAATCACAAACAGCAAACTTTGCTGTGCGCATGGAAAAATACCTACTTTGAAGATGGCCGGCCGGCAGCCCGGAGGTAGCGCGCGCGCGCGATATCAAAGGGTCGCCGGTTTTGTGCATCTCGCTCTTTCACATTATTCTTACGGTACATTTGCAAAAGAAAATTATCTACTAAGTACCTATTTCGACATTTCTCAACAAAACAATTAGAGAGACATGCGGAATACAAATCGGTCGTGCATTTCAATAAGCCTTATTATTTGGACGGAAGGATTAAATTCTCTTACATCAACTGTTTTATTAAACGCGCGCGCGCTCTAATCCAAATGTAAAATGCTTTGATATTATTCATGTACACGTGTGTATCATGGACCTAAAAATTAGGTTTTGCATTTGTGTTTGTTCAATTTTAGCGGCGCCCGCGCCAACGGTGAGTGCCTAGTTCTAATGTAGGCATTAGGCATTAGATCTACCTATGGCCGTATGAACGATAATTAAATTACCGAACATTAGCTAGATGTGATATTGATAAGCGATATCACCGGGAAAAATTTTTTTCTATCAAACTTTCACAGGCTTTGAATTTAGTCTCTACGCACCGCGCCGCGCGCCGCTACTTGCCGTTTTTATCTACCTAGGTACCTATCTTTCGAGATTGCACCCCCGCGAATCTCGCGATCCCTCTGATAAGTTCGTTGTTAGGTAGGTCCAGTTTATTGTTTGTACTACAAAAATATGGTCAGTGGGTCGTCTTAGGCAAAGACGGCGTGTTTAAAAGATTATAATAACAATGTTTACAGTGATTAGAATACAATCGTATTGATAGGAAGAAGTAGGTACTTACAGAACTGGACTATTTACACTTAACACTTAGGTTATTAATTTGCACTATTTCTGCGATCCACTTTCATTAAAGTTTCAAAATGACCGCCGCCTTGATCTATGCACTTATTAGCACGCTTTCTTAAATTGTATTTTAATTTTGTAAGCACTTCAGTATCACTTTTCACCGTCACAAATGCTTGTTGAATTAATGTTTTTAGCTCCTCGAAACTTGTACATTGACTGACGTACACGAGCGATTTTATGCGACCCCACAAAAAAAAGTCTAGCGGTCGATCTGGGAGGCCACGGCACAGGTCCTCCGCGACCTATCCAGCGACTGCCATACTCCGCATCCAGATGCCGTCGAACGGTCCACGTGAAATGCGCGGGAGCACCGTCTTGCTGGTAATACATGTCACGTGAAAGACCGACAGGGACGTCATCCAGTAAGTCCGGCAATGTCTCCTGCAAGAACCGCAGGTAGGTATCTCCGGTCAACCGTGGAAGGAAAATGGGGCCGAGTATGAATGTTCCGAGTATACCAGCCCACACGTTGACGGAGAACCTATGCTGGAACGAATCCACACGGCAAGCATGTGGATTCTCATGCCGCCACAAATGCTGGTTGTGCTGGTTGTACATGCCAACACGCGTGAAGGTACTCTCGTCCGTCCAAAGAATGTTCTGTTGCCAGTTCTCCAACAACCACCTACTGAATTCCAGTCGTGGCAAGTTGTCGGCCGGCGTTAGGTCTTGACACCGTCGAAGATGATATGGGTGTTCACCATCAGCACGCAACGTTCGCCACACGTACATGTGGCTGCAGTCAAACTGGGGTGCTGCTCCTCTCGAGCTGTCCTCTGGATGTTCATCAAAATGGTCGAGAATACGCTCTTGCAGACGAGTAGTCCGCACATTCGTCCCTCTGTCCAAAGCCGTATTAGGAAGGAATGTCCCAGAGTCCCTCAGTCGCTGAGTTGCAGCCAGCATCGTCCTGGCGCTCACACTGCAGCCAAAACGGTCATTGAACTCCCGACAAGCTAACGCGACATTATCAAGACAGCGAGCCAGGGTCCTCACCATCTCCGTGTATTGTATGTTGGTGTACCGGAAAGCCATCGCGCACGGAATCAAAAATGTCACGGAAGTAAACTGAAAAACAACTACACTAGGTCGCTACCGGCGGATGACTAGATTTTAATTAATGTTATTTGTAGGTACTCATGTTATTCGGCGGTAGCGGCGCACAGTGGTCCGGGTTTTCAAAAAGGCGGACATAGGATCGAAAATGCATATTTAACGTAACAAAAAATAGTTTCGTATAGGAAATTTAACGCTGATTAATACTTATTACTACAACTTTTAAAAAAAACAGCTCCTTCACGTCAAAAAAAAATATTGAAAATAAAAATGTATGGGAGAAAATCTATTTTATTTTTTTTCTCCGTTCAGTATCAAAGTGTAGCAAGCAAACCTTATATTCTGGTAAGTACCTATTGTTCTTAATACGACAACATATAAATTGCTTGCGTATCCCTGCGGCCTTGACGCCTACGATGCTTCAAAGTTTAAAATTTCAATTGGGATTTTTTTAAATTATTATCGAGGTTTTCAATTAAGCTGAATTCAAAATATAATTTTTTAATTATATAAGAATTAAAACATACGCATTCAAGCATTTGGCAAGTATTTGTTTATTTTATTTTAATAAAAAGTACTTACTAATAAAAGTCTTCAACTTTAGTTATGTAATAAAGGACACGTGCTGATTCGTAGCCTATTTGTAACTGACTGAAACGACTCCTGTGGTAAAAGAATCATTTACCCCCACCACCGGAGATTTCGACGACGCTGATTGGCTGTTGAAGATGTGGTACTAATTTCGTCAGTCACTACTTGCGAGCGTGTGTTTGTTATTAATATCTGTGCATGAAACAATTAAAGGCACTTGTTTCTCAACCCTTGAGGAAGCAACATCAATTATCCGTGCTGTGTGAAAGTTTAGTGAGTTTCGTTATGGCTGCATTTGTTACAAACTTGGACATTTTTATGTTCCTCCGTGTTGAAGGAGACATGAAAAATTGGGCACGACTCTATGAAGCTATTATTCTACATATCCCAGTTGAAACATGTTCGGAAGATTTAGAAATAATCAAGACCTTTTTGAAGAACTACATGAGTAATATCAATCGCAGATGGGCAAGTGCTTCTAGAAATCAGAAGACTTTCATGAATAGACATGCTGCGTGGTTAGAATCAAATATTAGTTGGCCAATTTGCACTACTGTTAATTTATCCGAGATTTTTCAAGCCCAAGATGAAGTTATCGAAAACATATCGTTAGACAATACTTCAGTTGACATCGATACTACAGCAGCTGTGATTCCGTCGACATCAAGTACAGCAACTGTGGGCACATCTACCGAAGTTCAGATTAGGAAGCCTTTTGTTGACCTCAGCAACAAACAGAAGAAAAGACGTTCAGAGTCTCTTTTGGACTATTCGCCGGAAGAACTTACTTTTGCATTAGTCGAAAGACTTAGGATAGACAAGAAGAATGACTTAGCTTGTGTTATTGATCATATAACGAAGAACCCTGATAGTGTTACTATTGTTCAAGCCACATTGTTTAAGAAAAATAGGAAAAAATCTTTAGATGAAGATCATGCTCTTGGTCTTTATACATCATTGAACCTGTCAAAATGGAAATACTTGTGTTTAAGGAAAGCGCTGTTAGATTGTGAAGTTCCAGTGTTACCATCGTATCACAAACTCCTTGAAGCTAAAAAGAGATGCTATCCACATGATTTAGAAATTACCGAGAGAGGAGCCAGAGTGAAGCTTCAAGCCCTATTGGATCTGACAGTCCAGAAGATTCTTCAAATTACCGGTACCCAGATTGATTCGTCAACTGAAGGATTGAAGTTAATTAGTAAATGGGGTTTCGATGGAGCTTCTTCACAAAGCACCTACAAGCAAAGGAGTGAAGATGTAGACTTCAGTGATTCATCGGTTTTCATGTCAAGTCTTGTCCCTCTTAAATTAGTTTCTAATAATAGCACCATATGGGAAAACCCAACACCTTCGTCAACACATTATTGCAGGCCCATTAAGTTCGAGTTTTGTAAAGAGACAGCAGAATACATCAAGCAAGAAGAAGCTGCATTGAAGGAAGAAATAAAGAACATCAATTCTACAAAATGGGTCGGGCTAGAGATTAGTCACGAGCTTCATATGACAATGATCGACGGAAAAGTGGCCACTATTATAACGGATACTTCGTCTGCATCTGCCTGCAATATTTGCCTTGCTAAGCCGACTGAGATGAACAAACTGTCAGAAGTATTTTCAAGACCTGTTCGAGAAGATGTTTATAAATATGGACTTTCTACTCTTCATATGTGGATTCGTTGTATGGAGTGTATTCTACACATATCTTACAACATGGACTTTGAGATGTGGACTGCACGAGGTGCTAACAAGCAACTAAAAGCTGCGAAGAAACATTTTACACAAGAAGAATTCAAACAGCAAATGGGAATACTTGTGGATTTTGTGAAGCAAGGCTTTGGAACCACAAACGACGGAAACACAGCCAGAAGGTTTTTTAGAGATTATGAGAAATCTGCCGAAATAACCAATATTGACAAAGGCCTACTGAAGCATTTTACGGTTATTCTTCAAACGATTTCATCGGGATGTGCCATAGATATAGAAAAATTCAGGACTTATTGCAGAGAAACAGCTGAGATCTTTGTTCATCTATACCCATGGTTTTATATGCCCGCAAGTGTGCACAAGCTACTCATACACGGTGCAGACATTTGTCATCACTTTGGCCTCCTACCAATTGGCATTCTTTCCGAAGAAGCGGGAGAAGCAAGAAATAAAGAATTTCGAAGAGTTCGTGAATATCACACAAGAAAATTTAACAGGATGAAGACCAACGAGGACTTGCTCCATAATTTTTTAATTAGTTCAGACCCATATTTATCCCATATTCGACCAAAATACAGCAACTCAAAGCAATTCGATTTTTTTCCAGATGTTAAAGAGCTTTTGTTGTTGCCTGAGGTAGTAACAGAAGAAACTGAAAATATGGATCTACAGGAGTTGCAGCCTGAAGATGATCCATTAATGTAAACGTGACAGATTTAGTGATTTTGTTATTGTTAGAATTGAGTTTGTTAGTAGTAGTAGTAGTTGAGTTGTAGTCCTTTTCAGGACCACTTAAAATAGTCCTTTTCAGGACTTCAGAAAAAGCCCTTTTAAGGGCTACATCTATTTCTAATTGTTTCTTTTAAGATGAGTCACGTTAGTAGTAAAACCAACAATATCAACCATGATTTATCAATAGGAAATATCAACAGATGAAAGAATAACCAACAGATGATTATTAAAAAAAAAATAAGCAGAAATGCTTATTTTATCATAACATCACGCTTTATATTCCCCGAAGGGTTCGGCAAAGGTGTATACTACACTATAGTACACTGTCATTTCGCCAGTTATATTTAAGTCCCATGTAATAGGGGGCGAGCTTAATACACGGATGAGGCGCGCGGGGGGCTTGTTTTTATTAAAAATGATATTTTGGATTAATTTCAATTGAAAAACTCGTTAATAATATTAAGATAATTCAACATTAAAATTTTAAACTTTGAAGCATCGTAGGCGTCAAGGCCGCAGGGATACGCAAGCAATTTATATGTTGTCGTATTAAGAACAATAGGTACTTACCAGAATATAAGGTTTGCTTGCTACACTTTGATACTGAACGGAGAAAAAAAATAAAATAGATTTTCTCCCATACATTTTTATTTTCAATATTTTTTTTTGACGTGAAGGAGCTGTTTTTTTGAAAAGTTGTAGTAATAAGTATTAATCAGCGTTAAATTTCCTATACGAAACTATTTTTTGTTACGTTAAATATGCATTTTCGATCCTATGTCCGCCTTTTTGAAAACCCGGACCACTGTGCGGCGGCGCGTATGTCGGCATTTCGCAAAAAACGTCAAAGAGGTTGCCGACAAATGCTTTATTTCTTTGCAATAAGGTTCAAATTTCTTCAAATTCAATAATATTATTTTGTAATAATGCCATACTTTGTTTGTGTGTGTGTAGGGCTACTCTGATGACCGCACTAAGTTTGGTCGTGCATTCAAACAAGCCTTACGCATTGGAGATAAAGTGGAAATTCCTTTAAATTACCTATTTAATTTGACGCACACTACTTTTATTGTAAAATGCATTGATATTATTAACGTGTGTGCATTACGACGTGTGAGCGTAATACAAATAATGTCGTGCGTTTAAGTAGCCTTTATTGCTCTGAGTTAAGGTTTCAATTTCCTTGAATTAAGGATTGTATTAATTTGTCATGATACAGTGTTTCTAATTTAAGTCATTTCAAAGATTTTTCCGTCAAAATTTAACACCTATTTTTGATGACGGAAATCGATTCAGAAGCCGATTCTGAACAAACTACTTTCAGGAATTGCGTTTATTCTGTTACACGTTGTATATGTAATACCTCATATTCAGAAGTACCCACCGTGGCTATGAGATCACTTTCACTACAAAATGGCACTTCTTCAATCAATATCAGATTCTATTCACCATAACATAAACACGATATTGCACTTTCAAACTTATCGCACAGTCAATTTGTTAGTAAGCGAATAAAACACACACAAACTACGTTTCAACTTTCAATTATCACTACAAATCTAGTCTAAACACTGGAAAATCACATTTAAAACTCAACTACGTTATGGAGTTTTAATTGAAAATATGCTTTCACTTTTATTTTACTAATTACTTTGATGGCTACACTACAGCTACACATCTACACAGTAATAACGACAAAGAGTAGGATATTAGAGGAGACGCGACAGACGCGTCACGCGGCGCGCACGGCTCGGCATTGTCTAGGCGAGCAATGTGCCTGTTAGTGAGCCCGCACATGACTCAACATGTGAATAATTACGAGGAAAGATCGCAGAGACGTTCTTGATATTTGTGTGACGAAATAAACAACTTGCTAAAACCTTTGAAATTGTGTAAAGGAAAATAAAAAATAATGTCACAAAAATACCATTTGTGACATTATTTTCCTTTACACAATTCCAAATGTTTTCCGAGTCATATATTTCAGAGTTAAAATTTCAGCATTAACAGTAAGTTGCTACGTGGATGTGTTGCCAAGGAGTTTGTAGCGACGACTGATTTACGACAGTTCTAGATTGTCCTAATTACAAACAACAAAATCGCTCTACAAATACACAAAAACGAGCAACGCTAACTAATTCCAACTCAAATAGCAAACTCATGTCATGACTTATTTGTGTCATCGCACTTCGTCACCTTAAAGATTGCGATTAGATAGCAATGTCAACAGGCAGTCGTTATGTGCGTGTTGGTTCGTCTACCGGGGCACTAACAAAGAGGGTAGGTTGAGTAACAAGGTGGGAGGAAGCACTACGCGCTGCTAAAACACGGGCTATATGAAAGGTTATGTGTTGTATTGCGAAGACTATGAAATTTATTCGTTTGCATGTACACTATTGAAAAGATTATAGGTTCAGGACTTCTCTGAGTCATGATACCGAATATATTACATTTAGACCAAATGGATACTGATATAAACCAAATAGATCATAGCATTGTAGTGCAACTTGGGGTCAGCAAAATTAAGCTGAGGTGATAGGTTGCAGCACAAAGAAGTGGTTTTTATTTGTTTGATAAATATTGAACTACGGGCAATTGAAACTCTAATTAAATTCTACATAGTACCTTAAACTGAAGATGACAAATCAGTCAACGGCTAGAGGTAAACAAAGGTTTGGCTACATGGGCTCTACTCTCTACGAAATCGGTAGTTTCAGCCGAAATCACAGGCGATTCCTACTCCGGAATCCCGTATATGACACCACGATTTGACAGTTGTCTTTACTCCCTATGTATTATTTACCAGTTCGAAAAAGTTAATAAATCGGAAGTAAGGTTCATTACGTATCCAACTACTGTCGGGTGGGCCCGTATCTTCCTTGATGAACTTAGAGAGTAAGCCCCCAGGAACGAGACACTTCACTTCCATAGAAAATTTGGCGCGGATCGAAAGACCAAGAAAAAAAAAGGAGTTGCAAATCTTGAAGGCATCAAAGAGCTTTGAAGCCTAAGATACTAAGGTTGTTATTAAAATAGTTTATAAATAAAGGTCGCCTTTCTTTCAAAGGCAGTGCTCGCAATTCAGTCGAGTACGCACGTAACCCTCTATTTGTACATAAATAAATAAATAAAGACAATGAATGTTTAAAGCTACGCTTTCAGGGGCTGAAGTCATTCGTTATCTGATAGTAGCTTCTAAGGAGTATTTTATTGTTGCATAGAATGTTCTACGTGCAGGTGTAAATATTATATAATTGAGTTAAGGGGACTACATGACCTAAAGCGCGGGCATTGTCGGACTGCATAGAAAAGAAAGGGAAGCGCGATGACACAACGCGGTAATTTATTGCAAAATATGAAGCAATTATCTATTTACAAAAAAATATATTGTTTAAACTAAAAAAATAAAATACTAGTGCTATGTTGCTTGTAGAATAATGTGACAAAAAACCTGAATGATTGTAAGTATATTAGTATGTTTTTTATTGTAAAAAGAAAGTTTTTAGAGATATCTTCAAGATTTTTTTCTATCGTATCAAATTAGTTGTATTATGTTTTCAACACACTATCTACCTAGCATATATCCTGAAGAATATCATATATTTTTTCTGATTTTGTTTCCTGTAGTCGATCATATACTTTTATTGCTTCTAAAACTTACGTTTTTTGCGTTTAGGTCCTGTAATCCCCTCAAAAGGCTTTGTCTGAGAAATAAATATAGGTATCCTCGACTTCACTGGAATGGAGCAGTAACATTTCTAATCTAAAAAGCGATGATGAGGAGATTTGGATCTACTGTCAATTTCTGTCTGTTAATGTAATATTTTAGAAAAATTATTAGATTCCACTGTAAGTAGCTACATTTCCCAATAAGGCCAGATGTGATGTGCCTGAATTTCATATTACCATCATTATTTTCCATTCCGTAACTAGAGGATATTGAAATCCAAAGGTAAGATCAGTTCACAGAATTCTGTCTGCCCTTTATCGTATTTCAAACAATATGTATGATTTCTTGGGTTTGCAAGCCAGATTCCTTTTTGTTTCACAAACATTGTTTGAGTTTCCACAATACAAGAACACTTTGCCATCAAGCCGTACTAATGCTAAAGATTTACAATAAGTCGAGTTTGAAGGACGAAATAACAAATTACTTCTTTGTGGTTGACTATAGTCATCGGTCACCGCCACGTGCAGAGGCAATACGTTGGCTAATATTACCTACCTCGGTGGGCCAATATTGCCAATATCATAGCGGTATGGTATTGGTAATATTTGCAGAGTTAGAACGGTTTAAGGTAGGTAGAGGAAACCCTTGTTCAGCAGCAAATGTTTACTACTGATACTGCGACTTCTAGGAGAGTATCAGAATCAATTACCAATGTTGGTCTTGAGTCCTGCGAACTTGGGATTTAAGAAAGGGTTCTTCCGAAAAGCGGGCTTTCTGCTTCGTGTACTTAGATTACAAAGACTTCAGTGGTGATATGGTTAAAACTGCTTATTACGCCACAGATGACGAGCTTAAAGATAAAACTACCAAGCTCATCGAAAACCCAAATTCCAACAAGAATCTATACTTACCAAAATATGAATAAAATTCGCTCTGCACGCTCCTAACTGTATTTTTGACAACGCGGAATGTTCTCTACCCAACTCCCCACTAACTCCTACGTTGATGGCAATAAGGTAGAATTTTGTACGTTTTTGGTCGTAAAAGCTGTATAGATAGTAATGACAGTGCACGCCTGGCCGTGGACCGAGTCGTTCATTGAACTTATGATTTAGCCATGGTTTAGATTTGCATGTGTGATTTACAACAACTCGCTCTGTTTCGATGCTGAGCTTCGGAGGGAGATCTGATGACTTGTTTATAACATGATCTATGATTTCATTAGGGGTTTTTGGTAAGTAAATATTTGATTTTATATCGTGGATAAGTACTGCTCAGGGTTCGTTAAAATCCGATATTTATAATAAATAAATATCAAAATATCCGATGTTTGATTATCGGATATTTATCGTCTATAAAAAATATGCGATTATTCTGTAAGTGGTTTATATGTATTTTAGTTGAAGAATAAAAGTTTGTCTGATTATCAAAACAAACAAACAATAACAACAAAAGAAAAAGAAAGAAAGAAAATTGTTGTTATTGCAACCATTTTCTTTCTTTCTTTTTCTTTATTATTATTTGACGTTGTTATAGTTATAGAGTAACAAAAAAATTGAGTCTTGTGAATTAATCAGTCTTACTTAATCAACATTTACCAAAATTATAATTATCATCATCTACCTAGCCCTTTCCCAACTATGTTGCTTCCAGTCTAACCGGATGCAGCTGAATACCAGTATTTTACATGGAGCGACTGCCTATCTGACCTCCACAACCCAGTTACCTGGTAATACGATACCCCTTGGTAAGACTGGTTGTCAGACTTTCAGGCTTCTGACTACCCGTAACGACTGTCAAAGATCCACGAATGACAGCCGGGACCAATTTCCGAGGCACGGAGGGGTCTCGGTATGTAAAGATGGCCACCCATCCACAGACCAACCGCGGCAAGCGTAGCTTAACCTGATAGATCGACATGTGCGGCTGTTATTATTTAGCCACGGGACCCTCAGCAAAAAAAAATATAGTAACTACATTCTTATACCCGTGGAGAGCTACTGGACATTGGAGAAAATTTTCGCTTCTAGGGGCCTATTCTCCAAGTCTATGGGTGATACGGAGTTGGAATCTCCCGTAAGGCCGTAACTTTGAAACTACGGACTTCGTGCTAAGGTAAACTCATACTTCTATATTCAGAAATAAACAAAGGAACTAGTCTCGCCATTGACAATCAGTGTAATACCAGTTCCTATAGTACAAAGGAAGCGAAGAAGGAAACGTATCACGTGCTGCGATCATTAATTGACTTACAAATGCATTATTGATGGAAGTTTACTGTCGTTTAATGTATGCCATGACGTGCTTCAGCGTGGCTTTAATTTGCTACCAAGTGGATCAAGGGAAGCCGCTATATCCTACATACAAGCGACTAAATGGTGACTGACAAACGACACCTGCTGAAGACCCATAAGAACGAAAACCTTGAACAAATCTCTTACTACAGAATACCAAATACTCTAACGCTTGAAATAAATCAGCTGATCCATATATTATTCTACCTAGAAAATGTCCCCTTGTGTAAAATTAACAGAATTATTTACAAGAGAACCCCATTAAATAATACACAGTTAGCTATTAAGATGCCAATACATTTGCATATATATGTACTTGAATCCTATATACTTATAGTCAAATATTAGCTAAAATAGTGACCGGAATGACAAGTTGAGAGACGTCGAAATGACGTAGTGGTGTCATTGTGACGCTAATTTTATGGTCTAAAACAGAAGATTAATTACAGAAATGCAATTCACAAGCATTTCCGGACGCAAGAACCAATAAACTTGAACAGAGTAAAAAAGGTGCGGACCTTACTCCTTCCCTACCGCTATGCGTCAATGAAATTGGAATTTCCAATTTATGAGTTCACCCACATACTTGCTTAATACAGGAAATACTGCCCATATCGAAGAGACAGGTTTTTAGCACTGGTTACATATTTATCACTCTAGCAATTAAAAGAGTGTCCATGGAGTTTCTTGCCCGTTCTTCTCCATAGGTAGCTTCATATTTTCTGACTGACCGACTTTTTAACAATTCAAAAGTGCCTGTAAATGGTGTAACGATCTCTACCATATTTAAAATAGAGGGTAAGCAGACCGTCCAATAATTTTTATTAGGGAAGATAAAATACAGAAAGTTATAAAAACAGCTAGTTATAAAAATACTAAATAGCACGCACTCTCGGAAGTTTATAGTTCACACACGCGCGCACTCACTGGAGTTTTATAGTTCACGTTATGGAATCAGCTCAGCACAGTAGGAACGGGTATCAGGCGTCAGGGTAGCAAGTTATACGAGGTTAGCTCGCGAAGATTAGAAGTAGAAGGTCCCAGGTGGAATCTTTAGCTGGATCCCCTGGGTTAGTCAAAGATGTCGCAGCAGAACCAAGCAGTTCAAGTTGACACAGCAAAACCAAGCAGTTTTCTGATGCTTAATGTCTCAGTCCCAAGACTCGAATGCCAGCAGCCTCCAGCTGTTCATGAGCTCGTTTCTAAGTAGTCTTCCTTTTTCAAATATCAGTTTTCTTCTATGTGGCCATCATCTAATCTGACAAGTGTATCCGGCCAAGACATATCCACGAGTGCGTAAAGAATATTATAAATCTAATTTAAAATTAAGTTATTTAGACTAAACAATCGTAATAATCTTAATAATACAAAAGCTAAACATATTGATAAAAATAATTTAAGTTATTTAGACCAAAGAGTAATTACCATAGACTAAGCCAGAAAGACATTTAAAAAGTAATTGACAGTTTGACAATTGACGTGTCACAACATGAAAATTGAGTAAAAGTATAATGTAAACATATAAACAAATAAAAAGGATGATAAATAGTATTAAAGTGTAAGTAATGATAAATAGTATTATGCGTGATGAAAGTAAAGTGTAAGTAAGCATAAATACTATAATGGTTTAAATGAAATAAATGCTTTGAGTTTGAGTTTGCAATGGGCTGGCATATATTGACGGTTTTTCGCGATTTCACATCATCAGATTCTAGTTTACCACCGGCAGAGACCCACGATGAGTTCACAGAGACTTTATAGGCATGCAGGGAGACAGAAATCGTAGGATCAGCAATAGGGCAACAGTCAATACCCTTTTAGCCATCCCGGAAATCCGCACGACCTCGTATGCACTATATGTATAATACAAAACCACCGCTATCTTGAATCGCGATTTTTATTTAATTCCGTGTCAATGTATGGGTGACCTTGTTGGCCTGTTTACGCGTGCGCAGTGGAACTTCTATGTTTATTTGTGTATTACAGGTGGAACTCCAGCGCCGGTCGAGGTCGCTGACCGGCGCATCCTATCGGCGCGGGATTGTTTCCGACTTTACATATGTATGTGTTGATTATGTTATCACAATGTTCTGTCTTTAGCGTGTTTTTACATTTTGAAGAAATGATTCAACTTTACTCATAGTTCGTTCCTGACCGATTGGCCGGAGAAGGCAAAACACAAAGAACATTGGAAAATTATGGGAGACCTTAGCTCAACACTTGAGCAGTAGGACAATACAGGTTAACAAAGTTTTTTTCGTGTGCTATACCGCAGGCACATATCCCACAGCACAGTGAGTCTTATAATAGTCATAATAATTATTAGTTTAAAGTATCAGTAAAATCTTCAACTTGATTTGACATACTCTGCGCAAGTGCGTATGGCTGACATGTGAATTTATGGTGTCCTAAAATGACTAAATTTTAGCCATAGACTAGTCGGAAGTTACGCACCAAGTCTAAAACGCTTAAAATATGTTGGGCAAACAATCACAAAAAAAATCGGCGTTGAATGTTTACGTAAACAGTTTTGACGGTACTATTTTTAGTCTTGTTTTGTTTAGTGCCGGTAAAGAAAGAAAACATTAGTTTGTTCGGCGTTTATCAACCCCACACACGTAAAGATCAGCTAATCAGAATGGGCAGTTCGCCTGTAGAGTACAAGGCCAGAGAATAAACTGATATGATTACAACTATTTAGGAACTAAATCAAAATATATATGCATTTTGATTTAGTTCCTCAATGCCTAGGGCCAGTAGGTACGACGCCGACGCTTGGGGGAGGCAGCGTCCAGCAGTGGACGTCTTTCGGTTGAAATAATGTATAATAATAGCTTTACTTTCATAAAAACCCAAACTACACATAAAAGTAACAAACAGTTCACTAATTTCTCTATCTCAGTATCTTCGACCGCACTGACGTGTAACCGCCTTGGTTTATGGTGTCTGTAGCTTTCCTACAAACTCAACGCTTTGTTTTCTTTCCAAGATTAACATCGTTGGAGGAGTTGCATCAGCTTTTACATATTTTGTGGTTACATCACTGAGCTCAGGCTAAATTAATTCACTTTCACAATGTTGAACGGGTACGACACTGAACTACTCGTACGTGGTGAAATCATCCCAGTCTGAACCGGCGCGGGCGTGCTGCCTGATGAATGATGATAGGTGTGCTAGAGATAGATTCAATTTTGTTACGTTTGTTGTACGGTTCCAAAAAATTGGTCCTAATGGACTATGGAGAGCAGGACCAGAAACATATTCCCCAGACTTGGATTAAATAAGTTTGCCTTATAAGACTGGAGTACAATGTCCAGGAGTAGACAAAGAAAGACTCAGATGATTGGATAATTCTTGTCAACTGGCCCTATAGTCCTAAAAATTTTCAATCCATCCAAAGGTTGTCTTTAAAATATCGCTCTTAGCGATAAGAACGCCCATTGTGTCACCTTTGTAAGTTGTTTACATTTATATCTGTAATTTATATGGTGTACATAATAAAGAGAATTCTATTCTATTATATTCTGTTTAGCCTAGCCAAATTTATATTATCAGAATAGTAATAACTGTAACAATCTATCAAATACTAGATGTAGTTTAAGATATATTATGACGGTTATCGTTTATTACCTAGATAAGTAAAAAGTTTTTATGAGTAAGGGACCGCGCTTGGCCATGACTCTGCGTTTGATTCGGACTTGTATCTCCAAAACATAAACCATGCGTCATATTTCTTTGAAAAATGTATGAATCCTGTCGATTACATATCGCTGGATGAGACGGATATTACTATAGATAAAAAATACGAATTTCGTCAAGCTTTTATTGCTTAATTAATTTTGGATTAGATCATGCAAGTCACAAAACCAGTTCTTAAAAAAGGCTATAAGTTGTAAGTACTAACAGTTCTTCAGAGAAAGTGTTAGATGAATTATTGTTTTAAGTACAGTTTT
The DNA here is from genome assembly GCA_963855955.1 of Luperina nickerlii. Lineage (NCBI taxonomy): Eukaryota > Metazoa > Arthropoda > Insecta > Lepidoptera > Noctuidae > Luperina > Luperina nickerlii. Next base: position 1,597,338 of record OY979665.1, read on the forward strand.
GAAAAAAAAAAATACCTTCCAGTTATTTAATTTGCCATCGCCACGCTAAGAAGAATAATAGCTTCTTAACATACGTGACCTTATAGCTAAGTCCACTATACAAAAATGACTTCCTAAAACAACAGCAAATCAGCAATGTACAGCAGCAAATCTCATAAAAAGCCCATAAACTTCACCAAAACACGAGCAGCGTTAAAAATGGCTGAATTTATGAGGCCCATTATATGAAAGTTTAATGTTGAGGATGTCACAAGTGCTACGCCGCCATGTTTTTTTGGCAAAATGTCGGACTACCCACAATTATTATGACTCAGGTCGCATGGGGTTGGTCAGCGGCCAAGGGTGTCAAGATTAAGGGCATACATATTACAATTTTAACCATTTTTACCCAAGGGTTCCGAAAATATATTTTTTGTTTTTTATTTATGAAATTTCTACCTTTTGTTACAAATTTGGTTGTAGCTTCAACAAAAACCATTATATTTTCATTTTGATTTCTGTTATTTACTGCTAAAATACTAGAGCTATCGTGTAAAATTATGGTTTTTATGTAAATTTAGAGCTTTTGAAGAAAAAGTTAGTTCTTCTCTATTTTAACCATAATTTTTCACATAATCATGCAAATTCAAGAGCGATTTTTGAAAAAAAAATTACTGCTTTTTAGTAGTAAATTTTTTTAACAAAAAATTTAATTAATTGTATAAATTAAAATTTTATAAATTTTTGGTTAAAATTGTAATATGTTATAGTAAATTATCTGGTATATCTAATTCCTAACGGTGGACCACTATTTACGCCACATCCTGTATATGAAGGTGATATAGGCGCATTTTTTATGAGATTAGGTCATGGTATTGGCAGTAAGGCTGTGACCGAGTGGTGTCCAAGGACTGGAAGACGACGTGTGGGTCGTCCGGCGGCGAGATGGGCGGACGACATTGTTGCCATCGCGGGCAAAACCGGGACGAGTCTGGCACAGGAGCGTGGGGATTGGCACAAGAAAAGAGAGGCCTGTGCCTAGCAGTGGCAATGGGTAAAGTCAGGCTGTGGATAATGATGGCTGGCAGTATGGCCTATTTTGTGGTAAAAGGTAACCTCTGCTTTAAAACTGCAGTTCTTTGAAAGTTATTCCCACCTCACAAGTAATTGTATTGTTCTCGTTACCGAGGTCAAAGTTGAAAAGTCACGAGTGCCTGTAATATCGACACCTCTACCTTTTAAATGCAACAGTTATGCTACGCGGCGGGAGAGCATGAATAAAGGGTAAGGGGGTAAGAAGAATTTGAACGAATTAACGAATAAAACTAAGAGTCTGTTGATACGCGTACATCACCGTACCGACAAGTCAATGAAGCAATTTTAATAAAAAATTCTCCTTATTTATAATTTTAGACCGTTTCATTACAAATAACGGTTTCAAATTTACGTACCTATTCTTAATTTAACGCTAATCAACGTAAATGTTAGTTCGTTACAGTTTCGAAAGTATAAAAAACATCTAAGCGAATATCGCACTGGTGAAATTACCATACTACAGGTTCACTTCGAAAGAGCGCGATAAAATTCTCAGCTCACTCTCTCAAGGCAATGAAGACGTCAATTCTGACTTAACCTCACATAATAATGGGTTTCACATCGAACCCTTACGACCACCATCGTCTATTAATAGCCTCGATAGTAGATCGATACAGCACGTAAAAGCACACACAATCAGCAACGCAAGGCTATGGTGTAGCCGTCGACCTTGGCCGGAACGTCTTGTGTCTACTTCTATGTTTTAATTTATTAAGTGAGACTATATTCGAACTATGACAACACTGGACTGAGCCTAATAATATTAATGGTTTCCTAACGAAAATCAGAACACGTCTTCAAAAATCATAACGTCTAATTTTGATCTACTTAAGACGATCTTCACACCCATCAAAGAATTAGCCAATATGAGAAAAAAACCGGGTATAAAAAGAACTTCTCTGCTCAGACACTAGGTCAGCTAAATAAAGCAAAAAAAATACTGTTTAGACACACGACCGGTTAAGTCTAACCGGCACGGGCCTGTCTAGCAGATTGTGGCGGCAAAAACTTAGCGGCTGAAAAACTGTACACACTATCAACTGAACTACTCTATAGTCTGGCAGAAGCAGTTGCACTATTAGCAAAATTATAATGATCTTTGAATCTCGGGAGTTTGTTGTGCCGCTTCTTCCGGTCCTTCCGTCAAGGATGGGCGTTTTGGGTGGTATATTTTGTAACGTCCTATTCTAAGGATAATTTAAACAATCATTTTGAGTCCTTACGGATTCTAGTATATATGGAACGCACATCAGCTGATATAATCAGTTTAAGCCATATTGAACGAGGTCTGCATAGACCGGAGTTGCTAACCAGACGGCCTTGTGTGTCATGCATCCTATGTTATTGTACTGATGCTAATTACGTGCGAGATATCACGCCGGAGTCCCTAGCAGGGTCAGTAGGGACAACTAATTAGTTATTAGGTTTCGGCCGATGTGAACATGAGCAAAGAAGATGGTACGGGAGTTCCTCGAGGATTTTGTGGGTGTCATAAGAACCCAAAAGGAGTAAAAACCAACGGGCCTGAAGGATTTTTCACAATATTTAGAACAGATATGAATGTTGAATCCATAAAGATGGTAACAGAGCAAAATGTAATTGTTGAGTAAACAAAAGAACAGAACTTTCAATTTCTAAAAGTTCTTTATAGAAATAGCTACATATCAGCAATTCGACATGGGAAATAACTTTATTTCGGCTAGAAATGTATAGCCAATGCGTGGATTTGCTCAAGACATTCGTGTTTCGTTTGAACCTCGTGACGAATCAGTGGTATGTTCGAAGATACAATTGTTTGAAAACACATCACTGCATGCCACTGTTCACTTCGACAACAACGCTGTTCTCTACGAAAGACGTAAGTATTTCAGATAATATAACGTCATGATTTTGGAAAGTAAGGAACTGTCGTCCCATGGAAATAATGATCAAATTGTGATGAGCATGGAGTTAGGAAGAGGCCATGTGTGGCAATATCTGGTAAGTAGTAGATTCAAAGAAGCTGAGTTCATGATTCATTATGATGAGAGCACTAGGATTTACCCACTTATGTTAAAATCACTTTTTGTATTCGTCCCAAAAGTTCCAGGAAAGTGAACAAGTTCTTGAAAGAACTGCCGTAAAATCATAATCTTTTATTTACTTCATTAACTTCATCACCATCATCTGCCTCGCCTTTTCCCAACTATGTTGGGCTTCCAGTCTAACCGGATGCCGCTGAATACCAGTATTTTACATGGAGCGACTGCTTATCTGACCTCCATAACCCCGTTACTGGGTAATACGATACCCCTTGGTAAGACTGGTTGTTATTTGCTTAATTAACAAACACTATAAAAACTTCAAATCTGTGACTAATTCGAGGTATTTTGAGTTTTATCGGAGGAAGGACGTTGATATCGCCTTTGCCGATAAAAGGTAAATAACATAATTATTTTGCCGATTTCACTAAGGAGGATTTGGTTCTATGAAATAGCGAAGTTTCTAAGTTAAAAATGAGAGAAAGTGTGTGTAGGCGATGAACTAGAATCTGACCAGACTGACTCATGTCTCATGGCACTGGTTTTAGAAAATGGTTTGAGGAAACCCCACGATGTTCCAGAGATAATCTGAGAACACTGTTATTTTGGTTGAAAACTCAACAGTAGCATCAGATCTTCGCCTAGTATTTGGTAATTATCTACCGGCAATCGTTGTCTGTATAGTATAGACAGTGCTTCCAAATCAATCAATATTTTGACTAAAAGCAGTTTTCTCTGGGGAAATAAATAGCTTGAGAGTTCGCAAGTGTATTTCTCTTTCTACTCCAAAGAAAGATTTCCTCTCAAGATCACAAATAAAACTCCAAAGATTTATACTTTTAATATGCGTCAACGAATACCGTCTGGCCACAGGTCTGGTCTGCTTATGAAACTTCAGATAATACCTAAAGAACGTAGTGTCTGCTCTTATCAGAAGTCAATGAACATGCATCTATTCAAAAAAGCATCTGAATATCGCTACAAAATGATTAGACATGAATGCGTTCGACCATCAAAGACTGCCTTTATGCACAAAAGCATACTTTGCGTGGCCCCAAAAATATTAAATAAATTACCAAATGGAATTAAGGATTTAAATATTATTCAATTTAAAAACAAATTAAGACATCTATTATTGGAAAAATGTTATTATACTATTGACGAATTCCTTAATGATAAATTGTAAGTTTTTTGACATTGATATTTATTTAATTTTGACATTGTATTATTACGTTTATTTCAATTCATATACATATAATATGTATACTCAATTGTTAATGTTTTGCTTGTGTAAATTATGTTGTGTTTTGTTGTAATTATTTTATTTTAATAGGTTGATTATTCTTTTTTATGATAATTATTAATTATGTAAAGAGTATCCTTCACCGGGATGCCATCTAACTCTGCCAAATATCGAAATCCGATCAGTGGTTTAGGCGTGAAACGGTAACATACATACAGGCAGACAGAGTTACTTTCGAATTTATAATATTAGTATGGATTAAGCAGCTAATAGTAAACTAAGGACTTCGTACTAGATTTTGCAGTAAGTAAAGTGTTCCAAATAGATCACATCAGCTTTGAAGAAAACGATCGATACAAGCAAAGAGAAAGAAGGTGGACGCATTTTCGGTAATAATGCGAAGATTGTATGTCAAAAATTCCGTAGGGCTTTATTGCAAACATTGATGGTATTTCTGGTCTTTTCCGGGGTCTAACAACCTTAATGAATCTTGGGCGACTGAAATGACGATCTAGGCAGACACTCAACACATAATCAACCTTTTTTTTTTTTTTTTTTTTTGTCGGGGGGAAACCTTCAAAAGGCACCTGACCTCCGGGGAGGGAGGTCGGGGAGTGTGGGATTTTTACCTCACTAAAACCGCCCCGGTGATCACCTTCAGCACATAGGGGTGGTCCCGGTTCCTCTTAAAAGACCAATTCCGGAACCCCCCCGTGCAACGCCTGTAAGGCACATCCCTGGGGAGACTGTAAAGGGGCCTCCCCTGAGCCTCGCTATGCACGGCAGCACGTGATCACTGTGCCACCGTCTTCCCTGGGGTCACTTGGTGGGCGGACGGAGTCCCCATTCTGTGCGCCCGCGACCCCAAAGGTCCACCTACCTTGTTGGTAAGCGGGTTCGGCGTATTAGGCGCCAAGGCGGTTGCCACCCCGACGCCTCCTTCTCCGAGCAGGATCAGCCCTCTCCCGATCCCGCTCGGCAGCCTCTTTCTTGACCATCACGGTCTCACAGAAGGAGGCTACTACCGTCCAATTCTCTGTCTCTGCCAGCATAGCCCTCACTACTGCCGGCAGAGACAGGTCTCGCCCGATCTTGGCAACCAGGACCCGCCGCTCGGAGGCCCACGCAGGGCACTCCTCGAGCGTGTGTTGTGCGGAATCCAGGCTGCCTCCGCAGTGGTGGCAATTTGCCGTGGCCTCTCGCCCAATTCTGTTCAGGTACTCACCGAAGCAACCATGTCCGGTGAGCACCTGGGTGAGCCTGAAGGAGATGCGCTCCCCTCTTTTCAGCCAGGCTTCGAAGTGCGGCAGAACGGCTTCGACAACGCGCTTACGCGAATATTGCGGCTGCTGTAGCCGCTCGCGCCAACGCTCGAGCGCGTGTCGCCGTTCCCGCCGCCTCAGCCTTACGAATACGCTTCCTGGCACACTATTCCCGCTTTGGCGGATATCACGAATCTGGTCGTAGACCTTCGCGTCCATATCCGCCAGGATGTCCAGCGGCGGAAAGCGCGCCAGGAACACATAATCAACCTATAATGTTACCCACTGCTAAGAGACATGCCTCCTCTCTGTAATGGGAAGTGGGCCATCCACCACGCGGGCCCAGAGCGGGTTGGTGGATGTCGCATGTCTTTGAATTTTTTGGTTCTAGGACATGACTGTTTCCTCACGATGTTTTCCTTCACCGTTTTGAGAGCAGTGGTAGTGAAATTACAAAGTGCCTGGCTGGGTACGAACTCACGACTGACAGACAACAATCTAGATTGTTATCCAGAAACAAAAAAAACTTTTTCAGAACAAAATTGAGTCCGAGATTCAATATTTAATGCACCTCAATGAAACCCAACCACGTGGTTACTTCGGGGCACAGCTGACACACATTTGCGGAGCCGGTTTAAAAGCTTTACACATAAAACGTACAAGTAACTTCTGAATCGACTTACATAGGTCATTCTCAAGGACTTCGGCCGCCTTGGAAACAACTTAAGACATTATAATTCACGTTAGATCACTACCGGTAGTGGTTAGAGTTTGGACACGTATGGCCCTTGCAACGGAACGGACTGTTTTATATCCAGGAAATATGCGAGTTTATGGGGGATACCTGCTGTTTTAATTGCGGATAAAAGTCATGTAATTGATTGAGATAACAATGATATATGAAAAAACCCGAAGTCTACAAATTGTCGAAATCAGCGGGGTAATTACCCCGCTGGGGTAATTAGGTAATTGCCTAACACACTAACAGTAGCAATGACTTTAATTTAAAATAAAGAAAGAAAAACTATTTATTGCGACTCGTACAGGAAGATCACAAACTAAACTAAACACAGCAAAATAAAAATTCAAGTTAAACAGACAATTAATTAATAATATATAATAATTTATTAATTAATTGTCAATTTAGACAGTTCAACAACAGTCATTGCGTTATATAATACGTTACTGAACAGACATTTTATTGAACATATAAAAGCAATGGATTAGCAATATTGTTCCTAATCATTCAGATTGCAATTGAAAGTGTGTTACACAGAACCTATTCGCAATATCTGGGAACCACTGCCAAAAGTTTAGCAAAGAGCGAGGTAAACCGTCAAAGTGCACTTTTGTTGCAAACAATTTTGGGACCGAAATTCGAAACAGTAACGGTGAATCATCATCATTCTACCGTAAGCTGTTCTAGGCGAGTTTAACATCTTTCTATCCAACTATGGCGCAGCAAAGTCTATTGATTTTTTAATAAACATTAAAGCCCTATGTTGCTGTCATGAAACATTGCTTCTACTGCAAGAAATTCTGCCTACCCTCTAAAAAAAACTTGAAGATACTACGTGGTCACTAAGGTGATAAACTTATTTGACATTCAATTCAGTCCTGTGAAACTCCGAACAAATTATTTTTATATGGAATTTGTAACCTTCTTTATGCAACATTCAGAAACAAACGCAGAATCTCAGGATGACCAACATTACACTACGAACTACGAAGTGAAACAAACATGTCTGCCTTTGCGTCACTTTGCTTCGTGTTGTGATTTTTCTGTTTTTTTTTTTCCTTTTTCTGTAAGATTTGGGAATACAACTTATTAAATCCGAATAATTTCTGTGATTGTGTTAACGTTGAGTCGAGCATCTGGTCAGTGGGTCGTCTTAGGGGGCGATCTGCTTCTCCGTGTCATCCTCACACAGTTTTATTGAGATATTGACTATTAGTGTAAATGATTTTATTGTTATTATTACTATATAATAACGAGACAGTGACTCTAGTTTGTGAACCATCATGAGTAAGGGTCACAGAAAATGTGATGTTTGCGGCATCAAGGAGGCCTGGCATATTGGAAATAATTTGTTTTTTCCAAGTTTCCACTGGATCCAAACCGGTGAGTTTTACCTACATAGTGTTAATGTGATCTTATGCTCACATAGCACTACCTCATTGTAAATTAATAGCATCATTCAAATTCCGTAATACGACCCTCAAGCCATCAATCAAGATTAGCTGAAACTCTAATAAAGAAATGTTTTAAACATTTGTGCCTTCAGTAATACCTACCTATTTGTCTAATGTACTGACCGTAAATTGTAATTTAATTTAGTCTAAGTAGGTTGACTGCTAAAGAAATGGTTCGGACAGTCTAAGACATTATCTACCTGTGACACCATTATGCATGTATGTAAATAAATCTAGAATTTCTATTCTAAGTATAATAGTCAATTCCATTTAGTTATCTGATAGTGTAAATTCGGTGTTTTCTTAGCTATAAATCACACTAAATAAATTCACATCAGGCAAACATAGTCAGTTAGAAGTAACCTTTTATATTTTGTACCTTCCAGATGTCGAGAGTGGCTAAAAACAGTTGGTAATGAAGAACTGGTGCATCTACCAATAGAGAAACTACATGAGCAGCAACGGCTGGAGCGATTTTTATGAAATCTTCAGCCAATCATCAGATTAACCCAGCGGGTGATGAATTTTGGTAGCGATCAGGCTACCCGTGCGAAACCGGGGCGGGTCGCTACTCGCTAGTAATTTACATAAATAAATAAATACAGAAATCATTTAAATCAGTGTTTTATTTTACCAATTTTTATAATAAAATAAATTCGTTTTGGAACCTCACTATTATTTGCGTAGTATGCATTTCATCGATATCGATGAACTCTAAATATCGATAAGATTTTTGATTTCTATACGATGCGTTGCGCATCCCTATTTATGACAGTTCTTCCCGTCAACGTCATGATTGTCATTGTCAGTGCTACTTAGAATTTTCATGTTGGTAGCTATGTTTTCTTTATGCGGTTGGCTAAAGAAGGTTAACAATTTCTCACAAACTGAATGTTCTAAGTTCCGTCTCTTAAAAGGTTACATGCTCTATGATTCAATTATTAAGGAAGCGACATTGTCCCAGCGACAAAGATCGACATTGACTGCAACCTTGTTTACGATACAGGAGGAAACTGATGTCATATTAACTGACATTTGCATGATCGGGGATGGATGCAAAAATTTTTACCATCTGCGAATGCGCAAGGAGGCGGGGTTAGGTTGTACTTGCGCAGGATTGCTATCAAGCACGTTTTTACGCTGAAACACGATTGTTTGACAAAATCAATAAGAATGACTGCAGAAATAAATGCTGTAATAAAATAATAACGATGCTTGTATTCGGATGGCCAATTGATAAATCAAAAGTAAATAAAACAATTATCTGCTCTGTCGTAGGAATTAATTAATTATTAATTAACTGTGGGAATTATTTTATTGAGACGTCTTATCAAATTACTCACCATATTTTTTTCTGATCTTTTTTCTTCTTTGGTTCATTTAAAGACGCGCACTTAAGATAACTGATGGAGCAGTGGTAACTCAGTGGCATCGGTCATGGGTTCGACCCCAAGCAGGTGCTTTACTTTGCGTAATTTATTTAATCACCACTGCTCCCAAAACGATGAAACATCGTGAGGAAACCGGCATGTCCAAGAACCAAAAATTCATGTCTTATGCAACACCCACCAACCAACACTGGGCCCTCGTGGTGGACTACGGCCCATTCCCTCTTAGAGGACTGTGTCCCAGCAGTGAGAACATAATGGGCAAATTGTGCTTATGCTTCGGTTTTTCAAGTATTTTTTTAACTGTGTTAGTTCCGTCACAAAAATAGTAACTGGTCCCTGATAAGGTATCGTATCAACTAGTCGTGAGCGATATGGCTACAGGAGGAAACGACCTTTATACCTGTTTATGACGTTGGTCATCGGCCAATGTGCTAAACTTTTTTTATTCAGTTTGTTATTGTAGAAGCTTTTACAATATTTTGCAAGGTGACGTATTACATGGATTTTTGTCATTACGAGCCTATCTTCCCCGTTTTTTCTTTCTCCAATCTGATCTGACACTTCTACCGTCTACACAATTTAGAACTTGAATGTAATAATTTTAATCTCTCGAGTTTCTCGGTACCATTAATTCATAAATTCACTCATAAGATCATTCATAAATTCATTCAACATGAATTTATGAATGATCTCTTTGCTTGCTAGATTTTTTCGAAATTGAGTCTATTCGCTATTGCGAAATTAATTCAGATCATCGATATCAATTGGATGAGTATCGGTGAGAATCCCATACCTAAACGACAATAATGTTTAATATTAATTAAAAATAATGTATCAAAAGCATGTATTTACTTACCATCATCCTTTTCCAAATGAAAAGATGTCTAGTATTATTAAAGGAACACGGTTTGAATATAATATGTAATTGCTAAAGCAGCATTGCCATTCAACATGGCAATACTGCCAATTTTTTTGATGCTCTGTGATTATCTCTACCCTTTTTTATGTACAATGATAACGGAAAAGTGTGTGTGTGTGTGTGTCATTGTATACAATTCCTAGGAAATGTGTAAAATTTCTAAAATACATAGGAAATCTATGATATTATTTTGTAATATGCACTTTTCCTTGGAAATATATATATTTCCTAAATAGCAATAGGAAATGTATTACATTCTTGATGTTTGAATTATACATAGATTTTTATGTGTGCTAGATGGGCCTTAGAAAGGAATAAATAGTAGATTTTTGAAATTTAATTCTAGTAACAAGCCATAAGAATATTTTATATTTTACAATGTGATTGTTACAGCATATTATGTCAACAAGAACCTTAATAAAAATTCTGATTTCAGTTTACGAATGTGTTTTATTTCTTTTAGTCACAGGAAGCATTACTTATTATACCATACTTATATAACCTGACCAAGATTATGTCTGGACTTTAAAAGAGACTGTGACCTGTGACTTTGTTTCGGTCTTTCTTCTCAGAGTAGTCAGATAGGAAACGCCGACCTCATCTAGTTTTAAAAAAACATGATTGACGTGTAAAAGTGTTTGTGCAAACCTACTTACAAAAAATAAAATCATTTATATATTTTCTAGTACCATCTCGGAAGCAATTCCTAGGAAATACATACATTTCACAGGAAATGTGTGTATAAAGAACCTTTGAAACATTATTTTACACATTTCCTAAGTAGGCTTGGAATTGCATAATAATATGTTTCATACATTTCCAGTAACATAATTATACATATATATTATAAGAATGTTATGTTTTAAGATTGTTAGCTTATATATTAAATATTAGCTTGTTTATGTGAACATCTAGTCGCCAGATTATAGTATTAAAAATCAATAATCTTATCTCATGATAATGATTGTTAGAAATCTAAAAAACCTGTACCTTGCTGTTAACAATTAAATACTTATGTTTAGTTAAAGGTAAAGGTCAACAGAGCTTAAACAATGATGTCTGAAACAAATGACTATACAAATAAATTATCAGTAGCCATCTCATTGTGATAAACAGAGGGGTTGGCAAACTGTGTGCCAACAGCACAATCAAGGTTGCCTAAATAATATTTTATTTAGTGCAAATACTAATGTCATATTAAATAAATGCAGGTACCATACATACACATAAACTCGGGGTGAGTTTCTTATGATAATGCTTAATGTTTCTTATGATAATTATGATAATGCTACGATCCCAAAGTGTACCAGATACATACAATTTTATTTTTTATTAGTATTTTCATGTTTCTAGACATTGTTGTGTATTAGTTAGTACCTTCTGAAGAACATGGTTTCTCAAGACAAGAGAAAATTTTGATAAGGATAACATTATCTGATTATTATGTTACACCAGTAAAAGTCATAATGGATCACCAATTTCAAGCTACAATAAGTTTATTTAGGGCTGATTTTTCAATATTCAGATAACTTTAAACTGAGGAATAAATATTGCCATTTGACAGCTTTTGTATAGAAAATATGTGAAGCTGTCATATTTATTCTTTTTACATAATTAATAGATCTGCGAGATTACCTAGAATTTGAAGTTTGTTTATTTATTCAAAAGTAAATAAATCGATTTATTTGTACAGTGTATGGAATCTTTGAAAGGAGTTTATTTGATTTATGATTATTTGCGTTTAGATCCTGTAGTCCCCCTTATATAGTGTATAAAGACTCGTCAGACCCCACAGTCAAACCATTACTATGGTTTTGTAGGGCTTGGTTTATAAGTTATTTTTGCATGCTTTGAACTTATAATAAATAAAAATAATAATTTCAATATAGATAAAATTAGTATTCACAGTAGAAGTTTTGATTAAGTAAGTCTGAATGCGTGAAATTAAAAAAAAGTTTGTTGCCTATTTTTTTATGAGTTTTGAAAAATATATGATGACTAAATTAACATCAGCTGTTTGTCCAATAGTTGTAAGTAATTATTTACTTACTTTTTTCTTTATCATGAGAACTTTTGAGTTTCATAGAAAATAATTTTAACAAGATTTTTAAATATTTTTGGATAAGGTTTTATAATTTGTATTTTATAATTTGTTTTGTGATTTGTGGTTTGTATAATTCTAGCTTTCAATTTTATAATATTATAGGTTTGTTTGGTAAATTAATGAGTAACTTTTAAACTTGAGAACTGTTCTAATTATAGTAATTAGGGTTGTCAGTAAGATGTTTGTAAATATTTGTGGTTACAAACTTGTTTAGCTAGTTACTTGAGCAAATCATATGACCAGGCATTAATCAGGAGTGGAATATAACATAAATACAAAGTAAATAGCGGCCGGGACAAGGTTATTAGCAAGGTCTCCAACAAGAAACAGTAAAAACTAAGGTTATATGAATTAAAACATAAAAAACTTACACAATACTCAAAGAGGGGCTAGCAACTACACTAGATACTTAAAATTCTCACTTTTTCCGTACGAAACGTACGATGTGCACACGAATAACGGAATCAACTGGAGACTACTTGATACTACTATCATGTGTAGATAATGTTTATCATATCAAAGGCAACGTTACCACGAAGAATTTATCCAACTTGCATACACTTGACGTCACAAAACAACCACCCAATTCGCAAATACACAACACAGACATCCGATAAAGTTGCTAATCGCGGCCTATATATGATAACTATGCGGCGCGCTACGTCAGCCCAGGCGCGCTACAATTGCTAACTACGGGCTACGCTGATCCAGCGGGTGAAGGTCTAACCACAGGGTCTAACTTGCACAGTCACACAGTCAGCACTCGCTACATAGAAAGTTAGTGACGGGCAAACATTGGTGCAATATCAAAAACTTACCAATTATCAAGGATTGACGTTGTAATAATGTTTATCCCTCAGTCAGACTTATTTACGTAAATATATATCACACATTATAATGTTATCACGTTACACAACACGGTATTACACGACTTACTATAAAATTTTGTTAATTTTTCGTCTAAACAAAACAGTTTTTGACGAATTGACAATTATCGTTTTTATTCGTGACAAAATCAACATGTCCTCCAACAGGTCATCCGGTCATAATTTGATTTGATTAATACGAAATTATCATATATGTAGCAACAAAAATTACCTTTAAAATTTTCCGTTTTTTTTGGTAGCACAAGATAAATCTTCAGTAGTATTATATTTATAGTTGCAAACACATAATTGAAAGTTTCTCAATTAACAACTATAGACGTAAACTATTTTTATATTAGTATGTTTTTTTAGTTAGTAACATGCGAAACTTACCACACTAGCGATAGTAGTGCGTAAAGTAAAAACAGACTTACAACATATCATGAGACGCAATCAGCATAAAGAGTGCGGGGTCACATCTACATCTTTTATAACCAATGATTTCTAACTGCTTCTGTTTGGCTCGTTATCTATGGAAAGGAACTTTCGTGTTAGATACTTTGAGTTATGTTATACGTTTTTATTATACATAACCAGGATTCAGCCATCTCGAACCAATACAGTGAACAAGACTAGAACTAGAGCATAGTTAGTTATACTTTAGAAGTTTGATAAAGAATGTTATTTCCTTCAAAACCACTTGATCAAGACAGGGTTTAAATAATGCGGGAAAGTGTTCAATGAATTTTCATTCGCTAGGTAGTGGCAACACCGTCCATCCGTCGACGAGCCCGCATCGTTGCCAATTTGTGAGGATTTTCCCATGCTGCGGGAAATCTCAACGCTTCATTGGGTATTTTGTGGGGAGAAAAACCTTGCGGGGATTGCGGGGATTTTAAATTTAGTCTCAATTTTTTTTATGGCAAAATTACGTCAATTTCAACTAATCTTCGGGGCTGTGTTCCGTTTGAATTTTGATCACCCGCCGACGCCCGCTCATCATTAACAGTAGGATAGCATTATACATTAAACAAATACAATCGCAAAAGAGATATCATGATTGCCGGTCGGCAGCGGATGATCAATCAATCAAAATGAACTCACCCCGGGCCCGAGGGAAACCCCTGCTAAAATGTAGCTGCGTGAGAAAGAAAGTATGACACATACGTCTCGTTTTATCTCAACAGTTCATGTTTAAGATAAAACGAGACGGAAAATACAAAGACATGAAAGACTGCCCGCCCGACAATAGTACGGTACTATACACGGTACGACCGACTCCTTGTCACTGACTTTATAATATCAAGGTCTGTGCTCCTTGTTATTTAGTTCAATTGTGAATATTTGTTTTGATAATAATAAATATTGTTGATTTATTGTAATGAAAAGAGTTTATTTTATGAAATAATTTTGTGGGGATTTTGTAGGGAATTGCTCTCCCCAAATTCGGGGATTTTGACCAATGATTTTGGGGAATCTGGAAAATAGGCATTGGCAACGCTGCGCTGCGAGCCCGAGCGCAGATAAAAAATAATTCTGACTGAAATCTGAAGGCATAGACTAATATAATAAAACTCTGACTGAAGTAGGGATGCCCAAAAAAGTCTGTTGTATCGATATATCGCATCGTAACCGTATCGAATGCGCTTGTATCGATACGCGATATTATCGTATCCCTTTGTATCGATATATCGCATCGTAACCGTATCGCTTTGGTATATCGATTGGGTAGGTTATTTCGTAGGTAAAATATTATTATAACCCTAAATATATCTTAAACATTAAAGAAAGACATGCTTTTTATAATTTTTACAATATATTGTAAGTTATAAAAGAAAAGTATTTATAGTATGTATGAAAGGTTAGTGTAGTACATAAATAACTCTAAATAATCCCGACCTCTGCTTATTGCGAATGACAATATTATGTCTAAGGGTAGATAGGTTTAATATAAACAAAAAGAAATAAATTTTAATCAAAGTCATAGTTTGATACGATACGTTAATGCGATTTTTTTTGGAATACGATATCGCACCTTTAGAATTAAAGAGACCTAATTCGAAATTTGAAGATTTTAATTTTCAACCATAGTTGAAAATTCGTGCAAGGTAATTTTATGAGTTAAAACTCATAAAATTACCTTGCACGACCATATTCATCGAATTTGAATAAAACAGAGACTTAATATGTCAGTCTTGTCAGATAGGTATGTCAGAGTTGTCTAACCTAACTTAAAATGTTTTATTAAGATTCGATGAAGATCGTGCAAGGTAATTTTAAGAATCAATGTTGAAATCTTCAAATTTCGAATTAGGTCTCTTTAATTCTAAAGGTGCGATATATCTGGCTGTATCGATATTTCGATATGTCGCATCGTATTGGGCATCCCTAGACTGAAGGGACGAAATGAAACGGTCTTTCTGTTATGTTATAAACGAATTTCAAACAATAAAAGGATAACTGTTATTAAAAACATGAATACCTCAAGTTTTTCTGCAGATTCTTCACATGGGAAAGCAGCAGACACAGCAAAAACATTCGTAAGTAGAATTCTCTCAAAACAAAAACTTGTAGGTTATGTTTGTTCTTGAATTAGATTATAAACACAAAAACTATGTGTAGATTCTCGTTGTTTGTACTTCACCTTGTTGACCTGTTACTTCGTCAGTCCTTTAACAAGGTTTCTATTGTGGTTTTAGTCTTCCTCAATTTTTAACCACTTTATATTCGAAGCCGCCCAAAGTTCTGCTCATGTTCAAATAGAATAAAAAAGTGGGACCTCTTGTCAAATCAACATGTTACTGGCCTATGCATGACGTATGTTCAATATCAAATTTATTCAAATTTATTGCAGGTGACTTAACCTGTGCAGCATGGTTGTAAAAAAAATAATTATTTACAGATCCTACCAGACAAATGCTTTCAAAAACATGTCGGATGTGCATGGGGACGAGGAAACAAGTTTACCATATATCCGCGAAGTCAAACAGTGAACATAACACACACAAACATAGCAGATAACAAACTCCTCAACATCCGCCAAGATATTCTAATCTTCACCCCAATCCTCAGGAAACTCGTCAACGAGTCCAATGGAACATACTTATCACTACAAAAAGCTGCTGAAGCTGCCAAAATTTCAGACAATCACGTTGAATTTCTGAAACTATCCCGCCAGTTTCGCTCAATCCTCCGAGTGTGCATTGAAAACCTTCAAGAAGCTGCCTCAAAAGAAGAGAATGGCATTGAAAAGAACAACTTACAATCCTACATTACAATATTCTACTCTATAGAATGTATTTGGCACTTATGTGAGATTCTGTACATAGACAATGTTCCAGGAGACATAGTTCTACCGTATTTGTTGGAATGGGTGCGCTTCCATTTTCCATGTCATGAGCAGACTGCTGCCGGGCTGTTGGATGCATGTGAGAGGGATTCAGAGCTACATGAAGATTATTGGGACACTGTTATAGGCATGGTGGTACAAGGGCGAGTGGATGTGGCTAGAGCTCTGCTGAAACTACATTCTGCTACAGATACTAATGAGTTTAAGTTGGTTGACAACTCTTTGAGGAGTATGCCAGTTTATAGTGTAAGTTATTGTTAATCTAGTAACTTATTTTGTTAACTAATCAACTTGATTTTATAAGGTGGTGCATGTCCATTTCATATAAAACTCATCTCCATTGTTTTTATTACAAATTCATTAAAATGGACATGTGATTTATTACTATTTATGTTTTTCATTGCAGGTGTATGGAGGCATATCCACAGGGGAGTTCACAATATCCTGGAAGCACTGGCAAGCTGAGTGCAGGTCTAAACTCAGCAGCAGGGTGCTGGCTTCACAACCAAACCTGGAGCTTATCATGAGGGTATCAATAGATTATCACTTTATCACGCTATTTGTGGAAATTAGTATAGTCAGTGTAGTATGAGTTCCATAAGTCACAATGAATTTAATAATAAGAAATCCTAAACTTCAATTCAATTTGGAAAATAAACATGCAAGAACAAAGCTTTGGACCCTTGAGATTATTTTATACAAATCTGAAACTAATTTTAAATCTTACTAATATTAAATCTTAAAAAAATACACTCATTCATACCCCCATATACCTGTTATTAATATGTTACTGATACAATAGCCATTCATATTTTACCACTAGTCCACTAGCTTCTGCCTGCGACTTCATCCGTGTGAAATTTCTATTTCCTCCATTCACCCTCTTACGGGGGGTGAAATTTCAAAAAACCCTTAGTGGATACCTACTCGTCACAAAGAACACACCCTCCAAATTTCATGTCTCTAGGACCAGCGGTTTAGGGTGTGCGTTGATATATCAGCCAGTCAGGACTTTAAATTTTTTAAATAGGTATAGATAGTAACTTAACACCAAATCTTTAAACATTTAACTAATTCGCAGATAATAATCGGCGACTACACCGCCTTCGAGTCAATACGCAGCAAGTACTCGTCGTGGTTCGACATCCTGGGCGGCTGGGTGATGTTCACGGCGCCGTGGGCGCGGCGCCACGAGCTGGGCGCGGCCGCGGGCGCGTGCGCCGGCCTGGCGCCCGCGCCGCGCTCGCACCTCGACCTCATGGTGCGCGCGCTGCTGGAGGGCGACCTGCATCGGGTAACTGTACTGACGTGCTGTTTGTCTGTTACTCAATGGCTACAAGCAACCTTCCAGGATTTGAAAGAAGTTGGAACCAATTTTTATTCAAATCCACACATAGTGAAGAAGAAGAATGGCTATAATAATAGTAGAAGACCAAGGAAACCATGGATGGGTTGTGTGAAAAATGATTATTAAAGCTAGAAAGGGTGTGAATATTGAGATGTTGGCTAATAAAAATATTTGAAACAAATAATTTTAAATATAAATCGTGCCATTGCAGGTGATCCACGAAATACAACAGATATCTGATAACGGCTGGTTTGCGACGCATCTCACAGATATACTGTTCCACTGCGGTAAACTTAACATCATGGATAAGCACCAGACAAAGTGAGTTCTTAGTGTTATTATAACCTGCAAGAGTTAACTTGAGAATTCGCTCGGACGACGTAAGTACGGTATTGAGGCGTTGATGGCGAGAGCAGGAACAGCTCGGGGGGCGCGGGCGGGAGAACCGCGCGGGACTCAAGTTAACTGTTGCGGGTTGTACTTTTGGCATACACTTAGATTACTAGGCACCTTAACATTTGAAACCTATTTGAAAGAGAATAAATTACAAAAAAATTTCATCTTCTGAGCTAGAAAACACTACCCATAATTCTCTTGATAAAACACTACTTGCATATATTCTAAAATGTATTATTTACATTATGTTTTCGTAACAAGACTTTCTTTTCATTTCCAGTGTAACATCTCGCCTCCGTGACAGCCTAATCCTAGAATATGGTTGTCTTTTAATGGAACACAAGTCCCTCTGGTCAGTCGGGCTCTCTTACCTAGCCTCTTGTCCACCAGAGGGGCTACGGAGAGCCGAGCTCTTTCTGGAGAGGATGCCGATCGAGACTGAGGCTAAAGCTATGAGAATTATTTCTGAAGCCAAGAAGCATGGGCTGATAGGTGTTGGTAAGTCAGAAGTAATTAAAAATGCCCTGTCCTCTGCACACGTGAGGCTACCTAATGGTTGCGTCAGCTAACGGTATTCGCGATGCTGAATTTTGGGCCAAATAAATTTAAAAAACGATATATTATTATGTTATTTTTGCCATCAACACATATTAAGAAGTTGTATAATATTTACAAAGAATTAGTACAGATCTGTGACAGCGGGGCATAGGAGTTGTACTTACACTTGTTTACTTTCGCCCTTCACTATTAACACCTTGCTAATGTTTATTTTGTGAAGAAGCGAAACGCCCTCTCCGCACGCTTTTCAAATGGTATCGTAAGCCCCTTTAAACGCGGCGATTTTGTAGTGCCGAGCTGGATTGTCATCTACAATCCAGCAGTGTATCTTTTTTATATGCTGGATGCACTCTGTTGGATTCTAAAGCTAGGCTCAACACCAAGGGTTGAAAATCCAGTGTGCGATAAGAAATCGGCGCGTGAAAAAATGCCCGTGTGTATCTCTGCTTGCTGAGGTTTCATACACCCAGTTGAGGTGTCGCTAGTTGATATTTTTTCCATACAAATTTCGGAGAGTATTACTCCACTGTTTGACATTGTGCATTCAAAGTTAAATATGATATCGTCTTGTCTTATTATTAATGTTGTCTGTACGGAAACAGAATAGTAAAATAAAAAGCCATTATAAAGTTATGAGCCAACAAGGATTCGTTTTTCTTGCTAATTTTAACGTAACTTTGGGTGTAAATAAGTAATAAAAGAACTATAAAATCTTCAAAAACAAGTCCTTAACGACAAAGCTCAGTTATCCAAGAGTTCAATAAACTTTATTTGTAATTGATTTATGCAGTGGTTTTTTCATAAAACTTGATTTTCCGAAGCACTTTTCGAATTTTTTTACGCGCCTATCAGTTTGGAAATGTGTGTCTGTGCATGAGAACTTGATGTTGTTCGTGTAGACTAACGTCGTAACTGCTCATCACTTATACTAGCTTTGTCGGACACGAAGCCAGGCGAGACAGCGTGCTTTTTGGCCATGACCACCAGTGAGTTCAATCTCGCGACTAGAAGAGTAAGGCAAAAATATGTTTCTAAAGTAGAGGCAGATCAGACTTATTTTCCTCTCTTCTAAGTCCATAATCTCCAAAACCCTAATTCGTCCCAGCCCAGTCAGTGTGCCGCTGCATGTGCGCGCGGCACCTGTCGGGCGGGCGCGCGGGCGGCGCGCTGTGCTGGGCCGTGCGCGCGCGCAGCGCCGCCGCCGCCAGCCGCGCCGCGCACGCCGCTCTCACGCACTACACCACGCACGCCACGTTGCCGGCGCAGGATTTACTGCTGACTGCTGGCTCGGCTATGTTGCTGTCTAATACGCTGCTGTTTTTAGGTATATGATTTTCATTGGTGATGATACATACTAACTGTCCATAAAACCTCCTGCATAGCTATTCAGAAACGTTCGATACGTTTCCGTACCGAATCGAACATCAATCAATGTTATCAAGAGAGTCCTCTAAAGGCTGTTCACAAATCTAAAACACGAAAATGTTGTCACTTTAAATCATGTACTACCTCCACTCTTCTGACAGCTATTTGCCGTGTCAAATCAGTATTTGAAAATGATTCATTTTCGATGCGACAATCTTTCGCATGGTTGTGAATAGCTATGCTGTCATGCTGGTGTGAATCCTTTATTTGATTGCAATAGGCATAAAATAAAGAAATTTTGTCGTAACATTATTTGAAAAAAAAAATCCGCTAGTTGGAAGTTATTTCTTGCACCGCTAAAACGGCTGCAGCCTTATGTATTCGTATTTTATCAAACTGTTTCTTTTTCAGGTAAATACTGTGATTTCCACAGACTGTACAAAACAAGAGAATTCAAGAAAGCTGCTCAGCTACTAGTCTCATTGATAACTTCGAAAATTGCACCTGAATAGTGAGTATATTTTTCTTATCGCTTTAAATAAATACCTATACACAACCTTATACAATATACTTATTGCATAACAATCAACCATAAACTTTTTCAGCTTCTGGGAAACCCTTCTCCTGGACACACTACCCCTCCTCGAATCAGACGAGCCCGTCTTCACCTCAAACGACACATACGAGATCATGCTGTGCCTCGAGCTTCGTTCCTCTACCCTGGACAAAGAGAAGAGTGACCTCCTCCGCCTGGCATTAGCCCGCAACCTCGCCAGAACTGCCCTGGCAGAAGGAGACGGAGTGGATGAAGCTCAATGATTGTTCATTAGCCTTCGGTCTTGGAACTTAGTGCTTAGGCACAATAATAGTCAAATTGTGTGGGATGTGATCAAGATGGACTAAATGTGAAGTGAAGTGAGTTTTTTTCAGTAGTGAACTAAATTGGTTGGTTTATGATAGACGTAGTTTGGGGTTGGAAAATCCAACCAGCTACTGGGATGAAGGGTTGGCTATTGATGACCAGACAATGTGATATCTGTCTGACCAGTACCATTATCGCGATCTATTTCTATATCAAAATCAAAGGTCATTTATCTAAACTAGGCTGAGAATCAGCACTTATTCAATGTCAAACTTACATTAGACAGTACCCCAAAACGCCCGCCCTTCACCACTTTCTAGTGTTTTAGCTGGGAAGAAGAAGTGGCGCAAAAATCTCGCCAGCAGCACATTAAGAAATGAGCATACATTTGGGGGCCTTATCCTTTTTTTAAGCTAAAAATAATGATTAATAATTGGGCAAATCAGTAAACAATTATGTCCATTCACCATTGATCACTCCTCAGTAAGAAATCCATTTGATTGATTAGAGGTTGTAGTGGGGAAAATGGTAAGGACAATTTTTCTAATAATTTCTAACGGTGATAATAATATCTAACTGTTATTTTTATGAAATAAAAAATGTTAGTTGCTAAGTGAAAATAAAATAATATTGTGTTCAGTGTCCTGTTTACCCAACAGGCAAAAATTTGTGACTTCTTGTAATGATAAACTTTTATAATGTTTCTTAAATATTTTCCATGTTTTATGCGTAATTGTAAATTGTATGAGCGTTTGTCACGGATTTTCCTAGGGTAGGCGGGACATGAAAGTAGTCATCGTGAAATTTTGCATTTTGCAGTAGCTAATATTGATAATATAATAACTGATCTTAGGTCTTATTTAATAATTTCCATTTTTATACAAGTACAGTACAGCACTGAATGAAGGAATCAATTTCTAACATAAACACTAATTATTATAATTGAGGAGGTTTAACTATTCCCCTCATTAGTTATTATCAATGTAACATATTCACTAAGTCACTGCCTACGGTTCCTATGTAATATCAGTCAGGTCTCTAAGGAACTTAATTATTATTGCAATAAGAATCAGAACTAGGGAAAATCACAGCCTAATACATACATACATAGAATAGACATCATATTCAATAGAGTGACAATCTGCCGACATAGTAAATTACATATAATATGATGAATAGATTATTTAATTCAATTTTATACATCAATGATCATCATCATTTCAGTCGAAAGACGTCCAATGCTGGACATAGACCTCCCCATGCATCGCCACTTCGACCTGTTTTGTGATTCTCGTATCGAGCGGATTCATGTAGCCTTCACAAGGTTGAAATTGTGGGACGCCTTCTAACGGTACGTCTTCCGGTACCCGGTCACCACTCCAGAACCTTCTGGCCCGGCCATCTGTTCTGTCAGCAATGTGCTAGATTAAATGTGCTACATTAGCCCACTGCCACTTAAGTTTGGCAATTCTTCAGGCTATTTTAGTTACCTTAGTTCTTCTATGGATTACATCATTTCTGATTTGATCATTTAGGGAAACTCCAAGCATACATAGCCCTCTCCATTGCCCTTTGGGTGACTTTCAGACTTCTAATGAGGCCCTTTGTGAGCGACCATGTTTCAGTGCCATATGTTAACACTGGTCAAAGACTTTCGTCTTGAAACAATGTGTGTTCGGGAAGCTACGTTAATCTTCTCGTTTCACATACGAGACGAGAAGATAATACGTCGCTTCCCGAATGCTGGCTAGCCGACGGATTCCACGAATGATGTCTGTCGAAGTTGAATCTACTTTGATCTTATTAGATTCATTGTTTCTATAATAATGTCAGTACCAGGTCTGGTCTTGCATGGGCTACTTCTTTTAAATAAAGTCTGCTTTAGTGCCTAGATAAATGTAACCTCATAAAATATAAGACCAATAAAATGTCAAGAAAATTACTACATAAATACAAATGGACTAAAAGATGTTATTTGTAATTAAAATTTAACCAAAAATTATTTTGTTTTTTCTTTAACCGTTTATAATTTGAATGTGTATATATAACAAGATTTTTGCAAGTGTAGACCACTTGATAATGTAGAGTATGTAAGTAATGTATGTGTGTTTGTTATCATCATTTTTTGTATTAATTATAAACTAATAATAAAAAAAAAAAACAATAATTATTTTCTTAAACTTGATTTTTATTTCTTATCTTCTACATTTTGGTAATGCTACACTGAGTATATTACTTTTCTCGTCATGGTAGCCCGCAAAATAAAAAAATTCTTGCGTTTTTTGCAATTTATCAGTTTAGGTTGTATGTTGTGAAAAATCATCAATATAGTTCAAATTACTCTATTAAATGACTATGTCGTGAAATCATGAAATTTGGGGCCAATTCTAACTCGATAAGTTGTATATTTGAATGATTATAATTCTGTAGTCATATTTGTTACGGCTGTAAATCATAACTTAATCAACATACAAAAGACACCTGCAAATTGCAAGAATCGTAAAAAGAACCCCTGGGCTACGCGCATCCCCCTTAACAAACTACAAGATTATTACAAGTGTTGTCTTAATTATCGATGAACCACTAGTTTCTAGTAAGAACTTGATATAATAGATATGTATGTGCTAATTTACTTTATGTATGTACCTAGTTTCAAAAATGTGATGCTTACTAAGCTACAATAATTATTGGCTTGGCATGCAGTATCTTGATAGTGTTTGAGGAAGTTATATCTACTTCTAAACAATAAAATAAGCTCTTAGCTCTTACTAATGGATACTTGGAACTATACAGAACTACCTCTGTTAAAATGCAACATTGTAATGATTCTTGAATTGTGTTTGGATAACTATACTCTATGAAGCATTCACTCTTACTAAGTAACTGTTTTGTGCATAACATGTTATTGTCTATAATTATAGAGTATGCATTGTTCTATCACATCTAAATTAAGATCATATAGGTTGATCAATTAAATTATCTCAACACATCAAAAGGAAGATAATCAATGCAATTGAATTGTACTCCTATCTATCTAATAATCACACATTAATCACAAGAAGTAATAATACTATAACATGATAATAATAACAAAGACATAACAACACAAGTGGCACAACATAGAACAAATCACAAGAATATTAACCTGCTACATTTCCTATGGACCCACAAAGCTCTATAAAAAAATTACATTTGAAACACTAATAAATATAACTATGAAGAAAACAGCTTCAACTATGTGATTGCTTTTCAAGTTAAAAAACAAATTAGTGGAAATTATAATGACACTATCATAATAACAATTTTATGTTGACTTTCTATTTGCATAAAAAGATTCCATAGACTCCTGCTCCTCGATTTTATAATTCAATATCTTGTCAAACCCTTTATAGTGGAAGCTTCCATAAAAATTTTTGCCTTGCAGCATAACCGGAAACCACAGTTTATCATCAAGCCACATGTCATCAAAGGGGACTCTGTCGTTCTTGAACCATTTTGGTCTCATTTCTTCAGTTTCCTTCGGAGTTCCTTCGAAGATATTTGTTGAAAAAACTCGAACATCCATCAGCATCGGCTGCCCTTCAAATGTGAACTCGAGATGAGCAATATTCTTCAAATCATCAGGTTTAACACTCAGACAACATTCTTCTTTTAATTCTCTAGCTGCAGCAACTAATATTGTTTCATTGGGTTCTACTTTCCCGCCGAAACCATTCCATTTGTTTACACCGAATCCACGCTTTTTGAGACCCAATAATATTTGGTCTTCTTTATGTATGAAGACAAGAGTGAACAACTTTTTCGCCAGCATGGCTGGTAGAGGAAATTATACTGGTTTTAATACAGTAATCTCTTTTATTTCAATTAATACACTCGACCGTTCATAGCGTTTACACGTTTCAACAACAAAACAAAACAACCGGCCGGTTGAGTTGACTGACTGATTGTCGTTGTCAATCATTCACCACTGTCACTTGATTGTCAACGCGTTTAGTTTTTCATCGTTTTGATCTTTCTTAATTTTTTGCCCATAAAGCAAAACAAAGATTTAAAATATTTGGTGAAAACATAATTAATTGACTTAATAAACCTTTGTAATTGATATATCACGTAAAAATATTTTTGGCTATTTTATAAAACTCTCTGAAGCAATGTTTCAGTGAGTTTTATATAATAGACAAAAATATTTTTGACGTGTGGTTACTGATATTCAGGTCATTGAATCCACTTTAAATAAAATAAAACAAGTGGTTTCATCTCAAAGGATCTGCGCCGTAAACTAAGTAAGTTTGCAAACTAAAGTTATTAGAAATTAAATAGACTTGGCAACCTTAACTTACCCGGGAAGCTTACCCATCTTAATACAGTTAATACGTTGTTATACCGTGGGGGTGAACTTAGTTTTAAAGTTATGATATAATTTATTCGACCGTAATAATACGTTATGAAATTGTGTATTAGTTTTCTTTGTGGTTAATCTGTAGGTACAATTTCTGTGTTCTACAAAGTTTGTATCTTGTTTTACAGTAGGTACAAAGTTCGTTTATTAAACCCAGAGACTAATATTAATCTGACAGGTGATGTCAAACTTCTATACTAAAAAAAGCAAACACAAAAGACTTAAAATAATGTCAGATTAGTCTCGGAGATTAAAAAACAGACTTTAGGTACTTATGTGACCACAACGGGGCAAAGGTCGTGTCGGTTGTTGTTGGCAATTGAGCGTAGTACTGAGGGGGTGAAGGGGTGAGACTGGCGGTGGACCACCTTTTTCCCTATAAGAAGGGTGTCAAGGGTGTCTGTACTGTACCTACGTCAGTCAGTTCATTTAAATAATTATGATCACAGCGGGTGATAGAAATACGAGTATGTAGGTAGATAGCCGTAGATACCGATCTAGAACAATAATGTTAATCGGTAGAACCTTACCTAGTTGATTTTAAATTAATACCTTTTGGTAAAAGATTTACGGTCATCAAATCAACAACTACATACCTACATTATCATAGCATTTTTGTTTCACTTAGGTGCCTACTAACCATAATTTATATTATTGACCAAATTCACCACTACAGCATACTATACACAAATTACAATTGTTGCCCGCTTGGGGCAGATTGGCCCCAAGCGGGCAACAATTTCATAAAAGAAAGTCATCAATATGTGTTCCGATCTCATAAATATGAGCGTAGATCGTGTTCTGCGCCGCGCAACGTGATGCTTTATGCATTTGCTTGCTATGTATGTATTCAGCGATGCATCGCAGCGTCGTTAGGGCTGGGCACACGGGTGTAGCATGTTGTGGGGGGCACATCAGTTGTGGTTCTAAAGTTTATGGTTCATGTCCCGTTGTATACGACCCAAGGAGGAAAAATGATTTGTGGGGAAAAGTTCTACATCACAGCAGAAATGACTTCGATTAATCGAAAAGATTTTCAGAGCCAATATTCTATAACACAATGAACAAAACCGCGCGAAATGAACGCGAAGTTGGCGTGATTAGCTAAGGAATTGAAGTGGTTAGTATTTCGAACTCGTATAGGGAACCCGTTTCGGGGCTCAATGATTAAGTAAGGAATCGTTGAGTGGTCATAGTGAATTGGGGCCCTGATTTGTGAAATAGGACAAACAGGCTAAACAGTAAACAGCCAAAATACATATTTTTTCACTTTATTGGACTATGATGAAGGCCATTTTTACGGCAAAACCTAGTTCATCCGGACTGAAATCGCTCAATTTGGTACCTATACCTACAGCGAAAACTAATCCATTCCATCCAAAGCTCGTGGCTCGTGCCTCGTGTATGACCGTCTTAACAGGTGATACATGTGCTCACTATCACGAGCCCGAGTTACGAGTACCTGCACAACATCGAGCACATAATATCGAGCCCTGATTTATGCATACACAGACACACACATGAGACTACGCGGAATTGGTGCAAGCAATTTTTATTTCTAGCAATTGTAGTCTTAGGGCTGATTTTTGAAATTAACGTTTGACAGTTTTTGTAAGAAATAAATTTCAAAATTTCAAAATTATTCCTCGAATAAAGTTATTGAAAAATCAGCCCTTATTAGAATAATAAGTGACGTCCACAAATAAAATAGGACGAAGGCCAGTGGGGCAATTCCGTTTTTTTAAGAACGTTCTCATTCTAATGTCAGTCTCAATCTGTCAAAAACGTCTTTTGTTTACAACTCTTTACAATTACGTAGAACATTTTTGATTTTTGTTTTTGACCCTGATTGTTGCTGAGATAAGATTGTGACTTGAATTTGAACGTTTTTAAGAGGAGAATTGGCCTTCAGTTTATGGTGTAGCTGTGGTTCCAAGTCTAACATCATACTTAGTACTAATAGTGAAAGCATTAATGCTTTTACAAGGAACGTCACCTTTAACATCACCTACGTCACTTACTTACGTCAACCTACGTCCACCTACTTCACTATTGCTACAACACTGGCAGTCAAATTGCAAGCTTATGGATGAATAGCTTCCGCCTGCGGCTTCGCCCACGAGGTATGTCGATAAAAACTATAGGTACTATGTAAGGACATAGGATAGTTTTTATAGACATACCTCTCTGGCGAAGCCGCGAAAATTTGGCAGAGAGATAGATTGCATCCCGGGGCCTTCCCCGGGATGCAATCTATCTCAGTATCTCTCTGCCAAATTTTATCGAAATCCGTGAAAAGGTAATATACAGACAGACAGACAGACTTACTGTTGCCTCGACCAACACCTAAGGAGGCTCTCGTTGGGCAGCTGGATCAATGGCTTGATTCAGAAAGCGGTACTTTTGGACACGGCCCGCATTGTTAGGAGGTTCCTCTCTCTGGAGCCCTGACCGCCGGTAGCTTGGACCCTGTTCCCGATACCGGTGGGCTACTATTTTTTATATTTTTAAATGTTTTTATATTTCTTTTTATATTAATACTAGCTTCTGCCCGCGACTTCGTCCGCGTGAAATTCGTACTTTCCTCTAAAACTTTCGAAAATGTATGTTTATGATCTTTTATCATTTACTTAGAAATAAATAAGCATTCGAGCCGGTTAGATTTTTCAAATAACCGCTTTTCACCCTCACAGGGGTGGAATTTCGTAAAATCGTTTGGGATGTGTTCATTACTTTTTTTTTTTTTTTTTTTTGTGAATGGGAAATCATCAAATGACTCCTCCCGCTCTGGGTGGAGCGGAAGGGAGTGTCAGACTCTTACTGACTAAAACCCACCCATGTTCCTTCCTTCGCCCTTTATGTTCCGGGCCAGCGGTAACGGTAACCCTTTCGGACAATCCCGCTGACCCGGCAGGCTTCGGCCCTGACGGGCCCCTTCAGTTGATCCTGACATCTCTTTGAGGCGCGCGTGGAACACGTACGCGCCGTCCGGCACGGGCCTGGTCCTGATCGGACGGTGAGTTACCCATTACTCACCGCCCGCAGGCCCGCACCTACGGTGGCCGGGAGTCGTCGCGCGGCTCCTGACGCCCGGAGCGTCTCTCGCGGCGGCTGGGACGGGAGGCTCTCTCCCTCAGCCGTCCCGCCGCCTCCTTCGCTAGCATGACTGCTTCGCAGAAGGAGGCGACTGCCCCCCACTCCCTCTCGCCCGGGACCATGGCTTGAACCAGGGCCGGACGCGAGAGGTCGCCGCCGCTGCCGATCGCCTCTATGAGGACACGGCGGTGCTCCGCCCAAGCGGGGCACACCTCTACCGTATGCTCCACCGTGTCTTCTGGGCGATCCTCGCAATGGTGACACCCGGGCGTTTCCTCCCGCCTGATTATATGCAGGAACCTCCCGAAACTTCCGTGTCCGGTGAGGACCTGCGTCAGGCGGTAGGTGATGTGTTCATTACTTGACTCAAAGATTATTTATACCAGAAAATTGTCATAAAAATTAGATCACCAATTGCTATTTATAGAAGATAGCTGCCCAGCGCTACTTCGTTCGCGTGGTGTCCTACCCCTTACCCTACCCTACTCCTACCCTACTCCTAACCTACTCCTACACTACTCCTACCCTACTCCTACACTACTCCTACCCTACTCCTACACTACTCCTACCCTACTCCTACCCTACTCCTACCCTACTCCTACACTACTCCTACCCTACTCCTAACCTACTGCTACACTACTCCTAACCTAATCCTACCAAAAAAAGTATCCTAGTGTTGTTTTTTTTTATTTTTTTTTCAATTTTTCTCGCCGTTACCATCCTTGAACTTCAACGAACATTTAAAAAAAAGAATTGGCCAAATTGGTCCAGGCGTTGTTGAGTTATGCGCTTACCAACACATATTGCGATTCATTTTTATATTATAGATTTAAAAATATAATTTATATGTATTTAGTCGAATAAAGAATAATTATAAGACATTTAATTCAGGCATTGTCCATATACTGTTAGTAACACAAAAACCTTATAAAACTATTGTTAGTATATACAAAAACAAAACCACAGAAAGAAATAAAAAGCACGAATTGGCACCGCACAGGAGTGCCAGTCTATGCCAGGCCCTGGACGCGACCACCCACAGTGTGTAGTCGCATCCAGTGCCGCCACATCGGCGAGTCCCATCGTCCCACGAACACGCTCAGAAGGCTGTGCGAGCTGGCCCGCATTCGCTTCATAAGGGACGCAGAACGCTTCCGCATGATGGCATGAAAACCATCCACGCTTTTCACTGCAAACATTGCTGAAGCGCTGCAATGGCGCGGCAGCCCGAACAGCACCCTAAACGCGTTATTATTTGTACTGGCAGAGCACTGTATGTACGCTGCGTGTTCTTAGTCCACAGGCTGCAGGTGTAGAAAGATTGACAATAGGCCCTAAATAATGTCACTTCGACTTGCTCGGTACACCGTGCAAACCTGCGGGCCAGCATGTTACAGCGCACAGACAGCGCCCTGCGCCAATGCACGACGCATTTAATCAAGAGTTGAGACGCGAAACCCAATACGATTCCGAGGCATCAAGAGAAACCGTTTAAAGAAACGTTCCCCTTAAATCAGCACCAAAAATATGCCTACGATACACTCATAAAAGTAGTGAACGATGGAACTGCCGGAATTTTTATCTTAGATACTCCCGGTGGAACTGGAAAAACGTTTTTGATATCATTGATATATTGGCAACGATTCGATCGCAAAATGGAATTACACTTGCACTTGCTTCATCAGGTATTGCAGCTACGTTGTTGGAAGGCGGTCGAACAGCTCATTCCGCACGCAAGTTGCCGTTGAACATGCAAATTAATGAATCTCCAACTTGCAACCTTTCAAGGAATTCTGCGATTGGCCAAAGTGTTGCAGCAAAGCAGATTGATCGTTTGGGATGAATGCATGATAGCACACAAAACATCTTTGGAGGCATTAGACCACCATGCAAGAATTACGAAACAACCAAAACCGGTTTGGTGGTGCGATGATTCTATCGGCAAGTGATTTTCGACTAACTTTGCCAGTAATTCCTCAATCAACGCCAGTCGACGAACTTAATGCATGTTTCAAGTCGTTCATTTTATGGAAGACTTAAAAAAAAACTTTAAAGTCTTCCATAAAATGAACGACTTGAAACGGTTACAATTGCCAGTGCGGCTTGCATTTGCAATGTTGATAAATATATCGCAAGGGCAGTCGTTAAGTATTTGGGACATCAAATAATATTTTTTTTATTATTTATACCAGTTCGAATTGAATATTCATAGTTAAGGACACAGGACAATGTCTGTCGGGTCAGCTAGTTATAATATAATATTGTTTCAAGCGAGAAACAAACCGACACACTTTGTGGTGACTATTTTGAAAAGCTGCAGGGCAACAATAAGGTAGGTAATGAAAAGTAAATAAAAACAAAGGTGTGTGCTTTTGACGTCACGATAGAAGTGAAAACTTAGGAACAATGGGAGCCGAGTGTATGCCATTCAGCCTCACCGACCGACTGGAGCCGAGAATACCCGATTTATCGTAACCGACCCGAGCGCAACGGTTCAGTTTTATTCACTGTTCAGAAAGAGCGCAGTGTCACAGTATAAATAAAGACATACAGTACGTCGTCTTCATACAAACGGACGAAACGCGAGCTATACCTACGCGCCTCGACCACGGCATGCCCTCAGCATGATGACAGTCGCGACTGTGCTGCAGTGACGAACGGACGGTGTGTTGTTTTTTTTAACAATAACCGCGCGATTTTTTCACTAAAAATAAGTTCAAGTACATATTTAATATGACGAGTAGGCTATATTGTGCTGTTTTTGGTTGCATGAATTCGTCAATAACGCATCCAGAGATAACTTTTTTTAGATTTCCTGGAAACTCTGAAAGGTAAGACTATAAAATAATTTTACTTACTTGTAGGTAGGTACATAATGTGTGTCTTTTTAATGGATAAGTATTTCATTTTATCTCCCGAAAAAAAGATGTCTGGATTAATAAATGAAGTGAATAGAGTAAAGGAAAGTGATAAACACGAGTGAGGTAGGTAGTTATAGGCGGTTCATGAATCATTAAACGGTAGGTACGCTGGTGTTAAAACCTCGGGGCATGTGTGTTTTGTTAGTTTGTATAATTCCAAGTAAAGACGTGGTTTTTATTATTAATAATAGTTGTTTATTGTACTGTGTGTATGAATAATACTAGAAAAAAATTGGTTGTCTGTAAAGTCGATTTACGGACGATAGTTTAACGTGACAACATCATAACAAAACATTAATGAAATGATTGCATACTTTTATGAATAAAATTTAATTTTTTTTATTGTATTATTAATATTTTGTATGAATGAAGGAGAAGGAGGAAAGAAGGAGGAAAGAAAGGAGGAAGGAGTGAAATGAAATCTACAATTTAATTGATAAATTTGCTTTTATTTGCACTCATTAATTTAAATATGTTTGTTACTTCAATGAACAGATTATTTTAATTATAATTTTTATATTATACATGTTTGCTATTTAACTTCTTCCAATCTGTGTTATTCTGTTAAGGATAGGACGATGATAGGAAAGATTAAAAAAACATTAATATACAAATTTTGAATTTTATTTGTAGTTCTTGAACGTTTGATTTAACTATAATAATAATAATAATAATTTAACATAATTTGTTTAAAAATACACATGAACAAGTTTTCATAGAAATAAACTGTAATCAGATTAATGTTAAATAAATGGTTAATTCGAAATGACGAATTATTTTATTATCTATGTACACACAGTAAAATACAATAACAAAACTAAATGGAAACACAAAGTAGGCAAATGTAATTAAAATGCTGGAGGCGGGCAGCCCTATCGCATGTTTACGTACCGCGCGGCTGTAGGCATTTAATTCAAGGTTACGGCCCAGACACAATACTGTAGTCTTTATACTGTGGCAGTGTGCCTAAAGACTTCCCTTAAAAAATTAAAAGAAAGCAATAAAAGGAATTTGGAATTAATTTCATAGCACATTATTATTTAAAGGAACATTTCGCGAGCTGGTCCGTATATACCAAAGACTATATTATTATATTCTCTTTGGTATATACCTACCGCATGTGATTAGCAAAGCTATCAGGCAGGAACGGTCCAATTTGTACTGACGTCACAAGTCAAGATAGCCAGTAATTATAGCCATGCTGCGGGCTAATTGTTCGATATCTAATTACCCTCATGGCATATTAGATTGAATAGAGACAGCACATCTTTCGATCACGAGTAGGCATAGGCAGGTACCTACAGAGAACATTTATTCGGAAATTATTCGAACAACTTTTTTTTTTTCAGGATGGGAATCATCAAATTTGTCCCCTCCCGCTCTGGGTGGAGCGGAAGGGAGTGTCAGACTCTTATTGACTAAAATCCACCCATGTTCCTTCCTTAGCCCTTTACAACTTCACGTGTCGAATTATTGTCCGATAATCTTCTTGGATTATCTTTAGTGGTTTCGGTAGTAGTACCCCACCGTATGAAGGAGTCTATAAACGAATAATAAAGCTGAAGAGTTTGTTTGAACGCGCTAATTACTGGGACTACCTACAGACGGATTTGAAAAAAGATTTTTGCATTTGATATCCCAATTCTTGATTCAATTCTTATTTAACATCACGCTGCGATTCTTAGGAGCCGAGCAAAAAGAAAAACGTCAGAAAACGAAATAATAACGCGGGCGGAACGATAGGATGCGACGCGGTGGGTAGGAGGCCGATACGCGGACGAAGTCGCGGGCAGAAGCTAGTGTATAAATATAAAAACAAGAAATGTAGAACAGTTATCATCTGCCTATTATAGCCTTTTCCCAACTATTTTGGGGTCGGCTTCCAGTCTAACCGGATGCAGCTGATTACCAGTATATTACATGCAGCGACTGCTTATCTGACCTCCACAACCCAGTTAAGTACTGGATAATATCTCTTGGTAAGACACGTTGTCAGACTTTCGGGCTTCTGACTACTCGTAACGACTGTCAAAGATCCACGAATGACACCCGGGACCAACGGCTTAACGTGCTTTCAGAGGCACGGAAGGGTCTCGGTATGTAAAGATGATCACCAATCCACAGACCAACCGCGGCAAGCGTAGCTTAACCTGATCGATCGACCTGTGCGGCTGTTATTATTTAGCCACGGGCCCCTCTTGCAGTACAGTTAGTTAATAACAATAATACCAGCCTTGCATGGTGGAGACCATTTTCCATCAGTGCAGCAGTGGAACAATACAGGTTGAATGAAAAAAAAAACAGTGGCACTCCGGAGTGCCGACAGAAGTGAAAACAAAACACAAAGAGACTACTTTGCCATATCCACTGACATATCGGATATACATTTAAACCGAGTACATCCCGAGGACAGCCGAACACATCCGAAACGGGTATTTTTTTAATCGTCTTATAAACAAAATACGCGCGGTGTCGCTTACATGCTTACAATGGTGCGAGTTCAATGGTTTTTTCCCATCTCAAAAATTGCTCAACGCGCCTAAAGAAGAAGAAGGGTAAAGCCCTCTTCTCACACAGAGAAGGCACGAGCATTGATCACAACGTTTGCTCAAGACGGGTTAGCAATATCAGACAGAACAGTTATATTAGTTATTTCATGTTATTCTAAGATAAAACTTTTATCTATTACAGTCCTCATATTAGAAGTAATTGTGGACTCAATGTACGTAAAATATACTCTCTCAAATGGCGCCCAACATGGGCCTATTCATTTCGGTTCTATTTCAGTCCTGATAGTTAAATCCCGCAGCGTGTGATCAAAGAGGTAGCAATCAGTGCCCGAGCTATCAGAAGCGAACTGTTTCGTCTGCGGCTATTTGCCTAATATCCAGCAAATCGTCGGATTGATCTGGAATTCTAGACAGATCCGTACCTACCTACCTACCTACTGTCGCTTCCCCCATGTACCCACCCGCAATGATGTGTACCTAACCTCTTCCTATGAGCCTTCAAATACTGAAATACTTATTTGTAGTTATTTTCTACCATCATCTAATAGAAACGGTCGAGTGTTTTTTTTAATAACATAGGTAGTAGCGCAGACGTGCAATATTTCCAGACGGGAAGTCACTGGCTCTATTATAACCGTCTGCTATTTGTCGTAGGCTGTGAGTAAAATTAGATTGTCAAGCTCAAAGCATCTGTTTCAATTAAACCTTTACAGGCAATTTTGAGTATCGATCTGAAGAATGAAGCTAGTTCGCCTCAATATTTCTTTAAGAAATCAAGGCAATGCAGGGGGCCTAAAAAGCCAGTTTGGCAGAATCATAAAAGGATAACATTATGAATCATAATATGGCTAAGACAGTCCGTGTTTTTCTTTTTTTCGCTGCACTACGTAGATGTAATCATAGAGATTGGGATTGGATTTGGATTTTTTTAAACAATAGATTTTTGTAATTAAATAATTGCTTCATATTTTGCAATAAATTACCAGCGTTGTGTTATAGAGGTATGAGGAACAGGGTGTAAAGTTCACTCATACTCTATAGAAAAGGGAGGATCCTCCGACCAGACGGGTGTTGTGTCTGGCGGGCAACTGCCCATTGATTCGTGTCGGGCCGTTGTATCTATGCTAGTTGCGCGGTAAACTCTGCTTGCGCGATGCAGGATTTG
Source organism: Luperina nickerlii (assembly GCA_963855955.1). NCBI lineage: Eukaryota > Metazoa > Arthropoda > Insecta > Lepidoptera > Noctuidae > Luperina > Luperina nickerlii. Next base: position 1,632,380 of record OY979665.1, read on the forward strand.
CGTGACGTCAGTATGACGCGTTGTTTGCATGTGGCGTTGTAGATACCGCTACAGTGTCATCGGGCTTCTCTTTCTTTTCTATGCAGTCCGACAGTGACCGTGCTTTAGGTCATCTAAGCCCATTAATGGGGACCGCACATTGGGTATGCCCGGATTGTTACTGAATGTATTTTGTAGTGCGTTAATTATTCATTGTTTCTCTGTTTAATTATTTGTGTAAACAACATTGTACAGGTCTTCAGTGAATTAATTACGTCAGCTTAAATTCGGGAATCCATCAGATTGACGTCTAGCACCAACTTATCTATAATATAATACTAATAACAAAGTTGACGAGTTTGTTTGTTTGAACGCACTAACCTCTAGAACTACCGGTCGGATATGAAGTACAGTAGATACCCGGAGATAAATATTGCACATCGACCTATTCGATCCTATCGATTTTATACATAGAATAAAAATAATTATCAAAAGAAGCAAATCATAATTGTTTTAACAGCTCCTAATAGATACCGGACTGTTTGTATTTCGTGCGACAGAGATAACGCTCTACGAAGTCGAAATTAGCCGATTGTCTCTTTCCAAAGGTCGTTGTGCAATATTTGTCGCCGGGTACCTACTGTAACATCGCGGGCAGGCGATTCGATGCGACGCGGACGACGGGTTGGGTCGGGGAGCAAGAAATTCACGCAGACAAAGTCGTGGACAGAAGCTAGTTTATAATACACTAAATATACATAAACACGTATCTAGTGCCTATCTATCAGAAAAGATAACCAATATATTTATTGGTATTTTGACCAGTCGCCCCCTATTGCATGGGACTTTAACATAAGTAGCGAAATGTGGGTGTGAAAAAAAAAAAAAACACCTACTATGTGAGTACACCTCTACCTAACCCTTCGGAGAAACAAGGCGTTATGTTATGCTATTGGTAATCTTTTGTATAGGCCAATGGACCATTAACTAGCATATCATCATCTGCCTACTCTTTTCTCAACTATGTTGGGGTCGGCTTCCATCAGTCTAACCGAATGCAGCTGAATGTGAATACCAGTATTTTACATGGAGCGACTGCCTATCAGACCTCCACAACCCAGCTACTGGGTAATACGATACCCCTGGGTAAGACCATTACTTAGCATATAATTATTCTAATAGTATTGACTCAATTTGTTCAGAGTAACAGTTTATCTATAAATAATTAAGTAGTTGCAATATGTTGGTATAGCCGACGTGTCCTAAGATAACGCGTTTTTAGATAACATAATTATCGAAGCGCTAAGTTAAATGATTTGTCTTCACTTGTAACTTTTTTAGAAAGTAGGTAAGGTTATTATATTTTCTTCAAGAGACACTCAAACATCAGCACGCGTAGCATGACCGCCGTAGAAACCCGTAGAAACCCAGTCCCAGTTGCAAAAAATATATAAATATTATTATTTCTTTCTTATTTGCAAAGTATTTGGGAAAACGTCATCTAAAACTATTCAAATATTAACTATTCAATTAAATTTCAAGTTTATAAGTTCATTAGTAGTTCTTGAGATATCCAGCTGTGACAGACAGACAGACTGAGTCGCACACTCGCACCATAAGGGTTCCTTTTTACCATTTTGGTACGGTACCCTAAAAAAAAGCATTTAGAACTAACTAAGTGTATTATGTGTGTAAGTGTATTTATATGGTGTACATAATAAAGAGTATTCTGTTCTATTCTAAGTTACATTAAAAACGACAAAAGCAAAGTAAAACCAAAATCCAAAATTTTACCCTGTTCCTTTAATTATATGATGCAATTTGGCGTGTACCCATTCTATTCATCTCTTTGTAATAGGGATGGTTGGTTACTATAAGTTAGAGGTAAGGCGAAATTTCGCACTGGTTAAATATGTTTTTATCGTTTTTCGTGTACGCAAAATACGCGTATTGACGTGGAGTTGCGGACACCAGCCCGTATTACCTATTACCTATCGTTTTTCGTGGTATGCTGAATAATCCGCAAATGCTGGAATCTTTGGGACTGCTCGTTCCTAACCTGTAGGCTGCGACAGGGGCCGAGAGAGAGGCTGTTCAAAGTCCCGGGGGCCCGTACACACTTGTTAAAGTTTGCACCGGGCGGTGGAGCGGGCTATAAAGATACTCAACAGCGTCTCTCTGCGATTGGATATCTTTACTTACTCTTTGGCGGAATTCTAGAGGGTGACACTTAACTTATTGTCCTCTGTATGAATTGTGTCGGTGCTCGGAGTCGTTACTTCGGACTTGTTAATTGGCATCCACGATAATCGACGGGTATAAATTTGAACCCTGTCAGTCAAGTAGGACAGTTTAAAAACATTTCATATTTGTTGGTGGTGGTATCAAATTGGTTTTTGGGTGACGTCTCCGAATGTGGAAATTGTGACTACATTGTTGTATTGGGTTCCCCCACCTGTAAAAATAAATGTGATCGGTAATGGTACCTAAATCACACTAATATTATAATGGCGAAAGTATTTCTTCGCGTTCAAACAGCTGGACCGATATTCCCTCGGGGTTGAAACTTATGCGGGTGGAACCGCGGGGCGCAGCTAGTAGATAAATACAAAAAAAGACCTGTGCGACGCCAAAAAGGCAGCAGGCTCAGCACAATGCTGCGATATTTAAAAAATAAATACCGCAGCGCTGGTATTCTGATAGGGCTCGACACCGATCGAGACACCTCACTATTGAAGGAGAATCATCAAGATTGCTCACTTTAACCAACGAGGTAGCCACGGTTATTGGTTGAGGGCTGTCTTCTATAATTTTTGACGTTCAAAAAGCGTTGTTTCGCAAGTTTTTGAACCCTTAAATATCTGCTGAACACACATAAGTACCAAAAATATCTGCTGAACATACAGAAACGTTAAATTGATGGGCATTGAGGTCGCCCGTCGCCCTTATTCCGTCGTTATGCCTTCCCACTTCCGTAGTAGGCACCTACAACATAAATACCACAGGACATATAACTTATAAGCTGGCGAACACGCAGGCGTTCACTTGTTATGTTGAGTAACAAATTAAGGTAAAAACCACCAAATATTTGTTTCCATCGAGTATGTAAAGTGGATTAAATGTGGATAAAGTCGCAGTATAGAGTGAAGGGTTGTCAGTCTGCCACGTGCGGGTTTACTTTAGCAGCTTTTCTAACTATTTATCTGTATAGTGGGAGGAAACTGCAAGTGGAAGGTTTCCCGGAGTGTCGGGACACGTGTATTTCTTTGTAAGTAGGTACGAGTACCTACATGTTATAAACCCTTATAAACGTCTTATTTATTAGTTTGAAAATACCGTTATGGCATTATGCTATGTTTTTAGCAGATAAGAAGACACTACAGCAGATATTTGATATTCAATCAAGGATTAGGCACATCCACAAAAACCGGGGTATTATAATAACTCAAGTCAAATAACTCAAGGGGCAAAGTCTCTTTTAAAATCCATACATATGACCAAGATGACCAAGATGTGTGATGTGTTTGGGTGTGTGTGCCTGAAATGGTCTCAAGTCCAAAATGTACAACCAAAAATAAGAATGAATTGTCCCACGTTAGTTTTCGAAAGAACGTTATACTCTTTAATTCGACATTCCTGTCCAATATGACTATCCAAATATGTCCACAAAATATCAAGACCGCATCCCATTAAATGCAACGCAAACACACATACAAACTATATATGTTTGCACTTAATATCATTAATAAGGATTTGGGAAAACACTGATATATCGGATACATTAGCGACTGATAAGGATGTTTTCACAGATTGATAATATTGCCTACCGGTCAGTCGGTCGGCAACTGTGCTACAATACGATTCTCGTTTGATTTAATTATTTTATTTATTGTGCTGGAGTTTTAAATGTAAGTATTTTTAATTTTTGTATTATTATCGACAATATGGTTATCTGTAAGTATCTATTATTGTACAATATGGTTGTCATGGCTTTGAGGGTTGATAAAAATGCTGTGAAGAAAGTTTTGAGTATGAAAGTGCATGGCTATAATATTAAGAGGTAGGACTGATATATCATACAGCCTAATGGAGCCTCTCGGCGGGTTGGCCTCGGCAGGAATTTGGACAAGACGAAAGTCATGTATAATTCGCACGTCTTGCCGAGTCCAGTCCTCATCGAAGGGTAGCTTCGCAAAGTTGCGAAGGATTATGTCTACCTAGGGCAAGTAATCCAGCTCAGTAGAGGTAGTGTTGATGGGTGCGAATCACACGGGATGTTAAAAGTAAATAAAATCACTGTTTTGTTCTGTGTTTCATTCGTTCTATAAAGAAATCCAATGGCTGGATTTTGATGTTTGTTATCGCACATCTCTAACCATTTCGCAGACGTTACACAAGATCTAAGTAACTAGAAAGCCATTCCCTACATTTTGTCGAGATACACGAACATAAATGTATAGAATTAGTTGTTCATAATGACGAGTAGGAATAAGTACCCCTTTTGAGGTCCAACACATTTTAAATTACATCTCTCGTAATTGTATTTTATCAAACCCATGATATTCATATTGCTTTCCGGGAATCAAGGAGCCATGTTTTTATACATTTTTTAACCTCAATCGTCTTGTCTAATCCCTTCTAGGTATTTCAAGGTGTGTGATATCATGGGTATATTTACAATGATAAGCAGGAGGTGTGCGATTTATCTATCAATGAATTTGATAAGCTATCATTCATAGTGATTTATTTCTAATCTTTCGTTTGTGTCTGTGTATCGCTTAGTGATAGGTTTTACCAAACTGCAGTGTCTAACACTGAGCACAAAGGGGTCTTTAAGACAATTTGTAAAACGTAGGTAGCCGGTGATGACTAGCCACGTTTATTTATCAAAGCGGAGACACTTCTTGCCCTTACCGTTTTATAAAGGCTCCTACAAACAGGTGCGACACGCGATATAATCGCGCGTGACACAAAGGCGCCACTCGTTGCGCGACTAGCGGCGCCTTTGTGTCGCGTGTCGTGTCGCGCCTGTTTGAAGGAGCCTTAAATAAAGTCATTATTCTTATCCCAATTTATGTATGGTCGGCGCAAGCGCAGCATGTCTTTTTCCTCCATATTATCTATTAAACGTCATCTCGGTAGTCACGCCATTTCTAGCCATATCATGTTTTATTCATCATTTCTTTGCTCTTCCCCTACTCTTGTACGAGTAGCAATCCACATTCATACTCAAAACTTTCTTCACGATATTTTCCTAATTCCTTTGCATCGGTGATCACACTTTCAGACTTCGGTTCACGATGAACACTTTGTTTCGGATAAACTCATCTACAAGTAATTCTAGACAAGAAGGGTTCTGGTTTGAAGCTTAAGTTTAAAAGGTTTGTATATGGGTGCCATTTAAAGGTCATAGCACACGTATCAAATCGGAAAGGGATCGGCACTGTATGGCCTTTCGCCTCGCCGTCAAACAGGTGTCAAGCTAACGTAAGCACGTAACCAAAGCGGATCAGAAGCTCCGATACGTCGACTCGGCTACGGCTAGGCGACGCCGCGCTTACGGCTCGCCGACCGCTATATGATGGTGCAGCAGGCAGACCGGAGGGGTGAGAGTGGCAAGCGTAGACGAAGAGACGTAAGCTCGGGTACGGAGAAATGTAAGCGCGGGGACGACAAGCCGTAACGCAGCTAACCGCGGTTCGAGAGCTTGTCCCGAGGCGAGGCGATTACGTTTCGATTCCGATTAGTGTGCGTTGCAGTAGGGAGTTTCATACAAAGTATACTGAATTTCTCGAGTTGATACGGTGCCGATCCCTTTCCGGTTTGATACGTGTGCTATGATTTCAATCAAGCAGAAATGCTCTTGCTTCTGCTTGGACCCCCCTTAGTCCTGGCTGTCAATCACTATCGTTAATCGCTATTGTTCGCACATCTGACGAAAGATGCGTTGTGTATCGTCGGTCGCGTAACGCCAGAACTGACAAGTTGTTGTGTTAGGTTGAATAATTTAAGATAATAATATATTCAACCTTACACACTCCGAGCGTAACTAAACGCGTCGGACGTATGTTTAGACTTTCTTATATCTATGGTTTAGACAGATGGTGCAAGTTACCTAATTGTTGCTCTAACTTTATTGTAGGTATGCCACGAGCAAGATACTTGCATCGTGTAAATGGGGCTTTCTATGTGGACGTGCCCTACGTTCGATAATTAGAGTTTAATTGTTTTGCTTCCCACTTAGTTGAAACAGAGTCCCTTTGAAGCAAAACTCTTAAATATTTATCGCGAACGTTTCTTAGTAGTACGTTTCGTTTCTCGGTAGGAACTTGCTAATATTATTAAAGTTTTTAACCATCTCGATTTACATACGAGTACATGCGGCCTTCTGGTATTATTTGGAAATTTGCTTAGAGGTTTTTTTATCTGCATTCTTCAATGCTGTCTTCAGTAGTGGATGTTTTCAGGTAAATGTGGATGAAACTGTGACCATGAGTACATGAATCGGCTGTTCACTTTTTTAATAACAGTCGTGCCAGCGAGAACTAACTGTTTTTTAACTGTTTCAGAAATCATGAAGTGTTTACCAGTGGAGTGCCAGGCTTACAGCCTGGGTTCAGCAGGAACTGCCTTCACCAAGCTGGTAACGCAGTTCCTTGCTGCACAGTGCCTCATCACGGAGCCATGGCCTATGGACTACTCTTACGGACTCACAAGTAAGTGAAGTACTTATTACTTGATATTAGGAGAGACGTATTTGTGAATTTTCAAGAAAAAAAATGAACGGTGTAAGGGATTTCGACGTGAAACTGTTACTTACCATGAAATCAAAACATGATTTCTTACTGGACCCACGAGCGTTGAAGTTGTTGGTTTTGGTATAATGACGAATCTATTTTTTTCACCAGGTGGTGACAGGTTTGACTTCATAATCGTCGGCGGCGGCACGGCAGGGTCCTTGCTAGCAAGCAGGCTGTCCGAAGTTCCGGAATGGAAAGTGCTGCTGATTGAAGCTGGAGGAGATCCTCCTATGGAGAGCGTTGTGAGTAGTCTGCTTACAGTATTTTACAAACCACTAGGGATGACGTCCTAAAGATGAGGATAGAAAGTACTTACAAAATTATATTTATTAATTATAGTCTTCAAAGCAAACTTGTAAACTTCATTTACCTCCCTTGAAATGTCATTTTGTAGTCTCTTACTAAAATCAATTATCAAAACACTATATCAAACATACCTAAGCAATATTTTCATTTACTTCCAGATTCCTAACTACTCAGGCTCTACGCATAGGACTCGAAACGTATTCCAATATTACACCGAGTATGATGAAAATTCCAACAGAGGCAGTGTTGATGACCGATCCTTCTGGCCACGCGCCAAGGTCCTCGGAGGTACTGGCTCCATCAACGGCCACCTCCACATGCGGGGCAGTGCTGGAGACTATGAGCCATGGCATCTCAAACAAAACGATGGCTGGGACTGGCCTACATTGAAAGAATACTTCAAAAAGAGCGAGAAAATGGTAGACCCGTTCATTCTAAACAACCCAGAATTAAGAAAAGAACATGGAACTGAAGGAGAGTTTGTTGTGGATCAACTGAACTTCACCCACGCAGGCATAGCTGAGAAATTGACCGATGCTTATAAAGAATTGGGACTAAAATATCTAGATGACTTAAATGGTCCCACGCAGTTGGGTGTGGGAAAACTCAGAGGTGGAATCCATAAGGGCCGCAGAGTAAGCACCACTACAGCTTTCTTGAATCCTGTTAGGGAACGCAAAAACTTGAAAGTCATGAAGTACGCTTACGTTAACAAATTGGAAATTGATGAAAAGAACAAAACAGTTATTGGAGTCACACTTTCACTTTTATATGGGGACGTAGAATCGTACTTTGCAACTAAAGAGGTTATAGTAAGTGCTGGAACAGTGAATACCCCTAAACTGCTTATGTTATCAGGCATCGGACCTCGAGCACTTCTTAAAGAGAAGGATATTCAAGTAATCAGTGACTTAGATGTTGGAAAGAATCTCCAAGATCATGTACGTATACCTATTCCAGTGACAGTAGACACAGGAGCTGAAAGGAGGGGAGAGAAATTTTGGCAGAAAGCTGCTGCAGAATACTTGGTAGATCAAACAGGACCACTCACTACAAACTATGATCAGCCTAATGTAAACGCTTTCCTATCGGTCTCAGGTAACACATCGCTTCCCGATGTACAAATAGATCACAACTACTTTTTACCAAACACTTCATATCTATATTCTGTTTGCAAAGATTCCTGGTCATTCAAAGACAGCATCTGTAAGCAGTATGCCGAGTTTAATAAAGACAAAGAAATGTTTATATTCTTCATAGCCCTCTGCCGGCCACACTCGAGAGGCTATATCGAGATACGTGGTAAGAATGCTATGGAACACCCCAAGATCTTCGCAAAGTATTTTAATGACAAACGGGACATGGACACTTTTGTCAAAGGTGTTAAGACAGTAATGGAGATTGTCAACACTCCGACGTTTAAAGATATGAAAGCTGAAATTAAAAGGATTAATTTCGAAGGCTGTGATGACTTTGAGTTTGAAAGTGAAAACTATTGGGAATGTATGGCTAGAACTGTAACGTTCCACGTGTACCATCCCGTAGGTACTGCTAAGATGGGGAAGGTCAAAGATTCTGAGGCAGTAATTGATAGTAGACTTAGAGTGTATGGAGTCAAGAATCTGAGGGTGGTCGACGCTAGTGTGATGCCCACCATACCTAGTGTGAACACTAACGCAGCAACTATGATGATCGCGGAAAGGGCAGCAGACTTCATTAAAGAAGATTATCTAAAAGTAGATACTAAAAAAGACGAGCTGTAGATTTGTTGGGCTCCAATTTATTTTAATAACAGCTTAATGCTATGCTAGTCAATTCATGCTAACGCAACGGTTTGTATAATCAGTTGTGTGACAAAAGCTTAATGTTTGCACAGACGCGCGACGTCCCAATCAACTTTGAACCTTATGCTTTGGCGATAAAGTTGAAAATCTATTAAAGAAATTTGACAGATTGTAGTAGCTTGATGTGCTGGCGTCTGTACAAACACATATTTTTTTTTAATATTTATTAAAGAAATCCTCTATTTATATACATTTATATTTTTAATGAAACGTTTTTAAAAAAAAATTCTATGTTTCTAATATTTTTATTAATATTTACAGAAGCAAATATTTCTGCTTAACTTTTCTTCATCAGTTTTGCTCTATCAGCTCCGCGAGGCAAAGATATGTCGGAAGATGTTTCAGATAACTGACTTTCGCTTTCTCGTAGATTGACCTGGCTACCGAGATCCATCACTCTGTATCTCTTCTTCTGCTTTATTTCTCGATCGATTCTCTGGCAGATATCGACTACACTCTCTCTCATCTCTATCGGCAGGTCTCGTACAATTACTTCCTTCAACAAATTGTCCGTTACGTGTCTGTTTACACGTGAACTCTTGTCCCATGCCAGTCCATCCATATTATTACTTGATCTCCAATGCATTAAAGCATATTTTAATTGTCCTGTTGACCATTTCACGTAGCACCACACCGTGGTCTGAAGGCAACATACTAGCGACAGCACTAAGCCACTTATAGCGATTATGTAGGCTAAAATTGACAATATGGCATTTACACAACATGTTTCGTAGTCTGACGTGTCTCCATTGAGCACACACAACTTTCCATACAGCATATCCTTAAGCATTTTCACATTTTCAGATATAGTTGAGCAGTTTGATTTTAAAATAACCTTAAAATCATAGAAAGCCGATTTTACTGACTCAGTAACAACACCTAAGCCATTGTTAATTGCGTAAATATCACCAATACTAATAGGTTGGTCGAGGTCTCTACAAATATTACTTATAGGTACATATACTATGTCTGGGAGCTGCTTTGCGACATCTGTCTCACAAGCTGGTGCACTCACGCACTTACCACGATTACCATCAAAGTACGGTCTTCGTCCACAGTATTTTAAGTCACAATTGACTGGTTCACACTCACGCAGAGAATCCTCATCTAGAGAGTCACAGTCACTATCTTTCAGATTACCATACGCCTTAAGAAACTGCGTTTCCTTTTTATTTGCTAATCGTGTATCGAAGGGTATACTAATAGGCAACTGTCTGGCCCGTCTCTTGTTGCTACATATGAAGTCGACGATAAAATCGCAGTAACCTACTTGATCATATTGATATAAAGTAGGATACAAATGAATTAATGTTTTTCTGTTTTTAGGCTTAATCAGTTCCACGTAGTCACCATGAATAGTATCTAAACTACAATCTTTGTGTTTTTCGTCAGCTAAACAACACATTTTTGGCCTCGAAGTTACTCTGCATGTGACCTGATGATGACTGTTTTCAATGTCAATAAAAAACTGTATTCCGACTGAGCCTCGTTCTAAAGGAATTGTACCTTGGTCTAACACTGTAATATAGGCTAGAATTGTATGTATTATGGCTGTAAATATAACTAGATAGGTGTACGCAAAAGAATACACATACATTTCTTGTCAGACATTTTATTTTGACAAGTGTTAGCTGACAAGATAACTTATCATAATCATAGACTGAAAAAAAAGGCATTGCAGGCTTAAAGGAGGTAATTTTTCTAAAAAGGGATTAGTTACTTCCATTTGTCAAGACTTGACTTTAGGTTCTGTTCATATTAGCTGTCATAGGAATGGTCAAGTAATTGTAAGATTCATGATTAGCGTTGGACATAAGATAATATTAGTAGCTTCGGGCTTCTGTAATTAAATCTTATGACCATTAACTATCAGTGAAGATATCCAAACTCAAACGTAAAGAATTTGTTTCAAATAAACCAATTACAGGCACTTTAGAATTGTCAAGGGGTCGGTTAGTCAGAAAGATGAAGCTGGTTGTCGATTCCAAAGCGTAGTAGGTACTGTGGGGGGTGCATATGGAAGCTTCACAATATAATTGAAAAAGGCATCGACTTGAATAAAATATATTTACGACTTTACATTATCATGTTATTTCTAGCACTGCCTACTAAAACATAACTACCTTTTTTTTTCTTATTTTTGACACTTGTTTGAACGTTCGAATGGAACACACCGGCAATTATAACCAGTCTATACTGCTAAAGGTAGAGCTACCAGATGGCCTCTATAGTACCTATCTATGGCGAAATACGGGCAAGATACTCCATGGACACTCTTACAAATATTGGTTACCTACATCTATACTTTCATGTTGAAATTATACATGTGAGAACGATGCAGAACGTTATAAGCGTCCGTAGTAAAAATATAAAAATACACAATTCAAATATTCAGTTAAATTAAAATAAGCCGTGGCAGCTAAGAGATGACCAGTCCCTAGTAATCTTAGTAGAAGTATCAAGTATTCTGTGCTAGTGACGGCGCCCTTTTACGAACATGACGCATGGATGGATTTTGAATTGAAGTATTCCAATAACTCATTAGGTCACCCACCTATGAACAGCATCCAGAATTCCAGTACCTAATTATATCAAATAGAAGTTCAGTTCGCAACAATCAGACGCTGTTAAAAACGAAATAATAAGAAATAAAATTTTTTGATTGAATCTCTTTTGTGAGTTATTTAATAGGGACTGGCGGGTAGGACAATAGTCTTTGTCAACGGTTTCATTGTTGTCAGGTACGTTTGGTACGTTCCAGGAAGATTTAATTTACGTATTTTCAATGAGTGCAGTCACGAGCATTAATATGTCAACACTTGGCAACTTTCAATTGCGATTTTTTCGTGAAATAACGAATGCAACGGTGAAATACGACACTACACAAACCTATGGGTTCGAAAATACACGTAAGGGTACTGTGTAGTCGAATGTTTCATTACCTACCTATGTTATTGTTTGGTAGGTTTTTTGTTTAATTTATTAGTTTTTCGTGTTATGCCGTGTTCCCTCCTGTCTTCTATGGGGGATGCGAGACAAGAAATTGAATGCGTCATCTTGACTATATTATTTTAAACAAACGTTTACCAAAACATTCTGTTTATTTATTTCCAAAGTAGTTACGCAATACCTTCAAAGTACATCCAAAGTTACTCAACGAATTCAACAATATTTATCTATTGCCTGAATACAAAGGCACTGCGAGATTCGCGGTAAAAGTCAGTAAACATATAGTTGTAAACCTCGAAAGACACAGTTTGCAAGAGCGTTTGATCTGTTTGAAGGCAAATTGATGTGCGGTAACCCCGGTACCTCAAGTCAGCCCCAGAGACTCGGTGGCGCGAACCGTGAATTACCGACTTTTGTTCCACCCGGGGTTCAATACCGTGTATTTATAATTAATCTTTAATTTGAAATGGAATCTTTTGAACATTGTGGCGTGTTTGCTGTGGTCGTACAATTTGTGAAGTTGACACGGGTGTGATGTCGTTAGGCGTTGAAACGAGTTCTACCAGTCCTAAGGGGGTAACAATGTAGCATAAGAGAGTAATGCATACCAACCTTGATTGACTTCTCTCAGTCTCGAGTGTTTATGGGTCAATCGTGTTTACACCGTGATGTCCTAGAGATTTTGCCTTAAATATTTTTAGGGAACATTTAGTAAGAAACAAGCTAGGTATGTCTCTTTTTCTATTTAAATTGTTGGCTGTTAATTCTACTAAGCCTAGCTAAGGTACTGTGTCCAAAAAAAAAGAAGATATTAATATCAACGAAAGTTTATACTTAGGTATAATCGGTATGACCAGAGTAAATAAACGACGAAATCAACCATTTTCATAAACACAACAAATGCAAAACTAATGCAATCAAGATAGTACGAATGCGTGCGTCCTCCTCGGAATATCGCGCGCAAATGAGATTCCTGCGACCGTGGCGCCGGCGGAGGCTACCGCAAACCTGATTTCCCGCGTTCCCGCCCGATAATTATAGGAAATTGGCGGGAAAGCCGCAGACCGGCTTCTAGTACCGTAAGTAATTATTATGAGAGATTAAATTTCATTAACAGGAGAGTCTATGAGGGTATGGCAATGCAGCTTCATGTGGGTGTAAAAAGGATACCTACCTATTGCAAATTGTTTCGACGTTGTTTCGCTACTTTTCTACAAACTATGCACGAGTGTCGAGTTTATGGAATCGATTATATTACGCACACTACACGTATTTACGCGTATTTGTAGGTAAAAGAGAAACTCGACGTATTCCTTTAAAGGGGTTATAATAGAGGTCATTAGCAACAAACTTAGACCAATAAAAAAAATTGAATATAATTAATTATATTATTAAGTATTATTTATATTACTAAGTATTATTTATTTTTATGTTTTTAGATATCTCGGGACCATGGAGTCCCGGTTCTTTGGAAGACGTACGAGGGGCAGAAACCAACTTGTACTTAATATTATTTATTATTTCTTGAATAATACATTTAATATTATCAACTTCAGTGTATAGCCAGAGTTAATAGCTCTTGATTTTTTTAAATTGCGGCCTTTTTCATGCACGGGTTTTGTTAGAGTCTAACTACCCCACACAAATTCGTAGAGCTTCACTTGCTAAATAAATAACAGTGACAGGAATTTATTATATCATCATCAACATACAATAAAGGCTCGTACAAACAGGCGCGACGCGACACGCGACACAAAGGCACCGCAAGTCGCGCAACGAGCGGAACCGAGCGGGCCGAGCGGGCCTTAAATGGAAATTATTGAAGCTAACTCAAAAACCACTCATCGGAACTTGACCAAAAATTTTTCAAATCCATACTAATATTATAAATGCGAAAGTGTCTGTCTGTTACCTCTTCACGCTTAAACCGCTGAACCGATTTAGATGAAATTTGATATAGATATAGTTTGAGACCCGGGAAAGGACATAGGATAGTTTTTATCCCGATATTTCCACGGGATCGACACTAATGCGGGTGAATCCGCGGGGCGCCGCTAGTCGGTTTATAAATGACGGAGTTTTAAGGTAACACACATAAAAAATACAACCAAATTGAGAACTTCCTCCTTTTTTGAAGTCGGTTAAAAAAAGCAATTTGCTACATGTATGAAAGAACTTGAGAACGGTTCGACCGATTTGGCTGTATTTTTTTGTTGTAATGTTTCTATGATATATTTTTTTTTCGAAAATCTACGAGATGAGAAAAGCCAAGCCGCGGGTGTCAACCAGTTATATAATATTTATGCTTTCTATAGTGAAATGGTCGCCCATTTTTCCTTGTTCGAAATAATTGATGTTGAAAGCACTTTGGATTATTTTTATCGAGAGCCGAGAATCGAAAAACTCATTTCACTTAAGCCGTTCCATTGAAAAAATTAAAAGCCCAAGCCGATTGTACACCATCCATTTTTACGATGAAATTGTGAAAGTGAGAACAGTCGTTGAACTTGGTAATACGCCTTGGTAGCAATAATTTAAAACTGAGGAGGATTGAAACTTATTTTAATTACGAATTCGGTGTTGCTTCGAAAAACACTTTTCTTTTATTGGGAAGTCTTGACATTGTGCTAAATATGATAAAAAATGCCTCTTTGTATACATTTGAGAAGGAAGTGTTTATTACAAAGTCCTTTTTAATTAGTTGAACTTTTGGACGGAACAGGATAATTTTGAAGTTGTATTGTTGTAACTGATATCGTTGGAATCAATTTGTGATGTTACGACTTGTGTTTTAAGTATCTTGCACTTGAAAATAAAATCGTCTGGAATTTTATTTTATTTTTATTTTATTTTATTTAAAAGGTACACCAACGACTTATCGACTAGAACTATTGACATAAGTAGTAATAAATAACATATGTATTGTGTTATGGTGAATTAGTTACTTACAGGCGTACACAGCACTTACATAAAAAAATAGCTTCTTAATTATATATTTTTAACAACATTTTTTACTCGTAGTGAGAATAGAAAAATTAATTGGAAACAAAGAACAAAACATTAAGTAAAAACTAAATCATAATCGATATTAGAATAATAATTAAAATCAAAATTATCATTAAAATCAGAATTCAAATTAAAACATTAAGATTAAAATAAAAATAATAAAGTTTTTTTTGGAATTCGTCGCGTTGCCGTTTCGTAGGGCACTCCTCAATTAGATTGGATACGGCGATGCCTATTACATTTAGGGCTAATTTTACGAGTCAGATTTTTTATCAGTGCAATAAAATAAAATTGACGTCTGACAGTTTTAGTATGGAAAAACTGTCAAAACATTTAAAATTTATTCTCAGGGTAAGACTTATTCTAGGTATAAAACTCTGGTGAAATTCGCCCTAAGGCCTACGTCCGATAATAATCGGTGACCGATTTTTGTAGGAGAAAAATAGAACGTACTGGTGGCAATAGTGCAACGCACACGTCCTACAAAAACTAGGTCAGAAATAAAATCGCTGCATTCCGACCGATCCGATTATCGGTGAAAAATGGAACGTTTGGAAATGTATGCGTTAACGCATACTACTCACCAACAGTCGGTCGCATGCACTTGCTATGGAAGGACGTTGTGTTGAAGACAAAGTGACGGACGTGTACGCTGAATCGTTCACAAAATCGGTCATAAGAATTGGGAATAAAACCGGCCCGATTATCGGTGCTACAAAAAGTCCGACGTGGGCGGCAGCCTTATGGTAATAACTTTACATCATAACATCACGCTTGTAATCCCCGAAAGGTTAGTCAGAGGTCACATTTCGCCAGTTATGCTCTCCTTCTTCATCGTATTGATAATATAATTCATTTATTATTTTTGAAAAAAAATCGGTGCATTATCGGAATATTATTTTTTTTTCATTTATTTATTTTTAAATATGTTTAAATCCCATTACATGTAGGTAATATGGGCAATATGGCAATAGGCTCGCTATTGCCATCAACGGGGCCCAAATCGGGACTCCGGGCTGCTACTGAGCCTGGCCTGGCCTTGACCCGGCCTGGGAATAGAACCCAGGACCTCATGCTCAGAAGTAGCGCTTGCGACCACTACACAAACGAGTCAACATCATCATGAAGGTTTATTTCTAACTCACCAATCAATTTTTCATTTCTAACTCATCACCAATTTAATTAATTCAAACACAATCAAATCAAAAATTCAATTTTCACTTTTGAATTGTCAAGGGCTCGGTCAGTCAGAAACTATGGAGAAGAACGGGCAAGAATCACTCTTTTTCATAAGCTCCTTCAGTCAGTCCAAAATAACGACAGCGAAAAGAGTTTGCATTTCATTTCAACTGATCAACTCTACTTCGCTACCCATTTTAAAAACATAAACAACCACAACCAAACAAAACGTCAAAATAAATGTCTTAATTCTTCATAATTTTAATTTGATTTGGCTTCGCTTTGGACTTCATAAAAACATATTAGAAATGCTGCAGTTACCAAAAACTAAACGGGATCCTAAAGAAACTGAGCACCTGTGCAAGTGAGTTTTTATTCAAGTAATTTGAAATAGTTGTTCATCTTTATGTACAGACGCCAGCACATCAAGTTACTACAATCTGTCAAATTTCTTTAATAGATTTTCAACTTTATCGCTACAGCATAAGATTCAGGTTTGATTGGGAAAATTTGACAGTTTCCGGTAGCTTGATGTGCTGGCGTCTGTACTAGACTTGGAAATTAAAGTATCCAGTCCACTTTTCATCATCACATCCTAATCAGAACATCCTATTAGATAATGGAGAAGTTAGTCATTAAATTGAACAGTCAGGTTAATGATTGCAATCTGAAGAGAGGGTAGTTATAGTATTTTGGAAGCAGCTATTTATATAAATTTAAATAAAGTCAGTATCATTACCATCGGCAGCCAAGTTCCACCGCCTGGTGAGTATAGGTCTCCTTGTGCCAAGGTTCCATGGTCTGTGCGAGTCTCATCCACACTGAAACAAATAATTTCTTACTACACCACAACAGTAAAAGACAAAACAGTAACTTTTAATGATTGAACGTACTATATACTGAAAAAAACAACAAAAAAAAGGAAACCACCGTTACTGTAATGTAAGTAAATTTCAATGGTTTGAACGCTATCACCAAATTAATAAAACAAATAATTTTGTGACCTTTTAGCTACTTAAAACGTTAAAGTTTACTGTCATGACGGTAACATTTTGCCTCAAGCTGTAACTGTTTTCGGATCAGTAAAAAATGCTGTTTTGAACGTTAGGCTCATATGGAACTGTTTAAAGCAATTCAGATCGATGTTTTTTCATTTTTATTTACTGCTCATTTCTTTCGGTGCAGGTCTGCCCCGCGATCGTCTGCAGGTCGTCCACCCACCTACTTGGCTATCGGGCTGAAATGAAGGGTTCATGTTCAATGGACCCTCCAAGCCCGCCGCGCGTTAGTCGGCCTCTGTACATTTGTGTGATTAAAGTATTAAATAAATAAATTACAGGCACTGAATCAACATTAACACTAATTCAATACAAGCACCTAACATTAATCAATAATTCATTAATTACTTTAGTTATACCAAAATGTTTAGGCCCTTATCTTCTATCCATCAATCTGCCATCACCTAACGCTACCTTCCATCATAATAACCACATCATTGTCTTGTAGATGCCGTCCAGTATGCAAGAGTCGGCGACGCGAATGGAAGGGGAAGATCCAGAACACGTCAGCGGAACTGCTGCTCGAGAGGAAACCACTCCCTATCTGCTTTAGGAGATGGCCGACGGTAAACTAATTATCATTACAAAATACTTTCAGTGAAATGTTGGCAAAGAAATCTGTGGGCAGAGATGCCTGGGAAGTGGTTACAGCTTCCTAAACCTAGATAAACAAAAAACATGTAACATAAAATACATATGTATATGAATACTAGCGACTCGCCCCTGCTTCACACGGTTTTTACGGCTTGACAAAACATTGAGATTTATATTATGAAAGTATTACATAAAACTTCCGGAATAAATTCATTACATTATGGTGAAAATTGCATTTAACTCCATTGGGTAGTTTAGAATAACTGAGCGCATAAAAAGACAACCACCTAAAGATATGTTTTAAACTACTTATAGGTGGCCCATTTCAAAAGGGTTTCTATAAAAGTACTTAATTGACCAGCCTTATCTTATGGTTCCTATTGCTTAGGTAAGTAGTCTGATTTCAAAAGTTCCTTACTTTGTTTTAGAAAATATACCCCAACAGTCCATGCCCTCTGTTCGGCAGAACGCGCGGTATTACGGTTAACGAACGCTACAAGATACACAAACCGAAGGTGGTCAGGATCTGCCAGGCGCCCCTCGACGACACGGTGGACACCCCCTATCTGCGGTACGCGCTCATGGCTCAGGATATAGGTAAGTAAACAGAGAAATTTGAATAAACTTACGATAGGCGGGACAAGGCGAACAACATCAAAATCTACCTGGCATCACCTACAATCTGCAGGTTGCACCTCGCTCAGTTTCAAGATAGGCGCAAATGAGTCACCGGTCATAGACACCGGCAGCCCAGCGACAAGCAGTACACATGCTTTTTCATATGTCTTCTTTGGATTTTTCTGACATTTATTCTTCTCTTTAATCTCTTTGTAACTCTCAAGTATTGTCATAAATCTCTTTATAACTCTAAAGTATTGTCATAAATCTCTTTGTAAGAAAAGGTAGTTTTGTCAGAGAGGCAATTCTCGTAATTTTACGAAAGTTCACAGTCTGATCCCAGTCTTAACCTGTCCAAAACACCTAGATTCCCTACATTTAAAAAAAGTTTTTGACAGTGAGTGTCACTGAGATGAGGTTGCGACTAGATTTTAACCATTATTAATTATGGGATTGGCCTTCTGTGCCCTAATTCCAGAAGTTCGAAAGTTTGACAACTAGTCTTACCAAGGGGTATTACCCAGTAGCTGGGTCGTGCAGGTCGGATAGGCAGTCGCTCCAAGTAAAATTCTGGCTCCGACTAAAATATCAGCTGCTTCCGGTTAGACTGGTAGCCGACCCCAGCATAGTTGAAAAAAGGCTAGGCAGATGATGAAGAGGCGTTGGTATGCCCCTAGATTTTTGATAATCTGTGTAGAAATGCAATCAACCCTGGTTGAAACTAAGAATGTGTGTAGGAGAACTTTTGAGGAATAATAAATAATATTCGATTCACAGTTATGTACCTATAAAGTATATTTATTTCTCCAGTCCAGAATCATCGTATTTGTGTTTCAGGAGCCTGGGGTGCCGTGCACGCTTGCTGCGCCTTCTGCGAGTGCGGTGCGTGCTGTCCGTGCAGCATCCGCGAGTACGTGCTGCACGACGCGGAGCGCGCGGCGCGGCGGCGGTGCGACATGCGCAGCTTCGACAAGCGCGTCAAGACCGACCATCAAATCATGCGCATCATGTATGACAGCATGTGATGGCGTCATGGAACGACTAAGTTGAACGGGAACGTTGTTTACTAAGGAATTTACGCGAAAGTACACCGCGAAATAAAAAAAATCTTACGGCTTTTTAATTACGTGTGTTGTTCAAAACATGATTTGCGATTGACGAAAATACAAATTCACAAAATTATACAGTTAAGAATAAGCCTCAATTTCATAAAATAGTTATTCATTATGACAATTTGAACTTAGAGAGTTGTTTTGATGATTTAAATGATCATAATAAGGACATACTTGTACCTACAACCTGCAAATTGTAAAAATGTAACATTAAATTTCGAGGTTGCCACCTTTGCGCATCCCACTTAAACTTAGTGTCATGGCATACGCTGAACTTTAAACTTAACTACTAACTTCAGTATAGCTTCAGGGTATAACAGCATGCCGCTTGAACGGCTACATTAATTTAACACACGTACGATTTCGCGTCTTCGTTTTATGAATATATTTTAATTTCATTAAACGTTATTATTCATTTACAATGTTCTAAAATAGCATCTTAGAGCAACCTGAGGGGCAATTCTACTAATTTTAACAACGTTCACAGTCTGATCTCAGTCTCAATCTGTCAAAAAATACTTCTAATTTCCCTACATTTTGACAAGTTTTTGACATTTGCTTGTCGCTGAGATGAGACTGCGACTAGATTTTGAACGTTTTAAATTACGAGAATTGGCCTTCAGTTCTTAAAGTATTGTAGCGCAGGGGTCATTGCCGGGGTTACGCATCATAACATCGCATAAATGAAATTAAAACGAATAACGGCTCCTCGAAACAGGCGCGACGCGCGACGCGAATCGCGCGCGACACAAAGGCACCGCTCGTCGCGCGACTTGCGGTGCCTTTGTGTCGCGTGTCGCGTCGCGCCTGTGTGTACGAGCCTTAACGTGCAAAGAGTAAGCGGATTGAAGGAAAGAGAGAGCCCTATGTTGGCGAACGGCGCAGGCGGTAGTTTTCAAACTACGAATTATTTTATGATGTTTTAATTTATGATTAAATTATTATTTCATGATTATTATTTTATGATTACCGACCACTAGCCGTACCCGTGTGTTAAATTAATTGTAGCAGCACGCTGTATGGGCATTGTATAATAAAACGAAAAATAAATAATTAGCTCTGTCTCCAAGTAATAAAACCTCAAATTAATATCTCGTTTGTTACATTTGTTTTTATTATATCTATTTTATACATAATAATATCATAACAAACTGTACACAAATAAAATTTCTTATACCTGTTTTGAGTATTTTGATAGCAGCATTGCCCAAATCATTGCAAAATCTTGAACATCTCGCTACTAAGTGTGCCGTGAAGTTCCTTGTAGCGAAATGTGGGTTTACTACACAGCTCTTCTAAGAGAAAATCTAAAAATAATCCTCTTCTTTAAAAGTAATCTTTAAGTTCTGGTTAAGACCTATGTTACAAGAGACGAGCCTGAGTATTGGCTTAGGCTCACACCATAACCACACCACATCGCAGCGACAAAAGGTCTGTCTCTTGAATTGTGGGTGTGTGTTCAGTATAGTCTCATTATTTTCTTCTGATCTGATAATATACTGGCAATCTTCTTCATTCTTCAAGTTCAGACATTAAAAGAATTGGCGCGTATAGTAATTACATGCGTCGGTAGCATTCCACTGGACTAGCGTAGCAGGCGCAGCTGTGTTGTCGTTACGTCTCCTACGACGTAGCAGATGTACCACTTAGAGCCCGTACCACTATAACACCACATTGCAGCGACAAAATGTGGTCAAGCAGGGGTTACGCGTAGTGTCGCTGTAACTTCTTGCAGTTGCGTTGTGGCTGCGTAGTCGCTAATAGTTGCGAAGTGGTTACGTTCGCTAGTGTTTGCTGACAGATCAAGTCCGGCTGCGCCAGTGTCCTCGCGTCGACGCAACGTTGTGGTTGCGTTGTGGCTGCGACGTGACCTTGACGTGGTCGGTATCGCCCACACGGTTGATTTTGACAGCCAAGTGTGGCCCGTGTGAATATAGGTACTACATTTTTATACAAATGGGCGCCCATCCACGTGGTGTTGTTGTGGTCGTGGTGCGTGTGATCGGCCTTCGGACTGCTACTGAGACACGACTATTATTGTAATAATTTCAAAAAGTAAAACAACTGTGAAAGCAAAAAACAATATAATAGAAATAAAATATACAGGTATAGTAAACATTAAAAAAGGTAATTTAAAAAGTTAAATTGCTTCAAGTTTTAATTGCTTCAACCTTTGTTGATTTCACCGGTTTGTAAAGCGTCTTTCATAAGACCTGGAAAATAAAATCTATATAGAGTAAAGAAAAGAGCAATGTTCGCTATCGAATAAGAAACGGAAAAAAATAAAAAGAGAAAAAATATTAGACATCAAAAAAAAAATCTTTTTATTTTATAACGTTTGGATACCCATACCTACCATAGCTAAGCTAGCTAATTTTAAATAACCCTGTAAAACATTGAGTTTAACAAAAGAATTCGTTTTGTAAGGCGTCGTATCTTTTTTTTTATTTTTTTAAATATATATCTGTGTATAATCTCTTTTTAAAACCCAGATACAGTATCCGTAAAGTATTGGTGTGTCACAAACTATGGCCCGTATTAATAAACGTTCCTCAGCCCAAGAGCTCGCACTTGATATCAATCTTGAGATCATGACCGTATTAATAAACATAATAATTCACGTACTCAAGTTACGGCTTGGGTTTACGTTCTCAGACAAGTGATGGACTGATTAATAAACGGAACTCTACATTTAAGTATACAATACGTGCGTGCTCTCAAGATGCTTCAACCTGAGTGTAGGCAATCCGTGACTTGAGGTCGTGATTAGTATCTAGCGTCAAACATGGGGGTGCGTCTCATATCCTAAAAAGGTATTTGATATATTTTCATTTCAAAAACGTTTACAAGTTATATTAAACGTGAGATGTACCAACTGTCGATATAATTTCTTTTATATAACACCCGTGGCTAATTAATAACAGCCGCACAGGTTGATCGATCAGGTTAAGCTACCCTTGCCGCGGTTGGTCTGTGGATGGGTGACCATCTTTACATACCGAGACCCCTCCGTGCCTCGGAAAGCACGTTAAGCCGTTGGTCCCGGCTGTCATTTGTGGATCTTTGACAGTCGTCAGTCTGACAACCAGTCTTACCAAAGGGATAGTATTACCCAGTAACTGGGTTGTAGAGGTCAGGTAGGCAGTCGCTCCATGTAAAATACTGGTAAGCTGCATCCGGTTAGACTGGAAGCCGACCCCAACATAGTTGGGAAAAGGCAGGCAGATGATTTACATACCTACTCCAAAACTTATCTTGTATAACGTTATTGGATATAACGTTTATTTAATCGAAAATCTATCGTTTAATATATATAGTGATACCGTCATTATGGTTAACACCCCGATTAAGAGCAATCCGACTCGGATAGATTAGGATAGAAGGCAAAAAAGGCCTTCGTGGTAATTTTTTTCAGAACCACCTAGAAATAGGTGCCGTCGAGCTATCTTGGCAGGTAATCAGTTACTAGGTATATTTACTCAGGTTACTATGATAGAAATTACCAAAAAAAAAAGTTTTTTCTTAATATATAGAGGTTTTATGTCTTTTGAGTGGTATAACAAACGATTTTATATTGTCCGATATGCTTATAGAAATTATATTGTCAGTTATGCTTATAGAAATTAGTTATTTAAAAAATATCTTGTAAATATTAGTTTTTGTAATTATATCATATATTACTTACTCGAAACAAGCGAGTTTGAAAATATTTTGGGTGAAGTTATTTATTACAATGAAATAGAGTACTGTGAGATATTGTATGGTCTTTACGATATCGTTTACCAAAAATCTATGGGATGCCTCGAATCCTTATTTTTTACTGCAGCCCTATATTTTTCTTTATAATTTCGAGAAACTATTTTTACTCCATTGGAGTGCTTCATGCTTTCCATTTTCATTTATAACCACATTTTAACAAATTAAAAACGCGAGATGTTCGTGAGAGTAAACATACAGAATGATGTTACTTGTTGTTCGGCGCCCTTTTTTGTCACTTGACGCAGACGCTTCAATCGGCTGCTATATTGCGTTGTTATTTGTACCTTTAGTAGTAAGCTTCTACACACAACATTTTTAACAATTTAAGGCTTTCTTCCACTTACCTTTATTTGACTAAATACATATAAATTATATTTTTAAATATTAATATAAAAAGAAATATAAAAACATTTAAAAATATAAAAAATAGTAGCCCACCGGTATCAGGAATAGGGTCCAAGCTACCGGCGGTCAGGGCTCCAGAGAGAGGAACCTCCTAACAATGCGGGCCGTGACCAGAAGTACCGCTCTCTGAATCAAGCCCTTGATCCAGCTACCCAACGAGAGCCTCCTTAGGTGTTGGTCGAGGCTCTTGGCTATTAAACCATTGGCTGTCACGACTATCGGCACAATGATCGCTGAATCCACATTCCACATGTCGACAACCTCGCGAGCCAAGTCAAGATACTTGATCTGTTTATCTTTCCACTTACCTTTATTGTTAATTTTTCTGACCATGTGTATCGCTGGTAAATTACTGTTACTTTGTTCTATTAGTACTTCTGGATGTACATTATCTTTTGACAAGTCTATTAACTGTCGCTCCGATGGTTCTGGTCTTGCTGGCTAGAAATATATATAAAACATAGTAATTTATGACGCCTGAAGGTGGTTGTGTTAGACAGGATGCGGAAAATAAAAATAAAAAACACTATCAATAGGAACGGGTTTCATTTTGATAGTTCAACGACATTCATTGCGTTTTTTATTTAGTTGAACACACACATTTTTCAAACATATGAAGCAACTAGTAGTGCCCCGCGGTTTCACCCACATAAGTTTCTATCCCGTGGGAATATCGGGACAAAAACTATTCTATATCCTTTCACGGGACTCAAACTATCTCTATACCAAATTTCATCTAAATCGGTACAGCGGTTTAAGCGTGAAGAGGTAACAGACAGACACACTTTCGCATTTATAATATTAGTATGGATGGAATAGCAATATCTTTTAAAATGATTCAGATTGTGATCGATAGTGTTGTGGCGCAGCTTAGCAGGGAGAGTCCTATGCAGGGAGAGTCCTATGCAGGGAGAGTCCTATGCATGGAGAGTCCTATGTCCAGTAGTGGACAGAGTTGATTGTTTGATTAAACATTTTGTAATTTTTGTTTGTTATTGTTTATGTTTAAATGATGTTCTTTTTGACGTAGCAATTATTCATGAGTCAGCTTATAAATAGTGATCATACCGCGAATGAGGGCTTCGTACGGGTCCAAAAATAGTCTCAAATTTCGAAACAAATAAATGAGAAAAGAGATATGGTGGACCGTTTTCTTTTACAGAAAAAAAAATCATCTGGTCTTTTATCATGCAGGAGGTATACTTACTGGCTGCACCATCATGCCTTTAAGCTCTGTCCGGTCGTTAGCAAATTTCCAGAACTGTTGGCACCTCGCCACTGTCTCTGGCGTGTCCTCTCTGCCAGGAGTGAAGTCAATGACCAGGTGCTGCGCCTTCATCGGTTCACCACTGCACCGACCGAGGTCTACCCCGGCTAGTCTTCGATTTAACGCATTGGCCTGATGAATACGTGAAGTTATCTATATTTATACTAATAAAAAAGCTGAAGAGTTTGTTTGATAACCCAATTTTTGAGGAAGGCTATTAGGCTACCTAACATCACGCTAGGACCCTCAGGCGTCGAGCAAAAATAATAAAAGTCTGAAAGAACGCTAAGGGAAAACGAAGTAATAGCGCGCGCAGGCGATGCGATGCGGTGGGGCGGGGGAACAAGAAATTTGACGCGGACGAAGTCGCGGGTAGAAGCTATGTAGTTAGGAATAAAGTTTCGGATACAATTAACAGTTATTTCAATAGTAAGCAGTGTGGTTTAACTCTATATTATTTTTTTCTATATGTTAGCCTAGCGCCTTTGGTATAGACATAGGGCCGTAACACAAAACCTCGTCAAGACTCAAGCCTTACTTATTAAAACTAGTTTTAAGCTATTTGATTGGTTGAAACGTTTGAGTTTTGAATGAGGTTCTCCATATCTACTCGTATATCTTAACATAATATTATTCTTCATAATTGAAAATCTTTTACGGACAGTTGATTTTAACCCCGGCATCGGATTATTGTAGTCATTGATGTCCAAAGAAAATCAATTTTTTTTTTAATAAACATCGAAATTACCTCAAAAATCTGCACAGATGGCTCGGACGCAGAACTGGACAGAGGCATCGCGTCACTGCACTGGCAGCAGATCATGGACAGCACGAAGGTAATCACGTCCGACACCACCTGGACATACCTCCAGATCCTCACAAACCTCTGAATCAGAGGGTGGAACGCGTAGCAGCTCACCGTGAACATATAGACGGCATTTGGAAGGGGCCGGGGATCAAGCAGTTAGTGAGAAGATTTGGTGGGGAGAAGTTGGAAAAATTAATTAGAATAACTGCTTCATAGGATAGCAAGTGACGTCGACAATGAAAGATAAGGTTGACAGACAAGTGGTCAGAAATCACAGAGACAGAAATGAAAAAATCTATAATAAAAATGGTAAGTCTATGGAGGAGTTTACTAAAAAGGAAAGTTTATATATTTATTTAATACTTTCAAGCACATAAATGTACAGAGGCGGACTTAATGCCATAGGCAGTTTCTACCAGTCAACTTTGAGTCAAGTTTCGTTTAGACTGAAGACGAGTAGAGGTTTAAAAAAAAAAGTTAAAATTATTGTGAACATTTTCACTTTACTTAACTTAAATTGTAAGTAATATACAGCTGCTGAATAACAATAAAATTAAAATTTAATTACTCGTTTTATTTCAATTTAAAACCTACTTAACATTAAGATACATATATGTACAGACGGCAGCACATCAAGCTACTATAATCTGTCAGTTCTTTATCAGATTTTCAACGGTATCGCTAAAGCATAAGGTTCAAAGTTGATTGGGAAAATTTGACTGTTTCGGGTAGCTTGATGTGCTGGCGTCGGTACCTATAATATTATGGGAGCTATAGAAACCTAGATAATCGCTTAAAACCTATTTTTGTGACCTTTGACCTTGAATAACTTACGACGCAGACATGAGACTTTTGAGACAACTTTTAGAACGTCAAAATGAAGGTGTATACGAGTTTCCAGCTTATCTCTCATTCCGAGGTGAAACCCCTTATATGACTGGACTACACTGTTTGTGCTACTGGATTAAGGAGACCGTCGAGGTTTAGAATATAATTGAGCGAGGTAATTTCGTAACACAAGCAATAAAAGCCATTGCTTGTGTTACGAAGTCTTGGCAGTACAACAACATACGTTATTTACGTCGTTGAGCAGACAAATTTGAACATATGAAGCAATCTTTACATATACCCTCCGTGCCTCGGAAAGCACGTTAAGCCATTCGTCCCGGCTGTCATTCATGGATCTTTGGCAGTCATTACGGGTCGTCAAAAGGCAAAAGTCTGACAACCAGTGTTACCAGGAGGTATAGTATTACCCAGTAACTGGGGTGCGTCTCATAACGTATAAACTCATTTGATCTAATTTCATTTTATTATCGTTCATAAGATATAATCAACGTGAGATATACCAACTGTTGATATAATTTCTTTACATATACCATTTATTTATTCTAAAACTTAATTAGTATAACGTTGTTTGATATAACGTTTATGTAATCGAAAATCATTTGGTCTAACGTTTAATATGTATATTGTTTATTTAATCGAAAATCATTAGGTCTAACGTTTAATATATGTATATAAAAACGTTATTATGGTTAACACCCCGACTCAGAGTACCCCGACTCGGATAGGTTAGGTTAGAAGGCTAAGGCGGGAGCGAAGCGGAGCGGAGCTCCCGCCTTAGCCTTCGTGGTTATTTTTTTTTTAAACCACCCAGAAATAGGAGCCCCGCGAAGCGGGGCTCCGTCGACCTATCTTAGCGCAGGTGGTAATTAGTTACTAGTTATGTTTAATATCTACTTAGGTGACTATTACCTATAACTACGATAGAACTTACAAAGAATAAAACAAAGAAAAAATACTTTTAAATATATCTTAAACAAAATACAAAGTTATTGTTTTATTAGACCAAATAAGTTTTATGTCTTTTGAGTGGTATGTCAAACGATTTTATATTTAATGTATGTTATGCTTATGAAAATTAGTAATTTTAAAATTATATCAATCGTTCATTATATTAACTAATCGCTATATTAAATAAAATTATAGGTTCCGTTGTTATATATTGTAAATATTAGAGATTTTGTTGTTATATCATCTATTACTTACCCCAGTAACTGGATTGTGGAGGTCAGATAGTCAGTCGCTTCATGTAAAATACTGGTATTCAGCTGCACCCGGTGAGACTGGAAGCCGACCCCAACATAGTTAGGAAAAAAGGTTGGGCAGATGATGATGAAGCAATGGATTAGCTATATCCTTCAAAATGATTCAGATCGTGATTGATAGTGTATTACGCAATTAGAGTGCGGGAGGCAATCAAATACCTATCCTATCACTCTTTAAATAAAACTCTTTTTCTTAACGCACTTAACAAAAAAAAATATAATCAATGAAAAATACACAATCTAAGACTTAAGTACAAGTTTCTACAAATAAATATGATAATACGAATCGCAAGTAATAAAAGTTTCAAGGTAATCGACTATAAAGGTTTCGGGAACATTTGTTGTTGAATCATGCAGTGCTGCAGGGGAGGAGCGTGACCAGGCGGTTCCATGGACCTGAGGAGTAGGGTAAAAGATAAGTCAAACTATATATTTCAATTGCAATGGCAGAATTGTGTGGATAAGGGAGATGGAGGTCTTTGATCTGCAGTGATTTCAGGCTAGCTAGTTAATTAGGCACAAACACATTTAGAAATAACTCTAGTTGCCTTTTCCAAAAGGTCGAGTTTTGTATGGAGAAGAATGGACAAGAAGCCTCATAGTTTTTCTTTTGAAATGTTTCACAATTCTATTTTCATCATATAGCTATACACATATAGCATAAAATTTATATTTAAGTACACCACAACTCCAACGGCATATACAATATAAGGCAAATCACACCCACACATCACCCTACACACTCCCACGCGCCACGTGACGTGGCGTGGGAAACGGAGCCAAATACCTCGCGCGGAAAGGCGTCTTTATTGAATTTGTTGTAGAAATCACGCGCGGGGGGCGCGTGGCCCGCGCACAGGAGCGTGGCGTGCTAGTGTGAGATCCGTCTTAGTTTTAAAACAGTATCTACAGTACCCGGCGATAAATATTGCACATCGACCTATTCGATCCTATCGATTTTATACAAAGAATAAAAATAATTATCAAAAGAAGCAAATTATAATTGTTTTAACAGCTCCTAATAGATGCCGGGACTGTTTGTATTTCGTGCGACAGAGATAACGCTCTACGAAGCCGAAATTAGCCGATTGTCTCTTTCCAAAGGTCGATGTGCAATATTTATCGCCGGGTACTGTATTTAGATATTCCTTACTTAGGTGTTCTTACTGCTGGCCACAGGTCTCCTCTCTTTAAGAAACAGTGCGCTGTGTCCCACCACGCGGACCCAGTGCGGGTTGGTGTATGTCACATGTCTTCGAATTTTTGGTTTAAAGTCATGCAGGTTACCTCACGATGTTTCCCCTTCACCGTTTTGAGAGCAGGTGATGATGAAATAAGTGCATGTCTCACAATCAATAAACGCAAGCTATGACAGTCCACTGCTGGACATGGCCTCTCCCAGGCTGCACCACAACACCCTGTCCTCCGCCTCCCGTATCCAGTCTTTCCCAGCCGCCTTCTTAAGGTCGTCGGCCCATCTAGCTAGGGGGCGTTCAACGCTACGCTAGCCGATGTGCGGTCTTCACTTCAGGACGCATCTGCTCCACAGGCCATCGGTCCTTTGACAAACATGGCTAGCCCATTGAGCTTGCTTACTCTGCAAGCTATGTCGATAACTCCGGTATAACGGTAAATTTTATTTCTGATTTTATCTTTCAAAGAAACTCCGAGCATGGCCGGCTGCATAGCGCGCTGAGCGACACTGAATTTGTGGACCAGCCCGACTGTCAGTGTCCACGTTTCGGCATCGATCAACATAATCAGTGCATGACTTGGGTTCAAACGACCTACACCTTTGTAGATATTATTATACTCTTACTTGGGGTGTTTAGCGTCCCACTCGTTCATCTTCCTGCTGAGTATCCTGACTGAAGACAGCTCATCATTGGAGGTCTTTTGTTTATTACGACACTTTGGATTCAAACAAGGTGTGCACTTGCAAACTGAAATAAAAACAGTTTTTTAGGGTTTCATACCTCAAAAGGAAAAAAACGGAGGTTCACTTCGTTGTCCGTCCGTCCGTCTATCTGTCTGTCAGTCTGTCAAGACCCTTTTTTCAGTAACGCGTTGAGGTATCAAATTGAAATTAATATCAAATACGCAGGTCTACGGAAAACTAAAAATAAGACGTATATGGATGAATGGGAGAACATTTTTAACTAATATGTTAACTTTTTCCTTGGGATAAATTCTTCCCAACTACGGAACTCTTTATTGTTCGTGGTCCGGCTCACAATTGGCCGGTACAGGAATGCAAGGAGGGGGTAAAATGGAAACGATTAAAACTGACGACAAACGGACAGCCATCATAACTCACATCTTACTGCCCTTTGACTAAAGACGAGAAGCATCATTGTCTGGGCTACTAGCTCGTATGCCTACATGGATATGGATAGTTTATGTTTGTAATTATTGTCAACATAATAATGATTACTATCTTAATTAATGTCATTGGTATTGTACCGTTATTTAACGATAAATAAATAAGTAATGGAATCACTATTGAATCATGAGAAAACAGCTGTTTAAAGGGCCCGATCTCACCTACCACAACCACAACGACAACACGTGGATGGCCGCTAATTTGTATGAAAATTAATAGTATTAATTTGATTGACATAATCAACAGTATTGGCGATTCCGACAACACTATGTGTGGTCGGGTTCTGAATGGTACCATACGTCTAGTAATCACGGCTACGCTTGCTACGTCGTAGCAGACGTAGCGACATCATGGCAACGCCTGCTACGCTAGTCGAGTGGAAAGTCCTACGCAGGTCGCCAATTTTTTTAATGTCAGAACTAGCATAATGAAGAAGATTGCTAGCATTTTACCATGCTTCTTCTTTTCGTTCTTTTTCCGCTGTGTTGAGTCATCGATTTGCTTGTATTCGCGTGAGCCCGACGAGCACATCGAGTGCGGCAACTTGGCCTCGAATATGGTGTCTATCAGATCTGAAGAAAATGATAAGACTACAGGGTGGGTAAAAAGTCGTGGATGAAACGAAACAGGCCGATAGTTGGGGTGATTTGCAATGAAAAAAAAAAGTATCACTACAAAAGTGTTTTTATGTCAGTGGGTACCATTATTTATCAGTATTGGCACTTTTTTCAATATCTTTTAAATCTCACGAAAAATTATTTGTAGCTTTAGAATATAAATTGTCATAACTTTTAAGGAGATCAAGTTAGGGCTCTGCCACAGAGATATTTTTTTCTGCAAATAACCCTAACCTAACCTACGGTGCTCAGACCTGGTCAAAATTCCGCCTTGGAGTTTGCCAAAGAGCGATGGAACGCAGCATTCTGGGTGTTAAAAGACAGGACAAAATTCGGAACACCACGCTGCGTTCCAAAACGGGCATACTGGATGTAGGAAAGAAGGCTGCCAGGCTCAAATGGGATTGGGCGGGTCACATCAGTCGTATGCACGATGGCCGCTGGGCAAAAATCTCCACACAATGGGGGCCTGAAGATGGACGGCGCCGCCGAGGCCGGCCCAGAAAGAGATGGCGAGATGATCTGGATGCGTACAGAAGTAGGACAGCATAGGCTAGCAAAAAAAAAAAAAACCTAAATATCGCGGGCTGTTTCGTTTGATCCACGATTTGTTGGCTACCCTGTATATTGAACACACGCATACAATTCAAGAATACTTATTATTAACACGATATTGAAATAGCTTTAAATTACAACGCTAACGCTGTCGAAGTGGCCGAATTCTGCTTGAAGTTTACATAAAATTCATAAAAGGGAATCATCAATACGATGAAGAAGAAGAAGCTTTAAATGTTACTTTTCTCCTCAGCAAGGCCCAGCATCTCCACAGCTTGTCTGTCGGCGGCTTTCACTACATCGGTGACTTCTGTTTCAGAGTTGATCGACTCCGTTGCGATTTCAGTCTTGGAATTCCCAGTGAACAGTTCCTTTTCCTGTCAACATTGGAGACCAGCGTGTAAGGGTTATGTGCAAATGGGCATTAAATATACAGATATAGATATATTTAATCTAAAAGAGGGTGAAGATTAAATCAGGAATAGAATCTCTAGGTAAAGTTCAGCTCCAAATAAATTACACTAAGAATTCATACCAAAGGAGAATCGGCGAAAGTTAGTCTAAGCACCAAAAAACACCACACATATGTCATTAGATGTATATTTTATTATACTATATAATTACTGCTATGGCGGCTCATTTCAAATCGCTGTGTGAAAAAGTTATGGCGATGTTTCGTAACACTGACGTGGACGCTAGATAATGGCACACTTGTGTAGTTAATCACTTATACTGGTCTTAGTTTGAATATTTGCAAATGTATGTGTCGGCGGCGTTGTCGTAAACAACACATGCACATATGAATTCCGATGTCAATACAATAACATTGTACCATGTTATTGTATTATCATAATATTCAATCTTAAACTACTACAAGTGCCAGTGTTCCGTTATCTAGCGTCCAGGTACGTTCTATGAAAAATCTTTTTTTTTTACAGCGATATCAAATGAACCGCCATAGTTATTGCTCTACATATATTAAAATACCTATCTCATGGCATATGTTTGGTTGTTATGGGTCGTTTTGGACGGTCTTCCTTTTTGGTTGCGTAAGTTTATTGAATTCAAATCTAATAAAGACGTGTCACCGCATTACCGTATCACCGTATTAGTTACGCGGACGACATGGTGCTGCTGTTATATTATAATTATGTTCCTAACATGTACATATAGAATTTAAAATCCTTGCTGTATAGTTTGTTATCATCCAAATAAGACGAGCATTTCATATGTATTTAGCATTTGGAAGGCCGGTGATGATGACTCAAGTTTTGTTAAAACGTACCGCCTTCACTTTCAGATTCTGTATCTCTGGACTATCGTTGATAAACTGCCAGAAGGAACAGACTTTTTTCTGGACATGGCTGTTATCTTGTTCATTCGGAGTGAAGTCAATAACCACTTGCTGGGCAAACAAGGGTTCTCCACAGGACCCGTCGTTGAAGACGCTCAGTGTCTCCAGAGGCTTCGGGTTACTGGTCCCATCGGACGGCGGATGACGGGTAGAATCACTGTGCGGGTACAAACGAGATGTAGTATCATCAGTAATCATCTAAAAAAAAAAAAAAGTAAATTCAGTATTATGAAAATTGTTTATATTGTCAATGACACAGAACAATAACACTGCTGGTCAATGAGAATAGCAAATTGATTATGACAGTTAAAAAACACTTGTTTGATTTTGTAATGTTTTTTGTACTTGCCAGTGTCAGCTTGCTGAAAAAAGTATATACATATTATCTATTCCTGTATTTCATAATTTTAAACAAGTTACAGATGAGTCGAAGGTTCGAAGGTTCTCCTAATATCTACTATTAGCTTCTGCCCGCGATTTCGTCCGCATGACATTTCACCCTCCCCATTCATCCTCTTACGGGTGGAATTTAGAAAAACCGATTCTTAGGTGATACCTAGGTACTCTTTACAAAGAACACCCTCCAAATTTCATGTCTCTAGGACCAGCGGTTTAGACTGTGCGTTGATATATCAGTCAGTCAGGATTTTGAATTTTATATATATGTAGATATATAAAACCCCCCTATAGGGGGTAGTTTAGAAAAAGTAAAAATGCAATAATTTACTAAGATAAGTATTCGTGCCAAGTTTCAAGTTTATTAACTCAAGGAATAAGATTTTTCTTACAAACTTGCATCCCCTATTTAACTCCCTTAGGGGTTGAATATCGAAAAATTGTTTGGGATATGTTCATTACTTGACTCAAAGATTATTTATGCGAATTTTCGAGTTAATCAAGCCACGCAGTAAAATCCTCCCCTGTATAATTATTAACAACCCCTTTTCACGCCGTTAGGGGTAGATTTTCGAAAACCCCTGCTAAACTTTATTTTTTATTTTAAGTCTTAAGTATAAATACCGATTTTCAAGGTAATTGAACCGCGCGTTAAAATTTTTCCATACAAATTATGACACTCCCCAATCCCCCTTTAGGGGGTAGTTTAGAAAAACGAAAAATGCCAATCTTTATAATTTACTTAAGTAAGCATTCGTGCTAAGTTTCAAGTATATTAACTCAAGGAATAAGATATTTCATACAAACTTTCATCCCTTATATAACTCCCTTAAGGGTTGAATTTCGAAAAATTCTTCCTCATTCCTTGTCTACATTATAAAGGGAACCTCTGTGCAAAATTTCAGCTTTCTAGGTCCAAGGGTTTGGGCTGAGCGTCGATGAGTCAGTCAGTCAGACAGGACTTTTCTTTTTATTTATATAGATTCTTCTGTCTGAACTGTCTCCCGTGTGTCTCATCCAGCCTCATCAGTGGTTCATCTCTTGGAATAGGTATTTCATATTTAATTGAATTAATTTAAAAGACACAGATTGTTAATTGATTTATTTGCATTACACGTTTATTTGTACAGTCCACTCTCATTTCATTTTGCTCCAGCACGACCTATCGTCGCGATCAGCTTTATGTATACATATGGTGACTTTTTTAATCTTTGGACTTTTGTATGAATAAATCGAATAAATAAATTTAGAACTACATAGGGATACGATATAATTATAATTTGAATACAAGGGTACTGCTTATTTCTTAAGAAATTATTATTTCATTATAATTATTGCCGGACTGCGGATTATACACACGAAAGCCACGGATGCATAAAGGCGGAAACAGACATAACGCACCACGTTATGCGACATCAATGAAGCTTACTTATTGGCCACATTTTTCATCTCGTTGAGCTATTTTCGTCATTTGGCCAATAAGTATATAAGGGTGTGATGGCGCGAGCGTCGGGTTTTACAAGTGTGCTGCGGCCTTTACTGTGTTGTGTTATGACTCGCTGTCGTGTGTGACCCGTAGTCCCTGGAAGGTACCACGGGGATTTTCTTTACCCGTGGTCCCTCCGGGAAATACAATGCTGCCGAATTAAAATGGTACGACTTCTATTAAACCTTGTATAGTACAGGTTATTGCTAGGTATACAGTACGTCAAATGACAACGAGTTTTAATTATTTTTTTAATTGACTAACTCTACGTCCGGTCACGCACGATACGACACAACACAGTAATATGAATCCGGCTTAAGGTCATAGCACACATATATAATCGGAAAGGGATCGGCACCGTAGGTATCGCCTCGCCGTCAAACAGGCGTCAACCTAACCACGTAACCAAAGCGGAACAGAAGCTCCGATACGTCGACTCGGCTACGGCTAGGCGACGTCGCGCTTACGGCTCGCCGAACACTGGTTGATGGTGCAGCAGGCAGGCCGGAGGAATGAGAGGGGCAAGGATGGACGAATAGACGTAAGCACGGGGATGACGATCCGTAAGCGCTGGGACGACGAGCCGTAACGCACTGCACCGCGGTTCGTTCGTCCCGAGGTGACGCGATTACGTTACGATTCCGATTAGTGTGCGTTGCAGTAGGGAGTTTCATACAAAGAATACTGAACGACTCGAGTTGATAGGGTACCGATCCTTTTCCGGTTTGATACGTGTGCTATGACCTTTAACAGTAGCAATTACTTTCACTTTGACATTTCAACAACATTCATTGCGTTATTTACGTTAAACAGTTTAAGGCTCCTGCAAAGAGGCGCGACGCGCGACGCGAATCGCGCGCGATACAAAGGCACCGCTCGTTGCGCGACTTGCGGTGCCTTTGTCGCGTGTCGCGTCGCGCCTGTGTGTACGAGCCTTTAGACAAATTTTCGAATATATGAAGCACAGAGCATGTAACACTAATATGAAGTAATGGATTGGCAATATCTTTCAAAATGAATTCAGATTGTGTGTCATCACAGTATCAGTCGGATGCTGTGATTTTTTGCCCGAAATACTTATCTTCATAGGACGGAATTGTTATTTTTTTTTAAATAATCATAATGTTTTTTCATAACAATATTTATTAGAAAATATAATTTAATTAAATTCTATCTAAGAATGTAAACGTATAGTTAAAATAAAATTACGTACAAGTCGTTTTTTAAACATAATTAAAATAATAATGTTAATAAAAATAATTGGAGATTCTTATGAGTCGAACACCTGTCTTTGTATGATGCAGTGCTGCAGTGCCGGTGGGTGACCTGGCGGTTCCATGGACCTGGGGAATTGAAAAGATTTATATTGTAACAAGCCATGGCCCGGTGGCCTTCGCATCGGCAAAAAGAAATGAATATCCATCCAAAATTTAATCCCTTTTGGGGAAGAATTTTCAATAACCCTTCCTTAGTGCTCACTTTAGCCCTGTGTTGTTTTCACCCTGTTTATACAGGGTGACTTGTAATTTGACGTATTCCTTTCAGGACGTGATAGTGTAACCCATTTGCAACAATTAAGTAGATCCTACGTTATGTAGCCAGGTTTTCACGACCAATTTGCATGTTGAGACGCCATTTTTGAGTGGTTAGTATTACTCGCAGTCGATGAGCACTCACTCGATGAGAATCACTGATCACTTGCAATTTAGTCTGCGTGATTTTAAACTACTGCATATGTACAAACTCTTAATTCCTCAATAAACTTCAAATGAGGCTTTCGTATAAAAAATACTTTTTATTAAAGGGTTTTCTTGAATCCCATGAATTTTCGCCTATGAAAGAAAAATGTTTAATTGAACACACTTCGTGAAACAAAATACAAAATAAAATAAAAAATACCCCTAAGCTATACATATATATATGCCTATGCTTTATGGGGTGCTTAATTTAGGAACTTTTGTGCAAATTTTCAACCTACTAGAGCCAGCGATTAAGGCTGTGCGTTGTCTGTCAGTGAATTTAAGATGTTTGTTAAGTAGATTTTACTTGCTACACAACGCTATAATTTAAAGGAAAGGTTCCATAGCAGTAGGCGACGTTGCGAAATTGTGCGGAGCATTCCTGCCTCATTCTTTTTGTAGTCATACGCACGACTGCGGAGCGTGGGACTTTATATTTGATTCCCAGGATCGGGTAGTGCTGTTGTTTGGCCATTAGGAAAGTCTGTGGCAGTCTGAAGTCTGGATTTGTACCCTGCACATGGAAGTTACATCATAACTAGCGAGATCTAGGTGTGACGATGATCCTTGTCCACATCTGGAAATACTGGCATGAGGACTGGCTAATTTCTAAATGTTAGTAAACCATAGTTGATAAACAATGACACGTTGAGAAAAGTTTTGCGCGGCAAAAGCTTATGAGAAACGGTTGCCATATTGAATTTCAGGCTCAGGAAGTCTGTAGGTACAATCGACAATGTTCACGGTTGACCACTTTCAACCTTATTTTTAAGGATATAAGGGTGAGAACTGGTCAATCGTCAACATTGTCGAGTGTCCCTATACACGTACGTACACCCTTTTGACTACACGGTAGCCGGGTATGAAACAGTAATGCCTTACTTCGGATGCTTATCGTCCCATTCCTGTAATTTCGTACACAATTGCTTCGATTTTGAGAGGGGGGCTCCTGTTGGCTTTTTAACAGGGCACGGCTTGCAAATGTTTGGACATTTACAAATTATAGGGACACCTGGAAAGATAAAAAACATATTTATATTCATCATCATCATTTCAGTCGAAAGACATCCACTGCTGGACATAGGGCGCTCCCAAGTACCGCCACTTCGACCGGTTCTGTACTTCTTGCATCCAGTGGATTCTTGCAGCCTTCACAAGCCATCATTCCACCTTGTGAAGATATATTTAATTATTTTAAAATACTAGTTTGAGTAGTAGATTACGACTGTCACCGTCTGGGTCTGAACGACGCTTTGATCAGTAATCTCAATTTTTCCGGAGACTTGAGTCAGCCAATGTCAGGATTAATTTTATTTTGACAAAAAAAAAACAACGTGTGTGTTTCCCTATAAGAAACCACATTAGCTATGAACTTATTTAAACAGGCAGCCCTCCAATTGAGTTACACACTTTATTTCGCTTTATGAAGGATTTTGAAAGATCCATAGCTTTATATGTTTGAAAAATTCGTCTGCTCGACGAAGTAAATAACACAGTGAATGTTGTCGAATTGTCAATGTGTAAGGCAGTGCTAATTAGTTACGCTGGTCACGATTTTTATCTGCAAAGGAATCAATCCAAAATACAACTTACGATTCGCTCTCTTCTTTTGCCGAATGTCCTCATTTTCCTTGTACTCTCGAGAGCCCAAGGAGCAGTGGGATTGAGGCATCTTACCTTCAAACGCACGGGTTATCAGCTCTGAAAACACGCGGAAGATCAATCATCGGCCTAGCCTTTTCCTAACTAGGCTAGCTGAATACTAGTGTTGTAAAGAGAAAACAAGAATTATTCAATGCAATACTATTAGCATCCAATATACAGAAGAGCTATGCTGTAAAAATCTCACCGGGAAAACTTAGGTGAAGTGAGTTTAAAATGAGCTGTCAATAGTGTCAATCCGTAGAGTCAGGTTCCTTCAGTCTCACTTCACCTACATTTTCACGATGAGATTTTTACAGAATAGACAGGTAGGCTTGCTTAGTTTGCGACCTAAACGATATTGTTTGTGTATTATTGTTGGAAAGACCATAAACAGAGACGCATAATTTCAAAACATAGGTGTAATAAAGATGAGACACATGCTAAATACAGAAATAGTCCTATTTATATTGACTTTTTGTAAAAATGACAAGGGGGCCTAAAAAGGCGACTTTGGCCAGAATCATAAAAGGATAACATTATGAATCATAATGGACAGTTAACTGTTAAGTTAATCGTATCAAATCCCATTGGTGAAGGATTTTTCAGTTATTTTGTTTTGTATGTGCTAAAATACCAATCAATCCAATCCCAATCTCTTGATAAACCTCTCTCTGAATCTCTTTGATAAAATGATGAAAAAAGAAAAACACGGGACTGTCTTTGCCATATTATGATTCATAATGTTATCCTTTTATGATTCTGCCAAAGTGGCCTTTTTAGGCCCCAAGTCCTATCTAAGAGAGCCAGGTGATCAGGACTCTCCTACCTCAGGCACCTTTCTCATTTAAGATTGTGCATTACAGAGTGGCAGGGATAACGATACGCAACCTGACAGCATAGATTCAATACATGATTCTGAAACCTGCTAAAATATTTCGTTGGTTATTAAAGAAACTGCACTGTCCCATACATTTATAAACGCGTCGGTCGGTTTCTAGTCTCACCGGATGTAGCTGAATACCTGTATTTTACATGGAGCGACTGCATATCTGACCTCCACAACCCAGTTACTGGGTAATACGATACCCCTTGGTAAGGCTGGTTGTCAGACTTTCGGGTTTATGACGATCCGCAACGACTGTCAAAAATCTACGAATGACAGCCGGGACCAATAGCTTAACGTGCTTTCCGAGGCACGGAGGGTCTCGGTAAGTAAAGATGGTCACCCATCTACGGACCAACCGCGGTAAGCGTAGCTCGATCTGATCGATCAACCCTTGCGGCTGTTACTACTTAGCCACGAGCCCCTCAAGATGTCGAGATAAATAAAGATGTATTATAAGCTACTCATTTCAATATTGAATCAGTCAGAACTTGAAGTCATACCTTTTTCCTCGACTATCTCCAGCATGGAACAGGCTGTCTTGGCCATGCTTACAACATTCTCTTCTGGCTCCTCCTTGACGAGTTCTGGGACCTCAGGAGCTGCTAACGGCTTTGTT
Source organism: Luperina nickerlii (assembly GCA_963855955.1). Lineage (NCBI taxonomy): Eukaryota > Metazoa > Arthropoda > Insecta > Lepidoptera > Noctuidae > Luperina > Luperina nickerlii. The sequence continues at coordinate 1,671,851 of OY979665.1, forward strand.
ATGGCGCATCGTTCCTAGTTTAGAAAAATAAAACAGGTATTCAAAGAAATTTAAGATGGGGGTCGGGATTCGTACCAGGTTGATGGCAGGAAGCTCGCCTCCTTATTACAAAGGACTTAACCATAACTGACGAAGGGTGGGTGGAGGTAGATATACTATAGGTACCTCTGCCTAATCTTTAGGAGATTAAAGGCGTGATTTTGTACTATGTTAGGTAACTACGCTTGGTGTTTCATCGCACTAATTAAAACCACAACACGCACATTAGCTCCAAAATAGAAATCTACGTTACTTAGGCGCTTTGCAGATGCAGCAACTGGCAACTGGCAACTGGCACCTAGCTGTTTATTGCATCTCGGGCTATTTAATTGGTTGTAGCAACTGGCAACTTTTAAAAGAAAATTTTAAAAAGTTGATAGCAACTAAAGTTGCTCCATCTGCAAAGCGCCTTAACGTACAAACATTTTTTTTTTGGGAAGGAAATGGGGTATCCCATTAAAATCGGAAATCAGGATGGTATTTTAGTAAGAAAATCTGAATAACCATAAGAAACCCTTGGAGATCATATTCATCTGCTTAACCTCTTCCCAAATATGTCGGGGTCGGCTTCCAGTCTAACCGAATACAGCTGAATACAAAAAGTGAGTGGTGGTGGTGGTGGTGGTGGTGGTGGTGGTGGTGGTGGTGGTGGTGGTGGTGGTGGTGGCGGTGGTGGCGGTGGTGGTGGTAGTGGGTGGTGGGTGGTGGTGGTGGTGGGTGGGTGGTGGTGGTGGTGGTGGTGGTGGTGGTGGTGGTGGTGGTGGTGGTGGTGGGTGGTGGTGGTGGTGGTGGTGGTGGTAGTGAGTGGTGAGTGTGAATTTCATGTCTCTATCTCCAGGGGATTCTTAGGCTGCCTGTCCACTGGAGCGGAGCGAGACTGCGGAGCGGAGAAACGGAGAAATATTAACCAATAGGAAAATTGGACTGAAGAGGAGCGGGGATTTATGCAATCCTATTGGGTCATATTTCTCCATTTCTCCACTCCGCTGCCTCGCTCCGCTCCGGTGGACAGGCAGCCTAAGAATCCCCTGGAGATAGAGACATGAAATTCACACGGGCGACGCCAGGCACGAAAAGCTAGCAAATAATAAAAATAAATGACTGCTGTTTTAAGCACAACCAGACATACCGGCTTCACCATCAAATTCTTAATATCAGGCATATTGTTGATGAATTTCCAAAAATCGCAAATCTTCTTTTGTGAAATTTCGTTATCTATCTCCGCATCAGGAGTGAAGTCTAGCACGATATGCTGCGCAAACACCGGCTCTCCACAGGCTCCGTCACCAAAGTCACTGAACTCTACCCTGGGCTCCTGAGGAGAGTCAGCGGTTCTCTCACTATGCGCCGATTGCTCGCTTGAGCTCTTCATAGACTTGCTGAACGACATTTGGAAATTAAAACAAACACAAAGTAGCTTAAAGTATTATTTCTTATCGAGTTTTCTAGGGTCTTAATCGATATCATCAATATCTTACACTATCAAATTCTTTAGTAGTCATAAAAATGGTAACTTTTGCAAAGCTCTGAATGACGTTGAGTTTATGAATACTATTCGGTTTTCTGTCAAATGATTGTCATATTTGTTATTTTCTGCCAGTGCAAACGAGGGGTAGGATGTACTTCTAGTAATCCTCTTTAAAATGAAATATCCAATTTAAAAAAAAAACACTGGCACTCCGGTAGTGCCGACAGAAGTGAAAACTTGAACAATTACGAGTGTATTTTGTGAATCGTCTTATAAACAAAACACGCGTGTTAAGGTGTGTTCCTTATTTTATAGGGTTTTTTGCAAATCAGGTATGATGACCAAAGTGACTGGTTTATTCTTCTCGTGAAAGGAATTTATTCAGATTTACAAATAAGCACACAGGATAGACTTCAGTTCGTGGTGTTGGTCTCGCATGGAGCTCGTCGTCAGTTATATATCCGTGGTTCAGCGCCATCTCGTCGTTGTTGGATGAACTACGTAGTTAGTACGCGAGGCCCTCGTAGTTCTTCCCGATGTGCATAGATGGCGCTGTCCTCAACAACGCGCGTCTTACGTCTTACGTCTTACGAATTTTCGATCAGGGTCACGTGACCTGACGCGAATTTAGAAGTTTTTACCCATTCCAAAAAAAGTACACAGCGCCGCTAAAGAAGTTTTCACTTCAAAAAATATCATCAACATCATCATCTGCCTGACTTTTTCCAAATATGTTGGGGTCGACTTGGTCGACTTCCAGTCTAACTGAATGCAGCTGAATACCAGTATTTTATATGGAGCGACTGCCTATCTGACCTCCACAACCTAATACGACTTACCTAATACGACACCCTTGGTAAGACTGATTGTCAGACTTCCAGGCTTCTGACAACCCGTAACGACTATTAAAGATCCACAAGCGGCTTCAAATAAAATATAAAAATGGGATAAGTATATAAAATTTCTTATTGAAGGTTTAGTGTGTTAGTTAGATTTTCACTAGTCTTCGTTTTTAGACCATCTGTTTAAAAAAAGTTATTTTATCAGACCCATAACGTCCATTTGGTTAGTATAGGTCTACCAGAATCTCATGGCATAAAAAAAAATTGTCATTTTCATATGGATTGACATTGCTATATGATTTTTTTTATGATTTGAGATTCTGGTAGACCTATAGGTACACACGACTTACGAGTACAAAGTGATAATACTTAGATCTACCAGAAAACAACACAACCTATTTATTATTACGTCACAATGCCACTGTGACAATTATTATCTTTATTTCTGTAAGTATATATCTTGTATGACACTTTTACACGTAATTTTTTTTATATATATAGGATGTCCTAACAAGAGCAGCGGCTTTAAATCTGAGCAGTGTTTTTTTTTTGACAGTTGTCACGTACTGACCACGCGATTTAAGAATATGGAGAAGTACCTATTCAAACCAACAACCTTTCATTGTTGTAAAAACACATTACAAAAATTGTGAAAGTTTTGCGAAAACAGTTCGCCAATTAGGTACGTCAAGTTTTCGGCCGCAATAATGCACCAAATGACCAACCAATCTTAAAGAGGAAATACGGCGCGTTATTGGTGAAATTCACACAGATTCATGCGAAAACGTTATTCAAAATTTCAATGAAAAAATAACCCTGTGCCAGATGTTTCGTGGGGGCCATTTGGCTGATGTTGTATTTCACGTTTAATCAGAACAAATTTTCTTTATGTTGAAATAAAAATGTTTGCTTAATTCAAAAATAAATGTGTTTTTCATTAAAATTAAATCCGGCGCTTCTTAGGACACCCTATATATCGAATCTAGAAGGCCGCATTCCCTAGCTGACTGATCCCTGAGCAGAAATGCCGAAACAAACTCAGAGGTCACGGTCTCTTTTAGTCCAAACTAATAATATAATTATTATTAGGATTTTATGTGAGTTTAACAATGCAGGAACATATCTGGAAGAACCTTTTGAAGAAAGAGTTATTGCAGCTTTAAGTTGACCCTATTTTAGGGAGCTCAACGACATGATGCTCTTTTATTTACGTGGACCTAATAAAATTTACTCAATACCGCCAGACAGTTATAAAGTCATGAATTCAATCTAGCCTGCATGGTACTCACATTCGTAGTCAGTTTTATCTGCTATAGCATTCTTCATTCACAGCTTGCGCAACATGGCGTGGAAGCCATCTATTCTTTGCGAACACGCCTGAAGCACTGCAGTAGCAGCGTGGCAGACCCATCGACACCCTGAATGCATTATTGTAATGAACACGCAGAGCGCTGTATGCTCTTTGCGTGTAGTTGGCTCACAGACTGCATGAATATAACGACTGGCAGTAAGCTGTAAACAGTGCAGCTTTTACTTCAGTTGTACATTTTCCGTAAAAGACATTTTGAAAGAGTAACAGTGGAGTCTCTTGCCCATTCTTCTCGATAAGAAAATTACCTTTTTGAAGTGGCGACTAGAATTAATTCTATTTTATTGTAAACTAGCTGCGCCTCACGGTTTTCCACGCATAAGTTTCGATCCCGTGGGAATATTGGGATAAAAAGTAGCCTATGTGTTAATCCACCCTGGATTACAATTTACATTAGATTACAACCACGGATATTGTAGGGAAAGCACAATAAACCTAGCTCCGTTTGCCAATTAGCATATTAATCATGTCTAAATACCATATGTTAAGCTTAAGAAAGTACTGATTAATTGTTAATTAAAGTATTTGTAAGTGATTAAAGTACCTATTGAATATGTCCATGGGACATCGACAGGTCGTAACCTGTACAGTCAAACAAAGAAACAGACAAACAGGTTTGTGCTTGTCGGTGGGATATCGACAGGTTGCGACCTGTACTCCAGGCAAAGCACGAAAATAGGGGCGTGGCCACTGTTAGGTCCACGCAGATTGTATGTTAAATCATAGTGAGGTGAGGCATACCCACTACCCTAGCTACTTACTTATAATTGGGATATATTTATACAGTTTACTCTATAAACTGTATAAATATATCCCAATTATAAGTTAGCAAGTCAGTCATCAAAAACCACCAAGTAAGTAACATGTATAAGTAATAATGCTCAACGGAGCCCTAATAGTCGCGTTCGCGAGTATATACCTATGTCTAGATTAAGTTGATTTGCGTCGCGTATTGTAATTATAATGTGTAACGTGTAAAAATGTATTAATCAAACGAATACAAGTGATAATCGATGTTTCGCTGGTTTTAATTCAAGACTAGATATAACCCCCGCCTATCAGAGTCAAACTAAACTATCACAGCACGCAGGTTCTTCGTAGTCAGCTAATGTTTCGTGTGCTGTGATCAACAGATATCGAGATACAACTGTCATAAAAGAAATTTATGTGACCAAAGATATGTCGAAAGTCTCATCTCCTGAGATGAAATATTTTCTAAATAGGTAACCTGCGCAGAGGAGCAGGACCAAAGAGATTTAAGATAGGTAGAAATTTAATGTGTTTGAGCAGGACTTATGAACAACTAGCTGCGCCACGCGGCTTCACTCGCGAAAATGTCGATCCCGTAGGAATAACGGGATATAAAGTAGCCTATATGTTAATCCAGGGTGTCAGCTACCTCCATACAAAATTTTATCAAAATTGGTCCAGCCGTTTGAGCGTGAAGAAGTAACAAATATATAAACACACACACACACTCACAAACTTTCGCCTTTATAATATTAGTGTGATTTTGACGTTCAAAAGTGCCTTTTATGTGCCTATTTGAAATAAATAAGCGTATTTTGCGTTCGTTTATACTAATCCGGTTTTGTATGCAAAATCTCGAAGTTCGATGCACGCGACGTGACTTGAGTACGTTGCAGCTTTAATTTTGAGAACATCCAAACAACCGATTATAAATTTAAGGATTTTCGACTCTTTAACGGTAGCGTAATAAGGTTCATTATAACTTGTGCTCTGAGTCGGCTTAGAAATAGGTCTTCAGTCACAGCTTCAGTGAACAGCAAGGGTTAATAGTGTTTAAAATATGCACGGGCCCATCTTGGTGACTGCATACCTACTGCGTCCGGGGATTTAGAATTCAGAATACTGGATAGGGATCCTTTAAGAAGGGGTTCTATTAAGCACGTCGAAAATTTATTTTGGGTTTTCTATCAGACTTAAACAACAGCCGAAACGTGGACACTCACAGTACGGCTGGTCCATAAATTCAAGGTCGCTCAGTGAGCTATGGAACTAACGAGCCATGCTTGAAGTCTCTCTGAGGGATCGAATCCGCAGCGAGGTGATCTGGCAGAGAGCCAAAGTTTTCGACATACTCGTATATCACAGAATAAGGAAGCTGAAGTGGCAATGAACCGGCCATATTAGTAGTAGAACCGATGACCGTTGGGGTAGACGTGTTCTTGAGTGGAGGAGTGGAGATCGCGAATCGGCAAACATAAGGTAGGACCAGAGTAAATACAAATGACTAGGATATCTTCATACATGTATATGAACCGAACACGGTTTGTACGTGAGCACGCTCGTACGTGTGCGTCGTCGCACGCACACACTGACAAAATTTATCGCTGCTAAAGGTGCGTCAGTCGTGGCTACGCCGCACGTAATACCGCCCGCGATAAAATGAAAAAATCGGATTGCTTAAGGTGGGAATCGAACCCACAATTTGAGATGCGACTCTTAACGCTAGAAAATTTTAATAAGTACTTTAATTAATGTCTAATATTTTAGGCTATTGTAAAAATATATTCAATTTCCGAATTTAAAGGTTATAATTTTATTATATTTGAATAAATACATGATTCAGTAAAACCACGTTTTAATTAATCATATTTCGATCGCAATTTTCAAATAACTAAACAGATAACATGACGTAGGTAATGAAAAAAATGTAGTCTGCTCCTGTAGAAAAACAATTAAAAAAATCGTATTAAAGATCCCTGATGCTTACCCTACAGGGGAAAATTGTTTTGTATAGAGATTGACTATGCATTTTTGACGATTGAATGAACTATAGGTAAGTGACAGCCCTACGTGTTTAGGCTATTATCGCTCGCTCGTGGCTCGAGTTGGCTTTCTTATTTGTTTTTTCTATGGTAGGACGCCCGCAGGCTAGGTGGGGCGACGATCTTCGCAGGATGGCTGGTAGCAGCTGGATGAGTTGCCGCAAATCGAGTGTAATGGCGTGTAAGAGGAGAGAGAAGGAGGAAGATTTATGAAAGTGGTGTAAATGTATTATTTTTAATGTTTTAACCTGGACTATATAATTTTCTTTTTAAGTTTTTTTTTAAATATTTGTCTACAGTTTTAACTCATGAACAGGGAGACATGTGGTAAGGTAGAAGACGTTGTGCATTTGTTAACGGAATGTATCCGCTTTCACACTGAGAGGGAAAAATTAATAGAAGATCTACAATTAAATAAAAATAACATAGGATTGTTTCATGAGATTTAGTCTATGCCATTTTCTGACGTTGCTAAAAGTCTTTAGAATTGTAAGTCTTCCTTTTAAGTCTACCTACTCACTGAGTGGAAGATTGGTCTAAGAGGTTATTTAGATAGATTCTTTGTGTTATTGTTATAATAAGGACTGTCATGAATTTTATATAAAACTCCTGCAATTAAATAAAAAGAAAAAAAAACTCATAAACTGGTTGCATGAATTTTATAACCTTTACTCAATGATATTATAAGTGTAAAAAGGTGCCTTTACTTATAATTTATACTCATTTTCAGTATCATAATCTGTGATGTAATACGCAAACGTTGTGAATGTACAGTCGCCGTCAGATATATTGTAGCAGACAAGGTGACCAAATACTTCTGAACAATTCAAAATGTCAATAAGTTCCATACACTACAAGTTACCATTAATATCTGAACATTCATTACTTCATTAATATCTGAGCAAATGCTTGTCAATAATTTCTATACACACAACTAACCAAAAATATCTGAACACTTACAACGTGAAGTGTATCTAAGCAGACAAACATTGAGCTTACCTAATTCGTTACTGCGTGATATAAAGGACGAACCAAAAACGACTATCGACTTGACTATCTGTGGTTAGTCCAGTCAGTCCAGTAGATACACTCTAAAACAATTGTTGCGTAATGACCTGTCCTTCCGAAGAACGAGGCCACCATCTTTTTTCCCACGTTTCGACCTCTCTTCACTTTAGTTGGCAACTCCTCGGAAGGAAACACCCAGACAGCAAACTGTCTCTTAGTTTCAGGATCATAACAATAAATCCAGCTTTCGTCACCAGTAAGTATGTCGAACACAGTATTTGAGTCACTTCCGTTAAATCTTTGAACTATTTCATGACACCAATCAACACGACGGAGTTTTTGGGCCTCTGTCAAATTATGAGGTATCCACCGGGCACATAGCTTCCTAACCGCTAAATGATCATGGAGGATTTTGTGCACTTGACTCATACCGATGCTTAAGCTTGTCCGAATCTGCTGATAAGCTACTCTTTTGTCAGTCTCTACCATACGCCGCACAACACTGATGTTATCTTCAGTCGTCGCCGTAGAAGGCCGTCCCTCAAGCAGATCATTGGTGAGATTAGTCCGACCACGTTTAAACTCATTAAACCAGTTGTAAACAGTGGCACGAGATAGGGCTTCATAGTGAAAGTACGAAATCATTGTACGAAAATTTTCTCGCATTAAAAACATGCTGACGTGACACAGACAATTTTCAATTTGCCACCAAATCGCAAACAAATGACAAATGAATAAAATACATACACAATAATATAGGCAAAGGGTTCCATTTTCAAAATTTGAACTTAATTTTTTGTTATATAGTTTACAAGTGGCCAGTTCTAAAAACTTTCAGTGTCGTCCTCATATATACTCCACAGTAGTATTGTACTGATGGACGTAAGTGAACGTTATCGCGATCGAATAGGTGTAAGAACTCGCACTAGGTCCACTAATTACGGTAGATCGACGACGACATTTTTGATCCGAAATCGATAGAGCTGTCTGCCGAGCGAGTCCATGTTAGGTGGATATGGACGATCGATTAAGTTTTGAGACCATCGAAATTAACTGTTCGGCGTCGATCGACCGTAATCTATTTATTTATTTAACTATTTATGTACACACATATAAACAGACAAGAAGAAAGTAATAGAAAAAATCGTACAAAGGCGTGCTTACTTCTAAAGAAATTATTTAAAAAACATCTATTTAGTTAAAAAACAAATCCACCACATAATAGGTACACGTATTATCGTATATTTGGTTTCACGTTTTTGGACATTATTTATCTCCTGCTAATACCTACAATACATAAAACTTAAATTCCAGTTCGATAGCGGTTGACCTTCTCTGGGGTCACTAGTATCGTGTTTGTATAGGTCATCTACCTTTGATGATTTTGTTATTTTCAACCCATCTTCCGATAACAAAGGGGGGATGCCCACAAGCCAGTTACACAAGATTATTAACAGGAAAATAAAAGATTTTCGCATTCCTATAGTTAATCTTTTTTCCCTCTGTACACCTGCTAGTACAAATCATTGACACTGTCTTCACCTGTTTTTGGTTGTGAAATTAACAGAATCCATTTAGCTGAACCCTATCTTTTAAGATACAGACTAGTTCTAGTTTAAAAGATAGACTCTCTACTATTGCATAATAATGTAAATATCATTTTAAAGAACGAAGACGTCAGTTTAACGATTCAATAAATTGAATCGTTAAACTGACGTCATGGCCTAAAGGCCACGCCACCTGACAGCGATTGTCCCAAACTGAGTCGCAAGTTTTGGTTTCATTCATTTAATTTTATACTGTCTTGTTTGGTACCATGACGTCCATAGAGCAGCTCAACTGTCAAAATAAGCGATTCAATGAAAATTACTATTTCTCTAACATAAATTGAAATGTTTAGTGAATTAATGACGAAAATAAAGTTTTTAGTGCTATTTTAGTGGAATTTTACAAAAACCAATGTAAGTGTACTTTAATCTTTCTTTTAAAGTCTAAAATACCTATTTTATATGACTTTTTTAACCGCGTTTGTTTTTCTTGGAACGTTCGAAACAGAGACAAAGGTATTTAATTTGTTTCATAGTCGAAATAAAAATCTTCTACTTTGACTAAGAATTATTAAAGAAAGAAAGAAAATACGTTTATTTGCGGCAAACATGACGCATAAAAAAACAGCATGTGTGCAATTCACACGTGGTAGAAGTGAAACTTTCAGAAACACTGCTATTGCTTCCTATCTCATTTTCTCCCAAGTTAAATATTTACATTTATATATACATGTCTCTTTTTACTGTCGCTTTTTCGTTTCATAAACTTTCAAATCACAACGATGCTAAAGAACATCCATCCATCCATCCATCCACATCCACATCCACACATCCATTAAATTTGATGTCATTTTTGTACTAATAAAAAACAAAAACACTGTATAATGCTTCCTATCTCATTTTCTCCCACGTTAAATCTTATATGTCTCTTTTTACTGTTGCTTTTTCGTTTCATAAAATTTCAAATCACAACGATGCTAAAGAAGTTTTCACTTCAAAAACCACAAACAAAAACAAAATAACTATTTGGAAGAAAGTATGCGTCACATCTACGCAAAACGGCCACCGCTCAGCATAATGCTAAGACCCTATACGAGACAGAGCCCCAGCGCTGGTTTTGAGCGACAGCCGGTGTTGACATGATGACGTCAGCCAGTGCAGCATACGATTAGATATAAATAAAAACAAAAAACGTTTCAAACGCGATTCAGCAACAAATTGCGATCTTTCATTCGCTTTTAAAGATCTAAATGCCGCTGAGTGTATTGGACGTCATGGTATGTACGACTTTGAAGCGATGCAGTTTAGGAACCTAAACTGAAATGTCTTGCTTTTGAATCGTTTTTTTATTAGATCATGGTAGGCCACCAGTCACGTTACAGCCGTTTGAACCTAAAAGTACACTCAACGCTAACAGTTCTTGTGTTAAAAAAAATCACACAGATCAAATTAACATTTTGCGAAGTATAGTACTAGGCAAGCAGACTTTTACACTGAAGATTATAAAATAAAAAACATAAAATCGACTCCAAAAAGCAATTAACTCAAAATTATGAAATAACTTTAATTTCGGAAGTCGGTGGTAAAAAAGTCTACTATTTCTTTTGGTTAATGTTTCCATACGATTTTCTCACCTTTGTTGCCGTTCTAAATTCAAATCATATTAATGACCAGAGGGTCATAATGAAATTCAGTACAATATTAATGCCCGGCTAGAGCCTAGGACTTAAATGACTTGCTTTAGGTTAGGTTTGCATGACATATAATTTGAAGTAAGGGCCCATTCACACGTCCAACAACCACACCATATCGCAGCGACAAAATGGGGTCAAGTTGTGGTTACGTGTGAATAGTATCGCTGCGGCTTCTTGCGGTTGCGTTGTGGTCCTTACAAAATATTATTTTTGCGATTTGGCCGGCCGCTAGTTCGCGGTGACGCTGGTAGTTGCGACGTGGTTGCGACGTGGCTGCGATGTGGTCGGTATCACACACGCGATCGATAATGACGGCAAAATGTGGTTCGTGTGAATTTAACTATTAATTTTCATACATCTTAGCGCCCGCCCAGTGGTTGTGGTTGTGGTGTGGTAGTAGTACGTGTGAAACAAGTCTTAGCGAGCAGGTACCTGCCGGTCGATTCTGTAAAAATCTCACCGTGAAAATTTAGGTGAAGTGAGTTTGTTTTTGCTAGGAATTGACACTATTGACAGCTCACTTCACGCTCACTTCACCTAAGTTTTCACGGTGAGATGGTTACAGAATCGCACTGCAGGTGTGTAAATTAAATAACAACATACATGTGTCTACGTCGTTCACTTGTCCACCTGAAGACTGCCCCATACATACAAAATATCTCCCAAGGCGTTAAATATCATACATCGGAATATACATAGTATACTTTCTCAATGAATTTGTGTGTGTGCTAGTCACTATTGAGATAAAGTGTATAAGATATTATAATTCTAACCGAGTGTTGGCTCAAAAAAGCCATATCCAAGTAACGGATCGCATCAGACAAATACTTTATCAAATCAGAGCGACGGGATACTAATTTACATCAAGGAAAGTGTACCTATATGCTATAACATCACCGAATCGGCCTTTGTCGAATTATCTGTTTTGTATGTATAACAAGTTTGTGATCAACAAAAAATACCAGTTTTACCAGTCTCAGTTAAGGCTCCTTCAAACAGGCGCCACACGCGATATAATCGCACGCGACACAAAGGCACTGCAAGTCGCGCAACGAGCGGTGCTTTTGCGTCGAGCGCGATTCGTGTCGTGCCTGTTTGCAGGAGCCTTTAACTAGAAGTACAGACACCAGCACATTAAGCTACCCGAAACTGTCAAATTTTCCCAATCAATTTTGAACCTTATGCTTTAGCGATAAAGTTGAAAATCTATTAAAGAAATTTGACAGATTATAGTAGCTTGATGTGCTGGCGTATGTACATAATATCGCCAACAAACAAAGTACGTATATCTTTGACATTGATGTGCAATGTTATTGTGTGGCTCTGTATCGTTTGTTAAAGTTTGAGCTCGTTTTATTGTAGACTAACTATATTTTTTTATTGCACCGTGTAGGATCAGTAACTGCATTTGCGCCGTATTTATTAAAAACACTGCTATGTTAAAGGCTCCTGCAAACAGGAGCGACGCGCGACGCGAATCGCGCGCGACACAAAGGCACCGCTCGTTGCGCGACTTGCGGTGCCTTTGTGTCGCACGCGATATTATCGCGTGTCGCGCCTGTTTGCAGGAGCCTTTGCGTGAGCAATCTAGGTTGCTCATGCATTAAAATGCTGCCGTCGCCCGCGCCACAACACCGGCTGCGGAAACGTCACGCGTAGGTACGTCGACCCCTAAACGTGCCTACGCTGCTGTTGTCACCGGCGGCAAATCAGATGCGTCGCAGCCTAAGCGACACACCAGAAAAGGGGATAAACTGGTGAAGGGTGCTCAACCTGCCCTTACTGCGGTCCGTTGCTCTTTGCCAAGAGCCAACCAAGTTGATGAGGAGAGTTTTACGAAAGTAGAAAGGAAGAAGCAGAACCCCTATTCTCGTAACCTGTGTGGTACCGCACCGACTGGACCCAACATGCTGCTGCGCCCTGCTGTGCCTACGACGCAGCTGTACCTTTCACGTCTGCATCACTCCACGACAACTGAGGAAGTCGTGCAGTATTTGAAGGTGAAGACCAACTGGACTCTGAGAGTCGAAACGTTGGAATCGCGCCACAACATCAACTTTAAATCATTTGTGGTACGAGTTCCAACCCAAAATCTACAGACCTATCTGAAAGAGGACTTTTGGCCGAAAGGTGTCGTATATCGACGTTTCCGAGGACGGTTACGCGACAACACGCAGCGAAACACGACGCCGACAACGTTACGTGTATAGTCATAGTTTTGAGGTTTATTAATATTTATTAGTTTATTATTGTTTAAGATTATTTTGTGTATTTTATCTATGGGCCTTAGTTGCCTGATAATAAAATGATTATTATTATTATTAAAATAATAGACGCTTTGAGGGCGATTGATGATTTGAGTACATGTTCTTTTGAGTGCAACAGGTCGGCCCTCATCTGTCGAGGCTCAGTGCAGTGCGGTATTCACTGATAAGTTAAATAAAACTGAAAATAAAATAAACTCCTCTGTCCAAGAACTCCGAGAGTGATCGGAAAGAGGTGCGTATCTCTGGTTTCAGAGTAGAGCTTTATATGTATGTAAGTATGACCAATCAGGATTCACGATACCACACAGTATATAACCGCATGTTACCTTCAGTTCAAACATTACAGCTGCAACTGCGAAACGATAGCTACCTACAGTGGCTCCCTACGCAACAATGTTGAACATATATTTTGTTTGCTTATCATACTTGTTGATTGTTACTGGTGAGTACTTTATTATATTTTTTTAATTCATCTATATAGATATTGGTTACAATTTTAAATATGTTTATAAAAAAAACATTTATAAATATAAAAAATAGTACCCCATCGTCATCAGGAACAGGGTCCAAACTGCCGGTGGTCAGGGCTCTAGAGAGAGGAACCTCCTCACTATACGTGTCGTGTCCAGAAGTACTGCTTGTGACCCAGCCGCGCAATGAGAGCTTCTTTATATAGAAACTAGCAGCCCGTCCCGGCTTCGCACGGGTGGACATGTTTTTTTTTTAAATTTATACCTTTTACTTATATTTTTTTGCTGTTTCATTTCTATATTTTTTTAAACGCAGTATTACATTATCTATGTATATTTACAATCCGAATTTGTTCATCGTTATTTTATATAAGTAACTTATTTAATCTTAAGTGAGACATATTACTTAGTATTTTTTTTCTTTTCATTTTTACAACATTTTACATTTTTGTCTGATCCTACCTAATTAAATTTCTAAGTTTAAAATTCCTAAGTTTTTTATATATTTACATTTTTATTTATATTTTTTTGTTGTTTTTTTTTTTAACTTTTACTTTTTTTGTTGTTTTAGGTGTGTGTATTTATTTTAAAGAGTTTTTCTAAGTCATTGTAATTTTTAAATTTCTGTATTTACATTTTTATTTTAAAGCTTTATTTAATTCTATTGGTTCTTACTTTTATTTTACAAAACTTTTACCTTAAAGTTTCTCTGTACACTATGTTGGCATTGGTATTTGTAGGTGATAACAAAACATATTGATTTTCAGGAGATCTTACTCGAGAAAGGACAACATATAATTGCCCATGAGAGAAGCACTCTTTTCTTAGATCGATGCCAACAATCGAAAAAGTTTGTCCTGAGATTTATTTATCGCTAGCTAGCTTTTAGCTAGTATTAAATAACTAGTAACCACCCTGACAGTCAAAGCTTGCTAATTAAGTGAATTTTAAGTTATAATTGTATTTACTTTCTACAGACTTAAAATAATAATATGTACATGTATATGAAACAAGAAGCAAAAGAATCATAGGGCATCAAAACATTCGTCCGCATCGCTGTCAACAGGAACACTGCCCAAAAGACAGGCAGCACTGCCACGTTGTATGGCGAATTATTAAGTGAATGTCAATACCTGTAATGTGATTCTCATTCACCTTCTAATAAGTGCAACAGAAAGAGGGTGTGTAGCAGAGAGTGGTATATTCGAACTAAAATTTAGTATTACATTTGTTAATAACATAGCTTATAAGTAGTGTGTATTACTAACATCATGTATGGATCAAGGTCTGAATTATAGTTTTTTTTATATATCATTCTCTGACAGTTGTAAGAAATGGTTACAATACGGCAAATCGACATAGAGTGTCAATTTGCTTCACAATTAGTTTTCCTGACTGTACTTAGAAATTTTAAGATATTAATATTAATGTTTTTCCAAATACATATAATAATCTTATGCTTATTGGTTCCAAGGGAAGTCACGAGTACAGAATATACTTGTCTTTCCTTTCCAGACGTTGTGCGATGCAAGCCTGATTACTTGTTCAGCTTTGAAGCAGATGGCTGGCTCAAGCTGCACACGACGCCTGAAATTTGGGAGGAAGCCTTCGTTAGATGTCATGATGAAGGTAAACTCCGCTGTTTTTCTTATGTTTCGACAAGTCAAGGCAACAAGGAAATAAAAATCGATCCTTAAAACTTGCCCCCGTGCCAACTTGACCTCAATAGTAATTTTAACCACTACTAAGACAGTTCCCAAGAAAGATATCCACTATGAATAGTGAATGTGAGGCGTATGTGGATCATTTATTTTAGTTAGGTTTAATGATGGTCTTGGGACTATGGTACTTAATGACTACTTAAATGTCCTCTCTTTGGTATTATTCGTCAAATCGTTTAGTTCTTTAAGTTCTGAGTGTACATCGACTTCATCTAGTTCTTACAATATTATCGACGTGTAAAAGTGTTAACATTTAATTTATTATTCACATTTAAGATTAATCAAAAGTAAATACAAACTATTTACACTAGATACTAAATTAAATGACTAACTTACTATACAAATAAAAGTGTTTACATTTAAACCTAATCACAGAAATAAATAAATTTATCAAGACCGCTCTTCGGCCACCGCTACTGCCCGGCTCACTTCGTTCGCACAGTTCGCACTTGTCGCACCCGTGCGACCAACTTGGCTCGAGCTTGTGGCGCCGCTCGCTTCGCTCGATCATGTGTAATGTACAGCTCTCATTGTGTCATGTTACAGGCGCGGTGTTGGCGTCGCCGCTCAACAAAGAACTAGCTAATGCGCTTCTCTCACAGATGACACGGTTTGGTGTGAATGGTCACATTTTCCTGGGAACCCATGATTTTTACTCTAAAGGAGACTATGTATCTGTAGAAGGTCAGTCAAAGTTTTGTTAATCCTCTTCAAATGGACATTCAGTAAAATTTGAACGACTCAATAATAAAAATCACACATTTGGCGCGTTACCTACTAAAGAAACATTTAGTATACTTTGTACATAAAGTATACGTTGTGTCCAAATATTATTATAATTGGTGCAGAATAAACTTTCTTTATTCTTTTCTTTGCACAAGCTAATGTAGTTCGCAAGGTGAGTACACACATCAACGCTGGGACTTATTTTCATTGGTTTAATGTTGTTGGCGTGTATGTTCCAGGAGTGCCACTGTGCGACATGGAAATAACATGGGGTTCACGTGATGACGGAGCCGATACTGGAGACTGCCTCACTATGACCGTCGATGGATGCGCGTATTACTCGTCATGCAAGCACCCGCTACCTTTCATATGCTACAGGAAACTTGACAATCACACGATGAACGAATGCGGCACCTTTGATGATGGTAAGTGCATTATCTAGCAGTAAGTTGCACTACAAGTCAGTCATACAACAATATTGAAAACAGAATTTTAGTTACTTTATTCGACGTGACCAAGTAGATAAGGAATGCGAACCCGGTGCGTACCGTAGGGTAAGTCTATTTTAGTCACGACTTAATCTTTTTTCTCTTAGTTACAAAACTGCATATTATTCCATAAAGATTAAGTCCGACTAAAATGAAAGGTCAAGTTGAGTGACAACCCTAAACTACATTTTGAAATTCGATATCTCGTAAACGCCGCAATAGTGCAACGTAACTTAATCTAAATTTATCAATGATAGACCTAATTAAGAGTAATCTTCTAGTGCCCGTCACAAGTCGCACTTTTGAGTTTTTTGGGAGAAAAAAATAAAAACATAAACCAAATAAAAAATAAAAACACGGTAACCAGAGGTGATACCCCAAAAATAAAAACTGGAAAATATGCGTCTAAAGATCCTTTATCAAAGTATATTAATCAATAATAATACGCTTACAGAATTTAATTTTTTTTCTAGATAAAGCTTACGAAATAGAAATCATTTTTTTATAAATAAAAGTACTTGAAATACACACGTGCGTGTTCTACTCTTGCGTTTAAAATGCATTTCTTGATCGATTTATGCCATAAACAGCAAAGGGAAATTTTTTGAGTGAAATTAAACACTTGCGCTGCGCTGGTGCACTGGCGCGGGCGTCCCTGTTAGTCAAACGAATGACTCGGAGATATATGTCACTGAAAGATTGTGAACACCTTGAGTTTCTAATCTATCTCTCGAGATTGTAAGCTGACGATAAATTGTGTACCATATAACTAACTGCTATTGCTAGAAACTTACCGAAAAAGAGCCTTCGGTTGATCACTAATATTTTTCAGTGTTTGGTGTATTTTTTATGTTATGTATTTTTGTAGTGCACAATAAAGTATATATTATAAATAAATAAAGTTACCATTTTCATTTCTAGAATAAAATAACTTAATAAGCCTATTATTAAATGCATACTACAAACTTTTTTTTAATATTTCAGAATATCACCTCAATCAGCAAACAGGCAGCTGTTACAAGGTCCATCTCGAGAAACAGACCTGGACCCGAGCGTACAGGATATGTGCATCTGAGGGAGGTCACCTGGTCATCTTAGATGATGACGAAGAGGCTGGCATCATCAAGGACATGTTCCCTGCTAACCCCGAACAGTGGGAAAGATTTCACATAGGTCTAAGCGCCTGGGGTAAGGATAGCATCTGGACCACCATTCACGGTAAGAGATAAGGCGGTCACTGCCTTTTAATTCACGCTCATTTGGCTCCGTAGCTGTAACGCTATTCCCTTTCAGTACAGAACTTATTTATTAATTAATAAGTTTGTCTCTTTCAGGTAAGGGAATAGAACACGTGTTCAACAAGTGGAATCCCGGACAGCCTGACAATTATGAGGGCATCCAGAACCGAGGGGCTCTTCTATGGAGCGGGAAGTTGGACGACGTCAGTGAAGCAGGAGTAAACCTTATGTTCGTCTGTGAAAAATCTCCGAAATCGAAACGGTTTGAAGGCTCACCGCCGTGCACGAAATTAATGAGATTGTGTAATGTTTGCGATAAATCATAGTTAAGCGGAAAGTAAAGTTCCTTGTGTCACTGAGGTGTTATTTTGACTCCTTCACCATGATCATTAAAATAATATTGAATACAAATGGAAACTTGTTTTCTTTTCTCTAATCTTTTACCGATGAAAGCGGGTCGGTTATAAAAAATTACCGAAATGACCGTTCAAATAGTGCCCCGGCTATTTGTAGAGACTGGATCCAATATTTGCAGACCAGGAACAGGTCGAAAAAGGTGCACGACATGGCATATGTTTGGTTGTTATTGGTCGTTTTGACCGATCCTCCTTTTTGGTTGTGCAAGTTTATTGAATTCAAATCTAATAAACGTGTCACCGCATTACAGCATCACCGTATTAGTTACGCGGACGACATCGTGCTGCTGAGTTCGTCAATTAGCGCACTCAGGAAGTTGTTGGCGGTCTGTGAGGCCTATGCAGAAGCGCACGGACTTGTATACAACGTGCAAAAAGTAAACTGTTTAGGGCGAAGCATAAAAAACCAGCACATAATATGCCACCGGTTACGTTAAGGGGTGAGACCCTTGAAAGAGTGCTAGATTTTAAGTACTTGGGGCACATAGTTACTGAGGACTTAAAGGATGATGCTGATATGGAAAGAGAACGGAGGGCGTTAGCTGTCCGATGCAATATGTTGGCCAGCAGGTTCGACGTTGTACACTAGAATTAAAAATAATTATTTTCAAGGCTTTCTGTCAATCATTGAACACGTGCACTGTGTGGGTTCGATATACACAGAGGGCATACAACGACCTCAGAGTTCAGTATAACAATACTTTCAGGATGTTGTTGGGGCTCCCACGTTACTGTAGCGCGTCAGGAATGTTTGCGGAAGCACGTACTGACGGTTTCAGTACCATTTTGCGTAAGAAGACTGCTTCTATGATGCGCAGAGTGCGTGGGAGCGGCAATGACAGAAAGTCACGGCTTATCACTAATGACCTTCATTCTGAAGGTCATTAGTGATAAGCCGTGACTTTCTGCTGCACCATTATGACGCATTGGGTACGTGTGCATGTACATACACCCGGCCCGGCGCATCTGGTGAGTGGAGCAGATATTTGAATTAAATCTTGTTTTTCGTTTGTTACTAACATAGCTTATAAGTACCTACATAGTGTGTATTACTAACATATGGATCAATGTCTGAAATAAAGTATTTTTTTTAAATTATTCTTTTATTACCACCCTGGTAATCAAAAAATAATGAAAACATAACTGACTGAGTGGATGTTTGGTCTAAGAGGTTATTTAGATAGATTCTTTGTGTTATTGTTATAATAAGGTACGATGGGACTGTCATGTATTTTATGTTAAAGTCCCGCAATTAAATAAAGAGAAAAAAAAAAAAAACTCATGAACTGTTTGCATGAATTTTATAACCTTTACTCAATGATATTATAAGTGCAAAAAGGTGCCTTTAGGTACTTATAATTTATACTTATTTTCAGTATCATAATCTGTGATGTAATACGCAAATGTTGTGCATGTACCTACTAGACGTAAACATTAGTCCTAGCCCACTGAAGTGCTACATGTCCTTAATTGTTTGTGTTAAATGTAGTTGACGTGCCATTCAAATAAATAATTAGTATGGACAAGACCGCCATTGTGCGACCTCAAGAAGCTGCAATACAAATACTCACATCTCAATCGGCCTGGCCTTTTCCCAGCTATGTTGCAATCGGCTTCCAGTCTAACCGGATGCAGCTGAATACCAGTGTTGTACATGGAGTGATTACCTCCACAGCCCAGATGCTGGGTAACACGATACCTCTTGGTAAGAGTAGTTGACAGACTATTGGGCTACCCGCTAACGATCGTCAAAGATCTACGAATGACAGCCGTGAGCAACGGCTTAACGTGGTTTGCGAGACCCGGAGGGGCCTCGATATATGATGGATGCCTTCGGGCGACCCGTGCGGCTGTTATTAGATATTTAGCCACGAGCCCCTTTAAAATAATACCTGAAGATGCAGTCTTATCCAGCCGCAACAAGTCCAAGACTTCTCTCGTTAATAGCGAGTGATGCAGTGGTTGAGGGCGGAAGCGCGACTCTTGATAACTGGTAAACTAGGGCGCCATGACACTACTAGTCTATACGAGAGGGTGAAGCGTGCCCTGTGTCTTACAGAGTCGGGCAGAGCTAGAGGGTACCTCCTATCGACACGCTACTATACTACGCTCAGTAATACACTACTAGCTTATGCCAGCGGCTTCACCCGCGTTTCGCAAACACACAGAGTTAATTTCATATTTATAATATTAGTATGTATTCAAAGTATTGACGGAGCGCATCCGTGCGGATAGAACTGCAGAGCGAGCATGGCGCAGAAGTCGTGTGATCCCTTCTGATAGAGAGCGCATCCGTGTGCATGCTCGTACATAATAAACAGCCTGTAACGTTCCCACTGTTGGGACTCAGGCCTCTTCTCCGGAGTGGGCCGTTATACACCACGCGGGCCCAGTGCGGGTTGATAGATGTCACAAATGTTTTCGAATTTATGGTTCTAGAGCATGATGTTGCGTTTCCTCATGATTTTTTAATGACCATGTTTTTGTTCATTTACAATTCGTAAGCTGGAGCCGTTGCCACTGGGCCCAGTAACTGGGTCACTCACGACCGCTCCAACAATAGCTAAGCAACGACCGCTCCAACAATTTCTAAGCAACTGCCACTTTGTGTAATATTTACACCTAGCCAAAGTCACATCATCAGTCCATATATGGGTACGATAAGACAACTGTAAACCCACATCCATTGCACAGGCTGAGTGTTAAAAACCGATACTTAAACCAAGTTAAATGTGACGTGACATTCACATGATAAGCATTTCACAATAGATCAAATTCACTACATCATATTCAAGTATGTACCCCAAAAGAGTATTAAACTTGCTCAGGTTTGAGGATTCAAAATATACCAAAATTCTACAATACAAAATAAACTTTCTTCTTACCGTCATAAGGTACAATTTTATTTGCGGTGATGTAAAGTGCTTTTCACGAGTACGGCCAATCTCTCTTGATGGATACTCGCGAAACTTAAGGTGACGGGCTAATTCACTGTGAAACATTTACAAAATGTCTGTCATACAATAGTTTGTTTTGGGTGAAGTGTCTGCGAAATGTTTTATCAACTGACGTCACAATTAGACCAAACTATACTGTTAAGTTAATAAATTCTGTGGCAGCCAAACTAAACTAGGAACATAACAGAACAGCACCCCGCTGTTCCCAAAGGGTTCGGCAGACGTGTAGAGTACATCCAACACACACTCCACCAGTTAATCACTAAGTAGTGTTGCACTGATGAAACACATTGTCAAGGTCACCTTTCACCGAACAAATGAGGAGGAAAGGAGACCGGCATTCGATTCGAAAGGGTACCGAAATAAGGAAGCGACTGCGAAAAGAAAACTCAGTCATTTTCTTGTTTGTTTACTTAAAATCTATATAATTATTAGTGGTGGTGAGGTTTATTGAAACCTCACGTCAATAGCTAGCGGTGAAGCTTCAAACCGTATTGAATTAGGAGACTTCTCACAGACGAACATAGCTTTGGAAGTAGGAGTGTTGTCATCCAAAGTGCCTGCTCTGAGTAGAGTAGCATGATCTTGATTGCCATTATAATTGTCAGGCTGGCCCGGGTTCCAATCGTGGAACACGTCTTCTATTCTTTCACCTGCAAGATGTAACGAATCTAATTAGTATCTTTATTTGACTTGCCCGGTTTGTCCCACTACTGGGCAAGGGTCTGCCTAATATTCTCCTTCTAAATTATCTGGTGCCGTATTATTAAAGTCATCATCGTCCCGTTAGAAAAAGGAATAGCGCTACACGGGCTGTATAGCTCCATCTTTCTCTTGTTCTGGAAAATGATGGCTCTAATACGTCACAATACGGCCGCTGTATTGCTTCATTGATATGTACACTCACATTGCGTTATGTCAAAATGTTAGCCGATCAAATTGTTGCCCCAAAATCCTTACTATTGTACAGATCGACACGTAACAAACATAGGCTCACGCCTTTTTCCCATGAGGGTAGGCAGAAATAATAGAACACCACTCGCCACGATCCTAACATATTCTTTTTGCATCGTTTACGTTCATACATCTGGACTAACACGTAGGCCGGTTGCAAGAGTTACACGACACGTTACATTTAAGGAACGATTAAAAAACCCACATAAAATACAGTCATGTCATACAAGTGAGAAGACATAAACCACCGCCATTTTCAAAACGTTTCGATAAAGAGCTGAGTTATAGAAGCCTTGTTCTGCTGACGACACACGATGCAAGTTTCTTGCCAGGTGGTATACAATACAATTGATGCAGCAAATAACTTCATTGTTGCTGCAACTTATGGTCTGCCACAGGTAATAGATCGCACTGTGTAAAGCAGGGATAAGAGCTATTCAAGCGTCTGTCAGGAAAATAATAAACAAGAACTTCAATCAACTGCCGGACGGCGCGTACGTGTTCCACGCGCGCCTCAAAGAGATGTCAGCATTATACGGAGGGGCCCGTCAGGGCCGAAGCCTGCCGGGTCAGCGGGATTGTCCGAAAGGGTTACCGCTGGCTCGGAACATAAAGGGCTAAGGAAGGAACACGGGTGGGTTTTAGTCAGTAAGAGTCTGACACTCCCTTCCGCTCCACCCAGAGCGGGAGGGGTCATTTGATGATTTCCCATCCTCAAAAAAAAAAAAGAACTTCAACCAGGAATATTCATGGCTAGCGTCTGCCCGCGACTTCTTCCGCGTGAAACTTCTTATTCCCCCGCCCCAGCGCGTCGCATCGCATCGCCTGCCCGCGCTGTTACTTCGCTTTCACTTGGCGTTCTTCCTAACTTTTTTCTTTTTGCGCGGCTCCTAAGGGGTCATAGCGTGTTGTTGCCTTCCTCAAGAATTGGGTTATCAAATCCAGAAATATTTTTTTAAATCCGACCGGTAGTTTCAGAGTGTTAACGCTAAATCGTTAATTTTTGAATTCAAATTGGGTTAGAAACTGCAAATCATGGCTGGTAACTTCCTATCCCTTTCCCTCTCACTCATTTACTCTATTTCCCCACCCTGTCGCACATATAAGGACAATGATGGCCGTCGTTACGGATGACTTCGTGTCAAATCGCCGTTCTAATTGCATCTAGTAAAAAATATATATTTAAATCAGTAATAAACCAAATAATCGTATGTACATAGCAATCTTCATTTTGGTGTCAATTTGTGAGCATTCAGTGGAAGACAAGGGGCGCCCCGCAAATCCAGGGATCAAGAATATCGACGGTGCGAGGTACCTAACTTGTTTCCTTTCAATTTCCTACTTGCCATATTACTTGTGTGTGCCTAGATTTATTTTGCATTAATTTAGAGGATATTCCAGCATCGCGCATTCATTTTTTGGTCACTTCGATCCGGATACGTAAATAGTGTAAAGTTATAGGCACGCTAATCGAGCGTTTTGTTCATAATTAACGACCGCCATTTTGCTTTGGTTATTACCGGTCGGTCTTCTAACTTCTAATAAGTTTCAAGTGTAAGTCAATACTTATCTTACCGAGGTATTTCATTGTATAATACAATGAGCAGGGCAAAAGGGGAATCAGATCGTGAATTTGAAAGAATTCAAGGCAAATTAACGGTTTATTTCGAACATGTTCAATCGATTTATGACATGATGAAAAAGCTGGATTTTACTAAGCCAGATAACATTGAAACATTTCTGGCGGCTAGTTTCA
The DNA here is from genome assembly GCA_963855955.1 of Luperina nickerlii. Lineage (NCBI taxonomy): Eukaryota > Metazoa > Arthropoda > Insecta > Lepidoptera > Noctuidae > Luperina > Luperina nickerlii. The sequence goes on from OY979665.1 coordinate 1,695,603, forward strand.
CTATCGATTCAATACAACAGAAATATGAAGACGCGTTAGAGGAACGTTGTCGTTATGAAACGTCATTAATCGATGCAAGTTTGCCTTCGTATAAAGCGTTATTGTCGTTTGAACAACTTTATTCACAAATTAAGTATAAAATTCGATTGCTATCACGCGAACAGACTAATGTAAAACCCTCGACTAGTACGGGTCATGTGGGTACTATGCGATTACCTAGATTAGAAATGCGTACATTTGACGGTGAACATGAAAATTGGCCGCTTTTTTATGAGACCTTTCGTGCGGTCGTTCATAACAATCCGGAACTTACCGACGGCGAGAGAATACAATATTTAGTGGGTAGATTACAAGGCAAGGCGTTAGCTATTTGCCAGGGTATATTACCGTCTGCCGAAAATTATGAAATTATTTGGAATGCGTTAGTAAACAAGTACAACGATAAACGTTTATTGGCATCGTCGTATTTAGATAAATTGTTAAGTTTACCTACCGTCGATTCAGGTTCGGCGGGCAGTTTGGAAGAATTTGTCGATAAGTTTTCGTCAATTATTTCGGCGTTGCGACAATTGGAGGTTACAAGCTTGGAAGATCTATTGTTTATCCATATTGGTTGCAAGAAAATTAATCTCGAGACAGTTAAGGCGTTTGAGATGTCGTTAAATGATATTGGTAATGAAAAAACACCTACCTGTACCGAGTTTGTAAACTTCATGCGTAAACACGCCCAAATATTACAACGCGCGCATAATGTCACAAACGTAAAATCAATTTCTCAATCTCGTAAAAATATGGTTTCAACTACCATGCAATCGTCTGGTAAAACCCCGGGGTCACGTACTCAAAATAATATTAAGACATTTGTAAATGTGCAGGATCACGGTAAATGTGATATTTGTGGTAAAACGGACCACATTAAATTGGTTCAATGCCCTACATTCCTGTCAATGTCTCCTCATAATAGGTTCTCGTTGGTAAAACGTAATAAATTGTGCGTTCTTTGTTTCTCTAGTAAACATGCGCTGCTTGAATGCCAATCAACAAACAGGTGTACGACCTGTTCTCGTAGTCATCATACTTTGTTACACTTTGACACTAACGGTACTTCCTCACTAAATAGGAATGGTACTAATCAGCGTAAAGGTTCTTCTGCATTAAATCAGAATACAACCCCGCTGTCTGATATGGCCGAACGTAAACAATGCGCCTCGTCGCCTGCAGACGAGCGTTTTATTACCGCGCGGCCTGATACATGTGGTGACGGTCAGAATGGACATTGCAGTGCCGCCGACCGCCCTGTATCTTTGTGTACTGTAGGTGCTTCTTGCGCCGCTGTTAGCACGGCAGATATTAAACCCTCGACGTCAGTCTTGTTAGGGACGGCTCAATGTCACGTGACTGATGCGATGGGTAATGTGTCAATTATCCGCGCTATTATTGACAGCGCGTCGCAACGCGATTTTATTACAACCGAATGTTGTAAGCGTTTGAAACTGCCGGTCTATGCGACCGCAAATAAGTTTGTATCGGGTGTCGGTGACGTCACGAACCCGATTGATGGCATCACTTGCTTAACATTCAATTCCCGCCACAACGATGAGTTGAAATTTACCATTCAACCGTTAATTGTCAGTCGTATTACGGATGCCCTGCCGGTCTCAAAAATTGATACCACTCAGTTAGATTACTTAAAAGATTTGCCTTTAGCAGATAGTTGTTATAGCTCACCGGCCGACGTAGATATTATTCTAGGGTCGGATTTGTTCGCGCGAATATTGCGTCCGCGCACCGTAGCGCGTTCGCCCGGCGAGCCGGTAGCTATAGAAACCTTGCTCGGTTACATCGTAGTCGGTCAGGCGCCCGTGATTAATCCTGTTTGTAATATTGTTCGTGCCTATTGCACAATAAACGAATCGCTTGACAATCGCGTAAATCGGTTCTTTGAATTGGAAGAAGTGCCTAAGATGAAAAATACACTCTCTCCTGACGAAAAGGAGTGCGAAGCGTTTTATGCAAGTACTACTCGTCGCGATGAATTAGGCCGCTTTGTAGTATCCCTGCCTTTCAAACGCGACGCGTCTGCTTTAGGCGATTCCACACGTCTTGCTAAACGTAGGTATTTAGCACTAGAGCGCAAACTGTTGAACGACCCCGCGATTAAAAAGGAATACGATAATGTATTTATTGAGTACTTAGAAAAGGGATATTTGCGTACTGTCGATAATACTGACGCCGACTTCGATACACCGCATTACGTAATACCTCACCATGGCGTGGTGCGTACTGATAAAACTACTTCTCGCCTACGTGTCGTTCTAGACGGAAGTAGTAAGACTTCGTCCGGTATATCGCTAAATGATATTTTACATTCCGGACCTAAAGTATTAAATGATTTATTTCAAATATTGCTGCGGTTTCGATTACTGCCCATCGCTATTAGCGCAGATATTCGACAAATGTATTTGCGACTAATTATGAATAATAACGACTTGCGTTTTCAACGATTGTTGTATCGCTTTAACCCTGATGATCCGATTCAAATCTTTGAAATAACTCGCGTTCCATTCGGGTTGTGTTGTAGCCCGTATCTAGCAGTGCGATCGGTTCGCCAGTTGGCCAAAGATGAGAGCTCTCGCTATCCAGCTGCAGCCAGAGTGGTTGACACGGATATTTACGTGGATGACTTGGCTACTAGCTGCTCTTCGGTTGACCGAGGTGTTGAGTTGTCCGATTAGCTGATTAAAATGTTCGCGGCTGGCGGATTTGAACTTGTAAAATTCTCTAGTAATTCACCTGAGGTCATGGCTAGTATTCCAGTCAATCATCGCGTTTCCGAGGTTGTAGAATTTAGTCCGAGCGATCATCTAAAAATATTGGGCTTACATTGGTTACCGGCCGAAGACGTATTCACATTTCGCGTAAACCTTGAACCTCGCGAGTGTACGAAACGTAACGTACTTTCCACAATTGCCCGTCTATGGGACTTGGTAGGTTTTATTGCACCCGTTACACTTTCGGCAAAATTAATTGTAAAATCACTTTGGAACGACAATATTGATTGGGATGAAATGCCACCACCTCACATTATTAAATTATGGCAAAACTTTGAATCGGAATTGCCTTTACTGCAAAATATTAAATTGCCGCGTCACGTGGGAGTCACAGATGATTGCGTTATCTCCTTACTGGGGTTCGCGGATGCCTCAGAGAAGGCGTACGGTGGAGTAGTTTATATTCACGTGTGCTTCCCTCAGTCTGGTCGTACTTTGGTAAATTTAGTGTGCGCTAAATCGCGAGTTGCACCTTCAAAGACTCTTGTTACTCTCGCTCGATTGGAATTATGCGCTAACTTAATTTTGGCCAAGCTAATGCGTCTGGTGATAGATACCTACTCATTACCAGCATGTTCCGTTTATGCGTTTACCGATAGTAAGGTAGCTCTCGCGTGGATCCATGCAACGCCCAGCCGATGGCAGACGTTTGTTGCTAACCGGGTTTCTCAGATACAAGAAAATATTGATGCTAAGCATTTCTACCATATTGCCGGCGTAGATAACCCCGCTGACTGTTTAAGTCGTGGTCTAACCCCTGCACAACTACTTGTGCATCCATTATGGTTTAACGGGCCGAGGTTTGCTAATCAGCCTCGTTCCGAATGGCCACTTGACAAAGATATTAACATTGCAGGTGAAATACCTGAAGCTAAGGTGTCTGTTATGACGACAACTGAAGTGTGTCCATCATCACCGCCTATTTTTTATGAGCTCGCTACTCGAGTCTCATCATGGAACAAATTACTCCGAATAGTAATGTATGTCCTTAGATTTATCAAAAAATTACCTTCGAAATTTGAACTATCCCATCTTGAATATGCGGAACTTATTGTCATTAGGAATCTTCAAAGCGTACATTTCGCTGATGAAATTGCCAAATATAAGGCAAGGAAAGTTATGCCTCCTGCTTTTCAAAAGCTTCGTGCATTCTTAGACGACGACGGCGTTTTACGCGTGGGTGGCCGTTTGACCAATGCCCCGATCGTGTATGATAGTCAACACCCTATTTTGTTACCGCGACGCGATCACATCGTCAACCTTATTATCGACTATTATCACCGTAAAAACTTGCACACTGGACCGCAACTTTTAATGTCTTTACTGCGACAAAAGTACTGGATCTTAGCAGCTCGCGACATAGTACGCAGCAGGGTACACAAATGCAATGTTTGCTTTAAGACGCGACCTGTCAATCAGTTCCCCATAATGGCAAGCTTGCCTGCATGCCGAGTCACGGAAGCCAAGGCATTCTGTCACACAGGCGTCGATTACGCCGGGCCTTTGTCTATTACTCTGCACCGCGGTCGAGGCGTTCGAAGCATTAAGGCGTACATTTGTTTATTTGTGTGTCTTGTTACTAAAGCGATCCACCTAGAATTGTCTTCAGATCTTAGCACTGAAGCATTCATGAATTCGTTTAGACGATTTTTGGCTAGACGCGGACCAGTGAATGTCATATACGCCGATAGAGGTACAAATTTCATAGGCGCGAAATCTTATCTTGATAATATATATAACTTACTCGAATCAGAAGAGTATCGCGATAAATTCGCGAACGAATTGCGTGAAAACCGTATTCAGTTTAGGTTTAACCCAGCGGCGGCACCGCATTTTGGCGGCATTTGGGAGATTAACGTGAAGGCTGTTAAGAATCATTTAGCAAAGGTAGTAGGAACTCAGCTTCTTACATTTGAGGAGATGTTGACAGTGCTCACTCAAATAGAGGCGCTGTTAAACTCGCGGCCTCTCTCGGTTTTGAGTAGTGACCCTGCGGAACCTCTAGCTCTAACGCCCGCCCACTTTCTGGTGTTAACACCTCTTAAATCTTTACCTGCGGAAGACCTATCTCGCGATAATGTCAATCTTATAAGTAGAAAACGCGCAATCGACCATCTTGTCCAATCTTTTTGGAAAAGATGGAAGGTCGAATACCTTAACACTCTTCAAGTGCGTAACAAATGGACGAAGTCTAACACTTCTATCCAACCTGGAACTGTTGTGCTGCTAGAATCAGACAACAGCGCCCCTCTTAATTGGCCTCTTGGAGTAATCGAACGCACGTTTGAAGGTAAGGACAATGTCGTGAGAGTTGCGGACGTCCGCACGAAATCAGGTCTTTACCGCAGACCCGTGGTAAAACTTTACCCATTACCTAACCAATAAAAAAAAAAAAAAAAAATACAGTCCACATTTCTAGTTTAGCTATCGAATAGTTATTAGTTTTATTAAGTAATTAAATTAGTAAATAAGCTACGAATAATGTAGTAACTTGAATAAAAAAAAAATAACCACTATACATGTATATTAAATTGCGAATAATAACGCGTATTGTACGGCAATATCATTTACCTGATTCGGGTGCGTCGAAGTGACTTAATTTTGAATGTGCCTTGTAAGTATTATTGAAGGCCTCTCGTCCTGTCAAGCCGGGGAAGATGTTAACGCTAAATCGTTAATTTTTGAATTCAAATTGGGTTAGAAACTGCAAATCATGGCTGGTAACTTCCTATCCCTTTCCCTCTCACTCATTTACTCTATTTCCCCACCCTGTCGCACATATAAGGACAATGATGGCCGTCGTTACGGATGACTTCGTGTCAAATCGCCGTTCTAATTGCATCTAGTAAAAAATATATATTTAAATCAGTAATAAACCAAATAATCGTATGTACATAGCAATCTTCATTTTGGTGTCAATTTGTGAGCATTCAGTGGAAGACAAGGGGCGCCCCGCAAATCCAGGGATCAAGAATATCGACGGTGCGAGGTACCTAACTTGTTTCCTTTCAATTTCCTACTTGCCATATTACTTGTGTGTGCCTAGATTTATTTTGCATTAATTTAGAGGATATTCCAGCATCGCGCATTCACAGAGATTAGCGCGTTAAACCAACTCTTCAGCTTTATTGTTAATATAGTACTCGCATAGATATAGGTTTACATATAAAAATAGTGTTTTACCGTGAATAGTAGTCCAAGTGCGGTCGTCGCCCCAGGCTAGTAGACCTATGTGGAACTGTTCCCACAGGTTAACTTCACCAGCTCGAACAGGAAACATGTCCTTGACGATGCGAGCCTCTTCTCTGTCGTTCAGGATGACCAGATGCCCTCCCTCAGATGCACATATCCTGTACGCGCTGGACCAAGTCTGCTTCTCCTGATGGACCTTGTAACAGCTCCCTGTACGTTGATTGAGGTGATATTCTGAAATACACAATTATTTCAAGAATTATGAAAAATTATATTTCAATCAATCACTGCTGGGCATAAACCTCTCCCTAGACCCCCCCCCTCCCCCCGTCTTCTGCATCCAATCCTGTCCCAGCCACCTTTTTAAGGTCACCGGTCCATGTAGCATCGGTCTAAATGATATTTATTTCTTTAAAAAGCTTTTAAAAACATAAGCCGACTACTCTGAGCAGAACTACCCAAACAAACTCAGATGTCAGTCTCTTTTAAAGGGCAGACGTTGTTTGCATCACGGCTGTTTTTATACTAATATTGAACTCTCTGATAGATCGGCATTGAGAGCACTAGTTTCGACTGCTTACCATCATCAAAGGTGCCGCATTCGTTCATCGTGTGGTTGTCGAGTTTCCTGTAGCATATGTAGGGTAGTGAGTCGGTGCATGATGATAAATACATCAGATTCGCGATTCCACCGGCGGTCATAGTGAGGCAGTCTGCGTCACCGGGTCTGATATCACTTAGACCCAATGTTATTTGCATGTCAGACAGTGGCACTCCTGGAACACATACGAAGAACATTTATAATGAAAAATAATCACAGCCGTGGTACATGTAGGACCAGTCCTACATGTACCACGGCTGTGATTATTTTTCATTATAAATGAGGACAATGAAACTCCGCCTTAATTATGTGATCTTGAACCAGGTTCAAGATCACATAATTAAGGCGGAGTTTCATTGTCCTCTCAAATTACGATGTTTATTTACTTTCTACATATGTACTTCTTAGCATACCTGTTTTTTTTTTTTACATAATTATCTTTTATTACCTTCAATAAAACAAGGTAACACTAAAATATATAGTGTATATTATAATTATACAAGTATATGCAGACGAATTTTTTGATGACATTGTGCATCAAAAAATTCTTCTTCTTCTCTTCGTTTAATGGCTTTTGCGGATCAAAAAAAATTCGTCCGCATCGCTGTCAATGGGATAAGTGTCCAAAAGGCTGGCAGCATTACCACGTGGGATGGTAATGCTGATACTTTGAGTTAAAAATAGGCCAGCCCTCTGGTCATGCGTAGAGTCAACCAACAGCTTGGCGATGTTCACAAAATATTCGATGAGCACTCGGACCCCAAGGCCCTAGTGAGTCAACCCCAACCGGCTCAAACATAATATCTATAGCTCCCAATAAGGTTGTTATGTTTGTGCCGTTTGAGGTTTTCTGCTCCTGCAGCAGCTACCCCAGCACAGCCCACCGTGCTAGGAAGATGTGATGGCGCGAGGGTATTGACACAGGTTGCATCCCACACCAAAGGCCTACCCAACTTCCAAGGCATTACGGTCATTCATCTTGTTTGCTTGTTCGCTGAACGCTACAAGATTACTTGGCGCGTGGCCAAAATAGGAACTACCGTCGCCATCTTGTTTTGTTAATACACAATGACAGTGATAATTTCACAAATGTTTACCAACAACGCGTCCCTGTCGATGTCATTCAAACGCCAAAAGATCCTTTAGCATGTTTAGCACTCTGCAGCCACGGTGCACTAATTAGATGGTGTATATATGACATATCGGAGCTTGGAAAAGACAGATGTCATAAACCATGTCTTAAAGTGACCATGGAATTAGTATGTACCGTATGTACTATCATGAGAGTGACAGTGGCGACGATCTACAATATCAAACTTCGTCCTACGCTTGGTGTGCCATATTCGGGTGAACCCCAATAGTAGTAATGGATAAATCTACAATATGAAAGTATTTTATAAAAGTTGGACTAACCTTCAACAGAAACGAAGTCACCTTTAGAGAACAAATCATGGGTCCCCAGGAAAATGTTACCATGATTAGATTGTGTCAACAGTGTGTGAAGAGCATCAGCTAGCTGTTTGTTTAGTGGGGACGCCAACACCGCGCCTGTAACATGTCACGTTGAGATCTGATCCGGTTTAATCCGTGAAATTCTCCCCGTATAAACCTAGGGGAGCTGTCCTTCCAATGCTAGGGAGTGACACTATTGACAGCTCAGTTCACCTAAGTTCTTACGGTGAGATTTTTGCAGAATAGAATACACAGGCTGTACACTACATATGATCTGGCGCCATCAGTTCGAACCTTTGTGGTGAATGGTAGCCAGAAGGCCCCGTACGAGTTTACTGAACTTCAATGTGTACTGAATCTGAAGTGACGTCGTCTAGTGACAATATTGGGAAACACAAGTGGAATGCCAACTGGTTAAATTAGCTGTTTAGTTAACCGCCTGGCCTTTGGAAGTAGTGCTCGCCTCGCTTCGCTCTCTCGGCTCGCGCGTGATTGATTACAGACTTCCAACCTAAACAATAATTGAATATCATTCAGGTCGTTAGTTGAACGGCCGCCGTTTAGTTAAAAGGCTAGGCGATTACCTAAACGAGTAATTAAACCAGTTGGCTGCGACATATATATACGAGTATATACTCCTCAGTAGTATTGTACTGATTGACGTAAGTGAACGTTATCGCGCTCGAATAGGTGTAAGAACTCGCACTAGGCCCACTAATTACGGTAGATAGACGACGACAATTTTGATCCGAAATCGATAGAGCTGTCTGCTGAGCGAGTCCATGTCAGGTGGATATGGACGATCGATTACGTTTTGAGGCCATCGAAATTAACTGTTCGGCGTCGATCGACCGTAATCTATTTATTTGTTTAACTATTTATATACACACACATATAAACAGTCAGAAAGAAAGGAATAAAAAAATTCTTACAAAGGCGATGCTTACTTCTTGTTTATTTATTCACTTATCTTATTCTATTACATTTTTAAATATAAAAATAAGTATAAAAACATTTAAAAATATAAAATAAATTGTTATCCGCCGGTGTCGGGAGTAGGGTCCAAGCTACCGGTGATTAGGGCTCCAGAGACAGGAACCTCCTCACAATGCGAGCCGTATCGAGGAGTACTGCCTTCTGAATTAGGCCCTTGATCCAACCGCCTAACGAGAGCCTCGATATATGTTGATCGATGCTTTCGGCTATAAGACCATTGGCCAATACGACAATCGGCACAATGGTAGCCGAGCTCACATTCCACATGTCAAATTCATTTATTATTATTATAATCACTACATAGTATAAAACAAAGTCGCTTTCTCTGTCCCTATGTCCCTATGTCCCTTTGTATGCTTAAATCTTTGAAACTACGCAACGGATTTTGATGCGGTTTTTTTTAATAGATAGAGTGATTCAAGAGGAAGGTTTATATGTATAATAACATCCATTAAATAGTGGAGAAGTACTGTTATTTTTGAGGTTTCTAATGTGATGTCGTAAATAATTACATTTTTTCCGCTTACATTGCAAACGCAGGCTGAACCCTACGAGTTTTATCAAAATAATGTACTAAGTATTGTACACATTGAAAAGGTCTACAGAAAAGTCCGTGATGGTATATGTCTATCTCTTATGGATAACCCACAATAACTTTTTTTGTCATTTACTTTTTACGACAAATAATGGCTAATTTTCGAAGCGATTTTAACCAATACAGCATTAATCCTTAACCAATTAAATACCTTGAATACATTGTTCATTTAATATAGATCTATATGGCCCTTTACACCGTATGATTTAAGTGAATATTTTCGAAGATATTACAGATTTAAAAATTGCGGGACGTAGCGTTTGCGGCGGTGCGAAGCCGGAGCGGGCCGCTATGTTTTTATATACAACGTTCACAGTTTTTCTGTAGTGTATTTAGTATCAGCATTGCAGCCGTGCGAAGCCGGGGCGGGTCGCTAGTTATGTATATATTATTATATCTGCCTAGCTTTTGCCCAATTACGTAAGTTGGCTTTCCAGTCTAACCGGATGCAGCAGAATACCAGTATTTTACATGAAGCGATCTGACCTTTCTGCCTATCTGACCTCCACAACCCACTAACTTGATAATACGACAGCCCTTGGTAAGATTGGTTGTCAGAATTTCGAACTTCTGAGTACTCGACCAACGGCATGGAGGGTCCTAGTATTTATTGAATGGGCGGTAGCTCCCGTAAACGCGCGGTAGTTCAAGACAGCGTGGTAATGAGAGGAACAGTGGAACTTACCTTCATGGTGACATCTCAAGAAGGCATCCTGCCATGTAGCGGGGATTGTGTGCAGTTTAAGCCAGCCCCCCGCCAGATCGTTGAACAAGTAGTCTGGCTTGCATCGTACGACGTCTGGATAGCAAGGATATTAGTTAACGTAGGGATTAATTATCCGTCAGTAATTGCAAACGTATTCAATACACTTTTTAAACTCCAGAAGCAGATATCAAGGCGTGCCAGTAATCAGCACAAGCTTAGAAACTGGGCTGATTTAACAATGTCTCAATAGTCGCGATTCACAGAATTCTTCAGAAGTGGTACAGAATGTATATAATAATAATAATACCAGCCTACAATAAAATTGTCCCACTGCTGAGCAAAAGCCTCTTCTCATACAGAGAAGGCACGAGCATTGATCACTACGCTTGCTCAAGACGAGTTGGCGATTCCAGACTTATAGTGACTATAAATCCAGGTGTCCTCACGATGATGTCTTCCCTTCAGTAATGTCCAAGACCATATTACTCGTAAATATGTACATAAATGAATAAAAAGGCACATTGGTACTTGGTGCCCGGTTACAGGTTTAAACAATCTAAATCGAAAACCAATTTTAAAAAGCTTCATAAACAATTTATAGTAAAAAATTCGCACTCCCTACAATACTGTCGAGCCACATCCAGTTACCGTTTATCTATGTTACATGGATACTTGTTTGCATGTGTCGGACAAACATATTGTCCATAATGATTTGTAATCTACCCTCAAAATATTTATATAATCGATGTCTAATTTTTGTAACACCCCAACTTTATGATGTTTAGTTTTAATATTCTCATGTAAGTGAATATTGTAATTCTTATGAGAATAAATGATCTTAAACCACATAAATATCTGTCAAGTAATAAAAAAAAACACAAGACCGATCAAAAAAACAAGAGGATCTTTTATAAAATAAAATAATTTCCGCAAATAACAAAATAATTTAATTAAGTATTTATTATAAAACACTTACCCGTCACTATCAACAAGTATGATAAAGCCAAATATATATTTTTTATCATGTTTGTGTGCTGTATCGTTTCACTGCCTAAGTAGTAATGTCTTGAACTAAGTTAGCTGTCTCTACGTGCAACCGACGCGACGTGAAGTTAGCAGACTGTGTGTTGTGCACAAATCACTAAAAAGCGCGAGTTGGCGACTTTGCATTTTTAGTGGTTTTTCGTGTTTATTTTATAAAATTTTAACCAAAGTGCTATTTTTTACAGCCAAGTACTAGATCGTTGGTATTCATAACTTTGTATGCTATTTTTTACAGTTATTTTGGTGTTTTCTCTAAAAAAATTATATATTGTCAATCATTTTCTATTTGCAGTACTTATTACGATTAAATACTTTTATTTAAGAAAGTCATCATCTGCCTAGCCCAACTATGTTGGGGTTGGCTTCCAGTCTAACCGGATGCAGCTGAATACCAGTATTTTACATGGAGCGATTGCCTATCTGACCACAACCCAGTAACTGGGTAATACGATACGCGGTGTTTTGGAATATTCTTAATACTGAGACACAGGAAGGAGTCGTGTTATGTCCGCTACGCGTAGCGTCCGTTTAAGTATGGCCCTATTGTATTCTTGAAGGTGATGTTTTCTCGGATCTGGAGGCCTACCACGAGCTCTTAACCCGATCCATTTTAGGACCTAAACTGAACTGTTCTTCTGATTCGTACCATGACGTCAATTTAACGATTCAATAAATTGAATCGTTAAACTGACGTCATGGCCTGAAGGCCATGCCACCTGACAGCGATTGTTCCAAACTGAGTCGCAAGTTTTGGTTTCATTAATTTAATTTTATACTGTCTTGTTTGGTACCACGACGTCCATAGAGCAGCTCAACTGTCAAAATAAGCGATTCAATGAAAGTTACTATTTCTCTAACATAAATTGAAACGTTTGGTGAATTATTCACGAAAATAAAGTTTTTAGTGCTATTTTAGTGGAATTTTACAAAAACCAATGTAAGTGTACTTTAACCTTTCTTTTAAAGTCTAAAATACCTATTTTATATGACTTTTTTAACCGCGTTTGTTTTTTTGGTACGTTTGAAACAGAGACATGCTTAATTTGTTTTATTAAGTAGAAACAAAAAAAAAATTCGTATAATAAATAGCAAAAGGTAAATAACTATCTACTTTGACTAAGAATTATTAAAGAAAGAAAGAAAGAAAATACGTTTATTTGCGGCAAACATAACGCATAAAAAAGAAAACAAAATAACAATTTGGGAGAAAGTATGCGTCACATCTACGCAAAACGGCCATCCCTCAGCATAATGCTAAGACCCTATACGAGACAGAGCCCCAGCGCTGGTTTTCAGCGACAGCCGGTGTTGACGTGATGACGTCAGCCAGTGCAGCATACGATTAGATTTTAACTAAAACAACAATCAAAATAAGAAATAAAATATACATTACAAAAAGATGGTATGAACATGAAATATATCAAGTGGTAACATTCCGGGCAACGACTCACGCGCCGCCGCCGCTTATTAATAAACTGTGCGCGAGTGTAACTGTCACAACTTCACAAGGCTATAGATTTGACGTTTTGCCTTACTGCTGAACGAACTCTAACATGGTGCATTATAATATAATTAATGTTATGGTACAAATTAGATGTGTTGGGCACAGAGTACATTATACAATACAAACAGAATTGGGTGATTGTGTAGGTACCTATGGTTTTTGTAAAACGGTGTTTGTCAAATTAGTGTTAGAACTTTAGAAGGTGCAAATGATGAAATGATAAACTTGGCGAATCAAAGTAGAACCAAAGTCCGCAGTTCAGGAAAAAAAAATATTATAACAATATTTACCGTATTATCGTGGAATCTTAAAAACAACTGTTGAGTGGATTGACCAGGACTAGGGATTGACCAAGCAAACATTTACAATGATAATCGAGATTTTAATAATATTTTAAATGCTAATTCTGTTGATCATTTTATATAACGTCAAAGCTAGTATTTTAGTTGTCAAAACATTAATATTTTGTGGGGTTTTAAAATAGAAGAGCAAAACAGAAACTCAGTCAGAATCTCAATGCTATTTTTTTTTTTCTTTTTTTCCCTAGTGTAGTAAGTCTTTATATAGCCTGAGGCGCGAGCGCGTCACGCACGAACAGTAAATAAAATAAAACATTCACGATTAAAACAGCTAGACTGATGAAAATACGCATCGACATTGTTTGTTATTATGAGCGATTGTAGATCAAGTCTAGTAAAGACTGCGACGATGTTCCTAAATCTATTGAATTAGAAGTTTTAACCGAGTGTGTCAAGTCATCGAGTGCTAACGGTGTGCTTGGCTGACGGACCATAGAATTTAATCCCACGTAGTTTGTGTGGCGTGATCACTTCACCCGATTCATGATATTAAATGTAGTGAATCGGGTGAAGTGATCACGCAATCTGCAATGCGATAATGAAAGTGACTAACGAGCAAGCGCGGCGTGATCACTTCACCCGATTTACGACATTTAATGCCGTGAATCGGGTGAAGTGATCACGCCACATTTGACTACGTGGGATTAAATTCTATGGTCCGTCAGCCAGGCACACCGTTAGCACTCGATGACTTGACACACTTGGTTATCTCTTCTAATTCAATAGATCGTCGCAGTCTTTACTAGACTTGATCTACAATCGCTCATAATAACAATTAATGTCGATGCGTATTTTCATCAGTCTAGCAGCTGTCTTAAACGTGAATGTTTTATTTTATTTACTGTTCGTGCGTGTCGCGCTCGCGCCTCAGGCTGTATAAGGACTTACTAGTCTAGGGGAAAAAAAACAACATTGAGATTCTGACTGAGTTTCTGTTTTGCTATTTTATTGTAAAACCCCACAAAATATTAATGTTTTGACCACTAAAATCCTAGCTTTGAAATTACTTATATAAAACTTTCAATAGCATAAGCATAAAATAATATTATTAAAATCTCGATTGATTGTAAATGTATGCTTGTTCAATCCCTAGTATCTGGTGGGATGACACTGACAGCTCACTCCACGCTCACTTCACCTAAGTTTTCACGGTGAGATGGTAACAGAATCGCACTGCTGTAGACAACAAGTTTGTAATCAACAAAAAAAATACCAGTTTTACCAGTCTCAGTTAACTAGAAGTACAGACACCAGCATATCAATCTACCCGAAACTGTCAAATTTTCCCAATCAACTTTGAACCTTATGCTTTAGCGATAAAGTTGAAAATCTATTAAAGAAATTTGACAGATTGTAGTAGCTTAATGTGCTGGCGTCTGTACATAATATCACCAATAAGCAAAGTAGGTAGGTATATCTTTGACATTGATGTGCAATGTTATTGTGTGGCTCTGTATCGTTTGTTAAAGTTTGAGCTCGTTTTATTGTAGACTAACTATATTTTTTTATTGCACCGTGTAGGATCAGTAAATGTGTTTGCGCAGTGTTTGTTAAAAACACTCTGCTATGTTAAAGGCTCCTGCAAACAGGAGCGACGCGCGACGCGAATCACGCGCGACACAAAGGCACCGCTCGTTGTGCCTTTGTGTCGCGCGCGATATTATAGCGTGTCGCGCCTGTTTGAAGGAGCCTTTGCGTGAGCAAACTAGGTTGCTCATGCATTAAAATTTTAGACGCTTTGTGGGCGATTGGTGATTTGAGTAGGTACATGTTCTTTTGAGTGCAATAGGTCGGCCCACATCTGTCGAGGCTCAGCGCAGTGCGGTATCCACTGATAATTTAAATAAAACTGAAAATAAAATAAACTTCTCTGTCCAAGAACTCCGAGAGTGATCGGACAGAGGTGCGTATCTCTGGTTTCAGAGTTCTCAGGATTTCGAAATTTGTGTCGACAATATTACCACATTATAAAAAGGTTAATCCAGGGCACAAAAAGGACCCAATTTGGGAGTAATTCTCATCGATCGCTCAAGAAAAAAATATACACAGAGTAGAACTTTATAGGTATGTAAGTATAATCAGGATTCACGATACCACACAGTATATAACCGCAAGTTATCTTCAGTTCAAACATTATAGCTGCAACTGCGAAACGATAGCTACCTACAGTGGCTCCCTACGTAACAATGTTGAACATATATTTTGTTTGCTTATCATACTTGTTGATTGTAACTGGTGAGTACTTTATTATATTTTTTTATTTAATTAATATGGATATTGGTAACAATTATAAATATGTTTATAAAAAAAAAATATTTAAAAATATAAAAAAATAGTACCCCATCGTCAACAGGAACAGGGTCCAAACTGCCAACTGCCGGTGGTCAGGGCTCTAGAGAGAGGAACCTCCTCACTATACGTGTCGTGTCCAGAAGTACTGCTTGTGACCCAGCCGCGCAATGAGAGCTTCTTTATATAGAAATTAAGTTTCTACATGTAAGCGAGAATGTAAAAAGTGCGCGATGCAAGTGTTGGTGTTAGTGGCTTTAAATACTGTTTTTTTTATGATAGCCTATGCTGTCCCACTGCTGTAAAAAGCCTAATATACTGTTAAATATAGCAATTGCAATATTGATATATCGGACTTGCTTGCCTTTGTGTAAAACAAGGTGGATGTGATGGACGAAGACAGTATAATCCGTGTGTGTAATACGGCGTTCGAGAGCGAGAAAATGGTAACGGCTATAATGTTGCTTTTTGAATCCGTACGGAAAGGAGGTGGATAAGAAAAACGCGACATGGTGGACATCCTATGTATCATAAAACAGATTGACCCTGAGTGCTTGCCAGTCTTCGTGGCAAGAGAACTTCAGCGTCTACCACCGGTCACTTTTGACCATTTGCTATGAGGCTGCTAAAAGATATTATAAAGTTGCGGTACCTATGTATGATACAACCACGGATATCGAGATACAACTGTCATAAAAGAAATTTATGTGACCAAAGATATGTCGAAAGTCTCATCTCCTGAGATGAAATATTTTCTAAATAGGTAACCTGCGCAAAGGAGCAGGACCAAAGAGATTAAAGATACGTAGAAATTTAATGTGTTTGAGCAGGACTTATGAACAACTAGCTGCGCCACGCGGCTTCACCCGCGTAAATGTCGATCCCGTAGGAATAACGGGATATAAAGTAGCCTATATGTTAATCCAGGGTGTCAGCTACCTCCATACAAAATTTTATCAAAATTGGTCCAGCCGTTTGAGCGTGAAGAAGTAACAAATATATAAACACACACACACAAATTTAACTTTCGCCTTTACGAGTATAACAATATTAGTGTGAATTTGATTGTAAAAGTGTGTCTATTTGATTCCCGTATATTTTGCCAGACGAGTTTGTTAAAATAATAGATTCAACAAATAATTACTCGCCGGTACCTCGGTACACAAATACATCTGTACACAAAATCTGTTTCGCACAGACCTACACCAAAGCATCGTAATATACTGTGTCACTCATGCAATCCTTATCGGAGACGCGGGCGCTCGATGAAACTGGTTTGGTGAGACAAGGAAGGAGCGCGTGGAGGCCAGGACTGCGGTTTCGACGGGCTTAACAGCAACAAAAATTCATACGCTGAGGCCGCAGTTGTTGTTTTAGGAGGGACACACAGCGTTTATAATTATATAAATATGTGGTGTTGAAGATGCTAACACCAAATTCTGCTGTTACAGAAATCCGGTTGATCAGAACTACGAAAAATTATTACCTGAGTTAGAGCAATTACTGGAGCGTTCAGTACGAAAATTTCGTATTGAACAGATGCTTCAGTAATTGCATTTAATGCGTTATTTGTGAAGATTTCAACATTGACATAAACTTAAATTTTTTGACATTAAGTACTGACTTCTTATAATTTTAGACCAATCATTAATGAAGTGACGTTTAAACGAAATAACGCGCGATCATATTATTTAGATAACTTTTTGACGAATCTACCGGATGATTTGATGAATGATCGTTTGTTGATCTTAATTGCTTGGAGGACAGATAGATACGCAAAGTTACTAATTTTGAGATAATTATAGTCCCAGAGATTAATGTTATAACAATAGTATTTGCTAATGTAATAATGTGTTGATGAAATACTTTAAAGTAAGCTGCCATGGAGTTTCGTATCCTTCTTCTCCATGAAGACGTAGTTTTGGAACCTAGTTAATAGCTTTCTCATTAGCGTTACCTATTTAATGACAAGCCTAATTGAAATAAATGCCAAGTTTCGCCTTTCTGTGCTTTTCATCATAAAATCCTTTCCCCACACATTATATTCATAGGTACTTTCATACATATTAAATAACTAGTAACCATCGTGACAGTCAAAACTTGCTAATTTAGTGAATTTTAATTTATAATTGTATTTACTTTCTACAGACTTAAAATAATATTATGTACATGTATGAGAAACAAGAAGCAAAACAATCATAGGGCATCAAAAATTCCTCCGCATCGCTGTCAACAGGAACAGTGGCCAAAAGGATGGCAGCATTGCCACGTTGTATGTGAATTATTAATTGAATGTCAATACGTGTAATGTGGTTCTCATTCACCTTCTAACAAGTGCAACAGAAAGAGAGTGTGCAGCAGAGAGTGGTATATTCGAACTAAAATTTAGTATTACATTTGTTAATAGCATAGCTTATAAGTAGTGGGTATTACTAACATCATATATGAATCAAGGTCTGAATTATAGTTTTTTTAATATCATTCTCTGAAAGTTGTAAGAAATGGTTACAACACGGCAAATCGACGTAGAGTGTCAATTTGCTTCACAATTATTTTTTCTGACTGTACTTAGAAATTTTAAGATATGGTTTTTCCAAATATAATAATCTTATGCTTATTGGTTCCAAGGGAAGTCACGAGTACAGGATATACTTCTGTCTTTCCTTTCCAGATGTTGTGCGATGCAAGCCTGATTACGTGTTCAGCTTTGAAGCAGATGGCTGGCTCAAGCTGCACACGACGCCTGAAATTTGGGAGGAGGCCTTTGTTAGATGTCATGATGAAGGTAAACTCCGCTGCTTCTCTTATGTTTCGACAAGTCAAGGCAACAAGGTAATAAAAATCTATCCTTGACCTCAATAGTTATTTTAACCACACTTCTTGGGAACTGTCTGTTCCCAAGAAAGATATCCAGTATGAATATAGTGAATGTGAGGCGTATGTGGGTCATTTATTTTAGTTAGTTTTAATGATGTCTTGGGACTATGGTATTTTATGCGGCCCCGCCTACTTAAATGTCCTTTCTTTGTTATTATTCGTCAAATCGTTTAGCTCTTTAAGTTCTGAGCACATATCGACTTCATCTAGTTCTTACAATATTATTGAAGTAAAAAGTGTTTACATTTAATTTATTATTCACATTTAAGATTAATCAAAAATAAATACAAACTATTTACACTAGATACAAAATTAAATGACCAACTAACTTACTATACAAATAAAAGTGTTTTTATTTAAACGTACTCACAGAAATAATAGTACATTACTTCAGAGGGAAGAAAGTGACAGTTCCATACCGAGATTATGGCATTTGCGCCACGAGCTTGCGAGGGGCGCAAACCATTTGAGGTATGGAACTGTACTTTATCCTGAGGGATGTATAGTGCTTTTTATTACACCTACGAGGAAAATTATGGACATAAATGCATAGAAATGTTTATATTTAGTTAAAAGTACAATTATTAAAAGTGCAGCTATTTTTTACACGACGGCGACGCCTTAGTAACAAAAAATACTTAGGTACACGTTGAAGTGTATCAAAATCATACATAATCAGTCTATAATGTTCCCACCTGGTGAGACACAGGCCTCCTTTCTGTTCTCAAACTCAAACCATTTATTTTCAATGAGGGTTTTCTGAAATGACGTTCGCTAGGTAGCAGCACTGACACGTCAGGTCCAGGCATCTGTCAAAGAGCCTATATTTTCTTTAGTCATGACTGAATGATGAACGAATGAATTAATCGAATGATGAACGTCATCATATATTTTATATTGGAAGACCTCTTGTCACAGTGGTGCCAACTGGTGTCGTAAATTTTCACGAAAACCCTCATTAAACCATTTACAGGCACTTTTGAATTGTTAAGAAGTCCGCGTTTTATATACAAAAATAATTTCGTTTTTAATTTTCTGTATGCACCAAGGAGGTTGGTAACTGGTAAAAAAAAAACTGTATGTGGCCAGTAACAATATACTTGAAATTTAATTAGTAGACAGTTAGTCTCTTGGCAGTATGACTGCTGAAAAGTTAAAAAAAAAGAAAAACCGGGTATGTAATGGAATTTCATACATACTTCCCACCCTTGGGTCGGAAAGATTTTTATACAAACTTCCATACCTTGGGATGAAAGGATTTGAAGGGCGGGATAAAGGCGTTTCTTCCCTCTAATTGGTATAATTAGTATGTATTTTCAGAGCAGGTGTGATAAAAATAAATTTATCAAGACCGCTCTTCGGCCACCGCTACTGCCCGGCTCACTTCGTTCGCACAGTTCGCACTTGTCGCACCCGTGCGACCAACTTGGCTCGAGCTTGTGGCGCCGCTCGCTTCGCTCGATCATGTGTAATGTACAGCTCTCATTGTGTCATGTTACAGGTGCGGTGTTGGCGTCGCCGCTCAACAAAGAACTAGCTAATGCGCTTCACTCACAGATGACACAGTTTGGTGTGAATGGTCACATTTTCCTGGGAACCCATGATTTTTACTCTAAAGGAGAATATGTATCTGTAGAAGGTCTGTCAAAGTTTTATTAATTATCTTCAAATGGACATTCAGTAAAATTTGAACGACTCAATAATAAAAATTACACAGTTGGCACGTTACCTACTAAAGAAACATTTAGTATACTTTGTACATAAAGCATACGTTGTGTCCAAATATTATTATAATTGGTGCAGAATACTTTCTTTATTCTTTTCTTTGCACAAGCTAATGTAGTTCGCAAGGTGAGCCAAGAACCAATGAAAACTAGCCCCAGCGTTGATGTGTGTATCAACGCTGGGGCTAGTTTTCATTGGTTTAATGTTTTTGGCGTGTATGTTCCAGGAGTGCCACTGTCCGACATGGAAATAAGATGGGGTTCACGTGGTGACACAGCCGGTACTGGAGACTGCCTCACTATGACCGTCGATGGACGCGCGTATTACTCCTCATGCAAGGACCCTCTACCTTTCATATGCTACAGGAAACTCGACAATCACACGATGAACGAATGCGGCACCTTTGATGATGGTAAGTGCATTATCTAGCAGTAAGTTGCACTACAAGTCAGCCATACAACAATATTGAAAACAGAATTTTCGGTACCATATTCGATGTGACCAAGTAGGTAAGGAAAGCGAACCCGGTGCGTACAGTAGGCTAAGTCTATTTTAGTCACGACTTAATCTACATTTTTCTCTTAATTACAAAACTGCATATTATTCCATATAGATTAAGTTCGACTAAAATGAAAGGTCAAGTAGAGTGACAACCCTAAACTACATTTTGAAATTCGATATCTCTTAAGCGCCGCAATAGTGCAACGTAACTTAATCTAAAGTCAATGATAGACCTAATTAAGAGCAATCTTTTAGTGCCCGTCACAAGTCGCACTTTTGAGTTTTTCGGGAGAAAAATATAAAAATATAAACCAAATAAAAAATAATAACACGGTAACCAGAGGTGCTACCCCAAAAATAAAAACTGGAAAATATGCGTCTAAAGATCCTTTAACAAACTATATTAATCAATTAAAAATATCTTGATCAGATACGCTTACAGACTTTATTTAATTTTTTTTCTAGATAAAGGTTACGAAATAGAATTTTTTTTTTATTAAAAAAATATTTGAAATATACACGTGCGTGTTCTATTCTTGCGTTTAAAATGCATTTCTTGATCGATTTATGCCATAAACAGCATAGGGATTTTTTTTTTGTGAAATCAAATATGCACTGGTGCACTGGCGCGGGCGTCCCTGGTAGTCAAACGAATTACTCGGAGATATCACTGGAAGATTGTGAACACCTTTAGTTTATAATCTATCACTCGAGATTGTAAGCTGACGATAAATTGTGTACCATGTAACTGAATACAATATAACTTATTCATTTTCGATAGTTTGTAATCACAATCTTTCGGTGCCATATAGGTACATAACATTTGCACCAACGACAGCCTCATTTTATGTCTAGGAAAATCACAATTCACTCCAAGGTTGCCTTGAAGAGAATGCAAAAAGTGATATGGTCACCCATATTTTGTATGTCCGACCTAGACACGATTTTCAGCCGAAACCGATACCGTAACCGAACATTCGGCTCGTCTTATAGTTTTGGCCGAAACTGGCACCGAAACTTATGAAGTTAAGAAAAAGTTAGTTAAATAAGACATTATTTTTTGAGACCCGTCGTTTTTCATAGATTGTTACAAACAATTTGATGAGGGTGAATCATCAGATTTTTTTTGTCCAAAGAAAAATATTACTTTTGTCAGATTTTCTGTGAAAAACTGACAAAATTTCAACTCTCACAGTTTTAATATACAATTCTGACGAGCCCTAACTTAAATAAAGCGCTTACGCTAATAGCGATTTACTAATTTTTCAGATGCTCGATTCTACTCTTAACACCGCAAAATTTTAACTATAGCAATCGGCGATTTAATCGTTCTTCAGAATCTCGAAATAAGTACCTAGCCACAGTAAATAAATAAAATGCAATGCTTTATTTCTTCATTAAACAATTCATTATCGTCAGGAACACATTTTTTAAACCGTAGACGGAAAGAGTCGCCAAAATGCGATGCAGCGTCGAAATATTCGCGGAAACGTGTGATTTTGCTAATGTGACCACACGCAAAGTCACTAAGATGCATCTGTTGTTGCACTTAGAGCTTGTATAAATCTTCCATAAAGCGAATAAACCCCTACTCACTGCTGTCTCTTTGTATTTTGTGCAAAATACATTACTAAGTCTGCACTGTCTGTCTAGCTGTCAGTCGTTCGTATTCTATCAAAACCAACAGCTCACAAACAGCATACGACAGATTGGGCTACTTTTTGGCCGAAACCGAAACTGCGATGGAAAATTGATTTTTTGGCAGAAACTGGCCGAAAAAGAGCCTTCGGTTGATCACTAATATTTTTTAGTGTTTTTTGCTGTATTTTTTATGTTATGTATTTTTGTAGTGCACGATAAAGTATTATATATTACAAATAAATAAAGTTACCATTTTCATTTCTAGAATAAAATAACTTAATAAGCCTATTATTAGATGTATGCTACAAACTTTTTTTTAATATTTCAGAATATCACCTCAATCAGCAAACAGGCAGCTGTTACAAGGTCCATCTCGAGAAACAGACCTGGACCCGAGCGTACAGGATATGTGCATCTGAGGGAGGCCACCTGGTCATCCTGGATGACGACGAAGAGGCTGGCATCATCAAGGACATGTTCCCTGCTAAGTCCGAACAGTGGGAAAGATTTCACATAGGTTTAAGCGCCTGGGGTAAGGAGCGCGTCTGGACCACCATTCACGGTAAGAGATAAGGCGGTCACTGCCTTTTAATTCACGCTCATTTGGCTTTGTAGCTGTAACGCTTTTCCCTTTCATTACAGAACTTATTTATTATATTTAATTTTGTTTTTTATAGTAAATAACCTAATTAATGTTTGTCGCTTTCAGGTGAGAGAATAGCACACGTGTTTAACAAGTGGAATGCCGGACAGCCTGACAATGATAAGGGTGTCCAGAACCGAGGGGGTCTCTTTAGGAACGGGAAGTTGGACGACGTCAGTTCAGCAGGAGGAAAACTTATGTTCGTCTGTGAAAAATCACCAAAATTGAAAACGTTTGAAGCCTCACCGCCGTGCACGAAATTAATGAGATTGTGTAATGTTTACGATGAATCACAGTTAAGCGGAAAGTAAATCTCCTTGTGTCACTGAGATGTTATTTTGGCTCCTTCATCTTGATCATTAAAATAACATTGAATACAAATGGAAACGTGTTTTCTTTTCTCTAATCTTTTCTCTCATCTTTTACCGATGAAAGCGGGTCGGTTATAAAAAAACACCGAAATGACCGTTCAAAGAGTGCCCCGGCTATTTGAAGATACTGGATTCAATATTTGCAGACCAGGAACAGGTCGAAAAAGGTGCACGACAGCGCGGAAGGATCGATATATGGTGTCAACAATTTTGAGAAATCGATTTCAAACGGCTGCAGAAGTCAAAAATCACCTTTTACGTGCTGGAGTGAGCAATCCGAGCACTTGAAGCCATTTAGACCTGCAAATGGTCCAAAACTCTAAAGACAACATCGTAATTCAAAGCTGAGTTACGCTAAACAAGACATGAATTGGACTCTGGTCAAGAGTAATGTATTCGGACGAGTTGAGGTTCATGCTAAACACAGAAGACCAGGAGAGTGCTATAACCAAGCTTGCATTGAAGAAAAAGTGCCATACGGTGGAGGCCCCATACACGTGTGGGCTGGAATTTCTTCCGAAAGCCACACCATGCTAGTGGTAATAGAAACAGACACTTTAACTATGGAAAGATACGTGAATAAAATCCATACTAATGTTATAAATGCGAAAGTGTTTTTGTTTGTCTGTTACCTCTTCACGCTTATAGATGCAATTTGGTATAGAGATAGTTTTAGTCTCGGGAAAGGACCTAGGGTAGTTATTATCCCGATATTCCCACGGAATCGACACTTATGCGGGTGAGACCACGGGGCGCTGCTAGTCTTAAATAAGTGTGTTGGCCCATTCTTAGTAAACATGTGCGAGGACGCCATCTTTATGCAAGATAACGCTCGTCCCCATACAGCTCGGATAGTGTTTGTCTACCTTGAAAATGTCGCTATCACACGCATGGAGTGGCCAGCACACAGCTCAGACTTCAACCCCATCGAGCATGCCTGGGATGAACTGGGACGTCGTGTACGCCAGCGAAATTCTCCTCCAATAACGCTTCGTGAACTGAAAGAAGACCAATTGGTCAAATTTCAATTGGTCCATGCATGCGCACCGACGAAGCACTGATAGAGGAATGGGAGAATATTATAATATTCCTCAGCATCAGCTCAGAAATCTGGTTGAAAGCATGCCTAACCGTATAACAGCTGTATTAACAGCTTGTCTTAATTGTATGTATTGTATTAATTTCTCTATAATATTACCTACAGTCTATATTTCATAAGCTAGCTCTAATATTTTGGAAGTTATTGAGGTTCTTCTTTCCGACCCGCTTTCTTTGCGGCCCAGTTGACAATGTTATATGAACCTCGTTTTGTACTATCTATTGCAAACTCGAAAAATACTATTTTTGCTTGTACGCCCATTTGTTTGAAGCCCTAGATATTATATACACAAATAAAAATAAAGGACAGAAATTGAATCGTTAACGAGATTTACTTATTTTGGTGACGGTTTTTATGAGGAAACTAGCGACCCGCCCCGGCTTCGCACGGCTGCAATGCTGATACTAAATACACTACAGAAAAACTGTGAACGTTGTATATAAAAACATAGCGGCCCGCTCCGGCTTCGCACCGCCGCAAACGCTACGTCCCGCAATTTTTAAATCTGTAATATCTTCGAAAATATCCACTTAAATCATACGGTGTAAAGGGCCATATAGATCTATATTAAATGAACAATGTATTCAAGGTATTTAATTGGTTAAGGATTAATGCTGTATTGGTTAAAATCGCTTCGAAAATTAGCCATTATTTGTCGTAAAAAGTAAATGACAAAAAAAAGTTATTGTGGGTTATCCATAAGAGATAGACATATACCATCACGGACTTTTCTGTAGACCTTTTCAATGTGTACAATACTTAGTACATTATTTTGATAAAACTCGTAGGGTTCAGCCTGCGTTTGCAATGTAAGCGGAAAAAATGTAATTATTTACGACATCACATTAGAAACCTCAAAAATAACAGTACTTCTCCACTATTTAATGGATGTTATTATACATATAAACCTTCCTCTTGAATCACTCTATCTATTAAAAAAAACCGCATCAAAATCCGTTGCGTAGTTTCAAAGATTTAAGCATACAAAGGGACATAGGGACATAGGGACATAGGGACAGAGAAAGCGACTTTGTTTTATACTATGTAGTGATGATGCGGTCGGAGACTTTTGAAAAAGCCTAAGTAAAAAGTCATAATTCGAGGTTTGGCTCTCGCCTATTTTCTCCTCCAGTATTAGACCAATTTAAAAGATATTTCATAAACCGAATTAGAAAGATATATACTGTGTCTCTATGTTTTTCTTTTTTCATTAATAGTTGTCAAATTTGTGCACTAGGCCTCTGTTGAGCTGTCAACATAGGTACATACAAGTAGTTAATATTTATCATTCTGTAAAAAAATGTTTTTTTACAGAATTGTAAATATTAACTACTGCTACAATGCTACAATGATGCTTTATGGTCAGTGGCCTGTTTTCTTTCTGGTTAATGACCATAAAGCAATGATGCTTTATGGTCATTAACCAGAAAGAAAACAGGCGAGAGTGTTTCAATAGAGAAACGACCCCCGCATTTCCTCTTAAGTCAACAACTTACACTATCATTACAAAAAAAACTGATGTTTTTGTTTTATAAATAACTAATCGTTAGCATATTTGATTTGATTTTTGATTAATTTGTTAATTTAGATTTATTTATTTATTTATTTTATTTGCATAAAACATGGTATACAAGGTGTTATTGAAAAAAAAAAAACATTAGATCTGACATGTTTTGCTTAATACTAAAGCATGCAAACTTACTTAGGTACTAAAGATACGTTATGAATTCATATTTAAAAAATCATTAATGCAATAGAAATTATTATTATTGAGCCATTTATATAATTGGATTTTAAATAATTTACAATTTAATGTTTTAAACATTTTTGGTAATTTATTATAGATACGTACACACATAGCCACAGAGTTTTTATTATATTTCGCTGATCGAGGCAGCACATCTAACACAAGTCTGTATTGGTCACGCCGACTTCGAGAGCTTACTTCGTCTGCTGTTTTAAATAGTTCTTTGTGTTTTTGAACGAACATGCATGCTTCATATACATATAATGAAGGTAATGGTAGCAAACCAAGCTCTTTAAATATTGGTTGACATGATTCGTCAGATGGAATCTCATAGAGAGCTCGTAAACATTTCTTTTGGGCGACAAATGCTCTATTGTGGTCAGTACTATTTCCCCACATCATTAGTCCATACCGTAGTGAAGACTCAACATATGCGCGATATGACATCACAGCCGTTTTTATATTAGTGACTTTTTTTATTTGTCTCAAAGCATAGACAAATTTATTTATTTTATTACATACAGTATCAACCTGTGCCTTCCAGTCTAAATGTTCGTCAATCACTACTCCTAAAAACTTAGTTTGTGCCACTTGTGTAATTTTTGGAATGTCCATTTTAAAATTAAATGTATTATTATAAGATTGATTAAATTGTATATATATTGATTTGTTCAGATTAATAGATAAATTATTATTATTTAACCAGTTAATTAAATTGTCTATTGTTTTATTTATGTCCGCTTCATGATCCGTAATTGATTTATATTTTTTATCGGTAGTAACAATTATGGAAATGTCATCGGCAAAAAGAAAGCATTTATGATTGGTAACATTAACAATGTCGTTTATGTAGAGCAGAAATAAGATAGGGCCCAATATGCTACCCTGGGGGACGCCGCGTTTTATACCTATATAATCAGACGAATATTCTGTCATGTCCCAACTTTCATTAAGTTTCGTAACAGTGACTTTCTGTTGTCTGTTAGTTAAATACGACGACATCCACTGAAGTGGTAGTCCTCTTATACCGATAGCCTCTAGTTTTTGTAACAATATTTCATGTGTAACCAAATCAAATGCCTTTGACAGATCAAAGAATAGCCCTGTCGTTAGCTGTTTGTTGTTAATATTGGTTAGTATTTCCTTCAGCAGTGAAAAGATAGCTAAGGATGTGGACTTATGTTTCTGAAAGCCGAATTGCTCTTTTTTTATAATATTAAATTTCTCACAGTAGTTAACTATTTTTTGATACATGCATTTCTCGTAGATTTTTGACATAATGGGTATCAGTGTTATGGGGCGATAATTATTCATGTCACCCTTTTCACCCTTTTTAAATATCGGTTTTACAACAGATATTTTTAAAGCACTAGGAAAGACTCCTTGTGAAAAGGACAGGTTAATGAGATAAGTCATCACCCCACTTATTTCATTAACACATGTCTTAATAATTCTAGTGTTAAGTTCATCATAGCCTACAGAGTTGGTATTTTTTAACGATAATATATGTTTCATTACCTCATTTTCGAATATAGGTGTTAGGAACATTGAGTTAACAGTCTCACTCAGGGTATCACTGCGGAAACTATTTGTACAATTTTGAGTAGGAATATAATTTGTGAAATGACTATTGAAGGCAGAAGCTATTTCCGCTGGTTTGGTAAGTATGGTGTTGTCAATTTTAATGTGTTCAATGTCGTCTTTGGGGTGCGCGTGTATTTCGTTCCTTATGACTGTCCATGCGGATTTACATTTATTGTCATTATTATTCATAAATTTTATGTTAGCATTGCGTTTAGCATTGTAGATACACTTTTGTAATAGTTTTGAATATGAGGTATATCTACTCTTGTTTATTATATTTTTAGTCTTGTAATATTGATATCGTAAGAAACGCTTCGTTTTAGAGCTCTGTTTTAAACCCTTACTTATCCACGTTCGCTTTATTTTATTATTTAAATTTACCTTAACCCTAACTTTTGGAAAACAGAGATTGTAAAATAAGCATATCAATTCATGGAAAGCGCTAAATGCTGTATTTGCATCGTTTTCCTTGTAAATATCTGTCCAGGATAAATTTTGTAAGCATTCACGGAATTTATGAGTATTATCTAGACTATAGTCTCTTTTGTAAATATGATATATTGCGGCTTTTGTTGTCTGAAGTTTTAAAGGGAAGCTTAACATTTGTGCTGTGTCGTGATCAGAGAGATGGAGTGGTAGCACTGCTGGGATTGCGTCAGGTATACTACTCAATATATGGTCTATACAAGATAATTTCCGAGTAGCTACCTCAATATGAATTTTTAAATTGTGATTGTTTGCTAAGTCTTGAAAGTCTTGAGTGATTTTGCTTCTTTTCAAGGTATTAATATTAAAGTCACCGGTTAAAACTATGCGTGTTCTAGACTTATATTTCTTGTACAAATCATGTAAGATACTGTCTAGCTTAGTTAAAAATTCGTTAGGATCGGATTGAGGTGTTCGGTATAAGCAAATAATCACTAATTTCTTATTTTCTAATTCTATGCCACATGCCTCGAATGTATTTACCGACGCATATGTTTTTATAAACTGTAATTCTTTGTAGTGTAGACCCTTTTTGACCAGAATACAAGTACCACCTCTGTGTTTTTCTCTGCAAAAATTAGTTGCCATTTCAAAATCCGATAATTTGAAATAGTTCTCATGACCTTTTTTAATAAATGTTTCTGAGAAGCAAATCACATGGGGTTCATTATGTAAGTCACGCATTTCCTGTAACGTTAACTCCAATAGTTCCTGTTTAGGTAAAGCACTTGCAATGTTTTGATGGAGTATTCTAAAGTTGTGTGATGTAGGTGTTGTGTTCTTAGGTACGAAAAAATGTATCGTTCATTTTAAGTGTGGGAAAATAATATGGTATAGTACCTTTTCTATGCTCTTCTGAAGGAAGATGAGAGTTTACGTTTTGTTCAGTTCCAATAATATTCCTTTTTCTAAAATAAAAGGGAATCGTTCCTTTTTTGGGTAAGGTTGTTTCCCTTTTTGGCAAAGAACTTGATTTGCTACTCGCGATATGTTTCCTGAGCTCGGCTGGATTTAAATATTTCTGGGCATAATATTCACAATCTATTATGTAATTTATTGATTTGCAAATGTCAGGTACGTTGTGGTGTTTGGAATTCATAAAATGACAATTTTTGTAATGTTTACAAATATTTTTGATGCGATAATTCAATTTGTCGACATCTAAATGACTACTTTTTAAAACGTTTAATATTATTATGCTGTTCTTAGAAAATGTCTGTAATATGATTTTTAACTGATATATTACATGTCCCATGTTATAGTCATTTTCACCTAAAGATATTACAATTTTGTCACTTGGTTGTAGGTCTATATTGGTACAGCTTTTTGTTATTGTGTCGCTCTGTGCATTTGGCATCGTATGGGCGAGGACTCCATACTTTTCATACTGTGTAGTCTCTCTTGAATTTATAAGGGCAGCTGCCAGACCGACGCATTGTTGCGCACCAAAAATCCATATCGCTTTTCCGAATATGCGTTTTTTTTGTTCTGAGGCAATTGGGTTTGTTGTACTGGTATTGGCTGTAAGAATCTGTTCTGGTTTTGGTGTAGTCCTAAGAGATTGCTTCAAATCCTGTATTTGTGTATTTAGAGATCTTATCTCATTTTCTGCGATTTGTAGTTCCTTTTGTAAGGCTGAGATATTTTGTTGCAGATGTAAATATATAAAGTTATTATTACGTTCAGCATTTGTAGCAAGTCTCGGCGAGGAGGGAGTGGAAGACACGGTTTGACTTAAACGATAGTGTCTTTTCTTTTTGTCATTGCATAGAGGGCTGCTTTCTTTGCTTGTCGAAGAATGACATAACGACTTTAGGACATTAATTTCTTGAGTCAGCTTGTTCACTTGTCTTTTAAAGTCATTGTTTTCTAATATCGTATTTTCTAACTCATTCTCCGTGCTTTCTAGTTTTATAGTCAGCTGGGTTATTTTATCTTGCATCTCAGACATTGAAGATATGCTAGTTGTAGTACCGTCTACACTTTTTGAGAGTTTGTTCGGCGAGGTGTCAATTTCGTAAGATGTATCATAATCGGTCAGTACATGAGAATCTTGGTCAGGGGTGGACTGCTTTTTCTTTGTGCGAGTTTGCAGAGGCGTTCTTGTAGTAGGATACGTCGGTGGTTTTCTCATCGTTATATTGGATGGCTCTGTAGAATTGGTAGTCTTTTTCTTAATACACATCTTGCAGCGCCATTTGTTTTTAGATTCTTGATTCATTGATCGGTACGTGTGTTCCGGATAGCCATCGCAGTCGGGTTCAAATCTGTTGTTACAAACTGAGCACAACGCAGTTTTTTTTATGTCAACAGTTTTCTTACATTTGTAACATACTACTAGTGCTGGCATCTTGTGGCCTTTGTTTGAAGTGTTTGAGGAGGTCGATTGGGATGACATGTTATCTCTCGGTGCGTATTGTGTGTGTATACAACCTAGTTCAATGACGTATAACTAGATGGCGTTATTAACGATTGACAGAACTAAATCATCAATTAATGTAGATGACAGCGGTTCGACGTGATACAGCTACTCGGCGATAGATGGCAGTGTTTTCAATTTTGTATCTCTGTAATCGATGTGTGACTTATGATTTTGATTTTAAAAAATGACAGTTTGAAAATTTTCAACTTTTCTAAATACACTTGAATTGGAGTCCCATTAGGTTAAGATTGTCAAGAGGAAGGTACAAACTGTGGCGAAAATATGGCTCACAATACACCGCAATGATTTTATCACTCAGTTTTTGTTGTTCACACTAAACTTTTCACTGTTTGTTTATAATATGTATCGTCAAAGTCACAGATTAAGTTTTTTCACTAAATTCACACTTAAAGTTGTTGCAAACGCTATCTACCAACTATTGATCGTTTGTGCATAAGTTAGTCACAAATTTGGGCACTTTTACGGTGAAATACTATTTTTGATAATTTTAAATACGGAGCTAGTTGTTTACAGTAGCGGTGGCGCCACCTGTCCTCCTAGATTACTAGACTAGATTTTTAGCCTTTGCTATTTGATTTGATTTTTGTGTAATTGTTGTTGAATTAAAAACGATCACCGAAATAAATAAAACTGGCGAACGATTAATTTTCTGTCCTCTATTTTTATTTGTGTGACTAAACAAAATGTACCTACCTTCCTATCTGAATAGAGATGTAACACTCTGAGCGCGAATCCGACTCGCAGTTGACCGAATTTGTACTGATAAAAAGAATTGAATGTACATTTTGCAAAGTGATTATTTTGCGAAAGAGACATTCTGAGAAATGGCCATTTTGCGTTCGGTAGATATCTTGCGAAGTACTCATTTTTCGACTGAGCCCGCTCGGATCGGCCGCTCCACGGAGTGTGCCACCTCGTGTGCTCGGATTGCGCGCCGTGCGCGGGGCTCATCCATACCGACCGCGCATTTGGATCGTCCTCTTGCCGCGCCCAAACGGCGCGCACTGGATCGTCCAGTGTAGACCCAATTATTGGCTCACGCCATCATAATAAGTAATCGTATTTCGTTGAAAAAAGTAAGAAAGACAAAAATATGACATAGTAATAAGGCTTTTGCCAAAACTGCCTTCGCTCAACATAATTATGTCAGATGACAACACTACATTCACAGTGTGAATTTATGTGACGACGCAGCAAAGGCAGGTACAAGACCCATTGTTGATTGTAGCTACAGGAAAATGTTCTCAGGAGACGGGCCTTAACTATTTGAGAATTTTCTAATTGCATTCACAGATTTTGGAAAAATGGTACAGTCAGCTAGAAAAAGTCAATTCCCACGTTTTATTTTAATGATGATGCTAACCGATTCAGTTTCATATTAGGATTAAAAATGTTTCCAGGACCCACCGAGGTTCGAGTGCTGGAAAAGTCACAACTCCCCAAAGTGTCCAGTGTCAGCGCGGCTTAAAAGTGAGTCATTTTGTTTTACTGCAACAGCACATTGTTATAACCTCCATCGTCGGTGCGGGCTGCAGATAACTTATTGTATAATATTCAAAGACAATCAGAACTGCCGAATGAATCACACTGAAATGCACATGCTATTAAAAAGCATCCCTGTTTGCTAGTAAGCTGCATGCTCATTTACATCATGCTCTCCGCGAGGGAAAATGATCATACTCTTTTCGTATAGGTACTCATGCTAATTGTGTGCTACTAGGTAAAATCTGCTCAAATTGAGTACGTTTTTGCGCTAACACATAGTATGTATATTCCAGGCCATAAACTGTTTTAGAACATAATATATGATAACAACGTTGGTTAAAGGCTCCTACAAACAGGCGCGACACAAAGGCACCGCTCGTTGCGCGACTTGCGGTGCCTTTGTGTCGCGCGCGATTTTATCGCGTGTCGCGCCTGTTTGAAGGAGCCTTAAAGAGGCAGAGAAAAGAAAACAAGTTTGCGTATGTATTCAGTGTTAATTTAATGATCACGAAGGAGCCAACATAACATCTCAGTGACACAAGGAACTTTAGTTCCCGCTTAACTGTGATTCATCGCGAAAATTACACAATCTCATTAATTTCTCCGTGCACGGCGGGAATTTCAAACTTTTTCGAATTCGGAGATTTTTCACAGACGAACATAAGTTTCCATCCTGCTGAACTGACGTCGTCTAACTTCCCGGTCCCAATCAGACCCCCTCGGTTCTGGATGCCCTTATCATTGTCAGGTTGTCCGGGACTCCACTTGTTGAACACGTGTTTTATTCTCTCACCTGAAAGCGACAAACATATTAATTAAGTTATTTACAGTAAGAAACAAATATAATAATTAAGTTCTGTACTGAAAGGGAAAAGTGTTAAGTACAGCTAAGGAGCCAAATGAGCGTGAATAATTAAAAGGCAGTGACCGCCTTATCTCATACCGTGAATGGTGGTCCAGATGCGCTCCTTACCCCAGGTGCTTAGACCTATGTGAAATCTTTCCCCCTGTTCGGAATTAGCAGGGAACATGTCCTTAACGAAGCCAGCCTCTTCGTCGTCATCCAGGATGACCAGGTGGCCCCCCTCAGATGCACATATCCTGTATGCACGGGTCCAGGTCTGTTTCTCGAGATGGACTTTGTAGCAGCTGCCTGTTTGATGATTGAGGTGGTATTCTGAAATATGTTTAAAATAAAATGTTTGTATTAGGTCCTTACCTATGAAATTGCCGATTTTTGATACAGACTATTTTGATGATAAAGCTAGGTAAATTCAAATTTATTTTATAATAAATAGCATGACATTATGTTTTTCAAAATTAGTTGTCCATTTGTTTTCCTGACGTTCGATTTTTTTTAAATATAGCTGTTTCTGGAACCATAGATCGAAATTGCGCGCTATTTTCGAATACTAGTTCTGTTGTGGCATCAACGTAGCACAGACAGCAATGGACATGGTACCGCATGTACGCACGGTCCCTTTTTGGTTCGATCGCTTCTGTTCTGGCAATTTTGATCTCATCAATGAGCCCCTTGACCGACCGAGACGATAGTTGATAACGATGAATTGAAAGCCATGGTGGAAGCAGAAACCACGCTGGAACTCGCAGCAGCCTTCAAACGTAAGTGATAAATTGATATTGATTAATTTACGTCAAATTGGTACGATAAGAAACTTAAACAAAAAAACAACCGACTACCAAAAAAAAAACACTATAAAGTGAAAAATAACTTTAACTTTGGAAATCGGTGTCGCTGGTTCCGCATTTTCGTTTTTTGACGCCGACTTCCGAAATTAAAGTTATTTTTCACTTCGTACTTAGTGTTTTTTTGGAAGTTGGTTATTTTGTACAAATGTTTTTATTTTTTACTTGTTCGTTGTACCTATCCCACACAAATTCATATAACACACTTGCTATGTAAATATCAGTGACAAGAAGCTTAACATAAATTATCAATATAAACTAAGTGGAAAAAATCCTATTATTGAAGCAAACACAAAAACTACCCCTGAGGCATATCTTATCTATTAAAAAATTAGAGAATTTCCAAATCCGTTGTAATATGACAGAGTTATGCCCGAAGATACATAAAAAAATATAAATCAAATTGAGAACCTCCTCCTTTTTTGAAGTCGGTTAAAAAAGCTCGGAAAGTGGATACCGTCGTCGTATGAACTCACTGAACAATAACAACAAAATTGCGTCGAAGCACCGCACAACGGACCGTCTCAAAACTATAAGAGTTACGACTGGAAACTCTCAGTCACCCACCATACTTACCAGAGCTTTCTCCAACTAATTTCCATTTTTATACCGAATTATGCTAACTTTTTCCGGGGGCAAAAATTCAAATCCAACGAGGCGGTGAAAAATGCCTCATAAGAGTTCATCGATTTTCATAGCAAAGTCTCGGTTCTTATTCGTTTTTTATAGCAGAGCCATCAACGAACTCTCACTATAATGGTAAAAGTGCATGTTCACTAATGGCCAATACTTTATGATTAAACGAACTTGCAAAAGTGAAGTTCGATCGATGTTGAATGAGTACGTTTCATTCGAAGATATATCATAAGACAACAATCTAATAATGTTTATCCTCCTGGCTACTTCGCACTGGTAAAGAGTAATAAACTTATTTTTCTTTTTTTTTCCTCTACCTCCAGGCACTATGTCGGCTCGTCATTAGTTTTAGAGATAATTATCTTCAAATGAAACTTACTCATATAATATCGATCGAACTTTACTTTTGCTAGTTGGTTTGATCATTATGTATTATATTTCGACATTTCATTCTTCAGATATATAATAACAACAATGTAGATATTCAGAGATGATTGTGGAATAAAATAAACATATTTAGGAAAAGAAAAGATCGTCCTTTATTTTCTGTGGGTAATTAATACTCTAAATATTAATCTATATAATAAAGAAAACTTCTTAAATATTACATCATTTTTATAAGTAAATAATTATAACAAAATTCTGCTCTAAGTTACTTTTGTTGCTAATAAAATCACAAAGAACCGTTTGTCTGTAATACTGACTTATCAAAGTTACCTTTATCCACTACCTGGTGCTGGTAGAATTTTGCAAAAGTTTGAGAAGTACTGGTCTAGCCAGCTGCTCTCCTAATAGCACCTAACGAGAGTCCAGAGGTGGACGCCACGGACGTGGCTGCGTGCCGCGTGTTGTGCGCGCTAAACGCAGACACGTCCACACCAGTTTTTGTCCAGTTTTATTATAATCACTACAACGGATAATAGTGGCCACTATTTTCCGTTTTAGTGATTATAATAAAACTAAACAATGTAAAACCACCGTTTATAATAATATTAACGTATAATCTTGTGGAGCACAATTTAACGTGGTTTTTCTGCATTTTCATTCTGAAATAAAATAAATAATCAAACAAACGAAGAGGGCACGGTCGGCGTTTGGTCGGTGCCCTCTTAATTTATAAACGCCTTTTACAAGCCTTTTAACTTGGTTATTAGAAGTTACGATACTGCCTAACAGTATGGAAAGAGCTGAGTGTTGAGAATTCAAAGATCCGTAAGTGGCAGCTTTGTTAAATAAATAACATAGTATCTGATGGTGAACCAGAGGGTTATGACTGTTTGTTTCACAGAATAATTGCCACTATAGTTTATAGGTACCGTTGTACTGGAACAGTGTATTTGGGGATAACGAAGCCATCCTTAGGTCGAGCGCAAGGTGCTCCTCTTTTACTCGAAGGCAGACGTGGGAGCACCGCTGCAGCCAGGGTAATCTGTCTTAGAGGCAGTTGGGGAGTCCTGAAAGAGGACAAGGAAATATTTGGATCAGGCGTTAAGTATACAATACCAGACTGTCGTATTTTATTAAGCAATGGAAACCATGGCTGTGATAGCCAATAAGGGAAAATAATGATACCTATTGCTTCGGATTTAATATTTTTCTGTATGCATTTCAAAATTAAAGAGCAGGGTGGAAATACGTAGAAGTACCCTGTGTGTTCCACATTTATTGTAAATGCATCTATCATCGGCTTCAGGGACCGGTTTCCATGAGACATACATACGTTTTACATTTTACATTACTGCGAAAAGCAAAGAGATCTATTTATTACTGGTCCGCCAAAATCTGCTTCTATGTTACATTTTGTATTTATATACCACTCAAAAAGACAGATATTCCGTTTTTTGCACCACTGCCAGATTGTTTTGGTTAAGTTGGTTAAATGAGGGAATCGAGTCCCTCCCACTTTATTTATGTAACTAATAGCAGTGGTGTTGTCAACGCGTAGCAAAATATTACAATCACTGTACTTTGGGTCTCGAGCGAAGCATTTCAGACCAAGAAAGACAGCAAGCAATTCTAAATAATTAATATGAAAGTTGCATTCGCTGTCTTTCCAACCACCTTTGATACGTTTTTTGTAACAAAATGCACCCCAACCTGTTTCAGAAGGATCAGTAAAGATTTCTAAAACAAAATTCTGAAGTTCGAGGGGATTTGATGTGAAATTTATATTTTTAATCCACCATTCTAAGTCAGGTAAGATTACAGCAGAAGGTCTAAAAGCTTCATATGTTTGATATCTTTTAAGAGCTAAATATTTTTGTCTCTCTAGTTCTTTGGTATAGAGCCAGCCATATCTTAGGGCAGGACAAGTTGCGGTCAGAAACCCTAGGAAGCACAAATGTACAAATTGTAGGTAATAATATTTTGTGTCGCTTTTCTAACGGCAATGTTATTGCCATGTCTATAAAGTTGTTTATAAATCCTAGAAATTTTGTAACACTATTGTGGGTGTAGACTACTTTTTTCAAAGTTAACTACAAAACCTAAGCAAATACTTAATTTAAGAGTTTCAGTAACATTTTGATGACACTCGTCGTAGGTATCTCCAAGACATAATAAATCGTCAAGATATTATATAACAGATTTATATCCACGATGTCTTAAATAACCTACTTCTTTCATGATTTTTGTGAAAGTGGTGCGGAGGATAGTCCGTAAGGCGTTAAATTCATAGGTGTATTTTTTCGTCTTCAAATTGAAATCTTAAATACTTGCGATGAGATCTAGCTACAGGGACAGGTAAGTATGATTCTTTAAGATCTATGGTTGCCACGAAGCCCTTTTTTGGTATCATTTTAGATGCAGTTCTATGGTCTTCCCATCTTAAAACGTTCATTTGAAACGAAGTTATTTAATCGTTTAGGATTTAGTATATATAGCTACCATTCGATTTTGTTGTCATAAAATATTAGATACAATTTGATCAAATCTAGGTTTTCGTTCCGTGATTGCGCCTAAATCTATTAAGTTACGAACAGCTACTTTCATTTCCCGTTTTTCCTTGACGGAATAGTATATTTCATTACAAGTGCGGAAAGGTTGTCATTGCCAAGAGTTCCGACAAATGTCTACCCGAGCCGAGGAGCAGCCGAAGGCGAGGGTTGACAGTCGGAACAAGTTGCAATGACGGTTTCGCACGTGTACTGAACGACTATTTTTAATACAGTTGCGAAAAAATGAAGCAATTTAATAAAATAATAAAAACACAATAAACTTAACCAACCAAAATGGCGCCAACCGTAGAATATAAGCGGAGATTCTTTTTTCTTCACTCATTCTGGTAGGCAAAGGGAACTATGCCCATACAGCCAAGTCTTCAGTAGAATTTTTTTATTGATATGAAATGAAAATGAAACCTAACCTAACTCATTCAATCAAATCAATAAATCTGATATTGAAACAAATTAGTAGCTTCTTTTTAGAAATATACGTATTTGCATGAATCATAAAAACTTCTATGAATTTTTTTAGTAAAAACTTCATGGTTGGTTTTTCTTTTTAATAGACATTATTTTGACAGTTGGGAAAGAGAACGCACGAGTTCGGGAAAGGTAAAAAAAAAGCACGAGTATGTAATAGCCCACATCCCGAACGCTATACGTCCCTGCAATACGCCACTTTTTGAGCAACTGTATTAAAAAGTATATTTCGGGGAACAGTACTCTCTCTGTACAACTTTACTCGAAAAGGGTACGTGGTAACCATGATAAATTCAACTCAGAATAAGCGTGTTCTTTGTAATGCCACGCCCACAATCATAGTAAAATTGTAGTCTACCAGTATGTACCTGAGTTATTGCCTCGTAGGGGCACGCTTGTTGGAGCTCGCGGCCACACTCGCTCGCGCTGACGTCGACGTCGGCGGTTCCGGCGGTGCCCGGCGGTAAGGTTGGTGTGCTGGTGTCCGGTACGAGGATGTCCGACCCCACCTTCTTGATGACGAGAAGCCAGGAGGCCCTGACCAGTTTCTCTGGTTGTGATAACGAGCACTCGACGTTGGAATGTTTGATGTTGACGGCTTCGGAATAGGTGCGTTTTTTATTTGTAGTCCTTGTTTCTCAATCGCTTTTGAGGCCGTGATTTTATCCGGTAATTTACTTCCGAAGAGGGTTTCATATCTGTCTTGATCTTGTATTAAGGTTAGGAATGACTTGTCCAAACCTGGTGTCATAAGTTTTGTTCTTTTTTGCGTCTCGGTAAAGTGGAGATCAGTAAGTATTCGGCAGCTGTCTGACAAAAACTTTACAGCTTGTACTTTGTCATCACCGGTCAACAGCAGGGTCATTGCCTTTTTGATGGCCGAAATGGCCAAGCCGAGTTGGTCCTGTTTGGTTTGAAGTTTTCTGTCTATGTTTCTTACTAAATCAGTGACAGCAGCTGATATTTTAACGTTCAAAGTAGGTGCTTTGAGTAGCTTGCAGCTGTTAAGAAACTTTAATACTTTTAATACTTTCAAAAGCGTCTCTTTAGCTTTGCTTTGTATACCTTTTTTAAGAATTGGTGACCTACGTTGAGCCAGCTTGTCGTGTATGTCCGGGCCGTAAACTGGAATATCGACAACAGCATCGCCCAAAGTTCCTAATAGTTCAGGCTCGAGTTCAGGCTCGGTGTTTATTTCTTCCGGGGCTGGTAGCCGGTGATCGGGTGACTTGGAGGTTAATGGCACATCTGGTGGTGCTTCATCGACATCAATGTGTTCCTCTACGTTTTGCGTTCCGTGATCTGAAATTTTTTTTTAGTGACGTTTATTATCGAAAAAAAGGCTAAGAAGATTCTTAAAGTTTAAATAGAAATATTTCAATGTTTCGTCGTAGATTTTTATAGGGATCCTTGACCCCAGGGGCCGACTGGTATCCTTTTTTTGTTGTTGTTTTTACAATTTTTTTATTTTTTTATTGCTGAATAAGCCCGCTCTTGACCTCGATCACGCCTGATGGAGAGCGATGGATGAGGTCTGCGATACAACATCAAAGCCATTGTGTTTACCCGCAGTTGATCCTCCAGGGAAGCTTATAGAAGTGGAACGCATAAATAAATTCCACTTAGGTAAACAACAATTTTTTCACTTCACTTTGTAATAGAAAAATTAAACTCACCTTGTATTTCCTCGGAATCAGAAGTTGAAGAGTACACTATTAAGCAAATACGCCTGCTTTCATTGCCTTGCTTTTCAATTTTTTTATTTGGCACTGTTAGATTGTATGCTTTTATCAGCACAACGTTTAGGCATTTTTATTTATACTGATTTTATTCCGGAGATAATTGTGCTTGTTGCCACGCACGAAAAAATAATGACAAGCCGACATAGTGCCTAACCGGAGGTATAGAAAAAAAAAGTAACGAAATTACTCTTGACCAGTGCGAAGTTGCCAGTAGGATAAAAATGACTACATTGTTGTTATTATATATCTGACTAACTTCTGCCCGCGACTTTGTCCGCGTGAAATTTCATCCTCCCCCATTCACCCTCTTAGGGGTGGAATTTCGAAAAACCCTTTCTTAGCGGATACCAACTCTTCACAAAGAATACACCCTCCAAATTTCATGTCTTTAGGACCAGCAGTTTAGGTTGTGCGTTGATATATCACTCAGTCAGCATTTTGAATTTTATATATTATATAGAAGAATGAAACGTCGAAATATAATTCGATTAATAAAATATAAGACGTTGTTTAATTTTTTTTAATTTTTTTCTTTGTGAAACGGCAATCATAGGTAAGGACCTAATAGTATGCATCTAATATTAGGCTTATTAAACTATTTTAATTCTCACTCATTCGATACTGTTGATTTAGACCAAAATTTGCATAATATTATAGCCTTCGCTGCTCCCATCTATGGAAGCATCCACAACTTTTAGAAAAACTAGACCAAATTATTAGAAACACACTAAAGTCGATCCTAAATGTGAGCAAGTATCACATACTCGTATTACTACCACGAGTGCGAACAGTCAATGGTGAGAAAACAATTATTTTGGCGGGAGTGCAAAAATATAATAAGTCACATACAGAGGTAAAGAATGCGAATTTGGTATTTTACTAGATACTAAATCAAAAAGTGACATTCTAAATAAGCAAACACTGCTAACATAAAATAGACTTGCCGTAATGTACGTTGCTCTATTGTGGCACCGGCTTCGCTTTCCTTATCTACTTGGTCACATCAAATATGGTACCTAAAATTCTGTTTTCAATATTTTTGTATGGCTGACTTGTAGTGCAACTTGCTGCTAGATAATGCACTTACCATCATCAAAGGTGCCGCAATCGTTTATTGTATGATTGTCAAGTTTCCTGTAGCATATGAAAGGTAGAGGGTCCTTGCATGACGAGTAATACGCGCGTCCATCGACGGTCATAGTGAGGCAGTCTCCAGCTTCGGCTCTGTCACCACGTGAACCCCATCTTATTTCCATGTCGGACAGTGGCACTCCTGGAACATACGCCAAAAACATTAAACTGATAAAAACTAGCCGCGACCTTGATGTGTGAGCTCACTTTGCGAACTACATTGGTTTGTGCGAGATGTTCAAAAGAAAAGAAAAAGAAAGTTTATTCTGCACCAATTTTTATAATATTTGGACACGACGTACGCTTTATCTATGAAATATACTAAAGGTGTCTTTAGTAGGCAACGCGCTAAATGTATTATTTTAATTATCAAGTCATTCAAGATGACATTAATCTTAGTGAATGTCAATTTGCAGATTATTAACAAAACTTTGACTGACCTTCTACAGATACATAGTCTCCTTTAGAGTAAAAATCATGGGTTCCCAGGAAAATGTGACCATTCACACCAAACTGTGTCATCTGTGAGTGAAGCGCATTAGCTAGTTCTTTGTTGAGCGGCGACGCCAACACCGCGCCTGTAACATGCATGACACAATGCGATCTGTACATTACACATGATTGAGCGAAGCGAGCGGCGGCACACCCTCGAGCCAAGTTGATCGCATGGCTGCGACAAACGCCAACTGTGCTAGCTAAGTGAGCGACGAGCGGTCTTGATAAAATTATTTATTTATGTCATCACCATCATCATCAGCCTACAACAGTCCACTGCTGGAAATGGGCCTCTCCTATTGCACGCAATTCAACTAGAATTTCGGCAACTCTCATCCAGTTGCTACCAGCCAAGGTCGTCGCTCCACCTAGCCTGAGGGCGTCCTACCTTATGTTTACCGATTTAATTTTTTATTTATATATTTAATACTTCAAGCACATAAATGTACAGAGGCGGACTTAATGCCATAGGCATTTTCTACCAGTCAACCTTTGCGTGGTGCAAAGACAAACAATGGTAGGTGCAATCATGAAAACTGAGGAATAAATACCGATTCGCGGTTTGCACTCAAGAACATGTCTACCCCAACGGACATCGGTTCTAAGGCTAATATGGCCGGCCCATTGCCACTTCAGCTTGCGTATTCTGTGAGCTATGTCGACAACTTTGGCTCTCTGCCGGATCACCTCGTTGCGGATTCGATCCCTCAGAGAGACTCCAAGCATAACCCGTTGCATAGCTCGCTGAGCGACCTTGAATTTATGGACCAGCCGTACCTTGAGTGTCCACGTTTCGGCTCCGTAAGTAATAACTGGCAGAACGCACTGATTGAAGACCTTAGTCTTTAGGCTCTGTGGAATACGTGACGAGAAGACTCGACGAAGCTTCCCAAACGCTGCCCAGCCGAGCTGAATTCTTTTGTTAGCGTCCCTCCCAAAGTTGTTCTTACCAAACTGCAGAGTTTGCCCGAGTTAAAAGTATTCTTGAACAGTCTTGAGAGCATCACAATTGACAGCAATCGGTCCCGGGGTTACGTGTTCCTTGAACATAACCTGGGTTTTGTCCAAGTTCATTCGGAAATGAATCCATTCAGAAGAATCAACTAGGCCGTCCAGCATCTGCTGCAGGTCCTGCACCGATTCAGTCAGTATGACGATGTGACCTGCAAATCTCATGTGTTAAATGCACTCGACGTTTATCTTAATGCTGCGTTCTTC
The DNA here is from genome assembly GCA_963855955.1 of Luperina nickerlii. NCBI lineage: Eukaryota > Metazoa > Arthropoda > Insecta > Lepidoptera > Noctuidae > Luperina > Luperina nickerlii. Next base: position 1,738,125 of record OY979665.1, read on the forward strand.
TCAGTTCAGCGTCTTAAACACATCCTCTAATGCGTTAGAGAAAAATTTCGGGGAAATTACATCCCCTTGTCTCACTCGTCGACGCAGGGGGATATGTTCACTCGAGCTTAAAGTTGATAATTAGAGAGCCTCGAACAAGTCTGTGATCACTGCCGGTCTGATATCCGATAAGATGAAGTCTATCTCATTTTTCGTCATAGTGTCGGGACTTCGCAATGTCCACTTCTTTTGGGGCTGTTTCTTAAAGAAGGAATTTATCAAGAAAACGCTTGTCAACTTCCTTGCGAAGGAGGGTTGCAAGGAAGTTGACAAGTATTTGCCCCTATGATTTCTGCGATGCCAAACCAGTAGGACTCTACTACCGATTCGTTGCAATTCTGTTCTCCTACTTTGGCGTTAAAATCTCCCATGAGAACGTTATAGTGGGCCTTAGTGGTGGAATGTAAGGCCTTGGAGATGTCCTCGAACATTTTCTCCACTTCGTCACCCGAGTGTGCCGAGGTCGGTGCGTAAACCTTAACAACCTTGAGGCTATACCTCTCGGTTAGCTTCACTACGAGGTACGTTACCCCGTTCGATACACTGGAGACTTCCACAAAGGGATTTATTCACCAGAAATCCGACTCCACCGTGGAATGGATGACCTCCCTATCGAAAATACATAAGGTGGTCCGATTCAAGGCTTATTGTGTCCTCCCCCTCTCTTCGGACTTCACTCAACCCAAGTCCGTCCATTTTCCCGAGTTCTTCTTCGAGCTGCACTAGGTATTCGTCGAGCCGTAACATGCGTCCGTCATACGTCGCCAAGGTCAGTTCGGTTTGGGGATCATTAGTAATCTGGGGATTCTTCGCACCCCCTACTACCTTGCCGTTAATGTGACCGTTGCCAAAATCAGGAATATCAAGTTGGCCGGGAACTGGGGGCCGTGGTTGATTGTGGCTTGCCATTGGAGGGTTTGTCCATAATCTCCACGCTGGGCATGCGGGTTGGCGACCGTAGTTCGCAGCTTCTCGTACTATGGACGCTGCTGCCCGTCACTAATCTGCGCCATTTAGCTGCGAAATTACATGGTTATACCGCCATTTACGGTTTATGACTTTTTAAAAAAATTTATTTCTGTAAGTAGGTTTATGTAATCACTTTTACACGTCAAGAACATTTAAAAAACTAAATGGGGTTGATGTTTCATATCCGACTACTCCAAAAAAAACTTAGAGGTAACAGTCACTTTTAGAGTCTAAACACAATATTAGTCAGATCAGGACCATGAAGTAGAGAGAAATGGTGTTTTGAGGAAAGAATCACACAATTTTGAGCGGATCTGCCCAGTCAATGCACGCATTCGTAAGTAATTGTTAAGCTTAACTCAGAATTTGTGGAGATAAACCACTTGACGAATAACACCAAAGAATGGACATTTATGTAGGCTGCATAAAGTACGTACGACAATCATTAAAAATATTGAAAAAATAAATGATCCACATACGCCTCACATTCACTGGATATCTTTCTTGGGAACTGTCTTAGTAGTGGTTAAAATTACCAATCAGGTCAAGTTGGCACGGAGGCAGGTTTTAAGGATAGATTTTATTACCTTGTTGCCTCGAGTTGTCGAAACATAGGAAAAATAGCGGAGCTTACCTTCATCATGACATCTAACGAACGCTTCCTCCCAAATTTCAGGCATCGTGTGCAGCTTGAGCCAGCCATCTGCTTCTGAGTTGAACAAGTAATCAGGCTTACATCGCACAATGCCTGGAAAATAAAATAAAATTAAACTAAAATTTATTTGCGAGAATTGTAGTACGTAGGTACATTACAGAAGGTCGGGTTTCTAACAGTTTCTAAAACAATTCGCCAAAACTTACATGCAAAGTTATTGATTCAATTATTAAATAGCTGAAATTTTTATTTAATAACGAAGATGTAACAATTCTACTAAGAATTGTTACATCTTCGTTATTAAATAAAAATTTTAAATAAGTGTCAAATTATAATAATAAAATGTCAGTGTGAATCTTCAAAGTCTGAATACTCATTCACAGAATAGAATTATTTTTCTTTATGCCATTTGAATAACACTATTTTAAAACGATTGATTAGCAGTTCCCTATACGACTTTGGTAGTATATTATATATCCTTATAAACATTGAAAAGCAACTTCTGTGATATTAAGTAAGTTTTCATTGGAAGAATAATTAGTCTATCAGGATATCTTGTGCTAAACGTAAGTGTCTATAAGAAGTTGAATTAAGTCGGATTGTATTTTCAAATACAATCCGACTTAATTATGTATACACACATACCGGGAACAGTTAATATTTTTAAATCTTCAAAAAGAGGTTTACATGAAGTCAATGGTGGCTCATCACAAGTAGCACAGATACATTGTTTTTGGGCTATAAGTAAGTACCCTATCTAAAAGAACAGAATTACCTTATAGCACAATGCCGTATCTAATGTTAGAAGCTACTTAACCATGATACACTAAGAGGACTGTTTTGAGGTTGGCTATTTTACAAAGTGTGCACAAGGCAAAAGCGAAACGATTAAGAAAGAATATGTTCTGTACACGTGAATTCCCTTGGAACTGATGAGGATCACATTTTTTATTTGGAAAAACCTAGTTAAGTAGTGTTTCAGTTGCTTACCGTCAGGGAAAATAATTGTGAAGCAAATTGACACACTACCCAAATTGGCGTCAGACAACTGGCTTGGCAATTAATTTCACTGATTTTACACTAACAATTATTTTTTTTAATTGTAGTGTAGCAAATCTTTGTTAATTTCAAATAACTTTTTCAAAAATAGGCAACGTGGTGTAATTTATGTCTAAAATATTAGTTATAATAAAGCACTCACCGGTAACAATCAACAAGTATGATAAGCAAACAAAATATATGTTCAACATTGTTGCGTAGAGAGCTATCGTTTCGCTGTTGCAGCTGTAATGTTTGATTGAACTGAAGGTAACGTGCGGTTATATACTGTGTGGTATCGTGAATCTTGATTGTCATACTTACATACATATAAAGGTCTTCTCTGTGTATATTTTCTTGAGCGATCGATAAGATTTGTCCCCAAATAAGATACTTTTTCGGCATCCAATTTAATAATAATTAATAATTTATTTAAATAGTAAATAAGTAGTAGTTAGTTAATTTTTTCAAATGTTAAATATGATAAAAGTTATGCGACAGAATGTCTCCACTAACCAATAACGATCGGACGTATGTCGTTGGAAAGCTCTATTTGTTACTATGGCGGTCAGTCTCAAATAAATTGTGGAATTAAAATTATTCGTTACAGTAATCGAGGTACGGAGCCCTCCGTACAAATTTGTAGGTCCGTAAGTAGTTTTAAAGTTACTTTTGTTGTTATATCACTACAAATTCACGGTTTTCGGATATTTTTCATTTACTTGTGCTACATGAAATTGCTTCTTGCCAAATTTTATGTTTCTAGGTCAACGGGAAGTACCCTATATGTTTTGATTTCGGAACATAAACGACCGTATCTTTTGATTGCGTTGACTTAGAAGTTTGATGTTTTCACTGTTTCAAAGGATTGCAGCACTGAGTATTTGATATTAATTCTAACTTGATAACTCCACACGTTCTTGAGAAAAAGGGTCTTGACAGACGGGTAGACAAACGGACAACGAAGTGATCCTTTAAGGGTTCCGTTTTCCATTTACGGAACCATAAAAATAACGAAACAAAATGATTATCATAATTATTATAAATGACAATGCAAGCATAATGCATCATAACAATTGTCACTGTCTTTTGAGAGAACCAAGTCTCAGCCTATTAGTTACCGTCCCATCAGTTTCTTCAATGTTCGCGGGAAAATCTAAGAGAAGCTTATTTTTAAGCGTCTCAAAGACTATGCCGAAGCAACGAGCCTCATCCTTAACGAGCAGGTTGCTTCCCGAACCGAACACTTTTGCATTCAATTTCACCGGATCGTAGAGAGCACTGCACAGAGCACTGGTTTCTAGAGTAACGCGAAGTAACAGCGAAGACGAGCGTGTTAGGGCTTATTATATAAGCTTTACCAACTTTGAGTGCTAGACCGTCTTGTGCTCATCTTACGAGACATTTTGTCGGATCTCATCAAGGGTTCACTTTTTTCCACTCACCTCTTACGCGCGGGAGTCCCTCAGGGCTCTATGCTCTCTCCCCTCGTCTTCTCGCTGTTCACCAGCGTCATTTCCAAGAGTAAAAAGGCTCAGTTGGCTTTATTCGCCGACTACGCGGCCATTTACTGCGCTGGTCGCTCTTTTGCTCGCACTCACCAAACCTCCGCAAAATGTCGTAGGCATTTGGTTCCGGAAATGAAGCATCGACGTTAACCGCGATAAGTCAGGCGGTTGCGAAAACTTTACTGTTATATTTCAATTGACGGAGGGAGATCCATTATTGCATTTGTTTAACTGGGCGACGACGGACAGCGGGAAGCTGTGCACATAAAACATCTGTAATATGGTACATGGTTTCATAAGGCATGAAGCGTTCAGTCTTCCAGGAGCGTGTTTACCTAAATGATGTTATTGTTGACTTAAGTCACTGCTTGTTAATTCACTTATTTTTCTCAACAATACGATTGATTCACGATGTTTTACTCTAATAAATGCAGCTGTAACTGTTTTTCCAACAATGAATTTAAACTGACCGCTATAGTAATAAGTGACAGATAAGAAAAGAGCTATTCAACAATATTATGTCTGGTTATTATGGGTCGCTGGGGACGCGTCCCATACATTTTTATCCATCCTCCTTTAACATTTTTATAATGTGCTAATATTGTCGCCACAAATTTCCAAAACCTGAGAACTTTGAAACCTGAGATATTCATTCCTGTCCGATTTGTTAAGCTCTCGGAGTTCTTGGACTAGGAGTTTAATTTATTATCAGTTTTATTTCAATTTTTTCAGAAAAAAACTACTCTGCGCTGAGCCTCGCCAGGTGTGGGCTGACCTATTGCACTCAAACGATCAGTTCTTGCACTCAAACCATCAATCGCCCATAAAGCGTCCATATTTAAATGCGTAAGGCCTGCTTAGAGCAGTGTTTCTAACAAATACTGCGCAATACTGATCCTAAATGGTGCAATGAAAAAATATGGTTGGTACAATATAAATTAAAAAAATCTCCAACACAAACAAACCTCTAAAAATAAAAATGTATTGACCCTTTAAGTTTAATAGAAGTCAATTTAAGAAATATTTTGATCCAGTCGTCTCGCGTCGGGGGACGGCTACAGAAAATAGGAAGTTAACAGCAATTATCCCTTCATCCATCCTTTCTAGAATAGCATACATTCATTATTGTTAAGTATATACAAGAAAACGTGCTCAATCTTTGAAAAAACCGATACAGTGCCATACAATAGCAGTGATATCAATCGATCGTATTTGTTCATTGTGATTGGAAAAACTGTTATCTTTTTGTTGAATCCATACTAATATTATAAATACGAAAGTAACCCTGTCTGTCTGTTACCTTTACCGGCCTCAAAGCGCTGAAAAGATTTCGATGGAATTTGGCACAGGGATGAACCATGACCTTGTTTAGAACAGAAGATACTTTTAATCTCTGTAGTACGATCCGGTGGGACAATATCCGACCCCACGCGGGCAAAGCCGCGGATAAAAGCTAGTTTTATGTCTGTGTATTTAGTTTATAAAATACATATTTTATTTCAATGAATCCTCAAATTAGACAATGACAATTAGACGAAACATCGATAAAAATTTACCCCCCTTAGCTCCGAAACTATCGAGCTTAAATCGTTGAAAATAATACCGTACTTAAAATAGTTTTTACATATAAATTACAAGAAAACCTAGAATAAGTCTAAATAGTCTTAAAATAACATGCTAAACCTTATTTTATTGTGCGTACAAACTTACATTTGCAGTTGGAATGTATGGGAGAACATGTTTTTTAACTGCAGTATTAAGTTTGTTCTTGAAATAAACATGTGGTACGAAACCCCCTTCAAACTAGTTCAACTCGAACTTGATCAATTTTCTCTCTTTAGTCTTTATAGTCAAGATGTTGTACGATGCGAGATGCAATATGTGTACAGTACATGGTGCTATAGCCTATATCACCATATAGCCTATATCACCATATAGCCTATATCACCATATTCCTTATACATATTATAGGGAATAGCTTCAGCCATAAACTCAAACTCAAAGCATTTATTTCAAACTAGCTGCGCTCCGCGGTTTCACCCGCATAAGTGTCGATCCCGTGGGAATATCGGGACAAAAAGTAGTCTATATTTTAATCCAGAGTGTCAGCTAACTCCTTACAAAATTTTATCAAAATTGGTCCGGCCATTTGAGCGTGAAGAAGTAACAAACATATAAACACACACACACACTCACAAACTTTCGCCTTTATAATATTAGTGTGATTAGCACTTCGCCCGCGACTTCGTCCGTGTGGATTTCGTACCTATTTTCCCCTACAAAGTTCAACACCCTTCAAAAAGTAGTTTTCGAAAATGATTGTGAACATGTTTCTTTAAACTAGTGTGACCCCATTGTGGACCCACTGTGACCTAGTGAAACAGATAGCGCCATCTACGAAGACGCGCCTCACTCTTCTTCCCAGTACAAGTGTGAAACATTCCGCTAGTGTTTTAGTTTTGTCGATACACAGTAATTATTAGTGGGTAATTAGTGAATGTCAAAAAACTAACACTAACGGAATAACTAGCGATAACCACTAGCGATTAGTGAGAAGAGTGGGGCGCGTCTTCGTGGATGGCACTATCTATAACGGCCTCGACTTTGGGTATCTATAACGGCCTCGACTTTGGGTATCTATAACTGCCTCGACTTTGGGTATCTATAACGGCCTCGAATTTGGGTATCTATAACGGCCTCGACTTTGGGTATCTATAATTGCCTCGACTTTGGGTTCGAACCCCGAACCCTGACAGGCGCTTTACTTTGTGTAAACTATTTCATCACAACTGCTCTCAAACGGTGAAGGAGTGAGGAAACCGGCCTGACCTAGAATCAAAAATTCGATGACATAATATGATATCTACCACTGCAATCCGCACTGGGCACGCGTGGTAGATTACAGCGCACTCCCTTTCGAAGAGAGGAGGCCTGTGTCCCAGCATATAATATGTCAGTCAGTCAGTTTTTTCTATTAAATTTCTAGATAGATGAATAAAGGACAACACAACACTATCATGCTTGTAATCGGCTGCGTTCACATTCAGTTCAGTTGGCTATGTCAGAAGTTTAAGTGTGGCTTGTCAGCGAAGTCTTGAAGGAAGGTTTTCAGTGGAACTTCGGAGCGGCATATTATTGTTTAGGTCAGTCAGAGAAACAAGATACAGTACCCGGCGATAAATATTGCACACCGACCTTTGGAGATTGGTGTAATTTATACAAAGAATAAAAATAATTATCAAAAGAAGCAAATCATAATTGTTTTAACAGCTCCTAATAGATACCGGACTGTTTGTATTTCGTGCGACAGAGATAACGCTCTACGAAGCCGAAATTAGCCAATTGTCTCTTTCCAAAGGTCGATGTGCAATATTTATTGCCGGGTACTGTAACTACCTATTACAGCCATCATCATCTGCATGCCTCTTCCCAGCTATGTATGTTGGGGTCGACTTCCAGCGTAACCGGATGCAGTTGAATACCAATATTTTACATGGACTTTCGGGCTTCTGACGATCCGTAACGACTGTCAAAGATCCACGAATGAGAGCTGGGACCTAAGGCTTAACGTGCTTTCTGAGGCACGGATGGATTTCGGTATGTAAAGATGGTCACAAATCCTCGGACCAATCGCGGGAAGCGTAGCTTTACCTGATCGATCGACCCGTGGTCCCTCCTATTACTACCTATTACAGCCATTCCACAATAAATGAAGAACCTACCTAAATATAAACAACATTTGTCACATCGATCTTAAGGCTCCTTCAAACAGGCGCGACACGCAATAAAATCGCGTACGACACAAAGGCATCACAAGTCGCGCAAAGAGCGGTGCCTTTGTGTCGCGCGCGAATATATCGCGTGTCGCGCCTGTTTGTAGGAGCCTTTAATAGCCCGTTCTCAATGTTCTGTAAAGTGTTTAAATATGCTCCATTAATTAGGTTATAATATGTGGAGGGGTCAGGTGGCGGTTACTACGATCACAAGATGTATCTTTACAGGCGCAAAGTTTGTCGTTTATTTAGGAAAAGCTGCAAAAGCCAATCAATCAATCAATCAATAATTTTATTTGCATAATATGGGTTTACAAAAGATAAATAGACGCCACAATGGAAGTATAATACAAACAATTATATAGTAATGCTTTTATTGTAATTCGCAAAGAGGAGTGCGGGCTGTTTTATAGTACAGACGGCAGCACATCAAGTTACCCGAAACTGTCACATTTTCCTAATCAACTTTGAACCTTATACGTTAGCGATAAAGTTGAAAATCTATTAAAGAAATTTGACAGATTGTAGTAACTTGATGTGCTTGGCATCTGTACATTTTATTTACCTTTAGCCAGATATGTTTTAGTTCCCGAGGGGCAAACCTTTTGCCAAAGGAGCACTTAAAGGGTTTAGTATAGAAAAAAAAAAAAACTGAAATTATTTTTGTAACGGTCGCTGACAACCTTGCTAAGTGCTCTCCCAGGAAAACTAATTGCTTCGGCAATCATCATTTATCTTCGGAAATACGAACGCGAGATGATGAGATCTAATATTATAATCTGACTAGGTTCTGCCCGCGACTTCGTTAGCGTGAATTTTCTTGTTCCTCGAGCCACTCCGTCGCATCGCATCGCCTGCCCGCGCTTTTACTTTTTATCGCTTAGCGTTTTTTAAATTTTTTTCTTGCTGCTGCTCGGTTCCTAAGGGTACTAGCGTGATGTTCAGTACCCTATAGTCTTCCTCATGAATTGGGCTATCACATGCAAAATTAAATTTTCAAATTCGACTGGTAGTTCCAGAGATAAGCGCGTTCAAACATACAAACTCTTCACCTTTATTATCAGTAAGTACTAGCTGTGATCCGCGACTCGTTCGCTTGGAATTTAACAAAAAGTTATTGTTCAGTTCGCAGAGTTTACGATAACTTATAATTCTGTATACCGCGTAAAGAAATACCTATGCTAATTTTAATGAAATTCTTCTGTCTTATGAATCGATATTTTGTTTTTGTACATATTTCATCATTTAGTTATTTTTTTTTCGTTTTTGCATTTTTAGTTTAATTATTATTTGGTTTTTAGTTTCTCGTATTAGTTCTATTGAAAAATTTCTTTATATACAATATTTGGTGTACGATTTTCTTGGGTTAATACAACAACACTATATATTATTTATTCAAGCAATTTCTATGCAGATTAAGAAATCTTCACGTATAGGATACACTTATAAACATAACTATATTCCGTTTCTTTATTATGATTTGTTTACATTTGGTTAATTGCCTAAATAAACGGAGTATAATTCAACTTCTCTATTTGAATCGGATATTATTCAATATTTCATTTCATTAGTTTTAATTTTTTTTCGTGGACGCTATTTTTTTTTTCTAAAATAAAAGTAGTCTTAGTTACTCCTTATTACATCAGCTATCTGCTAGTGAAAGTCCCGTCAAAATCGGTCCAACCGTTTCAGAGATTAGCCGGAACAAACAGACATACAGACAGACACAATAATTAAAAAAATGTTAGTTTGGTATATGTACCGTGTATACATCCATATGGATTTAGTAAAAAGCGGTTCTTTTAATATTACAAACAGAAACTACAATTTTATTTATTGGTATAGATATACATAATGTTTATAGGTAGAATTATATAATGTTTAGAAAATTATGTATTAACAAATCTATGCGATTCCAAAAAAAAAAAATTCAATGATTTTGAGTGACAGATGATGAGGTGCAACCGGAGTTAATAACAGTAGGTAACCCGACGTAGAAAAATTGTCTTTTAGAAGCTTAGACTCTATGGACGGTTACTCTGTGACGCAACGCTCGTGGTAATTTGGAAACACGAAAGGTACTGTTACACATGCTCTAAAGTAGCATGCTAAAAAGCGTGCTATTGAGTATGCTCAAAACGAGCATGCTTATGAGCAGTTTACATTTGCTAGCAATAGGCATGCTAGTTTATAAGCATGCTCAAAGCAAATTAAATCGATATAAATTTACAAATTTGAGCGTTTTATCGTCGCCCCAGCGAGACATTTTGCGTGAAATTGTGCACGCGCACCTTTTGCGAACGACTGATCGATACTAGCATGCTCAATAAGCAAACCTGTTTAGACGCGCTTAAACCACGCTCCCTTCCACCCGCGCCACAGATAGCATGCTCAAAAATCGCACGCCTGTCCATTTTTAAGCAAACTCGAAATGAGCATGCTAATTTTGAGCAACATTCCGACATACATGCTACTAAGCAGCGACTGCTCAATAGAAGCATGCTTTCATGCTTGAAATGAGCATGTGTAACTGTACCTGAAGCTTATCAAAGCACATCCCTTCTCTGTTCTAACTGTATAACTTAATTACATTAACTTTAAGGTATTCAACAGTTCTCAAAGTGCAGCAGTTGTCAAAGAAGTGTAATAAATCACTATTAAAGTTTTTTTTATGAACCTTTTAACTGTCGGGAACCAGGAATTACAACTATTTTCTTTCGTTCATATACTTAAACCAAAGATGTAATAATATGTTTTAGTTTAAATTAACAAAATCAACCTATGTTGTAGAGGATGTGGCTTCCCGTTCCGATTAACTTATAGCCGTGGGAACAGTCAATCTGCAACAGTCTGCAACTTCAAGTAAATAGAATAATATACCATACGGCATACCATACCATACCAATACCATACGTATTCATTACGACTTGGGCAGTGCTACGATATAGTTCACAAAAATGTTTAAGATAAACTTTGTTTGTTTATTATTCATAGTTATAAGAGCAGTGACGGGTAAGTAACCATCCTTTTGTTTTCTTTTAGATAAAACTATGTCGTTAGTTTTTAGAATAGGTACATAAATCACACTAATATTGTAAAAGCGAAAGTTTGGGAGTGTGTGTGTGTGTGTTTATATGTTTGTTACTTCTTCACGCTCAAACGGCTGGATCAATTTTGATAAAATTTGGTATGGAGGTAGCTGATACCCTGGATTAACATATAGGCTACTTTTTATCCCGATATTCCTACGGGATCGAAACTTATGCGGGTAAAACCGTGGGGCGCAGCTAGTTGTTCAATATACATACTTCCAATTAAATAAAGAATGATTCTTAAAATAATAAAACATTCGTTAGCTTAATTGGCTTATTACTCGATTCGCACGAATTTACTCGCCCGAATTGCGCGAATGGTCGCTTTTAAAAAAGTACACGTTTTATAATAGGTATTTAAATGTTATTGCTTCTGTGCGCTAGTCCTTTTTTCTATGGTTTATTGCATAGCATTCAAAATGTGCCAATTCCTGGTAGTCGCTTGTAGATAAAATTATTTATTATTATTTAATAGTGACGATTCGCTCGTGCGAAATTACTAATATTGTAGTGATTGGTAAAACTACATATTTGTTTCACAAACAATGCAATACGAACAAACCCCGTGCCAATAATCAATACAAGAATAATTTCAGTGTCTGCCTCTGAAGTAATTATACAGCGTGTTTCAGAAAAGTGTGGTCAAATTTAAGGATGTGGTACAGACCATTGAACTGAACAACTTTCTCCATGAGACCAACATCGTAATCGCAAAAAAATAGCAGCCTTTGGCCAACATTTGGGTCGAGTAGGTATTGAAGTTTTGTATGGAACAGTTGATATATTTTTCGCGATTACGACGTAGGTCCTATGGAGAAAGTTGTTCAGTTTTGATGGTCTGTACCACACCCTTTCATTTGGCCACAACTTTCTGATACATGCTGTATAATTGAATTTTAAGTAGATAGTTATTTTAATATCGTTGTTATCCAGTAGTCGTGCGCTGCAACCCCGACTACTTATTCAGCTATGAGGCGGGTGGCTGGCTCAAACTGCACCTTATCCCCGCTACGTGGCCGGAAGCCTTCCTGAGATGTCACCATGAAGGTAAGTTCCACTGTTTCTTTGATTCAAGCTGTTCGGAACTGCTATCATGGGTTTACAGGAAATTTAGCTAGTGCACCCCAAGGGAACAGTAGAAGTTCATATCCAAGTTACGTTGCGCGGTGGTACACATAGCTTTTATAATAAATCGAGACTGTATTCACATCATTGTCCTCAATAGATTTACTATACTTACAGGATGAAATACATAATTATTATAATTTGTCATTTCCCAAATCTTAAAAAACATGTGTAATATCGTCTTAGCTAGTGCAAACCGAGTTGAAATTGCCTTCAAGTAGACACGAATTTAAGACATGCGTGTACTCCAGCGATGAATTAGGATTATTTTCGCTGAAAAGAATTAAAGAGGTTACCGAAGATAAGAAATTGTACGATCACTATCAACTTCGAATTATACTGTAGTAGTAATTTTAGCAGGAGCTATTCTGGATATTACAGGATTTATACGGATGGGTGTAAAGTTAGAGATAATGTTGGAGTTGCGTTCTTTGACCCTCAAAGTAATCGCTATCTTAGAAGCAATTTCATACCTTGAATAGGTGGATTTTCAAGATTCCGTAATCAATTCTGACTGTTAAAGCGCACACCAACATTTTACGAGGTGTAAATTTTCGTGGTTATCTTGTATACAAAATAATAAATTCTATGAGTAGATTAAGAGATAAAAGTAAAACTATTGTTTTACAATGGGTGCCTTCCCATATCGGCATTGAGGAAAACGAAGTAGTCGATCATTTTGCTAAAGAAGCGTGCTTGGACCACCCTCCAAGCACGCTTCTTTAGGTCGACTCGACTCATTTCACCGGAACAGCTTCCGGTGACGTATAAACCTTTCTGGATAGATATTTTATATCTAGTTAGATTGAAATGTTATGAAATATTGGAAAGAATACTTCGACGAGAAGTCCTTGACAAAAGGTATTTGGTATCGGACGATGCAGCCACCCATACAGAATTATGTAAGCTTTTCCAGCATCCAAAGCTGCTAATCTAAGCGTAGATGTTAAGTTTAGCATGTAACAAAATGTCCTATGAGGGTGGCATGTTCACTATGTGATCAAACACTCGTTAATAAATATAGATAAGAAAAACTAACGACCTATCTAAGATAAATTCATTATAATTAATTTGTAAGAACAAAGATCGTTAGTGTTTGTATTACTGACTTGTGGGAATTCCCGTTTTATATAATTCCTGTTATCTCCTATACGCAATACTTGTGACCCCGAATATCAGAGGTCAACCTCCATGAACAAGGTAACTATTCTTGTTTAAGTAGAATTAGAGAGATAAAATATTATATTTAGAACCATTAACTACCAAAATATAAGCTTGACTTACTCTGGGAGTTGGTAGATCATGTACAACTATCAAAGAACACATCCTGCTTCCTACTAATATTTTAAACGCGAAAGTTTGTGAGGATGGAGGATGGCTGGATGGATATTTCTTACTCTTTCACACAAAAACTTCTGAACGGATTTAGATGAAATTTAGCACACATATAGTTTACTAGCAGCGCCTTGCGGTTTTACCCGCATAAGTGTCGATCCTATGGGAATATCGGAATAAAAACTATCCTATGTCCTTCCCCGGGATGCAGTCTATCTCTCTGCGAAATTTTATCGAAATCCGTTCAGTGGTTTAGGCGTGAAAAGTTAACATACAGACAGAGTTACTTTCGAATTTATAATATTAGTCTGCATAACCAGGATTAACACAGGATACTGTTTATCCCGATATTCGTATTCCCACGGGTCTGAGACTTATAATGCGGGTGAAATCGCGTGACGCTACTAGTTCATTAATAAATTGTAATTTACAGATTCAGTTTGTATTGTACTTTTTGTGGGTGGGTGTAATGTTAAAAGTGTGCAGAAAGGATTAGTCGTGTAAAGTTGCCAAGTTCAAGCAAGGAACTGGCTAGCCAGCGCCGAGTGTAATTACTCACGATTCGTAATACAATGGATAAAGATCGACCGGCGCGCGTCTTTATTGCGAGGTGCGGGACATGTAACTTTAATCAAATAGAAAATGAATGCGTCAGCGTTCCTCTACAGGATTCCTCAATTTAAAAAAAGGCTTTTTTATTCTACAATGTAATTATAACATAACCAAAATACGCAAAATACGCGCATTGGCGTGGAGTTGCGACCCCAGGGGGTTTACTCTCCAAACTAATTTTAATTCCAATGAGATGCCAATATGATTCCAGTGTTAATTTTACAGTCACGTGATTCGGTACTCTTGAAAACAATATTCTCAACAATTACCCCACGCCAAGCCCGAACCCAATTCCACATCATTTGGCGCTAGCATCGAACTCAAGAGTACGAAACGTCACAATTCCAATGTCGATCTATCGGAATTAAATTGAAGAGTAAGCACCCAGCCCGTATTACCTATTACCTAACATAAGCAAATACATTTAATTCTGATTAATTGTCAAGAACAATGATAAAAAACCGGTCAAGAGAGAGTCGGACTCGCGGACCGAGGGTTCCGTAGTAGGTATAGAATAGAATACTCTTTATTATGTACACCATATAAATTACAGACATAAATATAGAAACTATACTAGGTATGTAACTACTTTACGGCTTTCGGATCTTTCCCTTTATTTGTGCTACATGACATTGCTTTTTTCCACATTTTATGTTTCTAGGTCAACGGGTAGTAGTACCCTATATATAGGTTTTGATTCCCTTACGAGTGCCAAAATATGTGTCATAAACAGAACATAAACGCCCGTATCTTTTGATTGCGTGGACTCAGAAGTAAGATTCTTTCACTGCTTCAAGGGATTGCAGCCCTGAGTATTTGATATTAATTTCAACTTGATAACTCCACGCGTTCCTGAGAAAAAGGGTCTTGACAGTCGGATAGGCAGACGGACAACGAAGTGATCTTATAAGGGTTTCGTTTTTCCTTTTGAGGAACGGAACCTTAAAAATGATTATGATGCACTACGTGTCCACAGTGACGTGTGTCACTAAAAATTTGCGTATACATCATTTTATTGCAATAAGCAACTTCGTAACTAGATATCTTACAGGAGTGCGATATGCGCTTTAAGTTACGTTCTAAACAATGTTACACTGATCAATGTTTTAAGTTCTATTATCACGCTATTATTAAACTAAAATATATTTAACCGTCATTAAGATACTGCTAATTCAAATATATTTAAATATTTTTTTTTTAGTTTTTTTTTTAGGTACGTTGCCCCACACTAGGAATTACTCCTGTATCGTGGGTGCGTTTACAAACATTTAAATTCACATACACAAACAGCCAGACCCGGAACAACTACCTGTAGGCAATACAAATATTTATTCCGTGCGGGAATCGAACCCGCGACACGCTGCGCAGCAGTCGATCGCTCAGCCACTGCGCCAACCGTGTCATCATGGCTATTTGCTGATTTGTTCTATTCGCGATGTATCACACTAATATTATAAAGGCGAAAGTTTGTGAGTGTGTGTCACACTCAAATGGCTGGACCAATTTTGATAAAATTTTGTATGGAGGTACCTGACACCCTGGATTAACATATAGGTTACTTTTTATCCCGATATACCCACGGAATCAAGTCTTATGCGAGTGAAATCGCGGGCTTAGCTAATATTATATCTAAATGCAAAAGTTTTTTTGTGCCTCAAAGGCTCAAAGGTTTGGATGAATGCTGGGCTTAGGACAATTAATACTTTTTATCCCCTATGTATGTAGGTATGTTATCGTGCGATAATTTTCTGCCTCCACGCAGGTGAAACCGCGGGGAAAGCTAGTATTTATATGTAGTTAGGGTACTGGTTTTGTTTGTTTGAAAAGTTAATTTTTTGTTATATTTTCCTCACACTTTACTCTCTGTTTTATCTACAATTTTTAGTGGAGATTCGTGATCTATTAACACATGAAAATTGCTTCGTGAACTCTCAGCTTAAAGAGCACACGTATCAAACCGGAAAGGGATCGGCACCGTATCAACTCGAGCCGTTTAGTATTCTGTGTATGAAACTCCCTACTGCAACGCACACTAATCGGAATCGTAACGTAATCGCCTCGCCTCGGGAGTCGAGACAAGCTCACGAACCGCGGTGCAGTGCGTTACGGCTCGTCGTCCCCGCGCTTACGTCTCTCCGTACCCGAGCTTACGACTCTCAGTCCACCCTTGCCCCTCTCACTCCTCCGGTGTGCCTGCTGCACCATCAACCAGCGGTCGGCGAGCCGTAAGCGGGGCGTCGTCGTCTAGCCGTAGCCGAGTCGACGCTGAGATATCGCATTTTGAAATTTTCGTGTACGTGGATTGTTCTACCTTTGAGAATTCATATACATACAGTCTATTGGAAAATTGCAAAATGCAATTTCACTGGGTCAATCTAAACCATCGAAATTAAATGTAAAGTGTGGGATAATTAATTGTTAAGCTTTACTACGAATTTAACATAAACATAAACCTAAGGGGGCTTTTTTTTTCTGTATGGGAAATCATCAAATGACTCCTCCCGCTCTGGGTGGAGCGGAAGGGAGTGTCAGACTCTTACTGACTAAAACCCACCCATGTTCCTTCCTTAGCTCTTTATGTTCCGGGCCAGCGGTAACTTAAGGGGCTTACATGATCTGAAGCGCGGTCACTGTCGGACTGCATAGAAAAGAAAGAGAAGCGTGATGACACAACGTTGGTAATTTATTGAAAAATATGAAGCAATTATTTAATTACAAAAAATCTGTTGTTTGGACTAAAAAAATAAAACACTATAATAGTATTTTAATATGTTGCTTGTAGAATAATCTGACAAAAAACAGACTGGTATGTATATTAGTACCTATGGTTTTTTATGTAAAAATAAAGTTTTTAGGGGTATTTTCATGATTCTTTTTATCGTATCAAATTAGTTGTATTATGTTTTCAACACACTATCTACCTAGCTTATATTCTGAAGAATATCATATATCTTTCTGATTTTGTTAACTGTATTCAATCATACACTTTTATTGTTTCGAAAACTTGCGTTTTTAGGGTTCCGTAGTCAACTAGGAACCCTTACAGTTTCGCCATGTCTGTCTGTCCGTCTGACCGTCCTCGCTTAATCTCTGTGACCGTTAGCACTAGAAAGCTGAAATTTGGTACCAATATGTATATCAATCACGCCGACAAAGTGGTAAAATAAAAATTGGAAAAAAAATGTTTTATTAGGGTAGCCCCCCTATATGTAAAGTGGGAAGTGATTTTTTTTTTAATTTCAACCCTAACGTGTGATATATTGTTATAAAGGTATTTAAAAATTGATAGGGGTTTACTAAAATAATTTTTTGATAATGTCAACAATTTCGGAAATAATCGCTCCAAAAGTAAAAAACAATGTGTCCCCCCCTCTAACTTTTGAACCATAAGTTTAGAAAATATGAAAAAAATCTGAAAAGTAGAACTTTATAAGGACTTTCTAGGAAAATTATTTTGAACTTGATGGAAACAACAGTTTTTGTACAAAAAAGACAAAAAGTTGTACAAAATAATTTCTGGACTGTTTGTAGTATAATCGTATATGCAAGCATTTTTTTAACTTCGTTTAATTTTATTATCCTGAACGTATCTTTTTTCAAACAAAAACAAAAAAGAATTATTAAAATCGAATCCCAATATTTTAATATCTATGATCGACTACGATTATTACGCGAACATAATGTATACCGACTTTTAAACTCATAAGTGGGAACATTTATTGTGACGGACGGGAAACTATGGAACCCTACACTGAGCGTGGCCCGACACGGTCTTGGCCGGTTTTTGCGTTTAGGTGCTGTAAGCCCCTTAACATAAATATAAGCTCACGCCGTCTTCCCATGCGGGTAGGCAGACACTACAGAACGCCACCTGCTACGATCATTACATATTCCCTTTTCTTCATTGTCCATATATTCAAATAAGAACAACCATTCTTTGACAGTTGTGTGAAATGGCTTTATCACAACAAAAATGGTGTCAATTTGCTTAACATTATACCATTAATTTGCATGACTGTACTTAAATCAATGAGTGTATTTCATGTTACAGGCGCGGTGTTGGCGTCGCCGCTCAACAAAGAGCTAGCTGATGCTCTTTACACACAGGTGACACAGTCTGGTGTGGATAGTGACATTTTCTTGGGGACTCATGATTTGTACTCTAAAGGACACTTCGCCTCTATAGAAGGTCAGTCTGATTTTTGTTAAGTACTTTGAAATTGAGACATTTAATAGGGTACACTTGTGTTCATACGCGTGTTACTTCAAAGAAATGATTTCACCGGAGTTCCTTGGCACACTGATTAAACGTCTTACGCGTAGACATCTGGAAATATAACCCGTAAGGTGTGTCAGCACTTTTGGCCGCGACGTCGACACCCACATGTGTTCCCCGACAGACGGGCTACAGCGCACGGTGGCGCCGCGGCGGCCACTGCTAGAAGCGGTGTTGTCTACACTTTCCATACAAACCAAGTGAGTTTGCCGATTACTCGCACTAAGACTCAAATGACGGCTTTAAAGTCTCGACGGCCCCGGCCCGGTCTCGTCGCCTCTCGACGCTGAAACTCAAACTCAAAGCATTTACATATTTCAATTAAACCATTTACAGGCACTTTTGAATTGTCAAGAAGTCGGTCAGTCAGAAAATATGAAGCTAGTTGCCCATTACAAAGCGTAGTTACCTATGGGAAGAACGGGCAAGAAACTCCATGGACACTCTTTTTAAATTGCTGCTCTGTCGATCACTGAAAATAATCTCTATCACTATCACTACATAGTATAAAACAAAGTCGCTTTCTCTGTCCCTATGTCCCTTTGTATGCTTAAATCTTTGAAACTACGCAACGGATTTTGATGCGGTTTTTTTAATAGATAGAGTGATTCAAGAGAAAGGTTTATATGTATAATAATAATAATGTTTCCGTGCGAAGCCGGGGCGGGTCGCTAGTAGATTATATAATAATTTTCTCTGTCCCTATGTCCCTTTGTATGCTTAAATCTTTGAAACTACGCAACGGATTTTGATGCGGTTTTTTTTAATAGATAGAGTGATTCAAGAGGAAGGTTTATATGTATAATAATAATAATGTTTCCGTGCGAAGCCGGGGCGCCGCGGGTCGCTAGTAGATTATATAATAATATTAAGAAAACACGCAGTCTTACAACAATTTGCAATCAAATTAACGCAAGCCTGCACATTAATAGAGCGATTATATTATTTTTCAAAATTTTGACATCTCTGTTCCAGGAGTGCCACTGTCTGACATGGAAATAAAATGGGCTCCGCGCGGAGCTGGTACCGGTGACTGCCTCACTTTATCCGACGCTGACAACACGTATTACATGTCTACCTCGTCATGCGATGTTCCACTGCCCTTCATATGTTTTAGAAAATTCAACAATTTGACGACGAACGAATGTGGTACCTTTGATGATGGTAAGTGAATCATCTAGCTTCTACTCAAATATTGTACATAATATTCTTGAAAATTTATAATTTAAAAATGTTGTTTTCCGACTTCAGCGCGTATGAAGTCGTGGACAAAACCTAGTAAAATATCTTTCTTCAATCCGGAATTGATAGAAGTTTATGGTAAAATTTAGTCTATTACTAACAAAGTCATAATGAAATCAGCAAAAATCTTTTACAACTAGGTACGTAATCTATTTACTGTCCTAAACTACACTTACATTTCCTTCCTTCAATACGAGTTCCACTCGTATTTGGCCGATTTATATCTTGAATAAACGTTATTTTGGTTTGATTTCAGAATATTACTTTAAGCGGTATACAGGCAGCTGTTATAAGGTACATCGACAGACACAGACCTGGACGCGTGCGTACGGGATATGTGCATCTGAAGGGGGGCACCTGGTCATCCTGAACGACAAAGAAGAGGCTCGCATCATCAGGGACATGTTCCCTGGTGTTGCGACGGATGAGATGTGGGATCTTTTTCACGTAGGTCTGGGAGCCTGGGGCAAGGAGCGCACCTGGACCACCATTGACGGTATTAGATTATTTAATTATCCATACACCGTGCCATTTACATCGTCTTACAACGGCGCACCAGTATTTATAAGTACCAATGTACCCACGCACAACGGACCGAATGGGAGTCTAAGTGCGGAAAAGGGAGTCCCCTAATCATCATCATCAAGTACCAATGTACCTATAAGAAAATAATAGTTATGCTAAATTGTAAAATTTTCGATCAGGTTAAGCTATGCTTGCCGCGGTTGGTCTGTGGATGGGTGACCATCTTTACATACCGAGCCCCTCCGTGCCTCGGAAAGCACGTTAAGCCGTTGGTCCCGGCTGTCATTCGTGGATCTTTGACAGTCGTTACGGGTAGCCCGAAAGTCTGACAAACAGTGTTACCAAGGGGTATCGTATTACCCAGTAACTGGGTTGTGTAAGTCAGATAGGCAGTCGCTCCATGTAAAATACTGGTATTCAGCTGCATCCGGTTAGACTAGAAGCCGACCCCAACATAGTTTGTAAAAGGCTAGGCAGATGATGATGTATAAGAAAAGAATAGTCTATTCTTAGCTCTGTGGGACCGAATTTAAAGTGAGACTTATGATGAAAACGATCTATAACGCAAAAACTGGCCAAGTGCGTGTCGGACCACGCACAATGAAGGGTTCCGTAGTTGGAATTAATTTATCCCAAGAACAAACTTAACATTGTAGTTGAACATCATGTTCTCCCATATATTGCAACTGCAAATGTTGGTCGACTATTACTCGTAAATTTGTATAGCCTACTTAGCTGTGATAGTTTTCCTTTTAACCTCGTTATATATTATACTACTACCGTGTTTTTTTTACACATATCCAAAAACAACCATTTAGCTGGGCCGGGAGGGGGGACACACACACTTGACTAACAAAAATTAGGACTTTACAACAACAAGCTTAATATTTCATAAACGGATCCCTGAATTGAAAAATTGTTTCCACAAACCCGCAATATTTTTAAAAGACCTATCCAACGATACCTCACAACAGGGGGTAGACGAGGAAAAAACCATCCCCACATTACTTGTACCGTAGGTAACCTAAAAATGTTTTTTTTCGTTTTAGTTTTACCACTTTATCGGCGTGATTAATATGTATATCTATGCCAAATTATAGATTTCTAGTACTAAGAGTATCTGAGCTAAGCTGTGGACGGACGGACAGACGGACATGGCGAAACTATCTAACTAAAAGTTTCTTGTTGAATACGGAACCCTAAAAAGAAGCTACTCTCTGTTTTATCTATCTAACTATAATCCTTAGAACATCTTTCAGGGCACCTTAACTCTTAACTTAAAAAGTAGTGAAATTAAATCAAAATTCCAAATTTTTCCAGGTGAGAGATTCGAAGACGTGTTCAACGATTGGACTGCCAGCCAGCCTAACAATCTAAGGGGCATCCAGAATCGTGCAGCTCTTGAAAGAGACGGCCGTTTGAACGACGTCGATCCTGAGTTCATAGGTATGTTCGTCTGTGAAAAATCTCCGAAATCAATAAAGTTCGAAGCCCCGCCAGCAGTCATGGAAGGATGAATTGGGTTGTACTAAACCTCTTCCTAATAACCCTACTGAAATCAAGTTAAAGTTGTAATCTAGTTATAACTGTATGTTATATGTTAATTAATAGATTTTATACTAATCAATAAAATAAAAATAGTGTTAAAGATTTCATTGATAAACAATGTTAATGTTAGTTGCTTTCTGGAAAAAATGCATGCTTATTATTATATGTATTGACAGAACATGTTTGGTTTTTAATTGGTTTTTTTCCCATGTTTTTGTACCGTGTTGTTTTGAAAATAAATATTTTATTATTTCCTTTATTTCATTATACAGAATGAAATAGAAAATTTGCGAAAATTCGAAATAGATGTAAATTCTCGTTTCCCGAATCTAAATTCTTGAAAAAAAAAAAGTGTAATTATTGCCTTGGATAGTGCAAGCTAAGTTATTGCCTTCAAGAAGACACAAATTATCGTCGTTCCAGATTGTTTCTTCAAAACTATGAAAATTAATAAGAAAATTAAAGTATAAATTGTAGCGCGCTCCCACTTAGTAATCCTTTTATTGCAGAGCAATGAGAGCAACATGAAGTAAGTTGGCAACGCGTTGAACTAGTAATACTACTACTAGTTTAATATTGACCGTTCCCTACGAAAAAAAGAGCGCGCGACGACGACGTTGCCAGATCGCTTGCCTGCACGTATGTTCAAACTCAAATTCAAAGCATTTATTTCAATTAAACCTTGTACAGGCACTTTTCAATTGTCAAAACTAAATAGTCTGTAGTTAGTCAGAAAGTTGAAGCAGCTAGTTGCCCATTCCAAAACGTGGATCTCTATGGAGAAGAACGGGCAAGAAACTCTATGGACACTCTTTTAAATCAAGATACTACAAAATCCTGGGTACATTAGAACATACGGCCCACGAATGCATCATCCCTACACAGCCCATGTGTTGGGACGAAGAAGGTAATGATTTCTGTTAATGTTTCGCCAATGAACGGAGTGATTCATGAGGAAGGTTAAGTATGAAATGTAATTTATTTTTTAATACAGTTGCTCAAAAAGTGGCGTATTGCAGGGACGTATAGCGTTCGGGATGTGGGCTATTACATACTCGTGCTTTTTTTTACCTTTCCCGAACTCGTGCGTTCACTTTCCCAACTGTCAAAATAATGTCTATTAAAAAGAAAAACCAACCATGAAGTTTTTACTAAAAAAATTCATAGAAGTTTTTATGATTCATGCAAATACGTATATTTCTAAAAAGAAGCTACTAATTTGTTTCAATATCAGATTTAATGATTTGATTGAATGAGTTAGGTTAGGTTTCATTTCATTTCATCTCATTAAATTTCATTTCATATCAATAAAAAAATTCTACTGAAGACTTGGCTGTATGGGCATAGTTCCCTTTGCCTACCAGAATGGGTGAAGAAAAAAGAATCTCTGCTTATTTATATTCTACGGTTGGCGCCATTGGTTAGTTAAGTTTATTGTGTTTTTATTATTTTATTAAATTGCTTCATTTTTTCGCAACAGTATTAAAAATAGTCGTTCAGTACACGTGCGAAACCGTCATTGCAACTTGTTCCGACTGTCAACCCTGGCCTTCGGCTGCGCCTCGGCTCGGGTAGACATTTGTCGGAACTCTTTGCAATGACAACCTTTCCGCACTTGTAATGAAATATACTATTTTAATACAGTTGCTCAAAAAGTGGCGTATTGCAGGGACGTATAGCGTTCGGGATGTGGGCTATTACATAGTCGTGCTTTTTTTTACCTTTCCCGAACTCGTGCGTTCTCTTTCCCAACTGTCAAAATAATGTCTATTAAAAAGAAAAACCAACCATGAAGTTTTTACTAAAAAAAATCATGGAAGTTTTTATGATTCATGTAAATACGTATATTTCTAGAAAGAAGCTACTAATTTGTTTCAATATCAGATTTAATGAATTGATTCAATGAGTTAGGTTAGGTTTCATTTTATTTCATCTCATTAAATTTCATTTTCATTTCATATCAATAAAAAAAAATCTACTGAAGACTTGGCTGTATGAGCATAGTTCCCTTTGCCTACCAGAATGGGTGAAGAAAAAAATCTCTGCTTATATTCTACGGTTGGCGCCATAGGTTAGTTGAGTTTATTGTGTTTTTATTATTTTATTAAATTGCTTCATTTTTTCGCAACTGTATTAAAAATAGTCATTCAGTACACGTGCGAAATCGTCATTGCAACTTGTTCCGACTGTCAACCCTCGCCTTCGGCTGCGCCTCGGCTCGAGTAGACATTTGTCGGAACTCTTTGCAATGACAACCTTTCCGCACTTGTAATGAAATATACTATTATACTACACTTGCTTAGTAAGTGTACCAATACTACCCCACTAAAAGGCTTGAAAGCTGTTCATTAAACCTTCTCAAAAATCTAGGCAGTTATATTGTATGGAATTTCATTACTGCCCTGAAAATCAGGAAAATCAGCAGTAATGCGTTCATTACTAACGCGTTTTGTTTTTGAAGTGAAAACTTCTTTAGCATCGTTGTGACTTGAAATTTTATGAAATGAAAAAGCGACAGTAAAAGGAGACATAAGATTTAACGTGGGAGAAAATGAGACAGAAAGCATTATACAGTGTTTTTGTGTTTTTGAGTGTTATTGAGTGTTGTTGAGTGTTGTTGAATGTTGTTGAGTGTTGTTGAATGTTGTTGAGTGTTGTTGAGTGTTGTTGAGTGTTGTTGAGTGATGTTGAGTGTTGTTGAGTGTTGTTGAGAGTAGTTGAGGGTTGTTGAGGGTTGTTGAGTGTTGTTGAGTGTTGTTGAGCGATGTTGAGTGTTGTTGAGTGTTGTTGAGGGTTGTTGAGTGTTGTTGAGTGTTGTTGAGGGTTGTTGAGTGTTGTTGAGTGTTGTTGAGTGATGTTGAGTGTTGTTGAGTGATGTTGAGTGTTGTTGAGTGTTTTTGAGTGTTGTTGAGTGTTGTTGAGTGCGTTGAGTGTTGTTGAGTGTGGTTGAGTGTTGTTGAGTGTTGTTGAGTGATGTTGAGTGTTGTTGAGAGTTGTTGAGTGATGTTGAGTGTTGTTGAGTGTTGTTGAGAGTTGTTGAGGGTTGTTGAGTGTTGTTGAGGGTTGTTGAGTGTTGTTGAATGTTGATGAGTGTTGTTGAGTGATGTTGAGTGTTGTTGAGAGTTGTTGAGGGTTGTTGAGGGTTGTTGAGTGTTGTTGAGTGTTGTTGAGCGATGTTGAGTGTTGTTGAGTGTTGTTGAGGGTTGTTGAGTGTTGTTGAGTGTTGTTGAGGGTTGTTGAGTGTGGTTGAGTGTTGTTGAGTGTTGTTGAGTGTTGTTGAGTGTTGATGAGTGTTGTTGAGTGTTGTTGATCACAACAAATCACAAAAGACGTTAAGCCGCGTCCCCACTAGAGCCGCGCGGCTCGGCCTCGCGTGCCGCGCGGTTCTAGTGGGGACGCGGCTTAACGTCTTTTGGCGCGAAAACTGTTTGACGCGCTAAAATTTAAAGAAAAAAAAAAGACTTATTTTGTTGGTTGACGTATTTTGTAGAAACAATTTTCTTGGTAAAGTTTAAAGTTTGGCGGTGTAAATCACAAGTTAAAATAAGTGATTCCAGTGACAATGATAGCAATTTATTAACAACAACTCCACAAGTGTAGTATAAAGCAGTATATATCACTCGAGGGTAAGTACAGATTACTCCCCTTGGTGAATAAATAGCTAAAGGTTTTGTGTAAATCGGCTGAATGACGATATTTGTTGAAGTTGTCGGAAAAAATCTTGCCGACTGGGAGCTTTACTGCCGTGTGCCGCCGCGCCGCGTAAACCAATACAGTTATAAATGAAAACAATGCATTACGGAATTTGTACATTATTTACCTGGGCTAACAATACATAGGGTACTTTAAATCCCGGTAATACGTTCCCGTAGGATATTTTCCGACATCCATACGGGCGAAGTTGCAAGCAAAAGCTAGTGTACACACGCCAGCACATCAAGCTTCCCGAAACTGTCAAGTTTCTCCAATCAACCTTGAACTTTATGTTGTAGCAATAAAGTTGAAAATCTATTAAAGAAATTTGACAGTTGTCGTTGCTTGATGTGCTGGTGTCTGTACAAAGTTGAAATAAAGATTGAGGAGGCTTTTGCCCAGTTTTGGGACAGTAAAGGCTAAACAAAAGAATACAATAAAGATAAATACGTTTATCGTTAAACGTATTTTAGTGATTTGTGGTGCATATGTGACCTTACAGCAACTCTGAGGTCACACTTACACAGTCTGCTAACTTCACGTCGGCTGCACGTATATGTAGAGGCAGCTAACTTTAGTTCAAGACATTACTAATTCGGCAGTGAAACGATACAGCACACAAACATGATACACAAATATTTCGCTTTATCATACTTGTTGATAGTGACGGGTAAGCTTTTAATAATATTTAATTAGATTAAATCATTTTGTTAGTACTTTAGTTGTGTATGTAGAAATTATTATTTTATAAAAGACTTGGTTCTGTTTTTTTAAAATTACTTGACAGATAGTATTATACCATGTAACCGGGCATGTATCAATGTGATTGTTTCTATTTATATGTACTTTCTGAGTATATTTTACACACTACTGACATTGGTGAACAGACATCGTGAGGAAACCTGGATTTATAATCGATATAAATCTGATATCGCCAAACCGTCTTGAAAGTGTGGTGATCAATGCTCGTGCCTTCTCTGTATGAGAAGAGGCTTTTGCTCAGCAGTGGGACAATAATACGCTGGTTGCTCCACAGGCACTTGAGCTCACTAGTTAAAATTTCAATAATTGGAAGAGGTGCTTCCCTTTTTCTTTTTTTGTGTTTCTGACATTAAGAACATAATTTATTTTTTTTTTGTTTTATTCAATAAGTCTTAATTGTTGAATACTTAGTTATTAAATAATATCTCTTCTTATTTGGTAGTAAAATTCTATTAATCTCTTAAATAAATTACAAACTATAGTGTTGTATAATTTAGAAGCATTTTTAAATTTTGTAAATGTAAGAACCATGTTATCGTTTACTATGATTTTTTTCATGTTGACTTGAAAGAGCATGGCGGTTGAGAACATGTCATGCTCACTTAAATATCTCATCGATGGTGGCGCGTGTGTTGGATCATTTCGGTTCCCTACAAAATGGTTGAGCTAGATGGTGCTGATCCACGCGTCATGTTCGTGAACGGGCGCCGTCGGTTGAGACTGGTCATTTCTTAACTGCCAAGGCTTATTTTTAATCTTATATTTTGAAATGTTTCTTCATTTGTGTTTTTTTTACATTGTTCTCGCATATAGAAGCAACAATAATAATGTACCCACGATTTGTAATATCTTGATTTAAAAGAGTGTCCATGGAGTTTCTTGCCCGTTCTTCTCCATAGAGATCTACGTTTTGGAATGGGCAACTAGCTTCAACTTTCTGACTAACTGACGGACTATTTTAATTTTGACAATTCAAAAGTGCCTGTACAAGGTTTAATTGAAATAAATGCTTTGAGTTTGAGGTATTATTATTATTATTTACATTCTGTCCCACTTCTGAAGATATTCTGTGAATCGCGACTATTGAGATATTGTTAAACTGGCCCTACTTCTAAGCTTGTACTGATTATGGCACGTCTTGATATCTGCTTCTGTAGTTTTAAGATGTGTATAGAACACGTTTACAATTACTGACGGATAATTATTAATCCCTTTGTTTGCTAATAACCTTGCTATCCAGACGTTGTACGATGCAAGCCTGATTACTTGTTCAACAATCTGGCGGGGGGCTGGCTTAAACTGCACACAATCCCCGCTACATGGCAGGAAGCCTTCCTGAGATGTCAGTATGAAGGTAAGTTTGCTGCTCCCCTCATTATCAGGCTATCTTGAACTGCTATCGCGCGTTTACGGGAACTTCTACCCATTCATTACATACTAAGACCTTCCGTGCCACGAAAAGCACGTTAAGTCGTTGGTTGAGTAGTCAGAAGCCCGAACGTCCGACAACTACTGAATAAAATATTTATTTTTTTATTTAACCTGTCTTACCAACGGGAATCTTTTTATCAAGTTACTGCGGTTGTAGAGGTCAGATAGGCAGTCGCTCCATATTTCCAATACTGGTATTCTGCTGCATCCGGTTAGACTGGAAGCTGATCCCAACATGAACATGGTTGGAACAAGGCTACGCAGATGAACTATAGGAATAATTGCGATAATCTTTTATTATCCTGCAAATAATCTTGTGTTACTGGCTTGTGGGCATCCCGCTTTGTTATCGGAAGACTGGTTGAAATCATTATAAGTAGGTGACCCACACAAGTAGGTACACATACACGATACTAATGACCCCAGATATCGGAGGTCTATATAACTTGAAGTCTCACTCGATAGTCCTCGGGACTATCGAGTGAGACTTCAAGTTATATGTATTATTATGTAGGAGATAAATAATGTGCAAAAACGGGAAACGAAATCTAAGATGATAAGTATAACCTAGCTATTAGGTGGTCGATTTGTTTTTAAGTTTTTTAACTAGAATGCGGTCGATTAACGCCGAACAGTAAATCGTTCATATCCACCTAACATGGACTTGCTCGGCAGGCAGTTCTATCGAAGTCGAATCAAAAAAATTGGTCGTTGATCTACCGTAATCAGTGGGCCTAGTGCGAGTTCTTACACCGATTCAATCGTGATAACGTTCACTTACGTTAATCTGTATGGAGCACTGACCTCTATCATACAAGTATGCTCGACTACACTCCGGGCCCACCATACCCCTGGCTACTAACGATACTCTACGAAATGACAGTTGCTTTTGTGCCGATTCAAAGCGCTCCGCTCGAGGTCCTCAGGAACTAAAATTGGCACGTTTTCAAATGGACGTTGAGTTGTTTGGATCGTCCACAGAGTACTTTTTGATAAGACTGGGTTCGTCTCTGATGATTTACGTTTAAATTGTGGAAAACTACTTTATTTGTGTATTTTATGTTTACTACGTGATATTTAGAACATTTTTATTATGAAAGTATGCGCATTTTGTAAAACTCGCTATCAAAAAGGCAGCGGAATAACTGGAATAACAAGTAAGTGAATTTCATGACTCTTTAAATATTTCGATTGCTTGTGTGAGCATTTTTAATACCATTTTATATTTAGAATAAATGTTTTCATTAATATCATATCATATTTAAGTGTAATTAGGGCTCAGCAGTGCGATTCTGTAACCATCTCACCGTGAAAACTTAGGTGAAGTGAGCGTGGAGTGAACTGGCAGTGTCATCTTACCAGATACTAGGGATTGACCAAGCATACATTTACAATCATAATCGAGATTTTAATAATATTTTTTTAGCCTAATCCTATTGATATTTTTATATAATTCAAAGCTAGTATTTTAGTGGTCAAAACATTAATATTTTGTAGGGTTTTACTTACAATAAAATAGCAAAACAGAAGCGCAGTCAGAATCTCAATCCTGTTTTTTTTTCTTTTTTCCCTAGTCTAGTAAGTCCTTATATAGACTGAGGCGCGAGCGCGTCACGCACGAACAGTAAATAAAATTAAAACATTCACGTTTATGACAGCTAGACTGATGAAAATACGCATCGACATTGTTTGGTTATTATGAGCAATTGTAGATCGAGTCTAGTAAAGACTGCGACGATGTTCAGCGTTGTTATTAACCCAAATCTATTGAATTAGAAGAGATAACCGAGTGTGTCAAGTCATCGAGTGCTAACGGATGCCTAGCTGACGGACCATAGAATGTAATCCCACGTAGTTTGTGTGGCGTGATCACTCCACCCGATTCACGACACTAAATGTCGTAAATCGGGTGAAGTGAAGGTGAAGTGATAAGATCACGCCGCGCTTGCGCGTTAATCACTGTCATTATCACATTGCAGATTGCGTGATCACTTCACCTTCACTTCACCCGATTCACGACATTTAATGTCGTGAATCGGGTGGAGTGAAGGTGAAGTGATAAGATCACGCCGCGCTTGCGCGTTAGTCACTCATTATCACATTAGAGATTTGTTTTTACATATTTAACTTGTAAGGCGTCATGTATAAGAACATTAGGAAAATGCAATACCAACGTCAAATAAGTGCAAATATTTTATCGCTCATCGCGCGCCCGTGTTTGCACTGCACCTCTAGTAACCCTTAAATGAAGAAGTGGTTGGTGTCAACCCTGAAGTGTATGTATGGTCCCTAATAGTGCATAACGTAGTAAGTACCTACACTCCTTTAGAATATAAGTAAGCAGTTTACATCAATGCGCATTGTAACATAAATTCACTAGATATTCATTAAAGTACATTCTATCAAGCTGGTTGTCTAATTCTAACGACCCTTGAACCCCCAACATTTCATGGCGACCCTGCCTTAGAGTCTGCCAAGGGGCAGATTAAGCAAAGTTTTCGTTGAGCGATTTTCAAAATGTGTAACTCTAAAGTAGAAAAAGACGAGGTATTCGCCAATCAAAACGCGGCTGGTGGAGGTGTTGACGCCGAGGTGGTGTTGCCATGGTTACGAGATTCGAGTGGAGTGATATATGGTACATTCCGAATTGCACTGTAATCGACTACAGCGTGCTTACACCTTGACCCCAATTCTGCTGTATGGTATTTATCTATTATTCCCCGCATAATCTTACCACGCCGTACGGTTGTCAAGCGTGGTATTTTGACAGTTCAAACCGGTTTCGGTCATTGTGTCATAGAGAATACGTTAATAGCAGATGTAGTGATTAGGTTATTAAGGAATTGACGTGGTTTCGAAGTAATGAATCATTAAGTGGTCATAGTGAATTAGGGCCCTTTTCTGAATTAACGTGAACGCGATAACGATGTCCCGTGAATCGACATATATGAAGTCATGGCATGTGCCATCTTGCGATAACGCCGACTACCGACCATGCCCTAAATTAATAATTATCACCGATCTTTAAACTAACGTGGCATTTTCGAAATTGTGCTTCTGGCTACAGTCGCCACCTTACCAAAGAAGAGGAAATTCGTGGTGTATACACAAATAAATACTATAATCCAACCTTGAGTAACTATTCAAGTGAATAGGTATATTACTGACTCTCAGCTGCCATAGTGGTCATTTATCTAAATCGGAAAGCAAATTATTCATGTGAGCGATGATGACGCCATATTATATATTCACGCCGCGCAAGCGCGTTAGGCGCTGGCGAATGTTTTGACCACTAAAATACTAGCTTTGAATTATATAAAAATATCAATAGGATTAGCATTAAAAATATTATTAAAATCTCTTTTATGATTGTAAATGTTTGCATGGTCAATCCCTAGCATCAGTGGGATGACACTGACAGCTCACTCCACGCAAGTATTCACGGTGAGATTTTTACAGAATCGACATGCAGTTTCCACATTATAGGTACAATCATTTGCATAGGGTCGTGAATGATCCATGTCGATAATGTGTCGATAATTTTCTTTAGACAGTGAATAATTTAAAATTTACGTCTTTTGACATAGAAAACTCGCCAGAAATTTCTGCAATTTGATTAGCTAAAACAAATTAGCAAATACTAGTTTCTAATTTCAAAAGATAAATATTATCTATGTAATGTGTACTTGTTTCCGAAGTAAAAACCTAACATCGAAATAAAACTTGCCGTCTACAATGTACTTTAGTCATTTGTATTTTAATAAAATACTTAATTTCAGATATTCCAATACCTCAACTAAGCAGATATAACTGAAAAACATGAAAATGGAAAAGTGGAGTCCTAAAATCTAATTATCATCTTTGTAGTAAACATTTCACTGAGGACTGTTTCGTTAAACACGCTACACGTACGCTCTTCTCCATACGAACACTACCTTTTGGAACGGCCTACTAGAATCAATTCTATTTTATTGTAACTTTTGACGTTCAAAAGTGCCTGAAATAAATGATTTGATTTGACTTTGTTATTTTTTGTGTTTTTTTTTTCATTAGTATGCACGCTATCCAAATACCTCATAATGAAAATGGAATCCCTCTCCTTTCCGCTAGCAATTACTACATGGTAAGGTAATGAAAAATAATTACACGGTTCACTTTGGCATTCAATTTGAGTGAATTCGATTTAATTTGTATGGACGCTGTTGGTTGAATGGTTAACTTTTTTGTTTGCATGGTTTAATTCTTCCAAATTGAACACCAAAAGTGACTATTATTTAAGCAATGGCTATTACATAAATGTAATTCAATATAGCTCACGAAGAATACAACTGCCATTTGTTTTACTAGGTTAGAGCGAAATGGCAACACATCAGCTCAATAGTTTTTAGTTCACATTGCGAACTAATGTGACCCCAGCTCAGCTTGTAAAACTAGTGTAGCCAGGAGATATTAGCTCAATCATAGTAGTTTTTAGGCTAAGTTTTAAGCCTATCCTCATATTTAAAGTTCACTGATCTGACCGTCATGCGCTATAACTTTACTAGGACACTATCCACTTGTTTATAGTTTGCGATCTGACCGCGCCCTAATGAATTTTCACTGAACCTTTGCAGAGCAATTATACTATTACTTAAATATGACGCATAAAAATAACTAAAATAAAAAATAATAATAAATGTTTTATTCAGTATTCAAATTGGTAAAATTATTACATAAACTCTTAGAAATTACTTACAAAGGTATTAATGTTAGATGCCTGTACTAGGATATACCTGTATCACAGGCGGCATGAGCATACTTTATGGTAATGGGCATTGTTCATATTTTTTTAAATGTTGTAATTGAAAAACCATTTCGAGGAATAGCGTTACTGATCATTACGGACTAATTAATTTTGAAAAATATTCATATGTTATTGATATTTTTGATAAAATACGATTGACCTTCTTTGCCCTTCAAATTACGTACGACTTTGGCCGTACAGTTTTGTATCGTTGCCTCAGAAAATAAAAAGTAAGAGGCAAGTATTGTCTACAATCTGTCAAATGTCAAATTATTGTAAATATGTCAAAAATATAAACATTCTTGTTTATTCTCATTATTACATTACATACATTATTTCAACACTCGACAATATTTTAATATACTGGAAGAGTTATGGAAGTGCTTTATTCCAACTTGCAGCAATAATAGTAATAATGTCACCGCGTGCGTTATTATTCTATTTCTAAGTCGCCGCGTCGATTGTTCTAGTGACGATAGAGAGTAGTATATTCCTTGGAGGACACTTACACATAAAAAACCATTTGTAAATAAATACGCTAAGCTAGGATTCGATTATTTAAGACGTCTATTCGGCCTATTGACACTTTGACAGATGTGACATTGTTGACGTTGTCTAGACAGATTAAAATTTTTAATTATGTACTAGTAAGGCAACGGCACTTAATCTTTATGCCACTGGATGACGTCACCTACCTTAAAAGCTTAAAATAATTAAATAATTTTTATTAAAATAACTATTGAGCCAATCATCAAAATATTCAAATTAGTTTCTCAAAATGCTCTAAATTTACAAAAAATAAAATAAAATATAATGGTTAGAAATTTTGGACAATCCCCATTGTAGGACTATAAAATTCTTAACAATATTTAACACATGTCAAGTCTTGAATTAATGACAAAATTTTACTAATTCATTGTTTTATACCTAGTTTATTTAAATACTATTTGCCTTAAAGATTAAAATAATAAAAAGTCACGTCATATGATATGATTTGTGTCAGCAGAAATTGTAAGTGGTTTACAGTCAATGTCGCACAAAATTAAATCACGTTCGAAGCAAAGTGTTTTTCGATTTTTGCTGCGAGCGACTAATGTACTTAAACATCAATAAAATCGAGGGTTTGTAGGCCAGTGCAGTATGTTGTTGAGTCAGCAGCAGGCAGTAAACCCGGAAGTCTGGCCTTAACTATGACACTAGGCGCCCTCGTAGTCGATAGAGTTGATGTACCTGTATTCCGCTATTTTCCTAGCAGGGCACTCAGTGTCTCCCGTTTTATGGTTATTGGGTTTTATAAAGCGTAAGCAAGTTGCACATTTCGGTGTGTCAGCTTTCTTTGCGCATTCACCGCAGTGACCACACGTAGATTTTAGCTCTCTGCATGTTTGCACCAAGGTGAAATCCCTGACAGGACAAGACGTCCAATTTATAAAAAGTCTTGATTGGGATGATAGGGTTTTACTATATTGGCTGTAACTTCAATGACGTAGTTACAGGTCGACGCATTTTTCTTCCCAGATTTGTGGCTTAATTTAACCACTCTCAAAAAAGACTCCATAGGCATTGCTGGAAACTTATCGGCTACGTTCTGTTCATAAATGCACCTGAAAACTTCAGTTTCAGCCAAAGTAGTCGGCACACCTACAACCACGATTCGAGGTTTGCGCTTGTTAGGCTCGTCGGCGGTAAGCGGACAACACGTACATGCAGCTTCATTTGATCAGGGCGAATGATTTGTTGCACGAGGTCTTTTGTTTCATCACTTGATTTTAATTTATCGTTGGGATAAATAGCTACAGAGCTTAAATTGTTCGGTCGAATGAAATCATTTGCTCCCTTCTTCACCATATTAGCAAACGAAACATTTCCCGCAGAACCAGAGTCCTTAATCGTCTGCTTGAGCTTCGAAATATGTTCCGTCAGATCGCGCTTTTCCTGAAGGGCATAAAACGCGTTATACGCGTGAATGGCTTTCTGCTTCAGCGACTGGTATAGAACTGCCATTTGTGAAGTTCCAGATCCTACTTTACGGCACAGGGTAGAAATTTTCAGTTTCTGCCCCGAGTTGAGTTTGCCATCCGCGGCAATAGAGCAAACCTCATTTAAGTGCTGTTCGATGGCTGACATCCATTTTTGAATCTCGGGCGTTGAAATAACATCAGCCATGACCGACTCAAGGGCTGGGTTCTGCGTCGTCGTCTTCGACGGCGAGGTGGAGGGGTGCACTGGCCCTCTTGGATTAAAGGGGTTGTTATCCATTTTGTATTTTTACGAGTTCAATGATTCGTGTCCATTGTACACTGAAACTACACACTAAGCAAAATTACAGTTGCATTACGTTGGTAAAGCACTAAAGGAGGTCACTATATTATTAAAGTAGGTAATTATTAATTATTGCTAACGAGCACGTCTGTACACTGCGAATGACCATGACAATCCCAAACTGGGAGTGATTCGATATTTTTCTCTTAAGTAATTTAAATAACTCTCAGTGGTTATAACGATCGATAAGGTTTATAAAAGTATTTTTTTATCGAAGGATATATCCCATCTCTAACATTAGTTCCACGGTACCTTTATGCTGCTATCAGCGCCAAAATGGCGAAAATCAAATGTCTTCATTTTGTCATCGATAGTATGAAGTCCAGCATACTTGTCTATTACAGGTCAGTGGTATGGATCAATTGTGATTCCCAATATTGTCACTAGACGGTGCTGCTTTAGATTAAGCAAAAGTTTACGGTTAACGCTGTCAAAACTCGCACTGGGCCTTCTGGTTGCATTTCATCACACGGGTTTGATCTGACTGACAGATCATCTTGCAGATCATGTGAAATGTACTCTGTAAAAATCTCACCGTGAAAAATTAGGTGAACTGAGCTATCAATAGTGTCAATTCCGTGGAATGACAACTCACCCATGTTTTCACGGTGAGAATTTTACAAAATAGATCTTATTGTGGCATGTTACAGGCGCGGTGTTGGCGTCCCCACTAGACAAACAGCTAGCTGATGCTCTTCACACACTGTTGACAGAATCTGATATGCATGGTCACATTTTCCTGGGGACCCATAATTTTTTCTCTAAAGGTGACTTCGTTTCTGTTGAAGGTTAGTACAACTTTTATAAAATACTTTCATATTGTAGATTACTACTATTGGTTTTTTTTTTTTCAGGATGGGAAATTATCAACTGACCCCTCCCGCTCTGGGTGGAGCGGAAGGGAGTGTCAGACTCTTACTGACTAAAACCCACCCGTGTTCCTTCCTTAGCCCTTTATGTTCCGGGCCAGCGGTAACCCTTTCGGGCAATACCACTGACCCGGCAGGCTTCGGCCCTAACGGGCCCCTTCCATTGATGCTGAAATCTCTTTGAGGCGCGCGTGGAACACGTACGCGCCATCCGGCACGGGCCTGGTTCTATGTACAGTGGCCGGGAGTCGTCACGCGACTACCGACGCCCGGAGCGTCTCCCGCAGCAGTTGGGACGAGAGGCTCTCTCCCTCAGCTATTCCACCACCTCCTTCGCTAGCATAACTGCTTCGCAGAAGGAGGTGACTGCATCCCACTCCCTCTCGCTCCGAACCATGGCTTGCACCAGGGCCGTACGCGAGAGGTCGCCGCCGCTGCCGTTCGCCACTACTAGGACACGGCGGTGCTCCGCCCAAGCGGGGCAGGCACGCAGTGGTGACACCCGGGCGTTTCCTCCCGCCTGATGATGTGCAGGAACCTCCCAAAATATCCGTGTCCGGTGAGGACCTGCGTCAGACGGTAGGTGAGAGCGCCGTGACGCCTCTCTAGCCACTCCTCAAAGAGGAGTCTTATCGGGGTCTTATGGGGTTCATCCGAAGATAAATATGGCACACCGAGCGTAGGGCGAAGTTTGTATTGTAGATCTTCGCCTCTGTCACTATCAAGATAGTACGTATTAATTCCATACCTGTAAGGCAGTCTTTTCTCAAGCTCTGATATCTCAGATGTACACTAGACACTGACCTCTATCATACAGCTTGTATAATACAGGTCAGTGACACTAGAGCACCGTGGCTGCAGAGTGCTACAAACGTAGGCTACAAGGATCTTTTGGCATCTGAATGATATCTACAGGGAAAGTGAGTAAAAATATAATTGTAAAAATTTTACTTATTATATTAGGTCCCCACCTATGAAATCAGCGTTTTGTGTAGAGAATTTTAAAGAAGTTGCATTTTTCATACTAACATTTTCTTAATTTATTTAACAACCATGAACACTAATGTTTTAAAACTTTTATGCACTAATGTTTAAAAACTAAGATAACGTATGGCACTTATATAGATTAAGCGACAAAAATAAGTTTTGGCTAAGTTAAAACATATACATAGTGGTCATTTCTACTAACAAAAAAGGAGTAATTTTTAAGGTATTTTTTATGTTTAGAAAACTATACGTACTAAGGTTTTTTTACTATTGGTAGTTGTCTATGATGCTCATAATCCGATAGAATATCAAGCAATTGATGAATATTTTAAATAATAGAAGTGACAAGGTTTTTATTTGTGAGAAAAAAACGCCAATTTCATAGGTGGGGACCCAATATTATTGTACAGGAAGGCGTTGTTCGTAAAAAATTGTAAAATTGTCACCCTTGTCATTGATTGATTATTGACAAAACAAGATGGCGGCTCTTGTTTCGACTTTGGCCATGCGCCAAAGTTATCTTGTAGCGTTGTAGGTATTGACTAGGTACTGACTATGGAATTAGTAAGTACTATGTACAGACGCCAGCACGTCAAGCTACCCGAAACTGTCAAATTTTCCAAATCAACTTTGAACCTTATGCTTTACCGATAGAGTTGAAAATCTATGAAAGAAATTTGATAGATTGTAGTAGCTTGATGTGCTGGCAACTGTACAACCATACCTCTACTGAGGTAACACAAAAATAGTTTTTTTTTTACTCAGTAGACGTGGCATTCTGTCCGCAGCTAAGCCACGAAAGTGTTTTACCTCGAATGCCCAAAAAAAGGAGTGTATTGTTTTCAGTGTTCATATTGTATGCATTGTGTGTGGTTCATTTATTCTAAATGCCTGAACCGTATCGATCATGTGGTATCGTTAGAATCCTTGCATTATTTCGGATAATAATTTATTTAAAAAAATATAGTAGCTATGGGTACTTATATGAAAACCGTAACGGTTATTTTTAAAAATCGGATATGTAGGTATGGTACAGTCAGCAACAAATGTCGATTAACGCTTCAGTTTTTTTAATCTCAGTTATTGAGCTAAATATGAACACTTCAGTTTTTTTTAATCTCTGTTATTGGGCAAAATATTTGTTCAAAATTGCATCGTACTTGTTTAGGGTCTCTTCAATAAAGCGGACTGTATAGGTAAATATATAGTATAATAAAGAAACAAAAAGGATTAAAAACTACAATAGTACAAAATGAAAATGGTATAAAAAATGGCGGAAGGCCCGGTTCGTTTCGCGATGTTGAGATGACGAGTCTCTAGATTGTTCTAATGTTCTGCCGCCGACCGCGCGCTCCCGGCGCGGCGGCGCGGCGGCGGCGAATGGCGCAGCCTTGACGTCCCGCGCCTCGCCTCCCCGCACGATGTTTGGGTGCGTTCGCGCGTGAACATGCTCCCCGGGTTGAAGGAGTCTTCAAGAAAGTGGCAGCGGGCAGATGTTGTTGAAGGCCCGCCGAATTGTCCCCTTCTTAGTTTTCAATTCGGCGACTCTCGCTACGCCGTCGGATCCCGGGTACGTCTGTACGACGCGACCCAGCAACCAGCAGAGAGGTGGGAGCGCCTTATCCTTCACCAGGACGAGGCTCCCCACCTTGATGTCTCCCGATGTCGTCGACCACTTCGTTTTTTGCTGTAGCAGATAAATATACTCAGTGTGAAACCTTGTCCAAAAGTGCTGCTTAATGTATTCCACCCTTTGGAATCGCTCGAGCCGGCTGATGTTTCCGCTGTCAGTCATCTGTGGATGCGGAACGGACGTGAGTGATCTTCCTATTAAAAAGTGGGAAGGTGTTAAGGCACAGAAATCAAGTGGATCAGAAGAGCAAGGAGTAAGTGGTCGGGAATTGAGAATAGCCTCTATTTGGGTCAGACAAGTAGCCATCTCTTCGTACGTGAAGTGAGTAAGAGTAAGCAGTCTCTTTAAATGATGCTTAGTGGATCGCACGGCGGCCTCAGCTACGCCATTGAAATGAGGGGAGTAGGCTGGCACAAAGTTGAATTCAATTCCTTCTTGTGCGACATCACATGCAATGTTTGAGTTCTGCAAGAAAGTACGAAGTTGATTACAAGAACCGACAAAGGTTGTCCCGTTGTCGGACAATATGCTGCGAGGCTTGCCACGGCGCGCAATGAATCTATTTAAAGCAGCCAAGTATGCTTCCTTGGTAAGATCCGTGACAAGCTCCAGGTGAACAGCCTTGATAGCGAGGCAGACAAAAATACATATGTAGGACTTTATAAGCCTGCAGCCTCTTCCCTTCCGGTCAGCTATCAGTATTGGCCCTGCATAGTCAACACTTGAATTTAAGAATGGAAATTCAAGCTTACTTCGTGAACTTGGAAGTTGCCCCATTATTGGTTGTACATTTTGAGCCTTATGCCTAAAGCACACAACACATTTTTGAACAGTAACTCTAGATAAATTTCTTCCCCCCAAAGGCCAATAGTTTTGCCTGATGTTTGCCAAGAGCAACTGAGGCCCGGCGTGTAACAGCTTTCTGTGAACAGTTTGAAACAAGATTTTAGTTAAATGATGCTTACTGCACAGGAGTATAGGATGTTTCACGTTGTAATCGTAAGGAGAATTATTTAACCTGCCTCCTACTCGAATAATACCGTCCGAGTCTAAAAAGGGTGATAAAGATATGAGACGATTTTTATGAGGCAGGGATTTTTCTGATTTCAAAATAGAATATTCATCTGGAAATATTTCAAATTGTGCATTACGTAAAATACATTTTAATGAAGACTGAATTTCCTGATTAGACAGCCACCCTACTAACTTGTTATCTTTATTTTTTAAATTATGAATGTACCTTTTGATATAAGTCACAATTCTTTGCAAACGATTGAAATCTGAATATTTATGAATTAATTGTTGTATTAATGTTTGACTCTGAATATGACTATTGTTGGACTGAGTTACATAACAAGTTAGTTCAGGCAAGTCTTGTTTAGAAATGTCATTGGGCGGTTTTGGCCACTGACATTCATCTTGCAATAAAAAATAAGGGCCTGCCCACCATAGACAAGAGTCGCTGATATGATCAGCCTTCACCCCTCGAGAAACTAGATCCGCGGGATTGTCTCGTGTTGGCACATAGTTCCATACGGATCCAAGGGTGGTCTCCTGTATCTCATTGACACGATGCCTGACAAAAGGCTTGAGTTGTGTCGATGGTGCGGATAACCAGCTCAACACAATTGTTGAATCACACCAAAAAACACATCGGCTAACTGGTATAGTAAGGGACTCTTTGACCTTTGTACACAATCTTGCACCTACCAGCGCTCCACATAGCTCTAACCTGGGCATCGTTGTTGGTTTGATGGGGGCTACACGATTTTTAGAAGCTAGTAAGCGTACTGTTACTGCATTACTGCTGTCAATGCTGCGTATATAGACACAAGCACCGTATGCCTTTTCACTGCTATCTGTAAATATGTGTATTTCATTAATTTTACAGTTGTCACATATTATCCATCTAGGAATGTTCAAAGAATTTAAATGTTTCAACGCATCTACAAATTTTGACCACTGATCTGCTATGTCCTGAGGAACCTCGTCATCCCAGTCACATTTATGGACCCACAATTTTTGCATTATAATTTTTGCTTCAACAACACATGGACCTATTAACCCCAATGGGTCAAAAATTTGGCTTAT
Source organism: Luperina nickerlii (assembly GCA_963855955.1). Classification (NCBI taxonomy): domain Eukaryota; kingdom Metazoa; phylum Arthropoda; class Insecta; order Lepidoptera; family Noctuidae; genus Luperina; species Luperina nickerlii. The sequence continues at coordinate 1,778,433 of OY979665.1, forward strand.
TATAGATAAAATGTGTCTTTTTGTTGTTTTGTGTGTCTCAATATTAATGGAAAATGATAAAATATCTAATTTGCAATTCCATAGTAATCCCAAGGTCTTTGATGTGTAATTATTAGACAAATCTAAATCAAGGCAAGTGTCATCTTTTACATCTACTATCTTTTTTAGAATTTGAGCACTGTTTGACTGAAATTTTCTTAAATTAAAATTAGCTGAGCTTAATATATTTTTTATATTCTGACAAAGCTCGACGGCGCCCTCTATAGTATCTTTTCCGCATAAAAGATCGTCTACGTAAAAATCCTGTTGAATACTACTCTTGACATGCTGATTTTCTGTGGCCTCTGCCAGGCTCACTAGGCACTTGGTTGCTAGATAAGGCGCAGACGCCGTTCCATATGTGACTGTGTTTAATGTGTATGTTCTGAGTGGCTCTGATGGGTCTTTCCTAAATAAAATGCGTTGCAATGGTCGTTGGCTGGGATTTAACTCCACAGCTCTATACATTTTTTCGATATCCCCTGTGATTACATATTTATGTTGTCTAAATCTCAGTAAGATTGAGAGTAGATCATTCTGTACAGTGGGACCTACATATTGGATGTCATTTAGTGACAATCCTGATGTTGACTTTGCTGATGCATCAAAGACTGTTCGCAACTTTGTAGTTTTACTGGATTCTCGTAACACCCCATGATGTGGCATGAAATAATTAATATTATTTTTATTATTAACTGACAAGTCGCTATCCTCAGTCATATGACCTAACGTTTCATATTCATTCATAAAGTTAATGTACATGCTTTTATAAATTGAATCGCGTTGAAAACGTTTTTCTAAAGATAAAAATCTACGTTTAGCCGCAGCGTATGAGTCGCCTAGAACGCTAGGATCTTCCTTAAGTGGCATAGTAACAATAAACTGGCCATTTGAGCCACGGACAGTATTTAATTTAAAACTTTCCTCACAAGCACGTTCCTCTGCAGAAAGACAATGCTTGGGTGATATTGTATCAAGTTCCCAAAACTTATTTAGGTCTGGACTAGTAGTTATATTAGAAAAATTACAAACATGTGTCTGTTTATGCAGGCTAGCAGGTACAGTACCTGAGATTAACCACCCTAATTTACTCTCACACAACTTTGGTAGATTTTTTCCCAGATTGATGTGATTGGCCTGAATAACATCCCAGAATAGTTCAGCTCCTAACAGAATATCAATGTCTGATGGGATATTAAACGATGGATCCGCTAAAAATAACCCTGAAGGAATTGGTATGTTATCAGTATTTATATAGGATGCTGGTAATCTCCTTGTAATCTCAGGTAGAATGAGGCAAGTTATGTTAAAGGAATAATGTTCATATGTAGACTCTATAGTGAGGTTGCAAGAATGTGTACTGTTACTGGTCAAACTATTTATACCTGTTACCCTGGAGGTAGTACCAACTCGAGACAATCCCATGCTACTGCACAGCTTGTCAGTGATGAAGTTGGCTGTACTCCCGCTGTCGAGAAGAATTCTGGCGTTGTACCTTTCGCCTTTATCGTTCACCACCCTCACCACAGCTGTGGATAGTAAAACATGTGTCTGAGAAGTAGGCTGTATATCTGCTGAAAGTGACACATTATTAGTGGAGACACTAGGCATTGGGTTCTGTACTTTAGTCTCTGGCTCATCTAAATGTAACAAGGTATTATGACGGTTTTTACAGTACTTACAGCGTGTGAATCTACAACGCTTTTCTATATGGCCACCCCGTAAGCAATTCATACATACTTTGAACTCTTTTGCTTTCTGTACTCTTTCTTCTACTGTTAATTTCTTAAAAGCCACACATGAATAAAGATAATGAGTTTGAGAACATAACGGACAAGTAATTTTATTTTTATCTTTCTCATTATTCTTATTTTCTTGTTTCTGTGAGGTAACTGCAAAACTTTTAGATTTATTATTGCTGCTTAGTTGCACATTATCTAATTTTTTATTTTCTTCCAATGTCTCTAGTAAATCAGCCTTATTATTCATAAATGTAGAAAATTGTGGCAACGTTGGTGAGTTGCCTAAAGTGTTGCGGTATTCCTCCCAGTCCCTACTGGTAGTAGCATCTAATTTAGTAGACATAAGATAGATAATCAGGGTATCCCTAGTCGGCTCATTTAATAATGTCAATGCCCGAATGTTCTTATTTGTGACATCAACCAGGCGGCGTAAGGCAGCACTGGATTCACTGACAATAGGCTCTGCATTAAATAAAGCTTTGACATGATTATTTATTAATAAACGACTGTTATCATACCGCTCACATAATAAGTTCCAAGCTATAATTTTCATTTCTGAAATCAATGTTTTTTATGACTTCACCGGCCTGTCCCTTTAGTGAAGCACGCAGATAGTGAAATTTACTTATTTTATCGATGCTGTTATTATTATGGATCAATGAAAGAAAGGTGTCTCTATATTCCAACCAACACTGATAGCTGCCATCAAATCGGGGTAGGTCAATTTTAGGCAAACGTATAAAGTTTTTTGTCCCACCTGTTACCTCGGAGCCTGATACGGAACCTGCACAAGTCTTGTCCTGCTGTCTTTGCTCCTGCTCAGCAGTGATGACTTTCCGCGCTGTGGCAACCAAGTTGTGGTAATTTTCTTCGAATTTGAAGCGATCGGCGTAGGCGTCGTCTGGATTGTCCGACAACAGCTCAATCTCGGTCTGCAATGCATTAAACTCGTCATACAACTGTTCAAATTTGCTAAATCGACTTTCCAAGTCTAGTACTTGCAAGTCAGACAATTGATCACTATTTTCCAAATTATTGAGATAATTGGTGAAATTAGTGAGCTTCGCCTTCATCGAACTGCGTTTTTTAATGAGTTTGTCAGCCATCGTGCAATAGGAAAAGGCGAACAATAAAGTTCAAGCACTTATATACCTAAATTAGGTAACAATGCAAATCGGCAAAAAATATAGGCGCACACGCTCACACACCCAGCTAATGCGGTCTAACAGCTAATTACATGCGTTAGTTAGCCGTTATCTGTCCCGCATGCAAGTAAATGCAAGTAAGCACGGATTTATAACAATTTCGTGAAAAATTGTATGCACAAAATGGCGTCAATGCGACGGCCCCCCGCTTGGCAAAGCGAAGTTAATTAATAATATGCACGTGCGAAATGATTAGCTTGTGCTAACTCAAATAGAGGGAAAATGGATGAATTAGATTTAAAGGTTGAAGGTAGATTGCAATTATTGCAAAGTATGAAAATAAGGAAAAATTGGAACGAACTCACAACACGCCCGTTAACCGACAATCTGACCAGCGATGCCACAGCACAATAGATGTGCGCACGTGGTGTCCACTGTCTTCAGCTCTTCACGGGTTGTAGGCAGCGATGATGCCACGCCGCGATGGATCCGCGAACGTGTCTTCACTGGTGACTCGTTTTTCCAGGTCCTCACTCGTCGCAGACGACGATGATGCCACGGCGCAATAGATCGGCGCACGTGTTTTTAATGGTGACTCGATTGTTCAAACATTCAGTCAGTCGTTGAAGACAGCGATGCCACGGCACAATAGAGCGGTGCACGTGTATTTCACTGATGACTGGATATTTTTCAATCTTCGCTCGACGAAAATAATGCCACGACACAATAGACGCGCACGTGGTTAGGGCTCCGCTGCCAATTTCTTGAAGTTTTTTTTTCTCCTTACCTCTCTTCTTTACCGGTGGAAGGACCAATGTTTAGGGTCTCTTCAATAAAGCGGACTGTATAGGTAAATATATAGTATAATAAAGAAACAAAAAGGATTAAAAACTACAATAGTACAAAATGAAAATGGTATAAAAAATGGCGGAAGGCCCGGTTCGTTTCGCGATGTTGAGATGACGAGTCTCTAGATTGTTCTAATGTTCTGCCGCCGACCGCGCGCTCCCGGCGCGGCGGCGCGGCGGCGGCGAATGGCGCAGCCTTGACGTCCCGCGCCTCGCCTCCCCGCACGATGTTTGGGTGCGTTCGCGCGTGAACAGTACTTTTGCTGCAATTTTGAATAAATATTTTGCTCAATATCTGAGATTAAACAAACTGAAGTGTAAATCGACTTTTGTTGCTGACCGTACTAGAACTATTAGTCTACTCTATTAGTACGACGTAAGTAACGATTGTTCACTAAAAATATCCATTTCGCATGACGCCGATTAGTTCATATACGAGCATTATAAGTTATACTATTGAATTATTAATATAAACAAAAAGGAAACCCCCTGAAAACACCGAGCTGATAACAATGTTTGTTGTGCTCTGAATAAGAAGTGGTAAATATGATACCACTAAAAGATAAGAAATAAAAGACATAGGTACGTATTTTGGGCAGAAGTGTGTTAAATTGTAACAAAAAATATATATAATAGCTACGCTTTGTAAACAAACGCACACCCTACGCACAGTGGGACTCCGCCTCAATTATGTGATCTTGAAACCTACCCAACCGACCCTACATGTATCAAGGCTGTGATTATTTTTCATTGTAAAATGTTCCTCGTATATGTTCCAGGAGTGCTACTGTCCGACATGCAAATAACATGGGGTGTGAGTGATATCAGACCCGGTGACGCAGACTGCCTCTCTATGACGGACGGTGGAATCGCGAATCTGATGTATTTCTCATCATGCACCGACTCACTACCCTACATATGCTACAGGAAACTCGACAACCACACTATAAACGAATGCGGCACCTTTGATGATGGTAAGTCGAAACTAGTGCTCTCAATGCCGAGCTATCAGAGAGTTCATTGGTATAAAAACAGCCGTGATGCAAACAACGTCTGCTCTTTAACTGAGTCTGTTTCTGTTTTTAAAAGCTTTTTAAAGAAATAAATATCATTTAGACCGATGCTACATGGGCCGGTGACCTTGAAAAGGTAGCTGGGATAGGACTGGATGCAGAAGGCGGGGGGGGGGGGGGGGAACTAGGGAGAGCCTTATGTCCAGCAGTGATTGATTGAAATATAATTTTTCATAATTGTTGAAATAATTGTGTATTTCAGAATATTACCTCAATCAACGTACAGGGAGCTGTTACAAGGTCCATCAGGAGAAACAGACTTGGCCCAGCGCGTACAGGATATGTGCATCTGAGGGAGGGCATCTCGTCATCCTGAACGACAGAGAAGAGGCTCGCATCGTCAAGGACATGTTCCCCGTTCGAGCTGGTGAAGTTAACCTGTGGGAACAGTTCCACATAGGTCTACTAGCCTGGGGCGACGACCGCACTTGGACTACTATTCACGGTAAAACACTATTTTTATATGAAAATCTACGTCATGAATATTCTTGACCGAAATTCTTGCCTATTATGTTTCTGTCCCACTCTACGCTTGCTGATATGCGGTCTCCAGTCTAGAATGCGTTTGCTCCACCAGCCATCGGTCATTCGACAGAGATGGCCTGCTCACTGCCACTTCAGCCCTCCAGCTAAATGGACCGACGACCTTAAGAAATGGTTGGGGCAGACTAATAATAAATAATAATTAAATATTTATTAAAAAATTATAAGGCATGAAAATTATTACAGTTTTGCTTTTATAAAAATTATACTGCTAAGATTTACGTGCCTGAACTAGGTCAGGACCACCTAGTTCAGGCACGTAAGTCTCTTGTTTCAGGCTAGAAGAGCTAAAATAGTCTTTTAAAATTAATAAATAATCGAAAGTTGACAATAGACAAATAATTATATGTTGAGTAGCTTAACTCTTAGTTTCTAAATTTGATAAATATTTAACGCAAGTGAATTTTGTATGCCTATATTTACTTTAACACAGTAAATTTTCTGTTTCTTCATAAGACATACTTTGGAGAGCATCCTTGAGGATTCTCTTACAATTTGGATAGTTCACAGAATAAATGTTTGCTTTCGAGTTTAGTCTATTATATAGGAGAGGTCCGAGGTATAGGTAAAATTTGGATATAAAAGCATGTTTTGTTGAAATTTGTGGACAAACTATATCTTTACGTCTTTTATTAGTATATCTAGCGCTGTAGGGTAGAGCTTTGTGTTGTTTTAATACGACTAGATGCGGAAGGCGGACTGCAGGGACCAGGGTGTTGTGGCGCAGCCTGGGAGAAGCCTATGTCCAGTAGTGGACTGCGACGGGCTGAGTTGATGTTGATTTTCCTGTCAAACGCTTGAATGGCCTTTATGCCTGCTTTACACGGTGTGATCTCATTGCCATCAGTTGAGGCAACTTGCTTCGTGTATTTTAAATAGAGTAAGAAACTAAAAAAAAAAGGCGGCGTTTCCTTGTACAACATTACTATCAGGTGTTAAATGTGTGAGTAAGAGGGAATGCATTAGCTCTGCTAGTTTAAAAACGTTTCTTTAATGTAACGGGTGGTGTGTAACTCTTGCAACCAGCGTGCGTGTTATACCAGATGCATGAACATAAATGAAGGGAAAATAGTATATAAGATCATGATATGTGGCGTTCTATAGTTTCTGCCTACCCCTATGGAAAAGAGGCGTTAGTTTATGTATTTGATTGGCTAATTTTTCGACGTAACGCAATGTAAGTGTGGATATCAATGAAGCAGTACAGCGGCCGTATTGTGACGTGTTAGAGCCATCATTGTTCCAAAACAAGAGAACGTTGGTGCTATACAGACTGTATAGCGCTGCCTCTTTTTTCAACGGGACAATTATGACTTTAATAATGCGGTACCAGATACTGTAGAAAGAGAATAGTAGACAGACCTTTGCCCAGTAGTGGGACAAACCGGGCAAGTCAAATAAAGATACTAATTAGATTCGTTACCTATTGCAGGTGAAAGATTAGAAGATGTGTTCCACGATTGGCACCCGGGCCAGCCTGACAATTATAATGGCAATCAAGATCATGCTACTCTACTCAGAGCCGGTACTATGGATGACGACAGTCCTAGTACCAGAGCTATGTTTGTCTGTGAGAAGTCTCCTAATTCGATACGGTTTGAAGATTCACCGCTACCTATTGACGAGAGGTACAAATAAACCTTAAACGGCACCACTAATAACTATGTAGATTTTAGATAAACAAATTAGAAAATGACTGAGTTTTCTTTTCGCAATCGCTTCCTTATTTCGGTACCCTTTCGAATCGAATGCCGGTCTCCTTTCCTCCTCATTTGGTCGGTGAAGGTGACCTTGACAATGTGTTTCAGCAGTGTAGGTAACACTATTAACTGGTAGGTATATTAACTGGTGGAGTGTGTGTTGTATGTACTATTCACCTCTGTTAGACAGAGGTGTAGAGTACATCCCTATCTACCCTTACCGTACCGTACGCTCGTACCCTTTGGGAACAGCGGGGTGCTTTTCTGTTATATTCCTACTTTAGTTTGGTGTTGACGCAGAATGTATTAACTCAACAGTATAATTTATCCTAAATGTGACGTCAGTTGATAAAACATTTCGCAGACACTTTACCCAAAATAAACTGTTATATACGACAGACATTTCGTAAATGTTTCACAGTGAATTAGCCCGTCACCGTCAACTTTCGCGAGTATCCATCAAGAGAGATTGGGCGTGCTCGCGGAAGGCACTTTATAACACCGCCAATGAAATTATACCCATACACACACACTCCACACGAACACTCCTTCCTTCACTTCTATAAGTAAAATTTAAATAATTATCTAGTTTTAGTATACGGGAAACCATAATAAAATTATGTACTTGGGGCGGAGACCTGGTGGCCTGAAATACAGGCTTCGGCTTAGCTTAGGCATCAGTCTCCTTAATATTTTTCTGAATGGATAATATTGTTTTTTGTTATTATTTTATAAGGATATTATTGTGGTGAGAAATAAATAAATATTATTATTATTATGTTTTTATATATAATCTCGGGACCATGGGGTCCCGGTCCTTTGGAAGGCGTACGACGGGCCGAAGCCAACTCGCAGAAGCCCTTTAAGAAATGTTAATGGAATGTGTGAAATGTAGAATAAATTTATTGTTTTAAATGAATACACATTTACAAATAACGCTATCATGTCGTTATCGTTGTCTATGAAAAAATTACTGAAGAAATACAAAATAATATAATTATTATTTCTGCAAAATAAGGCATATTCATACCACCATTCATACCATAATATTTATTCCGCAAATAAAATTTATCAGACTATTGAAAAATCAGCCCTTGAACAATATAATTTCCTGTTTTCCGGAATCCACCTCATTTCCGTATCATCACGTAAAATTGTGATACAATCATGCTTTGTTTACTTGTGTCGATCACAAGATGAGCAGCGGTGTTGGCAAGCAGCCACCTGCCACTCAACGAGAACTATGTATATTGGCCAACAGGTAGACACGATTAATTTAGAATTAATCTGAGCTAATTAAATGTTTTAGTATCGAATCCATTGTTGGTGTTTGAGTGAATGAAAATCATCATCATTTCTTCCCTTTAGGTATTGATAATTAATTGACCATTGTGATGTTATTCTATTTGGCCCATTAGATTATAATGAGTCGGATATTGGCTGATCCAACGTCCGACTTTTCGAGACAACGGTAAAATATTTTATTATGTTAGACGAGTTGGGCCCAGTAGGAGGCCACGTCAATCGCGGCATCAGTGGCGTTTTTTAGGTGATACACCTGCACTCCTGAGGAGACGTGCAGGTGTATGGAAATTTGGACACTCCAACATGGATTGGTGAGGAGCACTGCATTCGCACTGGGTGTCGTTTGGCTCAATAATCCCCAATTTCGAAAGATTATGCTTGCAGCGGCCTACAAGGGTACGCAGCCGATTGATTGCTTTCCATATGGGCCACTGCAGGTCACGTCCGGATGGCAGGTGTTCCTGGGGCTGGACGAAGTTGGGTGGTCACGAATGCTGTTTTTCCCACAATACAAACCATGATAATAAATGCCGAATTCAGCCCATGTTCATGATATCTTTCCTTATCTATTCAGTATGCCATAACAGTAAATTCAGCAGTATCTTAGATTAACAGTTTACGTAATCAGAGTTAAGTTATAATGCAAACAGAAATTACGGTTTGAATCAATTAAATTCGTTAAATACAATGATGAAATCGTATTTTATTGGGGACGAGCAAAACAGACATACTTGTACAGGGTGCCCAGCTCGGATGTTTGTACAGGGTGGCCAGCTAGGATGTTTGTACAGGGTGCCCAGCTCGGATGTTTGTATAGGGTGGCCAGCTCGGATGTTCGTACAGGGTGGCCAGCTCGGATGTTTGTACAGGGTGGCCAGCTAGGATGTTTGTACAGGGTGGCCAGCTCGGATGTTTATTACTTTTTATAGCTACCATTTTGATTTTGCGCCAAATTTTACGTTTTGCGTCGAATTTGCCAAATTTCATCTGAATACTGGACATTAAACCAGTATTTAGATGAAATTTGGCAAATTCGTTGTGCACAATCTATAGTACCATGACCGCCGCGATGCCTTCAGTAGTCAGTTATCTTGAAGATCTTCAACGTATTGAAAAACGGCACAATTTTTCTAACAAATCTTTACGAATACCATTTTGATCACTGAAGATTTCGCGACAGATGCTGACTTTTTTTTGTGGGGTTATCTATAGTGATGTAGCTTGGTAAATCTTGAAGTCAAAAACTAGAATATTTGTGACTTTGTTAGAGGGATATACCTAATAAATTATGCAAAAAATGTAATGAGAAACACCATTAGAAGCGATCGTATTTTAAGTACAAAAAATGTGGCGATTTGGCAAATGTTATTACAGTCCTCCTTATCGATTTCGATAACGGCGACCCTTTAAAATTATTATTATTTCCTAGCGTGTAGCCTAATATGACTCGCCAGACCTAATTTAGTTTTAAATACTCGATCACAATTAATGCAATAGAGTTGGCCGGCAGAGGTAAAGGTATAGGTATGGGAGGGCTTAGGTCTCTCTTTACGTGTTTGGCGTTTTTTGGTTAGTGTATCGAGATGCTTTTTATCGAATTTTTTTACGCTTTTGTAGAGAGTAGAGCGCCAGGACGACCTATGTGAAGCGAGCCTCTCCCAACCTCTTGGAGCAATAGCGCAAGCGCTTAGTTGCCTCTTGAACACATCCTCATAGCGGAAATGTTGACCACCATGCTGCCGTCTACCTTCTGCCATCTCGGAGTAGAAGACCACTTTGGGTAAACAGTGGTTCTCCATGCGAAGAACGTGCCCACGTCATCTAAGTTGATGTTTGTGTAGTGGTTTTAAAAGTTAGAGAATCGAAAAAGTTACCTGTCAACTCCCATTCACTACCTAGCGCTCCTATGGGATCGGCGTCACGTCCAGTCGTAATGAAACCTGATAAACTTCACGACACATTTTTTCCACATGTGTCGGTTAATATACGTATCTTGAGGGTATTGTAGCACAAAATCACAGAAGGGCCATTTCTTATTAGAAAAAGTTTATAGCGCGCGGAGCGCGGCACTTTGTACACGTGGAGATGACTAGTTCAAGTGAAAAGGAACTCGGAAGTGCGGTGCCACTGTGCTCAATCGTGGACCTATTGTTTTGCTTATAACGAACAGGCGATAAGCAGTCTGGCGGCTTAATTAAATCACAATCTATTCCATACAAAAGCTTGATTACTAGTTGTGGGGTGAAAAACTATTCAAAAATCTGTAAAATTGAATGCGGTAGGTAATACCTACCTTAAAGAGAACGGTACGTAAGAACGCTGCATAAGTAAAGCCTCCATGCCATACTGTATGTCAGAACGGCGCCGTACCTCCGTATTATGAACGCGGCCCTGCCATGGCAAGGTAAATGTTAAGAACCATATAAAACTACCAAGCCTGAATAATATAATTATAGAAAACTATTTTGTAATATTACGGGTCGTGAGAAGCCCGAAAGTCTGACAACCAGTCCTACCAAGGGGTTTCGTATTATCGAGTAACTGGGTTGTGGAGGTCAGATAGGCAGTCGCTCCATATTTCCAATACTGGTATTCTGCTGCATCCGGTTAGACTAGAAGCCGACCCCAACATAGTTTGAAAAAGGCTGGCAGACGATGATGATTATCTCGTAATTTTAGTTTTTATTAAAAATAATCTTAAATTGGTTGGTCTGGTTTGCGACCACCCTCCCACCGGAGTCCGGCGTTAAGTAGCCTGCTGTTGCGTCGATACGTGGGAGGTCCAGTGCCTTAGGCATGTTCTGGGCACGCTCGTTCCATCATAGACCTCATCCATCGCTTTCCATCAGGCGTGATCGAGGTCAAGAGCGGGTCCAATAAGCAATAAAAAAAAATTAAGTTGTCACTTCCGAATTGACTACCCTATGTAATACTTGTTATTTAATGCAAACGACCTCTATCAGGGGCACAAAGTAAATCAATTTCATAACCAGCCTATAATGTTCCCACTGCTGGGACACAGGCCTCCTCTCTTCGAGAGGGAGTGGGCTATAATCCACCACGCGGGCCCAGTGCGGGTTGGTAGATGTCACATGTCTTCGAATTTTTGGTTCTAGGACATGCCGGTTTCCTCACTGTCATAGACTAAATACGTGTTGCCTAGTTACCAAATTGATTATGCTTTTGTCATTAAAATATTTGATATGCTTAACATGCTTTAATTCATATCTAATATCTGGCGACGATGCCGTTCGATATAAAGAAAGCAAAACGTTCGCGAGCCATCCTACGCGGCTTGTTAAGAAAAAATAATAACGTATTTCAAGAAGAACAGAATTTATATTCACAAGAAGAAATAGAAACACGGTTACTGACACTTCAAAATACTTACCAAGGTCTACAAAACATACAATTACAGATAGAAGAGGAGACCGAAGACGAATACATCGAAGCTGAAACCCATTACAGGTACGAAGTGGACGAAATTTATACAAATTTACGTACAAAAATGATACGACTGATGAACACGTCTTTCAAAACTCATGAGCCGTTTTCCAACTTACCATCCACACACAATACGTGTGAAATCAAGAGCGCTCATCGTGAAGTACATCCTAGACTCAATTTCCAACCGTTTCAAGCAAACGAATCGTTTAAAAATTTTATAAAAAGACTCTCTGTTTACATGATGCTCAGCAATATTACGGATCCCACAACGAAGGTCTACATACTTCTGTCCACTTTACCACCTGACATTCATGAAAGAATTTACGACCTGTGTTCACCCGACGACCCAATTACGAAGACCTATGAAGAATTGACTGATGTCTTGGACAATTTCATCGATCCAAAACCTAGCATATGGGCTTCACAGCACACCTTCATATCAAGACTACAACAAGCCAATGAATCGATTGCTGTTTACGCATCAGAACTTAAAAGACTGTCGTCAAAATGTGAATTTATTTGCTCACATTGTCTTAAACCCACCCTCGATTCATTTTTATCATTACAATTTATTCGAGGATTAAAAGATGGAGAAATTCGCACAAAAATTATTCAAACAAAACAAACAGCATCCTTTTCAGAATTAGTACAAACGGCCACGACTATGGAAATGGGAAAAAATGAAAATTCGACCATATCTACATCCATCCGTCCACCACCATTGGATACGATCAATATAGTTTCAAAAGCCCATAATGAAGTAGAACCCGCATCGAATAAAGCACATTCAATTAAAAGACCGACTTCTATAAGAGAACTTAAAGGTAAATGTTACCGCTGTGGAAAAGACGACCACAAAGCAAATGAATGTGGGGCCATAAAAAGCACGTGCCGGAAGTGTCAAAAGGAAGGACACCTAGCCCGAGTCTGCCTTCAAGGACATAAACGCAATGAAACGAACTTGCTAAATTATTCTACAAGTAGCACCAGTACCGGCAGCATCGCAGAAATTAACCTCGTAAAGAGTGAATTCTCAGACAAATACATTATAACTATCGAAATTGAAGGAATGAAAACAAACATGGAATTTGACACGGGTGCAACACTCTCTACCATCTCGCTTAAGGATTTTAAGAAGCTTAACATAAACAAAAGACTATTTAACACGAGCATCAAACTAAGAACTTATACAGGCGAAGTTTTTGAACCTATCGGTGTTACGTTTGTTCGATGCAAATTTAAAAACCAATTGTTCTATGGAAAACTATATGTAATTAACAAAGATGTGGGACCCATCTTGGGTAGAAGCTGGATGAAGGAGTTTGACATTAAACTAGCCGAAATGAAATTATTACAATAAATTTATACCCAACCTAGCATCCATCACTGCCCCCTTAAATGAACTCTTGAAGAAAGGAACAAAATTTACTTGGTCTACAAAGTGTGAAGAAAGCCTAAAGAAAATTAAAAAAGAAATATTAAGCGAAAGAATCCTAATACACTTCGATCAGAATAAACCACTTATATTAGCCACAGACGCCTCACCCACAGGACTTGGTGCAGTTCTAAGTCACAAACTACCAGATGGCTCAGAAAGACCAATAGCATTTGCTTCTAGATCCCTTACCAGCAGCGAAAAGAATTATAGTCAAATTGATAAAGAGGCGACAGCTATTGTCTGGGGTTTAAAGAAATTTTATCATTATTGTTACGGCCGGAAATTCACACTAATCACAGACCATAAACCTCTTACATCAATTTTTCACCCGCACCAAACTTTACCAGCTTTGAGCACTATGAGGCTTTTCCACTACGCTCACTTTCTATCAGGATTTGACTACCTTATCGAATATAGAAATTCCTCAAAGCACTCCAACGCCGACTACCTCTCACGTTTTCCGGTTGAGAAGATTAATGAGAACAAACATGACCAGCATTACATATTTCAGATGAATCAGATAAACACATTTCATATTTCACCGGAAATAATAGCAAAAGAAACAAGACTAGACCCAGAATTACAAAAATTACTCGAAACACTTCATTCAGGTACTTCACTTAAGGAATCTGGATATAAAGATAATGAACTAACTCTTCAAAATGACTGCATCCTAAAAGGCACGAGAGTTATAATTCCACAAAAACTACGCCAAAGCATCTTAGATGAACTTCACGCGGGACATGTCGGTATCTTAAAAATGAAACTTCTTGCGCGGAGTTTCGTGTACTGGAAGAACATTGATAAGGATATCGACAACAAAGTAAAATCTTGCAGAACCTGTCGTTTAAACCAGAATGATCCACCAAAAGCACCTCTGCATCACTGGGAAGACCCAACTGGCCCTTGGCAAAGAATACACATTGATTTTGCAGGCCCGATATCGGGCTACCACCTTCTTATTATCGTAGACGCATTTTCCAAGTGGGTAGAAATCATCCCTACAAAAACTACGACGAGCGCATTCTGTATTCAGATACTAGACGACTTATTCGATACCTTTGGATTACCTTACACGCTGGTGTCGGACAATGGAAGACAATTTGTCTCTCAAGAATTCCAGACGTTCTTATCTAGCAATGGCATTGTTCACAAAACGATTGCACCCTACCACCCCGCAACTAATGGACAAGCTGAACGATTTGTCCAGACAGTTAAAAGATCACTGCACAAATTGGAGGGGGAGAGTGGTGGGATACTGCACAAGGTCCGTACGGTTAGAAGTCTTCTCCGGGCAACGCCAGTCATCTCAGGCGACTCGCCCTATATGCTCATGTTCGGAAGAGAGGTAAGAACGAGATTGGCAGCCAAGATCAAATCCCCACCAAAGGCTCTACATAGGGACAGTAGAGAAGGGGTGAGAGAGTTTGCAGTCGGTGGCAGAGTGCAAGCTCGCAACTACTCTGTATCAGGAAGGAAGTGGGAGTTTGGTACAGTGACCCGTCGACTGGGAAACCTCCACTACGAAATAGAGACCGACAGTGGACGCATATGGATGCGCCACCTCGACCAGCTACTCCCGGCGCCTCTGATTCCTGGGATTCACGGCGGAGGCGTGTCATAGACTAAATACGTGTTGCCTAGTTACCAAATTGATTATGCTTTTGTCATTAAAATATTTGATATGCTTAACATGCTTTAATTCATATCTAATACTCACGATGTTTTCCTTCACCGTTTTGAGAGCAGTGGTGATGAAATAATTTACACAAAGTAAAGCGCCTGTCAGGGTTCGAACCTACGCCCTACAACTCGTAAGTCGCGGCCGTTACCACTTAGCCACCACTGCTCTGTAAATCAATTAACTAAAGGTATTTTAAATTTTTGATTAACGAACCGGTTGGAATATTTTTTTTTATTCTGTGTTTGCGATGTTTATTTAATTAAAATTGTCGCCTAGGTATTCAGCTGCACCCGGTTAGACTGAAAGCTGACCCCAACATAGTTAGGCAAACGCTGGGCAGATTGATTGACCACGTAAGTTCGCATGGGCTAGAATAGAATCAGATCTTCTGAGTTTCGCGTGAAATATAAAGATAAAAAAATCTGCTGATCCATTACATACATTCACAAAATGTCAGAAAAAGCTGTCTTTTTTGTATACGAAGTATTATTTATACATCTGTATAGTCCTCAGTTAGTATCCGCGGTGTTGAGTAGTCACACACCGGCCAAGCTACTCCTCCCACAATTGTACGAAGCGAGAATATATACTCCTATAAAATCTCATTTATTTCTGTTGCAACTAGCTGTATCTGACACGGCTACGCGGATATCGTGCCATACCTGGTCGACGGCAGTCATTCAGACCTGTCTTATTGCTCTGCGATTGATTTAATACCAGCCAATTTGTTTCAGAACGTTTCTATTTGGATTTTATTGTTGTTTAATTAGATTAATTGGTAATATGCTACTTTGTTTTTGATGATTAGGGCTTAATGTTTTTGCATAAATTAATTTTAATCGTTTATCGCGGTCATATTTCGGATGTTGCGTTGTTTTTTTTTTTTATTTAGTCCTTTATTTTGAGTAGTCAGCCTGTGGCGCATAATTATAATCAAAGTCAAATCATTTATTTCAAATAGGCACATAAGAGGCACTATAAACACCATAAAAAATAGACATGATTCTAGTCGCCTCTTCCAAAATGTAGTTTCGTATGGAGAAGAATGGGCAAGAAACTACATCGTTGTTACTCTTTTAAAAATATTTTATATTTTGTATACAATTATTAAATAATGTAAAAAAATAAATAAATGTAAATGTAATGTAAATGTACGATATTAGGTAAAAAGAATAAAAAATAACGCAATGACAGGTAAATTAGTTATGTAATAAATGCATGTGCTCACAATATTGTCTATAGATTAAGAGAATAAGGTGTACATAAGCCAGCGACACAGTCATCCAGGAAAGTCATCTTCACTACTAACCTTACTGACTTTCCTCAAAAGTCCATTTCAGACACCAATCTACATGGTGATCTACACATGATCTGACCAAAATTATGTCTGGACTATAAAAGAGACTGTGACCTCTGAGTTTGTTTCGGCCTTTCTTCTCAGAGTAGTCAGTAAGGAAACGCCGACATTATCTCGTTTTTAATTAAAAATATGATTGACGTGTAAAAGTGTTTGTACAAACCTACTTACAAAAATAAAATAATTTATCAAATCCGTTCGCTACGTCTATTTATCTATTCTCGTGTCTCTCATGCCTAGGCACTTGTGCCATGTTTCAGAACGGTTGTGTCTTCAAAATAATAGAAACTTTGTTTATAATGAAAATTGACATTTACTAAATCATTAAAAAAAAAAACTCGACATTTGCGTAACATAACCGGTTTATGAAGTCATTTTTAAAATACCCACATACACACACTTTTACCAATTTTCAAGATCAGAAGATGTATTTTTATTTGGCATACTTATGAATTTAAAAAATCCGTCAATCAAACTCCGTAGTTCGGATGCTTAACATTTTACATTGATGCTTCACGTCAAGTTGAGCATGAATGAGAGATACATCGGATATCAGGCATACTTGCGGGTGATTGACAATCTCCTGTGACTCTACAAGGTACCTACTTATACATTGTCTATGAATAAACTTTTCTATACGTTCATACTGGATGTAAGAAAGAAGGCTGCCAAATGTGATTGAGCGGGTCAAATCGGTCGCATGCACGGTGACTGTTGGGCAAAAGACTCCACACAATGGGAGGCTGGTTCAGAAAGTGATGGCGAGATGACCTGGACGCGTGCCGCGAGAGCTGGTTTGAGTTGGTGCGGGAAAACAGTTCCTGGAAGAATAATGTTTCCACTGCTGGGACACAGGCCTCATCTTTTCGAGAGGGAGTGGGGCTGTAATCTACCACGCGTGCCCAGTGCGGGTTTTTTTTTTTTTTTTAGAAATAATTATTACCGCGGACATGGCGGTCCGCGCCCTTTTTTAGAACATTTATTTATTTGTTACAGATTGGTGGCAGTTTTGGTACTCCTGCCACGGACAATTTTTTGTTTACATGCTATTATGTTAACTTAGATCTACGTGAGTCCATCCTACTTATAAATATGTATACTTTTTTTTTTCCTTTTTTTTTTTTTTTCTGTTTTCTTTTTCTTTTTCTCCATGCTATTGTTATTGTTTTGCTTAATGACTAATTACAGTTTTTATTGTGTTTTTAATTTCACATTTACAATTTGCACATGTTTGTTACATTATTGGTTAGTCTTGGTTAGGATAGGTTAGGTTAGGTTTTGGTTTTTCCTAATTTCTTGTTACATTTTCCTTACTTTACTCTCTTATATGCTATTACAATATTTATTATATTTTTATTTTTACAACTTTACACGCTATGCACTTAATTTTAATTTTTGTTAGTACTGGATGAGGTGTCTCTTGGGTTGGGATGTCGGTTTGGATGTGGGTAGGGACATTTTGGGTGGTGTTTTAGTGGGGTCTAATGACCGCGGACTTCGCTAACCCCATCAGGCCCTCCACGACTGCTGCGTCTCGGTGCTGCATGGCCATCTTCAGGTTGTACTCGATGACCATTTTAGTCGGCGCACCCATCGCTTTCCTGGCAAAGCGGCCTGTGGCGTCGTCTGCGTCGTCGGTGTAATAGACGCAACTGACCGTGTGTCTCGACACCGCCACTACCGCGTGGGAGATGCTGTCGTGGATTTGGAGCCTCCTGGACTTGGTGTTAATGATGATGACGCTGTCGTAGGTCAACCCCTGAGCTTCGTGTATGGTCAGGGTGCGCGACCCGTCGCCGGACCCATATCCCTGGCTAATGAGAGAAGATTTCTCCTCTTGTGTATGAACCAGGAATAGGGTGTTTTGGGCGGTACTGGGTATTTGCGCTCCCGTGTAACCTGTCACCCTCAGGGAGTGGACCCGCGACAGCGTCAACTTTGAGGAGTATATACCGGAGTATATCTCGCTCAGTGCAAACGCTACGTCCATCGGATTGCGGTGTGTGCACAACAACTCCTGGGTGATTCCAGCCACCGAGTCTGGACGGGTATACCTTAACGGAAACAGGTTCTGTCTGTCCAAAAACGGAAGCTGGTTTACGTCTCCAATGAGGACAATCTCGCTCGCCCCAGACAACTTTACTGCCATAACTATAGCCCCAAAGTGGTTCATGAGAGCCTCGTCTACCGTGAGCCGGTAGCACCTCTCTTGCTGTCGGAACCCGTTTGCTAATATTGAGGCCATAGTGCGCACCTTCGTCTTGACTCGATCTCCCAAGCGGCGCGCAAGCTTCTCCCTGAGATCTTTGGCAGCTTCAGTTGTCGTGGTCGCTATGACGTCATTCTCCTCATTGAAGTTCTTAACCACCCACGTTGTCTTGCCGCACCCCGGAACCCCATTTACCCACCTGATATTGGGCACCGCCCAACTTTCCTTCGATGCCAGAACGTCCGAGCTCCCCAGAATGGTCTGTGCCATTTCAAGGATCTTGTCGTCCGGCATGATTTTGGTACATTTGGCGGTGACCACTATCGGGTCGTCGTTTGGTACTTGGAATGTGAGTTTGCCTGAGCGCTCCGTTTCCTTTGTGTCCAGGGCCACAAAACCACTCTTCGCGCTGTAGGCTACCATGTACGATCCCGTCATTTCCCCCGTGATGACTTGGGATTTGGCGTTGTCGTACACCGCTGCCTCCGATTCCTTGAGTAGTACCCTTAGCAGTCCTTCTGAATTTCTATGGAAAGTCTGCAGGATCTTCTTGCATGTCATGAGATTGACCTCCCTGGTCGCTCTCACGATCGCTACCTACTCAAGGAACGCGCTCTGTACGTGGTCCGTGGTTCCAGACCTCTCTACGAGGGACGGCGGGCTGACTTGCCCTTTGTCGGCTCTTGTAGGCTTAGGCTTCTGTGGGGCTGGTTCCTGCGGAGTCTTTTTGAGGAACCGCTGTATTGCCTTCTCTTGTTTCGATGCTCGGCTGGTGCCAGGGAGCAGAGCGCTGAGGAAAGTGCCGAAGGCTTTCAGGCGACTCCTCGACTGGGCCCGGTGCTCTGGGCTTGTGGTGGTGCTCTGCTCCTTTGCAGTTTTTTCGGCTGCCGCCTTATGCTGGGCCCTCTCCGAACCGCTTAGAGTGGTGGTGGGGTTTGTGTTGGGGCTCGTCACGCTGGCTGTTGGTTGTCTGGGGGCTTTGAGAAAAGTTAAAGTTTCCCCTCGGTCCTCGTAGACAACTACCTCGTGATGTTCCGAGGCTTTTAGACAGCCGAAGCGGTCTGCGACGTCTCCTCTCTCTCCTCCCACCATCATTGCGTCCACACTAATGATTCGGGCTGTGGCTGCCGTGTACTCACCTGCCTCCCTGATCCTCTGGAGCAATGAGCTCGCTTGAGCAAATGGAGTGGTCTCTCCCCACTCGAATAGTGCGATCGTCTTTCCTTTGACCCGCACTAGACGGCACCGGTAAGAGGCCACTTACACCTGGGGCAGTGCAGCGTACTTACTGCCTTTGATGCTCGTCTTGGTAGTGCTACCGTTGATCAGGGCGGCGAGGCCTGGCGAGATGGGTATTCGGGCCGCAGCTCGACTGGAGCCGATGCAGAAGCCTATGCCTAACTTCTCCTGGTCTCTGTTCATGAACAGGGCCACGCCGCGAAGTCTGATACCTGGGACCCCGTCTTCTCCACATGCCAGGAATTGTGTGGTGGACATGGTTGTAGGGGCTGGTTGTAGGCTGGCTCCCACTGCTGCTGTTGGTGTCTCTGGCACTTCTTGTTGGGTGGTGTGTGTGCGTAAGGTTTGTGGGTCGGTTGATGTTGTGAGTGTTGTGATTTGTGTAGTAATTGGTGTGGTTGTTATTGTTTGTGTAATCGTTGATATGGTTGTTGTTATAAGTGTAGTCGTTGGTGTGGATGTTGCTATTATGGTGTGTGTCCGCGTGGAAGGTCGACTACGCAGGGTTGCGTCTGATTTGTTGGCCGCCGCTGCTGTTGTGGCGACTTTGCTCGCGAATGCCAGAAAAGGAGTCCTGGTAGCCAGTCTCCCCATGATAGTATGGAGTGTGGACTGGCTAAGTGGGGTTTCGATTTTCACCTCCAACTCCATTCTTTCTTGACAGAATCTTGGGCATTCGAAGAGCAAGTGCCAGACTGTCTCTTCGCAGTTGGGATCGCAGACGCATGAGGGACTATCTTTTAGATGGAATCGGTGGAGGTACGCTGAGAATCCTCCATGTCCTGTGAGGACCTGCACATGGACCGGTGTGAGAACTGCGTCTCTGAGTGTTCTCTTCGCCGCGAGGACGTTTGGGAAGAACACTTTTGTGACCGCTCCCAGCCCAGTGCGGGTTGGTAGATGTCACTTTTCTTCGAAGTTTTGGTTCTAGGACATGCCGGTTTCCTCACAATGTTTTCAATCACCGTTTTGAGAGCAGTGGTGATGAAATAATTTACACAAAGTAAAGCGCCCGCCTGGGTTAGAACCCACGTCTTACAACTCTTAAGTTGGGGCCGTTACCACTGCCTAGTGGTATACACTACACCACTAAGGCGAAGGACATCGTGGAGTACGTGTGCCGGAAGACGAGGTACACGTCGAGGGTGCAATTACTGGAGTCGCACCGCAACGTCAACTTCAAGGCGTTCGTGGTGCACGTGCCGAATTGTTATCTGCCCGTCGTTATGGAAGAAGACTTCTGGCCACAGGACGTGGTGTTCCGTCGCTTCCGCGGACAAGTACCACAGAATTGCACAAGAGTTAGATTCCGATTCAGATTTATTTATTTGCCATCAATGTAGGTACAAGGTTAAGATGATACAAATAGCTGAAGGTTACCGCTACATTCTACCTTACGGCATGCAAATGCAATGCAATGCATGTTAGCTAGTGAAGTACTATTTTATAATAAAAATATGTATTTTTAGGTTAAGATGTTTATATATTATGGGCCTAAATCGCCTGAAATAAATAAATAAATATCATAATAAAGTTTAGTCTATTCTATTATTCCTAACTTATTATACGGAGCACACTGCCAAACCATCATCATCTGCCTAGCCTTTTCCTAACTATGTTGGAGTCGAACCCGATGCAGCTGAATACCAGTATTTTACATGGAGCGACTGCCTATCTGACCTCCACAATCCAGCTACTGGGTCATACGATACCCCTTTGTAAAATTGGTTGTCAGAATTTCGGGCTTCTGACGACCCGTAACGACTGTCAAAGATCTACGAATGACAGCCGGAACCAACGGCTTATAGTGCTTTCCGAGGCACGGAGGGGTTTTGGTATGTAAAGATGGTCACCCATCCACGGACCAACCGCGGCAAGCGTAGCTTAACCTGATCGACCGACCCGTGCGGCTGCTGTTACTTAGCCACCAGCCCCTTTGCACACTACCCAACCATGTGTACTAAAAGAGTTCAAGCTGATATTAGGAAAAGAAATATGTACTTTCCAATTTATTCTAAATCACACCTTTAGTCATCACACCCACGCAAAGACAGTTTTCATTTCGTCACGTCATTAGTTTCAAAATAATTAATGACAGATAGGGAAATACATTTAAAGATGTCCACGTGACGGAAGGGTAAAAGTAGATGTAATTGGCGCACGAACCTGTTGCGACATCACATGGACAGCGCCGACAGGGTCTGTGTACCAGTTGTGCGCCTGACTCATTAATTTTATGAATGGGTACTATTTTTGTGCCATTGTATTCAAGATATTTTGTTTCTTTGTTTTAGTTGAAGTCTTAATTTAGATGAGTTTTCTGTATTTAATTCGTTATGATTGTCGGCTTTTTTTTATCCTGCAGATCCATTACTTTAGCTCCGGACCCTAACCAAGCCATAAAACAAGATTTATCATCAGCCCCAGGCTTAAACCATGGATCCATTTTTGATTTTCAAACTTTGTTCAGACTACGGTAAAGTTCTTAATACAAAGCTGACAACTTAAAAGCGGACTAAGCTGTCAGTTTTTCATTCACAGTAACGTTCCTGTTACAAAACCTGGCTCGATGGTTCAAATCATTTCAAAATCGTTCATGTTTAATTCACTAAAAGTAACGAAAGTACAGTACCCGGCGATAAATATTGCACATCGACCTTTGGAAAGAGACAATCGGCTAATTTCTCGCTCGGCTCTGTCGCACGAAATACAAACAGTCCGGTATCTATTAGGAGCTGTTAAAACAATTATGATTTGCTTCTTTTGATAATTATTTTTATTCTTTGTATAAAATCGATGGGATCTAATTGGTCGATGTGCAATATTTATCGCCGGGTACTGTAAACATTATTTACTTTGAAAACTGACTTGCAAAATAGATTTAAAACCCAACATACACAATTATTTCAAATAATTCGAGTAAATCTTTTTACAGTTTTTAAGCTAACAATCAGAGCATCTACCCTATGATTGAGTGTTTATGAAATGGATTGAAAATCCAACTTACATCATTATATCATTTAATTTGAGTAGGTAAATCACCTTGTAGTTTTTGAGCCATCAATCAGAGCATCTACTCTACAATCTAAAGACTGAGTGTGTCGCTACTAACAATTTATTTATGTACTACCTTGATCATGCTTTCGTAGCCCTCTCCATTCATAATGTGTCGTGATAACGCCGGATTACATCACGATAAGTTAAGACTAACGTCGGAAGTTAAACTGTAGTTAAAGTGGCTGTAGGAGGAAGTAGTGTGGCTCAATCCGAGAGATAAATGTGTAGTTCTGGACTGTGGTAAGCTGTGCCTATGGTTGACGATATACCATAAATAACTATAATCGAAAATTTATTGTAGCTTTAATTGCGTATTACAGCTTAAAAAAAGATAATCCAAAAGCCTTATTCCATTTAATGTTTGTCAAAAAGAAGAAAAAATGTATTTGTTGTTAATTTAATTTAAGGAACAGATCAACATCGTATGCAAGACTTCAAGAAGCCAGTGAAACGTCGTCGGGGACTTAAAACAAATTCTTTTCCAAACTCAGAAATAGATTCTATTGGATTTCAGACAGTGAATTTAACTAAATTGTCAACACATTAACGTACCTGCAGTTAAAAGAGACAATATATATATTTTTTGACCTAGATTCAGCAAAAAAAAGTAAAAAACAGTGGCATTCTGGGAGTGCTGACAGAAGTGAAAACAAGTCACAAACAGAATACTTTGCCATCACTCACTGACATATCGGATATACATTAAAATCGATTACATCCCGAGGACAGCCGAACACATCCGAAGCGGGTATTTTTTTAATCGTCTTATAAACAAAACATGCGCGGAGTCGCTTACGGTAACAGTGGCGCGAGTTCAACGGTTTTTTTCCAGCTCAAAAAATGCCCAACGCGCCTTAAGAACTTTTCACTTCAAAAGTTCCTGAAAAGACTTAGTTAAGTTGAGCTCCTTAAGTTTTGAGTTGACCTGCGCGATTTCTGACAAATGCTTGCACTGATTGGACAGGTCCAATCAATCTATATGGTTCTTTCCTCAAAAGACCATTTCAGACACCAATCTACATGGTCTTCACATGATCTGACCAAACATCATCGAACAACTCTGATTTTGCCTGGTTTCCAACGCAGCTCTAACGTTCTCTACACTGGGGCATAGCAAATTAATCATTTGTGATACAGTCGATTTGAGAAAAATTCAATCTGTTGGAAGTCAGTGGATTATTCCGTGATCGACAGGTATGAATAGATTTTTTTTACAGATTTGTAGTCATCAAATTTAGGAAGGGTCTTATGGCCCTTCGGCAAGTTTTATTATGAACAAAAATTACGTATACAGGGTTTTGAAACACTCATCATCTGCCTAGCCTTTTCCCAACTCTGTTGGGGTCAGCTTCCAGTCTAACCGGTTGCAGCTGAATACCAGTATTTTACATGGAGCGACTGCCTATCTGACCTCCACAACCTAGTTACTGGGTAATACGATACCCCTTGGTAAGATTGGTTGTCAGACTTTCGGGCTTCTGACTACCCGTAACGACTGTCAAAGATCCACGAATGATAGCCGGGACCAACGGTTTAACGTGCTTTTCGAGGCACGGAGGGGTCTCCGTATGTAAAGTTGGTCACCCATCTCAGGGTTTTGAAACACTATTATTCATAATACATTTGGTTTTATTTGTGTACATTCCTGGGCCAAGCTTGCATGGGACCGGCATCCATCTCCTATACAAATAAACCCTTTTATATTTCAATCATATTATACTTTAAAAAAGACTGTGAGCTTGTTTCGGCTTCTCTTCTCAGATAGGAAACGCCGACCTCATCGACGTGTAAAAGTGTTTATACATACCTATTAAGACATTAAATCATTTATAATTTAAGGCCAGGTTCGGTATAAAGAGTTTTCGGTGTAAAGAGGTTAACATGTTAACCTGACCATTGACTGTATAATTGCTTGTTTAAAATTACTTGTTGTAAGTGCAACAGACCCTTCTGATTGACCGATGAGTATTGCTTGTCGAAACGCCCACTATCTGGCTTCTAAATCAATATTAATTGGCTCAGTGTGTTAATGTTCTTTGTATTGAGTGATTCAGCGGCCATCCGAACGAGACGAAGTGAGGTGAGCTCACTATGTGTCCGTGATCGTTACCTAGTGACCAGTGCAAGCCGGGAGTGTGTTCAACAAGTTTCTTGTACTTGCGGAGTTCTTGGCGATACTTCTTCTTTTAGTGTTTCACTACAATCGGGTAAAGGATTCTGTTTTTTGAAGTTTTTTTTTTAATGTTAATGGACCCCTTTTCAGTCGCTTCATGTAATGTACTGTTATTCAGATGCATCCGGTTAGACTGTAAGCTGACCCCGACTTAATTGGGAAAAAGCTAGGTAGATGATAATGGACCCCTACTATTTTATATTTTCTTATTTTTTAATCCTCTAGTGGGATGTGTAGGTAGTATCGTCCATAGTTGTGTCCACCACAGCGGGCCATATCAGGATATCAGCACTAAGGTATTTATTTTTTAAATATCGCATCATTATGCTGAGATAGGAGACTTTTTGGCCTCGCACGGGTCTTTTTCTAATTTTGTTACTTTTAATTGCTCCTTTTTTACTGTTTGTATTTCCTGTGCGTGTTCCAAATTAAATATTTTTCTTTCATTCTATATTATTAGTATATGCTATAATATGCAGTTCATTTTGAAGTTTATTTTTAAGTAATTGCGAAGCGTATCTTGAATATTATAAACTTAATCTAGATTTGTCGTTTGAATTGGTTTTTAATTTTTGTTTTTTCCTATATATAGAAATAAAACACAAATTTTATTGTAATAAGTGGTATCAAAGAATATTTAATATTAATTGAATTCTAGGTGTAGGGTGTTGGATGAAAGGCGACACCGCGTCGCATCGCATCGCCCGCCCTTGCTATTTCTTCGTTTTCGTTCAGTGTTCATTCTGACTTTCTTCTTTTTGCTCGGCTCCTAAGGGTCCTAAGGGGGTAGGAGCCGAGCAATTCTTGAGGAAGGTTACAGGCTATAGCCTGTAACCTTCCTCAAGAATTGGGCTATCAAATGCGAAAACGATTTTTTCAAATCCAACAGTTTCTTCAGCTTCATTATACTAGTATAGACAACATACCTACTATAACATCACTGTATGCCCCAATGCCCCAAAGGGTTAGGAATAGGTGAACCTTTAGTACACCTACCCTAACACCATAATGTTCCCACTGCTGGGACACAGGCCTCCTCTCGGTGTGAGGGAGTGGGCGATAATAATCCACCGCGCGGGCCCAGTGCAGGTTGGTATGATGTCACATGTCTTCGAATTCTTGGTTCTAGGACATGCCGGTTTCCTCACGACGTATTCGTTCACTGGTTTGAGAGCAGTTGTAATGAAATCATTTCAATTATTTTTTTTTTTTTTTAGTAAAGCGCCTGTCTTGATCGAACCTACGATCTTATAACTCGTAAGCGGCCGTTACCACTGGTCCACCACTGCTCTACAGTACTTATTTTTTACTTATTAATAAACTGGATTGACATAATTATGGTTAACACAAACGGTTAGTCCGTTTGTGTTATATTCAACCCAACATTAAGATGCAAAATTTGTCAATTAATTAACGCAATGAATCTCATCTCTAAATAGACGATTGATCGATAGACGTTGATGAACAGTCATAGATCATTTGTAAACAACACTATTTTTAGGATTTCACTTTATGTACCTCGTTTAAACGGACTGCGAACAAATCCCGGTTTTTTATTTTGATTCGGTTTAAAGAAATTTATTTCTCAAAAATAACGCACTATGTAGGTGCGTTCACTTGAGTATGAGAAATTTAACAAGACAAAATTGTCGTTCGATCTGTCGAGTGCATCCAGTGAGTAATGATTTATAGGCATTATTGTTGGTTAGCTAAATTCAAGAATAAAGAATGCGTAAAAATTATCTTGTTCGTTTATTTGTCAAAGGTACTGGTAATTGGTGCCGCGGCAGTGATATTCGAGTTGGTCGCAGTTACTTGGCTTTTAATTATTTTCAGCACCCGGAAATGGGATTTATTGAGGGTCACAAAAAAAGGCGCAATCCTTATATCAGAGTGTTCAATAAAATTTTTAGGAGCGCAAAATACCAGTATTAGAGGTTTGTTTAAATACAACATGCCTTTTTCAAAATGTTATTTACCTTGTGTTATTGAAGTTCTGTACTTATTGTGTCCCTAGAAATAAACAGAATTTCTCTCTTAGGACAACACCAGAAGGGCAATTCTCCGAAGGGGCCCCGCAAGGGCCGAAGCCTGCCGGGTCAGCGGGATTGTCCGAAAGGGTTACCGCTGGCCCGGAACATAAGGGCTAAGGAAGGAACACGGGTGGGTTTTAGTCAGTAAGAGTCTGAAACTCCCTTCCGCACCACCCAGAGCGGGAGGGGTCATTTGATGATTTCCCATCCTGAAAAAAAAAAGGGCAATTCTCGTAATTTTAAGAACGATCACTGTCTGGTCTGTCTCATTTCCTTAAATGTTTTAAAAGTTTTACGTTTGTTTGTCGCGGAAATGAGACTTCGAATAGTTTTTGAACATTTTAAATTATGAGAATTGGCCTTCAGTTAAAAACCTTCAACTGTTTTGGGAAGAAGAAACAACACAATATCACATAACATTTGATTTACGAGTATTAACATGCGATAACAGACTCATAATAGCTCTTTAAATTCTTTTCAGGATTATCTGGCTCAAGCTATAAATTCTATAATTTGTCATCATTTTCTTCCCTTTGATGTAGGGCAGATGTCCAAGCAATGTCGAACAGTACATTGGCACTAATCAGACGCCATATTTATAACTACAAAAAGTGCTGTTTATAAATAGCACTCACATATTGTCATTAGTAGTGAATAAGCTAGAAGATTGATTTAAAGTCTATATACAAATATATACTCTATTCCTGCTAGTTCACCCATTTTCAACTTTATTACTAAGGATTTAAGGTTGAAAAGCAGTCAACCGACATTGTACGCGGTTACACAGTCAGTTCCGCTACGATCTTGCTTTTTCGTAGAGGTCAGTACCTCGTAACACAGCGCATAGCGTTGGTTCTGAGAGCTACGCGAATTGGGTGTTATAAACATTTTGGTAACTACCAAAATGTTAATAACACCCAATTCGCGAGTCTGTAGAAATTTCTTAATTATTATTGTAACTACAATAAGAATTAAGAAATTTCTACAGACTTTTATTAAAACAAGATTGTTAAAACTAAATCAATGTAAAAATCATGAAAGTGCTTTCATAAAAAAAACATTTTTTTCACTACAATTAAAATCACAAAATTCTGTTTTTACTATCAAACGAAAAGCAAAATCTCACCGGAGGGAAAAATGTATTAAAGTACTTAAAAATATACTAAAATACAAACCATGTAATAATCTACAAAAGACATTCAATCTCCTTATTAGTAACTGCCCGGAGTGAGGAGTGTAGGCTGGCCTTGTTTCAAACACGGACCATCTTGAATACCGACCTTTAAAAGGCATGGCTAGAGAACTAACGGTTTTTGGATGAAAGCTTTGGATGAAAGTTTAACAAGAAATGCTCATGGGCGTGGTGATATTCACAAATGGGTACATTGACAATGTTGTTGGTGGCATAGAAGTGAAATATTAAATATGCCAGTCGACACTGTTTACTGGAGCTTGTCGCTTGATACACGTTCCGCATAACCTGGACATGGTGCAACACGTACAGTACCCGGCGATAAATATTGCACATCGACCTTTACCTTTTTTTGTATTTTATACAAAGAATAAAAATAGTTATCAAAAGAAGCAAATCATAATTGTTTTAACAGCTCCTAATAGATACCGGACTGTTTGTATTTCGTGCGACAGAGATAACGCTCTACGAAGCCGAAATTAGCCGATTGTCTCTTTCCAAAGGTCGATGTGCAATGTTTATCGCCGGGTACTGTAGCTAATAATCTGTAATGGTAGCATAACATATTGCTCAGCGTTCTTTGGGCAGTGTTGGCCAGTGGTATTGGCACCGACTGATGTGTGATAGGTCGTGAGTTCGAACCCAGCCAGGCACTATACTTTGTCTATTTACTATATTTAATTTCATCACCACTGATCTCAAAACGGTGAAGGAAAACATCGTGAGGAAACCGGCGTGTCCTAGAACCAAGAAATTCGAAGATATGTGATATCCACCAATCTGCAGTGGGTCCGGTTGGTGGATTATGGCCCACTCCCTCTCATAGAGAGGAGGCCTGTGTCCCAGCATTGGGAACATTATAGGCTGGTTATGTAGCGTTTCTTGGACCTACTAATTACTTATCAATTTAACGTCACTAGTTTGTAAAGCAAAGTGACTTGAATTAAATATAAATCCCAAAAGCATTGAAGCAGAGTCAAGATAGTGTACAAACGAAGGATAAAATAGGTATGCTAGTAAAGATTGAACCATCAGTATAACAAAATAAATAAGAAAATCGTTTGTTAAAATTGGGCTAACCAACAATTTTTGAACATCACATTGCATAATACTACCATTCACCACTTCCTAATGTT
Source organism: Luperina nickerlii (assembly GCA_963855955.1). Classification (NCBI taxonomy): domain Eukaryota; kingdom Metazoa; phylum Arthropoda; class Insecta; order Lepidoptera; family Noctuidae; genus Luperina; species Luperina nickerlii. The sequence goes on from OY979665.1 coordinate 1,807,793, forward strand.
TTAGCTGGGGAAAAGAAGTGGCGAAACAAACTTTCCAGCAACATTTCTGTGAAGTCTACCGCTCACTTCGTGGCCACACCGGTGCCTACTTACTTGCCTTAAGGGGCAGCGCTCACAATGCTTTGTTCCATAGTGGCTTTCAGAAAATAATTCAACATCATTTTCTTGAATATTTTCATTAAAATCAGCCGCCGCCATGTTTGGACTTTATTAGCTTTTGAAATTTTCGGTATCTTCAAACATGGCTTATTTGGAACTTCGTTTTCTTTTGTAATAGTTTGCTTGTTAGTATTATTATTTCTGTTATATTAGACTGGCGACCAGCCTTTGCTTTGCACGGTTTCTACGACTTGACATCGAAATTTATTTATTAATGTTAGTTTAATATTGTTTGTATCTTTGTAATTATTTTTTTCTAAGCCTAATACAATATGAAGAGAAAAAGGGTTAACAATGCAATCCTTAAATGACTTAAATCCTTTTAGCTCCTTATGCTCGTAACGTGAAACTCCTGACACCCAAACTAGGACATGTCCTGTATTATCTCACATTTAAGAAGCCTAATTTTAAATTACACGTTTCATGTTTCAGATGATGAGATTACAAATAAAAATAATAATTAAAATCGAAGTTTAACTTTTTACAGAAAACATTATAGAATATTATATCGGGTGTTAAAAGACACTTAATGAAGCCGACGCCCGACAGTCATTTTGTACTCCCCGTCATTGTCATAATTTTTGAACTAGACCATACATGGAAACCTTCTGGTTACGGAGATATTGAAGGTCAAAGTTCCTCCTTTTTTTTTACGAAAACAAGTAATGAATGTTATAACACAACTTCAAATACCCCACGACCCCCGTACCGTTGCATGCAACCACAAGCACAATATTGTGAGTGTGCTACATTGCGCAATACCGCAAATAGCAAATTTTCACACCAAAAATAAAGGTCATTCCCCAACAATTATTTTTGCGCAGTGTTACTCAGTTTGATGTACAGAATGCGTAGTTGACGGCTATGTGATTGTCTTTTTACACGCTGTATAACTGTACAGATTTTACCTCTGCTATCAGGGTGGCAGGACACCGAGGCGCAACCTGTACATAGATTCAGCACATGATAAGCACATGATAAGCACGTGTTGAAATTTTTTATCAGTTTTAAAACAAAATAGCTTTTTCATACATTTTGATCGTGTAGATATTGGACTTGTCTATGAAACAGCCGTTTTTTTTATACAACGACGAAAAATTTCTACGCTAGAATCATGTGCTGAAGTCATAGTTACTGTTTGCAAGTCGATATCCCTGCAACCCTGTATGCATGTGTGGGGAAGTGAGTGAAGTGTAATGGTGAGTTTAGTGTGAGTTGATAGGTTGCGAATGTGTGCTTTTAGGTGCGTGCGATGTGAATGCAATGTAAATTAGCTCATGATGCTAGCCAGCAAATCCTTAGTTCCCTGATAGGTTAGAGAAGTATTGGTGATTATATTCAGTGTCTTTTTTGGTTAATTTTTCAAGCGAATCAGTCTGTATGAATTTTTTGAAGCGTTTCAATGTTTCCCAATTTATGAATAATTTGATAAATGTTATCAGAAATCAAACTCAAATTAACTAAAATTCAAAATATCTAACACAGCGAAAAAAAACCAAACTCCTAAATGTACCATTTAGGGCTTTCAGGCACTCAACATGGAAAAGAGAAATCGTGTGTAGTCGGGGAACCCGCGATAGAAACGAAATTCCTTACGCGATACTTACACGCATACACATACTTGTATAGAAAGAGAGAGAAACTCGCATAATGCTTTTTCCTCACATGACGACTTCTATCAGCCAACTCCTATTAAAGCCGCGTTAGGGAACGAGCAAACTCTCCAACACCTCTTTCCTACCTTTCAATAACTTTGTTTTTCTCTTCCCCAGGGTAATGCCACCAGACATGGCGATTTCTATGAGGCACACGAAGCTGAAGGCGGAAGAGGCGGCTCTCCTGGCGGGGGAGCTCGACAAGCCTTCGTGGGAGTCCAGGAACGAAGGCATCCACGAGAGGGTCAGCTTTGAAGACACCATCTGGGGCTTCAACTTGGCTGGCGGAATATTTTATAAAACTCCATTGAGAGTTACTTTTGTAAGTATAAAGTGAATGATGCAAGTATTCAAAATTAAAATATTTTATTTCACATAAACATACCGACGGCCGCATAAGGACTGGCCGGCCGACTCACGAAAGAGAATTGTGTGGAAATGGGAGAGGGAGGTGGTCTTGTGTCGCAAGCAAGCTATTGCTGGGCATGAATGAGGCCCTGGGTTCTATTCCCAGGTGGCATAAAACGTTGTTTGGTTTTTTCATCAGAAATTTCTCAGTCGCAGCTCGAATAATGGATTTCTGCCCGGTTGATGGAAATAGGCTCGTCCCTATTATAGATGTACCTCTGCCTCATCTTTCAGGGGTTACAGTCGAGATGATGATGTTATATTTGTACAGGTGAAGCCGGACAGCCGAGCGGAGAAGGCGGGCATCAGGCCTGGAGACAGGCTGCTGAGGATCAACGACCTGGACACCTCGACCCTCACCATTCAGGAGGCGCACGATATCATTGTCCAGTCGGGCATCTATCTCAAGCTCTCTGTTACATCGTGAGTACCTTCCTTCTATGCAATAAGCAGTTACTTGATTTATTTAACCATTTATTTAACCATTTATGTACGCAGATGCAGTGAGAAGAACATAAAAATAATATATGTACAAAAGTGATGCATATTTCTAAAAAAATGTCTTCCATCATATCTGAGATAGGAATAAAGAGATGTAGACAGCGCGTGTAAGAGTAAAAGAGAAAATAAAATACATAAATAATGAATAAACTTAAAATTCTGTATATGATGGCAAAAACACATCATAATCATCTGGAAGGACTAAGCGAATAAACAGACATGAAAAACGACTTTGTAGTACAATTATAGCTATAAATTATGTAAGTTTATACAAGAAAAGCTCATGATGCTCACGATGTAGTCAACATATTATCCACTAGCTGCGCCCCGCGGTTTCTCTCGCATAAGTTTCGATCGTGGGTGGGTATACCGGAATAAAAACTATCCTATGTCCTTTCCCGGGACTCAAACTATCTCTATACCAAATTTCATCTAAATCGGTTCAGCAGCTTAGGCGTGAAGAGGTAACAGACAGACAGACACAGTTTCGCAATTATAATATTAGTATGGAGATTAGTATGGATTAAGCTTGGTTAGAAGCGAGGTTGAATGAGGTCATAATTATACTCAGCCAACCCCGCTTCTTACCACGCTGTATCTCACTACTCGAGTAGGTAGGCTCTTTAGAGTCAGCCCTTATTTTATTTAACAATACATATCTTCACGCATGAATTTCCCAAAGGGTTCGGCAGAGGTGCGCCTACATTTCGCCAGTTGTGTTAACCCCATGTAACAGGGGGCGAGTCTATTGCCAAACACCCCCCAAGTCCCCCCTCCGTGCTGCTACTGAGAAATTCCAGATGAAAAAAACCCAACGAAACTTTGCTCGACCCAGGAACCCAGTACTTCAAACTCAGCAGTAGCACTTGCGACTTTTTCGTAGTTTTTTTTTATTTTCCAACTATTAAAAGTACTAACTATTAAAATTATTTGTGCTTTCTTTGCAGGCCTGAAGATGTAGAAGATTCTTACTACTGTTACGAAGATCCTCTCGTAAGTGCATTATTAGATTTACTTACACAAAACAGTTACAAATGTATTATGATTTACGCATCAAAACGTTTGTGACTTCGTCATAACCTATTCTACATTGAGTACTACGCCAGATAAAGACAGAGCTATGTAGTGTTTAACTCTATCTCACTCTGTTATTGTTAAAGAGACTTGGGTGGGGTTCTCGGTAAGATTTTGAATAATATTATCACTTAATGTGTCTGGATGTAATTAAGTTTCCATAGAAATAAGCATTTCCGTGGACTACACGTGGAATTCTGCGAACTGTTCGCAAGTACTTATGACTTGTCTAAACATTTGGTATTTGAAGAATACTATAATTCGAGAAATTCAAAATAACCTTAAGAATACTTGTAAATACGAATTGTTAAAATTTAAAATAATTAAATAGCGTGACGACCCTAACCGCTGTATCTTTAGAATAAGCTTCTAGTACTAGGTAAGTGTAGATAGTATTATTTGAAATAATAATTAGGAGAGTTATCGTGTATCATACTTGATCTCCAAAACAACAACTTGAAACTACATAAATAATAAAGGCAACTGCAGCCATCGATGCGTGTCGATGGCTGCAGTTGCCTTAGTGTGCATACACACGAGCGATACCTACGCGTCGACAACAAAGGCAACCGCCGTATCCAGACAGAGTGATCGCAATTTATGTTGTTTCGTGTAATGATAAAATATTATATTATTTTTTGTTATCGCAAAATGGGCCTGCTCTTGATCTCGATCTCGTCTGATGGAAAGCTATGAATGCGGTCTATGATGAAATTGGTTTGTTAACTGCTTTATTGGACAAATATGTACTCAAAGATATTTCTCTCCATTCAGATCGATGAATACGACAGTGAGGAGGAAAGGCGAATTGAGGAAGAAAAGGCCAAGAAAAGGAGGGTTTGTGCTAGGGTGGTACGTATTGTTACCATGATACATAACAGGTTAACTAGGTATAAAGTTCTATTGGAGTTACAGAGAGTTTTGGGCTTAAATGGTTGCAATGATTTTCGAAACTTTCTAAGTATTTTTTTGCAGGGCAATGGACTTTTGACCTAATGCATAGTTACATACTTAAATAAAGAATATCTCAATGAGAAAACTTCACTTGGATATTTTTCGCAACTAAAGTCTTATTATCCAGGGCAAACTTTTATTAGTGTCTCCACAATTTGATTACAAAAACTATATTTATTACTATGTATGTACATTTTAAAGAAAATAATACAAAACAATTCCACCACGGACAAAAATAATTATCCACTCGATAGACTCTAAAATACGGAGAAAGTCATTCAAATATTTAAAAGCAATATGTTTTTAAAGGCTTACTTTGTTCGTTCTATTTTAAACAATCCCTTATTTATTTTGGAGAGAACGTTTTGTATATTTACCATTCATACAAAAGTTTTGGGCAAATATTGCCCAAAAATAATACTTACTACTAAACAATTGACCGACGAATTTGTGAAGGCCGCAGGAACCCATTTCATGCGAGAATAATAGAACCGGTCGAAGTGGAGGTGCTTGGGGAGGCCTATGTACAGCAGTGGACGTCATTCGACTGAAATGGTGATGATGAAACAATTCATCCATCAACTCTTAGTCCGTCTACGAAGACACGGGTCCGTTCGAAAGTTGTTGATCCATCAAAAGAATGACAAATAAAATTTTTCGGACAGGCTAAAACACGTCGGAATTAGGGAGAACTGTCAAGTCGTGTTGCCATTCATTTTTAGGCTTATTCAGGTTCCATAAAAGTCATACGGATGGGAACCGCCCGTAACTTTGGCTGCAATTACGGATTTGGTGCTAAAAAAATAGACCACCTGTGTCTCTTTTTGGAAACTAATTTCTGTTTCTATAGGGTGCAGCGCAGACGGCACACTTTTTGTGCGATCGAGTCTGCGGCGCACAAAAAGTCTGCATGGCGCGCAAAAAGTCGGTCGCGGATTTTTCACAGACTCAACGCACACGACGCACATCTTTCTTCATCCCACATTTTTCTTTTTAAATGTCTATCATGATATTCTGCCTTAGAAGTATCATAAAGTGCTAGTCTGTTTTGTATTTCTTGAATTAACATCGTTACATCGACCTCTGGCGCCATGATAATAGATCGCGTGCGTTACGTCCACCCCTAGCAAATGCAGATTGCCGACTAAAGTGTGCGCCGTCTGCGTTAGCGCGCGTTGAAGCGAACGTTCAATTTTTTTCACACACTTTTTGTGCGGAGCGGCGCGGCGCGGCGCGGTGCGGTCTGCCCGAATTACACGGATTTTTGTGCGCTGGACTTTTTGCGCGTCGTGTGCGTTACTGCATATAATTGCATAGGTTCTGTTTTCACAGACTAAAAAGTGCGTCACGGATAGTCTGTCGTCTGCGCTGCACCTAAGTGTAAAAATATAAAAAAAAAAATAAATTCTACAGACGGTAAACTCGCCGATATTAGTTCTAACTGCACAAACAAAGAAACTATTTTAATAAGCTACTGTTAATGGGACATTGCCGCATGTCGGATGCATTGTCGGATAAGACCACTACATCTGGGTTGGATGGCCCAGGTGTAGATGGGGACGAACTTGTTGCCTATATGAGAGATGGGTCCATATTGGCTCAGGATCGAGTTGAGTGGAAGTCAAACGGAGGCTTTTGCTCTGCAGTGGGACAATACAGGCGGATTATTACAATTATTATATTACTACTGTTAATCACTTTTCAGAGCCACTACTGGAGTCTAAAATGGCCTTGGGTTAGTAGGAAAAGATTTATCTACAGAGAATCCAACTGTTTTATGGTGCCGAGCAAATACGAAGATGCGCACAGGTGAGTGAAAACAGAGACCGATAAATAAGATAGCATTTAAACATAAAATACATTAATATAGGTACTGAAACATAATCTGAAGAAAGAACAAAGAATTGTGATACAAAATCAGATAAGAAAAAACCTAATCGAGAAGAACTTTGAAATTCAAGCAGTCGATCTATTCTGTAAAAATCTCACTGTCAAAACTTAGCTGAAGTGAACTGACATTCCACCTCATGCTACGGATTGACACTATTGACAGGAAAATAAAACTCACAATGAAAACTTAAGAGAAGTGAGCTTGAAGCGATTCAATAGATCAATGGTGTCATTTTTGAACCACATGAAATGGATATTTTGCTTGGTTTAACTTGCCTAGTTCATAGTAATAAAGATGTAGCTAAAGTAACTCGAAGACGACGAATGAAGGCGGGCGTCGTCATCCTGCCACGCCAATGAAACGCTGGCGTGGTGATTTGAACTCGTTTCTGAAAGATGAGAAAAGTTGGTGAAGTATGGGGGAGACCTTTGCTCAGCAGTGGGACGAAATTGGTAAACAATATAATATACACTAACTATTCAATCATGTTTTGTTTTTAGCTGGGACTCCGACACCGACTCTGATGGGCTAGGAATTTAGGATCATCATCAGTCTATCAACAACACGTCATCTAGCGCTTGTAGAGGTGCCAGCAGTACAATCATTTACACCTGCTCCGTAACCTTGTGATCTCTGAACCTCATTAATTTAAGCATTATGTTATGCATCTAAATAATATACCTTTTAACGCTTCTCTTTCTAAGCTCGACTTACTTCCACTATCCCACTTGATAAAAATATGGATGGATTTATGTACGGTGTAAATGACGTCGAAGCGTAAATTGTTACCATGATTTCGGCATAAATGTTTCTAGAACTTTTTATACAAAAGTACAATACCTTCCAAAATGTATGGAGCATGCAAGCCTTTTCTTTTAAGCCGTTGAAAAAAAATTCAACACTTATCGGTTTAGAATCGGGTAAATACTTAGCTAATGGTAACAGTTTGAACGTCGATGTCCCTTACACCCTATATGTTTCGCACGAAGACCCTCCTTTAGTGTTACTTACAACGTTCTGTATTGTAAAGTAAACTCATGTTTTTTTTTTCAGGGATAAATATTCACCTATACCAGCGCTGCGATACACCGACGACATTGTTCAATTCAGTAAAGATGGAAATACAGAACAAGATAACACAAAACGTATACCTTCGTTGTGGGAAGTCAAGGAACAGGCCAGAAAGGAAAGAAAAGCAAGGTTAGAAAAAATCAAAGCCTCAAGCGACGTAACTGATGGAACCAATGAACCGGTTAATGATATGACTGATGATGAAGAAGAACCGGTTAAAGAACTTAGAAAAAAGTCAAATAAGTCTAGAAGATCAACTTTAACAGTAGAACGACAGGAAACAATAGATGAGTCGAAAGAAGAGGAAGAAGTTTCTGAAAATGAAGAAGGGAATGAAAAAATGAATGAAGAACAAAATGGAGAAGCGAAAGAAGTAAATGAAGAAATGGATGAAGAAGTAAATGACAAAATGGATGAAGAAGTAAATGAAGAAATTAACAAAAGAATAAATAATGAACTAAATGAAGAACATAACGAAGTAGAAATAACTGCAGCTAAAGAAAATGACGAAAATAACAATGACGTTACTAATGATCTGCTCCATCCTATTCCTGAAATAATTGAAGAAAATAATCAAGCAGTTGAACAAGCCGCAGATGTTGCAAATGCTGTAGATGATGAAAATGTCAAGGTGAACGGTGAAGTCAATGATGACGACGTGTTAAATGAAGTGCTTGGGAAAACTGGTGACAGTGCGTCTAAAAGTGAAGAGGACAATAATATACTAGATAGTATTTTAAGTGACGACGGACAGAATTTGGAAAATTCTGAATCTAACAACGAAAGATAAAGGATTAATAATCCATAATCTTTTTAAATATTTGCTCTAGCCAAGTCCGTTGACGAATAGGCATTGAGTGAAGATCGCGGATGACTGGATGACAATAGTGTAGAGTTCATTCCAATTGTGATATTGATTAATACTGCTGTTCAATTTTCATCATCATCTATTTAGCATTTATCATGATTATGAAAATTAATTCATATTAGTAAATCATTCCTTATTAACAGTGCTAGAAAAGAAGATGTCGACACTTTTGATCTTTAAATAAGTTGTGATTAGTGTCATTACAATTGGTTCAATGACTAATTGGAATTCCGGTCAATCGATCGTAAATTTGAACCTGTGCCAAACCCATTGTTGTAAACACACCTGTGTAGTATAGTATAAATTAATCACAGTTAAAAATAGTACAAATGCAATCAATCGAAATGTTAATTATATATTTAAATCTGAAATGCAACGTTTAGATTCAAAATAATTGTGAAATAGAAGTTAAGTTTACTCTGAATCTGAAATTATAATCTAACAGAAAATTTCTATGGAGCTGTTTTATTTTAACTTCCAAAAAGCTATAAATACCCGAAATTATAAAATAATTAAAAACAAATAATGTTGCGATGAAAGCATTTGTTAAATCCGTTATATTTAAGGCGCTGCCTAATCAAGTGATATTTTTGTAATTAGTGAACTTTAGTGCTTGACTTGACTTAGTGTTTGACTATTATTTCGATAATTCATAATGTCCAACCTTTCTGATAACGAAGAAATCGAAATGACTTCGTTACATAATAATAAAATAGGTAGAAGTAACAGTCGCAGGTAAAAAAATGCTCAAATGCTCCAGTCGCCAGCACATCAAGTTACTACAATCTGTCAAATTTCTTTAATAAATTTTCCACTTTATCGCTAAAGCATAAGGTTCAAAGTTGATTGAGAAAATTTGACAGTTTCGGGTAGCTTGATGTGCTGGCGTCTGTACCTTTTTGTTTAATTGAATGTGAGGATAGCAAAATGATAAATAATAACTTTATCCAACATTGAATATTTTTTATCTCGGGTCTGTGGGTTTTTTTTTTACCAGCATGTAATTTGCTATAATTAAATAAACATTTATTATCTTGTTGTTTTATATAAACGTAGTTGTTTTTGTACGAAATGGCACGTAAATGATTACTTTATGAATGGTTTGTTAAATGAAACTTGGTATTTTTGAAACTAAACTTTCCTATGAATGCTCCATTGGTTTCAACATTTTGATTCTTTGAAAGGGATCGTGTTCATCCTTTGACTCGTTTAAAATTGAGTTTTGTTTTCAATCGGAAATTGTGCGTTATCAGCCTGGATTAAACATTTTACTTTTAACTCATTTGTTACTTGAATGTTTTAAACGCTTTACGCATTTTTTGATAACTGTCGCATGATCCATGGTGTTGGAGATGATAAACATACTCAAACGATACGTACGCAAGAGGCAATAATCTTAAAACAGACTCAATGTCATAAGATTGACGTTCGATGCTATAGGCCCGATCACACGTACATGTACCACACCACACACCACAACCATATCCACGACGACGCCACGTGGACGGGCGCTAATCTGTATGAAATTGAATAGTTTATTCACAAGGACCACGTTTAGCCGTCAAAATCAACCGTGTGGGCGATACCGACCAAATCAAGGCCACGTCGCAGCTGTAATGCAACCATTAGCGAGATTGTGCACTAGCGGCTGGCCACATCGCAAACACAACGTTGCGTCGTCGGGACGACACCGTGTTCGTTGAGTCAAGGTGTGCTTCCTCTACGAAAGCCGGAGTCGACCTGTCTGACTGCAAACACTAGCCACAACACAACGTAACCACATCGCAACTACTAGCGGCAACGCAACGTGTGTGTGTTGTGACCGCACTTGCCTGGCTGGTGAAAACAATTTGCTAGGACTTTAGGCACCTTAAATGTTTTGAGGAAGTAATTTTCATGGGAATGTAAAATTGAAAAAAGTTTTGCCCTTTATAGGGCAGATTTTTTTCTATGAATATTAAAACTTTTGGCATTAAAATGGCTTTAAGACTCTATGTAAACATAATCAACCTATAATGTTCCCACTTGCAATGCTGGGACACAGGTCTCCTCTTGCTGAGAGGGAGTGGGCCGTGATCCACCACGCGATCTCAGTGCGGGTTTGGGAGGACTCTATCTATGTTAATCCCATAAAATACAATTTTAACTAGTAGTGTTTCCAGATTTTGCCTTTCGGGGGTGGTTTCATATGCGACCAAGATCATTCAGAAAACAAACAAGTGGTTTCATACGAAACCATGACCGTAAGGGACTTCGGCACGGTTGAATTAAATTATTAGCAGCAGCCTGGTGCATTGAATTCACGCAGAGAACAACAGAATAAGTCTGAGTTACAAGAAATTATAAGAATATGATTGTTTATGCTGTTTGCCGATGACATTGTGCTGGTTGCCGAGAACGGCTTAGAGGTCCAGAGTAGATTGTGGGTGTGGTGGGAAAGACTCGAGACCGTTGGCCTGAGAGTAAGTCGTAATAAATATCTATATAAATAATAGGGGACGAGCCTATTACCATCAACCGGGCATCAATCCAGATTCTGTGCTGCTACTGATAAATTACTGATAGAAAAACCCAATAACAATTTGCACGACCTGGAAACCGAACCCAGGAGCTCATGTTCAGCGGTAGCGCTTGCAACCACTAGACCAGGGACGGCGTACCACGCGTGGCATTGGTGACACGTAACAAAATAATTTGGGCACGGCATCATTTCAGGAATTTTGGTACCTAAGTCATCTAGCTTGCAACAGCAGAAGTAGCACAAATTAGTAATTTTATTTAAATAAATTATATCAATATTAGTAACATTCAACAACCAACCGTGGTGTTGTCCTTAGGTGCACTTGTATAGTGCGAACAGGGATAATCGTCGCCGTCGGTTGGTGTCTCATTTCATTAAAAACGTCTTAGAACGGGCCGCTGCCAGTTGGTTTCGGCTCCTCATACGCCTTCGAAAAAAAGGCAAAGCACTTATTTCAAATAGCCACATAGGCACCTTTGAACGTTAAAAATTACAAAGGTTCGGGACCCGAGAAACACCAAGAGAAAGTTAAAAAATAATAATAATGCGAACTAGATTTTTTTTTGTAATCACGAAGCCAACATTGTTTGAATTCTGCCTTATATTAGTTTGGACGAATCATATCTGGTTTCTGACGTTTTCTTTCATTTTCCAGGATTTATGAGTGTGTGATTACGGTAATTGACATTTATTCTGCCGCTAAAGAAATTAAAATCAAATCAGTTCAGTTACTTCATTTATATACAGGGTGGCAGGGACATCGACGCTCAACCTGTTATCATAGATTCAGTAGGTATATACATGATTCTGAACCCACCTGCGTTGAATTATATTGCAAAAAAACTAGCTGTTCCATACATTTTGTCCGCATAGGTATTGCACTTTTATATGAAACAGCTGATTTATTAGGAGGGATCAAGATCCCTCAGATTCAGATTCAAGAATCATGTGCTGAATTCAGTAACAGTTTGCGCGTCGATGTCCATGCCCCCTGTCTGTATATGACGGTGCAGCAAGTGGCGCCATCTAGTTTTCTAACGAAGTTACTATGATACTTGCTGGTGACAGACACTAGCAGAGCGTAGATATTTGCGTGGCGGCTGTCTTCTGATGAAAGAGGATGTCAGGGGAGCCGCTGTCGTACCATGTCCACGACGAACTGCTATATTCCGGCACAATCCTAATAATATTGGAGCAGCTCATCCACTAATACAAGACCTCTTCTGGTAAATCCGAGGCCGTTATATACTTTATTGTAGGTACATTAGAAAACTATATACCCAAAACATACAATGGGCGGCCTCATCGCTTTCTGCGATCTCCTTCAGGCAACCTTAGAAGTGATTGCCAGTGAGAGTGACTTTAAAAAGATTCGTAATAAATCACAATAAAAAAAAACCTATTCGTCGAAGTGTGAACGCACTGTAAGTGACTAGTTATCGACGAGCATAGACACACCATGATAATTATTTAATTAGGAAAAGTCAGAGAGCACATTTGTTTATGAAAGTGACTCAATTTGCCTAAGCTTTTCCTGACTGTGGGGTCGACTTCCAGAGTTCCAGACTTCTAAACGGATGCAGCTGAATACCAGCATTTTACGTTGAGCGACGGCCTATCTGACTTCCACAACCCAGTTACTGGATTACACGATGCCCCTTGCTAAGGCTGGTTGTCAAACTTTTGGACTTCTGACTACACGTAACGACTATCAAAGATTTACGAATGACAACCAGAACCAACTGCTTTGCTACCTGCTTTCTGATTTAGCACGGGGATCTCGAAATGTAAAGGAGTCATCCATCGTAGCCGTATCCAGTAGCTTAAAGAACCTTCGATGGATCCATGCGGCTGTTATTATTTTGCCACAAGTTCTTCAATTATTATGCAAATAGAAACAATTAATTCACGAAACTTATTGTTTGAATTTATGGAAAATTTAAGTTGGTACTCTCGGAAATGGAATTCAAGATCAAAAATGTCGAAAAATACTTTATAGTACTTTTTTTTAAGGTATGCCTTTAATTAAACTAATTATTAATTTAATTTATCTTAAACTGGTAAAATTGCACACTGTTTTCAGCTTTAAAATGACGTAAACTACGGTCCAAGAATAAAATATAACTGTTTGAAATAAAATCGTGCAAATTATTTTTATGATACTGGCAATAAGGCAGAAGGTCTAAACATTTTCACTCTCATTTATAATTTTTTTCTAAACAGGAGAATCGTTAGTATGGCTATAATCCGACAAATATCCCAGACAGAATTGCCAGACTAATTTCGAGACCTACAAATCATTGGTGATTTGATTAGTGTTGTCTCGGACGCATCTCGGACGTGACACAATCTTCTTATCTCTGGCAATTCCCAACTTACCATTATAGTTGGACGTGACTTATCAAGACCCAGGTGTTATCTATGGGTAGTTAGTACAAACGCCAGCACATCAAGCTACTACAATCTGTCAAATTTCTTTAATAGATTTTTAACTTTATCGCTAAAGCCAAGGGGTTCAAAGTTGATTGGGAAAATTTGACAGTTTCGGGTAGCTTGATTTGCTGGCGTCTGTACCTTATTGATTGAAGTTGTAAACTTAAATATTATACTAAATATATATGCCACTTTGCATGGCAATGCAGATTCTTTGGGTATTAAACTTTACAATTAATTTTACTGACTTTACCTGACCTCTAACACGTTTTCATCTATTCATACCTAACTCACTTCCCACACAAGTAGGTACTTCGAGTCTGTCGGTTCGTCCACCTACATGGTTGCTCTTAATTAGTGTCGCGTCCCCTGAACAGACCAAATATCGAGTTAATCGGCACTCTGACGTCATCAGAGCTCCGGCGAGCAAATATTAGTCCAACGCGTCTGCTCTGAACAAATTGACCTTTTTATTAGTCCCTTTTTTTAGGGTTTCGCACCCAAAGGGTGCCCGTCCGTCTGTCACAGGGCCATATATTTTGAACCGTACTAAGGTATGTAGAAAAGTTGTAGATTCTACTATGGTGGCTATAACAACAAATTATCTGCCTAGCCTTTTCTCAACTATGTTGGGGTCGGCTTCCAGTCTAACCGGATGCAGCTGAATACCAGTACTTTACATGGGGCGACTGCCTAGCTGACCTCCACAACCCAGTTATTGGGTAATACGATACACCTTGGTTGGACTGGTTGTCAGGCTGTAACATCAAATAATAAAACGTCGTTGAAGTTCTAACACCACGGAAGTCAAAAATAGCAACTTTTCAGGAGAGAGAGAAAAAACTGCATAATGTTTTATAGATACTATAATAATACAAATTTACTATTTGTGTATACTTAATTATAGTTCTATTTAATGTAGAAACAGTAACTATTTACAAAAAACAGTTATTTAACCCAAATTCTCTAGCGAATGGTATCAAAATGTCAAAACCGCCAAAAATTACTTACGTGGTGTTAGAACTTCAACGACGAAAAACGAAATAAAAAAAATTGAAAGAGTTCAAGAAACGTGTCTATGTTTAGTAATAAAAAAATGTAGTGTTAAATATTGTCTGGTGGTGCGGTATCTTTCGCGTGCGAGACCGACTCGCACTTGGCCGCTTGTTTTCGTGAAACTTGATATTTGTAGTCGATTGGAATTAATTCTCGTATTGTTGATGATGTGTCTATGGTCAATTTTGTACTTAAATATATTTTTACTAGGTTCGCTGTTTGATATTTTTTTGTTGTATTTTTTTCTATGTTGTAGCTCTTTTAAGCCTGATTATATTATTTGGGGCAGCAGTGGACGTCTTTCAGCTGAAATGATGATGATGGAGATATTATTAAAAATCTATGTGATATTTTCATTTTAAAAATTTTCCTATTGGAATCTGAAAAGAACAACAAGGAACGAGAAGTCACCGTGATTTAAAGTCGTCATCTACAACAGACCGGCTTTTGAAATCCTCCTCAATTTAATCTCTAGTAACCTAATTTGATGAAACTAACTAATTTGAAAACATTGTAAAAAGTCAATTATTTTTAAAAAGAGTAACCGTGGAGTTACTTGCCGGCTTTTCTCCATAGGAAACGACCAATTGAAACCGTGTACCTAGCTTCTGACGTTTCAAAAATTCCCATGTAGGCTTATGTGAAATAATATATTTTGATTTTGATTTTGACTAAATCAACACCTCCAATAATTAGTTTACTGAAGGTGTTGATTCATTATTGAACATCTATACAACCACAAAATGGAACGTCACCACGGCACACATAACCACCCAAACCAATCCATTTCATAATGTATGTTCAAATGGACCATTAACCGAATTATATGTTCAAAGGCTATAGATGAAATAACTGGGCCTCAGTCAAAGTCTTTGATCACCGCCCTGTTTCCATGAAAAACACATGAAAGTCCCAACACGTTCCTAAAATTGATTGGAAACACTCAAGGACCCATTTGTATTAATATTTTGTAAGGTTTTCTATTGAGAGCGCTATTTTGGAGCAAATAAGTTATATTTATAAGAAGTGTGTATAGTAATACACACTTCAACAAACTAACAGTAGTCAGTTTTATGTTTATAATATATTTCGATGTTTAAATATTTAAAATCCGATAAAAGCTGCACTGGGCCAATCAATCAACTCGTCCTGTCGCTGTCCACTGCTGGGCACGAGGCTCTCCCAGGCTGCGCCGCAACAACCTGTCCTCGACCTTCCGCATCCAGTCTGTCTCATCCGCGTCTTTACTAAATGCACCCTGTGGAAACTTCCCATAGGGTTTTGGTCGGATATAGTTAGCATTAGGCTTTCGAAATTTCTAACTACTAAATATTGAGTTGGAGTATCTTAACCGGGTATATTTAGGACCTAGCGTTGCGTGATTACGTACTACTAAATATACCCATCCGCGTAATGCCAGACTGTATATTACCACAGATATCTATAGTCTGTGCTGGACCGCTTTGTACTCGTTACACTAATGAGAAAAATGTATTTCAACACAGGTATTCTCTGTATTAGTATACATTATGCTCGTCATTTCCAAAGCAAACTATTTACGAGTGCAGAGCAAAGGATTCGGCAGGGTTGTGAAGCGTCGAGCATTACGCGTTCCGGTGCTGTATCGAATTTTACCAAGCTAAATAAGATATGTTGGGGTAAGATCGTTGCTGGGAATCAAATTCGGTGCCATTTTATAAAAAAAAATGCCCTGATCGTCTTCGGGGCAGAATATATGGCGTAGAATACAATGTTATCCGCATTATAAAATATTACCAAATAAGCCAGGAATTTGATTCGTACGGTCTTATTCCAGTAACGATCTTACCCCAATATACTATATATTTTAAGTATTCTGTAATATTCATCTATCTCGACATAGTAAAACACAATGAGAATTTAAGATGCAAGAGCGAGCGAAGCGAACTCGGGACTTGTGGCACCCTGACTCGGACAGGTTAGGTTCGAAGGGGATGACGGGGGCTCAAGTGAGCGAGCAAAGCGAGCGAACGAGTTTTACAATAGTTGGCCACTATTATCCGTTTTAGTGATTATAATAAAACTAAACAATGTCAACCTACCGTTTATAATAATATTAACGTATAATCTTGTGGAGCACATCTAAACGTGCTTATTTTTTGCATTTTCATTCTAAAATAAAAGAAATTAACAAACAAATGATGAGGGCGGCACTGCGCGGTCGGCGTTTGGTCGGCGCCCTCTTAAAGAAAGAAGATTGGCATTCTATCCAAAACTCCGTAGCTCATGCTACGGCGTAGCAGTCGTAGCCAGAGCCAGCTACGCCGTAGCACCGGAGCAGTCTGTTTTTATGTTGAATTCAAATTCCTCAGTTACCATTATTATTTTAAACCGTTTTTTATGGTTTTCAACAGTTGACATTAGTCGTTTATGAAGGGTAATTTTAAAACCGGAAATAAATAAAATATACCAATAACACGCGTAACATCTTATGAAATACATAATTTTATCTTGTAAATTATTAATAACATACATTATATGGTTTATAATTGAGCTATTGATATCGGTATTTGCTAAACATAAAATCAATTACTACGACAATCATCGAATATGCGTGAAATGTGCGTAATTACCTAATTACAGTGATCGAAGTCACGATTAAGATTATTAGCAAAATTAACGCAATCATGATTACTATATGTTTCGCTTGCGTCCACTTAAATGAGTAAGCAAAAGCTTAATATTGAATTTCAACTTATTTCTGAAGAGGGAAATTATATTAGCTACTTTTATGAGCGTGTCTAAATAATAACAGCCGCGCGGGTCGATCGAAGACTTGTTGAGTTCAGTTTGTGTATGGGTGACCATCGTGATCCATTGCATATCGAGACCCCTCCACGCCTCGGTTTTAAGACATCACAGTCGCCCGATGCTGACTTGAAAAAAAAAAAGAAAAAAAAAGACCAATTCCCGTAATTAAAAATGATCAAATCTAGTCACAATCTCATCCCAGCGACAATCAAAGTCAAAAACTTGTCAAAAATGTAGAGAAAATTACACTAATATTATAAAGGCGAAAGTTTGTGAGTGTGTGTTTATATGTTTGTTACTTCATCACGCTCAAACGGCTGAACCAATTTTGATAAAATTTTGTATGGAGGTAGCTAACACCCTGGATCAGCTCTTCCCAGCCCCGGATCTAAGGGGGGGCAAACCGGGGCACTTGCCCCGGGCGGCAGTTTCATGGGGGCGCCAAATCCTTGAGACAAGAATTCGAACAATCGAACAAATGAAGCCTCTTTTCCTACAATCTCATAGGTTTTTAACAAGTAATCGAATCTTAATATAATATGTTTGAAAAACAAACTTTTTGTTAGTTTTTCAACACATACTGCTATACTTAACAGATCAAGTAAATTTTTTAACGCGTGTGTCGGAATATGTAGAGTTAGGTATAGAATATAATCTTGATTTCTGTTCCTAAATTGCATGGAATTAGTATGTATAAATGAAATATTCTTGCTGAACTGTCAAGAATATTTCTAGACGAAGCAATGAATTTCGAACGAACCGGTGATTTGTGAATTGGTCTAAATAAATACAATAACTTATTTTACTTTCAACTAAGAATTAAGGATAGCTGAGTTAAACATAGTATTTGAAATATTTCTTTAACTTTATGTGCTATTTTTGATGTATATGTGATTACAAATAACAATTGTAGTATACTCAGTGGAATTGTATATTTATGGGACTTCATCTAATTATAGTCTGATAAATTGTTATAAAATACATTGAATATCTTTTATCGTTTTAAAACAGTTCTGTCAAAATAGATTTACAGAAGACTATCAATATTAAAAGTTATTTGGTCAAAATGTATGATTGTTAAAAATGGCGGGAATGTAAGATGTACTTGAGTAATATTGGGGGGACTATAAAACAGGCGAGTCCGCCATTTCTGGCTCTCTTGGATTCAACTGTGGTGAAAGATAGACTACTGTTCACGTAAGTTAATTAATGTTATTGCTGTTACTGTGTTATCCTCTAAGTGGTATAAAATAATAAGTCTAATATTGTTTTTATGTTAAATCGAATTACTGAATATTCATGTTCTATTTCTTTCCATTGCTAGTTTGCTATTGCTTTGAGAAATGGTCCAAGAGACTAATCATTGATGTGGTAACAATAATTGTTTATGCAAATGTACATTGTTTTGATACAATACTTTAAAACAAGCTACCATGAAGTTTGCTTGTCCTTCCTTCTTCATGATGACCTAGTTTTGGGAACGGACAACTAGATTTCTCATTAACTGACAAGCCTAATTGAAATAAATGCCTAGTCTTGTCTTTCTGTGCTTTTCTTCAATAAAACCCTTTCCCTACACCCCATATTCATGGGTACTTCATACAGTAAATAACTAGTAACCACCAGACACAGTAAATGACACCAATCAACCACACTCAAAGCTTGCTAATTAAGCTGATATTATTACCTATACATATAGTTCTCATTCACCTTTCTGACACGTGCGTAGTGTCCGTGTGTCTGTGATCTTTCTGTAAAGGGGAATCCCCGTCACATATCTATACGAGCCGAGCTGAACAAATTCAAACAGTTGAACGTCAAGTGACAACACTGTTTGTTTATGTGGTTGATTGCGTTTGCGAGACTTTGCGAGTAATCAGCGTTAATAAAATACCTAAGTAATTTATTAGTGAAATCATATATTATCGTAGTGGAAATCAACAATTTGCATGTTTTTCTCAAACACTGCAGGGAGGGGGCACCACTATCAAGGTTTTGCCCCGGTTCGAAAAAATCGTAGATACGGGGCTGGCTCTTCCTTACATTTATGCTCGTATAACTCGTCAAAATGTAGGGAACAGCTGATATTTTTCGCGATTTTAGGTTTGGCTCCATAGTAAAAGTTGTTCATAATGCTGACTACAATGACCTCTTAAAAGGTTGTTAATGTTTTACCAATAACCCTGTAAATTTGTTTGAATTGCTTTTCGAACTCAAACGCGAAACTTCAGTGATTATCAGCTCCGCCGCCTAAAACTTG
Organism: Luperina nickerlii; assembly: GCA_963855955.1. Lineage (NCBI taxonomy): Eukaryota > Metazoa > Arthropoda > Insecta > Lepidoptera > Noctuidae > Luperina > Luperina nickerlii. The sequence continues at coordinate 1,827,434 of OY979665.1, forward strand.
TGCTTTTTAACGTTATTGGTGAATCAGTAAATTAAAAGAAAGTTAAATTAATTGATTCAAATATTTCACTTTTAACCTTTTTAAATCGGCTTCAAACTATGGCTTATTATCGGCTTAGATTATCGGCTTCGGCTACAGGCACTTTTGAATTGTCAAAATTAAACAGTCGGTCAGTTAGTCAGAAAGTTGAAGCTAGTTGCCCATTCCAAAACGTAGATCTCAATGGAGAAGAACGGGCAAGAAACTCCAAGGACACTCTTTTAAATAAAGATATTACAAAATTCTGGGTACATTATTCTTGTTGCTTCTATATGTGAGAACAATGTAAAAAAAACACAAATGAAGAATCAATTCAAATAATTTTTGTCAGTACATTGAAATAAAAAAAAGTAATTGCTGCGAGGTATGGGAACGAGTCTGATGGCGAAAATATAGTTTTTAAAATATTTATCAGTTTATCTTGATGTGTGTTCGGGATTGGCGCAAAAACGGATTAGGATGAAATTTTGCACACAAATAATATTATAACCAGGATTAATACATAGGGTAATTTTAATCCCAGTAGTACATTTGCGTGGGATTTTTCCGACATCTACGCGGGCGACAGCTAGTGTTAAACAAAATAAAGTTAATTTATTCTCAAAAAAGACGCAAAGTCACTTGACGAGAAAAATGCTTTTAAGCTAAATTATAAATTAACGTTCGTCATTATCGTAACTGCATCAGTAACAATACACCAATCCAATGCATTTAGTTTTAAGGAAGGTTGTTCGTATTTTTTTTTTTGTTACAACTGGTGGCTACAAACTCGAGACAGTAATTCTCGAAAACTTGTTTTGTTTGGTTTGTGTTTTTGTATCTGCTTGCTTTTTTCGATATTTTTTCGTCATAGTTACTACGTATATACCTAAAGTACGTGGTTCAACGCGTACATAAACAGTCAAACAATTAAAAAAAACAGTCGACACCAGACTCAATTATTAATTAAAGTAATTGTCACAAATGATTTCGTTGAACTTACATTTAGTCACAGAATCGTATTCAATTATATTTCCACTGTTTTGCGTATTTAATTATATTAATTAAAATAGCCGTAAATGCCAGTGGAGTATTAAGTGAAAGTTCAAAGACCGATTTTGTGTGAAGCGGCCTGAATTAAAATATTTATTGCTTTTTTGGACCTACACTTGTGTCGTGTTCTAGTGCTTATAAAAATAATGTATCACCAAAAAGGAAAACATAGGGACATACAAGTAGTTAATATTTATTATTCTGTAAAAAAAACATTGCTTTATGGTCATTAACCAGAAAGAAAACAGGCGAGAGCGTTTCTATGGAGAAACGACCACCCGTGTTTCCTCATAATAACATTACATACAATCATGATTGTATTACCCGAAGGGTTAGGTTACTTAATAACCACAGCTGACGAAATGTGGGTGTAAGTACACCCAGATTTCGTCAGTTATGTTTATGAAGTCCCATATAATAGGGGTGAGCCCATTACCATTAACCGGGCACTGAAATTTCAGATGGAAAAACCCAATAACATCCCGGGTCAGGGTAAGGTTCGACCCGGGCGTCCAACCCAGAACCACGTATTCATGCACTAGTAGCGCTTGCGACCACTAGACTAATAGCGTAGGTAAAAAGGCTATTAATAATTCTACTTATTCTCGTATGGTGTATTGCTATAAAAATTAAAAAAACCCCCGACTCAAACAATAGCCTCTAAAAACTAAAATAATAATATATAATTAGCCCTTTAAGTTTAATATAGGTTGTAGGAAATATTTGGATACAAGCGTCTCGCGTCGGCGGACGGCTAATGTTATTGATCTTTATTAAAATGCCTATCTAATGACCAGTGGTCGGAGTAGGTAGAGCTGTTTGGGGTGAATGACCGCAAACATTGATGTTAACATGGATATGCCTCTGAAATCCCGGGATTTTGAAATTGTCGATTGATTTAAGTGAGTTAATATAGGTAAGTGGGCAGTTATGAGCAGGTAGTAGGTGAGCACCCAAACAGTATATACTTACTTATATACACACACAGGGATCCTGGAATGTTGTTAGAGGTAGCTTCGTGAAATATGAATTAATTAAGTAAAACTGTTAGAAACAATACTAAATATGATTTACTGCACAAGGAAATATTATTATATATTCCGAGAATTCCCGGGATTCCGGGAAATATTTGCCATATCCATGTTATGTCCGCATGTCGCAAGTAGCAAAAACAGCTCTACCTACTCCGATCACTGCTAATGACATATGTTCGGTTGTTTCCCTTTCCTAATCCATCATCAGCCCCTGGTCACCATCTATCTATAACCTATTCAATCAACAATCAACTCAGCCAATCGCAGTCCACTGCTGGACATAGGCCTCTCCTAGGCTGCGCCACAACACCCTCTCCTCCGCCTTCCGCATCCAGTCCATCTATAACCTATTAATTGAGACCATTCCAAGGAGCCCAAATACGATACCTCTACTGTAAGTTACGGGAGTTAGGTATCCTGCAAATTCCAGGTGATGCTGCAGGAGCAGTTGAAGGTCAAATAACGATATGCCAAATTTCGAATCAATCAGACCTGTGAAAGATGCTCACATCAATTCACCAACCAGAAAAGAGCTGATAATCATCAAACAGCAGACTCATTTTCTTGAATCATAGCTAAGAACACGCTCGATCAAGAAACCCTTCAAACAAAAAAAAAACAAAACCGGTTCAGCCGTTTGGGAGCTACAATGACACAGACAGACAGACTGAGACACAGATACATAGATACACGAGGCAAACTTATAACACCCCTCTGTTTTTGTCGGGGGTTAAAATGAAACACCTACAGTGTCTCGAAAATTACATTGCAACATGTATTTTTATCGCGTGTAGCTTTACAGCAATAGTATTGCTTCCCCAAGGAGCTCCCAAGACCTGGCATTTTGAGAAGCAGGGAAAACGTATCTACGTGACGCATTAAATTCAAACTGTGTTCAAGGAATATACATCAAGATTATTGGTGCGATGGGATACTGATTTAAGAAATATCGTATTAGTTTAAGATAAACTATTTTGATAAAAACCATTCTAGGAACTCTATATAATTTACTAGCTTCTGCCCGCGACTTCATTCGTCGCATCGCATCGCCCACCCGCGCTATTACTTTCGGTTTCGCTTAGTGTTCTTTCTGGGTGTGTGGTTCGTTCGTTTAAAGTTGATTGGGAAAATTTGCCAGTTTCGGGTAGCTTGATGTGCTGGCGTCTGTACGTTTCGTCAAATAATTGCACAAATGTTTAACAACAGCCTGACGAAATCAAGTCATTTATCTAAATTAGGCTGAGAATCAGCACTTTTCGAACATCAAAATTATATAATACAGCCCCTCAAAACACCCGTCTTTTACCACTTCCTGGTGCTTTCGCTGGGAAGAAGTGAAAAATTAAGAAAATCGACTGGTCCTTGATTTAGATTTTTCCGCAATTGATAAATTTTTATATCCATAACATGTTTTGGTTGTCAATGTCAACATTTTAAAAGTTCAGAATCAAAATTGATGGCCAGCCTGCAATGCATGTAAATATTCATTCCGTCCGACTGGCCTGTGCGTGGCTCGACACGCACTTGACCGGTTTTAATGGTTTATTTACACGTTTAAAAAGTACCGTATTCATAATTATAAAAGACTCGTTGGTATAAATCAAAATCAAAAGCCATTTATTCAAATTAGGCTGAGAATCAGCACTTTTTGAACGTCAAAAAAGGGTCTAGTGGTCGCAAGCACAACTGCTGAGCCTCCTGGGTCCTTGATTCAATTCCCGGACCGGGCAATGATTGGGTTTTCAATCTGGAATTTCTCAGTAGCAGCTCGGAGTCTGGATTTGTGCCTGGGTGATGGCAATGGGCTCGTTCCCTGTGACATGGGACTTAACTGGCGAAATGTGGCTGTTGCTATAGCTACACCTCTGCTTAACCCTTCGGGCTATGCAGGTGATAGATTATCCTAATTATAGGTATTGTTATTATTATCATAGGTATTCCAAACGGATATCCACCTTCAATGTCGTTGATATTTTAAATGACGGTAGATGGAAACGTCAAAGTTATTTGTTCACGACTATAAAAGGGGGAGCTCTGAGTGGCAGGGACGATTCTTTTTCGAGACGTTGACCAGAACGGAGCTCCGGCCTCTATTAGTACTAGTGACGTTATAATGTGGAATAGATAGACCAGATGTCACGTAAGTTAATTGATATTATTATCTAGATTATTGCTGATAACTATGGTGTTCTGTATATGTTATAATAAATATGGCCAATATTGCTAATATTTGAAATGTGTGGCAATATAAGGAATTGTTGATAGAATACTTTAATACTGTTTCCGTAGAATTTCTTGTCCTTCTTCTCCACGAGGACCTAGATTTGGAACGGACGACTAGCTTTCTGATTATTTACTGACAAGCCTTAATTGAATAAATGTTTGGTCTTGTCTTTCTGTGCTTTATTTATAAAATCTTTTCCCTACATATCATATTCATAGGTATTACACATATTAAATAACTATTGGGGTAATATATATAATATATATAATATACTTAAAGATAGATTATACTTTATTCCGCTAACACAGGCGTGGTGTTGTTATGTATAAATTATTCAAATCTCCAACAATACTTAGCGCGCCTTACCTTGAATGTAATAATCTAAACGACGTTGATACAGGCTGCTCCCCGGCGGACGGACCGGAAATGAAGGGACCAGGAGAGGCTGCATCCGGCGGCCATATTGGATTGTCTCGCTTCCAAGTTGGCAGAAAGGAAAGGCCTCGTTATGCAGCCTCGTTGAAATGTGAGGTTATATACAGGGTGTCCGCAAACATAAAATTAATTGAACTTGGAATTTGTGAAGCTACTTACTTTTTTTTTCTGGATAGAAATCATCAAATGACCCCTACTGGATGGAGCGGAAGGGAGTGTCAGACTCTTACTGACTAAAACCCACACGTGTTCCTTCCTTAGCTCTTTATGTTGAGGGGCAGGCGGTAACCCTTTCGGACAATGCCGCTGAAGCTACTTACTTCAAATCTTTGCTTAAAGTTAATTAATGAATAGCGAGTTTTTCAAGCATACATTTATGACGATTAAACGTCTCATAACTTTAAGTAACGTTTATAAATAAAGAGGTAATTGTATGGACTTCGTAAATGGGGTTTCCATTTACGAAGTCCATACAATTACCTCTATTTTTAATTTGAGAGCCTGAATGTCTTTGGTATGATTATTATAAGTATGATTTAAATAATATTTTACCAATGATAGAACTAAGGCTGTTTTTGTAAAAAAAATTAAGTTACCATAGTAAAAAGTAATCATTTAACATTTAATTAAACAAAGTCTCGCTTTCTTCATCTCATTCTTAGTTAGCTAATTAAGTGAATTTATTTCATCCAATTAACTCTACTTTAGTACTCAAATTAAACCTTTTTAAAACGTTGTTGTGTCCCGAATATTTAATTTGAAATTAGTTTTTTTTTGTAAACGTTTTCCAACAACCTGTATGTAAAGAATAACAAGGGTTTTTGCATTACGTATGTCGCGTTTCGACCCTTTTGCATAAAGAATAAAGATAAAGGAATTACTGGGTGGGAAGGTATGTAAAAAAATCTATGTTCTCTTATGTTTGTGCATTATTATTTTTACTGAAGGTCTGTTTTTTTAGGTTTCAGTATCCAAAGGGTGTCCCCCTTTTACGCTTATACTAAACTTCCGCTGTCCGTCCGTTCGTCTGTCTGTCAGTGTACTGGCTGTATCTCATGAACCAAAATAGGTAGATAGTTGAAATTTTCAGTGTGTATTTCTATTGCTGCTTTTATAACAAACAATAAAAATAAAATGAAGTTAAAAATTAAAAGGGAGACCTCCCTTTTAATTTTTGACTTCATTTTATTTTGCCATGCAAGAAACGGATTGGAGTTCTTTGTGTAAGGTAATATAGCCTGCTAAGAGTGAGGATAGTTACATATACGTTCAGCGCACATCCATAATCGGCTCTGCTTTGCTTTCCTTGAGCTGTCCTTACGGACTCAATAATATTTTTACTACACCATGAGCTAGAGAGAATACAAAGAGACTCATTTACTTCAGGAGCACATAATCTTTACCTAGCATAAAAGAAAGTCGAAGTCATGATTCACATAACACTTAAATGCCGAACACAAAGAGTTCCGATTTTCACTGCTAATCTTTGAGATAAATTCTTGCTACTCAGCGTTCATCTTTACATAGTATAAAACAAAGCCACCCCCGCTCCCTGTTAACTTAGATTTTTTAAACTCCGCAACGGATTTTAATGCAGTTTTCAGCAATAGATAGTGATTCAATAGGAAGGTTTATATGTATAAAACATGCATATTATAGAAGAGAAAAGCCGAGAAATTCAAAGATTCGTAATGTGATGTCGTAACAAACATATTTTTGTGCGTTTACATTGCAAACGCTGGCTAAACCTTACGAGATAGATCAAATTAATGTACTATGGAATTGTATATCTTAAAAATATCGAGAAAAACGTCCGCGATGGTATATGTTTATCTCCTAAGGATATCCCACAGTAACCATTTTTATCTTTTACGTATTACAAAAAAATATGGGTTATTTACCAAGCTATTTTAAACAATACAGTATTATTCCTTAATCCAATTAAATACATTACATACGTTGTGCATTTCATGGAGATCAAAATTGGCCTTTGCAGCATATCATTAAAATGAATATCTTAGAAGATATCAGAGATTTAAAAAACGGGCAGCGGCAGCGGCTGGTGGGGCGGTACAAAGTTCGCCGGATCAGCTAGTAATATTATAAAATAAAACCGTTACCTTAAAGTAAAAAATATTGTTTACAGTGAAAATAGACTCCAAGGTTGCATTTTAAAGTTGCAATATTGACTGCAACTCTAAAATGCAATCTTAAAGTCTATTTTCATTGCAAACAAAATTTTTAAGTTATCCTACGCGATTTTTCGTACGGAAAATACGCGCAATGATGTGGAGTTGCGGACACCAGCCCGTATTACCTATTATGTATTAAGTTATCCTAGCTTAGATATTTGTCTAAGCTAGGATAACTTAATATCTTGTAATTAAAGGTATCAGCGCCCATCCATCTCTTAAACATTACCCTTCTTTGCAACGTAAAAACATTTTGGTTGTTAGAGTGTGGGAGACCGTTAACTTCGCTGTCCTGCGCCGTCAGCCATTATGATTTTCTGAAAGCAAACTAATTTACTGCACACTGCAATAGGAAATATACATGTGATTTAAATAAAAGCCGATTTTTAAAAAATAAACTCTATCATTTCAGAATTATGTTTCCATCAATATTTTTTATTATAATTTCTCTAAAAACAAGATTTTTTTAAGTGCAATAAAACTGTGGGAAATTCAAATATTTGAAAAGCGACGTTAATAGTCAGAGCGAATATAATGACAACTTAATGTCAATGTAAATGTGTGTTTGTGATTCAGTCTAATAAGGCATCACACCAAGCGGGCTAAAATGTAGGGCGTTTATGCTTGGAATTTATATGGATCACACACGCATGCATGCATGTTTTCTCTCAAATTGTTTTTTTTTTTTTGATGCGTCATGTTTGCCACAAATAAACGTAATTTCTTTCTTTCTTTCTAAACAAGCACCTAAACGATACTGCTGCCAGGAAGGGCCACACTTTGACTGTGTGTGCGCATACACTCCTTAATGGAGCTATTTACATGTCCATAATCGAGCTATTTACATGTCCTTAATCGAGATATTTACATGTCGGTATAAAGGTCTAAAACATCAAAATAAATTATATGTCAAAACAAGTTTTTAAGCAGTTTTGAAGCCAGCATATACTGTCCGTCATTTTGCTAATCATTGTTCCAATTTTGAGTTCAGGAACATCTAAAAAGTTACAGATTTTTATACAAAAAAAGCATTGTGGCTCGATTCTGGTGAGACTTTTAGGAGAAGATTACCTTAAGACAAAAAGACAAGCGGATCAGACACTGAAAACATAATTCATTAGAAATTTTACTTAACGTTAACAACAACACCAGCGTCGCCTAATTTCCGCGTTTTTACACAAACCCCCGGAGACTTTGTGTGGACATCTAATGAACTCGGAAATTATGATAACAAAAGAGAAAAGAGGTCTTAACATTCAATTTGCAATAATTTGTGTAACAGTTGGTAACGAATTCATCTCCTTATTATTACGAGTTAATAACATTAATAAGTGGAAGTGTATTAACTCTTGAAGGAGCTTGGAGCTAAGAAGTTAGGAAGACAAGTTCTAATTAATGAAATAATCAAATAATCCCGTTGGTCTAGTGGTCGAAAGCGCTACTGAGCACGAGTTCCTTCCTGGGTTCGATTTCCAGCTCGGGCAAAGTGTACAGTACCCGGCGATAAATATTGCACATCGACCTTTGGAAAGAGACAATCGGCTAATTTCGGCTTCGTAGAGCGTTATCTCTGTCGCACGAAGTACAAACAGTCCGGTATCTATTAGGAGCTGTTAAAACCATTATGATTTGCTTCTTTTGATAATTATTTTTATTCTTTGTACAAAATACAGCAATTTCCAAAGGTCGACGTGCAATATTTATCGCCGGGTACTGTAATTGGGTTTTTCTATCTGGAACTTCTCAGTAGCAGTTCGGAGTCTGGATTTGTGCCCGGCTTGACGGCAATAGGCCGCCCCCTATTATGCCCCATGGGACTTAAGCATAACTGGCGAAATATGGCTGTACTATAGATACACCTATACCAAACCCTTCCGGTAAACAAGGCGTGATGTTACATTAATCAAGTGATTTACTCTGCTCGTGTAATCTACTTACTGTCTTCGAACAAAATACATAAATAAATTGCACGACTCATAAAGGCTTCTACAAACAGGCGCGACACGCGATAAAATAGCGCGCGACACAAAGGCGCCGCTCGTTACGCGACTTGCGGTGTGAGGGGCCCGTGGATAAATAATAACAGCCGCAAAGGTCGATCGATCAGGTTAAGCTACGCTTGCCACGGTTGATCTGTGGATGGTTTACCATCTTTACATACATACACACATGTTAAGTTTACATACATACACGTTAAGCCGTTGGTACCGGCTGTCATTCGTGGATCTTTGAGAGTCGTTACGGGTAGACAGAAGACCGAAGGTCTGACAACCAGTCTTACCAAGGGGTATTGTATTACCCAGTAACTGGATTGTGGAGGTCAGATAGATAGATAGTCGCTTTATGTAAAATACTGGTATTCAGCTGCATCCGGTTAGACCGGGAGCCGACCCCAACCTAGTTGGGAAAAGGCTAGGCAGATGATGATATACGTGAAGTGTTTTTTTATAGGGACTCTTGCTCCCTTTCTCATATTACACCATCCAGGTATAGAGAAAGCGTCCTTGAATATCACGTAGTGTAATAAGGCTCTATGGTATTTATGGTCATATAACTGTACCCTAAACTAGGTACGGATAAACTAAAATAATCACGAAACCCAGGCACGTTTCAATATTCTCATATTTTTCTTGTTTTCAGACATTACATAATTAATTTGTTACCAAAACATTATTTCGGAGTTCGAGGAGAAAGCTTGAAAGTTAATTACTTCCCAGACTTTGTTCTGGAATCCATTTGGGCCCGTGATGGATTGTTTTTGTGATGAAAGGCAACTCAATGAAAATTATGAGCACTTTTACCGGTAAGAGACTTCTGGTTAGGTCTATGACATATTGAAGATTGTGGTTGTGAGTTTGAACCTTAACTGACTGGTGTACCTACCTTCTATTGATGTGAATATTGTATACAACGTGCATTAGAAAAGTGTGGTCAAATTTAAGCCGAACAACTTGCTCCGTGAGACCAACATGGTAATTGAAAAAACAAATCTGCATTTGAGGTCAATTGTAACTTAGGGAGTTGTAACCTAGCTCTTGGTCAGATGTAAGAACGTGTACCTCGCTTAAACGTTACGAACTTTCTTTCGCATTTACAATATTAGTAAGGATAAAATAAATCACATGAAGAATGTCAAAGTTATTAGCTTAGGCGCCATCTACACGGGCGAGAGAATCGTGGTGATTCTCTCACCCGTGCTGATCGCGCCTTAAGCCAAAACAATCACCCCTGTAAAGGATAGCAATTAAACTTCTAATGTACAGTCAACAAAAGAGATAAGTATGCAGGATCGTCAAATATAGTTGAAGCTTAGTAAGAAACCGATGGATGTTGTCGACTGAAATTTAATTTCATAAATGAGCTGTTTGTTTTCTATTAATAAAATAAAATTGTATCCGAGAACAGCCATCGGTTTCATACTAAACTTCAACTATAACTGACGATCCTGCAAACTTATCTCTTTTGTTGACTGTACACAGACTAAATGTAAACACCAAATAGATCACTAGAACAAGGGTAATGGTCCGTAGTCTGTATTCTTATCTCAGTTGAACAAGTTTCGGGTAAGCTGGCCTAACTTAGATTGTATTTATATTAGGTAAAAGCTTTGTGATCTGTTGCCGAGAAATAAACTGTTTGTATAACTAAATAGGATGATATAGTCATTAAAGTATAATGAGGACAGGTTCGAGGTGCCGCGGGAAAAGAGTTCATGGTATATAAGTAGGAACACCCCCATTTTGCCACATATTAAATGAAGATTTCGTTAAAACATCTTTTTAATACAGTTGCTCAAAAAGTGGCGTATTGCAGGGACGTATAGCGTTCGGGATGTGGGCTACATACATACTCGTGCTTTTTTTTTACCTTTCCCGAACTCGTGCGTTCTCTTTCCCAACTGTCAAAATAATGTCTATTAAAAAGAAAAACCAACCATTAAGTTTTTACTAAAAAAATTCATAGAAGTTTTTATGATTCATGCAAATACGTATATTTCTAAAAAGAAGCTACTAATTTGTTTCAATATCAGATTTAATGATTTGATTGAATGAGTTAGGTTAGGTTTCATTTCATCTCATTAAATTTCATTTTCATTTCATATCAATTATAAACATTCTACTGACTTGGCTGTATGGGCATAGTTCCCTTTGCCTACCAGAATGGGTGAAGAAAAAAAAATCTCTGCTTATATTCTACGGTTGGCGCCATTGGTTAGTTGAGTTTATTGTGTTTTTATTATTTTATTAAATTGCTTAATTTTTTCGCAACTGTATTAAAAATAGTCGTTCAGTACACGTGCGAAACCGTCATTGCAACTTGTTCCGACTGTCAACCCTCGCCTTCGGCTGCGCCTCGGCTCGGGTAGACATTTGTCGGAACTCTTTGCAATGACAACCTTTCCGCACTTGTAATGAAATATACTATTTCAATAATTAACAATTCATATATATGATCTTTTCTTTAGCTGTTTTGCAGCAGTATTCTGAATAGGCATGTATTTAACGCGGCGACAAATTAATCTGATAGAACATGCAAACTTCAATAACTTTTTGTTGTCAAAACAAATCTGAAGGTCGGTTGGTCAATCTCCAATTTCCAGTACTTCATAACAAATGGTTCATCCTCGTCTTCAGGAATGCTTTCGTGGTCATTTATCCATTTTCCTAATTCGCCTAAGTGCATGATAGGTTGTCCTTTAACACGCCGCCTTTCACTTAAATAATAATTCAGTTGCATTTTTGTAGGCAACTTAATTCCATCAATTTTCAGATGATTTATGAACAGCATCCGTACGATAACCAAAAACACTGTCGGTTCCACACTCAAACAATAAGTAAAGTTCTGCCGCGCACTGTGGTCCCTTTCGCGCATTGTGGTCTTTCGATTTATTCCACTTTGTTACATCTGTAAAACTGTTTTTGCCCTCCTTCTTTCATTCGCGTGAATTTCCGAAACCAAGTATTTTCAGAATTCACAAAATCTTCTGCGTCTTTCAAGTTAGAAAATTTACAATAAAAAACCCAAAGTTTGTTTCAACCATGTTTCGCTTTTGGTTCTCCTTAATCCTATAATTCTGATTCACTTGAACAATAATCCGGTACTCCATCCTCACAATTTATAACACGACTCGGTCCTGCTAACTATAACTAATATTCATTTCTACGTTATAAACTTGTCCTTCACTAACAAAATACGTAAATAAAACAATTTTAGCACAATTTCACGTGTATTTATGCACTAATTGCCGGTGAATAATACAAATATCAACAAGTAATCAATCACGAGTCCCGTGACGTTCGCCCGCCGCTTGCCATTGGCTAGTAGCGCGCCCAGCCCCCCGCGTCGCGGCTTGCTCTCCGCTTCTATGCTACAAGCGCGCCTGTCGCCGTTTTCATTAAGGCGACTACATGACCTAAAGCGCGGTCTTTGTCGTACTGCATAGAAAAAATAGAGAAACGCGCGATGACAAGGCTGGTCAATTTATTGCAAAATATGAAGCAGTTATCTATTTACAAACAATCTATTGCTTGGACTAAAAAATTAAAACACTAGTGCTTTAGTATGTTGCTTGTAGAATATGATCTTATGATCGTATCTTTATGATTTTTTTCTATCGTATCAAATTAGTTGTATTATGTTTTCAACACACTATCTACCTACATCCTGAAGAATACCGTATATTTTTCTGATTTTGTTTACTGAAGTCGATGATATACTTTTATTGTTTCTAAAACTTGCGTTTTTTTTTGTGTTTAGGTCCTGTAAGCCCCTTAAATTAATATGATTGTACCTACAAACAAAAAATAACTGAACACCTAATACTTATTTATAGTACAAGTTTTAATTTTTACAGCTGCTTGCAAATCACAGCCCGAAAGTGTTTTTTATATGGAAGCCTATAGTTGCCTATAATACAATGTTTTTTATCCCACTGTTAATATTAGTCGCCATGTCATTATTTATAGTACCTCGCCTAAGACATCAATGGGCCCTATTTAATATGTTCGCTACCTTAAAGTAGCGGCATTATTTAGTTTTTATAATTCCTTGCATTGAAGCTCGTCTAAAATAATTATTGCTAAAATATTTAATCGCTGTCAAGTTATTTTTTTAGTAGCAAATCGTTGTTCTTAGTCACCTAGAAAATAATTAACCTTTTTAATAGGTTAGAAGGAAACAAACAACACAGAAACTGGTCATCTCTATACGAAATAAAAAATAACATACCACTGACAATTCGCAATATATTGCTCATCCAAAAATTTCAAATGAAATGTGGGTACCTTCAAAGAGTCTCCGATATTGCCAACTTGACCTCTGTCGGTAAACTCTTTATTACCCGACCGTGCGACAGCAAATATAGGGTTATGTTTTTCATGCGTATCTATGTGGGATTCTGTATTTTTATACACGAGGTGTCTATCGAAGCGTTAGGGTTGCCCGATGGTTTTTGGCTAGGTATTGTCTTAACTAAATATTAGATGTTAGGGAAAAGATTTGATTTTTTGTGTTTGTTTGTTAAGTTTTAACAATAAAACGGTTAAAACGGATTTGGATGGAAATTGGCACATGGGTAGACAACGACCTGGTCTACGATATAGGACACTTTTATTCCCACGGGATTGAGACTTATGCAGCTTGTGAAACCAGGGTATGCAGCAATTTTTTATAAAATCAAAAAGGGCGGATTTTAGAAATCGATAAGTAGTGTCTTACTTTTTTTAGTTCAGTTACCATAAGCGATTTAAATTAGCAATGCGCTATAAATGTTTAATAATTAATAACTGAGATCACGTGAGTAGGTGAAGACGACAGGAGACATAGGGAGTACCTACTAGTAGGTAAGGTTGGTGAATAGGTACTTACGTTTTACTGGAAAAGCTAACAAGGTGGTATGGTTTACATAGATTATATTAGACCTCTCCGTACCTCGGAAAGCACGTTAGAGTCTTTGGTCAACTGGACCCACGGGATCCCTCAACCTAATCACATTTTGATTCGTGGATCTTTGACAGTCATTACGGTCATTGGTCGTCAGAAGCCCGAAAATCTGACAAGTAGTCTTACCAAGGGGTATCGTTTTATCTAATAATTGGATTGTGAAGGTCAGATAGGCAGTCACTCCATGTAAAATACTGGTATTCAGCTGCATCCGGTTAGACTGGAAGCTGACCCCAACATAGTTGGGAAAAGGCTGGCAGATGATGATGATGATGATTTGGTATCGCGTGTTTGTGTAGGTTGAAATATTCTATCAATATTTATAAATTACTAACTTTTGCCTGCGACTTCATCCGCGTGAAATTTCTTCCCTAACCGCCCCGTCGCGGTCGCATTGCTCGCCCGCGCTGTCAATTCTTTTTCGCTAAGCAATCTTTCTGACTTCTTTTCTTCTTGCTCGACTCCTAAGGGTCATAGCGTGATGTTAAATAGCCAATAGCCTTCATCAAGAACTGGGCTATCAGAAACAAAAAAAATCAAATCCGACCGGTAGTTCCAGAGATTATTGCGTTCAAACAGACAAACTCATCAGCTTTATACGTCTATACTAATAGTATAGATAGTTAAGCAACTTGCTTCTACAGTAAATGTCTGGTACCTACATACATACATTGACTCATTATTATTTATTTATTTATATATACTTTATGGTACTTACACCACAAAAATATTTACCAAAAAAAAATATAGATCACAAAAAATATACAATGGGCGCCCTTATAGCTTTCAGCATATTCAAAGTACTTAGAGGAAGGTACATAATGCGGACATATTAGGGCATGGTAGGTTTGTGTGTTCAGGATAGGTACAGGTGGCGACGACGACAGCCATGGCTGCTGGCGGAGCCGCGCGCGCGCACCAATCTTTTAAGTGAGGCGTCACTGACGCGTGCCGTGCACTCCGCACTCTCAAACTCATAGCTATGACACGGACCTATTCTGTTGTTCTCTGAATGCTTTGTTGGTAATATGTTACAAAATTTAATTATAGTAGTGAGTTAGTAATAAGTTACGATAGGAGTTTAGCTATGTACATTATAGCAATAGGTTTCTCTGTAGGTATAAATAGGTAATACGGGCTGGTGTCCGCAACTCCACGTCAATGCGCGTATTTTGCGTACGGTTTCTCTGTAATGATAGATGTTAGTTGGAAAATAAATAAATAAAACTCCCCTGCCCGGCCTCCCATGGTGACGTTCTGTAGTTTCTATCTACCCCAGGTACAGAAACTTCTACGAACGATCCTTAAGTAAACTCATTTTGCTTCGTTTGCGTTCATCCGCACACTGGTTTACGTTTATGTTACACTGGTGTACGTACTATGCACCTGACCTGTTTGAAGAACATCACCAATAAGGTCACTTTATTTTACGAGTATGTCCTCGTAAGCCCTCTCGGCGTTTGCACTCACATCTGCCTTGTAAATATCCTCTCAATACAACCAAACCATCTAAGCATGCGCTTTACACTACATTCTCTTTTGAAATGTCCGGTAAACTGAAGTAATAGCTTTAAACGGGTGCTATACCGTGTTACGCGCAATTTTATTAACACGTTCAGACTGTTAGACACTATGTTTGAAGATTTATTTAAACCCTTAATAATAGTCAGTTTATCAATTTTAGTAGCTGGGTTAAAACCGCCGCTCAACAGAAAACTTTAAACTTAAACTTGTGCTATCACGAGTCAGTCTCAATATCGAAGTTTGTATATATATACAGTGAAGCATTATATATGTATGCGTTATTGTACGTAAAATTTCTACATTAGGGGTAGTTATCATAATTATGCTGAATTCATGGGTATAGTTTGCCCACTGTTTATAAGTTTTTCCTGTACAAATTCTTCTGTCCGTCTTCTTTGGCTTTTCGAGAATCATTTGAAAAAACATTTTATGTTTTAAAATCCAAAGTTCAAAAAACAGTTTCACACTACACTGTCTCCTTTTTAAGGAAATTTCTCGCCGACTGGTCGACACTTTACGTGACCAGAGAGCTGGGTCGTTCTTTGGCCATAGAATTAGTATTGCCATTCAACGTGGCATGCTGCCAGTCCTCTGGGCACGTACCCGGATGACAATGATGTGGACGAGTTCAGCTTTGACGCCTAAGTGTCCTTTGTTTTTGTATTTATTTGTATAGTAAGTAAGTTAGTTATTTAATTTAGTATCTAGTGTAAATATTTAGTTACATTTTCGCTGAATAAAGATGAATACTGTCAAAGTCACCCGGTAGACTGAACTTACACGCATAAAATTAATCTAAATTAACTCTAGATCCTTGTTTATTCTCTCATTTACTGTAAGTAAAACAGTAAACAAAGGATTAAACAACAATTAATTATAACATGTGGGGAGCGAAGTTTCGGGATTTACGATTAACGCGAGCAACACACAAACCGTAATTTATTTACCTACTAACGTTTCTGGGTTAGACCATACAAGTTAGACCATCTGTCGCAAGAGGGTATCAAGTGAATATAATTATTATCATGAAGGAAGATAAACACTGCCTAATATGTAGATTAATATGAGTTACATTGCATGCTAATATTAAAATGCAGTAAAGGAGGGGTATTCCTCGAAACCCGACGGGGCCCGCTGAGGCGGGCCGGCACCAGCCGGGGGTTGCGGAAGGATCGTACGTTCCCGCGACCCCCGGCGTAGGTGTGAGATGGAACACCGGGGTGGTTTTTAGTCAGTAAGAGTCTGACAGACCCCGCCGCCCGCCCCAGGGCGGCGGACATCCATGAGGATTTTCCAACCCGAGAACAAAAAAAAAAGGTTTATGTCCAGCAGTCGAAGTCTTTCGTCTGATGATGATGAAGGAGAAAACCGACAAAAAACAGTGACTTGATCAATGTTTTTCCTGATCCTGATCTGAAAACACGAATGTAAAGTTCACTTCATAGCAACACAGTAAGTCCTTAGTGGCCATTAAAAAGGCTTATTGAGGGAGAGATAGAGAGAGGTGATCTTTGCTTTAACTATACCTAATTTATTAGCAACTTAAAGAAATGCTTTTTGAACTGTACTTATTAGACATTCATTGCCTACAAATTGTCAAAATTAATTACATAATCAAATGTTCCCACTGCTGGGACACGAGCCTCTTCTTTGTGAGAGGGAGTGGTCCGTAATCCACCACGCGGGCCCAGTGTGGGTTGCTAGATGTCACATGTCTTCGAATATTTGGTTCTAGGACATGTCGGTTTCCTCACGATGTTTTCCTTCACCGTTTTGAGGGCAGTGGTGATGACATAATTTACACAAAGTAAAGCGCCTGTCTGGGTAAGAACCTACGACCTACAACTCGTAAGTCGCGGCCGTTAACACTTTGCCACCACTGCTCTCAAAATTAATTAAAAAGTATTATTTCAGAGTTAATTACCAACAGAAGAAAAAACTAAGCAAGGTTATTTTTTTTTAAAACACATCTACATAACATTCTTCTAGACAATGCAGAACTTGCGGCAAGCCCGCCTAACGTGAAACATCGTTATAAGTTAGTAATTAACTAAATAACAGCTGCTCCAGCATGTGACGCCGCGGCGAGCGCTCGCGTCGCTCTGGGGTGAGTAGAGTTACAACTGCCATTACCGCTACCAAGTTATAACTTGAATGTTGTGATAAAAATGAGGTTTTGATGACCATATTTTATGTCTAGCATATTTTTGTGCAAAATAACAAGCACGGCTGTGGAATTTTCGCATTTAAGTGGCTGTCAAAAAGTTATTGGTATCAGTGCAAGTTCGTAATACGACTTTTAAAATTTTATTTCTCACTAGCTGCGTCCCGCGTTTTCACCCGCATAAAACTTGATCCCGTGAACATTGGGGTAAAAAGTTTTCTGTGTCCAGTGTATTCATTCATTCATTCATTTATTTATTCTTAAACAATTTACATTGTGTCGAACATTACATATTAAATACTAAACAAAATCATCATGTGCAGAAACAAAACCAAATTAAATGTTAAACAAAATTATCACATGCAGAAACAAAACATATAAAACGAAAAATACAATAAAAAAGCCTAATTAACGTTGATTTGAAATGTCCAGTTCCAGAGTCAATTCGTATATACCTAAAATATGTCACCCAATATAATAATATCTAATGTCAATGCAGGTATAATGTCAAAATAGTGTCAAAAATTCTAGAAGTACAAAATTTATCAAGGTCCTAGTGATGAGCAACATTTAATTTAAAACTTGTTCACTGCTATTATTATAAGTGACTACCTTTATCATTTGTCATGAAATCTGACACAGAGTATAAACATTTTTCCAACAAGAAGGCTTTCAATTTAGTTTTAAAAGAGTGAGAGCTATAAATTAATAATTTTAAATCAGTCGGTAACCTATTAAATAACTCCACTGCTTGGTATCTAGAACAATGCTTAGCTATGTTAAAATTTGGTGCCATTTTGTGTTTAAATTCCTTCCTTCTTGTGCTTTCCCTTACCTTACGTTCCTCTTGTGATTCATACTCATGAATATACTTAGCAAAGTGATTTAGAATTACTAATATATAAATACTCGGTACTGTTAAAATTTCCAATTCTTTAAAGTGCTCTCTACATGAGTCTCTTTGTGAGATCCTTACTATGTATCCAGGCCATGGTCTACTCATGCGCCTAATTTCAGCCGAATCCGTTTAGTCGTTTTAGCATAAAAGTGTATCAAACACACATATAAAGAAAAAACCATTTCTCTTTATAATATTACGTTTATACTAATTTATGCTTAATTCTTTGTGAGTGATTAATCTGAACTTTCAAAGATTTCGCACAGTTTTTCTAAATTCAAACAGACTGGCAAAATAAATTGACGACATTCTTTCTCGCGTGTGAATAATTTAGTAAAATGTAGGTGTAATTTTATAGAGGTATGCGGAACAGAGTGTAAAGTTCACTCATACTCTATAGAAAAGGGAGGATCCTCCGACCAGACGGGTGTTGTGTCTGGCGGGCAACTGCCCGTTGATTCATGTCGGGCCGTTGTATCTATGCTAGTTGCGTGGTAAACTCTGCTTGCGCGATGCAGGATTTGCGTGACGTCAGTATGACGCGTTGTTTGTATGTGGCGTTGTAGATACCGCTACAATTTGACTAACTGAAGCAGAGAGCAATGTACCAGATTATACTAAATTTCCTCAAAAAAAAAACCGGGTCCCATTATATTCAAATTAGTGTCACATTTTAATAAAAGAAATCCAAACCTACGCCGCATAATTTAGCCCAGACTCGCTGGAAACAGTCCTACATTTTAGAATTCTAAATAAAACGTCAAAGGATCCAAATTGAACTAGTTTCGTTTCGAAATGCGTCGATATGCGACCAGCCATGTAATCACAGGCCTGTTAATCTCACAGTGCTTTGTCACACTGATTGTGATAGAATTACTAAGTATGTAACTAGTTAGGTTTAAATTTTGTTGAGTTATTTTGTTAGTTAGGAAATAGAAAATCTATTTCTGACTGATTAACATTGTATGGAAAGTCCTTTTGAAATAAATTGACAACTACTGACCCTGGATGTTGAAACCATTATCTTTATTTGATAAATTATATTCAGACAGTTCGGTCGGTCGTGGGCCCGAACCCAGCCAGGCGCTTTACTATGTGTAAATAATTTCATCACCGTTGCTCTCAAAACGGTAAAGTAAAACATCGTGAGTTACTGAGAACGGTTAAGGGAAGTTATGGTTCTTATAATCACTGCTTTATTAATTAAATTATAATAAGCAATAAAATATTTAGCGTTATGGTTTTCTCTTGATCAGCTTTAAGAAGAAATTAGTTTATTATATAACGAAGGCAGTTCCATATCCTCGTTATCAGAGAAGTTGAACTTGATAGATAGGTAACTGAAATTAAAGTCAAAGCACTTAGTAAAAACGTCTAGTAAGGCATTACAGTTCAATAATCACAAAACTATCACGAAATTAGGCAGATGCAATCAGATTTTAAAAGGGAAACGCGGCAAATGCAATACAGGCAAGGCTATCCTTTCGCAATGAGGGTTTACGTGAAAATTTACGACACCAGTTGGCACCACTGTGACAAGAGGTCTTCCAATATAAAATATATGACGACGTTCATCATTCGATTCATTCATTCGTTCATCATTCAGTCATGACTAAAGAAAATATAGGCTCTTTGACAGATGTCTGGACCTGACGTGTCAGTGCTGCCACCTGTCGAACGTCATATCAGAAAACCCTCATTGCGCCTCGATCAAAAATTGTCTTCCGTCGACTCTGAAGTCTCATATCAACTCTTTCAAAACTTTAAAAATGTCAAATGTCAACAGACAAGTGACCGCCATCAGCCCAAGTGTTTGCTTGACGTCTCCGTTTAATAATAATTTGGATGCCGATAAAATAATCAAAATAAAGTTGGCGGATCAGACTTGACGCTGCGACATTATACGAGTATTAGGTCCTTACCTATGAAATTGCAAATTTTTGATACCGACTGGCTATTGTGAAGATCAATATCATTCTTTTATTTAGAATTCCAAAATCAAATTAATTTTATGATATTATGACATTTTGTTTTCAAAACCAGTTGGTCATTTGTTTTCACGCAGTTCGATTTTTTTTAAATATCGCTGTTTCTTTGACCATGGAAAAATCGAAATTACGCGCTATTTTTGAATATGAGTTCCTTCGGGGCACCAACCCAGCACAGACAGCACGCAATATTAACAACGTCTACGGACATGGTACCGCATGTGAGCGCAGCTCCGTTTTTGATTTGATCGCTTCAGTTCTGGATTTTGATCTCAACAATGAGCCCCGTGGCCGACCAGTACAACGATGAATTGAAAGCCATAGTGGAAGCAGAATCATCTCAAACCTAGTTGGAACTTGCAGCAGCCTTCACCGTAAGTGATAAATCGATACTGATTAATTTCCTTCAAATTAGAAAGATAAAAAAACTCGGAAAGTGGGGACCGTATTTATTTATTTACGAGTTGAACCGGCGAAATTCGTACCTCGCCTCGGAATCGCTAAATGTCAGAAAATGAATCATTATTTTTTTCGTGAATTTGTCCCATGTTTTAATAGTTATTTTGCTATTCGGGGCGGAGACAAATCCAACAAATCAAAGATCATAAAAATCGGTCCAGCCGTTGTTTACTTATAAATGGTGTAACTAACCCGACTTTATTGTGTGTATAGATTAGAATTTTTTTTTTTAGTATGTACTCGCTAAACAACAACAACAAAATTGCGTCGAAACATCGCACAACCGGCCGTCTCAACACTATAGGAGTTACGAGTGGAAACTCCGTTACCCACCATTCTCACCAGACCATGCTTCAACTAATTTCCATTTTTATTCGGAATTTGGATAACTTTTTATTGGGAAAAAATTTCAAATCTAACAAGGCATTGAAAGACCCCTCTAAAGAGTTCATCGATTCCCGTCGTCAGGATTTTTATAGCAGAGCCATCAACGAACTTCCACTAAAATGGCAAAAGTACATCTTCACTAATGATCAATAAGTATTCGTACAGTTTTTATATTTTAATATAATCTTAAATCGTTGTAACCACTCACAGGAGTGGCGGCTCTAAACCTTTAATATCAGCGATGAAACCGTCACCGCTTTTAATGTCGTTACTTTTTATTAGTTAGACTTTAACGCTTATTTTAACTGTTCAATGTAAAGTACTACTGATTATTTGAATGTTTTTATAGCCTGGTTAGACGATGGTTCAGTTTTATGGGTCTTCGACACTCTTTGTCGATGTAAAATGTTATTGATATAGGGTTTTGGAGGTCATTCGCAGTTAGGAAGAAACTGGAAAGAGCTGAAGAGTCACGCGATATTCGGGGATCATGTAAACACATTCGTGGGTTATTAAAAAACCAACTGTTTCATAAAACACGGTCAAAATGTATGGAACAGCTGATTTTTTTTAATAACCTACAAAAAACTTCCACGCTTTATTTTTAATCATGCTGAATTCAACGTAACAGTTTGCGCGACGCTGTCCCTGCCGACCAGTATAGGTAAGTAAATGATGTGTAGGTTTTTTTTAAATAGGTAAGTTTTTTTTACTCCAGACTGCTGCTATTGAGCTAGTTTATCAACTAGATGAAAATACCACTGCTGGACAAATATTTCTCTTGTATCTAAGAAAATTAGAACAAGATCGCAGTTTGCTCCGTCATCTTCAGACAATTCCGAAGATAAATCCTGAGGGAGCCAGTGAAGAATGAAAATTACATGCTGCGATGTCGCTAGGGTCATCGTTTAATATAAATTGGAATTGCAGTCAGGATTTCAAGTCATATTTATGTCTAGATTGCGTCTTGAAAGTAAGACAGAAAGTATGATTAGTTGCAATGTCATTGTCATTCTAAATAAATGAATTATGTCTGTTGAGTAACGCAATTAGTGTGTTTTTTTTTTTTTGAGGATGGTAAATCATCAATGACCCCTCCCGCTCTGGGTGGAGCGGAAGGGAGTGTCAGACTCTTACTGACTAAAACCCACCCGTGTTCCTTCCTTAGCCCTTTATGTTCCGGGCCAGCGGTAACCCTTTCGGACAATCCCGCTGACCCGGCAGGCTTCGGCCCTAACGGGCGGGCGGGGGACTATTAGTGTGATCACTCACAGTCTTCATTTTGATAGTTCAACAAAATTCATCGGGTTATTATTTTCGCTGTTGAGCAGACCAATTTTTCGAACATATGAAGCAATGAGTTAGCAATATTCTTCAAAATGATTCCGATTGTGATTGATAGTGTGTTACGTAATTAGTGTGCTGGTCTTATACTATAAACTAAAGGGATATATTTAACCGATCCTTTAATAAACTTATTGACCCTCTTATGATGAACAATTTTTTTAATGAATAATTTTGCCAGTTACGTTCAAGTCTCATTTAATAGGGGACGAGACTATTACAACCAACCGGGCAACAAATCCAAGCTCCCCGGGCTGCTACTGAGAAATTCACGACAGAAAACCCAATAACACTTTGCCTGACAGCAATCGAACTGAGGACCAGCTCAGCAGTAGCGCTTGCAACCACTAAACCAAGGAGGTAGTCAGTTAAAATAATTCCATTTAACACTATGATTTTACTTTAATCTGCATGTCCAAATGAACATAAAATAAGAACCAACGATACTACAATTCGTAACGGAATTCCAATATTAAATAAAAGTCCATGCTATGTATTTACCTACAATTAAATTTTATTTGGCACTGAATCAGTCGTTGTCAAATGAACCTTATGTTACACAGATAAGACTCTAAATGGCACTTCGTTGTTTTCAACATTAAAACGCATTGTATAAGGGTACAGTTGCACGTATCACATTTCTGGTAAATAGTTTTGTGTAAATACATTTTATTTGGACGTAAATATAGACAAAATAATGTTTATTTTAAGGACCAAATGTAAATCAAAATTGTTAACATTAAACCAATATTTAGACCAGGCCTAAAAAGGTCACTTTGGCAGAATCATAAAAGGATAATATTATGAATTATAAAATAAATAGATAATCATAAAAGGATAATATTATGAAATATGGCGAAGACAGTCCGTGTTTTTCTTTTTTTCGCTGCATTACGTAGGTATAATCACAGAGATTGGGATTGGATTTTGATTGGATTGATTGGTATTTTAGCACAGACAAAAATTAAAACTGATAAATCCTTCATCAATGGGATTTGATACGATTAACTTAACAGTTAACTGTCCATTATGATTCATAATTTTGTCTTTTTATGATTCTGCCAAAGTGGCGTTTTTAGGCCCCCAGGGATTCGGGTTTTTAAATAAATGATTTGTAAAGACGAATTTACAATATCACAAACCGGAGAGTTTGTTGCGCCACTGCATCTTCTTAGCTAAAGCACTAGAAAGTGGTAAATGACGGGCGTTTTGGGGAACTGTCTGGGAATGTAATGTTTATATAAAAAAATCGCAGTGATGCTCAGCCTAGTAATAGTAATATAAATAAATTTACTTATTGATTATGGACGTACTTTTCATTCTAATTTCTATAGTAGAATTTCCAAAAATAAAATTCAGATTTCAAAAATCCTAGCCCCATAATCTGAACGCCGCCGCATATGTTAGCTATTGGTTAGTAAAAAAAAAACAATAAACAACTATACACTTGAGTACCTAAATAATTTCTTTAAGAACTGGCCGGAATACTTTACACATTTTTTTCATACATTTAACTTCTTTTTTTATCATAATCTTTTTGTATGCACTTGTTTCTGTGACAAATAAACCTATTTTTCTTTATTTCTTTCTTTTCTTTATTTGGCATCTGCATGGTACGAATTACATCATTTAAAAATTGAGCTCTAATCAAAAATAGACCATAATCCATAGGCACAAGGCTAGAATTCACTAAGGCACGGTCTTCTCATAGGGGTGTCTTCTCGGGGCTCAGTGCTGGATTGCAACTCTAGGTTATGACGCCTGTTGTACCACAGGAGCACCACGATGCAGATAAGGCACAGGATTATGAAGAACACCACCATGAAGAGGAGGTAGAGCTGGAAAGAACAGATGATGAGGTTAGAGTACCTATAAGGTGATTTTATGTGGTTTTGGCCTCGGAAATAGCTGAGGGCCGCATCAGCGTTATTGATGATGGAAAAGTCGAAAATACATGGAGCTGACATAAGCTACCGAAAAGCTTGTGTCAATCCTGATGAGTCGTTGTAGAAATACACTTTGAAATCAATTGGTACTTGTCTAAGCCTTCTAGAGTGGTCTTAACATCTTTTCGAGATGAACATTTTCAATCGTATAGCCCACCGTCAGACAGTCCCAAACATTACATTAATATCTGTAATACATACGGTACGCATAATAGAAATTTTTCTATTTAATAATTTTGAAGTAAAAGTAAAAGTTGCACAACAATGCTGCTGAAAAATAATTTTGAGTAGTTGGAAACTTCTAACTTTTTTTACAAACACAGTAATGATGCAGTTTTTTTACAATAAAGACTGGGCATTAGGATTAATAATTGTAGAAAAAGCTTTAGCAAAAATGGAAGAATAGTAGTGGGGGTGAACTGAGGGGCTAGTGGCTAAGTAATAACAGCCGCACGGGTCGATCGATCAGGTTAAGCTATGCTTGCCGCGGTTGGTCTGTGGATGGGTGACCATCTTTACATACCAAGACCCCTTCGTGCCTCGGAAAGTACGGTAAGCCGTTGGTCCCGGCTGTCATTCGTGGATCTTTGATAGTCGTCACGGGTAGTCAGAAGCCCGAAAGTCTGACAACCAGTCTTACCAAGGGGTATCGTATTACCCAGTAAATGGGTTGTGGAGGTCAGATAGGCAGTCGCTCCTTGTAAGCTGCATCCGGTTAGACTGGAAACCGACCCCAACATAGTTCGGAAAAGGCTAGGCAGCTGATGAGTACTAGGGATGAACTGTGCAGAAAACACCAAGAGTACCTACTTTCCATTAAATTGTGAAACTAAATCTTTAAACTTCATCATCTCCATCAATCATCACCATTCTCTTGCCCTTATCTCAATTTACTTTAAGTCGGCGCAACATGTATTTTTTCTTCCATATTTCTCTATTAGTCGACATCTCTGTAGCCACTCCCTTTCTCACCATATCATCATTCACACAGTCCATCCATCGTTTCTTTGGTCTTTTCCCCTAATCTTATACCGCCACATTCATACTCAAAACTTTCGTCAGGAAACTCATTTTAATTAAACTAACACACTTCATTAAACGTCCATAATAAAATAAATCAAGCGTCATCTAAGGTATATTAAAAAGGAAACTCCGGCTGTTGTTCACCTCTTGGCAAAAAACATCGTTCAATATCGATGCACACGTTTCAGCAAACATTGTAAACTACGTTAACTGAAACAACAAACACAGGATACACTGTTTTCTTTTAATTACCGGAGATCCATCGCCGGTCAGTCAATCAGTGAATAGAATAGATAATGATTTGCTGTCAAAACATATCGACATAGATTTATTAAAACAATTCTTGCTGACCTTTTTCAAATTCTAGACAAAGTAAATAATAGAGAATATTGCTCTGATTATCTGCTAGGGCTTATCTTTAATCTTATATTTTGATAAGTTGATGGCACAGTTAGGAGACCAACTGTACAGTTTTAACTATACAGGTTTTGCTAACGCGGTGGTGGTCGTTTGCACCAGAGGTGCGTTATTTTACTACTATAAATATACAAACGTTACAATAAATAAGCGAGATCAATTACTGCTACGCGGTGATTAACATTAGAGAAAGGAATCGTCAACAGTTTTACTTGTAAACACAATTTATACGTAATAAACCTAACGGGTACGTGATCTTTTCTCTACGCGCTTCAACCTCAACAACAACAATTTTGCAAGGGTACAAACCGTACACAAAGATTGTTTTATGTATATATAGCAGACAAAAACATTAAGAGTTAGATTAGTTGACAAGCGTGGGTGATAATATAATAAAAACGTAGAACGGTTTATAGAAATAATTATCAAAGTTATTCTACAAACTTTCGTTTAATTTATTAATTTTGTACGGTACCAGGATGAATAAATTATTTTGTAGTCCGTCCAGACTGTCCGGATATACCGCTAAATAAGAACATTCCCATTGCCTACTGAATTGGACAATCACCCTACAGGGATCAGTTTTCAAAACATTAGAACTTTCCGTTTAGATCAACTCAAAACTTCCCAACACGTTTATACGACGCAGCAAAGTGACTTTTGAAAAAAATAAATCAAAACAGAAGATCTGCATGTGAAGTTCTTTTATCTAGTTTTTTTTTTAATTTGTGACGAAGGGCGCGTTCTCACGTACCACAACTACACCACATCGCAGCGACAAAATGTGCAAATTTTTACAATTGTGTTGTGGTTGCGCGTCGCTAGTAATTGCGATGTTTTTTTTTATTATTGTATGGGCCCGCTCTTGACCTCGATCACGCCTGATGGAAAGTGATGGATGAGGTCTATGATGGAACGAGCGTGCCTAGAAGATGCCTAAGGCACTGGACCTCCCACGCATCGACGAAACACAGCAGGCTGCTTGACGCCGGACTCCGGTGGGAGGGTGGTCGCAAACCAGGCGGGAGTTAGCGCTACCACCGCAAGGGAAGAATTGGCCAGACTAATAAGGTGTAACATGTGTGTTGTTATGTGTTTCCGTTGTAGGTAGTTTTTCCAGATAGATCGTTGTGTTGTGTTTGTAATGTGGCCGGCTGCTCGTGCGCGGTCTTGTTGGTGGATGCCACGTAGCCTTAACTTAACCCAACCAGTGTTAGGCACTAGTTGTCTGGCATTATTGCTGAACTGAGCCTTTTTGGCGCAGCCGTGAGGCACAATTCACTGCTAATTTCTTACATCGGACTTTGCAATTTTTATTTTTGTTTTTATCTGATGTACAACTATTATTTGACTATCTGGTGTATTGTGTCTTTTAGTATATGCTAAATAAATGTATTTCTTTCTTTCTTTCTTAGCTTTGATATGATCGTTATCAGTTCCACAGTTGATTTTAACCTCCGAATGTGGTCTGTGTGAATGATCTATTCATTTTTATACTAATTAGCGCCCATTCTTGTGTTGTCATTGTTGTTCGCGTGATTGGGCCCCAAAAGTTATATTTAACTGGTTCAGTCAGTGACAGGGCTTTTGGAACTATTTCCACTATCACCACCACGACTTTAAGCAAACTCCATTCTCATTATTAATATTAAAAATGCGATTGTCTGTCTCTAACTCTGTCTGTCTGTCTGCTACCTCTTCACGCCTAAACTGCTGAACCGATTTAGATGAAATTTGGTATAGAGACAGTTTGAGTCCCAAGAAAGGACATAGGACATTTTTATCTCGATATTCGCACGGGATTGACACTTATGCGGGTGAAACCGCAGGGTACTGCTAGTTATCAATATATGTACATATGTATCTATTTTGCTTACACGAGACCTACAATCATTTGTACGTTTCTTGAGCGAGAAGATCTTTGATAGCCAGTCGGTTCCTCATCGGCGATGTAACAGGTGCCTAAGCCTACGAAATCGTCAACAAAAACATTAAGTTTTGATAAAACATAGACCCTTAATAAAAAAAAGGTTATAATAAAAGGCCTCTCAAAACTAAGTAGAGTCTCGCAACGCAATGTTATCATTTCATCACGAAATCTCCATTCCATGGAAAGTTAAGCCTTTCCTACCCATTTGAGTTAACAAAGTGAGTAAGAAAAACATTACATTTAGGGAAACAAATATTTTTGAGCTCTTGTGGAGCTTAGAGAAGCAGAACGTTACGTGAATATATTTTCTTTGCAAATTAAGACGTGGTTTATGTTAATTTTGTTGTTTTGAGAACTTGTATCTTACGTTTTTGATTCATCATTTGCCTACTCTTTTCCCATTTATGATGAGATCGGCTTCCCTGGGAAACATGATACCTTTGGTAAGACTGTTTGCCCGACAGACTTTCGAGCTTCTGTCTACGCGAAACGACTGTCAAAGATTTAAAACTGAAAGCCGGGACCAACGGCTTAAGCGTGCTTTCCGAGGCACAGAGGGTTCTCGATATGTAATGGACGGTCACCCATCCGCAGACCGGTCTCGGTAAGCGTAGCTTAGCCTTTGATCGAACGTGCGGCTGTTTATAATATTTGTCTCGAGCCCGTTTTTGTACGCAGGTTGGAAATCTGAACACTGTTTTGAGTTTATTTTTGAAGTGGAAACTTCTTTAGCATCGTTGCGATTTGAAATTTTATGAAACGAAAAAGCAACAGTAAAAAGAGACATTAAGATTTAACGTGGGAGAAAATGAGATAGGAAGCATTATACAGTGTTTTTGTTTTTTATTATTACAAATGACATCACATTTAATCCTATGCTACTAATTTGTGATGATGATGATGATGGTGATGGTGATGATGGTGATGATGATGGTGATGGTGATCATGATTATGATGATGGTGATGATGATGGTGATGATGGTGATGATGATGGTGATGGTGATGATAATGATGATGATGGATGGATGGATGGATGGATGGATGGATGGATGGATGGATGGATGGATGGATGGATGGATGGATGGATGGATGGATGGATGGATGGATGGATGGATGGATGGTTGGATGGATGGATGGATGGATGGATGGATGGATGGATGGATGGATGGATGGATGTTCTTTAGCATCGTTGTGATTTGAAAGTTTATGAAACGAAAAAGCGACAGTAAAAAGAGACATGTAAATTCATAAGATTTAACGTGGGAGAAAATGAGATAGGAAGCATTATACAGTGTTTTTGTTGTATTTGACACCATTGTGACTAGGAAATAATTTTGTGTTATCAGAGAGACCGACAATGAAAGAACAAACAGTAAATACAAAAATGAAAAAAAACGTTAATCTGAACTGTTTTAAACAGTTCCATATGAGCCCAACGTTCAAAACAGTATTTTTTACTGATCCGAAAACAGTTAAAGCTTGACGCAAAATGTTACCGTCATGACAGTAAACTTTAACGTTTTAAGTAGCTAAAAGGTCACAAAATGAACTTTTTATTCATTTAGTGATATCGTTCAAACCATTGAAATTTACTTACATTACAATAACGGTGGTTTTCCTTTTTTTTGTTGGTTTTTTCAGTAAATGGTATGTTCAATAAAGGTTATTGTTTTGTCTTTTACTGTTTTACAAACATTTCTTCTTACTGTTTAAAGTCAGTAAGTATTAATGAAATCTCTTTAATATGCTGTACTTACTAAGAAATATATTTTTTTAAGTTTATGACTAAACAACAAAGATTAATATTAATTTATCTGATTACAAATCAAAATTAAAAGTCACTTATTCAAATTAGGTTGAGAATCGGTACTTTTTGAGCGTCGAAATTACATAAGACAATTCGTGAAGACAGAGAAGTGGAAATGTGTGTATGCAAAGTAATTAAAATTACGAAACACAAAACATTACAGTATGTTATTTCCTATAAGTCACCAAGCACACGCCAATATACCAACAAAAACATAAAAACTACTCAAGCAGAAATAAAAACGTAAACAGAACTTAATACCAACTTAAAAGCTTCCAGGTATAAAGGGCGTGCCCGCTTACCTAAATTTGAAAATAAATTGACTTCTAAGGACAAATGATATTGTCCAGTCATTAGGTATCGAAGGTCAGATGGCAGTCGCTTCACAGAACATGAACTATATACCATTTACGGTCGCAATGTCGCGATGTACGTACCAAATATGAGTCATCGACACGAGAAAGGGAAGGTTTATCACACATTAGCATAGACTCACGTCTTTCCATGGGGGTAGGCAAAAACTACAGAACGCCAGCTGTCATAGACGCGACAGCTGATAAAATATTTTAATAACTTACAAACGCTGTACCAAGTAATCAATTTAACCTATCGCAGGCCATTGCTGGTCTTAAGCCTCTCCCAGGGTGCGCTACAACACCCTGTCCTCCACCTTCCGCATCCAATTTGTCCCAGCAACCGGTGGTTGGTCCATCTAGCTGGGGAGTGACCACACTACGCTTACCAATACGTGGTCTTCACTCTACGACTCGGCTGCTTCTGCGACCATCGGTCCTTCGACAAACTATGTGTATACTCCGCAAGCTATGTCGGTTACTCCGGTTCTTTTCCGGATAACTTAATTCCTGATTTTATCCTTCAAAGAAAGTCCGAGCATAACCCGCTCCATAGCGCGCTGAGCGACCTTGAATTTGTGGACTAGGCCGCCTGAATAGTACCAAGTAAACTATATACAAAATCACTCAAACATGCTTCATGCCAACATTTCATCGACACATAAAAGCAGAACTTCCCATACACCCCCATTTCAACAACACAACACTAAACTTGTCTTACCACATGAATAAAACACGACCAAAATATAAAACGACCAATCGACACCTCACATCAAACAACCAATGACCTATTTCACTTCACCGGGTAGACACTGACGTCATCCCAAACAAAAACAACCAGGACGCATGCGTTGACAAAAACAATTGAATTAAAACTGGATTCCAGAAACTAAAATTCGATTTTCGATTGAAAATTTTTGTGCAACAATGGAAAATTAATGGGTATTTGTATGGGTTGGTTAAAAAAATCTTACCCCAAAGTAGGCGAATATGGGATACAGATGTGACATGGTGTTCATATAACCACCGATGGGATACTGAGCTATGGGGGACGGCAATCTGCCAAGTGTTTACGCAACCCACCCCTAGGAATTAACATCGATTGTATTTTTTCTCGACAAACTTTTATATTTGCGCAACTCTATCAAAGTAGGGGGAAAGTTACGTGATTGTGATTGAGGTTAAGCGACGGAGAATTAGGTCAAGAACTGGATGGGTTGTTGGAGACATTGTTTTCATTATGTAGATGTCTACAGATGGCTCTGTTATGATTGATTTTCTTTATCTTACGGAGATAATATTAGGCATTCTTTTGTTTTACTTCCTCAGATGAATCGATGTTATTAAGATTATGATCCTTTTTACGTACCCTATAACGCGGTGACCCAGATATATAACGGACTAGTTTCTCAGACACAATGGTGCGGGTTCAAAGTCCATGTTTTAGCAAAATGAGTTTATTGTATCATAATATCCTCTTCCTTCCTTTGATTTGTAGTCATAAAAACTTTAAAACGGCCAGAAATACGCTGTAAGCAAACCTGGATCTTTCTGAGTTTATCTTGGAGCTTACTGACTTCAGTGAAGGAAAACCACGTAAAGTACCCTGGACTTATCTATCTATATATATATATATATCTAATAATAAAGCTGAAGAGTTTGTTTGTTTGTTTAAACGCGCTAATCTCTGGAACTACCAGTCAGATTTGAAAATATATTTGGCATTTCGAAAAGCCTAATTCTCGAGAAAGGATATAGGTTAAAGCATCACGCTATGACCCTTACGATAAGTGAAAATGAAGTAACAGCGCTTGCGGGCGATGTGATGCGACGCGGTGAGAAGGTGGAACAAGAAATTTCCCGCGGACGAAGTCGCGGGCAGAAGCTGGTAGTTTATATAAGTCTGATATCGCCAACCCGTTTTGAGCAAGTGTGGTGATCAATGCTCGTGCCTTCTCGGTATGTGAAGAGGGCTTTGCCAGCAGGGGCAAGCAGGCACGGGTTGTTTTGTGTTTCGTAATGTTTTTACAGCAGAGGCTGTGGGACAATAATAGGCTGGTATTATTGGGTGCGTCTCATAACGTATAAACTCATTTGGTCTAATTTCATTTTATTATCGTTCATAAGATATAATCAACGTGAGATATACCAACTGTTGATATAATTTCTTTACATATAACATTTATTTATTCTAAAACTTAATTAGTATAACGTTGTTTGATATAACGTTTATGTAATCGAAAATCATTTGGTCTAACGTTTAATACGTATATTGTTTATTTAATCCAAAAACATTTGGTCTAACGTTTAATATATATAAAAAACATAATTATGGTTAACACCCCAATTCAGATAGGTTAGGTTAGAAGGCTAAGGCGGGAGCGAAGCGGAGCGGAGCTCCCGCCTTAGCCTGCGTGGTTATTTTTTATTAAACCACCCAGAAATAGGAGCAAGGAAGGATAGGAGGCGACATAGGATGCAAGAGCGAGCGAAGGGCACCCCGAGGTTCGGTTTTGTTAGGTTACTTTAAACCCTTTACGTAGAAATAGGAGCCCCGCGAAGCGGGGCTTCGTCGACATATAATGCAAGAGCGAGCGTAGGGCACCCCGAAGTTCGGTTTTGTTAGGTTACTTTAAACCCTTTACGTAGAAATAGGAGCCCCGCGAAGCGGGGCTCCGTCGACATATAATGCAAGAGCGAGCGTAGGGCACCCCGAGGTTCGGTTTTGTTAGGTTACTTTAAACCCTTTACGTAGAAATAGGAGCCCTGCGAAGCAGGGCTCCGTCGACATATAATGCAAGAGCGAGCGTATGAGAATACAAAAATACCCTTACCAAGGTATATATTAATTGATTAGAGACTCATAGTTTTATGAATGAACTTGTATGAATTCATTTTTAAAGAAATACTTTAATGATTATTATTTAACTGAGCAAGATTACGCACACTAAGTGACAACTAACAATAACTTTTGTTGAGCTACCCACAACCTACAACATAAAAATAATGCTAAATAAACTAACCCGTGTTCATGCAATTTTGCTTTGTGTTTTAAGTAGGCGTTTTCATCATATTAGACCAAATAAGTTTTATATATTTTGAGTGGTATGTCAAACGATTTTATATTTAATGTATGTTATGTCAAACGATGTTATATTTAATGTATGTTATGCTTATAAAAATTAGTTATTTTAAAATTATATCAATCGTTCATTATATTAACTAATCGCTATATTAAATAAAATTATAGGTTCCGTTGTTATATGTTGTTAATATTAGAGATTTTGTTGTTATATCAACTATTACTTACCCATAGTTATTAATATAAGTCACCCAAAGGGCAATGGATAGGGCTATGCTTGGAGTTTCCCTGCTTGATCGAATCAGAAATGAAGAGATCCGCAGGAGAACCAAGGTAACCGACACAGCCCGAAGAATTGCCAAACTTAAGAGCGTTTACGACGTACGGCATTTCATACAAACTTTCAAGCCCTTGTTTTTCGAAATGAATGAACTGATTTTAATGAAACTTCATACGCATAAGCAGGATACAAAGGTCTAAAAAGTTAGTAAAGAACGTTTGCCAGTATCTCACATGGAACGACTGGGCAGTCGCTCCATCTGAGGTCGTTACCCAGTAACTGGGTTATGGAGGTCCACAACCCAGTTACTGGGTAACATGATACTCCTCGGTAGAACCAGTAAAAAAAGCCCAATACAGTACCTGGCGATAAATATTGCACATCGACCTTTGGAAAGAGACAATCGGCTAATTTCGGCTTCGTAGAGCGTTATCTCTGTCGCACGAAATACAAACAGTCCGGTATCTATTAGGAGCTGTTAAAACAATTATGATTTGCTTCTTTTGATAATTATTTTTATTCTTTTTATAAAATACAAAAAATGGTAAAAGTCGATGTGCAATATTTATCGCCGGCTACTGTAATAATTACTGGTATACCGGGTACTGTAATTATTACACTTCAAGCTTGGTAGGTTACAAATACATAATAGGTTCAACAACAAACATTAAGTGAACCGAAATAAACTGCTTGTTTTATTCCAAGCCGGGTTATGTTATGCAAATTGAACAAGCATTATCAAGTTGTTGGGAATATGAGGAAATAAGGCAAATACGAATTTATATGTCCAGACACGGTTTAGTTTGAAATAAACTGTGGAAAATATTTCAATACCTACGCAATCAAAATGTACAAAACTTTTTTTTTCATATTTTGACTTGCTCCGTTTACGTTTTTTTTTTTATTTTTATTTCGGCTTGAGTGTAGGTTCAATATTTTTGTTGGTATATTGGCGTGTGCTACCTGACATATTATGGCAAATAATTTCATTTACCGTTTTGTGTTTCGTAATGTTTATTAAACTATTGTTCTTATAACTGCAGTGCTATTCTCTAAAAGACAATTTCATGGCTGTAAGCTGCGACGAGCTCGTCGACGAGACAGCCTTGAGATCGACCGAGCGTGCAGCGCTGATTCAAACCGTATTCACTAACTTGGTTGTGCTCGTCGTCTTAGAGCTTTTTGATTTGACAGTTAGAATCGAGGCTGTGGGCGAGGCTGTAAGCGAGTTCGAGGCTGTTTTTTCTTAGGGAATGCCAAAATGTATGAAGAACTGTCAATTTGCCCTCCGGTGGCTGTGCCGTTGGGTAGTTTAACTCACGGCCGTCACAGCCTTGAGCGCTAGTGTAGTTGTACGCAGCTTAGTGAATACCAAACTAAGTTTCACCGCTGCGACAGCGCTGTCCGCAAGGCTGTATTTTTAGAGAATAGCATGGCTGAACAGACAGCTGTGCTGCTGGGGACTTTCCCTCCCAGATAAAGTGAAAGGCAACCGTTTTAGGGGACTATCTAATGTAATTGACAACATTCCAAACCTGGACACGACCTTAAAACAAAAATACAATTTCATTATTTTCGTATCCTGAGTTCCAACATATTTATTTTTTAATTTCTACATTACTGAGAAAAACAAATGAAAACCATAAAACATGTGATGACGTCACATAAATGGCAGAATGAGGTAGCCTTTGCGCATTCCAATGTCTTTGACGAAAACATTACATTACTCAAACAAGACTGTCAAGTCAATGTCAGAAGTATAACTAGAAAATAAACAATGAAATTTGCATTCTATTGTGATAATCTTCTCGACAGATTCATGGATCCTACATATATCCTACAGCTGTATCAACAAATGCTCCCCGTGATGCTAGTGATGTCTTGGCACACTACGTGTGCTACGTGTTTCCGCAACATTGTAGCATTTATTTTCGTGCATAATATGTTGCAATAGCATTAAATAGTCTACTTTCGGCAAGTCTCTGCTATCGGCAATTACAAGAAACTTTCATGGTGACTTAATAAAAACAAAATGGAGGTAGTAAATAACTAGAAAATAAGATTTTTTTTTGAGAATTTCATTGAAAACAAACAAACATATAGGCGCCAACGAGTTTGACAAGCTGCAAGCTGCAAGCTGACAAAGTGACAACGACTGAAACAAGAAGTGATCTATGACAGTGATATCTAACAGTTTTTTTGACGGGTCACAGTAAAGTAAAGGTTATAGCGCCATTCCACCGTAAGCATGACGTCATTTGGCGCTTACGTCTTTTTAGAATACACCGAATTTCAAAGTTGAAATTATGTATGAAAAGTACATAATTTCGAAAAACGGAAAAGAAGGGTGCTCTATTTGGATTTACTTTTATATAACGTAATAATACATGCAGGTTAAAAATATGAAATGTCGTCAATTGTGACGTTCAAAAAGGCACCCATACGGCTATGGGGGCCTAAAATTAAGACCCTCGTTTAACCTAACATCCTGTATTTTGCCGCCAAAACATTATTATAGGTCTTCCGCTGTGCGGGTCGCAGTCTATTCATAAAACCGGATAGGTTATTTATGAAAAATTACATGTACGCACGGCTACAGATCAAGCTATACATAATCAATATAAGTTCACTTCTGATTATACGAAAAATGCGAGGTCAGCTAAAACTGGAATTGTATAGCTTGATGTGTCGCCCTGTGTACAGACGCCAGCACATCAAGCTACTACAATCTATCAAATCTCTTTAATGGATTTTCAACTTTATCGCTAAAGCATAAGGTTCAAAGTTGATTGGGAAAAATTGACAGTTTCGGGTAGCTTGATGTGCTGGCGTCTGTACATATCAGTGGGCAATTCTCGTAATTAAAAACGTTGAAAATCGAGTCGCAGTCTTATGTCAGTGATAATTAATGTCAAAAACTTGTCAAAAATGTAGGGAAATTAGAAGTATTTTTGACAGATTGAGACGGACATCAGATTGTGAACGTTCTTAAGATACGAGAATTGCCCCTCAAATTTTACATTTGATATTTTTTGAAATATTAGATTCTACCTAATAAAACGCGTAGTATATTATGTAGTATACACTTTTTTATGAAACTGTTGAGGTGTGAATGTGTGACATTATTTGACGACAGTCAGAGTGCAATTAAGCTTGCTCAGAGCAGGTGTTATCACGCACGAACGAAACATATCGATGTGAGACACCACTTTATTCGAGATATGTTGGAACGAAGCGTGATTTATATGAAGTATATGAGTACAGACAAAATGCCAGCTGATGTTTTGACCAAGGCTTTGAGTGGACCGAAACATCAAGAATGTTTGCAAGGCTTAGGCATGTCGGCATGATCGTGAAGATGAGTGAAAGAAGCTTATGACTTCGAGGGGAGGTGTTGGATGAGAATTTAATCCGAAGTCATGAACTCTTTTGATACAAATATGCTCTATGTACTCTTTATAAGTAAAGACGGTCATGTCACCTTTTATAAACAAGTGTGGTAACTAGGGCTAGAAAACAGCCGATTATATTTTACGTGTTTTACAAACCAATCTTTTATTCACACCTCAACAGAAACAGACATTTTAAATATTAAAAATTTGCGTGTCGATGTTCCTACCCGGGTTGTATACCACATAATACAATACACGTTTTATTACAGCTAAACATGTTGTGAGTACTACCGATAATTGATTCTATAAAATAGCTATGCCAGCGAGTACCTACGAGTAATTATTATAATAAAAAAACCACATTTCGTTTTTGTGGTTCTCGAGTAAAAACTAACAAGCATAATGCATAAAACAGCTACATTTAAGTAATATACTTGTAAAGTGACAGTGTTTCCGTATGCTAGGTTTGTGAATACCTAGCTAATTTAAAAGTTTAAATGCATGGAGCTTTGACTTTGCTTCCATTACCTACTTACTTTTTCAAAGTAGTAACGTTCTCATTTTTCTGAAATTACTTTGGGATTTGCACGCTCGTTCGTTCTTCAGCATGTTTTCATTTTATTTTTCCATGTGAGCTACTCAGACAATTACTGTGTTTGTCACTGATAGTATGTTCTGATAATTGTTAGTGCACTGAAGTAAAATTGTAACTTGCCATTTTTAGAGGAAAAACTCGCGACGCAGAGAAACATTAATCTAGATAAGTACAAAATGAAGACTTTGCGTCACTAAGAGAATGTAAGTGATGAATTATTTTATTTCTGTGCTAGCTTCGTCCGCGTGAATTTTTTTGTTCCCCCGCCCCACCCCGTCGCATCGCATCGCTCACCCGTGCTTTTGATTCGTTTTCGCTAAGCGTTATTTAGCTCGGCTCCTTAGGAACCTGGCGTGATGTTAACATAGCCTATCTCAAGAATTGGGCTTTCAAAGGCAAAAAGATTTATTCAAATCCGACTGGTATTTCCAAATATTAGCGCGTTCAAACATAAAAACAAACAATTATAAAGAGAGATAGATTTACATAGATTACTAGCAGGGCTTCGCGGTTTCACCCGCATAAGTTTAGATCCCGTGGGAATATTGGTATAAAAAGTATCCTATGTGTTAATCCTGGTTATAAACTATCCGTATGCCAAATTTCATGTAAATCCGTTCAGTAGTTTTTGCGTGAAAGAGTCACAAACATCCATCCATCTATCCTCACAAACTTTCACGTTTATAATATTATTAGTAGGAAGTAGGATAGTAGGATTAGTAGGATTAGCATAGTTAAATAAGTAGTTTTTGACACAAACACTTTTTACGCATCAATAATATTATGTTAAAAACTAGACCAGACTGTGTGTCTAATTCTCGTAAAGGCGACAAACAGGCGCGACGCGCGACGGGAATCGCGTGCGACACAAAGGCACCGATCGTTGCGCGACTTGCGGTGCCTTTGTGTCGCGTGTCGTGTCGCGCCTGTTTGAAGGAGCCAGACTGATCTCCGTCTCAATCTGACAAAATTACTTCTTACCCTACATTTTGACATGTTTTTGAAGGAATTGGCCTTCTGCGTTTCCTAACCGACTACTCTGGTAGGAAGTACCAAATTAAACTGGCCGCACTTCGAAAGATCTTATGAAGACCATGACGTAGATTGGCGCCTGAAATTGTCAAAGATATACAACACTTTTTCACTTTTCCACTGCTCTCAAGACGGTGAAGGAAAACCTCGTAAGGAAACCGGCATGTCCTAGAACCAAAAAATCGCACCGCGCCTACGTGGCGGATTACGGTCCACTCCCTCACACAAAGAGGAGGCCTGTGGGTTCGCAGCAGTGGGAACAATATAGGCTAATTATACTAGCGCTTCGTCCTCGAGATTATAACATAATACACATGTAGTAACACATAAGTGACACCACTCAGACACTGTAGTTGAGAGTTTTTTTTTTTTTTTTTTTTACTGCGGGTATCTCTGTTTTCCTGATAACTTGGCTTGGAATCTCTCGTCATTCACATTTTAGTGTTCAGCCGCTCAACACGTTTAACATTCCTTGTGCTAAACATCATGTCAAAAAGAAAGAGTGTCGTTGATTATGAACATCTAACGAAGAAAATACAAAAATATGAACGCAGATTACGGCGTCTATATCCGCCTTCACAAGACTCAACGCCTCCGATCGCGAGTACTTCGTATGAACAAGCAGGTTAGTAACAGTGTGTACGTGTTCCTACCGAGTATTAGAATAACGTATTTACGTTAAAATTTAAGTTTTGCACTCCGGGCTGCCTATGAGTTTTCCGACGCACAAACTTTACTACCGATACTCAATAACACAATCTTATTACTAAATGTATTTACGTTTAAATAAGTCTTGCACTCCGGGCTGTCTGTGGGCTGTCCCGACGCAAGGACTAATTATAAAACACCCGATTACGTTTTACGGTAACTACTCGTTAAACGTGTTGGTATCATTGGGCATTTATTGCTGTGCGGAAATTTTTCCAAACAATAATTATATTCAAATCTATTTTAACGTTAAACTATGAAAGTAGATATTTATCTACATTCCTTCTACCTACGAGTAAATTAAAAAATATATTGCTTACCTACCTATGCTATTCTTAAATCGCAATTGCTTCTACTTCCGTGTTTCTTTCTAGAATACACGGGTATTGAGCCCGAAGATTGGTTACAAGACTCTCCGGAGATCAGTAATCTTCTTGACGAGACTATCACGGTTCCTAATGACCCAACTGATCCCGAAATTTCGGTTAATCCTATCGTATCACTGGATCCCGTCATATCAATCGACCCTGAAAATCTGAAGGACAAACCTAGTACCTCACAAGAGGCGTCAGGTCATGTCAACATCATCGACACGGACCTAGACCGGGACACGATGGTCATCCTGGGAGAAGACCCGTCAACAACTGTGCAGTACGGACCAGATTTACATAAAGAAATTACTAAACGCTTCCAGCACATCGCTACCGAGGGTTTCGACAAGGATTATAGGAAAGCATTAATAGCTAAATATTTGGTTCCATCGAACTGTAGTTATATTGCTGCCCCGGCGTTGAACGCGGAGTTGAAAGCAGCAATACCCGAAGCCGCAGCAAAGCGTGACAAGGCCATAGTTGTCAAACAAGAACAAATGGCGAGTGCTATCTCCTGCTTAGGCCAGGTGATCACTAGTCAACTCATTTCAAAAAACAATGAGCTACTACCGAAACTAATGGACGCTGCGCGAATCCTTTGCGACATCCAACATTATGACTCACTTACCCGCAGAAACTTTATTTTGTCTGCGCTAAAAAGGGACATGAAGGACGCTTTAAGTAGCACTAAGATTGATGCATTTTTATTTGGCGACAACCTGTCAGAAACGATAAAATCGGCTAAAGCCGTAACAAAATCGGGTACTGAACTGAAGCCCGATACTGTCAATAAAAATCTACCAAAACGACCAAACAACCCGTTGCCTCAGAGGTATTTAAACCGAAGAGCTCCTGCTCCAGCGCGCAGGCCGCTGGGAGCCGCGCCGAGGAGCCGCGAGCCTGCAGCGCCGCGGCCGCTGCCGCCGCCCGCCAGCTCATCGAAGAGGTTGCCGCCACAGCGCCAGCCGCAGCGCCGCTACTAGATCCAGTTAAGTATGCGGGTCGCTTGACATACTTTTATAAACAATGGTCGCTTATAACCAGTGATCAAATGATACTGTCGTGGATTGACGGATACAAACTCACATTTTCCTCCCAAGTAATCCAGAAGGTAGTGCCTGCTGAGCAAAGTTATTCCACTTCTGAGTTCGCTAATTTTTCCGAAGCAATTAATAGCCTATTAGATATAGGAGCCATATCGAAATGTGACCCGTGCCCAGGTCAATTCGTATCTAGCGTGTTCCTCACTCCTAAACCAAATGGAAAAATGAGGTTCATATTAAACCTCAAAAATTTAAATAAGTTCATTATTACACACCATTTTAAATTAGAGGACCTAAGAACCGCTATAAAACTTGTTACTAAGGACTGCTTCATGACGACCTTAGACTTAAAAGATGCTTATTTTTCTATTAAAATTCATGAAAGTTCTCGTAAATATCTTAGATTCTCGTTTAATAACCAATTATTCGAATTCAATGCGTTGCCATTCGGTTTGAATACAGCTCCATACTTGTTTACAAAAATAATGAAACCGGTTGTAAAATTATTGCGATCGGCGGGTTTTTTATCTACCCTCTATTTAGATGATTGGTTATTATTAGCAGATACATACATATGAAAATTGCAAAACAAATGTTGCAATCACAAAGAAACTTCTTTGTTCCTTAGGTTTTATAATTAATGATGACAAAAGCAGTCTGTATCCTTCTAATATGTGTAAATTCTTAGGAGTATTCATAAACTCGGCAAACTTAGAAATTAGTTTACCCACAGACAAAAAAGTGCGTATTAAAAACGAAATCCGTAAATTTATTAATAAGAGAAGTTGCAAAATTAGAACCTTCGCGCAATTAGTAGGTATTTTAGTATCAGCATGCCCAGCAGTGGAATACGGCTGGGTACACACTAAACAATTCGAACGCTGCAAATTTTTAAATCTTATGGGCGATGAGAATTATAACAAACAAATGATTCTCCCTGATTCATTAATGCCTGATTTTCATTGGTGGTTAAAGGTTATTGATAATTCAAAACACCGTATTAGAGATGACAACTATAGCATCGAAATATTTTCTGACGCCTCAACAACGGGATGGGGCGCTACCTGTGATGGTGAAAATGCAAGTGGTCAGTGGTCGAATAGCGAACGTGGTGAGCACATAAATTATTTAGAGCTATTAGCCGCTTTCATCGCTCTAAAACTTTTCGCTAAGGACTTATACGACTGTCAAGTACTACTTCGTATAGACAATTCGACTGCTATAGCGTACATCAATCGCATGGGTGGGGTCCAATTTCCCCACTTAACTGGTATGTCAAGGGAGATCTGGAAATGGTGCGAGGAACGCAAACTTTACATATTTGCCTCATATATACGATCTTGTGATAACACAATCGCGGACGCTGAGTCGCGTCGTAATCATCCAGACATAGAATGGGAGTTGTCAGAGGGGGCCTTCAATACTCTTACGTGTAGGTTTGGGCAACCCGATATCGATTTGTTTGCCAGCCGTATCAATAAAAAATGTGCGAAATACGTCTCCTGGCATAAAGATCCGGACGCCTATGCCATTAACTCATTTACAATCGATTGGGGTTTATCTTATTTCTATGCTTTTCCCCCCTTCTCAGTTATTTTAAAAAGTCTTTGGAAAATTATTAACGATAACGCTCAGGGAATTTTTATTGCTCCTTTATGGCCTACGCAGCCGTGGTATCCTTTATATAGGTCTCTGCTTATATCAGACCCAATTATATTCACCCCTAATGAAAACGTTTTGATATCTCATTCTAGCAACCGTCAGGTGCAGTCGACGCTTACCCTGGTTGCCGGGGTGTTATCCGGGAGGCGTTTTCACGACGATGCCTGCCGCCTTCATCGATAGATATCATGATGGCTTCTCTATCAAATAACTCGATGAAACAATATGATGTATGTCTAAAAAAATGGTGGACCTTCTGCAAAGAATCAGGTATTAATAAATACGAGGCCTCGGTTCCATCAGTAATATATTTCCTTACGCAAATTTTTAATAATGGTAGTCAATATGGGACTTTAAATTCATATCGATCAGCTTTATCACTGATTTTGGGCCCCAATATGTCTAAAGACGATCGAATTCTTAGATTTTTCAAAGGTGTTTTTCGCCTACGACCACCTAGGCCGAAATATAATGTAACGTGGGATACTAATTGTGTGCTAAATTTTTTACGCTCTAAATTCCCCAATGACCAACTGTCACTCGATGAAATTTCAAAAAAATGTGTAACATTACTGGCCCTTACCACGGCTCATAGGGTACAAACATTTTCAAAAATTAATATTGAAAATATCAGTATAATGCCATCCAAAATTATTATAAAAATTCCCGATTTAATAAAAACTTCTCAAGTGGGGTCTAAGCAACCCCTATTAACTTTACCCTTCTTTAATGAGAGTGTAGAAATATGCCCCGCTAACACATTAGTATTTTACCTAAATAAAACCAAAGATCTTCGCAAATCTGGCATTCTTTTCATAAATCCAAAAAAGCCACACAGCTCTGTAAGTACGCAAACACTTAGCCGCTGGATTAAGTGTACATTAGGCAATAGTGGGTTAGATGTGTCTATGTTCTCGGCGCATAGCACGCGTCACGCGGCTACGTCGCGTGCGCATGCCCTTGGGGTTAATATTGATGAAATTCGCAGGACTGCCGGCTGGAGCGGTAGTTCTGAAACGTTTGCTAGATTTTATAATCGCACCATCACTGATTATGATGAAAGTTCTCTAGCTAGGTCAATAATCAATCAATAAGAAAAAGAATAGTCCTCATTTCTCAATAATTGTCGCTGTTGCAATTTCTTGATATAAAAATAAATTGTACTCATGCACAAAAATACAATTATTTTTTGTGATCGTTTATGAAACTTTAATTATTGAAATCCTTATAACCTAAGATTTTATTCATTTTTGTTATTTGATTTTTTGTTTCCAGAATAAATGATTCTAAAATGATAACAGCGCGTTTTTAATATTTCCAGAAAATACTCTCAATATCTACATGTGTATTATGTTATAATCTCGAGGACGAAGCGCTAGTATAATTGATGATTAAACGAACTTACCTGTAAGCGAAGTTCGATCATAATTATACGAAGCGCTTCGTCCGAAGAGATTAGCTCCCTCCCACCCACGCTTCCGCTACACCCTTACTTCTCTTTCAGAAAATATTAAGCAACGCTTATTCCTTTAAACTAAATGACGAGAGATTCCAAGCCAAGTTATCAGGAAAACAGAGATACCCGCAAAAAAAAAAAAAAAAACTCTCAACTACAGTGTCTGAGTGGTGTCACTTATGTGTTACTACATGTGTATTATGTTATAATCTCTTCGGACGAAGCGCTTCGTATAATTATGATCGAACTTCGCTTACAGGTAAGTTCGTTTAATCATCAATTATGTATGTGTTAAGTATGAAATTATTTTAACGTAAAATAAAGTAGAATACCAAAATGTAAATAGATAAATCCAATCTACCTAAGCTTTTTGTTTTATGATGAACAGTCGAGCCCGCCGTCGTAAATCACGCGACGGACCGATATTTTGCGAGTTTACGAGCCACGCACTGTTCTGCCTATTTTATATTCTTCTAGTCACAAGTATATGGGCACATAAAATAGTGCCACCTTCGAACCTAGGCTGACCGGTTTTATGTTCTGGACTGGCAAAAAGTAGTGTTAGAGCTGGATGAGGCTGGCAGGAGCGTGGGGATTGGCACAAGAGAAGAGGGGCCTATACTGAGCAGTGGGTGAAGTCGGGCTGTGGTCAATGGTTATCCACAGCCCGCATCATTGTAATAATGATGGTGTGATGAAAA
Source organism: Luperina nickerlii (assembly GCA_963855955.1). Lineage (NCBI taxonomy): Eukaryota > Metazoa > Arthropoda > Insecta > Lepidoptera > Noctuidae > Luperina > Luperina nickerlii. Next base: position 1,871,894 of record OY979665.1, read on the forward strand.
TGATGATGATGATGTAATGGTGATGATGAGATGAGGATGATGAGATGATAATTTGATTTGATGATGATGTTATGATGATGTTGATGATGTGAGAATGATGATGATGATAATGATGATGTGATGATGATGATGATGTTATGATGATGCTGATGTGAGAATGATGATGATGTGAGAATGATAATGATGATGTGATGATGATGTTATGATGATGCTGATGTGAGAATGATGATGATGTGAGAATGATGATGATGATGTGATGATGATGATGTGATGATGATGATGATGTGATAGTGATGATGTGATGATGATGTGATGATAATGTGATGATGATGATCTAAGTCAAAGTCCAATCATTTATTTCAAATAGGGACATTAAAGACACTTTTGAACGTCAAAACTTACAGTAAAATTGAATTGATTCTAGTCGCCCCTTCCAAAAGGTAGTTTTCGTATGGAGAAGAATGGGCAAGAAACTCCACCGTTACTCTTTAAAAATGTTTTACTATATGTGAAGACGATGCACCTAGACTAAAAGAAGTCTGCCCCAAAAAAATAAAAAGAATTAAAAATGAAGCAATTACAGGTAACTCAATTATGTGATAGATACATGGTGCTCACATACTTACAAATTATTTACAAATATTGGAAAAGTAGATGATTTTTCTAGAATTTTAACAAGTGTGTGAGTCACTGTAGTCACAGATTGTAAAAATCAATGTCATAAAAATTTTAAAAATATAAATTAATTTAGGAACCAGTGATGTGATGATGATGATGACGAGGTGATGATGATGATGATGATGACGATGATGATGATGATGGTGTTAGAGCTCCTTCGGGGGACTTTTATACGTTCACGTGTTCTTTACGGGAACACACGGCTCGTTCAGTCTGTAACATCTCACCGTGAAAACTAAGATGAAGTGAGATTGAAGTGATCTGTCATCCCACCCGATACAAGGCTAACACTATTGACACTTTTGACGGGATTGACACTATTGATAGCTCACTTCAAAAGTTTCTTACAGAAATCTGCAGCTGTTAAAAATCATGAGGATCCCATTATTCATAAATAAAATAAAACAATTTCTATTATATATAATTATGCTATTATAATATCAATGAATATTTAAATGACAAATTTCAAATGTTTTTATAAAATAATTACAATATTTATTATAACAACTAAGTAGTAAAAAAAAAGCCCTCTCTCCTACTTTTGCTGTGCCCGACAGGGTTCACAATGATCATATTCGATCAGTGATCGATGTGGGTCATTTATTTTAGTCATTTTATATTTTTTATTATTCTCTCTATGGTCTGGCAGTTTGAGTAATTTATGTGGCCTACCCAAATGTCCTTTCTTTGGTATTGTTCGTCGAATCGTTGAGCTCCTTAAGTCTTGAGTTGAGCTGCATGATTTCTGACAAATGCGTGCACTGACTGGACAGGTCCTCTCAATCTGTGTGGTTCTTTCCTCAAAAGACCATCCCAGACATCGACCTACATGGTCTTCATATAACTTGACCAAGATTATGTCTGGACTTTAAAAGAGACTATGACCTCTGAGTTTGTTTCGGCCTTTCTTCTCAGAGTAGTCAGATAGGAAACGCCGACCTCATCTAGTTTATAAAAAATATGATTGACGTGTAAAATCATCATCAGTGTTTGTGCAAACCTACTTACAGAAAAAAAAAACATTTATCATCATTTATCATTCTGTAAAACCTATCACCTAAGTTCACTTGAGGAAGCAATAAATATATTGAGTATAAAAAGTCTTCACATCATACCTCCAAGTCCTAGATATTTGTGTGGACACGCAGTAGTGACAGTCACCCACAACATCTTCTGAAGGGTCATAAATTCCAATTTGAGACGTACAGATATTTACGAGCGTTCTGGTATATTTCCAATTTGTCTTATGTCTTGTTTCTAACGCACCTTACCTTGTTACTCTGGTGTCTGGATAACATTTGTTATCGCCAAGGATATCTCAGAATGCATTTTGATCCTTAGGCAGTTGAATTCTGTAATTACAGAAACAATTTCAAATTCATTTATTAATCACAATTTGTTCAATAATAGATTAGGCGGTGACTCCCAAACTAGGCATTTTCCTGTATCTTGGTAGTCAGAGTTGTGACATTTTCATAGTGATAATAGCTAGACAGGAAAACAAAAACTGAAAGATCATCATTCATTTCGTACCCAAAAATTAAAGTGCCAGCGAGAAAAAAAAGTACTGTCGTAAGTGCTGTCTTATGAGAAATGATCTTTTGAGCATTTTTTACTATTACAACGAAAGTCTACCATTAACGCCTCGGTTGATATTTGAAATTGAAAATGCCAAAAATCATATTTTAATAACAAGTTTATAGTTAAGTAAAACATGATGGATGTTAAATTCAATTAAAAGTTGGTATTTTTTAAATGTTATGCTTAAAATACTTGTTGGTTAATTTTTGGGTATAAAATGTTCGACACTTGAATGATATTACACTGAACTAAAAACAATTAAAATAATTTAAAAAAAACAGTGGCACTCCGGGAGTGCCGACAGAAGTGAAAACTTGAACAATTACGTGTGTATTATGTGAATCGTCTTATAAACAAGACTCGCGCGGTACCGGTTACGGCCATCCGTCTTACGAATTTTCGATCAGGTCACGTGTTCTGACGCGGGTTTAACATTTTTTACCCATTACAAAAAAAGTGTACAACGCCGCTAAAGAAGTTTTCACTTCAAAAACAGAATATGCATTGCCATCATAGTGAGATCAAACTAAAAACAACCAAAAGTGAAACAGCCATTGTGTCCCGCGGGGATCCACGGTATTGGGTTAATAGTGACTTCTCAGAAGTCTGTATTGCTGCCCTGCTGAGCATGGCTTCGTAATTTTATCGCCATGATATGATTGTCAGTCTGATTGTCGATTGCAGTTTGTTTTTTGGAACGAAGTTCCTTATTGCACGTTATATTCTGCACACTTTGGCGCATGAGAGCCAGTTCGAAAAAAGTGTCTGACTTTGGTTCCTACATTTTTTTATTCATTTAGTTATCTTGAACGTTGTTAATTTAATTTATTGTGCCTGTTACTTAATACATAATATATGCGATGGTAGTTATTTCCCATAAGACAAGGGGTTACCTACCATAACTTGTAATAGAGTGAGCATATCTGTGACTCCAGGATCATTATTATAATTCACGGGAGGCCAACCCACCATCTCTTTCTGAGCTTACCACGTAGTCATTTACTGCTATTTGGGATCCAGTGAGTAGTGGTTTTTAGCCATTGCTCCTCCGACATGCGACGGATGTGGCCAGCCCAGTTCCACTTTAGTCCAGCAGCTGTGTGGCCAGGGTCCTGTTCTGGAACAAAGCATAAAGTTCCTAATGCGGTCTATAAGTTCGACATTCCGGAATTACCTATTATAAACTAATTGGGCGACACAATCAAAACAGTGGAGCCGGTGGCTAAATAATAACAGCCGCACAGGTAGATAGATCAGGTTAAGCTACGCTTGCCGCGGTTGGTCTGTGGATGGGTGACCATCTTTACATACCGTGACCCCTCCGTGCCTCGGAAAGCACGTTCAGCCGTTGGTCCCGGCTGTCATTCGTGGATCTTTGACATTCGTTACGGGTAGTCGGAAAGCCCGAAACAGACAGCCAGTCTTATAAAGGGGTATCGTATTACCCAGTAATTGGGTTGTGGAGGTCAGATAGGCAGTCGCTCCATGTAAAATACTGGTATTCAGGTGCATCCGGTTAGACTAGAAGCCAACCCCAACATAGTTAGGAAAAGGCTAGGCAGATGATGAATAAAATTAAAACAGTGTAATTAATAGGTATCAAAAATAGCTATTACGATGTTTACTGTCTTCCTCTTTATTTAATTAAAGGGCCTTCGGACTTAGTTGGAACAAAGTTTAAATTAATTAAGGTGCTTTCATGACTGCCTTGTTAATAATTTGTATAATGTTACCGCTTGCATGAAACTCAAATGTATAGCCAGACAAACAGACGACGGTCGTGTTTAGCCATTTCATACAACTATCAAAGAATGACAGTTGTGATTTCAATGTACGGACAATAAAAGTTAGTAGTCAATTTGCTTAGCTATTAATTACCTTGACTTTACCAATACTATAAATTGCAGGCATAAACAATTAGCAAAATTGTATTGGTTTATTTCATTTTATTTATTAGAAATATTTATTAAACAACACCATTTTCCACGGATTATGTGGATCATAATTTTTTTTCACTCAGTTTTAATGATGGTCTGGCAATTTGAGTACTTTATGCGGCCTACCCAAATGTCCTTTCTTTGGTATTGTACGTCTAATCGTTGAGCCTCTTACATTCTGAGTTGCACGATAATTGACAAATGACTAGACAGGTCCACTCAAATCTGTGTGGTTCTTTCCTCAAACGACCATTTCAGACACTAATCGACATGGTCCTCAAAATGATCTGACCAATATTATCTCCGGATTTTTATATACCTACACATCGACATTGATGGATTTTACATATATAATGACAGAATAATGACATGAATTTTGTGCTGAATAGAAAAACAAAAGCAAATAAAGAAAAACTCATCAAGGCATGCAAATCTTAATTAGAATGACTAGTGAGTAAGCTACGGCTTCCCATGAGCGTGTCCGTCATGTAATAAATAATTAAAAATAAAGAAATATATTTATATAATAAATAAATATTTTTAACGGACGTCCTGAAAATCTGTCATTTTCACCAGTATTTGGGATTGGAAAGATGATAAAAAATGAACCGGCCAAGTGTGAGTCGGGCTCGCGCGCCGACGGTTCCGTACAAAGTAGGCATGTAAATAGTTTATCAGGATTTTTTTTGTATTGTATCTACAAATTTACGGTTTTCGAATTTTTTCCTTTACTTGTGCTACATGACATTGCTTCTTGTTAAATTTCATGTTTCTAGGTCAACGGGAAGTATCCTATAGGTTTTGATTCCGGAACATAAACGCGCGTATCTTTTGATTGCGTTGACTTAGAAGTTTGATTTTTTTCACTGCTTCAAGGGATTGTATTTGATATTAATTTCAACTTGATAACTTCAAGCGTTCCTGAGAAAAAGGGTCTTGACCGACGGACAGACAGACGGAAAAGGAAGTGATCTTATAAGGGTTCCGTTTCGCCTTTTGAGGAACGGAACCCTAAAGAATGCTTTTTGGAGGTCACCACTCGTCTAGAACACCGTAACTTTAGTGTTTTGAGTACGTACAATATTTCTGCATCTACCAGCAGAAAGAGCAAATACATTAATATGATAATTTGCATTCCTGTCAATAGTTAGATGGCAACCAACATAGAATGACAGTTTAATCATGTTTAACGGTAATTGTATTTGTTGATTCATCGTACAATAAAGTTAACATAGTTGGGAAGGGGTGCGCATATGATGAAAACATACGAGAACAATCTAGTCTTCCAACGTTGACAGAATGAAATGAAATTGAATAAAACGTTTACATTGTATACTGTCAGAAGGTTTTCCCATCTCGAGTGATAACATCGTAATATGGAATCTTGATTCGCTTTGAACGAGAACTCTTTAACGCCAAAATAAATTGAATTGAGACTTCAAAGGTTCCATGAAATGTGTTCATATTAAAGACGAATGTGAATAAAGTGAGTGAAAAATATGATGGGAAATGGTGTTGGGTGTTTAGCTTTATTTGATGATAGGTGTTGGTGAAAGTATGCGTAATTTTAGTAATAGGTAATAAGAGCTGGTGGCAACTCCACGCCAATGCGCGTATTTTGCGTACGGGTGGGGAAAACGATTATTCAATACATCCCAGCTCCTCGAGAAAGGTTAGCAACGACTTTGTATTGCTGACAATCTCACGTAGGGTACGGTCAGCAACAAAAGTCGATTAACACTTTAAGCTTTTTTAATCTCTGCTATTAATCAAAATATTTGTTCAAAATTGCAGCAGAAGTACAATGCAATTTTGAACAAATATTTTGCTCAATAACTGAGTTTAAAAAAACTGAGGTGTTAATCGACTTTTGTTGTTGACTGTATTTACCTGGGTTACCGAAGTACTTTGCCAGCTTAGAAGCACATGTGCTGCCTCCATGCAGGCCCTGCACAGCGGACTGTCTGTTACTCCTCTGACAAATAGGGGTTTATTCAATGACCCGTGGCCAGTTGTAGGTGCTATAAATGTACGTACAGTCACGAGCACTACTATGACAACACTTAGCAACTTTCAATTGCGATTTTTTCGTGAAATAACGAATGCAACGTTGAAATACGACACTTTACATAAACCTATGGGTTCGAAAATACTTTGTTCGTAATAACATAAAATTTCATTCAAAGGTAAAGGAGAAAATCGTCTTTGAATAAAGCCAAGTGTGTACATAATTATGCTCGTGACTGTACGTAATTTTAGTATATTATAGGTAGTTAGGTTATGCGGGTTCAAACCCTATTTTTGTGATCTAACTAGCTGCGGCCCGCGGTTTTACCCGCATAAGTGTCGATCCAGTGGGAATATCGGGATAAATAGCCTGTATGTTAATCCAGGGTGTCAGCTATCAGGTGGAAGCCAGCAGGCGACGGGTGCGGGGGCACCCTCGCCTGTATTGCACAGGCTTCCACCAGTGCCGGACGGGAATGGCCAGGTGTTCCCGGCCATTCCCGTAGCCCCCCAGCCGGGGGGACATGCGGGGCCCGCCAGTTAGGCGGGCATGCGCCGGGGGGGGTTGTGGACGCAAAGGCTGAGCCGGATTCCCATGACCCCTCCATCAAGGCGACGAGGGAACACGGCTGAGTTTTAGTGGGTATACTGCCACCTTGGCAGGGAGTCCCACATACTCCGTATCGTCCCACGACGATCGGAGATGCGTAATGTCATTTCTCAGCGACAAAAAAAAAAAAAAGGTGTCAGCTATCTCCATACAAAATTTTATCGAAATTGGTCCAGCCGTTTGAGCGTGAAGAAGTAACAAACATATAAACACGTACACACACACTCCCAAACTTTCGCTTTTATAATATTAGTGTTATTGTTAACGCCATAAAGTGCACTTCCTGACAATATTTTAGACACCATTGACGGTAAACATAAAGTGAGGTAACCACAGTGAAAACTTTGTTATCAATCCTGCAAGCATTTGCCCAACAGATGGATAATAATTACAAACTAGAATTAGTAATTGTGAGCAGTGATGGCTCGGTGGTAACGGCCGCGACTTACGAGTTGTAGGTCGTAGGTTTGAACCCAGAAAGGCATTTTCATCATCACCATCATTTCAGTCGAAAGACGTCCACTGCTGGACATAGGCCCCCCAAAGCACCTCCACATCGACCGGTTCTGTGCTTCTCGCATCCAACAAGTTCCTGCGGCACGGCCCAGACAGGCAGTTTACTTTGTGTAAATTATTTCATCACCACTGCTCTCAAAACGGCGAAGGAAAACATCGTGAGGATACCGGCATGTCCTAGAACCAAAAAATCGAAGACATGTAGACATCTACCAACCCGCACTGGGCCCGCGTGGTAGATAATAGCCCACTCCCTCTCGAAGAGAGGAGGCCTGTGTCCCAGCAGTGGGAACATTATAGGCTGATTATGATGACCAGTAATAAGATAGAGTTCTGTTCATAACTAGATTGTGCCCGCGACTTCGTCCGCGTGAAAGTTCTTGGTCGGGGGATTCTGTCAAAGTAGCCTTTTTAGGCCCCCTGACATTGGTACTGCCATCCAATGTGGTAATGCTGCCAGCCTTTTGCGTACATATCCCATTGACAGCGATGCGAACCAATTTTTGGATACCCAACGAGCTCCTGCCTTTTTCTTAATGTTTTTATTATATACACAATATTACACTAAAATATTTATACATATATTATATACAAGTATATATGTATAAATATTTTAGTATTAGCTTGTGAATTGTAATTGTTGTGTATTTGTAAATTACAAATATTATGTCTGGACTTGAAAAGAGACTGTGACTTCTGAGTTTGTTTCGGCCTCTCTTCTCAGAGTAGTCAGATAGGAAAGAAAGAAAGTAATTTTTTTTAGCACAGACTAAAAGACACACAATACCAGATACATGTCATACATCAGATAAAAACAAATTAAAATCAAATAGAAAGTGTAAAGTTCGATTTAAGAAATTAGCAGGTAAGTGTGCCTCACGGCTGCAATAAAAAAGTTCAGTCAACAAAGGTAGACCACATCTAGCTTATTTTTATAATGTGACGTGTAAAAGTGGTTCCGATATCCTATTTACAGAATAAATAATTTCATTTCATATCCGCAACAATATTGAATATTCGCGATTTGTTTACAATCACGATTTTCATTGATAAAACTGTGGGTTACTCCGTATAATCCAAATAAAACCAAAAACATTAGGCCATACGGAAAAAATCAAACAAAAACGATGTTTTCACCACTAAAATATAATCCTCACATTAAGCTATTTCAAGTAATAAATCAAAGAGCTATGAATTATTGCCCCGAGAGTGTTCTAGAATAAATATGTGGTATGTTTTATGTATGTGTGTGTGTGTGTTAGATGGGGTGTGTGTGAAAATTTTGATTAACGACTTTCAAAGACTATAAGATGTCCCACTTTTACAGTTTAAAAGCGTGGAAGGCGGTAAACGTTCGATTTTATGTGCCGTCTGTAAGTACTGATAAATTAGGGCGGATTTGGTGACAATTGTGAAAGGGGAAACGCGAATAGATGGAAATATTAAAGCTAGCATTTTTCAATGAAAGAACAGCGTTTAACCTTTTTAAAGTCAGCTGCATTCAAAGGACAGAATTAAACTTTATAAACTCACTTTCCTAACTAGAAGAGGATCTAAACGAAGTTATAGTCAAAGGATTTTTATTTTTATGAGTTAGAGAATCCTCATTCACTTAAATTCCCGTAATTTTATGACCTGGAAGGATTTGGGTCAAGTGCGTGACGGAGTCCCGCACCAAGGGTTCCGTACAAATTCGTAGGAATGTTAATTCATACTTTATCACGGGATTTTTATTTTTCTAATGTAGCTATAAATTTACGGTTTCCGGATTTATACCTTTACTTGTACTACATGACACTGCTTCTTGTCTAATTTAATTATTGTAGGTCAACGGGAAGTACCCTATAGATTTTGATTCCGGAACATAAGCGCCGGTATCTTCTGATTGCGTTGACTTAGTTTAAGTTTGATGATTTTTTCACTGCTTCAAGGGATTGTGCCCTTACTTAAGTATTTGATATTAATTTCAACTTGATAACTCCACGCGTTCCAGAGAAAAAGGGTCTTGAGCGGCGGACAGACAGACGCACAACCAAGTGATCTTATAAGGGTTCTGTTTCGCCTTTTGAGGTAAGGAACCCTAAAAAAGACAGAGATGCCAATCAAATCAAATCGCCTTTATTAAAAATCATAAAAATTAGCTTAACAACAGCTTTGAGCCGTTTGGAGTCGAAACGCTCGGGTCATGGGGCCCGAGTGTGCGTCTTCTTTTTAATTAATGAAATTTCTCGCCGGCTGATCGACACCTACAGATGACAAGAGGGCTGGATCGTTCTTTGGCCAAAGACTAAGCATTTCCATTCAACGTGGTAATGCTGCCAGTGTTCTGGGCACGTTTCCGGGTGACAGCGATGTGGACGAGTACTTCAACGCCTAAGTGTGCTTTGTTTTTGTATTTATTTGTATATTTAGTAATTTAATTTAGTGTCTGGTGTAAATAGTTAGTTATCTATACATAGAATAAAATTTGTTATTTATTAAAGATTTCAAAGTCAAAGTCAAAGTCAAATCATTTATTTCAAATAGGCACATTAAAGGCACTTTTGAACGTCAAAACTTACAGTAAAATTGAATTGATTCTAGTCGCCCCTTCCAAAAGGTAGTTTTCGTATGGAGAAGAATGGGCAAGAAACTCCACCGTTACTCTTTTAAAATGTTTTACAAGGTTTTGTATACATAATATAATTATATGTGAAGACGATGCACCTAGAATAAAAGTCTACCCCAAAAAAATAATAAAAAGTGTTAAAAATTAAGCAATTACAGGTAAATCAATTATGTGATAGATACATGGTGCTCACATATTTACAATTTACAAATATTGGAAAAGTAGATGACCTTTCTAGAACTCTAACAAGTGTGTGAGTTACTGTAGTCACAGATTGTAAAAATCAATGTCATAAAATTTAAAAAATATATAAATTAAATTAGGAACCAGTTTGATTTTGTCTAGACACTAGATTGTCCTATGGAGCAGGACCAGCATGTTTCCAAGCATTCTTATCTTTGATATAATCCTCTAATTTGTAATATCCCTGTTTACATAGTGTACTTTTAATATGAGTTTTAAATTTTCTTTCATTTAATTGCAATATATCACAAGGTATTTTGTTGTAGCATTTAACACAGTACCCCATAAAAGATGTATGTACTTTAGATAATCTGAAAAAAGGTTGATCTAATTTATCTTTATTTCTAGTATTAAAATTATGTCTATCACTTACTTTATTAAAAAGATGTAGATTTTTTCTTACATACATAATATTTTCGTAAATGAATTGGCAAGGTACCGTCATGATATTAACCTTTTTAAATAGTTCCCTAAGAGATTCGCGGCGACGTAGATTATAAATGGCTCTAACAGCTCTCTTTTGCAAAATAAAAATGGATTCAATGTCAGCAGCCCGACCCCACAGTAAAATGCCATATGACATAATACTGTGGAAGTAACTAAAATAGACCAAACGCGCGGTTTCTACATTTGTTAACTGTCTTATCTTTCTAACAGCATAAGCGGCCGAGCTTAGCCGCCCCGCAATAGATGTTATATGAGGTCCCCATTGTAATTTCTCGTCTAGCGTGATTCCTAGGAAAACTGTCTGATTAATAAATTCTAGTTTTTGGCCATTCAATATGAGTTCACATTCACTAATTCTAACATTCGGTAATGTAAACCGAATGCATTTGGTTTTTTTTTTCATTAAGTACTAAATTATTTACCGTAAACCAATCTTGGACCTGAAGAATAGAGTTATTCACGACGTCAAGATTTTGTGACCGTCGGTCTATTTTAAAGATCAATGATGTGTCATCTGCAAATAACACCATCTTCGGTTGATTTTGAAGTAATTGGGGTAAATCATTAATGTAAGCTAAAAAGAGGAATGGACCCAATATCGAACCCTGAGGTACGCCCATTGTCATTTCAGACCCCAATGAGTTTACGCCGTTTACTTGAACTTTCACCTTTCTATCTTTCAGGTATGATCTTAGCAAATCAAGTGCTGTTTTTCTAATTCCATAGTGCTCCAGTTTCATCAGAAGTGTCTCATGGTTTACACAATCGAACGCCTTAGAGAGGTCGCAAAAGATTCCAATGGCATCTTGTGCTTCTTCCCAGGCGTTAAAAATGTTCTTTATTAAGGTAACACCGGCGTCAGTAGTGCAACGCCCTTTAGTGAAACCGTACTGATGTTCATGAAAGATGGAGTTTTTACGTGTGTAAGTGACGTAACATTTGATTGAGCATCAACTTTTCAAACACTTTACTGAGAACTGGCAGAATTGACACAGGTCTATAATTGTTGGGTTCTTTACTATCACCGGATTTGAACAAAGGTACTACTTTACTATGTTTCATAAGATCCGGAAAGACTCCTTGGTCAACACTGGTGTTAAATATGAAAGCTAAATAGGGCGCAATGGTTTCGATGAAAGATCTACATACTTTTACAGACATTTCCCAGAGATCTTCTGTTGATTTAATGTTAAGATCTTTAAAAACTTTTATGACAGCCTGGGGGTTTGTATGCTGAAACCTAAACTCCAAAGGGCATGCCTTCACATTCTTTTTAAGTAAGGCAGCAGAGAGCGTGGGGGATGAATTTAAAGCTTCAGTAGTTTTTAGGGGAATATTAGCAAAAAAGTTTTCAAATTCCTGAGCTATTTCTACATCTGAGTTGATGGGGCCATGTGCAGTCTCTAAATTAAATTCAGTATTACGCTGTTTTTTCCTACCTGTTTCATTATTTATTATTTGCCAGGTAGTTTTTATTTTATCATCAGCTGATTTTATTTTATTGCTAATATAAAGTGCCTTAGCTGTTTGGCACACACTTTTAAAAGTTTTTGAATATTTTGCAACATACTGATGAAAGTTTATATTATTCATATGTTGCTTTAAGCCATAGAGTTCAAAAAGATTTTCCCTGCTTTTACGAATACCTGGAGTTGCCCAGTCACTAAATAAAAACTTTGTGTAAATACTTTTAGTTTTCAGTGGAAAAGTTTCATTAAACTGCGCATTTAGTATTGAAAAGAACTCAGCGTAGAACTCATTTGGGTCACCTATATTATTAAAATTCTGATCACATAATTTACTGGCCAAAGAATTATTTAATTTCTCTACCTTTTTACATGTTATTGTCCTAAACCTTATTTGAGTTTTTTGTAAAGGCATGTAGGAGCCAAATGTTATTGTTTGTCCACTGTGATCAGATGGCAACTTATTTACAATTCCTTTGTGTAAGTAATCACAATTACAAAAAACATTATCAATACAAGTGGCAGAAGAAGCTGTCACTCGGGTTGGTTCAATAAAAACATTTGACAAATCAAATGACCTAAAAAGACTTAACAATCTGACAGTATTCGAGTTATTTTCCAATAAATTAATATTAAAATCTCCACATACGATTATCGACTTACTACTTGTACTAAGTTTCTTTAACACATCTTCCATTACAGAATCAAACACAGATAGATTCTGGTAACTTGGAGGTCTGTATACGCATACTATAACATGCTTATCAAGCTCAACACAGGACAATTCAATGGTGTGTTCAACAGACAGCCCGATTATGTCTTTCCGTTCTTTAGATTTAATAGAATGTTTAAGTAGTATTAATGACCCGCCATGTATCATACGTTTCCGGCTGAAATGGCTAACTACACAATAATTTTCATAATTAATTGACATTACTTGATGATCTTTCAACCAATGCTTTGTTAAACAAATGACATCAAACTTGGTGTTTTCCAAAAACAATTCTAATTCCAGTAATTTGGAAGCGCAACCTTGGATATTTTGATTAAATAATTTTAAATTATGTTGCACCCCCTTTGATTTTTTTGTATTATTAATTATATTGCCAGAAGATACCTTTTTATTATTCTGTAATAATAATTGGTTATTTAAAGGGGTAACTTCTGTTGTCTCCCCGACTAGTTTAAAAAATTATCCGGAGTGACCTCCACAACTACAACTGGAGAGTTTAGATTGTCCGAATAAGTTCCAGCAGAAGAAGAATACCCTATCTGACTGGTAATGGTCTCCAAAGATGATGGTATTATAGGTGGATCCTCCTTCGTACATGACGATTCATAATTAATCACTATGTTGTTAGTATAACTAGGCAACACAGACTCGTCACTAATACTAGAATTCGTTATATTAGCTATAACCTCGTTAATATTATATGCTATCAACATAGCAATCAGATGTCTACATTTCCCAGACAGAGATAAAGTTCTCTGAGTTAACTTAAAACCACTAACAAACTTGTTAGTGTCAAAAAACAATAATTTGTCACTATGACAACATGTCAGCTTGTGAATAGTATTATTCAACTTATAAATATTATTATTTTCGTTATATGATAACGTATCTGAGTAAGGAAAAGCACACAACATTAGCTTACCTATGTTTAATTTCAATAAGGTGTTCACACCATCCACTATGTCCATTCTGGTAATACCAGTGCTATTACCTAATAGCAAAACCATAGTACAATAATTATGTAGGTTTGCATTGGCAATTCTTTTTATCATTTGTTTAAAACTTATGTTATGGTAACTGTGATTGGTAAAACTATGGCTAAGGTAATTGAGTAAAATTTTTCCTAAGCCAGAACCTAACTCGTCACAAAAAAAAATTGATTTGTTTATCTGTGTGGTCTCTGCTGGAAGAGCTAACACCGGAAGGGGCAAGTCAGACTGAGGCTGAAGAGATGGTGGTTGGTTGACACAGCTGCATGAAAGGTCATTAGTCAGAGACTCATACCTCTCAGCATTGTACTTCACCAAATCCAGTAGGTAGTTCCCCAGCCTCAAACAAGCGGTCATTTAGTTGCCGTTGTGAACTTTCATATTTTTCAAAAATATCCTTCAGCAAATGCTCCTTGTGTAATATGTCATTATAGAGGAGCTGGATATCAGTGTCATACTTTTCCCTACATTTATCTAACTCAATAGTACAAATATTTAAACTTTTCGATAACACAACACGTTCCTTTCTAAGCGAAAGATTTAATTTTAAGAGATTTTGTTTTTTTATTGATCTCTTTGACCGTTTAATTAATTTCTTGATTTTAATATATTTCTTTAATTTGTTGTGACTCATAACAATAGGACACAATGGTATGGTATCATCACCAGTCAAATCTATAGTTACAGCTGGCTCACACACTGATTTTTGCTTACTACCTACCAACTCATCAAAAAGATTACTAGTGCGAGCAACCTGGTTATTGATCTTGATACACTCAGAGATTGATAGTGCCTCTTGGGCTTCAAACAATCTCTGTTCAAGCTCTGTGTTCCGTTTCAATGCCAATTCGTGGGTGTCACTGCAATCTTGAAATGTTGACACTACATGTTGTAGTTGACTGTGCTGGTCAGTTAAGTCCATGTGTTGCATGTGCAGCTGAGACAGTTCATTCTTGAGGGAGGTGTTCTTTAAAATAATGTTTTCCACTTCCACTTCACTGTCTTCCCTTTCGCGGAGCAGCTGTTTACACATCGCTTCAGAAACCTCTAGCTTCTTCAAGGTAGCTCTTAGTTTTGATTTGATAATATAATGATAGTTACGTTTTACAATATATTTAAATCATAAATGTTGTGATGCCAATAATGATGTTCAAATGTCCTTAACAAAAAATGCACAAAATGGACTGCAACAATAAAGCTACAGTGGCCTAGAAGAGCGGTAGCCGCTACATTACGGCCACAGTGACGGCTGTCATAAAATGAGAGCAGCGGCCTTTGACTTTACGGTGTCAAAAACACTTTCTAGGAAAACACACAATCTTACTTTCATAATTAACGTTTCAGTGACGTCACACGCCGGTAGTTGGCAGACGCTAAGTGGCGGCCATCGCTATTCTAGCAAACTGTAGCGTAGGTGGTATAAAAATTAAACTATTGTCTAACGCTTCAGAACTAATAAGATTTTAATTGTTCGTAACCAGGCTACGTAGTTGCTACGGCGTAGCAAGTACTGCTACGCGACGCTCCACTGTGCTTTGCTACGCGTCGAGCTACTAACCTAATCTTTTGTCTTGAGAATATTGAAATTGTATATGGCTGTTTTCAATTTAACTACATGTTTTAAAATAAAACTTTTTATTTACAGAGAAAAATAAAGACAATCAGTTGATTTGTCTATTAGATACATTCTAATAGAGAAATCAACTGATTATGTACATAACATTGCATAATCAGCCTATAGTTTTCCGACTGCTGCGACACAGGCCTCCTCTTTGTGAGAGGGAGTGGGCCGTAATCCACCACGCGGATGAGTTGAGATGAAATATCACATGTCTTCAAATTTTTGGTTCTAGTACCTACATGCCGGTTTCCTCACGATGTTTGCTTTTAGCGTTTTAACAGCAGTGGTAATAAATTAATTTACACAAAGTAAGGGATGATTCTCATTACTTCATTAGAGCGGGCCGTGCCCGGGGCGGGGACGGGCCGGAGCCCGTCCGTGCTGCACGATTTATATTACGATTTTATATTGCATTACGACGGACGTGGAGGGGGCGGGGCGGAACCGTGCAAGAACCGTGGCGTCGAGCGGGCCCGGACGGGACACGGAACATGCACTGTGTAATATAAATTGCTTCATACAAAATGTATGTAACGTTTCAAATCCGTGCCCCGTCCGGGCCACGTACACGGCCCGCCCCGGGCACGGCCCGCTCTAATGAGAATCATCCCTTAAGCGTCTGTCACGGTTTGTACCTACGACCTACAACTAGTAAGTCGAGGCCATTACCACTGGGTTACCACTGCTCCTACTGTAATAAAAAGTTTACAACATTCTCATACATAAAAATGGTTTTCAATATCTTAATCGTGATTGGCGTGATTGCGGACAGCAACTCGTTGTAAAGTGAACTAGATGCTAATGTCTGCAACACAGTCATACGATAATTTGTTCCATTAAGACATTGGATATATCTGGATTAAACTGGTTTTGCTCAGGTGAAACGGTGTGGAAACATTAAGACTATCAGACAGCGTCCAGGCATGACTGGATAGCACTTTACCTTAATTCGTCGTAAATGGTAGTGCATGTTAATATGACTATAGTTGTGACGTTTTAAGGTTTTTTTGAGGGGCTTGTCACTAAGCAATAACAGTCGCACGGCTGGATCGATCAGGTTAAGCTACCCTTGCCGAGGTCAGTCAGTGGATGGATGACCATCTTTACATACTAAGACCCCTCCGTGCCTCGGAAAGCACGTTAAGCCGTTTGTCCTGGCTGTCATTCGTGGATCTTTGATAGCCGTTACGGGTCATCAGAAGCCCGAAAGTCTGACAACCAGTTTTACCAAGGGGTTTCGTATTACCCAGTTACTGGGTTGTAGAGATCAAATAGGCATCAGCTAAAAGGAAAAGGCTAGGCAGATGATGATGAGTTGTCGCGTTTTAGTATGAAAATAGTGGTCATTGACGCGCGCGAACGAGCCGCGTTTGCGGTAGGATTAAACTGGTAGTAATCGCCACGTTATAAAAAAGCGTTATGCGACTTTCTCTCTTTGAGAGAGAGAGATAATTTTCATGGTTTTCGAGGGTGGTAAAGCCGATTAGGTCAGTCTCTCTGTCTCTTTACACCCTTTTCCTCATACCTCTATAATAAAATAAGTTGTTCACTATTGCATTAGGTTGTAATTACCTGTAATAATAGTTGAAAGTAATTACTCGTATATAAATAAATAAAAAAATCATCACGCTAGGACTCTCAGGGGCCATGCAAAACAAAAAAAAAAGTCAGAAAGAACGCGAAGCGAAAACTAAGTAATAGCACGGGCAGGTGATATGGTGGAACAAGAAATCTCACACAGACGAAATTGCAGGCAGAACTCAGAAGCTAGTATATAAGGGTTTAAAGTTGGAAGCAGTACCCTTTTATCCTGAAATATGCATTAGTACAGACGCCAGCACATCAAGCTACTACAATCTGTCAAACTTTAATAGATTTTCAACTTTATCACTAAAGCACAAGGTTCGAAGTTGATTGGGAAAATTTGATAATTTCGGGTAGATTGATGTGCTGGCGTCTGTACATAGGTACCATTAATTTTGTATTTATATTTGCGGGAAAAGTTTTATACCCAGATACCCAGTTTGCCGTAAAATATAAACATTGTACTTACTAAGCAAACAGCATAATATTATCTTTGGTAAACCTCATTCACATTTACCCTTTAGCCTGACGCTAAAGCGAAACACCGTTTGCATTAATATACATAATATTCATATTAATGTACAGTCAACGTGAAAATGGAGTGACGATTTAATGCTATATATTTTTTTTTATTTATAAAGCATCCGAGACATTTTTATGAGAATAAACATACTCGTATATACACTGGATAAACTTCTAAAAGGTACTAATAAACCTGACTAAAACTATTAACAAAGTAAAATATAGCCTTGAAAAATTCCTCCGCATCGCTGTCGGCTGGTAATGTATCCAAGCAATCTTGTACAGACGCCAGCACATCATTTTACTACATTCTGTCAAATTTATTTAATAGATTTTCAACTTTATCGCTGAAGTATAAGGTTCAAAGTTGATTGGGAATATTTTAAATTTTCGGGTAGCTTGATATGCTGGCGTCTGTACATAAAACTATAACCAACAAAACCGTTTCCACAGTTTGTCTGTGAGAACAGATCATAGAAAATAATGTCATGTTTATAAAGTGCGGATGCCTAAGTGGTATAATTATCTTTATTATTTTAAGATATCAACGTTATACGTGACAAATGAAACAATTTCTCCCTTGGATTACGGATCTTTTGACTATCTTTTTATGTTTTGTACGTCTGTGCTGCAGTGCGATTCTGTAACCATCTCAACGTGAAAACTTAGGTGAAGTGAGCGTGAAGTGAGCTATCAATAGTGTCAATACCTAGCAAAAACAAGCTCACATCACCTAAGTTTTCACGGTGAGATTTTTACAGAATCGACCGGCTTTAGCTAAATATAAAAACAAAGTTTGACGTTTCTTAAAGTATTATTAATAATCACTATGTTATCAGCTGGTAAAATAATGTTAATTATTAACTAGCTTCTGCCTGCGACTTCGTTCATGCAGGGGGCTTACTCTCCAAACTAATTTTAATTCCAATGAGATGCCAATATGATTTCAATGTTAATTTTACAGTCACGTGATTCGGTACTCTTGAAAACAATATTGTCAACAATTACCCCACGCCAAGCCCGAACCCAATTCCACTTAGTTCTCCAAAATGGACACGCAATCTAAAAATCATTTGGCGCTAGCATCCAACTCAAGAGTACGAAACGTCACAATTCCAATGTCGATCTATCGGAATTAAATTGAAGAGTAAACACCCAGGTGGAAGTTGTAAGATCCAACTATACTTTACTAATACTACCAATACTAGAATAACACCAACGTTTCCCGCACGCGCTAATACTTCGTTTTCACTTAGCGCTCTTATATTCTTTTTTTCTTTTTGCTCGTCTCGTAAGGGTCGTAGCCTGATATTAATAGCCTATAAACTTCCTCAAGGATTGGGCTATCAAATGCAAAAATATTTTTTCAATGCCGATAGGTAGTTTAAGAAGTTAGTGCCTTCAAACAAACGAACAAAGAAACAAATTCTTCCGCTTTATTTAGTACAGATTATTCGTACGGTCCCTCTTACCGGGAGGAGGCCCGTGTCCCAGCAGTGGGAGAATTATAAGTGGTTAATGGTATACGCACGGTGTACTTGGAGAAGGTATATAACACCACTGAATCGATATTAGACTTAAACTGTAGGGTACAATATACCCACGAGTATGATCGGTTGTTATAAACAGTACAAGTAATTGTGATTCAATTACAGAATCACAATTAATGTACTTCTACGGAATTACAAACTATGCGTGACCTAACTAAATGCCTGTATGCCTGCCTGTTTCAGCCGGAATACGTCCACTGCTGGACATAGGTCCCCTCCAAGCGCCTCCACTTCGACCAGTTTTGTGCTTCTCGCATCCATCGGGTTCCTGCGGCCTTCACAAGGTCGTTGGACCACCTTGTGGGAGGCCTTACAACGCTACGTCTTCCGGTAACGAAACCATAGTGCTATCTAACTCGACGCCAACGCCACCTATCGACGGCCGCGACAACTCCGAACATTTGATAGTGAATTAAAATCGCGCCAAGATTCCGTTTCTCGAACGAACAACCGTTATAACTAGCTCCTATCCTTTAGATCTTTCTTTTACTTAATAAAAATCTTAAATTAATAAATTCATTTACTGACAAAAAACCTAACCATTTATTTTAAGGGCTCTGTTTCTGAAAATTTTTCCCCTGAAAGGGTAAAAAAGACGATGAAAGCTTGTATGGAAGTTCATTATTTTTGCCGATGGTAAATCCCACCGAGCAGACGGCTTGTAAAAAAATAAATAAACAGCTGACGCCAAAATATTCACCGGCTTATTATGCTGAGTGTACATAGTCAGAGAATCAGAAATGTTTGTGATTACATTTACATAAAACTGCGTTTTATTACATCCGATCTAGTTTTCGGATTGCCAGCTCTTCAGTTTTATCAAACAGAAGACAATATGATGGGGTCGACGTAAATAAAATCAAAGCTGACTCAAATTTGAAAACTTTTTTTTAAACAGTGTCACCCAAAAAGCAGCCAAGCTTCAGTTGGATTGCCGCATATCGAATGAGTCATGGGTCAAATCTACCACCTTGTGGATCCCAGAAAACGTCCGGTGATATCGAGGCAGACCCGGGAGA
The DNA here is from genome assembly GCA_963855955.1 of Luperina nickerlii. NCBI lineage: Eukaryota > Metazoa > Arthropoda > Insecta > Lepidoptera > Noctuidae > Luperina > Luperina nickerlii. The sequence continues at coordinate 1,892,005 of OY979665.1, forward strand.
AGATGGCGGGATGAACTTGACGCCTACGGACAGACAGGATTAGTCCACACTAGCTCAAGGCATATATAGAGACGTGGAAAGGTGAAAGGGTGGCCTTTACTCTGCAGTGGGACGACATACACAAAAAATCACACTAATATTATAAAGGCGAAAGTTTGTGAGTGTGTGTGTGTGTTTATATGTTTGTTATTTCTTCACGCTCAAACGGCTGGACCAATTTTGATAAAATTTTGTCTGGAGGTAGCTGACACCCTGGATTAAGATATAAGCTACTTTTTATCCCGATATTCCCACGGGATTGACACTTATGCGGGTGAAACCACGGGGCGCAGCTAGTAAATAATAATAATATCAGTGTTGCCATTTTATTATACCGTAGGTACAGTCAAAAGCATCATCATCATCATCATCAGCCTATAATGTTCCCACTGCTGGGACACAGGCCTCCTCTCAGTGAGAGAGAGTGGGCCGTAATCCACCACGCGGGCCCAGTGCGGGTTGGTAGATGTCACATGTCTTCGAATTTTTGGTTCTAGGACATGCCGGTTTCCTCACGATGTTTTCCTTCACCGTATTGTGAGCAGTGGTGATGAAATAATTTACACAAAGTAAAGCGCCTGTCTGGGTTCGAACCTACGACCTACAACTCGTAAGTCGCGGCCGTTACCACTTGGCCACCACTGCTCTAAGCAGCATAAATATCTTAAAATTACGCAAAATCCAAAAACTGTTTTCTCGTGTAATAACGTTTGTAACTTTGAGAAGTGACCTGGATTCCATAATAGTATGGTTTCGAAAAGGTTATGTTCGTAACACCACAAATTTTCTATCAATACATGAATTAGTAGAAAATTGATTGCTTTTGAATCTTGCGTAAGTGTAACCTATTTATGCTCGAGACACAATTACGGGCAGGCTAGGAGTTATATCAAATATGCCTAAACAATAATTGAGCATGACGGATGTTCGAGCGGCTGAGACACCACGTGACGCTGCTGATCTGTCATCTGTTAGTCCTCCATCATGGACGTGTACGTGCAGGTGTTTGGAAAATAGCCTGAGACTGGGCTTGTGATGATATAAAAAACGATATCGCTGGCTCCTAAGGTACAAACAAAATACATAGTTACATCATCATCTGCCTACCTTTTTCCAACTATGTTGGGGTTGGCTTTCAGTCTAACCGGATGCAGCTGAATACCAGTATTTTACGTGGAGCGACCGCCGCGATCTGACCTCCACAACTCAGTTACTGGGTAACACTATACCCCTCTTTTAAAACTGGTTGGCAGATTTTCAGGCTTCTGACGGACGGCCGTTACGACTGTTAAAGATCCACGTATGACAGCCGGAATCATTCCGAGGCACGGAGGGTTCTCGCTAGGTAAAGAAAAAAAAAACGATTTTATTTCTGTAAGTAGGTTTGTACAAACACACGTCAATCATAATTATTTATAAAAACGAGATGAGGTCAACGTTTCCTATCTGACTACTCTGAAAAGAAAGGCCGAAACCAACTCAGAGATGTGATCAGATGATGATTCACTTAGTCCCGGGTCCACATTTTAGTCCCTATAAAGTTACGTTCGGGAATCAGGTCCAGTGGGACTAGCACAAACGCGTGGAGTAAACCTAACGTAAATTCGAACGATTTTTATGTATCCTAATATATGGTGCCCACTGATGTCGATATAAAGTCTTAAAACTACGTAAACGACATCGCGGCAGGCCTAGATGGAGATGGCGGAATAAGCTAGACTCCTTTAATAAAGATTGAACCTTGGTCACTCTGGACAGAGAGATGTAGAGTAGGAGAGAGTAGGAAGATTTTTGCCCAATAGTGGGACATTAAAGGCAAATAAAAAAACCAAGATGTGCGAAAAGAGTATTTAATTATTTTTATCGGTGGAATTTACGTTACGTTAATTGCGCCCGTTTTTTCTTGTTAGGCCCGTAGAACTGATTTATTTACCACAATTCACGATATAACCTCGTTTATGATTTAAGCTGATTTTCCATGCTTCGGCTAGTCTGGGTCTGGTCCAAATAAACTTTTTTCTTTCTTTCAAGATTTTAAGTCAGTCTACCGGAGAACCCAACCACTGCTGCTAGCACTATGCCCAAGTATTGGATTATGGTCAACTTCCTCATAAAGAGGAGGCTGTGTACCAGTAATGGGAACTTTATACGCTAGTTATACTTGAAAGAACGAAAAAAATAAATTTATTTAGCGCAGACTTTAAGACACACAATACACCAGATAGTCAGATAATAGTCGTACATCAGATAAAAACAAAAATAAAGATAATTACGACGACGACGACGACGACGACGTATTTTCTTTCTTTTCTTTCTTATAATAATAAAAAGTGCAAAGTCCGATGCGAGAAATTAGCAGGAAAGTGTGCCTCACGGCTACGCCAAAAAGGCCCAGTTCAGCAAAAATGCCAATGCAATGTGCTTCGTGCTTATACTAGCTTATACTTAGATTTCCACAATTATCTTTAAGGCTCCGTCACAGTCATGTGTACATGACAAACCAAAATGTGCCCAGCACGCCACGGTTCGATTACATGACAGACTTAGACGCCGAGGGCACGTTTTTGAATTTTTGACGTGTGGCGTTCAAAAGGTTTACTTATTTTCAACCAGGTAATTGTAGTATAGTAGGCCCACCAGTGGGATGATGCAGGCTAACAGGAACAATTGTAGTGCTAAGTTCACCAGCAATATAATCGTGTCGTGTAGTTAGATGTCACAGGAAACAAGGGTCAAAGGGTTCAAGGGTCTTGGAATGGAAGAACATCGGAATTCATTCAGAATTGAGCGAGCAAGTCGGGTCACGGCCACTGGCGTTATAATAATGTGTCACGCTTCGTTGAGCAGATAATGTTAGGGAATTTAGCTGATATGCGAATAAACATGACAGCTGTCAGAATATGTCGTAAAGGTAGTTGGTAAACTAAAAAAAAAACTGTGATGTATAATGAGATGTTAGGCAACAAGAACATGAATAGTTATAAGGTAGACATTTGTTATTTTCGGCTGTCAAAGGAAAAGCATTTTCATAATCACGACCTTTTCTAGACGAGGCTTATAAAAGAATAAAAGGGAAAGATAGAAAATACGTTTATTTGCGATGAACATGTTGCAGACAAAGAACACAACATAAAAAAAAACAAGTTGGGGGTATAGATGGGCAATCCACCGGGTTTAAGCCCGGTGCTTTTGATAAACACCTGTAAACACCCATAAACACCTAGGGAATTGGGTGTTTGCGGGTGTTTATCGGGTGTTTATCAAAGCACCGGGCTTAAATCCGGGTGGATTGCCCATCTTTAGTTGGGGGAAAATATAATAATATACCGGTGTACATCTCCCGCCTACACTACACCATTAAGGCGGAGGACATCGTGGAGTACGTGCGCCAGAAGACGAGGTACACGCCGAGGGTGCAGTTACTGGAGTCGCACCGCAACGTCAGCTTCAAGGCATTTGTGGTACGCGTGCCGAATTGTTATCTGCCCGTCGTCATGGAAGAAGACTTCTCGCCGCAGGACGTGGTGTTCCGTCGCTTCCGCGGACAAGTACCACAGAACAGCACACGAACAAGCTAGTCAAGTGATGTACAGACGCCAGCACATCAACTTACTACAATCTGTCAAATTTCTTTAATAGATATTCAACTTTATTGCTAAAGGAAAAGGTTCAAAGTTGATTGGGAAAATTTACAATTTCGGGTAGCTTGATGTGCTGGCGTCTGTACTATCTGTACTAATATTATAAAGTGGTAAAGTTTGTGAGGTTGTAAGGAGTAAATCTTCGGAATTACTGGTTCGATCACGAAATTTTTTTCACTAATGAGAAGTTACATGCTTTATGTTAAAACGAGAAACTTCACGCGAACGAATTCGCGGGCAGAAGCTATTTTTATAATAAATATGTACCTATATGTACGTTTAAGTTAAGGTATTTATCTATGTGCCTGTGCCACCTGAAATAAATAATAAATCAATAAAATCGCGTTGCGTTGTGTGTCGCGGGTTCGATTCCCGCACGGAACAAATATTTGTATTGCCTACAGGTAGTTGTTCCGGGTCTGGCTGTTGGTGTATGTGAATTTTAAATATTTGTAACCGCACCCACGATACAGGAGTAATTCCTAGTGTGGGGCAACGTTTAAAAAAAAAGAAAAGAAAGAAAAGGAATAAAATATGCGTGACATCCACACAAATAGGTCATCGGTAAGCATATTGCTGCAACCCTATGCGAGACAGAGCCCCAGGGCTGGTGATTGCAGGCCGTTAATCTTATCAAACAGAATACGCATCAGCCCATTTTCTTGGCATAACCACTCGCACTCGTGGCTTGGTCTCTTCGCCAGTCAAACCTGGGTTTCCAAAAAAAACTGTGCCGTCATGAAAAGGCCACAAAATTATCGATTTCTAGACAAAATGATCCATGATGGAGTGATGGTCTAAGCTTTTCATTACAAACAATATATAGGGTAGCAGGAACATGAACGCGCAAGTGGTTCTAGACCCCCCTAGCAAAGAAACTATTCTTAGCTTATAAAAAAAAGCTGTTTCATTGAAATCTACGCGGTCAAAACGTAGTGTACGTTACCCCAGCAGGAAATTAGCTCCTAGAGTGATATGAGTGGAACGTTTAATTAGTGCGTAATCTGCTGTAAATGTGCGCTAAAAAAAATGCACTTTGTCGTTTTGGAAAAAAAAAACGGAAAAAACGATTCCTGCTGGAGTAACGTTTTTCCTGCAGGAAAATTCTAAATGAATGATCGGAGAGAGAAATATTGTGCATGGACAGAGAGCTTATAAAATAGCATTTTTAAAAAAAATAACCAATGATAAGTTTTTACGCAAGGAGGTTTAGAATCGTTTGCTGAATTTATGGTTTCTGAAGCGTCGATGTCCCTGCCACTCTGTATACATATATAGATGTCATTATAGATTTTTGTATAAAAACCTGCAGCTGAAAAAGGAATAAATTGTTTGTAGCAAAATTAACCACAAACCTGTTTTAACTTTTTCCAGAAAAGCCAGTATCATGCTTTTAAACTAAGTACCTCCATGCCGGTAGTAAACCAACATCATTCCACATTTTGGGCATTATCAAAACATGCGCAGAATGGTTGAGGTGAGCTTGTATGGTCGGCAAGAAAAGTCGCTTTTACACCACATCGTATAATAAATGGATTTTCATAACAACTGATGAAACTGTTTTTATCTCACTGATCAAAGATTTGACTAAGTACGTTCGTGTTCATAATTATTAAGGTAATCACAATCCACCACTCACATTTTTATGTTTATTTAAAACCACCAGGAATAGATAAACTTCGTCATAAATCTTAAAGTCTGCTAATCTTTGTCATTTGCTCGTCGGCTGCCAGTCTAACCGGATGCAGCTGAATACTAGAATTTTACATGGAGCAACTGCCTATCGGCCTATCTATCCAGTTACTGGGTAATACGACACCCCGTGTTAAGATTGGTTGCCAGAATTTTGGGCTTCTCTCGACCCGCAACCACTGTCAAAGATCCACGAATGTCAGCCGGGACCAACGGCCTTACTAGCTTTCCGAGGCACAGAGGGATCTTGATATGTAAAGATGGTCACCCATCCACATATCGACCGCGGCAAGCGTAACTTTACCTGATTGATGGAACGCTGCGGCTGTTATTACTTAGCCAAGAGCTCCACATAAAGTCTGCAAATGTCATGAGTAATCTATCTATCTATATAAATAAAACAAAGTCGATCGGGTTAGTTACTCAAGAACGGCTGGACCGATTTTAATGATCTTTGATTTGTTGGATTTGCTTCCGCCTTGAAAAGCAGAATAACTATTAAAATTTGGGAAAATTTTAGGAGAAAAATATTTTTGAAGATCATTCATTTTCTCATACATTCATCCTGAGGCAGTATGAGTTCGCTGGGTCAGCTAGTATAATATAAAGCATTGGACGAGACGTGGTTAATAACTATCATACCTTCTTTGTTTCAATCAATGAATTATGAGCGAAAAAGAAAAGAGTTTAATTAAAAAAGTTGCTGTACACGTTGAGGTATTTCATCCGGAAATGCCTAGACTCTTAGGGCTGATTTTACCAAAGTCAGATATATTTTATCCTTGGAATAAAATTGACGTCTGACAGTTCTAGTATAGAAAAACTGTCAAAAATTCAAAATTTATTCTCAGTATAAGACTTATTCTATGTATAAAAGTTTGGTGGAATGCGCCCTTAAACAGTTTAAGCACAGGTACCTACGTACGGCGATATATCCCGCGGCGATATTTTTTCGCGTACTGGATTTTCAACGCTCTGTTGGGCGCCGAGAGTTGAAAATCCAACAGTGTGTTTTTCAGCGCGCTCGGATGCGCTCTTTTGGATTTTTAATGATCGTTTCAACACCGAGAGTTTAAAATCCAGTGCTCGATAAAATACCGCCGCGATATTTTTATGTACGGCAATGCGAACTTGGGCTGATACCTTAACTTATTACTTATTACCTTACCTATTTACCTTTTTCTAGTATCAAATGTATTCAGCGATCTTTTTGCCGACCGTACGTTCTCAACTGTATGTATTATCGTGAGCTTGCCTTAATTTAAAACTTGCACATATTATGGAATGTATAAAGGCACACTTGAATACTAAAGAGTTAAATAAAGTATTTTCGGTGAAAGAAAAACTTCGAGAAAACCAGGACTTATCTTTACACACTTGACAAATAAATAAAATTTAAGTGTCTGTTTGTAATATCAAAATAACAGATTTTTACTAAATGCCTATTAAAGTATATTTTTGTCTGTTTGTTCCGGCTTATCGCCGAAATTTCTCTACCGATTTTGATGGGACTTTCTTTGGCAGATAACTGTGGTTGTAAGGAGTAACTTAGGCTACTAAATCGTTTTTCCGACAAACTGTACCCTTGCAGCTAATCACCTGCCCATTTGAAATAAATGATTTGACTTTGACTTTGGAATCGAACTCGCGACACGCAGCGCAGCAGTCGATCGCTCAGCCACTGCGCCAACCGTGTCGTCAATTTCAAATCATTCCGGGCTGTTACTGAGAGATTCCGATGAAAAAATCCAATAACGCTGCCTGACCCGGAAATCGAACCCAGGACCCCATGTTCAGCAGTAGCGTTTGCGATCACTAGACTAACGATAACACTATGGTAAAGATGCGTTTTTTTTTTTGTCAATTCTAATCTTTTGATGTCAGCCCGCAATCATAACGACTACGTCTGTGTTTGCGAAAAAATATCGAAAGCTTATTGACAAAAAAAAATCTAATTATGTTATACAATGTGAAGACAATAATCTGATTCTATGAAAATACTGGCAATTTAATGCAAAGAGTATTTTGGAACTAACAAATAAGTCAAAATTCATTATTCCAGAATCAACGACGAACCACAACAATTTTTCATTCATTTGTTTCATTTTTACTTTGAACAACATACATTTTCAACATGCCTCCTTGGTATGTTTCAAAGTAAAAAGTTCGTTCTATTTTTAAATTACATGATAGTTACGAATTTTCATAGTAATTTATTCAAGCCACATTTAACACGACGGATATGGCTTTTCATACTAGGTGTGCACACACACGAGCGACGCGCGTCGATAGCAGTAGTTGTCTCTGCCGTTGACGCATCCCACTCATGAATTACGTTCGGCTGCAGGAGGATGTAAAAGGAAACCGATATAATTTGCTTAAAGCTATTTAATTCATAAAAAATATTACAATTAAATCGGTGAAACTAGGACGCGTGACAATTGTTCGATGTGAGAAACAAGAGTGGTCGACGGTTTCAATGCACGCTATCGAAAATGATGAGGAGGCGACGGTGCCGGCGACAACGGGCTCTCTGTATTAATTATGGTCTTCAGATTTAAATGTGCCGCAAGTACGACATAATAGGGCGCTTTGTATTAGTCATGCTCTTCAGGTTTCAAGGTGACGCAAGTTCCACATAACACATGACGTGTATACACACTTAAGGCGAAAGCGGCAGGGTAGCCCGCGAAATTATTATTTTTTTGCGTTTTTTACAATTTGCTGGTCAGTATTAAGTTGTACATTGATTAATATATGATTCGCGGCCGTAACAAATATGTATTTACTGAATTATAATCATTAAAGTCATCAACACAATTCTTTAAGACCAAGTAATCCCACAGAATGACTACGAGTATTTCATGAAATCTTGACATTTTGGGATTATACTAACCTAACAAGTTGTATTACTGATTCTAATGATTATGTAAATACATATTTGTTAAGTCTTAAGCCTTGTACGGATGAAGCGTTCCAATGTACGCGTAGTTGGTTACGCGACTAAAACGGGAACGGTTATCGTTCCTGTGCTCGCGTAATCGACTACGCGTACATAGGAACGCTTAGTCCGTACAAAGCTTTACATTGGCGGCCGCTGCTCGCATGTATTTGATCAGTGGATTTCCGACTTTTCTCGGCGAAAGTGGTCAAAATAATGCTTCAATTTCCAAGCTTGTATGAGTAAAAGTTATTTTTTCAAACTAAATACGAGTAGTAATGATCGGCCGACTTTGAGTTTTGTCAATATTTGACTAGCTTATAATGACTAAACTTTTGTTTATATTTGCTTGAATTTTGTTATGCTGACTGGGAATAATATTTACGCAGGTTAGTTTGTTATTGTATTGTCGTCTCCATCTGTTAAAGAGGTGTATGTTTGTTTGTAATAGGTAACCTCTGGAAGTACTGGAACTTACAGCTGATCCGATTACAAAAAATCTATAAGTTATCATTTTATTAGTGAGATAGAAAGCTACACCATTATAATTGCCAAGTGCCTTGAGATATGTTGTATGATATAGTTGACTTCCATGCGGATGATGTCGCAGGCAGGAAGAAGCTAGAATGAAAGTAGATCATAACTAATATTTTAAAACCAAATAGTGGGATAGTTTTGTTTATATTTTCAGTTTAGTAGTTTTGGGTTTGCCCGATTAGTTTCGAACTCGTGCGGAGCTCGAGTTTTGAGAGCCTTAGTGAGGTTGGGTCTAATATTGGTTGAGCAAACAATCCAGTTTATAAACACGGAAGTTTATTCATAGACATTCATTTAGTCATTATTTTGTGTCTTACGAAAGTAGAAACCCACATGCTTATAGTGGTTATACCAATGTGTAAATAAGAAGTAAGACTTACCACTGCTTTATAACTCTCTGGTGGTTTTCAGTTTTTTGTATATGGCCCACGCAAATGTCCTGCAGATCTGGTAGCGTCTTGTGACGGGTCGTTGAGCTCCCTAAAACAGAGTTGACGGCATGCATGTCGTCTGTTGAGTTAGGTCAACTCAAAGCTGCAATGGCTCTTTCTTCAAAAGGCTCTTTCAGACATTTATTGCTAAACTACTCACATAAAATCCTAATAATATAGGACTTTAAAAAAGACCACGACCTCTGAGCTTATTTCTGCATTTCCTCTCAGGAATCGATCAGCTAGGAAATGCCGGCGCCATTTAGTTTTAAAATATTGACGTGTAAAAGTGTCTTAAAATATCTACAAATTAAATTTATTCAAGATTTAAATTAATTTCAGTTCCAGCGGTTTTCAATCCATTCGACATTGTCCCAAGAAAAATTATAAAAGCCTCACAGGTCGACAGATTAGGTTAAGCTACGCTTGCCACGGTTGGTCTGTGGATGCGTGACCATCTATACATACCGTGACCCCTCAGTGCCTCAGAAAGCACGTTAAGCCGTTGGTCCCGGCTGTCATTCGTGGATCTTTGACAGTCGTTACGGGTAGTCAGAAGCCCGAAAGTCTGACAACCAGTCTTATCAACTAAGATCAAAGACGACGAAAAGCTCTCTCAGGAAGACGATCCCAACATATTTGGGAAAAGGTTAGACAGATGATGATGAATTGATTAAATTTTTATTTAGGGATGTAAAGTCAATCCAATCTCTTTTTACCTTGAGAAACTTCTGATCTGTATTAAGAAACGTTTTCAGCCTGTTCTCATTTTATATTCCTTCTTCGTTTTTATTCCTTTTGACTGTATTTTTCCTTTCTCTCACATGGGACATGTTATGTTAAATTAATCACAAAAGTGACACCAGACGTGTTCTTTTTGTTTTTTCTCTGTATACAAAAATGGTAGCTGCACTATTAAGGTCATAGCACACGTATTAAACCGGATAGGGATCGGCACCGTATCAGCTCGAGCCGTTCAGTATTCTTTGTATGAAACTCCCTATTGCAACGCATCCTAATCGGAATCGTAACGTAATTGCCTCGCCTCGGGACAAGCTCACAAACCGCGGCGCGGTGCGTTACGGTTCGTCGTCCCCGCGCTTCCGGCTTGTCGTCCCCGCGCTTACGTTTTTCCGTACCCGAGCTTACGTCTCTTCGTCCACCCTTGCCCGTCTCACCCCTCCGGCTTGCCTGCTGCACCATCAACCAGCGGTCGGGGAGCCGTAAGCGCGGCGTCGCCTAGCCGTAGCCGAGTCGACGTATCGGAGCTTCTGATCCGCTTTGGTTACGTGCTTACTTTAATTTGACGCCTGTTTGGCGAGGCGAAAGGCGATACGGTGACGATCCCTTTCCGATTTGATACGTGTGCCTTTACCTTTAGGGACACGTCCCGCCAACATGTCGTCTTCTAAAAAGGAAAACGTTATGTTCTCATTAGTACGAGCTTTCTTATGACACCGACAGTATCTTGTTTATGTCGGAGCGTGTGTGTGAGAAATGTGTATATATCTATGTACAGACGCAGCACATCAAGCTAATCGAAACTGTAAAATTTTCCCAACCATCTTTGAACCTTATGCTTTAGCGATAAAGTTGAAAATCTATTAAAGAAATTTGACAGATTGTAGTAGCTTGACTGGCGTCTATACATCTGAAATTCACATGGACATGGAAGAAAAATAATACTGGGAAAAATTTGCGGAAGGCCAAGCAAACATACAGTGACAGCTCGTAAAAACAAACAAAATATCATAAAACCTACGATACAGGGAACCCTAGTAAGGCTCCTAAGTAATCTGCTACAATTATTTTATATTTTTTTTTATTTAACTTATATTATCCCACTGCTGGGCAAAGTTCTCCCCCATTTTGCAGTTTTCTGCACAAAAAAAAGGTTTTTTTTTTAAAGTCAAAGTCAAATCACTTATTTCAAATAGGCACATTAAAGGCACTTTTGAACGTCAAAACTTACAGTAAAATTGAATTGATTCTAGTCGCATAAATAATAGCAACTTAATAGCAAGCACTAAAATAAAAATGAACATACCGTAACATAGGACCATTTCATTGATCTCCCAGACTGTATGTGGGTAAAAAAATACATGACGGGCTGGTCATGTACGGACGCCAGCACATCAACCTACCACAATTTGTCAGATTTCTTTAATAGATTTTCAACTTTATCGCTAAAGCATAAGGTTCAAAGTTGATTGGGAAAATCTGACAGAGTGTGGTAGGTTGATGTGCTGGCGTCTGTACTTTTATTACCCACAGCTATTCTGCCAATAATTGCGTAATTCTCCCAATTACGTAATACACTATTAATAGTGTATTAATATCTAGTAATTGGGATAAAATAATAAATAATTCAGATTTAGATTAATCTAAATCTGAATTATTTGATATTCATTACTTTATAAGTTCGAAATATTTGTCTGCTCAACAACGCAAATAACGCAATGAATGTTGTTGAACTGTCACAATGTTAGCTATTGCTATTGATAGTGTGTTACGCAATTACCCCATAGGAATTGCATCGCCTATTCGATCTCTAATAGGCCCGTATCCTAGAACGATGCTCAAGGATTTCTCTCTGTCATTCTGTACTTGAGTCGTGATTCACACTTGAACATCGTTGGGTATTGTGCGGGTCATTGAGCAAAGAAAAATAAATCAAAGAGAATGAAAGAACAGCAAAGCTATTCACAACCATCCGACAGGCTATCGTATCGAAAATGACACATTTCGATAACCTGATTTGCCTTACCCCCGACAGCAAACAGATGTTGGAAGAAAAGTGGTCGTCTATTTGATTTTGACTTATAAAATTTTCAGGTTTTGGACTTGTGAATAGCGTTTAGAGGACTCCGACGATAACATTGATTGATGTTCGATAAGGTACGGAAATGTATTGAGTGGTTGTGAATAGATGGACAGTACAAGTGGACATGTTAAAAAAACAGCGTACCTTTTTATTAAGTATTTTATTTATCTGTCTACGAGTATACGACATGAGTTAGAAACACCATGCTGCGCTCCATAACTCAAGTAGCGGATGTTGGAGAAAAAAATCGGTTGTCTGTAAAGTCGGTTTACTGACGATAGTTGAACGTGACAACGTCATAAGAAAATACTGATGGAATAGTTGCATTGAATTTGTTAATATTCGCTTGCACTTCAAGCCGCCATGGAACGCCTCCACGCTACAGAGCGAGGCCGCGAGGTAACGCTACATGAGTCATGTTTTTTCGTGAGTGCAGCCAGCTTCATCGATTTATTAGACGTTGTCACGTCAAAAACAGCCAGACTGAAGTGGACCGGACACAGGATGTCATCTCACGAATGCACCCGGAGAGATGAGCAAAGATCGTCACTCACTAGACGCCTGAGGCAGGACATCGCCGTCGAGGTAGACCAAGGCGCAGGTGGCGTGACGATCTAATATCATTTGCAGGACCAACATGGCCAGAGATCGCACAAGACAGGGAGGTTTGGAGGAAAAAGCAGCCGTGGGAAACAACACAGGCTAACAAAAGAAAAATGTGTACAATAATAAAGAAAGCTGAAGAGTATGTTTGTTTAAACGCGCTAATCTCTGGAACTCCCAGTCGGATTTGAATAATTATTTTTGCATTTGATAGCCTAGTCCTTGAGAAAGGATAGACTAACATTATGCTAGGACCCTTAGGAGCGACCAAAAAAAAAAAACAGTTAGAAAAGAAGTAATAATAGTAGGCAATACGAAACGACGGGCTGGGTCGGCAACAAGAAATTTCACGCGGACGAAGTCACGAGCAAAAGATTAGTTATATTATAAGTTAAACTGTTTACCAAAGTTTTACTTCGAGGTTATTCATAAATTAAGTTATTTACTAATGTAACGAGACTGGATACAAAATAATATTGTTTATCTTACGTAACATTTACAATACAACAACAGTTCGTAATCAAAACGAAACAAGACGTTGTTTCCAAAATTACCTAAAACAAAGCCTTGCGATGATTATAACCAGAATTTCATGAGGATTACAAATCATATTCGTGAATATTTTCTTTATTCTGAACTAGCAAACTGTACTGATGTGGCGACCTGTCAGAATATGGAGCTGTCTGTGCCTTAACTATGTATTTTAAACGTATATACCTTCCGGAATAGCGTAACATAATCAGCATATAATGTTCCCACTACTAGGAAACAGGCCTCCTCATTGCGAGACGAAGCGGGTTGTAATCCACCCCGCGGGGCTAGTGCGGGTTGGTGGATGTCACATATTTTCGAATTTTAGGTTCTAGGAGATGTCGGTTTCCTCACGATGTTTTCCTTCGCTGTTTTTGAGAGCAGAGGATAAATTACAAAAAGGTAACCGCCTGCTTGGATTAAAACCTTCCGGAATATATTGTCCTCTAAATTATGGTGAAAACCGCATCAAAATTCAGTCTGTAGTTTAGAAGAACGAAGCGGTCACACAGACATACCACTATACATAGTGCTACACTAACAACCAATTAATGTTAGAGAGATTACCCTAGTTGTTACGACATGTCTGGTAGATGTCAACTCTTGTCCACTGACGAGCGATAACTGTAGGCCGACCGCTGCCTGAGGTAGCAGCGCGGTGCCGCAGTCGTGACGTGATGCGAGAGCTCAGTGATTCGTCAACTTGTGACAACTATCACCCCTCCCGCACCGCACAGCTACCTCAGGCAAGGTCTCAGTTAAGCGGTCGGCCTATAGTGTGTTCAGTACCCATTATTACATTAATTTATAGAAATCCTCATTATTTTTAGCTAATAAATGCAATCAGAAATGAAATTATCCAGAAAACAACCAGAGTTACCGACATTTGTAACGTGCAGAGTATGCAAACTGAAGTGGTAGTGGGCTGGCCATGTTTGTCGATGAACTGAAGGCCAGTGGAGTAGACGAGACCTGGAGCGGAGACCGCGCATCGGCAAGTATATGCGAGACGCCCTCCAGAAAGTGTCTGTGACAGACTGGATGCGGCAGGCGGAGGACAGAGTGTTGTGGCGTAGCCTGTGAGAGGCCTATGTCCAGCAGTGGACTGCGATAGTCTGAGTTCATTGATGGAAAAGTAATTAAAAGAAAATTTACCACAATGTTTATTGTTTTATCAAATTGATTTATAACAAAACTAGCTTCCGCCCGCGGCTTCACCCGCAAGGTATGTAGATAAAAACTATCCTATGTCCTTCCCCAGGATGCAATCTATCTCTCTGCCAAATTTTATCGAAATCCGTTCAGCGGCTTAGGCGTGAAAAGGTAATATACAGACAGCCAGGCAGAGTTACTTTCGAATTAGTATGGATAAATTGTTGTTCATTGGCCGATTTTTTAATTCACTGATATTTTGAACAATAGAACAACAAGCAACAATCCTTACTCTTTGACATTGTCATCCACTTTTTTACAAAGTATCTATTATTTAAGTTTTTTACCCCATTAACGCTCATATTCCCTCAGTCAGTACTTCTTCAAAAAAAAAAAACAATAACGATAGTTATGACGAATTTACCAACCCGCACTGGGCCTACGTGGTGGAATACGGACCACTTCCTCTCACCGAGAGGAGGCTTGTGTCCAATGGAACATATTTTTTTGACGATAATATAATGTTGCTGAAATAAAATAAGACTTCATAATATTTATGACGATGTGACCAGCGTGCAGTGGCACATCACTCACGCAGTCTCAAAAGATCCCTCATTCGTGGATGGTTCTCAGGTATCATTTCTCAAGATTTCCTGTCGATTAAACAATATTTCATTAGATACGTATTTCGGTAAATATTTTGTAGCCGCCATTTGTCCGGCAGATTTTTCTTCCTCTCGTGAAAATCTCGCGACGCCAGTCGTTGATTGGAGGGCGGAGCGAGCGGTCGTGCGTCGCGTACCCACTACCTAAGTGTGCCGAAACGTCCGAGAAATTCGAATATCATATTCCGGATTTTAGTTTTCTTGCGTGTGAGTTTTAAATCGTTAGATTTTATTTGAAGTGTTTTTAATTAAAATTAAAAGTGCAGTGAGTGTTTATTTTTTTTTTCTGACTAGTGTAGAAGTTGACAATCGTTCTTAGTGGGGACTTCACCAGGATGTAATGTAAGTAATTAACTAACTTTTATTGCTGGCCGAAAGTGGTCGCGTTTATTTTATCTTTGTTTCGGCTTTTCGGAGTACGTGTTGATGGTATTTTAAAACTTTTAGCATCACTTACGACTGATATTAAGTTTTTATTTCCAGTTTACACCTTACTGATTCTGATGATGATGATGATTGATTAAATTCAGTGTTTTATTATTATGGTGACACGTTAAATCACGTTGTGTAAATTATAAAGGAAGTAACTTTCAAGGAAAAAGTTTAATCATCAATCACAGTTTATTTAAAATACAATACATAATTAAAGTTTGCGGTATTGTTACTTCACAATTATTCGATTAAAATATAAATGCAGTTTCATTTAAATGTTTCAGATTTAAATACGGTAGGTACATAAAATTAATGTAATGCAAATAAATTGGGCTTTAATAAAAATTTTATTAATTTGTCATTTTATTGCATATGAAAATATTTTGCAAAGAAAAAATTTAAACTTTAACAATTCCTTTCAAAACTGGGGCAAACTTTGTGTAATTAATAATTTACTTTCAAATTATGTTTTTAAAATTAGGATTTTAATTTAAAAATTAAACTACTAGACTTTAAGGCGCAGAGTTTCATAAGACATTCGCGATTGGATTTAATGATAATAAAATATTAACGGCAATGATTTTTAACCGACTTTAAAAAGGAGGAGGTTCTCAATTCCACTGTATGTTGTTTTTTTTTGTATGTTTGTTACGTGTTATCTCCGGCGATTGTAAATCGATTTTAAAAATTCTTTTTTTAGTGGATAGGGTTTACCTCAAGGGTGGTTCCATATAAATTTTGTAAACCTTACTTGGGTAGTTTTTGAGTTAGCTTCAGTAATACGTATTTTCGCCAATTAGTTTATATTGATGATGTTATATTTAATGACTTGCTGTCACTGATATTTACATAGCAAGTAGTGTTATACAAATTTGCGTGGGATAAGTACAACTTACAATTAAATAATAAAAACTTTATTACAAAAACAAAAAATAACCGACTTCCAGAAAAGACACTACAAAGTAAAAAATAACTTTAATTTTGGAAGTTGATTCTTTTTTTTTGCATAAAGTTTATTTTAATTAATTGGGCCTGACACAAGACCAAAGAATAAACTTTTTTATATCTTTTTTTTTAAATTGCAAGTGAAAAATGGAGTTGTTTTTAATAAACCTTTTATATTGATTACAAACCAATGTGCCCTTTTATAGTTTCTAATGTGGTGGTATACTCGTAGACGTTCACGTCCATAAAACTAATGGAAATGTGTTACAACGTTATCGTAGACGGAAATATAAAAGCGTCTTCATGTACTTCCCGATAATATTATCATCACATTATAAAAGCACACAAAAGGTACTCCGTACTGTATATAAACATAAATCGATTTTATGAGTACAGGTACCTATTTGAAAAATAGACGCGAAAAACTACTGACGTAAAAATTATCGGTTCCGTTTTCGCCTGGCGCAACGGAATCCCAAAAAGTTTTATCTATTCCAGTGTTTTTCCTTAACGCAGTCTATCCTAATAAAATAATCATTAGTGTAGTATTAATTGACAGTACGATAGCAATAAACTTTGTCAGTGGGGGAGGATAAAGTAGAACAGTTAATTATTTTATAACAAAAGTAAACGGAATACGTTTTGCAAGAAAAATAATAAAAAGGAAGCGAAGAACTTCCTTCCGAACTTTTTCATTTTTAACCGAATTCTAAAGAAGGAGGAGTTCTTCAAATCGGCGGAATTTCTTTTTTGTGATTATGAACACCGCTATATTATGATGATGGCTGTTTCACAATATGTAGTAGTATATTGGGTATATTGTCCAACATAGGTTAGTTGACCGTTTTTGAGAAAATTAATTATACTAATGTTTTTTGAAGTTTATTTACCTGAAAGTCTGAATTTAGCAGCGAAATATTAACAAAACTATTTTTTCATTTTTATAACATATTTTAATTTTGAATGTCAGAACAGGGCATTCTGTCATGGCGGGTCAAGTGACTTTGACTTTAAGTCTGTCAAATCTGCAAGATGTTTTGAACATAGTTGCTTGCACACCAACTTTTAAATCTATTGACATTGTGTGTTTTCATGACATTTTCCTTATATTATTATAACAATTTTATTACTTGACATGCCTAATAATATGTTTTTTGACATTGTTTATTCGTTTATAACTACGGCATGAATTCTTTTTTGTTTTAATTTTTATAAATAAGTTTACATACTATAACTTCAACTCGAATTTTGTATGCCTATCGGCGGAACATGGATTGTGCACTTGAAATCACCTATGTTCACAAAACAAAATAAAAAAACATTATACCTTATCCAATCAGTTATTTATTCATTCATGGCTGGTATATTGTTCCATGTTTAATAGTCAATTGTTGGAACCTTATAGTGGGCCCATGTGTGTTACCATGTGTTACTCTGTCCTCTCTCGTCACAGAAGTTGCTAGGCAATTTCTCAACAGGCATAGCGACAATGCATAGTGATGATCAGGCTCAATTGACACCAATACACACCTCAACAGCCGAACATAGCCGACTGATTCACAATAGCCTGCTCAAAACGCAATTTGAATGATTTACATTGATCCCATTTGGGAGTCCTTGTGTCGCGGACGCTATTAGGTCCATACAAACATACGGCGTCGGGTTTGTGGGCAGACCAATATTTGTAGTGATGCGGAAATCGAACCCGATAATAGGGACAATCGTATGTCGGATTTACGAGTATGTAGGATTTAACACTAGCTGTGTAATTTGTTTCGCAGGACATACATACGTACCTATAGGGTGGCAGGGGGATTGATGCAAAAATTGTTATTTTGTTTTCCTTATGTTTGTGATTTTTATTTTTATGCGTCATGTTTGCCGCAAATAAAAGTATTTTCTTTCTTTCTTTCACAACCTGTTACCATGAATTCAGTTCGTATGTTCCTGAAAATCCTGCGTTTCGATTTTCCATAGGTTATAAAAAAAAAATTGCTGCTTTTACAAAAGTGCAATATCTACGCGGTCAAAATTTGTGGAACAGATTTTTTTTTCTAATAACTGACCATAACTTTGTACAAAGGTGGGTCCAGAATCATGTAGGTACTGCATCCATGGTAACAGGTTGTTTGTTATCGTGAACCAAACTTTACTCTTGGATTCCTAATAATAATTGCCGTCGGTTTGTAGCTGAAAACACTGTTGTCATTTTTTGGGCATTCTATAAGACATAAATCACTGCGGGGTGCTTTTGGCGAACATTTTGTTCTGGTTGGTAATGGTTTTGTGAAATGTATTGAAAAACAAGATGGCGCCGTTAGTTCCAATCTTGGTCACGAACCTTATAGCGCTATGCTTGCATACTTTTGTGTTTAAAGGCTATACCTGTTTTGAATGTTTTAAAAATCAAAACAACGGACAAACTAAGCTATTCAAACTTCTAATACTATTAAGTTTAGAAACTTTTCAAACCAACCAGCATGGTATAATTTTTTTTAATTACTAATAATAAAGTTGAAGAGCATTAATTTAATATTATAACTTTTGTGAGACACATTCACGAGTAATAAATTTAATGTTTTCAAACAAGTCGGGCAGGCCTGAAATAAATTACGTGACTGAAGGATATTTTCCATCCAGGAAAGTTCAGGGATAACGTTTTATGTAATTTAAGTTAGTATAGCGTCCCGTTATGTCATTGTGCTAGCCAATAGCTAATTCAAAGTTCATGATTGGATACTCTTGTATTATTTTTGGTTTCTTTACTGGGATAAAATTTCTGTAGACCAACTTACCTATATTATTCTATTAAGTGCGTCTGTCGGGTCGGCAGATGTCCTGTAAAAATTTTAATCATTCATTTAAACATTCCATAGAAAAAAGCACGTTCAGTTTTTGCCGAATTTACAATTTTCCGGGCAATTTATCAAATTTTTCTTTCCTCAAATAACTTATTTAGACTATTACGAATATTTTGAAATAATAATAGCCAATTCGGTCCAGCCGTTCACAAGTGATGCGCTTAGCAACGAACTGGATTTAATTTATTTTTTATAGCTGCTATCTAATTGCGCTTCAAGTTAATTAATACCTATGATGGATATACAGGGTTATTGGTAAAACATTAACAACCTCTTAGGTCTATATAACAATAACTTTTGTTCTATGACCTTTATATGAATTCGTCAGATTTTAATTCATCAGGCTTTCATACAAAAATGAAAATATTTCAATTCAACGAATTGAAATATTTTCGATTTTCTGTACATACTCGGGAAGCAAAAGAAAGTGCTAGTTAGGTAAACAAACTGCCGTGTGCAGTACAAAATGCAGCGGAGGGAAGCGGAGGTCAGATAAAACAACGAGATCTTAAAGGTTTGTTTTTGGTAAATTTATTATGTTTTGTAAAAAGCCACAGAACAAAAGTTGTTGTTTATGATTTTAGTAATCCAGCCCTGCAAGGTTGTTAGTGTTTTACCAACAACCCTGTAGAAATCATAGAATCATAGATTAATATAATACTAGATTCTGCCCGTGACTTCGTCCACGTGAAATTTCACCCTCCCCCCTCCCCCCATTCACCCTCTTAGGGGTGGAATTTCGAAAAACCCTTTCTTAGTGGATACCTACTCTTTACAAAGAACACACCGTCCAAATTTTATGTCTCTAGGACCAGCGGTTTAGGCTGTGCGTTGATATAGCAGTCAGTCAGGACTTTGAATTTTATATATATAGATTTTTAGAAGCTTAGAAATATTTCTTTAAAAGTACATCCTCAAGCTGTCGTCAAAAACGAGACGAGACAAAAAATCTACATAAATGAAAATTCTGTTTAAATTGAAACATTGTAACGAAGATTAATATTTTGCTGAAAGAAAAAGCTGTACCATTGAAAATATATGAGACAGGATTTTTCGGATCGGAGTTTTGGTTTAATTATTCAGCGATTTACAATAAAGGTAAGTTTTCAATCTGTTGGAATATTAAAAGAGAAGACAATATTAACAATTTATTATTTAATAACAATGGGAGCCTTTTCAACAGTTAAATAAACGGGATAAAAGACCTGAAATATTTGGCATAAAAATTAATAAAGAGCAATT
This sequence comes from Luperina nickerlii, assembly GCA_963855955.1. Taxonomy (NCBI): domain Eukaryota; kingdom Metazoa; phylum Arthropoda; class Insecta; order Lepidoptera; family Noctuidae; genus Luperina; species Luperina nickerlii. Next base: position 1,912,541 of record OY979665.1, read on the forward strand.
TAATTTACAAAATGTCGGGAACAGGTACAGTAGAAACCATATAAGTAGAAGTCCTGGGGCTTATTATATAAAACCAACAGGCGACAGTTGATAGGCGACAATTTAACAATTTATACATTTTACTTTGTTTTTTTTTTTTGTTAATGGTGGCCCAGGGCCTTGTTTAATAAAACAGAAAATGGTGCCTAATTGTTCACATGCTAATCTAAATTTAATTTCAGTACATCTTTTTCTTTCTATTTCATTATGAAAAGGATAGATGATAAATTTTAGTTTAGTCCTGTCAAATTAATCAGCGCCTGACACTACTCCATACAAGTTTAGACGTGATTAAAAAGTTGCCTCCTAAAATTACGTCAATTTACGTCAGGCGCTGATTAATTTGACAGGACTAAACTAAAATTTATCATCTGTCCTTTTCATAATGAAATAGAAAGAAAAAGATGCATTGAACTTAAATTTAGTTTAGTTTGTGAACAAAAGAATCGGCACCAATGCAAACAACAGATATAAAGCGACGTGTAATGTTAAAATATTATCTACAAAATTAACACATTTTCATGTCAGTTGGTGATGTACAGACGCCAGCACATAAAGCTACCCGAAAATATAAAATTTTCCCAATCAACTTTGAACCTTATGCTTTAGCGATAAAGTTGAAAATCTATTAAATAAATTTGACAGATTGTAGTAGCTTGATGTGCTGGCGTCTATATGTGAAAGTAGAAATCGATGAAAAAAACTTGCATAATTATCGGAATGCCCGTGACCTGTCGGTTGTATGTGTAGAAAATAATTAGGGATGTAGAAATTCCCTGGACTTTTATGCCCACCTACATGGGAAGAAGGCGTGAGTTTATGTACATACGCCAGCATATCAAGCTACCCGAAACTGTCAAATTTTCTCGATCAACCTTGAACCTTGTGCTTTAACAATAAAGTTGAAAATTAATTAAATAAATTTGACAGATTGTAGTAGCTTGAAGTGCTGGTGTCTGTACATATATGTGTAATTGTCAAATTACAACGTCATACTATAATTTCATAAGTTATTTAAACAATTATTGTTAGAAAAAGTGATGAGATACAAAGCAACCCTTTAAAACAAATGAATGCTGTAGAAAGTAATAGCGTAAAACTTAAACCTGAACTAAGTATAATGATGAAAGTTTAAAGAAACCCTTTGTTTGTTTATACTTTCATCAGATACTTTTGTAACACACTATACTTATGGTAATAATGCACGCTACAGAGTTTAACTGCTAAATACTGGTGCAGAAATTATATGCTGGCACCAAAATAATGTTCACTTGATTTAATTTGATAGCTTCATCCAAATTAAAAGCCATAAGTGAACCGTATCAGATAAAAGGAATGATTGACAATGATATTATCATTGTCGATCATCCTATTTTATCATAATAACCCACTACTTACCGAGGCATCCTTATCAGAGCTTACACAGCAGGGGCCTAAAAAAGTCACTTTGGCAGAATCATAAAAGGATAACATTATGAATCATAATGGACAGTTAACTGTTAAGTTAATCAAAAAGTTAAAAAAAGAAAAACACGGACTGTCTTCGCCATATTATGATTCAAAATGTTATTATTTTATGATTCTGCCAAAGAGGCGTTTTTAGGCTCCCAGATAACACACTTTTAATCCTATAAACCACTATCGTGTCAACCTCCTGTATCAGCAACTGAAGGGACGACCCTTTTCAGTTGCTAAGCTGTGTTTACGTATTTGTGTAGTACTATCACAGATGGGAAGTATAAAGGTCTAATGGGTTATGTGAAGGGGATAGGCAGCGTATCTGATAATAGCAAGTTAATGGCATTGCCTCTTTAAATGTCTTAATGGTTCGAAGGCTTTGAACACAAGGAAACTACAATATGACTGTTTTCAGAATTGTCTTCTTTGAAAGAAGGAAAGAAAAGAAAGAAAAAACGTTTATTTGCGGCAAACATTACGCAGAGAAGGAACACAAACACAAAAAAACCGGCCAAGTGCGAATCGGACTCGCATACGAAGGGTTCTGTACGACAAGGCATAAAACGCCAAAAGAAAAGTTTCTTTTATACCTCTTTAAATTTGTACGAAATCCTAAAAAGAGAACTAGTTGGGGGAAAATATGCGTCACCTCCACGCAAAACGGGCATCGCTCAGCATAATGCTAAGACCCTATGCGAGACAGAGCCCCAGCGCTGGTTTCCAGCGACAGCCGCGTTGACGTGATGCCGACAACCGGTGCATACAATACCACTGAGACATTTCCACTACCAGATACTTTCTAAGTATAAGTATAGTATTAGGATCACACGTACCATACCACATCGCAGCGACAAAATGTGGGTGAGCAGTGGTAGATAGTCAAGTCACTGCGGTTTCTTGCCGTTCATCATCATCATCATCATTTTGAGCCGAAAGACGTCTACTGCTGGACATAGGCCTCCCTAAAGTACCTCCACTTCGACCAGTTTTGTGCTTCTCGCATCCAACGGGTTCCTGCGGCCTTCACAAGGTGGTCGGACCACCTTGTGGGAGGGAGGCCTTCCAACGCTACGCCTTCCGGTATGCGGTCGCCACTCCAAAGCCTTTCGGTCCCATCGGCCATCTGTTCTGCGTGCAATGTACCCTTCCCATTGCCACTGCACCTTTCTTGCCGTTGCGTTGTGGAAACTACAAAATCAAATCAAATGGTCGTCGACCATTTGATTTGTGTTATTGTAGCTGCGACGTGGCGTTGATGTGGTCGGTGTCGCTCATAAGTTTGATTTTGACGGCTAAAAATGTGGTCCGTGTTTTTTATGTGGATGCCTTTCAAGAGCCAGATTCATAGAGCGCTTTGACTTTACTTTACTTAGTATATTAAGCAAGCGTTTCATGCGAATATGAACCTTATTCTTACACTCTAACCTTACACGGGTATTTATATTATTCGTATGCGACCCTCACTTGGCAAATGAAAGTCAAATTTTAATATGTGAATCTTGCTCTAAGGAAAATTCGTCTACGGTTGCAATATTATTTTGTAAGTATGGAAGCCTAAACGCCATGGCGTTTATCAACATAATAAATGAATCTCTCTGTTCAAACGTGCCCTTTATACAATCATAGCCCGTCCTCGTGTTGTCGTTGTGGAATGGTTGTGGTTCGTGTGATCGAGCTCTTAGACCCTTTCACTGACTAATAGCAATCTTGAGGAAACTTAAACGGAAATAATCTCTGACATCTCCATCTCGCTATGAGTGAGTATGATTAATATGGTGCTAAATGCATGTTCCTTATCTGTATGTAAAGATTTAAAATGTAATAGTATTTTATTCAATTATCGTCTATGATGAATGTTGTGGTTATAAAATTATTTATCGTATAAAAAAACATCTTTAAGTTTATTGAGAATTCCGGGCTTGAGTATTGAAATTTTCGTAATTACGTTTTCTAATTCATTTATTTACATTTTCATCCAATATTTTTGGAACAGACTATAGCTATGCCTGCGACTCTATCCGCATGGAAGTCTAAGAACAACAAATATCACTACACAACACCAATCATGATAATTTATCACTGATACCTTTCACCGATCTTCATGACACATCATCATTTTATTGTCTTCTTCATCGTGTCGAGGGCACGCACGACAGTGTAGTAATTTTTTTTTGCCCAAAATTTATCTTACTATTCTAATTTCAACTCTATTAGGGCTTTTGTGGACATGATATTAATTCAGATTGTTACAGTTGGAAATCATGTTATGTGGTTTAAATAGGTTTTTATTTTTATTATTTAATTTATCTTTTAAAATGATTTTTTTTAATGTGAGTATGTGGATGTGATCTTGTAGATTTCTAGACCATTTTCTATTTTGTTAGTAGTTGTTCACAGGCCTACACTGTCGTTCCATTCTTGTTAACACTGTAATTTGAAACACTGTAAAAAGGTAAAAGCCAATTATTTTTAAAAGACTAACCATGGAATTTCTTGCCTTCTCCATATGAAACGACCAACTGGAACCGTGCACCTAGCTTCTGACGTTTCATAAGTGCCCATGTACATAATAAAATATATTGATTTTGATTTCACCACTTCCGTCGTCGGTGGCAGGGCAGATGTCACTATGGCTGCATTCTATAGTGATAAAAACAGTGATAGGTGCTATAGGTGTGCTTACATGCCTGCCTCGTGTTCGTATGTGCTAACACACATAAACTCACTCCGTTTTCCCACGGGTGTTGGCAGGGACTGCAGAGCGCCACGTGCTACGCTCCTAACATTTACAATCTTGTTTGGCTAGAATAGATTTACTCCGTGTGTATTTTATACTAGTTTTTGCAGCGGCTTTGCTTACGTGAAGGTCGAGAAAAAAAGTATTCCAGATCATACACACGATCGCATACTTTCTCCCAAATTGTTATTTTGTTTTTCTTATGTTTGTGTTTTTTATTTTATGCGTCGTGTTTTCTGCAAATATACGTATTTTCTTTCTTTCTATCTATCCATGTCCCTGAAAAGTATTGAGGTACAAAAATAAATAATAATAATAATGAATACTGTTTAATTCAGTTTAGCAAATATCTTTGAAAATTAGGTTTATTGTTTACATTTTTCGTAAAACGAAACGTCAAAATCTGTCCTCCTTGTCAAAAAAAATGATTTGTTCACGAAAGTCTAGGAGGATAATAAAAAAGTAATCATTTGAACAAATAGTACGAATTTTTTGATGCCCCATAAAGGTTTCTACAAACAGGCGCGACACGCGATAAAATCGCGCGCGACACAAAGGCACCGAAAGTCGCGCAACGAGCGGTGCCTTTGTGTCGCGCGCGAGTTGATCGATTACGAGATTATTTTGGTTCTTTTTTAATAAACATGTACATATTATTATTATTTTAAGTGATAGCTTATATTATGTAAATATTATCTTGATCAATAAAAATTAGACTAATGTAATAATGAATGAATGAATATTTGAATGTTACAAGCTAATGAGAAATTTCTATACATGATTCGTCGCCCATCAAAATCGTCAAATATCCGTTCTGCTGCGTTATGGCGTGAAAAAACAGACTGACAGACCGAGTTACGTTCGCTACTTATATATATACAGGGTCCCATTAAAATAGATGGACAAATTTTAACATAGCGCTCAGTTCGTCTAACCAAAGATATCCAAGCAAAAAAAAAACACTGATTAAAGTGATTTTATTTTGAACTAAAAAAATAAATTGCCGGCACGTTAGTGTATTTTCGTTAGCTGATTATTTTTCTTGTAAGTATCTACGCGTTTTTCTTATACAATTTTTTTTACCATCGTCCTTATTTTGATTTCTAAAAGTTTATCCATGTATTTTAATGGGACCTTATATATATATTATAAAGCTAGCACATGCGCAGAGTGACGTAGCGACAAGGGGGCAACATATCCTGAGGTGCTTGAGGAGTGGCGACGTATTTCACGGCTTTCTGAAGAATCCTAGATGTACAGTCAAGATCCCTACCAGCATTCAGACATAATAATAATTATATAAGTATAAGTAAGTACTTACGGATGACACGTGATACTTTGTTATCGGTAGAGCAGTTCAGGGGGCGGACACTATTGCGTCAGTATTTTATAAAATTATTATTACAGATTTATCGCTTCTGCAATTGATATCGTGGAAAATTCCGATGATTAATACTACACAAATAGATTTGTGAATGAATAATATTATAACCATGCTAGTACTATGTTGTAGTAGTTAAGTACAACACATTTTATCATTAAAGTTAGTTCCCTCACTAACTGAGCACAAATTCAGACATCGAACTCAAAGCATTTATTTCAATTAAACCATTTACAGATACTTTTGAATTGCCAAAGGAGTCGGTCAGTTAGAATGATGATATTTGCCCATTCCAAAACGTAGTAGGTAGTAGGTACCTATGGGGAAGAACGAGCAAGAATCTCCATGGACACACTTTTTAATTACATGGTTACAAAATATTAGTTGCATCAAAATTTCGTTATTTAATTTTGTAAAACATGAAACGTTTATTTTCTCTTGACTGTAGGTTAGTTACCTGTCAAAAAGAGTAACCTAGATAAAGTGGATAAGACAGAGATTAAAACAGAAGAAGAACTAGCAGGAGATCGAGGAGGGGGTGTTCAGGGGATCAGACCGGAAAAAATCATTACATCGGGCTGGAGATGATTTAAACAAGCCAGTCTTGAGAATAAAATATTTCTAGGCTCAAATCAATAATCTTAGACCACAACTTGAGCCCAAATTGAAAGCTTTGTCCCTATAAGGCACCTGTTCCATCGCCGGCGTGGAAGCGGCGTAGAAGCGTGGAAGCGTTTTTTGAGCGAGACAATCGTTGATAGCCATCAACGATTGTCTCGCTCAAAAAACGTACAAAAAGATGTATGTCCCGTGTAAGTCAAAAAGACACATGCAGGGGGACTTGTAATTTGACGTATTCTTTCCAGGGTATTATAGTGTGACCCAGTTAAAACAATTAAGCACCCTAAGCCTAGGCGAAAATTCTTGGAATTCGAGAAAAAACAATATGTATGTTTTTTTGAAAATTTCCCGGAATTCGACTCTAAATATCACTTTTCTTTAAACTCCGCAATTGCATGGCCATCATTGCTATTCCATTGGCTACCTAATACTTTAACAAATCTTTCAATGTAACATCATTTTCTTTAACCTCAAACTGCTATAAGTTAAAGGAAGAAGTTTATTACCTTTTTTAAAAAATCATCTATCTATATCACTATATGGGGTGTTTAATTGTTGCGAATAGCAAATAGTTGATCACTGACTGTTCACATCTCTGCCAAGTAGTCGTTTGTCGCAACGACAAAGGCTATCAAAGAGAATACTCGCTTAGCTCGTCGCCGTCGCGCACTCGCCATCTCGTTTTAAGTTGCTGACTCTCCTCGCTTCTCGCTCGTCGGCGGTGGGGCAGGTGCCTTAGCTAAACCTCTCAAACCGCCACGCGTGGGTACTCAAAACCGTTCTTAATCTAGTCTATACATAACATAATTGCGTTTTACGCAATACCTCATAACCGAGCTCGATTATATTGATGGAATATTAATGGGGAGGGTACGCAAGCGACTGCCATCTTGGTTCGTGTAAATAAGTTTAATTTAAAGTGACAGGGTAGCTAAAGGCTTTCTATTCTGTGGTTTGTGGTGTGACGCACCTTAGATTGCGTTGGTTAGAATATTTCTAAACATCACGCCTATATTCCTCGAAGGGTTAAGCAGAGGAAGCAGAGGTACAGATGTTCTATGTCACGAAGTCCGTTTGGCTATAAATGTTCTCAAGGGTGCACATGCACTAAAACTTTTTAAAACCAAAATTTTATTTCGATTATTAAATCTCGACTTGAATATATATCAGATTTCTTTGTTAACGTTACCCACTTTTACACACACAAGCGCGCTTGTCGGGATACGTCACTACTACAATCAAAGCCGAACGGACTTCGTGAAATAGAATATCTGTATACCTATAGTACACCTAAATTCCACCAGTTATGTTTAAGTCCCATGTAATATCAAACCTATTGGCATCAACTGGGCATGGTTCCAGTCTCCGGGATGCTTCTTAGAAATTCCATATGGATAAATCCAATAACACCTTACCCGACCTGGGTATGTTACCCAGGACCTCATGTTCGACTGTAGCGCTTGCGGCCACTAGACCAACGATGCAGAAAATTTCTGGTCTGTAGTTTTATTACAAGAAGATCTCTTATATAAATAAGAGGAAAGGATTTATCATCACGCTTGCTTATTATGTGTTACGGATTTCGGACTATTATGTCCAGGTTTCTTCTCGATGTTTTGCTTCACTGTAAGTCAGTGGTATATGTCATTAACATAGACAAGGAAAGTGCATTAGGTAAATTTGTTCCGGTATCTATTTACCAATGTTTGAACCCATAGAAGTTAAGTGATCTCGCTAAGTATGTCATTGCAACTTTCGTGGAAGTCAAAGAGTTCATCATGCATCAGTTATTCAACATAGACCTCCCCCAAGCACCTCCAGTTCGACTGGTTTTGTGTTTTTCGCATTCAGCAGATTCCTGCAGCCTTCAACAGGTCATCGGTCCACCGTGTGGGGGCCTTCCAACGCTACGTCTTCCGGTACGCAGTCGGTACTCCAGAACCTTTCGGCCCCATCGGTCTTCTGTTCTGCGAGGAATGTACCCTCTCCACTGCCAATTAAATTTAGCAATTCTTCTGGTTATGTCGATTACCTTGGTTCTCCTACATCTGTTAGAGGCAGAATATATGTTTTGTAAGCAGAATATATGCTGAGTATAGGCCTCTTTTCTTTTGTGTCATGCTTCCCTGGTGAGTGGGAGTCTCGTTCATCCGTTGGCAGACCAATAGCCAGGTGGATGGACGACAAGTGCTTGGCCAGACTAAAAACGCCGGCGTGGGGCCGCGAACTCAAACATATGAACTTCATTTGAGCGTCCATAGTGGGCACGCGGGCGCGGTGAGCGCGCGGGCTGCTCACGCCATAGCTCGTTCATACAAGTGGCCGCAGTGAGTGCGTATGTTGCTCGCGCGAGGACCGGGGTTCTTAAACTAGTTAGAGTTTTTTTCTAATAAAAATAAGTCTTCTTTATCCATATTATATAATGACGAACACTGGACACGACAACACTCAGAACGAAGCCGCACTCGACTGCGGACAGGCAGATCTGCTCCCAAAGCGCTGAAGAAAAACATCGTGAGAAAACCGGCATGTCCTAGAACCAAAAAATCGAAGAAATGTGACATCTTCCAACTCGCACTGGGCCCGCGTGATGGATGGCGATTATGGCCAGTGGGCCATAATTCAGGGAGGGAGAGGGAGTGCCCTCCCCAGAGGAAGCCTGTGTCCCAGCAGTGGGAACATTATAGGCTGAAAATGAGGATGATGATGACTATTAGTCAAAACCAGAATCATTTTCAAGGATATTGCATATCATTGCTTTATATGTTCAAAAAATTTGTCTGTTCAACAACGTAAATAACGCAGTGATTGGTGTAGAACTGTCAAAAACAGAATTGTTAGCTCGCTGGATGAGACTCGCATAAAATCCTGTATTGGTTTCAAATTCCTAACGCTTTTATTGTGGATGCACATACACGTGCTCTTGCTTTTAATAGGAACACATTCAAGGTCAGTCCATAAAAGATATTGCTGTTATATAAGCTGTTGTTCGCCTTCCATTGCAAGTTCTAAAGGCTTACAAAAGAGTAATGGCCCATTGTAGCGCTCAATGTCTCGAACACTGCAATTTCTCGCCACTTAGGTGCAATAACTATCTTCTTGGCTGTACCGAATGCCAGCAAAGCTAAAATGTTTGCTCTTTAAAATAAACACTTCAGGTCTATGGAGACCTGAAATGTTTATTTTAAATGACAGGCAAATTGACATTTCTTTTTATATTTCTAATCGTGCGAAGTCGACTATACCATAATATCATAAAACATATTCCATGGCTCTCAGCAATAGTGTAAATTTATATCAGTGAAATAAAGTTTGTAATCGGATTCCAGATTCTGACTCGGACTTCCAGAGATTTCCTCTTACAAAAAAACTGTAGCGTTGATACCTTTTTAGTTACAATTACTCTATGGTTGATGCTCTGTGGTCACCTGTCGTGTCAGTTGGTTTTCATGTCAATGGAAAATATATTTTGCTGCAAAAGCCATTAAACGAAGAGAAGAAGAAGAAGTATATTTTGCTTTAAGTACGTAATTAATTCGCATCAATTCAACACCCCTTGTACAGACTTTCAACTTCCTTTATTAATTTTTATAAGTGTCTTTTATGTATGTGGACTTAATCATTATAAGTAATTATCGAACTAACATCTATCATTTTTATCACATACATACCCACTTCATTAGTGACCCCGGAAGAACACCATGAGTCAGCCGCAAGGAAGCAATGCGAAAGGACAAAGTAAGGACGCGCCGAACTACGATATATATCGCGTCGGTGTGCGGGTACCTCCATTTTATCCAGAAAAACCAGCGCTATGGTTTGCACAGCTGGAGAGCCAGTTCGTGCACGCGAACATCACGATCGACGCCACGAAATTCCACCACGCTATGGGAAGCCTGAACCCCATATACGCATCCGAGGTGGAAGATAAGAATTAACAATCAGGGTGTGCTAGCATTGCTGCTTGGCAGAGACCTCTTTTGCAGGTTATAAATGCTTCAAAACAATTTTACCTATTTATTCATGTTAGTTTAGAGAATTTCAGACAATGTTTTCATATCGTTACATTAAGGCTATTATGAGTTCCAGGTAAGTAGAGGGACCGTTTAGTGGCTAATATTGCTCGTACATTGTAAAAATTTAAGTAGCTATATTTTCTGTCGGCTTTTTTGTTTTCTCCGACTCGCCCATCCAAAGCTACAAGACTAAGAGCTTGGTCAGACTGCAAACGCGGGCGCGAGGCGGGCGCGGCGCGATGTAATCAAACATATAAACTTCATTTGAGCGTCCATAGTGGGTACGCGGGCGCGTTGAGCGGCGCGGGCTGCTTGGCGCAGGGAGCGCGCGGGTGGTAGTGTAGTATGCATGAGCATTTCTCCACGTGAAAAAAAAAAAAAAAAAAAGGCAGCGCGCGGGCAACTAACGCCATAGCTCGTTTATACAAGTGGCCGCAATGAGAGCGCGGGCGGCCCGCGCGGTTCCAGGGTTCTCAAACTAGTTCGAGCTTTTTTCTAGTAAAAATAAGTCTTCTTCATCCATATTATATTATGACAAACACTGGACACGACAACACGCAGAACGCAGCCGCGTTTGACTGCGGACAGGCAGATCGCGCGCGTTCCCGCGCCCGCACCGCTCCCCGCCCCGCGCTGTCAGTCTGGCCAAGCACTAAGAGTGTTTTCAAATGTATAAAATCCGAAAGGTTCCAACACATTTTATCAATCACGCATCGTTTTTTTCTCATTTTACAGCAAGTCACAGTTTAGTAAACATTACTTTTTAATCAAACGTGGATTCGGAATTCAAGCGTGAATTTCTTCGAAGGTATATGCGGCGCGCTTATTGGTGCACGGATTTCGAATCCTGGGGATTAAGATTGGAGTATTTGGAATGGGAGAAACGTTTAGTATTGGTTACATGTTTTCGTCTTGGATTTCGAATTTCTGTGTTCGTTGAGCCGTTATATAAATGATTCGGTGTTAATTTGTAACGTGTGTTTCCGCATAATATATTTTATTTTTCGGGTACTACGAGTTTAATTTGAACACTTAATTGTTTTAGTGTTTTAATTTGGTGTATGAAATTACATCTCAAAAACAAAATGTAACACCGCCTAAATAGTGAATAAAATAAAATGTTTACTAGGAAAACCTATTCAACAACCAGGGCAAAATAGGTATACAACAGATAAACTGATATTTTCAGAGAGGAAAACCGACAAAAATCTTATTATATAATCTCTGCCTATATAAGTAAAGGGAAATATATAAAACTATAATCAGTCCGTTGCTCTGACAACGCTTTTCTTGAAGTCCCGAATCAATGTGTGTGTGTGTATCCGTGTGTCTCGGCGTTTGGATAATGTTCTTGTTCTTTGGCGGAATTCCAGAGGGTGGGTGACACTTAGTATGTTGTCCACTGTATAGCTGCGTTCCTTCCCAGACCCGTTACTTGGGACTGAACTTTTAGCAATTTATGACTACTTTTGTTAGCTTGGGTCTTACCTGTTAAAACAATTAAAGTATGTGTTAATGAATAAATAAATAATATGATCTGGTCGTTATTTTATCGAAGCTAGCGGGATCCTGCTTGCACGATATTCGTTCGTAGAGATATCTTATGGGCGGATTAAGTACTTTGCTCGCGTTTCATTCCAATCCTGTTTAATATATGCGCTGAAAATGGAGCTCCTGGCATTACTTAGATGCTTGTATATTATGCGTTTTTGAGGTGTTTGTTTGGAATTGAAGGTCACATCGTCACGCCTGTATTTATATAAATTAATTTATTTATGTAAGTAGGATTGCACTAATATTTTAAAAAGTTGTTGAGGTCGGCGTTTCCTATCTGAGTAATCTCAGAAGAAAGGCAGACAAACTCGGAGGTCACAGTCTCTTTTAAAGTCCAGACATAATCTTGGTCAGATCATTTGAGGACCATGTAGATTGATGTCTAAAATGGTATTTAGAGCAAATAACATCACATATTGAGTCAACCTGTCCAGTCAGTGCAGCTCTGCCTGTGCCGTCAGCCCCAAAATATAAAATAAATAAGAGTTCAATCGCATTTAGATAGATAGATTGATAAATCGTTTATTTCGTGAGTAAGTTTCGTGTAAAAGAAATAGCACAACGCACAAAAAGACGATTAAATGGTGGCTAAGTAGGTACAGACGCCAGCACATCAAGCTACCCGAAACTGTCAAATTTTCCCAATCAACTTTGAACCTTATGATTTGGCGATAAAGTTGAAAACCTATTAAAGAAATTTGACAGATTGTAGTAGCTTGATGTGCTGGCGTCTGTACATGTAATCAGCCAATAATGTCCCCACTCCTGGGACACACGCCTCCTCTCTACGAGAGGGACTGGGCTGTAATCCACCACGCGGGCCCAGTGCAGGTTGGTAGATTTCACAATGTCTTCGCATGTTTGGTTCTTAGACATACCAGTTTCCTCCATAAATATAAATGGTAAAATACATGGTACCACTACACTACTGTTATATAAAAAAGAAAAACCTTTTAAATAATGAAAGTGGCACTATGACTGCGACATACTAAACACAACACACACATTACCTACACACCACACTTCGGTGTTCATGACTTTTTTCATGATAAAAATATTTCTCATGTAGGTACCTACATTTTAAATGAATATTTCCCGGCACAGATAGCACATAAAAACCCGGGATAAATAAAATAGCGGCAGTCCAAAGCATCCCACCGTTGTTTTATAACTATTTTTGCAGTTGTGACCGTCCTTATGCAAATTAATGTCAGAATTTCAATGTGAAAAGGTCGGGAAAAAGTATTTTCGAGAACCGATAAACCGGAATTTATACCGGAACGAAGTGCATTAAAACGTAGTTTGCCGTCATGTCGATTTTTATTTTGTGAATTTTTTCCTACCTTTGGGAAATACCGATATTAAGTTTGAAGTTTTTATCGGTATTTATTAAAAGCATTTGTTTAAAGTAATTTGGAAATAGTGAATGTTTTTTACTAAACAGTGTTACTTTCGATTATTTAGTCATCAGTTATTTATACGTTCGTTTAACATACATAGGTACAATAAAAATCTGCACTAATATAATAAAGCTGAACAGTTTGTTTGTTTGTTTTAACACGCTAATCTCAGGAACTACAAGACAGATTTGAAAAAAAAAAATGCATTTGATAGCCCAATTCTCGAGGAGAGTTATAGGCTACTTAACATCACGCGATGACCCTTATAAGCAGAGAAAAAAGAAATAAATCAAAAAGAATGTTAAGCAAAAACGATGTAATAGGGCACAGCTATCCATACAATATTATAAATCCGAAAGTGCGTCTGTCTGTCTGGGGACCTTCACGCTTAAACCGCTGAACCGATTTAGATGAAATTTGGTACAGAGATAGTTTGAGTCCCGGGAAAGGACATAGAATAGTTTTTATCCCGATGGTCTCACGAGATCAAAACTTATGCGGGTGAAACCGCGGGGTGCAGCTAGTAGGATATATTAATTGTTAAAACAAGACGGTTGAAATCGCAGGCAGAAGCTAGTGGTATACAAAGATAATGAATGAATAAGTTATTTAAGTTGAAGCAATAAAACTTTTTATTTAAAAAAAAAAAAATGACTAATAGAGAAATGAGAAAGAAAAAGACCTGTTTCGACGGCTCCAAATAAACTTTCATATTGCCTTCAGAACCCTCGGAAACCATGACAACAACAATCAATGTTGATAAATTAAAAAAAATTCTCAGTAGCCATCTTGGATTTTCATTTTGACCTCACCATCGGCTTTAGCACCCTCGAAAACCATGAAAACTACCTATCTCGAAAATCGCATGTAGGGGCATAACGCTTTATCGTTACATTGCTTCTTCAAACAGACGCGACACGCGATAAAATTGTGCACGACACAAAAGGCACCGCAAATCGCGCAACGACCGGTGCCTTTGTGTCGCGCACGATTATATCGCGTGTCGCGCCTGTTTGTAGGAGCCTTTACTCCTAACGCAAGCTCCGTCAAAGGACTTCGTTCCAATAACCTTTCAGACCACCGCGTCTCGTACGGTCTATATTTAATAAGACTTCTTTGGATACTATTTTTAGAACACAGTCGCCGTTATAACTAAAATTTAAAAGTATTATTTTCGCTTTAAAGACGACAAATGAAATGTTTATCTCTTGATTAAATCCAGTACATGTCAGTGTGGATAATCCTGGGTTTATCCAAAGACACCGCTTTGTGTTGGTAATGCCGTTGTCTTTGCTACAGTTGGCAATATTTCCTTTTCAAAAATTATAATATATTCTAATACGTTTCACGCGTGGCTCTTGAAGATAAAAACCGTATTTTCTTTGAGTTATTATGTTGGCAGCATTTTGTTTGGGGGATCAGTCTTGAGACTGGACTGTTAGATTATGTAGGGAGTGTGTCAATTTTTCAATTTTATTTTATAATAAAAATGTATTATTCTGGATTTTTTATTATTTCCGCTGGATGCGGGAAACACAGAACCGGTCGAACTGGAGGTGCTTAGGGGAGGATTATGTCCAGCGGTGGACGTCTTTCGGCTGAAATGACGGCTCCTACAAACAGACGCGACGCGAGACGCGAATCGCGCGCGACACAAAGGCACCGCTCGTCACGCGACTTGCGGTGCCTTTGTGTCGCGTGTCGCGTCGCGCCTGTGTGTACGAGCCTTGATGATGACGATTCTGGATTTGTGCTCCGTTGATGGCACTAGGTTTGTATTACATGGGACTTAAAGAAATAGCAATTAATGTAAGTGTATTTTATACACCTCTCTCTACCTATCCCAGCGTGGGGAACACAGGCAAATGTAAAAATACATGGTTTTGTAATTTTCTTAAAAATCGGCAAAACATACACAAAATATTGAAAAACAATCTAGCAAACACAAAGCCATTCAAATGAATCGAAACTCGCTGTGAATCAGCATTTTATGAATACCAAATTTAATAATAGATTAACAATAGGCCATAAAACTCCAATCATTGAAATAAAATAAAATTACAAAGCGAGCCAATTCGTAAATATGAGCTTTTCCACTAAATCAAAATCAAAATATTTTATTTCACATAAACCTGCATGAACCTACACATAAACTAGTTGTGCCTCGCGGTTTCACCCGCGTAAATGTTGATCCCGTGGGAATATCAGGATAAAAGGTAGCCTATATGTTAATCCAGGGTGTCAGCTACCTCCATACAAAATTTTACACATACACTCACAAACTTTCGCCTTTATAATATTAGTGTGATAAAAAGTGTGATAAAATAATGAAAACCTATTTAAACCAAATCACTTTATTTTATTAGATTCCATTGAATAATTTACTCAATCTCGACCGAGCGTAAAACCAAGGTATTTTCGAAGAAATATACCAAGTGCCATTTATAAAAATTACTTTTGTATTGGAAAAGGGCTAAAGAGGGAGAGCTTAGCGTCCACCATATCAAAAGAAATACGAAACAAATCATGTTATTATTTGAGTCCCTTGAGGAAAAAGAAAAAAAGGCTATTTTTATGTGCCCTGAGATAGGTACTACAAAAGGAGATCCGTTGATGAAAGCAAAGTAATTTTTTTGTGTGTCCCTGGTTGTAAATAAGCGGCTTGTTCAATTTCTTCCTTAGTAACAGGTGAACCAGAACAGGAAAAGGTTTTTTAAACTAAGAATGTGATAGAGTTCTTCTTAGCAGAAGGCCCAAGCTGAGAACTCCTCCAGCGTATGTTGCACCGTGTCCTCGTGGCAGTGCACACAGTGATGACAAGCTGGCGTCCGCTCCCGACCTATGCAACGCAGGTATTTCCCGAATCATCAGTGTCCAGTCAGCACCTGCGTCAGACCACGGCTCAGCCTAAGGTCGACTGGTAAAAAATATCTCGGGCATAAAGTCCGCATTTATACAGTTATTATTTACTTGTGCATAAAGTATTATTGAAAAAGAAATATCAAAATGGTCTGTTCCCTTAGGAACTCATCAAAAGGTTTTTAATGCTGAGGGCAGTCGCGTCTCCCTTGTAATAAACCGAGGGATTCATTCTAAACAGAACCCATGTCCTGCAATAAACAGATTTTTACGGCAATCAATAATTTAAAATTAGTTGGCGCCAGCCTATCGTACGGTCAGCATCAAAAGTCGATTAACACTTCAATTTTTTTAATCTCAGTTATTGAGCAAAATATTTATTCAAAATTGCAGCAGAAGTACGATGCAATTTTCAACAAATATTTTGCTCAATAACTGAGATTAAAAAAAACTGAAGTGTTATTATTTTGCTCAATAACTAAGATTAAAAAAAACTGAAGTGTTAATCGACTTTTGATGCCGACCGTACGTGACCCCTGAGAAGAAATGCCGAAACAAACTTAGAGGTCAAGGTGTCTTTAAAGTTAAAACATTATTAATATTATTATGATTTTATTTAAGTACTAACAATACAGCGCATAACGGCAGTAACAGGGCGGGCGTCTTCTCTAGACATCAGACAGCAGAAATCTAGATTCACTAAAGGGTATCATACATCTGGCAGGAGGCGCCGCGTAAATCAAGAACCTGACATAATACCTCGCCACCTTATAAAATGTACTTTATTCGTCTTTTATGTCTTGTGAGTGACTATTAATTATATTATGTCCAAGTTAAAGCTGGTTTTATGTAGTTCTGGAATGAATAAGTGTTACTCCATGTGTTTATCCATGTTTTCACGATGGTATTAAATAAAACATGGTGGCAACGACATCGACGCGCAGGCGCACCCTGATACAATGAATTTAGTACCTACATGATTCTGAACCTTTAAAAGAAATCAACATATTTTCACGGAATAGGTATTGGTTGGACCCCAGAGGGTTTTTGACCAAGCACATTCAGGGTGAAAAGTTGATAGCTGAGTAGGTGTGGCGTGAGGAGAGAACACCAAAAATATATTTAAAAAGTTCCCGATAGGAGCCCCGTGGTCAGGAGTCCACGTTCAGCCAGTCGATTCTGTAAAAATCTCACCGTGAAAACTTAGGTGATGTGAGTTTGTTTTTGCTAGGGATTGGCACTATTGACAGCTCACTCCACGCTCACTTCACCTAAGTTTTCACGGTGAGATGGTTACAGAATCGCACTGCAGATTCCACTTTTTTTATGAAACTAGCGGCGCTCCTCGGTTTCACCCGCATATGTGTTGATCCCGTGGGAATATCGGAATAAAAACTATCCTATGTCCTTCCCCGGGATGCAATATATTTCTCTGCCAAATTTTATCGAAATCCGTTAAGTGGTTTAGGCGTGAAAAGGTAACATACAGACAGGCAGACAGACAGATAGACAGACAGACAGACAGTTACTTTCGAATTTATAATATTAGTATGGATAGTGGATTTTTTTTTCATAAGCGAATGAATGTTTCAATGTTAGGGGGTCTAACATGTTTGGTCTCATTTTGTATTGTAACATCTTTTAATACCGTGTTTTTTGCAAATAAATATTATTATTATTTATTTATTTAGTTTTCTTATTTTATTACATTTTTAAATATTTCTTAAAATATAAAAATAAGTAAAAAAAACATTTAAAAATATAAAAAAATAGTTTTCCGCCGGTGTCGGGACCAGGGTCCAAGCTACCGGTGGTTAGGGCTCCAGAGACAGGAACCTCCTCACAATGCGAGCCGTATCGAGGAGTACTGCCTTCTGAATCAGGCCCTTGATCCAACCGCCTAACGAGAGCCTCGATAGATGTTGATCGAGGCTTTCGGCTATAAGACCATTGGCCGACACGACAATCGGCACAATGATAGCCGAGCTCACATTCCACATGTCAACAACCTCGTGTGCTAAGTCGAGATATTTAATTTGTTTCTCTTTCTCAGCTTTCACGAGGTTACCGTCATGCGGAATGGTAACATCGACAATCATTGTGCGGCGCGCTAATCGATCTATCACCACTATATCAGGCTTATTGGCAACAATAGTCCTGTCAGTAATGATAGATCGATCCCAGTACAACGTGACATGGTCATTTTCAAGAACTGGGTCGGGCACATACCTGTAATACGGTACCTCAGAATCCACAAGCTGGTGAATAATCCTGGCCACTTGGTTATGTCTGTGCAAGTACTCGCCGTTAGCCAGACGAGAACAACCAGAGACAATATGTCTGATAGACTCACCCGGACGGTGGCATGCCCGACACACGTCAACCGTCCCGTCCTTCATAATATGTCCTCATAATATTATTATTATTATTATAATAAAATCATGTGCTAAATTAACGGTTACAGTTTGCGCAACAATTGGAATGTTACCCTGTATTACAATTAATTACATTTAAGATTTCGGCCAGGCATTGTTGCTAAGTTAGTACACAATAATCTTGTGATGTGAATCTATCAGGTAATCAAAGTCAAAGTCAAATCATTTATTTCAAATAGGCACATAAAAGGCACTATTGAACGTCAAAATTTACAGTAAAATTGAATTGATTCTAGTCGCCCTTTCCAAAAGGTGTGTTCGTATGGAGAAGAATGGGCAAGAAACCCCGCCGTTACTCTTTTAAAATGTTTTACAAGGTTTTGTATACATAATATAATTGTATGTGAAGACGATGCACCTAGAATAAAATTAGTCTACCACAAAAAAGTAAAAAGAATTAAAAATGAAGCAATTACAGGTAAATCAATTATGTGATAGATACATGGTGCTCACAATAATGTGTTCAGGGTTCCGTATCAAAAGGGTGCCAAAGGGATCCTATTAGTAAGACTCCGCTCTCCGTCCGTCCGTCCATAAAAGAGGGGCCCCCAATAATACACATAACACATATGATGATACAGGAAATGTGTTTTTTCTTAAGAATTAAAAAAATATAATTAAGTACGCAAAATACGCGCATTGACGTGAAGTTGCGGACACCAGCCCGTATTATAATTAAGTAGTGTTAAATAATTAGTCTGTGTCGTCCTTTGTGTGCGACTCCGACTCGCACTTGGCCGCTTTTTATAACTTGTATACTAAATAAATGAGCAAACTTTGACTGGTGATAACCTACGTAGACTGTAAGCATCTGCCAAGTCGAAAACGAAAATAGTCCCAAAAACTTCCACTCACAAAACTTGTAACCACAGAAAATACAAACTAACAAACCTTTCAGTAACCCAAATCTCAAATAGAGAGTTCCTATGCATCATTACGTAACTAACTCACCTAGTAATTTCGCATGAATCTGGCTTTTCATCGACTTTCAACAATACTTTATACCGTTTTGGCTTCAGGAGAGTATTTTGAGGAACCCTTTCTGCTCATTCGACAATAGCACAAGTATATACGAGGACCGAAGGGTCTGTTGACCTGTGAGGGTCCTCGAGAGGGGTTCGTATTATGGGTTACACAAGCATGCATACTGTGGTCTCGCTTTTATGGTGGATGGGTAATCCAATCGTGTTTGTTAATGATTTTATATGTTTTTCGGAAACAGTCAATGGTTTCGGGGTAGAAATCAGCATTTGTAGTTTTTGTACATGTGCAGGTTAATTCAGAAAAGGAAAACAATATTATCAAGTGAATCACTGAAAAGTTTTATTTTTATTTCTGAAGTTTTTCATCAGATTTGTATGAGCTCCAAGGAGGTAAGGTAAATAGGCTTTTCGATAAGAAAAAAAATGTTGTACAATGTCCCCTTTATACAGGGTGTGGCGTAAGTAGTGGTCCACCGTTAGGAATTCGATATACCAGATAATTTACTATAACATACTACAATTTTAACCATTTTAGTAGTAATTTTTTTTTTACAAAAATCCCTCTTGAATTTGCATGATTATGTGAAAAATTATGGTTAAAACAGAGAAGAACTAACTTTTTCTTCAAAAGCTCTAAATTTACATAAAAACCATAATTTTACACGACAGCTCTAGTATTTCGGCAGTAAATAGCAGAAATCAAAATGAAAATATAATGGTTTTTGTTGAAACTACAACCAAATTTGTAACAAAAGGTAGAAATTTCATAAATAAAAAACAAAAAAAATATAGGTATTTTTGGAACCATTGGGTATAAATGGTTAAAAATGTAATATGTTATAGTAAATTGTCTGGTATATCAAATCCTTAACGGTGGACCACTACTTACGCCACACCCTGTATACATTTTTGACGTTTAAACGGCTCTTAACTTTAATCAATGTTTATAATTTAAACGTATTTATTTTCTTAAATATGTTTCTTTTCAAATTAAATTAGCTATGATGTCGAGTGTAAGAAATTTTGTTTAATGAGTCTAACTCATTATCTACCATTGGCGGTACTTTCAATGTGCTGCAGGTAAATTTACACTCCATTCTAGTACTAGTGCAGCTGTTCTTCTTAAAATGAAAAATGTTTACGGTCGCTATTACCGTCACCTGCAGCGGGGATTGTCGCCTTTAGAGACAAAGTTCGAAAGTCTTTTGCAGTTGAAAATTCTGTGGCACTAATACCTTTTAAACACAGCTGTTCATGAATATAGTGAGAATACTTTCTTAAACGAACTTTTTCCATAAGTGAATAAGGCTTACTGCAAGTATTGATCACTTAATTTCAATTAGCGGTAAACATATTTTAAACAATAATCATTCTGTCTTTGTCAACTAAAATAATCAGAATAATGTTTTAAATTGTTTAGTGCTAAATACTTACCCCCATACATATAAACGTTGCCTAAAATTAAGTAATTAATGATTAATATTAATTTGCTGAACCATATATTTTTTTTAACCGACTTTCTAAAAATCTCCTTCATTCTCAATTTGATGTTTGCATTTTTTTAATGTATTTTCGGGCATAACTACGTCAGAATTATAGACAGATTTGCAAAATTCTTTTCTTAATGGAATAAAATTTATTTGGGACCACCCCTTTCCCATATACATAAATGGTGTGGGGTAATGGGGTGGTCCCATATAAATTTTATTTACTTTTCTTGGGTATTTTTTGAGTCAGTTTCAATAAAACTATTTTTATCACTTACTTTATATTGATGGTGTTTTAATAACTTCCTGTCACTGATATATTATATACATAGCAAGTTTATATGAATTTGTATAAACTATAAACTAAAGTAGTCAGAAGCCGAAAAGTTTGACATCCAGTCTAACCAAGGTATCGTGTTACCCAGATACTGGGTAGTAGAGGTCAGATAGGGCGTCGCTCCATGTAAAACACTGGTAATTCAGCTGTAGGCGATTAAACTAGAAGCCGACCCCAACATAGTTGGGAAAATGCTACGCAGATTGATTTAGTTTTAACTTTTAAAACGTTATAGTAGCTTTTGATACAAACAAGAGTGCTGTATAACGTAATTAGATGCACGCTATCAAATAGCATAAATAATAAAACAATATAATATTTTTAATTTCCAAAACGTCAAAGTTATCCTCATCCCCTCGTCCTCGTTTTATTCCTATTTCGTTTGCCATTCCTTTTGCCCTGACGAATAAAGTAAAAAGAAACTGAACTGGAGCACTTATTATTTTCCCATTCCTTTACCAATTTTGAAAGACAGATGGGAAAATAAAAACCATGAAATTTTGTCTTCCTATTTTCTTTCCTCGTGGGATTTATTGCCAAATCCCTTCTAAACACGTTTTTGGAGCGCACAAATGCTTGCGGCGTTCCCTATCGGGGTGCTGTCACGATAATAGGAGCATTATTAGGGGCGGTAAGCGGTTGGATATGTGCCATTAGAACTGTTGATATCTATCTCTGTGATTATTGGATAACAAATTTATCGTTAAGATTTGACTAGGTGGACGTCTTGATAGACTTAATATTAGGTAAATGATAAGGAATTGACTTAGTAAGATGAATGCTTTGTATGATGATGCTTAATAAGAGAAAAATACTTTTTAGTGAATCAACTGAAGAATATTTTTATCATAGTAGAACCAAGGTAACCGACATAGCCAGAAAAATTGCCGTAATAACGTCTCAGTCTGGCAGTCTGACAGCCAAGACGGTCTAGTGATCACATTTGGCTGCTGAATGTAGTGTCGAGCAAAGTGCTATATTTATTGTGATTCTAAAATCTTGAAATATGAACACGAAGAAATAAAAATACAGCGGAAAAATATTCATGAACATACTGCATAAAACGTTACCAACAGTAAACCAGCTTGCACACTCTGCGATATGCGACTGCGACAGCTCGACGACTAAACCTTTCGCATGCGACGCTTATCGGGTGTGCGCGTGCACCGTGCGTCTAGACGCTGCGACAAGTAGTGAGAGTGTGCTACTGCCTGTCGTTGCAACTCTGCAAGTCGACGCTAAGTGTGCGGAGGTTTGGACAACACAACATGTCGAGGAATTTACAAATCGGTTCACTAAACGATTCTGAACAAACTACCTCTATAATGTGCATCAACACACTGCCGGAATAAAAATAGTCGGCCGCAGCCTGTCGTTGTGTGTATTCGCAGAGCTGTCGCAGTCGTGTGTCGTATATTGTGCGGCAGGTCTAAGCCGAAGCTATCCCTGGTACAAGATACCTACGAATCGTGAAGGCAGCGAATATTAATAGGCTACGAGCTGCGACGCGTACCTTTGAATAAATCTAACTTTTTTGAGTTACATAAGTTGTGCCATGTGGCGCAGTGGTTTTATTGTTATTGGTGATTTGATTACAGTGTAGGGTAAGGATTTATGGCTGAGCTAGTTATTTTTTATTGGGAGGCAGTATTTTGATATTGTATAATTTTACTGTTTGACCTTGCTTTTTACGTGTCGACTTTGTAGTATAACAGGCAAGCGGAAATTGTACCACTTCCGTTACAATTTAACATAAGAAGTAGGTTGGCGCATTTATACACAATAAAAATGTTTGTAAACTATTTGTCATGAAAACAAAACTTTTTGAAGGTTTTAAGTATTGCAAGATTATTTTTTTTCTAAATTATTTTAAATGCAAATACATACCTAGACGAGCCAAGGCAAATATAAAAAAAAATCAAGGGTAGCCATTTGCAAAAATAACAAATACATTGGTATCTCAAATTTTATCTTAACGACTATTTTAGTAGGTATCTTAAAAACTTTCTTTTGTAGCACCTCGGTTTAAAGAAACTTTATTCCCAAAAAAGACATAAGTCACTTACTTGAGAACAATACTAAAAAAAAAATATAGATTACAATATGTTCGTCATCAGTATTACAATAATAGTTACCCATCCAATGCATTCATTTCTCCAGAAGTGATCGATTCGCAATTATGTGCTGGCTAAGTTGAGTTTTGAATGCATTGTAAGAGTGTACATTTCTTATACAAGACGGTAATTTATTATAAAGCTGTGCTCCTTCTAAAGTTAGCATTTTTTTGCCATTGTTGGTTCTTGTTTTTGGTGAAACTAACAAGCTTGCTCGCCGTGTACTGCGTTGACTAACTTGTTTATATTGAGTGAGTGTTATGTTTGAGTGAACGCTTTTGTTTAGAATATTTCTGATGAAGATGCACGTGTTGTAAATATAAAGTTGTTTTATGTTCATTATTTTTGTGTCTTGATAAATTTTACTGGTAGATGTTAGATATGGGTAGTTGAATAAGTATAATTTTTATGATGCTACCTACTTGGTTAAACATTCATTCCCAGCCTGTTTCCTCATTATATGATTTGTATGTGTAATGGCTCCGTCGAGACTATGAAAGCTTAGTGGCTATGACCATAAATGTTTATTTATACGCCTAATTGGTACTTTACTGCTGCGCTAATTCAGGAACTTTAAGGCGCGCATAGATTGGCGCGGTTTTGTTAATCAATATGTGATTAATCAGTTTTGCGTCGATGTATAAATCGCGTAGATAGACATCTTCGATAAATCAAAACGATTTTGTACCTATAGTTTTAAACATTTTCGTACGTAGGTACATTATATACGTAGTACCTATAATAATATACACAGGCTTTTTTTTTTTTTTTTTTCAGGATGGGAAATCATCAAATGACTCCTCCCGCTCTGGGTGGAGCGGAAGGGAGTGTCAGACTCTTACTGACTAAAACCCACCCGTGTTCCTTCCTTCGCCCTTTATGTTCCGGGCCAGCGGTAACCCTTTCGGACAATCCCGCTGACCCGGCAGGCTTCGGCCCTTACGGGCCCCTCTTTTTAATGCTGACATCTCTTTGAGGCGCGCGTGGAACACGTACGCGCCGTCCGGCACGGGCCTGGTCCTGATCGGACGGTGAGTTACCCATTACTCTCCGCCCGCAGGCCCGCGCCTACGGTGGCCGGGAGTCGTCGCGCGGCTCCCGACGCCCGGAGCGTCTCCCGCGGCGGCTGGGACGGGAGGCTCTCTCCCTCAGCCGTCCCGCCGCCTCCTTCGCTAGCATGACTGCTTCGCAGAAGGAGGCGACTATATACACAGGCTTGCAGGGACATCTACGTGCGTCGTGCAAGCTGTAACCATTAATTGAGCACATGAGTCTAAACTACATAAAGTCTATTCAAACGTCTCTCAAATAAATATTATTTCAAGTTAAACAAAATAAATATCAACTTTATTTTAATGATAATTAAGTTGATTTCAGAGCAATTACGACTATTGAAAAAGATATAAAAATGTTTGAAGTTGTATCGTAAACTGAACTTTATTGTAAAGGATTTAAAGTTATTTTTCCATAAATTCATATTTGTTTACATTTTTGGCAAATAAATCGCGAATGCAGAATAAAGTAGAAATGTTTTATGGATAATAAAAAAAGTACGCTGTTTCATAGAAAAATGCAGTACTTACGCGGTCAAAATGTATGGAAGAGCAAATTATTCGTTCGAACGTGGATCCAGGATCATGTATTGAATCCATATTGCACGGTAACCAGGTTGTGCGACGATCTCCCTTCCACCCTGTATATTCTTGATTATTTAATTTTATCTGAAAACCTTTGAATAGTTTTGATTCTGTTTATCTTTATCTAAACCTAAAAGCAAAATGGCTTTTAGGTTTAGATAACGATAAACAGAATTATAAAAATAAACGATTTAATCAATGTTCATAAGGGCAAGTTTGTCTAAAGTTCTACAACTAAAACTTTCAAACACGCTTAGAGCCTCAGAAGATAAGCTTTACAGATGAAGAAGTTTTACGTTCACAATTATTTTGACAACTCCAACTTTCCTCTATCTCATTTTTCTTGTTCTTAACTATATTTTTAAGGTTCCAACGGAACCCCAATACTAAGAGTTTGTCCAGAAAGGGCGAATTCGCAGCGATTCTCTCGTGCGTATTACGCGCGACCATTGCGTCCAGAAGGAATGTACCATCGCGCGAGCACATGACATACAAAAAACATGGAGTTGAACGCTCTGGAGTTCGCGCGTCAACTGAACGCCACAAGGAGTCTCTAGTATCTTAACTCGCGCTTGATTCGCGCGTATTACAGTGCGTGCTACGTAAGAAGAGACTTGACCCCGTCTCCCCCGCCTCTTTCCGCCGCCCCTATGACGTCCGGTCCCGTCCCGCACTCAGACCTCATACCGCTAAAGATACCTAAAATCGTGTTCTGCGCATGTCAGACCACGTGGTGTATCAAGTCTCTTCTCACGTGGCACGCACTGTACGCGCGAGTCGAGGGTCTGGCGAACTGCATGCGATTTACGCGCGTATTTTGAAATCGCGCGATGCTTGTGGACGAGAAACTCAAACTCAAAGCATTTATTTCAATTAAACCATTTACAGGCACTTTTGAATTGTCAGGAAGTCATTCAGAAAATATGAAGCTAGTTGCCCATTCCAAAGCGTAGGTGCCTATGGAGAAGAACGGGCAAGAAACTCCATGGACACTCTTTTAAATTATATTTTTACAAAAATATTAGTTACATCATTAATGTTGAATTTATAATTATATGTGAGAACGATTTAAAAATAGACGTACGCAATAAAAGCGTCCAGAGTACAGCAAATAGTAACAAAACAACAATTCAAAATTAAAATAATGATAATAATGTATTGGGGCCGTATCTCGTTAACGCGCAAAACGTTTCACCGCGAATTCGCCCCTTCTGTACAAGGTCTAAGCATCCGCTGTCCGTCCGTCCTTCGGCTGTCAGTTAGCAAGCTGTGTCTCATTAACTGTAATAGGAAGACTGCTGAAATTCGCACAGAGTGTGTATTTCTATTGCCGCTATAACAACAAATAATAAAAATAAAATATTAATAAAAATTAAAAAGAAAAATCGCAGAAAAAAAACTTTCTTTTCAAAGAGTTTTTTTTTTGTAACTGTGAACTCTTCTTGTGCGAGTCCTACTCTCACTTGTTCGCTTCTTTAGTTAAGTACGACAAAATCAGAGCCAGCCAATACAAAATCAAACAAATCGAAATTCGCCTTAATAAATCCAAAATATCAACTGCTTAACATTCCATTCGGCTCATAAACTGTCAACTGTACGCCATACAGCACAGCGTATTGTTATATTTGGCGTAGTGCCAATGATATGTCATTTAGTGCCACAGTGCATTGTGGGGAAAACTTACACTTTTGCGAGTGTGGCTGAAATAACGTCTGTTTACTCAATTTCCTACAAATTTTTGAAGAATGTAACTACTTAGTTACATAACATGACACCTATATGTTTCCCCCAATGGTCAGCCAGTCACACCCACACCCGCGCACAAATCCAATTCTATTAAGAAATTGCTGATGGAAAAACCCAATAAAACTTTGCCCAAACTGGAAATTGAACCCACGATCTCAAGCTCAGCATTAGCGCTAGCGACCACTATACCAACGAGGCATTCAAATTTATGCCTTGTGAGTCATAATAGATTAATAGATTGATACGAGATATTCAGTGATGACGCCCGTCTGCAGACACCCACTGTGCGACGATTCTGGCCCATCTGTCTGGATGCATCCTATAAATATGACCCGCCCAGTCCCTAACAGACCATATTAACAGGCTTATATTTCGTACTATATATGCTTCCAAAAACTGCATCCAGTTAGGCTAGAAGCCGACCCTAACATAGTTGGAAAAAGGCTAGGCAGATGATGATGTATATACTTCCGAAAACATTATAAATCCATGCACAATTAGGAATCGTCATGGCTTATATGATTGCGTGCAAACGTAATTATTTCCCTCAACGAGTGATGAGTTTCATCCGTTACCTATTAGTTTAATTAACCCTTAATCGACGATCAAACCAACATTCTCCACGCAGACATCGTACATTCAACACCTATGTATAATCAAGTTAAACTCCAATATGAACTCATCTATATATAAACCTCGTGGTTGACGTGTGTCGGTCCGTAGTTGTCGCACGGTGGATTACAGTTACGACCAACAAGTCGTTTGTAGTTTGTGCCAGGAGTGATCTGACGCGCTCGTTGTCGCCTTTCACGAGAAACATTGACACTTTATTAAGCTATATTTGGTTAGTCATAGTTTGATTGTGATGTGTGTCATAGTTTGTTGTGTGTGAGGGGCCCGTGGCTAAATAATAACAGACGCACAGGTCGATCGATCAGGTTAAGCTACGCTTGCCGCGGTTGGTCTATGAATGGGTGACCATTTTTACATACCGTGACCCCTCCGTGCCTAGGAAAGCACGTTGAGCCGTTGGTCCCGGCTGTCATTCGTGGATCTTTGATAGTTTTTACGGGTAGTCAGAAGCCCGAAGGCTGACAAACAGGGGTATCGTATTACCCAGTAACTGGGTTGTGGAGTTCAGATAGGCAGTCGCTCCATGTAAAATACCGGTATTCACCTGCATCCGGTTAGACTGGAAGCCGACCCCAACATAGTTGGGAAAAGGCTAGGCAGTTTGATTGTGAAGATTTTGTTTGGACTGTTCGGAAGCGAGTGTTTTGATTGAGTTTTGGTTATATGATATGAATCACTCGATTCACACAACCTATCTAAGTCCACTGCGGGATACGACATTTATTATTATGTACGTTCCAACACGTTTTTTTTCCTGCCGGGTCAGCGGGATTGTCCGAAAGGGTTACCGCTGGCCCGGAACATAAAGGGCTAAGGAAGGAACACGGGTGGGTTTTAGTCAGTAAGAGTCTGACACTCCCTTCCGCTCCACCCAGAGCGGGAGGAGTCATTTGATGATTTACCATCCTGAAAAAAAAAAAAAAAAAAAAAAAAAAAAAAAAAAAAAAAACCCACCCGGTTTTTCGTCTATCGCATCAGCTCTGGTTTAGTCTTATTACAGGTAGATACGACTAGTAGTTATTCATAATTTTATTGTTCTTATAGAAGTATGTGAAGCAGGGTGTAAAATTAGGATCTGCCGACCAGATGGGTGTTGTGTGACGTGGTATTTAATATGCTAGTTACGCGATAAACTCTGCTTGCGTGATGCAGGATTTTGCGTGATACGATGCGTAGTTCGCATTCGGCGATGTAGATCACACCACATGCTTATCAACGTATTCTTTTTATAAATTTAACGGAATGCACTGGTTTCTAAATGCTTATAATATTGCAATGCCTAAAGCATTGCAATATTATAAAATCTACATCAAATCTCGAAATACAAGTTTCGAGATCTCGCAAGATCTCGTCATCTCAAGCGCTATGTCAAAATTCAATCTCGTGGAAAGAGAATCCCATTCTTGAGTGTCCCTCTTTTGAGATATACCTAGTATTTTGATTTACCAATCACAAGACATCAGGAGCTCGATAAATTCTGTAAATTATCGAGCTCCTGATGTCTTGTGATTGGTATAATATTATTCCCTAAACTCTGTAGTTTAGGGAATAATATTATACTGTTGATAGATCTTGTCATATTAATGAATCAAACCTAGCACCAAAGCAGCTGAAATCTAGTTATTTCTGGACCAATAAGAGCAAATACCCACGCGACACGAAAAGGTCCAAACTCAGTCAAGTGTTTATTACGACTGTTAAGTAATTAGATTCAAATGACGTGTTAACTTGACTTCAAACGGTAACGTTTTGAAGCGAAACATTAAGTTAACTAGACTAGAAGAAAATGCCAAGCAAATGAAGTAATTATTTCAATAAAACAAAAGGTTGATTTTACTACAGCGGGGTCAGAGTTAGATGTTTTAATTTAGACTCCTCAGCATCATTGCCAAGTAATTTTGCATTAGCTCCACGCCTTCTATTACGATCATAATTATTTATTGTTATATTTTTTTATCCATACTATTAATATTATAAATTCGAAAGTAACTCTGTCTGTCTCTCCGTCTGTATGTTACCTTTTCACGCCTAAACCACTGAACGGATTTCAATAAAATTTGGCAGCAATATATAACCCCAAAACTTACTTTCGCATTTATAATATAAGTTATATATTATAAATGCGAAAGTAAGCTTGTTTGTTACCTTTTCACGTCTAAACCACTGAGCCGATCATCCTGAAATTTTGCATATACATTGTCAGCTGTACAGAAACTGATATAATACGCCTTTCATCCTGAAAAAAGTGCTGTTCCCGAGGAAGACAACAACAACTTTATTATGATAATAGATGGCGCCACGTGTCTTTCGAACGTGATCGACACTTATGCGGGTGAAACCGCGGTGAGCTGCTAGTCATATTATAAAGGCGAAAGTTTGTGAGTGTGTTTGTATGTTTGTTACTTCTTCACGCACAAACGGCTGGACCGATTTTGATAAAATTTCGTATGGAGGTAGCTGACACATCCAGGGTGTCAGCTACCTCCATACCAAATTTTAACACTTAGGCCTAGCCAGGTCAGGCATATACCTTTTATCCCGATATTTCCACGGAATCGAGTCTTATGCGGGTGAAACCGCGTGTCGCAGATAGTTGATAAATTATCCGCCTTCCTTTATCCCAAATTATTTGCGGACGGCGCGACACGCCTTCTTCCCTACATCTCTATTATCTTACTCATTATTCACCGTCTTTCCAGGATATCATCTGTCACACAGTCTGTTTGCTGAGATATGAATAAGCTTATAGATATACGCAGTATTATGCATACATACCACGTTCGTGCCCTGAATCGGATCCGGTACGGTCAGCATAAATCAACTCTGAAAATCCCTAATTTATTTCTGTGTGTCAAAGAATTTAATTATAAATGAGAGCAGTTTGGCGTCCTTTCTATTTACATTATTTTACTGTGTTATGACTTAATAAGAATCCTACTATTCTGTAATTACGGCTTTTAACCGGATAATATTACAAATGAGATAGTTTGTTTGTTTGGATGTTTGTTACTCAATCACGCAAAAACGGCTGAACGGATTTAGATAATATTTGGCAGAGATAGACCATGGCCTGGATTAGGACATCATCTGCCTAGCCTTTTCCCAACTATGTTGGGGTCGGCTTCCAGTCTAACCAAATGCAGCTGAATACCAGTATTTCACATGGAGCGACTGCCTACTTGACCTCCACAACCCAGTTACTGGGTAATACGATACCTCTTGGTAAGACTGGTTGTCAGACTTTCGGGCTTCTGACGATCCGTAACGACTGTCAAAAATCTACGAATAACAGCTGGTACCAACGGCTTAAAGTGCTTTCCGAGACATGGAGGGATCTTGGTATGTGAAGATGGTCACCCATCCACGGACCAACCGCGGCAAGTGAAGCTTAACCTGACTGATCGACCCGTGCGGCTGTTATTACTTAGCCACTAGCCCCTCCACCTGGGTTAGGACAAAGGATACTTTATTATCTCGACAATACGTTCTCTTAGAGTGATTTCCAACCTCCACGCGGAAACAGCCGCGAGCAAAAGCTAGTGAAAAAATTTAAATCGTTTCTTAAAATGTCGGACATACTTAAAAAATTCAAGAACAACATGACTGATTTTATCCAGATCAAGTTGATTTACAAGACTGATCAAGTTTCACCAAATAGGTACTGTAGGGGCCAATGGTTGTAGGCACCGTACACTATCACTTTGTTGATGTTGGTTTAGTTGCGGAGTACACAGAAAGAACCACAAGTAGAGTTTTAAGGTTATATTGAACGTTGTAGTTTAACAAGATAAGAGTGGTAGCGATTCTTTCTCTTGACAAGTGGTTAGTTCCACAGTTGTTGTCTGACTCGCTCTGCTTAGCGTGAAAAGTTAAAGTTATAGCGTAATATTTTGTGACGCACGCCACCAAAGTAGGTTGCTGCGTTTGCAAAGTAAATGTACGGTTGATGAGACCGTACAGGTACACTGAAAAAAAAGAATTGTTGAATGTACTAAAGTAGCGTAGGTTGAGTAATGAACTGCCATAGTCAACCCTTTTCATAGTTAATTTTACCTTTTCATAGTTAATTTTACTATAACAAGAGTGAATTTAACAAAATCCACTTTGTTGATTTTCATAATCAACCAGTTCTATTTGGTAAAATCAACAATTTCGTGTGTAGGACCTATATAACCCGCGGATTTGATAAAATTTACGCGGAATTTAGTAAAATCAATCATTCTTTTTTTTCAGTGTATAATGTTAAACCTCAATTAAGCTATTTGTAATTTATTGAACAATGATAAATTTATATCATTGACAATAATATTCGACTGTACAGTCACGAGCATAAGTATGTATACACTTACCTTTATTCAAAGACGATTTTCTCCTTAAATTTTGAATGAAATTTTATGATATTACGAACAAAGTATTTTCGAACCCATATGTTTGTGTAAAGTGTCGTATTTCAACGTTGCATTCGTTATTTCACGAAAAAATCGCAATTGAATGTTGCCAAGTGTTGACATTAGTGCTCGTGACTGTACCTATTTTTAAATTACGCCTCAGAAACTATGAATGCAGCCATGGCTACCTATACACTTAACTGCCTACGCGAACTGTGCGTCGTCGCTGACACGCAGAGCTGTCGTTTGCGTCTGCGACTAGTCGTTACGACAGACGTCGTGCGATAAGTTTCTTTGAGTATTCGAGATAGGTCAGTGCTTATCATGCAAAGGTGAAGCGCATCAGACGGTCGTCGGGCGCGTGTGTGTGCACCGTGCGTCTAAACGCTGCGACAAGTAGCGAGAGTGTACTCTCCTAGCTTGTCGTTGCGACTCTGCCACTCGAGGCCAAGTATGCGGAGCTTTAAAGAAAATATACGAAAGTCGGCCATAGCCTGCCGTTGCGTCTAGTCCTCGAGCTACCGCAGTCGCGTGTCGCGTAGTGTGCGCCATGTCTTTGTGTTCCATTTCAGTATTTATTCAAACGTCTGCATGCTGAACCCATGTGCTTAACTTCTTAACATTTTCAACCTGAAGACGGTTTTAAGCCCGGCCACGACAACAGGCTTATATAACTGACACCTAAATGCTTTCGCAGAAAATATACTTACATTTTGTTTGTTCTTTGTTTTCATTTACATTTTTACTTTCTTTAATGTCGTTTTATCTGCCCACGCGTCTCATAA
Source organism: Luperina nickerlii (assembly GCA_963855955.1). Lineage (NCBI taxonomy): Eukaryota > Metazoa > Arthropoda > Insecta > Lepidoptera > Noctuidae > Luperina > Luperina nickerlii. The sequence goes on from OY979665.1 coordinate 1,945,151, forward strand.
GTCTTATGACCTCAAAGTTATAAGTGACAGGGGGTCACATTGCCAGTTTCCAATCTATTTATAATCGCAAAAGCCAAAATTATTCATTGAACTTCTTGAACAAAGGACCTATTTGTTGAACAAGCTTTTCTCAATGGACTTAAAAAAACGTTTCAAGTTAACTAGTTTTCTTTTGTGTATGTCGTCTTTCAGGTCAACCTATGGGGTTCTCGGCTGCTTAAACGGGCTATTCTGTGGATGAATAGATGGCCCCCAGCCAGGAAATAAATCTGACAAACTAAAGCTACGGTTTCCTAAAAGAGCGGTGACCGCACATAGCGTCCGCAGTTTACCGGTGGATGATGTCACTGAAACGTTATCTATAAAAGTAAGTTGGTGTGTTTTCCTAGAGAGCGTTATTGACACCGTAAAGTGAAAGCCTGCTGCCCAAAGATTTAAATCGCTAGACTTGCCCTCAGCGTACTTAGTCACGCGAAAAAGTGTCCATACTGAAAAGCGTGAGCTCACATATTATTATATAGCTTTTCCATGATAACCAAGTTAAGTCACTGCCTCATTGTGTATCATAAGGTGCTAAAACGAATCAGAAACACGACTATCTTTTGACGCTGTAAATCTTAGCCGCTGTCATCATTTTCATGACAGCTGTCACTAGAAAACTGTAGCTCAAACGACTACACGCTAAGGGCACACCTTCTGGGGTACAGACCTCGCCTTAGGGCGTCGCTGGGGGAGACCAGTAAGGGACAGGCTGGGTCGGATCGTGGTTATTTAAGGATGAATTTAGAGTTACAGGCTCAGTGGCGCGGGATGGCTCGAGCAAGGTTCGGGTGGCAAACTGACTTCTTGAAAATGCGGCATAATTAACACTTGTTTGTCAGACAAACAAGTATAAATTATGCCCGTTTGTCTAAGTGGACATAATCCGTCTTATTTGAATACGCTTAATAAAGCAGCACTGTACTCTTTTCAATCCAGTACTTACTTATTACTTTGAATTTTTTTTTTAGTTATTTTATGCTACGTTGAAAGAGAAAATGTTTTTTGATGCCCTTTGATTATTTTCCCTTCTTTGTTTTCTTATACGAAAATAGATGAATTAAAATTAGTTCATTTTCACGATTACTATACGATTATTGAAATATAAGTTTTTATTTTATTGGCAATTATTAAATAATCAACATTTTCTCTTTGACATTCATTATTTTGCCATTTATTTTCATAGTACTTGTAGGTATTAATTAAAACTAGGCTCAACATTTAATTTAATGTAGATCACAATAGAGGTTCCTAATTAATTTCAAAATTAGTTAGAAAGCCTCTTCACAATTTAGTTTGTTGTTGTAAAAGCGTTTTAATAACAAATAGGTGCTCATACCTTTATTCTGAATGGCTCTTGTTTTGTCTTGGAGAATAGGACCGTCCTTAATCAGTTTTAGCTTAGGCACCGTTGTTTTTAGGCATGTGATTCGAGCTCTCTAGCCGTCCCATCATTCCAGTTTAATTAAGTTTTTTGAGGATTACAATCACACTTTAAATCACAGTCCGTGGGTTTTGAAGGAAATTCCCAAACCAATGCTTCATAGGTTTGAACAACACGTCTGCTCAACAATGTACATAACGCAATGAACTCCCACTCTTGAATGAACACTTGCTATCGATTGCCCTTATATGTGTGTTTGCAATTACCCCGTCGTTCTTGAACTATGCGGCCTACCCAAATGTCCTTGCTTTGGTATTGTTATTTTTATAATAGTTCTGAGTTCAGCTGCATGATTACTGACAAATGTGTGCACTGACAGGACAGGTCCACTCAATCTGTGTTGTTCTTTCCTCAAAAGACAATTTCAGACACCAATCTACATGGTCTTCACATGATCTGACCAAGATTATATCTGGACTTTAAAAGACACTGTGGCCTCTGAGATTGTTTCAGCCATTTTTCTCAGAGTAGTCAGATAGGAAACGCCATCTATTTTTTAAAATATGATTGACGTGTAAAAGTGATGCGTAGAAGGAAAACATCTCAAAACGGTGAAGGAAAACATCGTGAGGAAACCGGCATGTCCCAGAATTAAAATTTGAAGACATGTGACATCTACTAACCCGCACTGGGCCCGCATTTCCCAGCAGAGAAGAGACCTGTTTCCCAGCAGTGGGAATATTGTAGGCTGATTATGAACTAATCTTTTTATCATTGAAAATTAAAGCAAGCTAATGAGCATTCTACTAATTCCGTGAAAAGACCGTATTTGTGCGTATTATATTCTTTTAAACAGAATTGTGATATGTAAATATTTAATAGAGAGTAACAACCAGAATTTATACAGACGCCAGCATATCAAGCTGCCCGAAACTGTCAAATTTTCCCAATCAACTTTGAACCTTATGCTTTAGTGGTAAAGTTGAAAATCTATTAAACAAATTTGACAGATTGTAGTAGCTCGATGTGCTGGCGTCTGTACATTGTGAAACACTGAGTTCAAATAACTGGGATGTGGTTAATGAAACATGACAGCTGACGTCATTACGTGGGAGAGTGGGCTGTCAGTGTGCTTACAAGTTCAGACTTCGTTTTAAAGTAAATAAATGAAAAATATGTCTACGCTATACAATTTTGTCGCTTAGAAATATAATAAAGTTGATTATTGTTAAAATTAAGTGCTCACAAAAAAAGAAAACGTGTTAAACTTTAATGACAACATTTTGACAATTTCTGACGTGGCCGCTGTTTGTATAAAAGTTCAGGTTAAATAAATAAACGCAAAAGGGAACACTCAAACGGGACGTTGAAAAGAAAGTATTTTTTTTATTTACTCTCTATTATATTTTACATCAAGGTTTTTGTTTCACAAATTGACTCAGAATTGTACTCGTAAATTAGAGTAAAAATATTAAAAATTTATTGAGCCACAGTTGGAGAGTTTTGGAACACTCCGTCTGCACCATAGGAGGATTGAGTGATCGAAATAAACCTTTATAAAATCCAAATAAACCATTAAAATCAATTGAATATTTTGTGAATAGTTTTCACAAATTTAATACAATTATTCCACATAAAAATATTAAACATAATTATATGTAGTATATTTTGAGACACTAGTTACAGTATTTTGTCAGGTTAGCAGATTGAGTGTTTTAGTTAATTGACCACGACTTTCTCACCTTAGATTTCTCAATTTTTTGTCTTCATCATGAAGTTTTCACAATTATTTCCTAAATTCTTCCTTGATTTCGTAAAAATATAATACAATTTTAAAAAGGAGCACTTAATCCACACGCACATCTTGAATTCAGCACCTGATTCTAGTCCACTAGCGTAAAAAAATATTTAAAAAACTCTGTTGTTTCATTGAAAAGTGCAATACTTGTGCGGTCGAAAAGTATCCATGGTAACAGTATCCATGGTAACAGGTTGCGCCTCGATGTCCCTGCCAACCTGTAATAGGGTACCTATTCAATAATATTATCAGGAAAGTAAAATGGGAATTACTTGAATTCAAGTGCGAGTCGGCCTCGCACACGAAGGGTTCCGTACCACAAGGCAAAATCGCCGAAAAAACACGTTTGTTGTATTGGGAGCCCCATAAATATTTATTTTATTCTGTTTTTAGTATTTGTTGTTATAACGGCAACAGAAATACATCGTCAGTGAAAATTTCAACTGTCTAGCTATCCACGGTTCATGAGATACAGCCTGGTGACAGACGGACAGACGGACAGTGGTGTCTTAGTAATAGGGTCCCGTTTTTACCCTTTGGTAAACCCTAAAAACTAGCTAATTAATTAAATATAGCTTGTATTTAAAGCCATATTTAATTAATTAGCTAGTTTTTGTAACTTATTTTTGTACAATTATTTTATTTATATTTAGCCCTGCTTGACAAAAGCTTCCCTTTCTTCTTTCCACCCCTCTCTGTCTTGAGCTAGTGTGGACCACTCCTGTGTGTAGGCGTCAAGTCCGTCCCGCCATATCCACTTTTTTTTTATTATCCTCGTAAAATGCTCATGCATTCTGCACATGAGATAGTGCAGTTATGTGGGACTCTAACCCACTAAAACTCCACGGTGTCCTCCTCTGTCGCTTACTGCGGGAACACGGGCACGCGTTTGCACTCATCCGTGAAGCCGCCGCGGCTATCCGTCACCGGACCCTCCTCTCGGGAGTACTCTCCATCACCGGCGCACCAGAACACATAGCACGCCGTGACCACCCTAGAGACCAAACCAGCACATAGGCGCCAGATGACCCCGTGTCTGGGCATCCTTGGTCCCCTTGCGACGGGTCAGGTCATTGGCCCCACCGCCTGCCAATTTTCGGCCGAAGAGGATAGGGAGAGCGGCCAACGTCATACCAACATTCCTCCTCCCCTGCGGCCCCACCGCGTCCGCCATCAGACGGTGGCGACCCCGTCAAGGCCGCGGAAGGTAGGGAGAGCGGCGCACCGCAATACTCCTCTCCCGCCGCGACCTGCAACCCTCAGCCGCGATGCCTCCTATACGACATCGCGGCTAGCCTCAGTTGCGATGTCCCCCAAGCGGCACCGCAACCTACTTGTTGGCCGCTACGTCGTCGGCTTATCGGAAAAAGCCCTGACGAGCGGCCCCTCCCTGGGTTCCTCTTCGCTTCACCGTGGGTGACCAAGCCACGGCTACTGAGCCACCCCGCCTCGACAATGCGGGAACGTACCGGGGGGCGCCATCTACTCCTGGGTCAGCCTCGCTATCGCCGGACTTTTTCTGGGACATGGTGTTAAATTTGGCCCATGACTCGTTCAAACGACATGTAGGTACATCTAAAAGCGAAAGATAATATTAATATAATCACCTAAAAGCAGCGTATCTTTCGTTAGAAAGAAGACATAAAATAATAATCCCAAAATTATTCATGTTATGAACAAAAGACGAGTACTTTCTTTATGTAATAACTCCTACATACGACAACATACCGACTCGAAGTACCCATAAAACTCAAGAGATAAAACAATAGCTACCTAAACCACTAGCAAACAAAGTCGATTATTATTTGGCAGTAATGTTTTTCATAACCTCTGGGTATGAAAACTTGCACGAGTAAGATTCCACTTTAAATAATTATTATTAGCATGTTCTGAAGGACTTTAATATATATATAATTGTGAAAGATCTTAAAAGTATATGAGATTGGTATTTGAATTACCCACAGGGTTGAGTTTGACATTCTTATCAAGATTCAGATTTTTTTATTAAATTGAAGCAGTGTTCCTAAGATCAGATAATTTACATTCAATCGCATAATCAGTTATCTACTTTAGTAAAATGTTTTCTAAATTGATTTTTGAGTGATCATTTGTAACAAAAAGGTCCTAATAAGTTTTTGGTTGCAATGATATTCAAACTTTGTTAAGTATTTCAGACACCAATTATATTAATACACACACACCAGAGATTACCACCAGACACCAGCGCGTATTACCTATTACCTAAGTATGACATCCAGTTTGTTGTTCCATAACTTAAAAATTGTCTCAAATTATTAATTAAAATATAGTTGACTAGCAGCGCCCCGCGGCATCACCTGCATAAATGTCGATCTCGTGGGAATATCGGGATAAAAACTATCCTGTGTCCTTCCTCCGAATGCAATCTATCTCTCTGCCAAATTTTATCGAAATCCGTTCAGTGATTTAGGCGTGAAAAGGTAACATACAGACAGACAGAGTTACTTTCGAATTAATAACATTAATATGGATATTATCTATTATATCTTCAAGACAACGTGTATTATGTTAAAGTGTATTTTTTTAAATCTGAATAGAATTTAACAGTTGATGTCACTGCGAAATTATACTGCATTGCGTTTATTTAAAGTTATTGCGAACAAACATTTATACGCTTCTATTGTGCACTGACTTAATTGAATTCTAAGGAATCCATAAGGAAGTAGATGTAAGAGAATGCAGTTGTCGAACAAGTAATTGAAAATGCGATAAGGGCGAAAACCGTGTGGCTAAATCTCGCTACTAAATAGCAGATTTAACTGGACCTTGTTGTGCAAGCTGAATTCTTTTGGATCGAGGAATGATCTGATAAGAGAAATAGTGACAAATATTGGAAAGAGTATGCTTAGATAGTTTGGTTATGTTGAGAGGATAAATGATATATATATGGTGTTGGAAAGGCAGATGTGAATGAAAACACCGGAAGGCGCGTATTATACTTAATCAACCTTTATATTTCCCACTGCTGGGACACAGGCCTTCTCTCTGTGAGAGCGGGTGGGCCATAATCTACCACGCGGGCCCAGTGCGGGTTAGTAGATGTCACATGCCTTCAAATGTTTGGTTCTAGGACATGCCGGTTTCCTCACGGTGTTTTCCTTCACCGTTTTGAGAGCAGTGATGATGAAATTATTTACACAAAGTAAAGTGCCTGCTTGGGTGGTGAGGCGCGTAAAAACAATAAAATCTTGCGTGAGATTGTTGCTTTTGTCAAAAGCAAAAATTATTGCTAGAACGTGTCATCTAAACTTTCGATCGTTTTGTCAACGATCTACTTAAAGCTTTTGTTTCGTTGGAATGCTATGAACGGTCAGACAATGACAGCTGTTCCAATACGGACCGTTTTTGGACAACTTAATGTCAAATACGGTAGGAAATGACAGATTTTTATGACGATTGAATAATATGACGAAACCGCCTTCCTAAGAACCAAAGCTTAGAATAGAATTCTCTTTATTATGTACACCATATAAATTATACATAAATGTAGAAATTTTACAAAGGGTGACACTTGCAACGGGCGGTCTGAAAGCTAAGAGCGATCTTTTAAGACAACCTTTCGATGGATTAGCAAGGGATAGGAGAGAGAGGTGGTAGTCTGTGGTGTACCATTTACATGGCACAGACGCCAGCACATCAAGTTACTACAATCTGTCTTTCTTTAATAGATTTTCAACTTTATCGCTAAAGCATAAGGTTCAAGGTTGATTGGGAATATTTGACAATTTTGGGTAGCTTGATGTGCTGGTGTCTATACAATAAAAACATACATAAAGCATATACTAATAATTTATATAAAATAAATAATGATGATTAAGAAGAGAAGAAGTGTTTTAATAGAAAATCGCCGCTTCAATAAACAAATTTGCTTGCGATTTGGGAAACAAACAACCCATCAAAAGAAATGTCTATAGGCCTTGAGGAAACTAGGAATAGGAATAGCCGTAACAATAGCAAACACATGATATTATGTAAACAGTTTACGGTGGCATAAAATGACGTATTTTACGACCAAACCCCTATACAAAGGAAATAGTGACTAGATTGCAAAAAGTGGGAACAAAAATATAAGTAACATTTGGGTGTAAGGGCTGAATACATACGTATTTATTCAGTACCTAAAAGGTTTTCTGGTTACGTAAGTAAACGTATGCAAACGTAGCCACTCAACCGTCCAAGGATACTATAGTATCCAAAAAATAAGTCGCTTCGTACGTCCTTGGATACTACACCATCCAAAGCCACGGGTCGTCAAATTGCTATTTTACAATAAACGAACACTAAGCCCACGTTTGCACGGAGGTAAAAATATCGCGGCGGGATTTTCTCACGCACTGCATTTTCAACTCTTTATGTTGGTTGAGAATCCAACAGAGCGCAAAATCCAGCGCGAGCGAGCAGATGCCAGCGCGTCAAAAAACACACTGTTGAATTTCGAACTCTCGTCGCTAAGCGGTAGGTACGTTCAAAATCCAGTGCGCGGAAAAATATCGCAGCGCGATAAACGCGCCCATATTTATGGTAATTAAATGTAATTGATTGTGAATTGATAAAAAAATATTACTGAACATTGATATGTTAGAATTTATATCACACTAATAAAGGCGAAAGTTTTTGAGTGTGTGTCTGTGTGTGTGTGTATTTATATGTTTGTTACTTCTTTACGCTCAAACGGCTGGACCAATTTTGATAAAATTTGGTATGGAGGTAGTTGACAACTTTTTTTTTTTTTCCTGGGTGGAACATCCTCATGGATGGCCGCCGCCCTGGGGCGGGCGGCGGGGTCTGTCAGACTCTTTCTGACTACCCGTGTTCCATCTCACACCTTTACCGGGGGTCGCGGGAACGTAAGATCCTTCCGCAATTCCCGACTGGTGCCGGCCCGCCACTGTGGGACTCGTCGGGTCAGGGGGGAGTGAGGTGTTTGACTCCCCCCGCGACGTTAAGAGGGGCGCGCGTGGAACACTACGCGCCGCCACCTCGGGTCCTGATGTGTGGGGGGCGACGGACGTCCTCGAGTCCGTCGCCCCTGGATCCATTTAGGGGGGCTGGAAGAGGGCGTTGTGCACCCTCCGCCGACGCCCGGCGCGCCTGCTGCGGGCCGGGTGAGTGGACGAGATCTCCCTCTCCCTTTCCGCAGCCTCCTTCTGCGAGACGACCGTTTCGCAGAAGGAAACCACCACGTCCCGGTCGACTCGACCACGGCCGGCAGCGATAGGTCACTACCTACTGTGTGCCTACTTCTGAGATCAGAGCACGGCGTGGCTCCTCCCAAGCGGCACACTCTGCCAGCGTATGCCACGCCGTGTCCTCCCGGCAGTCGACGCAGTGGTGATACCGGGCGTCCGGCTCCCTGTTTATCCGACACAGGTCCTGCCCGAAGCAACCATGCCCCGAGAGTACCTGCGTCACTCGAAACGACAGGGAGCCGTACCTCCTCCCGTGCCAGCGCTCGAGTACCGTCCGGACCGCCTCGATGGTGCCGAGGCCGGCAGTAAGTTGACACCCTGGATTAACATATAGGCAACTTTTTATCCCGATATTTCCACGGGATCGAAACTTATGCAGGAAAAACCCTGGGGCGCAGCTAGTAAAATAATAAATGTGCATAAATTAACCCCAAAAATATGGTAATGAACTAGGTACGTATCTTTGGCATTTTTATATCAACACTCTTATTGGATTTCTATGAATAACTCATTTATACGCCGAACATTGTAAATATATACCAAAAGCCTTCTAAATAGATACCAACCAAGTTAAAAATGACTAAAGCCTGGCCTAAGCCTTTTCCCAACCATGTTGAGGTCGGCCCCCGGTCTAACCGGATGCAGCTGAATACCAGTATTTTACATAGAGTGACTGCCTATCTGACCTTCACAATCAAGTTACTGGGTAATATAATACCCCTTAATAAAACTGGTTGTCAGATTTTCTGGCACCTGACTACCAGTAACACTGTCAAAGATCCACGGATGACAGCCGGGATCAACGGCTTAACGTGCTTTCCGAGGCACGAAGGGGTCTCAGTATGTAACAAAGAGAATATAATTTGGTATGTAAAGATAGAAAGAAAGAAAGAAAAACTATTTATTGCGACTCGTACAGGAAGATTACAAAATAAACTAAACACAGCAAAATAAAAATCCAAGTTATATTCAAAGATCACTCAACTGCGGACCAACCGCGGCAAGAGTAACTTAACCTGATCGATCGAGCCGTGCGGCTGTTATTAGTTCGCCACAAGCCCCAAAGCCAGTGACCACAATTCCAAAAATTACCACCTCGTCTTCAATTGTTGGATTAAGGAAAATGCGTGATTGGGATTCAGAAAAATCACATCATCACGTTTCCTGATTTTGTAAAGAACCCTCTCCACATTCTTCAACTGAATGAGACAAAATTCAAGTCATGTATAAAACGCACACTATGCAGTCAGGCATATTATAAGTTAGGGGATTACAAAATGCCTGGCTCAATGCTGGTCCTGCTCCACAACCACAACTAATTGATTAACACTTGAAAATACTGTTGGAGCTGCTGAAGATTGTAAGACTATCTTTGCATTGTATAAACTCAATTTCCTTTGTATTGTACAATTGCATAGCACAGATGTGAGTTCTATGTACCCTATAGCTACCATTTACCGGGTAATAATATGACTTTCATTGACTTGAATGTGCCCTGGCGGCTGATAGTATGTCAAGCTCACTCAAATGTCTTGCTGACGGTGGCGTCTGTTGGATCATTTATCTCTCTTCAAAATGGTTGAGCTGAATGGTGCTGATCTATGCGTCATGTTCGTGAACGGGCGCCGTCAGTTGGGGCTGGTCATCACTTAGCTGCCTCGGCTTATTTTTAATTATTTTATTTTTGGATTGTTGTTTGTTAAGTACTATTTGTTGTATCCTGGACACTTTTAACGCGTACGTCTTTTTTACATCGTTCTCACATTATATAATTTTAAATTCAAAAGTAATGATATAACTAATGTTTTTGTAAAATATAATTTTAAAAGAGTGTCCATGGAGTTTCTTGCCCGTTCTTCTCCATAGGTACCTACGCATTGGAATGGGCAACTAGCTTCATATTTTCTGACTGACCGACTTCTTTACAATTCAAAAGTGCCTGTTAATGGTTTAATTGAAATAAATGCTTCGAGTTTGAGTTTGAAATTAAGGTTATATAGTCGATAATCTATTCCCCAATTTAAGGCAGTTAAACGGACAATGAAGGGTTCCGTAGTTTGGGATTAATTCCAAGAACAATATTAGCATTGTACTTGAAAAACATGTTCTCCCATACATTTCAACTGCATATGTAAGTTTGTCCGCATAATAATTAGTTATTTGCCATGTTATTTTAAAACCATAAGCTTCATATTAAGTTAAATTAAATAATAATGAAATCTTCTTCTTAATTAAATTACCTACTTCTATCAAGTTTCATATATTTTCTTAAATAACTTTTAAAACTATTTGTTTTAAAATTATAAAAGTCAATACCTATATTTTAGACCATCACAGTTAATACTTTCATTTTGATGTCATAATTATATGTATGTCATATGTGTATATGTGTATGTGTATGGGCCCTATCAGAATACCAGCGCTGCAACATTTATTTTTTAAATGTCGTAGCATCATGCTGAGATAGGAACTTTTGGCCTCGTATAGGACTTTCTGTTTCATTTTCCTTTTGTTACTTTTTTTTTATATAACTTGGTTTTTTATTTTGCTGTATTTAGTTTAGTTTGTGATCTTCCTGTACGAGTCGCAATAAATACTTTTTCTTTCTTTCTTTCTTTTCTTTCATACGGTACAGTTCGCAAGCAATATTTTTTCCTCCCAAAAGTGACTCCGTATTCAAAGTTCATTTATTTCCATTACACGTACGTGTTTGGCTCACAGAAACTCATCAACTTAATCGATCCATTAGATTCGGAAAACATTGCCTGGGACGGACGGACAGACACACGAGTGATCCTATAAGGGTTCGGTTTTTTATTCGGACGTATGGAACGCTAAAAAAACGTTACCGTAAGCCAAGTTGTGTTATCTCTTTTGTTTAGTTTCAACCCTATTACCTTCAAGACTTTCCCAATCACACAACTTCTCCATTTTACTGACACACGACATTATCCGAAATCAATACAGCCGGACTTCACTCACTGCTGGGCTTGACTTGACTTGACTTCACCCTTTATTTTTGTACCAATCCCCACGCTCCTGTGTCAGCCAAATCATGTTTGGCATATTATTATCCTGAATTCCATTCAGACAGCCCTATTCGGATCGGAATCGAGGCCGTATCCGTAAGCCGTATCGTCAATACTCCTGTTTACATTTGTCACAGTGTCTTAAGGTACAAATACCACGAGATTTGCTAGTCTGATGGAAAATATAAATAATGTTATCAAAAAGAATACCGTGTAATGGATTATTTGCATTATTTTCAATTCCTTTGTCAATGAGGCAACTCTTTTGGGAACAGATGTTCGGGGGAAAATTTTATTTTTATTTATGTTGGGTTATTAACCTTTTTTGGCAAAGTAATACACGTTTTTTTGAAGTTTTTCATCGTTATTTATAGGTATAATGGTTATTATTATTTTGCTTTATTTAGACAATCTTAAGAAAACATTTTTGTAGCGGTGGCCCATAGACTTACGGAGCTTCTTCACCTATAATTCAATTCAATTTTTCTTCAGTAAAAAATCGCATTGCGTTCGAATATAATCCAGCATGCAACATTAACATGAACAACATTATTAGATGTAGGTACAAATATATAACAATACATGCAATTCAATTTAAATTAGAAAATAGGTATATTTGTTTTTAAATAATGTCTATATGTCAACTTGCTTAATTAGCCTTTCAGTTAACAGCCTATCGTTTTTACCAAACGGTACCGTTCAACTAGCGGCCTGAATGATATTTATTATATGCTGGGTTAGAACTATGACATTAATTAAGCTAGGCTACCCCGACCAATTAATAGGAGTAGGTTAGGTTAGAACTGCGACCTTGTGACCAATAGCGCGTGAGCTGAGTGAGCGCTACTTCCAAAGGCTAGTCTGTTAACTAAACGGCTGAATGCGACATATACATTAGAAGTAATACTTAAATAGTGTTTAAAATTAATTTTATTTGTAATAGGTACTGTTGATGTACCTATTGAATAATAAAATTAAATAAATGGGTACGGGGATTAAGTTGAAAACCTATGATTTGTTGATTTAAGTCATCACCTAAAGTTGTAAATATATATAGCGAGGGAACCTAAAAGGTTCCCTGACATTCATACGTCTTTATTCATCTGAAATTGTCTGTCGCCAATACAAGGTGAGCAAGCGCAGCGGTGAATAGTTACTCATCCCTCTATCTGTAAAAGAAAAGAGGTAACAGATAAATGCGGGCTAAAACCAAACATATTATTATGACTTTTGACAGTGTTACTAACATCAGTGTCATCATCAGCATCATCATTTCAGCCCGCAGTCACCCAATGCTGGGTATATATCTCCCATTTCTTCTGCCATACTTCCATGCGTCCCTCATCCAGGTGATTCCTGTGACTTCGACGATATCATCAACCCAACGCGTTTTTGGACGGCCCTGGTTTCTTTGGCTAAACCTCGGCCACCAATCGGTCAAAGTTTGATTCCATTGGCCATCTCCTCGTCTAACTAGATCTCCTGCCCAACTCCACTTGAGGCACATCGCCTTGTTCCCGACGTCGGTCGTAGACTTTCGACCGACGACGGATTTCGGTGTTGTGCACCCGATCTAGTAGGGTTATGCCAAGCATGTCTCCGTGGCCCTTTGTGCTACTCGTAAGCAGTGGATAGTCTTCTTTGTGACCGTCCATGTCTCGGCACAGTAGGTCATTGTTGGTAGGACAAATTGAAAGTTGAAAAGGCTTCAATATAATTTTCATAAATCTACTCCTGCAACATGTTCATTCAATTTTAACAATTCATTAAGAGAGGTTGAAATAAAACGAGGATCGTGCCGACACATGATATCCGGAGTGCAAACAAAAATAATCATGTAACGAGATAAAATTTCACATTTAATATCTACGAACACCCACATTGATAACGTTGTTCCAACAAAAAAGATAAAACATCGCTTTATTTACCTTTCTCAGAATGCTACGTATTAGTTTCCGTGTTTGGATTAATATGTATGATTATAGTAAACTATAGCTGCGCCCCGCCGCGGTATCACCCATATAAGTGTTGATCCCGTGGGAATATCGGGATAAAAGGTAGCTTATATATTAATCCAGGGTGTCAGCAACCTCCATACAAAATTTTATCGAAATTGGTCCAGCCGTTTAAGAGTGAAGAAGTAACAAACATATAAACTCACACACACACAAACTTTCGGCTTTACAATATTAGTGTGATAGTGTGATGATTAGACAATTCAACAGTGCTTGTAAATGGTTTAATTGAAATAAATGCTGAGTTTGAAAATTAGTAAAAAAGGTCGATGTGCAATATTTATCGCCGGGTACTGTAGTAAAAGTGCTTAGTTTCAGAATTCGCCTTTAAGGCGAAAGCGCCAGGGTAGCCCGCGAAATTCAATTTTTTTTAGGTTTTTTGGAATTTGCTGGTCAGTATTAAGTTGTACGTTGATTAATATATGAATCGCGGCCGTAAGAAATATGTGTTTACAGAATTATAATCATTAAAGTCATCAACACATCTCTCTAAGACCACGTAAGTCTCAAGAATAACTGTTTCATTAAATCATCATTCTTTGGACTTACTTGGTCTTAGAGAGTTGTGTTGATGACTTTAATGATTATAATTCTGTAAACACATATTTCTTACGGCCGCGATTCATATATTAATCAATGTACAACTTAATGCTGACCAGCAAATTGCAAAAAACGTAAGAAAATTTGAATTTCGCGGGCTACCTTAGCGCTTCCCCCTTAATATAAAGGCGGTTTCGTCGAAACGTAGCGAGCATTGAACCCTTATTGCGTAACACACTATTAATAAACGATCTAAATAATTTTGAAAGATATTACTAAACCATTGCTTCATATGTTCGAAAAATACGTTTGCTCAACAACGTCAATACCGCAACGAATATTGTTGAACTGTCAAAATGAATTTCCATTCCTACTGATAGTATGTGACGCAATTACCCCGTGGCAGGGATTGAAAACCGGTACGAATTTGGGTTACGGTTCTTCATTTCGGTTCTTAAAAAGGTTCTTCTTTTCGGTAGGGTTCCGGTTCAGGTTCCGGTTTGGTTCTGGTTCCATAGTACCGGTTCCAAATAAAGGTTCCAATATACCGGTTCCGTATCATCCGATTTAAAGGTTCTCTAAGAAAGAAGGGATAATGTTTTACGCGTGGATAGCGTATCTTTTCTTTCAGTTTGCCTTCGAATTATTGTTGAGTAGAAGCACGTCATGTAGAAGTCTGTACTGTACAGTGTCAGCAAATATTGACAGTAGTTATTATTACTGGTTTATATAATCTACAGTTACTGTTAATAAAATTAATATAAAATGGACAAAGGACAATCTACAAATGCAATGTACCCCTCTCCCCTCTTACAAAATCTCCTACCTTGCCGCTATTGTCCTGCGCTGAGCGGCATCGTATGAACTCGTTCGGACTCGTACTCGTACCGCTAAAGAACCGGTAAAATAAAGGTTCTAATTTAGATTCCGGTTCCGGTTCGGGTTCTAGCAACCGGAACCACTAAATACCGGTTCTTTACCGGTATTTTAGGAACCTTTTCAATCCCTGCCCCGTGGTCACAGAGATCTTTACCCTGCAACTATAACCTGTTACTATAATAACATACGTTTCAAAATTTATGTTCGTGTTATCATAGTATGAAAACTGTGGTTTCCGCGGCCATTTTGAGCACGTACTCTTATGTAGGTACTCAATCTAGTATCAAATATGCTTTGCTTATGTTTAAAGGATTAAAATGTGTTTGTAGTGGTTTTATCATAAACCTACATTTATATGAAGTACATAAAGCGTTATATTTATTTAAAAAGCAGATTCCAACTATTAAACATGTTTTGTGTTTATTTTTTATTCAATCTGGGGGCCTAAAACGGCCACTGGCGGAATAATATAAGGATAATATTATGAATCACAATGGACAGTTAACATTTAAATTAATAGTATCAAATCCCTTTGGTGAAGGATTTTTCAGTTATTTTTTTGTTTTGCTAAAATACCAATCAATCCAATCCAAATTCAATCCCAATCTCTTTGTTTATACCTACGGAGAGCAGCGAAAAAAGAAAAACACGGATTGTCGTCGCCATATTATGATTCATAATGTTATCCTTTTATGATTCTGCCAAAGTGACCTTTTTGGGCCCCCTGTTTGTCTCCCTGCTGGGAAAAAATCTGTCCCGTAGCTTTCCATTATGCGCTGCTGCCTCTCAAATATAAAAGGAGTAAAAAATAAAGAAAACGGTTAAGTGCGGTTTAAATGACGCAGAGAAAGAACTCAAACAAAAGAAAGAGCAAGTTGGGACAAAATATGCGTCACTTCCACGCAAAATGGACATCACTCAACATAATGCGACCCTATGCGAGACAGAGCCCCAGCGCTCATTGTTAGCGTGTGTTGACGTGACATTACATACTGATTGACATTACAATATTATTTACTGATTTTTTTATTCTGCAAATAGAATAAGGCGTAACTTACAAATACATCGTGCATATTATGTCTGGAGCTGAAAATTTTTAACTACACAGTAAAATTCCAACTTTTGTGGAGTTGAAAACTATATTCACAGACAAAGTTTTGTAATTTCAAATATTTTAACTAACTCGGAATGAAATAGGTATAAATTAAAAATATGGTTGGGATTATGTTAAGGGTTAGTTTTATGTTTAAAGTATTTTTTTTCACATCGTTCTTGTTTTATTTTGATGCGTTTTACTGGTGTAAAACACATCAAAATCCGAATCCGCATCATTTAGAGAATTTATTCTGGAAAGTTTATTTATGGCGGGCGTTTTGAGGGACTGTTTTAAGTAATTTTGACGTTCAAAAAGTGCTGATTCTTACCCTTATTTAAATAAATAACTCGATTTTGATCGCTAATGTATTCCGCGAAATAAGAATTTCTTTACGTTTCTTGGTTTCAGGTCAGTGTCCGATTGTGTGTTGATTATAATATATTATGATTAGCGACCGTAACAAATATGACGTTACATAATTATAATCATTAGAATCAGCAACTCTTTGAGTTAGAATTGGCCTCAAATGTCACGATTTCATGAAATAGTCATTCGATAGGGTAATATGAACTTAAAGTGTTGTATTGATGATTTTTATGATTATAAAAATAAAGATCAACATACAACCTGGGGGCCTAAAAAGGCCACTTTGGCGAATCATAAAAGGATAACATTATGAATCATAATGGACAGTTAACTGTTAAGTTAATCGTATCAAATCCCATTGGTGAAGGTTCAGTTATTTTTTTTTGTCTGTGCTAAAATACCAATCAATCCAATCCTAATCTCTTTGATTATACCTACGTAGTGCAGCGAAAAAAGAAAAACACGGACTTTCTTTGCCATATTATGATTCATAATGTTATCCTTGTATGATACTGCCGAAGTGGCCTTTTTAGCCCCCCTAATACTGATCTACAAATACCTAGTAAAAAACGTAAGAAAAGTTTAATTTCACGGGCTACCCGACGAAGAAGTCTCGATGTTTTTTTTTGTCAAGTCGTAAAAACCGTGCGAGGAAGAGGCGGGTCGCCAGACTCGCTAGTAATAGTATATACAGCATGTTCATTTTAAAATGGAGTCTAGCAACATTCCCCTTTAGTTGTCGTAACTCAATTTGTGTGTAATTCAATCAAGATGGCAGACTCATTGCTAATAATGCTATTACTACACAATATGGTCTGCTGTGCACTGTAATTACGTAGGGGACAATTTAATTCTATTTGGAGTTCATTTATTTTTAACTAGCTTGTACCCGCCGCTTCACTCGCGTGGGTTTTGGAAATTATCCCACAGGAACGTTCTACCGGGACATGAAGTAGTCTATATCCTTCCCCAGGATACCATCTATAACCGTGCCAAATTTTATCGAAATTCGTTTATTCGTTTAGGTGTGAAAAGGTAAGATACAGAGTTACTTTTCGAATTTATGATAATTATAAGTCTGGATTATTTGCTATATTTCTGCAGTAAAGCTTTGTTGGCCTAGCAAGCACGTGCAGAGTAAATATATAATGTAAATAGGAACGATTTTATTAAAATTAAAAATGCTCGTTTCGCATTATGTTTATTTAATTTTAAGGCTTTATATTATAATACATATCTATGGGTGATGCCGTTTTACGTTTACGATACGTTTACATTACGTTCATGTTACGTTTACGTCACGCTCGCATTACGTTGTGTTACGTTTACGTTAAGTTTAAATTGCGTCATTTTACGTTTACGTTACGTTTACATTACGTTATGTTACGTTTTCGTTACGCTTACATTACGTTATGTTACGTTTGCGTTATGTTTACATTATGTTCGTGTTACATTTACGTTATGTTTACATTACGTTCATGTTACGTTTACTTTATGTTTAAATCACGGTCGTGTTACGTTGTTTGGGAAAATTTGACAGTTTCGGGTAGCTTGATGTGCTGGCGTCTGTACAACAAATTTGTGTTTGTTCATAGTATTTATATTATGGATATCACTGTATTTTTTGAACAATTTTATATTTTTATGGGCATAAAAATTTTTTTTAAAAATATACTGATACTGTTTACTTTATGTTTACATTACGGTCATGTTATGTTTACGTTATGTTTACATTACGTTCATGTTGCGTTTACTTTATGTTTACATTATGGTCATGTTACGTTTACGTTACTTTTTGCTTAGGTTATGGGTACGTTACGTTTAAGTTACGTATGCGTTACGCTACGGTTGCGTCAGTTCGTGCTAGACATTTGAGTTTAAGGTACCGGTGAAGTTACAGGCACATGAGAATGATTACATTAAATAACATTAACGATTAGCGAACACATTGGTGTCACAAATGGCTATCTATGATACTAGCCTATTGATGTCCCACTGCAGGATAATGGCTTCTTCTCATAAAGAGAAGGGACGAGCATTACTCACCACGCTTGCTCGTGATGGGTTGGCGATTTCAGACTTATCTATATACTAGCTACGCCTCACGGTTTCACCCGCATAAGTGTCGATCCCGTGGGAATATCGGGATAAAAACTATCCCATGTCCTTCCCCGGGATGCAGTCTATCTCTCTGCCAAATTTTATCAAAATCCCTTCAGTGGTTTAGGCGTGAAAACGTAACATATAGACATACAGACAGACAGAGTTACTTTCAAATTTATAATATTAGTATGGATATAAAATTCAAAGTCCTGACTGACTGATATATCAACGCACATCCTAAACCGCTGGTCCTAGAGACATGAAATTTGGAGGGTGTGTTCTTTGTAAAAAGTGCGTATCCATTTTTTTTTTTTTCAGGATGGGAAATCATCAAATGACTCCTCCCGCTCTGGGTGGAGCGGAAGGGAG
The DNA here is from genome assembly GCA_963855955.1 of Luperina nickerlii. Classification (NCBI taxonomy): domain Eukaryota; kingdom Metazoa; phylum Arthropoda; class Insecta; order Lepidoptera; family Noctuidae; genus Luperina; species Luperina nickerlii. The sequence goes on from OY979665.1 coordinate 1,963,997, forward strand.
TGTCAGACTCTTACTGACTAAAACCCACCCGTGTTCCTTCCTTCGCCCTTTATGTTCCGGGCCAGCGGTAACCCTTTCGGACAATCCCGCTGACCCGGCAGGCTTCGGCCCTTACGGGCCCCTTCGTTTAATGGTGACATCTCTTGTGCGTATCCACTAAGAAAGGGTTTTTCGAAATACCACCCCTAAGAGGATGAATGGGAGGAGGCTGTTTCACGCGGTCGAAGTCACGGGCATTATATAATATTAGAAGGGCGTAATGTGGGAGTACTATAGCTACACCTCTGTCAGCCCATCTCTTCGGGGAAACAAGGCGTGATGTTCTGTTATATTGTTCTTGAACTCATTGGTGTGGACGCACCCTTATAAAACAGCACTAAAAAGATAAAACATGGCACTAGACAACGTCGCACATGTTGTCTATGTATAGTTTGGTGAATATAAAACGAAACAAAGTAAAACAGCTCCTGTTCCTATTAGAATATAGTTCGTTTTCGCATTATGGTACTTGTGAAAAGCTGAGGTAGTAACACATATCTCGACCTGAGACGCATAAGGTCGAATTTCGAGATTGGAGCAAAATAACTTTATTAGACAGCTGAAACCGGTATCTCGCGCTCTTTCTAAGCATATAAGAATCATAATTCTATCTCTTTTTGTTCTGATAGATATACAAGTTCATAAGGTCGTATCTGTCGAGTTTTTGAATTTATATCGTGGATTAAGGCTTGTTATCAACTACAGTGTTTATGCTTAAAAATTTTGGTATAATTCGAAGGTCGAATATTGACTTGAGCATTTATGCTTTTAAATTATTTTACGCGTAAGGGAGGGACTATTTTGTCATTCGACTTTATTCTACAAGGATTGTTGCTAAAAATAATACGGATTGTCAGATAGAACTTTATGCCTCTTGAAATTAAATAATCAGATGACGTACCTCGAGATATACTGTTATGCCTCAAAAATTTTATTTGTTTGGTTAAGGTCTACAAACATAATTAGTCCTTATGCCTTTAAAAAGTGCTACTTTATCGTTGTACAGAAATGCATATGTGAAAAAGAAACACTATTCCATTGACTTTGTGACCGCACACCGACGCGATAGAGTGGCTTCGGACATTATCGCCGGTCACTCGGCCGTTTTCGGCGCCTCAGTGGCTTGACCTATCAGCGCACTGTACCGAGCGCGTGCCACGTGCGTTTGTTTTGTTTACATAAATAGAAGTTATTCGCGCGCGAGTAGTGCGTTAGTAGCGTCGAAATAATAGTGCATATAATTACTTCCGATTCATTTAATTGCTTGTGGGTGAACTAGTGGTGGTTATTGAAGGGTTTTATAAGTAGTTATTTAATATTGTACTACTCAACAATGGATAACGAAGATCAGGTGAGTACAAAACCTATAAATAGGTAATAAATAGGTTTTTTGTTGTCAAATCGTGTGGCGTGGGTTAGTGATTTTATCGGATATAGTATTAAATGTTGTGAACTTACTGAGTGTATCTACTTTTTTTGCAGAATTTTATATTCACCCAATTACTAAATAAACGACGAAAACTAGCCAATCTTCGAAATTTCATTCAGTCCCGTAGTGACCAAGCTAAAGTTAGCGAAACAAGTGCTTTAGTGACCGGTAAGTTAATTACGTCATAAGTACCTACATTCCTACTCGTTTTAGATGAAAATCGGTATAAGTAGCTAAGTAGGTATACAAATTGTAATAAAATTGTTTAATTTTTGTTTTTATAGAGGACGACATAAGAGACTTATACGAGAATCCAATAGCAGGGTCAAGTTATTGTCATGAGAAGACAAGACATGAAGTCGATGCACGTATACAATTTGAAAATGCTTGTTTAGGTAGGTAAATACTTATCTACTTGTTGTTCTATGAATGTAACCGTATGTATTAAAATATGTCATATACTAAGTAAATATCTTTTATAAATTAGAAATCTCTGCGTTGGTCTGTCTGATTTCTTTATTGGGGTAAACGGCTGAACGGATTGTCCCGAAATTTTGTGCAGGGATACTTTAGGACCCGGGGAGGACATACCTAAGCTGTATTTAATTTTATACTAGATGCGAGTGACACCCCGGTAGTAATATTTAAAAAAATCAATATAATAACTAACGGTACCTGTATTACCCCAACAGGAATAAGAAATAAATATTTTCAGTATTTAAACTTAGTTAATGTTGAAAATTTTAATTGTACTTACGTACAAAAATAATATTATGTTACAGATCCTGACCGAGAAATTTCCGATTATGATAGTGATGATACTGTTAAAGACAAGACTTACGAACCACATAAAGATCTTTCGGATGGCAGCTACGTCAGTGATTCGCCAGAAAAAGTTTTCGTTATATCAAGGTCTTTAAAGGTAAAAAGAAAGCTTTCTTTTTCAGAAAGATCGCTTGAAAAGCAAGCTAAGCTGACAAATAATGAAGACATTAATTTAGTCACTTTAGACGATCTTCTAGGTCCACGAAAGAAATTGTTATCTGCAACTTCAGTTTTTAGTGAAAATCCTAAAGAACACGACCGTTTTTTTGATACAATGACTCCGCAAATAATCCCTACTGTTTATTCTTCGGTAGATAATCTCAATGAATCTTCGGCATTTGATCAAGGTAGTCCTAAAAGTGCGAATTCCAATAATATGATGATGATTCAAGTACGGGCGAGTACATCTGCTAATAAGAATGATCACCTCGGAAACCGTAATTTAACAGACAGAGATACAGGCTTTTTGATTGTACCGCATTTTAATGAAAGTGATAATATTGCTGATGCTACTATGAATGAAGATACAGTTAACTCTAACGGAGTTCTGGTCGCAGATATGAATGGGAATATTTATATACCAGGTGACAGACAAATAAGACATAATGAAGACATACAGCAGATCGATAAAGCAGTCCCTTCAAAATCTAACACAAGAAAGAAAGTTAAAAACGTGACTAAATGGAAAAGAGTTGCTGCTAAAATTGCAAGGCTGAAAGGTTCTCCCTATCACTCAACTGTAGCTAAAAAAAATCCTGAAATAGAGGGTCGTGAGCTGAAACCTCCATGCATGTGTAAGTTTAAATGTTATGAGAAAGTACCTAGTGAAACAAGAATGCAAATATTCAACGAATTTTGGAAAAAATGTACCAGTTGGGATCAACGTCGCCAGTTTATAGTCTCTCATGTCACAAAGAAAATAAAACGCATGATGAGGACAGATGGGAACTTAAACACTGACCGAAGAAAGTTTTCCTACGAATATAGACTTATTGTCAATTCTAAGAGCGAAAAAATATGCCGGAATATGTTTCTTAACACGCTGTCTATAGGAGAAAAGTTTGTTAAGGTGAGTTTGGAGAAACAGCTCGATGGAGGGTTGGTAGCTCCAGATCAGAGGGGAAAGCATATTCCTGGTAATAAATCATCAGACGTGGTAGTCCAATCAGTGTTAGATCACATTAACTTATATCCATGTTATGAGAGTCATTATTCACGACAAAAGAGCGGACGAAAATTTTTAGGACCGGACTTGAATATCCCTACTATGTATAAACAATATAAGGAGATGATGGAATCTAAAGAGATCCCTCCGAATTTGGTAGCCAAAGAATGGCTATACCGAAATATTTTTAACACCAAGTTCAATTTAAGTTTCAAACTACCGTCAGTCGACACTTGTGATGATTGCGATGCATTTGAGAGAAAGCTAACAGATGTTGTGGATGAAGAGCTGAAAAATAATATAGAAAAAGAAAAAGAAATTCATGTCAAGAATGCTGAAGAAAGATATAACTTGAAGAGAAATGACAAAAAAGAAGCAGAATCAAGTTCAGGTGAAAAAAAAGTATTGATGTTTGATTTGCAGAAGTGTTTGGCCACACCGAATTTAACTAATAGTAAATCTTTTTATCTACGAAAGCTTTGGACACTAAATTTGACAATATTTGATTCTACAGCAAATAGAGCTGCAAACATTTTATGGTCTGAAAATATAGGTGGTAGAGGAGGAAACGAAATAGCTTCTTGTCTGATTAGATGGGTTGAAGAAAATATTGAAAGTCTTACTAATGTGAGGGAATTAACTCTGTGGTCTGATAACTGTGCGGGCCAAAACCGAAATTTGATGGTAGTGATGGCTTACATGTGGATATTGCACGAACATCCCCAGCTGAAAATAATAAACCACAAATTTATGCTGAAGGGTCATACACACATGGAAGTCGATCAAATACACTCACAAATTGAGAAAAAGAAAAAACAACTGAAAACAATGCAGATTGCGATACCCCGAGACTGGTCTCAGTTTATTCGAACTTGTGGAGGAAGGAGAATTTTCAACGTCTATGATATGCAACTCCATAATTTTAAAGACGTTACGTCTTTATATAAAAAAAATGGTCCTTTTGTTTCCAGAAAGAAGAATAAAAATGGTAAAGATTTTAAAATATCAGAATGTGTTTGGCTTCAGATTAAACAAGACCAGCCCGGAATATTATTCTATAAAAATACATTTGCAGAAGATTTTACCGAAATATCTTTCATCCGAAATGCTTCTAAGCGAATTCAGTTCCCTCAGCATTTACCTAGTCTATGTCAAACTGAAAAGTCCATATCAACAGCAAAATACAATGATTTGATGAGTCTTTTACAATGGATTCCACAAGAATTCCATACATATTATAAAAATTTAAAACATTCCGAGAGTCAGCCAGATTTTCCTGAAGTTGATTAAATTTTTAATAATAATTAATTTTAATAATCTTTTTACATAATAAGGCTTATTATGCTATTCTTTTTTAGTTAAAAAAATTAGTTTGAAAGTCATTATGTTTTAGCTTTGATTATTTTTTAATTTCATTTTATTGATTCCGACATTATGTATTTCATAAATAGTTGATTTAAAAGCTACGTACCTGAATATTTCAGAAGATCGGACTTAACTAATTTCTATTTTTTTGTCAAACATAATGTTACATGTTAAAAAAAAAACTTACAATACGCATTGAATTTACCAAAAAATTGCAGGCATAAAGTTGGATCAGTAAATAAAATTAAAAGGATTGGTCTTTTAATAACTCTGTACAAGCATAAGGTTGGATGACACCGAAAAAGTAGTTTTTGATTAATAAATTATTATTATTATACTGTGACTAGTTTTATTACCATACTAATACAAAGGTATAAGACTTATCTAAAACATTATACTATTTTTGCTAGCCTAATCGGTACTGAACAATAGTTTTGACACGATTTTGTCAAGATCTTTCTTTTGGCTCTCCTCTAAACTTGTGAAATACCAGATCAGACCTAATGCGTCTCAGGTCGAGATATATGTAGTGTGACAAAGCATTTTTTTTATATAAACTTTTATGTTCGTTTTTTTTATCTTTTTATGTTTTTGGTCGTTTAACTGATGTTTTCACTTAAGTTTTGGTTTGCTAAAGAAGTGGTGAACGGTTACACAATAGCGGCTGTTCACATATAGAGCGTTTTTTGACACCTTAATGTCACATACTGTGAGTGTGTGTAGTGAAAATGACACACACACACAGACATATATCATGACAGATTCATTATTGATTGGATTTCATGATGTTTTTCATTTTTTGACAGCATTTCATGACGGCTTTTACAATAATTACGGAATCTCTTTTCTAGGGAAGCTTTTCATTTTGCATGTTATTTGTGGTTAGTGTTTGGTTTAGGTTAAACTCACATGCATTTTTCGATTCGGTCGACCTCGCTGCGTAACGAACTCACGATTATAGTTCAAATCGAGTTCGAAACCAGACTGGCAATTACGTTAAGTTATATTATGCTAGTATAGCATCAGCCTCAGCGTCAGCCTCAGCGTCAGCCTCAGCATCATCCTAAAATGTTCCCACTGCTGGGACACAGGCCTCCTCTCTGTGAGAAGGAGTGGGCCGTAATCCACCACGCGGGTCCAGTGGGGGTTGGTAGATGTCACATGTCTTCGAAGTTTTGGTTCTACTACAAGGCGGATTCCTCACGGTGTTTTCCTACCCCATTTTGAGAGCAGTGGTGATGAAATAATTTAGAAAAAGTAAAGCGTCTGTCTGAGTTCGAACCTACGACCTACAAGTCATAAGTCGCGGCAGTTACCACTGGGCCACCACTGCTCTTTACGCTAGGAAAGCTTGCTTCTAACTAATATGATTTACACAAAAAAAAGCTTGTATATTTGCATATAAATAATTTCATAATAAACATCAAGTATGTATTCCCCAAAGTTCTAGGAAGAGGTAGCCACCGCCCCCCACCACCCACCACCAACCACCACCACTACCACCACCCATCAACCACCACCGCCACCACCACCATATATTTTTTATACACCCACATTTCCCAGTTACGTTAAAGCCCCATGTATTTGGGGGAAGCCGCTAAGGAACCAAGGGAGGGGAGCGACAATTTCTTCAAGTATCATGAAAGCTCCACGAAACCTATTTGTCTCGTCTTGCTTAACTTGTGTGTCTAATGTCCTATGTCTAATCCTGGAAACGTTAATACATTAACTGCTGATAATTAATGTCTAGGATTTAGTAGATAAGTTAGCCTAAATGTCGCGTTACAAGGGAAACTACTTACCTTGATTGATCCTAACTATGTGTGTATACAGATTGGCAGGGACACCGAGGCGCATCCTGTTACCGTGAATTCAGTTCATGAATCTGAACACCCCTGCGAATTGTAAGTAGGATACTTTTTTTTTTATTAGCTGTTCCATACATTTTGACCCCGTAGGTATTGCAATTTTCTAAGAAACAGCAGATATTTTTTTGATGATAAAATTTCTACGCTAGAATCATTATCGCTGTATAGAGGTATGAGAACAGGGTGTAAAGTTCACTCAACCTCCATAAAAAAGGACCAGACGGGTGTTGTGTCTGGCGGGCAACTGCCCGTTGATTCATCTCGGGCCGTTGTATCTATGCTAGTTGCGCGGTAAACTCTGCTTGCGCGATGCAGGATTTTGCGTGACGTCAGTATGACGTGTTGTTTGCATGTGGCGTTGTAGATACCGCTACAGCTGAATTCATGATTACAGTTTGCTCGTCGATGTCCCGTCACCCTGTAATTACTATTAGACGTATATTATTGGATGTTCATTAATATTCATCTCACTAAGATGTAATCGTAAACCACAAATGGTTTTAGAGACTTTACTGTAATTTAATCCAACTTAAACTATGATTGTATAATCTGAAAAGCGTGTTTTTGTTTAGCCTAACTTTGGGTAGCGCTAGTTATCTAAGGAACAAACAAAAAACAACAGCAACAACATTGAAAATTTTTCTTGTAGTTACATTACAAAAAATATTTATTTTTGTAATGTAAAAACTTTACGGTTTTCGGATTTTTTCCTTTACTTGTGCTACATGACATTGCTTCTTGCCAAATTTCATGATTCTAGGTCAACGGGAAGTATCCCTAGTAAAGTAGGTTTTGATTCTGAAACATAAACGTCAGTATCTTCTGATTGCGTTGACTTAGAAGTTTGTTTTTTTCACTGCGTCAAGGGATTGATTGATTGCTGATTGCAGCCCAGAGTATATTCTGAAATGTTAATTAACTATGACAATTATAGTGTGGCCAGTTGTTTTAATCGAAATTCAATGTTGCGTGGTGGTTCACTAATCCTAATTAAAAGTTTTATTAAATTCAAACCTCGTAAAGACATAGTTGAACTATCAGTTGAACATAGCATTGAACTCTCTTGTGTTGAGCTAGATAAGCATGTTATAGTGTGCGTTTACAGACCCCCAAATTATCAAAACTATTCTATATTTGAGTCAGTAATGGAAGATGTTTTGGCAAAACTAGCAACAAGTAATAGGTCAATAATTATCTGTGGTGACTTTAATATTAATATTTTAGAAAATAATTTAAATACCAGTAGATTATTAAATTTGTTTAAATCGTTCAATTTGTCAAATGTGTTTGTAGAACCAACCCGAACAACTACGAATACTGCTACATGTATTGATAATGTTTTTTGTTCCTGCGACTATTTAGATAAAGCCATTGTTAATTATCTCCCTTCTGATCACAGTGGTCAAACTGTAACTTTTGAGTCCAACATGCCAATACAAAAAGTGCAGATTCAATCCAGACGAATAACATCAGTTAATTTAAAAAAATTTAATAGCAATTTAATTTGTAAATTAAGTAATCAGAACCTTACAGTGAACAATGTTAATATTTTGTATAATGAATTCTTTTCGTTAGTCCAAACCGAGTTCAATAATTCTTTTAAGAAGAACACTAAAAGTATCAGCCCTAAGTTTTTATTTTGTGACTGGGCAACTAAAGGACTCAGAAAAAGTAGGGAAAGACTTTTCGAGCTGTATGGCCTTAAGCCTTATATTAACACGGAATCTTTTAATAAGTATGTTGCTACTTACTCTAGAACTTTTAAGAACGCTTGTAAGGCTGCTAAAGCCTTATACATTAGCAACAAGGTAAAATCAGCAGACAATAAAATAAAGACCGTATGGAAAATTATAAATAATGAAACGAACAGGAATAAGAAGCATAATTCTGAGTACACACTGCAGACGTCAAGCGGTCTCATTTGCGATAGCAAAGAAGTGGCTCAAGAATTTGTAAATTTCTTTACTAGTATCCCACTCAAAACAACTGAAACCTTAAATTCTTAGCCCTCGCTCGCTTTTGATTTAGTAAGGGCGAACGTTTCAGCCTGCCCGATTGAATTTAACTTTAGGCATATTAACCCCGTAACAGTAATTAAGGCTTTTAAGCAAATTAAGATCAAATTGACCGAAGATCTTTGGGGAATGTCCATTAAGGTCTGTACCTCCATTATTGAGACTATTGCGCCCTACTTAGCCTTAGTATTTAATTCGTGTGTGGATCAAGGAGTCTTCCCCGACTTAATGAAATACAGTAAGGTAATACCACTTTACAAATCCGGGGACAGTAAGGACACCAATAATTATAGACCCGTATCCGTTTTGCCGGTTTTCAGCAAAGTGTTTGAAAAGATAATGCTTAATCAAATGCTTAATCATTTTAACATGAACAAAATCCTACACGATCAACAGTATGGTTTCACCAAAGGACGTTGTACGACCGACGCCGGTGTAACTTTATTAAAACACATTTTTAACGCGTGGGAAGAGGCCCAAGACGCCATAGGAATCTTTTGTGACCTCTCCAAGGCATTTGATTGCGTCGATCACGAAACCTTGCTTTTGAAACTTGAGCATTATGGTCTTGGAAAACTTGCGCTCAGTTTAGTTAGTTCTTATTTAAATGATAGACAACAACAAGTTCAAATAAATGGTGTCAATTCACTTGGTTTAGTAGTAAAAATTGGTGTGCCACAAGGCTCGATATTGGGTCCTTTCCTCTTTTTAGTGTATATTAATGATCTACTCCATTTATTAAAAAATCAACCACAAATGGTGTTATTTGCTGATGACACTTCCTTAATTTTTAAGGTAAATAGACATGCTACAAATTTTGACGACGTAAATAACGCCCTACTGCAGGTCCAAAATTGGTTCACTGCTAATAATTTAGTATTAAATGGAAAAAAAACTAAGTGCATAAGATTTTCTTTACCAAATGTCAAGGGTAGTGATTGTGAGATAATATTGAATCAAGAGAAACTAGAATTCGTCGATAAAACTGTTTTCCTAGGGATCACGCTCGACTCAAGGCTACAATGGGGTCCTCATTTAACATCTCTTGCAGGACGGCTAAGTTCAGCAGCTTATGCTGTCAGAAAAATCCGTCAATTTACTGATGTAGATACCGCGAGACTAGTCTATTTTAGTTACTTTCATAGCATCATGTCTTACGGTATTTTACTTTGGGGTCGGGCTGCAGACATCGATTCTATTTTTATTCTGCAGAAAAGAGCTATCAGAGCCATATATAATCTCCGCAGGCGCGATTCTCTAAGGGAACGGTTTAAGGAAATTAACATCATGACGGTGCCTTGTCAATATATCTATGAAAACATCATGTATGTAAGGAAAAATTTACATCTTTTTAGTAAAAGAGGTGAAAGACATAATTATAGTACTAGAAATAGGGACCTATTAGTTCAACCAGGTTTCAGACTGGCTAAAGTAGATTCATCTTTTATGGGGTACTGTTTAAAATGTTATAATAAAATACCTCCCCACATTCTTCAACTGAATGAGACAAAATTCAAGTCTTGTATAAAACGCACACTATGCAGTCAGGCATATTATAAGTTAGGGGATTATATCGCTGACAAAAATGCCTGGCTCAATGCTGGTCCTGCTCCACAACTAATTGATTAACACATGAAAATACTGTTGGAGCTGCTGAAGATTGTAAGACTATCTTTGCAATGTATAAAATCAATTTCCTTTGTATTGTATAACTACATAGCACAGATGTGAGTTCTATGTACCCTATAGCTACCATTTACCGGGTAATAATATGTCTTTCATTGACTCGAATGTGCCCTGGCAGCTGATAGTATGTCATGCTCACTCAAATGTCTCGCTGACGGTGGCGTGTGTGTTAGATCATTTAGCTCCCTTCAAAATGGTTGAGCTAAATGGTGCTGATTTATGCGTCATGTTCGTGAACGGGCGCCGTCAGTTGGGGCTGGTCATCTCTTAGCTGCCTCGGCTTATTTTTAATTAATTTATTTTTGGATTGTAGTTTGTTAAGTACTATTTGTTGCACTCTGGACGCTTTTAACACTTACGTTTTTCTTAATTTTTTTACATCGTTCTCACATTATATAATTTTAAAATCAAAAGTAATGATGTAACTAATATTTTTGTAAAATATCATTTAAAAAGAGTGTCCATGGAGTTTCTTGCCCGTTCTTCTCCATAGGTACCTACGCTTTGGAATGGGCAACTAGCTTCATATTTTCTGACTGACCGACTTCTTGACAATTCAAAAGTGCCTGTAAATGGTTTAATTGAAATAAATGGTTTGAGTTTGAGTTTGAGTATTTAATATTAATTTCAACTTGATAACTCTACGCGTTTCTGAGAAAAAGAGTCTTGACCGACGGACAGACAGGAGGACAACGAACTGATCTCATAAGGGTTCCGTTTTTCCTTTTGAGGAACGGAAAATCGAATAAGTGCAAGGTTCTGCACCGCATGGCAAAAAACGCCGAAACAAAACACGTTTCTTGTATGAAGACCCCCTTTAATATTAACTTTATTTTATTTTTCGGTATAACGGTAATATATATACATATTCTATGAAAATTTCAAATTGTCTGTCTATTACGGTTCGTGAGATACAGCCCACAGACAGTCGGACGAACTGCAGAGGTTTAGTAATAGGGTTCCCTAGGTAGGTTGGCACCCTTTGGGTAAGAAACCCAAAAAAAACTGGCCAACTGCGAGTCGGACTCGCACACGAAGGGTTCCGTACCACAAGGTAAAAACGCCGAAAAAAACACGTTTGTTATATGGGAGCCTTTAAATATTTATTTTATTTCTTTTAGTATTTGTTGTTATAGCGGCAACAGAAGTACATCATCTGTGATATTTTCAGCTGTATAGATATATCACGATTCATGAGATACAGCCTGGTGACCGACAGACAGACGGACAGTGGAGTCTTAGTAATAGGGTCCCGTTTTTACTTTTTGGGCACGGAACCCTAAAAAGGTGCTGAATCCGAAGCGGAGAGTACAAACAAAAACACGTTTATCGAATTATTGGTTCTCTATTTACAAGTGCACTTAACAGACAGACGTTGCCTTTTATTATAATCTCAGGATTCACACCTTCTAATTATCTGCCTAGCCTTTTAACAACGTTGGGATGCAGCTGAGTACCTACCGGTTATTTCACATGAAACGACTGCCTATCTGACCTCCACAACCCAACTGAGTTATGGAGATCAGATAGGCAGTCGCTCCAGTTCCAGTTCCAGTAACTACCAGGTATGGTAATACGATACCCCTTGGTAAGGCTGGATTCACGCTTTATATGCAACACAAAAATAATAACAAAACACTTTAATTTGAAAAAAAAGTCCTAACATTTCCCCGAATGATGGCACCCCTACACTTGAAGCGGTTGGCGCTGTCATTGTCAGTCATTACACTCGCAGACTTGTTCCGTCGGACTTTTGAAGTCCCGACTCTATTATCTTCGTCAGAGCTGTTCCACTGAAAATGTCATAATTTTACTTGATATTTTATTTGTATCATGTTGTTCTGTGTTTTGTCTTGATACTCGTCTATCGGGTGTCCGTGTTGATTGAGGGTATCTATGTCTCATATTTAAACGCGGGTACCTACTATAGTGTATTCACGGAGACGAGTTAGTATAGCACCTTCTCTATCGCACATTTTCATACAAATGACAAAGACAAAAAATACTATGAATTTATTATGACAATTGTATTGTTAATATAATTTGCATGCTAACATAGCTGAATATGGTGAAACTGTACCTGTGCAACATCTTTTGTAAACCCATATTATGCAAATAAAATTATTGATTGATTGATTGATACTTTTTTAGGGTCAGTGGGCGTAACAATATTAATTAGTAGGAAATCACCCGATTTTATAGGCACTATCCTGGAATTTGTAGTAAAATCCTTAAAAAGTTAGGCTAAGCGCGCACTGCGACGCGATTTTTTTTAATCGCATGTTCATTAGAAATAAAATCGCGATCGCTAATAAAAAATTTCAAGCGATTATATCGCATTGCGCGGACTCTAGTATAGGTACTGGTATTGTTCACAGATTGGCGATTATTTTTCGCAACGATTAAATTTCACGGTGCTAGCCTTACAGGATGTTCAAGGTGGCTCCTCAATTCCAAACTAGCCGATGGATATAAAAAATGATAATATTTATTAGTATTTATGCATAGATATAAGTACTAAAATGGGTTTCATACGGCTAAATTTGAGATGGCTACAATGCTTTGATTTGTCCGAAAAATTCATACATTACGCAACGCTGTTTCTCGGAAAGTAATCAATCAATTAAAACACATAGTATGATGGCCAAATAAAGCTAAGAGTTAAAACGAAATGTTTGCAGCAACTCGACAAATGATTATTTCGTTGAAATTGTATTACGTAATACCGTTTTGAGCTCTGCCACAAGCTGCCAAAGGAAGTTTATATCCCTGGTACTGTTTATAATAATGATTTAATGGGTTTGATAGTATCGTAATAGCATTGAGGCCATAATTTACGACCCAATGGGTCCCTCTTAATGGCAAGCGACATCGCGGCAGACCCAGACCGACATGGCGGGATGACCTTGACCCCTGTAACAAGAACTGGTCCTTACCAGCTTTAAATACAGAGAAGTGAAAACAGCCTTTGCTCTGCAGGCGGACATTACAGGCGTTAAATAAATAGTAATAATAAATCCAATCCAGACAGTCAGAATCCAAGGTGTGCTGAAGTTCGGCGCTGGTATAAGAACGTACAAATCAAATTCTGTGCCATATTTTTCAAAATAAAATCGTTTTATTTTATGCAAATAAACGATTTTGATACAAAAGATGTTACATAGAATTTCAGTGCAAAGAAGCATGTCTACAAACGAAAAGAGCAATTTTTTATCTGCCCCGAAGACGGTCGGAACAGAAAAATGTTGTCAGTATTAATAAATATCATAACATACATCACGCCTGTATTACCCAAAGGGCCAGGCAGAGGTGCACCAGCTGTACAGTAGTAGTTAACAAATATTGCCAAATTAACCAGAAAATTGTTTCCTATGGGCTTACTCCAGCGCCAAACTTACCCCAACATAGAAAAAGAGTTTAAAAGTTTATTTGGACACAAATCGTGAAACGTAAAATAAAAAAATAACAAAATAAAAATAATGTTTCATACAGCAATAGTGTAGGCCTCACGGCTGCGCCAAAAAGGAGACAGATGCTATCTGACGCCAGTGGCGGTACCTTCATAGAAGCCAAAAAGCCCGGCTTGCCCTAATAAAATCATAATTCACAACAACAAACGTACTTAAACCTATCAATAAAAAATATATTTTAAAAAATACCAGTCAAACATTCGCAACACACACGTACACAATAAGAAAATCAGCCAATCCCTCAGTTGGCCGTTTTTTTATACGTTGAAAATCTGTGGGCTTTCCCTATTTTTGACCCCTAGGCACGCCACTGTCTGACGCTGGTTTTCTAATGAACCTTTAGGGACAAGTGGCGGGGAGTACACACAGTTTGAACATACCTAATACATACTTTTTATACTTATAAATAAATAAACTAGTAATCAAATACATAATATCATTACAAAAACAAAAAAAAAGAAAACAACAAAGTCTCAGCAAAACCGTTCTTCGCGATCATCTCTGGATATCCGAGCACGGTGCACTCAAAGCACAACTGGCCGAAGAATGCGACGGACAGTACACCGACATTTGTTTACAGGTGATATATTGAAAAAAATGTGGTTTTTCTATTTCGTGTAACTTGTTAAGTATGTGGAATAGGGATTTAACATTTTGGTATATGTTTTTTGACTCTTTGGTCTAGTATCATGTAAAAGAAATACACGATTCAATGAATTTATCGCGATACAAAAATTTTAAAGTTATATCGATTTTTTTACTTTTTTCGACATCACGACGTAACGCTTAAGAGTTATTCAATGGAACTTACTTTGAAACATAGAGAATTATCATATCAAAATTTACTCAAAGTATGTAGTTTTAAATTAAATTCATTTATTTTGTTAAAAAAAGGAGTAAATTCGTTTTGGCACATACGTCGTTTTATTCCGAGCGCACGCACTTTATAGCCATCTCTCTTCTTTTGCGTTTCAAAAGTAATTGCATCACTTTCGCTCGCTTAGTAGATCAGTCGCTACGATTTATTTTCGAGGTAGTGCCATAAACTGCTAGTAATATACAAGAGTGTTATTTAGTTTTGCGACAAGAAAACTGTGGGCTGTTTGAATAAAAGCATGAATAGTCGTAATAATAATAAAAACTACGATAAATAAATTACTCGTAAATAAAAATATCTCCTTTACTTTTCAGTTTCTTCAGTATTCTCTTCCAGCTTTATCTAGGTCGACTTCCAGTCTAAAGTATTATGCGTTTGATCTAAATCAACCGCAAAGTATTCCTTAGGGCAATATTCTATTAGTTTTCCTATATCACAAGTTTTAACTTAACCGCAACTTAGAATGCGCAAGCTTGAACTAAGTCAACTATAGAAGTTCGGCGCAGGAGGAAGCGATCAAAAAAGTTATATGAATATATATGAGGGTAAGTTTAAAGAACATGTCTTGGGAATTGTTTACCCCTTTGGGAAATATAGGAGCCCAAGATTGAAGAAGCTGTGTTTAAGAATACATGGAGAGCTGAGTTGCTGTGAGAGTTTCAAAAGTAATTACGGTAGCTATCGTGAAGAGAGTAGGTTGAATCCTTAGGAACGATGATAATAAATGATGCACACACCGATCCGTTTACCAATCTTAGTAACTCTATTATGGGAGTATTTTTCCGCAAACTTTTGTCTGTTTTCCTCAATCACGTTTTTCATTATTTTGGTAGCGACAGAATGATTAATTGATGGGATCTACTTGGCTTTTTATTAGTTTTGGTGTCACATTCACCGTTTGAAGTTAATAGACTACTAGGAGATACGGTTGGCTCATTTTCAGAAAATGGCGTTTTCATTACACGCCAATTTCTGAAAATGAGCCAACCGTATTGAACCGAACTTTTATTTATCTGCTTTCTTTGATTTTTTATTGTCTGTGTCATCGTAGTATAAAAAACTCGCTTTTCGTATATATTTGCGTTTAGTTTTTCTAAGCATAATGAATTTTAACGCGGGGTTTTCCTTTCATTTAGGTAATGTATCCCGCAAGGTATATGTGTATAATACACTAACATTCGACTTGGATCATCATCCTCAACATCTGCCTAGCCTTTTGCTAACTATGTTGGCGTCGGCTTCCAGTCTAACCGGATGCAGCTGAATACCAGTGTTTTACATGGAGCGACTGCCTATCCACCTCCACAACCCAGTTACTGGGTAATACGATAGACTGGTAATACGGTACGGTAAGACTGGTTGTCAGAATTTCGGGCTACTGACGACCCGTAACGACTGTCAAAGATCCACGAATAACAGCCGGGACCAACGGCTTAACGTGCTTTCTGATGCACGGAGGGGTCTTGGTATGTTAAGATGGTCACCCATCCACGGACCAACCGCGGCAAGCGTAGCTTAACCTGATCGATCGACCCGTGCGGCTGTTATTGCTTTGACTTAGATATAGCACTGAAATCTCAACGATTTGACATGTCCACAAAGAATTATTGGTTAGTTCATAATTAATTATTTTGTCATATACCATAAACGAGTGCCACTCAAACTTCAAAATGGAGCCATAATCAGCGTTTAAATGAACGCTGATTATGGCTCCATTTTGATCATCACGTTGATCCTCTTTGTGAATTTCCTAAGTGTGTGACGTCACGTCTTTGTTCGACGATGTTGACTCTGCCAGTATTTTAGATGGATTATATGGCTATTTAAAGAGGGCGTGGTGTATTGAAAAACACTTCACTTTTGCTGTTTGAATAAGTGTAATGTTACTACTGAAGAAAGAGGTTAAAAGAAGATAGTTTTCTGGTACGTTGTTGGTTGTTTTGTTGTTGTAGTGAGCCACGATAAAAGACGATCATGTATAATCACGATCAATTATACGATTTGCTTTTTGTATAACACGTCTTGCTATGGAAGAGCGGATTCTCCTAACACAGGCACTATCTGCCTAAAAGGAGGATCCAATCATAAAAAAATTGTTTATACCTAAACTTGTTTTACTATTAAACCATTTTTTTATGTCAGTATGTCAGCCAGTATATTATGTAAAAATCTGACTGTGAAAACTTAATTGAAGCAAAAAATTGTGCTTATTTTGATCGTGATGGTGCTCGGAATTGGTGCACGAAATGGTACAGAGGTCGTGAGCAGTTAAGTTAAAAACTTAGAATTATGTTAACGAAATTGACTACTAACAAAAATTGCCGTTATATTCAAATTACAACTGTCAGTCTTTGACAGTCGTATGAAATGCCTTTAGCAAATTAACGAAGAATGTCAATTAATAACAATGAGTTTTCCTGACTTTACCTAATTTACCTGATGGCGACTTCTGTCAAGGTAAAATAAAATTCTCCTATTACATGGGGCTTAAACATGACTTGCGAAACGTATTATACATATACCTCTGCTGTACCCTTCGGGCACTCAGGCATGATGTTATGCCGACCTCATCTAGTTTAAAAAAATATATGATTGACGCGTAAAAGTGTTCGTGCAAATCTACGTGCCTACTTACAAAAATAAAATCATTTATCATTTATGTAGTACCTATGTAAAATAAAATTGGAAATTAATAAGGTTTCTGTATTTTGAAGTGAAAACATATTTAGGCGCGTTGGGCATTTTTTGACATGGGAAAAAACCACTGAACTCGCGACACTGTTACCGACACCGTGCTACATTCGGATGTGTTCGGCTGTCCTCGGGATGTACTCGGTTTTAAATCCGATATGTCAGTGAGTGATGGCAAAATATTCTGTTTGTGTTTTCACTTCTGTCGGCACTCCCGGAGTGCTACTGGTTTTTTTTTCTAAAACCGTCCCATCGAACCGCACTTTGCAAATTTTTGTTTCAGTGCGGTTAGTGGAACAGCAGGAGCCGTTCGGTCAAAGCTGTTGAAATCAGTGCTCTGAGTGGAAATAAAAATCAAAAGTCATTTATTCAAATTAGGCTGAGAATCCGCACTTTTATCAGCAAAACACCCGTCTTTCAGCAGTTGCTAGTACTTTCGCTGGGAAGAAAAATGGCGCAACAAACTCCTCAGCAGCACTGCTGTCTGTTCAGTTAGAAAAAACAATTACTTCACTAAGCCAGAGACTATATTATCAAAATGAAAACGAAACACGATTATAGGTACTTGGGTAAATGATTTCATACTTGACGAGCAAACAGACACAGATGTTCTGTGTTTCAATGTAAGAAAGACGAACAAAACAACAAAAACCACATTGCGTTAGCAGCACTGCAAACTATTAAGTAAAACAAGCAACCTTCTCGCATGTCTAATTTCACTTAAGTAACCATGTTGAAACTCCATAATTATCTTCCACAGAACACTTCCATGTGTTCGACACAAGGCAGCATATTGGTACAAGTTTCTTACCAACTACCTAACGAAGTCTTCGGGGTACCAAAAGTGTATAGAGGGTCCAATTAAATTAGCTAACGAAACTCCGCAGGTGTGATGGTATCAATATCTAAACACTCATGATAAAACAATAAATAAATTTTGATGTTTTTTTGTGGGGTCATCGACCGCAGTAGAGTAGTAACTTGAATTAATATCAGTTTGAAAAACAGTTTTTCTGTATGTAAACTTTGACAAACAATATAAAATAGATTTTCTCTACTCATACCTCAAGTAAAAAGACTACAAGCGGTCATCGACCCCTCCAAAAAAACTTCAACATTCAATCTTTTTTGTTTTTATTTTATCATGTTGAGGTAACAATACCCATGACGTATGCAAAATTTCGCTAGCTAATAATATAATTTGACCTTTTCTATGTACATAAGCTCATCAATCTATCACATAGGGAGTTAGGTAGTTCTAACATCATCAATAATTGATGTTCGTATTAACTTTTTGGCCAAACTTTTACTATTAATATTGTAGTTTTCGACGTATTGACGTATTTTATGTTTATCGTAAAAAGAAGGGAAATAAAATTAAACAAGTATTTGTAGGTTTAGTTTTTCGACAAAAGAAATGATGGATGCGGGCTGTGTGAAAGATGATATGGATTGAAAAGACTGAATACTTGCTGAGATGACGACTAATAGACAAGTTATGGAAGAAAAAAAGATGTTGCACTGACCCCAAATAAATTGGTATAAGACCACGACAAAGGGGGTGTTTTTGGTAATTTTTATAAACGGACAATTTAAAGTATTGAAATGCATCAACGTTATTTTAGTTTAGTCTGTTTTTTAGGATTCCGTACCAAAATGTTAAAAAGGAACCCTACTCAGCCTGTCTGTCTGTCCGTCTGTCACAGCTGGATAACTCAAGAACTACTAATGCTATCTTAAATAAACTTGAAATTTAGGATAGTTTTAGACGACGTTTGCCCAACTATTTTGCAAATAAGAATGAAATAAATTTGCTTTTTTTTTGCAACAGAGACTGAAAGGGGTTCTGAAAAATTCGAAGTGTTTGCAAATTTTCAAATACGTTTTCTTTTTTTAGGCCGCATAGTTTTCGACTTTTGATGAAAAATGTAAAAAATATACCGTACCCCCCCCTTATCTCTGAAGTTTGCATAAAGAAAAATCTGAAATAATTCTATGTGGTAGAAGTTTATGTAAAGATCACAGGATAAATAAAACGATGTCTCTAAATTGCACACCTTTTCAAAAATCATTAACAAAGATTACATTAGTTCCACTATCGGTCAAGAGATGGCGCTGACCTAAAACAGCAATATTCTACACCACATCGTGCAGTGTTAAAATTCTCTGACGAATATAGGCCTCGCCGATGAAAATATAAAAACATATGATGGTACGGAACCCTCGGTACGGGAGTCCGACTCGCTCTTGTCTTGTGTTTTTTAATCTTATTGATTTAATGTTTACAATTGGATGACTTTATTATTTAATGTTATTTGAACGCTTGCTTGAAGGCAGAATACAATAACTTTTGGGCTTTAAGATCTTCCCTTGTTGAACAATGTTTTTTTTTGAAAATAAATATTTTTTAATTTTAATTTTGAATTTGACGATCTGATAACGTTTGCAGGCCAACATGGCTAGAGGTCGCACAAAACTGAGATGTTGGGAAGGAAAAAGGGGAGGTTTTTGCCCAGCAGTGAAACACAATATAGGCTAACAAAAAAAGAACAGGAGAACGATGATGTGTAGATTTCATTTGGTTTTCAGCGGCTATAGTTATAATAAGCAAAGGGGGCCTAAAACGGCCACTTTGGCAGAACCATTAAAGGATAACATTATGAATCATAATCGACAGTTAACTGTTAAGTTAATCGTATCAAATCCCATTGGTGAAGGATTCTTCAGTTATTTTTTTTGTCTGTGCTAAAATACCAATCAATCCAATCCAAATGCAATCCCAATCTCTTTGATTATACCTACGTAGTGCAGTGAAAAAAATAAAAACACGGACTGTCTTCGCCGTATTATGATTCATAATGTTATCCTTTTATGATTCTGCCAAAATGGCCTTTTTAGGTCTCCAGGATGGCTGTCAATCTCAGGCTTTTGTCCTTACCTCACGCGTCGGGTTCTTTATGGGTCGTAAATTTAAGATTGAATCCAGAGTTTTTATAAAACGGTACCTACCTCGGGGCTCACAAAAAAGGGTCAGGTAAAATCTGGACCGTAAATGTAGTCCTTCGTAAACTTACCAGCCATTCGGCCTTTTAACATAATTACACTGAGAGTTGTTCTATAGATTTATAGAATACAAAACACTTTTTTCAAAAACGAAAAAAAACGACTTCCAAAAAAAAAAACAAAGTGGAAAATAACCTTAATTGCGGAAGTCGTTTTTTTTGTAAAAGTTTTTTTCGCTTTTTAGTAGGTCTGTTTATAATGAGCCTAAGTTACAATAGCCTAATGTTACCTTGGCCATCGCGTTTTACAAAATATTGCTTTTCCCGGTGCAGGGACGTTAATTGTTGAGGAGTTCTTCTAGAATTCCAACATCAGCTCCATTTCAACATTCACATTGTGACGAGCATAAATTGCTTAGAAAGCATATTAAAGTAATCGAATCGCAACCCGTGAAATACTTATTATTGAGTAGTTCCGGTGGCCATCTGTGGTTTTCTTCATCAGTTCCACTACACCAAATGGTGGTTTTCGAGAGCAAATGCACGAGTTACTATAAAAAATAACCAAATCGCTAATGGTGTGCTATTATTATTTATGTGTGTTATTATTATTATTAAATAAAAAAGAATTTTCCAAATCAGTTTATAAATGACGGCGTACTGAAATACTGAGGTAACAAACATTAAAAAAATACAACTGAATTGAGAACCTCCTCTTTTTTTAAATTCGTTTAAAAAGAGTTTTGATGGTAAATAAGTGTATAAGCCCGAGAGAACTCCGTCATCTACACTAATATTATAAAGAGGAAAGATTTTTATTTTTGTGTGTATGTTTGTAATGAATACACTCAAAAACAACTGTGCCGAATTCAAAAAATTCTTTCACCATTAGAAAGCTACATTCACCCTGAGTAACATAGGCTATATTTATTGCTAGAAAAGATTAGGGATCATAACTAAAACCATGCCATATGAAAAAATGCCATAAAACATCTTTCGTCGCATGCGCTGCGGAAAATATTCATGATTGAACAAAAGTATGTTCTTCAATATTAAAGAACATATCAATAACTATAAAAATTTTTGTGATATTATACGTCCAACTATTATCGTTATGTCACAATAATCACATTTTAAAAGTTGATAAAAATACCGACCAAAATTAGACTATGTTATTCATATTTCTGTTTAAATCCTTATCCAAATAAATAATATTGTTTTCAAGAATGTTTCAATTCATGTAGATTACTTTTTGAATTGTTCAAATCGGCTATTCCATTCAATAGATATTACGAATTTAATAAGTCATAGAAATAGAAAAAATAAACGCTGTCGCGTTGTGCATGTTATTCATACCTTTTATTAACCCTTAACCAAATAAATTATTCTGTATTCAAAATTGTTTCAATACCTGTAGATTACAAGTTTCTGGAGTGGCGACCGCGTACCGGAAGACGTAACGTTGGAAGGCTTCCCACAAGGTGGTCCGACGACCTTGTGAAGGCCGCAGGAACCCTTTGGATGCGAGAAGCACAGAACCGGTCGAAGTGGAGGTGCTTGGGGGAGGCCTATGTCCAGCAGTGGACGTCTTTCGGCTGAAATGATAACTACAGTAGGATGTGTTGTCAAGCTGTGGAAGGTTGTTAATAGGTTTCCTACAATCGTTAAAATTGACACTTCACAGTCAGGAGTGACATGTTTGAAGCAACACAGTGCACTGACAGTCGTTAGTGTCACTGTCTCTTAAGCAGCGATGGAAACTGTCACAAGGAATAAAGTTTTTCCCAGTAAATAAAACTGACGTTTGTCTACAGACATTTGTGTTCATCGAATTTATAAATAATACATTAAAAAAAATAACCTCGAGGTTTTCATCGGATTAAATTTCATATTTTTATAAGTACTTGCTTTATCCGTGTTTACCTGTGCCCCTGTTTGAAATATGTTAAGTATCTACTGCCGAGACTCGTGTCGTCATCTTGGCTGATTCTCAAATGTTCTACTTACCATGTTAAGTACGTTTGTATGAGTAAAATAAATTATTTTATTCAGTTCAATCCACAGAAATCTTGTTTATTATGTTATCTCGAAATGTTTTTCCAGTTTCCAGAAAATACAAGTTGCCCCGACCTCAAATGAATTGGAATCAGAGCAAGAGAATGATGAAGAGAAGGTTGTCTCGTATCTGCACATAAACAATTCTATAAATGAACCCTTAAAATCGCGAGTGATACAGAAAAATCTCTTACAATATCATCTATTATTGAATAGCGTACAGCCTCGAGCATAAATACCTCATGAAATGAAAGTTGCAAAACTGAACAAAGACTTGTTTCTACTATGGCTTCGATAATACTATGTACGTAAAGCTTTGGATTCCCAAGAAAACAGACAACGGTCACACAATAACGGCTGTCCAAATACAGGTGAAAATGACAGATTTTCTTAACAGGCGTTATAATGTGACGGAAGAGCTTTTCTAGGAAACCGATGCTTTACATTATATATATGTAAATATCTATGAATAGTTTAGGAGGAAATTGCTTCTGAATATTGTGTACGTGTAAGATATTTATGCTCGTGTCTGTTACAGCAGTTTCATCATATCTGACACAAATACACAATCTCGCACTGAACTAAAATGCGACAGGTAGTATGACCAAAACTCATACATGTCCGCCGAGATTGAATTGATGTGGAATTGTTATACTCCATAATTTAGAAAGGCTGGTTAATAACGCTGGTTGTGGAGTTTGTAGCGCCACTTTTCTTTCCCAGCGAAAGAACTAGGAAGCGGTGTAGGGTGGGCGTTTTGGAGGACTGTCTTTTGTAATTTTGACGTTCGAAAAGTGCTGATTCTCAGCCTAATTTGAATAAATTAGTTTTGATTTTGACAGTAATTGTATAAGATCGACATAGAGACACATTTATAACAAGTACTACGCCAAGACCTTGTAAAATTTTTTCATTTTTATCTGAAACTAGCAGCGCTTCGCGGTTTCACCCGCATAAGTGTCGATCCCACAAAAATATCGGTATAAAAAGTATCCTATATGTTATTCTAACGTTTAAGGGGCCGCGGGAGCACGCGTAGTTCATACAAACGTAATACAAAAATAATTTGTAAATCAAACATATTCTTAATGTAGTGTGTATTTATTCCGATTGGATTACGGAATATCTAGGTTCCCAAATTTATATTTTGAAAGGACACTGATATAAAGACGAGATTTGAGGAATATCAAATTTCTATAGAGAACTTATTTTTCTCATAACTCGTCTTTAAATCAATGTCCATTCAAATATATATTTGGGAACTTAGATATTCCGTAATCCAATCGGAATAAATACACACTACATTAAGAATATGTTTGATTTACAAATTATTTTCGTATTACGTTTGTATGAACTACGCATGCTCCGCTGGCCCCTTAAGCTATTATTACCTGCTGTAAAGTTTCATAAAAATCCGTTCAGTAAGTAGTTTTTGCGTGAAAGAGTAACAAACATCCACCCATCCATCCTCACAAACTTTCGCATTTATAATATTTGTAGGATTTATATAGTGTACATATAAGAGTATATATTCTATTCTACATAACTCTGAAAGCTTTTCAGACATTAACATCCGTAATATAAATATATGTAGTAAAAATGAAATTGTTCTACCTAAATTTAGATTAACTAAAACTAGCAAGTAATTTCTTGTAAACAGCATCCGTTTTTATAACAATTTACCAAAGCCGGTTACAGAACTTAGCGATGGAAATTTCAAAACCCTCATCAAACGTGTTCTTATCAAAAAAGCATATTATAAGATTAAAAACTACGTTGAAGACAAGATAGTTTGCCAATAATTCCTTCTGCACATGTGGCTTCCCTGGCGCCTCATTAGCGGTATACCTAACTATATAAATCTCTATGAACTGCTCTCAAATTATGATGTTTATTTTCATTTATTTTTTACATACTTCTTTGACATAATCTTTTTATTATTTGACATAATATACAGACAATTCCAATTTTTTACCTCTTTATAATGGTTGTAATGTCAATCATATCACTTGGTTTTAGTAGGTTCTTATATTTTATTTTGTTATTAATCTTTTTGTTAGATTCTTATTTTGTAAATGTGAGGACTTTGTAGGCCTTGTAGACTTTAGATCTGTAGACCATTTTTTATTTTATCAAGTACCTGGTACTTGTTGACATGCCTACGCTGTCCTCCCGTACCTACTGTAATTTGAAAACATTGTAAAAGCCAATTATTTAAAAAATGAGTAAACATGGTTTTTTTGCCGGTTCTTCTCCATAGGAAACGACCAATTGGAACCGTGCACCTATATAGCTTCTAACGTTTCATAAGTGGCCATGTAAGTTTATGTGAAATAAAATATTTTGATTTTGACTAATATATTATAAATGCAAAAGTTTGTGAGTGTGTGTGTGTGTGTGTTTATATGTTTGTTATTTCTTCACGCTCAAACGGCTGGACTAATTTTGATAAAATTTTGTATGGAGGTCGCTTACACCCTGGATTAACATATAGGCTACTTTTTATCCCGATATTCCTACGGTATCGACATTTACGCGGGTGAAACCGCGGAGCATAGCTAGTATCCTATAAATTCTTCGCGTTAGAAATACAATAAAAGTTGTTTGTTTTCCAAAACACACGCCAACATTACAAAGAAATCCCAGCGGTGCGTAGCTAATGGGAAAAACGTAAATATTTTATTCCCATTCGGCACGCAAAATTAGAACAGTTAAATAAGTTCAGTAAAAAAAGAGTTCACGTAAAACCAGTCGGTGTTTTTTACAAAGCAGAAAATTGTACGATTTATGTGGAAAAAGTACATAATTTTGTTTTATAAAAATAAATCCATTTCAGATTTAACCGCTGGTGAAATAACAGGAACACACCTACCAAGAGTTATTTGTGGATTTTTATTGTCGTTTCAATTTCATTCAACAATGACTCGTGTTGTGTATGTATTATAAAACTAAAAACGGATGTTTTCAGTCACCGATTTCAGCACTAGTATTGAATTATAATATTAACGTAAACGTTGTATTCGCTTGTGTTTGTTTTTAAAATACCGCTTTTACATTTATTGGCAAAACAAAGATTTCTATTAATTGTGTAAAGAAAAATTCCAAGGCGATGACGCGAAGACGATGCGACGTGATGTTGAAATAGCTCATAACGTTCGTTACTAATGATAACCATCATCATCTGCCTAGCCTTTTCCGAACTATGTTGGGTTCGACTTTCAGCGTAACCAGATGCAGCTAAATACCAGTACTTTACATGGAGCGACTGCCTATCTGAACTCCACAACCCAGTTACTGGGTAATACGGTACCCTTTGGTAAGACTGGTTGACAGACTTTCGGGCTTCTGGATGACCCGTAGCGACAGCCAGGACCAACGGCTTAACGTACTTTCCGAGGCACGGAGGGGACTTGGTATGTAAAGATCACCCATCCACGGACCAACCGCGGTAAATGTAGCTTAACCTGATCGATCGACCTGTGCGGCTGTTAATATTTAACCACGGGCCCCTCTACTACTAATAATAACCATCGCACCATATTTATGTCACACAAAATAATCCACTAATATGCCATCGCATTAAGGCTCCTTCAAACAGGCGCGATACGCGATAAAATCGCGCGCGACACAAAGGCACCGCAAGTCGCGCAACGTGCGGTGCCATTGTGTCGCGCGCAATCGTAGGAGCCTTTAGTGAACACTGAATGGGAATTAGGTAATACCAACCCTCTCATAAGAAATTATTCCCATTCAAAACGAAAATGTATCTTCATCTTCATTCATACCAGCACATAATGTAATATTTTCATGAGATGTGGAAAATTTACATTAAGAACGTAAATAATGGATGACACATCGTCCACGTACCAAGCTATTAATAAATAATTATACGTGTTTCTTTATTTTTGGAAATTGTAATTTTTGTAGTACAGTCAAGGACAAATTCAAACATGTTTTGAAAAGTGTATCAGTTCAGTTTCACGATTCTCAGCACTGAAGAAAGGAAGAATATAAAGAAAAATATCTGTACAATTGTGTCAAATGTGATATTATTTATATATTTTAGTATGATTCATGTTTTCAATCAATACTGTCGTGGAAAGTAGTTGTTGAATTATGCTGTTTAAAAATATTTTTGCTCGTGCCTGTACAAACAGGTTGTGGAGGTCAGGTAGGCAGTGGCTCCATGTAAAATACTAGTATTCAGCCTCATCCGGATAGACTGCAATGGAAGCCGACCTCAACATAGTTGGGAAAAGGTTAGGCAGGTTTATTTTGTCTGTAGGTATAAACGAGAAATACTAAGGACAATATAACTAGTACCTAAGTATATTTGCAGTTCTGACACACACGTCACGTGTTATACACGTCTTGCTCGAAAGCAAATACGACAAAAAGTCGTGCCACTACGCATCTGCAGTAGGTATTAATATCCAATACAAAACTTTTCTAATATATCTCTGGACACAAAATAACTAGTTTGAAGATATCCCCACTTAAACAAAACAATGAGAATATTGGCAAACTTTGTTTTAATATTTGTTTGTTCCTGTATTGATAAGGAATACTTGAAGTGAGTTCTCTAGAAACTATATACCTACTGTGATCTATAGGTAGGTACTAATAATAAAGTTGAAGAATTTGTTCGTCTGTTTGAACGCGCTAATCTCTGAAACTTCAAGTCAGATTTGAAAAAAATCTTTTCGCATTAGATAGCCTAATTCTTGAGGAAAGTAACATATGCTAATAAGCAACACGCCAAAATGAAAACAAAAACGGAAAGAATGCTAAGTTAAAACGCAGTAACAGCGCGGGTGGGCGACGCGATGCGACGCGATGTGTCGAGGGCCGAGAAAGTTTAATAAAATATGGCTGTTATTTTAGTATATTATGTAACTTACGATTTCCACATGAACGAAGTTAAATGTAAAGTTAGCAAGTATTAAAAGACTGATGCTTTGCTTCATTTTACAATATAAAGTTTTTTGCTGAAGGATGCTGGGTTTTCTTCGTAGCAATTGAAAATCAGTCGCTCGGAAAGGCGTCTATTCTAACACGCCGTAAGTTCTTGGATACTTGATTGAACAAAAACTGAAGAGAATGTGGAACGATACGTTCCTATAAGTTTACTGCACATTGTTTTTTTTTGGTTTGATTACAAAAAAGACCAAGTAGTGTCTGTGTTTTGAGTTTGATAGTTTGTTTTTATTATAAAAATCTTGTAACTTAACGGCCTTTAAGACAATCAGATAATTTTAATAATCACGGCTGCGTTTGTTTGAATTTCTGCGCGTTAGTTATTAAAAATAGAATAATATTCATAAAGCTTTATTAAAATACTCTCCTATACCAATAAAATTATTTCCAAAACACATATTAAAAACTTCAATTCTTACTAAATTAAAAAATCAAAAAATACAGTCATAATTTTCTTATAACACACCGTATCCACCCAGCTGAAATAATCTCTCATGTGGCACGCAAGCCACATTATATAGAAACTATACCGGTTTTTACTCGTGTGATTTTGGTGTCCCAGCTTCCCACGGGAAGTATGTTTTTCCAAGATAAAATGTACCTCAGATTCCTCTCACAGGGAAGTGTAAACAACACGGTATGCTTTTAGAAGCGTGAGGGTAAGAAATCACTTCAGTTTTAGAACGTTTCTCGAATCTACATGTGGTAATTGAATACGTGGCAAACCTGACTTATCTATTTTTGAGCATATTGGGAAACTGTAAAGGAATCATGATGTCAATGAATATTTATAAACCTCGTTGGTGTAGTGGTTGCAAGCACTACTGCTGAGTATGAGGTCCTGGGTTCAATTCTCGGGTCAGTTAAAATGTGATTGGGTTTTTCCACCTGAAATTTCTCAGTATCAGTACGGAGTCTGGGCTCGCCCATGGGACTGAAAAATACCTGGCGAAATGTGGGTGTACTGGTACACCTGCTTTACCCTTCGGGAATTACATGCGTGATTTTATGTTTATGTAAGTCGACATATGTCGACTGAACACATCTCAGGAGAGACTTAAACTGTCAGATCTTAAAATCGGTACGTTTAATCACAAACATCATAATTACATTTCAATCAAGTTGTTGTAACCTAGGGCTTAACTTAATAAACAAACAAGAAAACAACAGAATGTCAAAACAATGCCTTTAGATTCTGTTTACATTTGAAACATACACTACATCTTTAGAATATATTTATATTCCCAAACTAACAAGACCCCGAAACAACGATAATTAACAATGCAGGAAACTTCACTCGCACGTGACTCTTAGAATTATCTCCAAACTAGCTTCTGCTCACGACTTGGTTCGCGTAATTTTTTTGTTCCCGGATCCACTCGGTCGCATCGCATCGCCTGCCCGCGTTATTACTTCGTTTTTGCTTTGCGTTCTTTCTGACTTTTTGTTCGGCTTCTAAGGGCACGAAGAGGTTTCGGTATGTAAAGATGGTCACCCATCCACAGACCTACCGCGGCAAGCGTAGCTTAACCTGATCGATCGACCTGTGCGGCTGTTATTTTAGCCACGGGCCCCTATCAAACAAACAAACTCATCACCTTTAGTATTAGTTTGGATAAATTGTCACGACTGTTACGAACCACCAAAACTGAAACAAATGGCATAACCCTGAACATTTATAACCATCATAAATATACATTTATATTAATAGGGCGAATATCTTGTCAGATTCTTCTCGGTGGGAGACGACAAATTGTAACCGCGAATTTAAATTTAGATTCATGCCGGAATCACAGAAATAAATTAATAGAATCTCTTTACGGCGAAAGCGCCAGGGTAGCCCGCGAAATTCAATTTTTTTTAGGTTTTTTTTCAATTTCCTGGTCAGTATTAAGTTGTACGTTGATTAATATATGATTCGCGGCCATAACAAATATGTATTTACAGAATTATAATCATTTAAGTCATCAACAGAACTCTCTAAGACCACGTAACTCCAAAGAATAACTGTTTCATGAAATCATCATTCTTTGGAGTTACGTGGTCTTAGAGAGTTGTGTTGATGACTTTAATGGTGATAATTCTGTAAATACATATTTGTTACGGCCGCGAATCATATTTTGATCGACGTACAACTTAATACTGACCAGCAAATTGCAAAAAACGTAAGAAAATTCGATTTTCGCGGGCTACCTTAGCGCTTCCCCCTTAAACCCTTTTTTTCGAAGTATTTGGATATTGTTCAAAATCAAGCGCTAATTTAGCGGCCTTATCGTTAACTAGCTGACCCGGCGAACTTCGTACCGCCAGCCGCTTTGCCTCCGCTTTAATAATGTCTGATATCTTCTAAGATATTCATTTTAATGTTATATTGTAAAGGGCAATTTTGATCTCCATGAAATGAACAACGTATTTAATTCGATAAGGAATAATACTGTATTGTTAAAAATGGCTTTGTAAATAACCCATGTTTTTTTTTTAAATATGTAAACATTAAAAATGGTTACTGTGGCTAATCCTTAGGAGATAAACATATACCATTGCGACTTTTTTATCGATTTTTTTAAAATATACAATTCCGTAGTACATTAATTTTATCTATCTCGTAAGGTTTAGGCAGCGTTTGCAATGTAAGCGCACAAATATAATGTTTGTTACGACATCACATTACAAATCTTTGAATTTCTCGGCTTTTCTCTACTATAATGTGCATGCACATAAACCTTACTCTCTATTGCTGAAAACTGCATTAAAATCCGTTGCGTAGTTTAAAATATCTAAGTTAACAGGGAGCGGGAGCGACTTTCGTTTTATACCATGTAAAGAAGTGAGACAGTTCAAAAGGTATCGAACTTTAAGATTATTTCAATATTGATTAAGAATTGCAAAATTCTTTTTTAAGCCATTATACAGACTATTGCATAAAAACAAGGTGGTTGTGCCACATTAATATTTTTTTAGTAGCCATCAAAGTCCCATTCCTGGGCAAAGAATTCTCTATTCTCTTTTCACCTCTCTCTGTCCAGTCTTTATATTTTAGAAAGTATTTCATTCGTATGCATGTTCGCAAAAACTTACGAATTTTCAAAATAAGAAGCTATTTCCATAATATAGTAAGTGGGACCCACTGGGTCGAAAGTTTGGCCCAGTGGTCGTTTGACCTGCGGCAGGTGTGTCTCCAGCTTGGTCTTTTAAGAGGAACCGGGACCACCCCTATGTGCTGATGGTGATCACCGGGGCGGTTTTAGTGAGGTAAAAATTTCACGCTCCCCGGAGGTCGGGTGCCTTTTGAAGGTTTCCCCCGACAACAAAAAAAAAGGTGTGTCTCCAGCCCAATTACATTTTATTAAGCGTGGCAGCTTTCCGAGTGACATCAATTATTTTAGTGATGGAACGGATTGTTGTATTCTGAACCCGGTCCACAAGTTTAATATCCCGAGTACTCTGGGTGTTCTGGGTATATTAACAGATTCACTGTCCATAAAGTAGACACAATAGTTAAACAATCAACATGAATCCTATGTGATTCATGGGACAGGGAATGTGTTAATATCAATGAACAAAGTATTAAATTTCACTACATTTCCTAACATGTCGCATGCAATGGGAATAAATATTGGATATTCCCAGTAGCGGCGTTTCATCGATGTATTATATATGTAAAGTAGTAAGTAAAAGGAAACGTACGCTAAGTTATCATATGAATTTCGAAGTAGAAAATAACTTACCTGTTTGTTTTGAAAGACACATTATTTTGGGAAAAAAGGTATAAATATAAAAAATGTAATTTAAGCCTTTAAGTATAGCCTTTCAAAGAGAAAATTGTACAAAGGTGATATATGCCGATAATAATGTGATAATCTTACTCGTGAGAAAACGGAAGGCACTTACATTAACGTCACATTTTCTTTGTAGCGTAGCCGATGGGAATAACTCGATATATCGTTCCAGCGATGGGAACCAATTTATTGCCGGAGGTGGTGCGTTGACAGACTGCGGGCAATTTAGCTATAAGGACGTCAGTTACTTGTCGACCACAAGATGTATTGTTTCTATAAGATTTATCATTCTCTTGAGTTAAAGACAAGGGATAGGGTATATTGGCAATATGACCAAAATAGTTAGAAAAATTAAAGTGAATGGAATTAATGGCAATTAGGAGAACCTATTACGAGTAGGGGACTTAACTGGAAAAATGTCGGTGTACTATAAGTGCACGTGTCCTGTGCCTATGCCTTTGGGAATACTGGTGTGATATAATGTTATGTACTCGTATGTAGTTTGAAAGAAGGTATACCTGTTTAAACTAGCTTCGACTTTCTGACTAACTGACAGACTATTTAAATTTTGACAATTCAAAAGTGCCTGTACAAGGTTTAATTGAAATAAATGTTTTGAGTTTGAGTTTGAAAGAAAGTGTAATATTTTTAAGCATCGTTCAAGCGTAAAAGGTTTGGTATAGCTCACACTATACGGGGATTAATCAGATTTTAATTCATTAGACTTCCATACAAAAATAAAAATAGTTCAATTAAACTCAAACTCAAAGCATTTATTTCAATTAAACCATTTACAGGCACTTTTGAATTGTCAAGAAGTCAGTCAGAAAATATGAAGCTAGTTGCCCATTCCAAGGCGTAGGTATTTATGGAGAAGAACGGGCAAGAAACTCCATGGACACTCTTTTAAATTATATTTTTACAAAAATATTAGTTTCATCTTGAATGTCGAATATACAAAGTTGATACGACAGAGGGGCTTTCCTTTAAACTGCCTATACTAGATACCATTTTCAAGCTCTGTACCAAAAATCAATTAAATAGGAGCAGTAGTTTAGTCACAAATGATTTTTGAAGTTTTTGCTACGTTTGAACACGATGTATATTTCCTAACAGCTGATTATCTCATACGCATAGGTCATGCACCTTAAAACGATAATCTGAGTATAAGATACATTGTTGCCGCACAAGTACAACCAAATATTTCACGAAGCAATAAATACACACACACTTGCACTTTCACTATGAGAGTGACAATCATAGCAAAACCCCCGCGCCTTTTTCCCGCGCGTAAAAGGAATAGAAATAGGTCAGTGTGTTGCTATTGCATCCTAGATCCTTGCGAATTTGCTAAAAAACTTTCTTTCAGTGGACAGTGCGCACGCGTCATCCATTCGGGACGTACGTTACGTAATACGGGAGCCCCCCGCCGCCGCCCCTTTATGTTTTGTCGAACTCGCTGACAATAATTGTGATTTTGTTTTGTTATTGTGTTAGACAAAGTTTAACTTGGGAATATTATTATTTAGTGTTAGTGTTTTTTTGTGTTTGACTGTTTTTATTGTGATAGGATACGTAATTAAACGTTGGTTGTGTGTGTGTGTAATCATTAAAGTGTTCAGCAATGCCTCGTGTAACTTACACGGCGTCAGAATACACTTACATGATTTTAATTTACGGTGAATGCCGTGGAAACGCAGATTTAGCTCTGCGAACATACCGAGAAAGGTATGGTGACCGGCGCAATAGCCCTAGGAACGCCGCGCGCCGGCACCATACAATTGGCAGTACAAAGATTACGGGAATTAAAGTGCTTAGCGACGGACAGTGATTTAATTAGAAAAATAAATAACAATATTCTCCGTCGGTATAATTTGTGCATTAATATGAATCGAGGACACATCGAGAATTTAAAAATTTTGTGTTTTTGTGTGTGCGCGTACTTAGCAACCAGCCGGGCGCGGGGGGCGGCGCGAGCGGTCTAAACCGCCCGCCCCCCGCGCCCCCGCCAAGAGAGATAACACACACGCACACGCGCTCCTGCGCGACTTTGTTACCTAGGCATCTAAGGTCAGTCAAATTTATTTATAAAGGGTGGTTGCGTTTCACTCTGACTTAGTTTGTTTGAAAAAAAAATAATCTCATTTTTGGCGCTTTCTATTTTTGTACTGTATCGAATTAATACTATACACGTATAGTATACGTAGTGTAATTTAATGCCCCTCTGTCATATCAACTCTGTATAATTATAAGTGAGAACAATGTAAAAAAGACGTACGCGTTAAAAGCGTCCAGAGTACAGCAAACTAACAGAAATATTCGATTTTCTGTTACGAACTCTACGCGAAGCAAAAGAAAGCGCTTTTTAGTTAAACAAACTGCCGATGCCGTGTCTAGTAGGTACCTACAAAATGCAGCGGAATAGAACAACGAAATCTTATAGGTTTGTTTTTGGTAAATATTTTATGTTTTGTAAAAAGTCATAGGACAAAAGTTGTTTTTTATGATGTTAGTGTTTTACCAATAACCAATTTACAATATAACTGTATACGACTAAACAAACGGAGCGATAGTATAATAAACACATGACGGCCTTCACTGGTGTCAATGACTCAAGATATCCCATTCTCTTCACGAAGTTTATGGTGCCATAAAGCTAATGGAGAACCTTCAGTGTGCCTCAGAAAGGCGATCGTGTACGATAAGTCCTGAACCTATTAATATTTTCATTGCGATAGTGTGTCATTGTGATGTTATGATCATAGTGGTACTATTTTTTGAAGTGAAAATTTCTTACGCGCGTTGGGCATTTTTTCATATGGAAAAAACCATTGAACTCGCGCCACTGTTACCGTAAGCGACACCGCGCGTGTTTTATTTGTAAGACGTTTCAAATAATACCCGCTTCGGATGTGTTCGGTTGTCCTTGGGATGTACTCGGTTTTAATGTATATCCGATATGTCAGTGAGTGATGGCAAATTATTCTGTTTGTGTTTTGTTTTTACTTCTGTCGGCACTCCCGGAGTGCCACTGTTTCTTACCCGACTGCGCTAGAAGGAGGGTTATGTTTTTTGTCTAGATGCAGTATGATAAGACAGCAGATGAAGATTGTGTTTATTGCTAAAATGTGATTGTACTTTATCTATATTAATATTATAAAGAGGTAAAACATGTAACTTTGTATGTAGGAGGTAATCTTCAGAACTACTGATCGGATTCCGAAAATTCTTTCACTATTGAGAAGCGTATTAGCGAGTGTTGTAGGGTTTTTATTTTATTAGCCTTTACAACAATGAGTACACTGTTATTTTAGAATTAGTACATTGCAAACTCAAGTCAAAGAAAACCACAGCATGCACTACATTATGCGAGATACACAATTAATTAATTAAAACAAGTAATTCGCAGTTCAAACAAGAAATTTCACTCACACGAAGTCGCGCGCTGAAGCTAGTGTTGGTTATAAAATAAGTGAAATAATGACAGCTGCAGTACCTATTAGGTTCTCTAACATAAATAGTGTACATCTATGTTGCTACGTGTTTACAACATTTGATGTTACATATGCACTGGTGTTCTGTCACGAACTATCAAATCCATTTATGTATCCGCAGATGCTGACACCAGCCAATAATAGTAGATTGTACAGACGCCAGCACATCAAGCTACCCGAAACTGTCAAATATTCCTAATCAACTTTGAACCTTATGCTGTAGCGATAAAGTTGAAAATCTATTAAAGAAATTTGACAGATTGAAGTAACTTGATGTGCTGGCGTCTGTACTAGTGCATAAAAGAAGCCCCTCGACTTAACTATCGTTGTAAACGTCTCGGGGTCAAATGGCTCGTTTATGCCCGTGTATACTCTCCTTTTCACTTCGATTGCGAGAAAAACAGGCATAAAGTTAAA
Organism: Luperina nickerlii; assembly: GCA_963855955.1. Taxonomy (NCBI): domain Eukaryota; kingdom Metazoa; phylum Arthropoda; class Insecta; order Lepidoptera; family Noctuidae; genus Luperina; species Luperina nickerlii. The sequence continues at coordinate 1,999,151 of OY979665.1, forward strand.
TAACAGTATTTTCACTGTTCAATAATTTTGTAGAATTGAAGAAAAAAATAGCCAATTCCCGCCACGAAACTTTTTAAAAGTTTTTTTTTTAATTTATAACTTGTGTCTCATTCAACTTGGGTACTTCATACTGCCAACTCATAAAAACATTTTTTTTGCGTTTTAAAAAGAAAAAAAAAGCTTTTGTATCTGGTTTCTTTTTAAATATGTCAGTGTGGGCTGGGGTTGCGATGCAACGCGGTGTGTCGCGGGCCGAGGGAGTTTTATAAAAATGTGGTCATTATTTTAGTATAATAATTGTGTATCTTATGACTTCCACGCGAAGGAAGTCGAAAGCAGAAGATAGTGACATACATATAAGAATGTATGAATTATTTAATATAATCAGCCTTTGATGTACTGCTGAGACACAGGCCTCCTCTATTTTTGAGAGGGAGTAAGCCATAATTCAACACACGGGCCCAAAGCGGGTTGGTAGATGTCACAGTCTTCGAACTTCTTGGTTCTAAATCATAACGGTTTCCTCTTGATATTTTCCTTCACTGTTTTGAGATTAATTACGAATTATTTATAACTAGCAGCGCCACGCGGTTTCACTCGCATAAGTGTCGATCCCGTTCGAAAGATACGTGGCGCCATCTATTATCATAACGTTATTGTTGTTTTCCTCGGGAACAGCACTTTTTTTCCGGGATGAAAGGTACCCTATGTCCGTTTCTGTACACCTGACAACGTATATGCAAAATTTCAGGATGATAGGTTCAGTGGTTTAGGCGTTAAAAGGTAACAAACAAACTTACTTTCGCATTTATAATATTAAAAATAAAATATATATTAATTAATAATTTAAATACCTAGTTAGGATACAGGAATGAGAGGCTTTTCAGTTTTGTCGCTTTGATGGAACGTAACTGGGACTGTTCCTACCATGCTTGTGGTGTTGCAGATGACCGTAGGTCCCAGTGACCATGACCATGAGGTGGATCGCCTGCTTGTTTTTCACCCTCCTTCATTCTCCAGCCTTTATCCTAATTTATTTAGGGTCGGCGCAGTATCTTTTTCTTCTATTCTTCATCAGCTCGGTCACCGCCTTCCTTACCATTATCATCTTTCACTCTAAGGAGCTCCCTAAAATAAGGTTGAGCTAGAAGATGACTGATGCATGCGACAGCATGCAGTTGACCTGTCCCAACAGACAGGTTGAGACAGGTCAACTCAAAGCTACAATGGCTCTGTCTTCAAATGGCACTTCCAACATGTCCCTGTGTTGTTAGACTCACATAAAATCCCCATAATACAGGTAATACTTGATAATAATAATTAAACTTTATTGCATAAAAGATGTTGCAGTAAATGCATAAAAACTACAAATGAACACTGGTATACAACAAAAATGGTTGGGGTACTGTCCTAATAGATAGGCTACATAATAGCCTGTAGTAAAGAGAAACAGTGCCGTATCCCTCTAGAATGGAGTATATTTCAACTTAGAGACCATGACCTCTGAGTTGTTTCGGCATTTCTTCTCGAGAATCAGTCAGCTAGGAAATGCCGGCGTCATCTAGTTTTAAAATATAGACCAACAAAATATTGGCAAAAAAAGTGTTTTAAAAGATCTTCTTACATAAATAAACATTTCATTTCATCTCACCCAATAATACGTTTAAAAAATAGACCTTAACCTTTCCATCTTTTGACTCAAGATCGTAAAAATAAAGCCGATAGCATACTTTCATCGCCAGGGGATACATTAGTTTAGCAATAAAACGTCATTAAGAGATTTATGGAAATATTTTCGGGAAATTTCCTGAAGTAAGCCCATTCAAGGATATTCGGTAGTACATTTTCATTATTGAGAACAGTTTTAGTAGCTATTTTGACGAATGTTTACTTATTTTTAGAGTCCATTTTGGTTAAGGAATCTGTTAAACATATTTTGAGGTAATTCATGGTTGAAGAAAGTTATATTAAAACTGTGGGTAAATTGCGAAACACACTAACAGTAGCACAGCGGGATTGGCCGAAAGGATTACCGCTGGCCTGGAACATACAGGGCTAAGGAAGGAACACGGGTGGGTTTTAGTCAGTAAGAGTCCGATACTCCCTTCCGCTCCACCCAGAGCGGGAAGGGTGATTTGATGATTTCCCATCCGGAAAAAAAAGGCTTTAATGTTGACAATTCAACAATATTCATTGCGTTACGTTGTTGAGCGGACAAATTTTTCGAACATCAGAAGCAATGGTTTAGTAATATCCGTCAAAATGATTCAGATTGTGTTTCATAGTGTGTTTCGCAATGAGGGTGCCGTTCGTGCTACCTGCCTTTATTCATTTGATTTCCACGAGTTCTGAGATTTTCCCGATCTTTCGTTCCAAAGTAGACAATTATGAAATACCGAACTCATCCAGTTTTAAAACAAATTTAATTTGGACGTGTAAAAGTTTTTATTTTGTTTTTTGAACCAATTTACAGAAACAAATTAATATAAATTCATTATGCTGTAAATGCACGTTTTTGTTATTTAACAATTTATTTTTGTTTTAATTACTCCCTGAATTGCGTATTGTCTTTTATTTTTACTTACGTAATATCTTATCTCTGTCTGCCAATTATTATCTCTGAAAAAATCTCTGCTCATAACAGGATATCTACAAAGTAAAGTTGTTTATCAGTTTGCTTTATAAATTCGCCATTTTCTTGTATATCGAGTCTTCTAAGACCATACATTTTACACGAGACTTAAAACCATAACTGGTGAAATGAAGGTGTAGGTACTACAGGTGCATCTCAGCCTAATCTAATCCCGTTTTGCGTGGATGTGACGCATGTTTCCCCCAACCCAACCCTTTTTTATTTTTTTTTTGTGTTATGTTCTTTAATGCGTCATATTAACCGCAAATGAACGTATTTTCTTTCTTTATTTCTTTAATCTTTGGAGCATACAGGCGTGACGTCGCTATGTTATGTTTTACGACCACGTGTCCCAGCGAGAGTAATGCTGACATCTCGGAAAAGCCACTCAAAGAGTTGGCAGGTGTCAACTTCCCTTCCCTCCTAACCTTGCGTTAAGTCATACGTTTCGAGTATGTCTCGAAACGTATGACTTAACGCAAGGATACGGTATATGTTCCATACATCTTAATGCGCTGTTCATTGAAATTGAGTGGTACGTAGCTAAAAAGGTAAGGAGCCATTGGACTGAATGGGTAAAATTGAAAGGCACCTTGATGCTGGTACTTTAAATATTCGGTTGCAAAGATTGAACGGTATGATTGTAAAGCAATTCAAAAACTTTCCGGATGGAATTAAACTTTTCGGTAAAGAACTGAATCCAATAAAAAAATCTCGCATGATAAAATAAAATCAGCGTTTTTCCATGGCATAATTTGGAACTAGATTGAAATGACGTCAATTTCGATCAACCACCAATAAAATTACAAGTGATAAAACGATGCATATACACATATAATACCAGCCTATATATATGCCCCATTGGAGGGTAACGGTTTCTTAGCTTTCACTGAAAGAAATAAGCAGTAAATAAAAATGAAAAAACATTGAACTGAACTGCTTAAAACAGTTCCATATGAGCCTAACGTTCAAAAAAATATTTTTTACTGATCCGAAAACAGGAGGCAAAATGTTACTGCTATGCCAGTAAACTTTAACATTTTAAGTAGCTAAAAGCTCAAAAAAATAACTGTTTTATTGATTTGGTGATATCGTTCAAACCATTGAAATTTACTCACATTACAGTAACGGTGGTTTTCCTTTTTTTTGTTGGTTTTTTTCAGTAAATATTATAGTATGTTGAATCATTAAAAGTTACTGTTTTGTCTTTTACTATTTTACAAACTGTACATTTCTTTTTACTGTATAAAGTCAGTAAGTCTTAATGAAATCTCTTTAATGTGGTGTAATAAGAAATTATTTTTTTCGGTGTACAAACAGGCTCGATATTTGATCCCCCACGTCTAGGCACTCAAGTCCAGTGGGCGATTTCAGACTTATATTAACTATAAGCCTAGGTTTCCTGAGGAATATCAGTAATGCCCAAGATAAACTTAGAAAGTACATTATGAATTGAAAAACTTACATTGGCATTTACCCGGATTAGAAACCCACAACCTCGTGTATGAGAGTCGCGGCCTTATCCACTGAGCCATCACGACTTCACAAAACAAACAGCGAACGTCTAATGAAAGATTTTTTTTTAAGTTGCAGAACTGGTAGGTCATCTCTATAAATATAACAGTAGGTATCCAAGTGTTAATATTCACATTGTCTTAAGTAATTTGGACGTCCGAAAAGTGCCGATTCTCAGCCTAATTTGAATAAATGACTTTGATTTTGATGATAAAATTACCTATTTATTGAACCTACCTATGTTCTAAAAGTTAAAGAACACGTTAATCTCAACTTCACAAATCTTACCTTCGTATCAATTTACAGTCAAGACAGTATCAAGGCGAGTGCTCCATGCATATCGATATATGGCTCCGATATCAAAGTACTAACAGGCGTCTTACCTTCAGTCAGTTGAGAACTTGTATGTATGCTAATATGGAAGGAAGGTTGTATAGTCGATCTCGATTTTTTATCACCCTAAGCTTTCATGTCACTTACGCAATAAAATCACTCAATTGTATCGATCGAAGAAATATGTCTACGGTTGTTTTTTTAGTTTATTATACAAGAATAGAATATAGAATAGAATAGAATATTTATTTGCCAGAAACATGGTGTTTACATAGGTGTTCATAACATTGCATAGTGCTACATGTCTCACCGTTTTAACGGTATGCAAAAACAAATTACAATTAACAATTAAAGGCAGACTTACTACATACTTGCTTTTCCAATTTTACTTTAGATATTTACAGAATGGTCTACATCCGCTGTGCTTGCCATAATTTGAAGTCAAAGACATTTATTTCAAGAAGCCTATTAAAAAAAAATTTTAACGTCCAAATTTACAAGAAAATAGAAATGATTCTAGGTTTGCTGAAAGGTAGTATCGTATGGAGAAGAATGAAAGGAATTAAAATACGTATAATAAAAGGTCTTTCGAATCAGGAACCTATAGAAGAACTTCCAGGCGACGTAAGTTGTCTTAACGTCTGTTCCATTACGTTAAAAGTCTTTTAAAAGAAAAACGTACAAAAATCAGGTAACAACCAAAAAGTTATCGTCACAACTTAATTAGTTTCGCTTCGACAATCTGACGTCGCCTTAACAGAACAACATTTCCTTGCCGTCAAAAATGACCCCACTCCGAAAACAGCTTTCTCCAGTCCTCGGTAAATAAAGACACTCCACTTTTCAGGTCTTTGGCGGACTTAAAAAGACTCTCGAGAGTAAAATAATTAAATATTTTTCCTTATTTTCTTCTCTTTTTTATATACCATTGTTAAAAAGTGTGTTTGAGTTCTCAAATATGCTTCGCGCTTTTGTCTCTCTTCACTTTGGCACGTCGAAAGTGTGGGTCTGCGATCGTCCGAACAGTGCTCGAAAGTCTCTGAAGATTTTCCTTGAAAACACGTTGAAAATAATTTATTATTTCGATAAAATACGAGAAGTAGTTTTAGGAGGAAAAACTCGTGAAAAAAACGTTGTTTAGCTCTGAAATGTTAGCGAAGGAAGTGGGGATGTGGGTAATCTCTTTAATTAGTGAAGATTTTTGTTGTAGCGTAGGCTTTGGAGCGACTAATTATGTGTTACAGAGAGGAGTGAACATTTTACGAGGGAAAAGTGTGGGAGGCTACGAAAGGGCCCTTTTGTTTTAGAGGCTTAATGTTAAGACTCTACCTTCAATATCAAGACGGTCTAATTTTGCTGGACCCTACGACCTTGACAAAAAATTCAGGAAAAGGTTTATTTCCTTTCTTGCCACTAATGTTAGTCCCGCGTGGTTAAATAGCGGAAACATTCACGTAAGCTTGACTCAACGATGAGATCAGTCATCCTTATTTTCTTTTACTTCCTACTTGTAATGGTGTTCCTAAATTACCCTAGGTTGATATTTTTTTGCTTATTAAGTTTCTCTGAATTCCTGACACACATCTTCAGGAGTTGACACAAATCTTTCTGTAGCATCTTTAACAAACGGCTTTTGTTTTCATGGACACTGAGGTTCACTTTTTATACGTTTAATGAATGAATGTCAAAGTATGTGTGATATTTTATCGCGAAAAAACACATTTTTATTTCCACTTAATCCTATCTTTGATATCTTTGAACATTCTGATGGAGGTATTATTTTCATAACAGCACATCAATCCTAATATTTCTTAGTCCATCAGCATATCATATTCAGCGTATAATATTCCCAGTGCAAACACATTCAAAATAAGCAATACCAACACTTCTTAAAAATTGCTGCAGTAAAAACCTCACCTAAAATTCAATTAAAACTATAATGCTCCGACAGCTCAAACTTAGTTACTAACTTACAGCTGACTTATGGAATTCAGTCCGTTTTTGTTTGGTCTAAGCCCAATGGCGGTGTCTCGACCGAAGCTCAATTCAATAACTGAGTTACCGGAGTAAAATTCAACAAAAAATATGGTTTCTAAGAATCTATACGGTTTCTCAGCAAATCAATATTTAATTTTGTATACGATCTCTTTTTACAAGCTTTTTTTTTGTATATATTTAGCTTGAACTGTTCGTATGTAGGTATGTAAGTTGTCCGTTTAAAATTTGCAAACTATTTTACGACCATTTGTTGGTATTCGATAAGCTGACATTTTGCATACACCTTTAATTCTGGTAACAATACAATGTGCAATACCTACTCAATATTGTAATAATTTCAATATGGCCGCCGCTCCAAGATGGCGGATTACATATTTTTTCTCAACCCCCCTAATATGGGTATCAAATGAAAGGGCTTGAAGAGTAGAAAACGATAAAGTTAGTAACATTACACTAAATTTAATAGCCGCCGCTCCAAGATGTCGGATTACATTTTTTTACAATCCCCTTAATATCAAATTAATATCAAATGAAAGAACTTGAAGAGTAGAAAACGTAATATGAAACAAACAGGTGGTAATATTTAAAGGAATCAACTAAATAACATTAGTGGTATAAATAAAGTAAATGGTGGAAATAATGTCAATGGTGTAAATCAATAAAATAATATGAATAAATAAATAAAATATGATAAAAAAGATGTTAATAATAAATCTTTAAGTCTAAAAAGTTTTCGAACTAAAAAGAAAAAAAAATAATTTAAGTGACATTTCAAAATATACATAGGTATATAAATTTTAAAAGCTTGAGGCACTGATGTATGGTATCCGTTATACAGGTGTACCTACTACACAATAACGGTGCCTCAAGCGTTTAAAATTTATATAATGTTTAATTTGAAATGCCACCTAAATTATTTTTTTATCTTTAGTTCGCGTTATTCTTTCTTTTTTTAGGTTACGTTTTTATTTAGAATAAAAGCTTGTTTTTAAAATCATTTTTTTTTAATTTTCCAAGCTTACAATTTTTTAGATTGGAAATATAAGATGGAGTTCCAGTAGTTTCTATATTGGTTTGGAGACAGATTTCATGTTTGAGCTAAGAAATTCGTGCTTCTTAGGTTCAACAAAGATTATCAAGTTCCAACTACGTTCTATAATAACGGAGATAGGTTTAAATAATCCTAAGCAAAAGGACGGTCGCTTACGTTATAAGTTACTGCTGTAGTAACTAAGCTTAATTAAGCCGGCAGTATTGCCGGCAAAAGATTAGAGCAATGTATATATTTTTTCTTTCAATTAAGTCAGCCATTGTATAGACGCCAGTACATCAAGCTACCCGAAACTGTGTCGAATTTTCCCAATTAAATTTGAACCTAATGCTTTAGCGATAAAGTGAAATCTATTAAAGAGAGAGACTGTAAGTACCTTGATGTGCTGGCGTCTGTACACAAAGTATAAAAAAATAAACGATTGAGGTCATGTTAACTGTACATTCATCTGTACTTATTTGAAAAGTTAATGAAAAGTTAAAAACAAAAAAAAACATTTTGCTGTAAACACGTGAAAAACGTAATATCATTTAAGCACAGCATTCTTTCTACATGTTTATATTATCTAACCCTTTCAATAAAACTTCTAAAGGCGACGTCGGCTTTATCAAAAGAGGTCTTACTGTCTCTTATGCGGGAGAGGAGTCGTGAGGCGTGAGTGCAAATCAATCGACTCACTGCACTCCCTTAGTGCTTGGCCAGACTGGCAGTGCGGGGCGGGGAGCGGCGTGGGTGCGGGAACGTGCGCGTTCTGCATGTCCGCAGTCGAGCATGGCTGCGTTTTGCGTGTTGTCGTGTCCAGTGTTTGTCAAAATATAATATGGATGAAGAAGACTCATTTTTACTAGAAAAAAGCTAACATAGTCACCCAGCTTCAATCAATGCCGCCTTCGATTCGATCGATTTCTTGATCTTCCTTTTTCAACACGCTTTTATTAGCGTCACTTGTAACTAAATAACTAACAAAATATAATTTAATAAAATCTTAGAAGTCAATTATGCCTTGTTCTAATTGTCGGATCAAAATAGAACTTTGTATGTATATGTAGTTTGGTTGACAAAAATATAATTTGTTGTCTTGGAGATGATATAATGGAGCCAGGAGGATAGTGGTACTCTTCAGTGGCTTCTAGTGAACCCCTCCAGTTTGAGTTTGTTTGACTGGTTTAAAGCATGTTTTTTGTTTTTTTTTTTAAATTGGCAGTATGCACCCGATGTTACGTCAAGTTGATAGCTGTCAAATTCATTCTAAAATCAACTCGAAGTTTGGTGTCGATAAACTTTCCGACGCACCATCATGTCTTTTAAGCTTTTTGCGAAGGTAACAGCTAAAGCCCGTGAGTATTCGTCACTAAACATTGCAATTCTCATAATCCGCTATATTTGCCCGATGTTTTCAAACATTATGGAAGCCATTTCCTTTCAACCAAGGTTCACACTTTTCGCTGATAAACAAATCAGCTATTTCATGTTGTCCCTATAAACTGTAACTAGCTATGGCCGTGGCTCTGCTTGCTATAAATGCTTTGACCTAAGGATTTTTTTTGTTGGTTTTTCCATAACAATTTGGAACCTTGCACTTTAGCAACGTTCACTACTCAATAGTGAAAATAAATCTCTCTCTCTCTTGTCTTTTATTTCAACAACAGCCGCCCGATGGGATTTCCCGTAAACACGAATTTCCAACAAACTTTCATCCCCTATTTGACCTTTAGGGGATGATTTTTCTTAAATCCTTTCATAGTGCGCACTTTTGGTATAAGTATAGGGAATTCTTCTGCAAAAAAATTGCAAGGTTTAGACCCAGCCGTTTAATCCGTGCATTGCCTGTCAGTGAGTGAGTGAATGAATGAATGAATAAAAAGTAGTATTTAAACGTTTGAATATAAATTCAAACTAGGGGTGTCAAAAATACTGATTATGGCGTACTGAAATACTAAGTGGGCGAAAGACTGAGGGCGAACACAAATATTGAAAATAGCGACTTAAAAATAGGAATTTGAAGTAAGTACAAGTTATTCAGAACGACCAGTGCAATAATTTTATTCTTCAGTATGTATTCTCATTGGCTCGCTCTTGCAAAATATGTTGACGAAACCCCACCTCGCGGGGCTCATATTTCTGTGTAAATGGTTTAAAGTAACATAACCAAACCTAACCTCAGGCCCAGGGTGCCCTTCGCTTGCTCTTGCATCCTACGTCGACCGATGTCACCTGAAGTACGCACGAATCGCTCGCCCACACAGTATTTTTTTCGCCCACTTTTGAATTTAATCCGGACACTTGGAATTTTAGTTGCTAGCTTAGAATATCTGTATCCTACTGCTAGTAGCTCATTTTACGAATTTTAATCATTCATTTATTATCGCCAGTTAAATTAATTTTTCGCAAACATACTTCGCCGCTCGGTTTAGTATTAAAGTATCTCATTAACAGTCATCCATATATTATTTATTCGCCCAGTTCATAATTGAATAAATCCAATTTCAACGATAAAAAATACATAAAGCACCTGCTTTCGTACTCTAAGTATTTATTTCCTGGAAATACATAAATTAATTCTTATCTCGAAACAAACAACCCCACGGCGAACTTTATCAAAATTAATTCGATTTTTTTAACGTGAAACCATATTAAAAAGATTGGGAGACAACCGACACAAAGTTAAAAAGAATAGGCGGTTATCAAGTCTCCTAGAGAGACTTCACATTTTGCAACGTAAGTGTGGATAAGGAATAACATTTATTTGGACACACTCCAAACCCGCGACTAGCCCAAAAACTTCCAAAATTCTTCACATTTAAGGCAGCTCCAACCCTTTTACTACCCAGAGATATATTCACAATACCGTGGTGCGAATGTGACGGGTCTCGTTCATTACTTGTCAGTTAACAGCCCGTTAGTACCCGACACCCGAGATAGTACCTACCGCTACTTTATGGGATCCGTGAAATAACACAGTTTTTTATGGGTGAAATGGCTTCTGGTTTATATCCAGGCACTGCAATTACAGGTAAATAGATCGGGGGCTCGTGGCTAAATAATAACAGCCGCACGGACGATCGAAGGGTTAAGCTACACTTGCTACGGTCAGTTCGTCGATGGGTGACCATCCGTTATAATTCTTCCCTGCCTCGGAAAAGCACAGGTTCTGGCTGTCATTCGTAGATCTTTGACAGTCGTTACGGGTTGTCGGAAGCCCAAAAGTCTGACAACCAGTTTCATACACCGAGTCTCGTGGTACCCAGTAACTGGGTTGTGGAGGTCAGGTAGGCAGTCGCTCCATGTAAAATACTGGTATTCAGCTGCATCTGGTTAGTCTGAAAGCCGACCTCGACTTAGGTAGGAAAATGCTAGGTGTCTGCAATTACTGATAAATAGAACTCTTTGGTCGGATGTCGCTTAGAACCAGCGCTTGGCTCTGTTTCGTGTATCTGTACGTCAGTGGTAGCACTTGCAATATGAAAATTGCTCTTGAGCTACAGTTTCCTAAAAGAACAGTGACCGGCACATAGCGTTCACAATTCACCGGTGAATGACGTCACTGAAACGTTGTATATGAAAGTAAGGTGGTGTGTTTTCCTACAGAAAATCATTGTGTGTCAGAGGTGTCAATACGAAACAGAAATGCGACTATCATTTGGCGTGGTATATCTAATGATTTAAATCTTTGCCCCTGTCATCATTTTCATGACAGCTGTCACTGAGGCCGTTATGTGCGGTCGCTTTTCTAAGAACCCCTAGCTTAACTGCTACGTTATTTAGTGCTGTCAATGTCATATTGTTATCACTGATGCACGGTCGACTGTACCACAGTAATAAGTTGAGCAATAGGATATAATAAAATGCTGTTTATTATCTACTGTTTATTGTGTGTCTTTGTTTATTGTACATAGACGCCAGCACATCAAGCTACTAAAATCTGTCAAATTCTTTAATAGATTTTCAACTTTATCACTAAAGCTTAAGGATCAAAATTGATTGGGAAAATTTTACAGTTTCGGGTAGCTTGACGTGCTGGCGTCTGTACGTGAGTAATGGCCGATTTGCGCGGATTTGAGGCACATATTCTATTGGTTTTGTCTTATAATTAAGTACTTTTTCTTATTGTGTGCGCAAATACCAATATACCCACACGACATAAATTACTAGAAAACATAATAAATAAATAAAATTACATTAAATCAGATAGAAACCAAATTAGAGCACATTACATCAAATAAAATGCAATCATTATGATTAACTTTTATTTCTCTTGTTATGTGAATTGTATTATTTTTGAGAAATAAATGTCTTAAACCGTATATCGTTTTTAGGGTTCCGTAGTAAACAAAGAACCCCTAAAGTTTGGCCGTGTCTGTCTGTACGCAGCTTAGCCCAGACACTCTTAGTACTCAAAGCTGTAATTTGGCATGGATATACATATTAATTACACCAACAAAATGATAAAATAAAAACTTGAATAAAAATGTTTTTTAGGGTAGGTACCTCCTTTACACGTAAAGTGGGGTCCCCTACACGCGAGGTGGGTGGAATGTTTTCTCTTTTTCGTCTACCCCATGTTGTGGGGGTATCGTTGGATAGGTCTCTCAAAAATATTGCGGGTTTGTAAAAACAGTTTTTTCGATTCAGGGATCGAAATATTAAGCTTTAAAGTGCTAATTTTTGTTAGAGTCAAGTGTCCCTGCCAGCCAAATGGTTGTTTTTGGATATGTGAAAAAATCACGGTAGTAGTATATTATAACGAAGTTAAAAAGAAAACTATCTGATAGCTAAGTAAGCTTTACAAGTTTACGAGTTTTAGTCGACCAACTTGTATTTGCAGTTGCAATATTTGGGAGGACATAACTTTCAACTACAACGTTAAGTTTGGTCGTGGGATAAATTCATTCCAACTACGGAACCCTTCATCGTGTGTGGTACGTCACGCACTTGGCCGGTCTTTTTAACACCGTAATGTCAATATTATTTTAGCTGACATATTTAAAGACGTTATATCCTTCGTATTTGGTTAATCAAAATGCAAACAACAGTTAAGACAAGTTCAAAGCACACACAAGATGCAAACTGTCCGAAAATAGTCCGCCGCGCTCGGCTGCTTGCAGCGTATTGTGTGATGACATTACAGTGCACGGATTAATAAATTATTATGACAATGTGTTGGAGGATGGAAGTCAGGCATCATTTAAATTAAAACAGGTTTTTGTTCTGACTCGTTGGGGAGAATTTCTTTATTTGCATAAGAAGGTCTATCATGCGGCCATGTCACTTATTTATTTATCAGTGTTTTTTTTTGCAATGTTACTCAAATACCACACTATTTATACATACCTTTTACCCATTCGTTACTGTTTTTATGTGACAAATTTATTTTATTTAATTATGCATACACACATCATGATGCAGTATAAAACTGATTTACATCCGTCGCCTCAAACATCAGGTCCAGTTGAAAACCAGCGTCAGGCACCAGTTGTCTGGCATTTTTGCTGAACTGGGCCTTTTTGGCGCAGCCGTGAGGCACACTTTCCTGCTAATTTCTTACATCGGACTTTGCACTTTTTATTTTTATCTTTATTTTTGTTTTTATCTTCTGTACGACTATTATCTGATTATCTGGTGTATTGTGTGTCTTTTAGTCTATGCGAAATAAATGTATTTACTTGCTTTTTTCAAAACATTACGCTGTCTAGGAAAACACACTAACTTACTATCACAAATATCGCAGCATTATGCTGAGATATGAGCCTTTTTAACCTCGCAGTGGTCTTCTTTTTTTTTGTTGTTTTCATTAGGTATTTTGTTAGTTTTGATGTTCTCTTTTATTGTTTGTATTTCCTGCGCGCGTCCCAAATAAAATATTTTTCTTTCCATAATTAACGTTTTAGTGACGTCATTTACGTGACGTATATGAAACCCTAGTTTTAATGGCGACCATCTAGAAAAGCGTAGATATAATAGGTACCGCAATCCGCGCGTTAAGTCTAAAAACAGTTGTAGTTAGGTAAAGGAGATTATAGGAAACTATTTAAAATATGTAAAATTCTACCTATCACTTACAAACATAAATATCTTTTAGCAGTTAACCATCAAGATACCCAAGAGCATAGCTTAACTCACGTATTCAACAATCATAACACACGATCTATGGCTGCTGGCAGATTTAATGTACCCAGAGTCACCAATTACTTTGCTGACAGAACCCTAAAAAAAACGAATATCATATCTATTGAACAGTCTGCCGGCACGCATATCTAAGGAGTGAAAAAATAAAAATAGGTTCAGAAGCAAATTAAAAAAATATTATTTAGATATTAAGTATGTTGAGTGTAAGTTATATACATATACCTATATATTATGGTTGGATGATGGGTGATATATATATATATATACATCTCTGAGCTTGGGGTTCGCCCACGTACAAGAGTGATGATTATACTAACAATACTAACTTAGTACCTAAGCACCATTGTTACTAATACTTAATACTAACTATAGTGGGTACTTTCATTTATCTTATTAGTGTAGTGTATGAGTGTCTAGAGACTCACCAACCCCACAGTCAAACCATTACAACGGTTTTGCGGGGCTTAGTTTATAAGTCTACTTACCATCTTTGGTTAATAAATAAATAATAATAATAATCCTTACACAAATATTTTTAGACTAGCTGCGCACCACGGTTCCACCCGCGTAAATGTCGATCCCATAAGTATATCGGGATAAAAAGTAGCCTATATGTTAATCCAGGGTGTCGGCTACCTCTATACAAAATTTTATCAATATTGGTCCAGCCTTTTGAGCGTGAATAAATAACAAACATATAAACACACACTCAGAAACTTTCGCCTTTATAATATTAGTGTGATTTGACCAATGCCGTTATTAACGTATCCCGAATACCCGCCCTTGTCGTCTTAAGAGCTCGTGTTGAAAGACTCGTTAACGAAAGCGTACTCTTAAACATAAATACCGCTTATACTATTTATGATTTATGGCTGGTTCGCCGTATCAACATCATCTTAGAAGCATTTCTTCATTGTTATTGAGCAGTAAATCAAAGTTATCGTAGTAAACTATGGAAGATTTACTGGCCAATAATCCACTTCTATTAACTTGATAGTTTAAGAAAAGAAGTATCTACTTATAACTTTGTGTAGTGACCATTTATTATCTGCTCGAGAAAATTTTCTATTGATATTCTTGAATAGTGTTTGATGATATTTTGGTGATTTCATATTTATGACTATTTACATGTTGGTATTGATATTTTTCAAAAAATAGTATGATATTCAAACGTGTTGAGAACACTGTCACTTTGGTGAGGTTTGAAGTGAACTTTACAGAATCAATCAATCAATCAATCAAAAAAAATACCAAATCAATCAAACAATCAATCAATCAATCAATCAGTCAATTTGATACCTACACTGAAAAAAATAATTTCTTACTACACCACATTAAAATGATTTCATTAAGCCTTACTGACTTTATAGGTACAGTATGGCAACCAGTTTTATGGACTGAGATTTTATTGGCATGTCAGAAGTATGTAAGAGGGATTCATGAAAGTGTTGTTCACTACCTATGTTTTAACCTGAACTTTACAATTAGCCTATACTATCCCACTACTAGGCAAAGTCGGGAGAGGCTTGTGTCCAGTAGTGGACGTTTTTCGGTGGAAATAATGATGATGATGATGCAGGGCAAGATCCTTCCAGAAACCCTTTTCCCGCGCCACCTCAAACTCCTCGCAGTACGCATCCAGGTCATCTTGCATTTCATAACCGTAATAATTAACGTTAATAATAAATAGTGAACAGTCCGGGGCTCACACAAGACATAAAGCATTAAGTTTCACTCCCCGCTCCGCCTGTCTATTAACAACAGTTTATCTTTACGCCTCAATAAACTCGCGACTGGCGCGGTCGTGGGATGACGAACAGCTGCTGCACTTTATTTCTCTTGTCTTGTTTGTGTGTAAGTGGATCGCAGTATCTAATGATAATTGAATTGTCTGTTTATCTGTTGTGTTTGTGATATACCTACAGGATTGTTATAAATTAACTGGTTAAATTTCGAAGAGAGTTATGTAGATATACCTACTTATGGGTGATTTAAATTAGCATTCGTCAAGTAGATAAGTACATGGTTTCCACCCCAGGACTCGTCTGCTCCTCTGGCTATCTGTCCTTCGACAAACATGGCCAGCACTTCATTTTGCTTAAATTATCCTTCAAAAAGACTCCGAGCATAGCTGGCTCCATAGCGCGCTGAGCGACCTTGGATTTGTGGAACAGCCCGACCGTCAGAGTTCACGTTTCGGCATCATAGGCTAGCGTAGTGTCGGACGCTCCCCCCTTGATGGACCGACGACCTAAAGAAGGTGGCTGGGACAGACTGGATACGGAAGGCGGAGGACAGGTTGTTGTGACGCAGCCTGGGAGAGGCCATGTTCAGCAGTGGACTGCGACTGGCTGAGTTGATAAAGCGAGTTTAGTTTAAGTAGCAAGTTGGGTTCAATCGTCAGTCCAAAAATGACACGACGTATATATTACCAACGGGGAATCGTGTTACCCAGTAACTGGGTTGTACAGGTGAGTCAGGCAGGCCCTCCATGTATAATACTGGTATTCAGCTGCATCCGGTTAGACTGGAAGCCGACACCAACCGACCAATAAAAAAGCTGAATATCGAAAAAGAGAAGTCAATTAAAAACCTTATTTGAATTCCAATATCATAAGAGTTTCCATTGAGTTTCTTGCCCGTTCTTCTCTATAGGTACATACTACACATTGGAATAGGCAATTAGCTTCATATTTTCCGACTGACCGATTTCTTGACAATTCAAAAATGCCTGTAAATGGTCTAATTGAAGTAAATGCTTTTAGTTTGAGTTTGGCAAAAGCACGTTGTGACTTTTTATACTGTCTAAGAAAATTTAAATTATGAGGCTAATTACTAATAAAACTCATACCCATAGTAAAATATTTAAGGTTTTCTACCAACAACTACATAAATATCTTAGTCTAAATTTTGATATTGACTAAACACTCCTTCCTCAAAATCACATCTCTATCAAGGATAATCTCGCTGCAAAATAACGTAACCTAATAAAGAGTAATAACACAAATATAACAGAACACGCACGCGATTAAATTAAAACAAAATAGAATCCAATTATAATCACCGTTTCCCTACAAAGTAAATTGAAAAACACTTAGCTAAGTTAGGTAACTGTGTAGGTAGAACACTAAATAGATTAGTGTAAAAAGGTCCACTCCACAGCAACACATAGCTAAGGCTACGCACGTACTTAGCTTTGATTTGTATGAAAACACAGGCGGGATCATCCACTGCGACCCACGTCACGCTACGCACGGATGCGCGGCTGGCAAACAAATGAACCGCGCAGCTAATGTGGCAATCATCTCCGTGCTTATCCTACATAGCAGTGGACGGTCGACTAAGGGTCAAAGCACACACGCTACTTTTAGCATCAGCGATCGGCGATTTAGCCGCTTTTTAGAAGCACTGATACAGTCGCAAAATCGCTGATCGCCGATGCTAAAAGTAGCGTGTGTGTTATGGCCCTTAACCCCTTTACTAGTAAACGTTATATATAAAGTTATGACAGTCTCATACCTACATCAAAGATGTTTGGTTACACAAGTTAAGTACAAGGTTATGAAGTCATAATTACTTTATTTATTAGTAAGGGAGTAAAATGGTGAGGTTCATCATTTGTATAGCTAGCCCTTCCCCTACTAAGTTAGGGTCGGCTAATCGGCTTCCGGTCCAACCGGATGCGGCTGATTACCAGCACTTTTTTACATAGAGTGACTCTGCAAGTCTCTTTTTTATTATATAACTTGGATTAATATTTTGCTGTGTTTAGTTTAATTTGTGATCTTCCTGTACGAGTCGCAATAAATACTTTTTCTTTCTTTCTTTCAAGTGTTACTTTCAAATACGCGTTGTTCTTGTTACTAGCTTCATATTTTCTGACTGACAGACTTCTTGACAATTCAAAAGTGCCTGTTAATGATTTAATTGAAATAAATGCTTTCAGTTTGAGTTTACAAAAAAGCAAGAAGCATAATATTAATGAAAATTATTAAAATTAAAAAGTTATTTACTAAAATAATTTGTAAATCAAACATATTCTTAAGGTAGTGTGTATTTATTCCGATTGGATTACAGAATATCTGGGTTCCCAAATATATATTTTGAATGGACTCTGATATTAAGACGAGATATGAGGAATATCAAATTTCTATAGAAAACTTATTTTTCTCATAACTCGTCTTTAAATCTGTGTCCATTCAAAATATATATTTGGGAACTATTTTGGTATTGCTTTGAGTTTAAGTTTGTATGAACTACGCATGCTCCGCCGGCCCCTTAAGAAGGATGTTTTCTGACTTCAGTTTTTAATTAACGGCAAAACATTTAGATATTACGAGAAAGAACCAACGCTTTTTGGTTGGTAGATAGACAGATGTGAGTGAAAACGCCGGGAACGTCCTAGAAGGACATACATAATATAGTGACGTTTTTGGTGAGGTTATTCTGAAAGTTTAGGTGCGTAGTACTCGCAACCGGCTTGCATGACTAGATGTACAGACGCCAGCACATCAAGTTACCCGAAACTGTAAAATTTTCCAACTATGAACTCAACTTTGAACCTTATGCTTTAGAAATAAAGTTGAAAATGTATTAAATAAATTTGACAGATTGTAGTAGCTTGATGTGCTGGCGTCTGTACATGAACGTAAACAAGGAGTATGTAAGGATCGTAACAGGTAGCGTTCTGCTCACCCCCATGGGAAGAACGCGTGAGTTTATGTATGTAATTGGTAGGTACAAACAAGATTTTAGACATCTAAAATTAAAAACATTGAAATTACACTTTACATCAATCTATGATGACGCCAAAACACCTATTTTATTCGGACGCAGAAAAACCACTTTCTATCTCCATAGATTATATCTTACAAACTCTCTATATATTTAAAAGCAAACAAAAACGTGTTTACGTTCTACGCTAATAAATAAATACTTACTTATTTAAACTAAGTTCATCTGCATACGCATTATATACCTTATCGGGTATTGTTAATCTGGATGCATGCCTTATTGCGTATTATGGTATAGTTGAATGCCATCTGCGATACGGAGTTATCTTTTGGGGCAACTCAACAGAAAAAGAAACTGCATTTAAGGCGCAAAAAAGATGCATACGATCTATTTTTAAATTGCAGAGCACTGATAGCTGCGTGCCATATTTTAAACAATATAAATTATTAACATTACCATGATTGTACATTTTAGAAATGGCAGTGTTCGTAAAATTAAACCCGGATCGCTTCGCACGAATGGCTGACGTATTTCCAAGGAATAGGCGTGACAATAGTTGTCTGTGTATCCCTAGTGCTAGAACAACTCTGATGCGCAGGAGTGTCTGCTGCATGGCACCGGTGATATATAATAAAATACCAAGTTGTTGGAAGGACTATAATTTGACATTATTCAAAAAAAAGCTAAGAATTTTTTTAGTAGGCAAAGCTTATTATAGGATTGAAGAGTTTTTATTGGAGAAAGAAGTTGTTTGACTATTTTATATATTGTATTTAAATAACTACATATTAGAAATTGTGACATTAATTTTATTATTGACTGATTATTTTTATTAATGAATTAGAATATTATTATGTATTATTAGTAAATATTAATTATGAATTTTAATTGGACCTAAACATGATACTTTTGCATGCCTTGTAATTGGTAAAATATGGCTGTTTCTGTATTTAATATATTATGTAACACCTTATCTTGTACCCGTATTTGCAAAATAAAATATCTTTATCTTTATCTTTAAAGCTCCAATATAATTTGTACTTACGTGAGTGAAACACGCGACAGCTGATGGTGAAAACCATGTGAAAATGTTCTCCTCCTGCAGCCCTTCGTGCACTGATCGAGTTCAACCTTTCGGCTCTGTTCGAAGACAAAAACAGAGGCAGCTACTACAAAGCCTAAACTTAACGCGCAATATTTAACAAAACGTTGTAATTTTTTTGGCAAAATGCTAATAGTGCGCCAACTCTAGGGTTAAGAACCTAAAATTCAATGTTATCGTTAACAATCGTATTGTTGGTCACTTATTTTTACATTTGAACGTTCCCATATACTTTGTTGTAATATTTTTTGCTCAAATCAGTTTTCTTTTGTTTCAGATCTTCGGAACAAATTCTGGTAAGTTCCACAATAGGCAGCTGACATTTTTTGACCGATCCAAAAAGGAAGAGGTTCTCAATTCGGATGTTTATTTTTTTGTTTAAGTATGTTCGGTCATTTATAGAGGGATTTGCAAAATTATTTTTTTAATGCATAAGGTATGCCTCAGGGGTGGTCCCATATAAATTTGATTAACTTTGCTTTTCCAAAGGTTAGCTCAAATGTTATCGAAAGACGTCAAGATGCCTAGGTTAAAAAAAAGACTTAGCGCGAGTCAGACTGGGTTCCATAGATACCGTAGAGATTATATATAGCCTATTTGGTGCTTAAATGCAACCCTTACGAATACTTTGAAAGGAAGATGGCAGAAATACGAGACAAACATTGATTCAAATCAAATCATTTATTTGCTTAATACAGGTAGGTATAGACAGATGTTACAAATAAATATAAAGTACACTGTATCATTACCTAATGAGGTGTGCAAATATTTATATTGCACACCTCATCACCTCAAAAGATTTATAAAAAGAATTAAAGAAAAAAACAGGAGGCGTCAGATTTGTCTGACAAGCCAAGAAATTAAATGAAATTTATTTGAAAGAATTGTAGTATATTCATTATATTACAGATGGTCAGGTTTTTTAACAGTTTATAAAACAATTCAATGATTACTTAAATGAAGCTAATACAATTGGTACAGACGCCAGCACATCAAGCTGCCCGAAACTGTCAAATTTTCCCAATCAACTTTGAATCTTATGCTTTAGCGATAAAGTTGAAAATCTTTTGAAGAAATTTGACAGATTATAGTAGCTTGATGTGCTGGCGTCTGTGGTACAGGATAAAAATGTAAAAAACGTAGAACCATCTTCTAGGAATAATTATTGAATTAATATGACCTGCGTTAGGTGGAAGGTAAGGACGCCGTTTCGCCTCTCCAGCCACTACTCAAAGATCGCCGCAATTGTGGCGTGCCCAGTAAAATCAGCCCTTAGCATTTTATAATTTACCGAGTACTTAGATAGTTTAAATAATTTTCTTATGTTAAACCATCTGACGGGGTAATCAAAGGTACCAGCGTCGGTAAAAGAGTTTCGTGTTAAACTTGGCTTCTAGGTAATTTGCTATTTTATGCTAAAAATGAAATGAAAGTGTTTATTCTGTAAAGAAGATAACTATCGGAATAACTTTTACAAATCATATTATTAAAAAAAACCGGTCAAGTAAGAGTCGGACACGCGCACCGAGGGTTTGTAGGTACCTATGTAAATAGTTTATCACGGGATGTTTTTTTGTAATGTTACTATTAAATTTACGGTCTTCGAATTTTTTTCCTTTACTTGTGCTACATGACATTGCTTCTTGCCAAATTTCATGATTCTAGGTCAATGGGAAGTCATAGGTTTTGATTCCGGAACATAAACGCCAGTATGTTTTGATCGCGTTGACTTAGAAGTTTGATTTTTTAATTGCTTCAAGGGATTGCAGTCCTGAGTATTTAATATTAATTTAAACTTGATAACTTACGCGTTCCTGAGAAAAAGGGTCTTGACAGACGGACAGACAGGTAGATAACGAACTGATCTTATAAGAGGTTCCGTTTTCCTTTTGAGATACGGAACCCTGAAAATAAGCTAGATGTGGTCAGCGTTTCCTATCTGACTTCTCTGAGATGAGAGGCCGAAACAAACTCAGCTTTTAAACAGCAGCTGCTTTTAAAGTTCAGAAGAAAACCAACTCGAGCCCCGAGCGAGCGATAATAGCATAAACACGTAGGGCTGTCACTTATAGTTTATTTAATCGTCAAAAATGCATAGTCAATCTCTATACACAACAATTTTCTCCTGTAGGGTAAGCATCAGGATCTTTAATACATTTTTTTTTTAAATTTTTTTCTACAGGCGCAGACTACATTTTTTTCATTACCTACGTCATGTCATCTGTTAAGTTATTTGAAAAATCACGATCGAAATATGATTAATTAAAACGTGGTTTTACTGAATCATGTATTTATTCAAATAAAATAAAATGATTATGAAATTGTATTTTTTACACTATGAAGTATTTTTACTTTTTCATTTACCATGAAAATTATAATCATTAAATTCGGAATTGAATATATTTTTACAATAACTGGTTAATAAAAAATTTCTAGCGTTAAAGATTCGCATCGCAAACCGTGGGTTCGATACCTGCCTTCGGAAATTCGATTTTTTCATTTTATTGTGGGCGGTATTACGTACGGCGTAACCACGACTAGCGCGCCTTTAGCAGCGTAAAATTTTGTCAGTGTGTGCGTGCGAGGACGCATACGTACGTGTTCGGTGCGTATGTATGAATATATCCTACTCATTTGTATTTAGTCTGGTACTACACAGATTTGAGTGGGCCAGTCCAGTCAGTGCAAGAATTTTTAATCAGTAATCGTGTAGTGAACTCAGAACGTGAGCTCATCGACTCAACGAACAA
This sequence comes from Luperina nickerlii, assembly GCA_963855955.1. Lineage (NCBI taxonomy): Eukaryota > Metazoa > Arthropoda > Insecta > Lepidoptera > Noctuidae > Luperina > Luperina nickerlii. The sequence continues at coordinate 2,021,392 of OY979665.1, forward strand.
TACCAAAGAAAGAACATTTGGATAGGCAGCATAAAATTCTCAAAAAGTGTCAAACCTGAGAACTTTAAAACTAACAGAGACAAAAAAAAATAATGACCCAAATTCACATTCACAATGATTAAATACTTGGCGTCACTGAGACATGGGATCACAGTTTTTCTATGACATTTAAAAATAATACAGCCCTGTGCTAGATGGCTGGACAGGCAGACCGCGTACGCTTAGTTATAGCGTCCCGTTTTCATCCTGTGGTTACGAAACTCTATTATTAAGATCTTTCAAACATTTCCTATTCACAGCCAAACTCAATCAAAAGTCGACGTTTTTGCATTTCTAATATCCTTTGCTGGTCTTTGTCGAGATCAACTTTGAGAACTCGAGACCAACCAATGAAATTCAATGTATGAATAATTTCGTTCTGCTCGGGTTTTTGTTGGAAAGAAAATACATATCAGACTTTTGTAGGGCCCAGGTCTTTTGATAATGAGATCTTAAAACTTCTTTTGAAGCCACTATGTACCTAATTATTTTGCCTAAAGTTGGTATTTTTGCCTGTTTTGTATCTAAACGTATTTTTTCCTTACTTTTTTCTTCTTACCTATCGAAATCTATAGTGCTCATGGTACGAATTTTATTTGTTTAATACTATAAGTAAGCACACAAATATACAGAGGCATTTTGTACCAGTAAACCTTTGTGTGATGCAGAGACAAACAGTGGTAGGTGTTATTGTGAAAAATTGAGGATTAAAAATTTTTAAATTTAGAGGGACGCAAAAACCTATTAAAACTATAAATATAATATATAAACCTAATTATATATAAATAACTATAAGCACAAATTAATAATATAATAATTATATTAATTTTATTTCTTTCTGTGACCGCTAGGGGCGCTGTACAATCACTACATAGTATAAAACAAAGTCGCTTTCTCTGTCCCTATGTCCCTTTGTATGCTTAAATCTTTGAAACTACGCAACGGATTTTGATGCGGTTTTTTTTAATAGATAGAGTGATTCAAGAGGAAGGTTTATATGTATAATAACATCCATTAAATAATGGAGAAGTACTGTTATTTTTGAGGTTTCTAATGTGATGTCGTAAATAATTACATTTTTTCCGCTTACATTGCAAACGCAGGCTGAACCGTACGAGTTTTATCAAAATAATGTACTAAGTATTGTACACATTGAAAAGGTCTACAGAAAAGTCCGTGATGGTATATGTCTATCTCTTATGGATAACCCACAATAACTTTTTTTTGTCATTTACTTTTTACGACAAATAATGGCTAATTTTCGAAGCGATTTTAACCAATACAGCATTAATCCTTAACCAATTAAATACCTTGAATACATTGTTAATTTAATATAGATCTATATGGCCCTTTACACCGTATGATTTACGTGAATATTTTCGAAGATATTACAGATTTAAAAATTGCGGGACGTAGCGTTTGCGGGCCGCTATGTTTTTATACAGCGTGGCGCTACAATGGTGACATTAATTTAACACACGTGTAGGGCTAGTGCCCTTTAATCATATTAATTTTAGTAGGTTAAAATAACTCGTAAATTGAAAAAAAATTTTTTTCAAACAAACTAAATGATAAAAATGTAACGAAAATTGGGATCACCCTTGCAAAAAATCATTCATGAAATTACTTACCTACGTTACGCTGGCTTACGTTAACTCGGAGCGGCAACGCGTCGCTTCACGCGCTGCCACTTTTCGCGCTTTAATATCGTATGGACGGTACTGTGATGAACTTGAAAATGCCTAGCGCTCTGGCGGAGGCTAGTTTTGGGTTGGTTTTGGAAATATTGTAGCACATTTTCAGTTAACTGGATTGGGTTTTGTCGTGTAGGTGGTCGATCAGGGCGTTGAGACCTAGGATCCACTGGCCGGTTTTCGCGGATGCGCTGAAGAGCTCCTATAATAGTGCGAGGATTAGTAGGGCATTGTCTTGAACCGCCATATCTCTCGCGATATGTCCTTCCTTATGGCAAGAGCGGCATTTTGACGACATTCTCCGTAAATTAGGATCATGTCCGCATATTCAGCTGCTGTGTAGTTCGGATGTGTATTTGCCATCACGATCACAAGTTTACACAAGCACTAATAACACAAATAAAAGCGCCCGTATCGCAAGAGATGTCAACGTACCTACTAAATTAGAAAACGAAAACAAAACATAGCGTCTTTATCGCAGTACCATAATCTAATTACTCATTAGTTCATTACACAAAAATAAATAAATAAAACAATAGGTAAGCGTCTTTTTCGCGGAAACATTCACAAAATTAGTTGACGTAATTATGTGCACTACTGTGAAGAAGTGTGTCAAGGGCACGAGTTAGGCTAGCACTAGATATGCAAAAAAAAGAATTAGATTTCGCTGCGACGCGACGGGGTGGGGGGAGGGCACGCGTCGCCTGCGCCGCCCGCTCGCCGACAAAGGGATATCACGTTACTTTAAAGTATTGTTTATTTATTTTAATTTCATTGATGCGATGTTATGATCCGTGACCTCGGCAAATGACCGCTGCGCGACAGTTCTTTAAGTACAGGTTGCTCCAAAATGCTATTTTAGAAAACTTTAAATAAATCCGCAAATAATAACGTTTAATGGAAACATAATTTCTTCATGAAATGAAAATGTGAAAACGTATATGTGTGTTAAATTAATGTCACCATTGTACCGCCACGCTGTATACAACGTTCACAGTTTTTCTGTAGTGTATTTAGTATCAGCATTGCACCCGTGCGAAGCCGGGGCGGGTCGCTAGTATTTCATATAATAATTATATCATTTACAGTGACGCTAGCTAGTTTTGGCTATTTTGTTTGAGTCCAAAACTTGCCTACTAACGGCCAGTTTCTTCATCAATAGTAACAGCCAAAGTCAAAGTAACGGTCAAAGTAAATTTGTTTCTTCACTATTTTAGTTGTTACTTGAACGAAGAAACACATATGCTGTATTACCAGTATAGTTCAAGTAAAAGTCAATACTTTGACTGATTACTTTAGTTGTTGATGAAGAAACTGGATGTACCTAAGCTTTACCTATTAAGTATGATATTTTTGGAAAGAAGTTTTTCAACGCGGCTTGTCGTAGGAGTAAACTGGTACAAATCGTCACGTAACGAAAGAGCGTCATGCCTCCTCCATGCGACTTTTCTGAGAGAGATAGTTTACATGGTTTTTGAGGGCGTAGAAGGTCAAAATGAAAACCCAAGATGACGACTTTATGAGAGCTACTAAACTTATACTAGATGTTATTTTTCTAGGTGGACTATGGAGTTATTTTCCATACCTTTGTAACCTTTTTGAAGGGGCTCCTGTAAAATTTATTGTCTTGTAAATTTTGATGTTCAAAGGTGCCTTTAATGGCTTACTTAAAATAAATTATATGACTGACTTTGCCGGTCAATTTCGAAATGTCAAACTATGCATCATGATCATCTGCCTGGTTTTTTCAACCATGTTGGAGTCGTCTTCCAGTTTAACCGGATGCAGCTGAATACCAGTATTTTACGTGGCGCGACTGCCTATCTGACCTCCACAACCCAGTTACTGGGTAATACGATATCCCTTAGTAAGACTGGTTATCAAACTTTCTGGCTTCTGACTGCCCGTAACGACTCTCAAAGATCCACAAATGACACCCGGGACCAGCGGCTTAACGTGCATTCTGAGGCACGGAGGGGTCTTGGTATGTAAAGATGGTCACTCATTTACGAACCAAGAGCGGCGACCGTAACTTAACCTGATCGATCGACCCATGCAGCTGTTGTTACTCAGCTACGGGCCTTAAAAACATATCAAACTATGCATACGCACAATATCGCACGTTGATTATCGCCGATAAAAAATCTTTCACACCCACCGTTAGTGTACGCACACCCTATAAAACGTAACGTTTCGTTATTCAAATTTATTCAATAGCTCGGAACAATTTTCTCGTGATTCCCTTATTTTTATGATGGCATGGCAGTATCAATCTGTTGAGATCTAAGGGCGACGTCAATGTTTAACAATGCACGCTCTTGTGTGTAAACGTGTTCATAAAATGGTTATTGTATTTTTTTCCCGTACGCGCTAGGGATCGGCGGCGGCGTTTGCTCGTCAGCCTTGCTATCTTGAGGTTTTGTGGGCTGTTGAAAAAGTGTTTTAAGTATACCTATTCTTTATTGAAGACGTGGGGGTGTTTACTAGTTGTATATTGGAAGGGGCAAAGAAGCAAAATGTTCGAGCGTGCTCGAACACATGCCACACATAATCGTCTCTTGCACGCTATATTGACCTCTAGTTTAGTTGTTGTTTAGTTAGAATATTAAGTGAAATAAAAAACTGCTCTAGCTTTTGGCTGCTCTTTCTGCGCTGCCCCTTAGGCTACGTACGCACTGACAGGTGGCTTGCTTAACGTCTAGAGCCAAGCGATTGACATTGCGAGTAGCGAAATGAATTGAATGCTCTAGAATTTTCGCAACCGTCGCACTGCATGCTTGTATGGAGCAGATACGGTACTCAATTACGGTTATTCAATTTTGACCATTGGCGAGCAAAAAGTTCAATGTATGTTCAAGCATGCTTGATGAAGAATTTTGCACAGATAAAACGTTAGGGAAATTGCCGCCATGTCCTGATTAGCGCCACGAAATTAAAACAAATCGACACACGCCAATACTCATTCGAAGATAAAACTTATCAGATGTTGGCTATCTGCCGACAGCGAATATTACTCTGGCAATAAGCATGCAAAAAAATATTCCGTGGCATTATTAAGGTAGGTACCGTTTCTGGATAAACCTGGAATTGCCTGGTTCTCAGAATTTTGAGTAGATTCATCCTTTAATTTAACTTTTTGTTGGGATGGTTTCGTTTTGTTCGTATTTACAAGGAAATTCACAAGTCGATAACGTGGTCGGGTGAACCTGCAGTTTTGATTCCTTCTTATTTATTTTGATTTTTTTTAACTATTCGGAATGCGTGCTAAACATAATAAATTTTAAGGCTTTTTAATAACCTGTACAAAACTACTGAAGGCACTAAAATCCAACACGAGAATCAGAAGTTATTAATTTTCAAAGTTATTTAATTGTAATGGTACTGACGTCTATAGCATGGTAATGACTTTTTCCCGAAGCGGGCGTAGCGACCAGTAAAATTCATTGGTCGATAAAAAGCGTATACGGAGACTCACACCCAATGAAAATGAGCCTTCAATCTGTTCCGTGCCTTCAACCAACTGCCAAACGTGTGCTGCAGGTTCTCCATATACCGCAATCTCTCGCACCCGCATACAACCTTATCGACCAATGAAAATGAGTCTTACTGGCGAAATGTAGGAGTATTATATGTAGTTAACACTTCTGCCCAACCCTTCGAAGAAACAAGGCGTGATGATATGTTATGTATACAACAATGTTTCTTAGAATGTTTAAAACAAAGAGCTATCACTACATAGTATAAAACAAAGTCGCTTTCTCTGTCCCTATGTCCCTTTGTATGCTTAAATCTTTGAAACTACGCAACGGATTTTGATGCGGTTTTTTTAATAGATAGAGTGATTCAAGAGGAAGGTTTATATGTATAATAACATCCATTAAATAATGGAGAAGTACTGTTATTTTTGAGGTTTCTAATGTGATGTCGTAAATAATTACATTTTTTCCGCTTACATTGCAAACGCAGGCTGAACCGTACGAGTTTTATCAAAATAATGTACTAAGTATTGTACACTTTGAAAAGGTCTACAGAAAAGTCCGTGATGGTATATGTCTATCTCTTATGGATAACCCACAATAACTTTTTTTTGTCATTTACTTTTTACGACAAATAATGGCTAATTTTCGAAGCAATTTTAACCAATACAGCATTAATCCTTAACCAATTAAATACCTTGAATACATTGTTCATTTAATATAGATCTATATGGCCCTTTACACCGTATGATTTAAGTGAATATTTTCGAAGATATTACAGATTTAAAAATTGCGGGACGTAGCGTTTGCGGGCCGCTATGTTTTTATATACAACGTTCACAGTTTTTCTGTAGTGTATTTAGTATCAGCATTGCACCCGTGCGAAGCCGGGGCGGGTCGCTAGTAATATATAAAACTTTGATTTGTTATATAGTGAGGTTATGATGGTGTGCTTGCGGTGATCAATCCATGGAACGATAACCATTTGTTTTACCTTTGAAGTTTCCGCTAACTCTTCGATGTCAATGTGGTTATCATAAAAACGAAAATGGTAGTTGTAATAGGACCTCAAGTACCTCATGTTTTATTACAATCCCCCTTCTGTGCTAAAATTAAATTTATCCACCAAACTACATAGAAACTTTCAGTTTTATTATTAGGTATGCATAAAAACCCAGTGAAAAAATAATAGAAACAAAAAAAATAGGACGTCAGTTTGCCATGTCAACCCATTTATGGAGGAATGTAACCGGCATGGAAGACAGAATATTGAAAAAAATGAATCCAATACGAACAACTGACTTTTTCATCGTCGCCTAGCAACACTTACGGCTATATTCATCTTCCACTCACGCACTGAATGACCAAAAAAATTAAATGGATAAAAGAACGTTCATTTTCTATGATTAGTCGGTGTCGTGTGAACGTGGAATGTAAAAAATTTGAACATTCATTCAAGTGAACCACTCGCACTTAATCGAAGTGTTTAATATCAGCATTATTCCAATTTATTTGTCGTCCATTTTCTTCACACACCTAATATTCATTATTGTAAGGCTAATTGATCCCGTTAGAGCCGAAGCCTGTCGGGTCAGCTGGATTGCCCGAAAGGGTTACCGCTGGCCCGGAACATAAAAGGCTAAGGTCAGACTCTTACTGACTAAAACCCACCCGTGTTCCTTACACGGGTGGGTTTTAGTCAATAAGAGTCTGACACTCCCTTCCGCTCCACCCAGACCGGGAGGTCATATGATGATTTTCCATCCTGAAAAAAAAGGCTATGATTGATTTATGGTATTGATAATTTGTCATCTTGACTTGTCTCAAACTCAAACTCAGGATTTATTTCAATTTTTGAGTTGTCACATAATTGGTCAGTTAGAAAGATGAAGCTAGTTGTAAAACTTTCACTTCATTTCTTCTTCTTAGGTCTTTGCCTTCCGCAATATTCGCAAACGTATCAGTAACGTCACTCTTAATATACCTATTTACCTTCAGGATATAAATAGGCACACGATACGTGATAAAAACTTCCAGTTCGTAGCTACTGAGCGTATGTGGAGGGAAGACAAACAGACTGTGACGCTGATATTGAGTCGACTGGCACATATTTAGATAGCTTTGCTTACTTTATCTTCACGGCAATTCCGAACTTGGGTGAACGCTACGCGATGAAACAATAATTGTACAGGAGCTAATTAAAATTTTATCTCCCGGGAAAATTTCTCGATTTAAAGACACGAAAACAATCATGGATTTTGTGTCTTTAGATTCATACTCTAATTTTATGAGGTCAAGTGTAAGGCATATGAAATTATAAAGGGGGTTTTCATCAGTTATCAACAAAGTCTGATATTTCATAGAAAGTCCAATAGAGCCATTTCCAAACTGTGTTTTTCTATTTCTCTTTTTTTATTCGTCTTTTTTTATTTGCAATGTGCGTTTTGTTTGTGCAGTATAAACAATTTTTCTTTCTCTCTTTTTCTTTTCTTTTATATCTGGGTCGTCTTCCAGGCTAACCGGATGCAGCTGAATACCAGTATTTTACATGGAGCGACTGCCTATCTGACCTGCATAACCCAGTTTCTGGGTTACTCGAAAACCCCTTGGTCAGTCTTTTGGGCTTCTAACTACCCGTAACGACTGTCAAAGTTTAGCGTGCTTTCCAAAGCACCGAAACCGTAGTAAACAGTATTTTACGGATTTTTTTTACGAGAAGCAGTCACCTGCACTTGCCAGCCTCGTAGAACATTTCATTACTAAGAAAAATGTTCCAGAAAGCTGCGTACCTAGATATTGTAGCATTGTGTCCCTAAGACGATGACGCACGTTTATTTACTTTTAGAACTAGGAAATAGCAGTGACAGCCTAGTGCAATTGCTAGGAAAGGGGGTAGCATTTGTCGTAAACTTTTGTAGCGGTATCTACAACGCCACATGCAAACAACGCGTCATACTGACGTCACGCAAATCCTGCATCGCGCAAGCAGAGTTTACCGCGCAACTAGCATAGATACAACGGCCCGACACGAATCAATGGGCAGTTGCCCGCCAGACACAACACCCGTCTGGTCGGAGGATCCTCCCTTTTCTATGGAGGTTGAGTGAACTTTACACCCTGTTCCTCATACCTCTATACTTTTATAAAAATAGCTGCAAAAATGTGGTTATTTCTTATAATGTAGCACGGAGTTTTTTTTTGCCATTGTATGTTATTTTTATACTCACGCTAAACAACACATAGCATAACATCACGCCTTGAAATACCCGTTTAAGGCCAATGAACAACTTCAAAGAAAAATATATTTACTAACAATAGACTCTCAGAAGCCCGGTTTCTGAGAGCCATAAATAACAAACTTTTCCATATAAGCCAAGTTCTGTTTGTTCAAAAACACAATGTATTAAGAAAACGAATCATTGGTATTAACAAATATATAAAAGACTAGCAGCGCCCCACGGTTTGACCTGCATAAGTGTCGATCCCGTGGGAATATCGGGATAAAAACTATCCTATGTCCTTCCCTGGGATGCAACGATTTTATTTGAAAAATATTAAAAATGTCGGATAGGATGTGAATAGGTTTAGTAAATTGGAAGGACGACGCGTGGGCTCGCGAAAGATGGAAGGAGTTGAGGGAGGCCTTTGCCAAGGAGTAAAACAGAGCGTAGACTAGTAAAAAAAAAGAGTGTAATACGACAACAAAGAAAAAAAACAGTGGCACTCCGGAAGTGCCGATAGAAGTGAAAAGAAAACACGAACAGAATACTTTGCCATCACTTACTGACATATCGGATATATATTTAAACCGAGTACATCCCGAGGCCAGCCGAACACATCAGAAGTGGGTACTTTTTGAATCGTCTTATAAACAAAACACGCGCGGTGTGGCTTATGGTAACAGTGGCGCTAGTTCAATGGTTTTTTCTTTTTTCCCATCTCAAAAATGCCTAACGCGCCTTTAGATGTTTTCTCTTCAATAAATAAACGACATAATAATAATAAGTATTATTTATTATTCTCTCATAATCACAAAAACATTTACAGTACCCCGCGATAAATATTGCACATCGACCTTTGGAACGAAACAATCGGCTAATTTCGGCTTCATAGAGCGTTATCTCTGTCGCACGAAATACAAACAGTCCGGTATCTATTGGGAGCTGTTAAAACAATTATGATTTGCTTCTTTTGATAATTATTTTTATTCTTTGTATAAACTACAAAAAAAGGTAAAGGTCGATGTGTAATATTTATCGCCGGGTACTGTAAATGATAATAGACAGAAAAAACACGACCCTTGGCAATATGTTGAAGCTCAGAGAAAAGTAATGGAAGAGAATGGAATCCCAAAACACTATCAATCATATTGTTATTAATTTCACGGAATCTGTTACATCCACTAGCTAGCGAGATTAATTTCAGATGAAGAATACAATTTGCAAAATCCTAATTTATCATCAATCTTGAAGTGGCAGAATATTCTATGTTATTGTAGTCCTATTGGAGAAAGTTAGCTAGTTGTGCGTCGGGGCCCATAACCTGATGAAAACTTATGTGTGTGAGTTATAATAATAATAATAATTTATTTGAGTCAGACACAGAGATCCATATTTTTGTTAGTAAATACACTTAAAAATTATGTTAGTAACCAAGGAATAATCGAAAATTCATTAATACATAGAAACAATAAATAGACAATTACAAGAAATTCATAGAAAACAATAATTACTTAATAAATGGTGACGAACTGGCATGCAAGTGCATCCACCTCTCCAACATCACCGAGTCCCACCGCTCGGACAATACGCTCAGGATACTGTTAGTGCTGCGTCGGAAGCGACTTAGTAGCGAGGCGCTCCGCTTCCTAATAATGGCAAAAAAGTCATCAGTTTGCGCCTGGTTATGGATTGACTGGACTAAGCAAGAGAAAGATTAAAATAGTAAAGCGGAGTTATCGTTGCAAAGCGTGTATTCCAAAGCAGACAGGAGACAGACTAAATCATCATCTGCCTAGCCTTTTTTAAACTATGTTGGGGTCGGCTTACAGTCTAACCGGATGTCGCTGAATACTAGTATTTTGCGTGGAGCGACTGCCTATCTGACCCCACAATCCAATTACTGGGTAATACGATACTTGGTAAGACTGGTTGTCAGACTTTCGGGCTTGTTCAGCGGGATTGTCCGAAAGAGTTACCGCTGGCCCGGAACATAAAGGGCTAAGGAAGAAACACGGGTGGATTTTAGTCAGAGTCTGACACTCCCTTCCGCTCCACCCAGAGCGGGAGGGGTCGTTTGATGATTTTCCATCCAGAAAAAAAAAAGACTTTCGGGCTTCTGACGACCCGTAACAACTGTCAAAGATCCACGAATGACAGCCAGGATCAACGGCTTAACGTGCTTTCCGAGACACGCACAGGAGACAGACTAAATACAAAAAAAGCGACTGCGTAACTGACCTTCACAACCTGATTACTTGGTAACACGACACCCTTTAGTGAGACTCTTTTTAGATTATTTTCAGTCGCCAATATCTTCACAAATTACAAGCTAAGGGATTTCAAATAAAATGTTTGTTGGGGCTCATCTTTTGGCCTTAAGTTTTATATCATTCAAAATACGAAATTGCAAGCCCGATTAGACATTTATCAACCCAAATCACAATTAAAAAGACTCATTAATTCTATTCAAACACGATAATATGTCGATCAAGCATACCAACAAAAAAAAAGTAATCCAGTATTTTCGTTTTCACAGGCAATTTCGTCGCTCCCGTAGTCCCGTATAGTCTGTCATCCATACTATAATATTATAAATTCGAAAGTAACTCTGTCTGTCTGTCTGTATGTTACCTTTTCACGCATAAACCACTGAACGGATTTCGATAAAATTTGGCAGAGATAGATTGCATCCCGGGGAAGGACATAGGATAGTTTTTATCGACATACCTCACGGGCGAAGCCTTGGGTGAAACTAGTAATATATAATTTGCATCATTATTCACTTTTTGAGTTACGGAGCCAAAACGTGGATACTCACGGTACGGCTCGTCCATAAATTCAATGTCGTTCAGCGACTTCGTGCGCGTGAAATTTCACCCTCATTTCATTCACCCTCTTCGGGGTGAAATTTCGAAAAACCCTTTTTTAGTGGATACCTACTCTTCACAAAGAACACACCCTCCAAATTTTATGTTTTATAGGACCAGCGGTTTAGGCTGTGCGTTGATATATCAGTCAGTCAGGACTTTGAATTTTATATACCTATCCAGAAAGTTGTTGACATAGTTCACAGAATAAGCCAGCTGAAGTGCCAATGGTCGGCCATATTAGTCGTAGAACCGATTTAGACGTGAACTTGAATGGAAACCGCGATTTTGCAAACGTAAGTTAGGACGCCATCAGACTCGATAGAGCGACGGTCGAGAGATGAGACTTGGCAAGAATCGAGCTGAATGACGTGCAATTGTAGAGGCTTATGACCAGCAGTGGATTGCTGTAGCCTGATGATGATGATGGTTTACTTTATCAAACGATTCAGTAGCCATTCTTACATCTTGCATCTGAAACTAAATTATGTGTTTTTTAGACAGACATACAGTCATTTGCCAGAACATTCAGAGGAATATGAGGTTTGCCATCAAAACTACATTAGCTACATTTCCGTGGCATTAAGTACGTACATTTTGTAGTAAAAGAAATATAACTTAGGTTATTTCTAGGTCGTAACAAAGGTCTATGGCTTAATATGTTTTTAATGCGTGATAACGATAAGGCGCAATAAAGGAGAAAGCCAGTATAATCAGCCTATAATGTTCCCACTCCTGGGAGACAGGCCTCCTCTCTTGCAGAGGGAATGAGCTGCGATCCCCGACGCGGGCTTGGTTTAATTCTAGAACATGCCGGTTTCCTCACGATGTTTTCCTTCACCGTTTTGAGAGCAGTGGTGATGAAATGAATTACACAGAGTAAAGCGCCTGCCTGGATTCGAACCTACGACTTACAACTGGACCACCACTGCTCACTGCTTACATCAACTACACAGGGTGACTATTAGGTTATCACATTAATTGAATCCACGTATTCTACCTTATGTATTTTAAACATACACAGTTAAAATAATTAATAACAATTAACATTCTAGCCCTAGGACCTTTTTACTCGTTTTAGAATTATCTTTGTGATTATTTGGTAACAATATCATAAAGTTTGTATTGAATTGTTAATACCACCACCCGCGCGTGTCTAGTGCCTTTATTATCAAGGGTTTTATTTCGTGCAATTTATTATGCTGTTTATTTTGTTTGAAAAATAGAGTTTTCTATTTTTAGTATACAATAAATATTTTATTATTCTAACAGACTGGTAACAATTTTAATTAACCGCTGTACTATTTAGGGCTGATTTTTCAATCGACAGATAACTTTTATTCGTGGAATAATATTGACGTCTGACAGATTTTCTATGGAAGAACTGACAAAAATTCAAAATTATTCCTCGGATAAATTTATCTAGCGTTGGAAAACTCAGTCCTTAATGTAATACCTAATCGCCATTCTCCTCTGGTAAGGACTTTGCCAGCCAACATTTATTTAGTACTTCCCACAAATGTACAGAAGCGGACTGAATACCATCGGCCTTTTCTACCAGTCAACCTTTGGGTGATGCAGAGACAAACAGCATTTGATAATATAACCAATCAACTGACCCAGCCTGAAATAGAAAGCTTGGCACCTGTGTCACTGGTGAGAGAAATATGGCTGCAGGCTTTTAGATTTATCTCCAGAATAGTTGGAAATACGTAAGTCACACAGCGACAGACACCCGTACATCACATATCTGCTGTAACAAGGGTGCTATAAACTTGTTCGGGTGGCATGATTCGGCACAGCTGGGCGGCAAAATCTTCTTCTTCCATCGCTTAATCCCAGTTCTATTTGAGGTCGTGTCTTCTTGTACAGCGGTGCCAGGACGTTCTGTCCTGGGTTATCTTAGGTTAGTTAGGTTCTGCGCTTTCATCTCCCTTTCTAAGCCACCATGTAACGGAGGGTTTTCCTCTTCCCAGGCGTTTCATAGAGATATTAAAGACTGCTTTTACTGAGAGCCGGGTGGCAAAATAGAATATATGTTTTAGTGCCCGGCAGCGTCGAATCATTAAGGGAACGCTCAGACACACGACAAGTGCTCATTTGCTGTATGGTATTTTTATCTCATGAAGCGACGCTCGCTTTACTTGTGGTTACCAAATGTACAGATACGCTGTAAATGTGTGTGTAAGTGTAGGAGTTCTCAGTACCGTCCGAGACAATGGCGAAGTCAGAAGTGGGTGTGATAAGTGCTAACACACGTCACGTTGCAGTATAAAACTGGTTTACATCCGTCACCTCACATATAAGGTCCAGCTGAAAACCAGCGTCAAGCACCAGTTGTCTGGCATTTTTGCTGAACTGGGCCTTTTTGGCGCAGCCGTGAGGAACACTTTCCTGCTAATTTCTTACATCGGACTTTACACTTTTTATTTGATCTTTATTTTTTGTTTTTATCAATTGTTTGTATCTGGTGTATTGTGTGTCTTTAAAGACGCACAATACTCTAAATTACCGTCGTCTAAAGTCTGTGCTAAATAAATGTATTTTCTATCTTTCTTTTCTAACGCTACTCGTCTTCACACGCGTTTGTACACTTGGCTGCCAAAAGTAAACCACGTGTCACTTAGTGAGATAGAAATACTGTACAGCGCGTCGAGTTTTCTATTGACTCCGTACCTACGTATGTTACCAACCTCGTAAACAAGAACAGCGTGAATTTAACGAAATCGTAACATTCATTTATTCTCCATTATTTTTACGACGTCTATAAACATCGGACAGAACGATAATTTATTCATCCTTAATATCCGTCGGACGTAAAAATGAGACGAAAAAATTTATCGCGTGTCATACGATACGGATTTTTTAACGCTAATGGTGCCAGATTATTATGATATTGTTGTAAAAATCGAGAGAAATGGGAGTTTTATCGTCTATCATTTTGTTTTTTACTTCCCTGAAGTATTTGGTCAAGACAACACGAGCGAGGAGACTGCAAGAGGCGTAATTATCAACTTTCTATGACAGCTTTCCATACAAACCATGCCGTGTCACCATTTTGTCGCACTACTGGTACTGCTACTAGCTGCTGCCCGCGACTTCATCCGCATAAAATTTCTTGTTCCTGCAACCCATCCCGTATCATCGCATCGCCTGCCCGCACTTTTACTCCTTTTCGTGGCGTTCTTTCTGACTTTTTCATTTTGCTCGGCTCCTAAGAATCCTAGCTTGATGCTAATGCCTTCAACCTTCCATAAAAAATTGGGCTATCACATAAGTACTAAAAGAATTTTTCGAATCCGACTGGCAGTTCCAGAGATTACCTCCTAGGCCGACCGCTTAACTGAAACGTTGCTTGAGGTAGCAGCGCGGTGCGGAAGGGGTGTGGTGACGTGATGCGAGAGCTCAGTGATTCGTCAACTTGTGACAACTATCACCCCTCTCGCACCGCGCAGCTACCTCAGGCAACGTCGCAGTTAAGCGGTTGACCTATAGTTTTGAACTTTTGACAGCAGAACAGATTAATAGACATTTTTGCGAAATCTATGAAGATGGGGAGACCCATCTTCATAGATTTCGCAAAAATGTCTATGGAGAAAGTCTTTCTTGGTAAATAATTACTTACTGGTTAGAAAACAAGATAAAATAGTTCGCTTTGTACACATACGATTACGTAAGGAAACGATTTGTAGCTATATTATTTTTATCGCACGAAGTGAGGCGCGCTTTACTTGTGGAAACCAAGTGTATAAAAACGCTATAAAGTGTGTGTAAGCGCAAGACTTCTAGGTACCGTCACGTGTGGTTGTGTATGTTCCTGTTGCTACACGACTTCATGCTACATTCACAGCTTGTTTGTACACTTGCTTACCACAAATAAAGCGCGCATCGCTTCGTCAGGAATACTATACTAGCAATTCGGTTTTAGAATGTGAAAAAGAAGGCAGACGTTTCATAGACTTCATATTTTTATGACTAGAAATCGACCCGAACTTAATTGTCAAAGATTACTTGAAAAATTCAACCAACTAATAAAAAATATTTATCTATCGCAGCCACATTCAAAGTCAAACAAAACATTAGAATTCTACAAGTTATACAGCAGTCACAATTAACTTTGTTCTCACAGAATGCATTAGTAACTCAAATAAAACGTTTAGGAGATTCTGCGCAATATAAACTTGATATAACAGTTAAAGTTGGAGCGCGTCTTTGCTTCTCAGTTCCTAACACAATCACAACTAGTGATTATATTGTAAGACTTAGAGCATTTATCCATCGTCGTCCCATGTTGGAGAGGTTTTTCTCAACATTTAATCGCTATATAGACTGACTAGCAGCGCCCCGTGGCTGCACCCGCATAAGTGTCGAACCCGTAGGAATATCTGGATAAAAACTATCCCTATGTCCTTTTAGTCAAACGTCTAAATCGGTTCAGCGTGCAGCGGCTTAAGCGTGAAGAGGTAACAGACAGACAGACACACATTCGCGTTTATAATATTAGTATGCTTTTTGGCGTGCACACGTGGAAGTCGGAAACTATCACACGAGAACGTACTAGCAGGATAAAACGTTGGTATTCTATGTCCTAACCCAGGTTATGATCTAACGATTTCACTCAAGAACACGTCTACCCCACCGGTCATCGATGCTATGGCTAACATGGCCGGCCCGCCACACACACAGAATAAGCAAGTCAGCAGTCAGCTTGCTTCTGTGAGCTATGTCGACAAATTCGGTTCTCTGCCGATCATCTCTCAGTGAGATTCCAAGCATAGCTTGTTTCCTTTGCTCGCTGAGCGACCTTGAAATTATGGATCAGCCGTACCGTGACTGTCCCCGTTATGGCTCCTTAAGTCATAACAGGGAGGGAGCACTGATTGAAGATTTTAGTCTCTAGGTTCTGCGGAATACGCAACGAGAAGACTCGACGATGCTTCCCAAACGATGCTCAGCCCAGGTATTCTTCTGATAGGCTCCTTCTCAAAGTTGTTCTTATCAAATGATTGTAATAACAAGATCAAAATGGATGAGAAACCTAGAATAGATCGATCCAATTTCCAAAAGAGCGATCTATTTCAACACGAGGTTTATTCCCGGCAAATTAAAAATGAACGAGGTGTTGGCGCGACACTATTCTTGACCCGACGCTCGTCGAAATGGTCCTACAAATAGAAGGCTATTACCTCAGATAGACAAGTTCTTATAAGAAAATAGCAGTTTTTTCTACGAGTTTGGGGACATAAGAAAAAAATAGAAAAAAATAAGACTTGGATGAACTGACTTATCCCCCCCCCCCGTTTGAATCTTACGTAAGATACCTACCAACTTATCTACCAAAATTTCAAAGAAAAAGTAGCAACATTTTTTAAAATGTATTAGTTTCGTGATATTACGTAAGAATAATCAAGACCATCCTCCCACCCCCATGTAAGAAAAACTGTCCGCCCCTAAAACGACCCACTGACCAAAATAAGACTTATTCGGACCCCCTCCCCCTCAAATCGTTTTACGTAATAAATAAACAGCCCTTATAATACATAGTGAGCTGGTGTAAAATGATTACATTACTTGCGTGCGACGCGACGATAAATTATGGTTGGCGGCTGTTGATCATGACAAAGTACACAATCAGGACGAGATTACGAAGCATCATTATAAAAATAGGACTAACTTGCCTAGTGACGTCCGATCCATCATTTTGGGAAGTATTCTCGTCTTCATTGTATCCCAACCCCTACTAGATAATCAACCCACTTATGTGTATTGGATTGCCTTATAAAAACCTCTTTCAAACGTTGAGTTGTGCGGTATGCACTATGTTGGGACTATACGAGACTTGACCCCGCCTCCCCCGCTCTTTCCGCCGCCCCTATGACGTCCGGTCCCTTCCCGCACTCAGACCTCATACCGCTAAAGATACCTAAAATCGTATACTGCGCATGTCAAACCACGTGGTGTGTCAAGTCTCATCTTTCGTGGCACGCATTGTAATTGCGTAACACACTATTACTCTTAATTTGAATAATTTTGAAGCATATTGCGAATCCATTGCTCCATATGTTCGAAAAATGTGTCTGCTCAACAAGGTAAATAACGCAATGAATGTTGTTGAACTGTCAAAATGAAACCCATTGCTACTGATAGTGAGTTACACAATTACCCTGCCGTTCTTAAGGTCATAGCCCACTTACACGACTCTGCTCCCACCCGGCAAAAAGAATATTATTTAAATATGGGCTTTAAATATTGTTCTTTAGGTATATTTTACATTAGCATCATAAATTAGCAGACAGCTCGCTGTCAGCGAGCTTACCGCCGTCAGACTGCTCGGTAGTTGACGTCTCGCTGGCCGCACGCTGTAGCCGAGCGGTCGGTGCGGTGTCCGCGCGCTGACTGCTAGCAGACGCCGCCAGTTCCAACAGCGCGGTTTGTACGCCGCCGCGCCGTAGGTACCGAAAAGCGAGAGCGGTCGGCGGGTGGATAGCTGGCCGTCTGCTAGCTGTCGCCGCGTGGACTGCTGGGTGCCTGCTAGCTGTCACCGCGTGGACTGCGAGCAGTCGTCTTAGTTTAGGGCGGTGTTGGGTGGGAGCGGTGTTGGAGCAGAGTCGTTTAAGTGTGCTATGTCCTTTATGCTTCAAAAGAATGATTTGATAGATGTCAATAAGCGCGCCAGCGCGAGCGGCCAGACCACAGATAACATTTTTTGAAGTGAAAACTTCTTTAGCGGCGCTGTGTACTTTTTTTGGAATGGGTAAAAACTTCTAAACTCGCGTCAGGTCACGTGACCCTGATCGAAAATTCGTAAGACGTAAAACGTAAGACGTAAAACGTAAGACGCGCGTTGTTGAGGACAGCGCCATCTATGCACATCGGGAAGAACTACGAGGGCCTCGCGTACTAACTACGTAGTTCATCCAACAACGACGAGATGGCGCTGAACCACGGATATATAACTGACGACGAGCTCCATGCGAGCGGCTTGCTTCTCTTACCACTGCCGCGACCAACACCACGAACTGAAGTCTATCCTGTGTGCTTATTTGTAAATCTGAATAAATTCCTTTCACGAGAAGAATAAACCAGTCACTTTGGTCATCATACCTGATTTGCAAAAAACCCTATAAAATAAGGAACACACCTTAACACGCGTGTTTTGTTTATAAGACGATTCACAAAATACACTCGTAATTGTTCAAGTTTTCACTTCTGTCGGCACTACCGGAGTGCCAGTGTTTTTATATGGATATTGTTGATGTTCTTCAGACAGGTCTGGTGGGTAGTACTTGCAACTGGCTTGCATGTAATCGTGTATGATCAGATGTAAGAACGCAAAAGAAGCAAAAGGGGTATGTAATGATCATAGCAGGTGGCGTTCTGTAGTTTCTGCCTACCCTCATGGGAAGAAGGCGTGAGTTTATGTATGTACAGACACCAGCACATCAAGCATCTGTCAAATTTCTTTGATGGATTTTCGACTTTATTGCTAAAGCATAAGATTCAAAGTTTATTGGAAAAATTTGACAGTTTCGGGTAGCTTGATGTGCTGGCGTCTATACAAACACCAGCACGTCAAGCTACTACGATTTGTCGAATTTCTTTAATAGATTTTCGACTTTATTGCTAAAGCATAAGGTTCCAAGTTTATTGGAAAAAAAGACAGTTTCGGGTAGCTTGATGTGCTGGCGTCTGTAGATAAATGATATAAATGTAAAACATAATTACTTCAGACACTACTTACATGTTACAATTATAACATTTAACTGAGAACTTAAGCAAATTACGCCCCAATTATACTCAAAGGCAGCATAAATTAGAAGTGCTATAGCACCCGGTTTTAGAGTAGAAACTTTGAAGTTGAAAACTTGTCAAATTCTACTTTGTATAACAGGCTTAATAAGCCTATAATGTTCCCACTCCTGGGTCACAGGCCTTCTCTCGTTGAGAGGAAATGAGCCGTAATCCACTACACGGGCCCAGTGCGGGTTGGTGTATATCACATGTCTTCGAATTTTCGTTTTTTGGACAAGCCGGTTTCATTGCCTAAAGCTCGGACAATTAAAAACTAGTATAATAGACATCCTGAAACACTCAGTGACAGTTTATTTATTTAGTCCGGTAAAAATTAACTCTAGAAGAGAAAGTCTGAAAGTGGCACCAGTGGATGAAAAGTTGTGTAGAAATCGGATGTCATGGTATGGGCATGCGGGACATATACCCTACGATTTTGCCGCCTGACTGTGCCGAATCATTCTGCGCCGAACATGCATGTAGCAGCCCTGACGTTTCGTTACGCAAAGACTCGTTAACCAGCGTATATATTTCATGGTGTCCCCTTGTTTCGCAGACAGAAACATAGAATTTCGTTTCCCAGAAAATGTTTCATATAATATTTGGTCCTTGTATTTTTATTTCGAATATTATTGTTTCAAAGGCTATTTACTTGAATGAAACATATTTCACAGAAACACAATTCAATGAATTTTAATCTCATTTTTTTATTTAACATAAGTACATATCAAACAGTAGAATAATTTTTTACGAATATTGTTTGTTCGGTGTATTTTTCCATGGTACTTGAATGAACTTGCTACTAAAAATAATGGCTTCTATAAGCGATCTCGGGACTTGGGGCACCTCGACTAGGGTTTAGTTTGGATCCTTTAAACGTAGACAAAAATAGGGGCTCTGTCGACTACGTCTTATTATTATTGCTTGTAAAGTTCAAGTTCAAGTTATTTATAACCAACCAACCAACCAACCAACCAACCAACCAACCAACCAGCAAACCAACTTAGACCCGCCACATGATCTTCCCTAAGAATTGAAACGTTGAGAAACTGTCACTCAATAAAATGTTTTTCTTGGTAAAAGGTTTTATATTAACTAAACAATATGAGGATAAAGAATATTTGATTTGTTATTCTATGATTATTCTAACATGAAACTTTATGTGAAACAAAATTCAATGATTTAAAAATCTTCAAAGTAAATATTCTGCGTATTGATTATTCTATGAAACCGAAATATGAGAAAAATGTTATGTGAAACGAAATTCTATAAAACTATTAGCTATAAAACAACGTACAACCGTATTTCATTTGCTCCACACAGGAGTAAATTATCCATCAATATGCTGACTGCAAGGTATACTACTAGCATTTAGTTTGAGGTTCCTCTTAAGGCCAGGTATTCCCGTTTTTGCCTGTTTTAGAATTCATTTTTGATAGGCAAATTATAACATCTAAAATCTGAAATAAATATATATTTTAGATACATTCTTTCTCCTTACCATGTACCCGTTCAATACTCGATACAATAAAATTTTCTCGATAGAAAAAAATTCCGAACTAACTTCGATTTGCAGTTTTTTTACAAGCAAATTTCATTTTAAACAAGTACTAATACTCCTTTTTTTCTATAAAAAATATCAATTTGTAAGTAATTCATTTTGGAATCGATTCTACCCGATCGTTTTTTTTTCATTACATTTATAAATTTTTTATCGATTATTCAAGTGATTTTCGATCCGCGCGTCGCTTGCCAGTGTCCCGCGGGACGTTACCGAGGTGAGACGTGTGCCAAATTTTTGCGCTCGCGCTTCTCTTCTGCTCCGTACGTAAATAAAATAAATTGTAAATAATTATTGTACTAAATAGACATAGTTAAGATTTTGTTTATGTGTTTATTTCTCATTGTGTAAATATTTTGTATATAACTTTTAAGACAATAATTTTGTGATTGATTTGTGAAAATGGCAAATAAAGGAAATAAAATAAGGGCTAAATCACGGTTGAAGGCAAAAAAAATTGCGAAAGAAATATCATCATCATCATCATCAGCCTATAATGTTCCCACTGCTGGGACACAGGCCTCCTCTCAGTGAGAGGGAGTGGGCCGTAATCCACCACGCGGGCCCAGTGCGGGTTGGTAGATGTCACATGTCTTCGAATTCTTGGTTCTAGGACATGCCGGTTTCCTCACGATGTTTTCCTTCACCGTTTTGTGAGCAGTGGTGATGAAATAATTTACACAAAGTAAAGCGCCTGTCTGGGTTCGAACCTACGACCTACAACTCGTAAGTCGCGGCCGTTACCGCAAAAGAAATATGGTAAGTTATATTTTTTATTCATTCATTCCTATTGACAACACTCACAGTACCCTATTACCAATTTATTATTTCCCTACAATAGTGAAACACCTTTGATGTCGGGCGACACCGTGCACCACCCGCGCCGCCCGTGTAGGTAGGTACCCGGGCAAGGTAGTTCCCAATCTTTTTTAATACCATAACTTATTTTATTGTTTCAGTTCAAAAATGAATCGAAATAAAAAAGGCTTATTTGTTCGAAAAAACAGCAAAGAAGTACTTTCTTTGTTTTCTTGATAATCGGAATCCTCGCCACAGAATACGGAGCATATTTACCAACCGCATCAAGTGTGTAAAACAGTTGAATTTGAACCCTATTCAGAGTGAATAAAGCCGCCGCGCGCGCAAATGGTATAATGGTTTACTGTTTTCAAATGTCTAATAGGTAAGAAGTAGTTCAACCCGCTGCGTTGGTCCGGGTGGTTTTTATAATTTTTATTAGCCTAAGTGCTACCTAGGTACTAGATGTGCAGTCGACCATACCACAATAAATATAGGTATATAATATATAAGTATATACATATATATATATATATACATATCGTCTGTGTACGTAGTATTATATTATCTGTGTCTGTGGTAAGTGATAACACTATGGTCTTGAGCTGGCCCGCGTATTGAAACTACTGAAAAAATAACCGTATTCTATTGAGACGTGCGGCCTACTGTACGAGAGTACGTATTTACTACTATTATGGTGTCTGCAACGAATGTTGTGTAGTCTATGCCATCTACTACGCGCAGCAAACTCGTGCCATAGTGTAGAAATATGGCAGTATGACCATTTCCTACGAATATTATTTTTATTATTTTCGGTAATGTTTAGGCACAAGCTCGTTTATGCTCAGTACAGTAGCCAATCCCCTTACTAAAATACTGTTCAAGTTATAACAAGCATAGAAATACATAAAAAAAAATCAATGGCTAGTTTGGCTATAAAGAAGTTCTCCAATGCATAATTTTATTCAGTATTTATTTGCAAAAGGAAAAGTGTGTAGAATTCACTCGAAATTTTTGTTATTGCATGTTTATTATTAATTATGCCACTCCAAATGGAATAATAAAAGGAACTTGGCTTGAAATGTTTACGTGGGTTTTTAATGTTTTAGAGCAATGCAGTTGCAGACCAAGCGCAGTGCGCATGTATCAACTAATGATTCGGCGAATATCGAGTAAGTTTTTTATATTATTTATTTTATTTTAAAGACATTCTCTATTTTTTACTATTTGAATTAAATAGTATCTCACTCGTTATTGTAACACCATAAAAATTACATAAAGAAATTAAATACATATACTTAAATTAAGTAGGTACGTATGTATGTGGGGGTAACATACATATCTACTTTATTGTTAAAATTACAGTACCTATTTATTCATTATTATTACTGTTTGCGTATCTTTGTTTCTGTATAACTGTCTGTATGTCAGTGTGCGTGTGTATCTGTCTTTGGAATTGTAGCTCCTAAACGGAAAACGGATGAATCGATTTCAATGCGGTTGTCTTTATTAAACAGACTGGTTTAATAATAAGAAAGTTTTACTTGTTAATTACCAACAAGTCAAAAACAACTTTTGTGTTACAGATCAATAGAGCATGCGGAAGGGCATAACGTGTCTCCATTGATGACTTTAGAGCATGGTTTACTTGAATAATCTTAGGATTGAGGAGTAAGTAATATTGTTTTAACCGATTCAATTAAAATCAGACTAAAACATGCTACGGCATGCCATAGGCATAAGTAAATAGCCCATAAGATTCGTAAGTTTATATATCCGATAACTATCGCATTTACTAACAACTATGAATATTGAAACAAAAAAATATATTTTATTGTTACAGAACGACTATTCATGCTGCCAATGCCCATGTCACACATGCTGAAATGCCTTTAGATGAACATAATAATGTATCACCTAATAATAATATCAATGAGTAAGTTGCTACTTTTTGTTTTACATAATAATTATATTACCATGTGGAATTCAATAGGTTATATTAAAATAATCTGTTTTTAGAACAATGGAGGAAATTGAAAACTACACTCTAAGCGTTAAAAACGAAATCGAACACGACTATCAACCCATCAGTGGACGACGAATTGTTGACATGAATTACCTGATGACACAGCTCCAAGAAAAAACGCATCATATCGATTTATTTGACAGCAGAGATGGATATTTTAGAGATATAAAAGTGTTTACTTTTAATTTGATAAAAAAATAAAAATAATTTATTTTTATTTTATTGACGACTCACGCTTCACATTATGTGTTACACGAGAAGACCATTTATACCTCTAAGCTTTGTTGAATTACAATATACCTACATTGATCTTGTAATTCAAGAATTGTAACACAATTCTCCTAAAGTAAGTGTGCCTACTGCTTGATTTTTTATACTGTAGCACGAATATTTGATTTTAGTCAGTCAGATTTTAAATCCTTTTTATAAAAAAAAGTATACAAATTATTTTTAATAATTAGTATCAAGTTTATACAATACGTATCTAATCTATCTATAACCTTAAAAATAACTACTACTAGAAAAATAAAACAAAATAAACTTATACTAATCAATTCAAGTTGATCTACTGCATTGCTCTACTCTGTGACGCAACTTAGTACCTACTCGAGGTCGTGAACTCATGAGCGGTGAGTTTAGCGCGCGCGTCTCCCGCGCATCGTAACTTATTACGTATCGCTAGTCCTTGCGGGGGCTGGGGTATGCGTTAAATGCCTACGGCGCTCGGAATACCTGGCCTTAATATCGTAGCGTAGACACAAATTTACGTGTAGGACAGTATGTAGATGGCTTGTGCAATTAACTAGAACCACAAGCAGGTAACTATATTTTGCGGCCTGTCGAAAGAACCCAGTTTTACACAACTATATTATGTGTTAGGGAACAAACAGATACGTTCTCAAATTATTGTAAGAGTTCAGTCATTATGGTCCCAGTGCAGGGAGTAAGCGTCCCTACCCTCCTCTCAGGTCAATTCTCCAAAAAGGTACCTAGCTCAACTCATGACGTTATCTACTAGGCCAGCCGAAATGTATTAGCTCCACTCAATGTTGAGCTCTGACTGTTTGCCTCTAATCTAAAACGTTTTTTTTTGCTATTGCACTAGAATGTATTGAAAAACTTGGTTTATAGATATTTACGAATTAATGCCACGCTTTTGTAATGCCAGCTCCAACAGTCTCCTGGTTGACATTGCTAGCAAACTGGATCGTCCTATCCTTCACTTTTTGAGCCAGCTGCATGTACATGCTAATGGGAACGTAGTTGTTTATTACCCGACTGCGCCAGAAGGAGGGTTATGTTTTTCGAGTGTATGTATGTATGTTTATTTATTTGGTATGCTCTGTAGCCTAAACAGCTTGATCGATTTCAGCTTGAGAGGTGCCGTTAGATTCGTCTTAACTGTGAGAGTGACACTGAGTATATCAAATTGACAAAAAAAATTAAAATGGCCGATTTTAGGCGCCATATGTCTTCAAAAAATTTTTTTTCTCAACGTCTATCGAGTGGTGTGTTCACTCGAAAAACATAACCCTCTTTCTGGCGCAGTGGGGTAAAAATATAAAAAATAGTGATCCGCCCTTGTCGGGAGCAGGGTCCAAGCTACCGGTGGTTAGGGCTGCAGAGACAGGAACCTCCTCACAATGCGAGCCGTATCGAGGAGTACTGCCTTCTGAATCAGGTCCTCGATAGATGTTGATCGAGGCTTTAATTATTATTATTTTTAATGTTGAACACAATAAAGCATTTTTCTAAAGTAGTTTTTTTGGGGAGGATACCACCCGTGGACTGGTGAATGGTTAGAAAACCCAATTCAGGGTTAATCTCACCCTTGTACATAACTTGTCCATGTAATCTTGTAACAATGTTTCTGTGATTTCTTTGTTCAATAAAATAAAAAACAGGATCTGAAAAAAACCCATCTAAATTTGTCACACACAAACAACTACCTAAAGCCTTTCGAACCCCAATATCATCAAATACCAGGCCATGTCACGTAATATCCTCATCTAGAATTCCAACGCAATTTCCTAGGAAAATGCCTAGCTGCTAGCTAGGCTTCTCCTGACACAAGTTGGTATTGTTAAAGTTCCACAACAATTTCTAGCGACCATAGACAATACAGTTCTATAATGGAATATAAACACTAGTTGGTTGTACGTGCTCCATCGCGGTCCTGTGGTTAGGCCGGCCCTGGGAGCCGCCTTGAAACGGGCAAACAGAGAGGCTGACAGGTTTCTAACACGTAGTTCTTAGGAAAGAAGAGAGAAATATATATATATATTTTTTTTTAGGGAATGAAGAATTAATTTCTTGGAGAGGTTCCTTTGTTGTGATCATTGAATCAATAAAAGTACAGCTTGTTCTATTGCTATGTTCCAGTGCACGTTTCATTCTTTTCTTACAAAATAGTACGATCATTGTTGTTCAGGGTTCCTCATTGCAAGATTCAGGGTTCCTCATTGCAAGATTCAGGTTTAACCGCGTTGTTTCCCTTTGCAGTTTTCTTCATCGTAATTCAATGGTGCCCAAGATCAAATACCTACATAATCATCAGCTGTCTAGCCTTTTTCCCAACTATGTTACGGTTGGCTTCCAGTTTAACCGGATGCAGCTGAATACCAGTATTTTACATTGAGCCTATCTGACCTCCACAACCCGGTGACTGGGTAATACGATATATCTTGGTAAGACTGGTTGTTAGACTTTCGAATTTCTGACCACCCGTAACGACTGTAAAACATCCATAAATGACAGCCGGGACGAACGGCTTAACGTTCTTTCCGAGGCACGAAGGGGTCATGGTATGTAACGTCCCCTGTGACGCAGTTACCAACGCAACCGCGGCCAGCGTAGCTTAACCCGATCGATCCACCCGTGCGGCTTTTACTACTTATCCGCAAGTCTCTCTACAGAACTACATAATATGAAACTGAAAGTCAAATTGATTCCTTTCGCATAACCGGCTTAGTGGTCCCATAGCATGAAAACCGGCATCCCCTCTATGGCACCTGTCCCAATGGTGACGAGGAAGTGACTAGCTATATACGATTTGCTCGCTCAAGAAAAAGGTCCAGTATACGTAAAAGAGATACATATATTAATAGTTGATCGCTTACTGTTCACACCGCCAGCGAGTATTCATTTATCACAGCGACAAGAATCAGCTATCAAAGAGAGAACTCGCTCAGCTCGCTTGGCGGGCAGAATACTTGCTGAGAGACAAACGCATACACCGAGTAATCACTCGTCGCCGTCGCGCACTCGCTGCTCGTTGCTCGCCAACTCTTTTTTTTTGTATGTATAAAATTCAAAATTATTCCTCTGATAAAATTATCTGGCGTTGGAAAAATCAGCTCTAAATACATTAAAAACTTGTTTTCGCGAAATAGGTTGGTAAGTTGGAATTTTGACCTTAAATATTTCATTCTCATCATTTATTGCATTCATGTAGTTTACA
Source organism: Luperina nickerlii (assembly GCA_963855955.1). Classification (NCBI taxonomy): domain Eukaryota; kingdom Metazoa; phylum Arthropoda; class Insecta; order Lepidoptera; family Noctuidae; genus Luperina; species Luperina nickerlii. The sequence goes on from OY979665.1 coordinate 2,048,325, forward strand.
AGTACTTGTAACACAAGTATATAGGTTTCATACATGAACCCTGTTAGGGCACAGCAATATAAATAGTTTAAAGAGCTACAGTATCACAATAATAAACAAAACCACTGTTCTTAAACAAAAATACTAATTTTAACATGTTTATCAGATGTCCATCATTTGTTATTAAAATAAGTATCTGTCATGCATGATATAATATAGGATAGAGTAAAACAATTAATTGGTCAACATTTTCCTTCATAAATTAAAATAAGATAAAAAATTAAATTGAAATAAGTAGCGATAACAATAATAATCATAAAATAACATAACATAGGTAGGTAGTAAGTCAAAATTGTAGATGCTGTATTGTGTATTGTGTACCAGGTATGAATTTCAACGTCAAAATTTACTTATCGTCAAAGAATTCCTTTAGGGTGTAATACGATTTTATTATAAGGTATTTTTGGAGACTGTTTTTAAATTTATTTTCGAACTCTATGTCCTTAATTGCATTTGGAAGCTTATTATATATTTTCACGCACATGGCTAAAGGTCCTGAATGGAACATAGTTAATTTTGAGCTTGTTAAGGCTTTTTTTTTTTCTTATGTTTTCTGCAATCAGTCCCTGGACTATGAGCAGATTTGTTGTTGGATTTGATGGTGCAGAGTGGTCTCTCCAGCGAGATTTCCCTCATAATACTTCATGGCAGCATGTCCTAGTTGCCTAGTTGGCATTGGCTACGTCCACCACAGCTAACCTTTTCAGCCGCCTTTTATGATCCGGCTTAGTGAGCGCTTTCGCCAAAGGATTTGGATGATTCTGAAGGCGTGCTCTGTAGCGTTCTGCCCAGTTTTTTCACTTCCTGATGCACTGTGTTTTGATTAAGATATTCATGCACCTCGCAGTTTCTTGTAAACCATGGTGCATTTGTGATGTTTTTGAGGGTGACATTTTGGAATCTTTGGAGCTTGTTAATATTAGAGACACTAGCAGTTCCCCATAGTTGGATGCCATATGTCCAAATTGGCTTTAAGATGGTGTTATACACCAGTAGTTTATTGTCTATTGACAGGATAGAATTTCTTTCAAGGAGCCAGTATAGGTTCCTGTGTTTGATATTGAGTTGATTTCGCTTGGCTTGAATATGTGTTCTCCATGTAAGTTTGCGGTCAAGGTGCATGCCCAGGTACTTCACAGAGTCCTTATGTGGAAGTTCGTGATCGCCTAGTCTCACAGGTGGACATATACCTTGTCTTGCTTGCTTGGTAAGGCTAATTTATTTTTATGTTGGCGTCTAACACTGCGATATTGTGGGCGAAGGTCCTTAGTGAGTGGGAACAGTGACTGGTGTTTTCTTACAAACTTGCTAACATCTAAAATGTAGATACCAGTTAGTGTAAGGACTTTGTATTTTACAAAGAATGGCTTTTAGCTTTCTGTTTTCTACGAGTATATTGCCAAGAATTCGTATACATTTCTTTTGTACTCTCCGAAACCAGAAGGTTCCCAGGTATGGTGTACTATATAAAAATTAAAACAGGGGAGTACAAGTGACTCTCAGCTTCGTTAAGTGTGTTTTTGCAGCGGTTATTGTTTTCAATTTCGATAATATTAGCATTTCCAATCAATGCACGTCTGCCTGTCTCACGAATATAAATAGCTTCTAATCTAGATAGTCTGAACTGGTCTAGACATAATTTAGACTTTGCGAGGGCTGGCGATAAACCCTTCATTGTTTTCAGATATTTATGAAGCTTTTTCATTAGTGCTATTATTGTTTTAATGATTATGCTTGAGATATTAACGTTTAATGGATATATCATGTGGAGAAGATATTATGAATGTAATGGTAGTTACGAGATGTTGATGTTACAGACAGATTTTATGGATCGTAATAAAACTTATAGCTCGTTAATTAGACGAAATCTTAATTAATTAACGTAGAATAATTACAGATGTGTTAACACAAACACGTTGTCTTAAGAATATCTAGCAAAAGCGCTTCAGTTTGCATTTTGGAATGATATGAATAATTATCCTAGTAATTAGTACTACTGTTTACCATTTTGGCAGAGTGCGTGTCGATGGATGTCACGTCATGTCTTTGATGTTTTGATTCCCAGACATGCTGGTTTTACAGTTTTTAAGTGATTTCAAAAAAGGAGATCCCTACGGACATTTTTCCTGCACTAGTGCACAGGTGTCTACTGGGCCCCTTAGTCTCCACTAAGGGGCCTTTCACGGGGAGGGCACTCACTCGACGAGAAGCGACTCTACATTTTGTTCACTTAGCTGTGTCGATTGCTGACAAAATTATTGCCGAACTTCACCGGTTCTTGTTACAGGACTTGCTAAAAATTCAATAAATCTACATATATTTGAAATACAAATTTGAAACACATAGCACGCCGTGACCACCCCAGGGACCAAACCAGCACATGGGCGCCAGACGACCCCGTGTCTGGGCACCCTTGGTCCCCCTGCGACGGGTCAGGTCATTGGCCCCGCCGTCTGCCAATTTTCTGCTGCAGAAAATAGGGAGAGTGGCCAACGTAATACCAACACTCCAACCTACTTTTGGCCGCTACATCGTTGGCTTGTCAGCAAAAGCCCTGACGAGCGGCCCCTCCTCGGGTTCCTCTTCGCTTCACCGTGGGTGTCCAAGCCACAGCTACTGAGCCCTCCCGCCTCGACAATGCGGGAACCCACCGGGGGGGGACGTGAGTTACCTAGGGTAACTTGGAAGTCTTTAAACAGACTCCGGACCCAGTTTGGCCGAAGCAAGGAAAACCTGTTCAGGTGGAGATTCATAGACGACTCCGCCTTGGAGTGTAAATGTAGCGCTGTTCCACAAATGATTGGACACTTTATATCGTGTCTTGCGTGTCCTGTCAGCTGCACGTTACAGGCTGGTGGACGCTGGTGATGGTGCCAAACAAGTAGCCAAATTCTGGGCCGAGCCCATTTAGATTGCTATCGACACGCTAACAAGAAGACCACCAGGACACCACTGTAAACAACTTTTAAGTATCCCAACATCCTTACGTGAACAATTAAAGGCCATAGATAAGGGTGACATCATATCTGCCGCTTAGAGAAATGGGGCTCTTTTCCCTAAGGGTCCCAGTTCCCGACCCTCGTTGATTGAGTATGTACATGCCAAACATGATAGTGATGGGACTGACCCAGATATTAAATCGAGTATAGTTTGTAGTCGATTTACGGAACGACAGGGAGATGGGACTGTTTGTTGTGTAAATGGACAGTTTTGTGTGATGTTGTCGTGTAACGATGTTTTATTATTTGTTTGGGGTTATTTAGTTCGATATGTTGGAATGTATTGTTGTTAATCTAAAGCTTTGTTTATAATGTGAGTATTTGCTAGAGAGCGTTCTAAAAGCTGCATTCATGTGGATGTAAAAATTCCATTGCGAGTGAAAAATTCATTTGCCAACTAATCAATAAATAGTGGTTTGAAATGGCAGTGTTCGTTGAAACCACAGAGTATGTAACACTGTTGAAACATTCTCACCAAACAAAATCGCATTCACTTGTTTTTACAAAATTATCGCATATGACGCAAATTAAATTTCGAAGGTGCTAGCTTGTAGGGGTTATTCTTGAATTTTTTCAAGTCGCTTGCCATCGAAATATTTTTCTGAAGCTGCAGACAAAAGTACTACTGAGATCATCAGTTTGTTTGTTTGTTGTGTGTTTGCCGGTGGTCCTGACCTGATCTCTCTCTGGTCGTGTCGAATTGCCGTCCTATCCGACTATAAGAGTGAGAGTAGAAAAGACAGGTGCACTCTGCACCTGTCTCCTCACACACTCTTGTGCACTATAATATCTCCCACTGCGATGATTGTCTCCGCTGAAATTATCAGTCATGACCGAAATTCGACCGGAAGACTATTATTAATCATGAGTTAGTCATGAGTTTTTCATTAATCTAAAGCACTAGAGAAGTGGCGAAGAGAGCGTTTTAGAAGTCTGTCTTGTCTAATTTTGACGTCCAAAGAGAACGTTTCTCAGCCTAATTTTAATGGATGACTTTTGATTTGGATTTTTGTCATATTGGCCGTTTCAACCAAAACCTTTGTCTTTTTCAATTTGACGAAAACATCCAAAAGAATTAAACAATATTTCAAAGTACTTGAAAGGTCTGAAAGTGATTGATGATGAAGTGATTGATTGACTGATGATTTTATATATACTTACCTACATAGCCAGCAATTCTGGCGAGATTTCATTTGTAAGAAACCTCCGTTACTTATCAGGCTTCTATTCAATTATAGAGGGAACATTTTCCATGTTGTCGTATTAAACGATGTGTTATTGTCATTTACTTAGGAATGGCAAAAAAAAACTTTTTTAGGAAGCTCATATTATAATTACCACCGCACGGGTCCATCTAAGATGGTCGGTTAGTGGATGGGTGAACATCCGTTAGACCCCTCCGTGCATCGGACAGCACGTTAAGCCCCGGTTACCATGCATAGATCTTTGTTAGTCGTAACGGGTATTCAGAAGCCTAAAGGTCTGACTACCAGTCTTTACCAAGTGGTATCGTGCTATGTGGATGTCTGATACTCGTAAGCAGTCGCTCCTAGATAAAATACTGGCATTCAACTGCATCTGATTAGAATGAAAGCCGACACCAACATAGTTGAGAAAAGGCTAGGCACATTGATTTTATCGTGTGTATTATTATTATTTTTTTGTTTTTTTTTTATGGATGAGTTGATAAGGTCGCATGTCATCTTACTTGTCGCGTTGTTGTCATATTTGTGCTACTTTTGCTATACATAAAATAAGTCCAGCAAAAAAAAAATCGTATAGTGTAAACAGATTTTAGCTACGTGCCTTTTCTTTTAATCATATTAATTAACTGATTCTATATATCTATGATTGCGTCTGTCTATCTGCTTTGCAATTATTAACTAGGATGTTTTTTTGCTTCACGGGTGCCTTAACACATATACAGTCAGAGAAATTAATTGCTAAGCAAATTGACACCATTATTACGTCATTACCCATATCACACAACTGTCAAAGAATGACAAGTGCGATTTGAATATACGAACAATTTAAATTCCTGACTGTACCAGAATAACTATCATCATCATCATTATCATCAGCTTACAGCAGTCCACTGCTGGACATAGGCCTCTAGTATTGCAGGCAATTCAACTCGATTTTCGGCAACTCTCAAAAACTATAGGCCATACAAATGCTTTGTAAATTGTGCAGGAACTATAATAATACTTTATTGATGCAAGTCATTACAATATTATGCTTAATATCTAGCTAAAGTTTTCAATAATTAAAGGCGCACTAAACTTGAAACCCTTACTCCTAAACTAGGAATACCTGTGACTTAGGAGTCAGCGTTCTACTGCCACTTGGACACTAGATCCCTATGGAAATTAAGAGCTGGTAAGCTGATATTACTCATAAAGAATATAGATACTATCATGTTGTGATTTAAAGGACAAATATTTGGAAAGCAAAATAAGAGAAAAAGTTAGAAAAAAAATCCACGCGTAGCAATGTAGCTAATCGCTCAGCCTCTGTACAAATCAAACCATTCCAATTAGCATGCTCCAACGAGCGGGAACAAAAATTAATCAAAATCTAGCAAGCCAGAAAAAAGTTAAACAAAAAAATGTCTACCATCTTCTTTATAACTTAATTAAAACCACAAAACCATTTCATCAAATTCAGCAATTAAATCAAAACAAGCTCCAAACAGTATAAGTTTTCTTTTAGAAGTGTACTGAATGTTAACGTTAAAATATAAAAGTACGGCAAGAATTTCTTGACCCTCAGGGATGTTGCCAGTTGTAAAAGAAATAAAACATCTGGGTTTTATTGAACAAGACTCTCCGAACTTGCGAAGGATTGTGATTTTATTTTTGTGAACTTTTCGAGGTATACTGAAATTGAAATGTTTTTTTACAAAAGTTTTTTTGGCTTGGCATCTCTCAATGATAAAAAGGTTATAAATGTGTGGTTCTTATGTGCATAAAGGGCACTGAGATATGTATCTTATTATTGAGATTTAAAGGTCTGTCTGATAATCTATACTAGGTAATAATAAAGCTGAAAGCTGCCAAGACTGCCAAGGTTTATTTTTAATCTTATATTTTGAACTGTATCTTCATTTGTGTCTTTTTTTTACAATCTTCTCACATATAGAAGCAACAAGAATAATGTACCCAGGATTTTGTAATATCTTGATTTAAAAGAGTGTCCATGGAGTTTATTGCCCGTTCTTCTCCATAGAGATCTACGTTTTGGAATGGGCAACTAGCTTCAACTTTCTGACTAACTGACAGACTATTTAATTTTGACAATTCAAAAGTGCCTGTACAAGGTTTAATTGAAATAAACGTTTTGAGTTTGAAGGATTTGTTTGATCAGGCTAAACTCTGAAACTACCAGTCGGATTTGAAAAACACTTGCTGCATTTGACAGCCCGATTTTCGGAGAAGGCTATTTAACATCACGAAAGAACGCTAAATAAAAACGAAGTAATAATGCGGGCGATGCGATGCAAAGAGGTCGATCGGGGGAACAAGAAATTTCACGCGGACGAAGTCGCGGGCAGGAGCTAGTCTGTCATAAGATTCATTCTCAGTGAGTAACTCTTTGTTTTCATTTGAAATTGTTTGTTGTTGACTAAGCAAATATGTCTCGTGGTTGACCTGTTTTCTTCGTCTTCAGGCACCTGGAAAGGAGATGGGAAAAAAAAGGAAATATTGATAGTTGATCGCTGACTGTTAACACGCCGGCGATTACTCGTTTGCCGCACCGACAAGAGCTATCAAAGAGAGTACTCGCTCAGCGACGCTCGCTTGGCGAGCACAACACTCGCTGAGAGACTTATCATTGTCAAGCTACCACTTAAGGGAAGAGTGGAACAGCTACGACACAAGTACTTTTGTAACTTACTGGAGCTACCTCAATTTATGCATAACACAATGTTTAAGTTGAATTAAATTATTTTTGTATTTTGTCTAATGAAAGAATTGTATGCAAAAGGGAGAAGAAGAAGTTAGTTAGTTTTTATACTACGCACGCGCACTCACGCACTTGCTGCTCGCCAACTCCATTTTATCCAGCGGAGGGACAGATGCCTTACAGTGCTAAAAGACGTCTCTGATCTTATCGATTACCTTTAATTGGCACACTATTGTAGATTTCTGATTTCGCTCAGAGAAACTGCCTATTTCGTTAAGCCCAGAAAATCTTGTCAACTTTATAAATAATAAAACACGTAGACATATTGCCTAGGAGCTAAACCAGGCTTATGTTTCTAAGGAAACTAAACAATTCTCCAGATTTTATTATTTCTAGATTAGACCTTGGGGACTATAAGCCTGGGTCGGCTTAATAGATGGCCTAGCTCCTATGTCTTAAATCCGTGATCCTTTGTTATCCTAACTTTTATTGAAAGTCGTCCTTCGAGCCGGATCCTGTTATCTTGAATCAGTTTCAAATAATTTCAAGATAGGGATTTAGGAAAACTAAAAATGCGGATTATATTGACTAATTTTACAAGTAAAATTGTTGTGGTTGGTACCTTCTTAAACGCAACCCTGAAGTTCTCAGAGAGGAAAGCGTACACGAGGAGTTGACGCAGCTGTTTATGTACGCCAGCACATGCGACACTATCTGTACGGTGACTATGAAGTACGTGATGTAGGCATCCAGCGCTTTGACCAGCAGGATGATCAGGAGCAGAAGATGAGAATATTAACACCCAAAAATGGAGGAACAAAATATCACATGCTATTATCAACATCGGTATTAAAGCGATCAAGTTTGACTGCTTCGTTGGTGTAGTGGTGACAAGCGCTACTGTTTAGCATGAGGTCCTTGATTCGATTCCCAGGTTGGGCTAAGTGTCATTGAGTTTTTCCATTGGGAATTTCTCAGTAACAGCCCAGAGTCTGAATTTATGCCCGGTTGATGGCGATAGGATTCGGTTCCCAAATTACATGAGACTTAAAACATAACGGGCGAAATTTGGGTGTACCTTCTACAGGTACGTTTTTGCTTAATCCTTCGGGGAATACAGTGAAGTTATCTTGGTACATATCAATTCATAACTTAAATAATAACTCAAACTCAAAGCATTTATTTCAATTAAACCATTAACAGGCACTTTTGAATTGTCAAGAAAACGGTCAGTCAGAAAATATGAAGCTAGTTGCCCATTCCAAAGCGTAGTAGGTACCTATAGAGAAAAACAGGCAAGAAACTCCATGGACACTCTTTTTATTTAATATTTTACAAAACTATTAGTTACATTACTACTTTTGAATTTATAATTATAATGTGAGAACGATGTAATAAATAAAAAAGTAGTACGCGTTAAAAGCATCCAGAGTACAGCGAATAGTAACAAAACAACAATCCAAAAATAAAATTATTAAAAATAAGCCGAGGCAGCTATCACTAGCAGCTAATATTAATTTTAAAGCACAATCCTCAAAGCGAAACTCTGTGGTTAGCCTGTTTAAATAATTAATGGTAAGCAACTTCATTGTGCAATATTAATTAATACACTATTGAGATACATAGATTGCTCAAATAGCACAAGCGATCTGACTTTAATTGTAACTAGGTATAGCTGCAATTCCGATTTGTGTGTTCTGTGATTTGAAACCATTGTTCATTGGAGAGTTCTACTTCTCAATATTTAATGTTAGGTTACTCTTTATTTGACAAAAAAATCCATCAAAAAAAGTCTTACAAGTTTTTCCATATATACTTAAATTTAAAGTTTTCAGGACGTCTCTGGGTGTCCTGAAATACAAGTCATGGCTTAGTTTAGGTACCAGTCTCCCACAAATGAACATTTTCCTATTTCATAATATTTTTTTTAAAGTTTTAGTTAAAAAGTATTATTTATTTGTGGAAGAAAAATAAACATTTTTATTAATATGAAAAAAGTTAAAATATTTTACCAATTGTGCATCGATGGAAGCATTTATAATTTTAATTGTAAGTCAGAATGGCTACGTCTTTCTTTTTAGCTAATCATTTTATATACGAGTATAATGATGCTGCTTCTCGGTCAGCAAACTAATGAATGCAGTTAACATGCAAATGTACTACATATTTTATAAATTAAAACAGGGGCCGTTGTACAGACGCCAGCACATCAATCTACTACAATCTGTCAAATTTCTTTAATAGGTTTTCAACTTTATCGCCAAACCATAAGGTTAAAAGTTGATTGGAAAAATTTGACAGTTTCGGGTAGCTTGATGTGCTGGCGTCTGTACACATGGCTACACATCTAGCTATACGTTATTCATGCTCTTTGTAGTAGGGAGTGGTTGGTTACTATAAGTTGGAGGTAAGGTTCAATTTCGCACTGGTTAAATATGTTTTCATGCTTTTTCGTCATATGCTGAATAATTCGCAAATACTGGAATCTTTGAGACTGCACGTTCCAAACAGAAGGCTGCGACAGGGGCCGAGAGAGAGGCTGTTCAAAGTCCCGCGGGCCCGTACAAACTTGTTAAAGTTTGCACCGGTGCACGGTAGGCTGAAAATCGGCTTTCATAGACTTAGGGATTTCAATTTGCAAGTGCTTGTTTTTATGCCGGATATCGCTTCTATTAGTCATTACTATGTACAAAAATGACACCCGAGTTAATTCTGCCCAAAAACGAAGGAAATATAATTTTTTTACGAAAAATTTGTATGAAGCTAGTATGAAAAATCAAATTATCTCCTAAACGGCATGTTTAACCGTAATATCCTTGGAGATGGTCATAGTGCTAATTATTTATGATTTTTTGGTTGCCGATTTGACGAAAAATTTAATGCCGTTTTTTTTTAAAAAATCGTCAAAATATTTTTATTTATTTTTACATGTAAAACGATCCCTTTTAATGTTTATGTTGAAGAACACGGACTTTTAACTACCTACACGTAACATAAAATAGCATCACTCCTATATTTCCGAAGGAGTTGGCAGAGAAAAGGCGCTTGGATTGCTTCTTTCGCTAAAACTCTCAAAGTGGCAATATATTACGTTGCGAGAGGCTGCCATTCGGGAAGGTGCTAAGGATATTTATCCATCTTACTATAAAGTGCAACAAACTAAGCTTGATTGCTACCCTCCGAAGCAATCAGTGACAGTTACTGATTCATCGGCTAGGATTACACTTCAAGCTTTACTTGATATCACAGTTACAAGAATCCTTCAAAGCCTTTCTAACGAAGAGCAACAACAAGCAGTTGAAGCTGATATCCAAGTGGGGATTTGATGATGCTTCTAACCAAAGCCGATACAAGCAGAAAATGGAGGGTGAGGAAGATGACTCGAGCATTTTCATGGCCTCCTTGGTGCCACTAAAACTGACAGATGGAGACAACATCTTATGGACGAACCCAAAACCATGCTCAGTTTTGTATTGTCGTCCAGTTCAGTTTACTTTTGTAAAGGAGAGTGAAGCAGTTGTCCTTGAGCTGAAAAAACAAATGGATGAAGAAATTGAGGCCCTTATCCCCACAGAGTGCAATAATAATAATAATAGGGTGACTCATGAACTAATGATGACGATGATCGACGCTAAAGTTTGCACTTACCTTTCTGAAGCTAGATCAAATGCATCGTGCTACCTGTGCTTAGCAAGGCCTACAGAAATGAACCGCTTAGATGCTGTAACATCAAAAATTGTGTGTTCTGACCTGTATGAATTTGGCTTGTCATCCCTACACGCCCGTATAAATTGTATGGAATGTCTGTTACACATTGCATACAGGCTCGACTTCAAACGGTGGGCAGCGAGAAGTGATGAGCACAAAGAAATGCTACAGACAAGGAAAAAAATAATTCAAAATAAATTCAAAGATGAGCTCAATTTGTGATTGATATAGTAAAACAAGGCTCGGGAACCACCAATGACGGGAATACTGCAAGAAAATTCTTTGAGTTTCCTAATAAAACCGCAGCTATAACCGGTTTGAATGAAGACCTCATCAAAAGATTTGCTGTAATTTTACAAGCAATTACATCTGGAGAGCAGGTCGATATAATAAAATTTAGAGATTGTGCCCGCAAAACAGCAGTAAAAGTACGTATTATTATACGACTGGACCGTTCATAAATTATTAATCCATGGGGCTGACATAATCGAGAAAAATAATATTATGCCGATTGGGACTCTCTCGGAAGAAGCCTCAGAGTCTCGAAACAAATATTTTAGGAGGTTTCGAGAACATCATTCGCGGAAAAGAAGTAGGCAGGATTCCAATCAAGACATTTTAAATATGCTTGTTGTTTCTTCGGATCCTTTGCTAAGTGCACAAAGGCCTAAGTTAGATGCCAAGAAAAAGCAAAGCTTTTTTGCTGAAACTCTCGACTTAATTCAATTTCAGGAAACTGAGTTCGAGTTTTTGGATATATCCAATCTGGATGCTGACTCAGAATTGGAGTCTGACAACGAGAGTGATAAGGAAAATTTGTAAAAAAATTATATATGCACATATTTGTAAATTTGTATTTGAGTGTGTTTGGGTTTTTTTTTGTAATATTTAATGATATTTTGTCTTTTTTTAATTTATTTTACTTTATTTTACAAATGCTTATTATTAATTCCTTAAATTAAATTATTTTTTATATAATATAACTTTATAATTATGTTACTTGAATAAGAGTTTGATAACCTTTTTTTATTTAAATTAATAAAAATGTGTCAAAAAACAGCAATTTTTGTTATTTATTTTTTCTTGTTTTGTGTGTTCTTAATATTTGGGTTAATAACATATCGAACTTTTTAACTTGGACACTAAAAGGGATCGTTTTACATGTAAAAATAAATAAAAATATTTTGACGATTTTAAAAAAAAAAACGGCATTAAATTTTTCGTCAAATCGGCAACCAAAAAATCATAAATAATTAGCACTATGACCACCTCCAAGGATATTACGGTTAAACATGCCGTTTAGGAGATAATTCGATTTTTCATACTAGCTTCATACAAATTTTTCGTAAAAAAATTATATTTCCTTCGTTTTTGGGCAGAATTAACTCGGGTGTCATTTTTGTACATAGTAATGACTAATAGAAGCGATATCAGGCATAAAAACAAGCACTTGCAAATTGAAATCCCTAAGTCTATGAAAGCCGATTTTCAGCCTACCGTGCGGTGGAGCGGGCAATAAAGATACTCAACAGCGTCTCTCTGCGATTGAATATCTTTACTTACTTTTTTGCGGAATTCCAGAGGGTGACACTTAACTTGATGTCCTCTATATGAATTGTGTCGGTACTCGGAGTCGTTACTTGGGACTTGTTAATTGGTATCCACGATAATCGACGGGTATAAATGTGAACCAAAAGTAGGACATTTTGAAAACATTTAATTTTTGATGGTGGTGGTATCGAATTGGTTTTTAGGTGATGTCTCCGAGTGTGGAAATTGTGACCACATTGTTTTACTGGGTTCCCAAATGTAAAAATAAATGTAAGTAATAATAAACATAAATAACATTATTTTCCAGTTTTAGCTGACCTTGCATTGTATAGGTTTTTCGTACAATCAGAAGTTAGCTTGTTAAGTTATAGTCATTATCATTTATTCATAAACAAGTAAATTGTATCTGAATTTACACAAAAAAAAAATACATTTGGATTTCATAAATTACATCATCAATTTAAAAATAATAGATTTACATTTCTTCAATAGTACTTCGACCAGCTGTAAATTAAACAATATTACCAACTCCTTAAAATTTAAAATAATAACAATAAAATAATTAATCAAAGATAAATTAGCATACATTTATCGTGTTAATTAAAAATGATAATATTAAATTTATAAATCAATAAATCAGAATTAACAAAATCCCATAAATTTCAAAAACCCATGATTATCTCAATAAAATAACAATTTAATAAAATTACAATTCTTCTACAGCATACAGACACTTATTCAATAGGATTTTTTTAGTTTTATTTTGAAAACGCTACTGTAGACAGTACTTTTTATGTCTAAGTATAGCTTGATGTGTAACTGGGCGCACACGGTTCGGTTTTCTTACGGTACGGCGCCCTAGCCGCACCTTAAAATAATCATGTGAGCTTGTATATGACACGGCAAACCACCCGGTTCTACGGTATATGGCGCCGTGCCGTAATACCGCCGTGTCGCCAACAAACTTCCACAGCGATCCGTACAAGACGGACGACCGTGCCTACACACGGCGAATACACCATAGTTTTTCACGGCAATAAAAACGTGTGTACAACAGGTCTGGTGCAAATAATTATCTAATTTGTGTTCACTTGCGTTAATTTGTGTTCACTACCACATAGCCACTTCACTACCCCCGTAACCTCATTCGGTTTCTACAAACACAGTGGGTCACTTTGAATATGTAAATCATTATTTTGATTTGACAATAGTATACGTGCAAATTGTGCAAATTTTGCTCTGCACAGGGTGTCAAGCACCTGACACATTATTTCTGGTTGTGTCCCAAATTTGCATATAAATTAACACAGTTGCGACCTAAAAGTACCATTGCAGATGCCGCAATGTAGACTGTTTTACTGAATACTATGTTTTAAGTTCAACAAAAACGACTTGGCAAGGTCTTTTGCTGTAGATAAGTTAGTGCCAAAAGGAAGCTAGTTACCTCGGTGTCTGTTTCTGCAGAGAATTGTGACAATTCTCTAGAAAACCGTAATGATTAATATATTTATATTGTAGGTTTATTGGGGGAGGCCGATGTCCAGCAGTGGACATCTTTCTGAACGTGGACACTCACGGTAAGGCTCGTCCATAAATTCAAGGTCACTCAGCGGGGTGCGTCTCATAAAGGCTCGTACACACTGGCGCGACGCGACACGCGACACAAAGGCACCGCAAGTCGCGCGACGAGCGGTGCCTTTGTGTCGCGCGCGATTCGCGTCGCGCGTCGCGCCTTTGTGTAGGAGCCGTAACGTATAAACTCATTTGGTCTAATTTCATTTTATTATCGTTCATAAGATATAATCAACGTGAGATATACCAACTGTTGATATAATTTCTTTACATATAACATTTATTTATTCTAAAACTTAATTAGTATAACGTTGTTTGATATAACGTTTATGTAATCGAAAATCATTTGCTCTAACGTTTAATATATGTATATAAAAACGTCATTATGGTTAACACCCCGACTCAGAGTACCCCGACTCGGATAGGTTAGGTTAGAAGGCTAAGGCGGGAGCGAAGCGGAGCGGAGCTCCCGCCTTAGCCTTCGTGGTTATTTTTTTTTAAACCACTCAGAAATAGGAGCCCCGCGAAGCGGGGCTCCGTCGACCTATCTTAGCGCAGGTGGTAATTAGTTACTAGTTATGTTTAATATCTACTTAGGTGACTATTACCTATAACTACGATAGAACTTACAAAGAATAAAACAAAGAAAAAATACTTTTAAATATATCTTAAACAAAATACAAAGTTATTGTTTTATTAGACCAAATAAGTTTTATATCTTGTGAGTGGTATGTCAAACGATTTTATATTTAATGTATGTTATGCTTATGAAAATTAGTTATTTTAAAATTATATCAATCGTTCATTATATTAACTAATCGCTATATTAAATAAAATTATAGGTTCCGTTGTTATATATTGTAAATATTAGAGATTTTGTTGTTATATCATCTATTACTTACCCCACTCAGCGAGCTATGGAACAAGCTATGTTTGGAGTCTCTCTAATATATAGAATCAGGAATGAGGTGATCCGGCAGAAAACCAAAGTTGTCGACTTAGCTCACATAATACGTAAGCTGAAGTGGCCATGGGCTGGATATATGAGTCGTAGAACTGATGACCGTTGGAGTAGACTTGTTACGGCAAATCGGAAAGCTCAATCTTAAGGTAGGACGTCCTGAGGCTAGGTGGACCAATGATCTTCGCAAGGTGGCTGGTAGCAGCTGGACGAGAATTGCCGAGGATGGAGCTGAATGTCGTGCAATGGGAGAGGCCTATACTCGTGATCTCGATTTCGCTCGATGGATAGCGATGGTTGGGGTCTACGATGGAACGAGCATGCCCAGAAGATGTTGGTCAGTTCATTTTTGCTTTGAAGCCTGACGGGTTATATAGGCTTAGTAGGCAACTTTTGCAATTTTCCCAGAAAGGCCAGAAAATATGGTCTTAATTAAAGTAACTAATATTTTACTTAGTTCCAACGTAATTATAAGTCTGAGCACATTTTCTATTTCGTTAGGCCTACGGTTCTGCCTCTGAATAAACATGTATTTTATGAAGTTTAATACCTCTTTTATGCGTGACATTTTCATTCATATTATTAATGGTGGTTAAGTAATAACAGCCGCACTGTTCGATGAATCAGGTTAAGCTACGCTTGCCGCGGTTGGTCCATGGATGGGTGACCATCTTTACATACAAAGACCCCTCCGTGCCTCGTGGATATTTTACAGTCGGTATGGGTGGTCAGAAGCCCCAAACTCTAATAACCAGACTTACCACGGGCCGTATCGTATTACTCAGTTACTGGGTTGTGGAGGTCAGATAGGCAGTTGCTCCATGTAATATACTGGTATTCAGCTGCATCTAGTTAGGCTGGAAACCGACCCCAACATATTTGGGAAAAGGCTACGCAGATGATGAGTTGGCATGATTTCTAGTTGTTGGACACACTCCAGCAATTCCAACTCAGAAATTCACCCTGAGTCAGAGAAAACGTGTGCGTTACCCTGGCAAAATGTTCAAACGTAGGTATTGCATTTCATTATAAAACTGTCCATTTTATTATTTCTTGACAATTTATATATTATTATTATCCATTTATATCAGGCATCAAGGCCCAATATAAAACACATACAATACAATATTAATACCTATAACTTAAATATACTATAAATACATACAACATTTACACAAAAAAAAAAACTAACAAACTAACTCACGCGAAGTGTCTGCGTCGTGTTTCGCTGTCTAGTGTCATATGCGTGAGTCGTTGCCCGGAATGTTACCACTTGATATATTTCATGTTCATACCATCTTTTTGAAATGTATATTTTTTATTTCTTATTTTGATTGTTGTTTTTATTTATATCTAATCTTATGCTGCACTGGCTGACGTCATCACGAGAACGCCGGCTGTCGCTGAAAACCAGCGCTGGGGCCCTGTCTTGTGTAGGGTTTTAAGCATTATGCTGAGCGATGGTCGTTTTGCGTAGATGTGATGCATATTTTCTCTAAAATTGTTATTTAGTTTTTATTGTTTGTTTTATTTTATTTTTATGCGTCATGTTTGCCGCAAATAAACGTATTTTCTTTCTTTCTTTATTTATTAGAAGATGAAGTTTCCTTTGAGCATCGCTCCTTTAAAATGCATCGTAAATAGTTGACATTTTCGGTGTCGTGTTTTACGACGCCATTTTTTTGTACATTTTTCCCGCGCTCGCGTGCGAAGGCGTTTGCTCATTCAGCCTCCGATAAAAAAATACGGATAAAAGAAGTATAAGTCTCTATTCTCAAAATACTGCTTGTATTGAATACTGATAAGTTCTTTTTGAAGAGTTAATTTTATACCATAGAACATTTTATTTGTATAAGAGCAGTGGTGAGCAAAGGTGAATGAAGTATTTGGGACTATATGAAAAGTCAGCCAACATATAAATTCTTGGTGAGCGTTAAAACCATCTGCGACAATAAGCTCGCCCAAACCCCGCGCCGCTGGAGCCGTGACAGAAACAATGCTTGCTGCATGTTGCATGCCTGCTTGCATGTTGCATGCCTGTTTGCGCGCTGCATGCCTTCTTGCATGCTGCATGAAGCAAGCATCCCTGTTTGCATGCTAATAGATGAAATAGTGTGCACAAACTTTCCAGGCATTTGGTGAAATGCAAATATGGTAATTAAAACAGTGCTTTATTGAATGTTCGGAAACATAATACTTCGAACAAATGTTATTTCGGTTAAGTGTAACTTCGGTAAAAACTTTTTCGACCAAATGAAACGTCGGAGTAACGAAAAAAGTCGAATTGATAAATAGGTCAACTGATACAGTGGCAGACGTGACTTCGATGAAGTAAAAAGACGAAACGAAAATAGTTGAAAGGTTTTAGGTGAAATTAAATTCGGTCAAATATTTTTCGAACTTAACATAGGTAACCCAATTCCACTTTTAGCAGACCTCACATTAGGTTTTTCGTACAGTCAGAAGTCACCATAAACTGGCATATTATGTATACTTAGCTTGATGTGTAGCCGTGCGAATTAACGAACTAAGAAACCTCTTCAAAAGTCGTCGCACAGCGCACTCAGTCGCCCGCCCTGAATAGATCCTTGAGATCCGACTCGGCCACAGCAGAGGTATAGAAACGTATATGTATCGAGGTGGGTTCTTACTCGATATCCGTGAAGCATCTCTTTGCATCGGTAGTCAGTACGCTGGCGCTGGAGAGCTGATGCAAAGTAAGGACGGAGGGGAGGATTCTGGGGAGGTATATTAAGGCGAGTTAGGCTCATTTTCAATTTTATTCTTTTGGACCCAGTAATAGGTAGGTATCGTTATATAGTTCTAAACGATTTTTTTTAAAATTCAGTAAGGTTTATGGTTTTGATACTTGAGTTGTCATATGTAACGTAAGATTTCGTAGTTATTTTTCCTACGACAGCTGCAACCTAATAACTATTGCAACGACGATAAAATCACTGTAATTTTGATGCAAAAAAAATCAGAAATAACTATGAAAAGACTTGAAATAGAGAAAGCAAATCTTGTAAAAAAATATTATTTTATGAATGGCAAACACAGATTGATAGAATACGCTTTATTATGCTACACCGTGAAAATTACAGTTATAAATGTAGACATTTTAAAAGGGGTGACACAATGGGCTGTCTTATCGCTGAAAGCGATCTTTTGAAGACAACATTTGGATGGATTAAGGGACAAGGAGAGAAAATACTGCAGGTAGTCTATGGTGTGCCATTTACATATACAGGGTTATTGGTAAAACATTAACAACCTCTTAAGGGGCTTACATGACCTAAAGCGCGGTCACTGTCGGACTGCATAGAAAAGAAAGAGAAGCGCGATTACACAACGCTGCAGCGTTGTGTCATCACGCTTCTCTTTCTATTTCTCGCTGGTAATTTATTGCAAAATATGAAGCAATTATTTAATTACAAAAATCTATTGTTTGGACTAAAAAATTAAAACACTAGTGTTTTAATATGTTGCTTGTAGAATAATCTGATAAAAATCAGAATTATTGTATGTATATTACTATAGTATTTATTGCAAAAATAAAGTTTTTAGAGGTATATCTATCGTATCAAATTAGTTGTATTATGTTTTCAACACACTATCTACCTAGCACATATCCTGAAGAATATCATATATTTTTCTGATTTTGTTTACTGTACCTAGTCGATCATATACTTTTATTGCTTCTAAAACTTGCGTTTTTTGAGTTTAGGTCCTGTAAGCCCCTTAAGACGTCATTGTACTCATCATTAAGAACAACTTTTAGTATTGGACCAAAACTTAAATCGCGAAAAAAAATCAGTTGTTCCCTACATTTTGACGAGTTATACGAACATAAATGTAGGGAACAGCTTATTTTTTTTTCGCGAATTTATGTTTGGTCCCATAGTAAAAGTTGTTCTAATGATGAGTTCAATGACCTCTTAAGAGGTTGTTAATGTTTAAGCAATAACCCTGTGTACTTCATAGGTTGAACACGCCTTATCGACACGGGCAAGACATTCCATAACCCTACTTCTTGAACTGTACAAGACTTATAATAGAAACTGGTGGAATGCATTGGTATCTCTAGTCTCAAGTTTTCCGATGACCTCAGATATATACAATACATATGTGTGTCATGGAGGAACTTCGAACGTTCTTTTTATCTGTTGGATTTAAAACATCGTTTACGATTACTATATACTCGTATGTTTAAATTCAATGTCTTGTGCGCTGTCCCTTTACTTAGACTAAAGAGTTATAAACCTTTCCATAACCATCCCACAATACATATTACAAGAGAAAAAAAAAACAGCTGTTCTATAATCCAGACCCTTACCTCAGCATGTACCTTTCTTATTATTACAAAAAAGTACTTAGACATAAATAACTAAAATGTCCATTAGAACATGAATCTCGTCGGCTCAGTTATTTTTACGTGGGCGACGAAAAGGTCGGGGTATATAAACATACTATACGTATTGAAAAAAAGGCTTTCATAGCCTTTTTATAAAGAACATTGAAGGCATTGACATAAGCTGGAAAAAATGTCATATTTTTTTAGACTGCTGACGAGTTGATCTTTATTTGCTCCCAGGGCATATAATCTAGAAATGTTATACGAGTGTTCACGAACGTGACTCTGTGTATTAATAGTATGTATGTGTATATAACCTATTTATGTATTTGTGTACCTAGTTTTAATGGATTTTTTTTTAAATCATTGTTCCTCTCAACCAAAGCACCTGACATCCAATCTCTTCACCACCCTTGGTTGACTGGTAGAGAATGCCTAAGGCATTAAGTCCGCCTTTGTACCTTTTTGTGCGAAAAGTATAAATAAATAAATAAATGATTGGCACGTGTTAATTGAATGTAACAACTATTATGAATTTGATATAATTGTCAAGTTATGGAACAACAAATTGGAAGTATGTAATACTTTACAAATCTCAAATTACAAAAATTTATTAGGACCTTTTTGTTACAAATGGTCACTCAAAAATCAACTTACAATACATTTCTTTAAAGTGGATAACTGATTAAGTGACGATGGAATGTAAATTATCTGAGGCTAAGAACACTGTATTATAAAAATAAGTTTAAAAACTAAAACCCGACTACTGAAAAGGATGAAACAGGAAAGTACCTTCCCGTGATCGCATGCTAACATAGCTTATAAGTATAGTACAGCGGCATGAGACCACGGGAAGGTACAGACGCCAGCACATCAAGCTACTACAATCTGTCAAATTCCTTTAATAGATTTTTAACTTTATCGCCAAATCATAAGGCTCAAAGTTGATTGTGAAAATTTGTCAGTTTCGGGTAGCTTGACGTGCTGGCGTCTGTACTGCCGTGCACCTCGAGGGTATCAGACAAAACAACTTTGTTTGCCTCGGGACCATCACGTACAACTGGATAATCCGAGGACTTCGCAGAAATGCTGAGGATGGACACCGATTGATTTAAAATTAAATACATTTTATTTATACCCATAGGATTTTCCACTCGGACTTCCTTCACTGACAAAATCGCAGGCGACAAAAACTGACTTGGGAAACGTGCTATAAAAAAAAAATAAAAAAATATTTTGTTTTTCTATAAATATTTATTCGGCACACGCATATTTGTTTGGTTCTAATACTCGCTAAGATTCTGTTAGACGATAAAGAGCTTTAAAATCTACTAGCCTCAAACGGAACACAATATCCATAATATCTGTGTAGGATCAATAAACATCTATCAGTTTGAATATTCATCAGAACACGGCAAGCGCAAACTCAAAGCATTTATTTCACCGGATGTATGTCCGGGTAGCAACTTTATTCCCACCATTTTTTAGAGAACCGGATTTCCGGCACACCCCATTTATCTAATATCCTGCATAACTCGCGTTTTGCACCAGGAATTTTATGAAAGTGGTTTTTCCTATGTAGGGAAAGTAAACAACAAAAGTGGAATCGGTCGAGATCAACCAAACTGTTCATATTTTTTTTTTGTCTTTGTGAAAGCGGTGTTATAATGTGGTTTGATTAATATAATAAGAATGATTAATGACCTTTTTAGCTTTTTTTCGTCTTCTGACTAGTTAAACGTTTTGATTTATTTTTTCTGCTGCCTGGTCGATGTTCTTACTTTATCTATGTTACTTAAAGACAGCCTTAGGAAGATTTATAACAGAAGACAAAAATCAGTTACCTCTTTGTCCTTTGTATAATAAATTAAAGCAAAACGCGGCAATATTTAGTAGGCATGATTTATTAATATTTTCTTGTAGGCGGGAAGTTATTACGTGGGTAGTACTTGTAATATGTAAATGTTTCCTTGTTCAAACATCCCTTTTATCACATTGAAACACATCCCATTTGCAAAGCAAACAATAATAGAACCAACTTTTCAAACAATTAAATGAAGTATTAAAAAGTTTCACGGTTTGATTAAATTTATTTTCCTACAAAGATGGGGAATTTTCCGAAATAATTTTCCACTGAATTTCACAATCTATTTAATAATATTATGAGTTGAACTTTAAACGAAAAAATTCCTGGATTTTTTTTTCAGTTTCCAGTAAAGGGTCCTTGCATTTGATATAATTACCCTTTACTATATTCGCTTCTTGAAGAGCACATGAGCAGACCATTCTGTTTGTCATACGAACAAACATATCATGACATAGCATAACATGATGCAATAATGAAAATGACAACACAACAACAAAAAAACAATGATAATGAAATGTGATATGATAATGTATGTTATATACAAAACATTGACCTCTTACACTCATCATTACCTGGGGGCCTAAAAGGCCACTTTGGCAGAATCATAAGAGGATAACGTTATGAATCATACTCCACAGTTAACTGTTAAGTTAATCGTATCAAATCCCATTGGTGAAGGATTTTTCAGTATTTTTTTTAGTCTGTGCTAAAATACCAATCAATCCAATCCAAATCCAATCCAAATCCAATCCCAATCTCTTTGATTATATCTACGTAGTGCAGCGAAAAAAAGAAAAACACGGACTGTCTTCGCCATATAATGATTCATAATGTTATACTTTTATGATTCTGCCGAAGTGGCCTTTTTAGGCCCCCTGCTAAAAAAAGTTACGCATGCCATTTAATGGGTTTCTCTAGTCTAAAATCAAATATTTACCTAACCTTAATTAAAAAATTTGAAAATAGAATGTAATCTAATTTAGTCTATGTTATTTAATTAATAATAATCAATTATGCATTAACAGTTTATTTAAAAAAAATCAAACTTCATATTGTATTAATTGTTTTATTTAATTAGGTAATTGTGTTATTATCTGGGCATAATGTAGTGAATGCTGTGGTATTCTGTAAGTCATGGGGCGCTTAGACTTAAGTTTGCAATGTACAAATTATAAAGTAACAGTGTACTCATTGTTCAAAAGCCTAATAAACAAATAATTAAAAATCTCGCTAATATTCCCCGACGGATTAGCAGAGGTGGAAAGTAACTGTATCCATTTATGGGACGGTATTCCTATGGGGGAACCAATTCACCAGCGCGAGCGCTGCGGATATTTTTTTTTTACATCACGGAATCATGCTGAGATAGAAAAGCCTTTTTGGCCTAGCACATTTCTTCCTTTTTTTTGTTTCCACTATTTTATCACTTAGATAAATTTAAAATTTTTAATGTTGATTGTTATTTAATTATTTATTGTTCATGATTTTGTTAGATTTAATGTTCTTTTAATGGTTGTATACCCAAAGTGTAAAAACGGGACCCTATTACTAAGACTCCACTGTCCGTCTGTCTGTCTGTCTCATGAACCGTGATAGCTAGACAGTTGAAATTTTCACAGATGATGTATTTCTGTTACCGCTATATCAACAAATAATGAAAATAAAATAAAGTCAAAATTTAAAGGGTTATAAAAGAAACGTTTTTTTCGGCGTTTTATGCCTTGTGGTACGGACCCCTTCAACCCCTTCTGTGAGTCCGACTCGCACTTGACCGGTTTGTTATTATTGTTTCTATTTACGGTGCGTTTCCCAAATAAAATTTATTTTCATTCTTTCAGTCCAGACTGGGCTACTGTTGAATAATTCCTTATGGAAAACAAAAACCGAATAACACCGCCCGAAATAGGAATCGGACAGAACCCCGCGCTATCGCCCTTTGACTACAAAACCAACCAGGCAGTTTGAAATATCAGTCTGTGCCCTCTAGATCAAGGAAGCAGTTTTAAATATCCGGTATCCACTTGGTGTCATCGTATAATACTTCCACTTTGTGCACACTCTATACAGCTATCAGCAACAATAAATTCCACTTTAACTAGTTTTTACCCGCGGCTCCGCCCGCGTGGATGGCGAAAAATATCCCATGGGAACATACTACGAGGTCGACCGGGATTTTGACCGGGGTTTTCATTTAACTCGACACGGTTTACGCGGCGCACGTCACTAAAGCTCCCAGTCGGCTTGATTTTTCAGACATCTTCAACAACCATCGACATAATATTTCGGCCACTTTACACAAAACCTTAATGAATAATACACTTAAACCTTCCTCATGAATTACCCCGTCAATGGATGAAAACCGTATGAAAATTCGTTAGGCAGTTGTTTTTAAATAAAACCAATTGTCCGGTTAAGTAGTCACGACCTCTCAAGGTCAATTACGAGAAGCCATTTATAAAAATAAAAAAAATGTTTTTAAATTGAGTTTATTAGGTACGTTCAGACATTCCGACGCGGTGGGGGTCTTTGTTTATTTATTTATTTAAACTTTCGCACAAAATGGTACTAAGGCGGACTTAATGCCTTGCCTTTGCCTTGTTCTATAATATGTAGTGATATACATATTATTTTCAAAGCCGCTGTTCAACTACCAATTATATATCGAATTATATAAGCGACATCGTATTCAATTAATTACTAAGCCAACTAGCTAATAAGAGGGCTTCAAACTAAATGAACTTCTTTTGTCCAGATAATAAGGATGAAATTTTAATGAAGGGCCGTTTTTATTACCCTAGTTTTCGTAATAGACAATAAATTGTTTGATGGTCCGAGCCAATTGAGTGAAGATAAATTTGTTCTATATGTTGAGGTTGCTTTCATGTAGGGCTGCCATCACCTAAATTACGGACCCAGGATAAAAACTTCAAAAACCCCGGACATTTGGGTAAAATAAAGATTTAACCCGTACTCCCTCGAAAAAAAAATACCTACGATAAAATAAAAACATCGTTAAGTATATTATTTTGTATTATTTATAGAAAATCAACTTAAACCAAATGTAACGCCTAATTTACTAGTCAATTACACACTCTTCTATATGTTAGAGGTATTCTGGTGCAAAAATAATTAGGAACGCTCATCTTTTTGGCATCAATGAAACTTAAAAAAAAATTGTAAATCAAAAGCAAATTATGAATTGTCACGAGCGCACGATATTTGCCGCGCGGCGAATTTTTAACTATGATTTATGCTTTAATTTAATGCAATTCATTCAAAGTCGAAATTGCCTTAACACAGAAAATGTTCAGGTTTTACCCGGACACTATTTAAAAACCCCGCCCGGACGCTCCCCGGACGCCCTTCAAACTAGGACAAATCCGGGAAAACCCGGACGGATGGCAGCCCTACTTTCATGTGTAGGGTCACTTCTTCCTCTTAGCTTGCTATGTAAATACACTATGTATGTACACCATGATAATCAAGTAATCCAGTAGACACTACACAAATATTTATTAAGTTTAAAATTTCAAAATCTTTCTTTCTGTCGGTTTTTAAAAGCAAGTCAACTGTGGGTACTTACCACATTTATAATATACGCGCCGCACTATGTAGGTACAATTTTGTTGAAACTCAGATGTGTCTTCTCGACATCCGTGTATCACCAACGGGATGCAGCAGAATACCAGCGTCAGGCATTGTACCTCCGCTCCACCCAGAGCGGGAGGAGTCATTTGATGATTTCCCATCCTGAAAAAAAAAAAAAGGCATTGTACCTGGCATATGCTGAGTTGGACTCCCATTTGGTGCAACCATGAGACACACACCGCCCAGTAGTGATCGACCGTTATAGATGTTTATGAGCTCTAAGTGTCTATGGGTTTTTTTTTTCAGGATGGGAAATCATCAAATGACTCCTCCCGCTCTGGGTGGAGCGGAAGGGAGTGTCAGACTCTTACTGACTAAAACCCACCCGTGTTCCTTCCTTCGCCCTTTATGTTCCGGGCCAGCGGTAAACCTTTCGGACAATCCCGCTGAAAGTGTCTATGGGTCAATTTATCTTTTGAATCTTTGTTATTTTTTAATTTTTTTTTCACCTTTTTTGATGTTTTTAATACCTGTATTGTGTCTTTTGTTACACTGAATAACCTTTTTATCTATCTATCTATCTAAATGGACCCGACCCTGAATTCAGCAACGTGTTTGGCGCGATCACTAGCGGCCAACACCATATAAGCACTACAAGGCGCAGTCGAATATGAATCTCCACCTGAACATATTTTCCTTGCTTCGGCTAGCCTACGTCCGGAGTCTGTTTAAAAACTTCCAGGTGTAGGGTTACTAAAGGATCATGGGAATTTAGTATAAGAGAAATAATTGATGGAGTGCATAAATAAAACATACTCGGATATTTCATAATCAGAGTTATGATAATTATGATAACGGGTGTAAAAATACCCTTAACGAAGCCGAAATTCAGTGGTTCTTCTTATTATTATGATAATTTTTTGTTCAGGACCATACCTGGAAATCTTCTAGTTACGGTGACATTGGAGGTCAAAGTTCCAACGTTTTTGGTATTTTTTTTTACGCACTGGATTTTCAACTCTCGCCGCTAACCTGAGCGTTGAATATCCATTGCGTGACAAAAAATCGCCGCGATAAAAATACGCCGTACGAACCTGAGCTTAAGGTGTTCTGCTGTGGGGATCGGCTGCTGACGTAGATTCAATTTTCGTTTTACAAAAGAGGGCAATCCGCGCAGTCTATAAAATGGGTCCTCGCGAGTCTCATAGAAACAAATTCAAAGAAATTTATATACTAACACTGCCTTTTCTTTATATTTTAGAAAGTATTTTGTATGTTCGCAAAAACTTACGACTTTTGAAAATAAGAAGCGATTTCCATAATACAAATATAAAATAATAATATATAATATATACTTAGTAAAAATTAAATTGTGATACCTAAATTTAGATTAACAAAAATTAGCAAGTCATTTCTTGTAAAGAGCATCCGTTTTTATAATAAGTTGCCAAAGCCGGTTACAGTACTTAGCGATGGAAAGTTCAAAACCGTCATCAAACGTGTCCTTATCAAAAAAGCATAATATTATAAGACTACGTTGAAGACAAGGTAGTTTGGCAATAATTCCTTCTGCACATGTGGCTTCCCTGGCGCCTCATTAACGGCATAACTATGTAAATGTCTATATTAACTACTCTCAAATTAGAATATTTGTTTTTTATTTATTTTTTACATACTTCTTTGACATCTTTTTTCTTTTTTCTTTCTTTTTAATATTTGACACTATATACAGACAATTCAAAATTTTCATCTCTTTATTAGTGTTTGTAATGGCAATCATATCATTTGGTTTTAGTAAGTTTTTATATGTGTATTTTATTTATCCTTTTGATATATTCTTATTTTGTAAATGTGAGGACTTTGTAGGCCTTGTAGACTTTAGATATGTAGACCATTTTTTTTATTTTATCAAGTACCTGGTACTTGTTGACAGGCCTACGCTGTCCTCCCATACCTACTGTAGTTTGAAATCATTGTAAAAGCCAATTATTTTTAAAAAGAGTAACCGTGAGTTTTCCGGTTCTTCTCCATAGGAAATGATCAATTGGAACCGTGTAGGTTTATGTGAAATAAAATATTTTGATTTTGAATTAACTAATTATCTAGGTACCCTAAATTATATCCTAAAACCAAATGTATGCAAATTACAGGAGTTCACGAACGAAGGGATTGTATCAAATTGAACCATGTTTGGTTGGATTCCAAGCTCCGTGGTGTGTGGTCATAATAATTTAATTTGATTTGACGACTGCCTAATTAACTGGAAACTGGACAGTAGCTATAGAATAGAATCCTACTATCCTAATAATATTTTAAACGTTTAAAATTTTATGATGATGAGGTTGGATGTATGTTTGTTACTCTTTCAAGCAAAAACTACTGAACGGATTTAGATGAAATTTGGCACACAGATAGTTAATAACCAGCATTAACACATAGCATAAAAATTTTATATGGATATTCCCACGTGATCGAAACTTATGTGGGCTGTTAGTAATATTATAAACGCGAAAGTTTGTGAGGATGGATGGATGGATGTTTGTTACTCTTTCAAGCAAAAACTACTGAACGGATTTTGATGAAACTTTACAGTAATTTAGCTTATACCTCAGAATATTACATAGGATACCTTTTATTCCGATATTCCCACCGGATCGACACTTATATTATGGTATTAGTTCACAAGCGATTAAGTTTGCTTTGTGTATACACATTACATTATATTCACGCTTTTGCTTGGAGTAGGTCAAATACATTTTCTTGGCGTCAGTATTTTTTGCAACGAGACACCAACAGTACTCTTTATTGCTAGTAAATGGTACCGAAGGGTCAAGACACTAACTCCATTGAATACCAGTATTTCAGGATTTAAAAAAAAATCGCAGGATATGCTGAAAAACGAGCCTTTTTCGCACGGGTCTTTTTCTAAATGTTTTGTCAGTTTTAATTGTTCATGTTTTTGTTGTTTCCTATGCGTGTACCAAATAAAAGCAGATTGTTGCATCGAGCGCAAAGTGAGTTATTAATGCATGAGTGTAATGTTGATGCCCGAGTGCAAGCGAGATCACTAAATTAACACGAGTGCATTAATTACTTACTTTAGCAAGGTGCGTAATCTACTTTTGTAACATATTTGCTCGTAAAGGGTCTCTTATTTCACCAATTTCAATATCGTAATGTATCTCATTACGCACTTGTGCGGTAATGTAAAGTAAATCGCACGGTTTATCAAGATGCTCCGTCAAAACGAACGGTACTTTTTTAAATCTTAGCAAAGAGTTTTTATTTCAGAAAAGATGTCAACATTTTATGAATAAAATTAACTTTGGGAGATAAAATATAATAAATAAGCATTTAATTCTTTAATTTAATTAATTTTGACAATAAATTACAACCATTAATATCTGTAACAAAAACAAAAATATTAATTTACTTTATTAATAATACTGGCTGTTTTGTGCCTATGCCTCAACTATGCCTGAAAAAAAAAGCGCGAACGCGCGCGCATCGCTTATCTGTTAAGAAGTAAAAATTATTCCGCGCGCTTTTTCTTTTCGCTGTACTTTTTTTATTTGAAAATGTCGTCAAGTAATGATGAATTTATTAATTCCACACCGCCAGAAGTCTCAGAGGCAGCGAAAAAGGCTACTCTAAGCCTCGCCCGAAAAATCGACCGATAGATACTTACAAGCGTATCAAAATTTCATCATATGGAAAACAAGCAAATATGCAAGTTCAGTCCGAGTTTTATTTATTTCCTCGCAAATATGTTATAAAACGTCGTATGACATACGTGCGCTTTGAAAATTACAGCCTCTGCTTTCTTTTAGCCCTCGCCTACGGCTCGGGCAAGCAATATCGCCTCGGCTGTAATTTTCAACTTACCGCACTTATATCATAATGTACTATTCTTTCAACTACCAATCTACCTACCGTGATAAAATATACTACTCAAAATAAAAACTCAAGTTGAGAAAGGATAAACCTTAAAAATATTTAAAAGATAAACCTTATAAATATTTAAAAGCTTATGAAAACAAAGTTTTCATAAGTTTTTAAATATTTTTTCCGCGACTTTTCCGGCAAAGGTTATTAACAATTTCATTTGCAGCTGTTTTTATACTTTCTGGAGTTGAATTCATATTGCTATCACGTGTACGTTACCCCAGCAAGAAAGTGTCTCCTAGAGTTATAGGAGTAGAACGTATAATATGTGCCCTATCTGCTGTAAATGTGCCCCCAAATAAAAAATGTGTGCCCCCTGTCGTTTTGGAAAAAAACGGAAAAAACGATTCCTGCTGGGGTAACGTTTTTCTAGCAGGAAAATTCTAAACGAATGATCGGAGAGAGAAAAATTGTGCATGGCCAGAGAGCTTATAGGTGTGCCTTAATGTGCCCCCAAAAAAAAAATCTGTGCCCCTTCAGGTTTTCGAGATATTGCATTTCCTGCTGGAGTAACGTTTTGATGAATCGTATATCTCTACAACCATTGCATGTGCCCCTGTAGAGTAAACATACACGAGTAGCTCTTAACGTGTGCCCCTTAGTGCCCCAATTAGTTTTAAGAAAATATTTATAGTTTTCAAGTTATAGCGGTTTTATGAAAACCCGAAAAAACATCGCAGCGCCTAAATTAGACAAGAAACAAGTTCGCTGAAAACTGTATTCGGTCCTTCTTGACGCTAATAATAACCATACAAAGTTTCAAAACTATTCATGCATGCGTTTTTGCTAAAAGTCAAAACGATGGTGTCCTAACTTTGACGGCAAAATACAAGGAACCGGCTCAATCCGAGATGTGTAGGTGTAAACCAAAATCATGTGCCTTTAGTCAAAAATATATGGTGAAAATATTCAGCTTGGAATGTTTCGCATTAAGTAAATATTAACAAAAAACCAAAATATGTAAGCAACGGCTGGTTATCCGACCAAATTTGAATGACTACTAAAAAGCGACGGATTCATACATATCGATGACCTTCTTTACTTTACTCACTAACCGGTTCACACGTGTTGTGCCTGAGTACACTGACTTACAAAAGTAATATGTAATTAAATAAAGTTGTTATTGGATTATATTCTACTAGCTGTTTCTATGACGTTACACATGATTAAGTACATTATAATTAATAGTAGCCTAAGTGCTATTTCAAGGTAAGCTATCTTCTCGATTCTAAATTTCATTAAAATACATCCAGTAATTTATGTGTGAACGAAAGAAATACATCGAGATATTTGCCAGGTCTTTGACTTGGTCCTGATGTTTAAAAAAAAATATAGTTCATGAAATGTGTGATGAATACCTACTAATGCTGCCAGCCTTCTGGGCACTTTTCCTGTTGACAGCGATGTGGACGAATTTTTCGACGCCCTGTAACTCTTTTTGATACTTGTAAATATTTTTATTTCTATTATATAGTTAGTGTGTAAATTCTTTTAGCTTTAATAAACATACCTACTACTAAAAAGAGGTAGCTCTTTTTTGTATATAAATAAAAAGCCCGTATTTGTCTTTTTATATTAGGTACATATATATTTATTGATAAGCCGTAGGTTAGGTAAATTAACAGTACAATGCATGCCACGAAATGAGACTTGACCCGCCTCCCCCGCTCTTTCCGCCGCCCCTATGACGTCCAGTCCCGTCCCGCACTCAGACCTCATACCGCTAAAGATACCTAAAATCGTGTACTGCGCATGTCAAACCACGTGGTGTGTCAAGTCTCATCTTTCGTGGCACGCATTGTAAGTTTTTCATCATTAAGGGGAATGCTCCAACTAGCCCGCGAAATTCAAAATTTCTTGCGTTTTTTGCAATTTGCAGGCCAGTGCTAGGTTGTATGTTGATTAAAATATTATTCGCGGTTGTAAGACGTATATAGTTACAGAATCATAATCATCAAAATCACCAATACAACCCTCCAAGTTCATAAAGGCATAGGAACAAAAAAAAAAACAGAAAAAATTTGAATTTTGCGGGCTGGTTGGAGCATTCACCTTACTTAATAGAAGATTCCCTTTTTTCGCCTCCCCACACCGCTGCATATATCTCTGGCCCCGCGGCATCCGCTGACGTCGTGTCGCAAGGAGTCGCTTTGTCTAGCTTGGAGAAAGTGAGACAGCTAGTACGCGTACGGTGTTAGTGTGACAGAGACAGGTTACGTGTAACGTCGCTCTATTATGAATAATAGGTACGAAGTGTTTATTGAGGAAGTGCGTTTGGATTATTACTTGGTATTGGTAAACAGTTGCAGTTATGTTATGACGCCAAGGACACTGTTATGTTATGACGCCAAGGACACTGTTACGTTGAGTCACGCAGTTGCACTGATACTGTTTGTTTACTTTTTTTGAGTTGGTTGAAAGTGGCGTATTAAGCATTTTATAACAATTATGTGGTTGTAGGGGTGTTGAATTTTATGGCACGATCTGCGGTGGTAAGTATTTAATGGCATTGTTTTGAATTACCTATTTAAAAATACTTGTCTTATCAAGTACTTGGATTTTTGACGTGACAACGTCTAATAAATCGATGAAGCTGGCTGCACTCACGAAAAAACATGACTCATGTAGCGTTACCTCGCGGCCTCGCTCTGTAGCGTTCCATGGCGGCTTGAAGTGCAAGCGAATATTAACAAATGCAATGCAACTATTCCATCAGTATTTTCTTATGACGTTGTCACGTTCAACTATCGTCAGTAAACCGACTTTACAGACAACCGATTTTTTTCATTACTTTATATACTAATTTCTAATATTCGTTCAAAGTTCCTACCTATAGGTAGGAACTTTGATCTGTGATTTGATGCAATAATTACTTTAAGAATTAAAATTAAGGGAATAAAAATAATAATTTCCACATCAACAAGCTGTTTCATTTATTATAGTCACAAGGTGCATTTAATATATTTTTTAATTAGCCCCCAAAACTTTTGAACGCGACTGTACGGACAACAGCTTAGGTATAATACGTTCAATAAAGAAGGTCATCGATATGTATGAATCCGTCGCTTTTTAGTAGTCATTCAAATTTGGTCGGATAACCAGCCGTTGCTTACATATTTTGGTTTTTTGTTAATATTTACTTAATGCGAAACATTCCAAGCTGAATATTTTCACCATATATTTTTGACTAAAGGCACATGATTTTGGTTTACACCTACACATCTCGGATTGAGCCGGTTCCTTGTATTTTGCCGTCAAAGTTAGGACACCATCGTTTTGACTTTTAGCAAAAACGCATGCATGAATAGTTTTGAAACTTTGTATGGTTATTATTAGCGTCAAGAAGGACCGAATACAGTTTTCAGCGAACTTGTTTCTTGTCTAATTTAGGCGCTGCGATGTTTTTTCGGGTTTTCATAAAACCGCTATAACTTGAAAACTATAAATATTTTCTTAAAACTAATTGGGGCACTAAGGGGCACACGTTAAGAGCTACTCGTGTATGTTTACTCTACAGGGGCACATGCAATGGTTGTAGAGATATACGATTCATCAAAACGTTACTCCAGCAGGAAATGCAATATCTCGAAAACCTGAAGGGGCACAGATTTTTTTTTTGGGGGCACATTAAGGCACACCTATAAGCTCTCTGGCCATGCACAATTTTTCTCTCTCCGATCATTCGTTTAGAATTTTCCTGCTAGAAAAACGTTACCCCAGCAGGAATCGTTTTTTCCGTTTTTTTCCAAAACGACAGGGGGCACACATTTTTTATTTGGGGGCACATTTACAGCAGATAGGGCACATATTATACGTCCTACTCCTATAACTCTAGGAGACACTTTCTTGCTGGGGTAACGTACACTGCTATCACTGTCTATTTCCATTTTTTTAAACGAAAATATAAATCAAAGTTTTACAATGGTACAAAATGCGCGTCATTTGTTTTTTTTTCTCACCAAGTCGGTTTTATTCAGCCGATTTTATTTTCAGCCGGTATCTTTTTGATCTAATGCATGGCAACCATTTTATATGAAACTTAATGGGAGACATTAAACCTCTGTGGTAAATTTATATCAAAATGAAAAATAAAAAACAGCGCATTAATGAAAAACTGTGCAACCATAAGAGTTCATATAACGTTTCTGCACTGTAAAAATACGTCCTTTGTGATCGGTAACATTAGTTGAAATAAAAAAAAAATCTTTCTTTTTATTCTTTTCATATTCACACAACTGTATTCAGTTATTCTACATAGCAACAAGTTTGAATATAAACGCAGCATGAGTACAAATTCCAATAAAATTGACAATCAAATCAGTGTGCGGCAGACGTATGCAAGCGGATTGTATCTGTGCAATGTAATCAATGTACTACCTACAATATATTGGAAAATAGGTCATATCATGTGTTACAGGAAAAATCGGGCGAATGGTCGCTGCCTAGCCTTTTCAGAATGTAAAATCTCTGTAATCTTTTTAGCAATAAAGTTTTTATGATCCGTTTATTTATTTACTTACTTATTAAATACATTTTTACATATTTTTATAAAAAAATAAAACGTATTATTATTGTATTTCCCGACTTTGTTAGGGTCGACTTCCAGTCTAACCGAATGCAGCTAAATACCTACCAGTATTTTACATGGAGCGACTGCCTCTACGACCTCCACTACTCTACTCCTCTTAAATAAGAATAAATAAAACGAAGTTTTATAGAAAAGTACAATACCTATACGGCCAAAATTATAAGGAACAGCATGACCTCAAGGTAACGGTTGCCGGTTGATGTCCCTGCCAGCCTGTATTGTGTACCTTACGACTTACACCCGAACGAAGTCGCAGACAGAAGCTAGTTTGTCTATAAATCTGTTGACACGTGCCAAACAGACATACTTTTACACACACAAACTAGAAACATAATAATTTCCGCCGACACGCAAGGCAATATGATTACAAACGGCCATACTGTCTGAATCACTCGCTCAATTGTATGCGTGCTCCGTGCATGTTTTGATTGGCTAAAACAAATGTATAACTCGATGCATACGAGCGACAAGCAAACATAGTTTGAATGTTGTGAGAGAGATCTAGATAGCGCCCGGGTTATATAATGTTACTGGAAAGTATGTGGACATAGAATTCAAAATGGATGAGGAAATTTTGTTTAAAGTCGAATGTATTCGTTCCCGGTTAAAAATATGATGTAAGATTACTTCTAGAATAATCTTTTAATAAGACGTTGGTAATTTCAATACAGTAACCGTGGAGTTTCTCCATAAGAAACGACCAATTGGAACCGTGTACTTAGCTTCTGGCGTTCCATAAGTGCCCTTATAGGTTTATGTGAAATAAAGCATTTTGAATTTGATTTTGAATCAGACGAGCACTGTCGAAGTGGCGATGCCTGGCTCCCTTAAGAATGTTCATATTATTTTGATGATGGTATGTTCATATTATTTTTATTTTCAGTTGTTTACATGCACATTACTCTGACTACAGCTTCGAGCTAGTTTGGCATACTGAATAGGTACGAGGTTTCGAAGCCGATGTTGGGGAATATTCTCCCATTCTTTAATCCGGACCTGTTTTAGTGCCCTGAGGGTGAGGGTAGGTGGTGGTCTGCGGCTTCTGACTAACCTCGAGGGTGGTTAAGATCAGGACTTCTTGATGGCCAAGCCATCAGGCTGATACCAACCTCCTGAATACACTCTTGCACAAAAAGGAATATATTTTTTTTAAAGCTCTTTTCAGCTAATTCTTAAAAGAAGGTTCTCAACTATGAAGTTTTTATATACAAAATTAAACTCTTTTTCGAGTCCTTTTCATTTCGAAAGTATATGTTGTGTACTTAAAAAGTTATTTCAATTTTAAAAGTGTGATACTTTGTTTTGCAGGCTAGTATTGCAGTATTATTACTAGGATTTGTGAAACTATCTAGCTACGTTGAACACGTTTGCACTAGAAGTTTCCTCGCGTCAATATGCAATATGGTGACCATCTTTACATACAGTGACCCTTCCGTGCCTCGGAAAGCACGTTACAAGTACCCGGTGATAAATATTGCACATCGACCTTTTTACCCAAAATAATTATCAAAAGAAGCAAATCATAATTGTTTTAACAGCTCCTAATAGATACCGGACTGTTTGTATTTCGTGCGACAGAGATAACGCTCTACGAAGCCTAAATTAGCCGATTGTCTCTTTCCAAAGGTCGATGTGCAATATTTTATCGCCAGGTACTGTAAGTCGTTGGTCCCGGCTGTCATTCGTGGATCTTCGACAGTCAAACTCAAACTCAAAGCATTTATTTCAATTAAACCAATTACAGGCACTTTTGAATTGTCAAGGGGTCGGTCAGTCATAAAAATGAAGCTAGGTAGTTGTCGTTACGGGTTACAGAAGCCCGAAGTCTGACAACCGGTCTTACCAAGGGGTATCGTATTACCCAGTAACTGGGCTGTGGAGGTCAGATAGGCAGTCGCTCCATGTAAAATACCTACTGGTATTCAGCTGCATCCGGTTAGACTGGAAGCCGACCCCAACATAGTTGGGAGAAGGCTAGGCAGATGAGGTTAGAACTTTATAATAAAGGTAACAAATACAAATTATGATGATAAAGCATATTAATATCTACTCTAGAACAATGAAACTTAACAAATATTTTCTTTATTGCAGGTTGAATACTTCTTCTAACCATCGACCATAAGTATTGGAGTCCCTTGGGGTCACATGTGGGATCCAAACTCTCTACTAATTCCGCTTGAAACTTGGCGTGATAATAACCAAACAAGTAAGTGTTTAATTAAACCATTTATTACTTTACTGGCGACCTGATGTTACGTAGTCTTTACGACTTGACAAACTCGACTTGAAAATTTGCTGTAGACAAGTTCAATATTAATTTATTATTTATCTAAATAAACCTTTCTGAATAAAATATTCTCTAAAGGATTGTGAAAACCGCATCGAAATCTGTTCGTAGTTAAGAACAACAATGCGGTCACACGAAAAGCGATTTTATGTTATAATTATGTACCTGTAGAAGCTATAGATATAAGTCTGTTCAAACTTATGATTTGAATTAATCAAATATCAAGTTAAACAAATATCAACTTTATTTTAATGGTTATCAAGTTGATTTCAGAGTGACTAGCACTATTGAAAAAGTGATAAAAATGTTTGAAGTTGTAGCGTAAACTGAACATTATGGTGTAGGATTTAAAGTTATTTTCCCATAAAGTCATACTTATTTATTTGTTTACATTTTTGGCAAATAAATCGCAAATGCAGATTAGATTTGGTAAGTTTTAAGGAACTATTGAAATCTTCTGATGAATTTTTTCCAAGGATTTTAATTTTAAAATAAAAATTTTCTACAACTTTTATGAATCCACTTTTACGAATTTTCAACAATTTTCGAACTACACGCTCCGGAAAAGCGATTTTTTCCCTACCACGCACCGTTTTCGAGATAAATATACGTGCCCTATCCAGTCTTTAAAACAGTAACAAACTGATGTTATTGTTATTTAAGCTCAAAGACCTCATACAACCTTCCATGCGTGTATTAAGTCTAAAACACTTAACATTACATCACACCTGTGTTCCCCAAAGGGTGAGACAGACGTGCACCTGTACACCTACATACCGCCAGTAATGTTTAAGTGCCATGTAACAGGGCCAGGGGGCGAGCCTATTGCCATCAACTGGGCACACACCCAGACTCCGGGCAGCTATTGAGAAATTCCAGATTGATAAATCCAATAACACTCCCAGACCGGGCAGCTACTGAGAAATTCCAGATTGGTACATCCAATAACACTCCCAGAGCGGGCAGCTATTGAGAAATTCGAGATAGATAAATCCAATAACACTCCCAGATCAGGCAGGTATTAAGAAATTCCAGGTAGATAAATCCAATAACACTCCCAGACCGGGCAGCTATTGAGAAATTCCAGATAGATAAATCCAATAATACTATGCCTGGCCTGAGAATAAAACCCAGGATCTCATGTTCACTAGTAGCGCTTGCGAGCACTTCACAAACGAGCCAGAAAACCTAAAACACCTTGTGAAAATATATTGTAGTATCTTAAACATACAGCTACAGGTGCATCTCGTCAAGTCGTAACCGTTATTTTATATAAAGGCTCCTTCAAAGAGGTGCGACACGACACGCGACACAAAGGCGCCGCCGCAAGTCGCGCAACGAGCGGTGCCTTACGGCTCCCGCAAACAGGCGCGACGCGCGACGCGAATCGCGCGCGACATAAAGGCACCGCTCGTCGAGCGACTTGCGGTGCCTTTGTGTCGCGTGTCGCGTCGCGCCTATGTGTACGAGCCTTTAGTGTCGCGCGCGATTATATCGCGTGTCGCGCATGTTTGTAGGAGCCTTAAGGATTACTCCCGTACTGAGATGTTATGGCAAGCTATAGGTATTTTACTGCATAGCGCTGTTATATAACTTTTTCACGGATCGTATTAATTGAAATAAGGTGATCGAATACTCATGGCCCAGGTTCGCACGGGTGATTTTTTTCGAACACTCGTTTTACAACGCTCAGCTTAGCGCCGAGAGTTGAAAATCCTAGTGTGTATTTTCTACGCGCTGAGATCCACTATTTTAGAATCACAACGGGTCAACACTAAGTGTTAAAATCCAGTGCACGATTAAATCCCGTCGCGATATTTTTATGTCCGTGCTTTTTTTTTCAGGATACTTGGTTAGGCGTCCATTACACGGTAAGTTTTGCTGTCAGTTTAACCACAGTCAAAGCTGTGACTGATGGATAACCTATCGTCAATGCAGTGACTGATGGTTTGCATCTGAAGGCCAATTCCCGAAATTAAAAAGTTCAGTATCCAGTCACAATCTCACTTCAGCGACAATCAGTGTCAAAAACTTGTCAAAAATGTAGGGAAATTAGAGATTATTGACAGATTGAGACTGAAATCAGACTGTGAACACTCTTAACATTACGAGAATTTCCCTTCAGATAACCTTTCGTCACATTGGCTATTTCGTCACATTCACTAATACGTCACCTTGAAATTGAATGTCGAAAATCTAGATATATGCATTATGCAACCATCAAACATGACTTCTGAGTGAACGTGTAATGGGATTTCGTCAATCACCTGTTGGTCAGCGCGCGGGTAGCGATGAAGTCGGATATCGTCGCCTTAGAGTGAAAA
Source organism: Luperina nickerlii (assembly GCA_963855955.1). NCBI lineage: Eukaryota > Metazoa > Arthropoda > Insecta > Lepidoptera > Noctuidae > Luperina > Luperina nickerlii. The sequence goes on from OY979665.1 coordinate 2,086,014, forward strand.
CCTCGGGAATGTAAGTAGCATTTTATGCATTTCGGAGAATCTTATAGTATCGAACAGTTCTGGATATAAAAGCTGGTTAAATTTCCATATTAATTAATAAGAATACAGAACCTCCTTTTTTGAAGTCGGTAAAAAAAAACATAGAAGACGCCGTCGATATGGATCAGGCTGAAGAAACGCCCGCGCATTCGCGCAGCCAAACACCGTACGACTCTCGCCTAATGTGCTACAGCCAGAGAAAGATTTTACTTTGTCATATGAGTTTCTCCCTGAATTGTTAGATTTCTTGTTCCCCCGACCCACCGTGTCGGATCGCATCGCCTGTCCGAGCTATATTTTTGCTCGGCTCTTAAGAGTTCTAGCGTGATGTTAAATAACCTATAGCCTTCCTCAAGAATTTTTCTATCAAATTCAAAAGGAATTTATCACATCAGACTGGTAGGTAGTACCAAAGATTACACCCTACATACAAACATACAAAACAAAACAAAATTTTCGCCTCTTTATTATATCACACTACTCACACTAAATAATATTATAAAGGTGAAAGTTTGTGAGTGTGTGTGTGTGTGTATTTCTTCACGCTCAAACGGCTGGACCAAATGTGATAAAATTTTGTATGGCGGTAGCTGACATCCTGAATTAACATATAGGCTTCTTTTTATCCCGATATTCCCACGGGATCGACATTTCGCGGGTAAAACCGCGGTGCGCAACTAGTTAGTATATAAGTACAAGCTAGGCTCAAAATTTAATCTAATTTCTAAATTAGATCCTCTGTTGTGATCTATCACAACAGAGGCTCCTAATTTATTTCAGATTTAGTTAACAAGCCTCTTCAAAACTTTCTCCATTTACTTTGTTGTTGTCAAAGCATTTTAGTATAAATGGTAGTTCTAACAAACAAATTCTTCAGCTTTATTATTAGTAGATAATAATAGATAATTTGATAGATTTCTGCCAAAGAGAATATGTAGGTAGGTATCTACCCTTTTCCAGTAATGAGAATCGAACCCAATAACCTCAAACAGTTACCCACGCATGGACCCACAACATCAAAACACTTACAAGATTAATTAAAAGATAATTTTCGAAACTATTAATACACAATATTCATTAATACCTGAACCCCTACGTAGTAAGGTTTCAAGTGAAACTAATTTCAAATTTATACAAGCATGAATGTTGAAACAATGTTAGTTCTAGGTAGCTGAGCTGGAACAAGGACGATAGTAGCGTATTTAGGATGAAGGACTTTTTAAAGCTTACATTTTATTTATGTAATAGCCTAAGTCCTTAATTAGTTTTCAAGATTTCCATGAAATTGGATAAAGATACTTTTTTATCACATCTATTCAAAAACAGCTAGAGTATTCTTCATAAACAGGGACTAAAGAACCTCCGTCGTTTTTTCGTTAGTTTAATAGCTCTTTAATCCCTAGGACCTAAAAGTGATTTGAATTTGGAATGTGGATATTGTTAGTAAAAGTTCCAATCACCAAAGAGACCAATCACAAACATTATATGAAGGAGTAACAGGCTGTATGATAAAGTAAAACGCGTGAATAAATAAAAAAAAAATTGTTTGTGAAAAAATTAAAACGCGCGAAAAGCATTCTGCCTTCGTTCGTAATTGTTTACTCAAATTATGATTTTACTTGTTTTTATAAAAAATTAGTATGTTTTCCTGCCACAAGTAATTGTATCTAAATAAATAAACGTACCTACTATTCTTACTCATAAGTTGCACTTACTTACTTTTTCATAGAGGGTGATAAAAAGTAGTGTCCACCTCGCAAGCAACACTATTTTAAGCTCGAGTGACATATTTTTAATCCTTCGCTGCGCTCAGGATTCTACTTTAGAAACCCTCGCTTTGCTCGAGATTCTACTCTGGAATCCAAGAAACATTCTAGCCTTCAAAATAGTTGTTTGCTCCCTTGTCAAATAATCTACTATGTTTGAAATTGACTTACATTTAGAAGGAAAAATAAAAATCGTTTATTATTTTCTTTTACAATATGGAAGTATCGTTCGTCCCAAACTAGACATAGCCTGTATCTTGGACACCATTACATATGTACAACATTTTGATAATTTTAGCCAAAAAATACATACGTACGAGGGGTGTTCAAAAAGTAGTGAGAATGATGTAGAAATGGGGGGTACTTGAAAAAAAAATATATTGTCACGGAAAGATTAGGTCTTTGTCATAATACCCTCAAATAATTAGCTTTATATCTTGTCAGTGTCAGTTGTATTAATTATTTGTTTGTGACGTGTCGATAATTCTCGCTAAAAATGGATAAAATTGAAATCCGTGCGGTGATAAAATACTTTTGCTTGAAAAATTTTACTACGGAACAAATTTTTAAAGATTTACGTGATACATTGGGGGAGTCTGCTCCTCCATATTCCACAGTAGCTCGGTGGTGTGCAGAGTTTAAACGTGGTAGAACATCGGTTAAAGATGACCCGCGCTCGGGCCGCCCTTCGACGTCAGTCACTCAGGAAATGGTCGAAAAAGTTGAAAAAATTGTTCTGGATGATCGCCGTGTAACAGTCCGTTTTATAGCTGAAGAGTTAAAGATTTCAACTGGTAGTGTGCATAGCATTTTGCAAGATCACTTAAGAATGAAAAAGGTATCCGCGCGTTGGGTCCCGAGAATGCTAACGGACGCACAAAAGCAAACGCGACTCAACATTTCAAAGAGCTCATTGGAACTGTTTCAACGAGATCCTGATCTTTTTTTGGCTCGATTCGTAACAATGGATGAAACATGGCTTCATCATTATGATCCAGAAACGAAACAACAATCAATGTCCTGGAAAAGACCGTCATCCCCCACACCAAAGAAATTCAAGACTCAACCATCTGCCGGCAAGATCATGGGCTCAGTTTTTTGGGACAGCCAGGGGTTGATAATGATTGAATACCTTGAACATGGAGCCACTATCACAGGAAATGTCTACGCAGAACAAATAAAAAAATTACGTCAGGAAATCCTTGAAAAGCGACGAGGAAAACTCGCGAAAAAAGTTTTGTTCCATCAAGACAACGCGCCGGCGCACAAGTCTGCAGTTGCCATGGCATCAATCCATGATGCTGGCTTTGAGATCCTCGATCATCCGCCATATTCACCGGACTTGGCCCCCAGTGATTTCTACCTATTTCCGCGTTTGAAAGAACACTTGAGAGGCACAAAATTTGAAGATGACGAAGAAGTGAAAGCCGCCGTAAAAAATTTTTTAAGTACTCAAGACGAAGATTTTTTTAAAAAAGGAATTTTGACTCTAGAAAAAAGATTTGCTAAATGTATTGTCCTAAAGGGTGATTACGTGGAAAAATAAAATAATATTAAATAAATTCATTTTCTAACATAGCTATTCTCATTACTTTTGAACGCCCCTCGTACCTATCTCTCCCGATGTTATTGGATGATACATGCTCGTCTGTGCGGAAAGATTTTCTGCGACTTTGGCGTTGTGTCCTATCAATATGTAGCTGGATCATCATTTCGTAGGGAAGACGCCCGCAGCGTGCCGCGTCCCGGCCGAGTGACCGACCGTAGAGCCCTAACGCTATGTTATATCCACCGCTACGGTGGCGTTCCTGTCGTGAGTTCAGTGAACTAAACACAAATACGTACTGTGCAATGATTGGTCAATTAATTTGCAATGTTTCTAAAGTACCCGCAATTGTATTTTGTTATTTTAACAATCTGTGTAAAGTAGTACGTTATTTCTAAATAAAAGTAGTACCGTTTAGTGTCTCGAACTGGTTGTTTACCTTCATAAACTACAGACCTAACAAATAAACTAACTTAAAGTCAGGGCAATGAATTATTCATCAAATTGATAACCAACTTAAATAGTTCGTATATTCAAATAACAACTGCGGGCTTTACACAGGTAACCATGGCCGCACTACCATCTAAGTAGCAATTCGGGTAGGCCGCAGGTGATTATAATTTTCCTGACCGTACATTGGTATACATATCTATGTATGCCGAATGAGCCTATTCAGCAGAATTAAGATCTCTTAATACTGCTGAATGGGCTCATTCGGAATTTTATAATAAAAGAAGTCGACTATATTAAATGACACGCTTCAGTAACATAAACTGGTGCATTTTTCATTGTTAGGAAAAAGCTGTACCTATGTATTTATGTTAAAGGCCAGAGCATAAGCATTATCAGCCTATACCTAACTTGCCCACTACTGGGACACAGACCTTCTCTATGTTAGAGGGAACGGGCCATAATCCACCACGTGGGCCCAGTGCGGATTGGCAAATGTCAAATGTCCAGACAGAATGAAAAGAAAAGACCAACAAATAAATAAAAAAACAAAAGACTGACGCGCCGCCGTTTTATTTACTGGAACCCATCTCATGCAATATTTACCAATAACTTCATACTCAATAAAACTAAACATGAAATTTAAAGAGTTTGCCTCCTGAAAATTTCACGCCGTTACGTTCACCGTTTTCATTAATACAGTCTCTTGAAAATCTCGATTTTTTTACACAATCGTTACATAAGTATTTAAGTAACAATATAAAAAAAATCATAAATCAATCATTTCTATCACTCGAGGGCTACCTTTGTGTTCGATTATATAGATACAATATTCCGATAAACTAGTTGATAAAATCTCAATCACCTACATGATACTGTGCGGTTATTGAAATTGCAATATAACGCAGATAACGTTCTGTTTTATTTAATCTTCATTTTGTTACTAACCTAATCTAATATATTGAAAGGATATGTTAGGATTTTGGCATGGTTACACACAGCTGATGAATAAAAATTCATAATTCAAAAGATACATCGTCTATGAAGTGTATGGCTCAAAATGCTGTAAATGATGTCAACTATCACATCCTTAAAGCTTTGCACTCAGCTTCCAAACACCCTGTATAAGTAGGAAGTGATTAGTTAAAGCATTATTCTTTAAAATAAAAGGTAAAAAATACAATGACTATGCGCTTTAGCAACGAATGTATCGTTACTAAAGCGCTGACTAAAACTTATGGATTCAATCAAAACTTGCATCCCAAGCGCTCTAAAAACAAAAAGCAGAAGTTCCAATTTCCAACAAAAACAAACCAACGATTCGCCATTTACGCCAACACAGTATGGGAGAAGACAAAGTACTACGCGAAACGATTTTGTTGCTATTTCCCTAGAAACTATTAGTAGTGTATAAAAAAGTTCATTACCTATCTTTCAGTTTCTCAAACATATTATCTGCAACGAAAAAGTATGCATGAAAACATTAATAGGTAAAATACACTAATAAAAAAATAATACGCGGCGTGTCTTTTTACCGCTAAAAGGAGTCGTTTTGACCAGACTCCTACTTTTCGGGGTACATCTGTTCCTGTAACAGATCGGCTCGAGCTCCTGGGCATCGAGTTGACATCGAGTTTCTACTTCGACACCACCATCGTGTAAAAAGCCCAAACTGCGGCCAAGAAGCTGGGCAAATTAAATAGGGTGAAGTGATACTTTACGCCTGGATAGATTTTAACCCTTTACAAAGACAAAGCGCAAGTCCGATCCTGCATGGAGTATTGGAGCCACTTCTGGGATGGCTCAGCGAAATACCAACTTGCCGCGCTTGACTCGGTGAAACGCAGATCTAAGAGACTCATTGGCAACGTAGAATTGGTGGAAGCCAAGCTTCACAGCTTGACTCATCGCCGCAAGGTTGCCTGCTTGGCGGTCTTCTACAGATTGTACTTCGGTGAGTGTGCCCAAAAACTCCACGACCTCATTCCACCGGCCCCCTTCTACCTTCGGACATCCAGACGCAGTTGCTATTCCACCAATTCACACTAAGCGTTTTCAAATGTCCTTTATAATGCGCACAGCAAAAGAGTGGAACTCTCTACCTGCGTCTGTGTTTCCGAGCGCATACAACCCGAATCTCTTCAAAGTAAGAGTGAACAGGCTTCTTCTGGGTAAGCTCACTCCATCGTCGACTTAAACAAACCCATTACAAAAAAAAAAACTAAGAACTCGATGGAAGTTTTTGTTCTTGCAGAGCGTATTCATATATTCAAATTCTTTTTATTTGAGTAACAGTAACAGTGTTTGACATGGAGATTCTTTATACAAAAACGACCTAAATCAGAATTGAGTTTTGCTTTGACATTTTTTGATTGATCATGAGGTTTAATAAAGGCAGTTAGACTAAGTTACATGGCACCGGGTGTAGTGGCGCAGTGGCGCTTTACTTTGTGTAAATAATCCACTGCTTTTAAAAGGAAGAAAGAAAACATCCTGAGGAAACCGGCATATCTTAGAACTAAAAATTCGAACATACATATGTGACATCTGTAAACCCGCACTGGACCCGTGTGGTGGATTACGGTCCACTCCCTCTAACAGAGACCTGTGTCCCAGCAGTGGGCACATAAAAGTCTATGCGACATGGCAGTAGTAGTAGATACGGCTGCGCTGTCGGTGACATCACGTAAATTAGAACAATTACAAAATTGAAAATACTGGTTTCGCACATATGTACCTACTATGTATTTTTAAGTTCCACATTTTTGTATAGTAAGGTAATAGATAATGCGGGCTGGTGTCCGCAACTCCACGTCAATGCGCGTATTTTGCGTACGGTAAGGTGTTAAAAAATTAACCCGACAAACATTAAGAGGGGCTTTAGACCAACGAACTGAACTTTCACTATGGGACTTTCACGGAAATCAAGAAAAAAAAAATCTGCTGTTTAATACAAAAGTTCAATACCTAGCTTGACCAAAACTCAAACTCAAACTCTCTCAATTCAAAATGTATGAAACATTTTTTGAGCTGATTTTTGTTCGTGATTTCAGAGTTGGTCCCATAGTGAAAGATGTTCAGTTCGATGGTCTAAAAACATAAGCCGACAAACTTTAAGAGGTGCCTCTTAAAGTTTGTCGGGTTAATTTTTTAACACTTTGCATATCTATGTGCGATAGCACTTTTTCTTACCGCATTTAAACCAACATGCTATTATACTATAGGATAGTTCTAAGATCTTGTCATTTTTCATAGTGGTTTTGTTAGTTCCACTTTCAGCCACCGAGTCAGATAAGTTCGTGGCACTAAGTTTTGAAGATTTCATCAGCATCGTCAAAATTATACTTGTTTACTATGTGTTAGCAAAAACGCAATACGCTTTTCTTTTATTACATGGGAATTAAACAACAGGCGAAATGTCGGTACACTATAGATACACCCCTGCTTAACCCTTCTGGGAAAGAAGGCGTAATCTTATCTTTTGTTTGTAAGAAGGTAAGACGATCATCCATACTATAACAATATTATAAAAGTGAAAGTGTGTCTGTGTGTCTGTTACCTCTTCACGATTAAACCGCTGAACCGAGTTAAATGAAATTTGGTATAGAGATAGTTTGAGTCCCGAGAAAGGACATAGGATAGTTTTTATCCCGATATTCCTACGGTATCGACATTTATGCGTGTGAATCCACGGGGCGCTGCTAGTAGGATTTCCTTCAAGAAATTGCCAAGCAAATTTCTACCTATACACCGAGAACATAATACTAAAATCAAGCTGTCTCCGTACTAATGCCCAGCTTAGCTTAACCACAGACTAATAGCTCAACAGAGCTTTGCACTCAAGACGTCTGGTTCACCATCGCTCTAAGCTACGGTCAGACACGTATTATTCAGATTTAGCGACTAACCTGTAGCCAGCACTTGTGTGGTAATCTAGGGTTGACATATGATCATAGACTAATCTGAGACAATACAACACCTCAATTCCGAGAAGGGGTTGCCAGTTAGGTCATATAAAGTGCCATGTAATTTGGCGCGAATCTGTTGCCAATTAAATGGGCACGAATTCAAACTTCGGGCTTCTACTGAGAATTGTTTATTGGAAACTAGCATCCCTCCTTCCACGGTTTTTACGACTTAACATGGAGAAACACGAAGAATAAAATATGGAAATTCCTTTATTATATTACCTACTTAAGTTCATATCAATTTATTCTGCACATAAACCGTCCGTAATAAATTCTCTAGAGGATGGTGAAATCCGTATCAAAATCCGTTGTCTAGTTTAAGGCGATTGGCATACTGTGCCGCATCACGGTGGCAGCATGACGCAGAAAACGTGCACCCGCGCGTGATTTTTTACATACAAATTCAATAAAAACGTGCTTCCGTGCGGGGAATTTGGCTCCGTTTCACGCACTCCGCTGCGTAAAGGCTCGTACACACAGGCGCGACGCGACACGCGACACAAAGGCACCGCAAGTCGCGCAACGAGCGGTGCCTTTGTGTCGCGTGCGATTGCAGGAGCCTTAATGCGGTGCAGTGTTCCAATCGCCTAAGCCGTGTGTGTCTCCTGCGCGTGTTATTCGAAATATTACACAACAAACCTTGCACTTAAACATTTGTTTTCATACACAAGCTGTCTCCTGCATATTTAAATATTTTTAAGATTTGTGTCAACTATTCACAAGACAATATAACCTCAAAACCTGTGTCAGCTTTCAAAATGCTTAATGCTAGATGTGCGCGGTACGCGGAGCGTTTACGACGTACGGCATTTCATATAAACTTTCAAGCCTTTGTTTTTCAAAATGAACGAACCGATTTTAATGAAACTTCATACGCATAAGCAGGATACAAAGGTCTAAAAATTTACTTAAGAACATTTTCGAAATATCTTATTTAAAAAAAGGTAACTGGAAATCTCTGTTTCTATGGAAAATTTAAAATCGGTCTAATTTGGCTGTAACACTATTTTTCGAAAATGTTCTTAAAATGGTCTCGGAAAGCACGTTAAGCCGTTGGTCCCAAACCCAATTGTCATTCGTGAATCTTTGACAGTCGTTACGGGTAGTCAGAAGCCCGAAAGTCTGACAACCAGTCTTACCAAGGGGTCTTACTCTGTAACTGGATTGTGGAGGTCAGATAGGCAGTCGCTTCATGTAAAATACTGGTATTCAGCGGCATCCGGCTAGACTGGAAGCCGACCCCAATATAGTTGGGAAAAGGCTAGGCAGATGGTGATGAGCTATATATACATGTAACAAGTAAAGAATTCTGAAATCCAAGTGTGGTGATCAATGCTGGTGCCTTCTCTGTATGAGAAGGGGCTTCTGCCGTGCATCGGGACAATAATAGGCTGGATTTATTTTTTATATTATTATAGCTTCTACCCGCGACTTCGTCCGCGTGAAATTTCTTGTTACTCCGACCCACCCCGTCGCATCGCATCGCCTGCCCGCGCTATTACTTCGTTTTTGCTTAGCGTTCTTTCTGACTTTTTTTCTTTTTGCTCGATTCCCAAAGGTCATAGCGTGATGTTAAATAGCCTATAGTCTTCCGCAAGAATTGGGCTATCAAATGCAAAAAGAATTTTTCAAATCCGACTGGAAGTTCCAGAGATTAGCGCGTTCAACCAAACAAACAAACAAACTCTTCAGCTTTATAATATTACTAGCTTCTGCCCGCGACTTCGTCCGCGTGAAATTTCTTGTTACTCCAACCCACCCTGTCGCATCGCATCGCCTGCCCGCGCTATTACTTCGTTTTTGCTTAGCGTTCTTTCTGACTTTTTTTCTTTTTGCTCGGCTTCTAAAGGTCATAGCGTGATGTTAAATAGCCTATAGCCTTCCTCAACAATTGGGCTATCAAATGCAAAAGTTTCGGGTAGCTTGATATGCTGGCGTCTGTACATAATCAACCTATAATAATCCCACTTCTGGGACACAGGCCTCCGCTCGGCGAGAGGCAGTGGGCCGTAATCCACCACGCGAGCCCAGTGCGGGTTGGTGGATGTCACATGTCTTCAATTTTTTTGGTTCTAGGACATGCCGGTTTCAAACGACGTTTTACTTCACCATTTTAAGAGCAGTGGTGATGAAATAATTTACAAAAAGTAGTCTGCTTTGTAACTATTACATATTTTCACTAGCGGACCCGGCGAACTTCACAGCGCCTCAGAATCAATAAATGAGAGAAAACGAATTATCTTCTAAAATTTTTTTTTCGTGTATTTTTTCCATGTTTTAATAGACATTTTGCTATTCGGGGCGGAGAAAAATCCAATCAAAGATCATAAAACTCGGTTCAGCCGTTCTCGAGCTATAAATGGTGTAACTAACCCGACTTTATTTTATTTATATAGAAGACTAGCAGCGCGCCGCGGTTTTACCCACATAAGTGTTGATCTCGTGGGAATATCGGGATGAAAACTATCCTATGTCCTTCCCCGGGATGCAATTTATCTCTCTGCCAAATTTTATCGAAATCCGTTCGAAATGGTTTAGGCGTGAAAAGGTAACACACAGACAGTCAGACGGAGTTACTTTCGAATTTATTATATTAGTATGGATTTATAGATACATAATAAATAAAGCACTTTGCTCGATACTACTTTCAGTAGCCAATTGTGATCACTAGACCGTCTTGTCTGTCAAACTGCCAGACTAAGACGTTATGACGGCAAAATATATTTGCTACTCATTTCTTTTTTTATTAATATCAGTTTTGTAGGAATAGGAACGTATATAACGTTTATAACGTTGTTTGTATTATTTACCAATACTTATAAGTCCCCTAAGTGAGATGTAATTGTGGCTAAGTAATAACAGCCCCACGGGTCTATTGATCAGGTTAAGCTACGCTTGCCGCGGTTGGTCCGTGGATGGGTGACCATCTTTCCATACCAAGATCCCTCCGCGTCTCGGAAAGCACGTTAAGCCGTTGGTCTCGGCTGTCATTCGTGGATCTTTGACAGTCGTTACGGGTCGTCAAAAGCCCGAAAATCTGACAACTGGTCTAACCATCTTACCAAGGCGTATCGTGTTACCCAGTAACTGGGTTGTGGAGGTCAGATAGGCAGTCGCTCCATGGAAAATACTGGTATTCAGCTGAATCCGGTTAGACTGGAAGCCGACCCCTACATAGTTGGGAAAAGGCAGGCAGATGATGACTTATAAGTGCCCTTAACAATAAATGAAGCGAGGATTTTTTATTACATAATATTATATCAAGCCAGTTTTACCTTAAGGGTTAAGCTGAAGTGCACTTAGAGTTTGGCCAGACTAGGGCGCGGGGCGGGCGCGGGGCGTGCGCGGGGCGGGCGCGGGGCGGGCTATACTGAATTCCCGGCCTTTGTTTCCTATGTCATCCGAGCCCAATGATTTCCATCCCCTGACTCCCGGGCATTTCCTCGTCGGCAAGTCGCTGATAGCTCTTCCCTCTCCATTACTAACCAATCTTAACTGTAATCGACTTCACAGATATGAACAATTGGACCGAATGAGACAGCTTTTCTGGTTGAGATGGCAACATGAGTACATTACGGAACTGCAACATCGTACGAAATGGCGCAAACCTGCGATGGAACTTCGCGTTGGAGATATGGTCATTATAAAGGAAAATAATTTGCCTCCATTAAAATGGAGACTCGGACGCATAGAAGCCCTACAAAGGGGCAATGACGATGTATCCAGAGTAGCAGATGTGAGGACGGCCAGTGGCACTATCCGTCGAGCGGTAAATCGCCTGTGCCCTCTGTTCGAGCCTGAAGCAGAAGAGTTGAAGGGATCCCCTTCAACGGGGGGAGTATGTTAAGGCCCAACCCCGCTGGGTGCGGGGGGGCCAGGCCGGTGTCCCTACTCCACGCGGCTGAGGGTATAAAGGCTCGCGCGCAGTTCGCGAGAGTCGTCGGACTTCAAAAACTTGTAAAATTGTATCTTATAATCTCCATACGTGTACTCATTGTAAAACGAAATTAAAGGTATAAACTAGTCTTCGAGTTCATATTTCAGCTCCTCACACGTACCCTCCCATATTTGTCAATTCTTTTAGCTAATGAATATAATAAAGCTTCTAAATAAATAATGTAAAAACAATGTCGATATCAACGTCGCAAAAATGAGTTGAGCATACTCTTGTATTTTTATGAGGTTTGAAATAAGGCTCTTTCGTTGTTCCCTAATAATGCGACTCCAAATCTATACACGTTGAATCATTTGGAAATCTGTAATTTAAAAATTATTTGTATCGTAATGCGTTATCGCATAATGTATACTTAAACATCGTTTATATTTTATGTCTTCTCCTAATTTGGTACCAAAATTCAAAATCATTTACATTCTCTTATCATCTTAAGACAAAAATAAAACAGAAATAAAAAAATGACGTCTGTACAAGGTTACTTTGTTCACTTCGAGGAGCCATTGGCCACACAATGGCCGCCATTGTAAAATAATTATCGCTTTATATAAAAATGTGTTTATTTAATAATTTAATTGCAACAAAAATAATGTAAGGTTACATTCCGATGATACGATATCCCATGTTTCTTTTTAATCTTTGTATCGTAATTTTTGCAGCCTTTTACCACGCAACTAGGCATTTTTATGACAGGCAAATATACGTACTCTCTCTCGCGCGGACCACTGTCAACTGAGTCGCGTTGGCCCTAAAACCGTCATTTTAGGGCCAGCGCGCTGGTGCCATTTAGTCGCGCGGTTAGCCCGGTTTTTTTTTTTTTTTTTTTTTTTTTTAGAATATGGCATCTCGTAGTTGACCTTGAGAGGTCGTGACTACTTAACCGGACAATCCTGCGGCTGCCTTGAGAAAACTCAAAGCCTCCAGCCAGGGGCTTAAAACTAACTAAATAAACTAAGCGACTACACGCTAAGGGCACCCCCTGTGGGGTACGAGCCTCGGCTTAGGGCGTCGCTGGGGGGAGGGCAGCAAGTTGGGACAGGCTGGATCTAATTTTGATTATTTAACGAACGATGGGGCCGGCATTTCCTAATTGACTACTCTGAGAAGAAATGCCGAAACAAACTCAGAGGTCAGAGTCGGGAATTTAAATCTACAGGCTCAGCTGCGGCGCGGGCTGGCACTACATCGAGCAAGGGTCGGTGGGGGTTAGCCCGGTCCTTACGCTAGTAATATATAAGTCAATGAGGTAAATATTTGAATCAATGGAGGAAAATTGCTGAAAATATCATGTGTGTCATATTTGTTTTATTACGTATAATCACACTAATATTAGTGTGATGATACGTAATAAAATAAGCACAAACTTTCGCCTTTATAATATTATAAAGGCGAAAGGTTGTGAGTATGTGTGTATGTGTTTACCTATATGTTTGTTTCTTCTTCTTGCTCAAACGGCTGGAACAATTTTGATAAATATAGCTGGTACCCTGGTAGCTGAAACCCTGGATTAACATATAGGCTACTTTTTATTCCGATGTTCCGACGGGCTCGACACTTATGCGGGTGAAACCACGAGGCGCAGCTAGTTAAAAATAATTGTTACATTTTTGCCAATTCGTAGTTGAAAGCAACCTTACAAGAGTGATTCGTGTCCCAACTCCGAGGTACATGTATTACTAAGGTTATCTGCCTAAGGTTTTTCTCAGAAACATTCAGTATATATTTGCCATGAAATGTTGTATAGTTCTAATGGGAACTTCGTAATATAACGCGAAAAAATCTTTCGATATCTCATGCTAGCTGAACTCTATGCCAATTTAAGGCTCCTTCAAAAAGGCGCGACACGACACGCGACACAAAGGCACCGCAAGTCGCGCAACGAGCGGTGCCTTTGTGTCGCGCGCGATTATATCGCGTGTCGCGCCTGTTTGTAGGAGCCTTTATGTGAGGTCTGCGAAACGTTTGTCTTTTTCTTCCATAATCCTCTATTAGTCGTCATCTCGGTGTCACCCCCTTTCTAACCATATCATCATTCACACAGTACATCCATAGTTTCTTTGGTCTTCCCCTACTCTTATAGCCACACATTTATACCCAGAAATTTCCTCACGACATTTTCCTCATTCCCCCGCATCATTATATGAAACATTGCCAAACGCTAATATTCTGACGGAGAAAAATTCCATGGAAAAAAGTACATGTAAATAACCATAATAATAGCCAGTAAACAGATGAGAAAAAACATAAAGGTACTTATATTATTTTTCTCATCTAAAACTGAAGACTTTGTTTGTTTAATTGCGCTAACCACTGGAATCGCTAATCGGATTTGAAAAATTCTTTTTGCATTTGATAGCCCAATGATGGCCCATGAAGTTCCATATGAAGAAGGTTATAATATGTTATTTTTTCGCTCACAAGACTAAAAGTCCTATGTCATTTTTCTCATTTTTTAGCTGATTTGAGTTAGGACAATTACATTCCTCTATTCGTGATTCTTTACATGTTTCACTAACCGTCATACCTCTATGTTATTTGGATCTCAAAATATAACCATTTTGAAAGGCAACAAAACGTAAAGAATCGCGAATAGAAAAATGTAGTTGTCCTGACTCAAATCAGCTAAAAAATGAGATAGAACTTTTATTCATGCGAGCGACGATTTATCATCGCTCTACGAAGCTTTATAGCTGAATAAAAGGGAATAGAGGAAAGAAACGCTAAGCAAAAACGAAGTAATAGGGCGGGCGATGCGCTGCAATGCGGTGGGTCGGGGGAACAAGAAATTTCGTGGACGAAGTCGGTGGCAAAAGCTAGTAATTATGATAATCGCACTAACAGACAAACATAGGTTTTATGTGAGTAATGTATGATATGTTATCCAAAGCTATATTTAAATTTTAGCCCTAAAACCTTCTAAAGGATTATAAATTTATCCATCAACTGTACTCAGATACGGTTACTTAATCTATACTTTAATAATACAACTATGTATTAACAAGATGTACAAATTGTGAGTTTGTTTATAGCCTGGCACTTTAACCCTTAATTCACTTCCTGAGTCCCAGGGACTCACATCAAAAGTTTAAGCGTGCATATTTCGTACGTTTTAAGGCTTCTACAAACAGGCGCGACACGCGATTTAATCGCGTGCGACACAAAGGCACCGCTCGACTTGCGGTGCCTTTGTGTCGCGTGCGATTTTATCGCATGTCGCGCCTGTTTGAAGGAGCCTTTAGCGGCTAGTTTCCCCCCCGTCTCAGTACCTTCCTGTAGTACCACGAGGGACGCGGAGACGAGCGGACGTCTGCGTCACAGAGTACTTTTTGGTCTGCGTGCATCTCGTATAATATGGTGAGTAATTAATCTTAGTGAGTCCCAGGGACTCATACTAATTATTTGTGTTATGATTTTTATTATGTATTTGGATTGTCAGTTCATTAGTTGTCTAATATTTATCGTTATTATTACTTATAAATTAAGTAAGTATGTTTTATTTTTTCGTAGAATTTTAAAATGGCGAATGGCTGCTCGATTTCATCAATCATGAAAAAATATATTCCTGAAGATGCGAGTTGGCCTGGAATCGACGACAAATTACCCAGGATTGAGAGAACATATTGTTATTTATGCCATTACAAAAAAAGTACAGACGCCAGCACATCAAGTTACTACAATCTGTAAAATTTCTTTAATAGATTTACAACTTTATCACTAAAGCATAAGGTTCAAAGTTGATTGGGGAAATCTGACAGTTTCAGGTAGGTTGATGTGCTGGCGTCTGTACAAAGACTGCTGCCCTTTGCGTCAAATGTATAAAGGCTGTATAATGGCTTCTCAAAGAAAGTCGACACCCCTTTCAGGTTTTTTTTATTTTTATATAGAAGCATAGGTAACTTAAGATTTTTTTTTTATTTTGTCTTTAAGAGAGTTAAAAAACGATAAGCGTTTTATTTTTTTAGAATATTTTTTTAATTTTTGAGTAGTTTAATCAAGACATTGTGTCTTGAGACTGATAAGTTTAATTTCTTTAATTTGTAAGAGTATCTCTAAAGTTTTTTTCATTTTGTTATTTTGCACTTATTATTTACTTATTAAATAATAAAGAAGATTATAAAAAACATTTAAATAATAGTTGTTTTAATTCAGAACAAAAATTAAATACAATATGCCAGTCGCTAGCACTCATGGAAGGTGTTTACGTAAGTGTACTTCACCTAGTGAATTGAGTTGAGGGTTAATGGCGACAATAATTGATGTTAAAACAAGAAAAATCACGCGGACGAAGTCGGGGGCAGAAGCTAGAGTATTGTAATCGCATTAAAATACGAACATAGGCTCTGTGTGAGTGCCTAATGTAATCCAAAGCTACACCTACATTAGCCTTCATCCCTTCTAAAGGATCATCAGTTGGCCTATAAACTATATTAAGATAATGGCAAAGATACGAACCTTAAATCTTAAAAAGTCGGTCAAAATTACGAAACTAATAATCAAACAGCTGTTAACCAAGACATGAAGACCTTACTTAGCCAACAGCTTTGGATAATCGATCGGTTTTTCATCTAGCTTCCAAACTTAATCCATTTATATACCCATATCTCCATATACACTGTAAGTACCTACCTATCGGTAAACTGGCAACATCTGGCTCGCATTTAGTATTCGTCTGGAGTCGACACATCGCATGTACGTACAGTCAGGAGTAAACATACGTAAACAAAATACAAAAGCGAGTTTTTGTACTGCAGTTTCAGTTAAAATTCTGTGCTGTCATTAATAAAAGTACCTATGTACATAATGTATCAATGATTTAGGAGAAACATATTGCTGTATTGAGTGCAATGCAAGTGAAATCTTGGGTTTCCTAATAAATTGGTGCCATATTAATAACGGGGTCAAAATGACAGCTGTCAAATCGGAAAGTTTTACCGGTGTCATCGTAGCAAGAATATAGGATTTTCTTAACATATTGCGCTCGGCTTCTTGTATAACCAGTTGCATCTGAATACCAGTATTTTACACGGAGCAATTGTTTATCTGGTACCTCCACAACCAAGTTAATGTATAACACGATAGCCCCTTGGGCTCGATCCATGGTAGTAATGAATTTACAAAGAAAATTTTTTTTTATTCTGCACAGACATGATAATTACAAAAAAAGACATAAAATACAAAGTAAGCAAAAGTCTCATCGTATTCAATCAATAAAAGATCACAGTTTGAAAATGTTGTGCATTGCTTGTCAGGGCAGGTCACACCAAGATCAAAGAAAGACAACATTTACGAGTACATTGCGTAATTCCTCTGTGTTTCAATACTGGCAAACGACAAAAAACAAAACAAAATACCGATATACATACACTTATATCCCTGAGTGTACCTATCCTATCTTTATGTATGTGCATATCTGAGGCCACGTACCCTCTAGGACTTTAGCCAAGTTACATAGGTACTTACTAAGTTAATACTGAAAGTGAGAGAGAAAGTTGTCAGGCTAGATGATCTAAGTTTCAAAAGTGTAAAGTATGGAGCTCAATTTTTAAGAGATCTAGTAGTTGAAAGTCCTTGTAAAATGGAACGGGATTAGAAAACTTAGTCTTCTTTGAAGGATCTTGTTGAATTAGCACCATCTGATGATGTCTGTGTAGGTGTTGCGGGCAGCGTAGGGTCGATACCCTACGGTGTCCGCAAAACCTACACAGACACCAGAGTTGTGGCGATGTTTCAGAGTGTAAGTAGGGTAGGGTAAGTAGGGATAGTTGCGCACTGTGAGTGTGTATGTTTCGTTATTAATTTTATTTTAAGTATTCGTCATAGTGTCACATTTATTTCGATTTGTGTTTTTCATTTTGTTTTTTTTTTATCGCACCATGTTTACATATTATAATCATGTGGGTAATTTGGTTATCATCTAATATTGTACTTTTGTGTGTTGGGCTGTCTTTTTGTGTGCGCCAAATAAATGGTTTATCTATCTATCTATCTAGTTGTAAGACCCTGTTTAAAAAATACATTTTTTTTTGGAAATTATTCCAATGAGAATTATGCTTATTTGTACAACAACATTCGGAATGTATGTAAATACTAATAATACAGCTGAAGAGTTTGTTTGTTTGAACGCGCTTTTATCGGGAACAACCAGCCGAATTTAAAAAAAAAATTGTATTTGGTAGCCCATTTGAGGAAGGCTATAAGACTACTTAACATCACGCTAAGACCCTAAGGCGCCGAGCAAATACAAAAAGTCAGAAAGAACGCTAAGCGAAAACGAAGTAATAGCGCGGGCAGACGATGCGATGCGACGCGGTGGGTCGGGGGAACAAGAAATTTCACACAGATGGAGTCGCGGGCAGAAGCTAGTGTTATAATTTTATTAACACAAAGATTTAACCAAACGAAATGTAGCTCGTAGAAATAAAAATAAATTTAAACATGAGCTCTGTGACCACAACGCAGGCTACAATTGAATTGTTTAAAAGGAACTCGTACAAAAATGCTGTAAAGGTTTATAACAATTTAAGGCTCCTACAAACAGGCGCGACACGCGATATAATCGCGTGCGACACAAAGGCACCGCTCGTTGCGCGACTTGCGGTGCCTTTGTGTCGCGTGTCGTGTCGCGCCTGTTTGAAGGAGGTATATATCGTATAATAGTTCGCTCTTGACTAATAAATAACAGCCGCAAGGCTCGATCGATCAAGTTAAGCTACGCTTGACGTGGTTGGTCCGTAGATAGGTGAATGTCTGATGGGTGAAAGTGGAGCCCGAAAGTCTAACAACCAGTCTTAAAAAGGGGTATCTACTATAGTATCTACTGGGTAACACGGTGTCTATCCGATCTCCACAACCCAGTTGGGTTATGGAGATCAAATAGGCAGTCGCTCCATGTAAAATACTGGTATTCAGCTGCATCCGGTTAGACTGGAAGCTGACCCAACATAGTTAGCGAAAGGCTAGGCAGATTAATTGACAGTAATAATTAATGTTAAAATTTTACTGGATCATAATGATTCAGTAATTTTTTTTTTGACATTATCAATTACAATTTGTAATTATTTATATATTTTTAATCTGATATTATATTAAATTGAGCAAATTAAATTAAAAACTGTTTAAATTTCATAACCATATTCAATTAGATAGCAAGTTAGTGATTGGAGCCTCCTTTTAATAAAAATATGTCTGAATTAGGAGACTCCACTCTTCCATAGCAAGACAATTTCACATAATAAAATTACATTATTCGCAGGACTGTGTTTGTGGGGATAGAAGAGGATTTGTGTGTGTTTTGTGCGTGTGTATATAGGAAAGTGAGTGTGTTTGTTGAGAGAAACGAGCGAGTTAATTTATGTTGCAAGAGCGCCTCAATGTATCTTCGTAAGTAAATGGTTTTATCCAATTTGCTAGCATTTTTTTTACATTAATGTGGTTGTTTAGTGTACCTAGATGTAGGTACATTTGTTTGTTTACCCTATTATACATATAGCTGAGCAGAACGTTTGTTGTATTGTATACGAGCGAATTTTGTTTTAGTTCTGGCTCAATGCTGGTCCTGGTCCACAACCACAACTAATTGATTAACACATGAAAATACTGTTGGCGCTGCTGAAGATTGTAAGACTATCTTTGCATTGTATAAAATCAATTTCCTTTGTATTGTATAATTGCATAGCATGTGAGTTCTATGTACCCTATAGCTACCATTTATCGGGTAATAATTATGTCTTTCATTGACTCGAATGTGCCCTGGCAGCTGATAGTACCTATGTCATGCTCACTCATATGTCTCGCTGACGGTGGCGTGTGCAATACACACGTGCGTGTGTGTTGAATCATTTAGCTCCCTTCAAAATGGTTGAGCTGAATGCTGCTGATCGATGCGTCATGTTCGTGAACGGGCGCCGTCAGTTGGGGCTGGTCATCACTTAGCTGCCTCGGCTTATTTTTAATTATTTTGTTTTTGGATTGTTCTTTGTTAAGTACTATTTGTTGTACTCAGGACGCTTTTAACGCGTACGTCTTTCTTAATTTTTTACATCGTTCTCACATTACCTATATAATTTTAAAATCAAAAGTAATGATTTAACTAATATTTTTGTAAAATATAATTTAAAAAGAGTGTCCATGGAGTTTCTTGCGTTTTCTTCTCCATAGGACCTACACTTTGGAATGGGCAACTAGCTTCATATTTTCTGACTGACCGACTTCTTGACAATTCAAAAGTGCCTGTAAATGGTTTAATTGAAATAAATTCTTTGAGTTTGAGTTTGTGGGATTTGAGCAATATTAAAATTTATCACTTGAACTGACATAGGTATAACTTTGTCATCAATTAATTAATAGTTTCCTTAAAAATCTCAACGCATGAGCTCTTATCTGTTGTTGCTGTCTTTTTTATGAAGTTTTTTATTTACTTAAAATAATAGCATTGTGCAAGATAACATTAAATATATATTTGCACATCATATTATATAGAATGTATACAGGCCATCTTAGTTTTAAGATCATACTCACACATGAGATTAATTTTATAAATTTTGTTTCGGGGTCATCAACCGTAAGTGGTGTAGTCACTTGAAATATCAGTTTTCTTTGTAGTGTGTGGATTTTCTACGTGTTGGGTATTGAAATCTAAAGATGATAGAACAAAATAAAACTGATTTTCTCAATTAATACTTCAAGTAACGACACCACCAGCGGTTGTTCACCAAAAAAAATTACATTAATTATTTATTTATTTTATCGTGTTTAGTTACATCACGCCTGCGGCGTTTCGTTAGCTAATTTAATTTTAAGGGTCAAATTAAAATTAGCTACCCGTTGGTCCCGGCTGTCATTCGTGGATCTTTGACAGTCGTTACGGGTAGTCAGAAGCCCGAAAGTCTGACAACCAGTCTTATCAAGGGGTGTCGTATTACCCAGTAATTGGGTTGTGGAGGTCAGATAGGCAGTCGCTCTGAACGCGACGATAGGTCGTGGTGGAGCAAAATGAAAATGATAGTGGACTGTATAACAATTATAATGATAAATTAAGATTAAAAGAAATAAAATAACAACGGTCGGTTAAATACATGAATAAGCAATGATATTAACCGGTTGTATGCCGTAATTACAGAAAACAATTAAAAACTATTGTGTCTCGCGTAGATCTACGCTCCCGGCATACAAGGGGTTAAGACGCGTAAGCGCAGCCGTGCACGAAGGAGAGCAACAGCTGACGTACTTGACTCTCTATCTATAGGCTGAACGTTAAAGAGTGCTTGCACATGATTGTTGACAAGCAATCTTTTGTTGTCATACCTCTCACAGAGTAACTTCCAGGCAATGTCGTAGTTTTCCGATCTGAAGTCAAGGTTATCAACCACAAGAGAAGCACTACCTTTTAAGGAAGCACGCAAATAGTGTAACTTATTTATTTTATCCAAAGATGTGTTGTTGTGTAGTATAGAAACAAAGGTATCTCTAAACTCCAGCCAATCATGATAGCTACCTGAAAACTTGGGTAGCTGTTGCTCTCCTTCGTGCACGGCTGCGCATGTAAAATACTGGTATTCAGCTACATCCAGTTAGACTGGAAGTCGACCCCAACGAAGTTGGGAAAGGCTAGGCAGGTGATTTTTCAGCAGGTATTGTGTAGGTAGGTACTGAACTTCTAATCTATGGAATAATATATTATGTACTTACTTAACTTGCTTAGACTTTTCAACCGGCTGTGACAAATCCCGTACCAATCAAAGGGCTCCGTAACTCTGCAAATGAAGGGATAATAAGATTAATTTTACATTGATGGCAATTTTGCAATCTGTTCCGCCATTGATCCCTTTTCATCTCATCAAGTGATGGAAAGAGCTACAAATAAAACCGGGGCAACCGGCTAGGCAATTAAAAACAACATGGCACGAAATAATCGGGTCAAATAAATCAGCCTTCATCATTCCGGAGTAATAATACAAAGATAATTGCGTTTTAATTGCTTAGTGTTTATTTTGCCGGATAGCAAATTGTCATCGGCTGTGATAATCATGAGTGACAACTTGTCCTACTAATGACGCAGAAACAAAACGCACATTACAAATAAATTAACCAAACGTACAGACGCCAGCACATCAAGCTACTACAATCTGTCAAATGTCTTTAATAGATTTTCAACATTATCGCTAAAGCATAAGGTTAAAAATTGATTGGGAAAATTTGACAGTTTCGGATAGCTTGATGTGCTGGCGTCTGTACTATGGTTTTTTTGTAATGTGCGTTTTGTTAGTGCAGAATAAACATTTTTCTCTTTTTCTTTTAGTTTTCTTATTTTTCTATAAAACCAGTATTAAATTGGTTTAAATCATCATATATTTCTACAAACCTTGGTAGATTTATCCTAATGTCATACCAATTCTAAACATGTTCACAATTTAAAGCTCTATCTATCTATCCATATAATAAAAATGAAATTCTTGGCAATTTTTAATAAACCCATATCGTTATTTTTCTTTTAAAATAAAGAAAAAAAAAACTGGAAATATTTCCCGGAAAATGGGAAAAACTGAAAGTCTTTTTTTATGAGATTTTTGACTGAACTCAAAACCAATACTCACGATCCATACGATGGACATGCCTAATTCTTTTTTTTTTGCTTTGTTTATGGTCAAGAAAAGTTATCTGAAGAACCGTGAGAATAGGGAATATAACGAAAATCTAATTCCAAAAGGCGCTACTCCGCCATTACGAAAGCAAAAAAATGGACAGGACGTCTGTCGGCTCTGCTAGCTAAAAATAGAATCCAATATATCTACCGTATTTATGTTCAAACTTTATCAAAGGAGAATTTATCCAAAATAGCCACCGTCATGTCTACTTTGGATAAGTTCTCCTTTGTTAACGTTCAATTGTTGTTGATTGTTGTTATTTGCTCTTCTTTGTTCAGTTCGCCGTCAAGAATAGGTCTATATATTGTCGTCCATAAATACATATTGTGTCTATTAACAACTTAACAATGCGCATTGTCCAAATAATGATGCTACATAAAACCAATGGAGCCGTGCTGCAACTGATAATAGCGTACCTACATTGAAACACGCACATTGCATTGGCTGCCTACGCATCTATAAAGCTGCTTTTTCAGCAGAGATATGCCACGTTCTATAGATGCGTTTGATATCGACCAATCATATTTATTTGTCCACACAGCTTAGGACTGGTGGAAGCGGGTTCAACTAAGCCATGTTTTTTATATAGAAGGATGCGTGCTATGTATGGGAACTATGGATGCACGAGTAGTGTAGCTATGTGCAGAGAAGAGTACCTACCGTACCTTTTTACTGTCGATGCATTGCATAGCTCGAGCTGCGTATCTTTCTCGCACGGATACCTCGCGCGCGGCGGTGCATCTTCATAGCACATCTTACTCTCCGCTACACAGCTTTGCATTAGTGGAACAGTCACATAGTTTCGTAACTCAGCTTTCACATCCTCGAAGCATAGCTGCATACCACATCTCTGGTGTATAACCAATGTACGTATATATAGGTACATACATATTACATTACGCATACAGTCATACCCACATACGTTCACCCGAACGCACATATTATTATACCAAAATGTGCAGGCCGAAATTATTCTAAAGTACTTATATGCACTCACTAGCAGCGCCCCGCGGTTTCACATAAAAACTATACTATGTCCTTTCTCGAGACTCAAACTATCTTTATACCAAATTTCATCTAAATCGGTTTAGCGGTTTAAGCGTGAAGAGGTAACAGACAGACAGACACACTTTCGCATTTATAATATTAATAGTATGGATATTCAATGCACGCAAAGCGACACGCCTGTTATCCTTATAGTGGTAGGCAGAGTAGGTATAGTATACCTACATTTCGTCGGGTAGTTTGTGAGAACGAATAGAGGGCAAGCCTATTTACCATAAAGGCTCCTTCAAACAGGCGCAACACGCGATAAAATCGCGCGCGACACAAAGGCACCGCAAGTCGCACAACAGTGGTGCCTTTGCGTCGCGCGCGATACGCGTCGCGCGTCGCGCCTGTTTGTAGGAGTCTTAAAACGATCGGTAGGTAGGCTGCGACGGTTAATTTTGTTTTAGAAACGCGCAATAGCACTTTGCCCTAGCCAGGGATTGAACCCAGACCTTGATAGTCGCGTTGGCGACCAATATATCAACGAGATCAGAGTCAAGTACAGCAAGTTTTGTTTTGTTTTCTTCATGATTTACTTTATTTTTGGTTTGTATTCAGGGGTTAATAATAAGTAAAGCTATGGGTTCCTCGAAAATGCCAGGAAAATGAAGAAAGCGGCGTTTTACTTTACTGTGCCAAAAAACACTATCTAATAAAACACACCGACTTACTTTCAGAAATAAAGTTTCAGTGACATCATTCGCCGGTCAACGCGAACGCTATGTAGTGGACACCGCTGCTCTAGGGAACCGTAACTTTACCCCTGAAATCTTACGACATTTAATGTTAAGAAATTCTTCAATAGTTTTTATATGAAAGTGATAGTGAAACCGTTAGACGTCATCATCTGCCTAGCCTTTTCCCGGCTATGTTGGGGTCGGCTTCCAGTTTAACCGGATGCAGCTGAATACCAGGATTTTACACGGAGCGACTGCCTACCTGACCTCCACAACCCAATCAGGTAGGTACTAGGTAATACGATACCCCTTGGTAAAACTGGTTGTCAGACTTTTGGGCTACTGACGACCCGTAACGACTGTCAAAGATCCACAAATGACAGCCGGGACCAACGGCTGTGCTTCCCGAGACACAGAGAGGTTTTAATATGTAGGTAAAGATGGTCACCCGTCCACGGACCAACCGCGGCAAGCGTAGCTTAACCTGATCAGTCGACCCGTGCGGTTGTTATTACTTAGCCTCTTACGAAACTGTTAGACGTAACATCAACTAAAATACACGTGAAGTTCTAAAATCCAGCCGTAACAACCTAAACCTAATAACTTCTAACCCTAAAATGTTAACAGCTACAGATGGTGAAATAGTTCTTGGACATGAACAACCCTTGAGAGACGTAACGAAGTTTGTCAATTACTAAGGGCCTGGAGCCGTCAAGTTTGATGGCGTTTCTAAGATTAATGATACTGATGTAGCAACGGATGTTCAAGATGTACGTATTATTACTTCCTATTACCGAGATGTGGAATATTAATGGATTGCATGATTTAAGTAATTTTGTTATCCTTAATGGTGGTATTCATTAGTGGCTGAACTGTGAAAATGACAGCATTAGCACATAGAAAGCAGAAAGGAGGAAGGAAAATACGTTTATTTGTGGTAAAAATGATGCAAAGAATGAACATACACAACGTGTCACATCCACGCAAATCCTCAATTTTTTTGAGAAATAGAAAATATTTTTTGTGCAGGTAATATCAATCAGTTACTAATTAGTTATACTAATAAGCAGGTTATAGTTTAACAGCGAGTTGAGATGACATGAGTAGCTTAAAATACTACCTACAGCTAGGTTACAATACCTACCTATAATATTTGCTAGTGAGCCCCAAACTAGACAATTAGTCTGTATCTTGGGGCTCGCGGTACGAATGCTAGTGTGGAGATCAGAAAGGTGATTTTCCATTGAGAGAAGCAATTATTTTTATGTAAATCATTCCGACTGTATTCAGTTCAGTGCAGGTCCTCAAGTATTTTTACCAAAACATAGCAGTGCTTTTATTTAACTCAATTGTCTAAATCACACAGTAATCCTTTCACTATCCATTACTTTGTCTCTGTCACCTGTGCCCTAGACAAGAGTCAAGAGAAAATCAATAAAAAAAATACATAAACTAAATTATTGGTTTTTCGATGGCATAACTTATCTATACTCAATGTAATATAAGAAAATATTTAATAAAAACAAGAATTTTATTAAAATTAAAAGGAAACCACTATGGAAAATTTAATAACAGAAACACACTTCAAAACAGGAAGTTGGAAGAAAAAATACAATCTCCAACAAACAATCTTGACCGAAGAATGATGAATCTGTGCAATATTCGCAGGAACTGGGTCATGCTAATTTAATAGCACCTCACATTTCGCTAGTAGCATCAGCAGAAACCTAAAAGAAAATATTTTAAATTTCGAAATTGTTTTTTTTTTTATTTTATCCTTTCTATTATGGACGCTGAGGGGGAGGGGGGGTAGAGGGGAGTTCAGGGGAACAGACCGGAATAAATCCTCTTAACGTCCCGTCTTTCTACATCGTTTTCACAAGTATAACTTCAACATGAATGATGTAACAATTCAATGATTTAAAAGAGTTTCCGTGGAGTTTCTTGCCCATTCTTCTCCATAGGTATCTACTACGCTTTGGGATGGGTAACTAGCTTCATCTTTCTGGCTGACCGACCCCTTGACAATATAAAAGTGCCTGTTGTGTGTGGAATGGGTTTATTTGAAATAAATGCTTTGATTTTGAGTTTATTCTATCAGAGAAAAATATTATGCAAGATTGCATGTTTGGCATCTGCTATGTACTCATCTCGTGTGCTCTCCCCGAGCTTCGTTCAACAAGTTAAACTACGAAAAACCTTTTAAAAATAAAACAGGTTGAAGAAACTTCTTTCAGTTACTCGTGGAACATCCCTATTTTGTAGACTTCTAAAAATCTTATCTATGGTAGCGTCGTGTAGCACAACATTTTTACAAATGGAACGTTGTTTCAAGTAGTAAAACCAAAATATCTCTGGG
Source organism: Luperina nickerlii (assembly GCA_963855955.1). Classification (NCBI taxonomy): domain Eukaryota; kingdom Metazoa; phylum Arthropoda; class Insecta; order Lepidoptera; family Noctuidae; genus Luperina; species Luperina nickerlii. Next base: position 2,112,464 of record OY979665.1, read on the forward strand.
GAAATAATTATATACTATTCGATCGGAAACCGAAGGAAAATTAATCAAAAGAGATGAAAGCCTTAGGAAATACAATTTGTCTCTAAATTGCCTTTTAAGGCACTGTTACATTCCAACAAGAAGCGAGCAGATACTTTATAGTCGTAGATTATCATTAATGCTATCTGTATAATGAAACATGTCTATTGATTTGAGTCAGCGGTACGGTTCGTACAATCTATATTAAAATATATCGCCTCATGAATATGCAATCTTCTATATTCATTTGCAAATACAATCTAAACGTGAAATGGAAAAATGAGAGACTGACTTTTTTAATGAATTTATGAAACTCAAATCGAGATTTAAAAGGTTTCCTTGTACGAAGGTTTGTAAGCCACCTATTTAATTGCGTGGAAATCTCAGATAAAAACATAGTAGACAAATACAGTAGCACAAATAACCCAACTCTACATTCCCGTCAATCCCATTTTATTGACTTATCCAGAACACTCGATCATCCTGTCCTTCAAACGTAATCCCAGTTTGCATATATTTTTGTGCTCACCACACCCACAGCGCTAAGCCGCTTCAACTGTAATAACAAGAAGATAAATCATAATCGGAATACGTCGCTGTAAGCGCTGCTTTGCCAATCTAATCCAGCCCGATCATCGATCAAACAACGAAGGATTATCAAAACTTTATTACGATTTGCCTCGAGTTGCTGGTAACGGCGGGGAGTGAAATAAATTAAAATACATTCTGATGGTAATTCATGTATTTATGCTGTAGCCTTCATAGCCTTTGATTTTGGGTTTTTGAAGTTTGTAGCCTAAAGTCTAAAGATTATGGAATGGGTCACTGTTTAATATCGGTACTTTGCATAATGTTCTCTTTAACCTTAATATTAGCCTTTAGCCGTTTGGTATCTAGAAAAGGGTCACTCAATCTTATATTCCGATATTTTAATGCTGAAATAAAGTTTTTATTCAACAGATTTGTTATAGCATCTTCTTGTATATTAAAAATACCATCACGAAAATCTATCTTTCTCAATTTATTTATTGATTTAGAACCTCAAACATAATATATAAACAATACATGGCACATAAATAAAGGGCAACGTCAAGTATTATGTAGGTGCACTCCTTCACGTATAGGAGACCACATCATGCACAATAAAATTAACTACTAAGCTAACAAAGTAAAAATATTATTAATAATGACTCCTTGTCTGCCTTTCCTTTCTTCGGGGCTGATTGCGGTTCCTAGATGCCCTCTCCATTGACTTTGCACTTTAGGTAATTAATTTTAATAGGTCATTAGGTCATCATCATCTGTCTAGCCTTTTCCCAACTATGTTGGGGTCAGTTTCCTGACTATTCGGATGCAGCTGGGTACCGATACTTTACATGAAGCTACTGCCTATATGACCTCCACAACCGTTACTGGGTAATGAGATACCCCTTGGTAAGACTGGTTGTCAGACTTTCGGGCTTCTGACGACCCGTAACGATTGTCAGAGATCCACGAATGACAATAAAATAAAACGATCCACTGTAATATTAACTAAGCTATCAGAGTTAAAATATTAATAATAAGTAACACTTGGAAAAGTTAATAAATTGTTAAAGTACATAAAAAAATAGAATTAGAGATATAAATCCATACTAATATTAATAAATGCGAAAGTGTTTCTGTCTGTACCTCTTCACTCTTAAACCGCTGAGCCGATTTGGATGAAATTTGGTACAGAGATAGGTTGAGTCCCGGGAAAGGACATAGGATAGTTTTTATCCCGATATTCCACGGGATCCACACTCATGCGGGTGAAGCCGCGGGGCACTGCTAGTTAGAATATAAAATTAGAATGGAGAAGTACTTAAATTAAATTGTATCTATTAAAAAATTCTTCAAACTTTTTCCAATTCAGAAACAATAAAGCCTTATACTTTATGATTTGTTTCGTTCTATTAAGGGCTGATTTTTCAATCGACCGATACTTTTTATTAGTGGAATAAAATGACGTCTGACAGTTTTTGAATTGAAAAAATCAGCCCTAAGAGTGGTACTAGCAAGCAAGTACAACAGGTGAATCTCTCATTCGCTGAAGCTTACTGGTTAGGCCACGTACACACGGCAATTTCCATAACAGTACAATTAACTAACATCGTTCTGTGTAAACCAGTCCATATATAAACTCTTTGATGTCGGGATTCTACTTCGAGATTTTGAAAGTTTTGATTCGTTACCTTTAGTGTTAATTTGTTTATTTGTAAAGGAGTTTCTTTGAGATTTATGACAAGGTCCCACGTGGTTATGAATGAAATACATTATATGTATAGTGTAGATATTTTTGTAGCGTGTGCTGTGAAAAGTGCTGATAATGGACTTTTTATTAAAAGTTTATATTTGATAGTGCTTACATTAACCCCTACATTAACGAATATTAAATTTATTGTGTGTACTATAAGTTGTCTTAGAATAGAACTGACCAAACGGGAGTATCAATCGTGATATTCATGCCATTAAAATTATCGTGTATTTGCTAAGGCCATACCGAACGATATAATAAACGTGTACCATTCACCATTTACCGTCTCCTCAATATTAAATCTATTGGCGCTGCATTGGATTTTTTTATTTGTGTTTTGTAATTATTTGCAATGTATTTTTTGTTACGCATGAATTACTAAAAAATATTGAGTAACTTTAATCGTAAATATCCTTTTTGGCAGTGTAATATAATATTAAACATAAATAGCGCATGTTTTCGTAGCCTGTAAGTAATTATTGTTGCACTATTAAGGAAAATGTTTTAAACGTTAGCTAAATTAAATAAATAAATAAATCTCTTTGTTTGGATAATCACAACAATCCTATTGTAAGTAGCTTTATTAATATTTTACATGACAAAAACATTTTTGCTTTGACCTTTTCCCTGCCCATGGCGTATTTTAAAAATAAATGTTACTGTATACAGTATTCACCTTTGACCTTCGTTCCAGATTATGTTTTGCCATAACGCCTTTAGCTTAAAATCCCTTCATAGCTAACAACTAAAGAGCCCTTTACAAGAACATGAAATCATCTATTCATGTAGGTATACCCACATATCAGAGACATGGTCTTTTTCATTTACTTTATTTTTTTGGTTAACAAACAGTCAGAAAGACTAATAAAGGATGATTTCCATCATATGGCTCGCACCGAATCGCATCAGAAATGATACAAAGGGATGCGGCGACAGCCGATCGCGTCCGGCAGCATGTCGACGCATACGATCGGCTCCGTACTGTCGCTTGCGAACGTATCCGTTTCGGCGCCTAGTCAAATACCGTGTTGACATGTTCTAGTTTTTGAAAATGGTTGAAGTTGACGTAATATTGTTGGCTATTGCATTAGAAGCAGAAGAAAATAATCAGAATAGAAGCAGAAAGAAATAAACACAGAAGAGGAAAAAAAATTTGGATGATAGCCGAAAGGATTCGATCGGATACGACGACAGGCGAACGGAGTCGTACGCGTGGCAGCATATTTTCGACTACGATGACGTGTCTCGGAAGACGCCCGCGGTCAAGCTGCTGTGCGCGGCTTGGTAATAATTAAATACCTCTAAAAACTATGTACATGATTTAATATCGTTTAAAGATTGTAAAATCCGTTCCGATCCGATGCGATACGAGCCTTTTGGTGGAAATCATCCTTAAGGGTTTTTTTTGGAGTAGCCAAGTTTAACTATTATTTTCTCAAACGCAATTCCCGCAGGCTATGTGCTCTTTATTACTTGTTTGCAATCAACTCGATGTAGTTTTTCGTAAACAATGTTACAATGTTAATAAACAGGAAAATTTAATCAAAGTTGGATTACATTATTTTTGTTATTTTTCGGGGATCTTAGTCTTCTGTCTGTTACTTTAGAAATTATTAAATACTAGCTATGCCCGCGACTTCGTCCGCGTGTAATAGTGACTTTTCGGGCAGCATATTTTGAATTACATATACCGTCGTTTGGGTAGCTAAAAATTTACTTTACAGTAATGCTTCTCTGTATACGATATTTAACGTATGGCCATCGGGCATGACAGCATACAGGCTCCTAGGATTGCTAACCCGTGACAGAGCCACATACAACTGACCGTGCGAGAAACAGCTGATACTTAGATCTACACCCACAACTTTCAGCGTCTGACTTTGGGCTTTATTAATTGTCATCGCAAAACATAGGCTGACTGGAAACTGGACTCGTTTAAAACTAAATGGAAAATTGTTTGGAATGAGAGGAATCCGAGGAATGAAAACACTTTCACCTTTTCCACACCCTGTTAAAATCTCTGCTTCTATCAGATTTCGTTGTAAATTGGTCACTTTTAACCTGGTGCCATTGCAAGGTTTTGGGGGGCTTAAATTTCTAAGAAGCATTATGGGTACGCCTACTTTTAATTTTATTTTATGTGCTGGTAGTCCAGGAGCATTGATGATTTTAAAAATTCTACTGGGTAGCTTGTAGATTCTCCTTCTTCCATGACTCTGTTAATGGAGATATACTCAACATAATCCCCCGGAACATAACTCAAAATTTCAGCGTTTATTGTTGCTGCTTGGTCGTTATACGTGCGTTCGCTACGAATAACTGAATCCTTATGGCAGCGGTGTGTTTTTTTTTTTTAACTATGGCATCTCGTAGTTGACCTTGAGAGGTCGTGACTACTTAACCGGACTATCCTGTGGCTGCCTTGAGAGAACTCAAAGCCGCCAGCCAGGGGCTTAAACAAACTAAGTATACTAAGTGACTACACGCTAAGGGCACCCCTGTGGGGTACGAACCTCGGCTTAGGGCGTCGCTGGGGAGAGGGCAGCAAGTTGGGACAGGCTGGATCGATTTTTGATTATTTAAGAACGATGGGGTCGGCTTTGCCTAATTGACTACTCTGAGAAGAAAGGCCGAAACAAACTCAGAGGTCACAGTCGGGAATTTAAATCTACAGGCTCAGCTGCGGCGCGGGCTGGCACTACATCGAGCAAGGGTCGGTGGGGAGGGCACGCCACGATAGCGGCGGTAAGACCCCTCTTTGAGGAGTGGCTAGAGAGGCGTCATGGCGCCCTCACCTATGGCCTGACGCAGGTCCTCACCGGACACGGAAGTTTTGGGAGGTTCCTGCACATAATCAGGCGGGAGGAAACGCCCGGGTGTCACCATTGCCAGCATCGCCCAGTGAAGCTCACGTGAAGAAGCATACGGTGGAGGTGTGCCCCGCTTGGGCGGAGCACCGACGTGTCCTCGTTGAGGCGATCGGCGGCGGCGGCGACCTCTCGCGTCCGGGCCTGTTTCAAGCCATGGTCCGGGGCGAGAGGGAGTGGGGGTAATCGCCTCCTTCTGCGAAGCAGTCATGCTAGCGAAGGAGGCGGCGAGACGGCTGAGGGAGAGAGCCTCCCGTCCCAAGGCCGCGGGAGACGCTCCGGGCGTCGGGAGCCGCGCGACGACTCCCGGCCACCGTAGGCGCGGGCCTGCGGGCAGTGAGTAATGGGTAGCTCACCGTCCGATCAGGACCAGGCCCGTGCCGGACGGCGCGTATGTGTTCCACGCGCGTGATAGATTATACTTGTAGGAAAAGGTAAAGTGTGTGTCATTATTATCAGGCATATCTTAATTACTGTGGGCGTACTATGTGGGTAGTGTTGGTTATTGCGCAATAGAAAAACGGTTTGCACTTCACATCAGATTATAATTTCATGAACAATTTAATCACATTAGCAAATCAAGCACTGTAGGTACACGATACAACCAGATACGAACGCGATATAGTTTCTGAGCACATGATGTCCGTACGATGTCCAATGGTCAAGTCCCTGCCGCTTCGTTGCTCGCTGTTTTATACTGGTGTCAAAACAAGTCGAGCAGTGGGGCGGTGGGAGAAGTCGAGTGACGTACTTGTCGGTGGCGTGATCGGTGCACGTGATGTTTACGACAACGCCGCCGACACGGCCATACTGACTTGCGGACGTCCTCGTACGCTTACAATTCATACATCTGTAATAAGCATAAATCGCTCGATTATCCTGACCAAAAATCGTACTTTACAATCTGGACCGGTTTATCTAAACCCTACAGACAGATAAAGACTACAGACAGCTGGTAAGAATTAGTCCTGGACCGGTCTTCAATGACCCTTCAGATTAAAACATCTGGACCGGTCTTCATTGACCCTTCAGATTAACAAGTTCTGGACCGGTCTTCAATGACCCTTCAGATTAACAAGTTCTGGACCGGTCTTTTTTTTATTTTTTTTTATTGACCCTTCAGATTAACAAGCTCTGGTCCGGCTACAAGCCCTACAGATTAACAAGTTCTGGTCCGGCTACAAGCCCTGCAGATACAAGTTCTGGTCCGGCTACAAGCCCTACAGATTAACAAATTCTGGTCCGGCTACAAGCCCTTCAGAATTTATTTTATCTTATTTTGGCTAGTCCGGAATATTATTATTCCCTATAGCTGATTTATCATTGGACCGGTTTAACCCTACAATGATTATTGCAATTTAACTGTCATCATTAGTTCTATGGACATCAGCTCGCGTTACTATTGATCGGTTCCGAATAAACGGACATGAAGTGCAACTTGAGCCCCGTCATACACTTTCCGGGGTGGAAAATCCTCATGGATGTCCTCCGCCACGGGGCGAGCGGAGGGGTCTGTCAGACTCTTACTGACTAAAAACCACCCCGGTGTTCCATCTCACACCTACACCAGGGGTCACGGGAACGTACGATGCTTCCGTAACGTACGTTCACCGTGACACGCCAGAGCCAAGACTGTCTCGTTACACCACTGCGCGCTCTCTTCGACTCCACACGAACTCAGGCTAGACTCTGTCGAGCGCCGCCGGGTGACACTGGCGTTCAGAATAGTCAATGAATGACGCCGACACGACCATCTTGCTCGCACACATTCTCTTGTGTTAATCTGCAAAGAAACATACCCCGCAAAGTATCACATAGTTCGGTCACTTCTGACCGAATTTGGTACAGACTAAAACACAATGAAAATTCGCACAAACTAAAAAAATTGAGTTCAGAGCATTAATCATTATTTGATTACTAATTACGATTATTACAATGTTACATCTAAAGCATGAAAAACTGATTAACTACCGTTTGGTCATCCTGCTATTGTTTCTGGTCCGGTCAAGTTAGACCCTTCAGATATTTAACCACTTGGTCCAGTCAGCCATGACTCTACAAGACTTGTTTCTTGGTCCGGTCAATTTCTGACCCTACAGGATTAGCTTCCTGGTCCGGTCAATTTCTGACCCTACAAGATTAGCTTCCTGGTCCGATCAGTTTTTGACCCTACAAGATTAGCTTCCTGGTCCGGTAATTGTTTTGCCTTTCAGGTGTGTCCCTACAGTTGAACTGGACCGGACGTAGCTAGGCCGAACAAGTATCGTTCCTTTAGCTTAATTACCAAATAGCTCAATATTTTGGTTGATGTACAAGTGCTTCTGTTATAATGGTAATTGACTCAGGACCAATTGATTCTACTGAAGTAGCACGTAAACCAGGATTTCTACAATTTGCATTATTATGAGAACTGGTAGATATAGTGGGACTTAGCAGACATGGTATCACTATTGGCAGACATGGTATTACTATTGGCAGAGATAATATCACTATTGGCAGAGATAGTATCACTATTGGCAGAGATAGTATCATTATTTGATTCCCAAATCTCAAGATCACAAACTAAATAATCAACTAAACATGATGGAGCAGCCAATAAAACATCCTTAGAGCATCACAAAACACAGCAGGAATCTTATTCATGGACTGTGGCTTATCATTAAGCCCCTACAACAAACTTCATGTTTGTTTCATTGAATTCCTCCTGAATTCCGAGTCCCACGGGCTCTATGGTCTCTACAAGACCCCGACCTCCGCCAGAGTTAAACACGCATCGCGCACCCACGGACTACTTGAGTTGCCTCAAGAGACACCGATTTCTACAGGGCTACGACTATGTAATAACTACTGGTATGGTCCCCGACCAGCCGAACTAAGATTCACCACTATCACTCGACTTAATTTCTACTCTGTTTCATCAACAAGACTTACTTAGCTTTCCTCAAATTCGTCATTAATACTCTGATCCCTTGGCCTGTGCCATGGCATATGCCTTAGCCTCATTAGCGTACTTGATTCAACCAGAGCCATGTAATCAAACTTTAATTAATCATAGCAAAAAAAAATATCAACCAGAGCCATGTACCATCGTTATCCACATTACAATAATCTTTTTCACTAAGAGCCTTAGACACCTGGAAACCCACAGACGAGTAAACCACTCTAACGCCACGGCACTCCGGCCGACCAGCAATCGCATTGCTCTCACACATCCAGCGCATGGATCCATGTGTATCACCCCTGTGACTACACACTTTTTACTACGGCCGATAGAGAACCCCTACTCGCGTGGTTCCCACTACTTAGGCTTGCTCATAGCTCATTACCACTGTGATCACAATCAACTTCGACTGGTACATAACCTACTGGCATCATTCATAACCTATCGTGAGCGTATTTAAAAATCGCATCGTTAACTAAATTGGGCTATAACTAACAATGTAACAGTTTTTTTTGCTGTTGTTTACCAGGGAAGCACTCGATACCTGAGTCAAAACAAAATGAAAACGACTCACCAAATTCAGTAGACAAAAGATCTGTAGCTGGCTTAATGGCTGTAGTGGTTGCAATCCACCGTTTCCTTGGCAGAAGTCGTGAAACTCCTCGCTCGAAAAGCACCGTCCTTGATCAGCGATTATTCGTACAGGAGATCCAAAGAGTACAGCGCTGTCCACCACTGTCATTCTGCTTGCACACATCCTTGTGTGTTAACCTGTAACCAAAAAAAATCAACAGCAGTGCATGTTTCACTCGGCCAATTCTGACCAAAATTATTACAGGTTCTGATGAAAATCACAACAAACTCTTTCTCTCAAAACCGACATGTCGAACAACACCCATACTCATTCAAATAATAGGAAACTCATTAAAATATTGCAATGCTCATACTCTGACCTCCATCCGGCCTTCATCATCACACTTATAACCTCCATCCGGTCATAAGCATCAAACCAATCGACCTCCATCCGGTCACAAACACAAGAGGCAACCTCTATCCGGTCACCTCCACATGTAACCTCCATCCGGTTACAAACAACACCATCAAGATAATCATTTCGAGCCTTTATCAAAATAATTCTTAAAGTAGGTTTGTTCAACATGTTACTTTATTTTTCCTATAACGTTACAGATTATAAGAAAACTCTTACTATGCTAGGTAATCTAAATCTTAAGTTAACTACTTAGTATTCAACTAGTCTTGTCAGCGTTATCATTTTCGTCATGGCTAGTCTCGTCATCGTCACCTACGTGCAGTCGTGCATGTCAACGTCAGTTATTTTACGCAGTCGGTAGTGTGCGTACTTGTACGTCCGGCGAAAGAAAGGGACTTCAAAACATAACGATCACTTGTCAAAACTTCCACTACCTTAAATGGACCTCTGAACTTCCGATCTAGATTAGTCTGCTAATCTGATTTCACTGCTCGTTTTCTAATAACACAAAATAGCCTACCCAAAATAATACTTTGCAAGTAAATGTAGTGTAGAAATGTAATAAAATTTCAAGTTTTGTGCTGAATACACGCGTTTAACCAATACCAGTCATCGCAACAACATTGTTAACTCGTTTGGCACTTAATTTGGCTGCACAACTTGCTTTTACTAACAAGCATTCAGCACCAGAATCGTAAACAAAAAACAATACAGATCACCTTTATCTTCTAACGTGCCTGCGGTAGTTGTACGACGCAAACATCCACTCGCCGCTGCTGCTTGCAGCGCGTGCTCCACCTCCACCATCTGCTTGGCTACCACTTCTCGTGCACCGGGCCGCGACATGTCCTGGATGCCCTCACTTGCAGCACACGAAGGGCTTCACCGACGGCTGCGGGCTGCTTGGCTCGATTCTTGAAGTCACTCCACGTCACTGGTAGCTCCACGCTACGTCCTTCGTACTATTTACGATAGCCGCGTTGATACTGCTTCATTTGTGCGCCTTAATGACGGCCACAACACGACCTCCGTGCAGTGAATTTTCAGCAAATCATAAATCAGCTGTCGTATTGTGTGCCGTTACGTTTGCACACGCGTCCTATCGCGTCACAGATTATATCGCGTTTTCTAATTACGGGAACGGGATACGTCGAACTTTTAGACACTTTTTTTTTTCTGACATGGCGGTAGGGCGCAACTGGCGCGTTACTGGGCAAAGGTGTTTTGGCATACAGCCTATGCCCAGAACAACATTCACTATGATCGCGCATCCGTATCTGGTTTGTCTGGGTTTAACTCGAACAGATCCACACGATTATTTAATAAACGTTCGCAGTTTGCACTTTGTTTTTAAAATGTCAACGGTCACTTTTACTTTTAGAGTTCTGATTTTGCGCATGAACCAACACGAATCCCACTTCTGATGTAGGAAAAGGTAAAGTGTGTGTCATTATTATCAGGCATATCTTAATTACTGTGGGCGTACTATGTGGGTAGTGTTGGTTATTGCGCAATAGAAAAACGGTTTGCACTTCACATCAGATTATAATTTCATGAACAATTTAATCACATTAGCAAATCAAGCACTGTAGGTACACGATACAACCAGATACGAACGCGATATAGTTTCTGAGCACATGATGTCCGTACGATGTCCAATGGTCAAGTCCCTGCCGCTTCGTTGCTCGCTGTTTTATACTGGTGTCAAAACAAGTCGAGCAGTGGGGCGGTGGGAGAAGTCGAGTGACGTACTTGTCGGTGGCGTGATCGGTGCACGTGATGTTTACGACAACGCCGCCGACATACTAATTATATAGGTATTGTTATTATTGTTGTTAGTATTCCCAACGGATATCCACCTTCAATATCGTTGATATTTTAAATGACGGTAGATGGAAATGTCAGTTATTTATTCACGACTATAAAAGGGGGAGCTCCGAGTGGCAGGGAGGATTCTTGTTAGAGACGTTGACCAGGACGGAGCTCCGGCCTATAGATGTTCAGTTGATTAGTACTAGTAACGTTATTATGTGGAATAGAACAACCAGATGTCACGTAAGTTAATTGATATTATTATATAGATTATTGCTGATAACTATGGTGTTCTGTATATGTTACAATATGGCCAGTATTGCTTATATTAGAAATGTGTGGCAATATAAGGAATTGTTGATAGAATACTTTAATACTGTTTCCGTGGAGTTTCTTGTCCTTCTTCTCCACGAGGACCTAGATTTGGAACGGACGACTAGCTTTCTGATTATTTACTGACAAGCCTTAATTGAATAAATGTTTGGTCTTGTCTTTCTGTGCTTTATTTATAGAATCCTTTCCCTAAATACCATATTCATAGGTATTACACATATTAAATAACTATTGGGGTAATATATATATACATAAAGATAGATTATACTTTATTCCGCTAACACGCGCCTCAAAGATATGTCAGCATCATTCGGAGGGGCCCGTGAGGGCCGAAGCCTGCCGGGTGAGCGGGATTGTCCGAAAGGGTTACCGCTGGCCCGGAACATAAAGGGCTAAGGAAGGAACACGGGTGGGTTTTAGTCAGTAAGAGTCTGACACTCCCTTCCGCTCCACCCAGAGCGGGAGGGGTCATTTGATGATTTCCCATACTGCAAAAAAAAAAAGCGTCGGTGGGGCGGGCAGCGGCGTGGCTCTCAGCGCGCTTTATATAGCCACGGACGCGCAGGCGGGAGGCGTGTCGTGTACGTACTCTGATAGAATACCTTAACAAATGTTCACCGTGATTCTTTAAATTGACATAACATTTTCATTTATGAACCGATTGACATGAAATAAACACTAAATGTTAAGTGAGGCTTACTACAATATATTAGTGAAAACCTCATCTGAATCGAATAAGCCGTTTCTGATATTAGCGTGCACAAACACACAGACAAACAGACAAACAGACAAAAAAAAATGTAATTACAATTTCGGATTCAACATCGATATAATAACAACTCCTGCTACTTTTTTTTTATATATTTCTATTGTACAGACACCACTTTTCTACAATTTTATTATATGTATAGATTACTAAATTATTATTTTTTTTTTTTTACTAAATTAGTTGGTTGACTGCCTCGTTGGTCTAAGCATCGAAGACGTTACTGCTGAGCATGCGGTCCTGGGTTCAATTCCCGGGTCGCGCAAAGTGTTATTGAGTTTGCCCGTATTTTTTTTTTTGAGGAGGGGAAATCATCAAATGACCCCTCCCGCTCTGGGTGGAGCGGAAGGGAGTGTCAGACTCTTACTGACTAAAACCCACCCGTGTTCCTTCCTTAGCCCTTTATGTTCCGAGCCAGCGGTAACCCTTTCGGACAATCCCGCTGAATGGAAATAGGCTCACACCCTATTACACTGTACTTGAACATAACTGGTGAAAGGAGAGTACCATAGGTACACATCTGCCTTACCCATTGGGTTATACATGCGTGATGTTTATGGCTATTTTAAACGTGAATTTGTGCACAAACCTTTGTAAAGGTTAATTAATTATTCCATGTTCTCGCTCCCTAAAATTAACATGAAGGACACCAAAACAAGCCATATCAAGACTTGTAACAATAACATCAAGAAAACTATTTCTAAGTGTTCCTTCTCCTAAAACTTGTGTAACGACTACAAAGGTTTGCGTTGCCTTAACAAATCTCTAAGGCTTTACAATAAACCACATGTAGGTAACTTGTTTTCATGATTCACGTCAGCTGACCCGTAATTGTTTTCATTCTTATAATTTTTTATTTCCAAAACGGTGAAAGAAAACATCGTGGGGAAACCGGCAAGTCCTAGAACTAAAAATTCGAAGACGTTCTTTCATATATCTATGTGTGACAATGTGACATCCACCAACCCAAACCGCGTAGTCGATTACGACCCTCACAGAGAGGTGGCCTTTAGCCCAACAGTGGAAATGGTGTTGGCTAATTATGTGACATGATATTTTAGGCAATAATTTTCGCATGAAATAATAAGGTAAGTACCTACCTACGTATTATTTCACGCGAAAAATATTTCCGTTTATTTATTAAAATAATTTTGTTAACATTGGCATCCCTTGAATATAATTTAATTGACTTTTCTTTATACATCCTTTGACTTGTTCAAGTGTTTACTTCACTCTCTAGGGTTTAATTAGGTTTATAGTTTTATCATGTGAGTACATCCACATGATATTATACTGGGTCAAATTAAATAATTAAATTAGCTAGTGAATCTCGGCAGGCCTGCTGGGTCTAAATAAAAATATATTTATGTTCTTTTTGGGAGTCAACGACCGCTGGTAGTGTTGTTACTTGTTTTATTTATTTATTTATTTATTTATTTTACTATTTATGTACACACATATATAAACAGATACGAAATAGTCAGAACAGAAAAATAGGTACAAAGGTAATGCTTATTTCATAAGAAATCTCTTCCAGCATACCTGCAATAGGACAATAAATAGAGAGATGTAGACAGCGTGTGAAAGAGTAAAGGAGACAAAAAATAATACATACAATCTAATCTAAAAACAATTCACTTAATAAAACTAAACAAATATTATAAGAATATACTTACATAAATACAAATAAACATACATACTTCTATAATAAATATCACTAGAATGTTAATAAATATTAAAACGTAATCAGAAAAATAATAATAAATACATACACAACTATGATAAAGTGGAAAGATAGTGTTCTTTTACTCTTCTCTTAAAAACTGCAACAGTTTGGCAGTCCCTAATTTCAGGCGGTAGTGCATTCCACAGCCGCACCGCGTGCACTGTGAAGGAGTAGGAGTAGAAGTTGGTGGAGTGGGGAGGGGACTTGAGAAGGTGTGTTTTATAGCACGTCTGTGACGTGTATATAAGAGTTTACGCATATATATATTTTTAATCCGATATTTCTAGTAACTACACTAACTGCGGTCAATGACCCCACAAAGAATCATGAAATTAATTTAGTTTTTGTTAAAAAAAAAAACAAAAAAATCGATCTATCACGTCTGCGGAGTTTCGCTTGCTAATTTTTATTTGACCCTGCGTAGGTACATCTCTGCTTTACCCTTCGGGGAATATAGGTGTAATGTTATGTAATGTTTTATCACGTCGTCACGTTTTTCAGTTAAAGCCTCTTCCAATTTTAATATATCCCGTAGGTTAATTTATTGAAATTCTTGTCTGGATTTTAATGTCTTTATTAATTATTAACTAAATTGCTGTCTGTCTTCGGTTTTCTTTTAGACAAAAGTAAATTTTAAATCGCTTCAATATTTTCATTATAATATCCCTTACTTTCCATTAAAAAAATGAAAATTCCAGCCATAAGTTAGGGATTTGGTAGTTATGGAGGTAAAGGAAAAAAATACAATTTATTTTGTCACAGTTCGTGAAACATGAAATAGGTACAAACAAAAAAGTGAAAAAAATAATGGAGGTGGTGGTGGTGGTGATGGTGGTGGTGGTGGTGGTGGTGGTGGTGGTGATGGTGGTGGTTTATCTGAAGTTTGGAGGGCCAACATGGCCAGAGACCGCACAAGACAGGAAGGTTTGGAAGAAAAAATTGAGCCTTTTGCCCAACAGTGGGACACAATATAGGCTAACAAAAAAAACTGGCCAAGTGCGAGTCGGACCCGCACACCAAGGGTTCTGTACCACAAGGTAAAACTGCCGAAAAAACGTTTGTTGTATGGGAGCCACCTTTTTTTTTTTGTTGAGGTTTGGAAATCATCAAATGACCCGCCCGCTCTTGGTGAAGCGGAAGGGAGAGTCAGACTCTTACTGACTAAAATCCACCCGTGTTCCTTCCTTAGCCCTTTATGTTCCGAGCCAGCGGTAACCCTTTCGGACAATCCCGCTGACCATGGGAGCCCCCCTTAAATATTTATTTCATTTTGTTTTTAGTATTTGTTGTTATAGCGGCAACAGTAATACGTCATTTGGGAAAATTTCAACTTTCTAGCTATGACGGTTTATGAGATACAGCCTGGTGACAGACAGACAGACGGAGAGTGGAGTCTTAGTAATAGGTCCCGTTCTTACCCTTTGGTTACGGAACCCTAAAAAAGAGGTAGGAGGGAGGGATAGAGATGGGAGGTGACGATAATGTAAATATCACCAATCAATTTCATGCCCTCGTCCCATGTTACTTGGGGTCGGTGCACCATATTTTTTCCGTCACCGTCACCGTCACGCTGTCGTTCACCCTTCTTTTAGATCATTCCTCACACAATCCATACAACATTTTCAATGTAATTCCTCTCCCTCTCCATGAGATCAGCATAGAGATTTAGATAGTTGGCTCATTAACAAATCTATGTACAGACGCCAGCACATCAACCTACTCGAATCTGTCAAATTTTCCTAATCAACTTTGAACCTTATGCTTTAGCGATAAAGTTGCAAATCTATTAAAGAAATTTGACAGATTGTAGTAGCTTGATGTTCTGGCGTCTGTACATGCCTACAGTTTAGCTATGGTGGCTTTATAATGGCCGCAGGGATGACTGTCATGAAAATAAGGGCAGCGGGCTTTGGCTTTACGGTGTCAAAAAACGTTCTCTAGAAAAAAACATATCTTACTTTCATAAATAACAAGTCAGTGACGTCATTCGCCGGTAAATGGCAGACCCTATGTGACAGCCACGCTCTTCCGGGATACCGTAACTACCTACGGTTGAAAGTTGTAGTTGTTTTTCGCTTTGCTCCACTACCAGAACGGCACACAATAAACAATTTTTGCAACAAACCAACCTTTGAATTGGAAACTGTTTTTTGGCAATTGCAATTTTCGCTTCAGGAAACTACAAACAGTTTATTTTCCGCTTTCCCTCGTACAACTAGCGCAAAATTTGAGAATTTGCAGATTTTCATTCTTATTTCAGTTTTTCGTCTGATGCAGAACTATGTATGTTAGCAACGTTAGTGGGATTATTTTAGCTGTAAAAGGTCACACGAGCGGAGGACTTTTTTGTCCTGACACATCTCATTTGTTCACACATTTTTAGTTAAAAGTTTCTTCAATTCTATGTCGTTTAATAAGTTTTTTTTATTTACGTATGCACCGTGTTCCGAACGATATAGATCACTTCCACCTGATGTTCAGACCATGGAAATAAGCATTTTTCATTATGGACACATTAATGAATTCTTATTTTTCATTTTTTGTTAATGTTCATACAAACTAAATACCTTGACGTAAATCACCCGATATGCATGCCTCTTTATCCGAATTGGCAACGACGTATTCATAAGATTTGGCGGGCTGAAACTTGTCGAAACTAAGTTAAGACCCTGTCTTACTGCGTAGCTCAATTAAATTCCATTAAATGAAATTACAAATATCTTTGCAACGAAGCCTTTAAGTACTTACTTCCTGTGTTAGATTTAATTTGTAAAAGTTATAAAGCGTTTGACAAAGCTTATGGATAATGTGAAGAGCTCGGTGTTTATACTGGGTGGCAAGGACATCGACGCGCAATCTGTTACCATGGATTCAAGTACCTACATGATTCTGAACATTAACCATCAAGCAGGCGCGCGGCGTCGAATCGACCGCACTCGATACATTTTCGTTCTGTTATTTCTAGTCGCATGTATTTCCCATCCCTAGTAGCCTGTCATTGTTACACTGTGCACGAAATAAACTATTTACCTCCCCTCCCGCATCCTCCGGAGTGCGCAGGCGTCTAAAGCACGCAAGCTCGCGAAAGTTAGAAATATAAGAAAATGTATGATGCCAAATTGCTTTCTAATCCAAAGAAAATTAGAATATTATTTTGATTTAATATTTTTTATATGTCCTAACGTATTGATAATGTGATAAGTACAAAAAAATATTAATGATTTTTAATTTAAATCCCTGAAATATCCCAGAGGTCTTAAGGCTCCGTGCACAAAATCGACTAATTTTGATCAATTTTGTTCATTCGTTGTGAGGAAGGGCAATAGAATTTAAACAAAATTATTTGTGCTTTGACAAGTCGAGTTCTTTGTCTTGCATGTGGTGGAAAGGGATTTTTCAAATAATCTAAGTATTCGTGGAAAATCACTAATCTTCGCAACAAGTTTTCCGAAAAATGACGCGAGACTGACGTTTGTTCGTTTGGTTATAAGAAACTACTTTTGATTTTGAAAATTAAAAATTATCTTTAACTTCATTATATGGTGTACTTGCATGTGGTGGAACTACTTTTCTCAATTTCTATACAAAATATAGCAGAAAAAAAATGTTGAAATAACGTAATATTCTAAAAACTTCTTGACAAATAAGTATTTTTTTCTAATACTTTGAAACACTTTTAAGAAAATTTAAAAATTACATATTAAATTTAAGATAACCATTTAATAGAATCAAAATTTTATTTTATAAATAAATAATAACTTAACTTTGTAAATAAATGGCAAAGTGAACTATATTATCGACCGCGCAAAATCGATCCTGTCAGTAGCGACCGGGCCTTCCCAGCGTGAGGACGTATCACTTTGTATCGCAGGCGCGCACGTGTTCTCCGTAAACATATTCCAGAAATGGTACACCGACTACCACTTTTTGATCCGTTTAGTATTTATTTTATTTTCAGTACTTAAAATTAAAATACATTAAAATTGTGCATGCCTGATTTTTATATTATATAAAATAGCGGTGTGCTTGTGTTCGTAATTCTTCTCATCCTAAACGGCTTGACTGATTTAGATGTATTTTTTTAAAATTATTATTGTGTCACTTGGATGGTTGGTCAGTGGGTTGTCTTAGGAGCGAATGTTCTTAGCTATAGATGGACCCGGGTGGTGCTGTTGTCGCGGGACAACGTCTGCCTACAGCGTCCGCTACTTATAATATGTAGACTGTATGTTTCATCGATTTTTTTTAAGTGAAAACTTCTTTATGCGCGTTAAGGGCAAAATCTTATGAGTTCATGTCACCGACATGCCCGCACAGACATGCTGTTGCAGCAGTAAGAGAAGTATTTTTTTGGAACAAAGTTCTTTAAAGTGACTGAAGTCAAAATGTAAATCCAAGATGGCGACTGCGAAAATGTTCAAGTTTTCATCATGGGTATCGTTTGGATGGTTTTCGATGGTGTTAAAGCCGATAGTGGAGTCAAAATGAAAATCCAAGATGGCGGCTGCGAACATTTTCAAATTTTTGATCATGGGTGTTATTTTCATAAATGTTAACGCCGATAGTAGAGCCAAAATGAAAATCCAAGATGGCAGCCGCAAAAAATTTCAATTTTTTTTGGTAGAGGGAAATTTTATTCGTTCGTGTCACCGACTTGCTTATGTTATCAGTATCCATAATGTGGCTATAAGTATGACGTGTTAAGCTTGTCGTTGCTCGGAGTACCGATAGATGCCATGGCTGCATATTATTTTTAATGGTTTACAGAAAAAAAATCAAATTTTAGTCGTCGGCGTCGTTTTTTTCATGGTTTTTGAGGGTTTTAAAACCGATAGTGACTTTAAAATGTAAATCCAAGATGGCGGCTGTGAAAATTTTGATTTATTTAAATCATACGTGAAAAGGAACCTCGTTCCTGACGGAGGGCCTCCGGCCACACACGTAGTTTTTTAATGGTTCGAAACCTTTAGTTTGACTAATCAATCGATGGAGAATTTTAGTGATTAAGCCCTACACTGCCCATAAGTTACTGGTGATCCCATGATCTACAATAAAAATACAAATTTGTATACTAATACATACAAATTTGTTGTAGATCATGGGTCGATAGAAAGAATCGCATTACCAGTGCACCACAAAAAAAAACGACGAAACGTGGGACTGGCACGTATCAGACAAGTTCTAACAGAACGTAATTCGAATCAAATCGCTACGACTTCGTCTCAAGAATATGTAAGCTTTTACTTTCGATCAACACCAGAATTGCATAAAGAAGTATTTACGAGTACATTCTTATTTTTAAATGCTGGTAATTTTATGAAATCGATGACAATGGAAATTCTGAAAATACAGTAATTACTAGTGATATGTTCTATGATAAAGTTGACATGAGTTGTTAAAACTCATATCAGCTTGATCTAGGCATGGCATCACCTTTGTCTTATATTTATGTTCGTATAACTCGTCAAAATGTAGGGAACAGCTGATTTTTGTTTTCGCGATTTCAGGTTTGGTCTCATAGTAAAAGTTGTTCATAATGATAAGTACAATAACCTCCATTGTAATATATTATAAAAACACCACGAATACTCGATACCTATGAAATTGTCGTTTTATTAAACTGCCACTTCGAACTGTAAATGTTAGTAGTTACAGTTTGACTTGGACTTCCCAATTCCTTGGTTCGTGGCCAGTAAAATAAAACAGCAATTTCACAGGTATAGACTTAATATTAAAATTTAGTTGTTTTGCATTTTACAAAACTATATTTTTTATCCCAATCCAATTCCAATCTTCTTATTTTATTTTTTTCAAATACGGGCCCAGTCCCAAGAAGACTTTTTCAATTTGTTTGAAATTTCTAAGTTTATCTTAGTCATCATTGACATCGATGAAGGAAAACATTGAATTACCTAAATATGCATACTACTCGTAGATATTTACGTAAAACGCTTACCTCAATGTTATTGAATGTCTAAATGTACTTAAATGGATCTAACGCCAAATTGTACCATTTTTATGTTGATTTTGGTAATTATACTAAACGAATACTATATTAGACAAACATTCCAGACTTATATTAATTCCTAACCGTACCTATATGAATAAAAAAATATCATCTATAGGATCAAAACTGTTTAAACGATCGCTACGCTCGATTTTTAGGCGTGTGTGCGTAAACGTTGCACACAAACATAGTATTGCAATGAATTTACCTAAACTCTAGCGAGGGAATTTTATGCACGGATTCTTAAGCTAATTTTACTGTCGGTTACATGACCTAAACGGTCGCCGTCAGTTGGGGCATGGTCATCACTTAGCTGCCTCGGCTTATGTTTAATTATTTTATTTTTGGATTGTTGTTTTCTTACTATTTGCTGTACTCTGGACGCTTTTAACGCATACGTCTTTTTTACATCGTTCTCACATATAATTATAAATTCAACATTAATGATGTAACTAACTAATGTTTTTGTAAAAATATAATTTAAAAGAGTGTCCATGGAGTTTCTTGCCCGTTCTTCTCCATAGGTACGCCTTGGAATAGGCAAATAGCTTCATATTTTCTGACTGACCGACTTCTTGACAATCCAAAAGTGCCTGTAAATGATTTAATCGAAATAAATGCTTTGAGTATGAGTTTAAAGCGCGGTCCCTATCGGACTGCATAGAAAAGAAAGAGAAGCGCGATGACACAACGCTAAAAATTAAAACACTAGTGCTTTAGTATGTTGCTTGTAGAATAATCTGACAGAAAATCAGAATGATTGTAGGTATGTATATTAGTATGGTTTTTATTGTAAAACAAAAGTTTTTAGAGGTATCTTCGTGATTTTTTTATCGTATCAAATTAGTTGTATTATGTTTTTAACACACTATCTACCAAGCATATCTCCTGAAGAATATCATACATTTTTCTGATTTTGTTTACTGTAGTCCATTATATACTTTATTGCTTCTAAAACTTGCGTTTTTTTGCGTTTAGGTCCTGTAATCCCCTTAACAATTGCTTCATATTTTCCAATAAATTACCAGCGTTTTGTCATCGCGCTTTCCTAGACACGAAAGGGTCTCGATATGCAAACTTCGATCAACCAGTGTGGCTGTCATCATTTTGCCACGAGTCCCTCGCCACAGATAAATTGAACGATAAATTGAATACAAAGTTCAAAACTACTCTTCCCACATAAGACTGATTTTAATATAGATAGCTTTGTCAGTAATAGCTTCTAAACATCGCTGACCTGTTCAGCAGCTTCGATTACCTCGCACAATATCCATGATGTGTATACGTACATAATTCTTCTTTGGAGCCAACTTCCCTCGTATGTAAGGAAATATAACAACAATAAACTTCCTTTCTGTTATGTTTGGCCGACACCCGAGAACCGTAGGCAAATAACAGGAAATAGAAGGAAATATAACTGTATTGGAAGAGGCAGTGTTATGGGCTAACGAGAATATTTCGATTCTGCTTTCTAATATTTTAATGTTTTTCTTGAAAAAACAGTCTCGACGCAAACAACACCTAAATTCACCATTCACCATTCATTGAAGACCATTATCGAGTAACAATAAAGTTATCATCAAGAAAATAGTCCCCATTTATGAGTAACAAAAAATTAATGACACTGTAATTTTATTGATGTAGAAAAACCTTCAGCACAACAACTCTGTCCGATGACGCACGGAAGTACGTCAAAGTGTTTACTTGAGTTGATACAAAACACTAAAGTGTGCTAAATCTAATAAGACTAACATTAAAAGTAATCTAATAATACAAGAATAATTGTCGTAATTAAACAATGAAGGTTTCACAAAGTAAATCATTTTAAAATCAAAGTAACATTTGTCATCAATTTTTTTGAACAAAACCATCGGTAACAATTATCGAAATAAGTTTCCAAAATCAATTAGTGCGTACACCGAGTACTCAATCAATTATGTTTCAATTTATTAGACAATAATTGATAGTAAAATCACTTAAATTATTAACAAGAAAAACAAATCAACTCCGACAAATTAATAAAATAAAACAAATAACTAAAATAAATAACCTCTTACTCTTTGATACTCTTAAGGCACGCGATATAATCGTGCGCAAAACAGAGGCACCGCTCGTTGCGCGACTTGCGGTGCCTTTTTGTCGCGCGCGATTTTATCGCGTGTCGCGCCTGTTTGAAGGAGCCTTTACTACGCGCTAAGGCCCCGTTCCCACTATGTAGTGACGACAGGTTATCGTGTCGTTTAAAGCATCGCGGCTTGTGTATTTAAATGGAGGTGTTCACATATAGGACTACACGCTTAACTGTCGTCCACGACTTTTTTTTGCAGTGACGACAAATTGTCATGGGGACGGCTAGCATACAAAAAAACGTCACGACTTATGGTGACGACAAATCATGCGTCGTAATTGCGACTATCTATTGTAGCCACGTATCAAACAAACGTACACACGGTCATCCACAACTAATGTGCAAACGACAATGCGACTGCCATGCCGTGAACAGTAAAAATGTCGTCACGATCCAATGGGAACAGCTAGACACGACAGTCGTTCAACGATAAAATATTGTGACGACACAGTGACGATAAACAGTCGATATAATGGAAACAGCTAGAGACGACAGTCGTCCCCTAACTAATCTTTATCCAGTGTATTTGTTCCATAAAATGTAAAAACATCAAGAACCTTTCCTTACACAAACAAACAGATCCGAATCCAATTAGCAACGTCAACGTACCTTTGAAAAACCTTCTCAATGAACACACTCTCTTTTAAACCTTATGACCAAATAATACAGTCCAATCTTGCTTTTGCACTAAAGTGTCGACCTAAGTTTGGGGGCATCAAACTAATTTGGAACTTACTACTTTGACGATAAAATCTATTATAGCAGTGACTAATTTGAAATTTGCTATTGTAATTTGAACCGTATCGTTTCCAGAAATTAGATTGATTTTGTGAACAGTGAATCTGAAATGCGGGCTCTATGTCAATTAGGCTCTTGGTATCTGAAAATAGAATTCATTTGATTCAAGTTTTCAGATGAATGAACTTTAAATAAGTTTTTTGTTTAATGTAATGTAATATGTACGGGGGAGTTTTATTAAAAAAAAAATTAAAGCAAAGAAAGTAAGACTAGTTAAAATTAATTGAAATTATTAAAAGAATAGCATATTTCTTACTACTGGGACACAAGCCTCCTCTCGGTGAGAAAGAGTGAGCCGTAATCCACCACGCGAGCCCAGTACGGGTTGGTTGATGTCGCATATCTTCGATTTTTTGGTACCAGGACATGCCGGTTTCCTCACGATGTTTTCCTTCACCGAAAAGAAAAAAAATATTTGAAAAATCGTAAAGGAATGTATGAGTTTAAATATAATTTTGATGAACCCCATTTATGAGATAGAAACGGCAACAATCAACTTCTTGAAGTATTCAGTAAGCCTTTTTCAACTAAAACATCTCCAATTTGCAATATTGACTAATTTTATGCAACCATTAATAACTTTAATTTTTAGAAGATTATCACTTTCAAATGACAGCAATGTTTCGAAGACCGAGCTTCTAATTTTTTGGAAAAAAATGCAAAAATATTTATCTATGCAATATCATAGCGTATACATCGTAAATCTATTCGCAAGAATTTTTCATCGATTGTTTTCTTCAATTTCATTTTTTATAGGTTTTTTCTTCTTGATCCTAGATACCTTTAATGTGTGTATTTATCAAATACCACAATATCCAAAAGAAAGATGATATTATATAACGTTAAATGGGTACTCAGAGAGATTAGAAAAAATGTGTGTTGTTAGTTCTTCGAAACAAAATCACATCATTTCCCCAGGGAGTCGTAAGCGACGTCTAAGTGATTGCATAAGTGTTTCGGTACCTATGGAGTAATACGATAATTTTTTTCGCCCTTCACGATAATGGCAAACAAAAGAAGCAGAATTCATAAGTTGAAGCTGATGAATGGAAACAAGATTGTACTAAGTTTTGGTTTTTAAATAAGTATTTTTGTGATTTGTGGCTTTTCTAGTACTCTTGTGGCGGCATCTACATCGAACTACGCCTCATGCTGACGTTACGCAAATTCCTGCATAGCGCAAGCGGAGTTTACCGCGCGACTAGCATAATTATATACAACGTACATTACATACGACATCAATCGTTGGGCAGTAGCTCATCAGCATGTCGATTCTGTAAAAATCTCACCGTGAATACTTGCGTGGAGTGAGCTGTCAGTGTCATCCCACTGATGCTAGGGATTGACCATGCAAACATTTACAATCATAGAAGAGATTTTAATAATATTTTTTAATGCTAATCCTATTGATATTTTTATATAATTCAAAGCTAGTATTTTAGTGGTCAAAACATTCGCCAGCGCCTAACGCGCTTGCGCGGCGTGAAATATGGCTCATTCCAAATTAAGTCATCATCGCTCACATGAATAATTTGCTTTCCGATTTAGATAAATGACCACTATGGCAGCTGAGAGTCAGTAATATACCTATTCACTTGAATAGTTACTCATGGTTGGATTATAGTATTTATTTGTGTATACACCACGAATTTCCACAATAAGGTGGCGACTGTAGCCAGAAGCACAATTTCGAAAATGCCACGTTAGTTTAAAGATCGGTGATAATTATTAATTTAGGGCATGGTCGGTAGTCGGCGTTATCGCAAGATGGCACATGCCATGACTTCATATATGTACATATGTCGATTCACGGGACATCGTTATCGCATTCTCGTTAATTCAGAAAAGGGCCCTAATTCACTATGACCACTTAATGATTCATTACTTCGAAACTACGTCAATTCCTTAATAACCTAATCACTACATCTGCTATTAACGTATTCTCTATGACACAATGACCGAAACCGGTTTGAACTGTCAAAATACCACGCTTGACAACCGTACGGCGTGGTAAGATTATGCGGGGAATAATAGATAAATACCATACAGCAGAATTGGGGTCAAGGTGTAAGCACGCTGTAGTCGATTACAGTGCAATTCGGAATGTACCATATATCACTCCACTCGAATCTCGTAACCATGGCAACACCACCTCGGCGTCAACACCTCCACCAGCCGCGTTTTGATTGGCGAATACCTCGTCTTTTTCTACTTTAGAGTTACACATTTTGAAAATCGCTCAACGAAAACTGCTTAATCTGCCCCTTGGCGGACTCTAAGGCAGGGTCGCCATGAAATGTTGGGGGTTCAAGGGTCGTTAGAATTAGACAACCAGCTTGATAGAATGTACTTTAATGAATATCTAGTGAATTTATGTTACAATGCGCATTGATGTAAACTGCTTACTTTTATTCTAAAGGAGTGTAGGTACTTACTACGTTATGCACTATTAGGGACCATACATACACTTCAGGGTTGACACCAACCACTTCTTCATTTAAGGGTTACTAGAGGTGCAGTGCAAACACGGGCGCGCGATGAGCGATAAAATATTTGCACTTATTTGACGTTGGTATTGCATTTTCCTAATGTTCTTATACATGACGCCTTACAAGTTAAATATGTAAAAACAAATCTCTAATGTGATAATGAATGACTAACGCGCAAGCGCGGCGTGATCTTATCACTTCACCTTCACTCCACCCGATTCACGACATTAAATGTCGTGAATCGGGTGAAGTGAAGGTGAAGTGATCACGCAATCTGCAATGTGATAATGACAGTGATTAACGCGCAAGCGCGGCGTGATCTTATCACTCCACCTTCACTTCACCCGATTTACGACATTTAGTGTCGTGAATCGGGTGAAGTGATCACGCCACACAAACTACGTGGGATTACATTCTATGGTCCGTCAGCTAGGCATCCGTTAGCACTCAATGACTTGACACACTCGGTTATCTCTTCTAATTCAATAGATTTGGGTTAATAACAACGCTGAACATCGTCGCAGTCTTTACTAGACTCGATCTACAATTGCTCATAATAACCAAACAATGTCGATGCGTATTTTCATCAGTCTAGCTGTCATAAACGTGAATGTTTTAATTTTATTTACTGTTCGTGCGTGACGCGCTCGCGCCTCAGTCTATATAAGGACTTACTAGACTAGGGAAAAAATAAAAAAAAACAGGATTGAGATTCTGACTGCGCTTCTGTTTTGCTATTTTATTGTAAGTAAAACCCCACAAAATATTAATGTTTTGACCACTAAAATACTAGCTTTGAATTATACAAAAATATCAATAGGATTAGGCTAAAAAAATATTATTAAAATCTCGATTATGATTGTAAATGTATGCTTGGTCAATCCCTAGTATCTGGTAAGATGACACTGCCAGTTCACTCCACGCTCACTTCACCTAAGTTTTCACGGTGAGATGGTTACAGAATCGCACTGCAGATACATAATTCGTTTTGTCCGGGGATCCTCCCTTTTCTATCGAGGATAAATGAACCTTACACCCAGTTTCTTTTACCTCTATACTCTAACATCAATGGGTCCAGAATCGTCTTTTAATCCTCATACGAAACTGCATAGATTGGCACCATAAAAATAAATCGTTAGAAATAACATTTTTCCAGCCAATAGTCTTCCAAAATCTGTGAATGTAGTTAGCAATTCAAAAAGTTAAGGATAGCCTCAAAAGAACGTTTTCCTGAAGCTACAACGTTTAACCTATCCTTACTGCGCGAATTCAAAAATACGCCCTGTACACTTAACTATATTATATTTAAAGTCCTCTACACAGTATCCGGCGATAGCGTCCAGGCTTTTTTTCTTTCGTAAGCTCTCTAATGATAGCATTAGTCATAGTATGTTTCTGATCATCAAAATAATCAATACTTAAAAATGTTCTTCTCATGCGCCTTGCATAGCCAAGCCAGTTTCCATCTTGCGGACTGGCTAATAGTCTTTGCCACAGCAGGAACTCTCAATTAAGCTACGGTTTCGTCATTCGGCGCTAAATTGCGGAGGCCATGTGGCGTTCACCGCAGTCTTAGGAAACCTAACCATAACAATAGCTTTATATGACGGTACAAGTTAAGAGGAAGATTGGAGTTAATGATGTTAACAAACCGTTTATTAGGGCTCTTTCAATTTAGACGTTTCGTGTCGGACCGCTGCGCTGCCGAAGCGGTGCGTTTGTCCGTTGTCGTATTGCGCACGGACGGTCGTATGTTTTTATACAAAGCGCGCGGTGCGGCAACAGTGCAGCGTCGGTACCGCAAACGCTCGACAACAGGACGGCGACGTCGCAAACTACAGACTAACATACACACAACTAGCACTACACTAACACTAACATACACTAACTCTAGCATACAAATGCACGGCAGTCGGATACACTTTCGATTTAGGCGTTTGGTATCGGACTGCTACCGTACTGCAGCGGCCCGGCAGCGGTTATAACCAGCGGCACGGTAAACGTGCGGCAGCGGTACGACACGAAACCTCTAAATTGAAAGACATCATAAAAGCACGTCAACATGAAGCAAGTCCCAATTACTTTACCGGCTGCATACCATAAATATTAAAGCAAGAATAAAGTTGCAGGAGCGCAGAGAGCAATGGTGGCGCAGAGCGAACGGCTCCTGTACAACTTTTACTTTGTATAAATAATTTCATCACCACTGCTCTCAAAACGGTGAAGGAAAACATTGTGTGGAAACCGGCATGGCCTAGAACAAAAATTATGTGACATCTACCAACCCGCACTGGACCCACGTGGTGGATTACGGCCCACGTCGGCCCACGTCATCGTAAGTCGCCATTTTCGCTCTGTTCTGTGTACTGCTCGCTGGGTGAGCGTGAGCTCTGGCGCTAGGCCCCGGTGTGGGGCGAGACGGCTGCTGCACGCGGCGGTGTCTTTGAATCGATTTGATATTCCCATCATTAAATAGTGCATGTGGCCATGTGACGTCATAGTAGGTAGTCAAAAAATGGCACGCTTGGTTTTCATACAGATCGTAATACTTGCGTTATCTAGGTCTGTCTATATCTGTGGGGCCTACACTGTCTTCCTATACCTAATAACACTAATAACCAAATTCTCTAGATATTCTCTGTTTCCTGTGAATTCAAGTTTGGAAAGAGATTTGTGATTATTGTAGAATCTTGCTTTTGAGTTTTCTGTGTGACATTTAAATTCTGGTTAAAATTAATTCTAAAGTTAGATTGTTACGTGCGATATAAACAGACTATTGATTTTATATGATAGAATGCAAGGAACGGAGAATTACATATATTTTATCGGAAGTGAACCCTGTTCATTGAAACATCCATTATGGTACTTTTAACAAAAACTGACAAACCGTCGCGCGTCTTTGGGACTTCTCGTAAGAAATTTCCAGAATGTAACTCGAGAGACAAAATAATGATTAATAAAAGGCTTTCAAATGAGAAGATAGCAATACAACAAATCCTTCGTCGTCATTATGCTCTTGCTTTTTATTTGTGTTCGGTGCAACATGTTTTTTATTCCATGCTTCTCTATTTCTCGTCATGTTCCGTAAAAATACTATTGTCAGGAAGGTCCCCTGTTTTTTTTTTACATAATACACAATCATCTTATAACGTTCCCACTGCTGGGACACAGGCCTCCTCTCAGTGTGAGGGAGTGGGCTGTAATTCACCACGCGGGCCTAGTCCGGGTTGGTATATGTCACAAGTCTTCGAATTTTTGGTCTAGCATATGCCGGTTACGGTAACGGGTAACGTTGCCTTATTAAACAGAAATTAAACAAAATGCCGTGGTTAATTATGGCTCATTTATAAAAGAAGATTTACAACGTAATTAAACTTACCTTTGATAATTATTCAACGAAATGGATAGCTTGTGATGGGCAAGGACACGACATGCAAAACAAATTCAAAGGGCCAATGTTTTCACATAAGACCTTTGAAATTTGAAAAGAAAATATTACAGAAACACAACGAGCTTTACATATTCGTAATTTTTGTCAGTTTATTTTTTTGGGCAGAGAGAAACGTACTTTGTACGCCAAATGGCAAAACATAGAGCGCATATGAAAATGTAACACCTGTTTGTAACCACCTATGTTAACAAATAAAGAATCTGAATCTGAATCTGAGAAGAAAAATTTAATAATTTATGGCAAAAGTGTATTGTGTCCTGTTAATGGTCAAAAAAATTATTAAGTTGAAATTTGGTGCACATTGAATCTCTGTGACCCAAACACATATGTGTAACGTAAATAAATGAATCTTGAATATGGGGGTCATTTTTGGGGGGGCAAATCTATATATATAAAAATGAATCCCTATTTCCCTTGGTCACGGCATCACGCCTGAACGGCTGGACCGATATCGCTAATTCTTTTTTGTTCTGTTCGTTATTATCAGGAGAAGGTTCTTATGAAAGAAAAAATTAAGGAAATTGCGCGGAAAATTAGAAAATTTAAAATCACTTAACCACCATATAAAATTATTTAATGTAACCTTTTTAATGTAACCTTAAGACATTTGAAAAAAACATTTGAAAAAAAAGAAAAATGACGTTTAAAACGGATTCTTCTGTCAATCTTATTTTATTGATAAACAATACATTTAAAATAATTAAATTAAAGGATCTAAGAAACCTGATTTTCTTAGTTCACATGACGGTTACTTTAGAGCCATCAGGCCTAATATTAAAAGTTCAATTTAATATGGAATTTTGGTAAGTTTGGATAGACTAACATACACGTTACTAACATAACAAGTGGTATATACCTACTTGGTTGTAAAGAAGAATACAATAGTTTTATTTTAATTTACAGATGAATTTTCGTTTATAAAAATGCCAGCAGCTAGACGTACAAACTTAAGTCGCAGAACTCGCAATGCTGCGAGTCAAAGATATACAAGAGCAAGTCAAAATGCCGAGCAACGCGAAGCGCGGAATGAAGTAGAAAGGAATCGATGGAATCTAAATCAACTACATAGAAATGTTGCGTTTAACCCCCTATCGAGCTGCATTCAATTATAACGTGGAAATAGATTACAGTTCACAGCAAATCGTTACTATTGGAACAATGAACGTTGTGTGTCAATATTGCAAGGCATTTAAATTTAAAAATGAAGCTCCTGGTTTGTGTTGCGCGAGCGGTCAAGTCAAATTGACGCCATTGGAACCGCCACCAGAGCCACTACATTCACGGATTTCCGGAAATGGGCCAGATTCTAAACATTTTTTGACTCATATCCAGCAATATAACAATTGTTTTCAAATGACGTCATTTGGTGCAACAAAAGTTATTCAAGAAAACTTTATGCCAACTTTTAAGATTCAGGGTCAAATATATCACCTAACAGGTTCCTTATTGCCAACGCCGAATAATGACTACTAATTTTTGCTGATTTATTTTATGGGCGATTCAGCAAGCTAAGTCAATCAGCGTTGTGCACACAACAATTCGGTGAAAATATCAATTGTGGAACAACTCCAAACGTTTTTTCATCGACATAACGAATTGGTTGCATTATTTACGACCGCTTTGGACCACATGCCGTCTGATAATCACAAAATTGTCATCAAAGCTGATAAGACGCCTGCAGGACAACACGCGAGACGTTTTAATGCTCCAACAATTGACGTAGTCGCTATTGTTGTCGTGGGTAAAAATTTAGAAAACCGACATATTTTTTTACATCGGCGTAGCAATCAACTGCAGCGTGTGTCCGAAACACATCGATCATATGATGCGTTACAATATCCTATCTTATTTTGGCAAGGTCAAGATGGATATCACTTTTCAATGAAGATGATAAATCCAGTTACAGGTTCCGAAACTAACAAAAAAGTTAGTTCAATGAATAT
Source organism: Luperina nickerlii (assembly GCA_963855955.1). NCBI lineage: Eukaryota > Metazoa > Arthropoda > Insecta > Lepidoptera > Noctuidae > Luperina > Luperina nickerlii. Next base: position 2,143,012 of record OY979665.1, read on the forward strand.
TATTCATACAGACTGATGGTTCGGGAAAATGAGGACAATCATATATTAAAATGTCGGCGTCTCTTCCACCAATATGCTGTGGATATGTACGTGAAAGTTGAAACTGAGCAATTGACATTTATCAGGTTGAACCAGGAAAAACTGCGTTCTGAAGAATACATTCATCTACGGGATGCCATCAATGCTGATGGAAATGCACAGAATGTAGGTAGAACAACTATTCTCCCAGCAACATACGTCGGAAGTCCGCGACATATGCATGAATACGCTCAGGATGCTATGTCGTATGTACGTCATTATGGCACACCAGAATTGTTTATAACCTTCACATGCAATCCACAGTGGACAGAAATTCAACAAGAATTATTTCTTGGCCAATCACCCATTGATCGCCACGACATTACCGCAAGGGTGTTTAAAAGAAAGTTAAAATCACTCATGGACTTCATTGTTAAGCATCGCGTATTCGGCGAGACGCGCTGTTGGATGTATAGATAGAGATAGAGATAGATCAACCTGACAACTTTATATAATAAAACAATTAACTTAATAAAATAAAAAATCTGCTCATTTATGGCGTCTAAGGCGGAACAAAGTTCGCCGGGTCAGCTAGTAAAAAATAAAAAAAAAGTTTCGCAATCTGTACCGTGTGGCATGTCAAATGAAAAGGCTTATTGTGAGGATCTCAAATATACTTTTTATCATTTTAAAGGAAATTGTATTAAAGGTTTTTAAGATAATAGACAAAAATTGATCATTCCCCCCCTTATCTCCGAAACTACCGAGTCTAAAATTTTGAAAAATTAACAGAAAATAGTTCTATACCTATAGATTATAGGAAAACCTTAAGAAGTCTGTGGTCTTAAAACAACATGGTAAACCTCTCAATATTGTGCGTACAAACTTACATTTTCAGTTAGAATGTATGGGAGAACATGTTTTCCAACTACATGTTAAGTTTGTTCACGGGATAAATTCATTCCAACAACGGAACCCTTCATTGTGCGAGCTCCGACACGCACTTGGCCGGTTTTTTTTTCGTTGGGAAGCCTTTAAAAGGCGTCAGGTCTTTGGGGATAAAATTGGGAGTGTGGGATTTTCCCCCACTAAAACCACCGCGGTGGTCATCATCTGCACATGGTAGGGGGCACCGTTACAGGTTGTCCGTAGCTATATTCAAAATACAGCTTACTGTCATTCTGCATACTGCATACTGTCTTATTTGTATGGAATGGGTATAACAGGGCAAATTGACGAAGTATGTCAGTTTAATTAACAATAGTAATGATTTGCCTTGACTGAAGTTCGTTGGCATAGAAACGGATTATAATCATGAAGAAACAGCCTGGTACCTAAAATAAAAAAAGAAAGAAAGAAAAATTGTTTATTCTGCACAAACAAAAACGCACATTGCAAATAAAAAAAAATACATAATATATTCACACACAACGTAGTCTAAAGCCTCTTACTGAAGCTTAAAAAAATTGCTTGATGTCAGGGCCAGGCACCAAAGACAACACACATTATGATCCTACCTATGAAATACCTTTGTTGGTAACTGGGGAACTGGGGATCGTCCTTATTAATCTTAGAAAAAACCTGTTTCTTGATGTAAAATTCATAGGATTCTCAAAATGTATACTAGGCACAATATTTCCAGTCGTGTAGTGTTTAGTTATCTCTAACTAAACACTACACAACTAACAAAAGATAACTCTTCGGCCAATCAAACTTTTCCCTTGATTCTCACATTTTGCACGCATATTTATGAGAAAACTTTCTCGTATTCCGGCCAATCCCGACCCCGAGACGTCTAAAAAAATATTCTTATAGTTACTGGTGACACGCTTCATGATTTTGTCATAAATCAGTCTCTTTCAGCTGAAAAAAAAACAAAAATCTGGAACCCTTCCCTAAGTGCTTCGTCTTGTCGGGGAATTGGAGATATAAATCTGCTCCTAGGCTTCATCCGGGCCCATTACCGTGCCTTCGGATTTACGTTTTTTATTGCGATCAGACTACGTATTGAAATTCCCTTATGTTTGTTAAGGCTCCTACAAACAGGCGCGACACGCGATAAAATTGCGCGCGATACAAGGTCACCGAAAGTCGCGCAACGAGCGGTGCCTATGTGTTGCGCGCGATTATATCGCGTGTCGCGCCTGTTTGTAGGAGCCTTTATTCGTTTCAAAACGATTTACAGTACGGACTATTTAATCTATTCCTTTTTTCATTCTTTACTTTTAATAGTATTTAAGTGGAAAGATGTAACACCAACCTGATAAAGTCCCCACCTAAAAGCCGACGGAACGGCGGTAGTGTGTAGTTGTGAAGCTATAATGAGCCATACTCCATCTATCCTGCCCCCTGTATCCCAAAACATGCAGTCAAAGTGAAGCCCGATAACTAAATGTTACAAAGATAAAAAATCAATGGGCAACATCGCTGCCACCGACGACACCGTGGAAGTGGCGAAGTTTTGAGTCAACAAGATCTAAAATACAGTCTTGCCAACGACTCTCAAAGGTCGGCCAATCTTCCAGGGCATTACGGTCATTCCGTCTAAAAAAAATACATTAATTTAGCACAGACTAAAAGGCACATAGTTTAAAGTGTTCCTCCAAAAGTTAATTGACATTTTCCACTTCAGCTGTAATGCTACATTTACATTATGATTTAAAATAAACAGCTTATCCTCAGGGATTACTTGATTATTTTTTATGATAAATCATATGTTGAATTAGGGTTCCACGTGAACACATTGATCGACGGCGTTCGACGGCTTGTCCGTACAAAAAAAAAGAGCAAAGTATGGAACGACGTTCGCATCTTTTCGCATCGACGAACGCGCTCCGGCGGCAGACTGACACAAAAACGCCTCCGTAAGCGGTGGATCGGATCAGCATAATGCGTACAGTGCGTGCCACGTAAGAAGAGACTTGACCCCGCCTCCCCCGCCTCTTTCCGCCGCCCCTATGACGTCCCGTCCCGTCCCGCACTCAGACCTCGTACCGCTAAAGATACCTAAAATCGTGTTCTGCGCATGTCAGACCACGTGGTGTGTCAAGTCTCTTCTTACGTGGCACGCACTGTACTAGTGTGATCCTTTTCAATCGGCAATGTGCGAACAGCCGTCGATCAATGTGTCCTGACCCTTAGCCAATAAAAAAATTATAGTGTACGAACGTTTGGATCACTAGAATTTTAAATCAATGTGGTATGTCACAGCTGAAGTGGAAAAACGTCTACTAACTTTTGGAGACCACTGTAGGTACAAACAAACAAATAAAAAGAGTGAGATATTTCACTCTTTTTATTTGATTCTTATTTTTTTTATGTCGATGTAAGAAATTAGCGGGAAAGTGTGCTTTACGGCTGCGCCGCCAAAAAGGTCCAGTTCAGCAAAAATGCCAGATAACTGGTGCCTGACGCTGGTTTTCAACTGAACCTGATGTTAATCAGTTTTTACTGCAACGTGACGTGTGCATACTTAAATGAAATTTTGTGTCATATAAAAACAGTAACGAATCTATATATTACGAGTACCTATATAAAATTCAAAGTCCTGACTGACTGATATATCAACATACAGTCTAAACCGCTGGTCCTAGAGACGTGAAATTTGGAGTTCTTTGTGAAGAGTAGGTATCCACTATGAAAGGGCTTTTCGAAATTCCACCTTTATTTTGGATGATGAGAAATTATCAAATGACCAGTCCCGCTCTGGGTGGAGCGGAAGGGAGTGTCAGACTCTTACTGACTAAAATCCACCTGTGTTCCTTCCACCTACAATCTGTAAAATTTCTTTAATAGGTTTTCAACTTTATCGCTAATTCATAAGGTTCAAAGTTGATTGGAAAATTTGACAGTTTCGGGTACTTAGGTTGATGTGCTGGCGTCTGTACATAAATAGTGCAATATTGGATAACATTGCACAACAAAACAAAAAAGACTAATGAGACGGACGGACGGAGAAGAATAGTAGGTAATCAAGTTTAGTAACTTATGGTTTAAGTTAAGTTTAGTAGATTGTAAGGCCCATCGTCCACGACGCTACTCAAGAGTAACGTGTTAGAAACTCAAATCACCAATAAGTAGCCAAAATGTCACAGCAGTAGTCAGTATTTAAATGGCGGACCGTATTCGAGCCGGCTTAAGAGGGTTGATCCGTTAGAGCCACGCTGGAGTCAAAATTGATGATTTCCGACGGACAATAAAACCATAATCTGTTTAATTTATAGATAAGATATTGACGTCATATTAATGGGAATTTCATAATCTAGTGCATGGCTGAAAAACATTTTCATTTATTCGTACAGTTTTCTCATTATAACAGTTTTTATGCAAGCCTTTTTTTAAACTAGCGATCGACGGTCTACGCAAATGCAAGGTATTAGTAAAACCATATACGACAAACTTATAACAACGTTGCTTTATAAATAATAATAGCATTTATTAGTGCATGGCTGAAAAAAAAAAACGATTACTGTAAGTTTTCATTCAAGAAAAGTATATTCAAAAGTGTCAATTTTAGCCACTTTACGACGAATTATTTAAAGGAATCTACCTATTATGGTACTACAATTAATATAAAATTAGCTTTCTTCGCGGTTTCTTCCGCGTGGATGTCGAAGGAACATACTGCCGGGATAACCAGGTCTATCCATGTGCTAAATTTAATCCAAATCTGTTCAGCCGTTTTGGCATGAAAGGTAACAGGCAGATGGACAGACACATAGATACGTATATATAGTAGTTAGTTAGTTTCAAATTTATAATAGTACTAGCTTCTGCCCGCGACTTCGTCCGCGTGAAATTTCTTGTTACTCCGACCCGTTCTTTCTGACTTTTTTTCTTTTTGCTCGGCTCCTAAAGGTCATAGCGTAATGTTGTAGCCTATAGCCTTCCTTAAGAATTGGGCTATCAAATGCAAAAAGAATTTCGCAAATCCGACTGGTAGTTCCAGAGATATATAAGTATAGATTAGTATGGATGGATCGAAGTATGGATGTATTGTTGAAAGCTTTCTACACCTTCCTAAAACAATATAATATATTGTATTGGAGTTAACCAGCTTTATAAAAAAAAAAAAACTGAATAGGCTATTCAGTTAGTGGGCTTTAGGATAAAAAAAAATAGCAACGCAAGTCATTGGCGTTTGCGCTAATCCTTCCAAATCAGCTAAAATGTTTGTGCGTGGGAGTTAGAACATTATATTATTACATTTTATAGCAGTTAACCAAAAAAATAGCTGAATAGGTCATTCTGTTAGTGGGCTTTGGGATATAAAATAGCAACGTAAGTTATTAGCGTTTGCGCTAATCCTTCCAACTCAGCTAAAATGTTTGTGCGTGGGAGTTGGTTGGATTTGGGAAACATTCCGAATTAGCGTGAGCGCGATAACGATGCCTCGTGAATCGGCATAGATGACATTATAACATGCGCCATCTTGCGATAACGCCGACCATGCCCTAAAATAATATCACCGTGAGCGTTGTCAAAAATGAGAGCGGTGCTATTTTGTTTTGAGTCGCATCATATATAAACTAGCGTGGCATTTTCGAAATCGTGCTTCTGGCTACAATCGCCACCTAACCGAAGAAGAAGAAGAAATTTGTGGTGAATACACAAATAAATACTATAATCCAACCATAAGTATATAAATGAGTTTTGACGTTGAGCGAACACTGTGCGCGCGTTCACGAGCGTTCTAAATTGTTGACAGATCTCGGCTGTCATAATCGTGATATCTAAATTGGAACGCAAATGATTATTAATAATCAGATAACCTAACCAGCCTACAATTTTCCCACTGCTGGGACACAGGCTTCCTCTCAGTGAGAGCCTAATGTGCGCTTTTGTAATTTCTAACGTGACGATATTATCATGGACGTCGCGTCGGGTATATGTATGACGTCTAGTCCATAAAATATATGAAAATACGTGCCCGTTATAGTTATCCCCCGACTGATTTCGGTCACGGTGGCCAATCTCAACAGAGATTAGCCAGGTACGCAGGAGATATTAAAGTGCACAAGTGTGTGCGCAAACACAGGTGCACTCTCTGTTCCTTTACTCTCATAGTCCGATGGGACGGACCCCACACACAGCAGTCGCGCTTACGACCACGAAACCAACGGGGCATTTAACGTTATAACGTTCTGGCGGATGGAAATTTAGAAGCGTCTTCATATTATACTAGCCTCTGCCCGCGACTTCGTCCGCGTGAAATTTCTTGCTCCCCCAACCCATCGCATCGCATCACCCGCCCGCGCTATCACATCGTTTTCTCTTAGCATTCTTCCTGACCTTTTTCTTATTGCTCAGCTCCAAAGAGTCCTGGCGTGATTAAGCTTTCCACATGGATTGGACAATCTAATGCAAAAATAATTGATAATTCCAGAGATTAGCGTGTTCAAACAAACAAACAACAGTTTGTTTTTCTGTTCTGTTAACTGCTAAAGGTAACTTTATTTAATAATAGCTGTGCCCCGCCGTTTCACCCGCGGTAATTTCAGGAAAAAACCTACTAAAAACTTGTTGACAAAAAAAAAAACAACTGACTTCCAAAAGAATATAAAGTGAAAAATAACTTTAATTTCGGAAGTCGGTGTCGTTGGTTCTGTATTTTCATTTTTTGACACCGACTTTCGAAATTAAAGTTATTTTTCACTTTGTAGTATTTTTTTGGAAGTCGGTTGTTTTTTTTTATTTTTAAGTTTTTATTTTTCACTTTTTAGTTGTACCTGCCTACCCCAAACAAATTCATATAACACTACTTGGTATGTGAATATCAGTGACAGGAAGCTATTGAACACATCTGCCTACCCCTTTCAAAGGTACAGGCGTAATGTTATGTTGTGTGATTGCGTAAACAATGCATACATATGCTATAGCAGCAATCGCGGTTGATTTGCTGGCATTTATTGAAGAGTTCCGTCGTCTGTCTCCGAAACTCATCATCAGATCTTTATGAAATTTAAATTGGTCCTATTTAAATTGTAAAAATATTTCCGGAATAAAAATATTTCGAACAAAAAAATTTTTGCATATCCGTCTGTCTATACATATTATATGAGGGAGTTATGCCCGAATATACATAAAAAATAAAAAATAGAAACATCCGAATTAAGGACCTCCTCCTTTTTTGAAGTCGGTTAAAAATATATTCCAAAAAATATATTCCATTACTTTAAGATATTACTTAAGATTATTACTTATACATGTAAACTATGCGACTATATTACTTGTAAACTATCCAACTCCTAAGATATTCATTGAAATCAAATGATGTCAAGGGCAATTTTATTCAACATTAAATACTTGTGATGAATAACGTATTTATTTTGATAAGGATGAATATCATGTTTATAAAGAAAACCTTCGCAAATAATGCATTAGTTTAGAAGAAATTTGATTACCATAAAAAAGGTTATAGTGAGTAAACCTTAAAAGATAGACATATGCTGTCGCGGACTTTTTTTTAGAACTTTTAAAGGGAAACAATTCCGTCATACATGATTTTTGCGTAACTTTAACCGTTTACGCAGCGTACGCAACGAAAGCTCTCAAAAGGAATATTTTTTTCCCGTTTTTGCATCATTTTTCATTGATGCTCCGCTCCTATTGGTCGTAGCGTGATGTTATATAGCCTATAGCCTTCCTCGATAAATGGACTATCCAACACAAAAATATTTTTTCAATTCGAACCAGTAGTTCCTGAGATTAGCGCGTTCAAACAAACAAACAAACTCTTCAGCTTTATTATATTAGTATAGATTTCTGTACAATAGCTGTCTTATAGTTATCCCCTCAGAAGCTTTCGAAAAATTTATTCTGCCATTTCTAAAATTAGTAGAAGTAATTAATATTAGATAATATTTTTATAAGGTAAACGTTAAAACTAATCTTCTAATATGTATATGTCGTAGGTTTTTCATAAAATTAGGTTTTTGATCAAAAACCTAGGCTATTGATCAAGAACCGGAAGGAGACAAAATTATTACTTTATGTTATCATAAACCTGAGAAAATCCAGTTTTTTTATCAAAAACCTAGACTGTATTAGTTTTATGATAAAAACAATGTTGGTTGCTATTTCTTTAAATAAATAAAACAATTAAGAAACAATAAACAATGATTTATTTGTTATGAAATTACATACCTACATTTAAAAAATAATAATATGTGTGATGTGTGTGTGAAACGGCGAAAAACGAAACGGTTAAAAACGTGATTTTGTCTATTTTTGTGCTTTTGAACCAGAAGAAGACGGTCGACGTCAGGGGCACCCCGAGGTTCGGTTTGGTTAGGTTCCTTTAAACCCTGAAGACAGAAATAGGAGCCCCGCGCAGCGGGGCTCCGTCGACCTGACGTCGTTAGAAATAATACTGCGCGCTCGTTTTATCATAAAGCCAAACTAGTTCAGGTTTTTGATCAAAAATCTGGATTGTTAGAGGTTTATGATGAAATTGAGTTTAAAATGTGTCATCTTCCAGTTTTTCATCAAAAACCTAGGTTTTTCATCAAAAACCTAATTTTATGAAAAACCTACGACATATATATCGCATTTGTTTTAGTCGCGGCGCAGGCGTCTAAACCACGCAAGCACGCGAAAGTTAGAAATATAAGAAAATGTATGATGCCAAATTGCTTTCTAATCCAAAGAAAATTAGAATATTATTTTGATTTTATATTTTTTTTATGTTCTAACGTAATGATAATGTGATAAGTACAAAAAAAAAACTGGCACTCCGGTAGTGCCGACAGAAGTGAAAACTTGAACAATTACGAGTGTATTTTGTGAATCGTCTTAAAAACAAAACACGCGTGTTAAGGTGTGTTCCTTATTTTATAGGGTTTTTTGCAAATCAGGTATGATGACCAAAGTGACTGGTTTATTCTTCTCGTGAAAGGAATTTATTCAGATTTACAAATAAGCACACAGGATAGACTTCAGTTCGTGGTGTTGGTCTCGCATGGAGCTCGTCGTCAGTTATATATCCGTGGTTCAGCGCCATCTCGTCGTTGTTGGATGAACTACGTAGTTAGTACGCGAGGCCCTCGTAGTTCTTCCCGATGTGCATAGATGGCGCTGTCCTCAACAACGCGCGTCTTTCGTTTTACGTCTTACGAATCTTACGATCAGGGTCACGTGACCTGACGCGAATTTAGAAGTTTTTACCCATTCCAAAAAAAGTACACAGCGCCGCTAAAGAAGTTTTCACTACAAATATTAAGAGGACGCCTTGGAGATATTGGCGCCAAGGATCTCAATTTTTCTCAGTAAATACAAAACGGATCAAAATATAAGTTGGTGACCTGAAAGTTCATGATAAAAACCTTATTTTGTCAGTTTTCAATACATGATTAGGTAACTTTTTTAACAGAGAAAAATATATCAAACATACCTCTTTTTAAAAAGAGATTCACATATTATGGGCAAACGGGACCGATTTAAGCCTCTTAATTTTCTATGTAGATGAGTCTATACATACTCTTTAAAATACCAAAAGGAATTTCTCAAATTATCGTTTCTATCTAAATAAAACAACAAAAACCATTTTGTCGCTTATGTCCTTTAGTTATAAGCTAGCGCGCGTATACAATCCTCGCCCCACTCAGACTCTCAGTCCCCTCTTGACCATTGTCAGCGACGGGTCTGTGCTAGTCGGCTTCCGGACGACATTAAGCATTGCGCGAATTTATTTGGCGGTTTTATAAAATAAAAATGGTAAAAAAACAAAGAAAGATGTTCCAAAAGGAAAAGAAGAGCTTGTTTATTAGAAAAATGTGCAAGACGTCTATGTTTCCCCGCCGCCACGGCACACAGTGGGCTGAAATTCGTGTTTCATAGACATTCAAATCCTTTTTTGAAAGCGACGCTTTTTTATACTTGGATACGATCGGGAATACCTTCTATGTACCTGTTATGATAAACTTTTGGGTTTGTAATTGCAAACAGCGCTCTTAGAATTTATTTCGAAAAATATTGTATGGAGTCGACACAATAAATGATGATATCTCCGTTATCGCACAATTGCGCCTTTCAAAATAACGAACAAATCCAAGTTTGTAACAATACTTGCCATGGTGTTTGTATGTACTTTCAATGATTGAAGAATACTAAATGATTTTCTTTTAGTATGGATGGTATGATCTTTTAATATGTCTTATCAGACTGACTCCCCCCGCCCCTCCCCCTCCCCCCCAGCCCAGATAGCCATCTATGACCATAGCTATATATCATCTACGTTATATATTAAGACTTCCTTCAAATCCCCCCCCCACCCTACCCCTCTGAGACCACTTCCAAATTCCCCGTATCCTCCACATCATACGTCATACGCCACTTATTCGTAAGGCAGAAATATTAGAGTACCGAAAATTTCCCCTTCCCCCACTTAAAATCCAGATATCTCGGGAACGGCTGGGAATATCAAAATTCTGACCAAATTTTCCCCCCCCCTATAACACCCCTCTCATCTAGAACATATATTGGTATAAGACCCTTAGACCCCCCTTTTTGACCCCCCCCATTATAGACCCTAAAAAATTTCCTAGCACCTAACTTTTAAATTATACGTTATATACCATAGAGCTATTATATTATATTATATTATACATTATATCCTACACCTCCCCCCCCCTCCCCCCGCCTCCAACGAAACCCCGTGACACACTGTGACTCCTGGAACCTCTAGAACATTCTCCGTTCCCACTGGCGGACTCCTGTAGCCTTCCAAAATCCTTTAAATATCCATCTGTATTAATCCCCCCCCAACCCTTCACGTTACCTCACCCCCCCGAGCCATAACTTCGGAACCAGAAGTCATAGACCCACCGAGCTTGGGCTCTCCGAAACCAGGAGAAAAAGATCTCTCTTCTGGCTCCGGAGAAATCACAGAAAAACTATTCCTGATCTATTTATTATATTTATTTATATAATAATATATACCTATTCGCCTGGTGCTGGGGTATATCCTGAGTGTACGGTGCGTGTAGTCACCATAGTTTTTAAGACTCTTGCGGTTTCGTCTTGAAACTTGCATCCTATTTAATTACCTTCTTCTTTACAATTTATACATTTTACAATTATTATACACATTAGACAACTTTCCCCGTTCATTGTGCCCTATACACACAAACCACACAAGGTAGTAGGTACATTAACATACACAGCCCAAAATAAAAATGGTATTCGGAATACACACCCCAGTCCAGAAGAGAAAGCCGGTAGCTGGCACCAGCGGACTACAAGAGTCCACGTCGCCTGCCCACCCGGGAAATGAGGGTCCTTCCGGAGCGCACGATGCGCCAAAGGGGTTATCCCTGACGTTCGGCAGAAAAGACGCTGTTCAGAGAACCCAAGCGGAAACAGCCGAAATGCCACTGCCGACGTCGGCGGGGACCTCTGGCGCTGTCGCCCGAAACACCACTCCCAGCCCCGCGGGCCCGTCTGGACAGGCGCCGGACGCCGCCAGGACCTTCATCCGGAGACCGGAACGAAAGAGGAGATCCGTCGACAATATGGAGGCTTATAAGCAGCAGACGGACACCTATGCTGCTTCAACAAACGACCAACTTCTCCAGGAGGTCATGAAGACCTTCGAGGATATCCCATCCCGAATCAAAGATTACCCTCAGATGAGGAGAGACATCAAGGCCTTCCTGGAGAAACAGTCGGATAAAAGCCTGCGGATCCTCTTCGAGCTGAGCAAACGGATGAAGGCCCTGGAAACTGCGCCCAAAACAGCTCCGCCAAAAAGAACCATCACCGCACCCTTATCACCCGAACTGCCGAATAAAATCTTAGAAAGGCTCGAAAAGGTGGAGGAAACTATGAGCACACGATTTAACGTCCTCGAAGATAAGGTCTCAAAAGGTTTTCAAGAAGTGACCGACCGCATCGACGATAGCGGAGCCGACCTCGTCGACAAGGTCGTCAATAAGATCCTCGAGGTCAGCGACATGGTAGATACAGCGTTAGCGGACATAGACCACACGACGAAAGGAGTGTTGGTCATTACTAACGCTGCCGCTGTCCTCGAGGGGAAAATCGATCACGTTGCCGGCGAGGTGACCGCCAGAACCGACGGACTAAAAGAGGCAATAAGGGAAGCGGCCTGCGAGCAAAACACCGACCCACGGACATACGCCGATGTTACGGCAGCCAAACCCGGGCATCGGCCGGCACTTCACTCGATGGCGGTCACCTTTGAGGGCGGCCTGGAGACTGCTGACGAGGTGCTCGCTAGGGTGAAGGAGGCGGTCGATGCCAGGGGAACTGGCCTAAAAATAAATAAAGTCCGAAAGGCAAAAAACCAGACAGTGATACTGGGATGTGACACAGAGGCCGAACTTAAAAGGGTGAAAGAAAGGATAGAGAGCCGAGGTAAAGGGCTAATAGCAGCGCCCATGAAAAATAAAAACCCGCTCGTCGTCCTAAAAGACGTCTTTTTGGACAGTGAGGACGACGAAGTGGTGAAAGCTCTCTACTCCCAAAATAGAGATATATTCAGGGACCTGGAAGAAGAAGAAAAAGAAATAGTGATAAAATACAAGAGGACTAGGAACCCAAAAATAGCGCACGTCATTATACAGGTCAGACCCAAAGTATGGCAGAGGATGACGGAGGCTGGGGCCCTTTACCTTGACCTTCAAAGGGTCAGGGTGGAGGACCAGTCTCCGCTCATCCAATGCACGAAATGCTTAGCATTCGGACATGGCCGCAAATTTTGCACTGAGAGTGTGGACAGGTGCAGCCACTGCGGAGGACCTCATCTCCGTGAGAAATGTGTTGAATTTGTCGCGGGTGATGAGCCGCAGTGCTGCAACTGCTCGCACTCAAAGTTGCAAAGGACTGACCACAATGCGTTCAGCAAGGAGTGCCCGGTCCGCAAAAAATGGGACTACCTGGCTCGGACGACAACTGCATATGCCTAAATTGCTCCTTGCGGCACACGTTACACACATAACACACACAGACACACAAGCAACACATACAGGAACACACCAAGACAGCAACATAAATTGGGAGTACATAACAAAGATAAGTAGATACATGGAAACCAAAAAACACCAACAAGCACAGATATATAAAACATATAATGAATATATACGTATATATCAAACACACACGACCCAAACCCCCCCTGTAAAGTTGAAGGTAGAAAAATCCCAGAATAAGAAACGACAATAAATATGTATAACATATGTATATATATATATTATTGACGCAAAAATTCAAGTATATAAAAAATAGCAACTGGAAAAGGAAGTCACACAAGCCCTTAGGACAGATAGAATTATGCAATTTTAAAAATTTAGTCCGAACACCAGAAATAAGTATACATATTGTGCTAAATGTAAGATAACATAGAAATATTGTATTAGGAAATAGATATAAGCAAAATAGTATGTTAAAACGCATTGTATAATTACCATCCATCCATCCATCCATCCATCCATCCATCCATCCATCCATCCATCCATCCATCCATCCATCCATCCATCCATCCATCCATCCATCCATCCATCCATCCATCCATCCATCCATCCATCCATCCATCCATCCATCCATCCATCCATCCATCCATCCATCCATCCATCCATCCATCCATCCATCCATCCATCCATCCATCCATCCATCCATCCATCCATCCATCCATCCATCCATCCATCCATCCATCCATCCATCCATCCATCCATCCATCCATCCATCCATCCATCCATCCATCCATCCATCCATCCATCCATCCATCCATCCATCCATCCATCCATCCATCCATCCATCCATCCATCCATCCATCCATCCATCCATCCATCCATCCATCCATCCATCCATCCATCCATCCATCCATCCATCCATCCATCCATCCATCCATCCATCCATCCATCCATCCATCCATCCATCCATCCATCCATCCATCCATCCATCCATCCATCCATCCATCCATCCATCCATCCATCCATCCATCCATCCATCCATCCATCCATCCATCCATCCATCCATCCATCCATCCATCCATCCATCCATCCATCCATCCATCCATCCATCCATCCATCCATCCATCCATCCATCCATCCATCCATCCATCCATCCATCCATCCATCCATCCATCCATCCATCCATCCATCCATCCATCCATCCATCCATCCATCCATCCATCCATCCATCCATCCATCCATCCATCCATCCATCCATCCATCCATCCATCCATCCATCCATCCATCCATCCATCCATCCATCCATCCATCCATCCATCCATCCATCCATCCATCCATCCATCCATCCATCCATCCATCCATCCATCCATCCATCCATCCATCCATCCATCCATCCATCCATCCATCCATCCATCCATCCATCCATCCATCCATCCATCCATCCATCCATCCATCCATCCATCCATCCATCCATCCATCCATCCATCCATCCATCCATCCATCCATCCATCCATCCATCCATCCATCCATCCATCCATCCATCCATCCATCCATCCATCCATCCATCCATCCATCCATCCATCCATCCATCCATCCATCCATCCATCCATCCATCCATCCATCCATCCATCCATCCATCCATCCATCCATCCATCCATCCATCCATCCATCCATCCATCCATCCATCCATCCATCCATCCATCCATCCATCCATCCATCCATCCATCCATCCATCCATCCATCCATCCATCCATCCATCCATCCATCCATCCATCCATCCATCCATCCATCCATCCATCCATCCATCCATCCATCCATCCATCCATCCATCCATCCATCCATCCATCCATCCATCCATCCATCCATCCATCCATCCATCCATCCATCCATCCATCCATCCATCCATCCATCCATCCATCCATCCATCCATCCATCCATCCATCCATCCATCCATCCATCCATCCATCCATCCATCCATCCATCCATCCATCCATCCATCCATCCATCCATCCATCCATCCATCCATCCATCCATCCATCCATCCATCCATCCATCCATCCATCCATCCATCCATCCATCCATCCATCCATCCATCCATCCATCCATCCATCCATCCATCCATCCATCCATCCATCCATCCATCCATCCATCCATCCATCCATCCATCCATCCATCCATCCATCCATCCATCCATCCATCCATCCATCCATCCATCCATCCATCCATCCATCCATCCATCCATCCATCCATCCATCCATCCATCCATCCATCCATCCATCCATCCATCCATCCATCCATCCATCCATCCATCCATCCATCCATCCATCCATCCATCCATCCATCCATCCATCCATCCATCCATCCATCCATCCATCCATCCATCCATCCATCCATCCATCCATCCATCCATCCATCCATCCATCCATCCATCCATCCATCCATCCATCCATCCATCCATCCATCCATCCATCCATCCATCCATCCATCCATCCATCCATCCATCCATCCATCCATCCATCCATCCATCCATCCATCCATCCATCCATCCATCCATCCATCCATCCATCCATCCATCCATCCATCCATCCATCCATCCATCCATCCATCCATCCATCCATCCATCCATCCATCCATCCATCCATCCATCCATCCATCCATCCATCCATCCATCCATCCATCCATCCATCCATCCATCCATCCATCCATCCATCCATCCATCCATCCATCCATCCATCCATCCATCCATCCATCCATCCATCCATCCATCCATCCATCCATCCATCCATCCATCCATCCATCCATCCATCCATCCATCCATCCATCCATCCATCCATCCATCCATCCATCCATCCATCCATCCATCCATCCATCCATCCATCCATCCATCCATCCATCCATCCATCCATCCATCCATCCATCCATCCATCCATCCATCCATCCATCCATCCATCCATCCATCCATCCATCCATCCATCCATCCATCCATCCATCCATCCATCCATCCATCCATCCATCCATCCATCCATCCATCCATCCATCCATCCATCCATCCATCCATCCATCCATCCATCCATCCATCCATCCATCCATCCATCCATCCATCCATCCATCCATCCATCCATCCATCCATCCATCCATCCATCCATCCATCCATCCATCCATCCATCCATCCATCCATCCATCCATCCATCCATCCATCCATCCATCCATCCATCCATCCATAACTAACAAAATAAGGTTTTTATCATTTCCAACAGTATTTATATTTTTTATTACTATTTTATAATAATGTAAGAAGTGAATTAAAATTAAAAAAAAACATGCATTTTCCCTATTTGTGCGATAACGGAGATATCTCTCTCTCTCTCTTGCAAAAAAGGATTTGAATGTCTATGAAACACGAAATTCAGCCCACTTTGCGGCATCGCGTCTCGCAATACTTACGTTACTTATCGAGGTGTGAGCGGGTTGCGGGGCGCGCGTGCCCGGTTTTGGAATTATTGTTTAACAATGCGTCGCCTTAATGATTTTTAATTTAAATCCCTGAAATATCCCAGAGGTCTTTTAGGTTACGCGCGACCGCTGGCGTTACAAATGACCGCGCGCCCGCTTGAAGGTTAAGCTAATTTTACTGTCGGTTACATGACCTAAACGGTCGCCGTCAGTTGGGGCATGGTCATCACTTAGCTGCCTCGGCTTATGTTTAATTATTTTATTTTTGGATTATTGTTTTCTTACTATTTGCTGTACTCTGGACGCTTTTAACGCATACGTCTTTTTTTACATCGTTCTCACATAATTAATTATAAATGCAACATTAATGATGTAACTAATGTTTTTGTAAAAATATAATTTAAAAGAGTGTCCATGGAGTTTCTTGCCCGTTCTTCTCCATAGGTACGCCTTGGAATGGGCAAATAGCTTCATATTTTCTGACTGACCGACTTCTTGACAATCCAAAAGTGCCTGTAAATGATTTAATTGAAATAAATGCTTTGAGTATGAGTTTAAAGCGCGGTCCCTATCGGACTGCATAGAAAAGAAAGAGAAGCGCGATGATACAACGCTACAAATTAAAACACTAGTGCTTTAGTATGTTGCTTGTAGAATAATCTGACAAAAAATCAGAATGATTGTAGGTAGGTATGTATATTAGTATGGTTTTTATTGTAAAACAAAAGTTTTTAGAGGTATCTTCATGATTTTTTTATCGTATCAAATTAGTTTTATTATGTTTTTAACACACTATCTACCAAGCATATCTCCTGAAGAATATCATACATTTTTCTGATTTTGTTTACTGTAGTCCATTATATACTTTATTGCTTCTAAAACTTGCGTTTTTTTGCGTTTAGGTCCTGTAATCCCCTTAACAATTGCTTCATATTTTCCAATAAATTACCAGCGTTTAGTCATCGCGCTTTCCTAGACACGAAAGGGTCTCGATATGCAAACTTCGATCATCCAGTGTGGCAGTTATCATTTTGCCACGAGTCCCTCGCCACAGCTTCAACGATAAATTGAATACAAAGTTCAAAACTACTCTTCCCACATAAGACTGATTTTAATATAGATAGTTTTGTCAGTAATAGCTTCTAAACATCGCTGACCTGTTCAGCAGCTTCGATTACCTCGCACAATATCCATGATGTGTACACGTACATAATTCTTGTTTGGAGCCAACTTCCCTCGTATGTAAGGAAATATAACAACAATAAACTTCCTTTCTGTTATGTTTGGCCGACACCCGAGAACCGTAGGCAAATAACAGGAAATAGAAGGAAATATAACTGTATTGGAAGAGGCAGTGTTATTGGCTGACGGGAATATTTTGATTCTGCTTTTTAATATTTTAATGTTTTTCTCGAAAAAACAGTCTCGGCGCAAAAAACACCTAAATTCACCATTCATTGAAGACCATTATCGAGTAACAATAAAGTTATGTAAAATAAAGTTTTCATCAAGAAAATAGTCCCCATTTAAGAGTATCAAAAAATTAATGACACTGTAATTTTATTGATGTAGAAAAACCTTCAGCACAACTACTCTGTCCGATGACGCACGGAAGTACCTACGTCAAAGTGTTTACTTGAGTTGATACAAAACACTAAAGTGTGCTAAATCTAATAAGACTAACATTATAAGTAATCAAATAATACAAGAATAATTGTCGTAATTAAACAATGAAGGTTTCACAAAGTAAATCATTTTAAAATCAAAGTAACATTGGTCATCAATTTTTTTGAACAAAACCATCGTTAACAATTATCGAAATAAGTTTCCAAAATTAATTAGTGCGTACACCGAGTACTCAATCAATTATGTTCCAATTTATTAGACAATAATTGATAGTAAAATCACTTAAATTATTAACAAGAAAAACAAATTATAATTGAGAATCAACTCCGACAAATTAATAAAATACCTAAAACAAATAACTAAAATAAATAACGTCTTACTCTTTGATACTCTTAAGGCTCCTTCAAACAGGCGCGACACGCGATATAATCGTGCGCGACACAGAGGCACCGCTCGTTGCGCGACTTGCGGTACCTTTTTGTCGCGCGCGATTTTATCGCGTGTGGCGCCTGTTTGAAGGAGCTTTTACTACGCGCCAAGGCCCCGTTCCCACTATGTCGTGACGACAGGTTATCGTGTCGTTTAAAGCATCGTGGCTTGTGTATTTAAATGGAGGTGTTCACCTAATATGACTACACGATTAACTATCGTCCACGACTTTTTTTGCAGTGACGATAAATTGTCATAGGGACGGCTAGCACGACAGTCGTAAAACGACAAAAAACGTCACGACTTATGATGACGACAAATCATGTGTCGTAATTGCGACTATCTATCGTAGCCACGTATCAAGCAAACTTACACACGTACATTCTAGACTAATGTGCAAACGATAAGGCGACTGCCGTGAACAGTATAAATGACGTCACGATCCAATGGGAACAGCTATACACGACAGTCGTTCAACGATAAAATATTGCGACGACACAGTGACGATAAACAGTCGATATAATGGAAACAGCTAGAGACGACAGTCGTCCCCTAACCCCTTCATCTCTATCCAGTGTATTTGTTCCATAAATGTAAAAACACCAAGAACCTTTCCTTACACAAACAAACAGATCCGAATCCAATTAGCAACGACAACGTACCTTTGAAAAACCTTCTCAATGAACACACTCTCTTTTAAATCTTATGACCAAATAATACAGTCCAATCTTGCTTTTGCACTAAAGTGTCGACCTAAGTTTGGGGGCATCAAACTAATTTGGAACTTACTACTTTGACGATAAAATCTATTATAGCAGTGACTAATTTGAAATTTGCTATTGTAATTTGAACCGTATCGTTTCCAGAAATTAGATTGATTTTGTGAACAGTGAATCTGAAATGCGGGCTCTATGTCAATTAGGCTCTTGGTATCTGAAAATAGAATTCATTTGATTCAAGTTTTCAGATGAATGAACTTTGAACAAGTTTTTTGTTTAATGTAATATGTACTGAAAAGTTTTATTTTAAAATTGCAAACATTCTTTTTCTTGTAAAATATTCTTCAGGACAATAAATACAATTGCAATAAAAGAATGACGTGAAGGTAATTTAATGAAACCTTGGAATTATAAAAAAATGAAAGTAAAGAAAGTAAGACTAGTTAAAATTAATGCAAATTAGTAAAAAGAATAGCATATTTCTCACTACTGGGACACAGGCCTCCTCTCGGTGAGAAAGAATGGGCCGTAATCCACCACGCGGGCCCAGTACGGGTTGGTTGATGTCACATATCTTAAATTTTTTGGATCCAGGACATCCCATTTTCCTCACGATGTTTTCCTTCACCGAAAAGAAAAAAAATATTTGAAAAATCGTAAAGGAATGTATGAGTTTATATATAATTTTGATGAAACCCATTTATGAGATAGAAAAGACAACAATCAACTTCTTGAAGTATTCAGTAAGCCTTTTTCAACTAAAACATCTCCAATTTGCAATATTGACTAATTTTATGCAACCTTTAATAAATTTAATTTTTAGAAGATTGTCACTTTCAAATGACAGCAATGTTTCGAAGACCGAGCTTCTAATTTTTTGGAAAAAAATGCAAAAATATTTATCTATGCAATATCATAGCGAAATCTATTCGCAAGAATTTTTCATCGATTGTTTTCTTCAATTTCATTTTTTATAGGTTTTTTCTACTTGATCCTAGATACCTTTAATGTGTGTATTTATCAAATACCACAATATCCAAAAGAAAGATGATATTATATAACATTAAATGGGTACTCAGAGAGATTAGAAAAAATGTGTGTTGTTAGTTCTTCGAAACAAAATCACATCATTTCCCCAGGGAGTCGTAAGCGACGTCTAAGTGATTGCATCAGTGTTTCGGTACCTATGGAGTAATACGATAATTTTTTTCGCCCTTCACGATAATGGCAAACAAAAGAAGCAGAATTCATAAGTTGAAGCTGATGAATGGAAACAAGATTGTACTAAGTTTTGGTTTTTAAATAAGTATTTTTTGTGATTTGTGGTTTTTCTAGTACTCTTGTGGCGGCATCTACATCGAACTACGCCTCATGCTGACGTTACGCAAATTCCTGCATAGCGCAAGCGGAGTTTACCGCGCGACTAGCATAATTATATACAACGTACATTACATACGACATCAATCGTTGGGCAGTAGCTCATCAGATACATAATTCGTTTTGTCCGGGGATCCTCCCTTTTCTATCGAGGATAAATGAACCTTACACCCAGTTTCTTTTACCTCTATACTCTAACATCAATGGGTTCAGAATCGTCTTTTAATCCATATACGAAACTGCATAGATTGGCACCATAAAAATAAATCGTTAGAAATAACATTTTTCCAGCCAATAGTCTTCCAAAATCTATGAATGTAGTTAGCAATTCAAAAAGTTAAGGATAGCCTCAAAATAACGTTTTCCTGAAGCTACAACGTTTAACCTATCCTTACTGCGCGAATTCAAAAATACGCCCTGTACACTTAACTATATTATATTTAAAGTCCTCTACACAGTATCCGGCGATAGCGTCCAGGCTTTTTTTTCTTTCGTAAGCTCTCTAATGATAGCATTAGTCATAGTGTGTTTCTGATCATCAAAATAATCAATACTTAAAAATGTTCTTCTCATGCGCCCTGCATATCCAAGCCAGTTTCCATCTTGCGGACTGGCTAATAGTTTTTGCCACAGCAGGAACTCTCAATTATTAAGCTACGGTTTCGTCATTCGGCGCTAAATTGCGGAGGCCATGTGGCGTTCACCGCAGTCTTAGGAAACCTAACCATAACAATAGCTTTATATGACGGTACAAGTTAAGAGGAAGATTGGAGTTAATGATGTTAACAAACCGTTTATTAGGGCTCTTTCAATTTAGACGTTTCGTGTCGGACCGCTGCGCTGCCGAAGCGGTGCGTTTGTCCGTTGTCGTATTGCGCACGGACGGTCGTATGTTTTTATACAAAGCGCGCGGTGCGGCAACAGTGCGGCGTCGGTACCGCAAACGCTCGACAACAGGACGGTGACGTCGCAAACTACAGACTAACATACACACAACAAACACTACACTAACACTAACATACACTAACTCTAGCATACAAATGCACGGCAGTCGGATACACTTTCGATTTAGGCGTTTGGTATCGGACTGCTACCGTACTGCAGCGGCCCGACAGCGGTTATAACCAGCGGCACGGTAAACGTGCGGCAGCGGTCCGACACGAAACCTCTAAATTGAAAGAGCCCTTAAACACGTCATGAAAGCACGTCAACATGAAGCAAGTTCAATTACTTTACCGGCTGCATACCATAAATATTAAAGCAAGAATAAAGTTGCAGGAGCGCAGAGAGCAATGGTGGCGCAGAGCGAATGGCTCCTGTACAACTTTTACTTTGTATAAATAATTTCATCACGACTGCTCTCAAAACGGTGAAGGAAAACATTGTGTGGAAACCGGCATGGCCTAGAACAAAAATTATGTGACATCTACCAACCCGCACTGGGCCCACGTGGTGGATTACGGCCCACGTCGGCCCACGTCATCGTAAGTCGCCATTTTCGCTCTGTTCTGTGTACTGCTGGCTGGGTGAGCGTGAGCTCTGGCGCTAGGCCCCGGGGTGGGGCGAGACGGCTGCTGCACGCGGCGGTGTCTTTGAATCGATTTGATATTCCCATAATTAAATAGTGCATGTGGCCATGTGACGTCATAGTAGGTAGTCAAAAAATGGCACGCTTGGTTTTCATACAGATCGTAATACTTGCGTTATCTAGGTCTGTCTATATCTGTGGGGCCTACACTGTCCTCCTATACCTAATAACACTAATAACCAAATTCTCTAGATATTCTCTGTTTCCTGTGAATTCAAGTTTGGAAAGAGATTTGTGATTATTGTAGAATCTTGCTTTTGAGTTTTCTGTGTGACATTTAAATTCTGGTTAAAATTAATTCTAAAGTTAGATTGTTACGTGCGATATAAACAGACTATTGATTTTATATGATAGAATGCAAGGAACGGAGAATTACATATATTTTATCGGAAGTGAACCCTGTTCATTGAAACATCCATTATGGTACTTTTAACAGAAACTGACAAACCGTCGCGCGTCTTTGGGACTTCTCGTAAGAAATTTCCAGAATGTAACTCAAGAGACAAAATAATGATTAATAAAAGGCTTTCAAATGAGAAGATAGCAATACAACAAATCCTTCGTCGTCATTATGCTCTTGCTTTTTATTTGTGTTCGGTGCAACATGTCTTTTCTGCCATGCTTCTCTATTACTCGTCATGTTCAGTAAAAATACTATACTTATACTACTATTGTCAGGAACGTTACCTTATACAACACACAATCAGCCTATTATAACATTCCCAGCGCTGGGACACAGGCCTCCTCTCTGTGAGAGGGAGTGGGCTATAATCCACCACGCGGGCCTATTCCGGATTGGTAGTTGTCACAAATCTTCGAATTTTTGGTCTAGCATATGCCGGTTACGGTAACGGGTAACGTTGCCTTATTAAACAGAAATTAAACAAAATGCCGTGGTTAATTATGGCTCATTTATAAAAGAAGATTTACAACGTAATTAAACTTACCTTTGATAATTATTCAACGAAGTGGATAGCTTGTGATGGGCAAGGACACGACATGCAAAACAAATTCAAAGGGCCAATGTTTTCACATAAGACCTTTGAAATTTGAAAAGAAAATATTACAGAAACATAACGAACTTTACATAATCGTAATTTTTGTCCGTTTATTTTTATAATTGGGCAGAGAGAAGAAAATTTTAATCATTTATGGCAAAAGTGTATTGTTTCCTGTTAATGGTAAAAAAAATAAGTTGAAATTTGGTGT
The DNA here is from genome assembly GCA_963855955.1 of Luperina nickerlii. Taxonomy (NCBI): domain Eukaryota; kingdom Metazoa; phylum Arthropoda; class Insecta; order Lepidoptera; family Noctuidae; genus Luperina; species Luperina nickerlii. The sequence goes on from OY979665.1 coordinate 2,166,360, forward strand.
ACATATGAATCTCTGTGACCCAAACACAGATGTGTAACGTAAATAAATTAATTTTGAATATGGGGGTCATTTCTGGCGGGGGGGGGGGGGGGGGCAAATAAAAAATTTAAAAGAAGTTTCGCAATCTGTACCGTATGGCATGTCAAATGAAAGGGCTTATTATGAGGATCTCAAATATACTTTTTTATAATTTTAAAGTAAATTGTATTAAAGTTATTTAAGAAAATAGACGAAAATTGATCATTCCCCCCTTGTCTCCGAAACTACTGATCCTAAAATTTTTAAAAATTAACAGAAAATAGTTCTATACCTATAGATTACAGGAAAAACTTAAGAAGTCAGTGGTCTTAAAACAACATGGTAAACCTCTCAATATTGTTCGTACAAACTTACATTTTCAGCTGGAATGTATGGAAGAACATGATTTCCCACTACAATATTAAGTTTGTTCACGGGATAAATTCATTCCAACTACAGAACCCTTCATTGTGCGAGGTCCGACACGCACTTGGCTGGTTTATTTTTCGTTGGGAAGTCTTCAAAAAGCGTCAGGTTTTTGGGAATAAAATGGGAGTGTGGGATTTTTTCCTCACTAAAACCACTCCGGTGGTTACTATATGCACATGGTAGGGGCACCGTTACTGGTTGTCCATAGCTATATTCAAAATACAACTTACTCTCATTCTTCAGTTGTATGGAATGGGTATAACAGGGCAAATTGACGAAGTGTGTCAGTTTAATTAACAATAGTTAATTGCCTGACTGACTGAAGTTCATTGGCATAGAACGGATTATTATCATGAAGAAACAGCCTGGTACCTTAAATAAAAAAAAGAAAGAAAGAAAAATTGTTTATTATGCACAAACAAAAACGCACATTGCAAATAAAAAAATTAAAAAAAATTCATAATATATTCACACACAACGTAGTCAAAAGCCTCGTACTCAAGCTTAAAAAAAATTGACAATTGTGTCCATTGCTTGATGTCAGGGCCAGGCACCAAAGACAACACACATTATGATCCTACCTATGAAATACCTTTGTTGGTACAGAAAAACGTCTGTATTCCCCGAGGCCCGAGTACCCACAGTTCGCCAGTTATGGAACTTAAGTCCCATGTGGTTATATGGGCCGGTGAACCTATTGTCATCAACCAAATCCAGACTTCGGGCTGCCTCAGAAATTCCTTGCCCTACCTAGAAATCGAACCGGGAACTGGGGATCGTCCTTATTAATCTTAGAAAAAACCTGTTTCTTGATGTAAAATTCATAGGATTCTCAAAATGTATACTAGGCACAATATTTCCAGTCGTGTAGTGTTTAGTTATCTCTAACTAAACACTACACAACTAACAAAAGATAACTCTTCGGCCAATCAAATTTTTCCCTTGATTCTCACATTTTGCACGCATATTTATGAGAAAACTTTCTCGTATTCCGGCCAATCCCGACCCCGAGGCGTCTAAAAAAATATTCTTATAGTTACTGGTGACACGCTTCATGATTTTGTCATAAATCAGTCTCTTTCAGCTGAAAAAAAAAAACAAAAATCTGGAACCCTTCCCTAAGTGCTTCGTCTTGTCGGGGAATTGGAGATATAAATCTGCTCCTAGGCTTCATCCGGGCCCATTACCGTGCCTTCGGATTTACGTTTTTTATTGCGATCAGACTACGTATTGAAATTCCCTTATGTTTGTTAAGGCTCCTACAAACAGGCGCGACACGCGATAAAATTGCGCGCGATACAAGGTCACCGAAAGTCGCGCAACGAGCGGTGCCTATGTGTTGCGCGCGATTATATCGCGTGTCGCGCCTGTTTGTAGGAGCCTTTATTCGTTTCAAAACGATTTACAGTACGGACTATTTAATCTATTCCTTTTTTCATTCTTTACTTTTAATAGTATTTAAGTGGAAAAATGTAACTCCAACCTGATAAAGTCCCCACCTAAAAGCCGACGAAACGGTGTGTGGTTGTGAAGCTATAATGAGCCATACTCCATCTATCTGCCCCCTGTGTCCCAAAACATGCAGTCTAAGTGAAGCCCGATAACTAAATGTTACAAAGATAAAAAATCAATGGGCAGCATCGCTGCCACCGACGACACCGTGGAAGTGGCGAAGTTTTGAGTCAACAAGATCTAAAATACAGTCGTGCCAACGACTCTCAAAGGTCTGCCTAACTTCCAGGGAATTACGGTCATTCCATCTAAAAAATACATTAATTTAGCACAGACTAAAAGGCACACAGTTTAATATAAAGTGTTCCTCCAAAAGTTAATTGACATTTTCCACTTAAGCTGTAATGCTACATTTACATTATGATTTAAAATAAACAGCTTATCCTCAGGGATTACTTGATTATTTTTTTATGATAAATCATACGTTGAATTAGGGTTCGACGCGAACACATTGATCGACGGCGTTCGACGGCTTGTCGACAAAAAAAGAGCAAAGTATGGAACGACATTCGCATCCTTTCGCATCGACGAACGCGCTCCGGCGGCAGACTGACACAAAAACGCCTCCGTAAGCGGTGGATCGGATCAGCATAATGCGTACTAGTGTGATCCATTTCAATCGGCAAAGTGCGATCGGCCGTCGATCAATGTTTCCTGACCCTTAGCCAATAAAAAAAAAGTGAGCCGTCACGGGACGCCTGGCAGATGTGAAACATCGACATTATTTTGTAAAAGTAATATGATTGAAAAGAACAGATTGCGATATAAACTAAATATGGCATAATGATAAAATAAAATATTACGATTTTTTCCAGAAAATGATGACTGTTTATTTAATAAACATTTATTTTCATTAAATATAAAAACAATTTATACGACTTCATTCGTTCAATCAGTGACTTCGGTAATAGTTAGTACATTAGATGTTGCCTCTGACGACGGTATTACTGTGTCACTTGACTTGATAGTGTGTCATAGTGTGATTTTGCTTTCTTTGCAAGAGGCTGACCACTGTCACTCTCTAAATTATGACTGTCAGACATATTTTATTATTAAAAATAATTTGTTTTCAAGTAAAACACAGGTTATGTGTACCGCAGTAAACAACACTATGGAGTATACACTATAGGTATCCGAGCTGTGTGGCGAGAGAGAGATAGCTTAATGCCGGATCGAGTGGGAAGAGAATCGCAGTCGATTGCGCATGGCGACGCGTCGCCACACAGTACACAAGACTGTGACTGTATATATACACCATCATATAGCGTGGCGACGCGTCGCCACGGCATGCGTCGCCACGCCAGAAATTTGTTTCACGTGCGGCTATAGATGTTTCACATCAAAAATTATAGTGTTCAGTACAAACGTTTGGATCACTAGAATTTTAAATCAATGTGGTATGTCACAGCTGAAGTGGAAAAATGTCTACTAACTTTTGGAGACCACTGTAGGTACTCTTTTTATTTGATTCTTATTTGTTTTATGTCGATGTAAGAAATTAGCGGGAAAGTGTGCTTCACGGCTGCGCCGCCAAAAAGGTCCAGATCAGCAAAAATGCCAGACAACTGGTGCCTGAAGCTGGTTTTAAACTGGACCTGATGTTAATCAGTTTTATACTGCAACGTGACGTGTATGCATACTTAAATGAAATTTTGTGTCACATAAAAATAGTAACGAATCTATATATATTACGAGTATGTAAAATTCATAGTCCTGACTGACTGATATATCAACACACAGTCTAAACCGCTGGTGCTAGAGACATGAAATTTGGATTTCTTTGTGAAGAGTAGGTATCCACTAAGAAAGGGTTTTTCGAAATTCCACCTTTTTCTTTTTAGATCATGGGAAATCATCAAATGACCACTCCCGCTCTGGGTGGAGCGAAAGGGAGTGTCAGACTCTTACTGACTAAAATCCACCTGTGTTCCTTCCACAGCCCTTTATGTTTCGGGCCAGCGGTAACCCTTTCGGACAATCCCGCTGACCCGGCAGGCTTCGGCCCTAACGGGCCCCTTCGCTGATGCTGGTATCTCTTTGAGGCGCAGGTGGAACACGTACGCGCCGTCCGGCACGGGCCTGGTCCTGAATTCCACCCCTAATAGGGTGAAATTTCATGCGGACGAGAGGTAGTAGGTATGTACACACACCAGCACATCGAGCTACTACAATCTGTAAAATTACTTTAATAGGTTTTCAACTTTTTCGCTGAAGCATAAGGTTCAAAGTTGATTGAGAAAATTTGACAGTTTCGGGTAGGTCGATGTGCTGGCGTCTGTACATAAATAGTGCGATATTGGATAACATTGCATAACAAAACAAAAAAGACTAATGAGACAGACGGACGGAGAAGAATAGTAGGTAATCAAGTTTAGTAACTTATGGTTTAAGTTAAGTTTAGTAGATTGTAAGGCCCATCGTCCACGACGCAACTCAAGAGTAACGTGTTACAAACTCAAATCACCAATAAGTAGCCAAAATGTCACAGCAGTAGTCAGTATTTAAATGGCGGACCGTATTCGACCCGGCTTAATATCGCATTAATAACTAGATCAACTCACAACTCGTTGTGATTTGAGTTTGTAACACGGTTAATTTTGAGTAGCGTCGTCGACGATACGGTTAAGAAGGATCATACATAGCATAAACAATATAATCGGCTATAACGAGTCTGTCTCGTGCAGTCCATGGGTGGTTTTTCCATGTAGTGAAAATGCGCATTATATTAAGGCGAAAGCGCCAGGGTAGCCCGCGAAATTCAATTTTATTTTAAGTTTTTTGCAATTTGGTGGTCAGTATTAAGTTGTACGTTGATTAATATATGATTCGCGGCCGTAACAAATATGTATTTACAGAATTATAATCATTAAAGTCATCAACACAACTCTCTAAGACCACGTAACTCCAAAGAATAACTGCTTCATGAAATCGTCATTCTTCGGGGTTACGTGGTCTTAGAGAGTTGTGTTGATGACTTTAATGATTATAATTCTGTAAATACATATTTGTTACGGCCGCGAATCATATTTTGATCGACGTACAACTTAATACTGACCAGCAAATTGCAAAAAACGTAAGAAAATTTGAATTTCACGGGCTACCTTAGCGCTTCCCCCTTAATACTGATGGATTGTTAGAGTCGAGAGGCAGGAAAAATCCCAATATTACTTTGCCCGACCTGGGAGCCTAACCTAGAACCTCATACTCAGCAGCAGTGTTTGCAACCACTAGACCATAGAGGCTGGCAATACGTTTAAAAATGTAGCCATATGTTATCATAAGCCTATATGTATTTTGTCTTATAAGCAAGTTCATCTACTTACAGATTTATCCATCAAACTCAAATTAAAGTACACTTCAAACCACTCAAAACTCCACAGGAAAATTAAAAGCATGCCTCGGAGTATTCACTCAACTTCTCATCTACTTCAGCCAGCAATAACAAACAAAATTACTGAGAAAATCACTGGTTTCATCACTGAACTATTTCAGTTACTGACACTTGATATTATGTTGGAACCGAAATAAATATTTTTCATGTAATAAATATGTAAGTTGGAGATGCTAACTGAAAGTCAGTGTGTTTATCTAGATCGACTTCTTATGTAGCCAGTCATTGGATGCTAAAAATTGAACATTTTGAACCCGTTGGACACTGTGAATTGGACATTCTGGACCTGAACGAAAATATGTACGCTATGGCGTCCTAATCATATACCATTACTAACTTCTGCCCGCGACTTCGTCCGCGTGAAATTTCACCCTCCCCCTATTCACCCTCTTAGGAGTGGACTCTTCACAAAGAACACACCCTCCAAATTTCATGTCTCTAGGACCCGCGGTTTAGGCTGTGCGTTGATCGGAGTTTCTTTCATCAGAGAGACTCATCGGAGTTAATTTTTGTAGAGCAACGTTTAAAAGTGTTAGTGGGCAACAACGGACTACAAAAAATTATAGCAAAAGTCGCAAAAGTTGTAGACACAGCTTAGTTACTTTTAGTTTAAATTGCAACATGCAACATGGTAATGTTGCAATACTTTGCAAGACTTTTTTTTGTGACTTTGGACTTTGACTTTGATGAATACTTTTTTTTGTATTGTCCTGCTGGCATTTAACAAATACGAGTATATCCCTCGACCTTAACCCATCGCTTTTTATGAGGCGAGACAGCCGACATAAAAGACCATGAACAGATAAATATACTGTTAGTGACTATATAAACAAATCATCTAAATAAATCAATCGTCAATATTGTAACGAAATATATGTGCAATGTTTTACACAATTTTTAAATGTGACACCGTTACCTCACTAATATTATTTTTAAACTTCCTGCTACACGAAAAGTCGTAAATAATAAATCAATCTTGGCATTTCACCTATTCGTGTAAAAACTCTCGCGCCAAGTCATAATGCATGTTAGCACTCCATTAGTTTAGATGAGGAAACATAGTGGTGTACAGACATTATAAGAGTAGTCTTGGTAATATCTTCCTTGGTGGCTCCGAAGAGTTATTATGTTCTGAATTTATGTCTTGTTTATGATGCTACTATAGATCTCTTTGATTTGTTGTGGATTAGGATATTAATTTTATTGATACCTACCATACATTTTAGAACACTTTAGGTGGATATAATTTGTAAGTAGATAGATATTACTTAGAGATGACGTAAATAAACCGAGGTTTTTTATTTACCACAATGAAAAACCTCTGTAACAAGAATATACAGATCTTGTATATTTATCCTCAATATCAATTATAGATTTATATATTATTTAAGTTAATAATTCTGACTAGCCTATACCAAAATATGTTGGGAAAAGCTTCCAGTCTAATTGTATGCACCTGAACACCAGTATTTTATGTGGAGCGATTGTTTATCTGGTCTCCACAACCTGGCTATTGGATAATAATGATACCCCGTGGTACAGCTGTCAGACTTTGGGCTTTTGACTACCTGTAACGGCTTGCAAAGATCTATAATTGACAGCAGAGACCAACGGCTTAGTGTTCTTTTCGAAGCACGGGGGTATCCCGATATGTAATGGATGGTCACCCATATCTACGAACCGAGGTGGTGTTAGAGCTCTGCCTCATTAGTGAGATGCGTTGCGTCGTCTTAGCGTCGACTCAATAATGACTAAATGATTATTTAAATTATGATAAATTTTTATTATTTGAATTAAATAATGTCTAATTTATTAGTCATTATTATATTCATAATGACTCAACGCAAGTGTGTGGCATGCAATGCATTGATACGTTGCAACAACGCAACGCAACGCACTCGAGGCATCGCCCTAACGAGTAGGTACCTAAGCGCGTTACGCTTGGTCGTCACATTAAATCACTTCATGTGTATTTCCTTGTTTATCTACTACCCGAGGTTACGTCTCGAATGTCCATTGGGACAGGTACAAAAATGGTCGATTATTACCTGTTTATACTTAGGTTGGAAACATTATGACTATCATCTTCTTAATAAAGAAAAAATATTATTTATAAATAACGGCTATGTGATCTTAGATTCTCTCATAATAAGCGTTGCCATTGGCATCGCCCTAAAGGCTCCTTCAAACAGGCGCGACACGACACGCGACACAAAGGCATCGCAAGTCGCGCAACGAGCGGTGCCTTTGTGTCGCGCGCGATTATATCGCGTGTCGTGCCTGTTTGTAGGAGCCTTAACGCTTTCCGGAAACTGCGGGGTAATTGCGTAACACACTATCAATAGGAATTGGTTTCATTTTGACAGTTTAACAACATTCATTGCGTTATTTACGTTGTTGAGCAGACACATTTTTCGAACATATGGAGCGATGGATTAGCAATATCCTTAAAAATTTTGAATTTTGAATTTTCGAATTTTGAATTTTGAATCCTTCAAAATGATTCAGATTGAGATCGATAGTGTTACGCAATAAGGGTGCTGATGGGATTGCCATGGCGTTGCAGTGCGTCAGGGATGCTTGCCGCGGCGCGTGTAGATTGTTTGAGAAAATAAATTAGGCAGTGCGCAAACTGTACTACCTAACCAGGAATTTAGCAAAATGATAATTTGCTAAATTCCTGGTTAGAAACCAAAAATGAAATTAACCTATTAATAAAAACAAATAAATCGACAAAAATATAAAAATCCAACTTATAATTATCGAAATTATCAATGAATTCGTAGCAACATTTTAATCCTTTCATTGAAGCAAGTAAAAAAAATTTTTTTTCGTGAACAAAATGTGTTTCCTTTTTCGTTAAAAAAAAAATTCTTTGCCATAGGCTTCTACTCTGTTGTCGTTTTATACCCTGTTTTTGTCAGACGGTAAAAAAAGTCAGCCAGTATAGTCACCGTATCCACTGACAGCGAACCAGACTAATTTTCTAAAGAATCTGTTATTACAGTACAAATGAGTTAAATTGAGGCTATCGACCTCAGAATGAATAAACGTTTAGAAGTGCTCAGAGCTTAAAGATCTGGAATTGCTTACATTATCATTATTGAACCTTTTATTATAATTGGACAAAAAAAAGACATTATAAAATGTGTTGACTTTGAAGTTAACAACAGTCAATCAAATAATTTTACTGAAAGTTTTATTTATACAACCAAAAAAACTAAAAAGCGAGATTGAGTCACTTTTAATAGAATCAGCATTTTTTTATCACCATTCGCAAAAGCGATTATTTGATCGGATGGCGCGGCGCGTCGATGGCTTTATGCGAAAAAATGCAATTCTCGTAAAGTACAAGCTGCGTCAGCACTTTGGAATTTCATACGATTTTATCTATTGCGGTATGGGAAATGGGTAGAACGTGTTCCTTGTTCCTTTTCATATTTCCCGTCCTCTTCAAATGAAATGGCAGATTTTAAAAGAAGTTTAAAAAGATGGTAGGTACAGACAGCGTCAGTATGTGCTAACCCCTCAAGTTTTAAAATGTTACACATTAAATTGCTTACAAATAATCAAAAGAATACTTCAAAAAGAACCCATTGTTTCGACTCAGATTTGAACCATCGCATCACCGAACGTCGTCATACTCATACCGGCAGTTTGACGAACTAGCCAGCGAGCCCATATGAATTGCGTTGAAATTGTTATCTACTATGGTCTGAGTCATTTTATCTTTAGGTGGGATGTCTAATCGAGAGATGTTATAATTTGAGGGTATCCATTAATTTTACTTACTTACGTTGTCTTTATAAAATTAATCCATACCCTCAAGTTATAACTATAACGTTTGATGTATACGTTCACTTAAAACGGCGAAGAGTAAACGACTACGATTTAGTCATTAATTTTTAAAATGATTTATGATTTTATGAGAACTAAAATAGTTGTTCTGTGTGAACAAAATGTGAGTGAGCATAAAAGGAATTGCGAGACAGCTTGGCATAGCAGTAAGTTCATTATAATATTAATTGTGTTCTCCGATTTTTTTCTTGTTGAGCTATTTGCGGTATCTTGTGTGTGGTATTTAATAACTTATTTAAAACCATTTTTTTCTATACAGAGACAAACGGTGCGCTTATGGGTGCGCAGATTTCAAGAAACCGGCGATGTTAAGACAATGACCATGGGTCGGAGAACTACTGGGATCTATACGGACCAATCTGAACATCATCCGGATATTGTTAAGGTTCACACTACACCGCCGTTTACATCCACTCGTTACAGTTCGCAACGGCATGGAATATCTCTCTGTCCACGGTTCGAAGACATTTACACGCAGCGAACATTCACAGTTATCGACCTGCAAAATATGTCTAACAGAAGAGCATCGAAGAGAACGATTGCGATTTGCCCAGAAATAGCAGTTATATTAATTAAGTATGACAACAAAATAAACAACGAAGACATTTAACTCATTTGATTCCACTATTTTACTTTGTATAGCAAAATATTCTAAGTAGATATCATGAGCTAATAAGAGATGTTAATTGATTATCTATTGATAACATGTTTATTCACTTATTATGCTCATGATTGTAATATTTGTAATCCTGCCAAACTAACTTCTAGTTCCTAGACAAGTTGCAAACGCTTCAAAACTTGTCTCTTTCGATGTCACTTGTCAGACTGTCAAATGTCAAATTTGTATGCTGAGACGACATGACAGGTCACGTGACATTTCGTTAGGTTATGTCAATCTAAAATATTTCTACCGCTTACTATTTTATCGTTTACGTTAATATAGGATGCCACTTGTCTAGGAACCCAATTGTGTCAGTTGGCAAAATAGTATATTATGATAACTGTAAATAAAATTATCAAATCAAAATAAATCTTTATTGTAAAATAAGATCATAGTTTTGTTAAATAATAGCAATAATAAATATTATTATATGATTATTAAGGTATTTTATTTTTCTTTATTTTTAAATTCTTTATAAATAATTACTAAAACAAAATAGAAAAATATATTAAAATAATAATTATAATGAACAAAAAGCACATTTCGTGGCTATGATTTGAACTTCCACTCATAGGCACGGCAAGCGGTCTTGAAACCTCTAGTCTATTTAGACGATGAACAAAACGTTCGTAAATGTTAACCCTATTATTGCTTGTCGTTTTCGCAATAATAAAAGTATTAACGTTTTATTGAAAAAACAATAATAAAAACAGAATTTTAAAAAATAAATACTATCTTAAACTTATTTATTCACTAAAACAATAAATTAATTGAAATAAAATGTTTTTGCAAAATACAAAAACCAACTTGGGCCTATCACGGATTTGAACGCACATGTCTTTTGGTGGGGTAATCACTTAATGAAGCTGTGTGTACCTACTTTATTTCATGTCTTTCTAGACAACCAAGAAAATTAATCACTAGGAAGTGGTGAAGGGCGGGCGTTTTCGGGGACTCTCTTATGCAATTATGATGTTCGAAAAGTTGTGATTCAAAGCATAATTTAAATAAATGACTTTTGTTTTTGATTTTGAACACATTTTTATTGCAAAATTCACACTTGTTTTTTTCTATCATCATCCCATCAACATCAATAGGTATGATTCACAACATGATATACACGGTGGCAGGCATCGACGCGCAACCTATTCAGTGCATGATTGTGAACTAGCGTTGAAATTTTTAGTGGGCTATTTATAAAAAATGTTTGCTGCTCCATACACTTTGACCGCGTAGGCACTTTTCAATGAAACAACAGATTTTCTTTTCGATAAACCTTTAAGCAGGCGCGCGGCTTCAAACGACCACACTCGACACATTTTCGTTCTTAATATCGATCGTTATTTCTTGACGTATGTATTTCCCATCCCTAGTAGGCTGTCATTGTTTCACTGTGCACGAAATAAACTGTTTACCTCCCCCCCCCCCCCCGGAGTGCAGTGCAAAGTAGATCGCATTTGTTTTAGTCGCGGGCCAGGCGTCTAAAGTACGCAAGCACGCGAAAGTTCGAGATATAAGAAAATTTATGATACCAAATTGCTTACAAAGAAAATTAGAATATTATTTTGATTTAATTTTTTTTTATATGTCCTAACGTAATGATAATGTGATAAATACAAAAAAACAAATGATTATTAAAAAAAAAATGGTATTTTAAATCCCTGAAATATCCCATCTATCTTTTAGGTTACGCGCGACCGCTGGCGTTACAAATCACCGCGCGCTTGAAGGTTAAAAATAAAAACATGAAAAAGCCTTACGGCTCCTTCAAACAGGCGCGAAACGCGATAAAATCGTGCGCGACACAAAGGCACAGGTCGCGACACAAAGGCACAGGTCGCGCAACGAGCGGTGCCTTTGTGTCGCGCGCGATTCGCGTCGCGCGTTGCGCCTGTTTGTCTGCCTTTTTTTTTTCGGCTTTATATTTACAGAGTTTATCAATAATTTATAGAATTTAAATTGTTCTTTAATTGAGAATCCCTGAGATGAAGGGTTTTTTTTTGATAACCTATGAAAAATTTCTACGCTACGCGATCTAGAATCATGTGCTGTATTTGGTTACAGTTTGCGAGTCAATGTCCCTGCCACCCTGTGATCAAACAATTCCTGGCACATGCAATCTATTTTTGATAACACTTAAGAGCGTTTACGCCATACGGCATGTCATACAAACTTTCAAGCCTTTGTTCTTCGAAATGAATGAACCAATTTTAATGAAACTTCATACGCATTAGCAGGATACAAAGGTCTAAAAAGTTACTTAAAACGTTTTCGTTATTCAAAAAAAGTTAACTGGAAATTTCTGTTTCCATGGAAAATTTTAAATCTGTCTAATTTGGCTGTAACATTATTTCTCGAAAATGTTCTTAAATAACTTTTTAGACCTTTATATCTTTATGTGTATGAAGTTTCATTAAAATCGGTTCATTTATTTCGAAAAACAAGGGCTTGAAAGTTTGTATGAAACGCCGTACGGCGTAAACGCTCTTCGCAACGAAAAAACACGCGAACAATAATATTCACAAATCTATTTCCAGTACAAAAAGTACAATGAACCAGATATAAAACTACTCCAATACATAAACAATTATAAATTACTAGCTTCTGCCCGTGCGAAGTCACGGTTCGCGTGAAATTTCTTGTTCCCCCGTCCCACACCGACGTCACATCGCCTACCCACGCTATTACTGTGTTCTTTCTGACATTTTTTGTTTTTGCCCAGCTCATTAGTGTCTATGCGTGATGTTAAATAGCTTACAGCCTTCCTCAAGAATTGAGCTATAAATGCAAAAATATTTTTTTAAATCGGACTGTTAGTTCCAGAGATAAGCGTGTTCAAACAAGCAAACAAACTCTTCAGCTTTATTTGAGGCCTTCTGTCAAACTTCTTACACCAGCAGCCTGTAGGTCGACTTTACTCAGAAAGCCTTTATTGCGTTGCGAATTCAGTACAATAATGCGTTTAGAGCGTTATTGAGGCTTCTCAGGTTCCGTAATGCTTCTGGAAGGTTTTGTCAGGCCAAAACAGACGATTTTTATGCGATAATAAGAAAGAAAGTGATCTCAGTCGTACACAGGCTCTGGAAAAGCTCTAATAGCTGTATCGATAGTGTTTGCAGCGCGACTTGACAGCATGATCTTCGGGCAGTTCACTGAGCTCCATTTCAATGCAGTAGCTCGGTAACTCGACCGAGGAACATGATGTCAATGAAGAGTGTCATGTTGCCCTTTCTTGATTGTGTATATTGTTTTGTTAAATTAGTTTGTAGTGTAATATTAAGATAATTTTTAAGACCTCTGTAACTAAATTATTATGGATGTACTGAAACTAGTGTCAGTGCTTAAGTTGTGTATGTATCTACTAAAAAATTGGATTTTTTTGATCTGAAAAATAAATTAATTGAGTTACTATAGAAAATCCACGATCGACAAAACTGTTAATTGAAAGACATAAACTAGGACAAGCAATTCTCTGAATAGCTTCATGAGTGGGTACGATAAACAAATGAAGTTCGCCAAATATTTCATACAATTTATGATAGCCATTTTGTAAACATAAACAGTTTATATAATCCTCTTAGATGGAATATATGGTGGAATTTATCGTAGACATGATCTGTAACCATCGATTCAATATATAATTCTGAACCTAAAAAAAACTGCTGTTTCATAGCAAAGTACAATACCCTCACGGTCAAAATGTATATAACAGTAATTTCTTATTTAAATAACCGACGATAATCTCCAACACAGGGAGGTTCAGAATCATGTAGGTAGTGTATCCATGGTTACAGTTAATTGCAGACCGTATTGAAGGGTTTATTCATTGGCAAATACAAGCCAATTCAGATGAAGGAAAAGGTAAGAGTGATGATGACAACGAAGAACACCCATCAACGAAGTCATTTATCTTATGGAAGTCGTTGTTTTGTTGACCAGATTATGAAAATGAAACAAATTTTTAAGGCAGCATTATCATTAATAAAACGTAGGACGAGGTAAAGAAAATGATAAAGAAGAAGAACGCGCGGTCAACGAAGTCATTTATTATGAGAAATGTTGTGCTGTTCACCAAATAATGACAGTCAATCAAGTTTTAAAGACAATATCATCAATTTTAATAAGCATAACTTTACTATTAGAATTACAATCAGTAATAAAGGAAACGAGAATCTTGTCTTTTACATTGAACTTCGATGCCAACAAGTTACTTAATAATCGCAATTATGCACATAATGTTCTATTTGCGATTACAACTTTATAAAGTACACAATCTCGGAATTCCAGAACTTAGTTCTCTTTTATTTAACATTGGTTGGGTACATAGCAATGAACTTTCTAAAGATGATGCTACAAATTTTGCCCACGCAATTACTTATTTTCTTCTATTATCTGTAAGGATTCCTTGAGTTACTAAGGCTAAATCACTGACTCAATCACTAAAAATGTTTTATGGGTTCAAAGTTCGGACGATTGATTGTAGCTTGTGCCGTGAAAGTAAAAAAAAAAACAACATGGAAACTTATTATTTTTTATAAAGGGACTTTAGAAAGTCTACAAAATATCAGGTGTTAAAATAAAAACCACAGACTTCTTTAATTTCTCTCGATTCAATTCAATTTTACTACCAATGCAGACAATTCTCATTAAAATCAGCCGCAATATACAAAGATGAGAGATTCATAAATACCAAATAATTAGCCTGTCAAAGTAATAGAATCATAAATAAGTTTTACGGCTACCCACGTCACGGTAAATGACTCAAGTGAATTTACAACTAAACTATTTAGGATATAAAATGCAAGTATGTAAGAAGATAAATATTTATATGAGGAAATAAAAACGGAGTGCCTGATTCAAATGAAATGCTTTTTCGCTATCAAAGTATTAGGTAAGTAAATATTGCAAGTATTTCTTGCCTATCATAGACTTAGGAATCGGCAGTTTCTAAATTGGACATCATCTGCCTAGCCTTATCCTAACTATGATGGGTTCGGCTTCCAGTCTAACCGGGGGCAGCTGAATACCAGTATTTTACATGGAGCGACTGCCTAGCTGACCTCCACAACCCAGTTGCTGGGTAATACGATACTCCTTGGTAAGACTGGTTGTCAGACTTTCGGACTTGACTACCCGTAACGGCTGTCAAAGATCCACAATGTCAACCGGTATCAACTGCCTAACGTGCTTTCCGAGGCACGAAGGGGTCTCGGTATGTAAAGATGGTCACCCATCCACAGACCAACTACGGCAAGCGTAGCTTAACCTGATCGACCAACCTGTGCGGCTGTTATTATTTAGCCACGGGCCCCTCAGTTTCTGAATTGGAAAAATTATTACATTCATTATTACATTTTTGATAAACATGAAGAAAGATACACTACTAACACTTGTTTA
Organism: Luperina nickerlii; assembly: GCA_963855955.1. Lineage (NCBI taxonomy): Eukaryota > Metazoa > Arthropoda > Insecta > Lepidoptera > Noctuidae > Luperina > Luperina nickerlii. The sequence goes on from OY979665.1 coordinate 2,181,626, forward strand.
GTACTATTAGTTATTCTGTGTACTTGTACAGCTCATAAGCTACTTTAAATGAATAATTTAAAGGACAATGATACAGATTACCATAAAGATTAAAACAGAGGCCCCAAAGGCTCTCAAGGGATGGCATAATCTGAAATAATCTCAGAAATAAGACCCAGTTACGATGCTAATTCAAAAAGTCTGAATTGTCCAACGAACGATCAAAGACTCCAGACTGTATTTCTTATAGACATTTAAGGGAATAAATAAATCTGATGGATACTTCAATAAATTAACTCGGAAAATACAGTTAATTTTTTTACCAACGATACTTGTAATCTGATTGCTCCAATCGATTTGGGAGGAGATCTGAAGTAGAAAGATTGCCTTCGGGTGCAAGATCGGAACGATATTAGTTATCTGGAAGTCAGGGGACGGTTATGGGTTTTATAGGGTCGCTAAATTATAAAATTTTGAAAATTCGTGAAAAACTCGATGCTGATGCACCTTTTTTGGACATTAGTACATAAATAAAAAAAAAATTAAAAGGTAATAATAAAGATGATAAGTTTGTTTTTTTATTTGAACGCGCTAATCTCAGGAACTACCGGGCGTCGGATTTGAAAAATCTTTTAGCATCTGATAGCCCTATTTTTAGGAAAGCTATCGGTTAAAGCAAAAAGAAAGTCAGAAAGAACGCTAAGCGAAAATCAAGTACCTAATAGGGCGATGCATGTGACGGGATGGGTCGGAGGAACAAGACACACGCGGCCGAAGTCGCGGGCAGAAGCTAGTTTAATTATATACAGATAAGACTGTAGACGATGGTGATGATGAAAATACATACAAAAACTGACGCCTCCTACCCATGGCCACCTATGGCGTAGACAGAAACTACAGAACGCCACTTGCTACGATCCATATATATACTCTTTTTGCTTCGATTACGTTCATATAATAATATCTGGTAACACACGCCGGTAGTGAGTACTACACATAATGACATTGTACAAGTAAAAGAATATAATATAAGATTTCCATCTTACTAAAGTTGTAAAAGGCGAGAAAGAAAAGGGTTATGACGCCATTTATGAGGGAGGGCCATAAACCGGTATAAAACCCTAAGTAATGAAAATATAAGGGATTTTATGTAATACTTATTCAGAATGATAAGTGGTGGAGATTTTCCTGCCTATATTATCCTAGTGTTACTTTAGTATATTATTATATAACAGTTGAAGATATAATAAGATATACTGTCATTCGTGGATTTTTAACAGTCGTTACGGGTAGTCAAAAGCCCGAAAGTCTGACAACCAGTCTTACCAAGGGGTATCGTATTACCCAGTAACTGGGTTGTGGAGGTCAGATAGGCAGTCGCTCCATGTAAAATATTGGTTTTCCGCTGCATCGGTTAGACTGGAAGCCAACCCCAACATAATTGGGAAAAGACTAGGCAGATAATGATGATGAACAGTTGAAGATGTCTGCATTACGCGAAAGCTTGGTATAACAATATACGGGGTGGCAGGGACATCGACGTACCCTGCGTTCTAGACCCCCCTAGTGTAAAATTTACGTCGGTTACCAAAAAAAAATTGGCTGTTCCATAGATTTTGACCACATAGGTATTGCACTTTTCTATGAAACAGCAGATTTGTTTTTGATAAACAATGAAAATTTTCGACGTTGGTTCGGGTCTAGAATCATGTGCTAAATACATGGTTACAGTTTGCATGCCACCAAGTATTATGACGTGTATACTGTTAAACAGCAAATAATTTAATGTTGACAAATAATCTTCACTATTCTCAATCTTTTATGTGCAGTGCAACATTTTTCAAATAATCCATTTTCAAAAACTACTCCCATGTCCCCCACAAATGGGGCAATAAACTACAAAGTTTTAAATAAAAATTCGAAGCCGAGTTTGAAAACCAATGAGAAAAAAACTGCATACTGGCTGTGCAATGATGTTTAACGGGTTCCATTTTCAAACCGTTCCATTGTTGAATAATTTAATCATCCGCTTGTCTAGCTCCGTTTAAAATATGGGAACTTTTTTCGGGAAATATGAAATAGTAGCTTCGAAATATAATTCTGGGCTATTAAATGTAACCATGCTAACTGCAAGTAGACCAGTACGAGCAGTGAAGTAATTTACAAATGATACGGGGCATTAAACATACTATAAACATAACGCAACGCAACGCGAATACTCAATATAAATTCCTTCACTCCACATTGCTGTGGTGCATGGAAATCTTTTTGAATATCAGTTATAACGACGGCCATTACGTGGTGGGTTCATATCCATTTAAAGCTTCAAGAATTTACTTTAAATTTTATTGCTCGTAAATGCAAAATTTTCACTTTACGTAGAGGTGTCGGGCATTTTGTGTTTGCCGTCATTGATTAATATCGGCAAGAGTATCGATAAACATAATCGGTTTGCTGAAACGTGATTGTGGCAATATGTATTTTTTATCTGTTCCTTGTATGGCCCATAACCGGCCGTGAATAAATACTTGCTTGTGTAGTAGTGATTTACACCCTTCGATAATCTGTTGTCGAATGAATTTAGTGACTGCTTCAACACTGCTGTGTTTTGAAATATCACGTCACCTTGATTAAATACCTATGAAAGAGACCTGACACAGTCACTGATATTTTAGAACTTTCCAAAAATATAATTATTTAGGCCTAAAGCACTGTCTATCAATATTGTTGCTACTATAAGTTTAACGAGTACCTACATAACTTTTTGAGCTACATAAATATGCATAGACATCTCCACCCCAATATTCAATATATATCACTTTGTACTACGTTATTAAAGCATTTAATAATTTTGTAGCTCTTTGTGAAACCTCTTATCATACACACTCGAATGTTCAACTACATAGCTTCCAATGAAATACATCATATTTTGTTTTTTGTACAAATCAGCTTTGATCTTCCACGCCTGCTCATTTGTCTTTCACAGGATTCTGAGTTACTCTTTCAACATGTCAAGAACATCTGGGATTATTGTCTGGACTATTTATTAAGTTAAAAGTTTCCTTTGTCAGGGGCATCAGGTTCTTAGTGCCAGCGCAAGCTGTGCGTCTTGTTGTTACGATGACGCGACGCAATGATGGACTTGGACGTCGTCCAGGAAGCGATAATTTTCTTTGAGTATTCGTTAAAGATGGTCGTGTTATTCATCTTGTGAATATTGAGCCTCTTGTTCCACTTGTCTTGGTAGTTATTACGTAAAGGCGACGCGCATCCGACTGTCGTCGGCTGTGTGTTTACTCGCTGCGACATGTGGCGAGAGCGTGCGACGCGACTCCCCTAGACGGTCGTTGTGACTCTGCAACTCGACGCCAAGTATGCGGAGCTGTGAGCAAAATATAATAATGAGGATTGTCCGCCACAGCCTTTCGTTGCGGGCCTGCGGACGGAGATTAATGGGTAGCTTACCGTCCGATCAGGACCAGGCCCGTGCCGTGCGGCGCGTACGTGTTCCACACGAGCCTCAAAGAGATGTCAGCATTAGTGAAGAGGCCTGTTAGGACTGAAGCCTGCCGGGTCAGCGGGATTGTCCGAAAGGGTTACCGCTGGCTCGGAACATACAGGGTAAAGGAAGGAACAAGGATGGGTTTTAGTCAGTAAGAGTCTGACACTCCCTTCCACTTCACCCAGAGCGGGAAGAGTCATGTAAAGACATCACACCCTCAAAAAAAAAAAAAGTTTGTCGTTGCGTCTAGTCGCCGAGCTGTGGCAGTCGCATGTCGCATAGTGTGCGCTATGTCTTAAAGTTAAAGTATGTACTTAAAGCTGTTGGTAATTGTTCTCTAGTGTCTGTTCAAAAACGTTTCATATATCTTGTTATGACGGTACAAAGCTACAGTACCCGGCGATAAATATTGGACATCGGCCTTTGGAAAGAGACAATCGGCTAATTTCGGCTTCGTAGAGCGTTATTTCTGTCGCACGAAATACAAACAGTCCGGTATCTATTAGGAGCTGTTAAAACAATTATGATTTGCTTCTTTGGATAATTATTTTTATTCTTTGTATAAAATACACCAATTTCCAAAGGTCGATGTGCAATATTTATCGCCGGGTACTCTACAAGCTAACCTTTGGTTCGTACTTGATATTCAGTGAATACCTATTTATTGATTTAATTAACCATTTTTGTACACACGTATAAACAGACAAGAAGAAAGGAACGGAAAAGTACTTACAAAGTTGATGCTTATTTCTAAAGAAATCTCTACCTGCGATAAGAGAGTACCAACAAAAAAGAGATGTAGACAACGTGTATAAGAGTAGAAGGGAAAACAATATACATAAAATCAAAACAATTCTCTAATCCATACTAATATAGCATAGTTTCCATATTTATGTCTGTAATTTATATGGTGTACATAATAAAGAGTGTATATTTTGAGTATACACTGGGGCTAGTTAAAGTCCAATTACAATTAAAAAAAGTTTTAATAAAAATATCGTGCGTAAAATATGAAGGTGGTCGGTAGACTAGCTGTATGTATGACACATCAAATCTTTAAACGAATAATTAACTAACGCCTACCAAAACCATAATTATGCGTAAACATATAAACGTGTAAATTTAGTATTTAGAAACTGTCAGGCGCTGCGCCGCAACAAAGAGTATTCTATTCTAATATTATAAATTCGAATGTAACTCTGTCTGTCTGTCGGTCTGTCAGTGTTACCTTTTCACGCCTAAATCCCTGAACGGATTTCGATAAAATTTGGCAGAGAGATAGATGGCATCCCGGGGAAGGACATAGGATAGTTTTTGTCGACATACCTCGCGGGCGGAAGCTAGTTTAAAAATAAGCACACAATATAAGAATATACGTACCTACATAATTCTAAAATCAATATCACAAAGATGATATAATTTCAATAGTGAATATATATGCAATTATTACAAAGTGGAAAGATAGTGGTCGTTCACTCTTCTTCAAAAAATCTTACAAGAAATAAATGTGTTCACGTTTTAGTTATAGATGATGATTCATGATGCAATAAACCAATCTGCAATTGGTTACTTCCACACCGTTCATTATTTATTTAAAAATAGATTCAAACATTAATTTGACACATTTTCAGAGTCTACTTATTTTAATAGTCAATTTAAATTGCTTCATAAATAATGTTACTCAAAAACGCCATGCTCATGATTAATATTCGCAAACATATTTAGTTTAATAACTCATAGAACTAATTAATGGGTACTAAATCAACAAATAGAACTCGATCCGAAGCTGCAATTTGATCTATCTACATAATACGCGTATTGTGTACTGCTGCACTCCACAGCTAAAGGAAAAGCACTAGGAAGTAGTGAATGGCGAGCGTTTTGGGGGACTTATTTAATTTTGATGTTTGAAAAGTGCTGATGAAGTTTGAATAAGTGAATTTTTTTGAACACTTGTTCTCAAAAATAGGAGGATGAGCGATGTCTGCGTGTTTGGACCATTTCCTCATTCTGCTACGACTCTTAAGAACCAGGTAAAAAGAAAAAAAAAATAAGATGGAACGCGAAAACGAAGTGATACTGCGGGCAGGCGATGCAATGCGACGGGTGAGTTGGGTGAACAAGAAATTTCACGCGGACGAAGTCGCAGACCGAAACTAGTACGTAATATCAGCAAAAGCGACGATTCTAAACGACCACAGAACAATATCAAAGTCATGTCAATAATTTTGCTATACTTACCACTTTTTCGATAACAACTGTTCGGTATAAATAATAAATATAATTATAATAAAATTTATTAAAAAGTATAAGGACTAACGTTAAATGCAGTTTTTCTTAAATCTATGACTTTACCAAGAGTTGGTTTTGGCTGAGACCCAATTAATATCATAAAAAGTTGAAGTGAGATTTGAAGTATTTTTACCTGCCTCTGCAAGTTTATATCTATAGTTTGGCTGAACTAAATGTATACTAAGAGAACTAATGTTTTAGAAGAAATCCCTGAAACTTTTCAAAATTCAACCAAAGATTCTGAGACACCAATTAAGTTTATAAAGAGAATACGTACTTCAATTTAGAAGTTTTGCTCTGGCAATATAGCGATGTAGTCAGACTACCACTCACGCGTCCCGCACCCCGCAGTGACATAGCCTAGAACGTCCCAGAACATATCTGTATTTTCGTAGCGCCACGGCGCGGGCGGCGGCGCGCGGCGCCTCGCTACTAATAATTGTTTCTTCAAGTGGACAGACCAGGGTACATTACACAGCTTATTTCGTAACTTTAAATGGATTTGATTTTTTTTATTAACTGATTATTTTATTTGGTTGTTTACATTACGCTAACAAAAACAAAAAAAAATATTATTTCAAAATCTAAAGCGATGACTCTATTTTTTTATTTACCTGAATCGAATGACATATAAATACATAGCATTGTTCTTCCAAAGTTTTGAAATACGATAACAATAACATCGCGCGAATATCGCATTGCGCATGCGTCATCGCGCCTATTTATTTTTTTAATGATTTTCAACTACAGATAACTTATTTCTTATTTCCGATACAACATCAGTGCCTTTGGGTTATTATACTGTATCTACACACCTTTCCAACTGGTACTGAAACGCAAGTAAAACAAAATTTCAAAAAAATTAAATTGTTCGTGGTAACTTTCCTCCCTTCGAACATTCTTGTAACTGTTACTTTCGTCCGCCCGGATAAATAGTGGTTTTTGTTCGCTGTCACTCTCGTCCGCCGGTCAGTTGTGTAACTTTAGCAATATAAAACCAAAAACAAATGTCAAGTAAATTGAAACTATTAGAGCCTTAGCATATCTCCGCCGTGAAAATAATGATGGGAAACCGCTCACTGATTTCCGCTAATTATTGCATGTTGTCGCGATTCGTGTAGCGGAATATCATGAGAGTCAGTTGAATTGTAGTAATCGGAGCAAAATGTCGTCGCTATCGACTTAATGACTACTTTGAATCTCTTAGATTAGTTTTTCCGTAAAATCAACATCCATTTTAGGAGTTTCGCTTTACAAACTTGTCGACTGCCACATATACATGCAATAAACGCGGCACCGCAACAAAATAGCGGGCTGAGTGCGGAGGTGTAACATAATCGTCATCAAATCTGTGTTTTAGAACAAGCAGTTTCGCTTGTCTTACAACGGACAAATCATGACGAAACTACTACGGTTTCGCGGCGGAGATGTGATACCGGCCTTATTCTCTCTTCCTAGAAGTCTAGGAGCCAAATGCCAAACATTTTGTGAGATATTATATTATGTAAGTAACTAGCTTTTGCCCGCGGCTTCGCCCGCGTGGAGGTCGAAAATTATTCACAGAAAATTCAACCCCCCATTTCACCCTCTTATTGGGATTTCGAAAAACCCTTTCTTAGTGGATACCTACTCTTCACAAAGAACAAACCCTTCAAATTTCATGTCTCTAGGTCCAGCGGCTTAGGCTGTGCGTTGATATATCAGTCAGTCAGGACTTTGAATTTTATTTAAAGGATATAATTTTAATCACCGTTAAGGCTCGTACACACAGGCGCGACGCGACACGCGACACAAAGGCACCGCAAGTCGCACAACGAGCGGTGCCTTCGTGTCGCGCGCGATTCACGTCGCGCGTCGCGTCTGTTTGCAGGAGCCTTTATACTCTTAAGGGATCATTGTACTCATCATTATGAACAGCTTTTACTATGGGACCAAACCTGAAATCGCGAAAAAAAAATCAGCTGTTCCCTACATTTTGACGAGTTATGTGAACATAAAATGTAGAGTAAAGTTGTTCATAATGATGAGTACAATGACCCCTAAAAAGGATGACGGTGATTAAAATTACACCCAGTATATAGAAGATATACAGCAATGTCAACATTACTCTGTTACACTAAATAAGCTCCTTATCCAAACTGCTTTAGGCATCTGAAAATATTCCTAATATTTACCATAATATATGTACTTATTATGAGTACAAAGAATCGTTTGCGCAGAAGATCAAACTTTACGATCACATTGTGATGTGATGTCGGAAGCAGGGGATCCATTACACGTCAAAACAGAATAACAATCAAACGGATCGATTCTTAAAGTATACGAAAAGTAAAGAAACAACGAGAATGAATTAGCTTGTCAGCAGAATAGAGAAAAACATTTTGATAACGGAGAAAGTTTGATAAAGTGATAATTTTTGATATTTTTACACAACCCCACAGGAAAAGATGAGAAAGAATATTAATAACAGTTAATTGTCCCAACTTATAAAGGCTCGTACACACAGGCGTGACGCGACACGCGACACAAAGGCACCGCAAGTCGTGCAACGAGCGGTGCCTTTGTGTCGCGTGTCGCGTCGCGCCTGTGTGTACGAGCCTTAAATGTTAGTCCATGTATCTTTTGTTATATTGCTACAATGGAATGTTGTTCTCAATAAAACTTTATGTATACAAAAAAAAAGTGTAACCCTTTGGGCAATATATTAATTCAATATATTCTCTTATACATATAATAAAGAATATATTGTACCTATAGAGATCATTCCAACCCGATAATCTAGACGAAAAAGTATAAAAGACATATATTCAGAGCAATAGGTTTCTTGATAATATTATTATAATTTATTTGGCGCAAGATTATGACAGTGACAGTGAATATTGAGATATTATGTGCCAGCCAAAGCTAGTAAATAATGATAGTAATTCTATTGAATAAATAATAAAATTTCATTTCTCTTTGTTCCAGAAAACTTCCAAGATATGAAGAACTAAATCAATAATCTTCCAAGATGGGGACAGATTCAACAGAAGACGATTTCATGAGCATATGCCTCAATCTGACAAATGAGGAGGCGTTACTCGGAGGATGCAACTACAGCAGCGAATACGAAAATGGAGAACTCCTGGAGAAAGTCGTCTCGAGGGTTGTCCCCATCTTCTTCGGCTTTATCGGAATTGTTGGATTAGTTGGCAATGCTTTGGTCGTTCTTGTCGTCGCTGCCAATCCTGGCATGAGATCGACCACCAACCTCCTCATCATCAACTTGGCTGTCGCTGATCTGCTCTTCGTCATCTTCTGCGTACCTTTCACTGCTACTGATTACGTCATGCCACGATGGCCCTTCGGAGACTGGTGGTGCAAGGTCGTCCAATACTTCATAGTTGTCACTGCTCATGCTTCAGTCTACACCCTTGTTCTGATGTCCTTGGACAGGTTCATGGCTGTAGTACATCCCATAACTTCCATGTCTATTAGAACAGAAAAGAATGCTTTATTAGCCATCGCCTGTATATGGGTGGTGATATTGACCACAGCTATTCCTGTGGGTATCTGCCACGGAGAGAGGGAGTACTCCTACTTTCATAGGAACCACTCATCCTGTGTGTTCCTTGAGGAGCAGGGATATAGCAAGCTGGGTTTCCAGATGTCTTTCTTTTTGTCGTCGTATGTGATTCCGTTAGCGTTGATTAGTGTGTTGTATATGTGTATGCTGACGAGGTTGTGGAAGAGTGCTCCGGGAGGGAGGGTGTCTGCAGAGAGTCGGAGGGGGAGGAAGAAGGTCACGAGGATGGTTGTAGTCGTCGTGGTGGTGTTTGCTGTCTGCTGGTGCCCAATACAGGTGAACTATTCCTTTCTACATTTTTACTTTTCTACAGATGTTTTTTTGTAGGTATACTTTTCGTATTATTTGTCATGGTTTTAATGATTGTGTAAGTTTTATATAAACGGTAACAGTCTACAGTTACCGATATACAAAATAAATGTTGAAATGTGTAGGAAAATGATTGGTAGGTATGCAACTCCAGAACGAAAATCTCCAATTAGGAAAACGAGCAATTTATAACTCCACTTTATTAGTTTCGTTTTCTTTATTAAGATAAATCGTTAATTGTACTGAAGCATTCTCTTCCCTCCATAATTTAACCTAATTGCCAATTTAACGGGTTTTTCAAAATGATAATTATCTTAAATTAAAACGAATCGCTTTCTGGAATCATCTTATAGAGATCGACTATTGAATGAATGGATTCCATTTCATTGGCTTGTTGGGGAGACTTTTTTCATTAATTGACTATATAAATATTATCTAGGTACATCATTCAAAAGACACAGGCTTGGGTGTGTATCTATTGAAATATGATAATACAGATATCAGTATATCTGTGAAGGTAAACGTCAAGATAAAACCAGGACCAGAAGGAGGAGTCAATATAAGTCTGAAATCGCCAACTTGTCTTGAGCGAGCGTGGTGTTTTTTTATTTTTTTATTAATTTATTTGGCTCACCAACAATTGAATACACTGACACAAAGATACCTGTGCCTCGGAAAGCACGTTAAGCCGTAGGTCCCGGCTGCCATACGTGGATCTTTGACAGCCGTTACGGTTAGTCAGAAGTGGTTAGTCAGAGGTATCAAGGGGTATCGTATTACCGAGTAACTGGGTTGTGAAGGTCAGATAGGCAGTCGCTCCATATAAAATAGTGGTATTCAGCTACACCCCGTTAGACTGGAAGACCACCCCAACATAGTTGAGAAAGGCTAAGCAGATGACGAAGTATTATGTGTTTTGTAGGACTGGTTTAAATTGTTATTTTCTTCAACTGCAGATGGACTTAATACAAAAGCTTTTTTAACTTTCCGTTGGCGCTGATAGATCAGATTTTTCGTTATTCTCCCTTTATACAGAAATTAAACTTGTTGTAATTCGAGTGACACGTACGATTATATATGGAATGTTAAAATACTCTTGGAAATAACAGCTAAAGCTATATCTTTCAGAAAGCGTTTATTTTACAGAAACGTGCCATAAGGAATATAGTAAGGATCTCACAAAGAGACTCATGTAGAGAGCACTTTAAAGAATTAGAAATTTTAACAGTACCAAGTTTATATATATTAGTAATTCTGAATCACTTTGCTAAGTACATTCATGAGTATGAATCACAAGAGGAACGTATGGTAAGAGAAAGCACAAGAAGGAAGGAAGTTAAACAAAAAATGGCACCAAATTTTAACTTAGCTAAGCATTGTTCCAGAGTTATTTAATAGGTTACCGACTGATTTAAAATTATTCATTTATAGCTTTCACTCTTTTAAAACTAAATTGGAAAAATGTTGGTTCTCAATATCAGAATTTACGACAAATGATAAAAATAGTCGCTTATAATAAATAGCAGTAAACAAGCCATAAATTAAAATTATTTTTGACTTTAACTGTGCTCATCATTAGGACCTTGATGAACTCCTAATATTTCTGACTCTGATTTTGACATTAAACCTACTATTTTTATTTTGTTCTTTTTTTGACTTTATATTTATTTGTAGACATATTTTATATGAATTGACTCTTGAACTACTTATACATCTCACAGCAATTCAAATTTATTCTTTTTTATGTATTGTTTTCCACATGTGATAATTTTATTTGGTATTGTTTCTGCGTGCGATAATTTTATTTAATATATAATGTTCAACACAATGTAAATTGTTTATGAATAAAGGAATAAAATGAAAATGAAAATAATGAGTGACGGTGCTCTTATATTTATCGATTCCTTTCAAATTCAATTAGAAATACGATAGGTTTGGTACGCAATTATGTTCTGTATCAATAATTTGAAAAGTTAATTACAACCATACGTACAAGGGTAAATATTTATTTTATTCTGTTTTTAGTATTTGTTGTTATAGCGGCAACAGAAATACATCATCTGTGAACTTTTTTCAACTGTCTAGCTATCACGGTTCATGAGATACAGCCTGGTAATAGACAGACAGATAGACGGACAGTAGAGTCTCAGTAATATGGTCCCGTTTTTACCTTTTGGGTACGGGGCCCTAAAAACATTGGCCGTAATTAAATTAAATAAGGTGGAAGATATTTATTTAAAATAAGTCGAAGGGAATTATTTGAGTCTTAAAATTAATAAAGAGGAACTTAATAATGTGAGTAATAAGTGGGTTTAATAAATAATATCAATAATTTCTTGTTGAAGTAACTCTCGAGTTTCATGAATATTATTGCTATCTCTACCTGCTTGAAATAAGCAATTTCTTGGCGTTATTTGCTTTGCGCTGTTATTTGTTGTTAAATTAGCTTCCTTTGGGATTCTTATCTTAACATTATATAAGGTCACTTTAAAATAGATGGCCAAACTTTTAGGAATCATTTAGACCACCAAAATAGACGATGGTAAAAATAAGAAAAACGCATAGATACTTACAACAAAAATAATTAGCTAACGAAAATACACTAATGTGCCGGCAATTTATTATTTTAGGTCAAAATAAAATCACTTTAATCAGTGTTTTTTTTTGCTTGGATATCTTTGGTTAGACTAACTGAGCGCTGTGTTAAAATTTGTCCATCTATTTTAATGGGACCATGTATAACGCCTGTATTCTCAGAGGTGTTCCTAATAGGCCACCCATATATCGCCAGTAATGTTTTAGCCCCATGTAAAAGACGGCGAGCCTATTGCCAGCAACCAGAGACTCCGGCCTGCTATTGAGAAATTCCTGATGGATTCCATCAGGAAGTGCTAACTTTACCCGGCTTGGGAATTGAACCCAGAAACTTATGCTCAGCAGTAGGGCTTGCAACCAACGAGGAAGTCATCAGTCGTCAGGCTTTTTAAATGAGATTTAAGGAATAGATCAGATGGGATAACAATTTATCCTTCATTTCACCACTTCTAGAACTTTTTACGTGTAGTGTTTTTAAAACCAATTTACAGAATGATATAAACATAATTTTATCATTTACAGTTTATCGACAATAATATTTTAGAGCGTCCTAAAATTGTGTCTTTTAATATTCGTGGATTCTTATTGTTTGGGAGTTAAGTAACGAACTCCTTTATGTTTTTTTATGTTGGTGTTTAATTAAAACTATTACAATGGGTAAATGAAACGAGTACATGTATGTCATGTCGTATTCTTTAACGGAATGCGCGGGGAATCACCGACCGGCACTCGTTGGTCTTTTGACGTCTCAATGACAGTGACAGCGTCACATTAGCGATCCGCGGCGCCAACACTTATTTCTGTTTATGGGATTTTGTAAAATCTCGGTAGGTTAGGTACAACTTGAAAGGTCAAAAAAGGCAATCCCAAAATATAAAGCCCAACCCCAAATCTAATTTGGTGAGACTTAAAAAGGTTTCTCTATTTAAAACCACCTGTTTCCTGAATTAACGAAGGGTCATATTAAATTATTTTTAGCGACATTAATTAAACATGAATGACCGCTTAACGTTTGACCGCTCCACACTAAAACAAGCCGTAAACATAATCAGGCAATTAAAAAGGGTAAATGTCGGATTACCCTTAATGTTTACACTAAAAGTTAGCAGCCCTACAGGTAATGTTGGAATTAACTCAATTAAAAGAAAAAATAGAGTGAAAGGCTTTACATAACAGATGTTTAGGTAACCTATTTTAGCAAATTTGTTTGAATTTGTATTCATTTGAAGTAAAATAAGGGCTTACTTTCAGGTATCTGAGGTCAGTTGACAGAAACAGTTCCAACAAATTAAAATAAAACTTAGAACTCTTGACAGTAAGCACGGACGACCTGTCCTTGAAACAAAGGTCCAAGAAATAAAATCGATTATGTTAGATGACAGGCAAAATACTTATGTGTGGAGTGTCCAAAGTATCCATACACCTGAACTTCTAAAGATCTAAAACACGCAACTGAAGCCGCGATTGGCCGGGCCCTACTGGGCCCAACTCATATAAAAATCAAGTTAATATAAGGCTTGTAAATTAACTCATTAATTATTAAGCATCAACTCGAAAACAAGAAGAAGGCTTCATTATATTTACATTTTAATAAAGTCGTTGATGAAGACGATATAATTATAGACCTTACAAAACAAACCTCTCGTAACACGTTCTACAGAACCAAACTAGTAAAAGAAACCAGTCAAGAGCGAGTCGGACTCACGTACCGAGGGTTCCGTATCGTGAAACGTGGTGAAAAGTTTTTAAATTTTCATCGGCGAGGCCTATATTCGTCAAAGAATTTTAATACTGCGGTGTAGAATATTGCAGTTTTAGGTCAGTGCCATCTCTTTATCGATAGTGGAACTAATATAACTATTATTAAACATTTTTTTTGTTATTTTTTTTTGAATAAGTGTAATTTTTGTTGATGATTTCTTAAAATAAGTGCTATTTAGAAACATCGTTTTATTTTTCCTGTAATCTTTACATAAAATTCTATCACATAAAATAATTTTAGATTTTTCTCTATGCAAACGATAAGGGGAACGGTATCTTTTTTACATTTTTCATCAAAAGTCCTAAATGAAAAAAGTCCAAAACCTAAGAAAAAAGAAAAAAAAAATGTTTGAGAATGTGCAAACAACGCTCTTTCATATGATACCCTATATGCCCTTGTAATCCCACTTCGAATTTTTAAGAACCCCTTTCAGTAAACAGTAGGTACGTGTAGCAAAAAAAAAAAATTTGTTTCTTTCTTATTTGCAAAATAGTTGGACAAACGTCATCTAAATCTATTCCAAATTTCAAGTTGATAGAATTAGTAGTTCTTGAGACATCCAGCTGTGAGAGAGGGACAGACAGACAGACAGACTAAGTCGCACCATTAGGGTTCCTTTTTACCATTTTAGTACGGAACCCTAAAAACAGACATTTTGGAGTAAGGGTAATCAAGCTGGTTCATTAGTTCTAATATTACTAAATATATTTGTATAAATAGACTCACGCCTTCTTCCCATTTAGGTAGACAGAAACTACAGAACGCCATCTGCTGCGATCCTAACATAACCCTTCCGCTTGTCAGCTGGATTGTCCGAAAGGGTTACCGCTGGCCCGGAACATAAAGAGCTAAGGAAGGAACACGGGTGGGTTTTAGTCAGTAAGAGTCTGGCACTGCCTTCCGCTCCACCCAGTGCGGGAGGAGTCATTTGATGATTTCCCATATTGAAAAAAAAATAAAAAACCCATTCGCTTCGTATCTGGCAATACACGCACGCCAGTTGCTACCACTAAGCACCTGATCTTTCTGAAGATCATTACCAATAGGATCTCTATATGTCCTTCTAGGGCGTTCCCTCACGGCGGCGGCGTCTCCAGTCACATCTGCCTTGTAAACATCTTTTGCTAGTCGCCTTTCACTCATTCTCTCGATATGACCGAACCTTCTAAGCACACTCTTGCTATTTGTATAATAAATCAATAATATAAACTAACATAATTACAGGAAAATTGAATGAAATATGAGAGTAATTTTATTATAATATTTCGAATTATATTTTGGGAGACGTCCTTCTACTAAGCCCCTTAACGCTATTCAATAAGAGTAACTACTGGCGATTACTTCGTCTTTAGGTATTATGTACTTATCAGGTTTTCGTTTTGGCGTGTTCATTCATGATTTATTCAGCCAACATCTGTTGGCCGCCACGTAATTTTTCTAATGGTAACGGTATATACGGTTCAACCAAATTAATTCATTGATTCAAAGCCCCAAATAAAAAGTACTGTAAAGTATGAACTTTGAATGATTCAGTTACTCATGATTTAATTTGGTTGTTTCATCCAAATTAAGGTTCAGTTAGAAAAACTTGATTCTATACAATAAGCAAAGTATTTAACATTACCAGACAAAGAACATTGAATTACATTAATTGCCTTATGTCAACTAGCCACGCCAATATATCAACAAATACAATGAAAACATTTAAAATTAAGAATTACAAAAATGAAATTAAAATATTTAAACAAATTATAATACGTCAATAAAAACCTCCAGGCATAAAAAACGTGACATCTTACATGTGCAATGCTGGATTATGTAAAAAAGATGTCATTCGAAGTCACAAATGACAAACTAGGACCATCGAAGTAAAATAAATAAACGGTTAATTATTATTTAATTGCCGAGTACTATAGTATTATGTTATGTTTTCTGGTATAGTAGTCTCCCACGCGGGCAGAAGCTGGTATCTATTATTCTACATACTTCACAATATTCTATCTACCAATCACTGTTTTACTATACATGTATAGATATATGTGATCCGGCCAATCAGTGCAATATGTGGTATCATTCGACGCCAAAGCATTTAATTTAAGCATTCTCAACGCTCGGAATTGAAATGTTTTGCATTTAAGGCGCTTTAACGCCAACTCAGATAAAGTGCTGGCTAAATTCATTTTGGACATGGATATAGTTTGTATACCATCACAAATCAATCTACCCAACTATTTTAGGGATGGTTTCCACTCTAACCGGATATAGCTGAATATCAGTATTTTACATGGAGACACTGCCTATCTGACCTCCACAACACAATCATTAATGGGTAACACGATACCCCGTGGTAAGATTTGTCAGACTTTTGGGCTTCTGACTAGGTACCCGTAACGACTGTCAAAGATCTACGAATGACAGCTGGAACCATCGGCTATACTTTCCGAAGCTTAGACGAGTCTTGTTATCTATACTAACATTTTAAAGCTGAAGAGTTTGTTTGTTTGTTTGGTTGAACGCGCTAATCTCTGGAACTACCAGTCGGATTTGAAAAATTCTTTTTGCATTTGATAGTCCAATTCTTAAGGAAGGCTATATGCTATTTAACATCACGCTGTGACCTTTAGGAGCCGAGCAAAAAGAAAAAAGTCAGAAAGAACGCTAAGCAAAAACGAAGTAATTGCGCGGGCAGGCGAAGCGATGCGACGGGGTGGGTCGGAGTAACAAGAAATTTCACGCGGACTAAGTCGCGGGCAGTAGCTAGTATAATGTATGTTAACTTATAAACGAACCGACCACGGCATCGACCCGTGTAGCTGTTATCATTTAGCCAGGAGCCCCTCCCAACACAAATAATGTGCTAAACACATTTTGGACATAGGTCGTAATATGCGGCCGGACAGTTTAGGATTTTCGGGAGCTGTCTATTTTCGGCAATGTAGGCGTGCGTGGATAATATGATAATATTTACTTATTTGGTTCACCAACAACTGAAAACACTATTTTAAGCAATTTAAACAAAAGCAACAAATCGGAGTAAAGTGTAACAATCACTTATAGGTAAACTCTACATGCACACAAATAGTTGTAATAACTAACAAAAAAATAGAAATAGAAGACTAAGGGCTGATTTTTCAATCATCTGATAACTTTATTCGAGGAATAATTTTGAAATTTTGAAAGTTATTACATACAAAAACTGTCAAACGTCAATTTATTTCTCGAATAAAAGTTATTTGGCCGGTTTGGTAGCCCGCGAAATTCAATTTTTTTTTAGGTTTTTTGCAACTTGCTGGTCAGTATTAAGTTGTACGTTAATTAATATATGATTTGCGGCCGTAACAAATATGTATTTACAGAATTATAATCATTAAAGTCATCAACACAACTCTCTAAGACCACGTAAGTCCAAAGAATAACTGTTTCATGAAATCATCATTCTTTGGAGTTACGTGGTCTTAGAGAGTTGTGTTATATACCTACACACACACAAAGTATTACTGGTATTATTCTAATGATATTCTTGTTGAATGATAGTAATCTCATCTGTATATTTCTCGTATGTAGGATTGGTTAGTTAGGAAAGGCTTATAAAATAAGATAACGTAACTTTTGAATAACAATGTGCGCGCTTATAATTTCTAACGTGACGACATTATCGTGGCTGACCACGTCACGGCATCACATATTGTCTGCTCACCTTAAATTTTGGTAAAGGATTTATTCCCTGGCTACAAAATAATATCAGCTTTCTGAAATGTGTTCGCGTAAATGGCTTACAGGTTATGGAAATAATAATAAACCGCTGTAATCCGTAGCTGGTGGCTTTTGAAATTGAAATACTTGAATTTTATCCAATAATATAACATCACGCATGTATTATTCCTCGAAGGGTTAGGTAGGGGTTCCTCTAGAGCACACCCACATTTTGCCAGTTATGTAATAGGAGGCGAGTCATAATGTAAATCAACCGGGCACTAATTTCAACTCTTGGCTGCTACTGAGAAATTCCAGATGGCAAAACCCAATAGCACTTTACTTGACCCGGGAATCGGTCCACCAACAAGGCAGTCATCCAATATTTATTTTCGCCAATAATATTAGTCCCATGTAACAGGGCGCGAGCCTTTTGCACCAGGAATTTTAGAAGGAAAAACTCAATAACACTTTAACGGACCTCAGAATCCAACCCAAGACTTCGTGCTCAACAGGAGCGCTTGTGACCACTAGACCAACGAAGCAGCCAAATGTAGGGGTAACTGCCGCAACTTTTAGAAAATTTACAGTCTTGTTGGGCCCGGTCCGCTATATTGATAGCTGGATATCTAAGCCTCGTGAAATAATAACAACTGGACTGTATAATGAATTATATTGGAAAATTAAACTAAAACGGTTACAATATTTGAATCGGCGCGAGAATAAAAATGAGTGCGTTCATCCGTGAGTCGGAGACGAGTCTGTCCGATGATGGCCGAACGGGAGCGCGAGCGCCGTCACTGGCAGCTCGCCCCCGCGTACTCCGCCGTGCGTCATCAGTCTTATCTTAGTCTTAATCTGTCAAAAATACCTGTGATTTTCCTAAATTTTTGACAAGTTTTTGACATTGATTGTCACTGAGATGAGATTCATTTTGAACGTTTTTAATTACGAGAGTTGGTCTTCTGATCTCTTATAATATATTATGGATAATTGGATGTAATAGGTACTTTGTTCCACTATTTTTAGGGTTTTAATATTCTCATCTTCTGTTTCAGATCATCCTGCTGGTCAAAGCGCTGGACGCATACAACATTACATACTTCACAGTCACCGCGCAGATAGTGTCACATGTGCTGGCGTACATGAACAGCTGCGTCAACCCCGTGCTGTACGCTTTCCTCTCTGAGAACTTCAGGGTCGCGTTTAGGAAGGTGAGAATCTATAATATTACTATCTTCATTAATATTGTAAACCTCACTGATAACATCTTGGTCGCGTTTAGGAAGGTGAGAATCTATAATATTACTATCTTCATCAATATTGTAAATCTCACTGATAACATCATGGTCGCGTTTAGGAAGGTGAAAATCTATAATATGACTATCTTCATCAATATTGTAAACCTCTCCGATAACATCATTGTCGCGTTTAGGAAGGTGAGAATCTATAACATTACTATCTTAATATTGTGAACTTCTATAAGATCTAGAGAATCGCGTTTAGAAAGGTACGCCTTAGTATTTTCATCAATATTGTAAATGTCTATAACAGTATCCTCCCAGCCTTCGATTGTGTGAGAGGTTATATCCATAGTATATAACAAAAACGGTTGCTTGCACAGAGTGACAAGGACATGGACGCAGTACATGATTCTGGACCGCCTCGTTTATTATTAAAAAACAAATTCGCAATTTCATACATTTTGACCGCGTAGGTATTGCACTTTTGTAGGTAACAGCAGATTTTTGAAGTGGAAACTTCATTAGGCGCGTTGAAGTTTTTTTGAGATGGGAAAAGTCCATTGAACTCGCGACACTGTTATCGTAACCGACACCGCGCTACATTCGGATGTGTTCGGCTGTCCTCGGGATGTACTCGGTTTTAAAGTATATCCGATATGTCAATGAGTGATGGCAAAGTGTTTGTGTTTTGTTTTTCACTTCTGTCGGCACTCCCAGAGTGCCACTGTTTTTTTTTCTAAATAACCTATTTATCCACGCAGGTAGGTTCAAAATCGCACAACCTATTACCATGGAGTAATCCATGGTAATAAGTTGTGCGTCGACGTCTCTGCCACTCTGTATAAAAGTGTTATTAAATTTAGCAGTCTTCAACACCACAGATCATACATATTACCTAAGTATAGTTTGTTGTATTCAAGACTAGATGATGACGTTAGATTTTGTGTTCAGTGCGGTATCAATCATTCTTATTTTGTATTGAGGCTTCTGCTAAGTCATGCTTCCAAGTGCTCTTTCATAGTGTTTTACATTAACAGTCGTATGTCTTTATTAAAAAGGGAATAAATACATATCGCGGGTAAAATCTGGATGAGGTTTGCACAGTTGCGTGGAGATTGGCACATGAAAAGATCGGTCTATGTTGAGCGGTGAGTGAAGTCGGGGGGTGGGGTCGAGGGGGGTTGATGATGTAACCATTGATCGCCATCTTGATTCATGTCAAGAAAACAAATCATGCATTTCTTTTTTGAAAAACTTCATCTATTTCAGCCATGTTGTCGAACTCTTGCGATCCAATTATTATTAAGATAACTTATCTATAGCTAGTAATATACTTTCTGTTTTCATCGAGCGATCAACTTCGCAAGCCATTAAGCACAATCACTTTTTGAATATTAATGCCGTGCGTGCACTGAATACAGTGAATTATTAAATTATATTAACAATACGGCGTTTAATCTTCATGTTCATTAGTGGGTGAAATGAGTTCTACTGGTACGGTATTAAATCGAAAAGGATTATCAGTGAAACCAAAGTGATGATATATTAATTATGTTGGTACAGATCACCAAGAAAAAGTAAAGTGCTCCGGAAATCATCGTCAATCTTCGGAAGTACGAATGTGCGATGAGTCTACTAAAGAGTCTAAACAACCGTGGAAGTATATGCTATTTTGTATTACCATGTTTACAAAATTAAAGATTAGAACTCTATGGAATTCGAGAATACTTTTCAGAACTTTTGAGTGACAGATCACAAATTGTGAATAATGTAGGTAACCCGACAGAAAAACAACCTCATACAAATGCGCATGGGTGCACTAATATTTGTATTTGCGCGGTAGTACAAACCTTAGAAGTTTGTCGGTTACTCTGTGGCGTGCCATTCGCGCTGATTTGGAAACACAAAAATTACTGAAGCGCAAAACTTTTCTGGTTTAACTGTAGCTACCTTCATTGTATCTCGATTATACACATATTGGTCATTAAAATTATAGCATTAATTGTCAATAACCAGTACCAATTTTTTGTCAGCCTTATAAAGTTTCATAGCAAGGGCCGTCAAAAGCGCGTTGGGTTCATGATATCCTCAAAGTCGCGGGAAACACATGGACGCTCTGATCCGAGAAAAATGGCAAAAAAAGGGGAGGCCAGAAGTGGTTGATTTTGGGTTGAAATATGATGATAATGAGACATACGAAATCCTCCTCTCTACCACGTTAATCCTCCTCTGTACCACTTTAATCCTCGGATCCTTCTCTACCACTTTAATCCTCCTCTCTACCACTTTAATCCTGCCTTTTTGGACTAGCTTAATTTGGTTACTTTGGATTTTACGTAAAGCACCAATTTTCAGTAGCATCTGCTCAGTCTAACCAATAAAGCAGTAAAACGGATATGTTTACAAGGAGATCTAGGGCTTACCTCTGAAACATGCCGTAGGCACAGCACATCTAAGACACGGAGAGCACACTGAAATTAAAATTTTGATTTCAAGAATTGTATTAATTGACAGGTGGTCGAGTTTTTTTAACAGTTTTTAAAACAATTCGCCAGAACTAGCATGCTAAATTATTGATTACCTTAATTAAATAGATGAAGCTGATAAAATGTGTAAATAAATCATAGTACGTAGTTATTAAATTTAAAATATTAGGTATTTATCAAATTATAATAGTAAGGTGTCAGAATGATAATTTAAAGTCTAAAGACACATTCACAGAATACAATAATTGTCAAAAACGCTATTTTAAATCGATTGATTGGCTGTTCTCTACATGACTTTGGTAGTTTATTAAATATCTTTATACCATCTAAATACCATTGAAAAACAAATGCCACCGTAGTAGTTTGAGTCTGACTAGCCTGCTATATACACTCTATGACCTTTATACAGGCTCAAATAACCTGTCACCAGACCAATTCTATTTTCGCGTGAACTTTTCCAACCTAGCCGAAAGATATCCATGATCAATTCCAGCCGAAAAACCGCTAGATAATGAGCAAAATAAATAATGTAACAAGAGCAAAGTTCAGTGCGGAGGTAAACCAAGGTCACCGGCTGACGCGAGTTTGTTATTGGCGTATAAATATTGACGGCGGGAAACATGAGGTAATTTGTGAATCGTTACGATTCATAATGTGAGGCGAC
The DNA here is from genome assembly GCA_963855955.1 of Luperina nickerlii. Classification (NCBI taxonomy): domain Eukaryota; kingdom Metazoa; phylum Arthropoda; class Insecta; order Lepidoptera; family Noctuidae; genus Luperina; species Luperina nickerlii. The sequence continues at coordinate 2,203,717 of OY979665.1, forward strand.
AGCTTTGTTATAAGTCTGGGAGAAAAGTGTCGATAGCTATAATCTGGGGGCCTTAAAAGCTGGAGTTAGGAGGTTGCGTTTAGGTAAGCGTGTACCGTCAGACGGTAGGCATCACGTCAGGTTTGAGCTTGAGTGAGGTTTGACTTGAGCTGGCCTAGCGTAGTTCAAAGTTTCAATGGAATTAGAGGCCAAATTGTACTGGTTTGTTTTCTACTTTACACAGCATCATCGCTTGCTGAGTTCTGGATACCAGAATACTTTGCGAGTCAGGACACTTTATGAGAAGTGATTACCCAGTCACTGAAGCCTGTGCCAGTGGCTGAACTGTTAACTGAAATTACTCACAAATTGTTCGTGTCTGGAGGCCATTACATCAGGTGGGATAATTGTGAAACACGGCTTATATCTCAAACAGAAAAAGAAAAATGTAGCTAAAGTAATACAAATACAGGGTATGGCAAACTGTAACCAATAATTCAGCAGATGATTCTAGACACCCAGGGGGTTCAGAATTATGTACTTAATCCATGGTAACAGGTCACGCGTCGATGTACAGATGCCAGCACATCAAGCTACTACAATCTGTCAAATTTCTTTAACAGATTTTCAACTTTATCGCTAAAGCATAAGGTCCAAAGTTGATTGGGAAAATTTGACAGTTTCGGGTAGCTTGATGTGCTGGCGTCTGTACCTAATGAATTGGGAGAAGCCGCTGAAATGTGACATACAGGTTTTCACCTAGTTTGGGTTTCAGAGGCTTCATAGGTTTTTGCAACTCTAATTTATATCAATAAAGATTTATTATTATTATTTTATTATCAGCATTGCTGGTGTGCCATAGCCTGGATATCATAGTCTCTAACATTGTCATAAATCTGAACTATTAAAAATCCTACTAATACTTATTATACACGTGAAAGTTTGTATGTTTGTTACCCAATTACGCAAATATGGCCTAACTGATTTGAATGAAATTTGGCACATACGAGTAGATAGTTTAAAACCACGAGACGATGCGTACGGACTACGGAGTACATTCCAGTGAGATATTTTCCTACATAAGTTAATAATTATTAATAGGCACCCACTAATATGAGCTTTAAGGCCCCAGGAAGCTCCCAGACTTTAAACTTTTGCCTCAAATTCTGCAAAAACCCGAAGAAACTTGAAACGAAATAATCCCAGGATTTAATTAAAAAATCTTCCTTGCTAAGCTTTTATCTCCTGGCGCCAGAATTATTACCTCAATGCCTAGCTGAAATAAAATTTTACTATAGCCTGTTATGGGTGCTACACCTCTTATTCAGGTCAGCATAACTCGACACAACCGGGCGGCGATATCGAATAAATGAAGATTTATGTTCGGGAAAAATCCGTTACGCTTAGCTCGAATTTTGCCGAGCCGACCTGAACATGATTCAGCAAGGTTAGACGCCGAACGCAGCTTTATAATCGGCACAAGCCGAATAAAAGCCGAATACCTAATAGCTTATTCTTATTCTTAGCGTATCGTCAATGGATTCGGCCCAGAGTTCGGCTACCTGTTTGGCGCCATCACTAGCGTCCATCAGTTCCTGTAACGTGCAAGCGACAGGACACGCAGGACATGATATTAACTGTCCCATCGTTTGTGGAACAGCACACCAGCTTTATTAATAGTGCCGTGCTTTCCTATAATTAAGATAACATGCGTGATCTATAATTGTAACAAATATATTGGGTTAATGCAATACTTTGTAAAAATAAATAATATGCGTAGTAATTGCGTCGGGTCAGCTTTGTTATTCAACGAATACATCTGAATCGAATGAATGGCAACCTAAACAAGTATGTAGCAACCCTGCAATTTTGCTTGGCAAGACTATTCCATCTGCAGTGCGATTCTGTAACCATCTCACCGTGAAAACTTAGGTGAAGTGAGCGTGGAGTGAACTGGCAGTGTCATCTTACCAGATACTAGGGATTGACCAAGCATACATTTACAATCATAATCGAGATTTTAATAATATTTTTTTAGCCTAATCCTATTGATATTTTTATATAATTCAAAGCTAGTATTTTAGTGGTCAAAACATTAATATTTTGTGGGGTTTTACTTACAATAAAATAGCAAAACAGAAGCGCAGTCAGAATCTCAATCCTGTTTTTTTTTATTTTTTCCCTAGTCTAGTAAGTCCTTATATAGACTGAGGCGCGAGCGCGTCACGCACGAACAGTAAATAAAATTAAAACATTCACGTTTATGACAGCTAGACTGATGAAAATACGCATCGACATTGTTTGGTTATTATGAGCAATTGTAGATCGAGTCTAGTAAAGACTGCGACGATGTTCAGCGCTGTTATTAACCCAAATCTATTGAATTAGAAGAGATAACCGAGTGTGTCAAGTCATCGAGTGCTAACGGATGCCTAGCTGACGGACCATAGAATGTAATCCCACGTAGTTTGTGTGGCGTGATCACTCCACCCGATTCACGACACTAAATGTCGTAAATCGGGTGAAGTGATAAGATCACGCCGCGCTTGCGCGTTAATCACTGTCATTATCACATTGCAGATTGCGTGATCACTTCACCCGATTCACGACATTTAATGTCGTGAATCGGGTGGAGTGAAGGTGAAGTGATAAGATCACGCCGCGCTTGCGCGTTAGTCACTCATTATCACATTAGAGATTTGTTTTTACATATTTAACTTGTAAGGCGTCATGTATAAGAACATTAGGAAAATGCAATAACAACGTCAAATAAGTGCAAATATTTTATCGCTCATCGCGCGCCCGTGTTTGCACTGCACCTCTAGTAACCCTTAAATGAAGAAGTGGTTGGTGTCAACCCTGAAGTGTATGTATGGTCCCTAATAGTGCATAACGTAGTAAGTACCTACACTCCTTTAGAATATAAGTAAGCAGTTTACATCAATGCGCATTGTAACATAAATTCACTAGATATTCATTAAAGTACATTCTATCAAGCTGGTTGTCTAATTCTAACGACCCTTGAACCCCCAACATTTCATGGCGACCCTGTCTTAGAGTCTGCCAAGGGGCAGATTAAGCAAAGTTTTCGTTGAGCGATTTTCAAAATGTGTAACTCTAAAGTAGAAAAAGACGAGGTATTCGCCAATCAAAACGCGGCTGGTGGAGGTGTTGACGCCGAGGTGGTGTTGCCATGGTTACGAGATTCGAGTGGAGTGATATATGGTACATTCCGAATTGCACTGTAATCGACTACAGCGTGCTTACACCTTGACCCCAATTCTGCTGTATGGTATTTATCTATTATTCCCCGCATAATCTTACCACGCCGTACGGTTGTCAAGCGTGGTATTTTGACAGTTCAAACCGATTTCGGTCATTGTGTCATAGAGAATACGTTAATAGCAGATGTAGTGATTAGGTTATTAAGGAATTGACGTGGTTTCGAAGTAATGAATCATTAAGTGGTCATAGTGAATTAGGGCCCTTTTCTGAATTAACGTGAACGCGATAACGATGTCCCGTGAATCGACATATGTATATGAAGTCATGGCATGTGCCATCTTGCGATAACGCCGACTACCGACCATGCCCTAAATTAATAATTATCACCGATCTTTAAACTAACGTGGCATTTTCGAAATTGTGCTTCTGGCTACAGTCGCCACCTTACCAAAGAAGAGGAAATTCGTGGTGTATATGTCGTAGGTTTTTCATAAAATTAGGTTTTTGATCAAAAACCTAGGCTATTGATCAAGAACCGGAAGAAGACAAAATTATTACTTTATGTTATCATAAACCTGAATAAATCCAGTTTTTTTATCAAAAACCTAGACTGTATTAGTTTTATGATAAAAACAATGTTGGTTGCTATTTCTTTAAATAAATAAAACAATTAAGAAACAATGATTTATTTGTTATGAAATTACATACCTACATTTAAAAAATAATATGTGTGATGTGTGTGTGAAACGGCGAAAAACGAAACGGTTAAAAACGTGATTTTGTCTATTTTTGTGCTTTTGAACCAGAAGAAGACGGTCGACGTCAGGGGCACCCCGAGGTTCGGTTTGGTTAGGTTCCTTTAAACCCTGAAGACAGAAATAGGAGCCCCGCGCAGCGGGGCTCCGTCGACCTGACGTCGTTAGAAATAATACTGCGCGCTCGTTTTATCATAAAGCCAAACTAGTTCAGGTTTTTGATCAAAAATCTGGATTGTTAGAGATTTATGATGAAATTGAGTTTAAAATGTGTCATCTTCCGGTTTTTCATCAAAAACCTAATTTTATGAAAAACCTACGACAATACACAAATAAATACTATAATCCAACCATGAGTAACTATTCAAGTGAATAGGTATATTACTGACTCTCAGCTGCCATAGTGGTCATTTATCTAAATCGGAAAGCAAATTATTCATGTGAGCGATGATGACTTAATTCGGAATGAACCATATTTCACGCCGCGCAAGCGCGTTAGGCGCTGGCGAATGTTTTGACCACTAAAATACTAGCTTTGAATTATATAAAAATATCAATAGGATTAGCATTAAAAAATATTATTAAAATCTCTTTTATGATTGTAAATGTTTGCATGGTCAATCCCTAGGATCAGTGGGATGACACTGACAGCTCACTCCACGCAAGTATTCACGGTGAGATTTTTACAGAATCGACATGCTGATCCGGAATGACGAACAGCTGGCGACGTTTATCGGAACCACAAAATTTGTATTTACTTTCATAAAATCTACATATTGATCAATACTAAGTTATTTATGGTATATCAAAGAATTGATTAAATCCCACGGAGGTCAGTCAAACTGATTTATTTGACTTTTATAAACTACAACATTTTAAGTAAAAATCGGCTACGCATCTCAGCGTAATTACTAATATTGTACAGTCATGTCAGTGGCAACACTTTGACCTTAAGCTAGCTTAGCGTACTATGGAGTTACAATAGCATAAGACGCCAGTTTAAACTGGTTTTCTTCATAGATATGCAGCCTACTGTACCAATAGTTTCTAAGTCCTGTTTAGGGAAATATAATTTTGTTTTTACCTTAAAAACTTTTCGCAAGTTCGGAATTCGAACTAAGCATATTCCTATATCGTCGTAGTATCCCTTTCGTCAGTCCTTAAGAAGAAATGCGGTCGGAGAGACTTTTGAAAAAGCCTAAGTAAAAAGTCATAATTCGAGATTTGACTCTCGCCTACCTCCTCCAATATTGGACCAATTTAAAAGATATTTCATAAACTGAATAAGAAGGATATTATACAGTGTCCATCCTATGTTTTTTTTATTCTTTAATAATTCTGTTGTCAAATTTGCCTAGGCCTCTGTTGACAGCGGTTTAAATCGGCAATTTTGAGCATTTTTTGTGGATTCTTCAATTTCTAGTGCTTAAAAAAATAATGTATCATCAAAGAGGAAAACATAGAGACATACAAAGTAGTTAATATTTATTATTCTGTAAAAAATAATTGCTTTAAGGTCATTAACCAGAAAGAAAACAGGCGAGAGCGTTTTTATGGAGAAAAGAGCACCCGGATTTCCTCTTAAACACTAGAATAATAAATAATAATAGCCTTCCGACCGATTTCGGTCACGGCGGCCAATCTCAACGGAGCCAGGTACGCAGGAGATGTTATAGTGCACAAGTGTGTGCGTAAACACAGGTAAACTCTCTGTTCCTTTACTCTCATAGTCCGATGGGACGGCAATCCGACACGACCGGGGAGACATAAGGCGCAGGACCAACGGCTTTACGTGCTTTCCGAAGCACGGGGTTATTAAACCGCCAACTTCTAAACTAAGGGCTGTTACTATGAAATTCATAATGGAAAATCCAATAAACAGTTCGTCCCACCTAGGAATTGAACCCAGGACCCACGCTCAGCAGTCGCGCTTGCAACCACGAGACCAACGGAGCAGTCAAACCGTACATCATTACAGCCGTCCCGAACCGTTCGAGAATCCTTCACAACAAAAACACGGTCACCCCGCGGTACCGGAGCCCCATTAGGAATCCTTTACTTTTATTGCTACATTCTCAGATCATTACCTCTCAGCATGAGAAGAAAAATATCCGATAACATAAATAGCCCTTTCATCCTTTATCCGATACACCACAAAAGAAAAACATGCAGAAGTTCCATTTCATCCTGTTTTTTTTTTATTTATCTTTACATACATGTATATTACATATAAATAAATAAAAGTGAAGTATCTGTTTGTAATGTCAAAATATCAGCTTTATACTAATTGTACATGAAAGTTTATACAGTACTTATAACAAAATACTATTATACTATAGTAAAATTAATAATCCCTATTCAATTTAAAAAGCATAAAAAATTTAAAATATATTAGTATTGTAACATTCATAGACGACTCCGTCTTGGAGTGTAAATGTGGTGCTGTTCCACAAACGATGGGACACTTAATATCGTGTCCTGCGTGTCTTGTCAGCTGCACGTTACAGGAATTGGTGGACGCTAGTGATGGCGCCAAACAAGTAGCCGAATTTTGGGCCGAATCCATTTAGATTGTTATGGACACGGTAAGAAGAAGAAGATACACACACATTGGTTGCATATTAGAAAATCAAAACTTTCTCGAGCAAATTTCAAAAGAACAATAAACGAAATAACAAAATTTAAATGACCATATATATATTTATAAAAATTTTAAAATCCCAATGTATGTGACATCAAATGAACGACTAATCAAAAGTTGCTAGATGTAATTTTAAAATATCAAATCATTACTACTCAAATCACATAATCACCAACCAAGAAATTACATAATAACAACCAGACAGAAATAGGAGCCCCGCACAACGGGGCTCCGTCAACCTGACGTCGTTAGAAATCAAACGAGCACGCAGTATTAATAAGCTGTAAGCGAGTCGTCCATTAGGTATTTCATACATGGTTGAAATATCCAATATCTTAAGAAAACATTATATTAATCGTTAGTTAGTGCAATTAATTTTATTAGTAATGATTTGATATTTTAAAATTACATCTAGCAACTTTTGATCAGTCGTTCATTTGATGTCACATACATTGGGATTTTAAAAACATTCTAAATAAAACATTTGGTCATTTAAAATTTGTTATTTCGTTTATTGTTCTTTTGAAATTTGCTCGAGAAAGTTTTGATTTTCTAATATGCAACCTTGAAGTAGGCCTTCTTTCATCCCTACCCTTTCCCCAGCCCCAATTTGATTGGTCGTTAGTCATAAAACCCTCCGGGTATTGCAATATTCCCTCCACGTCTTAAATCGGACCAGTGTTCTGCCGTGGTTTGAAAATGGCTTTATTTCTTAATTAATTTGACAGAGGGACATTTAAAGAAATTATAGGCCTTTGCGGCAGAATGCTATGGCTTTTAGATTAGAGTTTATGGTGGGTTTTGTCCTTTTCCTTAAGCCATTTTATCTTTTTTCCTGGTGGTTTTTTAATAGGATTATGGGATAATTCTGTTGGGGTGAACTTTGCTTTAAAGACAACGTTTTCTGTTTGCTACGGAAATATCTATTATTTGAATCTGTTGAAATAATTTTAACTGACGTTGAATGGAGGAGGAGATTATGCATTCGACGTTTTTGTTTTTATTGACTTTTCAGGGAATAATCACATTAATCATTTATTTATCAGACTATAGTGACATTATATGGTCTTAAAATTAGACAGTGGTACCATCACATTCTGCAAAGTGTGTCGTGCAAATATATAATAATAAATTGCCATGGGTTACTCAAACTCAAAGCATTTATTTTAATTTAACCATTTACAGGCACTTTTGAATAGTCAAGGAAGTTACAATTCCGTGTCTTATTTTGTGACGCCCATATTCGAGCCAAATACCATATTTTCTTTAAAAAAATATGGTATTATTACATAATTATGGTATTAAAATAGACAGCTTTGGCTAACATGTCTAAATAACAAAAATTATGAAACTATCTGCCCTACTACCATCTTTAATACCCAGAAAATGCTCCTGTAACTTTCAAGGTTTCAGTGACTTAATACACTGAAAACAGTTTCACAAATAATATTATTTCCAGAAAACAAAGCCGATTACAGAACAACTAAGTAAATATTTATTGGAAGTTCTTCAGTGGGCCAAAATAATGTTGTTATGTCTTTTCCGACGTAGTCCGAAGGGAATAGTAGATTGTTATACAAGGGACTAAAATTACCTAATACACGAGGTAGTTTTACTGCCGAGCTTTAGCGAGGGAGTAAAGAGTAAATAGAAACCGAATTATAATGGGTTTTTAGCGCCGTGTGTTACACTCCACTTTTCTTTACGATTGCGAGAAAATAAAATAACTCAATAAAATATTAAATAGCTTATTTTATTAAAAATTAAATGTACATTTTGTACAATTCTGGATATTTAACAAGATGTTTTTTCCCGGCAACTTAATTTCAGTTTACTGTGGAGATGATATCGAGTTGTCTGTGGGGTAAACGTGGGAGACACACGTAGTTCCAAGTTTGAGGGTCCCTCGTTCGAATGTTCTGAATAGTCGTCGTCTAGTTGGGAGAATATTGATGCGTTCCGTGATACGCTGCGTGATATCAAATTTGTTTCTTTTCCTTTCTCTTCCATTTGCAAATTAGGGTCTCCATTCTCACTAGATAATGACATTTTCAATGATGTAAAATAAATTATGGTCACCAATTCAATTTGCAATAAGAGAAACATTCTAAAAATTTCGCGCCAAAGTCTTTTTTTTATTACTCCTGTAGCCGCAACGCAATGCATCACTGACCTCTATCATACAAGTACGCTGGACTAACGATACTCTACGAAATGATAGTAGTTTTTTGTGCCGATACAAAGCGCCCCGCTCGAAGCCGCCAGGAACTAAAATTGACACGTCCTTTCAAATGGACGTTGAGTTGTCTGGTTCGTTTCTGATGATTTAGGTCTAAATCGTGGAAAACTATTTTTTTGTGTAAGTATTTTGTGTTTACTACGTGATATTTAGAACATTTTTATTATGAAAGCATGCGCATTTTGTAAAACTCGCTATCAAAAAGGCAGCGGGATAAATAACCTTTCACAAGTAAGTGAATTTCATGACTATAAATGTTTCGATTGCTTGTGTGAGCATTTTTAATACTATTTTATATTTAGAATAATTAATGTTTTCATTAATATCTCATCATATTTAAGTATTATTAGGGTTCAGTTTTCATATATATCGAATAGGGTTGTAAATGCTCCATGTCGATAATGTGTCGATAATTTTCTTCAGACAGATAATAATTTTAAATTTACGTCTTTCAAATAGAAATTTACTGTCGCCTGAAATTTCTGCTATTTGATTAGCTAAAACAAAGTAGCAATACTAGTTTCTAATTTCAAAAGATAAATCCATACTAATATTATAAATTGCAAAGTAACGCTGTCTGTCTGTCTATACAGACAGACAGACAGAGTTACTTTCGAATATGTTATCTTTTCACGCCTAAACCACTGAACGGATTTCGATAAAATTTGGCAGAGAGATAGATTGCATCCCGGGGAAGGACAAAAAAAGGTGAAAAATTGGAGTCCTAAATCTAATTATCATATTTTTAGTAAACATGGCACTGCGGACTGTTTCGTTAAACACTCATCACTTACGCTCTTCTCCATACGAACACTACCTTTTGGAAGACTAGAATCAATTCTAACATTGTATTTTTTGACGTTCAAAAGTGCCTTAAATGTACCTATTTGAAACAAATTATTTGACTTTGTTATTTTTTTTTTCATTAATATGCACGCTATCCAGATACCCAACAATGAAAATGGAATCACTCTCCTTTCCGCTAGTAATCGCTACATGGTAATTGAACACCAAAAGTGAATATTATTTAAGTAATATCTACACAGATCATTAATTACAGGGCCGTGTTAACCATATTGGGCGCCGGGGTGCACAAATTAGCCTGCGCCCCAACTTTCGTCTTTTATTATTTTATTTAATAGGTACAGTCACACTTTACTTTATTCAAAGACGATTTTCTCCTTTAGTTTTGAATAAAATTTTATGTTATTACGTACAACGTATTTTCGAACCCATAGATTTGTGTAAAGTGTCGTATTTCAACGTTGCATTCGTTATTTCACGAAAAAATAGCAGTTGAAAGTTGCCAAGTGTTGACATATTAGTGCTCGTGATTGTACTTTACAATAAAATTAGGTACATTTTCAAACATCAAATTTAATTTTTCCGGCTTTAAAATCGGCAATATGTTTTATGATATCGTCTGTTTTGTAATCAACTTTCAATTCGATAGGTATAAGCTATAGCCAAATTTGTCAATCTATCTTAACTTGAGTAGGTAATAGTAGTCCTGAGTAGTTTTTTATTAATTTCAATTCCGAGGTTTAAGCATGGTACGTGTAGAATTGGCTTGCACCCCCTATGACCCTGCGCCCGGGTGCCACGCACCCCTTGCACCCCCGGGTAAAGACGGCCCTGTCCATAAATGTAGTGCAATATAGCTCACGAAGAATACAACTGCCATTTGATTTACTAGGTTAGAGCGAAATGGCAACATAATAGCTCAATAGTTTTTAGTTCACATTGCGAATTATTGTGACCCCAGCTCACCTTGTAAAACTATTTGTTAAGGACCTAACTAAAGGTTCGTAAATGAAAATAAAGTAGACTGTAAACACTTATAATACGGTTCTAAAAGATAATACAATGTTGGACAATAAAATGTTGGACAGATTCGATATTTTTCTCTTAAGTAATATAAATTACTCCCAGTGGTTATAAAGATCGATAAAGTTCATAAAAATATTTTTTATCGAAGGATATATCCCATCTCTAATATTAGTTCCACGGTACCTTCATGTCACTATCAGCGCCAAAATGGCGAAAATCAAATGTCTTCATTCTGTCATCGATAGTATGTAGTCCAGCGTACTTGTATAATACAGGTCAGTGCAATGCACGCATTCTACCGAAGAGATCGCTGCTTTTAGTTCCATTTTCAAAAATAAAATGTTCTTCATTATTCCACTTATGAATAAAGACTTTTTCGTTTTTGTAGGCTCGTTAGTAACATAACAAAATTTTATAAAAAAACTTTTTCACCTAGAGGAAGATAATATGCTATTTTTTCCTAGCTCTGGTACTCTACAATGACTGTCTTTTTGAGCAAGAGGAGTGAAAATGTATTTATATAATGATCAATGAACATTGAGAGATCTTCAAGTGAATAATTGTACTTAGTTTCTTTGTTTTTTGTTATTGATTTACACTCCCCACATATTTTACTGTAAGTTCTACTTTTTGAATAAAATGATTGGGTTACTTTTCTTTTCAATCGGCTTCCAAAACGAAACGTTCTTAATCTGACTGAAAGTTTTATGTTTGTACGAAAATGTTGAATATTTTGGCGTAGGTCTTTACCAGACGGATTGATTATTCTTTTTGTCTTAGTTGAACCATCTTTTAAATATTCAGGTTCGCTTGTGACCACTAGATGGGCAGGGCTTTTGGCTAAGTAACAGACGCACGAGTCGATTGATCAGGTTAAGCTACGCTAGCCGCGGTTGGCCTATGGATGGGTGACTACCTGCTTCGAAACGGCTGTCATTTGTGAATATTTGGCAGTCATTACTGGTCGTAAGTAGCCCAAAAGTCTGACAACCAAAGTTTTACCAAAAGGTATCGTATTACCCAGTAACTTGGTTATCGAGGTCAGATATATAGGCAGTCTCTCCATGTAGAATACTGGTATTCAGCTGCTTCCGGTTAGACTGGAAGCCGACCCTAACATAGTTGGGACAACGCAGTCAACGATGTTTCACGCACGCTTAGGCTTGCTTAGAAGTAAAGTATCTAATCTATAAAGACTTGAAGTCCCCAAGTTATGTCTATAAGCAAAAACACTACGTAAAATAACATCATCACACTGCTAAAACCGCAGTGAATCATAAATAAAATCTCTATAAACGCTCATCAGCTTCTAAATATTCCTTCGCTATGATAAACGCATGAATTTGAGCGTGAATTCATTCATTCCGTCGAAACTTGTTTCCTCGCTTCATGAATTAAGTACGCTAGCATGCGTGCTGTGACCCAATTCATCTTGTATGTCCTTACTAGGGAAGAGCTTAGTGTATCACTATAAAAGCAGTGTGACGTCACAACTCTAAAACTTCGGCCATTTCCTTAAGAAAGTCTTCGCTTAGGTAACGTCAGCGGTTTTACAGTTTTTACTAGGTTATACGATGAAAAGCTGATGGACAGTTGGTTTTATCTTCGTAATGGTTTTTAAAACTTGACGTGTTGGAAGCCGATTAGTCATGGTGACGGATTGTTGTCCTATAGTCTAAGCCTCGTGGATTGTATATTGGAAATACAGCTATTAAATAATAATACTATTTGTCGTTTACTTTAGGAATTCTATCTCATGAATACAGCAACTGATTGATGCGGTTTTGTTGTCTTCCAAACGTCGTAATCATAAACAAGAATATTGCTATCATTGTATTACAGTAGATTTTAATTGTAGATAACAGTCCTTGAAAAATTCATTAGCTTCGTATTAAAAAATGGGTGTGTTCAAACTAAACTGAAAATTTTAATAGTTTTGTTTGCAGACATACAAGAAAGAGAAGGAAGAAAATTTGAGCTGTCGGATTATATTAACTAAATTATTAATACCTTATGAGAAATTTTAGTTAAAAGAGAGTGAATTGTCTATTAGACAACTCCTCAAAGATGCTACTTACCCCTGGTTTTCAGGAAACAGATCAGTAAAACTGCTGTCAATTCTTATGTTCGCCGTTGTGATTGGCTGAACGGAATAACAGCAACCAATCATAACTGACCATGTGATTTAAAATTTCTAATTTGCATTCTAAAACCAGGGGTTAATAATATGCTGAACTTTTAACACGTTGGTACTTTAGTAGAATAGTTTAACTGCTCTAATTTTCCGTCTCGTTCTTGTATTGCCAATTGGAAAAAGATAGTTATATTTTTGGCGTGTATTTAGTTGGTGCGCACAAAACAGTGGTAACGTAACGTAAGAAACTAATCATGGTTTTTCTTGTATGTCCGTTGTCCTTATTGGGAGCAATTACTTGTGCTTAATACACCCGAATGGCAATACGGGCCATAACCTCCTTAACAAAAATTTTTAACATAGGCGCCACAGACAGCCCCCTTTGCAGGGGCTGCCTTGACGCCGAGGAATCAGCCGCCCACGTCATCCTGGAATCGTCATCGAGGCCGTGGCTTCTCAACGCGCAGAAATCCTCGGAACAATGAGGTCGCTCTGCAAGCCTGTGAAGCTCCCAGGAAGCTTCTGTGCTTTTGGGCGGAGCTAGGCTGGCTCTGTTAGCCAGAATCCCCACGCACAACGGACCGAATGGGAGTCTAAGTGCGAAAAAGGGAGTCCCATCATCATCATTATCATCACGCCCGAATGGCGTAAGGAAGTACAGTAAGAAAACTCACGTTACAGGCCTTAATCAACGTTTACTTTCTATTAAAGTATGTATATACATACTAGCTGGATCCCGCGGTTTCACCCGCATAAGTGTCGATTCCGTGAAATATCGGGATAAAAAGTAGCCTATATCTTAATCCAGGGAGTCAACTACCTCCATACAAAATTTTATCAAAATTGGTCAAGCCGTTTGAGCGCGAAAAAGTAACAAACATATAAACACACACACACACATACTCACTCACAACTTTCGCCTTTATAATATTAGTGTGATACACGTGGGAGTAGTAGTAACCGTAATAGTTGTAGATTCGAACCCAGACAGGCGTTTTACTCTGTGTAAATTACTTTATCACCACTGCTCTCAAAACGGTGAAGAAAAACATCGTGAGGAAACCGGCATGTCCTAGAACCAAAAATTCGAAGACATGTGACATCTGCCAACCTGCACTGGGTGCGCGTGGTGGATTACGGCCCACTCCCTCTAATATAAAGGAGGCCTGTGTCCCGGCATGGGAACTTTATAAGCTAAATGATGATGATGCGCCCCAGCACAGCCCACCGTGCTAGGAAGATGGGATGGCGCAAAGGTGTCGACACATGTTGCATCCCACACCTAAGGTCTGCCTAACTTCCGGGGCATTATGGCCATTCCGTCTGGTCTGTTCCCATCGTCGCGCCAGACCGTTGGGTTCTAAACCACTTTTTAATAAACCTCAACTTTATCGCTTTGAAATCGTTCAATCAATAGAGGTAAAGTAAAGGTTATCGTGGCCAGCTGTCAGATGGGTGACCGATCACATTTGACACTTTGATTGAGTGTTATTTGACTTGACAGACGTTAGGCTGCGGACACAAAGTCAGCGGGCGCGGTGGGGCGGCGGCGGCCACGTTACAATACATAGATTTTTATGGAACTGGCCTCGAAGGCAGCGGCATGGGGAGCGGCGAACGAGCGATGCGCACCAGTCTAGTGGTGCCCACGCGTCTGCATTGACGTAGTGTTGTGCATTTTATTTTTTGCTTTGTGGTATCAAAGAAGATATTACAGTTGTCGTCGCTGAGATGACCCACTGACTCCAGTCCTTTCTGACGGCGCCCATTCAGGACTTGACGTATAGATCAGCACCATTCAGCTCAATCATTTTAATGGGATACTTATAATTGATCCAACACATACACCACCATCAGCGAGACATTTAAGTGAGCATAACATAGGCCGCTATCCCACTGGCGTTTTACGAGCGTCGGCGTCTCTCGAACGTCTGCGCAGCGTCGACGCCGCGCAGACGCAACGTTGACGTCGCGTCGTCGCGTGACAAGCATTAACGTCCGCTGAACGCGACGTCGACGTCGCGTCTGCGCAACGTTAACGTCGCGTTTGTTGGCAACAGGTACATGTGCGCGACGTTAACGTCGCGTTCAGTGGACGTTAATGCTTCCCACGCGACGACGCAACGTCAACGTCGTCGTCAACGTCACGTCTGCGCAGCGTAGACGCCGCGCAGACGTGACGTTGACGTCAACGCTCGTAAAACGCCAGTGGGATAGCGGCCTCAGCCGCCAGGGCACATTTAAGTCAACGAAAGACGTACCCTACCCAGTAGCGTAAAGGTGTATAGTACAAGGTACTGTGAAGGGTGGAATAAAATCAAATTGCGGTTTATCTCGTATGTTCAATATAATTATTACTATAATATACAACGTGGCGCTACAATGGCGACATTAATTTAACACACGGTAGGTTGGTTCTCGCCTATTTCCTCCTCCAATATTAGACCAATATAAAAGATATTTTACACACTGAATAAAAAGGATATGTACTGTGTCCCTATGTTTTTCTTTTTTCATTAATAGTTGTCAAATGTGTACGACGAAAACGCGAAACCGTATACGTGTGTTAAATAATGTCGCCATTAAAGCGCCACGCTGTATAACTATGTGTTTTACATCATACTTATTTTGGTTGTCAGCCTAATCTCTTCTAATTCTAAATTATTATAATGTTTGTCTCGTATTTCTTGCCAATAACTTTTAACTGACTCGTCGAGGTTGCCTAGAAGCACCTGATAGGCTATAGTGTCTAAAGCACTCACACAATTATGTTCTTCAAAACCGGTACAGTAATGTTGATTGAAAAAAACATAAAAGGTCTTTTCATTCCACAAAAAAACCTTAAATTATGTACCTTTAATGTATGTACTCTAAGAAGTAAAACACAGATGAAATGATGTCAGTATATAATGGTTATATTATACTTATGTTAAGCACAGAATGGCTGTCTCACCACTTTTCTCGTTTCGTTTGATTGAGCGAGTAAATATTTCTTTTGAATAGAATTTCTCGAAGTTTTCTTTCGCTGTTAAAGAAGAAACGTTCAAACAAAGCCTTTTAATATACTAAGAATACAGGGTGTTATATATTAAGAAAGGCTATGTACTTTGTATAGTCAACAGAAGAAGCTGATGAATAATTCGCGATGTTGAAATATTTATAACTGTTTATTGCTTTCTTCAATTAAGTTTCTCGAGGATAGACTATTATTCTAAACGTACTTACTTATTATTAATATTTCGTGTATTCTAATAACAAATCTGGGTCAAATACATGACCTTTAATCAAAATCTTGTTTTTATTGCATAAAGTACGGTGAAAAATACGCATTTCAATACACAAATCAGTGTGTGTTCGTAGAATGAAGTGTTGTGGAGAATGAAAATAACCCGCGTAGAACATTATTTTCATGTCTATAATTTTATAATATATGCATTTATATATAAAATTCAAAGTCCTGACTGACTGATATATTATCAACGCACAGACTAAGCCGCTGGTCTTAGAGACATGAAATTTGAAGGGTGTGTTCTTTGTAATGAGTAGATATCCACTAAGAAAGGGTTTTTCGAAATTCCACCCCTAAGAGGGTGAAATTTCATGCGGACGAAGTCGCGGGCAGAAGCTAGTCTAATACAAGGGCTTGTGGCTAAATGATAACAGCCACACGGGTCGGGTTAAGCTACGCTAGCCGCGGTCGGCTCGCGGATGGGTGGGTGCTTCGAAAAGCACCTTATGCTGCTGGTGCCGGCTGCTGTTCGTAGATCTTTGACAGTCGTTACGGGTAGCCAGAAGCCCAAAACTTTGACAACCAGTCTACCAAGGGGTATCACGTTACCCAGTAACTAGGTTATAGAGATCATATAGGCAGTCGCTCCATGTAAAATACAGGTATTCAGCTGCTTCCAGTGAGACTGGAAGCAAACCCTTAAATAGTTGGGAAAAGGATAGGCAGATTTATTAGGTATCAAGAAACAAGAAATAATTTAACACTCAATAAGAAATATTAACCAATCAAAACTTCACCGGCACTTCATAATAAAACTCAAAACTACCCGCTACTGGCACTTAGCTTAAACAATGGCAATTTTACTGGCATTCAACAAATCGTGTTATAAACTTCACTAACACTGGCAACTGGCAACCTGTCAGAATGCCAGATCGAATTAAACCCAGTTATTCTCTCTTTAATCTTCAGGAGATGAGTGATCGGCATCAGATGAATATCCTTGTAATTCTTTGTGTTTTGTAAAATAAACTAGATAGGTTACCTACTGTTAGTTTAAAACTGGATATGAAGTTATTTGTTACTTTGTAATATGAGCTTGTATGATGCTAAAGTTTATGTGTGCTAAAATAGAATCAGCAGGATTTGTAATTTATAATTTTACGGAATTAACATCAAAAGAGGACTGTTTGAATGTATTTATATAAATAGGCTATTCATAAATGCTGCGCCAAAGTACTGTTTTTATACGGAGAAAAATAAATGTTTCATTGAGCAATGCTCATGATTATTTCATGGTGAGTTTCAAAGCGTGACGTCAATGAATCAATCAAAAATTATAGCTTGATACGTCGTACGTACGTGGTACATTTTAAATAAGACTATTTAAAATGTACCACGTACGTACGACGTATCAAGCTATAATTTATTACTTTTTTGACATTGTTTTGCATTCAGTAATAACTTTAACTCACACATTGACACACCTACTTGTAATTTTTTTTATGAAAATCATGTACTTTTACAATGTTTGTAAATACGTGAGCACCATGTGTCTATCACATATATTAATTTATCTGTCATGGCTTCATTTTTAGTTATTTTACCTATTATGGTACAAGAAAGAGTAACGGTGGAGTTTTTTACCCATTCTTCTTCATACGAAAGCTACCTTTTGGAAGGGGCGACTAGAATCAATTCTATTTTATAGTAAACTAGCTTCCACCCGCGGCTTCGCCCGCGAGGTATGTCAATTAAAAACTATCCTATGTAGGGATATAGGATAGTTTTTTTGTCAAATTTGGCAGAGAGATAGATTCCTTCTCAGGGAAGACCCCTGGATGATCCATCTCTCTGCCAAATTTTATCGAAATCTGTTCAGTGGTTTATGCGTAAAAAGGTAACATACAGAAAAACAGACAGACAGACTTATTTTCGAATTTATAAAATAAGTATGGATATCGCTCCGCGGTTTCGCTCGCATAAGTCTCGATCTCGTGGGAATATCGGGATAAAAAGTATGTTTCTAATATAATTCAATCATGATTCGAAAGACACGTGGCGCCATCTATTATCATAATAACGTTATTGTTGTTTTCCTCGGGAACAGCACTTTTTTTTCGGGATGAAAGGTACCGAATGTCCGTTTCTGTACACCTGACAACGTATATGCAAAACTTTAGGATGATCGGTTCAGTGATTTAGGCGTGAAAAGGTAATAAACAAACTCACTTTCGCATCTATACTAATATTATAAAGCTGAAGAGTTTGTTTGTTTGGTTGAACGCGCTAATCTCTGGAACTACCAGTCGGATTTATTAAATTATTTCTGCATTTGATAGCCCAATTCTTAAGGAAGGCTATAGGCTATTTAACATCACGCTATGACCTTTAGGAGCCGAGCAAAAGAAAAAAGTCAGAAAGAACGCTAAGCAAAAACGAAGTAATAGCGCGGGCAGGCGATACGATGCGACGGGGTGGGTCGGAGTAACAAGAAATTTCACGCGGACGAAGTCGTGGGTGGAAGCTAGTGTAATATATATTACAGCCTGATTCAAACTTTATGGCGAGTCGTTACGCATTAAGAAATTCATGTGTCAGCGGGGGTGAAGGGTGGGGAACTGCATAGACGCACTTCAGTGCTGCCTTAATAAATTTGAATCAGAGGGCCAATTCCCGTAATTTAAAGCATTCAAAATCTAGTGGCAATCTCATCTCAGCGAAAATCAATGTCAAAAATTTGTCAAAAATGTAGGGAAATTAGAGGTATTTTTGACAGATTGAGACTGACATCAGACTGTGAACGTTGTTAAAATTATAAGAATTGACCCTCAAGGTGCAGTAGTAGAGTACCCGGCGATAAATATTGCACATCGACCTTTTTACACAAAACCATTTTATACAAAGAATAAAAATAATTATCAAAAGAAGCAAATCATAATTGTTTTAACAGCTCCTTATAGATACCGGACTGTTTGTATTTCGTGCGACAGAGATAACGCTCTACGAAGCCGAAATTAGCCGATTGTCTCTTTCCAAAGGTCGATGTGCAATATTTATCGCCGGGTACTGTACAGAATTCAAACTTGAATGCTTTATAATCAATTCGGTGCCCAGACGCCTTCATTGTCTGTAATTGCGCATCTTAGATTTTTTTCCACAACTTTTTAGTGACGTCCCGGTTACCTGACGCCTATGTTCATTTTAAGTTACGTTTAACTCGACGGGTATATTATGCATTATATTATACACACATCTTATGCTTCCTCAACGTCCAAACACTACCTACCGTACCCGTACGAACGGACGATTATCTCGATGCATTTTAGGCAAAGAATCAATCATTTATTTTTTTATTTATTTATTTATATATTTTTTTTATTTATAGATGTATATTTATAGATGTCTTATTAACACACTATTAAGTTTACAATAAAATGTACTTTATGTTTGAGGAATGATTAGCAACATAACAAAACATATTGCCTATTTCCTCAGAAGGGTTAAGGCTCCTACAAACAGACGCGACACGCGATATAATCGCGCGTGACACAAAAGGACCGCTCGTTGCGCGATTTTCGGTGCCTTTTTGTCACGCGCGATTTTATTGCGTGTCGTGCCTGTTTGAAGGAGCCTTTAGGCAGGGCTGATATTAGTAATATTTCACCGTCCCGTATAAAAGGAGGTGGTTCCAAGTGTACATCGTATTATATCTATCACAAAAAGCTTTCACGTAAAATAATAATTTTATTAAAAAAAAAAACTGTTGTTCAAAAAACTGTAATAACGTTTCGCCATCTTTCAGAAAAAGTTCGACGTGTCTTGTGTCTAGAATATTTATTATTTAAATCTATTGACGGATTGTTTACACCAAACTCATACTGTTTATTGACCATTATAACAAACTAATGAACTTTAATTTACGATGAAATGTAATATTACTTTATATTGATCGGTAATAAAACGTTGGTTTCCTAAGTAATCGGTGAACGGTCACACAATAACGACTGTCCAAATGCAGAGCGTTTTTTGACACCTTATTAATGAAAATGACAGATTTTTATGACGGCCGGTAATATGTTGGAACCGCTGTCCAACGAAAAAATCAACGTTTTATAGGAAATTTTATGCCTAAGTTGTCCTGTCACCGTTTAAGAAGATTTATAAGTCAATAAAATGTAAGTAAGTAAATTAGCCACTAAAGGCGCGAAGTAATTATGACAGAAATTCGATTATGACGGAAATTCGAACGATTTTTTCATCGAAAATCCAAGGAATAATCACTTTGAATGTTTAAAATCTATGCTATGATCACGTGTCAAATTTGAACGTTAATATCTCGGCAACGTAATACTTTACGGGGTTTGGTCCTATTATGTTTTCTGTTTGGATTGATGTCAGTTATCGATTAATAGGTTTCATGCGTGGCCGCCATTTTGAAATAAAATCAAAATGTCGCGGCAGTAGGTACCTATGCCATGGACTTTCAAAACCCTTTAAGGCCCATGGTTAGTAACAATCCGGTTTTAGTTCGTTTTTGGAACCGCCAATTTTGATAGGAATCTACTGTTGGAAATAGTTCGATTGAATTTGAAGATTAGGTAAATAGTTTGTATTATCAACGCTGGGATGGAAATTGGAACTTCAGAATTACTATTTTTCAAAAAAATGCTTTTAAGTAACTTTTTAGACCTTTGTATCCTGCTTATGCGTATGGAGTTTCATTAAAATCGGTTCATTCATTTCGAAAAACAAGGGCTTGAAAGTTTGTATGAAATGCCGTACGTCGTAAACGCTCTTAAACCTTGGCCACACTAAGGCAAATCCCGCGCGGGATGCTCAACGAAATTCGCTCTCACCGATTGTGTCAAACGTAGCGGTGGGACCCAGTGGTAACGGCCCCGACTTACGAGTCGAGTACGAGACGATCGTGGGTTCGAACCCAGTCAGGCGCTTTACTTTGTGAAATAATTTCATCACCAAACCGCTTTCAAAATGGTAAAGGAAAACATCGTAAGGAAACCGGCATGTCCTAGAACCAAAAATTCAAAGAAATGTGACATCTACCAACTGGCGCTACATTACAGCAGCTTGGGCTGATTATGTTGATTTGATTGTGTCAAACAACTTGAATGGAGGTATTCAAACTGGCTCGACTATTAGCGAGATGATTTTGTCCCGCACCCCGCACGGGATTCGCTTCAGTTTAGCTAGAGCATTATTTCTTTATCACTTGGAGAGCCAGATTTGATTTCACTGAACCATTTTTAAACAAACCAATTCTGGCTGGAATGAGAAAGAAGGATTCGTTTAAGGGGGTTTCTTTTCATTTAGATGTAAATTAGTAGCTAAGTAAGATTGGTGCCGGGTTGATAACTCGCGAAATGAAAAGAAATTGTTTATTTTGTATATGGGATATCCGAATCAGTTCTATATGTCATATTATTAAAAATTAAAAAAATAAGCTGGATGAGGTCGGGGTTTCCTATCTGACTACTCTAAAAAGAAAAGCCGAAACAAATTCAGAAGTCCCAGTCTCTTTTAAAGTCCAGGCATAATCTTGATCAGATCATATGAGATTTAATGTCTGAAATGGTATTTTGAGGAAAGTACCAGAACACACACACAGAAGACACAGATACACAGACACACACACACACACACGGTACCAGTCCAGTCAGTGCAAGCATTTCAGTACCTAATCGTGTAGCTCAACTTAGTACTTGAAATGCGGATGTACTATTTAGATTTACTCAAGTATTTTTTTTAGCTTTAAAAAAAATAAGTTTTCGTTATTGTATGTTTTAACTCAATATACTAATTGCTGGTCTTGCGTTAATTATGTTACATGTTGTATACATAATAGGTATAGATTATAAGGTTTGGATTTGACAAACAAGAAATGAGCATGCCGAAATTCAAAGTAAATGGGCGCCTTAGGCGTGTTCTCTCTCATGCAAATTGATACGCAAGTAAATTAATGAATGTGGTTCCTAAGGGAACAGAACTTGAAATTGATATGAAATTAAATTATTTTGGTATTGTTGTAGAACTTTTTCGGAGCAGAAGACAAAACTAGGAATTGATAGATAATAAAGAAAACACTTTCATGCTATTTATATTTCCTCTTTGCCCTAGTAGTGGCAAGAGCTACTGTAGAGCATGAGGGCCTGGGTTTTATTTCTGGGTCAGCCAAAGTGTTATTAGGGTTTTTCATCTCGATTTTTTCTCGGATTTTTTTTTCTCGGAGTCTAGATTTGTGCTCGGTTGATGGTAATAGGCTGGGACCCTATTACCTGGGACTTAAACTTAACTGGCAAAATGTAGGTGTACTATACATACAGATCTGCTTAACCCTTTGGAGAATACAGGCGTGGTTATGTCGTCACTCGCATGAGAAAATGCTCTTGATGAAGTACACTTTTGATGAAAACGACTTTTGACCAAACACACACAACCTTGACCGACCGCCCCGAACTCACTAAAAGTTATATCTCATTTTTCACATTTTTTGGCTAATTTGGGTTGGGACAGCTACATTTTTCTATTCGTGATTCTTTACACTTTTCACTAACCGTCGT
This sequence comes from Luperina nickerlii, assembly GCA_963855955.1. NCBI lineage: Eukaryota > Metazoa > Arthropoda > Insecta > Lepidoptera > Noctuidae > Luperina > Luperina nickerlii. The sequence goes on from OY979665.1 coordinate 2,226,327, forward strand.
ACCTCTATGTTATTTGGATCTCAAAATGTAAGTAATCATTTTGAAAGGAAACAAAATTTTAAGAATTACGAATGGAAGAGTGTTGTTGTCCTGAATCAAATCGGCTAAAAATGAGATAGGACTTTTAGTAATGCGAGCGACGATGTGTGTGTGTGTTGAATTTATTTATTCGTCCTTTTAGTGGTTTTTCTCAGCCCTTATTCTTTATTCTTTGTCAAAATTTCAATTTACACGAAGCAAATCCCGTCAAGCACCGCGCGTATCCTATGTAATACGATACAATAGAAAATCAATTGTGCCTCATTAGCGGAGCTTGAGAGGAGTCTTGTCATCTGAACAATGCAGCCATGCCCAGATTGTACACGTTAATGATTACTCTAATTTATTGCACTCAACAGGCAATTAAATTGCTTAACATTAATGGGCCTTGAAAGCATTCTAATCTATAGAAATGAGAGAATAATTGTGTATTTCCTTTATCTCCAAATGATGACAAATACAGCTCCTTAAAGTAAATCCCAGACTTTGTTAACTTAGAACTCCCAACAGCAAAATGAAAAACGACTTCAATATTTCAGTTTCACCCCCGTAAACTTCGACGTTATTAAATAATTCCCCATTTGTTCGCAGGTGATGTACTGCCCGCCCCCCTACAATGACGGGATGTCGGGTCGCCCCCAGCCCACCAAGACTACCCGGACAGGCAACGGGAACTCTTGCCACGATATCGTCTGAGACTCAGTCAAGAACAGGTCACGTTACCACACCAAAGACCAAGCGACGATAGTGTGAGCGTGCCCTTATATCCCGAGAAATGGACTGTCAATAGTGTATCTCCGATGTAAATATTTATGTTAGATTTAATAGATGTATACATAAAATTGTTATGTAGAAAAATGTATTACCTCTTATTGTATAGAATTGTAATATCATATTTTTTTATAGTAACTGTTCATTTTCTATTTTTTTGATGTCTCCGACACACTTCTATATTCCGAGCCCCAATATGGAAGTGAGTATGACTTATCGAAAAATAATGTAAATATTAAAACTATGTTTAAATTTTTATGATAATATATAAAAGTTTATGTAATAAAATTTTTAGTAAAACTAAAATGTACGAATTAGATATTAAAATGTATAGTTTAAACATCGAATTATACGATAGATTTAAATGTAAATAAAATTTTAAAACTTTTTGTATTTAACGAGTTCATTGTACAAGTTGTAATCTTTGACTGTAAATTAAATCAAATTATAAAATTAGTATAAAGCACTAAACTTTGTAACTAATTAAACGAATAGTAAAAACTTAATTTGAAATTATAGAATGTTATGAATGTATATAAATATTTATGTTAAAATTACATAAATGTTCTCGTATGTTGTACCTATTAATTTTAAGTGAATTTATGTAAAATGCTTTAAAGTTAGTTACATATTATTAATTAAATGTTTTGATAAAATTGGTGTTAGTTTTGTTCTCGGTAATCCTATTGAGACCTATTGTTTGAATTTATTATAATAATAAATAGATTATTCTTTAACGCCAACGGTAGATAGTCTAAAATGAACATCAAAGAAAGGAAATTGTTTTATTTAAAGTTTATGAAAGTTAATTTAGGATTCATGAATAAGATAAGATTGAAGATAAGAAGGTGACAAAGGAATAATCCTAAAGGTTTCAACCGTTTTAATTCAATAACAAATCTATTTCCATGGTAATTAATCAAGATTAGGGGGAAGGTAATATTATGAATTGATATTACAATAATAACTCACGCCGTTACCCATGGGAGTTGACAGAAAGCCAAGCTGCTAAGATCCTTACATACTCTTTTTGTTTTGCCTCGTCTACGTTCATACATCTAGTCATACACGTAGTGAGAACTACGCACCTGACCTTTATGAAGAACAACACCAATAACGGTACGGAACCCTTATGGTGAGACTCAGTCTGTCTGTCTGTCTGTCACAGCTGGATATCTCAAGAACTGCTAATGCTATCAACTTGAAATTTGGAATAGTTTTAGATGACGTTGGCCCAACTATTTTGCAAATAAGAAAGAAATAAAAATGTATGTATATTTTTCGCAACAGGGACTGAAAGGGGGTCTGAAAAATGCGAAGTGGGGCTACTAAGGCATGTGGGGTATCATATGAAAGAGCGCAGTTTGCACATTCTCAAACATTTTTTCTTTTTTTTAGGCCGCATAGTTTTCGACTTTTGATGAAAAATGTAAAAAAAAATACCATTCCTCCCACTTATCTCCGAAGTTTGCAAAGAGAAAATTCTAAAATCATTCTATGTGATAGAAGTTTATGTAAAGATTACAGGAAAAATAATACGAAGTCTCTAAATAGCACACGTTTTCAGAAATCATCAACAAAAGTTACATTAGTTCCTTAGAAGCTAGTGATTAGTATTCTGGAGAATTACCCAAAATCTATACTAACATTATAAATGCGAAAATATGTCTGTCTGTCTGTTACCTCTTCACGTTTAAACCGAGAGAGAGATTTAAACGTGAAGAGGTAACAGACAGACAGAAGCAGCAGTCATGCTAGCGAAGGAGGCGGCGGGACGGCTGAGGGAGAGAGCCTCCCGTCCCAGCCGCCGCGGGAGACGCTCCGGGCATCGGGAGCCGCGCGACGACTCCCGGCTACCGTATGCGCGGGCCTGCGGGCGGAGATTAATGGGTAGCTCACCGTCCGATCAGGACCAGGCCCGTGCCGGACGGCGCGTACGTGTTCCACGCGCGCCTCAAAGACATGTCAGCATCAAACGAAGGGGCCCGCAAGGGCCGAAGCCTGCCGGATCAGCGGGATTGTCCGAAAGGGTTACCGCTGGCCCGGAACATAAAGGGCGAAGGAAGGAACATGGGTGGGTTTTAGTCAGTAAGAGTCTGACACTCCCTTCCGCTCCACCCAGAGCGGGAGGAGTCATTTGATGATTTCCCATCCAGAAAAAAAAAACAAAAAAAACCGAGAGAGAGATATAGTTTGAGTGCCGGGAAAGAACATAAGATAGTTTTCCCATAGGATCGACACTTATGCCGTTGAAACCGCGCGGCACTGCTAGTACTCTATAATATATTTAGTAACTTTTTCTACTAGTTAGGTTCAGCACGAACAGGAATTAACAACAAACAAACAAACAGCAAACTATATAGACAGTACGATTAGATTATCACAATAAATGGAATGGTAGCAAATCAATATCATTATAACCTTGCACAACTTAATAGGTTAGTTGACAGTTTTTGAAAAACAAACTAGTAATAGAATACTACTGGTTACTGTGAGCCTGCATCATCCCACTGCTGTGCAAAGGCATCTCCCCATGACTTCCAGCTGTTTCGATCCAGGGCTAAAGTGGACCACTGGTCGTTTGTTTTTCCAGCTCGTCCCAACATCTTCTATGGGATCTGACGCCTTCTAGCTGTGTCAGGGCTCCACGTGGTGGTTATTCTTGCCCACAGCTCATTGGGCATACGGCAGACGTGGCCAGCTCAGTCCCACTTCATCTTAGCGGGTTTTTGAGCAACAAGTAATAGAATAGAAAACTTTTATTTCAGACATAGGGTACTTAAGTTCTGAGTTGAGCTGCACGATTACTGACAAATGCGTGCACTGACTGGACAGATCCACTCAATCTGAGTGGTTCTTTCTTCAAAAGACCATTTCTGACACCAATCTACATGGTCTTCACATGATCTGACCAAGATTATGTCTGGACTTTAAAAGAGACTGTGACTTCTGAGTTTGTTTCGGCTTTTCTTCTCAGAGTAGTCAGATAGGAAACGCCGACCTCTTCTAGTTTTTTTTTTTAATAATGATTGACGTGTAAAAGTGTTTTTACAAACCTTCTTACAGAAATAAAAATCATTTATCATCATTTACAATGTTAGTAGGTTATAGACAAAGATATACAATTGAAAATTCAGCGTGGAGCTGCATCCACCTCTGCAACATCGGGGAATCCTACACATCTACGTGCATATTGAAAATACTATTGGAGCTGCCGCGAACACGCATCATCAGGGATGCACATCTATTTCTACTAATTCCTCCTGTCCCTCAACAATATCATCCTATTTCGTATTTTCTTGTGGTTTATTTTCTTGAAAATATGATTTTTCCGCAAAATATGAACATGAACAGAACTCGTTTCTCATTTTTATAACGTTATTAATTTTGATTGTCAAAACGGGGCACAAGGACATGGCGGCTTGGGTACCTTCACCCTTTTATTCTGCTATATCTGTCAGTTTTGTTATAGAAAGTTGCTCGCAAGCAAACTTTATTTACTACTTTCGTCGGAATCTATATACTCATAATAAGGCTGAAGATTTTGTTTGTTTGTTTCAACGCGCTAAATCTCTGTAACTTCCAGTCCGATTTGATTTTTTTTTTGTGTTTGATAGCTCAATTCTCGAGGAAGGTTATGCGATATGGATGCGATGCGATGCGGCGGAGCCAAAATTGCACGCGGACGGAGTCGCGAACAGAAGCTAGTATTATATATATTCGTTAGTCTTAACAACAAACTTTTTAAATAGTGAAAAATAAAAACTTTTTTACAAAAAACAAAACAACCAACTTCCAAAAAATACCTACACTACAATGTCAAAAATAATTTCAATTTCGGAAGTCGGTGGCTAACAACGAAAATGCGAACCCAAGGACACCGACTTCCGAAATTAAAGTTATTTTTGACTTTGTAGAGTCTTTTTTGGAAGTCGGTTGTTTTTTTTTTATTTAATGTGATAACCTTCTCGCCACTCTGTGCATGTACATACAACGGAAAACAAAAAAAAAATCATTAGTCTTGAAAATTCATGTTAGGCTCCTAAATGCCTATTTCTAATTACCCGGTTTACATGACATCAGGTACCCCCGCTATTAGGTACGTTGGACATTTTGAGAGTTGGACATTTTGAACCTAAACGTTCGTTTTCTCTCAGAGTTCTTTCTGACATTTTTTGAAGTGAAAACTTCTTTAGCGGCGCTGTGTACTTTTTTTGGAATGGGTAAAAACTTCTAAATTCGCGTCAGGTCACGTGACCCTGATCGAAAATTCGTAAGACGTAAAACGTCAGACGTAAAACGTAAGACGCGCGTTGTTGAGGACAGCGCCATCTATGCACATCGGGAAGAACTACGAGGGCCTCGCGTACTAACTACGTAGTTCATCCAACTACGACGAGATGGCGCTGAACCACGGATATATAACTGACGACGAGCTCTATGCGAGCGGCTTGCTTCTCTTACCACTGCCGCGACCAACACCACGAACTGAAGTCTATCCTGTGTGCTTATTTGTAAATCTGAATAAATTCCTTTCACGAGAAGAATAAACCAGTCACTTTGGTCATCATACCTGATTTGCAAAAAACCCGATAAAATAAGGAACACACCTTAACACGCGTGTTTTGTTTATAAGACGATTCACAAAATACACTCGTAATTGTTCAAGTTTTCACTTCTGTCGGCACTACCGGAGTGCCAGTGTTTTTTTTTCTTTTTGCTCGCCTGCTACGAATCCAAGCGTGATGTTCATAGCCTATAAGCCTTTCTCAAGAATTGGGCATCAACGCAAAAAATTTTTTTAATCCGATTGGTTGTTCCACAGATTAGTGCGTTCAAAGAAACAAATAAACTTGAGCTTTATTATTAGTATAGATATATTAGAATGGGCAAATAACAGGTATACATTTATTTTTTAAATTTTAATCTATGAAATATTAAAATTAATAAGTGTTCTTATTTTTTTTTAATATGGTGTGGTAGACAAACACACTAGTTATGTTGTAAACAATATGCGTCCACAAGATATGAGCCTCCAGTTTCAGTTGACCAATCCCGGATGAGACTATCCAAAAGATAATAATGTAGGCACTACAGTAAAAGCTTTGTCCACTAAAGATTTATAGTAGTAATAAATTAGAGACCTGTAAAATACGACCTTATTTTACTACCGGACAATTTATTGCCATTAATGACTTAGTCGGAACTCGGAAGTATTTAGTTTTCACGGCTTTATGTAGGTATGTACCTTTAATAGGTATAATTTGGAGTATTTATTACTTTTGCCTTGATAAGGTATGTTTTTCAGTTTTGTTCGACGCAGTCAAGGAAGAAACATAACATATAGCATCACGTTTGTTGAGAGCTGCACGTATAAACGTTCCTACAAACAGGCGCGACAAGCGATATAATCGCCCGCGATACAAACGCACCGCTCGTTGCGCGACTTGCGGGGCCTTTGTGTCGCGCCTGTTTGAAGGAGCCTTAACACACCCATATTTCGCCAGTTTTTTTCATCATCATCATCATCAGCCTACTTATTATAGCACTCCACTGCTGGACATAGGTCTCTCCTATTGCACGCTATTCAACTCGATCAACGGCAACTCTCATCCTGCTGTTACCAGCCATCCTGTGAAAATCGCCACCTAGCCCGAGGGCGTCCCACCTTACGTTTACCGATTCCCGGTCTTCACTCAGAAACACGTCTTCCTCAACAGTCATCGGTTCTACGGCTAATATGGCCGGCCCATTGCCACTTCAGTTTGCTTATCCTATGAGCTATGTTGACAACTTTGGTTCTCTGCCGGATCTCTTCGTTGCGGATTCGATCCCTCAGAGAGACTCCAAGCATAGCCAACGGGCTTTGCTTGGAGTCTGAGACGTCATAGCTCACTGAGCGACCTTGAATTTATGGACCAGCCGTACTGTGAATGACCACGTTTCGGCTCCGTAAGTTTTGTTTAAGACCCATGTACAGTACCCGGCGATAAATATTGCACATCGACCTTTGGAAATTGGTGTATTTTATACAAAGAATAAAAATAATTATCAAAAGAAGCAAATCATAATTGTTTTAACAGCTCCTAATAGATACCGGACTGTTTGTATTTCGTGCGACAGAGATAACGCTCTACGAAGCCGAAATTAGCCGATTGTCTCTTTCCAAAGGTCGATGTGCAATATTTATCGCCGGGTACTGTAATAGGGGGCGAGCTTATTGCCATAAACCGGGCCCAGACCAAGACTCCGGGCCGCTACTGAGAAATTCCAGATGGTAGAACGTTGCTCGACCGGGGAATCGAACCCAGGACCTCATGCTCAGCTGTAGCGCTTACGAACTCTAGACCTACAAGAGAGTCAAGGAAGAAGTCACTAGGTGTATCTTTTGGTAAGTTGAGAGTGTCCTTAGTGATCAGGTAAAATTAAATTAATAATGTTAGTGCGATGTAAATAAAAATGAGTTTTTTAGAAATCAGGAAAAAACCAATAACTATCACACTAATATTATAAAGGCTAAAGTTTGTGAGTGTATGTGAGGGTGTATGTGTCCTCTCGCGTCCGGGCCTACTTCAAGCCATGGTCCGGGGCGAGAGGGAGTGGGGGGCAGTCGCCTCCTTCTGCGAAGCAGTCATGCTAGCGAAGGAGGCGGCGGGACGGCTGAGGGAGAGAGCCTCCCGTCCCAGCCGCCGCGGGAGACGCTCCGCTCCGCTCCGGGCGTCGGGAGCCGCGCGACGACTCCCGGCCACCGTAGGCGCGGGCCTGCGGGCGGAGAGTAATGGGTAGCTCACCGTCCGATCAGGACCAGGCCCGTGCCGGACGGCACGTACGTGTTCCACGCGCGCCTCAAAGAGATGTCAGCATTAAAAGACGGGGCCCGTAAGGGCCGAAGCCTGCCGGGTCAGCGGGATTGTCCTAAAGGGTTACCGCTGGCCCGGAACATAAAGGGCGAAGGAAGGAACACGGGTGGGTTTTAGTCAGTAAGAGTCTGACACTCCCTTCCGCTCCACCCAGAGCGGGAGGAGTCATTTGATGATTTCCCATCCTGAAAAAAAAAAAAAAGGGTGTATGTGTGTGTTTATATGTTTGTTACTTCTTCACGCTCAATGGCCAATTTTAATATTTTGTATTGAGGTAGCTGACACCCTGGATTAACATATAGGCTATTTTTATCCCGATATTCCCACTGGATCGAAACTTATGCGGGTGAAACTGCGAGGCGCAGTTAGTGAGAAATAAAGAAAAGTTGTTGAAGAAAATGATGAGCTCAATTCAGTAAAAACTTAAACAAAATTGATTAATTTCGTCGTAGGTGCTAGATTTATCGTATATATCGTATCTTCGTCATCGAATCGTTCTTAGATAGTAATCAAACGCGAAATAATCAATAATAAAATAATATCTTTCAAAATTTGTAATATGAAGGACGGTCGTGAAATAGGTACAGTCAGCTACAAAAGTCGATTAACACTTCAGTTTTTTTTAATTCTAGTGATTGGCCAATAATATATATCATTGACATTGGAACAGAAGTTGAATTAAAAGAAGTGGCCAAACTTACGACCCAGTGGTTCCCGCTTAATGGCAAATGACATCGCGGCAGGCCCAGACGGAGATTACTGGATGACCTGGACTCCTTTAATAAAGATTGGTCTTTGGCAACTCTGGACAGAGATAGCTTGGAAAGAGAGTAGGGTGCTCTTTGCCCAACCGTGGGATATTATATAATCAGTCTATGATGTTCCCACTGCCGGGACACAGGCCTCCACTCTTCATGAGGGAGTGGGACAATAATAATCTACCACGCGGGCCCAGTGCTGGTTGGTATATGTCACATGTTTTCGAATTTTTCGAACTTCGTAGCCACATTCAAGAACTAAGCCTTAATAAATTCAAATCTTTTATAACGCGAAAACTATGCCAGAAAGCCTGAAAAAGACTACTATATACTGTAAAAGACTATATTGAGGACAAAACGCTTGGAGGTTTAGACAGTGTATGTTGGTTTTATTTTGCTAATTAAAATTTTTTTTTCAAGTATATTTACTTAAACAATGACATGTACATTTACTGTATAAAGTATTATATTATTTTAATTATTGTGAATGTAAGGACTATGTGAGTCATTGTTTCCGTTTTAATCATGGTCTGGCAGTTTGAGTAGTTTATGCGGCCTACCCAAATGTCCTGTCTTTGGTATTGTTCGTCGAATCTTTGAGTTCCTTAAGGCGTCGATATATGTGAATTGGGCTTCATTTAGGATACATTAGAACCATTTTTTTCCGTAATCCTTACAAGAATTTTTCTCAAAAAAATATATATTAATCTACACAATATAAAGCATGTCCTCTTCGGCTCAAAAAAAATAAAAATATATTTGAAATATCATAAATAAATACGCAAAGTGACCTCTGTTTTTGTAACTTACTACCATTTTTCTCCTAAACTATCAATCACAGGATCTTTTAATTGCCACCAATATATTATATTAAGTAATGCCGATGTCCCCTTCGGCTTATTTTTGCCAATAACTTTCTTAATTATTTATAATCGATTTTTTTACGTAATCGCTACTCGCAGATCGCGTAGCCACCCCTCCGGCGCCCAATAAATCAGTGCGGGACGAGACGCTGTGCTGAACGGACCTGTGATACTTTTCTCCGCAAACACACTTTGACGACACGGTTGGCGCAGTGGCTGAGCGATTGACTGCTGCGCTGCGTGTCGCGGGTTCGATTCCCGCACGGAACAAATATTTGTATTGCCTACAGGTAGTTGTTCCGGGTCTGGCTGTTTGTGTCGCGCATCCACGATACAGGAGTAATTACTATTGTCGGGCAACGTTTTCTTTAAAAAGAAAGAAAGAAACAAAATTATTGTCGGTAGCCCAACCAATTAGAATTTTAAAGTAGGTATACACAAAATTAGTAGGTATACGGTACAGACTCTATAACATAAACTAATACGAAAAGAGAATTAGGTCTTTATTACTAAACCATAAACGGTGAAAACTAAAAATTTTTCTAAACTAGGTAAGTACGCAGTTTACTAAAATTATTCTGAGAATCCGATGCACAATCGAATTACACGGTTAACTTTATAAAAATAAGGTCTTATTTCGGCCCAATATTTTCATAGAAAAGAGCACCTCGCAACTAATAATGAACTCTATTTCGACGGGAAAAACGTTTTATTATTCTGTTCGTATTGTCTGCCTTTGTAGAAGCCGTTAGCCACCGCCAATCCGCCATTGTCACACAAAAATGTTTTGAAGGGCACTATTATTTTGTAAATCATTTATGGTTGATATTTCGGTATTATGAACGTAAAACTATGTCAACAAAAAGTATGAAAGTATAAGTAACGAACATGGATGTTAAACATTTTGTCAATTTTACTTTTATAAAGTTTGTGTAGATATCTACAACATTATTTTTAGGATATGCGAAACCTGAACATACTAGTTTGTTCAGAATCAGTAACTGAATCGATTCCAATAATTTTTACACCCATGTTATATTTTGTTCCAAAAATATTTTAATTAAATTTTATCATAATACAATCATTAATGAATTACAATACAATCACTGTACGATTAGGTATCATCCAATGAGTTCATCAATAGCCCTTTACGTTTCAGGGTCACGGTTACCTGATAAGACAGTCCCACGACCCGGGCAGGCGTTTGGCCCTCTATGGGGGCTCCGTCAGATTGCTGAGAGCTCTTTGAGGCGCGCGAAGTACGTTATCGCGAAAGTTCTTTACTGCGAACTACGTTATCGCGAAAGTTCTTTACTATGAACTACGTTATCGCGAAAGTTCTTTACTGCGAAATACGTTATCGCGAAAGTTCTTGATTGCGAAGTACGTTATCGCGAAAGTTCTTTACTGCGATGTACGTTACAGCGAAAGTTTGTTATTGCAACGTAAGTTTGCAATAACAAACTTTCGCAGTAACGTACATCGCGGTAATGAACTTCGCAATGATGACGTACACTCAAATATTGTGTCAGTTTGGTGACAGCGGTTATTTTATGAATATCGACAGTTTTACTCTTTTTTTTCTATTCCGTGATTGAACCCAACATTTTGCATTATAAAATCGTTGTTTGTTTACAGCTCCACTGCCAATAAATAGACTAGTTTTAATAGATTTTTTTTTGTCATTGTTCCTCTCAAACAAAGCACCTGCCATCCAATCTCTTCACCACCCTTGGTTGACTGGTAGAGAATGCCTAAGGCATTAGGTCCGCCTTTGTACCTTTTTGTGCGAAAAGTTTAAATAAATAAATTATTATCACCCAACGTCCAACAAAAATCGGTGCATATAATAAATTATGGAGAAAACATGTATAATTTTGTTTTAAATAAACTCACGACTCAAGATATTACAGATTGAGGAAAGAAATTGGGTAATAGCAACAACGACATTTATTTATTACACTTACACAATGATCTTCGTGACTTTTCAGTTCTACTACCAAGAGTCCCCCAAGTACTCAAGAGTCACCACCTATTTATTGAACATAGTTTGCAACAAGATCGAAACCAAATAACAGATGATAAAGAAACAGAAGATACCAGGTTCTTTATGTTCTTTAACAATCTTGAGTGAAATAGATAGAACAGTTTGTTCCATTAACTTAAATTAATTTTGTTTCAGAGTAAAATCTATTGGTAGACGTATTGTAAATGTAAGCCATTTTTTTAAAGAACTACAGAATATAATTATCATCCCATGAGCCTTTGAATTGCGGCTTACAGTCGATTGAAATTATATCTGAACCACTGACAGGCCTAATGACTAAATTGACGCTGAAGTGTCGTTTATGCAATATGATTTTGTAATCGATGGAAACAATAGTCCAGAAAAAAAATAACCTAAATACATGTGGTGTGGTTGGTACAATAGTCGCAAGATGTGGACACGATCAATTTCAAGAAATTACATCACATCCGGCCTAAAATGTACGACTATCATATGAACATTGTAAACAAAAAATTTAATTTTTTCATATATACATATTATGTTCCATGATTTTTTATTTTCCTTTAATACTTCTGCAATAAGTTTTACCAATGTAATTATAAGTAATAGATATTTTCAACTAACAGTTTTAGTAGTCTGACAACGGTATAATTTTGTTGTCATGGTAACACAACAGCAACATCATATACATTTTGTTAGTATAATAGAACCCTTCAAAATCACGCAAATTGGCGATGTTATAGGTAACCCGGTCTCGGAAGGATGGATTCAGATTGACAGTTTTGGTAAATCTGACCGGTCCTTCCAGGTTCATAATTCCCAGATTTTTTTAACCCTGTATTGCATGAATTACCAGGAATGAAAGAAAAAAAATTTTTTTTGCCTTATTTGTGTTTTATTAGGATGAATTAAGAATTAACATAACGAAAAACAAATTAGGTACTTTACTTAAAGAAATAAAATCAAAAGCCATAAATGGCTTTGTGTGCATTTAGCACTTTCTATGATCATGCCATTTCTGGCTTTTTATGCACATGAAATACAATTTTTAGACAACATGAAAGTCTTTGAAACAGTTTCTTTTCTCATTGAGACACAAGTGAACGTTACATTTCTCACATTTTATGTACGATCGAAACATACAATTATTATGGCACAACTGACGACGTTCATCATGCAATGGAAAGTGGTCGATTTTGTCAGACCGCACTGAATTCAATGGAACTTCTTGAACTCTGGCTTTACGTGCTCTTTTGACGGGTTGTGCTGGAGATTCGTTACGACCTGTAGGCGTAGCAGTTCTGCTTGTAGTAGGCTGATGATGATGGGACTCCATTTTCCGCACTTAGACTCCCATTCGGTCCATTGTGCGTGGGGCTTGTAGTAGGCGTACCTTGGACAGGAGTACCGGTAGTGCTGGGTCGGCCACGTTTCTTCGTGATGGTTTTACCTGCCTTTCTATAATGTTCGGATATGGCGAATTTGAAGTCATACAGAGGCATATATATGCCATCATTATTACGTCGCCACAACAACCACGCATTTACAATGCACATGTCAACCAGTTCAGGTGTTCAGCTGTAGAAATCGTTTCATGGTTTCAAATCTATTACAAGTCATCACAGTCAGTCAGTCAGTTATCTCATGCACTTGATTCTGGACCACAGTAGTAGACTAATATCTCCTTGACGCTGGCAGACGGACCAATGAAGTGAAGATTACAATTCCTATGAACTGTTCTATTTCAGATCTGGTGATATTTGCTGGCTTGTTGACATTGACCTGTACAGATTTCAAATTAGACTGCTCAGCTATGAAATCAAGCAACTCGTCATCACTAATGGAACCATCACCGGGTATAGATTTAGTGAAACGATTAGTGCCATAAAAGCGTGAAGGAAGCATTCTGAAAAGATAGGACATAAAGAAATCAGCATCGGTGAATGCATGCAAAGCCATTTCTGGCTCAAGCGTTTTACACCGTAAATGCATACAAAGCCAAAAATGGTTCCCGTGAAAAATTTAGATAATTAAATAGAAAAACCTAAGATTAGTGAAAAACATTTTAGTTAGAGTAAATAGAACCCTTGAACTGTACATTTAATATTTTTGACACACAAATTACTTACCTTTTCTAATAATTGTTGATTATCAAAGTCTCACGAGAAATCCCCTCGTCCATTTACTGCGCACACGCCGGTAAAAAGTGAGATTATCTTGACAAATGGCTCTAACCATACACAAAAAAAATATGTTCCATTCCACGAACAAGTGATTGATACAGACCTAACAGGATTTATTAATTATTATTAAAACTAAGAGTAGAAAAAAATATTTAATTTCAACAGCCATAAATGGCTTACTATGCAATAGAGGGTTAAAGTAAGTAGTAAATTTTATCGAGTAAATCAAGATATACAATGGTAACATGTAAAAGTCTCTTCATCATAGTTAAACCTAAAACGCGTAAAAACTATAAATTATACAATATACATAATTATATTTTCCCTTGCTTTCGGTCTTGGACATTCAAAAGGTTTTACACCTCTGCATTAGATACAGCTACTGGAAGCGATAGCGATAGCATGCGGCGGGCGGCGGGGGCCGGGCGCCGGGCGCTGCGATGATGTTTAGCACAAAATTATATTCGCGTTGCACGAAGTTATTGTTAGGGGTGGGGAGGCGCACGCGGGGGGCTTTGTCTTGGTAACGCCCACATGAGCAAGGTCAATGGCGTAGATCCAGCCCTTAAGTTCTGAGTTAAGCTGCACGGTTACTGACAAATGCGTGCACTGACTGGTCAGGTCCAATCAATCTGTGTGGTTCTTCCCTCAAAAGATCATTTCAGACACCAATCTATATGGTCTTCACACGATCTGACCAAGATTTTGTCTGGACTTTAAAAGAGACTGTGACCTCTGAGTTTGTTTCGGTCTTTCTTCTCAGAATAGTCAGATAGGAAACGCTAACCTCATCTAGTTTAAAAGAATATAATTGACGTGTAAAAGTGTTTGTATGTACAAACCTACTTACAGAAAATAAATCATTTATCATTTTGGTTCTAGAACATTATATTATAGTTTCCTCACGATATTTTCCTTCATCGTTTTGGGAGCAGTGGTGATGAAATTATTTACACAAAGTAAAGCGCTTGGCTGGGGTCGAAGCCACGACTCGTAAGTCGGGGCCATTACCACTGGGCCATCGCTGCTCTCGGTGTGACATTATTGTCTAATAATAAACAATAATTATAAAAATTAACTCTTAAAGTAGTTATCGGAATTAATTAGCGTACCTTAAAACTAGCTGACCTCGCGAACTTCGTACCGCTATCTATCGAAATCAGACAAACTGTTCTCAAGATATCATCAAAAAGCCGTTCCATACAAAATGTAATGTGAGAAAATGAATTATCGTTTTTTTTTTCGTGAAATTTTCCCGTGTTTTAATAGTTATTCTGATGCTCGGGGCGGAGACAAATCCAACAAATCAAAGATCATGAAAATCGGTCCAGCCGTTCTGAGTTATAAATGGTGTAAGCATGTAACTAATTACACGCTTACAACATTTATAACTCAGAACGGCTGGACCGATTTTATTATTAACAACTACATTTTATTAAAACATTTATTAACAAAGTCGCGTTAGCCCAATTTTGTTTTATATAAATATTGATTGTCACTGTTATTGGATTTTTTTTGGGTGCTGACCGTACCAGTCGAACATTAATTTATTGTCAAAGTCAAATCTTTTATTTCAAGTAGGCAATGAAAAGGCACTTTGGGACATAGACATTTAATCGAGATTACAAATTGATTCTAGGCGCCCGTTCAAAAATGTAGTTTCGTATTGAAAAGAATGGGCAAGAAACTCCACAACTTTAAAATGTTTTACCATATTTTGTATAAATTCATTATGATTTATTATAATTATAAGTTTGTGAAGACTTTCATAGCAAGAATACAACCCACACACAATAACTACTACATTCAGGGTGCACTGAAAGCTCCACATTTATAGAACAGAGCTTGCAAGTCAAAGACGGCGTTGAAGCCTTTGAGTGCACGCCTTTCTCAGAAACTGAGGATACGCGTTCGGTGGCCTTGCTAAATTAAGGTGCCACTAGTCTATATGTTTTCCATACAAAATTTGAGAGAGTAATACTCAACTATTTGACATTTTGCATCCAAGTTAAACATGATATCGTTTTGTCTTATCAGTCAGACAAAATTAATAAATTTGTCTGTACGGAAACAGAATAGTAAAATAAAAAGTTATGAGCCAGCAAATTGAAGCCGCAAAATCCCCGAGTCTTAAGATACAGGATACTAAGATACAGCTATAATTAATTACACAACATCTATGCTGTTTGTGTACATTTCCGTGTAATAAATCTCTGTTGGTCTCATGTTTGCAAGCGCGACTGTGAGCCTTGGTTCCTGGGTTTGATTCGCAGTTCGTGCAAAGTTTTATTGGGATTTTTCATTAATTTCTTAGATGATGGTGGTTGGTTGATGGTGTGTGTAGAAGACACAAACGTTTTACACAAGCGAGAGCCTCAAGTCTTGGTCATAAATTAATTATGAAAATTAATATTCTTGTTTAATTTTAATCTTTAAAAACCACAATGAGTTTCTGTCTAACTGTACTGTTGGAATATTGCTAAAAAAAGTAGATAAAAAATAAAAGTTGGACTCATGCGAAGACTTGTATGGATGTTATAAAAGTTGGACTCCTGAGAAAGTTGGACTCTTGCGAACAGAGGGTGATTCCCCCGTGCCTCGGAGAGCACGTTAAGCCGTTTGTAGTAATCTCTCTCCGGTCGTGTGGGATTACTTTTGGCCGCCATGGCCGAAATACGTATCTATAATACACATACATATTACACATTTACACACCGGCCCACATTATGAAAGTAGTTTATTCAGAATCATTTTTACTGAATCGATTTCTGTCATTTTTAATATAGGTATTTTTTTTATCTCAAAAATAACTAAAATTACAAAGACAGTTCCGCTGTACACTCAAAACATACCAAAATGGACGAAATACCTACTACGCTAGGCTCTTATACGTGTGTGATTGTGTCCGTGTGTAGATTTGTAATGTAACCACAATTTTCTCCCACAATCAGTACAATTTATATAATAAATAACAAAAAAACTCATAACAGTAAAAAAAATTGCGTATGTATTATTATTGTAACATAATATTTTAATTGGGGTGTTTGGTGGTGTGCGTTAATTCCAGGATATGTTGTCTAAAAATAATAAAAAACTCAAAATACGTACGGACGTATTTGCGAGCAACAGCTATACAGTACCCGGCGATAAATATTGCACAACGACCTTTACATTTTTTTTTTATTTTATAAAAGAATAATAATAATTATCAAAAGAAGCAAATCATAATTGTTTTAACAGCTCCTAATAGATACCGGACTGTTTGTATTTCGTGCGACAGAGATAACGCTCTACGAAGCCGAAATTAGCCGATTGTGTCTTTCCAAAGGTACTGTACTACTATAAAAGTCGTGACAAAAGCGTTCTAAATCTCTTTTGCAAAGGAAGTATTTCCAACTATTTAACTACAGTCATAGTACATTTCAACTTATTGCTGCCTAGTTGCGATGAGGTTGCTTTACAAGTCATTGCTATTTATTATATAATAGACCCAGTCAGTAATTCCTGGTTGCAGCCAGTTGCATAATAGACAACCGCTTTATTCGCATTGTAATGTTGGTAATAAAAATGTCCTGCAACTACAACTTTTGTGCAGTTTGCAAGAAACGAACTATTATTTCCATGTGAACCGACCGTTTTCCAACAAAGTGCTGATATTTTATAACATTAACCGAATAAAATTGGTTTTCTAAAGCAGTGTATCTCTTAAACCAAAAATTGCACACAGCGTTGTATCATCGCGCTTCTCTTTCTTTTCTACACAGTCAGACAGTGACCGCGCTTTAGATCGTGTAGTCCCCTTACAGTGGCGATGGTCAGTTCCACATACCAAATATCTATTTTACGTACATGTACAGCCGCACAAGCTATTTGGTATACATGTCCATTCTTTTACATCTCTTAGGTATGCCAATCCTAAGCTTAAAAAGCAGTGGCACTCCAGGAGTGCCGACATAACTGAAAACTTGAAAAAGCATAGTAATTTTATAAATAATATGTTTGAAGGTCATTCTTTCCAAAGAAAATGTACCGCGCGTTGATGTCTTTATAACGGCCAAAACTTAAAACAGAGGTGTCGGTTACGGTAACAGTGTCGCGAGTTCGATGACTTTTCCGATCTCAAAAAATGCCCAACGTACCTAAATAAGTTATCACTTCAAAAATATTACATACTTAACACAACTGCCGGTCGATTCTGTAAAAATCTCACCGTGAAAACTTAGGTGAAGTGAGTTTGTTTTTGCTAGGAATTGACACTATTGACAGCTCACGCCACGCTCACCTCACCTAAGTTTTCACGGTGAGATTTTTACAGCATAGCACCGCTGCAGGCAACTAAAAACGAGTTGGCGAGTAACTACCAGCGAGTGCGCGACGGCGACGAGCGATACTAGAGCCTGGTATGCGTGTATACCAAGCGTGAGTTTCTCAGCGAGTGTTTTACTGGCCAAACGAGCACCGCTGAGCGAGTACTCTCTTTGATAGCTCTTGCCGCTGCAACATACAAGTACTTGCCGACAGTGTGAACAGTCAGAGAAGAACTATTACTATAAGCATCTCTTTTACTTACACGGAACCTACAATCTTTTGTACGTTTCTTGAGCGAGAAAATCGTTGATATATGATTGCAGTCGCTTCCTCGTCGGTGGTAGGTCAGGCGCCTTATGTTTTGAAATCCCATGTAATGATGCAATAGACAGCGAGTCTATTACCATTACTCATTTGGCATCAATCGTCTATGTGCTACCTACAAAATATTAGGTAAAAAAATTACTATACCTAGCGTTAATAAAATCTCATTAACTTTCCACAAAATAATCAAGGAACATATTTATTTACCAGTTCTCTCTCTTCTCCATTTCAATAATTAAAACTAAATCTATATCAACTTTAAAACTTGAACTCAAAAAAAAAAACAATATCAACTTTAAAACTTGAACTCAATTTTGAACCCACGACCCGTGCCACGACCTAACGATACAAACTGCATAAACTGTCGAACGGAATCCGATAAAATTTTACACTCGACATAAACTTAATTAAAGTACGGTAAAAAATGGCACTCCTCACACGACTTGGATATCCGCCAAAAGCTGAGCGATAAAAAAATAACGGCAGTGTTGTTTGTTGCTGGATTTCAATGAACTGATTGTGTTTTGGTAATTTGAAGTTTGAGAAAATTTAACTAGTGTTGGAAGAATAATGAAGTTGAAGGAAACTAGTGGCGTGGTGAAGACAGCTTCAACAAGAGTGGGGATAGAAAGCGACAACTGCAGACGGCGAGGAACACTCGTTCTCTTTTGTATCGACACTTCGACTGACTTCGACGGCGACGGACTTCCCTCCACCTCAGTATTGCGTTTTCTCGTTGCCAAGTGATTAGCTAATTGCTCATTAATTCTTTTCCTGTATAAAGTTTTGCTTGTTAAAATATTAAATACAGTTGATTGGATGTGCATATTTTTTTATAAGCCTGCTTTTAAAAGATAATAATTATCTACTGCCCCAATCTTTGGTGTGACAAAAACAGGTTGCTAGCAGGTTGCCTTGGTTGGTATAACGGTCGCAAGCGCTACTGTCGAGCTTAAAGTCTTCGATTCCCAGGCTGGGCAGTGTTGGATTTTTCATCTGAAATTTCTCACTACCAGCTCGGAGTCTGGATTTGTGCCCAGTTGAAGGCAATAGGCTCGCCCCCTATTACAGTACCCGGCGATAAATATTGCACATCGACCTTTAGAAAAAGACAATCGGCTAATTTCGGCTTCGTAGAGCGTTATCTCTGTCGCACGAAATACAAACAGTCCGGTATCTATTAGGAGCTGTTAAAATAATTATGATTTGCTTCTTTTGATAATTATTTTTATTCTTTGTATAAAATACAAAAAAGGTAAAGGTCGATGTGCAATATTTATCGCCGGGTACTGTAATAGCCATCGTTAACATAACTGGTGAAATGTGGGTGGTATTGGTGGTAGTGTACCATGGGTCATCCTCATACCAGCCTACCTTCGGGGAAACAAGGCGTGATGGTATGAAGAGTAGATTGTCATCATGAGTCCTCGTAAACAACCTGGCAAAAAACCAATATTTCTTTTACTAGGAAACCATTTTTCGTACCTATTATGAGTGTGAGTGTGTGCGCAAACATAGGTGTACTCTCTGTTCCTTTACTCTCATAGTCCGATGGGACGGCAGTCCGACAAGACTGGGGAGAGATCAGGCGCAGGGCTAACGGCTTTTCGTGCTTTCCGGGAGTAATAAACCGCCAACTTCTAAACTCCGGGCTAAGAAATTCCTAATGGAAAATGAAATAACAGTTGAAAGAGCAGCCACTCTTGCAAACACGAGACCAACTGGGCAGTTTAACCATATACAGCGTGTATCAGAAATGTGTGGTCATTTTTAAGGGTGTGGTATACAGACTATCAAACAGGACAACTTTTTCCATGGGGACCTGACCTGTACGTATATTAGGTTTTCGCCAATCTCTTGAAATCAAAATTCTTAGTGTAGGATGATACAGATGATCGAAAAGTATCAGCTGTCCTATACATTTGGGTCAAGTAAGTTGGAAGATTTATATGGGACAGCCGTAAAAACTACGTATTTCTAGCAAATAGACGTTTGATTTGATTTAAATATTGCTCACAATAGCCTGAGAGTGTACTTAGAGATTTGAATATAAAAGTTTGTGGTTGGTTTGCAAGAGCGAACAACAGAAGGCCAATTCTCGTAATTTAAGAGTCTATATTATGCTGTTTTGGTGATATTGGGCGATCTAGATATCGGTATCTGTAAGACTTGAGAGTTTGCTATTTGGACACATTAAACTTGGACTTATAATCTTTAAATTTGTAGAAGCGAAAACACGATTGGATAAAAAAATCTCGATAAAAAAAAATAACGAAAAATCCTCGTTTTGCACTTATTTTGAGTTAGATCTCTGAAACCCTATGGAATTTAATGATGATTTTTAAACTAATAGATAGGTAATAATATTATCTCAAATCGTGCAGAATTATTTTTTTATTTTTCTACTCGTTCTCCTCGTAATTAGCAATTCAGTGATTTGGCGCTTGCGTCATTTTATTCTAAGCGAGCATACTCTCTTTCTGTCTCTTGTTTTGCACGCGGTAGTAATAGCGCTATCCTTTTCAATTTATTCAATCAGTCTGCTACGGCATCTCTTGGAGGACGAACCTATGTTTGGCGACATTACAGAGAGAGGACTATTTTCGACATTTTTATTTTGTTTAGTGGTAGGTATTACCTACTGTAAAAAGGAGTTAAACCCGTTTGGTGTAAACATAATAAATTATTATCATTATTTAGTGTAAATAAAGATGGGCAAAAAGAAAACTCTCGGAAAACACGACACATGGTTGGCGCCACGGAACAGAAAAAACAGATTTTTCTGTTCCGTGGTTGCCGCAGTGGCTGAGCGATCGACTGCTGCGCTGCGTGTCGCGGTCGCGGGTTCGATTCCCGACCGGACAAATATTTGTATTGCCTACAGGTAGTTGTTCCGGGTCTGGATGTTTGTTTATGTGAATTTAAATGTTTGTAAACGCACCCACGATACAGGAGTAATTCCTAGTGTGGGGAAACGTTTTTTAAAAAAACAAAAACAAAACAAAACGTTTGAGGGAACAACTCCGTATTCTGAACGAAAGAAAGAATAAAGTAAGTACAGACGCCAGCATGTCAAGCTACTACAATCTGTCAAATTTCTTTAATAGATTTTCAACTTTATCACTGAAGCTTAAGGTTCAAAGTTGAATGGGAAAATTTGACAGTTTGTGTTTGTGCTGGCGTCTGTACCTAACTACCGATTTATATAACGGTATCAATTCTTTTATTTCCTTAGCTACTTAGGTATTTCGAATGTCATTGCCTAGGGAAAAAAAAGTAAGTAAATTTTTAATTCCCGTTAATATTTTTTTTATCTGGCTCGTTGGTCTAGCGGTCGCAAGCGCTACTGCTAAGCTGTGAGGTCCTGGGTTCGATTCCCGCACCTCTGCCCACCTCATCGGGCAATACAGGCGTGATGCTTTGTATTAATGTATGTAAATTTTAAATCGCATAATGTAACATAATTGAATCTTTCCCGT
Source organism: Luperina nickerlii (assembly GCA_963855955.1). Taxonomy (NCBI): domain Eukaryota; kingdom Metazoa; phylum Arthropoda; class Insecta; order Lepidoptera; family Noctuidae; genus Luperina; species Luperina nickerlii. The sequence goes on from OY979665.1 coordinate 2,247,920, forward strand.
ACAATGAGACGCCAGCACATCAAGTTACTACAATCTGTCAAATTTCTTTAATAGATTTTCAACTTTATCACTAAAGCATAAGGTTCAAAGTTGATTGCGAAAATTTGACAGTTTCGGGTAGGTTGATGTGCTGGCGTCCGTACATTATTAATCACGCCGACAAAGTGGTAAAATAAAATCTTGAAAAAAAATTTTTTTACGCTATCGGTTTTTTTAGGTACACGTAAAGTGGGGAAGTTTTTGAAGTGAAAACTTCTTTAGCATCGCTGTGATTTGAAATTTTATGTGTTTTTGTGGATCGATGGATGGATGGATCGATGGATCGCCGGATCGCGATGGATCGATGGATTGATGGATGGATCGATGGATCGAAGGATCGAAGCATCGATGTATCGACGGATCAAAGCATCGATGTATCGACTGATCGACGGATCGATGGACCGATGGATCGATGGATCGATGGATGGATGGATCGATGGATGGATGGATCGATGGATGGATGGATCGACGGACCGATTGATCGATGGATCGAAGGATCGACGGATCGATGGATCGACGGATCGATGGATCGACGGATCGATGGATCGACGGATCGATGGATTGACGGATCGATGGATCGATGGATCGACAGATCGATGGATCGACGGATCGATGGATCGACGGATCGACGGTTCGACGGATCGATGGATCGATGGATCGACAGGTCGATGGATCGATGGATCGACGGATCGATGGATCGATGGATGGATGGATGGATCGATGGATCGACGGATCGATGGATCGACGGATCGATGGATCGACGGATCGATGGATCGACGGATCGACGGTTCGACGGATCGATGGATCGATGGATCGACAGGTCGATGGATCGATGGAACCATGGATCGACGGATGGATGGATGTATGAATGGATCGACGGATCGATGGATCGATGGATGGATGGATGGATCGATGTATCGACGGATCGATGGATCGATGGATCGACAGATCGGTGGATTGACGGATCGATGGATCGACGGATCGATGGATCGACGGATCGATGGATCGACGGATCGATGGATCGACGGATCGACGGTTCGACGGATCGATGGATCGACAGGTCGATGGATCGGTGGATCCATGGATCGACGGATGGATGGATGGATCGATGGATCGACGGATCGATGGATCGATGGATCGACGGATCGGTGGATCGAAGGATCGACGGATCGACGGATCGATGGATCGATGGATCGATGGATGGATGGATGGACCGATGGATGTAGTATGTTACAGTCGTTTGTAATTTCAGCTACGGAACCCACTATGCATGGCCCGACTTGCTTGGCCAGTATTTTTATTATAAGGAAACATTTGTTCTAGGTACATAGTTATTATGGTTATGTTATGAGTTTATTTTTGTAGGAACATTACTTTTTGTTATTACGGTAATACGATATTTGTATTAGGTACATACATACCTTCGAATGTTGCGCGTCGCGTAATTTGTTGAAACCTTGTGAAACCACTTTGACTTTAATTTTTTTATGGGATTTTTATTGTTAATGTATTGGTATTATATAATTTTGAATATTAAATTGTTTAATAAATAAATATTGATGAATATTTACATATAATATTTTATTTCATACTAACCTTTTAGGTAAGTACATAATATATAGATTGAGTACCTACGCGAGGACTGAATAAACGGATCAGACTAGATAGTCTCGAGTCCACGAAAAAAAAAAAACACGAGCTTCTAAATTTCGAAACTCGCGTCTCGGGATGGAAGCCCTAGTACCTATTTACCTACTATATTGGTGGTATGTCAGTTTGTAGGTCTATGAACGGAGCTTCCAAATAATTATGTATTTACCTATACTGACAATGAGCTCGTTTGATTATAATCAGCTATGTTATGCTTTACCTACACATCGCGATCGATCCGTCGTACCAAATACTTCCGTGAATTTGAACTTTATTTGAATGACATAATTTTTTACGAATACATTTTTATTGCCATACGAATCAAGTTCAAATTCACGAAACGGCATATTCACGGCCCGTCTTCGGCACAGAACGCTGTTGATCACCTGGGCGGCCGCGCCGGGGCACCGCGCAGTTTAAACTCGAACTCGACTCACGCACTCGATCGCGTTGCCGCGCGCCGCCTGCGCCGGTGGTGGCGCGCCGCGCGCTATGCCATCGCGTATTATTGGAGAGGGGGCGCGGGCGAGAGGTACGAAATCGCTCGCGTTGGGCTGCCAAGGCGCGCTCTTAAAACGTTCAAAATCTAGTCGCAGTCTCATCTCAGCGACAAAGATATGTCAAAAACTTGTCAAAATGTAGGGAAATTTGAAGTATTTTTTGACAGATTGAGACTGAGATCAGACTGTGAACGTTGTTAAAATTAGTAGAATTGCCCCTCTGAACACGAATGAGCTTAAAACCAAACCCAAAAATGAGGATATTTTCACGTAATGCTATTAAATGACCTCCATTCGTCAATCGAAAAATACACCAAGCTATCCCCATGGTCAAGCCGTAATGAAACCATAATTTGTACCCTCAGACAAATTATATTCAAGATAAGGCAGGTATTACACAGGACCGGTGTATAAAATTAGTAAAGTTCTCAGCAATCGCGTGCCCGATACAACCCGATAAGATAGGAAATGAAGTAACGTTTTTGATTTTACATGCCATTAAGTAATTTATTCTGACGTTTTTTTTTCTTGTGTGCAATTTATTTTGTGTGCGCCACGTTTTTCATGCAAAGGTTTTAGTAATTACAACTTTTCTCTTGTGTTGAAAACACTTCGCTTACAACATAAAGTCGACCGTCCACCTACGTAGGATGTGCACGGAGAGGTTATAGTAATTTGACACTTATTTTTTACCTCTGATTTTGCATCTCTGACAAAATCAAAGTGATCTCTAATATCATCATAATAAGGTTTCTGTTGGGATGCTGCCATTGATAAATCTGTTATTATCATTGTGATCTTATTTCTCGTCACAATAGGGTTGATATTAGGTTGCCGCAGTCACAAGTAAAATAACTGTGAACGGACTGGACCCACGTTAGTTGTGCGGTTAATTTTTTTGACAGCTACGTATTCTTGCGTAGCTTGACGTGGGTCGCAGTGGACGATCCCACCAATATTTTGATGGAAAGCGAAGCTAAGTCTTCGTGTGTAGCTTTGTCGTGGGCTGCTATAGAGCGGCGCCTTTAAACTATAGGCTGGTAAAATTAAAACTCATGTTCGTCATTTGCAGGACTATAGCCAGCGCGTCGGCAGGGCGAAACCATAAGCACATCTAAATGCCCCAGAGGCTGAAGATCCGAAAAAGTTTTCTAGGGTGCGTGGGTCCAGTTTGTCCAGCAAATAGTAACGCTTCCACAGCAAGATGTAATCTACGGCGGAAGCTGTATACCCCCTGACATTTTTATTGAACCATCTATTTATTCTTTCTGCGTTGCGTGGCCTGTGACCTGTGCACTTGATGATCTAATGACTGCGTCAGTAAGTTGAGTTCGCTCAGCTGAATTTTGGACTAAATATGATGAGGGTGATTGGAACTTTTTACCATCGATACAAAAGAAGAAACATAGTTTTCAACCCTCCTAGTACTGACACAAATGTATAGTGCCTATAATGCATTACACAGTATATCTTAAAAATAAGTGGAACATTGCTCAATGATGTAGAGGCTGTCAATAGCTGTCAGCGGTCCTGAAAGGTATACATGTAACAAAGCGTTAGCTGTCAATATTTCGTCTCAAGCAAATTGCTGTGCTGAAATAGGTATAATTTTTTATTACGTTATATATATATGTAAAACCAGGCATTATTTTTTGGTATATGATCTTGCTTAAATAAATCATTATAAATTACAAAAAAAAAACAACCGACAACCAAAAAAAACACTACAAAGTGAAAAATTATAATTTCATCGTTTTTAAAGTTTTTATTTTGAACTTTTTAGTTGTGGTAGGTACAGACCTACCCTACACAATACGTATATTATATGGGAACATCCTAAGTACCTATACCCTTACAAACAAAAGATTTTTTTCAAATCGTTTTATTTATGACGGAGTACTGAGGTAAAAAACATTAAACAAAAACAAACGAATTGAGAACCTCCTCCTTATTGGAAATTGGTTAATAAATCGCCATACAGGTATTCAGACGAGGTTTTGCGTCGATAACCCGTATCCCGATGGTCCGTGGAGAAGTCGAGTCCTGGAGTGGAGACTACGTATGGCAAGCGTAGTGTGGAACGCTCCCCAGTTAGGTGCACCGACGGCCTTAGAAAGGTGGCTAGGATAAACTGGTTGCAGAAGGCCAAATACAGGGTGTTGTAGCGCAGCCTAAGAAAGGCATATGTCCAGCAGTGGACTGCGGTAAGCTGAGTTGATTGAATGAACCCAAAGACTAATTATATTGTCTATGAATGAACCCTTATGCCCTTAGTGGCGATTATAGACAATCTCTGCGATGGTCGGACATGGATGAGAGTGGGCAAGGATCGAGCTAGGTGGAGAAGCTCAGGTGTACTGCTTAAGTCTTCCCATTGTTCTTTTTTATGCAGTGCCGCCAGACGTTTGGCAAAATTATCCAAACTCAAACCATTTATTTCAATTAAACCATTTACAGGCATTTTGCAATTGTCAAGAAGTCGGTCAGTCAGTTCACGAGTTCGAAAACAAGAAAATATTTCATAATCACTCTGGGAGCCAGTAGATTTATATAATTTGTGATAACGCCACTTATGTTTGATATCTCTTATCAAATCAGATGTGTACCATTCTGGATAACTAAACCTAGACCCATGCTTATTTTCTTTAACATTTTTCTTAGGAACGGTCTCGTCAAGAATATCATTCACTATTTTATAAAAGTAAGTTAAAGCCGCCTCGGAGTTCTGAATATTGAACAAAAACACCCAATTTATTAATCTAAAAGAATTATACAAACCTAGAAAATCAGCTTTATATAAATTCCACCTGTGTCTATTGAGTGACGAAACACTTTCATTCTGAGAAAGCCCTCGACTACCCTCTGGTTCCCGATGAGAAAGCCTGGCGCTAATGACCAGCGGCGGATGTTGTGTATCAATATTAACTAAAGGTTCCTCAGAGAGTTGTACCCCTAAGTCACTTAACTCAAACGTAGACATTACCAAATCTAAGGCACGATTATTAACATTGAGAATATTATTTACCTGCCGAAATCCACTGTAGGCAATAAAATATTCCAAATAACTTTGGCTTTCCACTGTCGTAGACCAAATCACTGAAACTTTGTCATGTTTAACATAAACGTTCTCTAATATATATGAAATAAATGTATATACACAGTAGCATCACATTTTGGCGGAATGTAAACACAACACAAGAACAGAAAATTATATTTTCTGTATACCGTCGCGCACACAATCTCAAATAAGGCCTTGTCCACATTTTCAACAGAAACGCGATTTAAACCAAAACGCGGGGAAGCCGCCAAAAATACTCCTTGTTTTCGCCCGTCTACTCGATCACATCGTATTATGTTGAATTCAGTTAGAACTAGTTCTCCATCATAAATTCCTTTATTGAGACCTGACTCTGTAATTGCAAATACGAGTATATCATACGTCGATGCCAATATATTATTATAAAACATATTTGTTTTCGTTCATAATCCTCGAACATTCTGATAGTACACTTGAATGTAGTTATTGCTGGCTTTGATTGCCTTAGCTGGTTTGCGGAAGTTTCGAAAACACACCCATTGGCTGAATTGCGCATTTAATTAAGCTTATCAAAAAGTGATTCCGGAACTCCGATCATAAATGACGCATAGTCTCTTGCACTTTTCGGAACTATTTTTTCCACTTAAATATCTGCACATCCACAGATTACTGCCACATGTTCACCAATCGCCTTCTCAGTTGTGTCTCGATGTAGTGACCACACATGCAAAAACTTCTTCCTCTGAATTGCTTGAAGCGTAGCAATTTGAGTGTTTCCTCCTTTTTGTATGGCATTAGCAACCTTTTTCGTAAGTTTTTTTTTATTATTAGCTACTACGTTCCATTCTTCGGAAACAGCGTTATCTTCCAATAATGTGCCAGCGGTCTCCGATATACTCTCGCTGGTTTTCTGCAGTATGGGCGCAGCCTTATTCTTGGCTCGCTCGGTCGCTCGGCGCGCACGTTCCGTCACCTTTTCGTGCGGTTCCTTAGCAACAGTTCCAACGTTCATCTTACTCGCACGCTGAGCAAAAAGTATCCCGATTGGTTTTTCCATCTCGCTTTTTGAAGTATCCATTGAAATAACGTGAACCTCGATCTTCTCAATTTTAGTGGACTAATCTGCAAGTACCCTCGTCTGTTCCTTGATTGTGACAAATAATTTCCGATCGTCCGCTACTGCAGTGCGATTCTGTAACCATCTCACCGTGAAAACTTAGGTGAAGTGAGCGTGGAGTGAGCTGTCAATAGTGTCAATTCCTAGCAAAAACAAACTCACTTCACCTATGTTTTCACGGTGAGATTTTTACAGAATCGACCGGCTGATCTTCAATTTTATTGTTTTGCAACTCAATCAGTGCAATTTGAGCCGCAATTTTTGCTGTCAATGCTGCCACTTTCTTCATTAGCTCGTTGAACGCCGATTCAACATTAAATTTGGATATTTTAATTGTTAATCGAAATAAAATCACGAAGACGAAGTTCGCGTGTCAAAGTGTAACTGACAAGTGTTAGTACAATAGGACTTAAATGGTAGTGTTAGTACAATAGAACTTAATGGAAGAAAGATTAATAGACGTGAACATTCAATTAAAATGAAAGGTGAGGAGACGCCTGAGCATCGAGCGGGCAACATGTCAGGATGATTAATTGAACTTTGTAACACGAGTCGAAAAATCAATTAGATTCGCTTCAGTCGCCCAGAAAAATAACATTTCTTTTATCAAGGTTGGAAAATAATTTTGTGGGAAAATTTGGTTCTTTCTTTTTGTATTTTGTCGTGACCGGAAATTCATTTCAGACGTAGAGGTAGGTTTATAAGGTACAGTACCCGGCGATAAATATTGCACATCGACCTTTACCTTTTTTTCATTTTACACAAAGAATAAAAATAATTATCAAAAGAAGCAAATCATAATTGTTTTAACAGCTCCTAATAGATACCGGACTGTTTGTATTTCGTGCGACAGAGATAACGCTCTACGAAGCCGAAATTTGCCGATTGTCTCTTTCCAAAGGTCGATGTGCAATATTTATCGCCGGGTACTGTAAGAGAGTCATTATTTTTTGTTATTACCTCAATAACCTACGGCTGCCTCGTTGGTCTAGGGGTCGCTACTGTTAAGCATGAGGTCCTGGGGCCTGGTCCTGGTCCTGGGTCTGTGGTCCTGGGTTCAATTCCCAGGTTGGGACAAAGTATTATTGAATTTTTCCAGCAGGAATTGCTCAGCAGCAGCCAGAAGTCTGTATTTGTGTCGGTTGATTGCAATACTCGCAGACTCATCATGGGACTTAAACATGGCGAAATGTGGGTGTACTCACGCATGGGACTTAAACATGGCAAAATGTGGGTGTACTCACGCATGGGACTTAAACATGGCAAAATGTGGGTGTACTCACGCATGGGACTTAAACATGGCAAAATGTGGGTGTACTCACGCATGGGACTTAAACATGACGAAATGTGGACATATTCACACATGGGACTTAAACATGGCGGAATGTGGGTGTATTCACACATGGGACTTAAACATGGCGAAATGTGGGTGTATTTACACATGGGACTTAAACATGGCGAAATGTGGGTGTACTCAGGCATGGGACTTAAACATGACGAAATATGGGTGTACTAACGCATGGGACTTAAACATGGCGAAATGTGGGTGTACTATAGGTCCACCTCTACCTAACCCTACTGGGATTACAAGCATCGTATATTGGCGTGGCTAGCTGACATATGGCAAATAATTTAATGTTGTGTGTTCTGTAATGCTAATATTATTTTGCATACCTAATATTGTATGCAATCAAGTATTTTCTAACTGAACAGACAGCTGTACTGCTGGGGAGTTTGTTGCGCCAATTCTTCTCCCCAGCGAAATCACAAGGAAGTGGTGAAGGGCGGGCGTTTTGGGGGACTGTCTTTAGTAATTTTGACTTCGAAAAGTGCTGATTCTCAGCCTAGTTTGAATAAATGTCTGAATGCTTCAATGGAAAACTCAACAGCAGTAATTACTTTCTCGGTAAACAATGTCCTCGATATTCCAAGAAAACCATGGATAAATTATATTTATTTCTATAAAAATATTATTGATATTTATTTTTTTATATAATCATTTAGACCTAGAACATCATCTGCCTAGCATTTCCGCAACTATGTTGGGGTCGACTTTCAGTCTAACCGGATGCAGCTGAATACCAGTATTTTACATGGAGCGACTGCCTGTATGACCTCCACAACCCAGTTACTGGGTAATACGATACCCCTTTGGTAAGACTGGTTGTCAGAATTTCAAGCTTGTGACTACCCGTAACGACTGTCAAAGATCCACGAATGACAGCCAGGACCAATGGCCTAACGTGTTTTCCAAGGCACGGAGGGGTCTCGGTATGTAAAGATGGTCACCCATCCACAGACCAACCGTGGCAAGCGTAGCTTAACCTGATCTGTGCGGCTGTTATTATTTAGCCACGAGCCCCTGTATTTAGACTCATTTAGACCTAGATATTGTCTAATTTATTTTATTTTGTTTTAATTATTCTTCCGCACCGGTTGACGTCATCACGTCAAACGCCGGCTGTAACTTAAAACCAGCGCTGGGACTCTGTCTCGCAATAAGGTCTTAGATTGTGCTGACAGATGGCCGTTTTGCGGAGATGTGACGCATATTCCCCCCCACACATTTTCTTTTTTTTGTGTTCTTTCTCTCTGTCTTGTTTGCCGTAATAGACGTCTTTTCTTTCTAAATTAGTTTTACACAAATTTAATTATGTTTTAAAACTAGATGAGACCGGCGTTTCCTAGCCGACTACTCCGAGAAGAAAGGCTGAAACAAACTCAGTCACTTGTTTGACAGTTCTAATTATTTCTTTCTTTAATCAAAAAAAATCCTAAAACATTTAATACAACACACACACGCATAAACATTTAATAAAGTACACTTTGTAAACAAGCATACTATAAATTAGAAGATTATATCCAAGATAAGAACGCTGGGAAACATGCAGGTCCTGCTCCATAGGACAATTTAGAGTCTAGACAAAATCAAAATGGTTGCTAATTTAATTGTAAATTTATTATTTTTTTTCATTGATTTACATTCTAGTATAACTACTTTAACTCACACCCTGATTTATTACTAGTATTTTTTTTTATTTAAATGAAAATCGTTTACTTTTACCATGTTTGTAAATATGTGAGCACCATGTATCTATCAGATAATTAATTTATAGGTCATGGTTTCATTTTTAATTCGTTTACCTATTGTGGTATAGTAATTTTATTTTAGGTGCATCGTCTTCACATATTATTATTATATAATTAATGTATGCAAAATATTGTTAAACATTTTAAAAGAGTAACGGTGGAGTTTCTTGTCCATTCTTTTCCATACGAAAAGTACCATTTGGAATGGGCGACTAGAATCAATTCTATTTTGTTGTAATTTTTGACGTTCAAAAGTGCCTTTTATGTGCCTATTTGAAATAAATGCTTTGACTTTGACTTTTTTCAGTAATAGACTTGGGATTCATATTTTTTTTCTCCAAAAATCAAAACACGGAGAGCGTCCATTTTCAAATAATTACCAAGAAATGTTTTGACAATCTGACATAGGACACTTGTTAATAAGACGTTGTACTACTCTATAACTCTGTCTGACAAGGTATTATTTATCACTATTTTTTTTATATACTTTAATGTTTTTCCAAGAAGTTTATCTAAATAAAACTACAATCTTTCTCAGACGAAAGTGTATTGAAAAGTTCGTTAGTGCCGCTTGACTGGGTACCTAAAGTACTTTCCCATTTACCGAATATTCTTCAGTTGATTTTCAGTAAAATGATAATGTCTTTCATCAGTGAAATGATTAATTACGTCTTTAGTACGTTCAAGGGATAAATCAATATCATGAACCAAGTGCCACTGACATTTTCAATTCATGGGCTTTTTCAGAAGCTCAGATTTTTGTGACTGTAAAATTATATAAATTTTTTATAACAGTTGAGCTGGTCCACAAATTCAAAGTCGCTCAGTGCGCTATGGAGCGAGCTATGCTCGAAATCTCTTAGAAGGATAAAATCAGGAATGAAATTATCTGGAAAACTCCGGAAAACTCCGGTTGGAGTAACCGGCATAGCTGGCAGAGCAAGCAAACTGAAGTGGCAGTGCGTTGTCCATGTTTATCGAAGGACCGATGGCAGGTGCAGCTAACGAGTCCTGGACTAGAGACCGCGTATCGGCAAGCTTAGTGTGGGACGCCCCCCAGCTAGATGGACGGACGCCCTAAAGTAGGTGGCTGGGACAGACTGGATGCGGAAGGCGGAGGACACACACGGCGTTGTGGTGCAGCCTGGGAGAGGCTTATATCCAGCAGTGGATTGCAATAGGCTGAGTCGATTGATATTTTTTATATAAGCGGTTTGCGATTCAAAGTTATAATACAGCTCCCCAAATAAGCCAGACCTCACTGCTTCTTTAAAAACCAAAACCCCCAAACTGTTCCTTTATTTTGCTTTTGTAAAGAAGACATAAGGATATGAAGAAGAAGATACAACGAGGTCTCGTCTAAAATAGGCAGCAAAGTCAAAGTTAAATCATTTGTTTAAATAGGCACAAAAAAAGCACTTTTGAACGTCACAATTTACAAAAAAAAAATAGAATAGATTTCTAGTTGCCGTTTCAAAAAATAACCTCGTATTGAGAAGACTGGGCAAGAAACTCCACTGACTCTTAAAATGTTTTACAATATTTTGTATACATTAATTATATTTTTATCAAGTACCTGATACTTGTTGACAGGCCTACGCTGTCCTCCCATACCTAGTGGAATTTGAAAACATTGTAAAAGCCAATTATTTTAAAAAGAGTAACAGTGGAGTTTCTTGCCGGCTCTTCTCCATAGGAAACGACCAATTGGAACCGAGCACCTAGCTTCTGACGTTTCATTAGTGCCCATGTAGATTTATGTGAATTAAATACTTTTATTTTGAATAATATTATGTATTATCACACTAATATTATAATATAAAGGCGAAAGTTTGTGAGTGTGTGTTACTTCTTCACGCTCAAACGGCTAGACCAATTTTGATAAAATTTTGAATCGAGGTAGCTGACACCCTGGATTAACATATACTTAGACTACTTTTGATCCCGATATTCGCACGGGAGCGAAACTTATGCGGGTAATACCGCAGGTCGCAGCTAGTTATATCTAAAGCAGCTATTCTTTGCATAGGTATTTTAAGACAAGCAAATACTCAGATTAGTTTGGGAATTCGGAATTGAACTATATTTTTACAATTGGCAGACAGTCAAAAATTCCAGACGGTAATACATTGATCATCATGGAAAATTAGGAATTGTACGATTGATGTGATTACATGATTGGAAAAAGAAAGTAATACTAGCATATACTGTACGAAGTAGATTTATTCCCGATTTAATTTTTCATTACCACCTGTGCCAGCGGAGATAATCGTGCTTTATTTATTAAGTCAATAATGACTTAATAAAATGAGATCAGCAGATAATAATATCTGCCTAGCCTTTTCCCAACTATGTTGGGGTCAGCTTGCAATCTAACCGGATGCAGCTGAATACCAGCATTTTACATGGAGCGACTGCCTATCTGACCTCCACAACCCAGTTACTGGGTAATACGATCCCCTTGATAAGACTGGTTGTCAGAATTTCAGACTTGTGACTACCCGTTGTTAAATATTATATTAATTGAATAAAACTACAGTACCCGGCGATAAATATTGCACATCTACCTTTGGAAAGAGACAATCGGCTAATTTCGGCTTCGTAGAGCGTTATCTCTGTCGCACGAAATACAAACAGTCCGGTATCTATTAGGAGCTGTTAAAACAATTATGATTTGCTTCTTTTGATAATTATTTTTATTCTTTGTATGAAATACAAAAAATGTAAAGGTCGATGTGCAATATTTATCGCCGGGTATTGTAATAGCCATCGTTAATAAAATGTCAATTTGTCTTGGCCCTCTGGTGGCCGATTTAGCCTTAACCACTCCAGAACAGAAATACGTGACCCAGATATGTTCCAACTCTTTAAGCAATACATCCAACAACTATTGTATTGGCTCGAGTTTTCTTATAAAGGTAAGCGGCATATCCTGCGTAAGTTTACTACTCACCCTCGATGGAACTCGGATATTAGAAAACTTTGTATTGGAACTACCGTCATATACTTATTGGATTATTTTTATTGTTCCGTTAGGAAATTGGATGTTTTGCTGTTACCTTCACCTGTGGCTTTATTGGAGTGAACGATTTATAGTTGGAGTTTATTGTGTGTTGTTGTGGTTTAAGTGTATTTACCCATATTGTAAAAATCGGGGTTATTAATTGTTTAGCAAATTGTATGTTGAGAATTGAGTTGTAGGTCGCGAGTTCGAACCCAGGCAGACGCTTGACGTTATGTAAATTAATTCATCACCACTGGTTGAGAGCAAACGGTGCAGGAAAACATCGTGAGGAAACCGGCACGTCTTAGAACCAAAAACTCGAACACCTGTGGCATCTAGCAAGCCGCACTGGGCCGCACAGTGGATTACGACCCTCTCACCGAGAGGAGGCCTGTATTCCAGCAGTAATGTATTTAATAAAAACGTTTACAAAGATGTACAGACGCCAGCACATCAAGCTACTACAGCCTGTCAAATTTCTTTAATAGATTTTCAACTTAATCACTGAAGCATAAGGTTCAAAGTTGATTGGGAAATTTTGACAGTTTCGGGTATCTTGATGTGCTGGCGTCTGTTCATTTAGCCAAGAGCAACAAATTTTCCATACAATTATAGTGCCTAAAAATAAACTAAAACTTTTTTATGACAGGTGCAAGTAATGATGGTTCGGAATTAGCAGTGGGAACATTATTTAGGCCGATTATGCATATACAGTACCCGGCGATAAATATTGCACATCGACCTTTGGAAAGAGACAATCGGCTAATTTCGGCTTCGTAGAGCGTTATCTCTGTCGCACGAAATACAAACAGTCCGGTATCTATTAGGAGCTGTTAAAACAATTATGATTTGCTTCTTTTGATAATTATTTTTATTCTTTGTATAAAATGGTTTTGTGTAAAAAGGTCGATGTGCAATATTTATCGCCGGGTACTGTACTAAATTTACTACCAATTTAAATGAAAACTTAATAGTATAGTATATAGTATATTACAAGTAGGTACCTACACTATTTACAAACTTTTCATCTTGTACTTAATAAATAAAGCAATGAAATGAAAGACTGAAAATGAGAGACTTGTGGCTAAGTAATCACAGCCCCACGGGTCTATTGATCAGGTTAAGCTACGCTTGCCGCGGTTGGTCCGTGGTTTGGTGACCATCTTTACATATCAAGATCCCTCCGTGCCTCGGAAAGCACGTGAAGCCATTGGTTCCGGCTGTCATTCGTGGATCATTGCATTGACAGTCGTTACGGGTCGTCAGAAGCCCGAACAACCAGTCTTACCAAGGGGTATCGATTACCCAGTAAATGGTTTGTGGAGGTCAGATAGGCAGTCGCTCCATGTAAAATACTGGTATTCAGCTGCATCCGGTTAGACTGGAAGCCGATCCTAACATAGTTGGGAAAAGGCTAGGCAGATGATGTAGGTTTATGTGAAATAAAATAATTTGATTTTGATTTTTCCAAGCGTTCTTATCTAGTATAATATTTTCATAAATGAATTGTCAAGGTACCATTACAATATTAATCCTTTTAAATAGTTCCCTGAGAGATTCGCGGCGACGTAAATTATAAATGGCTCTGACAGCTCTCTTTTGCAGAATAAAGATGGGTTCAATGTCAGCAGCCCGACCCCATAGTAAAATGCCATTCGACATAATGCTGTGGAAGTAGCTAAAATAGACTAAACGCGCGGTTTCTACATCTGTCAAATGTCTTATCTTTCTAGCGGCATAAGCGGCGGAACTTAGCCGCCCCGCAAGAGATCTTAGATGAGGTCCCCATTGTAATTTCTCGTCTAGCGTGATTCCTAGGAAAACCATCTGATTATTAAATTCTTTGTTGGGGAAAAGCCAGGCAGATGATGAATCGTTCAGGCTATGTTTTTTCTTACCGGAAGCATGTATATGACAGAGATATATCGGTTTTTGAAAATTTACTCTTAATAGGAAAATCCCAAGTTAGCTTACTGTGATTGGATAACCGAAGTAACAACAATCAATCATAGTAGTTGACATAAGATTTGACAGCAAATTAATAACATTGCTTTCAGAAAACGAGGGTGCGTACCTTTCATCAACCTAATTAGCCGAAGTGAGAATCTACGGTGTCTAACAAAAATAAATGAAATACAATGATGTTTATTTCCGTATTTTAAGACACTTTTACACGTCCATTTTTGGTCAATATTTTAAAACTAAATACCACCCACCGGCTTTTTCTAGCCGACTGATTCCTGAAAAAAAAAAATGACATAAACTAACTCAGATGCCATGGTTTTTTTTAAGCTAAATACTTCTCCCAAAATTACAATCGATAGTTCCATTCTATTATTATTAATGTGAATGCGTGAGGGTGTGTGTGCGAGTGTGAGATATGTATGTACGGTCAGCATCAAAAGTCGATTAACACTTCAGTTTTTTTAATCTTAGTTATTGACCAAAATATTAACACCTGTCTTCAGTTTTTTTTTAATCTCAGTTATTGAGCAAAATAATTGTTGAAAATTGCATCGTACATCTGCTGCAATTTTGAATAAATATTTTGCTCAATAACTGAGATTAAGAAAACTGAAGTGTTAATCGACTTTTGATGCTGAACGTACCTACATGCTGAGCTGGGCGCCCATTTGGAGCAACCTTGAGACGCACACCGCACTTTGTAAGTTCATTATTTTGATTTAAAGTATGTCATAGTATCACTTGATTCTTTTGTATGTTGGCACCTTGATCACACTAATATTATAAAGGCGAAAGTTTGAGTGTGTGTGTTTATATGTTTGTTACTTCTTCGCGCTCAAACGGCTGGAGCAATTTTGATAAAATTTTGTATGGAGGTAGCTGACACCCTGGATTAACATATAGGCTACTTTTTACCCCAATATTCCCTCGGAATCGACACTTCTGCGGGTGAAACCGCGGGGCGCAGCAAGTTTTATATATTTTTATAATGTCTATTGTCTGTCTATTGTGTACACTAAATAAATGGATTATCTATCTTGTAGCTCTGTCTGATTGTTACGTTTGGCACACAGGTGGACATGGGATACTTTATATCCCGGTAGCATGTTCCCGTGGGATTATTTCTGTCCTGCAGGCTGGCGAAGCCACGGAAAAAAATCTAGTAAGTAGGTACAGATGTCAGCACATCAAGATACCCGAAACTGTCAAATTTTCCCAATCAACTTTGAACCTAATGCTTTACCGATAATGCTGAAAATCTATAAAAGAAATTTGACAGATTGTAGTAGCTTGATGTGCTGGCGTGTGTACTATGCCTACTAGTCTAGCCAATCAATTCAGTTTTACTTAAGGCTCCTTCAAACAGGCGCGACACGCGATATAATCGCGCGCGACACGCGATATAATCACGCGCGACACAAAGGCACCGCTCGTTGCGCGACTTGCGGTGCCTTTGTGTCGCGTGTCGTGTCGCGCCTGTTTGAAGGAGCCTTTAATTGTCAGGGTGAGCACCACTTTTTCAATATCGCGTTCAATCTTTCGCATAAAGCTATTACAGCTCGGAACAGTGTGGACGAACGAATACTGACTCTGACAGACTACTTACTAACTTAGCCATTTTTTACCCTGGTTGATTAAGGGTTTATTCGTGGGTCGAGTGGTCCTCCAAAACTATGTTTTACGGTCTGTTGCTTCACACCCTTGTCAACAATTGGCCGAATCATGTTCTACAAGCACAATTAACTAGTTAAAATAATTAATGTTTTGCCTGTTTCCTTGCCTTAGTGGTCGCGAGTGCGTCTGGCATGGGGTCTTGAGTTCTCTAGGTCAGGCAACGTCTTATTGGTGTTTTTCATTGACAGTTTCTGAGTAGTAAGTAACCCGAAGTCTGGATTTGAGCGGGTGGATAGAACTTCACCCAGCCCCTATCAAATGTTTGTTTGGGTTAATGTTTGTTTTAGGGATTCCGTATTAAGGCTCGTACAAACAGGCGCGACGCGACACGCGACACAAAGGCACCGCTTGTTGCGCGACTTGCGGTGCCTTTGTGTCGCGTGTCGCGTCGCGCCTGTGTGTACGAGCCTTTACTCAGTAACTAGGTTGTGGTGGTCAGATAGGCAGTCGCTCCATGTAAAATACTGGTATTCAGCTGCATCCGGTTAGACTGGAAGCCGACGCCAACATAGTTGGGAAAAGGCTACGGAGATGACGATGATGATGATGAATCAAGTTGGTTATTAAAATAGTAAGGAGGTAAAGATGCCAGTCAAGTTAAACGCGTTCATGCCAAACACCACAATGCTATATATCTGTGGGTGTTAGTACATAAGGAAATTGACACAAGTTTCTCGTCAATCATCACAACTAACACAAATGTCACGAGGTTATTGTTTTTGGTAAGTTTGCCCTTTTGGTAAGGGTTCAACCCGCCATCAGATTTCACTAACAAGTGTTTCGCGTTGAGGGTAGTTGACATTATTTTATCGAACGTTGCATCAATTTCCTTTACCATTAAACATATCTTAATGATATGAGTATGGTGAAGGATAACGTCGTGCGAAAATCCAGTGGAACTTGATGATTAATGCTCATTTTCCAACTGTATGAGTGTATGTATGTATGCGTATGTAACGCATACATATACACTCACGCCTACTTCCAATGAGGTTAGGTTAGCAGAACGCACGAAAATCTTCTTAAGTAACTTTTTAGACCTTTGTACCCTGCTTATGCGTATGTAGTTTCATTAAAATTGGTCCATTCATTTCGAAAAACAAGGGCTTGAAAGTTTGTTTGCGTAAACGCTATTAAACATCACTGACGAAATTATAATACACACAAAACTTTGCTCAAAAACCCTGTGGGGAAAACAGACTATATCACAAAATACATGAAAAAATCATGTAAAGCCGAAATACGGCAAGCGAAACCACTGGAGTAGCCATTAGGTTCCATTTAAAAAAAAACAATAGTTCCTGCACCAGCCAGCAATCTAATGCATTCATCCTTTGTGAATTAATGACTAAACTCCCTTCTCTCTCTCTCCATACAATTATCATCCGATAGTGAATAGTTGCATCCCTTTCTAGATAAGAAAACGAACGGAGTGTTCAAACAGAATTTTAATTACGTCCATTCAGAGATCGCAAATCAAGATGGCGACCGCTCACAGCTCCTATGATTAATTAGGTTAAACCTAATGAATATACTTAGAGATTCATTCTTTCTCGATTATTAAAGCTTGGAAAAAAGCTGAAGTGTTTTTGAAGAGTTTTCAAGGTAATAATTAATGATGCTTTAAGATATGGCTGCTAATGAACTTGATGTTATTTTAAATTTTAAATGAATAAGTCTTTATTTAGCCTTGTTTGACTTCAACTTTCTAGAAAGATCGAAATTACTTCATTGATAATGGTTACTAAAAAGTCACCTGGGATATTTTTTTTAAAAACGCTACTGATTTGGAAACATTTTATGTTATTTTAGTTTAGCTGACACGAGAGACGTTGTCCTTTCTTTGAAATTGTTTGTTGAGTCGTTAAGCTCCTCATGTTCTGAGTTGAGCTTCACGATTACTGACAAATGTTTGCACTGACTGACTGGTTCACTCAAATCTGTGTGGTCCTTTCCTCAAAAGGCGATTTCAGGCACTAATCTACATTGTCCTCACATGATCTGACCAAGATTATGTCGGGACTTTAAAAGAAACTGACCTTTGAATTTGTTTCGCCGTTTTTTTCAGTCAGATAGGAAATGTCGACTCCATCTAGCTTTTTTTTAAATAATAAGACATATAAAAGTGATTCCGGTATCCTATTTACTTAGTCAACAATAACATTTAATTTCGTTGTCCTGTCCAATAATTCATCAATAAATCCCATAGAAAAGAACACTTTTAGTTTTTGCTGTAAATTACAATTTTCCGGGCATTTTTTGCCATTTTTCTTACTCTAGAAACCTTATTCGGACTGAGAAACATAAAAAACAAATCTGTCAACCCGTTTCCAATGATACGCTTAACTACGAACATCATTTCATTTTTATTTTCTTTTCTAATAATTGTTGATGGAAAACTCATCAAATTAGCCGATACCAAAATATTTTTTATCTTTATATTGAATCCGATACACAGAATAGATATTTCTTCATTTCCATCTGTATTGAACCAGTAAACCAGAACAGAAAGCCAGCCGGTTAAAACGGTCACCAAACGGCAATTAACACGAGAATTTTTGGCATTTTAGAATTTGACCCGTTTTCCTAACAAATGGACCACCGGCATTTGGACCCTAGCTAGGTCTGAATAGCGACGAACAATATAAATATAGATATTATTCCATAGCCGTACTGCTTGAACAGTAAAATATTTGTTAAGGCTCCTTCAAACAGGCGCGACACGCGATAAAATCGCGTGCGACACAGAGGCACCGCAAGTCGCGCGACGAGTGGTGCCTTTGTGTCGCGCGCGATTTTATCGCGTGTCACGCCTGTTTGCAGGAGCATTTATGCGGGTGGAATCATCTCTAGTCTCAAGTTTCCCGATAACGTAAGATATCTATTATTGTGTGTCATAAACAGGCCCCTCTTAGCCATTGAGCAGTCTGGGCAAATGCCCAGGGCCATTCTTCCAGGGAGATTCTTTGCAGCCACCGTTACATTCTACGCATTATTAGTAGGTACCTAGCCGATTCAATGACAAAATAAGTTGTTATCGCAGTGCGATTTACAATAAGTTTCTAGCTTCTCAGTTATGAAGAATATTAGTAATTTTCTCTTACTGTCTCTTATCTACACAGGGGCTCGTGACCCTTATGTGCCCAGGGCCTTGAATAGGTTAAAGACGGCCCTGGTCATAAAGGACCATGAA
Source organism: Luperina nickerlii (assembly GCA_963855955.1). Lineage (NCBI taxonomy): Eukaryota > Metazoa > Arthropoda > Insecta > Lepidoptera > Noctuidae > Luperina > Luperina nickerlii. Next base: position 2,267,189 of record OY979665.1, read on the forward strand.
ATGTACTAATTCAACTTTTTCAATATAGAGTTAGTTATTGGTCGTTGGTATTTAGCCTAGATATAATTAAACGAACAAGTCATGTGAAATGTTCCTAGATGAACGAGAAGTCATGATTGCCCGGACGGGATGTATTGATTCGCTTTGGAAATAGGAGGGTGCGCCTTGGAAACTTTTCAAAGCCAACTGACTTCATCAATTCTTACCCGCATTATTTTGGTGCGTGTATGAACATAAACGAAGCAAAAGAAGTAGGTATATAAGGGTATGCAGATTCAGCGGGATTGTCCGAAAGGGTTACCGCTGGCCCGGAACAAGGGCTAAGGAAGGAACACGGATGGGTTTTAGTCAGTGAGAGTCTCGCCCTTCCACTCCACCCAGAGCGGGATTTGATGAATATACCGACATTAAAAAAAAAGGGTATGCAGGCAGCGTTCTGTAGTTTCTGCTTACCCTCATGGAAAGAAGGCATGAGTTTATATAAGTATGCCTAAAGTCTATTCAAACTATGTTTCAAATTAATATTATTTCAAGTTAAACAAATATCAACTTTATTTTAATGATCATTAAGTTGATTTCAGAGTGACTAGCACTATTGAAAAAGTTATAAAAATGCTTGAAGTTGTAGCGTAAACTGAACTTTATTGTGTAGGGTTTAAAGTTATTTTTCCATAAACTCATATTTGTTTACATTTTTATCAAATAAATGCAGATTATGTATGTCGTTGATTTAGTTACCATGGTTTTGCAATGGCATGGTGAGAAAACCTGATTTTCTTTGCTCTGCAGTTAGTAACAGGCAGATATGAATGCACAAACATCAAAGTCAGTAGGTACTTGATACTTTGCACAAACTCTTAGCTACTAGATTGAATACGTCAGTACTTACCTACTAAATGCGGTATGCGCAGTTTCAAGGAAAACATGAGAACGAAAGTACGCAGTATTGTCAATAACTTAAGACCAAAATTCTTACTTATAACAGACTGTCTTATCTCCTACAAAGGTCTTAAAACTTCAACAACAGCGAAAACTTTGATAACAAGAGACACAAAGCCGTAGCAACACTTCGAGCGATCTGTCAAAATCACAAAGGCGTTGTTGAGTAATAATCTTTGTTATAGGCCCTCCTTCTGTTCCTCTCAAGATTTCGCCTTTCGATGAATGTCGAAACTTCCCGTAGAAGTTATTAATAATAAACTTCCTAACGGGGTATCAGGTTGATAATTAGGATTATATTTAAGGTAATTTGTGATTAAATTCCTCATGTTTCATTTAAACAATGCCGTCGCTTTTGAGGATCGTGTAATTTGATTTAAATTGTTTTTGTTGGTCTGATCAGTTTCCAAAAACACTGAAAGGTTTGCGACAATTTGCTACAAAGGCTTTTTAGATATTTAAACTTAATTATTATTAACGTTTATTTATTTACGAGGACTTCTAACAAAAGCTCTACCTAATAGGTACCTACATACCTACACAGAATCATTTCACTGTATATTATAGGTACTTCGGACTAGAATTAATATTCTATTTTGTTGTAATTTTTGACATTCAAAAGTGTATAAGGCCGGATTATTTGGTTTCTGGCGTTTTGTTTGTGTAGGAGCAATTTTAAGGATTTAAATATAAAAAATGCGTGTGCTCAGGTTCGTAGTTTATTCGAGAGGGACCACAGATAAATATACAAAGGTTTTACAATAGAATGGCACAGATAACAGAATTATTTAAAAGGCAATCGACTATTTAATGTTTCCAACATACTCCGCCCGAAGAAAGACAATGTGACTATGAACTTAATTAATAAATCTTTGAATAAATACATAAGCTTTCATTTACCTATCCCTTTTTGTATACATACACAATATTATAAGGCTAGAAAGTGGACTGTATATTATTGAAATTGATATTATGATGCTACAAGTTATGGTCAGCAAATAAAGCCTTTTAGATTCAAGTTACAACTGTTAGAAAACTACTAGAAAAGTTACATAAACATGTTGAGAAAATACTACTCAATGTGGTATGCCTTTGTTTATCTGTAAAATGAACATTATAAACGATAATTATACAATATGAATAACTAGGATATGAATGTTCAAATTGTTTTAACTGCTTGTCTAACAATGGTAGGCAATTTAAATGTTTAAGTAAAACTGAACCGAAACGAGACAATAACATGGTATAACTACCTATCTATGGCAGTACCCTATGAAACATGACTTAATGTAAGTATAAATAGATATTAAACCTGTACCATAGGTAACTTAAAATTATTGAGCTTATGACAAAACAAAACTCCTTTTACTTCTCTTAACTAATTTAAAATCGCTAAAATTAAGCAACAAAACAAAATGCTCTTTAACGCTTAGTTTAAACAAAATGTTGCATTTACATGCTTATCAAGTAGGCAAGGTACTTAGAAATAACAAATTAAAGATAAAACTAATCTATTGGAAGTATACATACTTTAGTAATAGACGTTTTATGAACATTACCATTAGCTTTTCTTACTTCTAATGCCCTAACAAGACCATCTTGGCCCTCAAATACATTAGTTACCCTGGCCATAGGCCATGTCATAAGCGGAGTGTCAAGCTCACGTAAGATAACCAAAGCACCTACTTGTATGTTAGGTGTACTATGTTGCCATTTGGGACGGTGTTGTAGTACATTTAAATACTGTTTGGACCAATATCTCCAAAAGTGTTGTTTTAAAGCAGTACATTTTTGCCAAAAATTCAGTCTGTTAGTGGGAACAGTAGTGACATCTTGCTCTGGAATACAATTTAAAGGAGCACCTGTGAGAAAGTGCCCAGGTGTTAAATAGGAAAGATCCTCAATATCTGATGACAATGGAGTTATTGGTCTTGAGTTCAAAATTCCTTCTATTTCAACTAATACAGTATTAAGTTCTTCATAAGTCAAAACATGAGAGCCTAACACTCTTTTTAAGTGATGCTTTACGCTTTTAACAGCAGCCTCCCAGAGGCCCGCAAAAACAGGTGAATAACTGGGTATAAAATTGAACTTAATACCTAATTCTGAAGCTACAGTTTGTACTTGTGTTTGGTGATTTTTGGAATTATTTAGTTTATACAATTCTGACAACTGCGTGTTAGCAGATTTAAAAGTACCTGCATTATCACAATAGACATCAGATGGGACATTACGTCTTGCAATAAATCGCTTAAAACTAGCAAGAAATGTTTGAGTATCTAGGCCTGAAACTAACTCAATGTGTATGGCCTTTGTTACAAAGCAGACATATACACAAATATATCCCTTAGTTGTAATAACACTTCTTGTTCTTGATTGTTTAATCATAATTGGACCCGCAAAATCAATGCCTACTTTCATAAAACATCTGTGAATATTTACTCTATCAGCGGGCAATGACCCCATCAGCTGTTGAGCAGTAATACCTTTAAATCTAAAACATATGACACACTTATAAATAAACTTTTTAACTAATCTTAAACCATTAACTATCCAATAACGTTGCTGAAGGCTACTTAAAACAAGTTTTTGACCAGCATGAAATAGTTTCACGTGCTCATTTTGAATAATGAGATGAGTTACAGCAGATTCTTTGGGTAAAATTATTTGGTGCCTTTGGCTGTATGGTAAAGATGCATACTGCAATCTACCACCTACTCTGAGCAAACCTTTACTATCAACAAAAGGATTAAACGACTTTAAGTAGGATGATACCTGTTTACCCACCTGCAACAATGCTAGATCCGCATGAAAATGCTTAGCTTGTTCATTTTTAATTAATAAATGCAATGCCTCACGTGCTTCTGCATAACTTACAAAGTTTTCTTTAATTTTAATTGAACCTGGTTTTGAATTATTACAGAACCTTAAAATATAGGCAAGAATGTTGACCATTTTGGTAATAGAAGAATACTTATTAATTAAATAGTTTAATAACGATTCCTGTTGATCCTGTGATACTGCACACACCAGTTTTTCCTTTTGGGAAGGCTTTACCTCAGGTAAGTTTTTAGGTAAATCATAAATATTAGTTTCAAATTTAAAATCTGAACTATTTAAACTAGGTGGTCCAAACCACCACAGTTGGTTACATTGCAACTCTGTAGGATGAATACCCCTACTCAAACAGTCAGCTGGATTATCACTAGATTTAATGTAAAACCATTGATATGAATTTGTATCCTTTTTAATCTTTTGTACTCTGTTTGCAACATATGCATTTAACAATGCTGGATCAGTGCTAAGCCAGGCCAGTACCACTTGTGAGTCACTGAACAGCATTACATTTTCCAATGTTATTCTTTTTATTTAAAGTATTATGTACCCTTGTTATTAATTTACCAAGGAGCAGAGCAGCATTTAACTCGAGACGTGGCACTGACAATTTATTGCATTTTGGCGCAATTCTCGACTTGGAACAAAGTAAGGACATAGTTACCTTGCCTTGCTGGTCAATGACTCTCAAGTAAATGGCACAACCATAGGCTGCTATTGATGCATCTGCAAAACCTATCAATTGAATTAATATAATGTTTTCTGGGCAAATATTTCTAGAAATAAGTACAGGTTTCATTTGTTGCAGATCATTGAAAAAATTGAGCCATTCCTTTTGCAGAATATGTGAAGGAGTACAATCCCAATCTACATTTGAATGCCATAGTTTCTGCATAATTATCTTAGCTTGGACAAAGACTGGGCCTGCTATACCTAATGGATCATAGAATTGACTAATATAACTAAGTATTTGTCTTTTAGTTTTAGGTATTTTACTACAAGGGGGACATTGTATTTTTAAAGAATCTGTTTGAATATCAAACTTTAAACCTAATGTTTTTATGTCCTTATTCAATTCTAAATCAAAAAGATGTTGCTGCTGTTCAGGAATGTCTTTCAAGATCATCTTGTCATTAGCTGACCATTTGTGCAACGCAAAACTTCCTTTACTTAATAATTGAATTAGTTGTGATTTAGTTTCAATTAAATTATCCAAACTATTATCAGTGTGAATAATATCATCAACATATGTTGAATTTAGCAATACTGGACTAGCTAACGGATATTCATTTTTTAATTTAGTAGCCAGTTCAAACAAACATCTGGTTGCCAGCCAAGATGAGCTTTTGAGACCATAACTTACAGTAGATAGTTGTATACATTTGAGAGTTTCCTCAGGGCTGTCCCTCCATATTATATTTTGTAAAGATCTTTGTTCTTCTGTAATATTTATGTTACGAAACATACGTCTTATGTCACAGACAAAAAAATATTTATGGAGTCTGAACAATAATAATATGTCAAACAATTCTTGTTGAACAATTGGCCCATTTAGTAACAAATCATTTAGAGATATTCTATTACTTGTCTTCATAGATCCATCAAATACAGTTCTTAGTTTTGTTGTAACAGCATCCTGTTTTATGACAGCATGATGAGCAAAGAAATAAACCGGATCCTTTGAAAGATCATATAAAGAAATATCCACAAATGATCCATGACCTAACTCGATAAACTCATGAATGAAGTTTCTATATTCTGTGTACAATTGACTATCCTTTTGTAGTCTTTTCTCGAGATTTAAAAATCTACTTAAAGCTAAACTTAGCGAGTCTCCTAGTATATTATTTATATCACAAAGCGGTACCTTTAAAGGCATGGTAACTTCAAATTTATCATTATCCAGCTTGACTGTCTCCTTAAAATATTCCTCACAATACTGTTGTTCAGAAGTATGTTCAACGAAGGTTTCCGGTACTTTTTCATTTTGCCAGAAATTGTTCATATTACTATTTAAATCTGTTTCACATTCTTGACAAAAAAGAGCTATAGAAGAATCAAAGCAAGTTTGTGTTAATGTGTGAGAAATATTACCCGCTACAATGTAACCAAACTGGGTGTGAAGTATACTAGGGTGTGCTGCATCACATGATTGCATGTGTTCATCCCGCGGCAACAGGCTCTGGAAAAAGATATCAGCACCAAGTAAGATACCTATTTCACCGGTGATATGAAAGGAATCATCTGCTAACTTTAAGTTTTTAGGTAAATTGAGCTTTGAGAAATCAATAGAATGTTGCGGCAAGTTAGAGGTTATTTTGTCCACTACTAAAAGTTTGGCCTTTATTTTATAAGGGTAAACACAAGAAAATATGTCTAACTGCATGGCAAATTGGACCTTCTTTTCTGTATTGGCTATACCTACTATATTAGTATTATTGGGCATAAGCTGTTTACCTACTAATTTTGCAGTACTTGAATTGATAAATGAAGTTTGGCTAGCGGAATCTAATAATGCCTTGACTATGATTTCTTGGCCATCCTTTGAAACAAGTTTGACCTTAGCTGTAGGTAACAAAATGTCAGTTTTGCTGCTAGGTGTACTTGTGTTACTAACATTGGAAACAGTTGTACTTTGAGCAGATTCTTGTTCATTTATAGAATGCAACAATGTGTTGTGATTTTGTTTACAACTTTTACATTTAAAATGAAATTTACATTTATTTTGATGAGCGTTAAGGCAAGTTTTACACAATTTATTTTTATTAACAAATTCTAATCTTTCACTGATTGAAGCTAGCATAAAGGCAGGACAGTTAAATAATTTATGGTTCAACTTACCACAGAAGAGGCATTTCATTTCCTTATTGGTGGACACTATGTTGACCACTTTACCTGTCCCTGCTTTGGCAGCATTAGCATTACCAAGCTCCTTGCTTCGCCCGGAATTTTCTAAGGCTAAAGCCCGTGATTCTAGAAATTGCATAAGCATATCATAGGTTGGTTTTAAGGATTTATTGTTTAGATTGTGTGTGACATGGAAGGCATTGGTTGTGTGGGGATCTAGCTTCTTGACAAGCAGGCAAATAAGGAAATTGTCCCATGCTTCAATTGACTCACCCAGATTTTTAAGCGCAGAAAGATGCTGTTTTGTATGAGAAATTAAAGAACGCAATGCTGATATGTTAGGTTTGCTCATAGCAGGATAGTCAAGCAAAGCATTTAAATGATCCTGAATTATAGTGAACTCATTATCATAGCGATCTGACAGTATGTTTAAAGCCTCCTTATAACTAGACCCTAAAATAGGCAAATTCTTAACCAAATCATATGCCTCATCTTTGAGGAAGCCCCTCAAATAGAAGAACTTTTGAATGTCATCTAAACCTTTGTCGTTGTGTATAAAAGCATTGAACAACTCAATAAATGGTTTGTATTCTACATATTTGCCGTCAAATGACGGAATAGATACTTGTGGCAGCTTCAACGTTGACGATGAAGGCGTGGACTTTGCACCCTCGGCCTCCGCCCGCTTTGATATCTCGGCAAGGCGTGTATGCAACTTAGACATGCTTTCATAATAGCAGTCTTCTGTTTGCGTAGGATCTTCTGCACTATCCAAACTACCCAACTCATTGTTGATCTTTTCATACTCACCAAAAGTAGCTATTATTTTCGCCTCGTATAAAGCTATGGTATGCATAGGCATATCTGAAATGCCGCTATCAATGCGCTTCTGCATTCTGGTAAGCGTTCCTTTAAACATTCCTCTGGATTGGATTAACTTTTTCACATTTGATTCTGACTCTGCCATCTTCACTTAGTTTTGCACACAAAAATTATGACAATAAAGAAATTTTTCGTGAATGGCGTTCCAAAATGGCGACGCAGTTTTTATTTTCTTTGTCTAAGTACGCCGGACGGGGAGTCGCGTGAGCACAGATAATCAATCGATGAGATGAACGAATGTAGAAATGAAATTGGCGCGTTATGTTGGCAACCGTGACGTCTTGTTATGCGATCCGTGCGGCTATTGGCGCGCAGATGACAACTCGTCGCTCGACGCTACGTTGCGGTGATAGAGGGCAGCACGGCGCAGCACTGCTGTACCGACGCAGCCGGGATGAGGCGGCGAAAAATGGCGACCCGATTGGAATTCCAATCTGTTACCACTAACCTGACCACAAAATAGTCGCAATTTTTTCGTTGAAACCCTTGACACAAACACGATGGGTGGCTCGATGGACCATGTATAAGGCCGGATTATTTGGTTTCTGGCGTTTTGTTTGTGTAGGAGCAATTTTAAGGATTTAAATATAAAAAATGCGTGTGCTCAGGTTCGTAGTTTATTCGAGAGGGACCACAGATAAATATACAAAGGTTTTACAATAGAATGGCACAGATAACAGAATTATTTAAAAGGCAATCGACTATTTAATGTTTCCAACACAAAAGTGTCTTTTATGTGCCCATTTGAAATAAATGGTTTGACCATGACTTAGGTAAACTCAACTTAAAAGAAGATGTAGGTATTGACAAAAATTAAAAAGAGTATTCTTAGGGCTGATTTTTCCAAATTACATCCAAGGAATAATATTGGATTTTTGACAGTTCTTCCATAGAAAATCGCTTAGACGTCAATTTTATTTCACGAATAAAAATTATCTATCGATTGAAAAATTACCACTAAGAGCTCTTACACACCACGTTTTTTTCAAGCGCCGTCGACGCGCGTCGCACGCTACTGTAACGCGCTGCAAACGCGATGTTATCGCAACCAATTTACCTATACACACATTCATAAAATTGTAGTATGCCGACGACGACTTTTTCGCGTGCTGTCGATGCGCTACTAGCGCGGAGTTACATCGATACAGACGCGCTGTTTAGCTGCAAACACTGCACGCTGAATAAAGTACGGACGGAGTGTGCGCCACAGGCCTATTCCCCACCCCTTTCCTTGATGTCAGTCAGTTACACAGCGCACACACGTTTCCAGCGCGATACACGCACGTTTGTGGCTCGTTCGCGCGCGTTTTACTTTACAAGAAGAGTTGCTCACGCGTGTCTGTAGCGCTTTTCTCGTATGTTTGCAGCGATGCAATCACAAGTAGTCTGCCTTTTCAAATTTAGCAGGGCTGACAACATGCGATAGCGAATCGCGCGTCTACGGCACCTGAAAAAAGCATTGTGTGTAAGTGCTCTTTGACAGTTTGACTATGTTGAGAAGATAAGTGAAAGGCGACTAACAAAAACGCAAATGTGAGTGAAAACCGGGGGCAGGGGACGCCCTAGGAGGACTTACAATGATACCTTATTGGTGATGTTCTTCAGAAAGATCAGGTGCGTAGTATTCGCAACTAGCATGCTACTACCAGCGGTGCTATTCCGTAAAAATCTCACCGTGAAAACTTAGATAAAGCGAGCGTGGAGTGAGCTGTCAATAGTGTCAATTTCTAGCAAAAACAAACTCACATCACCTAAGTTTTCACGGTGAGATTTTTACAGAATCGACCGGCAGATGTATGAACGTAAACGAGGTGGCGTTCTGTAGTTTCTGCCTACTCCCATGGGAAGAAGCCGTGACTTTATGTATGTATTTATGTAAACTCTACTATAACCATAATCAACCTATAATTTTCCCACTGCTGAGATACAGACCTCCAATCTGTGAGAGAGAGTGGGCCGTAATCCACCACGCGGGCCCAGTGCGGGTTGGTAGATATCACATGTCTTCGAATTTTCGGTTCTAGGACATGCCAGTTTCCTCACGATGTTTTCCTTCACCGTTTTGAGAGCAGTGGTGGTGAATAATTTGCATAAAGTAAACCGCTCGTCTGGGTTCGAACCTACGACCTACAACTCGTAAGTCGCGGCCGTTACCACTGGGCCACCACTGCTATGATATCACTCATTTGGAGAAATATCGACGTAACTGCTATTTTTTTACGTCTTTGTTTTTCCTAACGTAAATACGTTTCTAAGTGCTTTTTCATATTTATGTATTTAACCCATTTTTGGGGAAAAATACATTAACGTCGATGTTTCTCCAGATAAGCGACAGTATGTAAACTCACGTACCGGAAGACGTAGAGTTGGAAGGCCTCCCACAAGGTGGTCCGACGACCTTGTGAAGGCCGCAAGAACCCGTTGGATGCGAGAAGCACAGAACCGTTCGAAGTGGAGGTGCTTGGGGGAGGCCTATGTCCAGCAGTGGACGTCTTTCGGCTGAAATGATGTAAATTCAACATGACCCAATTTGTTCAGTCGAATTATAGCCAACAACCAAATATGCGAACTGAAAGTGACCTTCACTTAACCGTTACGCAACAGAAATAGTTTGTCATTCCATCTCCCTTGAAAGACTGTATTGTCTAACTTTTAGCCTTGTCCCTTTGTCGACACTGACCCCCAGTGGCCAGTCGACCATAGTAATAGGTATCCGGTCATTACAAATAAATGGTTAACTAGGGCCCGCTCAGGAAATTGAAGGACAAAACTAACGAAAGAACATAGTTTCGTGGAACTAGATTGGAGTTAGTTGTGTAATAGTTTTGTTATAGTACATTTGTTCTTTTGTATCCGGCCTTGTAGATTTAACAAGGAATATAATAACAACGTTCTTACTGTAATAGTATAGAAGAAAAAACCGTGCAAGAGCGAGTCGGAATCGCGCACCGAGGGTTTCGCACCATCATATGTTTTTAAATGTTCATCGGCGCGGCCTATATTCGTGAGAGAATTTTAACACCGTGCACTGCAGTGTAGATTGCAGTTTTATGTCAACGCCATCTCTTGACCGATAGTGGAACTAATGTAACTTTTGTTGATGATTTCTGAAAAAGTGTGCTATTTAGAGACTTCGTTTTGTTTTGATTTCAGATTTTTCTCTTTGCAAACTTCGGAAATAAGAGGGGGAATGGTCTTTTTTTTACATTTTTATATCAAAAGTCGAAAACTATGCGGTCTAAAGAAAAAGGAAAAAATGTTTAAGAATGTGCAAACTGTGCTCTTTCATATTGTACCCCACAGGACCTAGTAACCCCACTTCGAATTTTCCAGACCTTCTTTCAGTCCTTATTGCAAAAAATATACATATAATTTTATTTCTTTCTTATTTGTAAAATAGTTAGGCAAACGTCATCTAAAACTATTCTCAATTTCAAGTTGATAGCATTAGTAGTTCTTGAGATATCCAGCTGTGACAGACAGACAGACAGAATGAGACACTATAAGGGTTCCGTTTTACCATTTTGGTACGGAACCCTAAAAACAATGATCTGGTAAGTGGAAAAATGAATAGAAGACTAGAATGTCAAAAAGAAGCTCAACTATTAAAAGAAGTGTGCATTATTAGAAGCGCACGAAGTTTTTAGAAGATCATTTATTTAAAAAAGTGTCCATTATTAGAAGCGAAAAAGTTTTTTACTGGATCAGTTAAATATTTTCCAATCCTTTATTTTTTATCACAACTTTTCCTTCTGAGCTCGTAAACCACAAACTTTTTAATTAGGTGCAGAAATATCGAGAAATCTAGCATAATAATCGTATTGAGAAGCTACCTAACAGTTTAGAATTACTATATTTAGAAGCACAAGGCACTTTATTCAAAGCTGCCATCAAAACTTCTGAACACACACACATACGCTCACTTGATAGAAAATGTCGTCACTACTTACCGCTAGTTACAATATACAGGGTGGATCATTTGAAGTCGAAAAAGAACACAGGTAAAGTAAATAAAACCTAAAAAAAATATCGTCATCCACAGCCCGACTTCACCCACTGCTAGCATAGGCATAAAAACAATAATACTCATTTACTTATACCTACTGTCAATTGATACTATAGCATTAAACAGTGTTTTGGCATTCTGTACCTACAGTTTGGTTTCAGAATGAGGAAAGCTTTCCAAAAATCTCTGAATATATTACATTTCCTTATTTAAAAAAAAAGACCAAACGGGTTAGATTGGAACTGTGACCAACAACGCCCGAGCCGAGTTGGTTACAGTAACTAGGCAAGCGCACTCTGACCAAATGAGTTAGGTTAGGTTACAACCAACCAACCGCGTAGGAGCCGAGCGAGCGAAGCGAGCGCTACATTCAAGTTGGTCGCAGTTTAGTATTTTTAGGACTCCAAAATAGGAATTCTTTGAGGTTCACAAAATGAGGCGCAATCATTTTACTAGACTGTTCAACAATACTAAGGAGCGCAAAATGGAAATAATTTAGGGTTCGATTAAATACATGCTTTTTTACCATCTCGAAGAACACAACAGTCGCAACAGATGTAGCCGATATATTTAACTTTTATTCCACTGACACTTTTTTCCATCCTGTACGTTAGAGCGTCTGACTGTCTCTCACACATACTCTCCCAATGTACACACACACACGCACACACGATCACACATACATACACACCCCACACATACTTCGGATGCAGTTCCAGATCATTGGAGCAATTAAAGTTTAGAACTAATATTGCTTCAGAGTGGTATCCGGCGCTGAAAGTTAACTACGTAGTTTAGACAGAACGGAACCGCTTTTGTCCGTTTTCTGAACATTCATGAAGCTATTTGGATATGATGGTGAGAGCAGTTCCTTTGTTTATTTTATCTGTTAAAAGGAAACGCGGTCACAATGGTTGTTGGCGTTAATAAAAAAATAAAAAATCAGGGACATGGGCACTGGTAGATATAGGTATTTATTGTCGTAAAAAATATTTGAACTGGTATCATTAACCAGAGAAAAAACAGAGGTTTACGTTAGTATGGAATGAACGCCAACGACTGACGCCCGCGTTTCCTCTTAAAGGTCATAGCACATGTATATCAACTCGTAAAGTGACCGACACCGTATCGCCTTTCGCCTCGCCGTCAAACAGGCGTCAACCTAACGTAAGCATGCAACCAAGACCAGACCCGTGCCGGACGGCGCGTACGTGTTCCACGCGCGCCTCAAAGAGATGTTAGCATCAACCGAAGGGGCCCGTCAGGGCCGAAGTCTGCCGGGTCAGCGGGATTGTCCGAAAGGGTTACCGCTGGCCCGGAACATAAAGGGCTAAGGAAGGAACACGGGTGGGTTTTAGTCAGTAAGAGTCTGACACTCCCTTCCGCTCCACCCAGAGCGGGAGGGGTCATTTGATGATTTCCCATCCTGAAAAAAAAAAGCATGCAACCAAAGCGGAGCAGAAGCTCCGTCGACTCGGCTACGGCTAGGCGACGGCGTCGCCGCGCTTACGGCTCGCTGACCGCTGGTTGATGGTGCTGCAAGCAGGTCGCGGGAGGAGTGAGAGGGGCAAGAGAAGACGAACAGACATAAGCTCGGAAACGACGAACCGTAAGCGCGGGAACTGCAAGTTGATCACGCACCGCATCGCGGTTGAGCTTGTTCCCAGGCGAGGCGACTACGTTACGATTCCGATTAGTGTGCGTTGTAGCCTACTACAACGCACACTAATCGGAATCGTAACGTAGTCACCATTCAGTATTCTTTGTATGAAACTACCTATAGTTTCATACAAAGAATACTGAATGGCTCGAGTTGATACGGTGACGATGCCTTTCCGAGTTTATACGTGTTCTATGACCTTAAGTGGCCATTCTTTATAGGTTAAGGATCGAAGCAGGTTAGTATAAAAGTTGACAACGTGATGATAAATCACTACGTCAACTTTTGAAGGTATGAGCCTTCTCTTTACAAGAAGCTTGCTTTGGCCTGCAGTAGGACTAATAAAAGGTTGCTATTCAGGTCGGTTGGATCAATTACTAAGTGATGGTCAAGAGGACGGACAGCGGTGTGCGGAGGGCTCTTGAACAGGGCTTGACTGCCAGTGGTGAAACAGACTTAGTAAGGTTAGTTATATCACTGTTGGGCAATGGAGAGGGCTATGCTTGGAGTTTCCCTGCGTGATCGAATCAGAAATGAGGAGATCCGCAGGAGAACCAAGGTAACCGGCATAGCCCGAAGAATCGCCAAACTTAAGTGGCAGTGGCAGGGCACATTGCTCGCAGAACAGATGGCCGATGGGACCGAAAGGTTCTGGAGTGGCGACCGCGTACCGGAAGACGTAGCGTTGGATAGGCTTCCACAAGGTGGTCCGACAACCTTATGAAGGCCGCAGGAACCCGTTGGATACGAGAAGCACAGAACCGGTCGAAGTGGAGGTGTTTGGGGGAGGCCTATGTCCAGCAGTGGACGTCTTTCGGCTGAAATGATGATGATGATGATGATGATCACTGTTGGTGGTTTAAATGTTGTAACGGCTAGGGCTTTGCAGGGAGACTGGGCAGGCCGTTAATTATTAGGTTAGAGAGAAAGAAAGAAAACTAGCTAGATAGCTTCATAAATAATAATTATAGTAAACTTAGAGCACGGCTAGGTCGCAGGTTAGTCTGTGACTGATCTGAGCACTTTCAATTTAAAGTCGGAAGGGTACCTTGTTATAGGCCGACCGCTTAACTGAGACGTTGCCTGAGGTAGCAGCGCGGTGCGGGAGGGGTGTGGTGACGTGATGCGAGAGCTCAGTGATTCGTCAACTTGTGACAACTATCACCCCTCCCACGCCGCGCAGCTACCTCAGGCAATGTCTCAGTTAAGCGGTCGGCCTATAGCACGAGTCGCAGAAGGGCTTGTCAGTATAGGCTCAGTAAGAGGCCGGTCAAGTCTTCGAAAGACTGCAGTTAGCATGCGATAGTTCAGCCACGCGTACTGCCCGCATTTAGGAGTAGCGTGCAGATTGGAGCAGCGTGCAATATGTGAAGTCATGCCGTCAGCCTGGACGTAGAGCCCCTTGGTTAGGGTACACAGACTCATGAGGGTCAGGGAATAGCTTCTGCTAGCTAAGCAAGCGGATCGTCAAATGGACGAGTGTTCTTAGAAAATTAGTGTTGTTCCATGATTTAAGTGATGTGCTTACCAACTTACTGATTGTGAAGTATTTAGCATCACTCGACTGTTTACCGTTGAGAAGCAATATTAAGCTAGATACAACAAAAAAAAGTTAATTAATATTCTTTATTGTTTACGTAGTTACAAAGTTGTCGACAGTCTATTCAAAACACAGGCGAGGCGAGTTTAATAGAAGCCAACTAAAGTGCATAAGATGTCTAGACAATAGAACGAACTGCAATCGTCCGAAAACTTTTAAATTACGTCCAATCTAAACGCAGCTAACCCAAGATTTGAACCAATTGAAGTTTAGAAGTAATTAGTTTGCTAGTACCATCCTAATGTCATCGTTGACTTTCCAGTAATTAATGCTACTGTTACGGAGGAAATTGTAGAACTAAATAGCTTAATTAGCGGATAAATGCAATGCGAATTGGTACGCGTAGCGTAGAATGTACCAAGCGAAATGGACCGCGGCCCGTGTGGGTCCGACTGGATGTGTAAAGAGAACCCGCGGGTAATTTTGTAACACACAAACAGTACCAAAGGCTTTTCATTTTGACAGTTCAAATACATTATTTATCCTGTTTACGTTAATAAGCAGACACGTGTTTCGAACATGTATGAAATAATGGATTAGCAATAATTTATATACTTACTTTTAAATGATTCAGATTGTAAATGAACGTGTGTTACGCAATTAGAGGGCAGGTGTTATGTCGCAACTTGGAAGAAGCCTGATTACTATAGTTGTGGACTGCAATATTCTAAGTTGAAATGCCTGGTTAGACTAGCATCGTACCCCACTGGCCCAAAATCTGGTTAGACTGGCATCTGACCCCACTAGTCTAAGTGGGGTAAGATGCCAGCCTAACCAGATTTTGGCTTTTCACTAGATTATATTGAAAGACAGCAGAAAATAGAACTGTGTGAAAAAAAGTAGAGAGAGAATACAGGTTAGTTAGATAAGATCTGGTTAGACTGGAATCTTACCCCACTGGCCTACCAATCGGGTAAGATGCCAGTCTAACCAGATTTTGACTATAGTTTTTACTAAAAGGCAGCAGACAATGATTTCAAGTAATATATAAGTCAATGGCAGCAGAAAACAGAACTATATGGAAAACGGAGAGGGAGGCGTTTTTTTTTTTTTCCTTTGCCTTGCAGTGGGGCAATACGGACTAGTTTTTACCTTTTTGAAGCACAACACATAGCAAACAGTAAGTGGACTAGTATTTTAGAAAACGACATCTGAAGGCCAATTCTTCTAATTAAAATCAATCACATCTCGGCGACAAACAAATGTCAAAAACTTGTCAAAATGAAGGGAAATTAGAGGTATTTTTGACAGATTGAGACTCAGATTAGACTGTGAAGTTCCCTCAGATTTTTGTGATTTTTCTTATTATCTATACTAATATTATAAAGCTGAAGAGTTTGTTTGTTTGCTTGTTTGTTTGGTTGAACGCGCTAATCTCTGGAACTACCAGTCGGATTTGAAAAAATATTTTTGCATTATTTTTTTTTTTTATTTGATAGCCCAATTCTTGAGGAAGGCTATTTAACATCACGCTATGACTTTTAGGAGCCGAGCAAAAAGAAAAAAAGTCAGAAAGAACGCTAAGCAAAAACGAAGTAATAGCGCGGGCAGGCGATGCGATGCGACGGGGTGGGTCGGGGGAACAAGAAATTTCACGCGGACGAAGTCGCGGGCAGAAGCTAGTTCATAATATATAAATTATAAACGTGTATTCAAAATTTAATGATGATCGGTTGAGTAGTAAAGACGTGAAAGCGTAAAAAATAAACAAACACATTATTGCATTGATAATGTTATTAACGATTTTGTTACGTCTGGTAATGGGACGATTGCCAACTGACCTGCACATTGCAAAAGCCAATAACTTAGAAATATAGTTGTCCAAAGTTACGACAGGTTATTTGACTGTTTGACTTCCGGCTAACAAAACAAAACGGTTGATAAATACATAGGTATGACAAGCAAGACTGAAACTTTAACATTGTTTCTGACAAGTGCAGTACTGACAAGTACTAGTGACTAGCTTCTGCTCGCGACTTCAGCCGCCTTGCTCCCCCGGCCCTCGCCCGTCCGCGCTATTTCTTCGTTTTCGCTTAGCGTTCTGACTTTTGTTCTTTTGGCTCGGCTCGTAAGGGTTCTAGTGTGACGTTAAATAGCCTATAGCCTTCTTCAAGAATTGGGCTATCAAATGCAAAAATATTGAATGAATGAACGTAATTTTTTTTTTTTTAATAGAAAAAAATATTTTTTTACGTTATTATACTTTTTAAATGGGTAAGTATTATATATTTTGTAGTATTTTGATAGTTCCAGATATAAACGCGTTCAAACAAACAAATTTTCAAATAAATTAACCCTTCTACATTGTGACAGTCTGTGGCAAGCCGGCAGGCAAACTTTGCTTAAACTTGGAAATCAGCTATTCATCTCAAAGGGTTGTAATAAAGATTTCTCTACTAAGGGAGACATTTTAATCCGTTTGAAAAGTTATAATACTCCAAAAGTTTCAAGAATCAACAGAATTGTTACCTACTGTATTAAGAGGAGGCAGAACCCAAACGTAATAAATTAAATTTTCATAAGAAAGGCATCCCAGACATCTATGACGCGAAGGTAAGATCTCGGATACTTTGATATATGTATGTGCATATATATTGTACCCTCATTTACTCGTTACGGGCCTTTGTAGATTTTTTGTGAGCACTTTACAATCTACGATAGATACACTGGTTTAAGATAAATCTGACCACTTGTAAATGGTTTCGTAAAACCATCGCGGCGCTTATCGTTCTATTACTGAAGTCATGACACAGTTCTTTAAAGTTTCGAAGTGACACATTTATATAATAGCACCAGTGTTCATGTTTTTACAAGCACATAAAATAATAGCACCTAACTTTTGGGAGATAAAAGGGAATACGAATCTAAAGAATAAAGGCTCTCTCCCACAGGCGAGTTATTATTGGTCGATCATATCGGAGGCGTTATTGCTATATCTGTTTTCAGTACATTTTGTATTAAGTCGGCCACGAAGTTACACACTACTGCGATAATTACGACGCAATATAAGTAGGACGCTTGCGTTCCACCGCCCTCCGATATTCCGATATGAGTTCTTAGAACATTTTGTATTAGGACGCATATGATCTTACACACACCTGCGTGAATAACGTAGTAATTGTGTAGTGCGGGCGGGGGGCCTGCAGTGTTAGGTTACACGCGCACGTTAAAAATATCGGAAGATAAAAACGCAACTGTGTGGCTAGGAATCGAGATGCATCATCGCAATAACGCATCCGATATTATCGACCGCGCGATTATTGTAACGCGCTTGTGGGGGAGAGCCTTTAGTTCCCTGGAATCGAATTCCCTTTGTAGAAAAAAGTGTCAGTTCTTATAAAACAAAAGATCATTTTCTAGGGACTTAAACCAGGTTTCGGGTTACAAGATGTCTGCTGAGTAATGCCTAGGATTGCTTGCTGCCTAGTATTTATTACAAAGGTTCGATTGAAAAAGGCTGAGTTTTGGTTTTCCTGTTATTTCTTATGAAATAACTTATCCCTTTTCTTTGTCGTCGTCGAACATGGTGCATGATGGTGTCGTTGAAAATGATTTATATTGTTGTTATACTTTAAAATAATTTTGTTTTAATTATGTAAGGTTTTAATGATGTATATTATTACATATTTAAAAATATTAATTAATATTACATGGCTTGTACTTGTGAGATAAGTTTGCGTAATGGGCACCTGATCTCTCCCTGTATACGGTTACTATAAAAGAGAAGGATGCGAGATAACACCGGTATCTACGCACACACTTGTGCTCTACAATATCTCCCGCGCCGAGGACTAATCTCCGTTGCGATTGGCCGCCATGACTGAAATACGGTCTGGCGGACTATTAGTATTAGCTACCATACACCATACCACATTCATAACCAAAAGTTTCCTCACGACATTTTCTATACATACGATTTAAGCGACTGTTCTTTACAAATCTATAACCTATCGGGGAATACAACAGTGAAGATATAAAGTTATATTTTGTCGTATATAGGAGCAGACGAGGCCGGCCTAGGTGGAAGTGGCGAGATGAACTCTGCAAGAGATGAACTCTCCAAGACAAGGATGCCTGGAAGAATTTGGCGGAGGCCTTTCCTCACAAGTGGCACAGTGTAGGCAAACTAAAAAAAATAGCAGTCGTGTCGGAACCGTCTCGTAAACACACAAACCTCTCTTTGCTAAATAGCTCGCTTGTTTGCGAACAATGTTACCTTAATTTTGGCTCTACTTGCAAATTGTTAGTCGTTTAATTGAATAAGTCGTGAATAAGTCGAATATTTTTTGCTCAAATTAATTATGTTTACGTCGAGTTTCGTGTTAGTCTTACAACATCATTTGCGTAGGGCATTGTTAATTCGTGTTAACTTTAGATTGAATTTATATTTTCTTCGAAGAAATTCATATTGCGTACTTAAACTTGTTTGATTCTATATAACTTCTGCACAATTATAACAAGTTTAAGACACGATTAAAAAGTTGAGTCATTGTGAACATGTTTTTGTGCACGTTCTGGTTACGGAGATATTGAAGTTCCAAATTTTTTTTCCACGAAAACTAGTCTTAAATGTATGTTATAACTTAACTTTAAATATCCACACAACTCCTGTGCCGTTGCATGCACTCATACGCACAATGTTTTGCGTGCGTTACGTTGTACGCTTCCATAAACAGCGATTATAATCACCGCAAAAATCATCATCATCAATCATTTCATCTCGGTCATTTATCCCTGTAGTTTTTGGTAATGTCAAAATTTCAAATTCGTAATACGGTCTGACTCGAAATCTGTCTTCTCCTCGAAATTGAGTCTATAATTGTTAAAATTGATAGCACGTCTTCCTCGTTGGAACTCATTACGAGATCTTCACAAAATTATTATGTTATTAGTTTAAAAATATTTTAATACGCAGGAGACAGCTTCTTTAAGAGAATAAAATGATTATGTGTAAAGATTATTGTGTAATGTTTCGAAAAAATATGCGCAGGAGACACACGGCTTTAAAATTCGGCCTTTGATCGGTATTCCGCATTTTGCACCAGTTCGACTCAAGTTATTGGCAAATATCCAACACACTACCTACTGAAATGTTCCATTGAACTGGGGGCCTAAAAGACCACTTTGGAAGAATCATAAAAGGATAACATTATGAATCATATTAATTATGCCGAAGACCGTCCGTGTTTTTAATTTCCCCCTACGTATAAACTCACAAATACCTCTTTATAATATTTATACAGAAAAGTATCTACTCTATCCCCATCATTTGTTTTTAATTCACACTATCTTGATAAAGCAGGTATATTGAAGACACCTGCCCTTCAATCACAGTGAAAAATTTGTTCCAGATAACAACTGCGTTTGTCATATTGCCATCTAATTTCTTGAATCATTATTGAAGACTTTATTATTGTATAAGGTTGGTAATTAGGTCAACCTCTTGAGCTATATTTAATTCAGATACTTAGAATATGTACCTATACACATATATCGCTTTTTCATATAATTTTTCAATGAAAAACTTACATGTATTTAGTTAGGGGTTTATTTACAAACGATGATTAAACTTAAGTGAAGTTTAAACGTCTAAAATGTATGATTAAATAGTCGCTAAACACATTATTTAAACACAAACATATTTATTTTCCTTTCCACCATTTTTGTAAAAATACTCAGATATCACCAAAATAATCAGTCTTGTACTCGCTAAGATTTAAACAATGAAAATTTGTTACACTGATAGACGTGTTCACTGCTCGGCGTCTCGAACATGTCGTGTCCCGCCTGTTTGTAGGAGCCTTAAATGTAATAGAAATTTATTATTATTATATTATTATTTATAGGGTTAACAGATACAAGCTAACATTAGATACCCTATATACTAGGCAAAGTTAATTTGTCAATGTCATAAAATTATACCGCTTCCTAATAATTTAAATATATGCTCAAAGTAGAACGAATTTCATAATAACTGGATTGAATCTAATCTAATAATAGATCCTCAAAGTAGAACGTATCTCATAACAACTGGATTGGATCTAATCTATCTAGCCTGTATTGTCCCACTGCAGAGCCTCCTTCTCCCTTTTCCACACAATTATGTCTTTTGCGAGTGCCGGCCAGTCCCTACGGTAATAGTCAAACTCGTTCCGCCATCTTTGTTTCGGCCTGCGCAGCGATGGCGTCGCGGTCGTGCGTTTAATAGGACCCAATCGGTTCTGGTTCTATTAGCCCAATTGTCATGGGTGTCAATTAAATGGTTAGCATAGTATTGTTATTTCTGTGAGCAGAAATAGCTAATTGGTCAGCAACTCATGGTCAGCAAACATTTCAAAATCAATCAGCAATTTATGTCATTCTGGATGGCTGTAATTATTTTTGTACAGCATAAGGTGGTCGATAATAATAACGACAAACGCACATATAAACTTTTATTAGTGGAGAACGTGCTGATATTAGAACAAAAATGAGTGACTACGAAAAGAAAGAACTTCACTCGCTCTTGCATCCAATGTCGACAGAGCCCCGCTTCGCGGGGCTCCTATTTCTGTGAAAAGGGTTTAAAGTAACCTAACAAAACCGAACCTCGGGGTGGGAACATCATATGAACATTATACATTTTGATCAACAGCGCAAATGTTGTTATCGCAAATGAAATGAAAATTATGTTACCTTTTCACGCCTAATCCACAAAATCTTGCCGCTCAAGTAGTTATTTTGCGGACTGAATGTTTATTATGCAGACTCATGTTATTGTTGGCTGCCTATGTATGATTTAATTTTTGACCATTATCAAAATTAGTTGCGGAACAAGAATTGCTGCCTGATTTTTTTTATTGCAAACAAAATCTTTGTATGCTGACCAAATTATTTATTTTTGGATAAACAGCCGACAAAGGCCTTTTGCTAAAGTTTAGGTAAGTTTTATAGAATAGGTACCATCCGGGTGTTTTATGGGTTAGTAATGGTGATACATTTGTATATCCCTGTGACAATCTGTCTAGATTGTCCCACATTGTCTAATGTGGGTGGTGTGTGGTGTGGGGAGGGGCCCGTGGCTAAATAATAACAGCCGCACAAGTCAATCGATCAGGTTAAGCTACGCTTGCCGCGGTTGGTCTGTGGATGGGTGACAATCTTAACATAGCGAGACCCCTCCGTGCCTCGGAAAGCATGTTAAGCCGTTGGTCCCGGCTGGCATTCGTGGATCTTTGACAGTCGTTACGGGTAGTCAGAAGCCCGAAAGTCTGACAATCAGTCTTACCAAGGGATATCGTATTACCCAGTAACTGGCTTGTGGAAGTCAGATTGACAGTCGCTCCATGTAAAATACTGGTATTCAGCTGCATTCGGTTAGACTGGAAGCCGACCCCAACATAGTTGGGAAAAGGCTAGGCAGATGATGATGCACCTGGGAAATGTGCGTCAGTGGAATTGCCCAATTTCGTTCTAACTTGACAGCATTTAAGTCGTTTAGTATAGACTTATTTTTAACAAGACTTACCTTCAAATATGGTACCCAACAAAAACAGTTTTTGAACTGAGTTTTTGAAAGATCATTTAAGTATCTACGTAAGTACAAATATGCGTGCCACGAAAGATGAGACTTGACCCCGCCTCCCCCGCTCTTTCCGCTGCTCCTATGACGTCCGGTCCCGTCCCGCACTCAGACCTCATACCGCTAAAGATACATAAAATCGTGTTCTGCGCATGTCAAACCACGTGGTGTGTCAAGTCTCATCTTTCGTGGCACGCATTGTATGGGGCAGATCTTTTAAAAACTAAATAAAGATGCCATTACTTCTTTGCATGACGCTGTTTCACGATCAAAATTGTGTTACATTCTATAAATTCACCACATTAGGCAATTCGACTGGTACCTACGTAGGTACTACGAGCGTGATCGGACTATTTCAAATAGAATTGTCTGAGTTGCTTATTTAGTTGTTACGTGTTATAAAAGACACACTCCATAATAGGCCGCTTTCACATTAGGAAGTTAGCAGCACAATAGTAGCGCAACAGAAGCAGATGCCTTCACATTAGAAGAACAGCCGCGCGATAGCAGCGCGGCAGCCGCATGCAGCGCCGCAGTTTAGATCAGTGTGGCGCTCTTAATTTCAGAAATGGGTTCCGACGGGGAAACATTGTTGCTCCTGCTTTTGATAGTACTCCAGCTCTCCGCCGACTGAGTGCCCGCAGCGGGCGCCGTGCTTCTGTTTGTAATATGAAATTCTGACTGGCCGACAGCCGCGTGTTTGTCGCGCTGCTAAAAACGCCTAAATCTGAAAGCGGTCTAAATCAAGCCAAAACAGACACACGTACACATAGACGCGTATGTGATGTCAGTCGCGGGTGCGCTTGCACTTACTAAACGTGAAGCGTGTCTGTGTGAGAGCGTTTTTTCTCATCAAATAGAGCCGACCTAATGTATACACATATTTTGTGGAAGATAAAAAGCGAAGCTCGCAGATCTCTATTACTTTTTATAAACGCTTTTAGTGTTAAGTCTACTTTTTATTCTCATTGTTGTCTTAAAACGTCTTCGTACGTGATACCTCATAGAGTATCTCTTATCTATCTATTTATTTCCCTTTTTACCTCTTATCTACTAACTAGCTGCGCCCCGCGGTATCACCCGCATAAGTTTCGATCCCGTGGGAATATCGGGATAAAAAGTAGCCTATATGTTAATCCAGAGTGTCAGCTACCTCCATACAATATTTTATCAAAATTGGTCTAGCCGTTTGAGCGTGAAGAAGTAACAAACATATAAACACACACACACACACACACGTCATCATCATCATTTCAGCCGAAAGACTTCCACTGCTGGACATGGGCTTCCCCCAAAGGGGGGTTCGCCATAATTGCACGCTTGGCAGGCGGGTTGGCGATCGCAGTATGGTATGGTGGTGGAATGCATAGAGAACGCTGCTGCCCATCCTCCGGTACGACCCTTAGTCACCTTTTACGACACCCACGGGTAGTATGGGGTGGTGCCATTCTTTAAGTCCGGCACCACACATACACACACTCGCAAACTTTCGCTTTTATAATATTAGTGCGATTTATGTAAACTATGTGTCAGACAGGTGATGGATCAGACAGGGGATGGATGGACCTTTTTGGTCTAATTTCTCTGAGCAAAGTATTTTCTTTGTTGGGTTACATACGCATGTACCCTAGATAGTGTTTCAAGTCTTTCAGTGAAATTTGGCAACACTTTAACTGAGCCACTCCCTGTCAAAGAAATACACGATCACCTAGAAACGTGTTTTGTGAAATTTAAAAAGGTACGGACATATCATTATTTAATTATTTTTTTCTTTGAAATTGAAGCCTTTCATTTCTCTCAAATATTTATACTAAGAACTAAATTAAATGACTAACGAACTACCTATACAAATAAATAAGCGTCAATATTCTATATTAATCTAAATTATGAATATTTTTGATATACTCAGTTTTAGCAAACACAGATTACGGCTTCCCAATATATAGATAGAGAATGATCTGAGTATAATGACACGCACAAGTAAAACTTCGCATGCCTACGTATGTATGGCACGTAACCGGCCGGCCGTACCATGCGTACGCGCCGGTTACGCGTATGGGAGAATAAAAACATCCAGCGTTTATTGGTGGGCGTAGGTACTTGGTCGTACGTCTGCCATTCACTTTATTAAAGGCAAAACCCATATTAGGTACATAAAATAAAATACCGATTTCACAACACTGCAACAAAATAGAATGAAATGTCATATAATCTATTCTGGTGGTTCTTTTAGCGCAATTGCCATCTGACTTGCGGCAAACATATCCGGCCCAGTCCCACTTAAGTTTAGCGGCTTTCTGGGTAACGTCCGTGTGGTAGATATTCCTCGAAACGCACCAAATGAAACGTCTATCGATATCATTTATTTCGAATCCTTCATGCTCTTCTCTATGTTTCATCGTTGATGCATTTCGAGAAATAAAATCATAATATTTTTATTTTATTATTTTACGTTTCGAGGAATATACCCCACGTCCGTTATCTTGATTTTGGCGCGCAGTATTATGTTACTTATACGGTCAGAAATTCGAACCCCTAAGATACTGCGCTCCATGGCTTGCTGGCAAACCTCGAGCTTGGACTTCTGCCAATGCAATT
Source organism: Luperina nickerlii (assembly GCA_963855955.1). Classification (NCBI taxonomy): domain Eukaryota; kingdom Metazoa; phylum Arthropoda; class Insecta; order Lepidoptera; family Noctuidae; genus Luperina; species Luperina nickerlii. The sequence goes on from OY979665.1 coordinate 2,292,117, forward strand.
AAAATAAACGAATGATAAGGTACAAATTATAAGGATCACAGAATTGAAATTAAATAAAAAGTTAAAATTGCATATAAAAACAATACAATAAAAACATGACATTATAAATATAGGTCAGGGTCAATTAGATTAAGTGCCCTGGCTAGGTATACGTGTCTGTTACTGAGACTTGTCTTAAAGTCTACTAGAAAAACTCCGACGGAATAACAGACACTACGCTAGTTAACAGAAACTTGACACTGCGTGGTGTAATTGGCCCTTTAGGTTTATTTCGTGACAAATACGGAGCTTAAAAAAAAGGTACATTATTAGCCCTTCAAAGTAGGTACTTCATCTCATCAGCTGTCTAGGCTTTTCCCTACTATGTTGGAGTCGGCTTCCAGCTTACCAGATGCAGCTGAATATCAGTATTTTACATAAAGCGACTGCCTATCTGACCTCCACAACCCACTTAATTGATAATACGATACCCCTTGGTAAGCTGGTTGTCAGACCCGTAACGACTGCCAAAGATCTATGAATGACAACTGTCACAAAGGGCTTAACATGCTTACCGAGGAACGGAAGGGTTTTGATATGTAAAGATGGTCACCCATCCATGGATCAACCGCGGCAAGGGTAGCTCCCGTGCGGATTACTTAGCTACCCCTCATCTATAAGGTATAAACTACCAGCACGTACGTATTTATGTCTAGAAGATTTAATTTTGTTGTTAAAGTTTTTACTGCACCAGGGTTAGGTTGAAGTTTAGTTTTAGTTCTACTTTACAGACTTCTAGTCTGTAAAGTTTTTACGATTGAACTAGCAAACATGTGCAGGGTAGCAACCATAAAAACATAGTTGCTTAGATAGATTCGTTTAAATTGTAGGCACAGGAGGTCTTCTCTCTAAGTCCGTCAACAAAGATGAGAGTCCGTTTCAAAGTAGTTGAACCGTCAAAACTAGTGTCAAAGTCAATTTTTCGGGCGGGCACATACCTATCGCGCAGAGGAAAAATTGCCAAATTGTAATGTCATTCATTCTCTATTTGGGATCCGATCTAATCTTATGTCTGTAGGTGATACGGAGCTGGAAAGGCCCGTTACTACGGATTACGTGATTAGGGAGTAAACCCCCAAGACAACACAACATCAATGTATTTTGGTTTACTTGAATGTTTTCGTCCTTGTCAAACTTATACTTATTACAACTCCCTAGATTATAAGTCTCAAACTCAAAGCATTTATTTCAATTAAACCTTGTACAGGCACTTTTGAATTGTTAAAATTACATAGTCTGGCGGTTAGTCAGAAAGTTGAAGCTAGTTGCCCATTCCAAAATGTAGATCTCTATGGAGAAGAACGAGCAAGAAACTCCATGGACACTCTTTTAAATCAAGATATTACAAAACCCCGAGTACATTATTCTTGTTGCTTCTATATGTGAGAAACATGTAAAAAAAAGACACATATGAAGAAACAATTCAAAATATAAGATTAAAAATAAGCCTTGGCAGCAAGTGAATGATGTGGTCTCCTATAACTGGAAACGCACACTTGTATTTTTCCTTGTTTTGTAACATGCATGTAATTGATCCAATAAATAAATTAATAACGTGTGTATTCCCAAAGAGGTAAGCAGAAGTGTCTGGCACACCAGCATTTTACCAATTATCTTATAAGTCTCTTGTACTAATTAATAACCGAACCTGTTTCTACTAATCGGGCACAACTCCAGACTCCAGGCTTCTACCGAGAATTTCTTAATGAGAGAACCAAATAACAATTTGCATGACCTAGGGATTGAACTTGAGAAACCTCAGGCATAGGTAGTAATTTGCATTACATACCTACATAACATAACATCACATAACATAACATCACGTCTGTATTTACCGAAGGTTAATGCAGACCTGTACCCATAGTAGACCCACTATCACCCACTATTTTGCCATTTATTTAGTACCATGTAATAGGGGCAAGCCTATTACATCAATGGGGCACAAATCTAGACTCCGAGCTGCTACTGAGAAATTCCAAATGAAAAACCCTGTAACACTTGGCCTGACCCGTGAGTCGAACCCAGGACTAGCGCTTGCATCCAACGAGGCAGTCATGTCCGTTAAATCAACGCTATAAAACGTTGTCATCCCGCATAGTGCAAACTGCACAATCCCATGTGCTTTATCTCCTTTAACATCAGGAACAACAAATAAAAACACGGACAAACACATTTAACTTCATAATAGTCACTAACACTATTTTATTCTCGCCTCATATACCTCTGGTTCACATTAACAGCGATGTAGAAATACCACAAGAATAAAATATAAAGAAGGTTCACTTCATATAGGTACCAAATGCATTAAAATAACCTTTACAAATGCGGAAAACTAAAAGTAAAATACATAAGTACCTTTTAACGGCTCCTACACAAAGGCGCGACGCGCGACGCGAATCGCGCGCGACACAAAGGCACCGCTCGTCGCGCGACTTGCGGTGCCTTTGTGTCGCGTGTCGCGTCGCGCCAGTGTGAACGAGCCTTAATACGACGACCTTTTAATGCGACGACACAGTTGGCGTAGTGGCTGAGCGATCGACTGCTGCGCTGCGTGTCGCGGGTTCGATTCCCGCACGGAACAAATATTTGTATGTGAATGGGTCTGGCTGTTTGTGTAGGTATGTGAATTTAAATGTTTGTAAACGCACCCACGATACAGGAGTAATTCCTAGATTGGGGCAACGTTCATTTAAAAAAATATATATATATTTTTTTTGTCATGGCCTCACTGTAGAGAATATCTAAGCTGTTGGAAGATAGTGCAGTAGACCTCAAAAATGTGTATGCATCGACAGTAATTAATTTTATTGTCTACAATTTGTTTTCCATAGTATCAATGTGTAGCTCTACAATAAAGCTCACAAGTCTAAGATAAATCGATTTTAGCAATAATTCCAGACAGATACTGTCTGACGCTGATTTTCAAATGTACCTTTTGAGAGACGTAACGGATATGTACAATGTCATTCCATTGTTAGTAGGAATTGAGGAAAAGCCTCCATTTCACCGCATTTTCGGGTCTTGTTCCGAACTTATCCAGTAATGTCTAGTGCCCGCTCGCAATTAAAAAACAGAGAGGAGGCCAGTGTCCCAGAAGTGGAAACACTATAGGCTGTTTATGTTATGATTGTGTTTGTTAGGTCGCTTAGTGGAGTTAAAGATTATGAATTAGAACAGAACTCCACTAATCCAGTTTCATTAGCAATCCAGTAAATTTTACATATACAGAATATGGAGGGAGTGGGCCACAATAATCCACGTGGGCCCAGTGCGGGTCGGTGGATGTCACATGTCTTCGAACTTTTGGTTCTTGGACATGCCGATTTCCTCACGATGTTTTCTGCCATCGTTTTGGGAACAGTGGTGAAGAAATTAGATACTCAAAGTAAATGCCTGCCTGCAGGATTCAAACTCAAGAGTACGTCGGGTGAGCCACAACTGCTCTATTACAGCGCCCTTACAAACCACTTCTCAACCATACAATCTAATCACCTAACATTATCTTAACTAAACGACTTGCAGCCAATGAAAATGCGTTGGAAACCAAGTGTTTGTGGTTTCCAACGCATTTTCATTTGGCGCAAATTATCCTAGATGCGTCGAGACTTGAGACACGTTTATATACGAGCTGCTAACAGTCTGTGGCGTATTGTCACCAGAGGCGCAGCGGTGGTAAGGATGTAGGCACACTGAGCGCGTTATAAGTATTGTGGGTATCTTAAAGTGGTCGCACGATATCGCGTTTTAGTTCGCGTTGGCGTGTCTTTTTGCTTGCTTATTTATGATCAATCCAGCGGCGAGATGGGTGGACGAAACTGTTACCATCGCAAGGAAAACCTAGACGAGGCTGGCACAGGAGAGTGGGGATTGGCACAAGACGAGAGAGGCCTGTGCTTAATGGTGGGTGAAGTCAGGCTGTGCATGATTATGTTGATGATTTGCGTGGACCTTATTGATGATATAAATTCAGGGTTTATTGTTAAGCAAATTAACTACCCTTAAATTGTCCGTATATTCAAATATATGTCATTCAAATTACACGGCCAAATGACGTAGGGTACGTTTGCTTCACAATTAATTTCCCTGCCTGTGTCTATGAAGGAAGAAACTCCTCAAGTGTAAATAAAATTGACCTCCTCTTTCTTGTTTTTACTGAGATATAAAAATAACAATAGCCTAAATTTAAGTTAGGGCGGGTTGTTTCACGCCCACTTGACGCAGGCGTATCCGTCAAAAATGGCGTTAACTATCGTCAAACCATAAAATTACGATTACGTAATTAATATTTGACGTACGTATGTTTGAAACAACCAGCCCTAAATGTGTGCACATTACTGCTTTAATATAAAAAAAAACATATTTCATTTTAAACGTGCCTTTCCTCTCATTGTGTCCCAGCCTCCAAACCACAGTTTTCACTCGACGATCTAAACACAGCTGAGGTGTGGGATGTAGTATATCTTCAATTAATTGCGTATTCAGCCGCTGTTTGTGCAAACAATTTATTACTATTGTTCTCAATTCCAGAAGTTTTGCTGTTTATTTTAAATGATGAGATTCTCACGGGCTTAGAGGATATTCATGTACTTTTGGGGGTTTATGAAGACAACAGGGATTTACAAACTATGGGATTAAGATTATTTGTTGGGTAGGTACATTAATCCTTATTGTTTATTGGGTAATATGTTATCTATACTAATATTATAAAGAGGTAAAACTTGTTTGTTTGTAGGTAGGGGGTAATCTCCGGATATTAGCCTTTTCCTATCTATGTTGGGGTCGGCTTCCAGTCTAACCGGATGCAGCTGAATACCAGTATTTTACATGGAGCGACTGCCTATCGGACCTCCACAACCCGGTTACAGGGTAATACAATATCCCTTGGTAAGACTGGTTGTCAGACTTTCGGGCTTCTGACGACCCGTAACGACTGTCAAAGATCTACGAATGACAGCCGGGACCAACGGTTTAACGTGCTTTCCGAGGCACGGATGGTCTTGGTATTTAAAGATGGTCACCCATCCACGGACCAACCGAGGCAAGCGTAGCTTAACCTGATCGATCGACCCGTGCGGCTGCAGCTGCGTCTGGTTAGACCACCAAAACACAGTTGGGAAAAGGCTAGGTAGAAAAGGACACGTCTTAGCATAAATAAAACAAAGTAAAGGAATAAATCTTCAGGAAGCTAGGAACAGGCCTTTAATAACTTAACACCCACTACAAGCTAAAAGCTTTTGCATAATAAATGGGAATAAAAGTAGCTTATCTACTTAAATATAGGGTCAAATTAAATTATTTAGCGCAACTCTACGGACGTGATGGAAATCGATTTCTAAATTTGATAAAACAACAAAGAGACTTATTTGACAATGTTTTTTTGAGGGGTGCTAGCGTGGAAGTTTTTCGTTGGTTATCAAAATCAGCTGTTCATAGGAAAGTCCTACGCGGTCAAAATGCATGCAACATTTTTTTTCATTATCGCCGAAAAACTTCAACACTTCTAGAATCACATACTGAATCCATAGTAACAGGTTGCGCGGCGATGTCTATGCCAGCCTGTATGTACCTACAGACGCCAGCACATCTAGCTACCCGAAACTGTCAAATTTTCCCAATCAACCTTGAACCTTATACTGTAGCGATAAAGTTGAAAATCTATTAAAGAAATTTGACAAATTGGAGTAGCTTGATGTGCTGGCGTCTGTACATACTAACTCCATGACAGAGTGACGTACATACGGACAGACAGTGTAACAGGCTATACAACAGTGTGATTTTATCAAGGCTTTCTTCACCAAGCCAGTTCAAAACACTACAAATACCTACAAAATAGCACATATAAACTGGCTAACCCATATCATTTACACATATACCAGCACGCCTGGTTTACCCGAAAGATTAAGCAGATTAGCAGAGGTGTATTTCGCCAGTAATGTCAATGTTCTATGTAATTGCCACAATCGGGCACAAATTCGAGACTCCGAGCTGCTACTATGAAATAATTTACTAATCATAATTTTCATAGCATTAGATATCCAGAAGATGTCTATTTACATAGCCTTAAATATCCAGAAGATGTCAATTTACATAGCCTTAAATATCCAGAAGATGTCTATTTACACAGCCTTAGATATCCAGAATATGGCTATTTACATAGCCTCAGATATCCAGAAGATGTCTATTTACATAGCTTTAGATATCCAGAATATGTCTATTTACATATCCTTAGATATCCAGAATATGTCTATTTACATATCCTTATATATCCAGAATATGTCTATTTACATAGCCTTAGATATCCAGAAAATGTATATTTACATAGCCTCAGATATCCAGAAGATGTCTATTTACATAGCTTTAGATATCCAGAATATGTCTATTTACATAACCTTAGATATCCAGAATATGTCTATTTACATAGCCTTAGATATCCAGAATATGTCTATTTACATAGCCTTAGATATCCAGAAGATGTCTATTCTGTTTCCATAAGGAAGGCTTCTATAAAACAGCTTTGAATCACGTTCGCAGATAATGTGTGCACACAGATCTTTTATTCATAGGCTCGGAGGCTTGGAGTTTCTTAACTGGATTACTAACACAAAGAGTAAAGATCCTCTTTTGAAATGACGCCCTACCGGTGTTACTTAAAGTTTGGTTTACTTTGTAGATTAAAAACAAAAAGAAATCGATGTCGCGATGTTGCTTCTTTAAAAGTATGTGCCGAGCGTGTGCACTTTTTAATTTTAATCTCTGTTTTTTTTTACAGTTATAGATCAGGTTTGTTTTCTTGGAATTTCCCTAATTGTTTTGGAACTAGAACTTTGAACGTGGGCTTAGAAAAATGTCAATGGGACCATTTCGGAATAAACCTCTTTCGAACAAAAAAATAATTTTGCAAATCCGTCTATGTAGGACAGGGTTATGCCCGAGAATACATTAAAAAAAAAACATCAAAATTCAGAACTTCCTCCTCCTTGTTAAAGTCGGTTGAAAAGAGGAAATATTGCTTCATCATCATATCATCCAATGCCGACTTCACGTCCTCTCTTTTCTTGTGCCAATCCCCACGCTCCTCTCCAGCTTCATTCGGATTCTACCCGTGATGTCAACAATATTGTCCTCCCATCTCGCCGGAAGACGACCAACACTTTATTTTGTTGTCCTTGGACAAAATAACAAAATATTAATATAAAATAGTCGAAGTGGAGGTGCTTGGGGAGGCCTATGTCCAGCAGTGGACATCTTTCGGCTGAAATTATGAATATGAAAAATTGGTTACTGGTTGGCATCTCTACTTCTCTAGCCGTTCCTACATAAATTATGTTTCAGAATGTATTTTTCGTGAGAAATAATACTTAGCAAAAACATTTTAATATTTTGGCACAAGCTTGAAAAACATAATTTTAGCCTTTTGTCATACATACTTTATACCCTCGAAGCCGCAAAGTCTTGATTCCCTGCCAAGAATCTACCTTAAACATTCGATGGTCGCATTTGGTAACTATCTCATCCATCTTCAGGTCTAACCCAGATTTAGAGACTATTCATTCCAATATGCAGACCCGCCACGAGTGTGTGTGGTTTTCAATTTGCTGACACGTTTCCTAACACAATGTGGTCCCAAGCCAAGGAAAATCTACGAGGTAATCGCTTTGTGAGCATGAATTTGTATTTCACTAGATTTTTACGTGGGAAAAAATGTTTAGTTGAAACTTGAAAGGAATACTTGGTTGAAGGTTCTTTAATATAATTCAATCTTCAAAATCAGATGTCAGCAACAGAAAAGGGGCCCGCTAGCGTTGAAGCCTGCCAGCGCAGCGGGATTGTCCGAAAGGGTTACCGCTGCTCCGGAACATAAAGGGCTAAGAAAGGAATACGGGTGGTTTTTAATCAGTAAGAGTTTGAAACTACCTTCCGCTCCACCTAGAGCGGGAGGAGGGGACATTTGAAGATTTCCCGTCTTCAAAAAACTAAAAAAATAAAGTTGGCTTGTATTTACACGAAGGCATAAAACATGTAATTTCGACAAATTCTGTCTTCTAGTTTCGTTTATGTTTTACACTTAAAACAAGTTGTAAAAACTTAGTCGAAAATAAGAAAAATGAATAACATAGTTATTAATATAGGTATTTCTAGAACAACGTCATTGCATGATACAAAATGTTTTTGTATTAACAAGACTTGTTAAAAAAAAGTATCACATCTAATATAATTATGGGTGTAAACGTTGGGTTTAAGAAAACGAAGTTTTAAGTTTGTTAAACCAAGGTCCCTGCTTCCAACGCCTCTGCTTCTCTGCGGGCGATTATGCGTGCCCATTGTAGCATCGTTTCGCACACGCCAAGGATGTACATGTTGCTCTGAATGAAACATATCGAACAATCACAGGCTGCCTCAAACCGACCTCCTCAGCGATATTCCACACCTAGGCTATTACTTCCACAAGTCCGTATGAAAGTTTGCAAGCGCAATTTTCATGCGATAGCCAAGTCAATCTGTTTATTTAAAACATAAAAGATTTTTAATATTGATATGGTCACTATAAGATGTTGTTAGATTAGCTAATTTTACGTAAAAACTTAAGACAGAAGGTCCCTTAAGTAGGGACTGAATAAATTAACCGACTTGGTATTACATGGATCTCACAACTTTTTACGGTAGAAGAACTGAGTTGCAAGACTTGTTTTTTTTTTTACAAGTTATGTTTTTCACTACAAAAGCGATCACAAAGGACGTATTTTTACGTAGTGCAAAAATTTTATATGAAATCTCATGGTTGCAGTTTTTCAATAATGCACTGTTTTTTTTATTTAGATATCACAGAGGTTTAATATCTTCCATTAAGTTTAATATAAAATGTATGCATTGAAGCAAAAAGATGCAGGCTGAAAATAAAAATCGGCTGAATATAACAGACTTGGTGAAAAAAAAAAACACATATGGCGCGCATTTTGTACCATTGTAAAATTTTAATACTTCATAACTTAGCAAGAAAAGAGTAAAAAAATGGAAATAGACAGCAATAGCGATATGAATTCAACTCCAGAAAGTATAAAAACAGCTGCAAATGAAAATGTTAATAACTTTTGGCCGCAAAAGTCGCGGCCATAATATTCAAAATTCGGGGGTAAATATTTAAAAGCTTATGAAAACTTCGTTTTCTAACGAGTTTTGTTTTGTGTAGGTATATTTTATCACGGTAGGTAGATTGGTAGTTGAAAGAAAAGTTGATTACGCACCTTGCTAAAGTGAGTAATAACTCACTTTGCGCTCGATGCAACAATCTACTATAATTTGACCACGTCTTATAAAGTAACTTATTTCTCACTGTCGAAGCTGCAGACAACATTTATTGACTTCTTGTTTAATTGAAAAAGCGTACTAATGAAATTTTAAAGCTTTAAGAATTAAGAATACCTTGTAGTTTTCTTATCAACTAGTTTCTGCCCGCGACTTTGTCTGCGTGATGTTAAATAGCCTGAATCCTATATCAAGAATTGGGCTATAAAATACAAAAAAAATATTCAAATATCTGGCTCTAGCATATTTGAATAATTATTTTTGTATTTAATAGATAAGCGCGTTCAAACAAACAAACTTTTCAGCTTTCTTATTAGACAAAATACAGTCTGCCTGGTAAGTTTCTACGAGTAAATAAACTAAAGATATTTGAGATTATATTATATTATTAATTTTATTTTTATTATATTACCTATATTATTATTATTTATTTCGCTCTTAGCGATAAGACCGCCCATTGTGTCACCCTTTGTACAGTTTCTATATTTATGTATGTAATTTATATAGTGTACATAAAAAAAGAGTACGGGAACCACAGAACCGGTCAAAGTGGCGGTACTTGGGGGAGGCCTAAGTCCAGCAGTGGATGCGACAAGCTTTTATATCATATAAATTGTGTAATGTAATAAATTGATGGGTTTGATTAAATTGTTAGGATTTTCTTCTATTTAAAGCATTTTTTAATTCTAAAAATATACGTTTACATAGACATATATTTGTTAATACGCATACTGTAGCAAAAGTGTCGTGACGGTCAAATCGTTATACTTATTTCGGTTTAGCTCTCATTCGCGAAGTGTGAAGACTGCGTAAAGGAAGTTCATTCCAAAAATGAAATATCTACTGAAGTATTGGTTGTATGTAATCGTAAAGCCATACAAAATGGAGCCCTTTTGAAAAAGTCCCGAATAATATGGTAGAACCGAATTTTATTGCGACAATCCGTCGCGTGGGAGTATTATTCTATGTTCCCTATACAATAAGGAAATTCGGTCTCGTATTGATGGCGGGCAATAATTTTTTCTAGGGGAAAGTTAGTCAAGTGAATGATGATCGAATTACCTTCGTTCCGTTCGAGTGACGTTTTGACAGTAATTAGAGAATGAAACGAAGGACAGGACCGAATTGAATCCCTGGTTCTGATTATTACTTTCATGAATTTCGTCCTGTTCTTTTTCGGAGCACTGTTAACAATAAAATTATTATACGGCCTTAAATTCACTGTTTTTGGTTACTAGCAACGAGCATATAAATATAGGTATTTTGGAAATATTGTTTTTTGGAACGAAGTACTTGAACGCGGACCGCGGTAGGTGTAAACTGGCAGAAATCGTCACGTAACGGAAAAGCGCCCTCAATGAGACTTGAAAGTCTCATGGAGGGCGCTTTTCCGTTACGTGGAGATGGTTTTCGAGGGTGCCGATAGTGAGGTCAACATGAAAATCCAAGATGGCGGCTACCAAAAATCTTCAAGTTTTTCATCATGGGTGTCGTTATGGTTTTCAAGGGTGCAGAAGCCAATAGTGAGGGCAAAATGAAAATCCAAGATGGCGACAATTTCATGAGAGCTTTTAAAAACATATAAGTAGATAGCACTGTATTACAAACGCGTATTAAATTCACACTTTACAAAATATTGTTGACCATAATGCCTTAGAAGGTTGGTAGACTTTTACTGTGGGATGCAACGTGTGTCGACATCCTTGCGCCATCCCATCTTCCAAGCACGGTGAACAGTGCTGGGGCGGCTGCTGCAGGTTCGGAAAACCTCAAACGGCACAAATACTCCAATCTCTTTGGAACTTATATTTTTGAGCCGTTTGGGGTTGAAACTCTAGGGCCATGGGGCCCGAGTGCCTACTTAGTATTTCAAGACAACACCAAGCGGTTGGTCGACTCTTCACGTGACCAGAGGGCTGGCCTATTTTTTGGCCAAAGAATCAGCATTGCCATGCAACATGGCAATGCTGCCAGTCTTTTGGGCACGTTTCCTGTTGACAGCGATGCGGATGAATTTTTTGATGCCCTTCGGTTAACCCCCCACCTTTTTATATAGGTACTTGTACATATTATTAATATTATTTTCAATATTGTTACAAAATATTACTTATACCTATCATTCATGTGTTACTTTATTTATTTATTTTATTTATTAATAACCAACTTATAATAACAGTTTACACCACACATACAAGTTATAAAAAAATTAAAAAATTAATTAGTTAAATAATTATGTCTGTGCGAACAATGTAGAAAGGCGTGCACGCTATAAAGATAAAAACAAAACAAGAAAAACAAATAAAAAATGAATTAAAAGAAATCTAATAAAAATATTTTATTTCACATAAATCTACGTGGGCACTTATGACACGTCAGAAGCTATTAGCGGTTTCAACAAGCCGTGGCAGCTAAGTGATGAGCAGTCCTTATGACTGATGGCGCCCGTTTACGAACAAGACGTATGGATCAGCACCATTCCGCTCAATCATTTTGAAGGAAACTTAATGATCCAATGCACACGCCACCACCAGCGAGACATTTGAGTGATGCATGCAGCATGACATACTCTCAACCACCGAGGCACGTTCAAATCAATGAAACACGTACCCAGTAAGCTTTATGGTATGGTAGCTTTATAGTAGGTACATGTGCTCAAACATGTGCTTATTTCTGACTGCCTCGTTGGAGTGGTCACACGACTAAGTGACAGTCCATTAAAAACGCTTTACTCGATCCGGCGATAGAAATGAAGACTCCGCACTCTTTCACTATAGTAACGCTTGCGGCCACTACACCAACGAGACAATTGAAACTATAAATGAATTGATAATTGATTTCGTTTGTATCCAGATGAACCAGAATATGACTACATAGAATATATAACCCAATCAGTACATTATATTCATAAAATACATATGTAGATCACACATATGGCAGTCCCACTATCATTTTGTTGAGTGGCTAATTATTTTTACCATGGGTTTTGAAGCAATTACAATAAGGCCGCATTCCGAATTAGCTACAATCGCTGACAGCACTCACATCATCTCACATGTGTTCCGATTTAGATATTACGATTATGACAGCTGAGAACTGTCAACAGTTCGGAACGCTCGTGAACGTGCTCACATAATTCACGAAAGAGTAATAAAATACTTCAGTATCACCCTGAAAGGGAAAAGGTAGGACAATGAATGTGTGCCGATCCCATATACACTTCAAAACTGCTCATGATATCGAGGGTCGGATCCGAAAACATCTGGAAGGCAAGTACACTGTATATTACGGTCAAAGCCAATTTGTTAGATAGAAACTACTAGGGGCTCGAAGCTGTTGTTCATAAATCCGGGTAAGGGTGTTAAACCTTCGCAGTATATTGATAGTCTGATTTTTGAAGTGAAAACTTCTTTAGCGGCGCTGTGTACTTTTTTTGGAATGGGTAAAAACTTCTAAATTCGCGTCAGGTCACGTGACCCTGATCGAAAATTCGTAAGACGTAAAACGTCAGACGTAAAACGTAAGACGCGCGTTGTTGAGGACAGCGCCATCTATGCACATCGGGAAGAACTACGAGGGCCTCGCGTACTAACGTCAGACGTAAAACTTAAGACGCGCGTTGTTGAGGACAGCGCCATCTATGCACATCGGAAAGAACTACGAGGGCCTCGCGTACTAACTACGTAGTTCATCCAACAACGACGAGATGGCGCTGAACCACGGATATATATAACTGACGACGAGCTCAAATACATTTTATGTACAAGGCCAATAGTATGTAAAAATGTAACTAATATCAATCGTACCATCTACGTCCTCTTCTAATACGCCTCTGCAAACATTATGGTAATCGAACAAAGGTAACATTGTGTAAAATTTCATACAGGCTCCTTATTAGTTTATCTAGTTACCACTTTAGAAATGATTAACGAAGCACTGCCGCGACCAACACCACGAACTGAAGTCTATCCTGTGTGCTTATTTGTAAATCTGAATAAATTCCTTTCACGAGAAGAATAAACCAGTCACTTTGGTCATCATACCTGATTTGCAAAAAACCCTATAAAATAAGGAACACACCTTAACACGCGTGTTTTGTTTATAAGACGATTCACAAAATACACTCGTAATTGTTCAAGTTTTCACTTCTGTCGGCACTACCGGAGTGCCAGTGTTTTTTTTTTGAAGAACTATCTATTAATAAATATTATATTTACTTTGTGTAAATAATTTCATAACCACTGCTTTCAAAACGGTGAAGGAAAACATCATGAGGAAACTGGCATGTCCAAGAATCAAAAAATCGAAGATGACATCTACCAACCCGCAATGGACCCACGTGGCCTATTACGGCCCACTTCACTCGAAAAGAGGACAACTGTGTCCATCCTGTGTCACAGCAGTGGAAACATTTAAGGCTCATTATGCAATGGCAAAGTTCAGCCCTATTACATGGTTAACTTTACAAGTCAAATGCTGGTAAGTACCCTTTCAGGGAGTTATGATATTGTTGACGAAAAAAAGTAAGGGATTATTTATTATTTTCACTAAATTAATAATTGGGTCCTTAATTTCGAGATAGTTGAACAAGCGAACGAATGAAAAATGGAATGAATGAACCCATAAACTCGACATGACATATGTCACAAAAGTTTTTATTGCTAAAATGAAATGTGCTGCAATAATATGAAATATTTTTCTGAGAATAATTACAAATGATATTTTTAGTTTAGCTCTGATTTTAGGATTGTTTACCGTTGCCTAAATAAAACAAAGTAGATGCAGGACTGTCCTAAAATAAAGCTGAAGAGTTTGTTTGTTTGAACGAGCTAATTTTTAGAACTGCAAGTCGGATGTGAAAAAATCTTTTGCATTTGATAGCCTAATTCTTGAGGAAGGCTATAAGCTATTTAAAAAGGTAAAACCCTTAGGAGCCGAGCAAAAATTAAAAAAAAACAGAAAGAACTATAAGCAAAGGCGACGTACGCGCGGTCCGGCGATGCGATGCGACGCGGTGGGTCGGGAGCAATGATATTATAAGTATTTTACACTTATAATATCATTGGTCGGGAGAGCAAGAAATTTCACGCGGACGATGTCGCGAGCATAAGCTAGTATTGTACACAGTTTGAAAAACAAAACAGTTCTGTATAAAACACTTCCTCAACTACCTGTGAGCGGACTGACAACTATTCCAATACGAAAGGTATCGATCAATTATTCGAATCACCTGTTCCCGCATACCATTAACTATGCGAAACGGATTCCTTCATGTAAAATCGATTGCCGACTCCATCTGTGCGGAGTGCTTGAATATATAAGGGTGGCGCGTATAGCGCGTGAAATCACGAGCTCGAGACGATGCGATGGCAGCATTATATCTATTCACAACCATTCGACAGTGTCCAATCGAAAATTACACATTTCCATTACTAATTTGCCTTGCCCCCGGCCGCAAATAGCTGTCGGAATAGCGGTGACCGTCTATTTGTTAAAATATTAATTGTAAACAGCCTCTAGGACCATGCCTGAACTCTTTTGATTACATTGATTATTGTTCGATTTGGCACGGAAGATTATCGAACTGTTGTGAATGGTTCTGCTGAAGTGAGGTGCGCAAGGTGTGAGACAGATCGTGACTTGTGCTCAAACGGGACGACGCGGTATGTCACATATCTGCATAATTTAATGCACCGTGGGTCCGTGGGAGCCCACCATAATATAAGAGTGCATACACGAGCGACACGCGTCGACCGCAGATGCAACTGCAACCGTCGACGTGTGTCGGCGACAGCCGTAGACAATGTGTCGCTCGTATATTTGAGTACGGGGCTGCGGCACCACTAGGTACCTACTATAATTTGAAAACATTCTAAAAGCCAATTATTTTTAAAAAGAGTACCTAACCATGGAGTTTCTTGCCGGCTCTTCTCCATAGGAAACGACCAATGAGGGTTTTCGTGAAAATTTACGACAACAGTTGGCACCACTAAATATATGATGACGTTCATCATTCGATTCATTCATTCGTTCATCATTCAGTCATGACTAAAGAAAATATAGGCTCTTTGACAGATGCCTGGACCTGACGTGTCAGTGCTACCACCTAGCGAACGTCATTTCAGAAAACCCTCATTGGAACCGTGCACCTAGCTTCTGACGTTTCGTAAGTGCTCATGTAGGTTCATGTGAGATAAAATATTATGATTTTGATTGATTTTAGATTTCAAATCCCTGTGTGAAAAAAGATATGGCGATGTTTCGTAAGGCGTTACCTGGACGGTAGGTAACGGAATACTTGAATAACCGCTAGTAAACCCTTCGAGTGTGGACTCATTAGATAATTTATGTCTTAACGAGTCCTGTTCAATTTACCTGATGATGAGGCTCAGGTTCCAGGATACAGGTCAATAATCAGGTCCTCATCATCAGATAAAATTAACAGGACTCGTTCAGACTCGTTCAGTTACTTACCGTCCAGGTCCATAACTCGGTGGCATCATGTTATTGTATTATCATCGGAATGCATACATTTGAAAATATTCTAACTACGAGTAAGACCACTAGAAGTGGTCAGCGGGATTGTCCGAAAGGGTTACCGCTGGCCCGGAACATAAAGGGCTAAGGAAGGAACACGGGTAGGTTTTAGTCAGTAAGAGTCTGACACTCCCTTCCGCTCCACCCAGAGCGAATCATTTCATGATTCCACATCCTGAAAAAAAAAAAAAGACTGCTAGAAGTGATTCACTAGGCAAGGGTTCCATTATTTAGCGTCCAGGTCAATCCTACGAAACATCGCCGTAACTTTTTTCACACAGCTATTTGAAATGAGCCGCCGTAGTAGTTATAGTATTATAATAAAGACGTATTTGTCTAATAACATAATGTGTAGTTGTTATTGGTGCTAGGACCAGCTTCCATACATTTTTGCCGATTCTCCTTTTTAATTGTACATTGTTAAAATAAAATCGTTCTAAAACCGAAGACTATCAACTGTTTATTTCAATTGTATTAGGTATACCCGGTATACCTTAGGTATACCGGAATTTCAATTTCAGCAAATATGAAACTGCTGAAATTGAAACTCTGAATTAGCACTTAGGTATATTAATTACGACTTGAATAGCATGACTATGTACTAAATTCAATTAGAAAGTATAGCTAGTGTTACCGTCCCTGAAAATTTCAGACATTTATTGATGAAATACTATCGCATGAAGAATTACGTTTAGAATTTAATTTATTTAGTTGAAGTATTAAGCAGAGGGTGTGCCTAGTATACTTACATTTATATTTAAGTCCCTTATAATAAACTAACTTAGAAAGCCAAAGCTTTGTGGCATACAATGCTGTATGGCTATTGTGGCGCGTGGTAGGCATCGGAACTAACGTCGCCATCTTGTTTTGTCACTACATATCCTGTGAAACAATTTCACAAATGTTTACCAATAACGCCGTCGTGTCAATGTCATTCAGGCGTCAAAATATACTAGCAAGTCATGCTAGCAAGTAGCACAATAATTAATTGTACATGTCAACAAAAAATAAACTTAGTCAACCTGTCATATTTTTGTCTGAAAGTATTCCAATAATGCTGGTCTTGTAAAGTTAATGATTGACTATTTTAAATGTCATGTCCAAACGCGGCAGTCAATACCATATTAAAACACAAATCACCCAACACAGACCCATAATATAATCCTCCCAGTACAAAAATAGCCCTTCCTTTTCCTTAATGTTGGCAACACAACGACCGGTGGGAGAGAGACAGCACGCTCTACCGGACGACGGTGTCAACATTTTTTGGAGGGATCACGAGTAACTGCCGCGAGCGGCAGGCTCGGGCCGCGGGCGGCATTAACGGCTTGATATTGATTGTGAGAGGTTATCCTGAGATTAATTAAAGTATCGTTTAGAATCAGAAGTCTATATTTTATAATCACCCGCCTTCAGCCTAGTTAGATAACATCAGAAGTGGTATTAGTTTAAATTACACGCGATTTAGATCGTTCGCCATCTTTTTAACCGAAAATAGTGTTTTTGAGACTGTTTAAAATTGTTTCACCACGTGTTGTTGAGTTTGTCCGTGATTAGTTTCTGTGCATTTTAATGTGATTCGCCACGTGTTTCTACTCGATTACATTATAATTTCGTACGTGTTTTTTAAGTAAACAACCACGTGTTAATTCTTTTATTTCGCGTATTAGGGAATTAAGGTTGTATTAAAACACATTTTCACAAGTACATTTAGTTTACTACATTTTTAATTTTTGTCTGTGGACTTGGCTGACTGAATACATTTCCTTTGCCTATCAATTGACAATGATCGCTTGTAATTCGTGTCTATGGATTCAACGTTTAAAAAAAAAAAAAGAGGTTGAGGACATTGCGGCTGGGGATCATTCGAGCCCGGACCACCAAGAGAACAAGTTTTAGAGTCAAGTGAAAGGAGCTACTGTAAGTCAGTCTGATTTAATAAGTACCTATTCTTTAAATATCATACTATGTTATAACTGTGACCGTTATTTTGTTCGAATGTGTTCCTTCGCGCGTCCAATTAGCAGACACAATAGAATTTTATTGTTATTATTATCCAATGGTGTAACGGCGACGTTTGAGAGGTTAAATCTATGGTTTAACTATTGCTAGTCTTGTAATTTATGTAGAAAGTATATAAACAATGCATTATTTTCTAAAGTATATTGTGGTTTATATGAGATGGTTATGTGAAATCATGATAAACGGTAGTAAAATATGTGTGATTTGAATGTTACTTACACTAAAGGTTTTTATTAACTTTGCTCCTTCTGACCCAGATAATTACAGTCAATATCTAATTGAAGCTTGAATGTCAATATTCTAATACGCGTTTAGTTTGTTGTTCACGTAGTGGTCATTTACGTTGCCTATAGTCATAACCATGTCGAGTCGTGGATGCACGCTGCGTGAGAATACACCTAGGCGTAATTCTCGGGTACTGAGTGCTTCCCTGGTAAACAACAGCAAAAAAACGATTACATTGTTAGGTATAGCCCAAAATAGTAAACAATGCAATTTTTAAATACGCTCACGATAGGTTACGAATGATCCAGTAGGTCATGTACCAGTCGAAGTAGATTGTGATCACAATGGTAATGAGCTATGAGCAAGTCTAAGTAGTGGGAACCACGCGAGTAGGGGTTCTCTATCGGCCGTAGTAAAAAGTGTGTAGGTAGTCATAGCGTAATACACATGGATCCATGCGCTGGATGTGTGAGAGCAATGCGATTGCTGGTCGGCTAGAGAGCCGTGCGTGGCGTTAGAGTGGTTTACTCGTTTGTGGGTTTCCGGGTGTCTAAGGCTCTTAGTGGAAAAGATTATTGTTGTAATGTGGATAACGATGGTACATGGCTCTGGTTGAATCAAGTACGCTCATGAGGTTAAGGCTTATGCCATGGCACAGGCCAAGGGATCAGAGTATTACTGACGAATTTGAGGAAAGCCAAGTAAAAGAATTAAAAATGAAACCATGACATATAAATTAATTATCTGATAGATACATGGTGCTCACATATTTACAAACATAGTAAAAGTAAACGATTTTCATTTAAATAAAAAAAAAATAAATAAAATTACATGTAATAAGTCAGGGTGTGAGTTAAATAGTTACAGAATGTAAATCAATTTAAATAAAATAATAAAAAAAAGAATAAATTTGCAATTAGTTAGAATACCTAGGTAGGCTTATTGGTAACGGTCAGGTACGGCCTAGCCCTAGTAAAACTGAAACTATAGTGAAGTCTCCTAGACAACCCATAGAATCTTGGACGATGCCTGAGGTACCCTTTTAAAGTGGTTCACACTGACGTCCTTGGTCCCCTAACGGAGTATACTACGGACGTATCCTAAGCCTAAAGGAACGCCTAGAGAGAGACCGAGGATCATGTAGATAAAAGAGTTAACTAGTCCTTGATGTGTTGATCGACCTAAGTCTAAAGGGAGTTCTTCGCATTAAGGTTAAGTAAGGATTAGAAATCACTTGATTCTCGGATCAATTTAAACCTAACTAGGTGTATTCTAAGTCTAAAGGAGCACCTAGTAGAGGTAGACGGACGTATCCTAAGCCTAAAGGAACGCCTAGAGAGAGACCGAGGATCATGTAGATAAAATAGTTAACTAGTCCTTCATGTGTTGATCGACCTAAGTCTAAAGGGAGTTCTTCGCATTAGGGTTAAGTTAAATAACTAAGTGTTCTGTACTGTTGGACGTCATGATGACCGAGTCGGTTTGGAGAGACAATGTAACAAAATACTAATCATATAAATTATATATGTTTCCAGTACATTATCACAGGAGCGGTCACCTGCCTGTGTACCATAGAATTGGTTTACCAGGCGTGAGCTGGCGTGCCAGGGGCAGGCACGATGCAGCATGGCCGTGTTGGCAACACAACGACCGGTGGGAGAGAGACAGCACGCTCTACCGGACGACGGTGTCAACATTTTTTGGAGGGATCACGAGTAACTGCCGCGAGCGGCAGGCTCGGGCCGCGGGCGGCATTAACGGCTTGATATTGATTGTGAGAGGTTATCCTGAGATTAATTAAAGTATCGTTTAGAATCAGAAGTCTATATTTTATAATCACCCGCCTTCAGCCTAGTTAGATAACATTAACTTAAAAGATTTTTCTTGGAAAGTGTATTGCGACCGGTGAATGCACTTGTACCTTGAATATGTAGGTACATACTTTAAGCTCAGAATAGAATTCCACGTGGTGTTCTGATTGTAGATAAGACAACGCCGGAATTGCTATTAAAAATAATTCATTTTTATTTCCTGTTGTATTGTAAGGAAAGAATGGAGAGGTTTTAAAGCTGAGATGCGATTGTAGGCTAGTTTAATTGTGGTTATTTATGCAATATACATGGCACTCAGACAGTCGTTGATGATGACGTTAATTTCAACAAGAACTTTATCAATGTTTGTGTTCATCCGAATCTGAAGTAGCAAAACGCGATGAATATAACTTAAACGGCAGTAAATTGAAATCATAACATGAAAAACACGTGTAAATTAAAATAGTATTTTCATGAAAGTACAAAATGGCGTGTGATGCAAAATTAATATCGGGCTATCGAAGCGAATGGTTTATCGTGTACATGGTTGTTATTCATATTCATCAACCCTCTGTATACATTTAAAAAACCGCGATGATAGTTACTCTAGATTTTGTACAGACGCCAGCACATCAACCTACCCGAAACTGTAAAATTTTCCCAATCAACTTTGAACCTTAAGCTTTAGCGATAAAGTTGAAAATCTATTAAAGAAATTGGACAGGTTGTAGTAGGTTGATGTGCTGGTGTCTGTACATAAATGAAAAAAAACCGGGCAAGAGCGAGTCGGATTCGCGCACCGAGGGTTCCGTAACATCATGTTTTTAAATTTTCATCGGCGAGGCCTATATTCGTCAGAGAATTTTAACACTGTGCACTGCGGTGTAGAATATTGCAGCTTTATGTCAGCGCCATCTCTTGACCGACAGTGGAACTAATGTAACGTTTGTTGATGATTTCTGAAAAATCGTGCTATTTAGAGACTCTGTTTTATTTTTCCTGTAACCTTTACATAAGCTTCTGTCACATAGAGTTATTTCAGATTTTTCTCTTTGCAAACTTCGGAGATAAGGGGGAACGGTATTTTTTTTTCATTTTTCATCAAAAGTCGAAAACCATGCGGCCTAAAAAACAGAAGTAATGTTTGACAATGTGCAAACTGCGCACTTTCATATGATACCATTTTGGTATAGAACCCTAAAAACATGTATCTACTTCAAAGATCTTTAATTCGAAAGACGTCCACTGCTGGACATAGGCATCCCCTAAGAACCTCCACTTCGACCGGTTCTGTGCTTCTCGCATCCAACGGGATCCTGCGGCCTTTACAAGGACGTCGGTCCACCTTGTGGCCATTTAACGCTACGTCTTCCGGTACGCGGTCGTCACTCCAGAACCTTTCGGCCCCATCGGTCATCTATTCTGCCGCCTTAAGTAAAAAGGGCGCATCTGAGGAAAGGGAATAGAGGAAAATGAGCCTTAATGGATGGTGCCTTTTTGTTCCATTAAGGCTCATTTTCCTCTATTCCTCTATTTCCTCTAGTGAGCAATGTGCCCTGCCCACTGCTACTTAAGTTTGGCAATTCTTCGGGCTATGTCGGTTACCTTGGTTCTCCTGCGGATCTCTTCATTTCTATTCGATCACGCAGGGAAACTCCAAGTATGGGCTATACTTGGCTTGTCTCTCCATTGCCCTTGTAAGAATTAACTAAGGTAAAAATCCAGCATAAGCAAAAATCGTGAAAGGTCTTTATTAATGCAAAAGCAGAGATTACTTCGTCGATCTACACACGAAAACATTTTATTTATTCAATCTAAATAGACATTTTTATTTTATTTCAATAGGGCAATAAAATATTTTATTTTAAATACTCCTACTCTTTCCTTAGACACTTGAAGTGTGTAAGTACATATATATTTTATGTATATACCCGCTGACCGGGCGAACTTCGTACCGTCTCAGAATCAGGAAGCAGTTCCATACAAAATGTATCAGAAAATGAATTATCTTCATTATTTTTATATCGTGAAATTTTCCAAGGTTTTAATAGCTATTCTGCTATTCGGGACGGAGGCAAATCCAACAAATCAAAGATCATAAAAATCGGTCCTTATAACTATATAAACGAAGTTATAAATGGTGTAATTAACCCGACTTTGTTTTATTTACGAGTATATAGACAGATGTGCTGATTGGCTTATTTATTCTATTAGCAACACATACGATTAGGCCTAATTTCACTTAATTAATGCTGAACCTACATACAAATGTTGTAATAACCATTAAAGCTAACTTTTCGCGTACAAATGGTAATGAAATAGCTCCATTAGTCTAATTAGCTAATTACCTTCGTTTTAATTGAAAAACAGAAAATACAGTGTTATCGGGAAGTTCGTAATTGGGAATTTATGCTGCGATATGTTTTGTAACCAATGTTTTTCTCTTTACAATTTTACCTTTTATCGGTGTCGGCTTCGCCACAGCGGCTTTTAAAAATATACGCGATATTGAGTAGTTCTTTTGAGCATACATTTTTTCACGTTTATTTTCATTTTATTTATTTTTTCAGACCCAATAGTTCATTGGTCCAAGTAAAGGTACTCCTGGACTTGCTGTATTGTCTTTCAGTCTATATATAGGTTTATGCTTCCAAGTATTTAATTTCACATATTTACATTTATATACAATTTGGTCTTCGACATATTCATCTTATTTGCAACCGGAAGACTTGCGTTGTAAAAATCCTGGGCTAATTGCCCAGGATTTTTACTTTTATCATATGGTTTTTATTATAACAAGCTGAAAATTTGCATACACATTCAGAATAGTGTCTAGAATAATATGTCATAACTCCCCGCAACTCTGACGCTTGCGTCTCGATATATACCTCCTTTCGTGGGGAGATTGGAGCTGACCCTAACCTCTTGTTTGGGAGCGCGTGCATTCAGTCGGCTGTTGGCATTGTTTTAGTAATGTCATGTAACCATTATACAAGAAATCCTAGGTAATTGTAATCGTCCACAACTACGAGTGTAGAGTCTCCGATCTTTATGAGAGTGTGTCACATATGCATTTGACATAACCATTGTTATGTCCATGTTTATTTTGAGACCCACTCCTTCAGAAACTCTACTTTGCTCTACTGAGGCCATCGAGGGTTGTACTGAGGATCAGTTTGCAAGCGGAGGAGGGTTGGGGAGTTATACGTAATGATGTTGCTGTCATTAGAAAAATTATTCACCCTAACACCCTGTATATCCCAAGACGCAAGCGGCGGAGGGTTAGGGAGTTTTAAGTAATGATTCAGTATCACATACAGAATATATGTACCAAAATTCAGCTGGTTATGAAAAAATTCATATCTTTGACCAAACGTTTACGGTATTAGCATCCGATCATGTTCAGTGGCTAAGGATGAAAAGAGAAGTTTCAGTCTCGCCTCTTTCGTTTCATGCGGCTGAAAACTTCCTAAAGATTACTTTGAGGGTAATTGTGAACAGTTCAGGACATAGCGTATCGCCCTGTTTGATTCTTTTCTCTATTTTAAATTGGTAGCAGGACACTTGCGTGAAAGAAATTTTGGCGAAAGACACTTGCACGAACCTACTTGCGCGAAAATACATTTCCACGAATGGACCTTTTCGCTAACAGACTTTTGCGCGAATAGACTTTTGCGCGAATGGACTTTAGCGCGAATGAACTTTTGCGCAAATGGACTTTGCGCGAATGGACATCTGCGCGAAAGACACTTGCGTGAAAGACACTTGCGCGAAGGACACTTCCGCGAATCCACTTGCACGAAAGACACTTGCGCGAAACCACTGGCGCGACAGGACAGCAACCTGACAATTTAAAAAAAATTGCAGCCACCGTCTTGGATTTTCATTTTGACCTCACTATCGGCTTTAGCACCCTCGAAAATCATGAATAGACACTAATGATGAAAAATTTAAAAGTTTCGCGGCCGCCATCTTATATTTTCCTTCAAACCAGAACATGGCAAAGCTGCAAACTAACCCAACTTCTGTCGTCTCTAAAGCCAGTGCTACAAGAATGCATTCCCACAATAACCCTTCGTTAAGTCGAGTCAGAAACATTAACGTTTGAGTTATCAGCTTTACTCGAATAAAACCGCTCGTTACCGTCTCCACTGGTGTAATTAAGTACGTACTTATGGCGTTCCTGGTTCTTCCATAGATTTTAATAATATAGCTTCATAGCTTTTTAGGGTTCTGTGCCCAAACGGCTACTAAGGCTCCGCTGCCCATCCTTCTGTCCATGAGTAAAACTTTTGTAAAAAATTGTATGCCCCTAATTTGTGTTGTACACATCAAGTTACTGCAATCTCTCAAATTTCTTTAATAGATTTTCAACTTTATCTCTAAAGCATAAGGTTCAAAGTTGATTCCGAAATTTGACAGTTTCAGGTAACTTGATGATGTATTAGCGTCTGTACATACAATTTAAAAATATTATTTAAATAACACTCTGTGACTTAAACGCGTATCTGTGACTTAAGTAGTCCATTATTGCACGGCGTGAAATTAAGGAAATAATGAATAGTACATTAAGATACATGTATAATGTTTCGTAGTGTTGTCATATGTCAAATTGTAGTTTAGTTAGTATGGAATTAGAAAGTACTATTGGCAAAGAGAAAAATATACATTAGTTCAGTGAGGATCCGCAATAATGGAACGCCAGTCATGGTGTTTTCTGTTTGGCTCTGGCAGGGACCACGGACAATTTAAGGTGAATGCGCAGTGGTAGACCGCGAAATTCAAAATCTTCCTTTTTTTGTAGTTTGCAGGTTCAGTTCAGGTTGTATCTTGATCAAAATATGATTCGCGACTATAATAGATTTGTATTTACAGAATTATAATCATTATAATAGAATCTTTAAGTTAGATTTGTTCCCTAAGAACTTTTCCTTAAGAGATTTGTTCTTAAGGAATAAATCTAACTTAGAAAGATGTATTAATGATTCTAATTATTATAATTTTGTAAATACGTACGTGTTATAGTCGCAAATCATATTTTGATCAAAATACAACCTGACACTGACCTGAAAATTGCAAAAAACGTAAGAAATTTTGAATTTCGCGGTCTACAACTGCGCATTCACCTAAAATTGTCCGTGGTCCCTGCGAATTCACCTTAAGGTAAATAAATTTTAGTTCATTTTGAGATCAAGGACAATACAGACTATTTAAAAAAAAGTGAAATATGACCCGCGGATTTCTTTCGGCATGAAGTCTCTTTGATGAGATTAAAAGAGCGCGCATCTCCGACTAGTAAATAGTTATCTGTGGCGTTATTGCACTAGTGCAATAACATAAAGTAAAAAGCACGCGTTTTTATTACACTGCATTATGGACCTAAAAGCCGTTCAATAAGAGCTACTTTACGAGCAAGTGTGTTGAAAATTAATTAATTGATTGCAAGGGTGCTAACCGCCGTGCAGTAATACGTTAGCGTAATGAAATTCATCTTTTTGAAGTCGATTTAGTTTACCGTGCCCTGGAAATAAACAAAACTGGGGCGTTTGCAAAATGTTACGTTGTTTTTGTTAGGTCAGATTTCTAAGCTCGGTTGGAAACCTTCGATCACTATTATTGATCGAAGTTGGAAACAGATATAACAAGGTTTACTGTTCAAAAGTTGGAACATGATAGCACTGTTGCTTGGAATTGGGTTAGCCCAAAGTAAATTTCGAACGATTTTAGGGGCTGTCTTTTATATTTTGATGTTCAAAAAGTGCTAGTCTTTTTTATAGCTTTTTCCTCTGTTTTTGGATCACTATCATTCCATTCATTTGAAATTAAAACTACAGTCCGTTTAAAATTAGTTTACAGCAGCAGCAATCTAACAGTAACTTAGAATTAGAATAAAGATCACTGTGATTTGGACAGTGATTCAAAATCAGAGGTATATAATATGACGGAAAAGGTTTACGTGAGGAGATAAATAATACCACGTAAAGTGTCAACGTAGAAAAATATATATTTTTATAAATATAATGAAAAGAAAAAGAGTATAGGTAGGTCTATGATCACTATGATTTCCTTAATATCCCTTGGGAGTAGCACAGTACTCTCCTGGCTCAGCCTGGTGTGACGAAGACCCCAGCGGGCGTGACACGCCGACTCTGCTGACGTCAGGAGAGGTGCAGGTCGGCAGATGGTATCGCTAGACCCGGAGCGAGCATGACGTGGCCACGCGGGTAAAATATTATGTAGGTACCCGGCGTGGAGCACGTGGATGCCCGGAATTACCGACCGCTATCGGCACGGAAATCGGTGACCGGAACTGTGAAAGGATTGTATTTGCACGATTGTTACGTAGTTGCATGTCACTGTAATTACGGGAAACATTGACTTTTAAGACACATTCCTTGCGTAGTGTTTTTAGAGAATAACTGCTTTGGGCCGCTTAGACAATTAAAATATTTTTAAATCTGTAAAGAACCGTCTTACCTCTCAGATGGGACGAAATATTTTGTATGAAATCAATTTAAACTGAGCCACAGTTTAATTAATAATAAATAGATCTTTGACATTTTAACTAAATAATTAATTGTAGAAGTTTGGAATAGATTTTATTTTATCTATATTAGACTAGTGTGTTCTTTTTTACTAATTATTAAAAAAAAAACAGCGTGGGACAAAATTTTGAAATCTACCCTAGAAGCAGGCCCGGGTGGAATGGTGCCGTGATAATTATGATGAACAAATTTGAAGCAGGCTCGTCTCGGTGTGTTTACAACATCATTACAGGTGATGAGTCTTGGATTTATCAATACGATCCAGAAACGAAGCGCCAGTCGACGGTTTGGGTGTTTCAAAACGAATCAACGCCTACTAAAGTAAAGCGATCTAGAAGCGGGGGGAAGTTTTTGATCGCGACCTTTTTCAATTCTTTCTTTCAATTTCAATTCGACTGGTGTCAATTCCTTTATGGAACCAAAGAAGCATCAACGCTGAATTGTATATCACCAAATGGTTGGCAGAAGTTTACTCTGTTGTGAGCAACAAGCGACCAAACACAGGGCTCCGCGGGCTACTGCTCCACCACGACAACGCGCCTTCGCACACCGCGTTCAAAAACGAAGGACTTTCTGGACAGCACGCCGGTCAAACTCCTGGGTCACCCTCGTTACAGCCCTGACCTAGCACCGTGTGACTTCTTTTTATTCCCGAAAAAAAAAAAAAACATCTCAAAGGGATACAGTATTCGTCGCCGGAAGATGCGCTGTCAGCGTACGAGCAGACGGTAAACGAGGTGTCTGTGGCGAACTGGAAAGAGTGTTTCGAAAACTGATTCAGTCTCATGAAAATTTGGATAGAGGCTAGTGGAGAGTACTTTGAAAAGATTTGGGTAATAAAAAAATATTTACCAACAGAACATTTTTTTTATTTTCGCAAAACCTTCTGAGTGTCCCTCGTATTATATATATGAGTTTATCATTCAATCATCAATTGAGGGACCCGTGGGTAAATATATATATAACAGCAGCACAGTTCAGGTTAAGCTACGCTTACCGCGGTTGGTCTGTGGATGGGTGACCATCTTTACATACCGTGACCCCTCTATGCCTCGGAAAGCACGTTATGCCATTGGTTCCAGCTGTCATTCGTGGATCTTTAACAATCGTTACGGGTAGTCAGAAGCCCGAAAGTCTGACAACCAGTCTTCACAAGGGGTATCGTATTACCCAGTAACTGGGTTGTGGAAGTCAGATACGCAGTCGCTCCATGTAAAATACTGGTATTCAGCTGCATCCGGTTAGACTGGAAGCCGACCCCAACATAGTTGGGAAAAGGCTAGGCAGATGATGAGCTTATCATAAAATACATGATCCATTAACTATAACATAAATTATTAATACCTATCTAAAATCCTGTAGGAACAAGCTCACGTCTACTACAGCATAGCTCTACGAACGGTCAAACTAAATATTGTGCTGAGTTTACTTAATTAAAACCATTCGTAAGTGAAACCACGGAAATAATGAAATTTCTACTCATTTTCAGGAACCCTCGGTCACTGCGGTTATGACAACATTTCAGAGAAATTGACTGGTATTCGTAGGGGAGTTTTATTTTGAAGGCTTAAAAGTTTCTTTGTTTATATGGAAGTAAACTAAGTAACTGAATGGGTTTTCAGTAGCTGCCAAAAGCTACTCGCATTACCGGTGCAGGCACGGATCTTTGACGACTCGTAATAAAGCCAAAAACAATCGATAATAATTAATCATCGAAGGTCAGTCAAAGATTAAAAGTAAATCGCATCTAAGCCCCAATTGCCGTCAGTACTGAAAAGACGCAGCAAAATGATTTAAATTTTTGGTGTCAGTTTTTTTATCCAAATCTTGGACGAATAAAATTGTTAAAGATCATACATAGCACACATATCAACTTGGAAAGTGATCGTCAGCGTATCGCCTTTCGCCTCGCCATCAAACAAGCTTCAACCTACTCGTAACGTTAGCACGTTACCAAAGCGGATCAGCAGCTCCAATACGTCTACTCGGCTACGGCTAGGCGAACGCCGCGCTTACGGCTCACCGACCGCTGGTCGCTGGTGATGCAGGCAGGCCGCAGGAGAGGTCAGAGGGGTAAGGGTGGACGAAGAGACGTAAACGCGGGAACTGCAAGTTGACCACGCACCGCACCGCGGTTCGTAAGCTTGTCGCGAGGCGAGGCGATTACGTTACGATTCCGATTAGTGTATGTTGCAGTAGGGAGTTTCATACAAAGAATACTGAATGGCTCGAGTTGATACGATGACGATGCCTTTCCGAGTTGTTACGTGTGCTATGACCTTAAATCTACTACCTAAAATACTAGTGCATGCACCGTAGGTATGGTCTATATGGTCTGCTTCATGGTCATTGGTAAGCTGTAAAACGCGCGTAAATAAAATACGAAAAGTCTTTGGATAATCAAGTTTTATGAAAAAACCACTGCATAAATCAATTAAAAATAAAGTTTATTGAACACTTCGATAATTAAACTTTGTCAATACTGACTTTGTTTTAAAGATTTTACACTCTTTTTATTACTTATTTACACCCAAATTTACGTTAAAATTAGCAAGAAAAACGAATCTTTGTTGGTTCATAGCTTTTTAATTGCTTTTTATTTTACTATTCTATTTCCGTACAGATACAATTAATAATAAGAAAAAAACGATAATGATGTCGTTCTAAGTGAGAGTGAGTGAGTGTGAGTTGGTGTTCGTGTAAAGTTAAACATGAGTTTAACTTTGGATGTACAGACGCCAGCACATTAAGCTACCTGAAACTAAAAAAACCTACATCATTATTATAATAGTAGTTTGTTATCATGTTAAATGTAATAAAATTAACAAATGCTTCCTCTCTCCTACCTCACTTATTTTGCTGTGCCCGACAGGGTCCATATGATCTAACTATAAGTTTACCACCTAAGAATACCTACATGTGGAATGCAATGAAAGTATTGAGTATTTGAGTATTGAAACTGTCAAATTTTCTCAATCAACTTTGAACCTTATGCTTTAGCGATAAAGTTGAAAATCTATTGAAGAAATTTGACAGATTGTAGTAGCTTGATTTGCTGGCGTCTATACAATGTCAAACAGTGGAGTAATACCCCATACATATTTTAGTATGTATGGAAAAAATATCGACTATTAAAAGTGGCACCTTAAATACACACGAGGGGGACCTTGTCGACGGCTGCAGTTCCCTCTGACGTTGACGCGTGTTGCTCATGTGTATGAAAACTAACATAACACCATGCTTTGTTTCTCCTAAGGGTCGATCAGGTGTGTACCTATAGTACACCTACGAGTCTTTGGTCAACTGGACCCACTCAAACTGGACCCGCGGGTCCAGTTGACCACATCATTTATTTTCTGTATTTTTATTGGTTAACTGGACCCGCATTCAAATTTAGAAGAACATCTATTGTTTAAAGCTACCCGTGGTTTCGCCATTTATGTTTGAAGTCCCTGGCATAGGAGCGAGCCTATTACCATAAACTGGGCACAAATCCAGACTTCTGGCTGCTACTGAGACATTCCAGATGGAAAACACTGTCCGACCTGCGAATCCAACCCAGGACCAGAATGCTCAGGAGTAGCGCTCGCAACCACTAAACCAACGAGGCAGTTCATAACATCTTCAAGGTAAAAAATTACTTTTTAATACATTCTCCCTCCAGAAAATTCGACAGTATATTAAAGCCTCAGGTGTATTATTAAGATGATATTTAACTCAGACATGATTTATAATATTTTTCCTCTTACAAAAGATTTATGGACGAAAAAAGTTGCTTCGCTCCCGGCAGACTCGCCATTTTGTAAGTAATAAGTAGGTAATGTTTGTTATTATTTTGAGTGACAAATGAGAAAATATGGGATGTGCAGGCAGGATTTAGAGACAGATGGATGGATCATACTTTCCCTGAGGTGCCGAAAAAACATATGGCAAAGCACAAGAGAGTCTACTATGGTTTCGTTGACTTGGAGAAAGCCTATATTAAATAATATAATAATAAAATTTATTTATTTTCTCCCACAGCTCTTAAAATGTACACAGCTTATATTTCAAAAAGTTTGAAGATGGATACAGGAACCCATACTAAATAAAACCTGATATAGGTCTTCAATCTGGTCTCCTTATCTCGAATATGATAGAGAGTGTCGTGAGACTGTGTGTGTTATACTTCTCTGTAATTTGTATAACAGTTTCTCCGTACCGTCATAGGTAAGTATTAGGACCAGCATACAATTTGAGTGGTGAATAAACTGTAACCAGTTTGTTTGCAACATTATTCAGGAATATGACAGTGTGTGGAGGGAAAAACAGACTGTGGTCGATACCATGTACGATTTGGACACGCGCTTGGTAGGGGTACTGGTATCTTTATACAAGGATTTCAGTGATTGGTTTAGTATTAATGGGGCATACACGAGCTGGTTCTGCATCTACACACCTCTTTAGAGGAGTGTTGGACAGGGTTGTGTAGCTTCACCGTCTTTGTTTAACTTGTACGTGGATAGTTGTCTGATAGATTTGGAGGGGCCCGTGGCTAAATAATAACAGTCGCACAGGTCGATCGATCAGGTTAAGCTACGCTTGCCGCGGTTGGTCTGTGGATGGGTGACCATCTTTACATACTGAGACCCCACCGTGCTTCGGAAAGCACGTTAGGGCGTTGGTCCCGGCTGTCATTCTTGGATCATTGACAGTGGTTACGGGTAGTCAGAAGCCCGAAAGTCTGATAACCAGTCTTACCAAGGGGTATCGTAATACTATAACTGGGTTGAGGAGGTCAGATAGGCAGTCGCTCCATGTAAAATACAGGTATTCAGCTGCAACCGGTTAGACTGGAAGCCGACCTCAACATAGTTGGGAAAAGGCAGGCAGATGATGAGATTTGAAAGAGGGTGAATGCGGATTCACGATGAATGAGTTTCTTGTTTAATGCCTTTACTTCGCAGATTATCAAGTTCTACTTGCATCGCCAGCAGAAAAGTTGCAAGAAATGGTGACAGTGACGGATGAGTCTTAAAAGATGAAAGGGATGAATATAAATGTGAATAAGATGAAGGATAAAGACTAAGCTCACGCCTTTTTTACATTTAGGTAACGCCATTTGCTACGATCCTTCCATGTTCCTTTTGATTTATTAATTTTCATAGAAGCGTTCATACACGCAAGTCCGTTGCGGTAACTAAACACTTGAACTTTTTGAAGAACATCACTTATAACGTCACAATATGTCAAATACATATCATACAAAAACAAAAAAGGAAAGCAACAGTCTCAACAAAACCAATCGCGATCAATCTAGATGAGATTGATCCATGCAAGGTGCACTCAAAGCGCAAAATACCGCCGAGCGCGACGGACAGTACTAGAGTTAAGGCTCCTACAAACAGGCGCTACACGCGATATAATCGCGCGCGACACAAAAGCACCGCTCGTTGCGCGACTTGCGGTGCCTTTGTATCGCGTGTCATGTCGCGCCTGTTTTAAGGAGCCTTTATTGAGTTTTGCGACAAGAAGAAGTGGGTTGTTTGAATAAAAATATGAATAGTCGTAATAATAATAAAAACTAAGATAAAAAAAAATTACTCATTAATTGTTAATTTAATACTATTCGAAGAAAGTGAACTACCTTTTCCCAACTATGTTAAGGTCGGCTTCCAATCTAACCGGATGCAGCTGAATACCAATATTTTACTTTGAGCGACTGCCTATCTGACCTCCACAACCCAGTTACTGGGTAAAACGATATCCCTTGGTTAGACTGGTTGTCAGACATTTAAGCTTCTAATTTCCAGTAACGACTGCCTAAGATCTACGAATAACTGCCAGACCAGAGGACCTTCTCTTTGAGTACGTTAATTAAGATGCGGGTCCATCCGAAAGTAGTACAATACTTTCGAATGAACTCTACTCTTGATTGATTAACTTTTTCGGACGGACAAAAACGCATCGAGAGTAAAGACAACTGTCAAATCGCGTCGTCATTCAAAGGTTCGGGCCTTGAACTAATATTATGTCCATAGTTGAAATGGAGTAGTTAGCTCTCGTAACTTCCGGCCGAAACTACGGATTTTGTGATTTGCGAGCAGACCCTTCATTAAGCTCTTAGAATCCAGTCGTAAAGATTCGTATTCTTGGGTCTGCTCTGTAGACATTAAGCCACTGACTGGATGGGCTCTAATAATCCTCCAATGTCCGTGAAATATTTGGAAGTAAATTAAACCAATAATATACAAATTATACAAAGGATTGCATTGGCTTTCAATTCACCAGGGTCGTATTAAAGCCATTATTAAAAATATTTTATTTACAGGCCTATTTTTGCGAGTTGTACAATACGTTCCACGAAAGATGAGACTTGACCCCGCCTCCCCCGCTCTTTCCGCTGCTCCTATGACGTCCGGTCCCGTCCCGCACTCAGACCTCATACCGCTAAAGATACCTAAAATCGTGTTCTGCGCAAGTCAAACCGCGTGGTGTGTCAAGTCTCATCTTTCGTGGCACGCATTGTAGCTGCCTACTGTTTTTCTATACGAACTGACAGCTGTGCTGCTGGGAAGTTTGTTGCGCCACTTCTTCTTCGCTGCGAAAGCACTAGGAATTAGTTAAGAGCGGGCGTTTTGGGGGACTATCTTATTTTGACTTTCGAAAGTGCTGCGGTGCTATTCTGTAAAAATCTCACCGTGAAAACTTAGGTGAAATGAGCACAGAGTGAGCTGTCAATAGTGTGAATTCCTAGCAAACACAAACTCACTTCACCTAAGTTTTCACGGTGTGATTTTTACAGAATCGACCGGCTGATTCTCGACTTAATTTGAATAAATGACTTTTGATTTTGATACTTGAAACAAATATTAATCAAATATTCCAGTAGTGAGTAGATACTAAGCCCCTTTATACACTCACGTTTTTCTTGTCGTGAAAAACTACGGTTTATTCACCACGTGTAGACATGGTCGCCGTTGTTGTAAAAATCACTATGGAAGCTTGTTTATAGACGTATTTTCTACGCTGCACCGTAAAACCGTGACGTGTACAAAGGGCCGTATCTTTGCTTTTATATATAAAACTAGCAGTGCCCCGCGGTTTCATCTGCATAAGTGACGATCCGTTTCGAAAGACACATGACGCCATCTATTATCATAATAACGTTATTGCTGTTTTCCTCAGGAACAGCACTTTTTTAGGGATGAAAGATAACCTATGTCCGTTTCTGTACATCTGACAACGTATATGCAAAATTTCATGATGATCGGTTCAGTGGTTTACGCGTGAAAAGTTAACAAACAAACAAACTTACTTTCGCATTTATAATATTAGTTAGGATAATAGAGTTCAATATAACCATATAACTCTATTATTCCATATAGAGTTCTATATAACTCTATATAGAATAATATAGATACTCAAAACGCTGGGTATCAATCATGTGGGCTGCTCGAAAGTTTCGTCTAATTTGTTACGCCAGTCGACTTTCAAAACTCATTAATTTCTGTTTATTTCTCTTGACTGTAGAGCTGTTTATAGTATATGCTTTTGGACGAAAAAGTTCTGTGATTATTCTTGTGGACATGTCCCGTGGGTGTTGGATGTAATGGAGTTATTATAATAATTATAAACACCTACGCAACATTACTGATGCGTAATATCTACGTCAAATATGCCTTAAATATTTCCTAGTATAATTGTAAAATTGCATAGCACATGTGTGAGTACTATGTACATACTATTAATTAAACTTCCATTTCCTGGGTACGTTTTTCATTGACTTGAATGTGCTTAGGCGGCTGAGAGTATGTCATGCTCACTTTAATGGTCTCGCTGATCGTGGTGCATGTGTTAGGTCATGTAGCTCCCTTCAAAATGGTTGAGCTGAGTGGTGCTAATCTATGCGTCATATTCGTGATCTGGCGCCGTCAGTAGGGACCACGGCTTATTATAATATTAAAGCGAATGAATTAATAATATAGTAAACCAAACATAACAAGTAATAACAAAACAGCCCAGAAACAGGATCTAGCGAGTCAACAATGGTCTAATACACAGAAACTTTACACTAACAAACAAAACCTATACAAACAAGGGAACATGATAGTAATCAATCCTTCATAATAAGAATAATAGGTACTCGTCTAGAATTCTCTCGCATTAACATTTCAGCCTGAATTTGTGTCTAAAAGTTTCATAAGCTGGGTCACAATTTTCTTCACAAATAAATAAATTAAAGTGTCTGTTTGTAATGTCAAAATAATAGCATTTTACTAAATGCATATAAAAGTATATACGGTACTTATAACAAAAGATTTTTTTTAATAAATTTTGTCTGTTTGTTCCGGCTAATCACCGAAACGGCTGAACCGATTTTGACGGGAACTTCACTGACATAGCTGATGTTATAAGGAGTAACTAGGCTAACATATTTTAGGAAAATAATAAGGGTGCCGCGCAAAAATTTAAAAGCGTTAAAAAAAAGGCCAAAAGAAATCCAATTTGTTTTTCGGCACGCTATCGAAGTCGCAGGAACAGCAACTTTAGTCTAGGTTTGTGGGTAAGACTCACAAGTTAGTCTGTCATAATAACCAGTATTACAGTCTCGGTATGTAATCCCCAGAAGTTATTGCTATTAAGTCCAAGGAGCAGCTGGACAATCTATTGTGGGCGAAGTCGTTTGTCTAAACAAGTTATGGAAGACCAGTGCTAATAAAATAGATGGGATGAATCAAATGGTAGAGGCGCAGTACTTGAAACTTCTGTCGGTTTTGGTATGTGTAAATAATTGTTTTTTTATTATTTTATTCGAGATTGATAAGGAGTAGCTCAAGTTGTAGGTTGGTGTAGTTCTAGGCTATAAAATGCGGATACAACAAAACGACAATATGTGAAATAACTGGCAATAATAATGCATAAGAGTATTCTCAAACTATCTAATAAATACTAGGAGCGAAATTAAAAAAGTGAGTTTTTCAAACAAACTAAATACTAGACTGGGCCGACTATTAGATTTGCCAATCTTTGACTAAATATACTGATAAAAGTATTGGATATATTTGATTAATTTTTCGAATGCAGACTGGAAACGGCATTAGCTAAACGCAGATAAATTTATTGTCGTCCCGAAAATGTTGTTCACATTATTGGAATTTGTCGAATTAGGCTCGTTACTTTTAGCTGTTGCTACACTGAGGCGAGGTGATTCCTGTGTGGGTGGTGGGATGCGGCACGTGACTTAACGTTGACACGTGAAGTTAGTTTACACAATCGGTGCGAGCCATCCACAACGACGCCGCTACCCCGTCCAGGAGAGTAATAAGGCCACCAGCTCTTAGGAAGTAGAAAACCCGACCGCTGTCTTTCAGTCCTCAGCGCCGCGTCGATGCCCACCGCGACAACGCCCTAGTCCATGTTTGCCCCGACCCTTGCTCGAGCCAGTCCGCGCCCGCTGATCCTGTGATTTTAAATTCGTCCCTAATTGATTCTGATTCAGCCTGTCACTTGTTGCCCTCCCCCAGCGACGCTCTAAGCCGAGGTTCGTACCCCACAGTGCCCTTAGCATGTACTTTTTAAGATTTTTAAGCTCTGGTTGGAGGCCTTAATGTAGTGAGGCATCTACAGACAAGACCGGTTAAGCAGACAACAACCTAGGTTGATCTAAGAGAACCAATTAAAAAAAACAATTGGCGCGAGTGAAATTTGTCCCGAATGAGCCTTTGGCCAACTGGAGCCACTCGAACTGGACCCGCGGGTCCAGTTGACCACATCATGTATTTTCTGTATTTTTATTGCCGTGCAGGATTCCTCTCAGTTTGGCCAGAGCTTTGTAACGTTCACCCGTCATGTTTTACGTTGCTATTTTGCATTGATTGTTATGACCTGTTCTATACCTACATGCTAAATGTTTTTGTAGGTCGATTGTACAGAGAAAACATAACGTAATTAATTATAAATAGTATTACCTACTTGTTCTTTTGTCCATATAATTTATTATCTTGAGGTCTTACCCGATGAAGTCTAGTCGACCGTAATTGCAGTGCAGGCCGGAGCAGCATTTAAACTTAGGTATATCGGATACCGATAAACTGGAGCAAGTGCTAGCGCATTGCTCGGCTTCAGATTCCATGCGAATGAAGCCGGGCGCTTACTCGCGTAAGCTTGAGCAATCTGTGGCAGTTACTTAGATACCTACGGAGATAGCTAGGTTCTGATGTCTATACAGGATAAAATGAAATAGGTGCGCCAAATTAAAATATCTAATTCAACATGTTATGAAAATAGGCAAGCGATTTAGCAACATCGTCGCGGGCCCTTTTCCGTAGGAACGGTTTAAAGTTTTTTTGCGCAGAACTCTAATTATTTTTCTAAAATAAAAGTAGCCAGAGTTGCTTCTTATAACATCATCTATCTGGCAGTGTAAGTCCGACATCCGAGATATTAGCCGGAAAAAACAGACAGACAGACAACAATTTAAACAATTGTTTTTTTTTTGTTAAGAGTACCGTATAATATTTTCTTAAAAAGATGTTATTTTGATATTACAAACAGACACTTCAATTTTATTTATTTGCATAGATGTATAGATAAAAAAACAGCATTTTTAAGCTATAACGTAGTATTCAAATTCTTTTTTAATTGTTTTGATTTGTTTTAGTGTCTAATTTTCTATTTATTGTATGATGTACTAGTACGCTATTGATAGTGCCGTGCTTTCCTATAATTTAAATACATGCGAGATCAATATTAAGGCTCCTTCAAACAGGCGCGACACGACACGCGACACAAAGGCACCGCAAGTCGCGCAACGAGCGGTGCCTTTGTGTCGCGCGCGATTCGCGTCGCGCCTGTTTGCAGGAGCCTTTATGTCAACGACTCTGGGTTAATGCTGTGTATGTGTTTAGTTGGTCTTATTAAATAAATAAATCACATCTTCAATAAATCAGCCTTATTAAATAAATAAGTCCATGTTGCCTCACGATGTTTTCCTTCACCGATGTCAATGATCTCTTAATTTTCTTTATTTCGAAAAGTGAGTGTCGTCGTTCACAAAACCTAAACATTACAGAGACCCATTAACTTTTAGAGCTGGGTACAGTACTGTAAAGGTTGTCTGCAACACTCGACCTTATGTAGTGCACACTGGCGGTAAAATAAATCTGGTTACATTCGAATAGTCGAGCAAAGGACATCCTTCATTTCGTATCGAAAAATTATAGTGAGGCGCCAGAAAAAAAAGGATTGTCTTCATATGAGAAACAACATCTTGAGCATTCTTTTACTATTACAACGAAAGTCTACATATAACCCTACGGCTGCTATTTAATATTGAAAATGCCAAATATCATATTTTTATAACAAGTGTTTTAGCATATCATTTATGCAATAACAACTTTTAATTGAATATAAATAACATCCCGAATATGTTTTAACTATAACAACGTAGATCTGCGATTAACCCCCTGGCTGCTATTCACACAGTTCACTTCACGCTCACTTCACCTAAGTTTTCACGGTGAGATTATCACAGAATACTGCTGTACCTACATACTTTCTTTAACTTAAAATTAAAACAACTTAAACTGCCTTTTATCGTCTTTAAAAAAACGTAATGAAACGTAAAGAAAACTCATTAAATAAATAGACAACCTTATTTTCTTTACGACAGGATTGATTTTGCAATAACAAAAGAACATCTAGGATTATAAATCAAAAAGATTCTTTTGCGTGGCACTAAATAATTTTGTGGCACATTAACTTTTTCACTAAGCACATAAAATTTTTTATTACGAACTGTACTTAATTGCAAAAAGTTCGAAATTGATCGTGTAGACGGTGTTAATTTTGCATATTATAGGGGCTATGCCTAAACTAAAAGATACAGCGAATTTCTTAGACAATGTTACTTCAATTGAATAAATTGTTCAGTTAATTTTGTATGTAAATAAGATACTTACGAATTTATTTATACTAAGTGTATAATTTCTTATCTCGAGAAGTCTGAAGTACATATTATTATGTTCTCCTGGCTTTAAATTAGACTCCTGAAATTAGGTTCATTCATCCCATCTACGACCACAATTAGATTTCTAAACTACAAATAAATCTTTTGAAGCTCGAATTATTTATTAAGGGCTGATTTTTCCATCGCCAGATAACTTTTATTCGAGGAATAAAGTTGACGTTTGAGTTTTTATATGAAATAACTGTCAAAATTATTTCTCAAATAAAGTTATCAGACTGATGATTCGAAAATCAGCCCGTTTCCTGAGCCTTTAATTAAGTTTTCCTAAGATCATTTAATATAACAGACAGATGTGTTGCTGGAATGTTTGTTGTCTAGTAGAACAATCCATACTCATCATCTGCCTAGCCTTTTCCCAACTGTTGGGGTCGGTTTCCAGTCTAACCGGATGCAGCTGAATACCAGTATTTTACATGGAGCGACTGCTTATCTGACCTCCACA
The DNA here is from genome assembly GCA_963855955.1 of Luperina nickerlii. Lineage (NCBI taxonomy): Eukaryota > Metazoa > Arthropoda > Insecta > Lepidoptera > Noctuidae > Luperina > Luperina nickerlii. Next base: position 2,331,048 of record OY979665.1, read on the forward strand.
ACCCAGTTATTGGGTAATACGATACCCCTTGGTAAGACTGGTTATCAGACTTCCGGGAGACCCGTAACGACTGTCAAAGATCCACGAATGGCAGCCGGGACCAACAGCTTAACGTGCTTTCCGAGGCACGGAGGGGTCTCGGTATGTAAAGATGGTCACCCATCCACAGACCAAACGCGGCAAGCGTAGCTTAACTGATCGATCGACCTATGTGGCTGTTATCATTTAGCCCCTCAAGAACAATCCATACTAATATTATAAATGCGAAAGTGTGTCTGTATGTCTTTCTGTTACCTCTTCACGCTTAAACCGCTGAACCGATTTAAATGAAATTTGGTATAGAGATAGTTTGAGTTCCGGGAAAGGACATATGATAGTTTTTATCCCGATGTTCCCACGAGATGGACACTTATGCGGGTGAAACCGCGGCGCGCTGCTAGTTTTGTACAAAAACATAATAGATACTTCTTTTTTTCCTACCAGAATCTCGTCGCACAGTTGTGCTGCGCCTGTCTGCTGGAGCCTGAAACACTAGTGAAGAGCGGGCGTTTTGAGGGACATTGATCTTCAAACAGTGTTGATTCTCAGCTAAATTTTTGATTTTGATAAAATTATAGTGGAGTCATGTTCTAGGTACCATGGTCATGTTTTTTATCTACCACTAAAGAGAACAAACTGTTGATGTCATATTTTGTGCACTGCCTGTTTACTGTATTAATTTTAAATCTGATAAACATTTAATCATTTTGACAAGCGTCAAAGCATACCTTTTGTCTTCTAAATGACCCCGCGATCTAATAATACCCAGTATCATTGACTGGACTATGAATACAACATCAATCACTGAAGGCTCAAGTCAGCTGATTATGTATGAGTAGTCTATCCTCTTAAATGGAGGATCTATGCCTAAAGTATTACCTAGAGCTCCCTTAGTTATGCGAGTGTGTGTGCTCTGTGAAGTTGAGCCCCTGTGATCAGAATGGATGGCTGTTCTTCAACACAAATCAACAAGTCACCGTGATTCATATCAAAAGACCAATGCTTTTCGTCGACAAAAAAAATGTCTTATAATCTATGGATCTACGCGAATGAAGGTGAACTCATCTACTAAACCAGGCTTATTTTTTTTTCAGGATGGGAAATCATCAAATGACCCCTCCCGCTCTGGGTGGAGCGGATGGGAGTGTCAGACTCTTACTGACTAAAACCCATACGTGTTCTATCCTTAGCTCTTTATGTTCCGGGCCAGCGGTAACCCTTTCGGACAATCCCGCTGACCCGGCTTCGGCCCTGACGGGCCCCTTCACTTGATGCTGACATCTCTTTGAGGCGCGCGTGGAACACGTACGCGCCGTCCTGCACGAGCCTGGTCCTGATCGTACGGTGAGCTACCCATTACTCTCCGCCCGCAGGCCCACGCCTACGGTGGCCGGGAGTCGTCGCGCGGCTCCCGATGCCCGGAGCGTCTCCCGCGGCGGCTGGGACGGGAGGCTCTTTCCCTCAGCCGTCCCGCTGCCTCCTTCGCTAGCATGACTGCTTCGCAGAAAGAGGCAACTGCCCCCCACTCCCTCTCGCCCCGGATCATGGCGACTGCCAAGACAGTCGCTCTTTCCATGCCGCCATGAGATCGCGCCTGAGGTCCGTCCGCTCCGCCGCGATTTGCCGCGGAAGCGGAGTTTCTCCCCGGGCGTAGTGCCTCCGCGCGCCACTCATACAGGCACTAAATCAGACTTTCAGTCTATTTTGAAATTGGATGCAGCTGGATACCAGTACTTTACATGGAGCTACTTCCTATCTTTCCTCCTGAAGGTGTTGGAGTACCCACCCATTACAATCGAATTTATAATTGCAGATTTGTAATCTACTTAACATCTACATTACATACATACCAGATAAATACTTATAGCTTTCATAATTTGCATGGTCCAATATGTTACCATTTGCTTTAAAACTCACCGATCTTGAAACATGCGAATACGATCAAAGCGGTACTTAATACTAGTCTACCTTAGACTTTTAGGGCTTTTGGAAAATAAATGGTGACTTACTAACGTAAAGATAAGAAACAAAGAGCATCCTAAGAACTATCCTTCCTAACCCCCTACTTCCTACTAATATTATAAATGTGAAAGTTTGTGAAGATGTTTGGATGTTTGTTACTCAATCACGCGTAAACCGTTGAACAGATTTGCATGAAAATTGGCACATAGATAGACCATTTCCTGGATTAGCACATTAGCTACTTTTTATCCCGATATTTCTAGGAGATCAAAACTTACGCGGGTGAAACCGCGGGGCGCTTCTAGTAATATTATAAATGCGAAAATGAGTTTGTTTCTTTGTTACTCAATCACACCAAAACGACTGAACGGATTTAAATAATAATAATAATAAATTTTTATTCAAAAAAAACATAAGGTATGGTGTTAAATACAGTTTTCTTAAATCTATGTTAAATTCACACATAATTTTGAGCCTGAACTAGGAAAACCTGTGTTTCAGGCGATTTGAGGTAACATTAATTTATAAAATAATCACATTATTGGCATATTAATCTTATCTATGTAAAAGGTGTAAAAAAATATAGTAATGAAACTTGGCACACAGATAACCCATGAGCTGAGTAAGGACATAGGCTACTTTTCATACTAGATTGTAGACAAAGTCGCGGGCAACAGCTAGTAGTTTATATTAGCACTTTAGTTTCACCAACACTAACAACATAACACACCAACACACACACGCAACACAACACTAACTATCGTGGAAGAAACAAGGGTTCGATATATCGAACCCTACAAGGCCTTACAAGGTTATTGATACTAAGAAACATTGAATAAAAAAGGTTTAGTAAAAACACAACTTCGCATTATCAAGGCATCGATGTAACAATTTTCGCAGAGTATTATTTCGAACTCGTGTAGGGAACCCATCTCAAGCCACCTCGAAAATCACCTCTTTCCTTCAATTGGGCCAATCAGTTGTGTTCCTTAATATACAGCCTCATTGGCATTATGATCAAGTTAGCCCAACTTCGTAGCTTCAAACTCGGCTCACAGTTTGACTTTAGCTGAGTCATTCTGTAACTTTGACCCAGTGTCAATTGTAATCCGAGAAGTTAAGTGTATTCCGATGCTGATCGCGTTTCCAGTGTTTGTTTGGGCGTTCGGATACGAGGCTTTTGTCGTAGCTGGAGGTTACTTAGGCTTTGGTCGTAGCTGGAGGAAACTTAGGTGAAGTGAGTTTGTTTTTGCTAGGTCAAAGCATTATCACAAATAGGCACATAGAAGGCACTTTTGAACGTCAAAAATTACAACACAATAGAATTGATTCTAGTCGCCCATTCCAAAAGTTAGTTTTCATATGGAGAAGAATGGGCAATAACTCCACTAGGAATTGACACTATTGACAGCTCAATCCACGCTCAATTCACCTAAGTTTTCACGGTGAGATTTTTACAGAATAGCACCGCAGATTCGGAATATAAAGAAAAATTAATGGTCTCTTCTTCATCTTTAACGATCACCAGGCTATTTCATACTAACAAGTGAGTCTTCAAGTTAAAGGTGGTAAATCAAAATTGGTACCTTAACTTAGGCCGGGAATTTGAGATAATTTTCAAGTTATGGAACAACAAACTGAATGCCATATTTAGCAAAGTTCAAATTCTATTGCAACAAAAACTTATAACGACCTTTTTGTCACAAATGGTTACTCAAAAATCAACTTAGAATACATTGCACTAAAGTAGATAATTGGCGACGGAATATAATACGTAAATTATCTGAGATTATGAACACTGCTATTATAGGTGTTCCTTTTTTTCAAATGAAACCACAGACCACTTTTCCCTACTTTTCAAATCATCACAACAACTGATCATCTCGTATAAAATGCTGTGGAAACTGAAACAGTGTAACATTTTCCTGAACAAAAAATAACACCGACCATCTGGTAAAAATAAAACAATATTCACAACTGAAGTTAACACTGCCTAAAACTCATCCACCAAATAAAAAGGGCATAAAAATAAAATAATGGTGTATCAGCGACTAATCATCCCAAGCTAGTCAACTGAAAACCTACTTCAGGAGTTCGAGTTTCCTCACAAAGTTTCATCTAAACTGGACCAGAACGTGACCGAATTACTTATAGGGTGTTATACGAGGGTAAATCTGCTTTTGGTACTGAAATCACCCATGAATCCATACTAATATTACAAATACGAAAGTGTTGTGTCTGTTACCTCTTTACGCTTAAACCGCTGAACCGATTAAGATGAAATTTGGTATAGAGATACTTTGAGTCCCGAGAAAGGACATAGAATACATTCTATCCTGATATTCCCTCGGAATCGAAACTTATGCGGGTGAAACCGTTGTGCGCAGCTAGTAACAATATAAACAACCGTTTAAGCTTATAAATAGCAGAAAACAGCGTAACTTTGTATTTTAGTATACATAGTACAGAATCCAGTACATCAAGCTACCCGAAGCTGTCAAATTTTCCCAATCAACTTTGAACTTTATACTTTAGCGATAAATTTGAAAATCTATTAAAGAAATTTGACAGATTGTAGTAGCTTGATGTGCTGGCGTCTGTCTGTACATACTCATAAGCATCATCTACAGCCCGACTTCACTCACTGCTAGACATAGGCCTCTCATTCCTTGTGCCAATCTCCACGCCCCTGTGCCAGCCTCATTCAGGTTTTGCCCGCGATGGCAACAATGTCGTCTGCCCATCTCGCCGCCGGACGACCGACATCTCATCTTCCAGTCCTTGGACGCCACTCTGTCACAGCCTTACTCCATCTGTCATGCCTGTGCCTTGCCAGGTACCCTGCATAACTCAAATACTAGTACATACTATATACATACTATAAATCCATACTAAAATTATAAATTAGAAAATAAACTCTGTCTGTCTGTATGTTACCTTTTCACGGCTAAACCACTGAACAGATTTCGATAAAATTTGGCAGAGAGATAGCTTGCATCCCGGGGAAGGACATAGGATAGTTTTATTGACATAACTTGCGAGCGAAGCCGCGAGCGGAAGCTACTAAATAATATTCTTGAGTTTCGTAAGTTTAAATAGGTACTTACTAGATTGAATAGAATCAAGTTCTTCTAACTGAACAGACAGCTGTGCTGCTGGGGAGTTGGTTGCCCTACTTCTTACCAGCTAAAGCACTAGAGTGCAAGCACTATAATGTAATTTTGACGTTCAAAAAGTGCTGATTCTCAGGATAGTTTGAATAAATTACTTTTGTGTTTTCCTAATTCCATGCTTTGTAACTTTTTAAAAGGAGAAGGCTCGTGTTTGAGGTTATCTACACAACATCGTATAGTTCTTATTTTAAAATCAAATGTGATACCATATTGATAGTAAAAATCTATAACCACGGGAAATTGATAAACAAAAAAAACATTGAAACTAACTTTTCCTCGCAAATTATTGCTTTAAAATAACTTTTTCTGTATAAAAGAGGTTTTCAATAATTTTTGTGATACGTGTGGTGGAGGCTGCTATTGCGCGTACCCCCGTGGTATAATGGTTTGGGCGCCATATTTACGATTATTTAGGTTTGCACAATAGTACATTACTTCAGAGGGAAGAAAGTGACAGTTCCATACCGAGATTATGGCATTTGCGCCACGAGCTTGCGAGGGGCGCAAACCATTTGAGGTATGGAACTGTACTTTATCCTGAGGGATGTATAGTGCTTTTTATTACACCTACGAGGAAAATTATGGACATAAATGCATAGAAATGTTTATATTTAGTTAAAAGTACAATTATTAAAAGTGCAGCTATTATAAGATGTTACATTTTGTCCGGGTATCTTGATATTTTGAGACACGGCAACAGATTATCAACAACTTCTTGGGCCGTCTCTAATAGTTCTGGCGGTGTGTTAGGGATAACATCATCACTGTCGCTCGAAGTATCCATATTTTACAAAAAACACAAAGATAAATGTGTTTTTGCGAAAATGCGCGGGCTTTTCCATTTTTTATTCGCCCGTTTCTGGAGTAGGCTAAGATCATAAGGTCATGCAGCCACTTCTTCCGTGATTCCGCGCGTTTTATATACAAAAATAATTTCGTTTTTAATTTTCTGTATGCACCAAGGAGGTTGGTAACTGGTAAAAAAAAAACTGTATGTGGCCAGTAACAATTTACTTGAAATTTAATTAGTAGACAGTTAAAGTCTCTTGGCAGTATGACTGCTGACAAATTAAAAAAAAAAGAAAAACCGGGTATGTAATGGAATTTCATACATATTTCCCACCCTTGGGTCGGAAGGATTTTCATACAAACTTCCATACCTTGGGATGAAAGGATTTGAAGGGCGGGATAAAGGCGTTTCTTCCCTCTAATTGGTATAATTAGTATGTATTTTCAGAGCAGGTGTGATAAAAACACTTTTTTTTACACGTCAATCTTATTTTAACATTTAGATGAGGTCCTATCTGACTACTCTGAGAAGAAAGACCGAAACAAACTCAGAGGTCACAGTCCCTTTTAAAGTCTGGACTTTAAAAGAGACTATGACCTGTGTAAGATTATGTCTGGACATAATCTTGGTGTGATCACGTGAAGACCATATAGATCGATGTCTGATATGGTCTTTTGAGGAAAGAACCACACAGTTTTGAGTGGACCATTCCAGTCAGTGCACGCATTTGTCAGAAATCGTGCATCTCAACTCAAAACTTAAGGAGCTCAACAATTCGACGAACAATACCAAAGAAAGGACATTTGGGCAGGCCACATAAATTACTAGTCTTCACATTCACATTAATTAAAATAATATAATATTTTACAAAGTAAGCAAGTGTCTTTGTCTTTTTTTTATGACTTTGACCAACTTTGCTCATTAATAGATAAATGGTGATTATGCATCGGTGTATTTTAATAAGTTGCATAAATTAATGTGATAAGATTTAAAAAAATATGTAGTAAAAGTTAGTTATTTTACTGATTTTAATGGCACTTGACTGAACGGCACAGTTGGCTGTTTCACTAACTGCACTGAAACAAAATTTTGATAAGTGCGGGTCGGTGGAACAAATCAATTCAATTCGTTTATTTTTCAGATCATAAAATCCCATTTGTTAGTAGATACATAACTTAAACACTAGTGTTAGTACATCCATAATAATTGTAAGTGACAAAGGTCTTAAAAACTATGTTCAGCACCGGCTCAGGTACCCTTCGGTGCCGATAAAATCAGTGCTCTTATTGGAATACCTCGATATTTTTAGTTACATAATTATTATAATAATGATAAGGGAGTAGCCTGAATAATCATTATCAGATAATGTAAAGCGATAATGCGGTTGAAGACAAAGCTTGCCAAGATGAAAGTTATTCGATCGTAACTTCATTACAGATTTCGACTTCGTTGCCAAGCAATTGTTGCTTGGCAAATAGTCATTCCTCCTTAACCAAATTGAATTTATGTTGGAGTAGCATTTGTATGTTTTCCTATCTATATATTTCCATCAGCAGTATTTAGCCTTTGGGGTCGTGAGCGCACAGAGTGGGGACTCTGTCCGCCCACCAAGTGACGGCCCCAGGGAAGACGGTGGCACAGTGGTCACGTGCTGCCGTGGATAGTGAGGCTCAGGGGAGGCTCCTTTACAATCTCCCCAGGGATGTGCCTTACAGGCGCTGCACGGTGGGATTCCGGAATTGGTCTTTTAAGACCGGGACCACCCCTATGTGCTGATGGTGATCACCGGCGTAGTTTTAGTGAGATAAAAATCCATCACTCCCCGACCTCCCTCCTCGGAGGTCGGGTGCCTTTTAAAGGTGGCCTATGAAAAAATAAAGGTATCACAGGTAAAATAACTATGAAAGGACCTACCGTTCATCCGTCCGGCTGTCACAGGGCTGTATCTTTTGAACCGAAATGGGTAGACGCTTGAAATTTCAAATAAAAATATATAAGGTCCCATTAAAATAGATAGACAAATTTTTAGAAATCATTCAGACCACCAAAATAAGGACGATGGTAAAAAATATATAAGAAGAACGCATAGATACTTACAAGAAAAATAATAATGAGCTAACGAAAATACACTAATGTGCCGGCAATTTATTATTTTAGGTCAAAATAAAACCGCTTTAATCAGTGTTTTTTTTTTTGCTTGGATATCTTTCGTTAGACGTACTGAGCGCTGTGCTATAACTCGTCTGTCCGTCTGTCTGTCTGTTAGCTCAGTGACTCTTTGTACTAGAAGGCTTTATTTAATCACGCCAACAAGAGTGGTAAGATAAAATCTTGAAAAAAAAAATTGATAATATTTTCCCCTACACCTAGTGGGGATGATTTTTTCTCGTCTATCCCATTTTAAGTGCAAATGCTTTGACGGAAACCGTCGACACTCCTCGACGGTTGCAGTTGCGTTGCATCTGCCGATGACACGAGTCGCTCGTGTGTAATAGTCGACCAACTTATATTTGCAGTTGGAATGTTTGGTAGAACACGTTTTTCAACTACAATGTTAAGTTTGTTCTTGTGATAAATTCATCCCGGAACCCTCCATTGTGCGTGGTCCGACACGCACTTGGCCGGGCTTTTTCACGGGTCTTCTCATCCCCATTCATTTGTCAACACAAAATGTCAACAAAAACATCACTGTTACAAAATAAATTCCTTTCCTTTGTTCGCACAAGCTCGCACAAGTCCCCAATGGTTTGTATTTCTGTAATGTGATTCATGTAAACATGAGACTTACTGAAACGCTAACCGTTTTGTTGTCTCTCCTTGGCCGTACTTGCCCTAACTCATTGTCAGTGACATTAGAAGTTCAACCTTAAACTTGAATTCTGAAGGTTGAAATTCGATTGGAGTAAGGAGTAAGTTATGGCGTTTAGAGTGTGAGGACTTAGAATTTAAGGTTTTTATGAATGTAGGTATAATGGTGTTAACTGCCGTGTATTTTTTTACCGACCCTGAATTTAATGAGCGTTCCAGGCATAAGTATGGACTATTTCCACTTGTATGGTTTTTGCGTAACATTTAAAAGTCTGATGGATTCAGGGCTTTTTGGCCTTAAATGATGGCCTCCGAAAGAGTAGGTCTTAAAATAAACATGGACAAAACTTCTGAATTAAATGATAAATTTCACCACAAAAGCCACGTTTTCTAAAGTTCAGTCCAGAACGCCTAAAATATTCATGAACGGCTTTATACACGTTACTTTCCATTTTAAGCTTCTTAACTGTTCTATGAAACATATTATGTATTATAATTACATACAACATATTATTATTATTAGGAATTTTCTGTAATGGTAGCAATGTTTGTGATAAATAAATAAATATTCCATGCAGCGACGGAACTGCACTCAGGGACTCAAATTGTAACCGTGACAAGTGTTTTTAACAAAAACAGTGTTAAAAACACTTGTTGGAAAAACACTGCTAAATGTAACAGATACAATAATGTTACAGAATCAAAGTGTAACCTTTTATATGTGTTAATATGTGTAAATGAAACAAGCATTTGTGGATATAATTGCACGGTACCGCAAAAACGCGCGGCGGACAGACAGACGCAGCTATGGCAAAATAGCCTTAATCCAAACGGGATTGCGGCTATTTTGGCAACGCCGCGTTTACCGGTTACTGACACTTTTGTATCGGTTACAGATAAACTGTAGTGTTACACTTTTAAAAGTGTTTTGGGTTAACACATTGAAAAACACAAAGGTAGATATGGGTTATATTGTTGATTCTGTTATCAATTCAATATGTAGGAGTAGGTGAGTAATGGGGGGTCTGGATCATACTAGATCCATACCCCCCATTATTCTCTATTCAAAATGTTACATCTATTCAAGAATCTCTATTCTGAACTGTTACATCTATTCAAGAATCTCTATTCTGAACTATTACATCTATTCAAGAATCTCAATTCTGAACAGTTCATCCATTCACGCTTATTACTCTCTATTCAAAAATCTTATTTCGAAACGAGACACCTATTCAGAACTGAATTGATATTTCAATTCGCAATATCGATATTAAAAGAGCTCTCCATGGAATTGATATTCCTATAATATTAACAAGTATAAACGGCATCTGTTTAGTACTAATGTAATAAGCAGTTTTATACGAACTGCTCATACTACATGAGCAGTTCGTGCTATCAGTTCAGTATGACCTGTGCATAACCATCCGTTCACTCGGAGATCTACGAAATCTCTCTTAAACCTACACTGTAAAATGTTAACATCAGTGTTTAAAAATAAAACTATTATATCGCTTTTATATAAATATTTATTTTCCCATTTTTAATACGAACATAATCTTCTTATAATTACTTATTTATAAATTATTATCTAAAATGAATCTAATAAATTATTTTAGTTACTTAACTTAATCTTAACAAAAAATAATCAATAGAATACAATGTTATCAAAGAATAAATAAATAAATAAGTACATTATTTTAGTATAATGTACCTACACATTAGGTGAACAGTTAAATGAAGTTTAATAATTTCATATTAATTACAAAATCACTTCCTTTTACAGCATTTAAATAAAAACATTGAGGATAATGTATAGCATGTTGCATCCAAGGATCGTCATAAATCTCCCAATCTTCTATAACCCCTCCACATGAGAAACATGCCGCTTTATCATTTATACTATTTCCACAATAAAAGAATCCAGCGTCAGCCATTTCCATCATTAATCTTTTCTTAGAATTAATTGTCCCCCAGTAATAATTGAATGAAAATTCACGCATTTTATGCGTGCTATACATGTCATATCGGGGTTTGTATTCATTTTGAGACATGTTCTATTTACTCACTTCCTAGTCCTTGATACAGATAATTTTACACGTTTAATGACATCGCCCAGCTGTTGTCAGCAACTTATAATGATTGGACAGGATTATGATTGGGAGGGGATAGAAAACTCGAAAATACGTTTGAACTAATAAAATTATAGAAGTTAAACAAGAAAATATTCATATTGAAATTTTATTATCATAGCACCATTTATTTAAACACAATACATTCTTCAAAGCACATACAGATTCATGATAAATACAGTTATACAAATCTTGAGAATATTTATATTGATCGTACAAACTTACCAAACTAGAGCAACCTTTATCTTCTAAATTAAAAATATTACTATGACTATTTTTTAAAATATGCTTTAACCACAACACTTTTTCTGAACCTTTGACGTAAACACATTTGTTCCTTAAAATATCCTTAATCAAAGTCTGATAATTGGAATAGGACACAAATCCTTCACGCCAGTGTATGTTTCTGTTACGTTCGATCCAAGTAACTTGTTTTTTTTCTGATTTCGTTAAATTGTTAAATGGAAATGGCGGCTTAATTAAAAATACTTGTAATTTATTACTATACAATATAGCGATTTCTTTTAATATAAATTCATTTGCTTCTGTTTTAAAGCCTTGAATATCTACAATAGCAGTCATGATAACTTGCGCACAATGTTGCTGAGAGGTTTGTATTCCACAAGTCGATCGTTTATAATTAGACAATACGCTGTCGTGTTATCTGGTATTGTAGTAGAACATTCAATTTCCAACCGCACGTCCACTGGGCCTGTTTTCAGACTGTCGTTTTGCCTTGAGCAGTCTAATATAAAGAGGGGAGCTTTTTCCTTGAAGTCCTTCAGGTTAAGCAACGGGTCTACTGGACAGCCGTAAAACGACTGACGAAATTTTGCATACATTTCGTATAATATACTGTATTTGTTCTCAGAAAACTTTAAACCCAAAGGTTCATATGGATAGTACTGCGAATTCAAAAAGAGCGTTACGTTTGTCACTTCACAATGATCAAATAGTGAACTATCTTTAGTTTTATTATTGTTTCTATTAGTTTGTAAGCAAAAAATTACATATCTGGGTTTTTCCAATTGTGAAGCAGTCTTAACTGACCAAGAATGCTTTGTGGTTTTTGGTAATAAAGGATACTCATACAAATCCCAATTTCTAAAAGCCATCTGAATAGGTTTATCTCTTTCTAAATGTTTTAAAAGTGTCAATCGCTCTCGATCTGATACTTTTATGTGTGGTACTCTCCACTGAACTCTTTGTATATCTATTTGAAAATGAGTGATATCATCAGTAAGGATAACACTATTTAAGTTAGAGTTACTTCTATTCAATATAAGTTCATGTTTGCAATTTAAGACAATTTTATTGTAATCCTCTGCAAACCCTAATACTTTATTTAATGGTATCACAGCACTAAAATGCCCATCACTTTGGAATCCTTCTAAGTTCCACCCCCATAAGGCAGCAACTTTATTTTCTGCTTCATTTAATGAGATATATGATTTTATTGTTGACGTTATTCCCGAATTTTTTATACGGTCTATTTCAATACCATTCATTTCGTACCTGATGTCTTGAAACAAAGACATAACAGGGTTATTAGTGAACGTAACAGTTTTCTTGATTGGGTTCCCATCTTTACCGAAGAGCTTTGCTTGGCCTTCGACATAAATTGAACTGGCTGATGGTAGCACGTATATGTCTTGCTGGTGTATGGGAATTCTGATTTCATCGTTTTCTCTAAAGCTGTTATTATAGGGATTGTATGAATGGACTTCATAACTTTCGATCGAAGTGTCGAAGTGCGGCAATTCAGTAATCTGTAGTATATTCATACTTTAAACCCTAGAGCTTTTAGGAAATCTTTATTTGCTTTAGTTAATTTCTTAACTTTTTTCTTACGTCTTTGCACCTTAACAATCGCAGAAGAACTAAGACGTTTTGTTTTCACTGGGGTATTCTTATAGTATACTATCATTTTACTTTGATTTTCTTAAATGAAGACGTAGTTGAATATGTTCTTCTCCAAAGTTAATACAGTGACTAAATTGATCAACAATCTTAACGGATATAGATGAAATTATGTTTTTGTTTACTGGAAAGTAAATAACGTTTTGCGGTATTTCTATGCACCGATGACCTAGAGCAGTATCAGATACAAATTCATGAATAAAATGAGTTGGTAATCCGTTGCAGTACGAACCGTGAACAAGATCACATTCGATTCTGATCACAGCCAGATTGCTGTTAACAATAGGAATATTTGGTCTTGAATTTAACACTGAAAAGTATAGCAAACCGCACTCGTATTGATCAGATAAATGGAGTGGTGGTTGAAAGTATGTAACCAATTCCGATTTATTTCCAGAGATGGTAACCGTAGTAGACATGCTTGTATACTGAACGCTTTTCTCAGATTGTGTTTATTTTATTCCTGCACTATACCAAAAATTCTTCAAAAATTTTAAACAAAGGTGACCACAATTATATGGGTGATCTCGTTGAATATTATCATAATTATAGTGAACTTTAGAACCCACGTATTTTATAAATTCCTTAAAAGGTTTTAGATTTCCATAACTGTCAAAATACTCAATATAATCATTGTATTTTGCATAGGCTACCCAATGAGAACCAGGATTTTTAGAGCTATCTAAATTAATAACTCCACATTCTTTTTTAAAAGGGTATTTAGGGAGCTCATCTCTCATAAAGACACCTCTAAAATAGGGAATATTATTTCCATACTTCAAAATGTCCAAATTACTCAAGGCTCGTTTGGGTAGCCGATATCTTAGTTTTTTTCTTTCGATACGAAAATTCCAAGCCCGTCTTTATGTGGTTTAAGGTGAAGTCCTTTTCCGATGCAGAGAGCCTCCATCTTTTCATTGTGTCTCTTCGATTCAGCATACAACTTTTTTGCCATCTTGATTTCATTTATAGTTTTAGTAATACCAGCTGCACCGCCTGCTAAGGCTCCCACCGCAGATAATCCCGCAAAAATTGGAATCAAAGGTAATACTCCACCAGATTTTGGTATAGGAATAACACGAGGAAGTTTAATGGATGCATCATTAGCTATCTCTCTGGCAGCGGCCATAGCTAATTCTATTGCCACTTTTTTGCATTTTGGTTTTAATTTTTTCATATGTTTTTTCGTTTTGTTGATAACATTTTTAAATTTATTTTTAAACCCTTTTCCAGATACAGTGTTTCGCGAACACTTTTTGCTACTTTTTTGAAGACCAGAACCAGTTTTAACTTTTGTTGACATAGCGCTGCTTACTAAACGTGCTGCCAGTTTTTCCCCTACACTCGCATCCGGGGCAACTGCTCGCTCTTTCGCCATATTTAACAAAACTAAATCTGCCTTGTGGCGATCCTTTAAGTTTGAAGATTTGTGATAGGCAATGTCGTGTTCTTTACAATATTCGTCTAGCTTATTAACGCCTTTATCTCTGCGTGTAAGCCTTTTAATTAATTTAGTGCCAGGTCCACAATAATTATATCCTGGTAAATGTAATTCAAATGGTAAATTATTTATAAGCCAATTCAGAAGACTGCTCTCTTCAATACCCATAATAAGACTGATGCACCTTGGGTTGAGCACTTAATAAATATTCGATTTATCAATCCAGCTGTTTTCAGAAGAAGACAAACCAAGCCATTTTACTAAAACTCTATTTCCTTTACTTTTGAGAACTTTCTCAACTAGATATAAATTAGGATGTTTTGTCTTTTGCAGCTCTTGAACATAAAATGCACCTAAAATAGGTTGGCCTCTGATTGCATCTTCAATTAAGTAGGTGATAGGGGTTGTGTTTTGTATTTTGCTAATTTTAAATATTTCTGTCGACCAGTTGGGAGTATATCCTTTTTCAAACGTTCCTTTGTACTTACTGATGCGTACATAATCACCTACTTTAAACTTGCTTTTTATACTATCGGTTTTTAACAACCTTAAATATCTCTCCAATATGCGTTCTTTATTAAAATTATCCACGTTTGATGGAATTTCATCAATTGTCCGATGATAGGTGTGATTGTATTTATAAAGAACATTATTAAGGGTATTATCTATCCAGTTATAGTTACCTTTTAAACTAAATTCCTTATACAGTTTAGATTTCAATGTTCTGATAAATCGCTCGACTATTGATGCCTTTTTTGCTGAGAAGGTTGAATAATGGTTTATATAATAAGATTTCATAAGTTTTTGGAACTTATTATTATAAAATTCTGTTCCATTGTCCGTTTGCAGATTTTTGGGGACACGCCCTTTATCCAACAAAATCTTGAAAGAGTTGCATACAACATCTTTGGTTTTACTTTTCAAAGGATAGGTCCAAGCATATTTCGAAAATGTATCAATAACAGTGAGAATAAATCGGTAATTTTTATTTTCTTTAGAAATTGATTGCATGTCAATTAAATCTGCCTGCCAAAGGTCATCTATATCTTTCATAATAACGTGTCTTCGTGGAAAGTTTACCCTCGCATTTTTATGAATTTCGTTTACCACATCGGCTTTACTCATTATTCAGAATTCAGCATATAAACATTTGTCTTGAATCCAGGGATGATACTGAATGAAAATAATGTTATTGCTATTATTTATTATTTAATTATGTCAGCTTCTTTTAATTCTTCAATTATCGATAAAATTTCATTATCATGGTTTGTATTGCCAGCATCTCTTGAAGCAACTAACAGTTTTAGCCTCTCAACCAATTCGTTGGGGTCGTCCCAATATACCAGGTCAGTTTTGTTTTTGTATGTCTTTAACTTTGGTAAGTTTCCTCCAAGTTTAGTGAGAATATTTTCGTTTGATATATTCGTTTCGGAAAACAATGGTCTGATTATTTTACGATATTTTATTCCTTTATCACCTTTTATTTGGCCTTTAGGATTGAAGTCTCTCTTATGAGCATTTGTATAATGCAATATATCCTTGTAAACAAGTCTATCTTTGCCGGATATTAATTTTAAATCAGGTTTTTTTCGAAGTAAAAGTTCTTTCAGGCCAGGTGTTAAATTGTAGGATTTATCACCGATTTTAATCAAAATGTAATTATCGTTATTCAAACTATCAATTTTAGAAAAAGATACTATTGAATTTCCCATCAATAAAATTTTGTTTTCACTTCTTATTCCAAACGGTATATTTACACCATCATAAATACCATACATATCATCACCCTCTAATGAAATTTCTAAATCCTCTGGTAATTCCATTTCTGGAGACTTTTTAACCAATTGTGCAGAATTAAGTTTTGGTTCGTAACAGTCCTCAAACTTTGTAGATGAGCTAGTATTAATGTCTTCCAATTCAATGTTTCCAGAATTAGTGTGTGTTGTATTTCCTAAATGTTTTATTTTTTCCATATTTATATTTGAATCAACTAGAGTTTTAAGGGGATCTGTGACAGGTTTTAGCATTTTATCGAGCGACAAGTTAATTGAGTGTTCCTGGTTCTTCATTTGTTTTATTTTATTCTTTATGGAGTCTACGGACTTCATTAATTCTATTTTAATATTTTTCTCCATTTTTTATTATAACAACTGAATTCAGCTAAAGATCAAACTATACTGAATTTGATTTTTGCATGTTAATTACTTATATGTATGAAATTTCAGTCAAATTTAAAAAATATATCAAAGTTCTGTCTGTACCTTCCATTATTTAATGGCGATTCTTTATTAATAAGTAAAAAATTATAAGGTTTAGTCCAAACAGTTTGACAAATATTTTTGAACTCTTTCCATTGTAAATCAGAACTAACATGCTCTTCATAAATATGTTTTAAATTCACGTCATCTTGTTTGAATATAATAAGAAAATTAACATTATCACGTAACAATTGCTTTGGAATTTTAGAATAGGTTTGAGATAAATAGAAACAATCTATTTGTTTATGCCTACCCATACAAAAATAATTACGGATATTAACTTGATTTTCACACGCAACATCATCAAAAATAAATACAGAATTTGTTAAAGCTTCACTTGGAGAAATCACATCTTTATCATCACTGAACTTATAGAAGTTAATCTGTGGCACTCTTTTTAGTACTTCGGTCAAAAAACGGTATTTTGGTTGAAAATAAGTCTTAGAGTAAAGATAAAGATTTCTGAACTTGAGTCCATTTTCATGCAGCAATAAACTAATCATAACATTCGTTTTGCCACAGCTTGATGGACCGCATATAATACAGCGAATGGTATTAGGCAATAAAGCGCTATGTCTGATGTGGTGGACAGAGTCTCTTAATCTTATATTATTGACATTGAGGGAAATGGGTTGCTTGATCAACTTCATCTTACCGATTAATTAAAAAACTATATAACATGCATATATATTTAAATATAAAAATACTTCTGTATCTAACAGGTCGAAACTTGTACTGAGTACATGAAAGATGCTATTCTCATCTTTCAAAATATAAACATAATATGTATAAGGAGTGTACTTCTTATAAACAAGCAATCACTTCACTTCGTTGCTGTCTTTTTCATAAGTAAGTCGTTTCGTGCCACTTTCGTGTACGATCTAAGAATATTGTCAAGGTATTTAATCATTTCAATTCTTTTGTTATTTGATCTAATATAAAATATGTAATGCATACTCTTTTTACAGCATCATGTCACAATCGCCATCCTATAGTCCTGTTGTGGATAATATTAACCAACAATGTAACGTAAGTATCTAATTGAATATTACTATTATTTTTATTTATTTATTTATAGAAAAGCCAACTGCTAAAACAGATGGGTAATAATTGTTTAAGAAACATACAACCAATTACAGGCTCTCACGTTCTTATCAATTCTGTTCATTGTTGATGCCTTTAAATAACACAAAAATTAATCTTTGTTTTTCAGAATTTGATTGAGGACCCAGTTATAAATCCATTCCATTTTGCACAAGATAGAGAGAGTTGGTACGCTGAAGTAGCGGCAAGTGCGTGTAATGAGAGTCGACAGCAAAAAATAGAAGAGCAGAAACTGAAGACGAAAAAAAAAAATCAAAATCTTTTAAAAACAATTCTTTTGTCATGCGTAAAGAGCCAGGGCATGTTCGCCAAATAATAAAAATAATCATTCATGATTTGGACGGTCGTCAGATGGATGAAATAGACACTGATCCTGATAGTGCAAGCGTAAATGTACAGTATTTAGTGAGAAGTGATTATGACAATATCATGAGTGAAACTGAGTATTTAGTTGGTAAAATAGTTAAAAAGTTAAGTTCCACTTCATAATTAATGAATTTTGAATGTTATTTATTTTGTAGCTATTTAGAGGTCATTATAACTGTGGCAGTAAATTCATTATAATAAAATATATATATATATTATAAAGTGTGTTTTATTTAATTACCTAAAATTTAAAAAATCTTAAAGTATCTGCGCCTGGTTGTAGTATTGACAACCTGAATAATAATAATATAACTGATTACAAATAACTCCATCTTAAATAACTTTCATCTTGATGTGTTCAATATTCTTAAATAATACTTTGTTATACATAACATAATCTGTCTATAATGTTCCCCACTGCTGGGACACAGGCCCCCTCTCTTCGAGAGGGAGTGGGCCGTAATCCACCACGCGGGCAGTGCAGGTTGGTGGATGTTCCATGTCATCGATTTTTTGATAATTTCTTTATAGTTGGATGTATTCAAACTTGTTGTATGGAGTGTGTTGTACCTATATCGTAAATGATATAAAGGAAACCAATAAAACAAATAAAGTCATTAAACAAACTTTTATTTAGATATAAGCAATAATAATAATAATAATAATAATTAAAGAAACTTAATTAACTTAATAGTATACAGTATAGGGAAATAGTGAAGTAATACAATTAAACCTTCTTATAATTAAAATATAATTTTGTAATGTCCCCAAGGTAAGGTTTCTATGTTATTTGGTAGTACGTATCTTTTATCATCATTTCTATTCATCACCGCTTTGCTCACTTGTTGAGAATATAATACGTGTTTCATAGATTTAATCGTATTCATTTTATAACACTTATTTACATTTTTGAACAATGTCTTATTGTAATCTGAAATGCGCAGTTTATTTGTTACAGATTTTGAAATACCTTTTGCCTTATTAATTTGAATTTTAGATGTTAATAAACAATACAATTTCGCTCTTAAGCCAGTAAATTCACTGATCACGTCTCCACCGAGCTCATCTTTGAATAGTCCAGGTATTTTAGCATTAACTAATGGTATTGAATAAGGGTTGTTTGCGTCGTAATTACTAGTATCAAATTCGTTTAAATTGTTTTTTATATCACTATAAATATCTCCTGTTTTAATTATGTACAGTAAGCTGTCAGTGTCTGTGTAACAAAGTTTAATGTTATTCATATATTTATTTTTCATACTGTAATGGTATTGATATAGATGTGACTTAGCATATTCTAAAACAGTGAAACCTATGTAGATCGGTTTGTCTAAAACAATTACTTCCGGTTTCAGTTGAATAGCTACGAAATTTTCTGAAAATACAGTAACGCATTTCAAATTTGGTTTGCAAATTAGTTTCTCAGCACTCAGTTGTTTGTTTGTAATATTATTGGTATCAGTCCATTTAGTGACTAATTTAATATCTACTTGTTTCCGCTTATTTTCTATAGTTTTACCAAAAATTGAATTATTCAAAAGCTTGAAAAAGTCTTTTTCAAATGCTGTTGTGGATGATTGTCGGAGGCTAGTGTTTAAATCTATATATTTTTTTAAGTATTCTTCTTGCCTAAATGTAAGAATGCGATGTATTTTTCTGAGAACAAGTCCATACTTCAAACATTGTTTTAAATTAGTGTAATGAATTATATAGTTAAATTTATCGTACAAATTAGCTATGAGTTTTGCTGTTTTCCCCCCTGGTGGTATAAATTTTTCTGGGGCAAAAGGTAAATCACTATGAACATCATGTAAGTAGTCTGGATATTCAAGGTCCACCTCTAGTATAAAGCCATAGCTACTTTCATCTGAAATACTCGCAACATCGAAAGAATCAATTTCCTCTCGATTTAAAAATCTAAACTCAGAAATAGGATACTTTTTAGTCATTGCATAACCGTACAGATTATTACAATCAAGATACAATAAATAAGTAGAAGGCAATTGATCATTGTATTCAGATAAATACATATTATTAGCTTTTGCATGACGTAAAGAACACTGTGCTAAACCACCTCGTATTCCCCTTTCTAGCATTTGATATATTTCAAGGTTGTCAATTAAATCTAATTCAACACCTGTATACAGAAGCATAGCGTCCCAGCTCAAACTAGGTGCCGTTACATAGTATGCAGGGTCTAATTTATAATATTTCAGACTTATATCTCGAAAATTTTCAAATATATCACACAACAGCAAAACATCACATTTTAAATATAAATCAGTATAGTCGCCCATAGTACGGATGTTAAATGTATTCCATACAGTTTTCGCGTGTTCATATTCAACATCAGTAATATGTTCTAATTTCAATGTATTATAGAAATATTTTTTATTCGGAAGTTTTGTTTCTTCATACTTTTCCCAAGCGTACATGTAATCATATGGATAAATACCTTTACTCTTAAGCAAATGAATATTTTCGCTATTGAATTCCGTTGACAAGTGAATAAATTCATCATGTGTCAAATTTTTACTTAATGTTTCCAAACTTGAGCTAAGAAATTGAAACGAATCAATGAATTTCATTTGAATAGGAGAATTATCGTTCTCGCTAGCAATGTATTTGGTGATGGTTAAATACTTTTCTTTAGTTTTAGGTATAATTTTAATGTGCCCTTTGTACTTTACTAATTCTTTAATAAACAAATGAGAGTCATAGTTCGTTAAATTGTGAAAAACAATAGGTATAAATGCACATACTCTATACAATAAATTACAATGAGCATGTGCAGCTCCTCTATACTTTCCTGTAACATGATCATGATCACATACTTTGTCATTAAATAATAATCGATCACAAATATGACAAGTACTAGCACAATTATATCTATGTTTTTCTTTTTTTGACAGTGGGGTCATAGGCGCTTTAATAGATAATATTTTACTTATTTTCTTTACGTCTTCCACTATTTTAGTAACAAACACTTCAACACAATCTGAGCCTCTATATGTAACATACTTATTTTGACTCGGATCATGTGAACAACAAATATAATAACCAAAGCATGAGGGTTCATGTTTTTTGAAGTTTTGTGTTTTTTCAGTAATTTTTTCTGAACAACTTAGTAACAGACTTTCAAAATCAGCATAAATTATATAATTTATTCTTTGTTTTCGTTCATAATTCTTAAAACCAAGCCTTCTATTAGTTTCAGGCAAAACGGTTAAAACTTTAGAACACATATGCGACTTATGCTTGGTTTCACTACAGAAAAATTGTAGACATGATTCGCACAGAAAAACATTACCTTTATGATTTGTAACTTGACGTCGTACCAATCGCACCAGATCTTTAATCAAACAGTAATGAGCTTTTCCATTTCTCTCTAAGTATAGTAAATTCACATGTTTTGATTTTCTTGCATTTGTTAAATATAGAGGTCCAGTCACTTTTTCATTATTCTCATCTATTCCATAAACATTAATGCTTATGTTGTTATTGGTTTCAAATAATTTTATGTCCTGGTATGCGACAGGGAAAGACATTCCTTCAATATTAAAAACAGAACTGTAATGTGGATATGATGCTGTCCTACATACATTCTGTTTAACAGGGTATAATGCTGCTACAATACTCCATAAAAAACAATGACTGTCATTATTTTGTATATTCACACAACTTTTTGAGTGACTGATTTTTTTTGGTAAAGTTAAATACGTTCCACCTCTCAATGGACAGTATTTATTAACATTGATTTCCAGATGGCTTACTGAGTGATAAGACCATCCAGACTCTTTATGTTCGAATTCCAATAATTTATATTTTAAAAGTTCAATTATATTCGAGTACCATTCATTAATATTCATGTTTCTGCAAATTATATCATATTTTGTATTGAAAGACTTCAGTTGTTGCTCTTTGTTCTTTTCTAATACAAAGTTAGCAAATAGTTCAAAGTTCACTTTAATACAAATATTTTTCAGTAGCGACATATCAACTAGTTTTAAGATATCGTCTTTATTTTCACACAAGAAATCCTCAGGCGCGAGGTATTCAACTTTGTGTAAAGGATTTAAACGATACGTCACGATTCTATTTTTGAAAGCACTTGAAATAATGTAAATGTTTTGAAATTCGGTTCGTAAGAGACTATTAGACTTATGCATATTGGTTCTCAAATGATATTTATATTGATTCAAAGGTAATTCAATAAGACATTTTTCACATTCAACAAATTGAGGATTATTATGTATATCATCAATATTATTGCGCCTTCGATGTGTAGACAAGTATCGTACTGTAAAGTAAAAAAAAACAAATGTGAGCTTAAACACATGTTTTTAATTGTACTTACTAAATAGGAGACATGTTAGATATTTTGTATGAGTACCTACCTATATTTCTATCTAGAAACATATAATTATGTTGATTAAAATATTTTAAAACACTGAATAAGTAAGTAATAGGAAACAAAACATTATTAGTTAAAAGTTTACATAATAATAATATCCTAAACCTAAACTGTTTCCTAAACACTTTGTTAATATATACTAGTAATAATGACTAATAAAATCTAGAGGACAGTGTTTGAACTCCTTTCTAGTTTCGTTCACAAATTCTCTTAGCCGATCCCATGCTGGCGCTTTATCATCGGTACGATTTTTAACCGTCAATATCGCATGTCGCCAACGGTTGATAGGTGCAATGCGTTCGATCTCTTCAACGTTATAAATTTTAAGCTCCACATAGTACTTCCCAATTTTACTCTCATCGCTTTGCCTGCTAAGACCGTTGGCAACTCTACGAGTAAAATATGAATAAAGGGGCGGTATTTTTTTACCCTGTGGAGTTGTAACAGGTTCCTCTTCTGGTTCATCACTATCGGTGCCAAATAATTCGTGCGAAGTGGGCTTCATGCAAGAGCTGATTGGCTTGACGATGGTCTTCTTCTTCTTTTTTTCCTGAGATGATTCACCTCCCGCCGGTCTTTTCTCTCGCCGAATGGTCGATGATGACGGTGACGAAACCCTCGATTTTTTAGGCAGGACCTGCTGCTCAGCTTCGTCTTCAGAGGAGAAAAGATGGGTTGCTGTTTGCTTCGACCTAAAAAGATAAACATCAGTATGATTAGACATATTAATAATTAAGAAATAAAGTAGGTAGATACATTAATTGAGTTAGTGAATAGTTTAATAAACAACAGGATAACATACTTATGTGCTTACAAATTGAGAGAAAAGTTAAATTAGTTGAATAGATTGAATGAATTAACTATATAATAGATGAATTTACTGAATAGAAGAAAAGACAAATAGAACGAGGCATGACGTGTGTTTGTGACGTGACAAAAAAAATAGATCAAAAGATGAATAAATGAAAAGATTAACTGAAAAAAAGTACAATACTTACATTTTTAGCGCTGTTTTTCTTTACAAGGACCCGCTTGATAAACAAATTGAAGAGTGCTGGCTACTCCTAGAGGTTGCTTCCAGAGGTGGTCTGATAACGATGTCTATCAAAGACCCATTTATATAGGCAGAGAAATGGTCCCTGACAACCATATTTGTCAAATTCAATAATTGCAGAAAATCCTTTTTCGCTTATATCTTACGTTGCACTTTTATTTGAGAAGATAATCTTGTAGACGGGCGTGAAAACCGTAGCGATTGGAACGCTGCGATTTTTTCACGCTAAATTAACTACTGTTACTTATAAAGATATTAAAGAATAGTTATTTATTGCTACAAATACACATAATTGTTGTAATACATTACATCTTTATGTCTGTTATATTAGAGTACATTTTTTGACAAACGCAAGGCAGAGATTGTGTAGCAGTAAGCGGTTTCCGCGCTCGTGTGTATTTACCGTTACTTATAAAAACAATACGACACGTGGAGGTAATAAAAGCTGCGTTTGCTTGATTACATAAAAGGAAACATAAATGTTATGCTTCATCTTGAACCTTAGTGATGAAAAAAATAATTCTGATAAACTATATAAATCAAAACAGAATACCTGAAAATACATTCAAGTTTGTTTATCAGCTCTACAATGTCGGTAAGTAAATACAATATTAAAAAATATAACTTTAGATACATGTTAATTATGATAAGAGATTAAATTATATTGCTTTATTTCAGGAATCCAGTGACATTTTCATCAACGATTCATCATCACCCCTCCCGGATGGGCAAACCGTGCGCCAAGTAAGCGAAAGAGAGAGACCATTTCAACCATTTCAATTTGTAGATACTCCTCTGAGCACAAGAACTAGAAGACTAGGAGGTCCTGTTATCTATTCATATGTAAAAAAACCTGCAAAGCGCATGCGATGTAAAATCATACGTGTACAAATCATTGATATTGAAGACTACAAAAACAGCGCGCCATGTAACTGTGAATCTACTGTATGTGCTCAATATGTTGTAGAAAATGTATTCAATGATGAAATCCTAAAGAGTGCTAATGACATTATAAGTAAAATTCATAATAAAATGTAATTAAACATATGTTATAAATATCTTGTTTTATTTTCTATTACATTCATCACCATCTATTTTCTTTCTAGATAGTAGGTACCTAAGCATTGTAATATTTTTCAGTACACATAGGTGAATTACAAATTGATCTAATTGGTACTTCTGAGTACAAACGTACAATCTGAATCTAAATAAATAAGTACACGAATCTATAGCAAAGAGGCGCAACATGGGTAGGAATAAGATAGGAATGCAAACAGTTTCCTTAACGGGATCGGTCATGTGGTATAAACAATCACTCTCGGCCGACTCTACACTACATTATAATCATGTGCAAGGTAAGTACATTCCAACATTATAACATAACGCCTGTATTCCCCGAAGGGTTAGGCACAGGTGCATCTATTGAAAACCCGAACACCTGAAAACCTATGGATCGAGGGCGAGCCTATTGCCATGTACAGTCACGAGCAAAAGTATACACTCGGCTTTATTCAAAAGCGATTTACTCTTTTAATTTTTAATGAAATTTTATGTTGTTACGAACATAGCATTTTCGAACCCATAGGTTTATGTAATGTGCCATATTTCAACGTTGCATTCGTTATTTCACGAAAAATTCGCAATTGAAAGTTGGCAAGAGTTGACATATTGGTGCTCGTGACTGCACCGGGCACGAATCCAGACTCCAACAAAGAAAACACTATCTAGTTGTGTTTTCATTCTCTAAATAAATGTGCATTCATCATTTGGAGTAAACATCATTTAAAGGAACTAGACACCTATGTTCATTTTTGAACAGAGAAACTACAATACATTCATCGCTTTACGAGTAGCCTGAATGGAAGAACCGTTCAGATGTGAGGTTCCTGAATAGATGTAACGTTTTGAATAGAGTAATAAGCGTGAATGGAAGAACTGTTCAGAATAGAGATTCTTGAATAGATGTAACATTTTGAATAGAGATTTTTGAATAGAAATATCATTTTGAATAGAGTAATACGCGTGAATGGAAGAACTGTTCAGAATAGAGATTCTTGAATAGATGTAACATTTTGAATAGAGACTTTTGAATAGAAATATCATTTTGAATAGAGAATAATGGGGGGTATGGATCTAGTATGATCCAGACCCCCCATTACTCACCTACTTGTAGGTAACACTTATAAGTCTGTAACCTTTATAAAGGTATTTTTAAGTCCCTGACTGCACCAAACTGCTTACAAATATTGAATGTCCTTTTTTACCGCTTAACATCTGTCTTTCTCGCACTAAACTATCCTCTTCAAAGACATTGTAAATCCCTCACTCACAAACTCCTAAAATGGTTACAAAAGTTCTAGAAGTAACAATTTAATATTTTATTACAAACAACCGAATTGAATATATTTATAATAGCCATCTACGCGGGAGATATTATGGTGCACAAGTGTGTGTGCAGATGCAGGTGTACTCACTCTCATAGTCCGATTTGACGGCAATCCGACACAACAACCGAGAGATCATACGGAGGACCAACTAAATGGCGCTGGCATTTCTTAGCCGACTGATTCCTGAGAAGAAATTCTGAAACAAACTCAGATGTCTCTTTTAAAGTTCAAACATTTATATTATTAGGATTTTATGCAAGTCAAGGTACTCCACCTAACAAGTACCGGTACCAAATTCAGGCACCCGGCGCGTAACACAAATCTTATATTTGTGCCAGGAACCTCGTATGGTTGGCCACCTTGAAAGTATTTTTCTAATCCTAATTAGCTACCATTTGTTTTCTCACTCTTAATATTTGTTTGGTACCGTTACAATACCGCTACTGATTATAAATACTAATAGTACAGGTACTCCTCGGGTACTGGCATCACAAGATCAATGGTATCGGTTCCAAAAAATACCGATACTTCGAGCCCTGTTTACCATGATTAACCACATACCTATGTGATTTATTACTTTTTACAACCATAAGCTTAATATTGTTGCTATTTTTAATCTGGATACCTAGTCACCGTCTATATAGGCTGCCTGCTAAAAGGGGCCTAAGATCATACTTCTTGCCCTATAAGCTATGTCCTCAGACATTCTGCATTAATTCTAAGCTTCTTTAGAAACCACGTCTTCAGCAATCCTGCTTATTCCACTATCCTTTCCTTCTTTGGGGCTAAAGCTAGGTCTATATTGTCTCACAACTCAGCTTCACTCCTCCGCACATCATCGTAGAAAAGCCAACTTAAATTATCTATCCGTGACATGTTTCTCTCATCTAAGGCCAGACCCTCCTCACCGCTGACGGCTACTTTGAATAGATTCCGTCTTTCGACGTCCCTACAAGGAGCACTATTTGAACCTTTTGAAATGCAAATTAAATGCGAGGTTTGTGTTCCTTTTCGTGGTTGGAATTTCATTACTTGAAGATTTCGTACAGAGGTAATGTATATAATAGAATGTTAGGAATTATTTTGGTACCCCTTAAACAGCTAAGGTATAGACTATGATAAAATGTGTCTATTATCCACTGTCTTAGGTGCGCTTATTTCATACTAGACATAAATAAATACAATCCGTTCACCGTTATTTTACTTCTGATTTTTAACCGACTTCACAAAAAGGAGGAGCTTCTCAGTTCGTCGGAATCTTTTTTTTTTTATGTATGTTCCCCGATTACTCGAAGACGGCTAGACCGATTTTGAAAAAATATTTTTTGTTTGAAAGGGTATACTTTCCAAGTGGTCCCATTGTCATCAAGTCAGGATCTGATGATGGGATCCTGGAGATATCGGAGGAACTCTTCAAATATTATAGGCACACCCATAGCAATTTGGGTATTTTTTATAGTAAGAAAGAAAGAAAGAAAATACATTTATGTAACTCGTGTATTTGCTCTCGAAAAGCACCATTTGGTGAAGTGGAACTAATGATGAAGACCACAGATGGCCACCGGAACTTCTCAATAATAAGTATTTCACGGGTTGCGATTCGATTACTTTAATATGGTTGCTAATCAATTTATGCTCGTCACAATGCGAATGGTGAAATGGCGCTGATGGTGGAATAACAGGAGAACTCCTCAACAATTAACGTCCCTGCTGCGGGAAAAAAAAATGCAAATGGACTGTAGACCGTTTCTTACTTCATTTAGGTGATAAAAATTTTTGAATATGAAAATGATAAAGTTCAGATAAAAATATAACAATACTTTCATGAATCCCTCTCACAGGACTTACATGCAAATAAAATCTTCATCCATTTATCCGCCAAATCGTTTGTTGTATTAGAATCCAAGCGGCTAGAGTGCGCAGTACTGAGGATTCAGCACGCGCAACGGTGCCGCCCGGGGGTTATCGTTGTGCGTGCTGAGTCCCAGTGCTGGCCCAGTGGTAACGGCCATGACTTACGAGTTGTAGGTCGTGGATTCGAACCCCAAGCGGGCACTATAATTTGTGCAAATTATTTCACCACCATTGCTCTCAAAACGGCGAAGAAAAACATCGTGGGGAAACCGACATGTCCTAGAACCAAAAGTTCGAAGACATGTGACGTAAGCTTACCCGCACTGGGCCCGCGTGGTGGATCATGGCCCAGTCCCTATTACAGAGAAGAGGCCTGTGTTCCAGCAGTGGGATCATTATAGGCTATTACTTACGCATTATTAGGTATGCATGATGAATTAAGTCTGAGTGAGGGGCTTGAGGCAACGTAATAACAGCCGCACGGGTCGATCGATCTGGTTAAGCTACGCTTGCCGTGGTTGGTCCGAGGGTGGGTGACCATCTTTACATACGACCCCTTCGTGCTTCAGAAAGCACGACGATGCTTTCCAAAATGACAGCCGGGACCACGCGATCCCGGCTGTCATTCGTGGATATTTGACAGTCGTTTTGGGTCGTCAGAAGCCCGAAAATCTGACAACCAGTCTTACCAAGGGGTATCGTATTACCCAGTAACTGGGTTGTGGAGGTCAGATAGGCAGTCGCTTCATGTAAAATACTGGTATTCAGCTACATACGGTTAGACTGGAAGCCGACCCCAACATAGTTGGGAAAAGGCTAGGCAGATGATGATATTGAATTAAGTCTGTGTCAATTTACCATCTTGAGCGCTTGGTCCATGATTGGTCAGAATGATAAATAATAAAAACTATCCAGCTCTCGTATGAGGCAACCTGAAATATTAACCCAGTGTTACATGAAAAATGAAGCTAATGATGTCAAGTCATAGATAATAATGTTGCAAGCTCAGTAACTTTTTTGGCACGATGGCACTACATTTTTCTCTAAAATATGATTCTTCATTACTCCTAGTTTCCTCTATAAGCTGAACATAAAAGCTTCGTTGCACACGACCCCGATGTTATGATAAGATGACAAAAGTAATTTGTTACAATATCCGTCTTCGCAAAAGTTCAACCAAGTTCTGCAAGAGGTGTGGTGTTAGTAACAGAGGGGAGTTATGCAGTGTTATTTTAAATAGACTAGCTAAAATCCGCAGACGCGATAGGTATATAAACACTATAAAATAAAAAGTTTTTATGTTTTGTTTTTTGTGACGTCAAGACATCTGTTAGTTTTTTTACTTGAAGTATGACTTAAGAAAACTGTTTTCCTATATGTTTTGTCGTGTTTAGATATTAATACATATTACGTCTGACATCTGATATTTCAAGGGGCTACAAGTACCGCGGCCGATAATGTTTAGACATTGATACCCATCACGACTGAGGAGTTTAGCTAGACAATTTAAAATAACCCTGTATGTGCCGTTCAGACCAAAGTACTGGCGGGCGCGGCCTTATGCAAGATAAATTAAATTCACATCAGTGACAATGTAATTTACTGTCTGACAAAAGGTCGGGCCAACCAACACGTTGGTCTAAACGGAACGTTAGTTGTAACTGTTGCGAAAAATTTAATTGTCTGGAAAGCAGTAAGCAAGCAAATAAACATAGAATAAAAATGTACGTAAAATGGTAATACCTATGTCTTTTTTTGTAACGTGCGTTTTGTTTGTGCAGAATAAACAATTTTTCTTTCTGTCTCTTTATAAAACATAAAAAAACGATGCTCTAGTTAGGAAATTACTACAAATTCAAACAAAAACTTCAAAGTTCAATCATGAAAATAATTACGCAAAAGCTTAAGGGGACTACATGATCTAAAGCTGGTAATTGAACGATGACACAAAGCTGGTAATTTATTGCAAATTATGAAGCAATTATCTATTTCCAAAAAATCTATTGTTTGGGCTAAAAAATTAAAACACATAAAATGTTATCGTATGTTGCTTGTAGAATAATCTGACAAAAAATCATATTGATTGTATGTATATTAATATGGTTTTTATTGTAAAAAGAAAGTTTTCAGAGGTATCTTCATGATTTTTTTCTATAGTATCAAATTAGTTGTATTATGTTTTCAACACACTTTCTACCTAGCATATAGCCTGAAGAATATCATATATTTTTCTGATTTTGTTTACTGTAGTCAATCATATACTTTTATTGTTTCTAAAACTTGCGTTTTTGTGTTTTTTTTTTTTTTTTTTTTTTTTTTTTTTTAAAAAAACGTTGCCCCACACTAGGAATTACTCCTGTATCGTGGGTGCGTTTACAAACATTTGAATTCACATACACAAACAGCCAGACCCGGAACAACTATCTGTAGGCAATACAAATATTTGTTCCGTGCGGGAATCGAACCCGCGACAAGCAGCGCAGCAGTCGATCGCTCAGCCACTGCGCCAACCGTGTCGTCGTGTTTAGGTCCAGTAAGCCCCTTAACTGTGAAACGTAAACTTGTTGAAAGCCAGCGTCAGCTGTCTGAACCTATTTGGAACGGTTAATTTATTTACATTTTCCCGATCATTGCGAATACAAAATCGAGAACCAACTGATCTGTCTTAGAAATTATTTGTAGCCTGTAGGTACAGACGCCAGCCAGCACATCAAGCTACTACAATCTGTTTTTTCGAAAGGTTGATTGTGAAAATTTTACAGTTTCGGGTAGCTTGATGTGCTGGAGTCTGTACATACTCGTATACGTATATGTGAAACTGTCTTACAAGATCGAGTTTTGTAACTTCTTTGACTTTCTTTTGACAGTTACTTGAGTTCATTTTCACAACAGTTACAAACTTAACCACTTTACCTAAGGCTACGTATACACAGATAGGTGACTTGCTTAACGCCTAGAGCTTAGTGAGTCACCTTGCGAGTAGCGAAGTGAAAAGAATGCTCTAGAATTTTCGCAACTGGCCACACTACGCGCTTGGCCAGATAGTCGCCTTAGCGTGTATAGAACGATGTTAAGTCACTGGGCTCTAGGCGCTAAGCAAAACACCTGTTAGTGCGTACGTAGCCTAAGTAGTGGAATCAGGTGACGGTTTAAAGAAATCCATAATTTACGAAGTTGCAATACCCGCCGTTACTGACACTCCACTAAAAACTAAGACAAACTGCCTTATCCAAGGCACTCGATCCCAGCAAAGCCTTCGCATGATGTATGCTCATCTTAGCTCATCTCACTGCTTATTTGAACTTTATTTCAACAGTGTTGTGACTTATATTTAAGGTTTTAAAAGAAAATCTACTTTTTTATTTTTCAATCGACATATAATTTTTATTCGTGGAATACAATTGACGTCTGACAGTTTTAGTATGGAAGAACTGTCAAACATTCAAATTTTTTTTTCGGGAATCATCAAATGACGCCCCCTCCCATTCTGGGTGGAGCGGATGGGAGTGTCAGACTCTTACTGACTAAAACCCACCCGTGTTCCTTCCTTAGCCCTTTATGTTCCGGGCCAGCGGTAACCCTTTCGTACAATCCTGCCGCCCCGCCCGAGATCGTGCGGTAGCCCCGGATCAGCCTTATGGCTACCATCTTCTGGAGCGCGTTCAAATAATGGTAGTGGGTGGTCGGTGGTGGGTGGTAGGTGGTTCAACCCTTACATTACAATATAGCCTATTAGCTAATAAATAATTTAAATATAAACTTAATTTGCTAAGTAACTGTAAAATTAAGAAATCGTCCCCCCGTCAACCCCGTAGCAACGCATCGCCCGTCCGCGCTACTACTTCATTTTCGTTTAGCGTTCTTTCAGACTTTTTTGTTTTGGTCGGCTCTTCAGGGTCCTAGCTAGATGTTAAATAGCCTCTAGGCTTCTTCAAGAATTAGGCTAAAAATACAAAAATATTTACAGAGAGACAGCGTAGACTAGTAAACAAAAATGTTCCAGAGATTAGCGCGATCAAACAAGCAAACAAGTTATAGATATATAGACGAGTCCTATTGCTAATCATGAAGCCTAATGCCCAAAGGAGGTTAGGTATTTATATCTGTTATCGTCCTACTATTTAGTTTGTGACCATTATGCATACGATAATTGAAATTTATACTATCAACAACATTATTCTTTAGTGATTTTGCAAAAGCTATTAAGCATTGTAACAATAAAATTTCATTTACACTGCTCCCAATGTTATTTATCTGAAGTAATAAGGTGACACGTTTTAAAATTGAACCGATGAAAAATAAAGGTTAGGTACTCGTACTTTGGAAATATCCGAAATTTAACGACAGTCAATTACTGGACTGACATCGGACAATCCTTAGTACTATCTGACGGGTAAAATGTTTTAAAATAAAATCTTGTCATGACCTACTTTTTAATTGGTTCGTGAATTTGACGAGTGGATTGTAAGTCCAACGTGGGCGTCCAACTAAACTTCTGTTCGCTTCCCGGTATCCATTTTTACTTCTGTTACTATTTCTCATTTCTATTCCATGCAGGAATACATGGAATATTTGATTTTCAGAGTTAGATTTTTTAGCAAACGGGACTTATTCTCGCATCCAGATGATTTTTAGATGTATTCCCGTTGTCCCCGTGATCCGTGTCCCCGTTAAAGGGGACAAAGGGAATGTAATAAAATAATTAAAATTACTTCCCGTTGTCCCCGTACGCTGTCCCCGTTAAAGGGGACAAAGGGATAGAGCAGTGTTTAAGTTGTCGAATCAAAAATTTTACGTTTTCAATTACTAATTTACCTTTGACATTTGATTAAAACTGACAACATTTTTAGCCCTCAGAAGACTCTTTTGATATCATTGATTGATGTTCGATTCGGCACGGAAGCGTCTCGAATGGTTGTGTGAATAAAATATTGAAAGTTGGGTTTTCTAAAGAAATAACTGTTAATCGGAGTGATAGGCTCTGTCAACTATTACGGCAGATGTTTTAATAATTATCATAATGGCTGCTACATCAATTTGTTTGAATCAATCAAACAAACATACAAACAATCGATTAAACAGTAGTCAAATAAATTATGCTGAGCTGAGGCCCTTTTGGTATTATTATTTTTAATCATTTCGAATTTGTTTTGTTTATTTTTAAGGTTTTGTTTTGCCAAATAAACGCAATTTTCTTTCTTTCTTTCTTTATAATGGCATATTTTTAATTAGATCAAATAAGATTAGAATCTTCTCATGTTCCACATGATTGTATGCTCCAGGTTCTTGTGTTATAATATCAGCAACATTTTCTCCTGTCATGACTATTACGGAGGCTATATTGCCTGTTACGTGGGTTGGCATAATACTTTCATCTGCTACTCCGAGTCTGTTCACACAGACCCCATCACACTGGTCCCGCTATACTGTCCTAGACTAACCATCAAACATAGTGAATAGTACTTTTTTTGTAAACCTGTATGCGTCATCGTGCTGAAAGACGTATTCCTGGTTTTCCAAACAAATGACTGACAAAATATGATCGCGACAACCGGTACGTATATACGAGTACGTGACGTTTATGTTACACGAACGCGGTTAGAGATCACATGTTACTGATCTAAAAAACAACCATAAACGATAAAAACATGTCACTGAAAACCGCTCATCACTTCCTTATTGCCAAAAATTCATAATAAATCCTTGGGAATAAATAATATAGAAGGTATCAGGTCATCAATCATCTAAACCTGTCAATTTCAACGTAAAAGGAGACATTAGAAACTCAGCTAATAATACGTACTAATATTATGAGTAACTCTGTCTGTATATTACCTACTAGCTTCTGCCCGCGTCTTCGACTGCGTGAAATTTCTTGTTCCCGACCCACCCCGTCATATCGCATCGCCTGCTCATGCTATAACTTCGTTTTCGCTTAGCGTTCTCTCTGAGTTTTCTTCTTCTTACTCGGCTACTAAGGGTCCTAGCGTAATGTTAAATATCCTATAGCCTTCATCAAGAATTGGGCTATCAAATTCAAAAAGATTTTTTCTAATCCAACCGGTAGTTTCAGAGATTACCCCGTACATACAAACAAACAAATTTTTACCTCTTTATAATATTAGTATAGAAGTATACCTATAGATTCACGTCTAAACCACTGAACGGATTTCGATAAAATTTGGTAAGGAGATATATGGTATAGGGTACTCATTGTTCCGGTAGCACGTTTCCGTGAGACGTCTCCGACATCCACGCGGGTGAAACCGCGGGTAGAAACTAGTTTTATATAAAATAGAACTTGTGATTGATCATTGTGACAGATAAAGTAGGTACAACTAAGCATTCCACAGACAGACTGTCTCCTGGATTACCAGTTGGGTAGGTAAATACAGACTCATCAATTCAGCCGAAAGACGTTCACTACTGGAAATACGCCTCCCCCAAGCACCTCCAGTTCGACCGGTTCTGTGCATCCAACGGGTTCCTGCGGCCTTCACAAGGTCGTCGGACTACGTTGAGGGAGGTCTTCCAAAGCTACGTCTTCCGGTACGCGGTCGCCACTCCAGAACCTTTCGGCCCTATCGGCCATCTGTTCTGCAAGTAATGTGCCCTGCCCACTGCCACTTAAGTTTAGCAATTCTTCGGGCTATGTCGGTTACCTTGATTCTCCTGCGGATCTCCTCAGACCTGTTTCGATCATGCAGGGAAACTCCAAGCATAACCCTCTCCATTGCCCTTTGGATGACTTTTAGCCTTCTCATAAGGCCCATTGTGAGCGACAACGTTTCAGTGCCATAAGTCATCACTGGCAACACGCACTGGTCAAAGACTTTCATCTTGAGACACTACAGTATGTGAGACGAGAAGATATTGCGTAGCTTCCCGAACGCTGCCCAGACGAGTCAGATTCGACGATTGACCTCTGTCTCATACACCAACACAGACTCAGACCAAGTTAATTACATAACAATATCAATCGGCCTAGTCTTTTCCCCACTATGTTGGGTTCGGCTTCCAGCCTAACCGGATGCAGCTTTTACGTGGAGTGATTGCCTATCTGACCTCCACAACCCAGTTACTGGGTAATACGAAATCCCATGGTAAGACTGGTTGTCAGACTTTCGCGTTCTGATGACCCGCAACGACTGTTAAAGATCCACGAATTACAGCCGGGACCGACGGCTTAACGTGCTTCCCGAGTCACGGAGGGGTCTTGGTATGTAAAGATGGTCATCAACCCATCCACGGGCCAACCGCGGCAAGCATAGCTTAACCTGATGGATCGACCTGTGCGGCTGTTATTATTTTAATTATATAACAGTTCAAGTTAATTATACATATAACTGCCAGGTGTGCATCTTTTGGAAATATTTGACGGATTAATATGGTAATAAGCTGATGGTTTTATTGCTGTGTTCCAGTTAGGCCCCTTCTCTGTGATAGGGTGTGGGCCGTAACACATACACATGTTACTTACATGCCATATGTCGAATTTATGATTATAATCTTCTTCTTCTTTATTATATATAAAAATCAATTGCCGTTCATTAGTCTCGCAAAAACACGAAAATGGGTCGACCGATTGTGATGAAACTTTGGTAAGCTATTATGTTCGGGCCGCTGAAGGTTTCGAACAAAAAACTGTAGGTACGTTTAGTACGTTTATTTATATACATACAATAACTTGAGGAAGACATACTCATTTATTATAATACTAAGTAAAATCCTAATTTGAATAAACAATGACGAATGAAGGCAGAATGCTTTTCACTCGTTTTTTATTTTTTCACAAACTTTTTTTTCTTTTATTATACAGCCTATTACTTATTCAATTTGCGTGATGGATCTCTTTGGTGATTGGAACTTTTACTAACAATGTCCACATCTCAAATTCAAATCACATTTAGTCCCTAGGGATTAAAGAGCTATTTTAGTCCCTGTTTACGAAGAATACACTAGCTCTTTTCGGATAAATGTGATAAAAACATATTTTCTTTCTTCTTCTATCCGGTATTGCTTGTTTCCTGGCAATGTTGTTCTTCACTATTTCGAAGAATTCTAACTATAGTAAAAGTGCGTAGTGCTACACGCCCCCACCCTATTTCAAGTAAAAAAAAATATCAACTTTATTTCAATGACATATAAGTTGATTTCAGTGACTAGCACTATTGAAAAAGTTATAAAAATATTTGAAGTTGTATCGTAAACTGAACTTTATTGTGTACGAATTAAATTTATTTTTCCATGAATTCATATTTGATGATTTCATATTCTTGGTAAATAAATCGCGAACGCAGATTATGCTTAGACGCTCGGGGTACTTTAGGCTCTAAGCAAGACAATATTCCATCTAGTTGCTGGATTTTCTTGGTTGGTTAAGTGAATTCATACTTCACAGAAAACGTGCTAGCAACAACACTATTTATATCGTTGAACTCTAAGCCCTTTGTACACACATATTTGTAAAACTACGCTCTATTCGCCGTGTGTAGGCACGGTCCGTCAGTGTTGTATGGATCACCAAGGGTTATAATATATCTCATTGGGACACCATGGTGGCGCAACCATGGTTGCCCTGCCAGCAAAATATATACAGCTTTATGGTGGGTATCTCACCAGACATCCAATCGGATGCGCAACCAACCATACATTTTTGAAGTGAAAACGACTTTAGGCGCGTAGGGCATTTTTTGAGATGGGGAAAAAACCATTAAACTCGCAACATTGTTACGGTAACGACATCTCTGTTTTAAGTTTTGGCCATTATAAAGACATAACGCGCGGTACTTTTTTTTTGGGAAGAATGAATTTCAAACATATGTGGGAATTCGTGACCGTGGTGGGCAAGTGATACACAGGAATAAGTTGTAAATAAGTAACGATTAATTTATTACGATATCAAGTAACTAAAGCTAGTAGTTACACTTGACACGAAAAGATAAAATTAAATAATGTTATAATGAAGAGTAAAACGAATAGAAACCCTAGGTTACGGCGAGCTTCAGCGAGTAAAATATGATCGGGGTCAGAGAGGACCTCGCACGATCTTGGTTAAAAACAGACTGAAGCTCCGAATCAAAACTCTCCCAAATCTGCCGTTCACTAGACAAAGGAAGCGGCACAACGATTTTACACAAAGGACGCAGCAAAACGATTACATTTTAAAAGTACAATAATAAAACACGAGAAATAATAAAACACGAGAAATACAAATGGGTACAATACAAGACAACTGAAAATAACAGAACAATGAACCTTAACTAAAAATAGCAAATGGGTACAATACAAGATAACTAAACATAATAGAACAATGAACCTTAAAAGTAAAGAATCATGAAAGACAATAGTACCTATAACTTAAATTGCTTGCAGATGTTCAACGTGGGAAAAACACAAAAATGAAACTTTCTAAAAATAATTACAATAAGTTCCTCTATAAAAATATTACATTCTTAAAACTATGCAAGGGATGGGTACGTAAGACACAGTCCCCACACATATTTATAAAATTACTATGCTTTTCAAGTTTTCAGTTCTGTCGGCACTTCTGGAGTGCCACTGTTTTTTTGGCAGTGTGACCATGGTTGCGGCACCATTGGTGTCCTAGTGAGATAAGGCCCTTTCTTTTCCATTTTCTTTATTTCATCTATGAATTCAATTCAATTCAATTGTATTCGGTAACAATTCACATTGCGTTCGAATATAATCCAGCATCAATCGTAAAAAAAAGTGTTATTATTTTATACCGTCACTGTTCTAGATGTTTTTTCAAAAAATCAATAATTTAAATTAATACAAAAACTGCAGTCTTGTTAGCTGTGCTGTTTCTGGCCTCAACACATAGGAGGCAGTCTTGGGGACTGCCGACAGAAGTGCAAACTTTAAGTAATGAAATTACAGTTGTTTTCATAATACACCATTAGCATGTCGATTACGCGAACCCATGTGATTTTCCCCTACGGAAAATTGCTTAACGCGCCTAAAGAAGCTTTCACTTCAATAATCCCACTGAGCCATTACCTAACGACATTTTAAAGACTTTCAAATTCTCTGGTATTCTATGGTTCTCTGGTCTCTGGTGGTTCTCTGATTCCGATGGCAACAAAAAAATACGAAGGAATACACTTCCATTGAGAGCAGGTGGTGGCCCAGAGGTGCAGCCCGACTTACAAGATGTAGGCCGTCGGTTCGAACTCAGGCAGGTGACATTACCTTAAGTAAATAATTTTATTACCGCTGCTCTCAAAACGGTGAAGGAAAACATCACGTTAGGAAACCGGCAAGTCCCTGATCCTAAAATTCAAAGACATGTGACATCTACCAACCCGCACTGGGCCCGCGTGGGAATATTATAAATGTTGATTATGCTTACACTTCCATAGAATAATGCTTTTATCCACAAAATTTTCCCTTTAGGTCATACGAAACAGCCGAAACAAAATAAATGGCCATTCTACAATATACTTCGTCTGAGATGCAAAACCATATTTTAAAAATATTTAAAAAGAGTTCAAACCGGGTGCGCTGACTTGACAAAGACGAAAATGTGGAGTCGTTGTTCCTCAATACTCACATGCACGTATCCGTTACAATAATAATTACGAACTTATGTATTTCAATAAACCCTGTACTTATTTTTGTTGCTGACGATCAGGAATAAAAACAAAAGATAAAGCGGATCAAACCGGAATGAGAAAGTTTATAGTGGATAAGACAGAGATTAAAACAGAAGACGAACAAGCAGGGGATCGAGGAGGGGAGTTCATGGGATCGATTAGGGGCGGTGGAGGGGGGTTCAGGGGATCAGACCGGAATAACTCTTTCTTTCAGATCTGGGAGCCTAAAAAGGCCACTTTGGTAGAATCATAAAAGGATAACATTATGAATCCTAATATGGCGAAGTCAGTCCGTGTTTTTCTTTTTTCGCTGCACTACGTAGGTATAATCAAAGAGATTGGAATTGGATTTGGATTGGGTTGCTTGGTATTTTAGCACAGACAAAAAAAAAATAACTGAAACATCCTTTGTGACGAAAGGGGTATGCGTGGCGCAGGTTATATAGAAATAAGACCACGCATCCAAGTCAACATAAAAAATATATATTTAGAAAAAGGTGTGGGTAGGTCTACGGTTCACAATTCCCAGAGTCCACCCTGTGGGTAGCGCTGTACTGCCCTGTTAGCCGGCGTGGCGATGACCGCAGCGGGGTGCCACGCTGGATGCGTAGGGGTGCCGGTCGTCAGGTGCTCGCGACGACCGCCGTTAAACAGCTCGGCCCACGTGGCAAGATGGCCAACAAATGGGACGTCCGATGCCGGTAGTTGCAGGCACGCACGAGTCACGACGGAATCAGCCGCGTGGCTCCAGATGTGCTGCCGTTAAGCTTGTTGATGTTCCCTAACCGGAACTTTGGACCCTGGAACATGACGTCCAGCGTGTCACGAGATGACCATTGGTCAACTCCACTGATTGCGACACCAAGCAAGCAGAGCGAGTAGCAATACAGTGCGCTAATGAAGGTGATGGTGGATTGTCACAATCAGACGGAGTTTACAAAATGGGAAGAGTGAAAAAAGGCATGATGCAATACATTTTGAGTGTGAAGCACGAAAAGTCAAAATGCATTAAGCTGAAGGCATTAGATTGAATAAATTACATGATTTAGCGTATATTAAATTCAGATAAAATAAGCATACATGCCAAGTTAACCTGCAAGAAAAAAGAACACAAAATGTACTCATGAAAATGCTATCCAACACTTACCCAGTATGGGGGTTTCAAAGACACCGAATTTAAATGCTCGATGGCGGAGAATTATGTAGATTAGGTAGTTGTTTTTAGGCCCGGATAATGGCGAGTTAAGACACGTGTGAAATCACTGATAAAAATTAATCTGGTGAGACGTGTGACCGCTTCGGGAAAAACCAAAATTCCTAATCTCAAACGGTAGACGCGTTGGATAGAGATCGGACATGCGCGAGCCCATAGATAAATTCTCACTCGCGCGCCGATAGCTGAACATATTGTGCCTTTAGTCATTACTATTTACAACCGCTCTATTTGTAATAATCTGTGGTTGTCATATTTTGACGTCTGCGGCTCTTGACAGTTGAATGTATGTAAATGTCGGCGGCGTTGTCGTAAACAACACATGCACCGATCACGCCACCGACAAGTACGTCACTCGACTTCTCCCACCGCCCCACTGCTCGACTTGTTTTGACACCAGTATAAAAGAGCGAGCAACGAAGCGGCGAGGGACAATCGAGCCCTATCATGACCTATGCCTGCGTAGTCTTTGCACACGCAAAGCCCCACCACATCCATAGGATGCAGACCCTCCAGAACCGTTTCCTCCGAAAGGCTACGGGAGCCCCTTGGTTCGTTCGAAATGAGATCCTCCATGTCGATCTCAAAATCCCCACTATCCACCAATTCATGAAGCGCCTTTCCAAGCACTTCTTCGACTCCGCCCCCAACCATCGAAACCCGCTGGTTGTCGAGGCCGCCAGATATACTCCCTCCCGAATCAGTAAACTCCGCCGTCCAAGGCACGTTCTCACCGACCCAGATGACCCTATAACCGTCCTCCAAGAGAGCAGTAGGGCAACCAGCACGCTTAGGAAAAACAGACACAAGAAACCGACATACCGGCCTCGCCGACGAGGTCCCTCGCGACGTCCCCCAGTAAATGCCCCCCACCGACCCTTGCTCGATGTAGTGCCAGCCCGCGCCGCAGCTGAGCCTGTAGATTTAAATTCCCGACTCTGACCTCTGAGTTTGTTTCGGCATTTCTTCTCAGAGTAGTCAATTAGGAAATGCCGGCCCCATCGTTCGTTAAATAATCATAATTCGATCCAGCCTGTCCCAACTTGCTGTCCTCCCCCCAGCGACGCCCTAAGCCGAGGCTCGTACCCCACAGGGGGTGCCCTTAGCGTGTAGTCGCTTAGTTTATTTAGTTAGTTTTAAGCCCCTGGCTGGAGGCTTTGAGTTTTCTCAAGGCAGCCGCAGGATTGTCCGGTTAAGTAGTCACGACCTCTCAAGGTCAACTACGAGATGCCATATTCTAAAAAAAAAAAAAAAAAAAAAAAAAAAGCGGCGAGGGACTTGACCATTGGACATTGTACGGACATCATGTGCTCAGAAACTATCTCGCGTTCGTATCTGGTTGTATCGTGTACCTACAGTGCTTGATTTGCTAATGTGATTAAATTGTTCATGAAATTATAATCTGATGTGAAGTGCAAACCGTTTTTCTATTGCGCAATAACCAACACTACCCACATAGTACGCCCACAGTAATTACGATATGCCTGATAATAATGACACACACTTTACCTTTTCCTACATCAGAAGTGGGATTCGTGTTGGTTCATGCGCAAAATCAGAACTCTAAAAGTGAAAGTGACCGTTGACATTTTAAAAACAAAATGCAAACTGCGAACGTTTATTAAATAATCTTGTGGATCTGTTCGAGTTGAACCCAGACAAGCCAGATACGGATGCGCGATCATAGTGAATGTTGTTTTGGGCATAGGCTGTATGCCGAAATACCTTTGCCCAGTGACGCGCCAGTTGCGCCCTACCGCCATGTTAGGAAAAAAAGTGTCTAAAACCGGCGTTTTGTTCCCGTAATTGGAAAACGCGATAGGACGCGTGTGCAAACGTAACAGCACACAATACGATAGCTGATTTGTGATTTGCTGAAAATTCA
Organism: Luperina nickerlii; assembly: GCA_963855955.1. Lineage (NCBI taxonomy): Eukaryota > Metazoa > Arthropoda > Insecta > Lepidoptera > Noctuidae > Luperina > Luperina nickerlii. The sequence goes on from OY979665.1 coordinate 2,372,464, forward strand.
CTGCAAGGAGGTCGTGTTGTGGCCGTCATTAAGGTGCACAAATGAAGCAGTATCAACGTGGCTATCGTAAATAGTACGAAGGACGTAACGTGGAGCTACCAGCGACGCGGAGTGACTTCAAGAATCGAGCCAAGCAGCCCGCAGCCGTCGGTGAAGCCCTTCGTCTGCTGCAAGTGAGGGAATCCAGGACATGTTGCGGCCCGGTGCACGAGAAGTGGCAGCCAAACAGATGGTGGAGGTGGAGCACGCGCTGCAAGCAGCAACGGCGAGTTGATGTTTGCGTCGTACAACTACCAGCAGGCACGTTAGAACATAAGGGTGAGCTGTATTGTTTTGTTAGATTCTGGTGCTGAATGCTCGTTAGTAAAAGCGAGTTGTGCAGCCAAATTAAGTGCCAAACGAGTTAATAATGTTATTGCGTTGACTGGTATTGGTTAAACGCGTGTTTTCAGCACAAAACAAATCATAAGAAGCGTTGCGAATAGCGAGCCATAACTTAGATTTTATTTCATTACTATACGACATTTACTTGCAAAGTATTATTTTGGGTAGGCTATTTTGTGTTATTATAAAACGAAGAGTGAAATCAGATTATCAGACTAATCTAGATCGGAAGTTCAGGCAGGCCATGAGCGTTGTATGTGATCTACTCGTAAGTTGATGCAGTTCCTGAACAATTATTACCAAGGCTTGGAGGAATCTTTTGTTATCAATGATTGTTATTATTAAATGTGGTCAGAATTGGCCGAGTGGAACATGCACTGCTGTTGATTTTTTTGGTTACAGGTTAACACACAAGGACACGTGCAAGCAGAATGACAGTGGTGGACAGCGCTGCACTCTTTGGATCTCCTGTACGAATAATCGCTGATCAAAGACGGTGCTTTTTGAGCGAGGAGTTTCACGACTTCTGCCAAGGAAACAGTGGATTGTTGCAACCACTACAGCCATTGAGCCAGCTACAGATCTATTGTCTACCGAATTTGGTGAGTCGTTTTCATTATGTTTTGACTCTGGTACCGAATGCTACCCTGCTAAACAACAGCAAAAAAAAAAAACTGTTACATTGTTAGGTATAGCTCAATCTAGTTAACGATGCAATTTTTAAATACGCTCACGATAGGTTATGAATGATGTCAGTAGGTCATGTACCAATCGAAATAGATGGTAATCACAGTGGTGATGAGCTATGAGTAAGCCTAAGTAGTGGGAACCACGCGAGTAGGGGTTCTCTATCGGCCGTAGTAAAAAGTGTGTAGTCACAGGGTGATGGACAAGGATCCATGCGCTGGATGGGTGAGAGCAATGCGATTGCTGGTCGGCCGGAGCGCCGTGGCGTTAGAGTGGTTTACTCGTCTGTGGGTTTCCAGGTGTCTAAGGCTCTTAGTAAAAAAAGATTGTTGTAATGTGGATAACGATGGTACATGGCTCTGGTTGATATTTTTTTTGCTATGATTAATTATTATTAAAGTTTGATTACATGGCTCTGGTTGAATCAAGTACGCTAATGAGGCTAAGGCATATGCCATGGCACAGGCCAAGGGATCAGAGTATTAATGACGAATTTGAGGAAAGCTAAGTAAAAGTCTTGTTGATGAAACAAAGTAGAAATTAAGTCGAGTGATAGTGGTGAATCTTAGTTCGGCTGGTCGGGGACCATACCAGTAGTTATTAAATAGTCGTAGCCCTGTAGAAATCGGTGTCTCTTGAGGCAACTCAAGTAGTCCGTGGGTGCGCGATGCGTGTTTAACTCTGGTGGAGGTCGGGGTCTTGTAGAGACCATAGAGCCCGTAGGACTCGGAATTCAGGAGGAATTCAAAGAAACAAACATGAAGTTTGTTGTAGGGGTTAATGAAAAGCCACAGTCCATGAATAAGATTTCTGCTGTGTTTTGTGATGCTCTAAGGATGTTTTATTGGCTGCTCCATCATGTTTAGTTGATTATTTAGTTTGTGATCTTGAGATTTGGGAATCAAATAATGATACTATCTCTGCCAATAGTGATACCATGTCTGCCAATAGTGATACCATGTCTGCCAATAGTGATACCATGTCTGCTAAAAGTCCCACTATATCTACCAGTTCTCATAATAATGCAAATTGTAGAAACCCTGGTTTACGTGCTACTTCAGTAGAATCAATTGGTCCTGAGTCAATTACCATTATAACAGAAGCACTTGTACATCAACCAAAATATTGAGCTATTTGTTAATTAAGCTAAAGGAACGATACTTGTTCGGCCTAGCTACGTCCGGTCCAGTTTAACTGTAGGGACACACCTGAAAGGCAAAACAATTACCGGACCAGGAAGCTAATCTTGTAGGGTCAAAGACTGATCGGATCAGGAAGCTAATCTTGTAGGGTCAGAAATTGACCGGACCAGGAAGCTAATCCTGTAGGGTCAGAAATTGACCGGACCAAGAAACAAGTCTTGTAGAGTCATGGCTGACTGGACCAAGTGGTTAAATATCTGAAGGGTCTAACTTGACCGGACCAGAAACAATAGCAGGATGACCAAACGGTAGTTAATCGGTTTTTCATGCTTTAGATGTAACATTGTAATAATCGTAATTAGTAATCAAATAATGATTAATGCTCTGAACTCAATTTTTTTAGTTTGTGCGAATTTTCATTGTGTTTTAGTCTGTACCAAATTCGGTCAGAAGTGACCGAACTATGTGATACTTTGCGGGGTATGTTTCTTTGCAGATTAACACACGAGAATGTGTGCGAGCAAGATGGTCGTGTCGGCGTCATTCATTGACTATTCTGAACGCCAGTGTCACCCGGCGGCGCTCGACAGAGTCTAGCCTGAGTTCGTGTGGAGTCGAAGAGAGCGCGCAGTGGTGTAACGAGACAGTCTTGGCTCTGGCGTGTCACGGTGAACGTACGTTACGGAAGCATCGTACGTTCCCGTGACCCCTGGTGTAGGTGTGAGATGGAACACCGGGGTGGTTTTTAGTCAGTAAGAGTCTGACAGACCCCTCCGCTCGCCCCGTGGCGGAGGACATCCATGAGGATTTTCCACCCCGGAAAGTGTATGACGGGGCACAAGTTGCACTTCATGTCCGTTTATTCGGAACCGATCAATAGTAACGCGAGCTGATGTCCATAGAACTAATGATGACAGTTAAATTGCAATAATCATTGTAGGGTTAAACCGGTCCAATGATAAATCAGCTATAGGGAATAATAATATTCCGGACTAGTCAAAATAAGATAAAATAAATTCTGAAGGGCTTGTAGCCGGACCAGAATTTGTTAATCTGTAGGGCTTGTAGCCGGACCAGAACTTGTATCTGCAGGGCTTGTAGCCGGACCAGAACTTGTTAATCTGTAGGGCTTGTAGCCGGACCAGAGCTTGTTAATCTGAAGGGTCAATAAAAAAAAAAGACCGGTCCAGAACTTGTTAATCTGAAGGGTCATTGAAGACCGGTCCAGAACTTGTTAATCTGAAGGGTCAATGAAGACCGATCCAGAAGTTTTAATCTGAAGGGTCATTGAAGACCGGTCCAGAACTAATTCTTACCAGCTGTCTGTAGTCTTTATCTGTCTGTAGGGTTTAGATAAACCGGTCCAGATTGTAAAGTACGATTTTTGGTCAGGATAATCGAGCGATTTATGCTTATTACAGATGTATGAATTGTAAGCGTACGAGGACGTCCGCAAGTCAGTATGGCCGTGTCGGCGGCGTTGTCGTAAACAACACATGCACCGATCACGCCACCGACAAGTACGTCACTCGACTTCTCCCACCGCCCCACTGCTCGACTTGTTTTGACACCAGTATAAAAGAGCGAGCAACGAAGCGGCGAGGGACTTGACCATTGGACATTGTACGGACATCATGTGCTCAGAAACTATCTCGCGTTCGTATCTGGTTGTATCGTGTACCTACAGTGCTTGATTTGCTAATGTGATTAAATTGTTCATGAAATTATAATCTGATGTGAAGTGCAAACCGTTTTTCTATTGCGCAATAACCAACACTACCCACATAGTACGCCCACAGTAATTACGATATGCCTGATAATAATGACACACACTTTACCTTTTCCTACATAAACATTGGAATGTTGCTGTGATTTTGTTGTTAAATTAGTTATTATGTGTTTATTTGTGAAAAATGTAACGTGCGACGTTACACCTTCACACTTGGGATTTGATAAGATTAACTTAACATGTAACTTTCCATTATGATTCATAATGTTATCCTTTTATGATTCGCCAAAGTGGCCTTTTTAGGCCCCCTGTAATGTTTCGCTAAACCGGAATATTTACGGTTGATTGACTAGTTATCACAGTTAGCCATTTTTCTAACGTGTGTGAAAGTTCCTAGTACCTATTGACTTTATTTATTTAGTCTTTATCATTTCTGGTATAGGCAAAAATATAAGTACTTAGTTGGTGCAGTCGAGTTCGGGCAGTCTTGGCAAACGGTCAGTACCAACACACGTGTTTGTTTCCGACACACGTGTGTAATTCGTTTCTTAATGGCTAGTTAATTAAAGTTTTTTTTAAATTCAAATCATATTTTCGTTCGTGCACTGCAGTGCCCACACCTATATAAATTGTGTCGGATCGTGAAGAAGACCCGATGTTTCGCATCTCGGCCACCCATGATGCGACAAATGTATATTCCACTCAATAACAGCGAAATAAAACGAAACAAACAACTGCTTTAAACTGAATTTCAATTACCAAGACTAGTGGAATCGCAACTATATCGTGAATTGGCCCTGAGTAATCTAATTAAAAGTTTCCACCCCTGCATGTTTCAGCTATCTTAGTCTGTATTGCCTGTAGCAAACATGACATCTTGGGCACACAAGCTGGAACTTTCATTTAATTAGCATACGAAATTGTAAAACCAACTAAAGTTCCACATGAGTCATCAGTTCAGCATCCACAATACAGTAGATTGACGTCGAACAGTCGATGTTGATCGCTTCAAAACACATTCGCTATTCCCGTTACATATCGATAGCGAAGTTCGATCGATGAACGACAATATATGGACGATTAATATGCCTAGCCTTTTCCCAACTATGTTGGGGTCGGCTTCCAGTCTAACCGAATACAGCTGAATACCAGTGTACATGAAGCGATTGCCTATCTGACCTCAACAACTCACTTACTGACTGATTCAAGATCAGACTTTCGGGCTTCTGAGTCTTCGGTCAGCTGGACCCGGTCGCTTCTGGACCCGCGGGTCCAGTTGACCACATCATTTCTGACGATGCGTAACGACTGTCAAAAGTCCACGAATGACAAACGGGACTAACAGCTTGATGTGCTTTCCAAGCCACGGAGGGGTCTTGGTATGTAAAGATGGTCACCCATCCACGGACCAACAGCAGCAAGCGTAGCTTAACCTGAATTATCGACCCATGCGGCTATTAATTATTACTTAGCCTCAAGCCACATGAACGATCATTACTAGCGAGTCACCATCGATTGACGTCGATTAAAAACAGTCGATGTCCTATTAAAACAATCGACGGGCTGGCATACACCCATGAAATTATTAAGATTTATACTGTCTCAGTCAATTTTCGTACGTTCAGTACGTTCGATTTTTCTCCTACAAAAATTGGTCACCGATTATCGGACGTGGGCGCGCAGCCTCGCATTTTAAACACGACCTACTGACAGTGATGTGTTCATGTTATTTTGTTATAAACCAAATTAAAGTTAGATACAGAAATTATATTGTTTACCAAATTGGCAGCCAACTAAAATTGCCCTTATATTAAAATCATTCTTTGACAGTGTATGAAACTCCTAATCACGGAAATTAATTTAGTGTGGCAGTTTGATAGACAATTAAGTAGTTTCCTTGAATGTTTCGAAGTAGGGTCTGGTAATCGTTTGTTAATAGAACTTTACTTAAGTTAGGATGTTATATTGTATTTCATATTTTTTAATTAGGTATAAGTTCTCATAAATATAATATGTACATTTTATTTTAATTATGAATAAATATTCATACTGGTACTGTATGGTGGGAGGTGGATATTGAATATCATACTCTTTTTCCTTACACTTTGTGGGAATTCGTGACCGTGCGGGCAGGTAATATATAGAAGTAAGTTGTAAAACGGTAACGATTAATTTATTACGATATCAAGTAACTAAAGCTAGCAGTTACACTTGACACGAAAAGGTAAAATTAAATAAGGTTACATGAATGGTAAAAATACTAGAAACACGAAGCTCGCCGTAAACTATTACGGCGAGCTTCGGCGAGTAAAATATGATCGGGGGTCAGAGAGGACCTCGCACGATCGTAGTTCAGCACCGACTGAAGCTCAGAACCAAAACTCTCCCAAATCTGCCGTTCACTAAACAAAGGACGCGGCAAATCCACATCTGCCTTTTAAAAGTATAATAAAACACGAGAAATGCAGATAGGTACAATACAAGACAACTGAAAATAACAGAACAATGAACCTTAACTAAAAATAGCAAATGGGTACAATACAAGATAACTAAACAAATAGAACAATGAACCTTAAAAGTAAAGAATCATGAAAGACAATAGTACCTATAACTTAAATCGCTTGCAGATGTTCAACGTGGGAAAAACACAAAAATGAAACTTTCTAAAAATTATTACAATAAGTTCCTCTATAAAAATATTACATTCTTAAAACTATGCAAGGGATGGGTACGTGAGACACAGTCCCCACAGTACCCCCCTACCAGTGATAAAGATTACGAAACACCTGCCTGATAGTAATCAGGAAATTTAACTCGCCTACCAGAACGGCGAGGAATATGCTTGCCAGGCCAACTTAGGTTCCAGTGAGTCGGAACCGGTTGCCGCATAGTTCACGGTGAGTCGGAACTGTCTGCGAAGATGTCCCCAGTGAGTCGGGGTGGCGCGGGCGCTGCGTTATGGTTCCAGTGAGTCGGAACCGGTTGCCGCATAGTTCACGGTGAGTCGGAACTGTCTGCGAAGATGTCCCCAGTGAGTCGGGGTGGCGCGGGCGCTGCGTTATGCTCCAGTGCGTCGGATGTGGTACAGCGACCAGGCGCGGGCCAGGCCAACTTAGGTTCCATTGAGTCGGAACCGGTTGCCGCATTGTTCACGGTGAGTCGGAACTGTCTGCGAAGATGTCCCCAGTGAGTCGGGGTGGCGCAGGCGCTGCGTTATGGTTCCAGTGCGTCGGATGGGGTACAGCGCCGGGTTGAGGCTGGATGCTGCGTCGACCAGGAGAGGAATTGAGCTCTTCTTGTTGACCGGCCGAAAGTGCAGTGTGCTGTGCCGAGGTTGCTGATGAGGCTGAGGGTGATGACAAGGTATGCGCGGTCGCTGCATGCTGGTGGTCAGGATACCCGTTGAAGCCGTGGGAGCTGGCTGGATGGGAATGCGCGTCATCCGCCGCTAGTGACTCCCGCTGGATCGCTCGCCATTTTAACACGTACTTAGATTTAACACTCGCGAAACTCTTTACGCACTGTCACGAACTCACGCTATTGATAGTTTTGATCACGTCGGGGTCACCACTGTGGGAATTCGTGACCGTGCGGGCAGGTAATATATAGAAGTAAGTTGTAAAACGGTAACGATTAATTTATTACGATATCAAGTAACTAAAGCTAGCAGTTACACTTGACACGAAAAGGTAAAATTAAATAAGGTTACATGAATGGTAAAAATACTAGAAACACGAAGCTCGCCGTAAACTATTACGGCGAGCTTCGGCGAGTAAAATATGATCGGGGGTCAGAGAGGACCTCGCACGATCGTAGTTCAGCACCGACTGAAGCTCAGAACCAAAACTCTCCCAAATCTGCCGTTCACTAAACAAAGGACGCGGCAAATCCACATCTGCCTTTTAAAAGTATAATAAAACACGAGAAATGCAGATAGGTACAATACAAGACAACTGAAAATAACAGAACAATGAACCTTAACTAAAAATAGCAAATGGGTACAATACAAGATAACTAAACAAATAGAACAATGAACCTTAAAAGTAAAGAATCATGAAAGACAATAGTACCTATAACTTAAATCGCTTGCAGATGTTCAACGTGGGAAAAACACAAAAATGAAACTTTCTAAAAATTATTACAATAAGTTCCTCTATAAAAATATTACATTCTTAAAACTATGCAAGGGATGGGTACGTGAGACACAGTCCCCACAACTTTTACCTACCTAAAAAATATATTCTCAAACTGCAACGTTGACACGCAAATTCAATTAAACACTTATTAATTTCAATATCCAATCTTCGGCGTACAGAGCACGTTAAAAAATCTTTCTCACCGGGAACAATTAAATTAATCGGACTTTTTAAGCCGGCACTTAAAAGTTGGAAAACGCTTACGTAGCTTGAAATATCTCGTTGGAGCAATTCTGCCAATTCCTTTGAGGTTAAAACAAAAAAAAATCGGCTTGCAATTTCTCACTTTAGCCGCTTTAAATAACTTTGTCGATACTTCACAGTCATTTTACGGTTGAGAAAAGGCTGTTATTCGGGTTTTTGACTGTCGTTTTTCTGCGAGTGCTATATCGACTTGCAGGATTATAATGGACACGAATGACAAAATAATGGAATTATTTAACTTGATTTAAACGTAAGAAACTACTACTACAGACGGACCGCGGAGCCGTAATAGAATCCCTTTGGCAGCCTTTGGGAACAAAACCCTAAAAAACCACTGACGAAAACAGTAGAAAAACAAAAGACTTTCTTTTAGATTCTTAATATTGTCAAAAATCTAATTTTTAAGATCAGATTAATCTGCAAGTTTACTTCTTATCTAACAAGTATTAGATAGTATTCCATTCTTCTTCTTCTTAGCGTGTCGCAGCCATTAGGTCCTCAAGTGCATAGGCGACAAGACAGGATGCGGGAAAAGATGGGAGGTGAGCCATTGTCTGTGGAGAGACACCGCATAAACACCGGAGGTCTGAGCCTTCCAAGAACCTTCACTTGTGGACGTTATAAGTCATTTTAATTTAAGTATTCCATAAAAACACTCAATCGATTTCGGGAGATTATACCGGTTTTACACAAGTGACTACAGCCGCACGATTTTCGCCGCACCGCGAAAATCTACTGGCAATTTGACTAAGCCGCAGGTTACTAAAATCGCAAGTTCCAAAGTAGAGTAGGTCTCGACTTTTGTCTTGCGACGACAAGTTACATCGGCAGTGAAAATGCTCAGTCGCAGGCGATCGCCCGTCGCATGAAAGTCGATATTTTGATGCAAAATGTACTACTCACCTGCGATTTTTATCGACCCGTGTGAATGGGGTGGCGATTCCGCTTGCGACGTAAATGGTAAGCCACCAGCCGGCAGCCGCACAGCGAAAATCGACCTAAATCCCCCACAGGAGTCTTTGCGAACGAATATCTAAAGTTTACCACTATCTTAAATTGGCAGTCTTTAGCTAAATTATCTTAATCTTGATTAAACACTGCTTTGATTTTATCACTCTACAGGGAAATAAACAAACTTTAGTGTGGTTACCTACCTATCTTGTCTACAGAAATTAGCTTACCTAACTAATTACATTCGGACGTTATGATAAGCGTTCTCTTCTCCTTATCGTGTCGATAACAATCTAAATGGACTCGTCCCAAAATTCGGCTACGTGTTTGGCGCCATTACTAGCTTCAATCAGTTCTTGTAATGTGCAGATGACGGGACCCGCAGGACACGATATTAGGCGTCCCAGCGTTTGTAGAACAGTACCGAATTTACACTCCAAGGCGGTTTAGATTTATAATCCACGGATTATTAATACATAGGGGTTTACTCAAAATACCCACTTGGATAATTATGTTTTTGACATCAGCCCATTATACAATACAATAAAACACAAACAGGCGCGACACGCGATATAATCGCGCGCGACAAAAAGGCACCGCTCGTTGCGCGACTTGCGGTGCCTTTGTGTCGCGTGTCGTGTCGCGCCTGTTTGAAGGAGCCTTAAAACAATATGATTTTATATATCATCAGGAGCAATATTGTCATACATTAAAATATAATATTTAACAAAAGTTTATAACCAATATCCTAAAATGTAATTAGTATGCGTGAGAAAGAACTAAGGCTATTCCTCTGAAATCAGTGTTTTTATACGCATAGTTATATCATTTCACTAGCTGCGCCCTGCGGTTTCACCCACTTAATTCGTGATCTCGCCAAATCACCATGTAAATAAAAAGATAAATGTAGATACAGGATATTAAACCTTGTGGCAAAGTTTAGATTTGCGACAATATTCCCGGAGAACCCTTAGGTAGAGACCTAAGGGTTCTCCGGGAATATTGTCGTGACGTTAAGCTTCACACACAAATGATGTAAGATCAAAGGCGACTTACCTAAGACATGTCTGCTGCAATGCTGATGCTGTCAGTACTTTGAGAGGACCTTGTATAGCTGTAATGGTTGCCGCTGCTGACGGGGCGGTTATTATTAGAGTTGCAGACCGTGGAGATAGGATGGTTCACAAAATAAATTGTTGGTAAATTAATAATTTCTTAATGTTTCCTTTCTGAACAACAACATACAAGGGAAGTCAAATATTCAACAGCTTTAGCGTTTTGGTCACTCTCTCTATTCTACACATAGTCTCTAATGGGATATAATTATATTAATACCTAGGTATCTATTATTTCCGTTTTAATTCTTGCTGTTATTTTACTGGATTTTCTTCGTCTCTTTATCTTAATACTAACCCGGCGTCACCCCCGGGTAAAGTTTTTGAGATACAAGAATATTATTTAAAAATGTATTACGAATTCTTTTAGATATTAAAAGTAATATCGTGTTTACATACTTCTATATTTTATGACTTACGGAGCAGAAAAATGAACACTCATGGTACGGCTGGTCCATAAATATACGCTAATAATACGCATAAGGTCGCTCAGAGAGTTATGGCATGTTTGAAGTCTCTCTTCCGCAACGAGGTGATCTGGCAGAGAACCAAAGTTGTCGATATAGCTCACAGAACAAGCCAGCCGACGTTACATTGGGCCGGCCATATTAGCAGTAGAACCGATGACCGTTGCGGTAGACATGTTCTTGAGTGGAGACAAACGTAAGGTAGGACGCCCTCAGGCTAGGTGGAGCGCAGATCTTCGCAGGATGGCTGGTAGCTGCTGAATGAGGGTTGCCGAAAATCGAGTTGAATGGCGTGCAATAGGAGAAGCCTATGTCCAGCAGTGGACTGCTGTAGGCTGATGATTATGATGACTTCTATGTCCCTGTGTATGTTACTTACTTGTTTGATAAACCTCTTGTTTGCAATTGCGAATAAAGTAGGTTCTTATTAGACTTAGCTTCAGTTAACTATTTATGCTTGATTGCCTATCTTCCTTCATTTTCATAATAATCATCATCTTGATGACCTCAATAGAACTGTATGAAAATTAGAATTAACTATTTACTTTTTACAGTTCATTCAATTGATTAAAGTTGAGACTATACCTAGGTAGCTAATACGGATTCTTAACCTTCGTATATGAAATTCGAATAAAATTGTCACAAAGAAGTGCTCAATTTCTACAGAAATTCTTTATCAATTTTACTGAACTAGCTTTATGTCATCGTAGGAATAAAACTTCACATACCACCATCACATACCGTTAATTTATTGTGTAAGTACAGAACTCTTGATTTACGTGACCTTGACCACCGCCTTTCCGTAATTTTCACCTTTAAGCATACCCACAAAGGCATCCACAACATTTTCCAAACCTTCAGTTACATGTTCCTTGGCCTTCAACTGCCCACTCCTTACCCATTTCGTCAGCTCGGCGAATGCTTCAGGCCATTTATTTAACCATCGGAAAACTATAAACCCTTCAACTTTGAGTTGCTTCACCATGATAAGCGGTTGTATAACGTTTTGTTCGAACTTATTGGAAGGTTTTTCATCTTTAACACCAATAGTCCCACAAAGAGCTACTCTCCCGTAAGGGTTCATGTGCCTCATGATAGTACAGGATAGCTCTCCACCAACATTATCAAAAAAACAGTCAATCCCATTTGGAGCAGCTTGCATTAAGGCTTCACTGAGATCTCCTCTTTTATAGTTAAAGGCGTGATCGAAGCCAAGTTCTTGCTCCAACCACTTTACCTTTTCATCGCTGCCCGTAAATCCTATCACCTTACAACCTTTGATCTTCGCTATCTGCCCAGCGATGGACCCGACGGCACCAGCAGCTGTCGTGACTGCCACCGTTTCGCCTTGTTCAGGCTTGCAGATATTGAGGAGGCCAAAGTAGGCAGTCGCGCCCGGCATGCCAACGGCGCCAATACCCAGGGATATAGGTAAACCATTCAAATCTGGTAGTTTATAGCAACCGAAGTCTACGGTGGAAACATTGATGCCCTTTACTTTTATGCTGGGATCAATTATGCAGTAGTCACACCAGCCTTTATGTGACACTACGCGAGTGCCAACAGGGTAGTCTTTGTCTCTCGACTCTATAACTATTCCAACCTGGTAACCAAATTGCTCGTAAGGAAGTTCATAGTTGGTGCTGAATGAACGAAGATAGGGATCCACACTGACCCACTCCACCTTGACGAGGATATGGTTTTCAGGTAGCTCAGGCATTACGTACTTCATGAGTACGTAGTCGTTTCTCTTCGGGTATTCTTCAAAACGTTTGACTACAATATATTTTTGTGCATTTATTATCATGATGCTTCACCTGAAAACAAACAAGAGGTATGTTTAGAATGAATTCAGTTACCATAGGAACGAACTGACGATTTCGTGACTTATGTATATTATTTTATCTTAATGGCCTGGATTGATAAATACTTTACTTGGTTAACTCGAAGTATTTGAAAATAGATGTAGACATTTAAACTATAATGGTCAATACCTTACCCGGCTTCCAGTCTAACCGGATGCTGCCGAATACCGAAGTAGAGTATTTTACATAGAGCAACTGCCTATCTGACCTTCACAACCCAGTTACTGGATATGACTGGTTGTCAGACTTTCGGGCTTATGACGACCCGTAATGACTGTCAAACATCCAAGAATGACAGACGAGACCAACGGCTTAACGTGCTTTCCAAGGCACTTGGTCTTGGTATGTTTTTTTTTTTTTTTGTCTTGGTATGTAAAGATGTTTACCCATCCATGGATCGAGCGCGGCAAGCGTAGCTTCACCTGATCGATCGACCCGTGCGGCTGTGATTAGGTACTTAGCCACGAGCCCCTACTCCCTTCGTCATCATTCTATACATTAAATATTTAACATGTAAGCCTTCGATAATATTTCTTAAATCAAATAATATTTATTCATTTCTACTTACTCTCCTGATAACGCGTTTATGATGATTCAGATAGGCGCACTTTCTTCGCCCGTACTGTTAGCGACTTGTTCTTATAACATCCTTAGATTAGCTCTGCTCATTAATATCAAGTACATAACTGTATTACTACCCATTCCCGCGGTTTTACTCGTATTGCAGAATTTAATCAGTAGGTACTTTATTGTGAAAGCGGATAAAATCTGAGGAGAGTGAAAAATACCATTATTAATTTAGGTACAAATTATAATATAAGAAACCTATAATGTTCCCACTGCTGGGACACGGTCTCTTCTCTGTGAGAGAGAGAGAGGGCCATAATCCACGATGGGCCCAGTGCGAGTTGGCGAATGTCACATCTCTTCGAATTTTTGATTCTAGGACATGCTGGTTTCCTCACGATGTTTTCTATTACAAATAGTCTTAACAATTTGACATTAATATTTTATGCCAGCTATGCCCGCGACTTCATTCGCGAGCATGTCGGTAAACAAATTGGATTTCATGCGTTTTAAGTTATGCACGGAACCCTAATTATTTTTCTAAAATAAACGTAGCCTATGTTGCTTCTAACAACAACAGCTATCTGTTAGTGAAAGTCCTGTCGAAATCGGTCCAACCGTTTCGGAGATTAGCCGGAACAAACAGACAGACAGACAAAAAAAGTTAAAAATTGTTTCTTTGTTATTCTCTCATAAGCATTTAGTAAAAGCTATTATTTTGACATTACAAACAGATACTTCAATTTTATTTATTTGTATATATGTAGTATGTATAATAATAATATGTATATGTATAGAAGATTTGTTTTTGTAGTAGTAACTGTATTGTACGGGACCTACTCTTAAATAATTGACCATTATGTACTCTTAATAGTTTGATAAAAGGTTTTTTGATAAGAAATAATTATTGTGTAGGTACGTATAACATTAACAAACGTTAGAACTTGAAACTAGCAAAACGCTGATAATATTTACAATTAATTGGAATTGAGAGAGGCCTATTTCCAGCATATGACTGCACTGCACTGATGAACTACATAATATAAAAAGTAAAGTCCTCCAGATCGTATATGGGCCATAGCGGCCAATCTCAACGGAGACTTTGTCTTCGGCGCGGGAGATATTATAATGCACAAGTGTGTGTGCAGACACAGGTGTACTCTTTCCTCACTCTCATTAGTCCGATGGGACGGCAATCCGACACGACCGGAGACAAACCGATAATATACATAAAGTCTATTCAAACTTATGCTTCAAATTAATATTATTTCAAGTTAAACAAATATCAACTTTATTTTAACGGTATATAAAGTTGATTTCAGAGTGACTAAGGACTATTGAAATAGTTATAAAAATGTTTGAAGTTGTAGCGTAAACCGAACTTTATTGTGTAGGATTTAAAGTTATTTTTCCATAAACTGATATTTGTTAACATTTTTGGCAAATAAATGGCGAATGCAGATTACATACAGAAACTCACTCCTTCTTCTCATGGAGGCGGCAGAAACTACAGAACGCCACGTTAACGTTCTCGTCTCTGGTCTCATCTTGTCATAATTACTACCGAACCGCGTGCTTGTATGACCAGATCTAGGTTGCGAGTACTATGCACCTAACCTTTCTGAAGGTCTTTCCTTTCTTTCTTTCTTTCCTTTCTTTCTTTCCTTTCTTTCTTTCTTTTTCACCGATAAAGTTATGTGTGAATAATAAACATGGTATTGTTCAAATACCATGTTTATTATTCACACATAACATCATGCCCATATTCCTTGAAGGGGTGGACAGAGCTGGTGTACACCTACATTTTGCCAGTTATGTTTAAAGTCCTGTGTAATGCGACCTTTTGTCATCAACCGACCACAAATCCAGACTCTGGGCTATGGATAAAATCTGTATATCAAAACCCTAAGCGCCTTCCCTCGATCGAACCCAGCGGTACTATTCTTTAAAGATAAAATTTGCTGATCTTTGGAAATTTAATTCCCAAGCTCATGAAACTGAAGTTGAGAGAACCCCTAAAAATTTAAATAATCTCTACAAAGCTAATGTCCTAACAAACTGTTTACATTTCACGAGTCATGCCAAAACAGATGCTTTAGCAAAAAACCTTTTTATATTCGTCTAGACACCAAAAAGTTTAGTAAAAAGCTACTATTTTTAAACATTGTGGTTGAAAATTGCATTATCACAGAGCTCGGAATCGCCGCGCCGCCGCCGCGCCGTCAGCGTCTAAAGACGACCTATCTGCCTCGCTTTATCCCAACTATGTCGGTCCGGCTGTTATTCGTGGATCTTTGACAGTCATTACGGGTCGTCAGAAACCCAAAAGTCTGACTACCAGTCTTACCAAGGGGTAAGGTATTACCCAGTATGTAACTGGGTTGTGGAGGTCCGATAGGCAGTCTCTCCATGTAAAATACTGGTACTCAGCTGCATCCGGTTAGATTGGAAGCCGATCCCAACATAGTTGTCAAAAGGCTAGGCAGATGATGTTATTGGGGTCAGCTTCCTGTCCAACCAGGTGCAGCTGAATACCAGTATTTTACTTGAAGCGATTTCCTATCTGACCTTCACAACCCGACGTTAGACATCAGTCCTAATAAAATGCACAACTTCTGATGGCAGTGGTGTCCCAGTGATGGCAGTGGTGGCCTAGTGGCAACGGAGGAATTGTAGGTCGCAGGTTCGAACCCAGGCAGGCGCATTACTTTGTGTAAATAATTTCATCACCACTGCCCTCAAAACGACGAAAAAATACATCGTGAGGAAACCGGCATCCCAGAACCGAAATTCCTGCACTGGGCCCGCGTGGTAGATTATAGCCCACTCCTTCTCGAAGAGACGAGGCCTGTGTCCCAGCAGTGGAACCATCATAGGCTGATTATACACAACTTCTGTCACGGACTGCCTTCAAAACCATCAGTTTCTACACCTCATTCGTATCATCGTTCCCATCGCGTCAGGGAGGTTGCAGCGGCTACAGTTCGCGACCGCAATAAAGGATACAGCCCTAGGTGCTACGGCTGTGGGAAAAGGGGCCACCTTCGAACCAGTTGCCCTAAGTGAACTGCAGGAAGGGAAGATGGCCGGTCTCCAGAGGGTAGTGCGGCTAACAGCACCGCCGAAAGGGTGACACGCTTAGTTTGTATGGAAAGTGTTGATAGTGCCGCGTCTAACAGCGACCGCTGAGCTCCGTACTCTGTGGCTATAATTAAAGAGATAACTTTGATCTCCGATGGAGGAAAGTTTTATGGACTTGTATCTTTGATCCTGTTCTCCGAGGCGTGAGGGTAAGATTAAATACTGACAGAATGAGGATTAAGGGATTATTGCCGAAGGATGAACGGTTTAAATTTATTAATTGGCGTAGTGGAAGTTGGTGTGGTGATTAAAAGTAGCGTGAAAAGCGTGGCTTCGATTCTTAGGGTAAATACGTTTGGTGCCTGGGCTTTTAATAATCAGTTTATTTCAGATAAAATCAATCCATACAATTACAAATTAAGATTACCTATAGACAATGGTCTCATCACATTCTGCTAAGTGGGGCATGCAAATATTACGTACAGACGCCAGCACATCAAGCTACCCGTAACTGCCAAATCCCAATAAATCTTGAACCTTATGCTTTAGTGATAAAGTTGAAAATCTATTAAAGAAATTTAACAGAAAAACAAAGTCGCCGAAATGTCCGTACGCGCATAACTTCTGAATGACTGCACTAAATTGGATAATTCGTTTTTTTGTGTTGTTCGGAATTGCCAGGACAAGGTTTGTATGAAAGAAAATTTTGAAAATCCGAAAAAAATTGCACCCGTGCCGTATGAAGCTGGGGCGGGCCGCTAGTTTCAAATGAAAAAATAATAAGGTAATCGGCTAGGCATTCGGGAAGCTACGCAACATGTTCTCATCCCCCATAACGCAGTGTCTCAGGACGAAAGTGTTTGACCAGTGCGTGTTGCCAGTGATGACATATGGCACTGAAACGTGGTCGCTCACAATGGGCCTTATTAGAAGGCTAAAAGTCACCCAAAGAGCAATGGAGAGGGCTATGCTTGGAGTTTCCCTGTGTGATCGAATCAGAAATGAAGAGATCCGCAGGAGAAGCGAGGTAACCGACATAGCCCGAAGAATTGCCTAAGTTTGGCAATTCTTGTGCTGTGGCAGTGGGTAGGACACATTGCTAGCAGAACAGATGGCCGATGGAGTCGAAAGGATCTGGAGTGGCGACCGCGTCCCGGAAGACGTAGCGTTAGAAGGTCTCGCACAAGGTGGACCGACGACCTTGTGAAGGCCGTAGGAACCCGTTGGATGCGTGAAGCACAATACCTGTCGAAGTGGACGTCTTTCGGCTGAAATTATGATGATGATGAAGGTACTGCTAAGTGATTACTTGATTATTTTTTATGATAAGTCATAGGTATTTGAATTGGTCAATAAAAACGTTATATCAGTTCAAGCATTTGGATCACTAGAATTTCAAAACATAATGTGACAATACAGCTGAAGTGGAAAAATGTCATCTAACTTTTGGAGGGCATACTTACTACAGGACAGAGATTATTAGGTCAGTATTAATATTATTGTGGTAGCCGGATCTCTGCCGGGGATTCTTAGCACCCCTTGCCTCACTGTGGCCTTGGCCGCTACCGTAGCCAAGGGTAGGCGGGCCGCCGGGTACTAGGGGCCAAGAGTTTTTTGTGCTTGTCATTTTTGGGAGGTATTTGCCATAATCGCCACGCTTGGCAGATGGGTTGGCGATCGCAGTATGGTATGGTGGTGGAATGCATAGAGAACGCTGCTGCCCATCCTCGGTACGACCTTTAGTCGCCTTTTACGACACCCACAGGAAGTATGGGGTGGTGTTATTCTTTAATTCCGGCACCACACAGACAATATATAATATTATTGATTGTATAATTACAAATTAAAATTACACTTTAACGAATGCCCGTTAAAAATAATTATTGCAAATTAAAAGCATTACTCTACAATCTAATTCTGTTATTCTAAATATACCACCGACCCCAGCTGCCTCACCCAACCGTTGAAAAGATAAATAAACTCAATTAATTCCTAAGTTACTTTATGTTCACCGAACAATTACTTAAACCGTCTAACAGACATTGTTGGCTAACTTTACGAGGTATAAAATGGATGGGGCCTTGTTTACGAGTGCCTACTTGTGTGCGGGTAGTTACTCTTGTTATAGCTGTTTTGACATTCGTTTATCAATATTAGAATGAGATATAATAATACTACGAAGGTGGCTGGGACAGACTGGATGCAGAAGGCGGAGGACAGGGTGTTGTGGCGCAGCCTGGGACGTCCATCAGTGGACTGCGATAGGCTGAGTTGATTGATTGATTGATTGATCAATCAATCAATGAATCAATCACAAAAAAGACTCATTCTCATTCGAAAAAGGCTCATTTTTGTGTTTGGTCTTTGATGTTTAGTAAAGACTCTGTTTCGTTATTCAAACATTCACATACACTTTTTTTATTGCTGAATTGGCTCGCTCTTGATCCGGTCACGGCTTATGGAAAGCGATGGATGAGGTCTATGATGGAACGAGCGTGCCCAGAAGATGCCTGAGGCACTGGAACTCCCACGCATCGACGCAACACTGCAGGCTGCTTGACGCCGGACTCCGGTGGGAGGGTGGTCGCAAACCAGGCGGGCCCTACCACCGCAAGAGAAGAATTGGCCAGTCAAATAAGGTGTTGGGTGTGACTGTCCAGGATGCGTCGAGCGCTCGGTTCAGTTGAGATCTTCAACAAAGGATACACAAAAAAAGGTTCTTTTATGTGTGCCCCTTCAATAACAGGAGACCACAGCATGCACATATAACTAGGTGTATGTGTGTAGTTCGATACACTTACGCGAAATATACAGTAAGCGCCAATTTTACCAATGAAACAACCTGGACCAACGGCTTAAAGTGCTGTCTGAGTCACGGAGGGGTCTCATTATGTAATATAGACGGTCCCATCTACGAACTTACCGCGACAAGCGTAGCTTAACCTTCGAGCGAGCCGTGCGGCTGTGATCATCTAGCCACGAGCAAAAGCCCTCTATTTGATACTTAACTAGCTTCTTCCCGCGACTACATCCGCATGAAATTTCACCCTCCCTCCATTCACCCTCTTAGGGGTGGAATTTAGAAAACACCTATCTTAGTAGATACGTACTTTTCACAAAGAATACACCCTCCAAATTTTAAGTCTCTAGGATCAGCGGCTTAGGCTGTGTGTTGATATATCAGTCAGAATTTTTTATATAACATTAACAACCTCTTAAGAGGTCATTTTACTCATCTTTATGAACAAATTTTACAATGGAACCAAACCTGAAATCGCGAAAAAAAATCAGTTGTTCCCTACATTTTGACGAGTTATAGATAAATTAAATAAAAATAAAAAAAAATAAAAAAACTAAAAAATAAATACTTAAATTAAAAATAAAATAAATAAAAAATACTACACTACTACACTTAAATTTAGGGAACAGCTGATTTTGTTTTCGCGATTTCAGGTTTGGTCCCATAATAAGTGTTCATAATGATGAGTACAATGACCTTTTAAGAGGTTGTTAATATTTTACCAATAACCCTGTATATACTTAATTGTATAGACAGCAATTAAAATCAATTAAGATAATACCGAGATCCGATTATTTTTAACCTAAATTACTACTGCATTTCGGTAAGTGCAAGTGCACCAACCAGAAGTGCTTAAAATGGACATTGAAATAAAGGAAACACCTTTTAAAAATCTTCATTTTTCACCATCACTACTAAACAAGTTTAGTGCTACTAAAAGCCTCTAGTAAAAAGCGGACGTGACGTAGCTAGACGCTGACTAAAAACGTTAGCTGCACTTTTCCTGGGGACAATGTGTGCGAGTCTGTTGTAACAGCAAGAATTTAAGAATTTTATCGTGTTGGGTTTTAAGACTTTAATTGTGTGTGTTCGTGATGTTAGAGGATGTTTCTGGAAGTAGAAGAGTAAAAGATATAATGTTTTTTTAAAGCGGAACCATTATAATTTCGTTATGTTCGTCTGTTCGGATGCCAACATAACACAGCCATTTTAATCAAAATCGAGCACTATACGGATCAAATTACATTAGTTAGTGAATCTCTGCATACGTGATGCGTATATCTGTTACATCTCGTTATGTCTCATCATCGTGTGGGTACATCTGATATTTAATACATAATTTAATTTGAACATTGGAAAGTGTTGTACTTATTCTATGCACCGCTAAACAATGGTATAGTGAAACTACAAAAAAAAATTGGCAATCCGCAGTGCATATTTTATGTAAACATGAGCGGAAAAAGTAAATTATTTCTAACACACTTAACCTATTTTAAAATGTAACACTAAAATATATATATTATATACAGGTATATAATAAAAAAAGAAAAAGGCAGGAGAGCTCATTGGGCAAAAACTTCGTCCGCATCGCTGTCAATGAGATAAGTGCCCAAAAGGCTAGCAGCATTACCACCACGTTGGATGGCTATGCTTATTCTTTGGGCTAAAAATAGGCCAGTCCTCTAGTCACGCGTAGAATCACTAATAAAAAAAAATTAAAATAAATTCAATGCACATAAGCGTGTATGGTATTGTTGGGTCCCAAAATTAAAAACATTATGATGTTTCTTAGTAACTTTGCTATTTAAGTCAACAGTTTTTGACTGGATACTGTCGGTTACAACCACAGAAATAACTTTATCATCATAACTTTTACGAGAAATACTATTAAATGCAAACTTATTATTGCGGCTGGTAAAATCAATGCTATGCATGCGTAAATTTTCATCCCGACTTCGGAAACTGTCACTGTACATGCCAAATCGCAAGTATAGTAGCTATTTATTCCATTCATTTTTCATATTTTGAAAAATCGGAAAAATAATACTTGTTTTTGTTTCAGGATTCAATCATGACAAACTGTACAATATAACAGAACCTAAACGTGGAGTCTTCGGATTTATTGGGCAAACTGTTTTTTGAGTTAAACCATTAAGAAATTCTCAATGGCTGCTCAGTCCCAAGTCTGGATTTGTATACGGTTAATGCCAAGTAATTATATTAAATATATAATATTAACCAGTTGAATGCCGTAATTACAGAAACAATTAAAAAGCCATTGTGTTCACGTGGATCGCTCGTTGTAACGTTGTGTATACAAGGGATAATACTACCATAAATAGACGGTCGCTTTGAGATAAACCCGGCTGTAAATAGTGGACATTGAGTTCCTGAAACGCCGTCTCTATCACTCATACCTGTCTAAAAGTATCTCTCTAAAGCTTGATGAATCATATTTACACCTTTCAAAGTAATATTACCCATGACATAGTAAATAACTACAACCTTATTGCTACGAGAATAAAGATTACTAATGCAAAATCAAAGGCAACAGTGCACGGAGTGTCTTCAGCACAGAAAATTGATAGGTTCAGAAGACCAGCTCCCCAGTATTGTCCACGGAAGCATATCGATTTTAAAAGAAATAAGGAAACGGAAGTATATAGAAAGGGAAAGTAAGAAAATTAAAATTAACCTAAAAAAGTCACGTAAACCAACTCAAGACACCGCTCCCCGTCCAGATTTATTCCGTAGTCACCAATCAGATCACACCATAATTATCATCAAGAAGCAGTCATCGTTAAGGATGACCAGAAAGAAATTCAATAGCCATTTTTATAAATTTGTTCGGATTATGAGCGAAAATACCTAAATTTATAAAATGTGAGTTGTATGTTTTTAATAATCGGCGGCGAGGAGCTCTCTCCTCAGCATTTGTTCTACACCTTTGCTACGCCTATCGAGGCCTGTTACGGTCCGAGCCAAGCATTTCCATATAATCAACACAAAAATAAACGAGTACGCACCCCCGCGCCGCGCCACGCCGCGTTTTGAACTTAACAACTCCCGACGGATAGATAGGACGCGCGGTAACGGGCCGCCTGAGGCCTCATCGGATGCGACGGTTCTCATGGCCTGTCAGCCTGGCCTCGCGCGGCGCGGCCTGTGGGAAACCGGGCCATGGCAACGCGGCATAAGTGTGGTTCTTACCTTCTGTCCCTAATCTGTTTTGTGACTGTATCTACCTACACATAGGCTGTCTGTGGCCCCACCGCAGACAGGTTATGTGTAGGTAGATACTGTCAGATCATCATGATTGTCATCATCATCTGTCTGCAGCAGTCCACTGCTGGACATAAGCCTCTCCAATTGCACGCCATTCAGCTCGATTGTCGGCAAATCTCATCCAGCTGCTACCAGCCATCCTGCGAAGATCGTCGCTCCACCTAGCCTGTGGGCGATTCACGATCTCCACTCAAAAGCACGTCTACCCCAATGGTCATCGGTTCTACGGCTAATATGGCCAGCCCATTGCCAATTCAGCTGGCTTCTTCTACAAATAATAACAAAAAAGGTATCATTAGATCGATACTTAAAAAAATATCGCTATTGAATCCTGTCTAGCCTTTTCCCAACTATGTTGGGGTCGGCTTCCAGTCTTACCGGATGCAGCCGAATACCAGTACTTTACATGAAGCGACTGCTTATCTACCCACCACAACTCAGTAACACGATACCTCTTGGTAAGACTGGTTGTCAGACTTTTGGGCGTCTGACAACCCGTAGGACTGTCAGCCGGGACCAACAGCTTAAGTGTTTTTGCCGTAAAATACCGGTATTTAGCTGCATCCGGTTAGACTGGAAGCCGACCACAACATAATTGGGAAAAGGCTAAGCAGATGATGAGAGAGTCACTACTCCCGTCATTGTAATCATTTTTCTTCGTCTGGTTACAGAGATATTGAAGGTCAAAATTCCAATGTTTACTGGCTTTATTTTACGAAAACAAGTTTATAATGTTACAACACAATTTAAATACCCCTACGACTCCTAGCACTACCGCAAACAGCAAGTGGTCACAACAAAATAAATGTCGATTCGCTGCGATTATTTATTTGGGTATTTATTTTATAATTTATGTACACACAATAAAATACATAGGGATTATTTTTAGCCAATATTATTTAGTTTGATGTACAGAATACGTAGTGCTCGGATATGTGATGTGTCGTTTTACACCCTGCACCTATACCTTTGTCTACTCCTTCTTGGATAACATGCGTGATGTTATTTGAACTATCAGTTCTTAATTAATTCTCTGCTCGATGTCCGTATGTCACTGCAGGGATCCAGCAGAATATGACCGTCAGGCACATTTGCCTGACACATGCTGAGCCGGACTCCCATTTAGTGCAACCTTGAGACGCACTTTGCTTATTCGTTTTTTATGTCATATAGTGTCATCATGTCTGGCCTTTTCCCAACTATGTTGGGGTCGGCTTCCAGTCTAACCGTATGCAGCGGAATACCAGTATTTTACATGGAGCGACTGCCTGTTTGCCCTCCACAGCCCAGTTACTGGGTAATACGATATCCCTTGGAAAGACTGGTTGTAATATGGGCTCCTTCAAACAGGCGCGACAGGCGATAAAATCGTGCGCGACACAAAGGCAACGTAAGTCGCGCAACGACCGGTGCCTTTGTGTCGCGCGCAACGAGCGTTGCCTTTGTGTCGCGCGCAATTCGCGTCGCGCGTCGCGCCTGTTTGAAAGAGCCTTATGACGTGTACAAGTGATTCCGAAATCCTATTTATACAATAAATAATTTCATTTTGAAGGAACAGGAAAAATCTAAAAAAAAACTGGTTTTAAGGAAAATTCTCCCCATTTCCTTGTCTGTTTATTCGTTCAATATTATTTCTTTGAGCATATACCTAATTACTCGTATTATCTGTGTAAAAGCATTTGTTCCATTACATCTGAAGGCTTTGGATAAAATTATTTCACGTTACATATTTAACAAATATTTGAATCTTATTTAAGGCTTCGGTATATTTTTATTATCTTCTGCGGTTTTAGATACTTTTTATTGTAAGGGCTCGTGGCTAAATAAAAGCCTCACTTTTTTTTTAAATTTAGCTCGCGCTCCATTTACTTTTTCATACAGCCTGTTCCTTGTACAATGTCCGTGATTGATCTCTTTGGTGATAGGAACTTTTACTAACAATATCCACATTCCAAATTCAAATCACTTTTAGTACCTAGGGATTAAGCCCTTTAATCCCTAGGTACTAAAAGTAATTTGAATTTGGAATAAAATAACACTATTTTAGCCCCTGTTTATGAAGAATACATTTTGTAGTACAAGGCACCCCCAAGGAAAAAGAGCTTGTGTGTTTTTTTTTTATTGATGTGTTTTGTTGCCCATTAATGTTAAAGGATAAATGATAGATATTCATTTCTGTAAAATGGGTTAAAAAAAAACTTTTTCACGTCACAATTAAATTATTTTTTATAACTCGATTAGTTTGGTGTTTCCTAACCGGCTTCTCTGAAAAGAAAGGCCGAAATAAACTCCAAGGTCACAGTCTATTTTAAAGTCCTGATAATAATCTTGGCTAGATCATATGAGGACCATGAAGATTAGGGTCTGAGGTGGTCTTTTGAGGAAAGAAACACATAGATTTGAGTGGACCTGTCCAGTCAGTGCCACATTTGTCAGTAACAATGTAGCTCAACTCAGATTTAAGGTAATCCACATGATGTTAAGGCGAAAGCGTCAGGATAGCCCGCGAAATTCAAATTTTCCTACTTTTTGCAGTATCAGTTAGCTAATCTAAATATGATTCGCGTTCGTAACAAATATTTATTTATAGAATTATAATCATAAAAATTATCACTAAAACTCTTTAGGTTCATATTACCTTATTGAATGGCTTTTTCATGAAATCATGACATTTGAGGTCAATTCTAACTTAAGAAATTGTATTGCTGATTCTTATGGTTATAATTCTGTAAAGCCATAATTACGATCGCGAATCATATTTTAATCAACATACAACCTGACTCTCAAATCATCAACTCTTAAGGTCATAGCACACCTATCAAACCGGAAAGGAATCGGCACCGTATCAACTCGAGCCGTTCAGTATTCTTTGTATGAAACTCCCTACTGCAACCAATGATGTATAAAACTATAGATACGTTGTCCGCACTCTAAAATGGCAACATGAAATGAAGCCAATTGCCACATTTGCGCTCAGTCACGCACCAACCTGTCGCGCGACGCGACGCGACGTATGTTTGTTTTTAATTTATATCGTATGTGAAAACCTGTGCAAAACATAAAGAAAATATGCCGTCGTGTGTTTTCAGAGGATGTAAAAATTATACCCCAAAAGTTAAAGCCACAATGTGTCATTTCACGCGTAAGTTTACAAAACTAGATTATTTTATTTTATTTTGTACGACGCACACTGGTCCCAAATTAAAAAAAAGTGGACATTGATAGTAGACCGCTGATATTTTTTTTTATTGTTGATACAATGATAACAGATAAGGCAAAAAAATATTATTGTCCTACTTCAAATACTTTTCTGTAAAAAAAATATTTCTTTTTTTTTTGTATGGGAGCGATTACATTTTACTCAATTTCTCAAAAACTTTAAGCGATGTCGAGATGGCAATCACATATGTTAGAAAACTAATAATTCTGAGTATTTGGCTCGAAGAAACTTATTGCTTATCTCTGCGTACTTTCGAGATAATAGTGACAGAAAATAACAATTTTTTTTAATGTTAATTGTTTGCTTTTTTTAATCATAGCCTTACTTTAGCACATAATTATAATGTATGCGTAATGTCAAATAAATAAAAAGAGACTTCTCTGTAAAAGAGGTTATGGGGGCTCACTAATGACTGAAAAGCTATGACCTTTCTGAAGGAGTACTTTCATCAGTTCTAAAAAACAATCAAAATGAAGACAAATAAAGCTGCAAACATAAAGTTGAATATGTTCACAAACGATTCTGAAAAAATATTATGGTGAAAGATTAATATTTGGGTCTATATTCTCTTGAGAAATCTCTATTTCCTCGTTTTCCAACGAAAGCAATTCATTGTTCAAGATCAAAGCACTAGCCTCTGGAAACAACTGTTTATGTAAACGAGCAAACTTTGGTTTGATATGGCTGATGTAAGGATCTGAGCTAATTAGAAAGCTGTGGATAATATCTAAATTAGTCTGAACTCTACCGATTTTTCTTGTATGTGCCATTCTAACATTCCGGAAATCTTTATTCCTCGCTTCGGAAGCTTCTTCGGAAAGCATGCCTATCGGAATAAAGGAGAAATTTTCACAAATATCAGCACCGTGTATCAACAATTTATGGACACTTGAAGGCATGTAATACCATGGATATAAGTTTACATACAGCATTGCTGTTTCTTTACAATATTCCCTAAACAAGTTGGTATTAATAAGTTGACCAGATGAAATTGTTTGTAAAATGACTGCAAATCTCTTGATTAAATCAGGGTGGATACCCGTTATTTCAGCAGATACTTCATAATTTTCAAAAAACCTTCTTGCCGTGTTACCGTCATTGGTTGTACCAAATCCCTGTTTTACTATGTCAATTAACAAACCAGTTCTTTCCCGGAATTCTTCTTGTGTCAAATTCTTTTTAATTTCTTTTAACAATTTATCTTCTTTTCGTGCAGCCCACTTTTTGAAGTCTAAGTTGTACGAAATGTGTAAAATACATTCCATACATCTTATCCACATATGAAGCGAAGACAGACCATATTTATACATATCTTCTCTGATGAGTCTTTTGGATACAAAGTCCAAGTCATTCATTTTGCTAGGTAGGGTATTGCAAATATTACAAACAGCTGCAGAAGAAGTATTGGAAATCACAGTAGAAATTTTCCCATTAATCATAGTCATGTACAAAACATGTTTAATATCAAAATTATCTACAATTGTGGGAACAAGATTACGAATTTCTTCCTCTAAGGATGCACTTTCCTTCTTTATCAATTCATTTGTTTCTTTTGCAAATATAAAGCCAATTGGACGACAATAGTTTGTTGAAGAGGGAGCAGGATTTTGCCACAAGATAGTACCACTCTCTTCTTCCAAACGAAGCGGAACCAAACTAATCATGAAAACTGAAGAATCGTCAATTTTAGTGTCGGAGTGTGACTTTTGTTTATAATTACTTTGAGAAGATGACCCGTCAAAACCCCATTTGCTTATTAGTTTTAGCGATTTTTTGTCGGCAGAGTTGTGCTGAATTGTTTTTAATATCCTATTGGTTGTCAAATCTAGAAGCGATTGAAGTCTTATCTTAGCATCAGATTCAGTTACAGTTATGTCTGACTCTGGAGGATAACAAGTTTTTTTAGCTTCCAGGAGCTTTTGATAGGATGGAAGACCATACATTTTCTCTGAAGCAAGAATAGTTCTTAAATTTCGATATTGCCATTTTGACAAATTTGTTGAGGTGTAAAGCGCTAACGTTTTATCATCTGGTAAACACGGTTTGTCAGTCTTTTTAGCGAATAGTACATCATGTACCATCTCACATTTTTCCTTGTTTTGGCTGAGTTCGTTTAATATAGCTGCTAATTTAATTTGGCACATAAAGCATAAACTAATTCCTCCTCTGTGTGATCTAGAAGTGTTAGAGAACGCCTTTTCTTCTGTTTATCAGATATATCAACAAATGGTTTTTTACTTGTACCACAACTTAATTGATGAGTATCCACTTGCGTTTCGAAATTTGGAATTACTTCCTCGGCAACTTTAAAAATGCTGTTTAAATCGATATTTTGACATTTTGGCCAAACTATTTGGGATTGTAACCAGTCTGAATTTTTGTTAAGAAAGGTCTTTTGAGCTCTACTGGAAGCAGACCATCTTTTTGAGATATTACTTGAAAAATTACGACAAAATAATTTAATATTACTCAAATCTTCGGAAGACAATTCAACACCAATACGTTCAATAAGGGCATTAAATAAAAATTCGACATTTTTAAAACCACCTCCTGATTTAAGAACAACGTATAAGTCTAAGTTGGTGACAAATGCGGACATATTATAATTTTAAGGAAAATTGAAAACAAATTAGAATCAAAGATATCAAAGACAAAGTGACTTTGATTTTAACAAAAAAAAAACACGAAAACAAATTCGACGAAAGAAAGACAAACAAAAATTATTTGATTTTAAAATCCAAAGATTCAAAATACAACAATAACAAAACAAACAAACAACAAGCATTTCTTCAAGCGCACAGAAAAAATAAGGACACGTCTTATCGCAACCACATTTAGTTGTACACTGAGGTGTACGCGCGCGATTCGTGACCGTATTACGTTACGTCATGAGAGGCGGCCATCTTGTTATCCCGGCAAACTCGCGTCGAAGCTCCATTTTGCTGGCCAGCGGACCTATTGCGATATGAGTAAGGCTATGATTAAAAAAAAGCGAACAATTAACATTAAAAAAAAAAATTATTTTCTGTCACTATTATCTCGAAAGTACGCAGAGATAAGTAATAAGTTTCTTCGAGCCAAATACTCAGAATTATTAGTTTTCTAACATATGTGAATGCCATCTCGACATCGCTTAAGGTTTTTGAGAAATTGAGTAAAATGTAATCACTCCCATACAAAAAAAAAAGAAATATTTTTTTTAGAGAAAAGTATTTGAAGTAGGACAATAATATTTTTTTGCCTTATCTGTTATCATTATATCAACAATAAAAAAAAATATCAGCGGTCTACTATCAATGTCCACTTTTTTTTAATTTGGGACCAGTGTGCGCCTCTCCGTACCCGAGCTTACGTCTCTACGTCCACCCTTGCCCCTCTCACCCCTCCGGCGTGCCTGCTGCACCATCAACCAGCGGTCGGCGAGCCGTAAGCGCGGCATCGCCTAGCCGTAGCCGAGTCGACGTATCGGAGCTTCTGATCCGGTTTGGTTGCATGCTTACATTAGGTTGACGCCTGTTTGATGGCGAGGCGAAATATACGGTGCCGATCCGACCTTTAAGCTGCATAAATAACACTTTCTCTTACTAATTATATTTCCTTTTCACCAATAAAAGCAATATGACGGCACAATGCACAAATCTATGACGTCTTGCCCCTCTTCGCACGCCGAAAATATGGTAACACCCGGCGTCAGTCGTACAACGCCCCTTGGTGAAACCATACTGTTGATCTCGTAATATTATATTACTGTTCAAATAATTGAGCATTTGGTTCAGCATTACCTTTTCAAACATCTTGCTGAAAACCGGCGATACCGATACGGGTGTATTCGGTATTAACCAACATACAACATGACACTAAATTGCAAATTGCAAAAAAACTTAGGTTCTGAATTTTGCGGACTACCCTAGCGCATCCTCTGTATAAATAAAATGTTCTATTACCAATCGCATTTCCTATTCACCACTAAAAGCAATATGGCGGCACAAGCCATCAATATTAAGCGTCGAATACTTTGTTTTATGATCTAGTACTTACAATGTTACGATAGTTCTTAGTATTCTAGATCTCATCGGCTTTATATGTGCGTGTGAACCGAGGGACCAAACTGGAATTCGCAAAATAAAAATCGTAGGATTTAGTAGTAGACTTAAAACAATTGTAGAACAAATCTGGGAATTTGTAAACAAATATATTAAAAACTACAGCCCTTAAAGTGCGGTCCCTCAGTTCTCACAGACCATCAGCCATATCTCGAAAAGTATTTGATAAATTAAGGTTTTGTGACTACAGAAATTTAGTAAAGAATTTGTAAAGATATTTACTGAATAACAGATCTCAAAGCATCAATGGTAAAAAATATATAACGTCTAAACTGTGGTCCCTCAATCCTCATAAGAAAAATCAAATATTTTAGGGAATATTACCTAGTAAATCTTTCTTTTTCCACATAAAGTTTTAGTAAGAGTCTTAAAACATTTTGTAAAAAAGAAATGGAAAAAAAATATCGACGCAAATTGATGATAGCGAATAATAAAACTGGTCCCTCAATCCTCACCTCTACTGACATAAGTGCATGTATTAGCTTCTAGACGAGAGGATTATCAGAAAGTCTAGTGTACTTAACTTTTAGTAAAAAGTCTCTACTAAATAATAGGTATCTAAAATTATGTATTTCTTACCTCTTAGCTGAGATAATATATTTTTTTAAATCCTATGACAATGGATAGAGTAGTGTGACCACACAATGAAACAAACTGTAGGCAGTACTATTATACTTTATTAAATATAGTATTAGAAGAAACGAAAACAAGGTTATATGGTTAATTTAAAGTTGGATATATTACATGCCGTATGTGTATTTAATAAAAAAGAAGATTACAAAATTAATAAATCACTTATTATAATATAATACTTTTATTTAAATAATTTAAATTTGGATGTAGGTTAATGAATGTAAGAATATTTTTTGATCAGTACTTTCAATAATTTTGAGATGTTGCCCCGCACGCCTCAAAGAGTGTCAGCATAATGACGGGGCCCTTAGAGGGCCAAAGCCTGCTGGGGTCGCGGGACTTATGAATTACCGTGACCCCGGAACGTAAAGGGCTATTGAAGGACACCGTGGATTTTAGTCAGTACGAGTCTGACAATCCCTCCCGCTCTGCCCTGGGTGGGAGGACTCATTTGATGATTTTACCACGATAAAAAAAGATAAATAATAAAAAAATACACATACACCACATGTAATATATCTAACATTAAATTATCCGTACAACCTTGTTTTCGTTTCGTCTAATACTATATTAAATAAAGTATAATAGTACTGTCTACATTTTCTTTCATTGTGTGGTCACACTACTCTATCCATTGTCATAGGATTTAAAAAAATATATTATCTCAGCTAAGAGGTAAGAAATACATAATTTTAGATACCTATTATTTAGTAGAGACTTTTTACTAAAAGTTAAGTACACTAGACTTTCTGATAATCCTCTCGTCTAGCAGCTAATACATGCACTTATGTCAGTAGAGGTGAGGATTGAGGGACCAGTTTTATTATTCGCTATCTTTAAATTGCGTCGATATTTTTTTTCCATTTATTTTTTACAAAGTGTTTTAAGACTCTTACTAAAACTTTATGTGGAAAAAGAAAGATTTACTAGGTAATATTCCCTAAAATATTTATTTTTCTTATGAGGATTGAGGGACCACAGTTTAGTCGTTATATATTTTTTACCTTTGATGCTTTCTGATCTGTTATTCAGTAAATATCTTTACAAATTCTTTACTAAATGTCTGTAGTCACAAAACCTTAATTTATCAAATACTTTTCGAGATATGGCTGATGGTCTGTGAGAACTGAGGGACCGCACTTTAAGGGCTGTAGTTTTTAATATATTTGTTTACAAATTCCCAGATTTGTTCTACAATTGTTTTAAGTCTACTACTAAATCCTACGATTTTTATTTTGCGAATTCCAGTTTGGTCCCTCAGTTCACACGCACATGGCTTTATGATAGTGATAATAAATGCAAATGCCCAGCAGTGCTGATCGAATGAAAAGTTAGTCAAGTTTATTTGACTTTGTAATAAAAGTTATGAGCGATTTGCTAAGATTGTTGTGGTTTAGTGAAGTGTTTTCATTAACTAACATGGCAATCAAGTAATCCTCGATGGGTTAGGCATATTAGTATCATTCATCTTTATTTGTTCAGACTACAATGCGATCTACAGTGTTAGTAACAAAATAGCATAGCCTATTATTATTAATATTTGGTTAGACACACTAGCAGCTAATTAGCTAATGCGTGTTGGTGCTAAATGACTAAAACAGATCGGGTCTTCTTCTTCGATTTTTTTCTTCTGGATGGAAAATCATCAAATGAATCCCGCTCTGGGTGGAGCGGAAGGGAGTGTCAGACTCTTACTGACTAAAACCCCGGGTGGGTTTCAGTCAGTGTTCCTTCCTTAACAGTTCGGGTCTTATTTGTGAGCGTCCACAGTAGCGGGCTGTCTGCCCTGGCGGATATCGATTGCAGGATAGTGTTGGAACTGCCACGCAGCCTGCGGAGTAGCGAGACAGATTTCTTACGCCACAGTTCATCAAAGCCGTCAGTACGTGCGTTAGCAAACGCACGCACTGATGGCTCTGATGCACTGACTAAAAATTGGTAAAGTAAATTTTCTTTTGACCACGCTGGTATTGCACTTTTCTATGATTTTCTTTTTTTTCTTTTCTTTTCTGGCTGACGTCATCACCGGCTGTAGCTGAAAACCAGCGCTGGGGCTCTGTCTCGTATAGGGTCTTAGCATTATGCTATGCGATGGCCGTTTTGCGTAGATGTGACGCATACTTTCTCCTAAATTGTTAATTTTGTTTTTCTGTTGTTTGTGTTTTTTATTTTCATGCGTCATGTTTGCCGCAAATAAACGTATTTTCTTTCTTTCTTTCTTCTTTCTTTTTCTATGAAACAGCTAATGTCTATTTGACAATCGACAAAAAATTTCTACGCCAGGCAGTGTGTTCATGGTGACAGTTTGTGCATTGATGTCCCTGCTCCCTGCATCCGTCACTTTCACGAACACAAAGGTACGTTTTGCTTTATAATTGTAGTTGTTTCAGCAAAATTATTTTACCAGAATGCATCCACCATTAATTGTAAGAGCAGTGTACTTACTTGTGGTAAAGAAAAGTTGTCTGCCTTTGTAGTTCAAAGTCACACAATAGGAGCACAAAGATTGACATGTTTAAGGCTTCTTCAAACAGGCGCGACACGACACTCGACACAAAGACACCGCAAGTCACGCAACGAGCGGTGCCTTTGTGTCGCGCGCGATTATATCGCGTGTCGCGCCTGTTTGTAGGAGCCTTTAATCGCTCCGTCCCGGCGCTGGCCTCTAATGGCCCATTACAATAGAAAATAAATAGTGTCTCATTAGCGGGGATTAACTGATTAATTATTCAGTTAATCTACTATCTCTGCACCATTTATCTTCTCAGGAAACTGACTATTTGATGTCGCTCAGTCGCAAAATGACCACTTTGCCAGTATCCTATTTCGCAAAATGAGCATTTCTCAGAAGCCTCTTTCCCTAAATAACTATTTAGCAAAATTTCAATTTTTCCAATGTACCTACAGACGCCAGCACATCAAGCTACCCGAAACTGTCAAATTTTCCCAATCAACATTGAACCTTATGCTTTAGCGGTAAAGTTGAAAATCTATTAAATAAATTTGACAGATTGTAATAGCTTGATGTGCCGTCTGTAGATTCAATCAAGACAAGTATCAGTACAAAATCGGGCAAGTAAGTCTCGGATTTGCGAACGTTTAGATAATGCCTAATCTTTTATTCGTATCGGTAGGTATAAACCGGCTAACACAGTTTGAAATGTAGGACAGAAATAGAATCGTTTGGGATATTGCCTAATGTTGTTGACTTAAAACCGTAAAAAAAATACGCTTGCCTGAACCAACAGGACTTCTTTACTTATAAATGCGAAAGGAACACTGTCTGTCTCATCATCTGCCTAGACTTTTCCCAACTATGTTGGGGTCGGCTTCCAGTCTAACCGGATGCAGCTGAATACCAGGATTTTACATGAAGTGACTGCCTATCTCACCTCCACAACCCAGTTACTGCGTAAAATATTAACGACTGTCAATGATCCACGAATGACAGCCGGGATCAACGCCCTAACGGGTTTTCCGAAGTACGGAGGGGACTCAGTATGTATAGGTGGTCACCCATCCCTGTGGATGGGTGACCACCTTGTTGGTCTGTACCAACCGCGGCAAGCGTAGCTTGACCTGATCGATCGACTTGTGCGGGTGTTCTAATTTAGCCACGGGGCCCCTCGCCTGACCGGATAGACCATGACCTGGTTGGTAATCCAGGTCCTAATGGCTATAGGATAATTTTAAATCTCGGTAGGTACGTTCCCGTTCCATAGGATAATTTTCACTGGTAAGGCATAGCCGTCCGTTTTCTTCTGCTTTACTTGCGGTTTCATGCGTCCCTTCTATAGGTGTACTCTGCGACTTTGACGATATCGTCAACCCAACGTTTTTGTATAGTTTCTTAGCCCCAACCTTGGCCTCCATTGGGTCACAGGTTTACTCCATCAGCCATCTCATCTAACTAGATGTCCTGCCCAACGCCACTTCAGTATCAAGTTTAGATATTGATGCCCACCACGACTACGGAGTTACACTAGCTAATTTAATAAGACCCTGTATTTCTTAATTTTTTTCCCTCCCACACAAAAATCTTCCAGAACCAGTATTAATAACATCTTTTTAATCCAAATGGAGACGTCTAGAAAAATCTGTTCTGTAAACTGAGGACACATCTGTGAACCAGAGTGCCCATCACTCACTGTCCCCAAGTTTGTGTAGTTCAACGAGCTGGTCGCACATAAAATACGCTTTTGTGTCATGTGAATAGGTTGCTAGCATGAGTATTGATACTGGTTTTGCCCGAGATTTACTCTTGATTTATACAATGTGTAACTGAATTAATGCAAGTTATGAAAGTAGTTTGTTCAGAATCGTATACGGAATCGATTTCTGTAATTTTTAGTGTATGTAATTTTTTGACGTGACAACGTCTAATAAATCGATGAAGCTGGCTGCACTCACGAAAAAACATGACTCATGTAGCGTTACCTCGCGGCCTTGCTCTGTAGCGTTCCATGGCGGCTTGAAGTGCAAGCGTATATTAACAAATGCAATGCAACTATTCCATCAGTATTTTCTTATGACGTTGTCACGTTCAACTATCGTCAGTAAACCGACTTTACAGACAACCGATTTTTTATCCCCAAAATAATTAAAACTACGTAAATTCTGCGACCATCCCGCACTGGGCCCGCGTGGTGGATTACGGCCCACTCCTTCTCACTATTACTAAGAGGCCTGTGTGGCCAGAAGTGGGAACATTATAAGCTGATTATGACTTTGTTTTCATTTCAGTTTTCATTTCATTTATTCATTTTGTGAACATCGGGTACAATTATACAGATGTTATACAAAAAAATGTTGATCAATGCTATGTCCCGCCAAAAGGCATACAAAATATCAAATAACAAAATTTAATAAAGTCAATAAGTAAGTAGATGTCACAATTTCATGCAATAGTTAATATAATATGTCAATAAAAATCAAAGTAGTAGTTTGTAAGATACTTTTTTTTTTCAGTGTGGGAAATCATCAAATGAGGGGTCCCGCTCTGGGTGGAGCGGAAGGGAGTGTCAGACTCTTACTGACTAAAACACACCCGTGTTCCTTCCTTAGCTCTTTATGTTCCGGGCCAGCGGTAACCCTTTCGGACAATCCCGCTGAGCTCCAGTTGGCTCCAGTAGCGTTGGCGTGGGGTAACGCGCGTATGTCTAAGCCATTCCTACTGTTAGTCATCATCTGCCTGCCTTTTCCCAACTATGCTGGGGTCGGCTTCCAGTCTAACTGGATGCAGCTGAATACCGGTATTTTACCTGCCTATCTCACCTCCACAACCCAGTTACTTGGAAACACACGAATGGTTATCAGACTTTCGGGCTTCTGACTACCCGTAACGACTGTCAAGGATCCACGAATGACAGCCGGGACCAATGGCTTTACGTGCTTTCCGAGGCACGGAGGGGTCTCGGTATGTAAAGATGGTCACCCATCCACATACCAACCACGGCAAGCGTAGCTTAACCTGATAAAGCAGCCTGTGCGGCTGTTAACCCTTAACCACCTAGCGTCGGTCACAGTGACTCCATGAGATATATTTTTTCAAATATTTTCGTTATTACGCGGGCCACACGCCTGTGACTCTGTGTACTTTTTCCCCTCCCTCTCCAGTTTGCGCTCTGCGTTCGACCAAGCATCACGTGCGCGCAGTGAAAAAAATCCAGGTAAATATATTTCGTATGCGGTCATGGTGACCGACGCTAGGTTGTTACGTTACTTTTAGTGTTAACATTTTCTTGATGTTTTTTAGGTTTTCTTCGGCAAACAGCTGCGACAAATTAGAAACACGCAAAACTTGCTCAACGTGTGATCCAAAAAAAGAAAAGTAAAACATTCCATTTGTGTTTTCAGTGCAAAAATCCAATTTGCATTGAGTGTTCTCAAAAAAATGTATGTAGGCTGCCGCGAGAAATTGTAAATGCTAGGGAGCTGTAATTTTGTAATGATTGTGATTTGATTGTGCCAATGATAGTTTTATATAAGAGGTTATATATTTAAATTACTAAAATAATTAAAAACTAAGTAGTCTCATTGATTGTTATTGCTTAGATCTCAGCTTAATTAAAAAACCTATTATTTGTTAAAATATTTGTAAGTCAACTTTTATTAATAATAATGAAAAGTAATAAAAGTTAATTTGAAGAGTTTATTAAAACAATTTGAAATAAAACAACTGAGTAACATGATGTAGTTTCGATTTGTAGCAATTTATGAGGTTTTTACCTTCTTAATAGTACTTATACGCAAGCGGTCACCATGACCGACGTTAGGTGGATGTGTTACTAGAATACACGTTAGGTGGCTAAGGGTTAATATTAAGCCATGGGCCCCTCTCCATTCCCACTGTTAGGGTGTTAAGCAATTACCGCTCAGACCCCAAATTTTAGCCGACGCATAAAAAGGGCGAGACGCGTGAATGACGCTTTTTCCCTTTTGTTGACGTCAGCCGTCAACAAATTTCCTTCATTTTTCGAAGGAGAGGGCAAAAATGCCAATAAATCATTACTACCGGCCTATCGACAAATAGGTTCGCTCTGATACGTCATAAAGACGGTAAGCAGCTGTCACGGTGATAAACGATGGCGGTATTATTATTATCACTTTTTTTTTCGAACTCATTGTGCTTTCAAGATAAGTGTTGGTGGGAAAGTGATACGGTTTTCATTATAGTTTGTTTTACTTTGACTGGCAATAATTAATTAGTGCATTAGTGGTGTGGGCGATACAAATAAGAGATCGACCTCGATGATGATAGATGATGATGTATCAGGGTTTTTTAAAGAATAACTAACTGACTCAGCAAACGTTCATTTGCAAAAAAAAACCTACGACCTATTCTCAGACCTACCTAATATACACAAAAAAAATCATAAAAATCCGCCGCCGTTTCGGTGGAGTTCGATAACAAACACTGTGACACGAGATTTTTATATACATATTAGAAGATTATTTTTAACGTTTACCTTATAAAAATATTATCTAATATTAATTACTTCTACTAATTTTAGAAATGGCAGAATAAATTTTTCGAAAGCTTCTGAGGGGATAACTATAAGACAGCTATTGTACAGAAATATAATATGAAGACGCTTCTAAATTTCCATCCGCCAGAACGTTATAACGTTAAATGCCCCCTTAAAATTGGTTTCGTGGTCGTAAGCGCGACTGCTGTGCGTGGGGTCCGTCCCATCGGACTATGAGAGTAAAGGAACAGACAGTGCACCTGTGTTTGCGCACACACTTGTGCACTTTAATATCTCCTGCGTACCTGGCTAATCTCTGTTGAGATTGGCCACCGTGACCGAAATCAGTCGGGGGATAACTATAACGGGCATGTATTTCCATATATTTTATGGACTAGACGTCATACATATACCCGACGCGACGTCCATGATAATATCGTCACGTTAGAATTACAATTACAAAAGCGCGCATTAGGCTCTCACTGAGAGGAAGCCTGTGTCCCAGCAGTGGGAAAATTGTAGGCTGGTTAGGTTATCTGATTATTAATAATCATTTGCGTTCCAATTTAGATATCACGATAATGACAGCCGAGATCTGTCAACAATTCAGAACGCTCGTGAACGCGCGCACAGTGTTCGCTCAACGTCAAAACTCATTTATATACTTATGGTTGGATTATAGTATTTATTTGTGTATTCACCACAAATTTCCAAAGTGCCAGAAGCACGATTTCGAAAATGCCACGCTAGTTTATATATGATGCGACTCAAAACAAAATAGCACCGCTCTCATTTTTGACAACGCTCACGGTGATATTATTTTAGGGCATGGTCGGCGTTATCGCAAGATGGCGCATGTTATAATGTCATCTATGCCGATTCACGAGGCATCGTTATCGCGCTCACGCTAATTCGGAATGTGTTTCCCAAATCCAACCAACTCCCACGCACAAACATTTTAGCTGAGTTGGAAGGATTAGCGCAAACGCTAATAACTTACGTTGCTATTTTATATCCCAAAGCCCACTAACAGAATGACCTATTCAGCTATTTTTTTGGTTAACTGCTATAAAATGTAATAATATAATGTTCTAACTCCCACGCACAAACATTTTAGCTGATTTGGAAGGATTAGCGCAAACGCCAATGACTTGCGTTGCTATTTTTTTTTATCCTAAAGCCCACTAACTGAATAGCCTATTCAGTTTTTTTTTATACAGCTGGTTAACTCCAATACAATATATATTGTTTTAGGAAGGTGTAGAAAGCTTTCAACAATACATCCATACTTCGATCCATCCATACTAATCTATACTTATATACTTATTACTTATAATATTATAAAGCTGAAGAGTTTGTTTGTTTGTTTGTTTGTTTGGTTGAACGCGCTAATCTCTGAAACTACCAGTCGGATTTGCAAAATTCTTTTTGCATTTCATAGCCCAATTCTTGAGGAAGGCTATAGGCTATTCAACATTACGCTATGACCTTTAGGAGCCGAGCAAAAAGAAAAAAAGTCAGAAAGAACGCTAAGCAAAAACGAAGTAATAGCGCGGGCAGGAGATGCGATACGACGGGGTGGGTCGGAGTAACAAGAAATTTCACGCGGACGAAATCGCGGGCAGAAGCTAGTACTATTATAAATTTGAAACTAACTAACTACTATATATACGTATCTATGTGTCTGTCCATCTGTCTGTTACCTTTCATGCCATAACGGCTGAACAGATTTGGATTAAAAGCACATAGATAGACCTGGTTATTCCGGCAGTATGTTCCTTCGACATCCACGCGGAAGAAACCGCGAAGAAAGCTAATTTTATATTAATTGTAGTACCATAATAGGTAGATTCCTTTAAATAATTCGTCTATTGACTGATGTCAATAGACTAATTGATTAAAAGAATCCTCTGGATGCGAGAAGCACAGAACCAATGAACTGTTGGACTGTCAAAATGAAAGCCTATTGCTACTGTTAGCGTGTTACGCAATTACCCCCCCCCCCCCCCCCCCCCCGGGGTAATTGCGTAACACATTAACAACAGCAATGGGTACCCTTGACATAAGCGTTGGTCAGCGGGATTGTCCGAAAGGGTTACCGCTGGCCCGGAACATAAAGGGCTATGGAAGGAACACGAGTGGGTTTTAGTCAGTAAGAGTCTGACACTCCCTTCCGCTCCACCCAGAGCGGGAGGGCTCATTTGATGATTTCCCATCCTGAAAAAAAAAAGGGTACCCTAAAGTAG
Organism: Luperina nickerlii; assembly: GCA_963855955.1. Classification (NCBI taxonomy): domain Eukaryota; kingdom Metazoa; phylum Arthropoda; class Insecta; order Lepidoptera; family Noctuidae; genus Luperina; species Luperina nickerlii. Next base: position 2,412,107 of record OY979665.1, read on the forward strand.
CTCAGCGTCCGATCAGGACCAGGCCCGTGCCGGAAAAGCGTACGTGTTCTACGCGCGCCTCAAAGAGATGTCAGCATCATCCGAAGGGGACCGTCAGGGCCGAAGCCTGCCGGGTCAGCGGGATTGTCCGAAAGCGTTAACGCTGGCCCGGAACATAAAGGGCTTCTTAGCCGGGTTCCGTTAACACCAATTAGTACGCATCCCTAAGTTTGGGGTCCAAGATCACATACGGACACCGCTATAATTAAGGAATCTTCTGTACTTGTAATACTAGATCCAATCAAACCCTTTTGCCAGTAAAAGGGTGGCTAAATTTGATACACTTTGATTAGGGTTGAGAAGAGCATTAATATCGAGTGTCGAAAGAAGTTACTTTATAAATTCTTCAGTTTTTTTTAAATAATATAAGTAGGTATAGGTACTATAAAAAAGCTGAAGAGTTCAATTGTATTTTTTTGTTTGAATGCGCTAATTCTCTGGAACTAGCGGTCGCAAATCAAAATCAATATACATATATTTATTTTATTTCACTTAGGTACATACATGGGCACTTATGAAACGTCAGGAGCTAGGTGCTCGGTTCCAATTGGTAGTTTCCTATGGAAATGAGCCAGCCAGAAACTCAACGATATCTTTTTTTTAAATAATTAGCTTTTACAATGTTTTCAAATTACAGTAGGTATGGGAGGACATCGTAGGCCTGTCAACAATTACCAGGTACTTAATATAATAATAATGGTCTACAGATCTAAAGTCTACAAGGCCTACAAAGTCCTCACATTTACAAAATATAAAAGAATCTGTCAAATGGATAAATAAAATATAAGAAAAACCTATTAAAACCAAGTGATATGATAGAATAGAATAGAATAGAATAGAATACTCTTTATTATGTACACCATATAAATTACAGACATAAATATAGAAACTGATGATTGCCATTACAACCACTAATAAAGAGTCGGATTTGAAAAATTCGTTTTGCATTTGATAGCCCAATTTTTGAGGAATGCTTTGGGTTATTTATCATGTCACCTTAGGAACCGAGCAGAAAGAAAAAGTCAGAAAATTCGCTAATCGAAAACGAAGTGACAGCGCGGACAGCTGATGCCATGCGACAGCGTTGGTCAGGGGCACAAGAAATTTCATGCGGACAGAGTCGCGGGCAGATGCTAGTTATTATTATTATTTAAATTTAGCTCAGCAGTGTTATTATTCATGGATCGTTGACAGTCATTACGGGTAGTCAGAAGCCCGAAAGTCTGACAACCAGTCTTACCAAGGGGTATCGTATTGCCCGGTTACTGGGTTGTGGTGGTCAGATAGGCAGTCGCTCCATGTAAAATACTGGTATTCAGCTGCATCCGGTTAGACTGGAAGCCGACCCCAACATAGTTGGGAAAAGGCAGGCAGATGATGATATTTAGCTCAGCAGTGGTGGCGCAGTAGAAACGGCCGCGACTGACAAATTCGTAGATTCGAAACCTGACAGGCGCTTCAGTTTGTGTTCATTATTTCATCACCACTGCTCTCAAAACGGTGGAGAAAATCATCGTGAGGAAACCGGCATGTCCTAGAGCCAAAAATTCGAAGACACGTGACATCTACCAACCCGCACTGGACCCGCGTGGTGGATAATGGCTCACTGCCTCTCACAGAGAGGAGGCCTGTTTCCCAGCAGTGGAGGAACATTATAGGCTGATGGTACTATTTAGCTCAATGAATAAGATTTACAAAACTGAAGGGTTTATCGATTTTCGTCGTTGACTGTACCTAACCTAATGTTTTTGTTTCAATATTAGTCCCACCCGCTGAAGACCTCCCACCTGGACATGAGTTACCTTGGGTAACCTGGAAGTCTTTAAACAGACTCCGGACCCAGGTTGGCCGAAGCAAGGAAATCCTGTTCAGGTGGACATTCATAGACGACTCCGCCTTGGAGTGTAAATGTGGTGCTGTTCCACAAACGATGGGACACTTAATATCGTGTCCTGCGTATCCTGTTAGTTGCACGTTACAGGAACTGATGGACGTTGGTGATGGCGCCAAACAAGTAGCCGAATACTGGGCCGAGTCCATTGAGATTGATATCGACACGCTAAAAACAAGAAGATTAGAATATACAGGATGGTGCCATCTAAAACATTTGTCTTTGTGTGTTACAAAATAAGAGTATTATATTATAATATCGTGTATGTACTAGTTGTGTATGTAATAGTTTAAATACAGTCAGAAAAATTAATTGCTTATTAAATTGACACTCAAGTCAATTTGTCGTGTTATAGACATTTCGTACTGTTTTACGAAATTGTCTTGAGTGTCAATTTAATAAACAATTAATTTTTCTGACTGTATTTAAAGTAGTACATACACAACTAGTACGTACACGATTTTATAATATAATACTCTACGTTATTCGCCGACAAAGGATGACAGTTGTGATTTGAACAGTAGGTAATTTAAGTTAGTAGATAGCTTTTAGGGTTCCATACCCAAGGGGTAAAAACGGGACCCAATTACTAAGACTCCACTGTCCGTCTGTCACGAGGCTGTATCTCATGAACCGTGATAGTTAGACAGTTAGAAATTTTCACAGATGATGTATTTCTGTTGCCGCTGTAGCGGAATATCACCCTCACATATAAAATAAGCAAGTAGGGTATTTACCAAATATTTTGTTCAAATAAATTTTAAAATGTACCCACTATGTATTGATTTTATTGGAGCGTTCTATGTAAACAAATACAATATAAGTCAATCTGTCAAATGTCATGCTTATGTCATTTGAGTTTGACGTTTGAGATATAACTATCTCTCTCTCTCTCTGCTAATGTCTGTCGATGTGAAACCATGTATCTGGCTCCCTGGAATTATAATCTTTTTAAATCAGAGTATTGAGTTTACTTTTCGCCATAAACCCATCAGGATAGGGCCCAGAGTGTTTGCTACACCCTGCAAAGTAATTATTTCGCGAGAAAAACAAAAATTCAATATAAGTCAGTTTTATTTTTCACGACTTGACCACGTCGTTCGGCGCAATGACCATGGCTTCTATGGGACTGCAGATTGAGAAGCTGCGAGGCATCGAAGACTACAACCAATGGAAATTCATGCTGAAAAACGTTCTTATGCACGAAGATCTATACGATTGCATAGAAACCGAAAAAGGGAATGAAGACCCTAAGAAGAATCAAAAGGCGTTGGCTAAAATTTGCTTATCGGTCGGTCCATCCGCGTTGCCACACATTCGGAACGCGAAGACGGCATATGAAGCGTGGAATAGCTTGCAACGCGCTTATGAGGATAAAGGTTTGTGCAGGAGACTAGGATTATTAAGAGCGCTGTTTGGTGTGAGGCTGAGCGAGGCGGAGAGCATGCAGAGCTACCTAACTAAAATAACTGAGCTTGGGCAGCAGCTTACAGACATTGGGAATGCAATTGATGATGAGTTTTTAGCTGTAATCATGTTGAGCGGTTTGACCCCGGACTTTGACCCCCTTATCATGGCTTTGGAGAATGCTAATACAAAGTTGACAAGCGATATGGTTAAGTCTAAGCTTTTACAGGAGCAGCAGCGACGCGATGGTAAGCGTGATGATCATCAAGAGCTCAATGCGTTGGCGGTAAAGAAACGTCCAAAGTGTTTTCGCTGTAAGAAAATTGGTCATTTAAAGAAAGATTGCCCAAAGAAAGCTGAAAGTAAACCGAAGTCAACTCCCAAGGCAGAGAAGTCCTTGTTAACAGCATTATCTGTGAAACTGCAGAGTGATATCTGGTATGTGGATAGTGGGGCGACCAACCACATGACCAATAACAAGGAGATCATGCAGGATTTTCAGTGTACTAAATCGCTTGAAGTTAACGTGGCAAATGGAGAAAAAGTCAGGACTGAAGGACTTGGTAGTGTGCAAGTACAGTTAAAAAATGGTGTAAAGACAATAAGTAATGTGTACTATATTCCTAAACTTTCTGCAAATTTATTATCAGTTAGTGAGTTAATTAGGAAAGGTTTTAGTGTAATTTTTAATAAACAAGGTTGCAAAATCTTGGATGGTAATGAGGTCATAGCTACTAGTACATGCTATAGCGGTGTTTATCAACTAGACATTATACAAAATGTGAGTTGTAAGGTAAGATCAGAGAATGCCATGAACTCAGTCTGTGAGCAGGTTCAACCTGAGAAGCTGCCAGTACACGGTGAAGATATGACTGCTTTAGTGTCTGTCGGGGGTTCTGTTTCACATGAGGTTTGGCATAAGAGGTTAGGTCACCTGAACTCGAGGAGCATGAATGTTATGAAAAATGGATTGGTTAAAGGTATGAATTTTGATAATTCTTTGTTTAGTCCTTGTGTAGCTTGCATAGAAGGAAAGCAAACTAGACTGCCATTTCCTAAGAAAAGTCACAGTAGGTCTACTAAAATATTAGGGCTGGTGCATACTGATGTGTGTGGTCCTATGCAGGTTCCATCATACAGTGGATTTCGTTATTTTGTAACATTCATTGACGACTTCAGTAGAAAAACATTTATTTATTTCATAAAGAAAAAGAATGAAGTGTTTGAAAAATTTAAAATATTCAAAGCACTAGTTGAAAATTTTACTAACAATAAAATAAAAACTTTAAGAAGTGACAATGGCGGTGAATACATTAATATGTCTTTTCAGGAGTACTTAAGAAGCTGTGGGATTAGGCATGAAACTACTGTCCCACACTGCAGTGAACAGAATGGTGTAGCGGAGAGGGCTAACCGGACAATTATGGATAAAACTCGTTGTATGCTGCAAGATGCTGGACTGGGAAAACAGTATTGGGCTGAAGCGGCTAACACAGCGGTTTACCTAAAAAACCGTTCACCCACCAAGGCAGTCCTGGGTACAACACCTCAAGAAAAATGGACATCTAAAAAGGTGAATGTTGCACATTTACGTATTTTTGGATGCATAGCATATGCAGTTGATGAAAATGCCAGGAAGCTGGATCCTAGAAGTAGGAGATTTATCTTTGTAGGATACTGTGAAGAAAGTAAAGGCTACAGGCTCATAGATCCATCTTATCCTAGGAAGATCCATAAGGCAAGGCATGTCACTTTTGTGGAAAATATGTTTTCATGTAGTAAAATTGTGTCACATGATGAAAATAATAATACTGATGTTAAAGTATTGGATACATCTGTGTTATTGAGTGAAGACAGTACTGTACAACCAACTACAGTACAACTATCACCAAAAGTAGTATCTGAGCCAACTCAGATTCTCCAGAGCGAACAGTCTCCACAAGTAAATACCTCTATAGATGACAATTTACCTTCTGATGGCACAAAGAATGCTCGCAGACAAACTATGTTTAGTTTGGATGATGAAGAGGATTCTGGAAGTGCTGATAGTTTTTCGTCCGATGTAACTTACTTTCCAGGGAGGTCGAGCCTTGACTCTGAGGACAGTCAGCAGTCATCGTTTCAAGATGCACCAGAAGCAGAGTATGCTGGGCTGACAGAGATAATGGTAGAGGAGCAGCCGACTACACTGGAGGAGGCATTGAGTGGCAGTGAGGCTAAACACTGGAGTGAGGCTATAGAAGATGAGTATAACTCTTTCTTAAAAAATAAATGCTGGACTCTAGTTGACTTACCTGTGGGGCACAAGCCAGTAAAATGCAAGTGGGTTTTTAGCAAAAAGAGAGGATTGCATGGAGAGTTACTCAAGTATAAGGTTCGCTTGGTGGCAAAAGGATACACACAGAAGTATGGAGTAGATTATCACGAAACTTTCTCTCCAGTTGTAAGGTACTCAAGTATTAGAATACCACTGGCCCTGGCTGCTCAGAATGACATGATAGTTGAGCATCTTGATGTAAAGACTGCATTTCTCAACGGAGACCTAGAAGAGTCTGTCTACATGGAACAACCAGTAGGTTATGTGGTAAAAGGATGTGAGAAGAAAGTTTATAAGCTAAATAAAGCAATATATGGCTTAAAACAGTCGGCGAAAGCATGGAATAAGAAAGTTAATGATGTTTTAACCCAAAAATTGAAATTTAACAGGTTATCTTCTGAACCATGTGTTTATGTATATAGTCATGATGGTGAAATAATGATTATTGCCTTGTATATAGATGACTTAATGTTGTTTACATTAAAAACATCACAACAAAGGAATATTATAAAGAAGAGACTGATGGATGAATTTGACATGAAAGATTTAGGTACAGCCCATCATATTTTAGGTATGAAAATTGAAAAAACAGCTGATGGGAGCTTCACCTTGGATCAGTCGAGTTACATAAAGAAAATATTAGATAAATTCAATATGGCGGATTGCAAACCAATGAAAACTCCTATGGAGGTTGGAATAAAGTTACAGAAGGAAAATAGTTCAAAATGTCACTTTGATTATAGAAGCCTTATTGGTTATTTAATGTATTTATCTGTGTGTTCCAGGCCTGATATCTCTCACAGTGTCAGTTTTCTTAGCCAGTTCAACAACTGTTATGGTGAAAGTCACTGCAAAGCGGCAAAAAGGGTTTTGAGGTACTTGAAAGGAACATTAGATTATTGTCTTATTTTTCAGAAAGGTGTAATGAATATTGTGGGTTTCACAGATGCAGACTGGGGGGCCAATCAGGTGGATCGTCGATCTTACACTGGTTACATATTTCGTATTGGAAAGTCTATAGTTTCATGGGAAAGTCGTAAGCAACGTACAGTGGCACTCTCTAGTACAGAAGCTGAGTACATGGCAATCTCTGATTCTTGTAAAGAAGCTATGTTTTTGAAAACATTTATTTCCGAATGTACTGGTATTGTTTGTAAAGTGTTGATGTTAAATGATAATCAGTCCGCACATAAACTTTGTAATAATCCTGTATTTCATGCGAGGTCAAAGCATATTGATATAAGACATCACTTTGTAAAAGATTTGGTAACAAAGAAACAGGTTGAATTAGAATATCTTTGTACTGATGAAATGTTGGCTGATGTTTTAACAAAACCATTAACTGCCGAAAAACATTTAAAGTTTGTGTCTTAAATATTAATATTGTATTAGTTTAAGGCCTAGTATTGGAGCGTTCTATGTAAACAAATACAATATAAGTCAATCTGTCAAATGTCATGCTTATGTCATTTGAGTTTGACGTTTGAGATATAACTATCTCTCTCTCTCTCTCTGCTAATGTCTGTCGATGTGAAACCATGTATCTGGCTCCCTGGAATTATAATCTTTTTAAATCAGAGTATTGAGTTTACTTTTCGCCATAAACCCATCAGATTTTTGCTACAGTTTGATATATAAGGAACCGGCTTTTGGAAATAAAGACAATACATACTCAACCTGCATTTGCGTCTCATTTTCATACCCTGTGTATCTAACAGTGGTGACCCCGACGGAAGAACCGCTACCGCTACCGCTATAACAACAAATACTGAAAAACAGAATACAATAAATATTTAAGGGGGCTCCCAAACAACAGACATGATTTTTTTTGCCGTTTTTATAGATAATGGTACGGAACCCTTCGTGCGCGATTCCGGTTTTTTTTTGCTTAGCCTCTACTGTCCCACTGTTGGGCAAGGGCCTTCCCCAAGTCCTTCCAGGAACTCTTTTCCCGCGCTACCTCGAACCAGCCCTCACAGTACGCCTCCAGGTCATCTCACCACCGCTTTCAGTAGTGCTATTCTGTGAAAAGCTCACGGTGAAAACTTAGGTGCAGTGAGCGTGAAGTGAGCTGGCAATAGTATCAGTCCCTAGCATCAGGTGGCATGACAGCTAACTTCTATATACCTTATCTTAAAACTCTGGTTAAAATCATATTTAATTTTGACAAATTGAGATATTATCAGAAATGTTCACATTTTCAACTAGTATTTTCGTCATACAAAGCAAACCATTCAGATAGGTAGGTACTATTATTGTTCACTAAAATAAATACCGACTTTCAGTGCATAAATTAATTTCAATATAATCTTACATAAAATAATAATCATGAGAAAGTTTGTATACATACGGATGGTTGTTACTCAATCACGCTAAAACAGCTACCCCGATTTAGATGAAAGGCACCCATATCTATACTAATATTATAAAGCTGAAGAGTTTGTTTGTTTGTTTGTTTGGTTGAACGCGCTAATCTCTTGAACTCCCAGTCGGATTTAAAAAAATATTTTTGCATTTGATAGCCCAATTCTTGAAGAAGGCTATAGGCTATTTAACATCACGCTATGACCTTTAGGAGCCGAGAAAAAAGAAAAAAAGTCAGAAAGAACGCTAAGCAAAAACGAAGTAATAGCGCGGGCAGGCGATGCGATGCGACGGGGTGGGTCGGGGGAGCAAGAAATTTCACGCGGACGGAGTCGCGGGCAGAAGCTAGTCGTTTATAAACTGGATTAACTCATAGGATACTTTCTATTCCGGTAAATGGCATCCACACAGGCATGGTCGCGAGCAAAAGCTAGAATATAATAATTATTATTATTGATCTTATAGAACACTAGCAGCGCGGCAACGGCCCGCGGTTTCGCCCGCGTGAGTTTCGATTCCGTGCGAATATCGGGATAAAAGTATTCTATATGGTAATCCAAGAAGTGGTCTATCTATTTGCTAATTTTCATCCAAATCTGTTCAACGGTTTACGCGTGATTGAGTAACAAACATCCAAACATCTTCACAAACTTTCACATTCATAATATTAAGTAGGATTCGATGATATTTTGTATTTTGAAAACTCGCAAATCATACACATACACACAAAAACACCATATTAAAAGCATTTCTTAGTAAATAATTATATTATTTTACCACTTCTAAAATCTTATCCATCGTGGAAACACCTTCAAAGGAGAACAGCAAAGTTAGGGGAATACAAGGAAAGGAACACCCACTTTCGTCTAACTCAGTTCAGACTGTGGTCTGAACTGAGTCAGACGAAAGTGGGTGTTCCTGTTCTGTGGAACAGGATTAGTATAGAACATTCAGCAACACTCGTTTACGTAAATCCATTTAATATTTAGTTCTGCCACAGTATAAATAGATACAGAAGACTTAGACACGAAAAGCGTGAAAATAATTTTATTATAAGGTTCGCAGTAAGTTCACATACATCATCATCATCATAATCATCCCAATTTCAAGCCTTTATCCCAATTAATTTGGGGTCGGCGCAACATGTGTTTTTTCCATCAGAAAAAAACAGTGTGGTGTGGTGTGTGTGTGTGGTGTGTGTGGGTGTGTGTGTGTGTGTGTGTGGTGTGTGTGTGTATGTGTAAACAACGGTGTTTTTTTATCAGTCGTCATCTTGGTAGTCACTCCCTTTCTAATCATCACCATTTCAGCTGAAAGACATCCACTGCTGGACATAGCCCTCCCCAAGCACCGCCACTTCTACTTACTGGTTCTCTGCTTCTCGCATCCAGCGGATTCCTGCGGCCTTCACCAGGTCATCGGTCCACCTTGTGAGAGGCCTTCCAATGCTGCGTCTTCCAGTACGCAGTCGCCACTCCAGAACCTATCGGCCCCATCTGCCAACTGTTCAGCGAACAAAGTGCCCTACCCACTGCCACATAAGTTTAGCAATTCTTTGGGCTGTGTCGGTTACCTTGGTTCTACTACGGATCTCTGCATTTCTTATTTGATCACGTAGGAAAGTAAATTCACAAAAACTACCGAATTAAACACATTTTATACCTTTGTAGTCAAAAGTTTTATGTTCATTCTCTGTCTCTTTTACTGCGTGTACATTGGTAATAAAATAAAATTGTAACACTTCAAAAATACCTACATTAATAATATAGGTGGATGTTCTATGGCAGCAAAAACAAGAAAAAAACGTTAATGACACTTAAACCTTGCAACAAGAAAATATTTTGAACAACATTTCATAAGTTATTCAAAATATTTTGTTTCATATAAACTCATATAAATGAAATAAAGTCCTCGAGGCCGTATTTTGGCCACGGCGGCCTGTCTCAACGGAGAGTTCGTCTTCGATTTCGACTTCGACTTCGGCGCGGGAGATATTATACCTAGTGCACAAGTGTGCGCGCAGACACAGGTGCACTCCACCCACACCGACATGGGCACTTATGAAACGTCAGAAGCTAGGTTCACGGTTCCATTTGGTAGTTTCCTATAGCGAAGAGCCACCTAGAAACTCCACGGAGCAACCGTGGAGTTTCTTGCTGGCCCTTCGCTTTTTAATTTAATTTATTTATATATGTCAGATTACAAATGATCCATAATGGTTAGTACAACAGGAACTTAAGATCTATGTTAGTAGGTACACAAATTAAATATAAATAACAATTACATTATAGTTTTTGAATCAATCACAAAAAAAAAAAAAAACAAAATTTAAATTATAATATAAATAATAATTACATTTGATTGATTCACAATTAAAATGTCACTTTTGCACCCCAACTACGATGCGTACCCAAAGCGAGTGCATTGGACACTGAAATTTATCAGAAATAATCTTCAGAATATTGTTGCTGCTGCCGCGTAATCTACCCAGCAGCGACGACACCCGCTTGCGTCTTATTGCGTAAAAGTCGTCTGTACGCGCTTCGGCAAACATCGCGGACGCACTGCAGAACCGCGGCAACCGCAACAACATCCTGAAGACGTTATTGAATTGTACTCGCAGAGCGCTGTACGTCCTTTGAGTATAGTTAACCCACAGGCTGCTCGTGTAAAATGATGTGCAGTATGCTTTGAATAGCGCTACCTTGACTGCAGCTGAGCAACGAGCAAACCTGCGAGCCAACATATTACCCCGGACCGCCAGCGCCCTGCGTTCACGTTCAATGTCTTCGTTGTCCTTTAGATCATCGGTGACAATATGCCCTAGATACTTCACCTTTTTCACTCTTGTGAGAGGAGACCCGTTTAGTAATATTGGTGGAGCATCATGAGGGTTCTTATCACCTAGACCAAAAATCATGCACTCGCTCTTGGCAGCATTATATTTGAGACCATGACTCTCAGCGTACCGCTCACAGACTCTCAGTAGCTGACGAAGGGCCCCAATTGACGGGCTCAGCAGCACCATGTCATCGGCATAACTTATATTATTGACAGCGACTCCGTCAATATGACAACCTACCTGCGTACCACTGAGCTCGCCAATCAGACCGTCCACATAAATATTGAAAAGAGTGGGTGAGGAAATTCCCCCCTGCCTCACACCACACTCTAGCTTGTACTCCTCAGACAAGCAATCAGCCCACTTAACGACATTCAATTGATTGTCATACCAAAATTTGAAAATGTCTACTAGTTCTGCAGATACATTTTGACTACGCAGTTTATCCCACAGGAGCTCATAACTAACCAGATCGAAAGCTTTGGATAAATCTAAATAACAAGCATACACAGGTGTCCTACGATCTAAGTAATACCTAACCGTGTGCTTCATACAGAGAATAGCAGTCTCGGTGGAAAGACCAGGTTGGAAGCCAAATTGCGCGTGATTCAGGTTAAGGTTCTTTCTTAAATGCCCGCTAAGTAGACTATCCATTACCTTAGCCAAAATTGTCGCCAGGGAGATAGGACGATAGTTACATTTATCACAAATGTCTGCAGTTTTACATTTAACAATTGGTACGACTATTGTTCTCATAAGGTCCTGAGGCAGATACTTATGACTTATACACAAGGAGAAAAGCATGGCCAATACTCTGGGTAAATGACAGCCTGCATGTTTTAAATGTTCAACACTCAAGCTGTCATGTCCCGGTGACTTACCACGAGTCATGTTGTCAATAACACTCTTAACATCTTTAGGTCTTATTTGTATAATGGCGGAAGTACCTGACTGGTGACTACATTGCGTGGATACTGAAGGCACGAGTGGAGTTACCTTAAAATGTGATTTAAATATATTAGCAATGTTACGAGGATCCCTTTCAGAGTTAATGCATTCAGCCCTGTTCTGCTTTATATTAAGTTTATTAGTACATTGCCAAAATTTTTTGAAGTCTTTCTGAGAACAATGAGATGCCAAAGTGTCCATTTTAATTTGTTCGGCGTGATCTTGACACCACTTAAGTCGCGATTTAAAAATTTTCCTACTGTTACACATGTCGTCGTAAATACATCCAGACGAGGGTTTCCCATGCCAGACCCAATTGTTGAATTTATTTTTAGCCTCCACATGTGCCGCCTTAACGTGTTTATTCCAGCCAGGTACACATTTTTTCTTCTGACAACAATGATTGACGATATCATGGCTTCGTATACTAGCCTCATGCAATGTTTTTATTATACTGTTATACATTAAATCTATACCCCTATGATGTTCTAAATTATTACAATTTTTATCAGCACATAACTGAAACTCTTGTGGAAAGTCGATACATTTAAGACTATTGTTACAAATTTCATGATAAAGCTGGATTTGTTCAGGGGTCCTATTACCCCAAACTATTTTATTAGGTACATAATTCGAAGTCATTTTTCTATGTCTTACAATATTATTATAATTGCACTCAATTTCAACTGGAAAGTGATCAGACCAGAATACGTTATAATGAATTTTAATGTTAGATATAAATTTATAGCCCATTTCAGTACTAACACAATGATCCAACCACCGACAAGACCCATGAACGTCACTTATAAAAGTATAGTCACCTGCCGTAGGGCTCAGGCGTTCCACGTCCGCACAAACCCATCTTTGCTCCCCACAAAAATTCATGAGTTCATTGTAAAAGAGACCGCCCGGGTGGGCATTAAAATCACCGAGTACAAAAACTGATTCTACACCACTACTGTCTATTATTGCACATATTTCACTCAAGCATGCCGTAAACTCGATAAGATTGTCTCTGGACTCCACAGGCATATATACACAGATGATCAACATCGCACAATCACTATTCACCACTACTTTACACGCTGCTATCCGGTCACTACTACAATCGACGGGAGTCACGGACACAAACGATTTTTTTCTCCACAGAATAGCTAATCCGCCATAAGGTCTTCCTTTTAAACATCCAGCTGACGTATCAACCGAAGATTTGCCTATATACGTAAATTAATCACTTATTGTGCCCAACAGTGGGATATCATGTGGAAGTAACCACGTCTCTTGTAATGTGATTATATCTGCCTTACCACAAAAAGTCCTCACACAATCTATCGACCGCTTGAGACCCTTACAGTTAAATGTAATAATGCTACTATTTGTGTCATCCATTAACGGTATTTTCATTAATTAACGTGTCAGGGCGTTTGTCCGCGGTCCGGTACTTATAATGTACAAACCGACGAAAAACAATTCCTTTCGGCCACATAGACTCATTTAAAAATATTTGTAACGTATAACTCGGTACAAAAATTTTGTAGGCATTATATTTATTTTCATTCTTTTTAAAACAATGGGGATTGTCCAAAATTTCTAACCATTATATTTTATTTTATTTTTTGTAAATTTAGAGCATTTTGAGAAACTAATTTGAATATTTTGATGATTGGCTCAATAGTTATTTTAATAAAAAATATTTAATTATTTTAAGTTTTTAAGGTAAGTGACGTCATCCAGTGGCATAAAGATTAAGTGCCGTTGCCTTACTAGTACATAATTAAAAATTTAAATCTGTCAACACAACGTCAACAATGTCACATCTGTCAAAGTGTCAATAGGCCGAATAGATGTCTTAAATAATCGAATCCTAGCTTAGCGTATTTATTTACAAATGGTTTTTTTATGTGTAAGTGTCCTCCAAGGAATATACTACTCTCTATCGTCACTAGAACAATCGACGCGGCGACTTAGAAATAGAATAATAACGCACGCGGCGACATTATTACTATTATTGCTGCAAGTTGGAACAAAGCACTCCCTGTATTCCATAACTCTTCCAGTATATTAAATATTGTCGAGTGTTGAAATAATGTATGTAATGTAATAATGAGATATAAACAAGAATGTTTATATTTTTGACATATTTACAATAATTTGACATTTGACAGATTGTAGATAATACTTGCCTCTTACTTTTTATTTTCTGAGGCAACGATACAAAACTGTACGGCCAAAGTCGTACGTAATTTGAAGGGCAAAGAAGGTCAATCGTATTTTATCAAAAATATCAATAAAATATGAATATTTTTCAAAATTAATTAGTCCGTAATGATCAGTAACGCTATTCCTCGAAATGGTTTTTCAATTACAACATTTAAAAAAATATGAACAATGCCCATTGGCTTTTGTAATGTTTTCATGAGATTACACTGTTACGAGTAATTGGTATGGGAGGACAGTGTAGGCATGTCTAGTACTAGGTACTTAACAAACAAGACCTACAATGTTCTCACATTCACAAAATAGAAAATAATCTATATAAAAGAAAATAAAAGAAAAAAAAAACAGTGGCACTCCGGGAGTGCCGACAAAAGTGAAAACAGAATACTTTGCCATCACTCACTGACATATCGGATATACAGTAAAACCGAGTACATTCCGAGGATAGCCGAACACATCCGAAGCGGGAATTTATTGAATCGTCTTATAAACAAAACACGCACGGTGTCGCTTACGGTAACAGTGGCGCGAGTTTAATGGATTTTTCCCATCTCGAAAAATGCCCGACGCGCCTAAAGTATTTTCACTTCAATAAAATAATAACAAAAAACCTATTTAAACCAAATTAACCATAATAATGCCCCGTTAAACGTGTAATTACAATTCCACACATAAACTGTTGTCAAAGATGACCCTGTTTGATATCAATGTCATTATGATAGCAAATTGTATCGAATTGATACACTGCATCAGTCTATTCTGTGGTCATTGAATTTCCGACTGAAATTGTCTAAGAGGATCTTAAACTTTAGAGACGTATGTTTATTGCAACCGTTCTTACCTCCGATTTATTTTATCCTTAGGCACCTGTCCTACCACCGGCGATTACCGAGAAGCGAGTACGCGAGGAAGACCTGCTCCTGACCTCGATCATGCCTGATGGAAAGCGATGGATGAGGTGATGAAACGAGCGTGTCCAGAAGATGCCTGTTGACTCTTGATTTGAAGGCAGATGGATTAAGTGTGGAAGTGAACACAGACCCTGGCAGAGAGATCCACACTTTAGCTGTACCTACGCATAATAAATGTGGAGAAGCGCTGAGTACGACTGGTTGGTTTTACAAACTCAAACTCAAAGCATTTATTTCAATTAAACCTTGTACAGGCACTTTTGAGTTGTCAAAATTTAAATAGTCTGTCAGTTAGAAAGTTGAAGCTAGTTGCCCATACACGGGACATAACAACAATCTTTTGTATAGACGCCAGCAATCTTTTGTACATCAAGTTACTACAATCTGTCAAAATTATTTAATAGAATTTCAACTTTATCGCTAAAGCATAAGGTTCAAAATTGATTGGGAAACTTTGACAGTTTCGGGTAGCTTGATGTGCTGGCATCTGTACGTTTCTTGAGCGAGAAAACCGTTGATAGCTAGTCGCTTACTCGTGGGACAGGTGGCTTATCTTGGGTACCCAGTAGACCTTTTCTCAGTTTGAGGTACCTGTGAAAATGGGTTTTGGGTAGATGATAAAATATTCATTAGGCAGTGTTAGATTTATTCCTGTAATTAAATATACTTAATGTACCCCTAATAGTTCTTCTGTCTAGTTTCTAGGGTTCCGTACCAAAATGGTAAAACGGAACCCATAGGGTGAGACTCAGCCTGTCTGTCCTTCTGTCACAGCTGGATATCTCAAGAACTACTAATGCTATCAACTTGAATTTTGGAATAGTTTTAGATGACGTTTGCCCAACTATTTTTAAAATAAGAAAGATTTTTTTTTTATAACAGTGACTGAAATTGGTTCTGAAAAATTCGAAGTGCATGTGGGGTATCAAAAAAAGCATAGTTTGCACATTCTCAATTTTTTTTTTCTTTCTTTTTAGGCCGCATAGTTTTCGACTTGTGATGAAAAATGTAAAAAAATACCGTTCCTCCCCCTTATCTCCGAAGTTTGCAAAGAGAAAAATCTGAAATGATTCTATGTCTAAAACGATGTCTCTAAATAGCACACTTTTTCAGAAATCATCAGCAAAAGTTACATTAGATCCACTATCGGTCAGCAGTGCGCAGTGTTAAAATTCTCTGACGAATTTAGGCCTCGCCGATGAAAATTTAAAAACATATTATTCTGATGGTACGGAACCCTCGGTGCACGAGTCCGACTCGCTCTTTACGGAATAGCACCGCGCGTTTTACAGAATAGCATCGCTGGTTTGGATTGGTGCTGCTGGAGAGTTCGTTGCGCCACTTCTTCACAGCTAAAGCACCAGGAAGTAGGAAGTGGTGAAGAGCGGGCGTTTTGGGGGATTGTCTTATGTCATTTTGAGTTCAAAAAGTGCCAATGCTCAGCCTAATTTGAATAAATGACATTTCATTTTGAAAAAACAAAAATTGAGGTTGATGATCGTTTCGACATGACAATGCTTTTTTTCAGTTTCAATCAATTATTTTGATAATAAGTAATTGTACCCTAATGCGGCCCTCGTCTGGTACAGTGATAGTAACCCTTCGTATCACAATGGCTTTTTAACTATTTCTGTAACGGCTGTAATTACGGCATTCAACCTGTTAAATATCATTCGTCATTGGCATTCAACCTATCAATTTCAGATCATTAAATCCAGGATGGGACTTAATTGGCGATATGGGTGTACTATAGGTTAGGTACACTGCCGAACCCTTCAGAAAACGTTATGTTTACATAAATCCAGGATGCCTGACAGTGTTCATTCTCACGAGTCCGATGCACGCGATGCAGCACTCGCTCTCCTCCGTGGCGAACTGGCGATCGTCACGCCGCCGTTGAACATCTTGGAGTATTTAGTGACCGGCAGGTTTTGGAGGTAGTGAGCAAAAGTTTGTGGGTTACAGATAGGGTTGCCACCCGTACTTTATAATAAAGTATTGTACGTTATTTAAGGTAATTGTACTCTATACTTTATAAGAGTCATAAAGTACACGAAAATACTTTATTTTGCAAAATTTGATTTCTATTGAAGCTGTAATATTAATAGCACAAACTGGTTAATTACACTTGGTAAAATAAATTTAAAGAGCAATATAGAATTTGATGATATTGTAAACATAATAGAAAATTTAAATTTGCAAAAACTTAATGTGAATATGGATGATCTTTATAGCGAAATTGGTACTTCTAAGGGTTTTACTGAACTCTCAACTTCAGAAAAATGGCAGCATATATTTAATAAGAGTAATGATAATTTTTTGAACTTGTTTAAAGTAATTTCATTTTTATTGTCAATTCCCGCCACGTCAGCATTTACAGAGAGGGATTTTTCTGTAATGAATAACAAATGGCGAGACGAAAGAAACAAAGCGTCTCTGAATTTGATAAAAAACGAATTACTTGTTTACTTTAATTTAAATGTAGAATGTAAAAATGCTGTGCAATTTTTTAGTAAAGATACAAATTTAATACAAACTGCAAAAAGCAATAAAAAATATATTTTTAAATATAATACTAAAAAAGAATAAATTGTACTTTATTTTTATACTGTGTACTTTTTTTTTTCTTACCTATAATAATCAATGTACTTTAAATGCCAAAAAAAAAGGTGGCAACCCTAGTTACAGACGAAGGTTTAAATTGTCTTTTCAGAAGGATTGTTGCTCTGAGTATCCTTGAACAATGAAAGTGAATAATACAGTATGGGAATAGGTTGTCACATTAATTGAAACCACGTATTCTACATTACGTACGTCGTACTTTAAACATAAACAATTAAATTAATTAATAACAATTAACATTCAAGCCGTGGGACCTTTATATTGGTTTGAGTATTTAACAACATTAAACACAATTTCTGATTATTTGGTAACAATACCAGAAAGTATGCGTTGAATCGTTGATAGTATTATCAAGGGTGGTTTTCAGATTTAGGGCTGATTTTTCCAACGCCAGATAATTTTATCGGAGGAATAATTTTAAATTTTTGACAGTTTTGACATAAAAAAAACTGCCAGATGTCAATTTTATTCCACGGATAACAATTATCTGTCTATTGAAAAATCAGCCCTTATTCTAATAGTATTTTCTCATCACATCTTGGAATGTCGTCGTAACTTTTATTATTTAAATGTCAGGCCCATGGTGTCTGACATAGGGCTTCTATTAATGCCAATTTCGCAGAAGATGTTTAAGTAAGTACAAAATATGTAAGTGATGTTGTTTATTTTATTACTAAGTAGGTAGGTATGATGATTCTAGCGTAGAAAATTTAGGTAGGTTATAAAAGAACGGCTGTTTCACAGAAAAGTGCAACACCTTCGCAGTAAAAATGTATGGAAGTGCAATTTTTTTTTTTACATACGAAACATTTCAACGCAGGGTTCAGAATTAGGTGCTAAATCCATGGTAATAGGTTTCGCGTCGATGTTCGTGCCACCCTGTATAGAGATAATGCTATATGAAACGACGAAAAATTGCGAAACACAGAACAGGTAGCATCTATCATATCATTTTGGTATTCATAAATATTGAAATTCCATCAAAACCACATCATTCTCTACCTGGCTTTTTCCAAATTATCGAGGTCGGCTTCTAGTCTAGCCTTGCAGCTGACTACCAGTATTTTACGAGGAGCAACTGTCTTTCTGACCTCAACAATCCAGTTACTGGGTAACACGCTAACCCCCTAACCCGCTATCACTATACCCCTTGCTTAACATGGGCTATAGCGTTAACCTGATAGTTAGACTTTCAAATTCAAAGCATTTATTTCAAATAAGCACATAAAAGGCACTTTTGAACGTCAACAATTACAACAAAATAGAATTGATTCTAGTCGCCGTTCTTTCGGGCTTGTGACGACTCGTAACAACTGTCAAAGACCCACGAATGGCAACTGGGACTTAACGTACTTTCCGAGACACGGAGGGGTCTCGGTAAGTTAGGACCCATCCACAGACCGGGAATTCTGCAGAAAAACAAATTTTAAGGTTGGGTTACTCATGTCGTCAAGTGTACCCAAAATGAAGCCATTTGCTATAAAAACTTCAGGGAACTATTTCTCCGAGATGTATCATCTATTTTTTTAACAAAGGTTACCTATCCACGTAACAATGAAGACGTAGGAAGTCTGTGTTGAATCAGGGATGGTATATTGGCTCAGCTGTAGCGGTTCTAAGGTTTCGAACACAAATACGTACATTAGTTGGTCGTGTAGTTTGACGCACATGAGTCGATGACGCTACAGAGACCACCCAGCTTTGCAAAATTGGACTTCTTTTCTCGTATAGCACCCACGAATTGCTATTCGCTCATGGTAAAAACTAAAAACATTAGAAGCAACACTTTGACACTTGGCTAGACGTGTCGATGACAGGCGGAGCAGAGCCCTATCGAATTGGTTGCCGAAAGACGGTCGAAGCAGCGTTGGCAGACCAACGGCCAGGTGGGTGACAGACCTAGACCGAAGATTGCGGGGCAGACCTGGATGAAACTTGCTCAGACCGGGGAAGCATGGCATGCCAATGATGATGATAAATACGCTATTTTGATTATAATGAAACTTGGTCTCTGTCGGATATCTACTCATGTACCTACTAAAATAGTGTTCTAGAAGTGTGGGAAATAAACACCTGGTGTCTCAGGTACTATTTTCGGGTAGGAATGGTCACAGTAATGAGGGTAGCTTTGAAAACATTGGGTATCGTAATTAGAGGGAGACAGATGTATTAGTGAAAAGTTTCGTGAATTCGGGATTAATTTATACTAAACTCTTCGGATTAGTCAACCTTTGTTTTTATTATGGCAACCCCCCCCCCCCCCCCCCACGGTTGCCATAATCGCCACGCTTGGCAGCCGGGGTGGCGATCGCAGTATGGTATGGTGGTGGAATGCATAGAGAACGCTGCTGCCCATCCTCCGGTACGACTCTTAGTCGACTTTTACGCACCCAAGGGAAGTATGGGGTGGTGTTATTCTTTAAGTCCGGCACCACACAGACGAATAGCAGAATAACAATACTGAAACACGGAAAAATTCACGAAAAAAAAATATGAAGAGAATTTTATTCATTTTCTTATTAATTCGTTCTTCTTGGTTCTGAGGCGATACGAATTTCGCCGGGTCAGCTAGTAACTGAAATAAATGCTACAATCCTGTCCTTACAATTTTATTTGACTATATGTGTAGAACGTTTCTCAAAAATAGCTACAGTACCCGGCGATAAATATTGCACATCGACCTTTTTACACAAAACCATTTTATACAAAGAATAAAAATAATTATCAAAAGAAGCAAATCATAATTTGTTTTAACAGCTCCTAATAGATACCGGACTGTTTGTATTTCGTGCGTCAGAGATAACGCTCTACGAAGCCGAAATTAGCCGATTGTCTCTTTCCAAAGGTCGATGTGCAATATTTATCGCCGGGTACTGTACTAGGGTAATACGGGCAGCGGGGTAACTGCGTAACACACTATCAGTAGCAATGGCTTCCATTTTGACAATTCAACAACATTCATTGCGTTATTTACGTTGTTGAGCAGACAAAGTTTTCGGACATATGAATCAATGGATTAGCAATATCCTTCAAAATTATTCAGATTGAGATTTAAAGTGTGTTACAATGCGCGCCACAAAAGATGAGACTTGACTCCGCCTCCCCCGCTCTTTCCGCCGCCCCTATGACGTCCGGTCCCGTCCCGCACTCAGACCTCATACCGCGTAAGATACCTAAAATCGTGTACTGCGCAAGTCAAACCACGTGGTGTGTCAAGTCTCATCTTTCGTGGCACGCATTGTACACAATTTAGCTCGTATTTTGGTGTAACCAGCTACTAATAGGTATAAAAATAATTATTTTCTATGTTAAAAGTAACGCTACAGCTACTTTTATTACTTAACTAGCTTAAAAAAACTTAATCTCAATTTGTGGGCGAAAATTATGGCAATAACTCTTAAAAATTAAAACTTCTCCTTTCTTTCTAACAGTATAAACGGACACAAATCACTTTTTTCACTTTTGAGAAACGTTTGGAACAAATGTTTCAAGAGTTGTGGCTTTACTTTGTGTTTTCTTGTAGGTAAAAGAAAGTAGTATCCGTATGTATTTAAGGTATTTTTGTATGTGTTTTTTTTTTAGATCTTTTACTTCATTCAACTTAACAGGAATGATGACTAATATTGGAAATGATCGAACAAATAATGTAATTTCTATCTAAGAAGGCATGAAGGTATGAGATAATCGAAAAAATCAAGAGAATCGATGGAAATATGGAGAAGCTACACGCTTTAAACCGAACCGAACCGTCCTTATCTAGCAGTTATTTTAACACGTTTATAATTTGGCAATTTTTAAGCTTTTTGAAAGGAAGGCTTTTTGAAGACGTACTCCAGTGCAGCGGTGAACAGTTTCCTAGAGATAACGTCTCCCTGTCTCACACCTCGCTGCAGAAGGATAGGTTTGGAGGTCTGATCCTGGAGTCGGACTGACATAGTGGCGTTTTTGTACAGACATTTCACCACCTCGATGTATCGATAGTCGATCTGGCACCGTTAAAGAGACTGTACTATAAATAAATACAAAATTATATTTACACTAAAAACTAACGCACACGCAGTGTCTGCTTCGTGTTTCGCTGACTGGTGATGTAGCCAGCTACGAAACCGGCCGTACACTACACCCTTCGGCCAGAACTCTTCCTTGAGGAACTTCTCGAGATGATGTGTCGGAACACGCACCACGGACGACTTGAAGTTCGTGTAATGGGCCAAACATACGACCCAATGTCCGTCCCTCTTAAAGCTTCTTGAGGTTCTCCTCCAGAACTTCCCTCTGTTATTTCTATAATAATCTATTTGCTGTAAGTACTAGAAAATACAAAAACACTATCAATTACTAAAAAGTAAAAAGAACGATAAAGAGCCAAATGACTCGAATAAACTTCACGTAAAATATAGGTATGGGGAAACTTTTTAAGTTGATGGCATTAAGCGTTTAGTATTCGGACCCAGACTCCGGTACAATATATGAGGCGGCGGCGCAGGAATAATAAATTATAGCCTCCAACTAAATTATTTCTAGTTCAAAAGCTATTTATTTATTAAATACCTTAAGCACACAAATTTACACGGGCTGACTTAATGCCATAGGCCTTTACTATCATTCAACCTTTGAGTGATGCAGTGACAAACAGCGGTAGGTGCAAAAATCAAAACTGAGGAATAAAAAAACGTATGTACGGGCGGGCGGGCTTACGGACGGACTAATGGACGGTTTGTACGTAATACTTTATATATATTATAATTTATATATATATACTAGTTTCTGCCCGCGACTTCGTCCGCGTGAAATTTCTTATTACTCCGACCCACCCCGTCGCATCGCATCGCCTGCCCGCGCTATTACTTCGTTTTTGCTTAGCGTTCTTTCTGACTTTTTTTCTTTTTGCTCGGCTTCTAAAAGTCATAGCGTGATGTTAAATAGCCTATAGCCTTCCTCAAGAATTGGGCTATCAAATGCTAAAAGAATTTTTCAAATCCGACTGGTAGTTCCAGAGATTAGCGCGTTCAACCAAACAAACAAACAAACTCTTCAGCTTTATAATATAAGTATAGATTATAATTTTTAATATTATGAATGCGAAAGTATGTTTGTTTGTTACCTTTTCACGCCTAAACCACTGAAACGATCATCCTGAAATTTTGCATATACGTTATCAGGTATACAGAAATGGACCCGTACGAAAAATGCGTGCATTGACGTGGAGTTGCGGACACCAGCCCGTATTACCTATTACCTATTATTACAGAAAGGGACATAGGGATTTTATCCCGAAAAAAAGTGTTGTTCCCGAGGAAAACAACAATAACGTTATGATGATAGATAATAGATGGCGCCACGTGTCTTTCGAATCATGATTGAATTAAATTAGAAAAGATGGGGTCGAGATTTATGCGGGTGAAAAGCGGGGCGAGACGCCAGCACATCAAGCTACTACAATCTGTCAAATTTCTTTAATAGATTTTCAACTTTATCGCTAAAGCATAAGGTTCAAAGTTGATTGGGAAAATTTGACAGTTTCGGGTAGCTTGATATGCTGGCGTCTGTACTTAATATTTTTATATATCTTAAACATATAAACCTATCATAACTATAAGTAAAATATATATAATATAGATATACCAACATTTATATAAATATCCCAATTTGGGGTCAAGGCAACATGTCATCTCCCATACTATAAAAATAAGCATAAATAAGTAGAGTTATTTGTATTTATCTGGTCTAGGTACGCAACTATGATTTACAATTTTACTATGGTTTCATCTGTAATTTTTTCTGTTTCTGTCTTGTCTTTTACGGGTTTTCATCGAGTTATAAAACGATCTATTAAGAGTACACCAGTTATTTTTAACACAAAAAAGGCAAAACGACCCCAAAAACAAAAACTACTTTACGCCACCCACCGTGAACAATGTTCCTAAAACAAAAGTAACAAAGAACAGAAAAACATATAAATCTATACCTACTAATATTATAAATGCGAAAGTGTGTCTGTCGGTCTGTTACCTCTTCACACTTAAACCGCTGAACCGATTTAGATGAAATTTGGTATAAAGATAGTTTGAGTCCCGGGAAAGGATATAGGATAGTTTTTATCCCGATATTCCTACAGAAGTGCGATTCTGTAACCATCTCACCGTGAAAACTTAGGTGAAGTGAGCGTGGAGTGTGCTGTCAGTTGTGTCAATTCCTAGCAAAAACAAACTCGTATCACCTAAGTTGTCACCGTGAGATTTTTACAGAATCGATCGGTAGGTTCGACACTTATGCGGGTGAAACCGTGGGGCACTGCTAGTTCTTTAAAACCAGCGAAAACGTTAAAGTTTTCAAATAAACATAAACCTCCAATTGTGTAAGGCTCATTGTTATTGGTTGACATATTATTATGATATAATTAATGTATACAAAATATTGTAAAACATTTTTAAAAGAGTAACGGTGGAGTTTCTTGCCCATTCTTCTCCATACGAAAACTACCTTTTGGAATGGGCGACTAGAATCAATTCTATTTGTTGTAATTTTTGACGTTCAAAAGTGCCTTTAATGTGCCTATTTGAAATAAATGCTTTGACTTTGACTTTGATAGTGCCCGCATGCGGGGTGCTCGGCATTTCGCTAAAGCATTCGGACAACTATGAGATCCATAAACGAGGCACTGCAAAAACGAGGCAGTTACAGCAGTAACCTTAAACCAATATTATACAACGTGCCGCTACAATGCCGACATTAATTTAACAATCAGGTAGTGCTACTGGCCAGTAATCATAATAATTATAACAACAAAAAAAATATCGTATTTTAAAAATACCTCCTGCGCCGCTCGCCGACATAGGGCTCTCTCTCTTTCCTTCAATTCGCCTACCCTTTATTCGTTTTAATTTCATTAATGCGCTGTTATGATCCGTGACCCCGGCAAATAAATATACGTTGAGCCGTTACTCCCGGCTGTCATTCGTGGATCTTTGACAGTCGTTACGGGTAGTCAGAAGCCCGAAAGTCTGACAACCAGTCTTACAAAGGGGTATCGTATTACCCAGTAACTGGGTTGTGGAGGTCAGATAGGCAGTCGCACCATAAAAAATACTGGTATTCAGCTGCATCCGGTTAGACTGGAAGCCGACCCCAACATAGTTGGGAAAAGGCTAGGCAGATGATGATGTAGGCTAATAAATAATTACGTTTAAAGAAATTAAAATACACATAAAACGGATAAGCGAAACCGTATACGCATGTTAAATTAATGTTGCCATGAAAGCGGCACGTTGTTTAAATATAGGTCTAAGTATTTATGTAGGAACAACCCTACAGCAAACAATTTGATCCAAAATTACAATTTACCTCGATGTTAAAACTTCTTACATAATATCGGTACACCGTGATTCAATTAACAATAATTATTTACGCATACTAATCAAAGAACACTCGGCGATTTAATGCCTTCGAAGCCGTGTAACTCTGCGCTAATTAACTTACCCTACGGTACTGCCTGGCCCCTTTTTCGGGGAAAGCGTGATTTATTCGAGTGGGTAGTTTCAACTGAATTAAATTTTAATTTGTCGTTAGGCTCGTGATTCGGCTCGCGGAGCCGTGTGGCGCATCAATTGTGGACCACAGTATACAATGTAGGTATGGCATTCTGGCCGGATTTTTACTTATTTGGGACGAGTAGGTATTGAAGTATTGTATGGAACAGCTGATTATTTTACTGCCACCAGGCAATCTGTGTAAATTATTTTATCACCACTGCTTTCAATACTGTGAAACAAAACATCGTGAGGAAGCTCGACCGGCATGTCCTAGAACCAAACAATCGAAGGCATGTGACATCCGCTAACCCGCACAGTGCCCGCGTAGTGGATTACGATCCACTCCCTCTCACAGAGAAGCCTGTGTCCCAGCAGTGGGAACATTATAGGCTGATTTTGATGTTGGCCCCATGGAGAAAATTGTTCAGTTTAATGGTCTGTACTATGGTACAGACCATTAAACTGAACAATTTTCTCCATCATCTCATTTTTTTTTTTTTTCTAATCTATGTTTACATAATTATCTATATAGTGTGGTCATATTTAAGGGTATGCCCTTAAATATGACCACACTATATAGATAATTATGTAAACATAGATTAGATGGAATGATCAAAAATTCGTCGCAAAACATGCAGTGATGAATATCCCCCAAGGATGGCCACAGCGACCTGCCCTACAGTTCCCACATATTTTATTTTTAGAATCCCAGAATTTTTTCAAATTCGGGAAAATCTAAAAGCCTTTTTTGTGTGAATTATTGAAACTTGGACAGGACAATGTCAGTCTGAGTCAGCTAGTATACAACAATATTATAACACCAATCATTTTACAAAACTCACCTTAACGACTTTTTGGTGTGGCATCTAAATTCTAATTATTATTATGCCGACATTAATATTCGTTGTAATCCTAATACTCTGTGGGGTGCGGTAATCACGCGCATACATAACTTTGTATAGAATACAGCCACGAAATTGAGGCTGCTCTGTACCGAGTTTAATCTACTGCGAAAGGATGACAATTATTTTGTCTCATTATGATTGTACATCAACACAATATCGCACCTGTACTCCCAGAAGCATTAGGGTAGAGGTATACGTATAGAATAGAATAGATATTTACTTTTGCAAATATGGATAATACCTGTTAGATGTTATAATAGCGAGTGTCCAAATTTAAGTGCTTGGATCACTCGGTCAATGAGAAACTAAATGATGATAATTATGAACATAGATAGTGAGCGCAGGGCATTGTCGGTAAGGGGTAATATGCTTTCTCGCAGGTTTGCGCAATACTCACGTGACGTTAAAGTCACACTTTTTAAAAGCTATTGCCAAACGTTATATACACGTGCAACCCGTGGAGGATTTACATTAAAAAAACCTGGAATGGTCTGCGCGTCTAATATAACTACGCTGTCAGGGGGCTCCCATGGCAGTGCAGTGCCAGTCGCCAACCACAGCACAGACGGTTTCCAGGCGGTGTTACGCAAAAGATCGGGCTCCCTGTGGTCTCGGATAAAGGGTAGCACCACAGTATAAAGACATACAGTATTGTATCTCGGCCGTAACCTTGAATTAAATGCCTACAGCCGCGCGGTACGTAAACATGCGATAGGGCTGCCCGCCTCGGAGTCGCGACTCCGAGCCGCCTGAGCGCACACGGAGATCGAAGCGCGTAGGTATAGCCCGCGTTTCGTCCGTTTGTATGAAGACGACGTACTGTATGCATATTATTACCGTGGTAGCACCAACACGCTTCTGAGCGTGGTGTCGGACAGAGTGGACAGCCAAATCCTAAGGCATTGGTCGCTCATGCATGTCCAAAATAATAATAAATTTTACTAACATAGGTATAAGTATCTACCTTCTAACATAACATGGACTTGTAAATATTACTGTGTGGTGGTCAGAAATAAATATTTTCAATTTCAATAAATTAAAGCTCAGCGTTGTTTCAAAAAGCCATTTTGGCAGAATCATAAAAGGATAATATCATGAATCATAATATTGCGAAGACAGTCAGTGTTTTTCTTTTTTTCGCTGCACTACGTAGGTATAATCAAAAAGAGATTGGGATTGGATTTGGATTGAATTGATTGGTATTTTAGCACAGACAAAGACCAGAGCAATTCAGGCAATTCTTTTCTCCGATAAAAACTTAGTCACACTGTAGTAGCCGGGTCAGCGGGATTGTCCGAAAGAAGGCCACGGTGAGGGGTGCTAAGAATCCCCGGAGGAATGCGAGAAGCACAGAACCGATCGAAGTGGAGATGCTTGGGGGAGGCCTATGTCCAGCAGTGGACGATGATAATGAACTGATGATTAACTATAGCTGTTTGACAGCTTTTGTAAAGAAAATATGTCAAACTGTCATAATATTTATTCTTCAGATAACAGTTATCTGACTATTGAAAAATCAGTCTTTAGAAATATAAGCTTTTCCCAACACTAGTAAGTTCTTACTACTGCACAACACTAGCAGTAGGTAGAACTATTTACTGGTACTATTTGCTATCCTGTGTCCTCGCCTTCAAAGATACAAACCTCTATGCACAAACATCTGAACCCAGTAGCATACAAATATTTGTTCCGTGCGAGTATATACACATGTATTCCCGGTCAAAGGGAATATACAACGTTCATATGGAATTCGACCTGAAACCCTTAACTGATCAGAAAATCGTTGAGCCGCTAAGTTAACTGACGACAGTAGGTACAGTTGTCCAAAGTGAATCTTCTGGGCACGCTCGTTCCATCATAGTCCTTATCCATCGCCGCTTTCCATCAGGCGTGATCGATGTTAAGAGCAGACTTATTCGGACATTAAAAAATGTCGTAAGTATATTAGTTTTCAAGCGACCACTGACAATCAGCGCAACCACTCAGTGTGATGTGAAGGTATATATATATAGGGTAAAAAATGGCTTCACAAGGCTCAAGTACAAGACAAGGCTCAAGAATCTTCCTTGTAACAGTCACGACGTGCAGCTGCCGACAATTTCTGTTCTGTGCTCATAGATCTATTTTCTTTTATTTATTTATTTATTAGGGACAAAAAACAGTTACATGATACGAAATACAGAAAAATACTAACATAAGATTAACAAACATGTAACCCACACCTTTGTCCACGTTTTAACTAAAGGTTAGAAGTGCTAAAGACATAAAAAAAGAAAGAGAAAAGTAAAACAATAGTCGCTGCCACAATAATAATGCTGTGTTACTTAGCTTAGCTTAGTCTAACTTAAAATACTCGCTAGACAAAATATCCAGAGCCATTTTCTTAAATGATTGTTTAGATAGACAAAAATAAAAATAGTTTTTGAAGTGAAAACTACTTTAGGCGCGTTGGCCATTTTTTGAGATGGGAAAAAACCATTGAACTCGCGCCACTGTTACCGTGAGCGACACCGCGCGTGTTTTGTTTAAATAAGACAATTAAAAAATACCCGCTTCGGATGTATTCGGCTGTCCTCGGGATGTACTCGGTTTTAAAGTATATCCGATAATGTCAGTGAGTGACGGCAAAGTATTCTGTTTGTGTTTTGTTTTCACTTCTGTCGGCACTCCCGGAGTGCCATTGTTTTTTTTTTCTTTTCTTTATTAGGTTTTCGAGTAAAAAAAAAGGTTTTTTTTAATGTTTATTACCTCAGAACTGCCACCCTTTTGGGCAATTTTCCTACTGACAGCGATGCGGACGAATGTTTTGATGCCCTATGATTCTTTTCCTTCTTTTTTTATATTATACATGTAAGTACATAATATTATTGATATTATTTTAAGTCTTATTATGTAAATATTACCCCAAAACTTCGTACCTAATTATGATATTAGTCCAGTTCTGATGAGTGATTTGTTATTTTTTCCACTTGGTGTATGTTGATGATAATTATGATAATTATAATAACTTCCTGTCACTGTTACTTACAAAACTAGCAAGTAGTGGTATACGAATTTGGCTGAGGTTGTACCACAACTAAAAAGTATTTTTTTTTTCAAAACCAATGACACTGCCCTACAAAGTTTAAATTATTTTTTACTTGGTAGTGTATTTTTGGAATTCGGTTGTTTTTATCCTGTAAAAACTTTTTGGCACTTGTTTCTGTGACAAATAAACATATTTTTCATTCTCAGAAATCTTTGGTCCCTTTGCCCGCACCGAAAGACTATTTCAATTTCACAAATTTGAATAATAAGGGTTGTGTGGGCCTCATGGTTGGTCCAAACAGGTTTTATTTACCATAATGTCAAACTACAATGCCTAAAGCAGAAGCCAATTTGTCAACTGAAACGCCAAGTGAGGCCCTAGCATGAACGCGCGGTGTATACGTAACGTAAAGGGGATTGAAGATTTATAAGGAGCCTAGCGTACCTACTCACTGTCGCGCCATTTTGTTTTTTTTTTTCAAAAAGGTGGCCGCGCTGTATCCTATAAAAATCGATAGCTGAAATTAATGCAAATGGACCTAATAGGACCAAACACCAATAAAGCGTCACGTTTCCGAGATATTAACGTTCAAAGTTGATCACGTGACATTCATGTTTTTTAACATCAAATAATAAACAATATGGCGGACAGGTAGGTATGCTTCGGACCTTCAAACCTCTTTGAACGGTTTTTAAATCCAAAATACAATCAACTTATAGGTTAAAAAATTTGTGACTGTCACAATTAGTAAAATATGTAGATATGAAAAAATGTCTTCAAAAAGCAATTATTTTATGTGCTAATTTACTTTTTTTTTAATTAACGATCTTTACTGTCACAGTCACCCAAAAAGCAGTCAAGTGAGAGTGGACACGTTTGCCGACTTCTCACCTTATTCCTGTTTCGGCAAAGTAAACTCTATCGGCACAAACCTAGACTTCATAGGAGCGCGCAAGCCCCAACACGACGTCAACGTAGAAATACGGCGGTGGAGATATTAATTATTATTAGGTATTATTATCCAACTGAAGAGTAGTGGTGGAGCAGTCCCCGACTTACGAACTGTATGTAGGCTGCTGCAAACAGACGCGACACGCAATATAATCGCGCGCGACACAAAGGCACCGCTCGACGCGCTCGTTGCGCGACGTGCCGTTGTCTACGGACCCACGCAGGCGCGTTATTTTGTATGAAATAATAATTTCATAACCACTACTCTCAAAACGGTGAACGACAACATCGTGAGGAAACCGGCAAGTCTTCACATGTCTTCGAATTATAGAACCAATAATTCGAAGACATGTGACATCTACCAACCCGCATTGGGCCCGCGTGGTAGATTGAGGCGCTCCGCAGACGGCGGTCATTTTGTCCACGAATGACCGCGAGAGACATCATCCGACAAACATCGGCGGCGCGGTCTTTTTGCCCTCTATGTGCGTTGGTAGTAAAGGATTCCCTTTCCACTATCGTTCGCGGTCAAATTGACCGGCCCGCTCCACCTGTGTGTTTCGCGCCTTATACATACAGCCTACTCTGAGATCTCGAATAAAGAAGGCCTATTTCCCAGCGGGGGGAACATCGTTGACTCATTATGCTTAACCAACTTTAAGATTGTTCGATCTTACGTTACGATTACTCCGTTCGTGCTGGACCTACAGAGCTGACTAACCAAAAAGTTGTTGCCTACACTTTGTTACATCCAAAATATCACGGACACAATATTATTTCAACTATCATGCTCGTGATTCAGCAATTTAATCCATATGCGAATTCTTTTTGATTTATGAACAGCTCGCTCCCGATCAGAATGCTAATGAGCTTCATCGTATGAAATATTGGCTAGTACTCGATTTATGTACAGACGCCATACATCAAGCTACTACAATCTGTCAAATTTCTTTAATAGATATTCAACTTTATCGCTAAAGCATAAGGCTCAATGTAGATTGGGAAAATTTGACAGTTTCGAGTAGCTTAATGTGCTGGCATCTGTACCTATTTGAATTTGACAGTTTTGATACGGGTATATGGAGTTTGTTAGGAAAGATCTATAAATATTAAAATACCCCATGTATGTTCCTCGTTTTTTGATACTTTAGGAGATATGAATATTTTTTTGAATTGCTGGGTGATGTGCTGGCGTCTGTACATAAACAAAACAAGTTACACAATAATTACTTAAAGCCCATTTCATATTCCTGTGCAAGTGTACACCTGCCCGGTACACAGTATTCTGCACGCTAACCTTCTGAGGACAGTGTTGAAGCTACCATGATCCTGTCATCATCGATGCAGCTGTTTTCCTGATGACGGCGTAGAAATCATCGAGCTATGGATCCACAAACATCGCGAAAGCATTGCAGTGAATTTATAATTCATTAGCATTAAGTATGTTATATTTTTAATATTTATTTTACTCTTATGTCTTCTCCACTGCAAAAACGAAATGACAGCGCGGGCAGGTGATGCGATGTGAAGGGGTGGGTCAAGGGAAGAAGAAATATCACGCGGACGAAGTGGCGGGCCGAAGCCAGTAATATTAATAAAAATAGAATAAAAATACTTTTTTTTTACACTGTCTGACACCAATATTCCATTTCCACTATTCAGTCCGAACAGGTACCAACAGGTAATTATAGAACCGCCTCCATTTTCCTCAATGCCGGGACAGACCGGAAAGTTTTCCGCTCTCTCAACTGTACCGGATTCCGAATACAAACACGAAGATCTAACCGAACTCTGCCGAACTCGCCGAAACTTCCCGGGATAAAAATATCACGTCTAACCGAAATCCGATAACAATACAAAAAGGTTCGACGACGAGAGAAACTCCTGTATTCAAACTAACATTAGGTACCAAGGAAAATATTGGGTGTTTATGTGGCAATAGGTACCTACATGTCAAATGTGATCTTGTAAGCTTAGCCACTTTTCTTGTGGGTCGACTGGACAATTGGGGGCACCATTTTTTTTTTCTTTAGATATAAGTGGTGTGCGTCTTTCGGAGAGCCACAGTTGTTGATGATGATGATGGGACTCCCTTTTCCGCACTTTGACGTGGGCGGCTGATTCCTCAGCGTCAAGGCAGCCCCTGCAAAGGGGGCTGTCTGTAGCGCCTATGTTTAAAAGATGTCTGTGAAGGGGGTTATGGCCCGTAATTGTTCCTATTATTATTCTAAGGTTGTTTCTACTCGGGCTGAGAAGATTTTTAGTTAATCGCGGGTGTATCATTGGTAAAGCCAATTTTGACTGTGTACAGTTTGTTGCTCATGACCATCTGTTGTTATGGAGTTCGTTCGATCTTTGGCGAATCCACGCACGAAATTGTGCGAAAGGCAGTGGGAGAAGTGGGTACGGGCCTAACAGCTTCATATCAGAGCCTCTCTTCGCAAGTCAGAGCCATGGTCACTGGACTGAACTTGCGAAGTGAACACGGCACTTCGAGCGATGAGTGCCGAAAGTATGTTGAGTTCAATAGAAATAAATGAAACATGAAATGCATGCGGCATTAAGTCCGCCTTTGTACCTTTTGTGCGAGAAGTTTAAATAAATAAATATGTGGCTACACTTAAAATAAATGCTATGCTACACCAATTGTCACGATTCGTGTTAAGGCTCATTCAAACAGGCGCGACATGCGATAAAATCGCGCGCGACACAAAGGCACCGCAAGTCGCGCAACGGGGGGTGCCTTTGTGTCGCGCACGATTATATCGCGTGTCGCGCCTGTTTGAAGGAGCCTTTACGAAAGACCAACCCCCAAGAAAAATATATAAAAGAAAATTATTTTTAAAGAGTAGGTAACCGTGGTCCCGCTCCGTGGTCGGGGTCCCTATGGTTGCTCCTATGGTTCGGTTTCCTATGGGAAACAACCAATTGGAACCGTGCACCTAGCTTCTGACGATCCATAAGTGCCCATGTAGGATTATGTGAAATAAAATATTTTGTATTTGGAATTCAAATGTGCACCAACGCACTACGCTGCACTGTCCCTGGTGTCTTCGCTCTTTCAAACTCAAACTATTTATTTCACAAACCAATTACAGTCACTTTTGAACTGTCAAGGGGTCGGCGTTTCACGGACACTCTTTTATATAATAAAATTGTTACAAAATATTGGTTAAATCATTCATGTTGAAATTATACATGTGAGAACGATGTAGAAAGACGTGCACGTTAAAAGCGTCCGTAATAAAAAAGATAAGACATAAAAAAAAAATCAGAAATTAAAATAATCCCTGGCAGCTAGGAGATTATCAAACCTTAAAGGTATCATCCAAAGTTAATTACCAAAAGTCCACATAATTCCGATAATACCAGTTCATTTAACATAAAAGACCCATATATAAGAAGACATGATTTATAACCTCCTATTCACGGGACACACGAATGGCTGCCTCCAAATAGTCGCGGACAGAATGGCAACCTTTATTACTCAATGTAATGTATTGTGAATGGGATGAATGCAGACCAAAATAGACCTTATATACCTTTTGATGATTGAAATGAAAGACGTAAGACGATTTCTTACTTCTTATTAATGTAACTACTTCGTATGACTTAAGGCTGTGACTGTGACAGGCGGGAGCGATTGCATAAGCGGAACGTGTAACGTTTGCACGCCTGGGGAGGTATGATTCCGATCTCGGCAGCACGCAGCAGTACTGCCGCAGCAGTGCTGCCGCAGCACTACCGATCCCCATATATTCTCTATATTTTATATGAGATTACATTCAGCACAGCAGCAATGTGACGCAGCAATGTCGCGCAGCATTGCTGACGTGCTCGGGATGTAATCTCATATAAACCTATAGAATCAAAATCAGAATCAGAAATATTTATTTGTGAAACATAGGTACTTACATAAAGGTCTTAGGTTAATAATACGGGCGCTATGTTTTGCCGTGAAGGCGTACAAATACTAATAAAAATAAAAGCAAACAATAAAACAAAACAAAATTACGGCGACCTGTGACGCGACAGCACTGCCGCGTGCAGCGTTGTTCAGAATCATACCTTTAGGATTTCCTATGATTGCAGTGACCGCTACATAGCGTCTGCAATTTACCGTCAAATGACGTCATTGAAAATGTTGTTTTAGAAAGTAAGTTGATGTTTCCACTTGGCACCCGGACCTCCTACGGCACCGCTTTTTTTTTCAGGATTTGAAATCATTAAATGACCTCTCCCGCTCTGGTGGAGCGGAAGGGAGTGTCAGACTCTTACTGACTAAAACCCACCCGTGTTCCTTACTTAGCCCTTTATGTTCCGGGCCAGCGGTAACCCTTTCGAACAATCCCGCTCCTACGGCACTGCTGAGTCGCCTTCTTAGTACCGAAAGCAACGTCATCGCAAGCACATGTGATTATTACTTGCACATTAATATCCTTCCGTTTTCTCGGTATTCGTTAGTTTTTCTGACGGTTAGCAAACTTAGCGTGAACGGGTAGTATTTACTTTTATAGAACCGAATTCCTTTTCAAAACTTTGCCTGTGTACGAGCCTTCGAAGTGTTACTAAACAGTGGCACTGTTTGGTGTTGTTACAATACTTTAATAAATAAATGGCAGACAATGGCCCAGTACAGGTGACCATTCACTTGCCCAGTTACAATGCCTAGGCACCTGTACTCGTGAGAATTTAAAGAACTGCGCCTGTAATCGGATCGCGTTGTTGTTCATGCATGCGATCGACACGCAAAAAAGAAGACTTACAGAAAATAATAAGAAATAGTCATAATCATATTATAACTTAAAGATTTTATATTAAAAAAAAATACGTTTAAAACTAAAACCTGACTACTCGCATAACGCTGTACTATTATAGTCCGCGCGGAACTAGTTGGCCGCGCCTTGGGCGGGGTCGGGGGTGAGGGCGGCGGGGTTGCCTATTATTCGCAACGCACGTACTGAGTAATGACAAATCGCCCCCGCCCCTCCATCCCACCGCTCATATACCTAAGGCGCGGCCATCTAGTTCCGCGCGGTCTATAACATATGTAACTACATACCTACTTAAAAGCTATTGTAGCATGCGACCACGGGAAGGTACTTTCTTGTTTCACCCTTTTCAGTAGTTAGGTTTTAGTTTTTAAACTTATGTTTTTTTATTTAATTATTTTGGGGCTTATTTCAGTACCTAATATTTATATTTTTGAAATGTTCTTATTAAGTAAGCCCTTTCATTTTTATACCCAACGAGGCAACATCCCAAAATTTTTAAATTCATTACTTTATGTCCTCTAAAGGGCGCCATATTGAATTTAATGTGACGTCACATAGCCTATAACCAGCAGACAGTCACGACGAGTCTAATGATATCTCGTTTTTCAAATTATTATAAGTACTTTTGAAATTATGAGGGAACAGATGAACACATACCGGTTAAAATCATAAGCCCTCCGTAATCGGAAATCCTGTAATAAATCCTACTAATATTATAAATGTGAAAGTTTGTATGTTTGTTACTCAATCACGCATAAACCGTTCAACAGATTTGAACGAAAATTGGCACATAGATAGACCATTTCTTGGATTAACACGTATGATACTTTTTATCCCGATATTCTTACGGGATTGAAACTTACGCGGATGAAACCACGGGGCACTGCTAGTTCTTAATAAAGTTAGTAATATTAATTAAATTAATTGAGGACCCCTCGACGATCCTTCTCCAGTAATTTTCCTGTACCTGTCTTCTGATCGCGCCAGATAGTCCATGAATGAATAGGTTTTGAAGGGGTCAACGAATTCACCTGTTTTAGAATCAATTCCCTTCCAAATATTCTATATCGTAATATCTATAATAGAAATCTCGTCGTCTCAATTAGGCCTTATTAGATAGGCCCAGATGGTTGAAAGACGAGTGGACTGTAAAAAGGTTTATTCGTGGGTATACAAAGTAGCAAACTAAGTTCCAAAATTATGGTGCGATCGCTGTCGTGGCGGACGATGCAGTGTCGTGCGGTCGGCGCGATGGTCTCGCGTCGCCCGGTCCCCGCGCCGCTCGTCGTCCATGTATGTGTGATGTGACGTGTTCACGTGTGTGTGTGAACACTTATATTGATTTCTCAAAAAATGGTGGTCATTATCTGCCCAGCTTTTTCCCAACTAGGTATGTTGGGGTCGGCTTCCAGTCTAACTGGATGCAGCTGGATACCAGTATTTTACATAGAGCGACAGCCTGCCTGACCTCCACAACCCAGTTACTGGGTTGTGGAGGACCGATACCCCTTGGTAGGTTGTCACACTCGGGCTTCCGACAACCCGTTGCGAATGTCTAAGATCCACGGGACCAACGTCTTAACGTGCTTTCCGAAGCACGGAGGGGGTATGTAAAGATGGTCACCCATCCTCGGACTATCCGCGGCAAGCGTGGCTTAACCTGATCAACTGACCCGTGCAGCTGTTACTACTTAGCCCCAAGCCCTAAAAATTGTACAATCAATCAACATATGTAATTATTTTTATAGTTTCAAAAATCTAGTATTTGGATCTCCGTAACTTAGACACTGTTATTACATTCAGATAGTTTACAGTTTGGACGATTGTGTATCAATGATAAGTTATTGTATATAAAACAGTATGCAATCTAGCTGTTCAAGATGTCATTATAATTTGAGCAGTGACATGAAGTGCACTAAAATGTTCGGGATTGCTTGTGTTTGTTTAACGACCCTACTTATTGTGGCTGGTAAGTAACTTAATTATGATTTTCTAAACTAAAAGTCAAATAATTAAAATAAAAAAAAATTGTATCCTACCAGTATCGGCACATTAAATACACAATATAATCTGAATACGCAGCCGTTTTACGTAAAATACTAGTATTGTACCGTTTTACGTAAAATACTGGTATATAGCTGAATACCCACCAGGTTCATGAACTGTTCAGACCTCCGGTGTGTGCAGCGTCTCTCCACAGACAACAGCTCACCTCCTACCTTGCACCACATGCCCATCACCTGCACACGTGAGGACCTAAGGGCTGCGTCAGCAAACAGTATTCGCGTTGCTGAATTTTGGGCCAAAAAAAAAACAAACTACTTTTTTTTTACTTAATTTTTCGTGTTATTTTTGCCATCCACACGCTAAGAAGAAGAACAAGAAGCTTAATACCAGTATTTGGAAGCAGCTGCGTCTACTTATACTGGAAGCCGACCCCAACGTAGTTGGGAAAAGTCTATGCAGATGATGACCTTCTGATTAGGTTTTACGATGTTAATGAACGTTTGCGTGCAGTCAATTGAAGGTCCTTCAAATAAATCCGAATTAACGTTGGAATATTTTATTTGCAGATTTAGTCAAAGGTGCGCCTGATTACTTTCACAATAACAACGTGGTTGGCTGGATCAAGCTGCACAAATCACCCGCTACTTTTAAGGATGCCTACCTAACATGTTACTATGAGGGTAAACTCAAATCTCCACCGTATTTTGTACCTTTCTGTACGGTCAGGGAAATTAATTATAAAAAGAAATATTACAAAAATAATGACAGTTGTGACTTTAATATTTATATGGGCGATTTAAGTGCGAGCTGTGGTAGCCCAGTGGTAACAGCCGCGACTTACGAGTTGTAGGTCGTAAGTTCGAACCCAGACAGGCGCTATACTTTCTGTAAATTATCTCATCACCACTGCTGAAAATTCACATTGTAGGCTGTTGCTTGTAATTTCTTAATCGAAATTTTTATCTTAACTTAAAATTAATCAACACTAGACTGGTTTACCTACTTATTTCAGGAGCTATTTTAGCCTCTCCAATCAACGAAGCATTAGCAGATATCCTTGAGGAAAAAAAGAAGATGGCGGATAGTTTATTTTGGATAGGAACTCATTCTTTGTTCTCGGAAGGTGACTTTTTGTCCGTAGAAGGTAAGTGCATTCTAGGGGTATTCCTCGAAACGCACCAACGGTGAAACATGGAGAAGAGCATCAAGGATTCGTAATAAGTGATATCGATAGACGTTTCATTTGGTGCGTTTAAAAGTTGGTGCTTTTCGAGGAATACCCCCATTCTAGTACCCATCATTCTCCTGCTCTTATCCCAATTTATTTGTGGTCGACGCAATATGCCTTTTTCTCTTTCTAGCTATATTATCTTTCACACTGTCCATTCATCGTTTCTTTGGTCTTCTCCTACTCTTAGTGTTATTGACATTTATACCCAAAACTTTCTTCACGACATTTTTCCTCATTCCTCCGCATCGCATACCCATGACAACCGATTTCCATACATCTATTCAGTCACCAGTGCCTCTTTCGGACTTCCTCGTATATTCTAGTATTCATATAATTTATATTATTATCCTGCCGCAAAGGTGTGGACAAAATTTGTCACATTTCGCTAGTAACTGCTTCGTATCGCAATCGCGACTGCTGCGCTGTTTTGGATTTGATCCGGTCGAGCAAAATGTTATTGGGGTTTTTCCGCTAGGAATTTCTTAGTAGCCCTTTATGTTTGTCATATAGCTTTGTCTAGTTATAGTAGTCAAGCCATTATATTAGTAACAAATAGATACTTCTTTTTGGATTCCGTAGGGTGTCAAGGACCCGAGATTAAAAGATTTTAGAAACGCATATGTTTTGTAACAACACGACTTGTTTCAGAATCAAATGTGTGTCGCATCCGGTCATGCATTTGACTATTCGGAACGCTAGCGCCACCCGGCGGCGCTTGACAGAGTCTAGCCTGAGTCCGTGGGGGTTAGAAAACAGCTCGACAGAACGATGTGGAGCTCACTTTTGGACGGGGACTTGGACATTGGACATCGTACGGACAACATGTGCTTAGAAACTGTCCAGCGTTCCGTATCTGGTTGTGTCGTGTACCTACAGTGTGTGATTTGCTAGTGTGACTAAATTGTTCGTGAAATTATAATCTTATTTGAACTGCAAACGGTTTTTCTATTGCGCAATAACCAACACATACCCACTGTACGCCCACAATAGTTAAATATGGCTGATAATAACGAGACACACTATACCTTCTCCGTCATGACGGAGAAGGTATAGTGTGTCTCGTTATTTAGTCACACTAGCAAATCACACACTGTAGGTACACGACACAACCAGATACGGAACGCTGGACAGTTTCTAAGCACATGTTGTCCGTACGATGTCCAATGTCCAAGTCCCCGTCCAAAAGTGAGCTCTACATCGTTCTGTCGAGCTGTTTTCTAACCCCCACGGACTCAGGCTAGACTCTGTCAAGCGCCGCCGGGTGGCGCTAGCGTTCCGAATAGTCAAATGCATGACCGGATGCGACATGTAAAATGACAATGTTTATTTACTTATTTTCTTTTGAAAACCAATCAACATTTTGGGAGATGCTTTCTTATCAATGGATACCGAAATTGGAACGGGCTGCAGCGCAACGCAACGCACTGCAAAAATTCTTCTTCTCATACATTTTCTATGACCCAACGCACACTACAGGCGCGCCGCACCACACTTCTTTGTATAAAAATGCGTTGCGCTGCCACCCGTTGCGGCTATAATGTGCGCTTGGCTTAATTTTTGGTGTTTTTGTCTGTTTTAGGTGTTCCTCTAAGCGACATGCCGATCTCTGTCTCGTATGGATTCGACCCCGATGAGAACTGCGTCATTTTGACAGGCAACAGACGAGCAAAAACAACTAACTGTACAAGATTGCTACCCTACATGTGTTATAGGAACCGCAGAGAACAGCCGGTTAATTTTGAATGTGGCACCTTTGATAATAGTAAGCATAATTTATTGTAACTTTTATTCTTGTCATTAACGTAGTCAATTAACCATAAGCCTTCTTTTTAAGATGCACTTTTTGTATTCGTTGGCAAACCACATCTGGAACACGAGAAGCTTGGCAGGTTTATTGGCACCCCAGAGACGAAACTGAAATGTTTCAATTGCCTGGTCACCAGGACCCATACCCTTCAAATCGGAACAAAGGTCCACTCCTTGGAGTGCGATATAATGCAACATCTTCCAAGCGTATTCTCGAACAGATTATACAGGATCCCATTAAAATAGATGGACAAATTTTAACACAGCACTCAGTACGTCTAAACAAAGATATCCAAGCAAAAAAAAGACACTGATTAAAGTGATTTTATTTTGACCTACAATAATAAATTGCTGGCACAATAGTGTATTTTCGTTAGCTGATTATTTTTCTTGTAAGTCTAATGGGTTTTTCTTATATATTTTTTATCCATCGCCCTTATTTTGGTGATCTGAATGATTTCTAAAAGTTTGTCCATCTATTTTAATGGAACCTTAGGCATGTATAAATTTCTGACATCCAGCTGATAATTCTCGGCTTGGGTTGCATCCTCAACCAAACCGGGCTGAAAGTAATGAGGTTCCACTGCCAGGACATGAAAGGAAGTGGTGGAGCAGAGTAGTGATCTCGTCATGGCATTCAATCAACTCAGGGTATAGCAGTCTACTGGTGGATCTAGGCCACTTGCAAGTTGCACCACAACACTCGATTCTCCGCTGTCCGCATCCAGCCTGTTCTACCTTTAGAGGTCATTGGTCCATCTAGCTGGGAAGCCTCCCACGCTACGCTTGCCGATACGCAGTCTCTTCTCTAGGACTCGTCTCCAACGGCTATCAGTCTTGTTTAGCCCTAACATGAACGCGCGATGTAAACCTAATGTAAAGCAAAATACGAACGGTTCATTTAATCCAACAATGTTAATACAATTATCCTATTGCATTTTGGTTTAAACTTTTGTGACAAGCACAAACACTCATACATATGGATAAAGTTTTGAAATTCGATGTAAATAATAAGTGCGGAACGAGTATTTTCAATTTTAAAATCGTTCGGTTTTACGTTTCGATTACTCCACAAGTTCTTGTTTGGCCCAGGTTCTTGTTATGCCCACAGTTTAATACAACTCCTGTTATATTTTCAGAATATAAACTAGAACCCCTCACAGGCAGCTGTTACAAGCTACACGAAGAACGTCAGGAGTGGTCGCGTGCGAACACGATATGCTCTGCTGAGGGAGGGTACCTAGCCGTCATCAATAACGAGGATGAGGCCAACATTCTAAAGAATATGTCTTCAAAGAGAACTCTCAAAATTTCTAAGTTTGACGACTGGGAGCCAATGTTCGTAGGTCTACGTGATTGGGATCAGACAGGCAGTTGGAGTACTGTTCAGGGTATGTTTGAAGTTAACACTAGAATCTTAGTTTTTATTTCCCCTAAAGTTGAAAAGGGTTATTATAGTCATCATATGCCTGCCTTTTTCCAACTATGTTGGGGCCGGCTTCCAGTCTAACTGGATGCTGCTGAATACCAGTGTGTTACATGGAGCGACTGCCTATCTGACCTCCACAACCCAGTTACTGGGTAACACGATACCCCTTGGTAAGACTGGTTGTCAGAATTTCGGGCTTCTGACCCGTAACGACTGTCAAAGATCCGTGTATGACAGCCGGGACCAACGGCTTAACGTGTATTTATTTGCCTACAATTTTTTAAAATAGCATTTTGAAGTAACCTGTGCTTGAAGAACTGTAGCGCAGGGGCCATATGCCGGGGTCACGGATCATAACAGCGCATTAATGAAATTAAAACGAATAAAGGGTAGGCGAATTGAAGGAATGAGAGAGAGCCCTATGTTGGCGAGCGGTGCAGGAGGTGTTTTTAAATTAAGAATTTTTTTTGTTGTTATTTTTATGATTACTGGCCGTTTGTTAAATGAATGTCGCCATTGTAGCGTAACGGGTAAGCTTCTAGTGCAACTGGATCCCAGTACTGCCGTGCTAAACGCAAAAGCGGTATCTCAAGAAAAGCTAGTTTCGAGAAAATTGAAGTTTTGTTTTTTATTCTCTTAGTGATTTGAGGTAAAGCTGAGATAGGGAACACTTTTCTAGGGACTTTTTTATTAAGATACCGTTATTTGGCTAAGCTCATTGGATGCATATTTCTTTAAGCTATCCGATACCACAAAAATCAACTTTACAAA
Organism: Luperina nickerlii; assembly: GCA_963855955.1. Classification (NCBI taxonomy): domain Eukaryota; kingdom Metazoa; phylum Arthropoda; class Insecta; order Lepidoptera; family Noctuidae; genus Luperina; species Luperina nickerlii. Next base: position 2,454,100 of record OY979665.1, read on the forward strand.
TTTTTTTGAGATACCGCTTTTGTGCTTAGCACGGCAGAGTAGCACTACCCGTTTGTAAAATTAATGTCGCCATTGTAGCATAACGGGTAAGCTTCTGGTCCAACCGGATCCAGTAGAATACCAGTATTTTACATGGAGCGACTGCCTATCTGACCCCCACAATCCACTAAGTGGGTAACACGATACCCCTTGGTAAGACATGACAGATTATTGTCTGTAGTTTTAAAAACATGATTTGTTTACAGGTGACACTATAAAAAATGTGTATCACGTTTGGGGTTGGGGTCAGCCGGATAACTTGGGCCAGGAGCAGTACTGTGGTTCCTTGTTAAAGACAGGCAAACTGGATGACACCTGGTGTAATGTCAAAGCCATGTTTATGTGCGAAAAAGACCCTGCAAAAGCACGATTCGAATATCCTGTTGCTATAAATCTTACGGAACCCGAGGCGGGGTATTTTACTGTGGACCCGGAAGCAGCTGCAAGTTTTTAATTAAAGAATTCATATATTCCTATTAAAATTGTCTTATTTATATTTCTAACATTCATTTATTTTAGGCGAAATCAGTACAGGTGCAGACGCCAGCACATCAAACTACTAAAATCTGTTAAATAAGGTTCAAAGTTGATTGGGAAAATTGGACAGTTTCGGGTAGCTCGATGTGGTGGCGTCTGTACGTTACTGCATCAGCCGGCTAAAGACGCATGCATGGGCGAACGTGAAAATGTGGGCCGAGGCGAAGGCGAGGCACACGTACGAGTATGTGAGTCCATCAATGCCTGGTTACGGCGAAGGCTTAATTCAAACTAAGTAGTACCATGTATAGCTGTGTTCATAATCTCAGATAATTTACATTCCATTGCCACTTAATCAGTTTACTAACTTTTCAATCATCTAATAGCTTTATTCGAGGATAAATTTTGAAATTTTGTTAGGTATTTCATTCAAAAACTGTCCAACGCCAATTTTATTCCTCGAATAAAAGTTATGTGGCGATGGAAACATCAGCCCTTAGTGAAATATATTCTAAGTTTTGAGTGACCATTTGTAACAAAAAGGTCCTAATAAGTTTTTTGTTGCAATGGACTTTGAACTTTGTTAATATATGAAATTCAGTTTGTTGTTCCATAACGTGAAAGTTATCTCAAAATAAGAAATTCAAATATAGATCATTTTATTTGGAATTATAAATTCCAGATTCAATGAGGAACAACAATATTTCACGCGCCAATATGTTCATTTGTTTCTTTTTTATCAGCTCTATTAGTCAGTTTGAAATTTAAATGAAATCTGATAAGTACAATGCGTGCCACGAAAGATGAGACTTGACACACCACGTGGTTTAACATGCGCAGTACACGATTTTAGGTATCTTTAGCGGTATGAGGTCTGAGTGCGGGACGGGACCGGACGTCATAGGGGCGGCGGAAAGAGCGGGGGAGGCGGGGTCAAGTCTCATCTTTCGTGGCACACATTGTACCTCCTTGCTTGCCATGTTTCGAAGAAAAAAGCTCGTTCCATTTTTATACTTACATTGCCGGCCGCTGCTCGCCTTTATTTAACCAGTACAACATTTCCGATTTATCTCGAAGAAGATTGTCGAAATAATGCTCGAATACCCTAGCATTTTTGAGAAAACTAATTAAGATTGCGTGATCCAAACTAACCGCATAATATGAGTGGTAAGAAATTGATATTGACAGCCCAAATGTCGTAGAAGTAAAGGTGATTATCGTAGTGCTAATGTTATCACTGAAGTGAGATCGACTGCACAGTACTCCTAACCAGATATACGTAATAAAACAATCTGCTTACCTTTTTTCCCAATAATGTTCCGTAATGTGTCAGGTCCGTGGATGGTCCATAGCTACCGTTTTGATATTGCAAGTAATTGCGTTTTGATGGTGAGATGTAATAAAATATTGGTTTTTTTCTTTGTAAGTATTGCGCAATAAAAAAGCTAACGCATAGGTACCTGGTAACTGTTTCATATCATGTACATACACATGAATGCTTCTAAAATGAAGCGACACCAAATCTGCCATTCTTCTTTGGTCTTGAAAACCAGGTCACACTGTGTACAGAAGAGCTGTCATTCAATCAGCATCATTGTATGTAGGTATATGAAGACTTCGGGCGACTTTTGCGTATTTGGCGCTTCTTGTCTAGTCAAGACGATTTATTTCATAACGATTCAGATTGAGAACAAACGAACGTTCGAATGTTATATGAGATCGGGGTTGGTTCAGAACGGTTTTCGGGTTGAGTAGGAGATTCGGTTAATCTATTAAAACAACAATGGTAACTTTATACCTGTAAGATGTCCTTAAAGTTCAAACATAGTTCGTAAACTTGAGTACTTACGTACTAACGAGATATTGTGCCTTCTTGGAAGTTACCCTAGCGTCCTTCACTATCGAGCTTGTTTCCTTTCTAAGAACAGAGTCTCATTAGCTAACAGGGCGAGGATTAATTGGCTTTACATAATTATGTATAATGTTATAACCTAACTAGCGCTTTTGCTTGCGGCTTCGCCCACTTGCAGGTCTGAAATTATACCACGGTAACATACAATGCGTGCCACGTAAGAAGAGACTTGACCCCGCCTCCCCCGCCTCTTTCCGCCGCCCCTATCCCGCACTCAGAGCTCATACCGCTAAAGATACCTAAAATCGTGTACTGCGCATGTCAAACCACGTGGTGTGTCAAGTCTCTTCTTACGTGGCACGCATTGTACCAACTACCGGGAAAAAAAAATATCATATGTCCTCATCCAGGTTAAGGTCTATCCGTTTGTCAAACATGTGCTTCTTAAGAATCCGCTCAGCCGAAAAGGCGTGATAAGGTAAAAGACAGACCAGGTTACTTTCGCATTTACAGTATAAGTGTGGATGAAAGGGCACATTGTTCACAGATTAGATGGTCGATGGAGCTGAAAGGTTCTGGACTGGCGACCGCGTACCGGAAGACGGAGCGTTGGAAGGCCTTCCACAGGGGACCGATGACCTTGTGAAGGCCGCAGAAATCCACAGGATGCGGGAAGCACAGAACCGGTCGAAGAGACGGTGCTGGGGGAGGCCTATGTCCTGCTGTGGATGTCTTTCGACTGAAATGATGATGATGATGATGATGCGGATGAAAACTACACACACACGTTGATACACTTACTAACTAAAACAATAGGAACAATTTACAATACCCGAATGTTATTAACATCAAGTCCCATGTAATATGGGACGAGCTTATTGCCACCAACCAGGCACAAATGCAGGCTAAAAAAAACCCAATAATAACACTGCCTTTTTTTTTCAGGATGGGAAATCATCAAATGACCCCTCCCGCTCTGGGTGGAGCGGAAGGGAGTGTCTGACTCTTACTGACTAAAACCCACCCGTGTTCCTTCCTTAGCCCTTTATGTTCCTGGCAATCGAACCCAAGACCTCATGCTCAGATAGTACCACTTGCAAACAGTAGATCTATGAGGCTGTCTATAATATCCTTACGGAAATACATGCTTGCTTTTGTTACGACTATATGGGCGTTTGCGCACTACAAGGAATTTTACTGTCCGGCAGTCCGATTTATTACGGTCCCATGACATGGCATTAAAATTTAAAAAAAAATTAGCAATAAAATTCCTTGTAGTGCACAAACGCCCTCATTATGTTTTTGTTTACGTAATGTTATAATGATGACTGATGCAGTGGCTAAACCATTGACTTGTTGCATTTCGGTAAAATAACCTCCAAGTAGTGGATCTATCTAGAAATTCTTAATAGCAGCCTGAAATCTGGCCTTGTCAGCGGGATTGTCCGAAAGGGTTACCGCTGGCCCGGAACATAAAGGGCTCATATATATAATAAACTTAAAGGAAGGAACACTGGTGGGTTTTAGTCAGTAAGAGTCTGACACTCCCTTCCGCTCCACCCAGAGCGGGAGTCATTTGATGATTTCCCATCCTGAAAAAAAAAGCCTGAAATCTAGAATTGTGATCGGTTTATCGCAATAGACTCGCCCAGTCGCCCTATTACATGGGACATGTGTACTATAGGTACAGCTCTGCATAACACCTTGGAGTATACAGCTTTGTTCTTCCATTATTTTTTTTTTCGTTCAATACGCTTTCCTGTAAAATCGTAGATAGCCCTTATAATAATTTGAGGCCGTCGAAATGCTGGCGTACGAGCACCATTGCGGGGGTCTTGCGGACAATTATTTATCTAATTGGTAATGTCTCGACATCGATTTATTCTGTGGAACGCTCGGAAGATATCAAAATTCTTTGCTCAAATCAATCAATCAATTAGACACCAGAGGGACAATTCTCGTAATTTAAAAAACGTTCAGTCTGATCTCAGCCTCAATCTGTCAGAAATATCTGTAATTTCTCTGCATATTTGACAATAATAAGAACAACTGATAAACACATAAAGCCAATTATCGAAATCGATGAAACTGCCAAAGTGAGGGCGAAGACAAACAAAGCAAAGTTAGACGGGAAAGTTTTTGACATTGATCGTCGCTGAGATGACATTGCGACTAGATTTTGATAATTACGGGAACTGGCCTTTGGATCCTCGTAGATGAGATATTTCTTGATTAAAAGGTCAACTTTTTATAAATAAAACATGTATATATAAAATACACGTTAACGTATTAATTTAGTTCCTCACAGATTAATAAATAATTCACTTAATTATATTGTAAAAGAGTAAAATCATTCTCAAGTTTTAATTCATTACTTTGTAACGTTTATGTTCTCTTTGAAGGGCGTTCTTAATATTATCTCTACCAATATTATATATTACCTCTATTAATATTATTAAATTACCTACGTACATAAGTACGTAGATATGATGCTGTGAATAACGCTCGTGATTAAAACATTATTAATTTTAAGTTTCGTCTTTGTATACTCTATCATTTACCTAATTGTTTGTTGTTCCAAATAAAATAAACTCAGTTTAAAACTTTCTTATACCATCTTCAATCTTTATACTTGCCCACACGTGCTTAAATCACGGCCATTTTGTCCCAATACGTGACTAAAACCTTTAAACAGATCGGGCCAAAGGGATCCACTTTGCAAGATTACGTATACCTAGTGTGTTTTTTTCTTACATGTCACATTTTGTAAACAGACACACTACAACAAGCACGGGTTTTCGGATCGATAACGCTCTATTTGGTTTGGTAACTTCTTGATTTTTGTAAGACGCTCATTTAGTATGGATTACATAAAAAACAGCTACATCTTTAAACACGATCATTTCATCATCATCATCAGCCAACCGCATGCTGGACATAGGCCTCTGCAATTGCTTGATCGCACCACCTATCTTGTCGTTACCGTGACCGCCGCCAAAATCAGGAATAGCAAGGCGGCCGGGAACTGGGAGCTGTGGTTGATTTTGGTCAACATCAAAAGCGCAGTACGACGCAATGTTTGCTTACCAATTAGGACGAGTTAAGAAAACACCCAATGTATGTGCGAGATAATTTAATTTGTTGAAATCAGAAATAATTAAATGCAATAATTGTATTTTTTAAGTCAACTTCCGATTTATAAAAAGTATTGTATTGACTTTTCGTTACGCGCCGCTCCCCCACCTACCGACCGAGTCGAGTATAAAATAGGGTGCGCGGCGCTCGACAGATCAGAAGTTGTCTAGTAGCAGACACGGTACGAAGGTGCTCTGAACTGTCAGGTAACGTTGAGTTTATTATTACTTTATACTGTTACTATGCTTATTGCTATGTTGATGTGACAATTAATCACTTATTTACTGAACAGTTATATAAATTGTTATTTGCTATATTGCTTCCCATTTTTACTTATTCCATACCTTCTGATTCATGTTACTACGTATTATGGTATAACAATGTACTTGTTTATGGAAAATATATCAATTTCATTTATTTAACTATTTCTTTCGTATTATTTCCACTACATCTCCCACATCAGAAGTGGGATTACGAATAAAACAGAACTACGCCTATGAATGTTTTGATTTCAGGAACTTCAAAATGAACGCGGAAGATTCTACCACGGGTCAGACTGAGCAATCGCAAGCTGCATCAGGGTCTGCGCCAGCATTTCAAGACCAGCGTGCTGGTAGACAGCCATCACCGATCTTGAGTCAAAGAGCGTCTCATCAACCTACTGGCCGTTTTGCAAACGTCAGCGGCAGAAACACTGCGTCCTCATCATCCACGCGCGATGCAGTTTCCGGTCGTTCCACGAACACGTGCGACAACCGCGAATCAAGGACAGTAGAGTTTGTACCTCTTAATTTTATGCAAAACATGATGCAGGAAATGATGACTCAGTTAATAAACACTACCGCTCAAGCTTTTAACCCACCAAATGTGCGGCCTACTCCACGAATGCGAAGTCTTGAGCATATTTTATGTCCCTGCTTTCAATCCTGACGATCGGACCGATACCGTACAAGTTTGGTGCCGAAACGTCGAAGAGCTCCAAGCTGAATATGAACTCTCTGATAGAGAGCTACTAAACTTGTCTCGGAACCACTTACGTGGACGAGCAGCTGAATGGGCTCGTCGTAATTATTCAAGTTTAATTAAGTGGTCTGAACTTAAAACTGGTCTTATTTGCAGATGAGGCTCGTTACTATGACGACCTGACGCTGTTCATGGAATATACCAGCGAGCAGGCCAGCAACTTCGCCGAGTACGCAACCCGGAAATGGGAACTGGCGAAGAAGGTGATTGGTGTGGAGATGACTGAACAACGCCTCGTCGAAGCAGTTATTTCGGGTATGTCTGACTTTCGTATTCGTTCTGATTTGCTATGACTTACGCCTAAAAATTTGCCACAGCTAATTCAAAGTCTCAATTCATATAAGCGTAAGAGGACTGGTGGTGAGCCTAATCACAACATCCCGTCTAAGCGGTCTAGAACTACTTCCTCTTCAGATACTCGACGATGTCATAAATGCCATAAAGTAGGTCACCTTCAAAAAGACTGTCGCTCAGGCACAAATAATAACAGTCCTCGGAAAGATACTGCTCCCAATCCTAATATTAATGCTAAGCCTACTGAATCGAAGCCTTCTAAACCAACAGTTTGTACTTTTTGCAATAAGAAAGGGCACACTTTTGAAAACTGTTTTGGGCGCATAAATAAGCAAACCAAAAACGATAAACCCTCTAGTGAATAGTTTGAGTTTAAAGAATACAAATTTGCAAACTATTCAAATCGAAAGCCGTGATTATTCTTCCACTATTAGACAGTGGTGCAGAATGCTCCCTTATGCGCGACAGTATTGGCGATTCGGTCAAGGGTAGGATTATTTATGAGCTTTCAGTTTTGCGGGGTATTTGAGACAATGCTTTCAGTTCATCACGAAAAAAAGCTGTGCATGGTGTGTGTTGATGGCCTTAATATTGAATTGGACTTTATTCTAGTTCCTGATAGGTATATTCAATATGATGTATTGCTTGATCAAAATATTTTTGATGTACCTGGAATTAATTGTCACCGACAGGATTTTGATTTTGAAACATTAGTTGTGAACCCTGACATAAATTCGGAACATAAAATTCATAGAACGTAATCTATTAGAATCACATTGTAACACGTTCACGTCACAAGTAACAACTGGCGAACTAACCATTCGCTTAAAAAATCCGGACAAAATAGTACAGAGGCGGCCGTATCGATTGGCTCCAGCCGAAAGTGAACATGTTAAAAACTTAATTAAAGACCTAAAGATAACAATATAATTGTCAATCGGGTTCACGACAGATTACGTTTCATCCAATAGAAAAGCCGCCTACTCCCTTACATACCGTCCATATGGACACCACTGGCAAATTGAGCGGTAATAAACCTACTAAACAATACGCGGTTGTTTTCATAGATGCATTTACAAAATATGTTTATGTTTGTTTTTATTTGTTTATACGAATGTTTTCATGAAACCCGTTAATAATTTAACTGCGGGAGCTACTGTAAATTGTTTGAAAGAGCTAATTTACACTTTTAGCACTCCTAAGCGTATTACTTGTGATCAGGCCGCTTCTTACACTGGTAAAGAATTTTCAAATTTTTGTGAACATTGGTCTATAGAATTGCATTTTATAGCTAGTGGTGTAAGTCGAGCAAATGGGCAGGTTGAGCGAGTAATGAAGGTTTTGACTAACTGTTTTACAATTGTTGAAAATATTACCAAAAGAAGTTGGAAAGATGCTGTTGGTGAAGTACAGTTGGCAATTAATAGCACTTTTAGTAAAACTACTGGTCATACTCCGTTCCAACTTCTTATGGGCTGCGATCAGTCACCTCCTACAATATCGGCTATACTAAATGATGTTGAGCGCCTGGACCTCTATACATGTCGTCAAGATTCAAAACTTAAAATGGACGAATTAGCTCAAACGCGGAAAGCTGATTTTGATAAAACTAAAGCTAGAATTGTACCTTTTAAAGTCTGCGATACTGTTTTAGTCAAACAAAACCCGCGAGCAATTAACAAGCTTGACAGTAAGTTTAGAGGTCCTTGCGTCATTACAGAAGTAAAAGACAATGATAGATACATAGTAAAGGTTCATAAAACTGGTAATGAGTTGTTTCTCATGATAACTTGCGAGTTATTACTCGCGATATGGGATGTGAGTTCACTGAATCTTTAGATACATCTGATTGATAACTGTTTATAGATTTGATTTGATTTGGTTGATTAAGTGAGATTATCTTGCATAATCAGTAATCGCCTGGCCAACGATCATTGTTATGCCTGATAATCGCACTTTTGTTGTCATGTGATTTGACAACTGCCATGTGATTTGGCAATTGTAGTTTGTTGTCATGTGATTTGACAACTGCCATGTGATTTGGCAATTGTATTTTGTTGTCATGTGATTTGACAACTGCCATGTGATTTGGCAATTATATTTTGTTGTCATGTGATTTGACAACTGCCATGTGATTTGGCAATTGTATTTTGTTGTCATGTGATTTGACAACTGCCATGTGATTTGGCGATTGTATTTTGTTGTCATGTGATTTGACAACTGCCATGTGATTTGGCAATTATATTTTGTTGTCATGTGATTTGACAACTGCCATGTGATTTGGCAATTGTATTTTGTTGTCATGTGATTTGACAACTGCCATGTGATTTGGCGATTGTATTTTGTTGTCATGTGATTTGACAACTGCCATGTGATTTGGCAATTATATTTTGTTGTCATGTGATTTGACAACTGCCATGTGATTTGGCAATTGTATTTTGTTGTCATGTGATTTGACAACTGCCATGTGATTTGGCAATTACATTTTGTTGTCATGTGATTTGACAACTGCCATGTGATTTGGCAATTATGTTTTGCTGTCATGTGATTTGACAAGCAGCCATGTGATTTGGCAATTATGCTTTGCTGTCATGTGATTTGACAAGCAGCCATGTGATTTGGCAATTATGTTTTGCTGTCATGTGATTTGACAAGCAGCCATGTGATTTGGCAATTATGCTTTGCTGTCATGTGATTTGACAAGCAGCCATGTGATTTGGCAATTATGTTTTGCTGTCATGTGATTTGACAAGCAGCCATGTGATTTGGCGTTTGTGGTCATGTGACTTGACCAATCTTATTTGTTGGCCAATGCGATTTGGCATTAGGAACATGAGATTTGCTCATTCAACTGATGTTATTACTTTAAGTAATTTAAGATTTGTCATTTATGTTCGCGAGCCATGACGGCTGCTCGTCAGAATGGCCGTGTGCGAGATAATTTAATTTGTTGAAATCAGAAATAATTAAATGCAATAATTGTATTTTTTAAGTCAACTTCCGATTTATAAAAAGTATTGTATTGACTTTTCGTTACGCGCCGCTCCCCCACCTACCGACCGAGTCGAGTATAAAATAGGGTGCGCGGCGCTCGACAGATCAGAAGTTGTCTAGTAGCAGACACGGTACGAAGGTGCTCTGAACTGTCAGGTAACGTTGAGTTTATTATTACTTTATACTGTTACTATGCTTATTGCTATGTTGATGTGACAATTAATCACTTATTTACTGAACAGTTATATAAATTGTTATTTGCTATATTGCTTCCCATTTTTACTTATTCCATACCTTCTGATTCATGTTACTACGTATTATGGTATAACAATGTACTTGTTTATGGAAAATATATCAATTTCATTTATTTAACTATTTCTTTCGTATTATTTCCACTACATCTCCCACATGTATACAAGCGGGTACCTTTATTTACAACTTCTCGGACTTTTCTCGAGTGGGTCAGTAAGTTTTATTCTGATTTATGTCCAAGATGGATGGACGCTTGCCTTAGGTTTGCTAAAGTATTCAGGTGTTTTGATTTAATGCATCCGGGATTCAGGATGTAGATGCGTTTGGATTGTTGATCGTAGTTTGTTTTTGGCGCTTGCTTCTGCTGTTCCTCTTGGCTCTGGCTTTTTTAACTACAAAGAGTGTCCATGGGGTTTCTTGCCCGTTTTTCTCCATAAGTACCTACTACTGTTTGGAATGGGCAAATAGTTTCATATTTCTGACTGCCCGACTCCTTGACAATTCAAAACTATGTTAATGGTTTAATTGGAATAAATTCTTTGAGTATGTCTTTGAGTTTCTCACAAAATGGTGAAGGAAAACATCGTGAGGAAACCACCGTAGTCTAGAACCAAAAATTCGAAGACACAACCAACACAGCAACCCGCACCGGGCCCGGGTGGTGAAGTATGGCCCACTCCCTCTCACAGAGAGGAGGCTTGTGTCCCAGCAGTGGGAACATTGTAGGCTGGTTATGCTGTTATGATATTCTCACTCCTTTTTCTTTTTCGCTTATTTTGTAGACGTTTTCTTCGCGGATTGTAGGTTGATTTTTATCGAGATCATATAAAATGTGATTGATCGCTACTACTTTCATATAATTATGTAATGCGCCTGCCAGACTATGCTCCTTGCGCTGCTCATCGCTATGCTCCTCGCGCTGCCGTGATTTGCCGCGATGTTGCCCTCTCTGCCCACACACTGCTCTACTCGCGCAATTAATCGCGACGCTCCTCACTTGTCATTTGCCTTGGTGAGACAATGGACGTTGAAACGGTGGCAGCGTGCGCGCTATGCATTTTTAGATAACTAATAAATACAACTTTTCTTGTTAGACTAATTCTTGACATAGTGACTTATTATACCTACCGTACTACAAATCAATAAACATTAACACCTTTTCATTTGACCATTCCACGCTTGGCGACGACATAATTTCCAATTTTGCATACGCGTGCGTCTTGCGCGAGCGCTCCATGCAGACTGCGACCGCGCGATTATGTGGCCGGCCACTCGCACTCGTATTGCCGGTCCTTTGACTCGCGCGCAAAAACCGACAAAATAGGGAGCAGTGGGTAGGACGAGGAGCATGACGTGTGGCATGACGAGTAATGTTGCCACACTATGTCTCTGCCTCCTTTCCTCGTTACTTCCCATGCCACTCGTCGAGTGTGTGGCAGGCGCATAATGGTTTATGTATAGCTTGTCATTGCTTTTGTAATGTGCGTTTTGTTTGTGCATAGTAAAAAAAATCTTTTTACTTGTATGAATCTGAAAAAAAAACCTGAAAAAGAAATAGTCGAATTACGAAATTACGAAATTTTATTAATTTGAAAAAATGTATACCATAAAGCTTTTACATAAAACCGGTATAAATCTAATCACATATTCTGTAAAATTACCAACCCTTCATTTACTATTAAATAGTAACTATAAAACAAAGCTACTTTCATTTCTGCATGACTCGCAAACACATTTTGGAGGCATCGATTTAAAAAGCCATTTTGTTATAACCCTCGTGTCAGTCAACAGTTGAAGCGATAGTGTTGGGACACTCAATATCGATAAAAATGTAACAATCATTATTATTCTTCATTAGAAACGGTAACATAACCACCCACTGAAATCGTCCTTGTTTTGTCATCTGACATAATGCAGAGCTGAGGCCCTTATGGCATTATAATCTTTGATTTCTGTTTTCTACAGTTTTATGGTGTATTTTTGGCTGTGATGCCATTAAATGCATTTTCTTTCTTTCTTTTATTTTTTTTCATAAGTGCCTGCAATGGTTTTGTTTGTGGAGACTAAGAGTAATAACTATCTATTACCTTCCTATTTCTGACGTCGAACAGTGCTCACACAAGAAAATATAAGAATATGGGTATTCCCAACTTTAAGAAAACTCACAAACGTATAGGCGATTCGTTTTATCATTTACATATCCTACATACACGCCTTTGCTTTAGCCCAACAGGAAATATAATAATAACCAAATTCAATAACTTGGCTGCCAATGATGTAATAAGAACTCATATCCGGGAACCACGTTTATTCAAATCCAAATCTATTCCAACCACGTCTTTACTTGATTCCACATGCTGCAGCAAGTTCAAAGAGTGCTTTAAAAACTTTAGTCGTGCACGAAAAGTGGGAAGTTGCTGGCTTGCTGGAAGATTGCCAGTTTCGTACAAGTGGCAAGGCAAGCCATTTCTATCACTTGATTGTAAACTCGTTCGGAATGCTAAGCAACTGTTATTGAATCGGTCTTTGTAACTTAGATTGGGTCTAAGTTTTAAAATAAAATTCAGTGAGCTTGAACCGATATAAAATTATTGTAGTTGTTGTTTAGGTAACTAGAAATTTTCTTGTGAACTTCAATTTTAACCAGGAAAACTAACATTAGGTTACAAACATTCGATGAAGAGAATCGGTAAGTAAAGCGTCACTCAAATATTACTGTATTATTTGAAGAAGCGACTAAATCAACGGATATGAGGTATGCGTAAACCAATAAACAAAACTAGTTTTCGCTCAAAGTAATTACTCGACACATTATTATATTTTGTAATATTGTATTTTTATATTCAATAATATTTTCTGAACGAATAAATAAACATATCTAAAAGTATCGATACAATTGAAGCCCATCACTACTGCGGACTACGCCGGATGAAAAGTTCGAAACGCGCGGATAGACGTTACCCTAATTATGTCTTCAATCAACGTCACTGTGATCTCGTGAGCCGCGGCTGTACCCGGGATTATTCAATTATATTCCTATTATATATGGCCTAATTTGCGATTATGTGATATGATTTGTTCAATTAATCGCAACTTGGTGATATATGCAAGTATTGCGAGTGACAGTCAACAGTTTTTTTGGGACAAATCCTCGAACAAATCCATTGGCTATAGGAAATAGTTGTGATCTCGCATTGAAACAGGTAGGTAATACCTTATTTATGTACAGACGTCAGCACATCAAGCTACTATAATCTGTCAAATTTCTTTAATAGATTTTCAACTTTACCGCTAAAGCATAAGGTTCAAAGTTGAATGGGAAAATTTGACAGTTTTGGGTAGCTTGATGTGCTGGCGTCTGTACTTACTTACGTGAAGTTATTTTACTACGGTAACAGGAACTCGTATTTCAAAAAATCGTTCAAAATTCTGACACAAGCCGGTCTATTCCGTAATAATCTATTCGCGAAAACTTAGGTGAGTGATCTGTCATTCTACTTAAGGCGACTACATGACCTAAAGCGCGGTCTTTGTCGGACTGCATAGAAAAGAAAGAGAAGTGCGATGCCACAACACTGGTAATTTATTGCAAAATATGAAGCAATTATCTATTTACAAAAATCTGTTGCTTGGCTTAAAAAAATTAAAAACACTAGTGCTTTAGTATCTTGCTTGTAGAATAATCTGACAAAAAATCATTATGATTCTTCTTTTTCTTTCTTGTTACAATAAAAACCATACTTTAGTATGGTTTTTATTGTAAAAATAACAGAAAGTTTTTAGAGGTATCCTCAGGTTTTTTTTCTATCGCGATATCGTATCAAATTATTTTTTTTAACCGTATTATGTTTTCAACACTCTATACTATCACTATCTACCTAGCATAATTATATCCTGAAGAAAATCATAATATATTTTTCTGATTTTGGTTACTGTAGTCGATCCTAGGAGGTCTATGTCCTGCAGTCGACGTCTTTCGGCTGAAATGGTGAGTCAATCACTGATGTGATTCACTTCACTGTGTTTTCACTTTTATTGTTTCTAAAACTTGCGTTTTTCGTGTTTAGGTCCTGTAAGCCCCTTAATGCTTGTGACAGCTCACTTCACCTGAGTTTTCATGGTGAAATCTTTATAGAACAGACCAACAGGTATAACCGTGTATCGGTATAAGGCGTCAGCAGCCAAATAGCAGTCGCTTCATACAAAATACTGATTTCCCGATGCATCGGATATGGCTGAAAGTATTGACTTACAATAAGGGAATGAAAAATCCTACCATTAAACATGACTTTCCACATTACAACCCGTTAACCTAAACTCGCCAAAACAAAATCCGTTTAACCCACCCAGATATATCATAAACCACTTCTGGTTATTCTGGGTCGCCCGGATAATCGCAGTTATCCGGATAAAGGTACACTTTGGCGGTAAATACAATAATCTATTGGCTCTCGTCACGCAATGTTTGGATTAACTTGTAAAGTGCTTGTTTCAAGGTTAACGAGTTCGATATTAAGCTGGTTTCGCTCACAGGTGAGTGTTATGTGATGAGAGATCGTTTTCCCCGGGATTGACCCGGTTTTGCGATCGCATGACCGTGTGATGTCAGCTTATGTGAGTGTTAGCGCTCACAGCTTTGTGCTGGTGACTGAATCTACTATTTTAGCAAAACATTGGTTATTTTTAGGTTTTGGGCATGATTTATTTTAAGTTGATAACAGCGAATGATTATTTGTAAAATGTTATTAATTATTAAAGATAAGTGCCTTAAGTGGTAATTACCAAGACATTATTATCCGGACCATCATCATCAGCCTAGCCTTTTTCCAACTATGTTGGGGTCGACTTCCAGTCTAACCGGATGCAGCTGAATACCAGTATTTTACATGGAGCGGCTGCCTATCTGACCTCCACAACTCAGTTACTGGGTAAGACTGGTTGTCAGACTTTCGGGCTTCTGACTACCCGTAACAACTGTCAAAGATTCACGAATGGCAGCCGGGACCAACGGCTTAACGTGCTTTCCGAGGCACGGAGGGTCACGGTATGTAAAGATGGTCACCCATCCACAGACCAACCGCGGCAAGCGTAGCTTAATCTGATCGATCAACTTGTGCGGCTGTTATTATTTAGCCACGGAGTAATATTCAACTGTGAAACTGTGTAAAAGTTTTTATATAAGTATTAGGTAAAAAAATATCATTTATTTATCAATTATCATTTGTAGATCTTTGACAGTCGTGACGGGTAGTTACAAAATCCCGAAACCCTGGCAATGAGGAACAATGATCGATGAGGGGCTCGTGGTTAAGTAATAAATATAATAATTTTAATATAAACAGCCGCACAGGCCGATCGATCAAGTGAAGCTACGCTTACCGCGGTCGGTCCGTGGATGGGTGACCATCTTTGCATACCGAGACCCTTCCGCGCCTGCTTCGGTACGCACGTTAAGCCGTTAGTTCCGGCTGACATTCTTGAATCTTTGACAGTCGTTTCGCATCGTCAGAAGCCCGAAAGTCTGACCACCAGTCTTACCAAGTATCGTGTTACCCAGTAACAGGATTGTGGAGTTCAGATAGGCAGTCGCTCCATGTAAAATACTGGTATTCAGCTGCATCCGGTTAGACTGGAAGCTGACCCTAAAATATTTGGGAAAAGGCTAGACAGATTGATTGATTTTATTAGGTAAAAACTCTTCTATTTGGGGTTGAAGCTTTTCAATAAAAATCACCCAATTTCGAATACACTGAAACATATTCATATTTCAACAATAAAACCTCGTTCACGGCTGTCAACAAAAATGGCGGTTTCGAGATATATATTCGAGATATTTGAGAGGCCCCGTGACGCTACAACTGACGTTTATAGGATAAAGCGAATAGTAGTGGGTACTTGTGTGTCAAATTTTATATCACGATTTGCTTGTGACAATTTTTCGATAACATTTTTGAAGTGGAAGCGGGAAAAATTTAGAATTTGAAGAATTGTTCTGTAATTTGCATATCCTTACATATCACACATACAAAATTATCCTAAAATGTTCCCACTGCTGGGACACAGGCCTCGTCTCTGTGAGAGGGAGTGGCCCAGTGGTAGATGTCACATGTCTTCGAATTTTTGGTTCTAGTACGTGCCGGTTTCCTTACGACGTTTTCATTCACTGTTTTGAGAGCAGTGGTGATGGAAATAAATTACACAAAGTAAAGGCTCCTTCGAACAGGCGCGACACGCGAAAAATCGCGCGTGACACAAAAACACCGCAAGTCGCGTAACGAGAGATGCCTTTGTGTCGTGCACGATTATATCGCGTGTCGCGCTTGTTTGTAGGAGCCTTAAAGCGCCTGTCTGGGTTCAATCCCTCGAGTCCCTCGTAAGTCCGAGCCGTTATGACTGGACCCCCACTGCTATCTCGCAGCATATCTAAACGCCAGCATATCCTAGCTATTTAAATCTTATTCTTCTAGATAATACGATTACAGAGAATATTGGAGAAGCACCGTTGGGAGAATACCTACCCATTAATTTTACTCTAATGATCGTAATTCTGATATCGATAGATTTCCTTCTGCTTTGCCCATCACTAGCCATGTTGCACTTCCTTTTGAAAAATGTAATATTAAGTGTTTCTTTTATCAATTTGAGAAAATTAAATAATTAAAATGCTGTTCTTTGATAAGCGTATCCCTAGAGAACCGCTGCACCGATTTGTTTTTTTTTTATGTTAATTTCGAGGTGACGCGGCGAAAGAGTTCGTGGAAGGATTTGGGGAGGCCTTTGCTTAGTAGTGGGACAGTATAATCTAACAAAAAAAATGTTCATAGTCCGAATAAGGTTTTTAGAGAAAGAAAAAGAGGAAAACTGAACTGACTGGCTGACTGATTATTGAAATATGGACAGGACGTCTCTCAGGTCAGCTAGTTTTTAAGTAAATACGTATAGGATAAATAAATAAGTTATTTTTCTTTTCACACAAACAGTAAACACCGCCAACGTGTCAGGAAAACGCCTGTACACTAAGTAGGTACTATTAGTTATTCTGTGCCTGTGACAACAAGTGTTTATGTAAACCGTACCTAAGTAGACGCTTGATATTATTATACTAGGAACTTAAAAGGACTCGTGTACCTACGTTTACTAGGAAGAGAAGTCAAAATGACCCAAAGGCAACTTGTTCACAGGGATGCTAGACACGCGTTCGGCTCGGCATATTATGGCAGAGCCGGGCGGCAAAATCGAGTATAACACTTATGTAGGTATCTATGTCATACTTGGCAACTTTCAATTGCGATTTTTTCGTGAAATAACGAATGCAATATTGAAATACGACACTTTACACAAACCTATGGGTTCGAAAATACTTTGTTCGTAATAACATAAAATTTCATTCAAAACTAAAGGAGAAAATCATGTTTGAATAAAGCCAAGTGTATACATACTTATACTCGTGACTGTACACCCACTTAAAACACGCAAATTAACGCTATCTCATACAAAACTTGTCAAACATTACGTTCACTTAAGAGTCTTAGAAAGAATTAAAACAGTTACTTCATAATACTGTCTCTGAAGATCCCAAAAGTTGTGAAAGTCACTTAACAAAGCTTAGAACGTGTAAATATGGTATGAGATACACAGATGGTGCCGAGAGGTACAAGTTACTAGAGTGCAGTCCACACAGCGAAACAGAATTAAGTTTTGCTGGCGCAGAAACAAATGAAACCACACATTAAACGCTGCGAATACATTTTATATTAGGGGGAAGCGCCAGAAAGTCCGCAATATTCTAATTTTTAGGGTTCCGTACCCAAAGGCTAAAACGGGACCCTATTACTAAGACTCCGCTGTCCGTCTGTCCGTCTGTCACCAGGATGTGTATCTCATGAATCGTGATAGACAGTTGAAATTTTCACAGATGATGTATTTCTGTTGCCGCTATAACAACAAATACTAAAAACAGAATAAAATAAATATTTAAGGGGGCTCCCATACAACAAACGTTTTTTTTTTCAGCGTTTTTGCCTTGTGATACCGAATCCTTTCCGTGCGAGTCCGGCTCGCACTTGGCCAGTTCGATTTGCGACCAAACCAAGATTTACCAACATAATTATTAAAATCCGCAATACAGTTCATATAACCTTATTAATGATTTTAATTAATTTAATTCTGTCAAACGAATTGGCTATAGTCCGCGCGGAACTAGTTGGCCGCGCCTTAGGTATGTGAGCGGTGGGACGGAGGGGCGGGGGCGCTTTGACATTACTCAGTACGTGCGTTGCGCACATTAGACAACCCCGCCGCCCTCACCCCCGTCCCCACCCAAGTCGCGGCCAACTAGTTCCGCGCGGACTATAGCAACGAGCAGCGAGCGCGCGACGGCGAGCGTTTACTCGCTGATATGAATTTGTACCCAGCGAGAGTCGCTGAGCGAGTACTCACTCTTTAAGGTGATTGGATACTGACACTTTTTCATACATTCTATCGGGGTACAAATCTCGATACTTAAACGATTTTTGCAGAATAAAAGCACGTACATTAAATGATTATGATCTATTATTGACGCATATCGTAAAAAACTTAAAAAAAACCACTATTTGTAGGATATTTAGGCCTGACAAAAAACGATAAATCTTTGTATGTGTGCGCGGGCGGAGGCACGCCCTCTACAGGATATTTCAAGAACCCTCAAGAAACAGAACACCATTTTTGCTAAAGTTATCAGTTATCATCTAACGATTAAGATCTACTGTAATCTTGATCGTTAGATGGCGTTGTTTGTCAACGGATGGCCAATTTTATAACATGCGTGATATTGTTGACAAGTTTCGAATCGTAGGTATGCTGTGTGTGTGTGTGGGTGTGTGAGTTATATCTTATCAATTTAATCATGAAGTGAGAAAAAATGCATTACTTAGTGATAGGATTATCTGCGATCTACCCTGGGTTCGATATTACTGTAATGAATGTCTAAGTTCAAGTAAGTACCTACATGCATTTAGTAAGTAGGTACTAACTTACACATGAACTCTTCGAGAAATTTTCTGATGTAAAAATCATTCTGCATTATGTAGGTAAGTACCTATTGAGAGAGCCCTTTCTTTTAGTAGGAGTGGACGATACAAATCGTATATAGATAATATCTATGTATCGGTAGAATATCCAATACCTACCTATATATCGGACGGCACTGAATCTATATTATATCAGGTATCCGCGTACCTAGAACACTATACCGATATCGTATCACATGATCTATGATATTCGGTTCAAACTGATTCAGGTCAGGTACAATGCGTGCCACGAAAGATGAGACTTGACCCCGCCTCCCCCGCTCTTTCCGCCGCCCCTATGACGTCCGGTCCCGTCCCGCACTCAGACCTCATACCGCTAAAGATACCTAAAATCGTGTAGTGCGCATGTCAAACCACGTGGTGTGTCAAGTCTCATCTTTCGTGGCACGCATTATACAGTTTAGTAGTTACACGGTTTTAGGTACCGTATCCTTGATGCGCGCGGGCGGGAGTGATGTACCTAGCTAGAGATGAACGAGCGAGAAAGCGCGCTAAGCTAACTTCTAATACTAATTTTAAACATTATTTACAGGAGCATAGAGTTTAATACCGAATACCTACATTATTTTGTAAACAGGTAACCATCAATAAACGTCAAAGGAATTTAAATCGTATGGCATTCTCAACAAAAATAGGTACTCGTAGTTTTAAAATCATTTTACGTTGACCTTGATTGCACTTTGCTGTTTTCGTAGGTACTTTTCGTGTTCTGTTTTTAGTTACGCGTCGCGTTAGCTGCAGTTGGCCGAATTTCTCTGCTTGATTTCATTACTTTATAAAGTAGACAAAAAAAACCGGCCAAGAGCGTGTCGGGCCACGCTCAGTGTAGGGTTCCGTAGTTTCCCGTCCGTCACAAAAAGTGATCCCACTTATGAGTTTAAAAGTGGGTATCCATTATGTTCGTGCTCCAGCAGCACTCCGCGCTCCTGCAACTGCTCCCGGTAGTGTGTACGTACGCGAACGCTCCGTGCGTGCAACATTGCACGCTCCGCGGCAGGCGCTCCGACTTGTGACGGTTTTTAGCGCGAACACAAAGGGATACGTTCAGGATAATAAAATATGTAAACGAAGTTAAAAAATGCTTGCATATACGATTATACTACAAACTTAGTCCAGAAATTATTTTGTACAACTTTTTGTCTTTTTTGTACAAAAACTGTTATTTCCATCAAGTTCAAAATAATTTTCCTAGAAAGTCCTTATAGAGTTCTACTTTGCAGATTTTTTTCATAGTTTCTAAACTTATGGTTCAAAAGTTAGAGGGGGGGACACATTGATTTTTACTTTTAGAGCGATTATTTCCGAAATTATTGACATTATCAAAAAATGATTTTAGTAAACCCCTATTCATTTTTAAATACCTTTCCAACAATATATCACACGTTAGGGTTGAAATTTAAAAAAAAATCACTTCCCACTTTACATATACATATAGGGGGGCTACCCTAATAAAACATTTTTTCCAATTTTTATTTTACCACTTTGTCGGCGTGATTGATATAGGTACATATTGGTACTAAATTTCAGCTTTCTAGTACTAACGGTCACAGAGATTAAGCGAGGACGGACGGACGGACAGACAGACATGGCGAAACTATAAGGGTTCTTAGTTGACTACGGAACCCTAAAAAGAAAGAAAGAAAGAATTATAAAAATATAAATCTAATAAACCGAAACGGCTGTATTAGTTTCATTTCAGAGTGCCATATTATCAACAATACCAAACGATACATTCACTGATTTCGAGTACTTATACAGTTACAAAAATTCGTCGCCATTCCACGCGCGAGGCACCGCCCACTTAGGTACTACGACACACATACACGCGCTTGCGCACGTGCGCGCTTTATACCTAGAGTGACCGAATGGCCATAATTTATCCTAGTTCGAATTCGAAAATCACCTTCATTATTGTCATAAATTACGCTAGACAATTAACTCATTTTTAAGTAGGTATCATAAGAATGCGGAAATCTTACTAATGAAAGTAGTAGTGCCCCAAAGAAAAGTTCATTGACCTACTGTAAGTAGTAACCTACGGTAGTTATCAATCAGCTGATTAACAAAATGTTAGTTTTGCTTTACTTATTGCGTTTTATTGCAATCCTGCTGAAAGAACAATCCTAAAATTGGTATTCTTAGATCTTAGGGCTCTTTCAATTTAGAGGTTTCGTGTCGGACCGCTGCCGCACGTTTACCGTCCCGGGCCGCTACAGTACGGTAGCAGTCCGATACCAAACGCCTAAATCGAAAGCGTATCCGACTGCCGTGCGTTTGTATGCTAGTGTTAGTGTTGTGTGATTGTTGTGTGTTATTATTGTTTGCGACGTTGCCGTCCTGTTGTCGAGCGTTCGCGGTACCGATGCCGCACTGTTGCCGCACCGCGCGCTTTGTATAAAAACAAACGACCGTGCGTGCGCAATACCGCTTCGGCACCGCAGCAGCGCGAGCGGTCCGAGAGATTGAGATTGATAATGTTTTACGCAATTAGGGTGCTGGGTTAGGACAGGACATAATAATATGTAGGATACTTTTATAAACGGTTTTATTTAGCTTAACCTGTTTGTTATTTATTTGGTTCAAATTTAGTACTTGAAATTTTACCCCCTTCCTGTTGGCAAATTGATCTGATATTTAGTACACACTTTAGTTTTGATGACAATACATCAGTATCACTGTAAATCCAAGATGGCCGCCGCTACGAAATGGCGGATTACATATTTTCTCACAACCCCCTCAATGTGGGTATCAAATGAAAGGGCTTGACTAGTAGAATATTGCCGTGCGTTTTTGTAACCCTCTCACCGTGAAAACTTAGGTGAAGTGAGCGTGGAGTGAGCTATCAATAGTGTCAATCCGTAACAATCAGGTGGAATGACAGCTTACATCACTTAGGTTTTCACGGTGATATTTGTACAGAATAGGCCGGCTGTACACTATAAAAAATCGAGCGGAGCGGGCGCGCCAGCGGCGCTCGTCAATCAAGTTCCCCATTTCACCTCGCCCCGACCCCGCACGACTCATGTCCGTGACTACCGCAGGACCACCAACGCCAATCGCTTCCATATTTGGTAAATAATTAGTGCTCAATTGGTACTAATTAGTACTCGAACAACAAAATTGGTACCTTAGTAGTTTTCGAGAAAATCGACTTTGAAGGTGGTCCTGCGGTAGTCACGCTCCCTTCAGCAGGACCACCATGAGCGCCGAAAAAGGGCCCACGCTACAGCTATTCTAAGTATACAAATAATTAGTACCCATAAATGTGATTTATTTCGTAAAAAAACAGAACTGTAATATTTGTATTTACCGAGAAATCAACGATGATAACTTTCTCGAAATTGTTCAGCAGGACCACGATTTTGAATGTTGATTCCAAGCTAGAGAAGCTTGTCGCTTTCCTCAAACCTACATAGAAAATTAGTACCCTGCAAGATAAAATTAGTACCCAAAATTCAAAGTTAATACTTCAGTAGTTTACGAGATATACCATGCTAATGGTGGGGTGGCGGTAGTCACGGTGCCAAATTTTCATTTCAAGATTTCTCTATTAAAAACTCTATGATTTCTTCCCAAATTTATACAAAAATTAGTACTCCTAAAGAAGTTAAAGCGACTAGAAATCCAGATTCCTAAGTGTTGTATTTTAAGAGAAATTAGCTTTCATTACTTTTCCATACTAAATCTCCGCGTATAACCCGACCAAATTAAGTTGTCAACGGTGCCAATTCCTTTGTTCACAAACTAAACTAAATTTGAGTTCAGTGCATCTTATCTTTTGTTTCATTATGAAAAGGACAGACAATAAATTTTAGTTTTGTCCTGTCAAAGTAATCAGAGCCTGACACTACTCAATACAAGTTTAGACGTGATTAAAAACATGCCTACTAATGTTACGTCAATTTACGTCAGACGCTGATTAATTTGATAGGACTAAACTAAAACTTATCTTTTGTCCTTTTCTTAATGAAATGGATAGAAAAAGATGCACTGAACTCAAATTTAGTTTAGTTTGTGAACAAGGGAATAGGCACCAATGGTGGTATTGAGCTGTTTAAGAGATGTACACTCGTGCACATAAATTTATGGATGTCGGAATAGTATCAACAGTTCAATATCTAAATTTTTATACAAACTGTGTATCTAGGTACATATTAACCCTTAACCAGGCTATGGATTGAGCATTTCCCACATAGATTTTTAAGAGTTTTTACCAGGTTTTGGTAAAGAATCTACCACAATCTGTCAAAAACGCTAACAAAGAAATAGTACTTATGGTAGGTAACAAAAAAAAAAAGTAAAACGGAATGCAAATGTCACTTTTGCAGCCATTTTATCTGTGGTTGGCCGCTAAACGAACATTTTGTCCAGAAAGGGCGAATTCGCCGCGATTCTCTCGTGCGTATTACGCGCGACCTTTGCGTTCAGAAGGGGCGTACCAACGCGCGAGCATTTGGGTTCGAATTTCATTTGTCAGTAGAAAACATGGAGTAGAACGCTCTGAAGTTCGCGCGTCAACTGGACGCAACAAGGAGTCTCCAGTATCTCGACTCGCGCGCAAAACGCGCGAGGCTGGCGAAGTGAACGCGATTTACGCGCGGATTTTGAAATGGCGCGATGCTTGTGGACGCGATGTATTGGCGCCTAGTATCTCGTTAACGCGCGAATGAATTCTCGCGAAACGTTTCGCGGCGAATTCGCTCCTTCTGAACAAGGTCTTAGGTAGGTATTACTGCTTGCAGCAACGGTAAATTAGTAGAAAAGAAATAAATAAAAAATACCTATCGCTTTTAATGATATTCATTCACAACAACACAGAAGGTAGGTACCTACTTACAATACCTACAGAAAAATAATTATTCGAGTACTTACCTACCTGCCCACGTCAATAACAAAGGTATCACAGGCGATGGGTAGCGATAAGTTATTTTTTTTTTCTTATTAAGTATAAAAGTTCAGTTTGTATAAAAATTTAGATATTGAATGTTAATACTATTTCGACGTCCATAAATTTATGTGCACGAGTGTACATCTCTTAAACAGCTTAATACCATTGACAACTTAATTTGGTCGGGTTATACGCGGAGATTTAGTATGGAAAAGTAATGAAAGTTAATTTCTCTTAAAATACAACACTTAGGAATCTGGATTTCTAGTCGCTTTAACTTCTTTAGGAGTACTAATTTTTGTATAAATTTGGGAAGAAATCAAAGAGTTTTTAATAGAGAAATCTTGAAATGAAAATTTGGCACCGTGACTACCGCCACCCCACCATTGGCATGGTATATCTCGTAAGCTACTGAAGTATTAACTTTGAATTTTGGGTACTAATTTTATCTTGCAGGGTACTAATTTTCTATGTAGGTTTGAGGAAAGCGACAAGCTTCTCTAGCTTGGAATCAACATTCAAAATCGTGGTCCTGCTGAACAATTTCGAGAAAGTTATCATCGTTGATTTCTCGGTAAATACAAATATTACAGTTCTGTTTTTTTTACGAAATAAATCACATTTATGGGTACTAATTATTTGTATACTTAGAATAGCTGTAGCGTGGGTCCTTTTTCGGCGCTCATGGTGGTCCTGCTGAAGGGAGCGTGACTACCGCAGGACCACCTTCAAAGTCGATTTTCTCGAAAACTACTAAGGTACCAATTTTGTTGTTCGAGTACTAATTAGTACCAATTGAGCACTAATTATTTACCAAATATGGAAGCGATTGGCGTTGGTGGTCCTGCGGTAGTCACGGACATCACGACTCGACTCCCGCGCACCTCATACCGCCTGTCGACTAACAAGCAAATGAGAACGTGATAAAATTGAACGAAAAATAGTGTGCGGAAATATGAAACTTGTTCTGGGAAACAGGGGCGGATCTTGAATTTGTGGGGCCCTGGGCTAATACTGCTTAGGGGCCCTACCTAATTACTCAACCAATTGCCATTTTATTATGATCGGAGGTTTTTTAATTCTAGATAATTTTTATTATTGACAATATCGTCTATCGTTTTCAGTTCGTTTGGGGGCCCTCTGTATCCAAGGGGCCCTGGGCTGCAGCCCAAAAGCCTTTAAGTAGATCCGCCCCTGCCGGGAAATACGTGTTTTTGAGCAAGTTTCAAGTTTGGCTGCTCCACATTTTCTGACACGATTACCCTAATCCATGGTCTGGGGTTGAAGAATCCATAAACTTGGTATTTACTAGCTAGAAGTTCATGCATGGCGCGGCGGAGGAGGTCCAAGGTAGGTATAAGTAGGTACAAACTATTTACCTATTTTTTCCCTAAGCTACGATTCACCGTTGCGTAGGTAGTACCTAATCGAATAATTGAATTATATATAATTCTTGTGAAACCAGCATTCAAATCGACAAGGTAGTTACAGGAAAGCGAATACACAAACAAACGATTTGTTTTTTCATAGTATTTGCGCTTTTCAGTGTTATTAGCACACAGTGCGCGTGCGTCAAGGTCAACGTCATTCTCAACTAGCTAGGCGTCTCGCCTACTGAAAACCATTCGTTCAGAAACTGAACTGCAAACTAATTCAAATAAGAATAATTTTATAATTTATTCATTAGGTACAAGCAATACGAAAACGTTATTTCAATCAATATAAATAAATGTTTAGCGAACAGTGTGAAGCAAGAGTGAGTCAAGTAGGTACAACGTCTTTTTAATTTTTGAACGTATTACTTATATTGTGCCTTGTGAACTACATTTCAATACGTGAAACGAGCATATATTTCACCTAATTATTTATAGGTATAGTAAAGTTTATTATGGTAAGAATTGTTTTATTATAACAAGTTATAATAACATTCGTATGATGTCGACGATGATGTACGACGTATTTTAAAACTGACGTATTTTATTAGTATCAAAAATAAATATTCACAATAAAATTGAACGACTACGGACCTTGATATTTTAAAGATTGTGACAAGGAGTTGGTCGTACACATTTGTAATATCACACTAAAGAACAAACTTCCACTTAACTATTTAAAATCACCGACCATAAGCTTATTGTGTTGAAAATTCTGTTTGCGCGATGTAGAATTTTTGATTATAACTTCTTTGTTTTTGAGAAATTGTTAAGTAATTTTATGTCATTAATTGTGTAACTACTCTATAAACATATACTATACTTGTTTTATTAAAATTGTGATAAAGTTTAACTGTTTTCCCGATTTTTTGAAATCATATTAATTACTTTTACAACAGCGCCATCTAGTAAACGACGAAATAACGATTTTTAATTATTTGTAACTATTGTGGTATAGTAATTGTATTCTAGGTGCATCGTCTTCATATACGAGTATACCTACTTATATAATTAATGTATACAAATATTGTAAAACATTTCAATCAAGTCAGTTTTTGTTATAAATATTGATGTTAAAAAATGCCTTTTAGGTGCCTATTTGAAATAAATTATTTGACTTGACTTTGAGTCTATTATTTATTTAGGGCCGACTTTTCAATCATCTGATAACTTTATTCGTGGAATAATTTTGAAACTTTTACAGTTCATACAAAAACTGTCAAACGTCAATTTTATTCCTTGAATAAAAGTTATCTGGCGATGGAAAAATTGCCCTTAGTGTAATAACTGTTAAGACACGACAAAACGATTTAAATAATTGGATAATTTGTGGTGTTGAAAAGGTGGCCAATCATGATATGAGCCTTTATGAAACAAAATAAATATATATAAGTATTCTTTTCTTCAGTTTTTACTTTATTGAATGAAGGATGGTCATCATAAAAATCTTTTATTTCAATTAACGCCATCTCAACATACTTATTTCAAACCAAGTTTATGAATTCAACGCCATCTAGTGGTATCGAAAGTAAAACTATTTTACTGTACATGTGTGTGTAATCAAATAAAGTGAAACGGCTAAACGTTTAGGGGTACAAATCTTTGTATGAGACGAGTTATCAAGCAAAGTGAATATCTCAAAAAATTAAGTTAATACTCTAGTTGACGCATATAATGAAGTTGTCCCTCAAAGATTTCTGAGTTAGGCGTAAAAATTGAAAATGTTCGAATTTGCGAATGTGCTGCCATCTCGCGAAAAAGTAGCTGGGAGATCAACTATTCAATAGCCTTAATAGCTCTTGTCAATGCTACAAACGAGTACTCGCTGACGGTGGTGTGAACAGTCAGCGATCAACTATACAAGGTGTCAAACTATACAAGGAATCAACTGGCATATTTATTTTTTAATTATAATTTTTTTCAAAAGTTTGCGTTTCGTGGCAATGTAAATTGAACCTTATGGATAACTTGAAGTTATTTCCGTAGAAATCTTTAGGAGAAAAATTCAGAATGTCAAGACTTTTTATTAATCATGGTTTTTTACAAGTAAGGTACGGTACAGCATGTGGTACCTACCTCATTTAAATTAGTTTTGGTTGAGTCATTTTTCTGGCTAAAAACATAGCTTTAATTAGGGCTGATTTTGCAGTCATCTGGTAACCCATTCTAGAAATAATTTTGACAGTCGTTTCATACAAAAACTACCAACGTCAATTTTATTCTTCGAATAACAGTTATCTGGCGATGGAAAGTCAGCCCTTAAAAACAGTTTTATGCAAATTCTATTACATTTTTTGTTTATTTGGTGAATAGTAAGCACTATGAAACGTAAAAAATCTTGCGTTCATTTTTTTTGTGTACTAATAGTACAGACGCCAGCACATCAAGCTACCCGAAACTGTCAAATTTTCCCAATCAACTTTGAACCTTATGCTTCAGCGATAAAGTTGAAAATCTATTAAAGAAATTTGACATATTGTAGTAGCTTGATGTGCTGGCGTCTGTGCAAGAGCGCAAGATTTTATCACTCAAATGCGTCTTATGCCTTGGACCAAACTCCTGAAATTCAGAGTAGGTACCTAAAACCTTATTACTTACCTGTAGCAGGTGTTACAGCCATCTGAGGTAATGTTGATAATATTAAGTTAAGGGGAGCATCTTGAATAACATTACAGTTTAAGGGGCATAGAGAACTTTTGAAGAAAGTAAGTTGGTTTGTATTATGATTTATGAATGAAGGGAAAATGTTTTAAGTTGGAACATTCTCTGTTAGCTCTGTTAACTGCAATGTATCATACAGTTAACAGAGCTAACAGAGAATGTTCTAACTTAAAACATTCTCCCTATAAATTTATTAATTACACTGGTTTACACGGTTTATATACTTTCGTCAAAATATGTATATTTTTATAGATTATAGTGCGCTGAGTACAGGAAAAATATTTTAAAAAATCTGTCACATCTAATTTACAAAATATTTATTAAATACTTAAAAAAATTACCTTGCCTTGTAAGCCCAGTAACATACCAACTACTTTTAAATCGGCACATATTTTCCAGTTGTGCTGTAGTATATTGTATTATTTCCATTAAAACAGACAATGTTTCAAAGGTTTCTTTATTGTTTACAGCATGGCCAATAGGCAAACATGGTTTAATATTACCGATATGAAGTAATACAGCTTTCAAGATATATTTGGATGAATCGATAAATAAACGGCATTGGTGTAGATCATAATTTTGATTCATCGCACTGAAAAGTCCGGGAATTTCGTGGTAAGCCTACAGCTTTCACAAAAAACATGAAGGACCCACCTTTTATCTTGATTACTTACTGAAAATCCAAAATAATGCAAATGTGCTGTTTTAAGACACTCCGATATCGGTCTTCCTTTTTTGCGAATATCAATTATTGTCCACAAACGTTACAAAAACGATCAAAATTTAATTTACACACTCTATGAGACATTTGGTCGAAAATAAAACCACTTTAATTCACAAAAATACAAGAAAACTGAACATAGAATCCAAGTTGACAATGCGGGTAGGTAAAAAAAAAGGTTATTCTTATACCAAGAAAATGTGACAACAAGGTAACAACAAGACAATTAAAGGAAAAAATACGAAAACCGTAAATCTGTAGTTGCATTAAAAAAAATTACCATGATAAACTATTTACATACCCAAAAATTTGTACTGAACCCTCGCTGCACGAATCCGACTCGCATTTGACCGGTTTTTTTTACCCTTATCTATATTTTACCCTTATCTACTGTGTCTATATTTTATCTAATTAAATTTCACCAAGCAAGCGCTACTGCTGAGCATGAGGGTTCGATTCCCCGTCGGGCAGTGTTATTGGGTTTTTCCATCAGAAATTTTTTAGTCCCGAGGGCTCTTTAGTTGGCCACGTACAGGACTTTCTGTTTTTATTTTGAAAACAGAAACTCCTATACGTGTCCAATTTATGGCTGGCTGGCGCGGCTTCTTTTCATTTTACTTTTGTTTCCTTTTGTTTGTTTAGTTTAGTTTGTGGGATTCTTGTGTGGGTCACAATAAATAATGTTTCTTGCTTTTTGTTTCAGTAGCAGCCTGAAGACTGTATTTGTGCCCCGATAGCATATGGTCGCCCGCTATTACAGACTTGAGCATAACTGTGCGAAATAAGGGTGTACTATAGGTTAAAACTCTGCGTATACCTTCGAGCTTTACAGGCGTGATGTTATGTTACGTGTTGATATTTGTAAGTGAGACAGTGATAATGGACTTTTATTGCAGAACGTACTAATTTTATATTAAAATCCCTGAAAATCCTACTTGAACACCAAGTTCCACCAAGTCTTCTGGGAAATCATGTAAGAAGATTTTCTCTCGCCTCCTACTCTAATTAGCAAGTAATATAATTAATCTGCAGACTCCTTCGTCTTTGATCTTGAAAAGGATGAAGGGTTATTTCGCGCGAGATGTATCGTACCCATCACGTGGTAGACACGTACTCTGTAAAGCTTCGCTTACACGGGCAATTTTATACAATTTTTGCCGGCAACAGTTGCCGGTAGTGGAGAAATTACTCAAGTAATTATACTGGTAATGGAAAACTTTGAAATTACTCCATTAATTTCTCACAATCCAGTACTTACTGATGTTACTTAATTCCTCCATTATCATCAATATGTTGTCCTTATCCCAATGTATTTGGCGTCGGCGCAACATGTCTTGCTTGTAAGTTGCTCAAAAACGCTAACAAGGAGTGGCAGTTCTCTAGCAATTTAAAATTGCTACGATTTTTGTATAGCAGTTAATTGTTGTGACTACATAAATAATATTCTCCAGACCGTATTTCAGCCATGGTGGCCAATTCCAACGGAGATAAGCCAAGTAGGTACACAGGAGATATAGTAGTGCACAAGTGTGTGCGCAAACACAGGTACACTTCTTCATCCGTCTCACTTAAACACAATTGCTAAGAGTTGCGCAACTTTAGTTGCCCGCGTGACCAGCAAAATAGGTTAATGTGATGAAAATGAAGACAATTTCGTGTCCTCTTTAGCCTTGGATTTGTTCAGAAGAACTTTCTCCAAAAATAGGTTTTATTTCTTATTTGGAAGCTTATTTGACTAAGGGCTAATTTTTCAATCGACCGATAATTTTTGTTCGTGGAATAAAATTGACATCTTTGACAGGTTTTGTATGGATGAAATGTCAAAAATTCAAAATTATTCTTCCGATAAAGTTATCTGGCGTTGGAAAAATGAGTTGGAGAATAGCCCTTTTACATTTCGGTAGGTACTGAGCGCCCACCCTTTTTGTTTCAATGGCATCTTGCAGTTCTACCTATCAGGTTGTCGTCTGCTTAACCGGGCTTGCCTGTGAATGCCTCAATAAAGCCAGGGCGAGCACGCATAACCGGCGCCGTGAAATATATAGTACTTTTATTTATTAAGAAATCAATTTAGAACCTAAGAGCTTCTTTAGACGGACTTAGGTTCTGTCTTTTCTAATGAAAATAATAACCGCGCCAGTTCGTAACCAGTCAAAATTGACACGAGATAAAACTGTTCCTTCTACATCGGACAAAACTGTTTTGACCCTGGCGTGCGTGCTTCCTAAATCACATCGCCCGCCTTACCCCATAGACCTCACCAAATCTTGCAATAGTGATTTACTAGGCAATATACATAGAGTGTCGGCTATAATTCACAAAGGCTATGCATCTGGTGGCAATTTACCAAATAGCCGGTGAGGGCCGGGGATATACGGGAGGATATTCTGTGCGTTACTTTTGAAATTAATTCTATCTATATTGGTGATTTTCCCATTGTTGGGAAATTGTGGGGAGTACCATAAACGGATTTGCCCCTCAATAATAATTGAGGGGCAAATCCGTTTATGGTACTTGTAATTTCTAAAGTAACCAGATATCACTGAAGTATACTTAATAATATAGTCATTATTGTTTTAAATAAAATCAACTCACACTGCAACGACACAAACACCCGTATACACACTTACACACACACACACACACGCACACACTCGCACAATACAGAACAGCAGCATAAACGTAAAGTATACCAAGTTTAATCTTTTATATTTAAATTTTATTGAAATGATTTTAGTTTTCACTTCATTATTTAATTTCTTTGTATACTTAGTTTCGTAGTCTCGATGAGGCTAACTAGCTTATCTGCAGACAATTTATGGTACTTACTAGTAATTTCTAAAGTAACCAGATATCCCTGAATTATACATAATATAGTCATTATTGTTAACTCAAACTGCACCGACACAAACACCCGTATACACATTTACACATACACACACACACACTCGCACAATACAGAACAGCAGCATAAACGTAAAGTATACCAAGTTTAATCTTTTATATTTAAATTTTATTGAAATGATTTTAGTTTTCACTTCATTATTTAATTTCTTTGTATACTTAGTTTCGTAGTCTCGATGAGGCTAACTAGCTTCTCTGCAGACAATTTATGGTACTTACTAGTAATTTCTAAAGTAACTAGATATCACTGAATTATACACAATATAGGCATTATTATTTTAAATAAAATCAACTCACACTGCACCGACACAAACACCCGTATACACACTTGATAAATGATAAATGATTTTATTTCTGTAAGTAGGTTTGCACAAACACTTTTACACGTCAATCATAATTTTTTTTAAACTAGATGAGGTCGGCGTTTCCTATCTGACTACTCTGAGAAGAAAGGCCGAAACAAACTCAGAGGTCATAGTCTCTTTTAAAGTCCAGACATAATCTGGTCAAGTTATATGAAGACCATGTAGGTCGATGTCTGAGATGGTCTTTTGAGGAAAGAACCACACAGATTGAGAGGACCTGTCCAGTCAGTGCACGCATTTGTCAGAAATCATGCAGCTCAACTCAAGACTTAAGGAGCTCAACGATTCGACGAACAATACCAAAGAAAGGACATTTGGGTAGGCCACATGAATTACTCAAACTGCCAGACCATAGAGAGAATAATAATAAATATAAAATGCGTAAATTAAATGACCCACATCGTCTTCACATTCACAATAATTAAAATAATGTAATACTTTAAAAAGTAAGCAAATATCAGTTAAAAAAAAAACATTAATGTCAATGTGTATATAAAAAAAAAACATCAAAAACACTCAAAATGCAGAAATTGGAAGCAACTCAATCCCAAGCCTTTGTATCCTCAATATAATCTTTAACTGTATAAAAGGCTTTCTGGCACAACTTACGTTTAATGAACGATTTAAATTTATTAAGGCTTAGATCTTGAACGTGGCTTGGTAGTTTATTATAAAAGTGTATACATTGGCATCTGAACGAGCCACCTATTTTCTTGAGCCTTGTTGTAGGTACAACATATTTGTGTTTGTTTCTAGTATTTATATTATGGATATCACTGTATTTTTTGAACAATTTTATGTTTTTATGGGCATATAAAAGATTTTCATAAATATACTGAGAAGGCACAGTCATTACATTAATCTCTTTAAATTTGTCTCTGAGAGAGTGTCTCGGACTTAATTTATAAATTGATCGAACAGCACGCTTCTGCAAAACAAAGATAGTCTGAATATCGGCGGCATTTCCCCACAATAGAATACCGTACGACATTACACTATGAAAATAACTAAAGTACACTAAACGGGCAGTCTCTATATCAGTTAAATTACGAATTTTTCTAACGGCGTATGCTGCGGAACTTAGCTTTTTTGACAGTTTATCTATATGGGGACCCCACTGAAGCTTAGCATCCAAAGTTATGCCCAAGAATACTGTGCTGTCTTCAGGATTCAAATCCTCGCCCTTTATCAACACATTAGTTTTCACCTGCCTAACGTGGGGTAGTGTAAACTTAATTACACAGACACACACACACTCGCACAATACAGAACAGCAGCATAAACGTAAAGTACACCAAGTTTAATCTTTTATATTTAAATTTTATTGAAATGATTTTAGTTTTCACTTCATTATTTAATTTCTTTTTATACTTAGTTTCGTAGTCTCGATGAGGCTAACTAGCTTATCTGTAGACAATTACATCTTCTATTTTATTTAAAAATTATCAAAATGTTGTCCAGACGCCAGCACATCAAGCTATCCGAAACTGTCAAATTTTCCCAATCAACTTTGAACCTTATGCTTTAGTAATAAAGTTGAAAAGCTATTAAAGATATTTGACAGATTGTAGTAGCTTGATGTGCTGACGTCTGTACCTATTTAATGGTGCCCAAGATACAAATGTCGAGATACGATGTCAAAATTTTCGAGTTTCGGACTTGTGAACAACATTTAGAGGAATCCTACTATAACTTTGATTGATGTTCGATACGATACGGAAACGTATCGAGTGGTTGTGAATAGCTAAGGTATTGTGAGACTTTCTGGTTCTGACTTCCCATTAGGCAGACATGGACAGATAAAAAAAAAATCAAAGCCTACCTATTTATTTCAATTACACCGATGTCAGTCAAAAAGATGAAGCTAGTTGCCCATTACTATACTTAGTGAGAATAACGAAAACCCCATCCAAAACGGATCAGTAGTTTTTGAAAAAATCGCGGACATAGATACATACGGATCGAATACAGAACCTCCTTTTTTTAATTCGGTTAAAAACAGGAAGAAACTCCGTGGGGAGCTTAGCGTAACATCGTAAATTGTTCTATGCGTAGCTGTACCGTTGTTTTAAGCCCTTTCAAGCCCTTTCGAAATAATAATAAAGGTAAAGATAATAGTCCCTTTTATTTGAATGCACATGAAGAAAAAGAAAAAGAGTTTCCTTTAAATTTACCTGTATTCATCAAGTGTCCAATATGAGGGTACCATGTATCCCTCGAGGCATTAAAACACAGCAAAAGGTTTTATTCAAAAATTATTCATGAAGATGCAGGGGCTGTGATGCTGCAGGGAACGGCTGATATGCGTGCAGATAAAAAACTAGCCCGTGAGAGAATTTTTTTGTTTGCAGATGGGAAGCTATTCAATTACAAAAGTAATTGCAGGATTCGGCGACTCGCAAAAATAAAGTTTTCTTGCAATGTAGGTTGATCTAGCTTCCCTAGCACAAGCATTCAAGCTTGTGAAGTGGTGTGACTGAGTGTGGGGTCCTGGGTTCGAGTACCAGCTAGAGTAAAGTGCTAACGGATTTTATATTAAGAAATTCTCAGAATCAGAACGGGATCTGAATTTTTGCCTACTTAATTGCAAAAAGCTCAACCCTATTAGAGTGCGCGCAAGATAAGTCTGCACGCGACGTTTGATTTCAAGATTATATCCCTGCTCTTTTTTACACCTTGGGCATAATAATGGCAATTATTTACGTTGGAAAACTCGGAACACAGCACTCTCTCTTGACACCTGAAATAAACGTCCAGATAGCGGCAAACGATTATTCCCGATTTCGGCCGCACGCAGGCTTAGTTTGAATAAGAAGAATGAGAATAATATTTATTTGCTTAAAAACACACTCGCGCACTCTACATGCATAATCGGCCTATAATGAAAAGAGGACTGTAATCCTGGAACACGCAGGTCCAGTGCGGGTGGGCTATTATATGCAACTGAAACATAACTAGCGAAATGTGGGTGTACAATAAGTCCACCTCTGCCTAACCCTTGGGAAAATACAGGCAAGATATTATGGAATGAAAAGATTTAAAAAAAATTGTTTAATTATATTGTTTTTTTCCAAAACGTATGGTAAATGGATAGGACAAGAATTATTAAATTACATTTACATAATTTAAAAATCTAACAGTCTTACAATAGCAATAATAATAATATTATTATTGCTATTGTAAGACTGTTATGTAAGTATATAATTATATAATAGTATTATGTAGGAATGGAACGTTTATGAATGCATGATTGTATGAAAGAGCTGAATGCTAAGGTGTAAGTGAGACAGACGATGTATGCCAAAGACGTATGCTTGGAAAGACGTGGAAGGTATTTAAACAGTTAGAATGACAAGGGTTCTTTTGGAAGAATGAAAAGGAGGCTAAAGGACATAGCACACGTATCAAACCGGAAAGGGATCGGCTCCGTATCGCCTTTCGCCTCGCCGGCAAACAGGCGTCAATCTAACTTAAGCACGTAACCAAACCGGATCAGAAGCTCCGATACGTCGACTCGGCTACGGCTAGGCGACGCCGCACTTACGGCTCGCCGACCGCTGGTTGATGGTGCAGCAGGCAGGCCAGGTTGATGGTGAGAGGGGCAAGGGTGGACGAAGAGACGTAAGCTCGAGTACGGAGAGACGTAAGCACGGCCGGGGACGACGAGCCGTAAAACACCGCACCGCGGTTAGTGAGCTTGTCCCGAGCCGAGGCGATTACGTTATGATTCCGATTAGTGTGCGTTGCAGTAGGGAGTTTCATACAAAGAATACTGAACGGCTCAAGTTGATACGGTGCCGATCCCTTTCCGGTTTGACACGTGTGCTTAGTGTGCTATGACCTTAAGTCGCAATTTTTTCACTAAGACGTGTTGTATGAGTTTATAAAGGAATAAACCAGTATACCTACCTATTCGTATCAATTGTGTTTTTCCTCTGATCTCAACCCTTTTATTCCCACATGTATAGTATTATATAAAAAGGAGGAGAAATAATCCAAAGGGCTTCAAACTTGTCAACAGAAAATGTGGTGTTTTTTTTCATGTTATGTATTTTTGTGGTGTATATATAAATAAATAAATAATGTGTCCAAAGGCCTGGCAGCATTGCGGCGTTGTATGGCAATGTTGATTCTTGGGCCATAAAACAGGCCAGCCCTAATAAATACATAAATAATTTTTATATCATACCAATTATCAGGCCGTGTGTTTCAGTGTTGTGTTAAATAACGATCTCATAGTTATTGAGGAGGTGACAATCTGATTTATAAGTTGAATATATCTCTTGCCTTGATCACAGATGAATGGGTTCAGGAAATGGTATTCCGGAGAATTGAGCTCGTTGTAGTGATAAATGGGTGCTTTGGGTTGTATCATTCAACAGTGGCCCGTAAATTTTATTTTGGCAAATTGGTGGCCTTCCGGCTAATAATAATAATAATAGCCTCCCAGACCCAATGGTCCTAATGGTCTAAAATGGTCGGACTTACACAGGTTGAAATTTTAATCACTATTATCCTCGTATGGGGTCATTTTGTAATCAAGATACGCCCATTGACGTGGAGTTGCGGACACCAGCCCGTATTACCTATTACCTATGGGATCATTTTACTCATTATTATGGACAACATTCAGTATGGGACCAAACATCAAATCGCGAAAAAAATCAGCTGTTCCCTACATTTTGACGAGTTATGCAAACAAATGTAGGGAACAACTGATTTTTTTCACGATTTCATGTTTGGTCCCATACTGAAAGTTGTTCATAATGATGAGTACAATGACCCTCTGAGATGATAACGGTGATTAAAATTCCACACTTTATAAGGTAATATAAATCGTACTCCCGACCAATTTCGGTCACGGCGGTCAATCTCAACGCAGATTAGCCTGGTGCGCAGGAGATGTTATAGTGCACAAGTGTGTGCGTAAACACAGGTGCACTCTCTGTTCCTTTACTCTCATAGTCCGATGGGACGGCAATCCGACACGACCAGGGAGAGAGGCGCAGGACCAACGGCCTGACGTTCTTTCCCAGCAGTCGCGCTTGGAACGAGATCAACCCACGGGGCAGCCTTCCGACTACAACTACAATGAACAGTAGAGGGGATATCGTGTTACCCAGTAACTGGGTTATGGAGCTCGGATAGGCAGTCGTTACGGGTAGTCATCAGCCCGACGACTGACAACCATTCTTACCAAGGGTTACCGTGTAACCCAACGACCGGGTTGTGGAGGTCAGATATCAGTTTTTTCCTTTCATGTAAAATAATGGTAATCAGCTGCATCCGGTTAGACTGGAAGCCGACCCCAAGATAGTTGGGAAAATGGTAAGCAGATTGATTGAACAGGAGAGGGGGAAATTGCTATAATCACCATACTTGGCAAACTGATAAAATGCAGTGTTTTGTTATTAGTTTTCACTAAAGCATATGTATGGTATAATCAGCCTATTATGTTCCCACTGCGATGATGGGACTCATGCCTCCTCTCTTCGAGAGGGAGCGGGCTATAATCTACCACGCGGGCATAATGCGGTTGGTAGAAGTCATATGTCTTCGAATTTTTGGTTCTAGCACATGCCGGTTTCCTCACGATGTTTTCCTTCACCGTTTTGAGAGCAGTGGTGATGAAATTATTTACACAAAGTAAAGCCCCTTGTCTGTGGTCAGCGGGATTGTCCGAAAGGGTTACCGCTGTCCCGGAACATAAAGGGCTAAGGACGGAACACGGGTGGGTTTTAGTCAGTAAGAGTCTGACACTCCCTTCCCCTAACCCATTCGGACAATCCCGCTGAGCGGGAGGGGTCATTTGATGATTTCCCATCCTAAAAAAAAAAAATATAAAGCCTACTGTCTGTCGAACCTACAACTCGTAAGTCGTGGCCGTTGCCACTGAGCCACCACTGCTCAGTTTTCACTTATACTGCGCAATATCTAATGTATTTTTTGCCAAATAAAAGCAGCCTCTTGAAGTTGCAACGCTGTGCTGAACGCCGAGAGTTGAAAATCCAATTGCGCTTTGATTAGGAATTTCTTATCAAAGCGCAATTTGGTTTTCAATTCTCGGCGTCAACACTACGCGACACTTGAAAGTAATGTTATTAAGTGTCGCGTAGTGTCATTTAAAATGGGCTTTATTAACAAACGGTAGCGTTATCGCTGCCGTTTATTCTCTTAACTCCAGAGAGTGGAAGCTTATCTTCCTCCTTAACTCCGGACCAACCAGTATAATTTGATCTTACTTTGTGCTACCGTCATTAAAAAGTTTTACATAATTATGACACTAGTAGGCGGTGAGTCTTATTCTTTATCAGATTCCACATACATCTTATGCGTACCTGCTTCTGCGCCCCAATTTGGACTCTCATGATAGCAACGTTGTCATTCGATTTACTAAGGCGCCTTACTTTGAAATGCATAAAATCCTCAAACGTTGTCAAACTCAAAGCCTTTATTTCAAATTAACCATTTACAGGCACTTTTGAATTATCAAAGGGTCTGTGAAAGAAAGTTTAATTAAATAAAAATTCAGAAAGTTAAAGCAAGTTGCCCATTCCAAATCGTAGATCTCTATGGAGAAAACGGATAAAAAATTCCACTCTCTCGTTTTTCTTCTTTCTTTCCTTTTCTTTATATGAAAACAATGTAAAAAAATAAAATTAAGAATCAATTCAAAATATAAGAATAAATTAAGCCCTAGCAGTTAAGAGATGACCAGTCTCACCCGACGGCGCCCGTTCAGGAATATGACTAATTGATTAACACCATCGAACTCAATCATTTTGTAGGGAACCGAATGATCCAACACATGCGCCACCGTCAGAGAGACATTTAAGTGATCATGGCATACTCTTAACTGCCATACTCTTTCAAGTGAACAAGTTTGTACCTATTGATTTTAATTTGAAATGAACTTTATAATGTACGGAAAAAAATCCAATCAGGCTGAAATTATTTAGAAAACTCTCCAGTCGCCTAGCCTTTACAAAAAGCAAAAAAAAATACATCACTACTTATTTACACACCACCCCGCCACTTGTTTACAAAGCGCAGGAATGTGGGTCACGAAGTTTTTCACCATTACATAAGCCATTAACTTTGTCAGGTTTCCTGCTGGGTGTTCAATGGCACCCGAATAACTCGAACAGATGAATTTAGTTTTGTGTGAAACGAAGCTAAGCACTGGTTTTATTTTTGGGACAGTTGTTTTTCAAGGTGTTTCGTATTACTACGTTTTGTGTATTTAATTATTTTGTTACGGCTGGTTCCTATAAAACAAACAACGGATCAATTAAGGTGATATATTGAAAAAATGTGGTTTCCTATTTCGTGTAACTTGATAAATAAGTGGAACAACGTCAACGTGGTGCGATTTAACATTCTGGGATGTGTTTTTTGACTCTAGTCTAGTATCACGTAAAAGGAATACACGATTCAATGAAATTTTTTGGATACAAAAAATTGCAAAGTTGTGAATTTTTTTTTACTGTTTCACATCACGGCATAACGCTTAAGATTTATTCAATGCAATTTACCTTAAAACATAGAATTATCGTATCAAAGTTTACTCAAAGTAGTTTTAAATTAAATACATTTATTTTGTTAAAAAAAGAGTAAATTCGTTGTGGCACATACGTCGTTTTATTTCGAGCGCACGCACATTATAGCCATCTCTCTTCTTTTGCTTTTCAAAACTAATTGCATCACTTTCGTTCCCTTAGTAGATCAGTCGCTACGATTTATTTTCGAGCGAGCGCCATAACCAAACAATCGCATGCTTTGCCATCATGCGAAAGAAAGCGGCCTCCATACTACAGTGTCTGCTATCATTGTCAGAATGTCACTCATTCTGACAATGATAGCTGCCAGAGCGGACTGTCCCTTTCAGGGACCCTGGGTGGCAACAGTCACAGAACTGATAAATAAAATTTAATTAATGAAAACTGACAATACTAACCGTGTAACCTAAACACATAGTATTGTTACTAACATTTATTTATATAATACTTTTACAAATAAATGTACAGAGGCGGACTTAATGCCATAGGCATTTTGTACCAGTCAACCTTTGGGTGATGCAGAGACAAACAGTCAATCACTAAAATCATGAAAATTGAGGAATAAATATTTTTAAATATAAAGATACGCATAAAGCTATTTAAAAGTATAAATATATTAAATATACGTAATTACATTTATAATACTTTACATTTATATATAAGCATAAATACACGAATATACTTAAAATAAAAATAAGACAAACAATTGAGAATTAGCGTTGTATACTGCCAGTTTCATCAAAATATTAACAAAATATGGACCTTAGTCTGAAACAAAATTTTATTAAAAATTTTATTTTTTTATGATTCTGGCCCGATAAAGGCTCCTACAAACAGGCGCGACACGCGATATAATATATCGCGTGCAACACAAAGGCACCGCTCGTTGCGCGACTAGCGGTGCCTTTGTGTCGCGCGCGATTTTATCCCGTGTCGCGCCTGTTTGAAGGAGCCTTAATGCTATTCTAAAGAAACGAATGATGATAATTTACCCTTATTGTACCCGAAATCTCTAAATCTCTTCGACCTTAATAAATAACCAATTTGCCAATTGAAAACAACAATTCGAAAGTATGCCAATAGATTGGTAAGACATAAATAAACTCATTCAATCAATCTGTCTAGCCTTTTCCCAACTATGTTGGGGTCAGCTTCCAGTCTAACGGGCTGTAGCTGAATGCCAGTATTTTACATGGAGTGACTGCCTATGTAACCTCCTCAACTCAGTTGCTGGGTGATACGATACCCCTTGATAAGACTGCTTGTCAGACTTTCGGGCTTCTGACAACCCGTAATGACTGTCAAAGATCCACGAATTACAGCTGGGACCAACGGCTTAATGTGTTTTCCGAGACACGGAGGGGTTTTTTTTTCAGAATGGGAAATTATCAACTGACCCCTCCCGCTCTGGGTGGAGCGGAAGGGAGTGTCAGACTCTTACTGACCAAAACCCACCCGTGTCCTTCCTTCACCCTTTATGTTCCGGGTCAGCGGTAACCCTTTCCGACAATCCCGCTGAACACGGAGGGGTCTTGGTATGTAAATATGGTCAGTTGGCCACCCATCCATGGACCAACCGCGGCAAGCGTAGCTTAACCTGATCGACCGACCTGTGCGGCTTTTATTAATTAACCACAAGGCATTAACAGTAGGCTAATTTACAAGCCCAAAAAATCCTGTGACTGTTACTAATATAAGAAACACAATCAAAGTTGCTTTGTCAAAAATAAAAAGCTATTTATAAACAAATTCATTCATCGCCCGTCATCTTTCAATAGCAGAAATTCATTATTTTTACAGTTTGTTCGCGAATAATTAGGGTCGACGATATCAGCCCTATTGTGTCACCGAACATTTGTTTATTTTGAGTATAAAAAAACTGGGCTCTCGAGGTACTTTTCCATTACTTAGGAAGTATAGGTATTTTCCAGAGGAGGAATCACAGAATATAATATCAAAAAGGAAAAATAAGGCTTGGGAATGGAATGAATCTTCATTATAACAACACAAATTGGAACATAATAACAGCCGCATGGATCGATCGATCAGGTTAAGCTACACTTGCCGCGGTTGGTCCGTGGTTGGGTGACCATCTTCACATACCAAGACCCCTCCGTGTCTCGGAAAGCACGTTAAGCCGTTGGTCCCGGCCCTCATTCGTAGGTCTTTGATAGTCGTTACGGGTCGTCAGAAGCCCGAAAGTCTGACAACCAGCATTATCAAGGGGTATCGTATTACCCAGTAACTGGGTTGTGGATAGGCAGTCGATCCGCAAACGGAAGCTAAATAATTTTTTAATTGAAAAATGCTACTATACCATTGACGAATTCCTTCTTGACAAAATGTAATGTAAGATATAGGTATTCAGCTACATCCGGTTAGACTGGAAGCCGACCCCAACATAGTTGGAAAAAGACTAGGCAGATTAATTGAACACAATTTTGAACTGCCTCGTTGGTCTAGTCGTAGAAAGCGGGACTGCTGAGCGTGAGGTCCTGGATTCAATTCCCTAGTCGGGCAAATTGTTTTTGGGTTTTCCATCAAGAATTTCTCAGTAGTAGTCCGATGTATGTATTTGTGCCCGGTTGATGGCAATAGACCCCTAATACATGGGATTTAACAACTGCGAAATTTGGTAGTACTGTACATACAGCTCTGCCCAACCCCTATGACATAACAAGCATGATGTTATGTGATGTTAAGTAACACAGTTTTAGCTGTCAAATGATCGTTTCTTTGAAATCTGAAATCTGCTTGGTTAAAAATACACCATCATCCCAGGCAGTCCTTTTGCGTAGCAGTTTTTCCCGCTACGACATCGTAGCTTCCGTAGGCGTGGCGTAGTAACGCCTACGACGTAGCAAAAGTTTTTACCATCGCGCGCAGACCGTAAGAAAGATTAGGCAAGATTGTCTATTAGACCATGATACTAGTCAGTTTTTTAGACAGATAATGAAATAAATATATTTTGACTATGAACAGCCAAATATCCGTATATTTTTACTTCATGTCCTTTCTACGCGTTACTAAAAGGAATTTATTGCAAAAGCTATTTTTTTTTTATTTGAAATGGTTTTGCTCTTGACTCTAGTCTAGGTCAGAGATGACAGAGACAAAGTCTACGATGGAGTGAGCTCACCCAGAAGAAGCCTGTTCACTCTTACTTTGAAGAGATTCAGGTTGTATGCACTCGGAAACACAAACGCAGGTAGAGAATTCCACTGTTTTGCTATGCGCATTATAAAGGACATTTGAAAACGCTTATTGCGAATTGGTGGAATAGCAACTAGGTAGAGATGGTAACTTGCAGTGCGTCTGGATGTCCGAAGGTAGAAGGGGACCGGTGGAATGAGGTCGTGGAGTTCTTGGGCACACTCACCGAAGTACAATCTGTAGAAGACCGACAAGCAGGCAACCTTGCGGCGATGAGCCAAGCTGTGAAGCTTGGCATCCACCACTTTTACGTCGCCAATGTCTATTATGATAATCTTCAAATTACCATATTTTTATTCGTATTAACGATTTTTCTGAATATAAAACGGCATATATAAATACTCCATGTTATGTTCACACCCCTGGTTTGATCTTTACTCACTTAAATAGCTCCATTATGAAACAATGGTTCAGTGTAACTTTAAAACCTTACTATTAATAAAAATGGTAATCTTTACATAGAATCGAGTCGCTACCGCCGTACCGAGAGCATTATTGTCTACTAAATAAAATCGTAAAAGTGTAGTATTGTGACTCCTCAGTGATTTTTACCGGTGAACTCAACACATCACCGCCTTGGGAACATAGTGAGACTTGTGGTTGTGACCCGTGCTGCGAACTTTTTATAATATTAGTCAATAAATCAAAACCAAGTATTTAATAACCGTCGCGTCGTTTCAAGAACATTTGAAAGTGTCTCGACGAAACGCGTATACACGGCGCTTACGACCTTCTTGCCGTTAGTCGCAGTGCTCGACGCATTATATCGGCGTGTTTGATTGCTGGAAAGGAACGGGATCTCTGCCGTTCCGTGTTATCGCGCCCACCTGTTTACTTGCTGCGTGCCGCAATATTAAGTATTTAGCGCGCTAACTTAAATCACAGGATGCTAAACGCCAAAATCACGCCCCCGTCGTCTCAGAAAAGTAGACTAAAGTATGCTCAAACGAAATCGGACCCGGACTTAACAACAGCGGCGGTGGAAGTAATTGAGCCGAGTCAAAACAAAACTTTCCGACAGAAACGCCCACGCATCTCTGGTTCTCCCACGGATGAACATGATCCCTCAAAGGCTTTTTTAAATAGTTTTAAAAATGATTTGCTTGCTATGCTCGAAGACTGGAATTCGGCACAAAAACAAACCTTGTCTAAATTGGTTACAGACTTCGCTCAACTAAAAGTGCAATGTTCCAAAATACAACAATCTAACGCTGAGCTAAACAAGTCGGTTGTACCTTTGAACAAGGATTATGAGGATGTCTTGGCTATGGTATCTTTGCTAGAAAAAGCTCAACATGAGAACAATGACTGTATCAATAAATTTGAGAAACAAGTTCCGGAACTTCAACAGAAGTGTCGCCCTTCAGCAATTCAGCTCAGCAGTTCAGCTTTTTCCTTTTTTTTCTTTCTTTTTTTTTCTTTCAATTTTCTTTCTTTTTTTCTTTCAATTGAAATAAGGAACGTACCTGCGAAG
This sequence comes from Luperina nickerlii, assembly GCA_963855955.1. Taxonomy (NCBI): domain Eukaryota; kingdom Metazoa; phylum Arthropoda; class Insecta; order Lepidoptera; family Noctuidae; genus Luperina; species Luperina nickerlii. Next base: position 2,498,455 of record OY979665.1, read on the forward strand.
TCAAATGAGAAAATAGATGACCTTCTCTTAGCTCAGATGGAAATATCAACCTCCAACATTCGCGATATTTACCGACTGCCTGGGAAACCTGGCCAAACAAGATCCAAATTTAATGAATTTTCCACTGTTTATTACAAAAATAATTTTCTAACAGCTATACGTAACTACAACAAAGGATGATGTGTCGAGGAGAAATTAAATACGGAGTACCTAGGCGTTGCGGGAGAACGAAAACCAATCTATGTTGAAGAACACCTGAACCCAACATTTAAAAGGCTGTTTTACCTTGCCCGTGACTTCTCTAAACGAAATACATATACATTCTGGATTTCTAACGCAAAAATCCTTTCACGCAAAAACCCTGATACAAAGGAATCACACATGGTAAAAACCGAACTGCGGTCGATTCTGTAACCATCTCACCGTGAAAACTTAGGGGATGTGAGTTTGTTTTTGCTAGGAATTGTCACTATTGACAGCTCACTCCACGCTCACTTCACCTAAGTTTTCACGGTGAGATGGTTGCAGAATCGCACTGCAGTGTTTGTTAGATTTAGAATTAAAAAAGTTACTATCTTCCTATCACTTATTTTGTTACTGTATATCTTTTAACATTTCGCTTAATTACCTTAATATATTTTTATATCTTATTGTAAACTGCATAATGATAAAACAGAATCATGTCTATTTGAAATTCAACTAACTATAACCAATTAAACTTCACATCGGTAATATACCTGTGTATAGTAATAGTGAGATCTACACTGTGACTGACATTTCCTTTTTAATGCATCTGCAACGTCACCCGATAAGAGTAATCAGCTTTAAAATTATTATAATTCGTTATTATTGCACTACATCGATCACGTTGAATTTATACGTTATTACATTGTTTAAAAATTACGGATAACATAAATAATGCTGCCAATGCGATTGATAAGTTTATAGTTGCTAACTCCCATATTTGTACACCGGACCATGTATAGGGCTTATTGCGAATCCTAACACCCATCTCAAAATCATACATATTAATATCAGAATTATAAATAAAAATTGAGACCAATTTATATCTATGCTGTCTATGATCAAATTTGAATTCGACCTAATCATACTTTCCCAGTGCTGGCTAAAAGGATCAGGCCCATCACCTTATCTCTATAATTACACATCTGAAAGAAAGAAAGAAAAAGTATTTATTGCGACTCGTACAGGAAGATCACAAACTAAACTAAATACAGCAAAATAAAAAACCAAGTTATATATAAAAAAAGTAACAAAAGGAAAATGAAACAGAAAGTCCTATACGAGGCCAAAAGGCTCCTATCTCAGCATGATGCTACGACATCTCATGCTACAACCAACAATCTGACACAAAACGATGGAGTTGTAATGTACTTTAGGAACGAAAAACAATATATATCTATATCTGTGGTCGTGACTGTCAAAACGGTACACTTTTTTCGGTCTAGCTCGCCACGTGGGCATTCAAAGTATAACGTACGATAACGAATTTCGTCCCAAACATTATTTTAACGACATTCACATAATTAGGGTTGAATTTAGTTATATTATATGTATAGTTTTAATAGGTTTAAGGCTCCTACAAACAGGCGCGACACGCGGTATAATCGCGCGTGTAATTCACGACACGTCGCCTTCGTACGTTTTGTATGAAAACGTCTTGAAGCGGCATCGTGCCTGCGCCACGCCGTCACCTTAGGCGGTCTGTGTATAATTCACGCCAAAGGTTGACTGGTAAAAATGTAGCATTTTTAATAGGTTGCATTAAGTCCACCTCTGCACATTTGTGTGCTTAAAGTATTAAATAAATAAATATTATTTTCATGAAATGTGTTACTCCTAAAATTTAAAAAAACACATTATTAAAAAGGTTGAATGGGCCTTTTCACAAAGTCAAAGTTATCTGTATGTCTGCTACTAGGTTCCATCTCAATAACAAACCAATTAAACAAGAATTTCGTGGAAATAGAACCCAGGACCCGCACGCTCAGCATCCGTGCTTGTTACCATCACCACAGATGTAGTCTTACTGAGGAATGGACTAGTTGACACTAAAAAAATATCATAATTATGAATTTTGTTTTATATAACGATTTTGAGATGAAAATATAAAAAATAAACTTAATTTTGATGACGTTAGGTTATTTTATTTTATGTATCTGGGAAAACAAACAATCACACGTTAAGAATTACAAAAAGATAGGATACAGAAATGATACAAATGTGAAATCAACCACGTTCTCCGCAAAGGGTTACTAATACTCGTACTTTTGACAAATAATTGAGTAAAATTAAAGCGTGACATTTAACGCAAATCAGAGCTACGTCATTTTCTGCAGACGACTGTTTTAAACAGCACACTCGTGCCGCCCACGAGAGACTAAAGGCTCCTACAAACAGGCGCGACGCGCGACGCGAATCGCGCGCGACACAAAGGCACCGCTCGTTGTGCGACTTGCGGTACCTTTGTGTCGCGTGTCGCGTCGCGGCTGTGTGTCCGAGCCTTAACTCGTTTTGACAATAAAAATTAAATTACGTTATAAAAATTAAAATTTAGTTTTGTTAATGTTAATCAAAAACTGTCAACTAGCCTCTTCTAAATTATATGGTTAATTTACCCTATTATGAGAAAACAATGTTTTATAATAGCGGAGCTGGTTCGTTCAGCAGCACACAAACTTGACCTACAAAAACTTACCACCATGTCAAAGTCAAAGCATTTATTACAAATAGGCACATAAAAGGCACTTTTGAACGTCAAAAATTACAACAAAATAGAATTGATTCTAGTCGCCCATTCCAAAAGGTAGTTTTCGTAATGAGAAGAACGGGCAAGAAACTCCACCGTTACTCTTTTAAAATATGTGAAGTCGATGCACCTAAAATAAAATTACTATACCACAAATAGGTAAAAGAATTAAAAATGAAACCATGACATATAAATTAATTATCTGATAGATACATGGTGCTCACATATTTACAAACATGGTAAAAGTAAACGATTTTCATTTAAATAAAAAAAATTACAAGTAATAAGTAAGGGTGTGAGTTAGACACAGTATGTAAATCAAATGTCAAATTGTAACCATATTCGTGTGGTTGATTGTACGTTGCCATGGTAACCGGTTTCGCGTTTGTGCCCTCAGTATGTTACCCTTTGCCGTCTCTGTGGCGCCGGATTATCTCGAAGAGCCGCCACTCAGTGTTAAAACAGCATCGCAGCGACCCGGTTACGTTATATGCTATAAGTAGAAGTATGGAAAAATCAAATCAAAAGACAATTAATCAGATTAGTATGAGATTCAGCGCTTGTTTAACGTCAAAATTACATAGGAGAGTCCTCCGAAACGCTCGCCCTTCTCACCTCTACCTAGTGCTTTAGCTGGAAAGAAGAAGTGTCGCAATAAACTCTACAGCAGATGCTAGGCAGGACAGGTCTTCGCAAATCTGTGTGGCTCTTTCCTCAAAAGTCCATTTCAGACACTATCTACGTTGTCCTCATATAATAATGTCCAAGATTGTCTCTTCTTTGTATCTGGACATATAGAACAGACTATCCTCTGAGTTTGTTTCGGTTTTTCTTCTCAGGGGTAGTCAGATAGGAAATGTCGTCTCCTTCTAGCAATTTTGTTTTTTGTATATGACGTGTCAAAGTAATTCTGATATCCTATTTACAGAACAATTTCATTTAATTTCATCTTATTTTTTCAGAACATTTCCTATAACAACACAATTTTTTTTACTAAAAGCGCCTGCCGTCAATGTCACCTGAGGTCAAAAGATTTCTCAGGGGCCGACTAGGCAAAGAACAATGTTTGTTTTTTATTATTTGCCTTCCTACACTTATTATAACACTGGCTGTGCCTTGTGGTTTCACCGGCATAAATCTCGATTCCGTGGGTATATCGGGATAAAAAGTATCCAATGCCCTAATCCAATCTTCTTGCAATAATCTCTATTTAATATTGATCTCACACTGTTGATTTTATTTTGCTTAGTTTGATCTCACGCTGATGCCAACGTATACTAAGTTTTTTAATTTTAATTGATTTTAGATTAGTTAAATTTAAGTTTTTGTTTTCCTGTCTTGCAATAATCACTATGCACTATGTACCACTTTGGAAATGTCGCAACTCTCTCTCCCAAGATACAGGCAAACGCCTAGTTTGGGGGTCACCGTTCATTCTATTCTTGTACAAATTTGAATTTGAATCATGGTCTACCGATGTGCCAAATTTCATCCCAATCCATTCAGCCGTTTTAGCATGAAAGAGTAACAAACAAACATCAAACAAAAATCCAATCTTTCCTCTTTATAATAATAATGATAAGCCTCGTTTAAAACGTTGTTTAAAAAATAAAATGAGTTTGAAATAAAAGTTAATTAAGCGTTTATTTAATTAGAATAATTAAAGGTTCGCTTCTTACAAACTTTACAACTTTGCAGGTGTAATTAAATTACCTTAGTAGGCTTTCATATTCCTTTCTGTTTTAATGAGATAATGAACTGGTCTGTATTTCATTAAAAATGGAAACAGGAAAGGTTAAATCAGTGGAAATGTAAAGAAAAATACATTTGTATAATCAGCCCATAATGTTAATTTATTTATATTGTATACTTTATTGTACACCACAAAAATACATTACATGAAAAAAAAAACAGTGGCACTCCGAGAGTGCCGACAGAAGTGAAAACAAAACACAAACAGAATACTTTGCCATCACTCACTGACATATTGGATATACATTAAAACCGAGTACATCCCGAGGACAGCCGAACACATCCGAACCGGGTATTTGAATGGTCTTATAAACAAAACGCATACAGTAACAGTGGCGCGAGTTCAATCTCAAAAAAAGTCCAATGCGCCAAAGAAGTTTTCAATTAAAAAATAAATCAAACAAAAAAAATCAATGTTCCCACTGTTGGGACACAGGCCTCTTGTCAGTGAGAGGAGGCGGGCTATAATCTAACCCCGCGGGCCCAGTGCGGGTTGGTAGATGTCACATGTTTTCGAATTTTTGGTTCTAAGACATACCGCTTTCCTCACGATGTTTTCCTTCACCGTTTTGAGAGTAGTGGTGATGAAATAATTTACACAAAATAAACCACCTGACTCCTTCAACAAAAACTGGTACTTAGCAGCTTTGAACAGAGAAATGTGGAAAGACACCAGGAAGGCGTTTGCCCTGAAGTGGGACATCACAGGCTATAAAAAAATTATATCATAATGTTGTAAGTATGTATTTATAGTATTTTTAAGTTATATTAATATTATATGTGTTTATATGTCGATAAAAACTATCCTATGTCCTTCCCCGGGATGTAATCTATCTCCCTGCCAAATTTTGTCGAAATTTGTTCACTGATTTAGGCGTGAAAGGTTACATATAGACAGACAGATTTACTTTCGAATTTATAATATTAGTATGGATATGTCAGTTCACTGGCTCACAACCACACCAAACGCTATCGTATATACCCTGCTTGACTTTCCCTGTTTCCCGCCATTTCTCGCGACTGACAGATGACATTAGTGACAGCAGCTACCCAGCTTGTGTGAATGAGGCAGTGTTTACATATTTATTAAATAGATTCACTACAATATCTCTTGTCGCTGCGACAAACTAGTGTAGAGAGAGGTCTCAGCAATGATATTATAAGTGTTTACATAGAATATCATTGGGTCTCATCGGTCTAAACAGTCTGCAATCAACTATTAATATGTGATATACGTACTATTAATATATGCATATATCTCTTACTTACATGGGTCTTACAATTATTAAATCAGTCAATATTCTCCTCTTACAACATCCTCGATTTCACTAATTATTCTCATAATGAATTCTAAATTATTTGTCGACCGTTTTCTACAAAGATTTTCTTTTATATTTTTCCCTTAAATAAATTAACCTCCAAAGCAGACCTTGGAAAGGTCCTTAAAATGAATGGAGGAAAGAAATTAAAACAATAGGACATTTAATAGGCGTCTTATTTTCTCGAGGAAAAAAGTCCGGTGTACACTAGAAGCGATAAGATTTCATTAAGTAATTATTTATTTACACTCAAACAAACAAGATGCAAAGAACAGAAAAATACTTATCTACAAAGGTGATGCTGTACTGACCAAGTAAAGATTGCGCTTTTAACTCCCGACAAAAAGAGGGGTGTTATAAGTAAATAATAAATAGAGTGAATAATAAATATAATTAAAATGTGGGGAAATTGTGTAAACAACCTCTAATTTCGCCACATTTTGACAAGTTTTTGCCATTTGTTTGTCGCTGAGACTGCGACAAGATAATCAAAAGGCCTTTGTAACGTTGCACCTTACATGTAACGAATTAAAAAAAGAGTTTAGGTTAAATTGCTTAATGTTATGAAATCTATGTACACTCAACTATACTATATTTACACAAAACTTTAAAAAACTAATCTATTATAACACTATAAAACAAACCTACATTTAAATAAACCTTTGAAATTAAAATAATATAGTACGGAACCTACGAATCATTTAATCTGCGAAGGTCCACACATCTATGCGCCCGCGCATCTTCAAAACGATCATTTACCGAGCATTGCCGGGGACTCGCGATTCGCGTGAGTTCGGTACGGCGGATGATGACGAGTCGCTTTGAGAGCACCACGGGTGACGGCTGTGTTCCTCGCTCCGAAATTATCTAAATAATTCTACTACATACTTCGCGAAATCCCTCTAGGGATTTTTAGTCTACCCATCAACCTTGCGCTACGTTGTGGTCCCCAAGGACGCTGGGCGGAAGATCCCCAGCTGCAGGGTGGCACCTACCTACCCTACACTGAGTTTGACGACGGAACCTGGAATTGGAGCCGGTGTTTGCGGGCAGCCACCTGAGACAGGAGGACCATCATCCTGGGAGTCGGTTCAGGCCAGTGTACCCTACCACCTTTAACCTCTGCAATCGAGACGTGAGACGGCCACGGAAGTTTAGGAGAATAAATAAGAAGTGAACCTACCTCGCCTATTATTTTGAACCCCTACCTACCTATCTGCTGACACCCTCCTAAAGGGCAAGTGTCACAGTGGCGCCTTTAACGTGTGTTTCCAGTGGCCTAATCACGTCTTGATTTTTTTTCCCTCAAATACAGCTGTTAATTCGATCTACCTACCTACATTGTTGCTGTGAACGTGAAGGTGACATTCTACGCAAAGCGAACTGGTACGTACTTTCTTATAAATTAATTGTTAATTTTCTCACTCATTTCCATTTCCATGCCTATTAGTGTCTGGTAATTGTTAACTGTTACGTATTGGTCATATTAATATTTACTCTAAATTGTGACAAAGCTAAAACTGTTTTATTATATTTCACCCAGTACCTACACTAGTTAAAAAAAAAAGTGAATACTTTACTTACGTTGAATAGCAATCTTGTTATACGTAACAGTTCGCACAGCTACAATCTTCTTAGTATTTTATTTCTTTCAAATTCATTATTTCTTCTATTTCTCTCATTTCCTCTTGTCACCAATCGTAAAAGGTAGCTAGTACACTTGCATTTGTAAAGAACATCAAATTAAATCATTTCATAGTTTATTCTATCACTGTGTTCATTTTTTTTCCATTCCTCTGGTAATCATGGAAACATACCCTATAAAATTTTTTGTTCTCAACAAAAACGAACTAATGTATGAAGTGCTCATTAGGGGCGAAGAGCCTGCATCAACCGTACTTGAACTGCGTAAACAAATAAATAAATTAACACAAATTATACCTACCTCTGATATCTGCGAATCGGGAATCGAACCGGATGTCGATATTACTGGCGTTGGTATTTCTATGAACGAACTTACTTCTCGTGTAAAATCTTTAGAGGATAAGTTTGATACCAATCTTTTCGAACGTACTAAAGCGTTATGTAATCATTTGTACCACCGCATAAAAAGAATTGATTGCTCGGATTCTAAACACTCTGATAAAGTAAATTCTCTGTCAAAAAATTTAACGTCCCTAATGAATAAAATAAATTCAATTAATAAATCTGCCAACCCAATCTATGAGCCTGTTGTGAGTGTTCAAACAGCTGTGGATACCGTACCTAACGTATCGATGTATTGCGACCGCTCGCACATTGGCGAACTACAAAAACTGAGATATAACGGTAAATCTTGTGTACACGCTTTCGTGCAGAGGGTAAACGAGTATAGTACTGCGCGCAATATACCCTCTATTAAGTTGTTAATGTATGCTACGGAAATATTCACAGGCGATGCGTTACATTGGTACCGTAGTATTAAAGATTCAGTTACTACTTGGGATGAGTTGATAGTTTTACTAATAGAGGATTTCAGTCAGTTTGATTACGACTACCGCCTATTGTCTGAGATACGTAACAGAACACAGGGTGATACGGAGAACATAACTATTTATTTTGCTAAAATGTCTGAATTGTTTTCGAGATTAACTAAAAATATATCAGAACAGGAAAAACTAGATATTTTAATGCATAACATAAGACCATGTTATTCTAGTGTATTGGCTTCAAATACAAATTCAATTAATACTATGGGAAATTTAAGAGACTTATGCAAGAATTTTGAGAAAATACAATCTCTGACTTCTCAATTTAGAGAACCACCAAGAGTGTCGTCTGATACTTTGGCTCCTGACCTAGCATATTCTAAAACTACCGAACAAAGTACTAGTAAATCGAACTACTATAATCAACATAGGTACAATAATAACTCAAAACATAATTATAATTCTTCTAATAAGTGTAAAGATAAGCCGGATGTAGCTGCAATTACTACTTCCGATTCTAATGCTAAACCGGTTTATTGTCCTCGCTGTCGTAATTCTGAACATTCCTTGAAACAATGTAAAGCGGATAGGTTCCTAATTTGCTTTAAGTGTGGTACAAAGGACGTAAAATACCCTAATTGTCCTAAGTGTCATTCGAAGTCAAAAGCAAAAAACTAGCTAGTGAAGATTGCTGTAGTGAAAAGGCTCTAAATCCTAATATTAATAATATAGATTCTAATAAAAATAAAAACTTTGATGAAAAAGATTGGAAAGACTGGCTTTTGACAGTCAAAACTTTCTTTTCTAGCTATTTCATTACAACAATCTTCGATAAAAAACCAAAGGATGATCAACGACCGTACGCGACTATCCAAGTACGTGACACAAATCTCTGTGGTTTACTTGATTCCGGTTCTACAGTAACTATTTTAGGTAATAACTCACATTTACATTTTGTTTCATTGGGCCTTGAACTCCATAGGGGCACTGCTAAAACTTTTACAGCCGCCGGTGGACAGAAATTAACATCTATAGGATTTATTAATCTACCCGCAACTTTTGAAAATCAATTCCACATATTGAAAGCTTACGTCATACCTTCTGTAAAGTCAACTTTAATACTAGGCATTGACTTTTGGACTAAGTTTAATTTGTTTCCTAAGTTTTATAATTCCATTTGTATTCATAATGCCGCAAACAATAATAGTGACGTCACTACAATGTCAGAATCAACTAGTGTAGTGCATTCCTACAGTGAATTGACTGAGTCACAGCGTGTAACAGCTGATAACATTATAGAACAATTTAAAAATATTTCAACTGAGAAATGTGGATTGGGTAGAACTAGCTTAGTAAAACACCATATTGATACTGGTGATTCCTTACCTATTAGGCAAAGATACTACAGGGTTTCTCCTGAGAAACAACGTATTTTATCGGAACAATTGGATGAAATGATATCGCTGGGTGTGGTTGAAGAGTGTGAGAGTCCATGGTCTTCACCTGTTCTATTGACGCCTAAGAAGGACGGTAAACTTAGATTCTGTCCAGATAGTCGTAAATTGAATTCGGTTACTAAAAAGGACGCCTACAAGTTGCCTTATATATCTGAGATTTTGGATAACTTAAATAATGCAAAATACCTAAGTAGCATCGATTTATCCAAAGCCTTCTGGCAAATTCCTATCTCAGAAGACGATAGAAACAAGACTGCTTTCTATATTCCTCATCGCGGCACTTTCAGATTTGTTACTATGCCCTTCGGGTTGACAAATTCACCTGCTACTCAACAGAGGCTCGTTGATACCTTATTCTATGGGCCTGAGTTTGAAAACTCTGTCTTCGTCTACATCGATGACATTGTCATAATAAGCTCTAATTTCGAAAATCATATATCACTTCTTCTAAAAGTACACAAAAAATTAAGTATGGCAAATCTAACCATAAACTACGAAAAATCGGTTTTCTTCCGTAACCAACTTAAATATCTAGGTTACGTCATTGATTCAAAAGGTCTTCATGTCGATTCAGATAAAATTGACACAATCTTAAATTACCCTACACCTACAAATAAAAAAGACGTAAAGAGATTTCTTGGAATCGCGTCATGGTATCGTAAGTTTGTTCCAAAATTTAGCTCTATTGCTGGCCCACTAAACAAACTTACTTCCACTAGTAAAAAATGTAATCCCTTTCTTTGGTCTACTGAAGCTGAGGAATCTTTTACAAAACTTAAAGAACTTCTCGTCTCTGCTCCAATTCTTTCATGTCCTAACTTTGACCTACCGTTTGAAGTCCATACCGACGCTAGTGACTATGGGGTTGGAGGTCTATTAACTCAGACTATAGATGGAGTAGAACACCCTATAGCCTATACGAGTAGAACCTTGACTGGGTCAGAGAGGAATTACAGCATCACTGAGAGAGAAGCTCTCGCTGTACTAGTAGCCTTAGAACACTGGAGATGCTATCTTGATAATGGCAAAAAGTTTATCGTATATACAGATCATTCAGCTCTCAAGTGGTTCCTTAACCTAAATAACCCAACTGGACGTCTAGCTCGTTGGGGTGTTCGTCTCTCAGCGTTCAATTTCGAAATTAAACACCGTCGTGGTGTGGATAATGTCATCCCTGATGCACTGTCTCGTGCATGCCAAGTTTCAGCTATAGACACTAATCCTAATACGGCAGCTGCTAGTGATCAATGGTATTTAAATATATATAACGGTTGCCAAAATTCTCCTACGTCGTTCCCTAATTATCTAGTAAAAAACAATCGCTTATTCCGATACATGCAAACTAAACATCCCCTTAATAAGGAGTTTGAGTGGAAGGAGGTGATTCCTGCTGATTCTAGAACAGAAATCATTTTAAAAAACCATTCAGAACCAACCGCGGGTCATTTTGGAATATTTAAAACGTACAAGCGGCTAAGTCTCCGATACTACTGGCCTGGAATGCATGCTGATGTCGTAAAAGCGGTTACGTCATGTGACATTTGTATTGCTCATAAACACCAAACTCATTCCCCTCTAGGTGAAATGGGTAGGCCTAAACAATGTTCTAGACCTTTTCAAATGATTAGCGTAGATCTAGTAGGTCCACTACCGACTACTAGAAAACAAAACTCCTACATCCTAGTCGTGACTTGTTGCTTTAGTAAGTACTGCTTATTATTTCCAATAAAGCGCGCGACAGCTGAAATTGTTACCAAGATACTGGAGGAACATGTATTTCTAATACATGGCATACCTTCTACAGTGATACTTGATAATGGTAAACAATTCGTAAGTGCTACGCTAAGACAAATGTTTGACAAATATAAGGTACCTAAATTACATTTTACTCCTAAATACTCACCACATGTTAATACAGTCGAGCGATACAACAAAACTATAATGACCGCCATTTCAACGTTTATCACTACCGACCAACGAGTTTGGGATCAGCTGATACCTAAAATACAATTCGCCGTGAATAGTTCTGTTAACGAGGTAACCGGTTTTACTCCTTCGTTTCTAGTGTTCGGGCGCGAACTAATTACTTGTGGGTCTCACTACGTTGATACGGAAAACGATGAAGATCTTGTTTTTCAGCCACGCGATTCCTACGCTGAGAACTTGGGTGTATTATCTAATATATTTAATAAGGTTCAAGCACTATTACTGCAGGATCATAGTAGGAATTGTCAACATTATAATTTACGCAGAAAACCTGCAGAGTTTAGTGTTGGTGATGTGGTTTGGAAAAGAACTTTTTATCAGAGTGATAAGGACAAATATTTCAATAAAAAATTAGCTGCAAAATTCATAAAATGTAAAGTTATTGGTAAAAAATCACCACTTGTTTATGAACTTACTGACATGTCTGGAAAACCACTGGGTTCTTGGCACATCAAAGACATCAAACTTATTAACTATAAAGACTAAATACTTATCTTATCCTAGCCTTAATTTATACAAAAACCTACTACTCAAACTCAAATGTGTTAAATAATTAATGCTATTTTAGTACATTTAAACTAACTAATTGAGTATAATTATTATCAATAATTAATTATTACTCTGTTGTTATGGTCTCAAGTCTTTACTAATAGACTCGATGATTTTATGAAAGATGACTATTTGCGTGAGGTATGAAAGATTATTCTGTATGTATTAGTCAGTTTAGTTAGTTTGGTAGTGCTAGTCGGATTTTGCATCTAGTACGCAAAATCCTACGCTTTTTGGCGGGGTACTGTAACGTTGCACCTTACATGTAACGAATTAAAAAAAGAGTTTAGGTTAAATTGCTTAATGTTATGAAATCTATGTACACTCAACTATACTATATTTACACAAAACTTTAAAAAACTAATCTATTATAACACTATAAAACAAACCTACATTTAAATAAACCTTTGAAATTAAAATAATATAGTACGGAACCTACGAATCATTTAATCTGCGAAGGTCCACACATCTATGCGCCCGCGCATCTTCAAAACGATCATTTACCGAGCATTGCCGGGGACTCGCGATTCGCGTGAGTTCGGTACGGCGGATGATGACGAGTCGCTTTGAGAGCACCACGGGTGACGGCTGTGTTCCTCGCTCCGAAATTATCTAAATAATTCTACTACATACTTCGCGAAATCCCTCTAGGGATTTTTAGTCTACCCATCAACCTTGCGCTACGTTGTGGTCCCCAAGGACGCTGGGCGGAAGATCCCCAGCTGCAGGGTGGCACCTACCTACCCTACACTGAGTTTGACGACGGAACCTGGAATTGGAGCCGGTGTTTGCGGGCAGCCACCTGAGACAGGAGGACCATCATCCTGGGAGTCGGTTCAGGCCAGTGTACCCTACCACCTTTAACCTCTGCAATCGAGACGTGAGACGGCCACGGAAGTTTAGGAGAATAAATAAGAAGTGAACCTACCTCGCCTATTATTTTGAACCCCTACCTACCTATCTGCTGACACCCTCCTAAAGGGCAAGTGTCACACCTTCTTATTGTTTATTGAATAACGTAGGATTACTTTTAACTAAATTAGCGGCTTATAAAGCCGCTAATTTAGATAAACAAAGAGGGAAGACTTAATATTTTATGCTTAATGAAATAATTATGGTTTACAGCTTTCGGCCATCTTTTATACCAAACATGGCCCTAATGCACCTTTTATTGAGATTTTTTAATTAAAAATGGTTTCTTTATTTAAAAATGGTTGCTAAATTTAAAAAGGGTTTCATTATTTAAAAATGGTTACTTTATTGGTCGAGTTTCGCCAGAATATTACGACATACCGATCCTAACTAATATTATAAATACGAAGGTAAGTTTGTTTGTTTGATTGTTACCTTTTCACGCCTAAACCACTGAACCGATCATCCTGAAATTTTGCATATACGTTGTCAAGTGTACAGAAATGGACACAGGATACCTTTCATCCCGAAAAAAAGTATTTTTTCCGAGGAAAACAACAATAACGTTATTATGATTGTGCACGCCATCGTGTGCACCAAGTATAATAGTAAACTAAAATAACCGTGCCTTACAGCATCTAACAACGCTCGCGGCACACCACTAAGACGTCGGCAGGGCGTGCGGGGGGCGCGGGACGGAGCACCGCGCCGTCATCACTTCACTGCACTGCGAGTCGCGCCAGCGATCACTACTAGAAACTTAATAAACTCTCACGCGCATAAATGTACGCGTCTTAATCAAGAATTCAAGATCAGTCATTGTAATACAAGTACTTAATAAAATCTCATATTTTATAGATGAAGAGGAGTTCATTTCAATCCCCTTCAAGTGGCGACCGTGAACAATCGAAGCTGCTGGAACGAATTGCTGTCGTCGATCGGACCAACAGAAGAGATTCCATGTGCAACCAACATGGCGGCGGCGGCGGATCACCAGCTATAAAATGGAAGGAAGTAAGCCCGTTCCTTGTTCGCTCCCTATCCCTATTCCTCAGCTTTTGGTTGCGTGTAAATGCCGAGCTACATTTAAGCTGTGGGGAGAAGTGCCTAGCTATAGCTAGCTGCGTGTTTTAAGGATTGGCTATAGTACGCTGCGCACGCATGTCATTTTATATTTTTCCATAGAATTTTAATCTAAGTATTTTTCATGCACTGAGTGTGAGCACGCGGTCCTATTTATCGTGTCTTGATTTGATTCCCAGATAAAAGGCACCTAGTTATCTTATTTATTTAATTGGTTTCAATGGTTATTTGCCGAACATTCCAGACGATCGCGATCCACGCGTCGCTCGCGCCTGCGTCGTCGGTGCGCGGCAAAGTTAACGTGCTGTCAGCGTGCTCGGCAAAGCGGCGCCCTGCGGGCGCTGTACGTGCTGCTGGCTGAGCTCGGTGGCAGCTGTGAGGTTTGAGCTGATTGGCGGCTGGATTGCTTTGGTTAGAGTGAACATTTTGTACCTTTACCTTTCTCATTGGTGAAATTAGTGTCGTGTACGGGTACCTGCATTTATTTAGTCGTTAAACAAAATGTCGGTCAGTGATCAAGAAAACGATGATGCTAATCCCGTTTTAGTCAAATTAATTCGTAAACGATCTGGCATACGTAGTCGTGTAACTTATTTTAAAAACTATGTCACCAAGTTTCAGTTGGATAAGTTGGATGGCGTAACTAGTTTGGATATAAGGGAATTATCGGTAAAATTAGCACAATTACAAGAATTGGTACCAAAATTTGAAGAGGTTCAGACAGAAATTGAAGAACTTACTGTAAATGAAAATAAACAATACTCAGAAAGAGATGTCACTGAAAGTGAATTTTGTTCTCAAATTGCATTAGCACAGGAAATAATAGATCAGTTTTCTAAAACAAAAAGTTCAGTAAATAACGATTCAATAAAATCAAGTTGTGGGGTAAATGCTTCAATAAAATTGCCTACTATTAATCTACCTACTTTTGATGGGGACTTTGTAAAATGGCTGGAATTTCGAGACACATTCCAATCACTTATAGATGAAAATGATACTATACCGATAATAAATAAATATCATTATTTGAGAAATTCGTTAGCAGGCAGCGCAAGGATTGCTATTAGTTCAATTAATTTTGCGGCTAAGGATTATAAAAGCGCATGGCAGGCTTTATGTAAGAGGTATGATAATCCAAATATTCTTATGAACTATCACTTAAACGCGTTGGTAAGTATAGCTCCTATTCAAAAGGAATCGTCCATGGCGTTAAGGGAGTTAAGTGATATAATTTTTAAAAACTTAAGTGCGTTAAATACATTAGAGATTTCTACCGATAGTTGGGATCCTTTAGTAATACATTTGGTGGCCGCAAAGTTAGATCCCAAGACTAGGAGTAAGTGGGAAGATCTTAAGGGTAGTTTGTCTTCCCGTCCATCACTTGAAGAGTTTCAGGATTTCTTAATGCAACGAGCTAACATTCTGCAATCGGTTAACCAAAGTCATAGTTATCATGATAATAAAAACTCTTCTAAAGATAATAAAACTAAGGAAAATAAATCATTAAAGTCTTTTGCTACCGTTACAGAAAACAATCAAAAAAAGGCATGTGTTGTGTGTGATAAAACCCATTATATACACCAGTGTTTTAAATTCAAAGGGATGAAATTAAATGATAGGCTTTCCTGGGTAAATAAACAAAAACTGTGCAACAACTGTCTTCGCACTGGTCACACACATACAGAATGTACGTTGAAGGGTTTGTGCCGGAAATGTCCAGACAAACACAACAGTTTATTACACAAAAACAGTACGGTTATAAATGTAGCCACTGAAAACACTGAGCCTCCTGTTACTAGCATCCCTGCTAGTTTATCTGCAGTGTCACCAGGACAAGTTTTATTGTGTACTGCGCAGGTTGAATTGGTTAATACAAAAACAAATTTTACTTACCTAGCTCGTGCATTGCTGGATACTGGAAGCCAGTCTTCATTTATGACTGGCAACCTGAAAGAAAAGCTAGGACTACAGACTGAAAAACTAAATGCCTTCAATGTAACAGGCATAAACAATGTAGCATGTGAAATAACAGAAAGGTGCAATGTTAAATTAAATTCAAAGGTGGGCAGATTTAGTGTGCATGTAAATTGTTTTATTCTTCCAAGAATTACTGGCAAGTTACCTAACATTCAAGTTAATGTAGAAAGGTTAGGTTTCCCAGATAATATTCAATTGGCTGATCCTTTGTTTTACCAGCCATCGGAAATAGATATTTTGTTAGGTGCAGATCATTTCTTTAATATTATATTACCAAATAAAATAAGTTTAGGGGAAAACAGACCAGTCTTACAAGATAGCATGCTAGGGTGGATAGTGGCTGGCCCCACTGGGGAAGGTCACAATAATAAGAAAACACACTGTAACATTGTTCATAAAGGTACAAATATTGGTCAAAATTTACATGATTCTTTAATTAAATTCTGGGAGGTTGAAGAAGTACCTTCTGAAGCTAACATTTATTCTGTCAATGAACAGTTTTGTGAATCTCACTTCAATAAAAATACTTGTCGCTTGCCTGATGGTAGATTTTCGGTAATGATGCCTCTGATGGAGGTCCCTGAGCAGGCACTTGGCAATTCATTTCCCTTAGCAATTAAGCGTTTTTTTAATTTAGAAAGTAAGTTAAATAAAAATCATAAGTTAAAGGAACAATATGCCAATTTTATAAACGAATATGCTAGATTAGAACACTTAGTTGAAACTGATAGGCCAGAGTTTGGATGTTTTTTACCACACCATTGTGTGATTCGTGAACAACACGAAACTACAAAACTTCGAGTGGTATTTGACGCGTCTGCTAAAACCAGATCAGGCAAATCACTCAATGACATCCAGGCAGTTGGTCCAGTAGTGCAAAATGATTTGTTTTCGATACTTATCCAGTTTAGATTACATAAATGTGTATTAACAGCGGATGTCGAAAAAATGTACAGGCAAATCGAATTAAATGAGTCGCAGAGACATCTACAGCTGATATTGTGGAGAAACCAACCAACGGAGCCTATTAAAATTCTGCAACTAAAAACCTTAACCTATGGAATGGCATCTGCTCCATTTTTGAGTACTAGGTGTCTGTTTGAGCTAGGGAGCCAATGTAAAGATAAGGTTATTGCTGCGGTAATTAAGAATAATTTTTATATGGATGATTTAATAACTGGAGCCTCTTCTGAGGACGAATTAAGGCACATATATTTGGGTGTGTCACAGACTTTGAATGCCGCCTGTTTTCCGTTAAGAAAGTTTAGAACAAATTGCCCTGAAATACTTAATGATAATTCAGAGTCTACAAATTGCCTTACTTTTCATGATGAAACCACGGTTTTAGGGTTGAAATGGTCACCGTTGTCAGACAAATTACATTTTCCTAGTGAGATTGAATTCTCTAATAAGGTTACAAAAAGAATAATTATTTCTACTATGTGTAAGCTATTTGATCCATTGGGATTGGTTAGTTGTTGCATTATCAAAGCTAAAATATTATTGCAAAATTTATGGACTCTCAAGTTGGATTGGGATGACTCTGTACCAGAACATTATGTTAAAAAATGGTTTAGCTTTATAAAATATTTACATTTGTTGTCAGACATTGCCTTACCTCGCAATGTTTTTTGTGAAAATCTAGATTTTCAGTCTGTGGAGATGCACTGCTTTGTTGATGCATCACAACAAGCTTATGGAGCATGTGTATATATGCGCTCCAATAGTAATAAAGATAATACAGTCACTGTTAGGTTACTATGTGCAAAAACAAGAGTGGCACCAATTAAAACACTTACTATTCCACGGTTAGAGTTATGTGCTGCTCTAACAGGAGCTGAGTTGTGCACTAAAGTATTAAAGTCAGTTCCATGCAATGTTAATAAAATATACATGTGGACTGACTCCACGGTGGTACTTGGATGGTTAAAAACACAGAATAAAGCCTTGCAAGCGTTTGTGCGTAACCGTATAAATAAAATAAATCAACTTACCGAAAATTATGAATGGAAACATGTTCCAACAAAATTTAACCCTGCTGACTTAGCGTCCAGGGGTGTTGATCCACAGCATGTGCAAGCATCATCATTGTGGTGGGAGGGACCTTCGTTCTTAAAGGAAGATCAATCTAAATGGCCTACCCAGCCACAGGTTAGCCTTAATAACTTACCCGAAACAAAAATATTAATATCCGTTGATCAAACATCGGATACCATTAATTCATTTATTCAGTTTGAAAAATATTCTAGTTATTTAAAAACAAAAAGATGCTTTGCGTATGTTCTACGTTTTGTAAATAATTGTAAGAAGAATACTGTTAAATTGTTAGGACCTTTGCAAACTGAGGAACTTGATCGCTCATCAATATTATTGTTAAAGTTCAGTCAGCTAGAGTCATTTGCAAAGGAGATTAAAATAATAAAAGATGGTAAGGCTTTACATCACAAAAGCAAATTGTTGCCTTTAAATCCATTTTGTGATAATAATGGTTTAATTAGAGTAGGAGGTAGGATTAACAAGTCTGATTGTCAATATGATAAGAAACATCCAATTCTATTAGATGCTAAGCAACATTTAACTAGGTTAATAATGCACTATGAACATGGTAGATTATTTCACGCAGGCCCCCAGTTACTTTTGTCCTCTGTTCGTGAGAGGTTTTGGCCACTGGGTGGCAGAAACTTAGCTCGCACTATTGTTAGGACTTGTGTGGTCTGTACTCGATTTCGAGGTCAGCCGATACAGCCCTTAATGGGGGACTTGCCTAGTGTGAGGGTTAATCCAGGTTTCCCGTTCAGTACATGTGGGATCGACTTTGCGGGACCATTTATGATATCCTCAAAAAAGGGTCGAGGTAACCGCGTTACAAAAGCCTACCTATGCGTTTTTGTATGTCTAGCTACTAAAGCTCTACACCTTGAAGTTGTCAGTGACCTAACCACTGAAGCTTTTATATCTTGTTTACGTAGGTTTGTTTCACGTCGCGGCAAGCCTTACGCGATTTATTGCGACAATGGGAAAAACTTCGTAGGGGCTAACAATGAGTTGGGGAGAGTTATAAAAGCCAGCCGCCAATCAGTCTCAGATTTCGCGTCAAATGAGGAAATCAAATTCTTGTTTTGTCCAGCCTACTCACCACACTTTGGTGGAATATGGGAGGCTGGCGTTAAATCCGCTAAATATCATTTGAAACGCGTTGCTGGTAGTGCCTCACTTACATTTGAAGAGCTGGCGACGCTTTTTGCGCAAATTGAAGCGATCCTTAACTCCCGCCCCATTTCTCCTCTTTCGTCTGATCCAACTGACACAAATCCCTTGACTCCTGGGCACTTCCTTATAGGCCGCCCGTTGATGTCTGTGCCGTCGTTACCGGTTAACTGCATTAGACCCACCAGATACCAGCGAATCGAGCAGATCCGACAGCAATTCTGGGCACGATGGCGCAGGGAGTTCATGGCAGAGCTGCAGAACAGGACCAAATGGAGGAGAGATCAACCATCATTGCAACTCGGCGACCTGGTCGTGCTACGAGAGGACAACCTGCTGCCTCTCGACTGGCGCATGGGGCGCGTGATGAAATTGCACCCGGGTAAAGATGGAATTGTTCGGGTTGCGGACGTCCACACCAACAAAGGACTTATAAAACGGGCCGTTCATAAAATGTGTCTGTTGCCCACGACTCCATAGCTGTTGAAATAGCTTCAACGCCGCGGAGTATGTGCACGCCATCGTGTGCACCAAGTATAATAGTAAACTAAAATAACCGTGCCTTACAGCATCTAACAACGCTCGCGGCACACCACTAAGACGTCGGCAGGGCGTGCGGGGGGCGCGGGACGGAGCACCGCGCCGTCATCACTTCACTGCACTGCGAGTCGCGCCAGCGATCACTACTAGAAACTTAATAAACTCTCACGCGCATAAATGTACGCGTCTTAATCAAGAATTCAAGATCAGTCATTGTAATACAAGTACTTAATAAAATCTCATATTTTATAGATGAAGAGGAGTTCATTTCAATCCCCTTCAATGATAATAGATGGCGCCACGTGTCTTTCGAACGGGACCGACACTTATACGAGTGAAAACGCGGGGCGCTGCTAGTTGACTCAAACTCAAAGCATTTATTTCAATTAAACCATGTACAGGTACTTTTGAATTGTCAAAATTTAAATAGTCTGTCAGTTAGTCAGAAAGTTGAAGCTAGTTGCCCATTCCAAAACGTAGATCTTTATGGAGAAGAACGGGCAAGAAACTCCATGGACGCTCTTTTAAATCAAGATATTACAAAATCCTGGACTATATTCGCCAGTTACGTTCAAGTTTCATGCAATGGGGGGCGTCCCTATTGCCATTAACTGGACACAAATGCAGACTCCAGGCTGCTACTGAGAATTTCCAGATGGAAAACCCAATACTTAACACTTAGCCCGACCCGGGAATTGAATCCTCATTCTCTCCAGTAGCGCTTGCAATCACTAGGCCAACGAGGCTGTCAAACAAACAGTTACACTTAAACAATAATCACAACAACAACATTACAACAGAATTTTATTGTTTTATGCAACTTGTGTAATAATAAATGGTTATGTACGAGGCATCTGTGAATTTAATTTGCATTGTCGTCCCACGTTGTTACATTCAAATAAAGTGAGTCAAGTGAAGAAGTAGGGATGGGATCTCTGATATGCGGAAATTGTCTATTAGTAAATAAGCAGTTACAGTACTGTAACTGCTTATTTACCTTGATGACAAAGAATTAATAATAATCATTGATACCACATGGTACCACATCCTGTACCATGGACATCAGTACAAGATTCTGAAAACCGCTGCGTTGAAATTTTTGATAACCTACGAAAAATTTCAACCCTAGGGGGATCTAGAAGTGCGTTGATGCCACCCTGTATTATGTTTTTTTTCGAATAAAGGCTCTCTCAAATACGCGCGACACGCGATAAAATCGCGCGCGACACAAAGGCACTGCAAGTCGCGTAACGAGCGGTGCCTTTGGGTCGCGCGCGATTCGCGTCGCGCATCGCGCCTGTTTGCAGGAGCCTTAACGTGTTTTAAAAATAGATTTATGGCGTGTTTTTCAGTAGAGATTTAGGCATTGGTACCAGGACCGTATTTCACTATGACCACTTAATGATTCCTTACTTCGAAACCACGTCAATTCCTTAGATAATGGCGTATTCTCTATGACACAATATTAACGAAACCGGGCGAAATGAATGCGAATTTGGCGTGCACTTGGCGTGGTTTAAACTATCAAAGTATCACGCTTGACAACCGTACGTGGTTTGCACGTGGTAAGATTACGCGGGGAATAATAAATTACCACACGGAATTGGGGCCCAGAAAAGTTTTATTAAAACTGGATCAAATCATTTCAAAATTATTATCCCGAACTGGCTAAAGCACCGAAGCCTTAATTTCTGATATTGGATATACAGTGTTGTCACATCACTAGAATGCGTTCCCGTTGGTTCTTGTTTAGATAGAGACGTTATATGATATTTTGCTCAATAACTAAGATTAAAAAACTGAAGTGTTAATCGACTTTTGATGCTGACCGTACCACATAAACGTATAAACGTTTATGTACTCCAACTGTGTTTTGTACAGCTTGCCTATGTAATTTGATTAATAGACTGTACCTCTCAGAAACTCCGTGGTCGAAATTATACCTAGTATAGATCTTTGCCATCTGTTCTGCAAGCAATATGCCCTGCCCACTGCCACTTAAGTTTGGCAATTCTTCAGGCTGTCGGTTACCTTGGTTCTCCTGCGGATCTCCTCATTCCTGACTCGATCACGCAGGGAAACTCCAAGCATAGCCCTCTCCATTGCCCTTTGGGTGACTGATTTGACCGCCTACCGGAAGACGTAGCGTTGGAAGGCCTCCCTCAAGGTGTACCGACGACCATGTGAAGGCCGCAGGAACCCGTTGGATGCGAGAAGCACAGAACCGGTCGAAGTGGGGGTCCTTAGGGGAGGGCTATGTCCAGCAGTGGGCGTCTTTCGGCGAAAAATGAGATGATAGATCTTTGCTGTTTCAACATAGAAATTAATACTCGTATGTATACACTCCGTAGGGTGTCGTGTTAAAAAGTCGATAGCTATTGAACTATGGCTTCCTACGACATTGGTGACCGCTACATAACGGCCGAAGTGACGGTTGTCATGAAAATGATGGCATCAAGGCTCGACTTTACGGTGTCAAAAAACGCTCTCAGGAAACATCAATACTCAATACATTTATTGCTTCCACATGTGAACTTAGGTGGTAGGTTTTTTTTTCTAATAACTTACTTTCATAAATTGGTGTTTAAGTGACGTCATTCGATGGTAAATTGCGGACGCTATGTGGCGTTCACCGCAGTCCCTAGCTTCACTGAGAGTCTTCAACAACACAACATAACATCAAAATCAGAATCAGAAATATTTATTTGCCAACAATATAGGTACAGCGGTGCTATTCTGTAAAAATCTCACCGTGTACACTTAGGTGAAGTGAGCGTGGAGTGAGCTGTCAATAGTGTTAATTCTTAGCAAAAACAAACTCACTTCACCTAAGTTTTCACGGTGAGATTTTTACAGAGTCGACCGGCAGGTTTGAGATGGTACAGAATACAATGTTTCCGTTACATTCTACCTTACGGCGTGCAAAAACATTAGTTAACATTACAATGACATTAAAATAACAAGACATCAAAAATTAATATACATCAATAAATTGTCACATAAAAAGTCGTTACATTTAAAATTAAGTTATTAAATTATTGCTAAAAGGAATTTAAAACCTCAATTATAAGAAAAAAGTCAAGGTACAGGTAAGTATATAAATAAATCTTTGTCAATCAAGAAGTCTTCATCTTCTCTTCGTTTAATGGCTTTTGCGGAAAAACCACCACAATTTAGCCAATGTCAAGTGTAAAAATGTAAAAATAGTATACTCGGCAACGTTGTACGGTTCAATCAATAAAAATCTTCCAAAATCAATCAAGAAGTCATTTACATCACACTTATATTCCCCTACTACTACTAGCGACTAGCGACTAGAATCAATTCTATTTGTTGTAATTTCTGACGTTCAAAAGTGCCTTTTATGTGCCTATTTGAAATAAATGCTTTGACTTTGACTTTGACCTAAGGGTTTGACAGATGTGTACCTAAAGGTAGTGCTACCCACATTTCACCAGTTATGATTAAGTCCAATGTCCCATGTTGTGGAGACGAGCCTATTGTCATTAACCGAGCACGAACCTAAACTCCGGAATTTTACTGACTTCAATTCCTAATGCAAAAATTCAATATCACTTATCCCGACTTAGAAATCTTACCCAGGACCAAGAGTGTCTTCAGTCACGAGCCTATTAAATGAGTTATTCTTAGGCTTACTTGCACCAGAGACGATTGCATCGCTGCTCGTCGTCATAAATAGTGATGGCCTATAAAATATAGAAAAATCGAGGCCAAGGTTTGTAAAAAACGTCTTTTTAAACAAAAGTGACTCTTATCAATAATAGTTTCTGCCCGCGACTTCGTCCGCGTGAAATTTCTTGTTCCCCCGACCCACTCCATTGCATCGCCCGTGCTAAGACTTCGTTTTCACCTAGCGACCTTTCTGACTGTTTTGCTCGGCTCTTAAGGGTCATAGCGTGATGTTAAATAGCCTATAGCTTTTCGCGAGAATTGGGCTATCAAATGCAAAAATAAATTTTCAAATCCGACGTAGTTCCAGAGAATACCCCCTACATACAAACTAACAAACAAATGTTACCTCTTTATAATATGTGTATGGATGTTATAACGAATAAAGTGTAGATGGCCAATATCTGACCACTATAGTCTGTTCTAAAAGTATCTGATTAAAACGTAAACAATACGGCTACGGATATCGGCACTGATTAATTTAACAGGACTAAACTAAAATTTATATTCTGTCCTTTTTTTAATGAAGTAGAAATAAAAAGATGCACTTAACTTAAATTTAGTTTAGTTTGTGAACAAGGGATTCGGAACCATTGACAATGTTGTTGAAAAAAGTGGTGAGATCAAAGTTGAAAGTGTTGAAACCTTCAAAATACAGATGAATGTGTCACTTGTTCCCTTTAATGAATTATTGTGAAAGAATTTAACCTGAACAGGGTTTGTTTACACTTGCAAAAGGTACTTTTGGAACAGGACACACGTTACTACAATCATAAGGGCGGGTTGTTTAGCGTCCACTTGACGCACGCGTAAACGTCAAAAATGGCGCTAACTATCGTCAAACCAAACAAAGCGTTGTTTCAAATTACAATTAGAAAATTATGGCCTTGCCGTACGTCAAATAATAACGAGTACGTACCTAATCGTTATTATTTGCGTATGCGCTAAAGCTCCTGCGTGGAGTAGCTCATAACCCGGGTGTGCTGCGTCACCTGAAGCTGTGCGTGCCAGATCGGTACGTGTGGAGACGGAGGCGACCGCCACTGCTGGCCGTGCCTGCTGCCAAAACCAACCTGCTGTCGAAAACACTTCTCATCCGCGCAATAGGTGTACTAAATGAAGTCCATGAAAGAATTGACATATTTTCGTGCAATTTGAGTGAATTCGCAAGAGTTTTGTTGAATTATGTTAGTTATATTTAAGTATTAATATTGTGTGTTAGATTGTTATGTATTGTGTAAAGTGCTTTGTATTTTTAAAGTTTAGATTTTTATTTTAAGTATTAGCTGTAAGTAGATTTTTCATTGTATTTTTGGTAGGTATGTGTTTTCAAACCGCTATTGTATTGGGGTCATCCTGTCAAGATAGTGTGTGTAAGTTTAATAAATAAATAAATAAATATTTGACGTACGTATGTTACCGTTTGAAACAACCGGCCCTAATATTGTGATCGTGTTGTTTATTTTTACGCAATCCTCGAATAACAAGAAATAAACATTTTTCACATCAGAAAATAACAATTTTCTCAAACTCTGCGAGAGGCTGTAGAATCTATTAAACGAACCAATCAAAAAGGTATAATAAAAAGGAATGTTTTGTTCATTTTGTAGGCTTCCATTGAGTCTTCCAATTTATATGGTTGTCTTATTAATTTTGATGTTATGACGCTTTTCTGGAGTTTGTCCTTATTTCTGGCTTCTATGTACAAGGAGTTTGTCTGTTATATCATTAGATTGAGTTCTATAAAGTACTTTGTAGCGCTTTTAGTGTTAGATTTTCTGCATGGAAAACCTCAATCAACTCAGCGTATCGCAGTCCACTGCTGGACATAAGGCTCTCCCAGCCTCCGCCACAATACCCTGCCCACCACCTTCCACATCCAGTCTGTCCCAGCCGGCTTCTTTAGGTCGTCGGTCCATCTAGCTGGGGGGCGTCCCTCACTACGCTTGCCGCTACGCGGTCTCCACTCCAGGACTCGTCTGCTCCACCGGCCATCACGCCTATGACAAACATGGCCAGCCCACTGCCACTTCAGTTTGCTGACTTTGCAAGCTATATCGGTAACTCCGGAATAAAAACCTCATGATCTGCCTAGCCTTTTCCCAACTATGTTGGTGTCGGCTTCCAGTCTAACCAGATGCATCTGAATACCAGTAGTTTACATGTAGCGACTGCCTATCTGACCTCCACAACCCAGTAACTGGGTAATACGATACCCCTTTTTTTCTCCTTTTGGTTATGGTAATCCAACACCAATTCGTATACCAATAGTTGCAATATAAATAACAGTAACAACATCATTGAGACAAAGTGGATAAAATAGGTACGTATAATCGAAGCTTACTCAAAAACTACCCAAGCAAATATGGGACCACCCCTGAGGTCTACAGGCAATCGATCCATAATTTCCGAATATTTATCGTGAAATATTTAAAAAACTACAATCCTATTAAAAACCTCCTTTTCGAAAAAAACCGGGCAAGAGCGAGTCGGACTCGCACACCAAGGGTTCCGAACCATCATGTTTTTAAATTTTCATCGGCGAGGCCTATATTCGTCAGAGAATTTTAAGACTGCAAGCTGCGGTGTAGAATATTGCAGTTTTAGGTCAGCGCCATCTCTTGACTGATAGTAGAACTAATGTAGCTTTTGTTGATGATTTTTGAAAAGTGTGCTATTTAGAGACTTCCTTAATGTTCCTGTAATCTTTACATACACTTCTATCACAGAATAATGACTAGACTGGTAGACTGGTAGAAAACGCCCAAGGCATTAATTCCGCCTTTGTACATTATGTGCATAAAGTTTTAATAAATAAATAAATAAATAATTTCAGATTTTTCTCTTTGCAAACTTCGGAGATAAGTGGGGGGAGAACGGCATTTTTTTTACATTTTTCATCAAAAGTCGAAAACTATGTGGCCTAAAAAAAACGTTTGAGAATGTGGAAACTGCGCTCTTTCACATGCCCTAGTAGCCCCACTTCGAATTTTCAGAACCCCTTTCAGTCCCTGTTGCAGAAAATATACATATATTTTTATTTCTTTCTTATTTGCAAAATAGTTGGGCAAACGTCTTCTAAAACTATTCCAAATTTCAAGTTGATAGCATTAGTAGTTCTTGAGATATCCAGCTGTGACAGCAGACAGACAGACTGACAGACAGACGACAGACAGACAGACAGAGTCTCACCATAAGGGTTCCGTTTTACCATTTTGGTACGGAGCCCTAATCGGTTAAAAAGCGACCACTTCACGAAGAACTACCCCAAAATTCCAATCCATCTTAACAAAAACCAGCGTAGTACACAGACGATTGATTTCATGCTAGATTACGCAACATTTCTTTGTATAAACTACTTTATCCAACAAGTCACGTCTTCAGCTGAGCGCCAACCCGCTTATTCAGATCTGCTGAAAGGCTGCGGAATGGATTTTTGTGTAGACAGGTTTTTTGGAAATGTTCTGCTGACAGTGAGGTCATTCTTGTAAAAGGTATTACGAAGTTACAAACGTCTATGTATTTATTTATCTTTGAAACCGTTTATTCAGAACTAAAACGATACTTAATAATAATGATATGAAAGTGCAACAAATTAAAGGTCTCGACTCAGAACACGAGGTTGTAGACATGTGGAATGTGAGCTCTCATTGTGTCGATTGTCATATCGGCCGATGGCCTGATGGCCGAAAGCCTCGATCAACATCTCTCGAGGCTCTCGTTGGCGACGGTTGGATCAAGGGCCTGATTCAGAAGGCAGTACTACTCGCATCATGAGGAGGTTCCTGTCTCTGGAACCCTCACTATTTTTAAAAGCTTTTGTTTTCATATAATAATATTAAAAAATGTATAATTATATAAACGTGTATGAAAATATATAAACAAGATATTTTTAGCGATATGAATGATGAAATAACAACTGATGTCCTAAAAACTAAAACTATGAACAAACTAAAATATGTCGTCGAATGATTCCTCCGTATCGCTGTCGACTGGTAATGTCTTCAAACATTGGCAGCATTACCACGTCTACGTCGGCAAGAAGAGGCTTTTAGCCTCTGACCAAGCTAAAAGCCAGCCCTTGGGTCATCTGTCAACAATACTACCTTAGTAGATACTAATTCCATGCTACCTCTACATTTTTGATAAGTTTTTTACATTGTTTGTCGCTGAAAAGCATAGAATAAGTATGGACCACTTCGTAAAAAACTTTTATTTAGATAGGTCGTGAAGATTTTAAGCTTTTTTAATTACAGGAATTGGTCTTCAGTTATAAAATAATTCCCATGTAAGTAATACAGCGCCAATCTTGAGTCATCAGAACTGGATTTTGATAAAAATGGGACCACTATTTTTATCAAAATCCAGTTCTGATGATGGGATCTCAAGGAATTGAGGGAACTCTTCAAATATTATGGCACACCTATAGCGATTTGGGTATTTTTTATAGTAACTCGTACATTTGCTCTCGGAAACCAGCAAGTGAAGTGGTGAAGTGAAACTGATGAAGAAGACCACAGATGGCCACCGGAACTACTCAATAATAGATATTTCACAGATTGCGATTCCTTTACTTTAATATGGTTGCTAAGCAATTTATGGTAGTCACAATGCGAATGGTGAAATGGGCCTGATAGTGGAATACTAGGAGAACTCCTCAACAATTAACGTCCCTGAATCGGGAAAAGCAATATTTTGTAAAATGCGATGAGCAAGTTGACATTAGGCTATTATAACGTATACACATTATAAACAGACTCACTAAAAAGCGAAAAATAAAAGCTTCTGAACAAAAAAAAACTGACTTCCAATAAAAAACACTACAAAGTGAAAAATAACCTTAATTTCGGGAGTCGGTGGCAAAAACTAAAATACAGCAGTGCGATTCTGTAACCATCTCACCGTGAAAACTTAAGTGAAGTGAGCGTGGAGTGAGCTGTCAATAGTGTCAATTCCTAGCATAAACAAACTCACTTCACCTAAATTTTCACGGTGAGATTTTTACAGAATCGCACTGCTGATCAAAAGACACCGACTTCTGAAAAAAAGGTTATTTTTCACTTTGTAGTGTTTTTTTTTTTGTAAGTCGGTTTATTTTTATTAAAAAGTTTTTGAATTATTTCCTTTGACAGTAAAATGAGATTTCTCACAAATATTTGGCATCAAAAGGGATCATTTTCAGACGTCTAAACCATAGTACAAACTGTATTGATGTTTTCTAATATAATCACGAATTTACGATTCGATAGAATGAAACCATTCAATGTGATGTTGTGGTATGGTTACTGTTTATTATTTTTTTCTAGCTATTGCCCGCGGTTCCGCCCACGAATATCTCGGAAAACATCACACGGGAACGTAATACCGGGATTATAAGTACCTTATGATTGTGTTAATCCAGGTTAAAAACTATCTGTGTCTAAATTTCATTCAAATTTGTTTAGCCGTTTTTGCGGAAATCCCGAATAAACAGACAGACATAAATAATTATGTTTTTCGTTATTTATAAGAACCGTGTATACTTTCATATGCATTTAGTAAAAACGTTGTTATTTTGTCATTACAAGCAGATGCTTCTAATTTATTTATTTGTTTCATGTATATTAATATTTGTAGGTAGTATGTATGATGTATGTATGTAAGTGTAAATATTTTTATTATCCACCTGAAATTTTAGGATAACTGTAACTTCTTATGAGTCCATCTACCATAAGCTATAAATGTTGATTACTCATCTAAATGCAAACACCATCGGCGTAAACCGGCTTGGAACTTTAAACAATCCATATCTACAAAAGAGTCTCATAGCCTCATTAGAACCATAATAGCTACCGTTATAACTTCCACGTACTTCGCGAAGGTATTTAAATGTTTAATCATCGAATTGAATTACTAATCCACCAGGAATATCCTTCAAATGGCATTTGTTCAAGTTGGCATTTTAGGTAAATGTCTTTTAAGTACAACAGTTTTGTGGCGCCATCTAGGGATATCAATGATACTTCTTACCAATTTCTGAAAAGCTAAACAATACTGACGGAGCAGTGATGGCCAAGTGGTAACGGCCGCGACTTACGAGTTGTAGGTCGTTGGTTCGAACCCAGACAGGTTCTGTACTTTGTGTAATTATTTCATCACCACTGCTCTCAAAACGGTGAAGGAAAACATCGTGAGAAAACCGGCATGTCCTAGAACCACCAAAAAATCGAAGATATGTATCATCTGCCAACCCGCACTGGGCCCGCGTGGTGGTTTACGGCCCACTCCCTCTCACAGAGAGGGGGCCCGTGTCCCAGCAGTGGGAACACTATAGTCCAATTATCCTAAACAATACTTGTATTCAGTCTGTCAAAATTCACTTTATAATCTCGTTTTCCTTACCTTCGGTTACAAATTACCATGACAAAAAAATTTGACAGAATTCAGCCAGTATTCTGTAAATATTTTACCATGAAAAGTTAGGTAAAGTGAGCTATCATTATACCTCTAGGAATTGTGGGTCACCTTTTTCACAGTGAAATTTTAACGGCTAGTCAATGTGTGTCAAAAAGTGATGTATTTAGGGCTGATTTTTCAATCGACCGATATAATTTTTATTCGTGGAATAAAATTGACGTCTGACAGTTTTTGTATGGAAACACTGTCAAAATTTAAAAATTATTCCTCCGATAAAGTTATCTTGCGTTGGAAAAGTTACTGATAAACATTCGGGTTTTGTGAACAGCGTTTAGTTAGAGGACTCCTACGACAACATTGATTGATATTCGATACGGTACGGAATCGTATCGAGTGGTTGTGAACAGCTATGCTACCCTGCTAATTATAGTTACGAGCCTAGTGATTGGTTGTCAGAGTGATAAAAGTTAAAACAACTTGATTTCAAAAAATATATTGTGTCCATGTCACGTCAGCAACTATCCGTTAAGGGGCTTACAGGACCTAAACGCAAAAAACGCAAGTTTTAGAAACAATAAAACTATGTGGTCGAGTACAGTAAACAAAAGCAGAAAAATATTACCTATGATTTTCTTCAGGATATATTCTAGGTAGATAGAGTGTGTTGAAAACATAATAACAACAATAATAACATAATTTGATACGATAGAAAAAAATCACGAACATACCTCTAAAAACTTTCTTTTTACAATAAAAACCATACTAATATACATATTACAATCATTCTGATTTGTTGTCAGATTATTCTACAAGCAACATACTAAAATACTAGTGTTTTAATTTTTTAGTCCAAACAATAGCTTTTTTATAATTAAACAATTGCTTCATATTTTGCAATAAATTACCAGCATTGTGTCATCGCGCTTCTCTTTCTTTTCTATGCAGTGCGACAGTGACCGCGCTTTAGGTCTTGTAAGCCCCTTAATAGCTAGGTACTACAGTAAATTCTCTACAGTCGCCGTGGAGACGTAATTAAGATTCCGTCTTACAAGTAGGAATCTGAAATAAAAATGCTAATGGCGCTCTTTGTACTATAATTCGTTTTCAAATTCTTGTTTACTACTGTAATGGAAAAGCTGTAAACTTTGCCGACGAGACGACATTGCGATGATATTAAATGAAAACTAAAAAAAATTGTTAGTATGTTAGGCAATAACCTCGCCGAGTTTGAGGTTCCTACAACGAAAACCAACAAAAGTCAATTAAAATGTCAAACGTAAGTCAACTGCTGTGATTGTTTAAAGGAATTATTAAGAGCCAATCAAGTTAATTTAGGAATTAAGCGTAGATGTTGAGTTTTGTATGTAACAAAATATCCTATGAGGGTGGCATGTTCACTATGTGATCAAAACCTCGTTAATAAATAAAGATTTAAAAAAAAAGAGCCAATCAGATCCCTTGGAAGATTTAATTTTGACACGATCGACATTGATTTGCGTCCCAGAAAACGAGTGTGAGTGTGTAATAAAATGCAGGATACAGTATTTAATTAATACTGAACCGGTGAACTTTGTACCACCTCTGAATCAATAAATACAAAATGTATGAGAAAATGAATTATCTTCATTACTTTTACTTCGTGATTTTTTCTCATGTTTTAATAGCTATTCTGCCATTCGGGGCGAAGACAAATCCAACAAAACAAAGATCATAAATATCGGTTCAGCCGTTCATGAAATATAATGGTGTAACTAACCCGACTTTGTTTTATTTATATAATATACCAGCTGCGCCCCGCGGTTTCACCCGCGTAAGTTTTGATTCCATAATAAATCTGGAGAGGGCCACCCTTATCACCTAGGAGTATAAAAAATCGCCTACGACGTGTTCTCAGACCTACCAAATAAATATACACAAAAATTTCACAAAAATCGGTCAAGCCGTTTCGGTGAGATTTATTTATTATACTTAATATGTAAGTTCAATATCAATCATTACACATAAACCTTCCAGAATAAATTCTTTAGAAATGATGGTGAAATCCGCATCAAGCAACGCGGTCACACAGACAGACATTAAAAGCGACTTTAATTTAAAAATAATTATTTAATACTTTTGTACACCACGTATTTACACATTTAACCCAAACATTTTATTTAAAAAAGTATAAGCTGAGGAACGGTACAAGTCCATAACTTCTGTACTCTTCGATAGATGGCGTTGTTCGCTCAGACTCAATTCCTGAATCTCGCTATGGTTTCGTTCACAACGTTGAATAGGGCAGACAACTTACCAATAGAAGATATTGCTGATTTTGAATGCACGCAGTGCATTGTCAATTTTTGAATGGTTGTGCGTCTTGCGCACAATCTTATAGAATAACATTTCTAGAATATACTATTATTTCTTGAGTACACCATACGAGTTACAGATAGAAATATTATTTCTCAAAAAGAATACAATCATTTATGATGAGAAATAAAAATTAATCATAAACACACACACACACACAAATATTTGTGAGACTGGAAGCCGACCCCAACATAGTTAGGAAAAGGCTAGGCAGATGATGACTTGCTACACGAACTTATGAAGAAAGGTAGGTACTTTTAAATAAACTAGTACCTAATTAGTAGATGCGCAAATATTTATCTTACAATGTATGTGGATGTGGGTAACAAGAAAACGTAAGTGTAACATTACATTATTATCGTTTCTTGATGGCAAGTCAATAGCAATTATACATTGTAAATAGTAGCAAGCTGTCAATAACAAATATCTTCTGGGGGAATTATTTGCTTTGCGTATTTACAAGGCAATTATATAATTGTAACTTATCACATGTTTATTTTCTACAGGAGTAAGGAAAAGGAAATTTTATGTTACCACGAGCAATAATTGATGCAAAATTGCTATAATAATACCACCCACTGCAGGGCAAAGGCAGGGCAGGGCAGGGCAGGTCTTTTTGGGTAAGGCTTCTTCTTTATCTTCTTCTTCTTCTTTCTCTTCTTTTTCTTTCTTTCTTTCTTTCAAAGAGCTCGGCTACATCTCTGCCTATCGCAGTCCACTGCTGGACATAAGCCTCTCCCAGGCTGCGCCACCACACCCTGTCCTCCGCCTTCTTTAAAAATTTTAATTAATAAAAACATTGTAATCTGCATTCGCGATTTATTTGCCAAAAATGTAAACAAATATGAGTTTATGGACAAATAACTTTAAATCCTTCACAATAAAGTTCAATTTACGCTACAACTGTACTAAATGAAGTCCATGAGAGAATTGACATGTTTTAGAGTAATTAGAGTGAATTCGCTAGAGTTTTGTTGAATTTTGTTAGTTATATTTAAATATTAATATTGTATGTTAAGTCTGATTTTATATTTTAAGCTAAGATTTTATAACTTTATGAAATAAAAATAAAGATTTGTATTTTAAAAGTTTAGATTGTTATATATTGTGTAAAGTGCTTTGTATATTTAAAGTTTAGATTTTTAAGTATTAGCCGTAAGTTAATTTTTTATTTTATTTGGTAGGTATGTGTTTGCAAACCACTATTGTATTGGGGTCAGCCTGTAAAGATAGTGTGTGTAAGTTTAATAAATAAATAATAATAAATAACTTCAATCATTTTTATAACTTTTTCACTAGTCCTAGTCACTCTAAAATCAACTTAATGTCCATTAAAATAAAGTTGATATTTGCTTAACTTGAAATAATATTAATTTGAAACAAGTTTTGATAGACTTTATATTAAACTCCTTGGTATCTTTTCTAAAATAGGTAGGTACGGTAGGTTAAGGTGCCCTAAGATCATGTAAGGCTCATTGTGTAAGTAACTAGAGCCGATGCCTGCCAGGGTCGCGGGTTGTTCAAAAGAGATACCGTGGCCCCTGGCACAGGCAACTGAAGGAACACGGGTGGGTTTTAGTCAGTAAGAGTCTGACCCTCCATTCCGCTCCACCCAGAGCGGGAGGGGTCATTTGATGATTTCCCACCCACCTAAAAAAAAAATCTCATCGTGTAAGTATATTGTAGTCTATATTCATTCACCCCTGCGGCAGAAATGCAAATCTTTGGGTAATATACCAGCTGCCACCATCCATAAGTCAGCTCCAGTTTTACATAATGAAAACTAATTATTATGGGAACACACGTTCTTGAATAGTTCATGTACCTACCTCCTTGCCTAGGTAGATACTTTATTCGATAAGTAGTTGCATCGTCAATTAAGATTAGGTTCTGCTGGTCTTCTGTGTAGCCTTTTCCCAACTATCTTAAGGTCGGCATCCAGTCCAACCGAATGCAGCTGAATACCAGTATTCAGGGCGATTTCTGCAACTTAAATTATATTATAATATATATTCTATACAAAATAAATACAATTGAAGTGTCTGTTTGTAATGTCAAAATAACAAATTTTTACTAATTGCATAATTATGAAAGTATATACGGTACTTATAATATAAAAAACAATTTTTAATTTTGTTGTCTGTTTGTTCCGGCTAATCTCCAAAACGGCTGAACCGATTTTGACGGGACTTTCACTGGTAAATAGCCGATGTTTTAGGAGTAATTTGGGCTACTTTTATTTAAAAAAGAAAAATTAACTTTGGCTACTTTTATTTTAAGAATCAGGGTTCCGCGCAAAGAAAAAACCATGAAATCCAATTTGTTTTCCGACATGCATGCGAACGAAGTCGCGGGCAGATCAAGAGGTGGTCTTAATACCATTAATGGGATTCATTCAAGCTTTTCATGGTAAGTCATCATCACTTTCTATCATATCAATCAAATTGTGGATGACCTGACTCATGTTATGTTATACCAATGACGTACCTTGTCAATAACGTTACAATTTTGTCTTTTGTCACAAATTGTGCCAAATAAACGCGTTATTGAAATCTACCCTTAACGAATCAAAGCAAAAGTAACATCTCGTTACAATTTGTTTACAGTGAATTAATACATTTGGAACAGGCCACGTAGGTATATATAGTATCGGAGAACCGCAAGCACTCCAAGTTATATTACTTAACTAAGGGTCGTAGCGTGATTTTAAATAACTTACAACCTTCCCCTTTACCTCCACCTTTCACCTTGTTGGGCCATCCCCATGGGAGATATAAGAAAGATTATGTTTTCTTTTAAGCTCGAAGAAGTCAGGACACTCCCACATACAGTCCAATTCACCCGTTGATTTTCCTAGGAAACTTAAAACAACATATTATCAGTGTACACCATGCTGCCATACTTTAGGATCTCGGATATCTGGAATTCCACGCCATCATCACTGAATGCCAAATATTGAGTTTCATTGTAGGAAGATTCGTTACCGCGCTGAGAAACAACTCCTTTTCAGACAGTAAGGCTCTAGGAAGTTGTCTCAAATGCACAAGAATATAATAGAATAGAATATTCATTTATTTGTTGAGAATGTAGGTATTTAGTTATTTACAATAAGGTGGTAACAATAATTTTGAAGAATCCTTGTACAGACAGCGTCAGTATGTGCTAACCCCTCAAGTTTTAAAATGATACACATTAAATTCCTTACAAATAATCTAAAGAATACTTCAAAAAGAACCCATTGTTTCGACTCAGATTCGAACCATCGCATCACCGAACGTCGTCATACTCATACCGGCAGTTTGACGAACTAGCCGGCGAGCCCATATGAATTGCGTTGAAATTTTTATCTACTATGGTCTGAGTCATTTTATCTTTAGGTGGGATGTCTAATCGATAGATGTTATAATTTGAGGGTATCCATTAATTTTACTTACTTACGTTGTCTTTATAAAATTAATCCATACCCTCAAGTTATAACTACGACGTTTGATGTATACGTTCACTTAAAACGGCGAAGAGTAAACGACTACGATTTATCCATTAATTTTTAAAATGATTTATGATTTTATGAGAACTAAAATAGTTGTTCTGTGTGAACAAAATGTGAGTGAGCATAAAAGGAATTGCGAGACAGCTTGGCATAGCAGTAAGTTCATTATAATATTAATTGTGTTCTCCGATTTTTTTCTTGTTGAGCTATTTGCGGTATCTTGTGTGTGGTATTTAATAACTTATTTAAAACCATTTTTTTCTATACACAGACAAACGGTGCGCTCATGGGTGCGCAGATTTCAAGAAACCAGCGATGTTAAGACAATGTCCATGGGTCGGAGAACTACTGGGATCTATACGGACCAATCTGAACATCATCGGGATATTGTTAAGGTTCACACTACACCGCCGTTTACATCCACTCGTTACAGTTTGCAACGGCATGGACTATCTCTGTCCACGGTTCGAAGACATTTACACGCAGCGAACATTCACAGTTATCGACCTGCAAAATATGTCGAACAGAAGAACATCGAAGAGAACGATTGCGGTTAGCCCAGAAATAGCAGTTATATTAATTAAGTATGACAACAAAATAAACAACGAAGACATTTAACTCATTTGATTCCACTATTTTACTTTGTATAGCAAAATATTCTAAGTAGATATCATGAGCTAATAAGAGATGTTAATTGATTATCTATTGATAACATGTTTATTCACTTATTATGCTCATGATTGTAATCCTGCCAAACTAACTTCTAGTTCCTAGACAAGTTGCAAACGCTTCAAAACTTGTCTCTTTCGATGTCACTTGTCAGACTGTCAAATGTCAAATTTGTATGCTGAGACGACATGACAGGTCACGTGACATTTCGTTAGGTTATGTCAATCTAAAATATTTCTGCCGCTTACTGTTTTATCGTTTACGTTAATAGGATGCCACTTGTCTAGGAACCCAATTGTGTCAGTTGGCAAAATAGTATATTATGATAACTGTAAATAAAATTATCAAATCAAAATAAATCTTTGTTGTAAAATAAGATCATAGTTTTGGTAAATAATAGCAATAATAAATATTATTATATGATTATTAAGTTATTTTATTTTTCTTTATTTTTAAATTCTTTATAAATAATTACTAATTAAAACAAAATAGAAAAATATATTAAAATAATAATTATAATGAACAAAAAGCACATTTCGTGCCCATGATTTGAACTTCCACTCATAGGCACGGCAAGCGGTCTTGAAACCTCTAGTCTATTTAGACGATGAATAAAACGTTCGTAAATGTTAATCCTATTATTGCTTGTCGTTTTCGCAATAATAAAAGTATTAACGTTTTATTGAAAAAAAACAATAATAAAAACAGAATTTTAAAAAATAAATACTATCTTAAACTTATTTATTCACAAAAACAATAAATTATTTAAAATAAAATGTTTTTGCAAAATACAAAAACCAACTTGGGCCTATCACGGATTTGAACGCACATGTCTTTTGGAGGGGTAATCACTTAATGGAGCGGTGTGTACATTCTACCATTTTGGTGCAGTACCAAACATTGATGCAGTTCATCATCAAACACAGACATTGATTTATACAAGATTTGGGCTCACCACATGACCCCAATGCATACATAGGACCCCACTGACTGCCGTAGGGGTAATATTGGTAGAATAGATGATATTCTCCTTTGTAGAGTGAAAATCATAAGATCGTTTATCCATCCCACAGGGGGCGTCACGAAGTGTAGTCTGTACATCGGGTTGATTTCCACCTTCTTCTCTTCAATATAAGCCTCTAATTCTGACAGCAGAATTAGAGGCTTATATTCGCATTGCTTTTTTTAATAGTTTAGTTTAGTTTGGATCAACGGTGGCGACCAAAGTGATGAACACCACGAAATCATTGATAAAAGTGATAACTGATTGATTTATCATCTTATGAAGTAATCTGTATCTCTAGCAGATTTTTGGGCTGATAAGATTTTTCAAGTGGTTTTTTTTTTGATAATTATGATGATAAAAAATCTAAAGTAATAAACATAAAAGTGATCGTGAATTGTGAATCTAAATAATGAGTAATGACTGAGAGGCTAGAATTCTACTAGTCACCCTAACCAGTATGTTATCGGTATGCAGAATTGCCTAACTTAAGAGCGTTTACGGCGTACGGCATTTCATACAAACTTTCAAGCCCTCGTTTTTCGAAATGAATGAACCGATTTTAATAAAATTTTAAACGCATAAGCAGGATACAAAGGTCTAAAAAGTTACTTAAGAACATTTTCGAAAAATAGTGTTTCAGCCAAATTAGACTGATTTTAAATTTTCCATAGAAACAGAGATTTTCAGTTATCTTTTTTTAAAAAAGACATTTCGAAAATGTTCTTACTGCTTATGCGTATGCGTGCACGAATTTTGGTCAGATGTGATAGTTCTAAAGGTACAAATGACCACATACACAGTGCAATACAGCCTTTAAGAATGTTCTCCTAGGTATTACACAGACCGACCGCTGCAATTATATCGATCCACGCGTCCACATGGTCTCAAGTTTCCTATAACACTTTTAGGTGGTCAAATCCAAATACCTATAGAAAAAATATTTTCTTGTTTTCCTTAATCGTATCTGGGATCGGCCCAAAAATTATCTACATCGATAAATGCTGGGATCAGTACTCACAAGAATGTACAATCTTATCTGTTTACTATTGTTCTTAAGTCTTACAGCATCCAATGCTGTAAAAGATTATATAACCCCAACTACAATAATACACATGCGAAACTGATTCTGTCTGTATGTTTGATAAGTTTACAAAGCTAAAAGGGGGATATAAGTTGCTACATGAGAAAACTGCAGAAGGACATAACGGGTGTAAAAAGATCAATCACACAGTCGTATCATTGTCAAATGTCCATCCCGTCATTGAAATATTTTATAATTGCACAATTTGAGCTTTTTTTTTCAGTATGGATAATCATCAAATGACCCCTCCCGCTCTGGGTGGAGCGGAAGGGAGTGTCAGACTCTTACTGACTAAAACCCACCCGTTTTCCTTCCTTAGCTCTTTATGTTCCGGGCCAGCGCTGACCCGGCAACAATTTGAGCTAACATTATATTTACATAATATACATATATTATTTGATCCTGCCGCCCACCTGTGCCAAATCAAGCAAAGTTGAATATATGTGTAGCTCCCCTAAGAACCTGTTATGGAAATATTGATAGTCAAAATTATAGGGTAATGAGGAGCAGGGTTCAAACATCCTCTATAGAAAGGGGAGGATCCTCCGAAGAGACGGGTGTTGTGTTGTATTGTTGATGGGCTACTTCCAAACGATTGATGTCGGGATGTTGTATATGCTAGTCGCATGGTAAACTCTGCTTGCGCGATGCAGGATTTTTACATGACGTCAGTGTGATGTTCACATGTGGCGTTCAGTGTGATGTTCACATGTGGCGTGACGTCAGTGTGATGTTCACATGTGGCGTTCAGTGTGATGTTCACATGTGGCGTGACGTCAGTGTGATGTTCACATGTGGCGTGACGTCAGTGTGATGTTCACATGTGGCGATGTAGATGCCGCCACAAAGTCTTTATTGAAAACAATTAGTGTTATGGACGAGACTTTACAGATGCTACAAAAATTATACTAGAAATAAACACTAATGCACTCTTACCATCTAAATGTTATCCCAAAACCAATTTAAAATCCACATTTATTAGGAACCAACACGACATGTTATCCGGACATGTTTGAACAAGATAATCGAGTAGCTTCACGCTCGCGGGCGCATAAAAATGTAAAATATCTCGTTGCAACTTGTCATGTACAGAACTAATCGGTAGAGATTTATTAAAATGGAAATATTTGAATATACCGCGTATTGAGATATGTGATCATATATTCTGTATGACAATAAGAGAATTGAGATTGTTATGAATCTCAATTATTTTATTGTTATTTCAGGTTCTGTAATGCATCGTTAGAACCGCACGCCAACTACAAAAGGAATGTGAACTGCAAATAAAATAAAACTTAAAAAATCGACTTTAAAAAGATGAAACGTATCCGTAGAGGATTTGGGGGAGGCCTTTGCCCAGCAGTGGATTAGAATAAGCCAAAAAAATGGAGTGAAAATAATGTCGAAAGTTCAAGAAGGTGCCATCTCTATTAAACTCAAAACTACATACAGTCCTTTTGGACGCACAGTTATTTGGACGGCACGGTTGGCGCAGTGGGTAAGTGATGGATTGTTGCGCTGCGTGTCGTGGGTTTGGTTCCCGCACGGAACAAATTTTTGTATGACCTACAAGTAGTTGTTCCAGGTCTGGCTGTTTGTGTATGTGAGTTTAAGTATTTGTAAACGCACCCACAATACAAGAGTAATGCCTAGTGTGGGTCAACGTTTTTAAAAAAACAGGCCAAGTGCGGGTCAGACTTGCACACGAAGGGTTCCGTACCACAAGGCAAAAACGCCAAAAAACACGTTTTTATACAACAAACGTGTTTGGAGCATGTGGGGAGCCCCCTTAAATATTTATTTTATTCTGTTTTTTGTATTTGTTGTTCTAGCGGCAACAGAAATAAATCATCTGTGAAAATTTCAACTGTCTAGATATCAGGGTTCATGAGACACAGCCTGGTGACAGACAGACAGACAGACAGACGGACACTGGAGTCTTAGTAATAGGGTCCCGTTTTTACCCTTTGGAAACGGAACCTTAAAAAAAGGTTATCCCTGATCTTGCATCACTGTCCAAATCTCAGTGATCTTTACTATCATTCTAATGAGGTTGCTGTTAGCTGCCTTTGACAAGTCTCCCAAAATCATTGTGATTTTTAGTCTCAAAACAATACGGTTGCTGCTATCAGAAGTTAAATAACTTTGAACGGACTGTAACAAACTGACAAAGGTAATGTCTTTCATTTTGACAATCGTTGCGTTTTTGAAAGAAAGAAAATGTATTTATTTGTACTCGCACAGGATGATCACAGACTAAACGAAACACTATCGCAGAAAGATAAAACACAAATGTACATAAAAATGAAAATAAAAACAGAAAACCCTCGGAAAAGAAAAAAAACGTGTGGGGCCGCCCCCGGCAGGAACGAAGTTCATAATGAAATAATGTGTTTTGGCGGCTGCGAAAATTTAAAAATAACGAAAATTTTGATTATTTTCGCTGCTGCCATCTTGGATTTTCATTTTGGCCTAACTATTGGCTTCAGCACCCTCGATGACCTTGAAAACGACGCCCATGATGAAAAATGTTAAAATTTTTGCAACCGCCATCTTGGATTTTCCTATTGACCTCAGTATCGGCTTCAGCACCCTCGAAAACCATAACAACTATCTCTCTCTCTGTCTCTTTCTATTTTGTGTAAAAAGTCGCACGAAGGGGCATAACGTTTATTCGTTACGTGACGATTTCTCGATATTTACTCCAACCGCAAGCTCCGTTCAAGAACTTCGTTCCAAAAAGTCGGAAAGAAAATTAGACGGTTTTACGTTGAGCAGACTAATTTTTCAAACTTACGCAGCATTTACATTAGGATGTTCGTCATAATTCTTCGGAATGTGATTAGATGTGTGTCACTGTTGGGGTGCTACTCTCTCTCAAATTTCCTTTCCAAAACTAGGCAGGTTCTCCTCACAGTCGGCTAATCAGTGCGAAGTGTCTGCAGAAAATTAGTATTCAGTGTTTGCGCTCCACTTGGGCTCATTAGAACCCCGGAAACTAAAACTGATTCTACACCGTGAATTCCGTGGAGTGCATGATAATGCTTAAAATATGCTTCCAAGATTTTATTGACGTTTTTGAACAATCAGATCCACAGGTATTGGCTCGAAGTCCAACGGAGTATAACGTAGTTATAGTATATATAAATGATATTTAAATTTGAATATATTTTATTATAATGAATTTTATTTACTTTATTAAAATGTTTTATTGGTGTATTGACTTGGGGGCACCAAGTCCCATTATACAAACCCAAACACGACTTGGTAATCGAATCCAGGACACCGAGGACATTCGCAAGAAGCTGGCAGTATCATCAGAGCGGTAATGTTTTCTCGTTGAGAGCGTTGTTGATGAGAAAACAAAAAAAAGGAAAACCACAATTACTTAATGTAAGTAAATTTCAATGGTTTAACCGATATCACCAAATGAATAAAGCAGTTAATTTTGTGACCTTTTACCTACACAAAACGTTAAAGTTTACTGTCATGACGGTAACATTTTGCCTCAAGCTTATTACCTGAAAATAAATGGTATATTATTATATTATATTTATTATTATTTAACTGTCTTCGGATCAGTAAAAAATACTGTTTTGAACGTTAGGCTCATATGGAACTAACTAAAGCAGTTCAGATAAATGTTTTTTCATTTTTATTTACTGCTTATTTCTTTCAGTGTAGAAAAAATCTGTATACCTAAGGGCTTATTTTTCCAACGCCAGATAATTTTATCCGAGGAATAATTTTATATTTTTGACATTTATTCCATACAAAAACTGTCAGACGTCAATTTTATTCCAAGAATGAAAATTATCTGTCGAATGAAAAATCAGCCTTAAGTATCATAAAAATATGTTTTATCTAACAACCTTGGAATTATAGGACGCCTTACTGACACATTGATGCACAGTAAGTGTGAGTATGTGTGTGTGAGTGTAAGTGTGTGTGTGTATATATATGCGCGCGTGTGTGTGTGTGTTTTGTGTGTGCTATGTTTAGCTTTTTGTTAGCGAGATTGTAAAGTTTGCTG
The DNA here is from genome assembly GCA_963855955.1 of Luperina nickerlii. Taxonomy (NCBI): domain Eukaryota; kingdom Metazoa; phylum Arthropoda; class Insecta; order Lepidoptera; family Noctuidae; genus Luperina; species Luperina nickerlii. Next base: position 2,541,192 of record OY979665.1, read on the forward strand.
CTCAAGCTATTAAACTGGTGTTTGGCAAATGAGGTCCGGTAGGGTATAGTAGGGCATATGCAGGATTTACTACGCTTTTTCGGGTCGGGTAAGGGGATTTTTCCTTGCTTTCTCTGGATGGATTTGAGCACGTAGAGTTGGCGGACAGTGAGGATTTTAAGTTTAGAGAATAATTGCGAGGTGGGAAACCTGTACGGTTTCTTGGTCATAACCTTGAGCACGGCTCTCTGTGCTCGCTCCAAGCCCAACAGGTAGGTCTTGGCTGCACCTCCCCACACTGTTATGCAGTATTGGATAATGGACTGTGACATAGGGCTAGGTAGAATAGTTTTAGGTTTTCCAGTGTTGCAGAATCCCTTAGGATCCTGAAAACATTTATAAGTCGCCTAGTTCTGGTAATGATCGAGTCAATCTGCCCGTCCCACTTCAGTCCATCATCCATTATCACTCCCGAGTATTTTGCCGATTCTACCCGAGAGATAACCTGGCAGGTACAGTTGTGCCGGTTCGGTTGTGTTGGGTCTCAAAAAAAAAGGGTAGGAAACGTGTTTTGTTCAGGTTTCGTGTAAGGAGATTTAGTCTTAGCCAGGTCGTCATTTTGGAAAGGGAGCATTCGGCTCTATCCTTGACTACCTGCCAATTCCGTCCCTATACAAATACTGCTGTATCATCTGCATATGTAAAAATTTTGGTGTGTTGAAGTGACATTGAGCAGAGGTCATTTATATATGCTGAAAACAACAGGGGTCCCAAAATACTCCCCTGTGGGAAGGTACATTGGTATTATAGTTATTGCCTATTGGTGCGACATACGCACACTAATAAAAAACAGAGCTCGCTCGTTTTATTTGACTTTTATGTAAAACAGCTATACGTATGTGAGATGTAAACCCAACTACTTTTCCCTGTGTACTTTAGATAATCTGAAAAATTGTTGATCTATTGTATCTTTACTTTTCTATGAAAATGATGTCTAACACTTATTTTATTAACAAGATGAAGATTTTTTCTTACATACCTACATAAACGTATAGATCAGCAGTATTTTTTTCTTGATTAACGTAGATATTTATTGAAACACAGAAATCATTATTAACATTTATTTTCAATTCAATAATACTTTCATATATCACCACAACATTATAACAAAATAATATATGTATAACATAATGAATTTACAATAATTATCACAAAGTGTTTCGGAGTAATTCACCCCAGAAACCTCATAAACTATTCAGGAACGCTTCTCCTTAATTTATAAGCTACAACGTCTAGAGCCTGAGGGCTCAGATTCGTTACTTGCCAGCCTCCGTCAGGATACACTCTCGAGCTGAACACTACCTCGCCTTCACCACAGAATAGCTCCAGTGAAGATGCATCTAAGTAGATCCTCCACACTTCGGAACCCAGAGGAAGCCATTCCACTTGTCTGACATCTCCTTCTCTATCTACCACAACTTTACGGACTTGAGGGTCCCATCGCAGTGAAACTTGACCGCCGCCATTACTGCCTTTGAATTCCAACTCTATGTTTTGGCTCAAGTCGCCGCTCACTAGTAATTCTCCAGTCTTATCAAATTGTATAGCAACATTCTCTGCAAGCTTCCCATCCCATACTGTTTCCTCTCTCAGGCTGGTCATCGTCTCAACAGGCTTCATCAGGATTTGGTTGCCAACTAAATCGAGCTCTCTGGCGATAGTCATAGCTCCTGCCCAGCCATCAACGTCCTCGGGATATGGGTCACCCCACATTGCGAACCATGAGAACAGATACCTATTTCCATCTTCTTCTGTAGTTTGAGCGGCGTAGAAGTCATGACCAAAGTCTAATTCCTGGAAACTTACTTCAGGCAAAAATTCAAAAGTTTTATAATTAAAACTTCCGATGATATATCCTGTTTGTTGAGAGTTCTTGTATCTGTCTCCTTGCGGGGCCATGCCTTGAGGAGACAGCAGGAGAATGTGTTTTCCTTTAAGCTCGAAGAAGTCAGGACACTCCCACATATAGCCCGTTTCACCCGTAGATTCTCCTAGGACACTTGCGAATTCCCAGTTAATAATGTCTAAGGATCTGTAAAGCAATACACTGCCTCTATCATCGTCAGTCTTGCTCCCAATCACAACATACCAGTGGTCACCATGCTTCCATACTTTAGGATCTCGGAAATCCGGGGTTCCGTTGGGTGCCCTTGCTATAACTGGGTTACCTTCGTACTTGTGGAATTCTACGCCATCATCACTGAACGCCAAATACTGAGTTTGATTGAAGCCAGGTTCTTCGGCCTCTAATATGTGGGCCGTATACATTAGGACCAGGGTGTCATCTTTAACGACAGCACTTCCTGAGAAGCACTGTTCCTTTTCAGGCAGTAAGGCTGTAGGAAGTTGTCTCCAATCTACAAGATTTGGGCTCACCACATGAGCCCAGTGCATAGGACCCCACTGACTGGCGTAGGGATAAAATTGGTAGAATAGATGATATTCTCCTTTGTAGTATGAAAATCCATTAGGGTCGTTCATCCATCCCACAGGGGGCGCCACGTGGTAGTGTAGTCTGTACCTCGGGTTGATTTCCGCCTTCTTCTCTTCAATATAAGCTTCTAATTCTGCTATCGCATCGCTTTGTTTAATCGTCTTTAGATGAACGGTGGCGACTAAAGTGAGAAACACCACGACTACCTTTGTAAGTAACATGACTGATTGATATATCGTCTCGTGTGGTAATCTGTTTATATACAAGTCTTTTTGGAGTGATAAGATATTTCAAGTGTTTTGTTTGTGATGTGATGATGTAACTCACGTCAATGCGTTTGATTTTATCTCACCATGCTCATGCTGCCAAAACCGTTTATATTGCAATTCAGGTTAATTATGTGTTAAAAATACCAATCGATTCAGTTTTTCAATTCCGTCGTCTGCCAATATCGGTTAAACGTAGAAACCCATTAGTTGCAAAGATACTCTGTGCTAATAAAAGGTAATTTATCCATTTCTGTAAAAAGTCGCCAGACAAAAATTTATAATGATAGATTTTTCGATATTGCGCTTGCTAAATAATATTAAACTAGTTTAATTGATTTTCTCATTTACGCACTGCAGCATGTTCACTGATGATTTATTCTGCCATATTATTTCAAATGGCGGTAGCCGGTTTTGGAAAAATATTTACTTATTGAAAACTTTATTAACATAAATCACAGCAAAAATTTAATTTTTAACTTTAACTCATTTTGGCCAGCGCCCTTAACATACAAGATGAAATAATGTTTTTTGTGAAAAAAAAAAATTATATGCATTTAATTAATTTCGGGTAAAGTTATTACGAATTCTGTTATATTAACATATCTGCAGCCAAAAGTGATTAAATGATGTTACCTATAGTTCCCAGGGACTCGCGTTGGCGCGTGGCGCAGTTAGTTCATTCGTTCATTCATTAATTTTTAGGGTTCCGTCCCTAAAGGGTGAAAACGGGACCCTATTACTAAGACTCCACTGTCCGTCTGTCTGTCTGTCACCAGGCTGTATCTCATAAGCCGTGATAGCTAGACATTTGAAATATTCATAGATGATGTATTTCTGTTGCCGCTGTAACAAAAAAATCATAATAAAAATAAAATAAAGTTAAGATTTAAAGGGGTATAAAAGAAACGTTTTTTTCGGCGTTTTATACCTTGTGGCACGGAACCCTTCGTGTGCGAGTCCGACTCGCACCTGGCCGGTCTTTTATTAATTACGACGCGACACATTCGGCTCGACGAAACACTTCATATCAAAAAGTGCACAAAGTGGTGTAATCCTAACAAAAACTTTAGTACCGCTTTCTGAATCAAGCCCTTAATCCAGCTGCCCAACGAGAGCCTCCTTGGGTGTTGGTCGAGGCTCTTGGCTATTAAACCATTGGCTGTCACGACTATCGGCACAATGATCGCTAAGTCTACATCCCACATGTCAACAACCTCGCGAGCCAAGTCAAGAAATTTGATCTGTTTATCTTTCTCGGCTTTCACGAGGCTCACAATAAATCTCCGGTAATTGTTCGTCATTATAACTTCGTCCATAATTGCAAAAACAAAACCTTCGGTTTCTCCAAAGAGGTCACCGAAACGCAGCTAGGCTACGGACGCTGGTTGATCTACATCGGGTCCATGTAGCGCCCGGAAAAAGCGTCCGTGAAGCTCCTTAATTATTCTTATTCCTCCTTAAAATTATTATTATATTATTATTAGAACAAAATTATGATAAAAAAATAACTTTAATATATTCTGATATATTAATATTACTTTGTATTGCAAAACATTGAAAGGTGAGATGAATTAAGGATTTGAGTTGAAATATTACTAACGTAATGAAAACAATTATGTTACAAGTAGCTGTTACTCACCGATATTAATAAGCACCTAGCAATTTCACTAATAGAAACGTTTTGCTCATGTGCAATACAACAATTTCCGCCTTTTTAAACATTGTTAAATGTTGCATGGTTGGATCAAGTTCAAGCACAATTGGGATCAAGAACAAAGATAGCGCAGGAATATGAATAGTCATCAATATACTTATTAGTGCAAATTATACTCGTAGACTGACAACTAAGAACGCTTATTTTTTATAAATTAAGGTGAAAGGTAAAAAATATATACAAAAATTTTGGGTAGTTATATACTAAGCGGTCAAAATTAATTGGCTGAGAATTCTGTGCTCATGTCTCAAATGTTGTAAATTACTCATCTATGAACGGGATTAAATTGTTAGCAATTCAACTAGGTAATGATGTTTTTGGAAAATTATGAATACAAAACGAAAAGAATGTTTTGCACCTGAAATTTGAACTTGAGACTTCTTGTTCACTAACCAAAGACCAAACCAAACCAATACTACCAAACCGTATCTGTTATTGTGCCAAACCTGTTACAATGAACAAGTGCGAAATATTATAACTCATTCAAATACATAAATTAATGATTACTATACATTGGTATTATAGTTATTGCCTATTGGTGCGACATACGCACAATAATAAAAAACAGAGCTTGCTCGTTTTATTTAACGTTTGTGTGCGTAACTATTCATACCGACACAGCTATCCATATGTTATGTGGGATGTAAACCCAACTACTTTTCCCTGTGTACTTTAGATAATCTGAAAAATTGTTGATCTATTGTATCTTTACTTTTCTATGAAAATGATGTCTAACACTTATTTTATTAACAAGATGAAGATTTTTTCTTACATACCTACATAAACGTATAGATCAGCAGTATTTTTTTCTTGATTAACGTAGATATTTATTGAAACACAGAAATCATTATTAACATTTATTTTAAATTAAATAATACTTACATATATCTCCACAACATTATAACAAAACAATATATAACATGATAATTTTACAATAATTATCACAAAGTTTTTCGGAGTAATTTACTTCATAAAACTCATAAACTATTCAGGAACGCTTCTCCTTAATTTATAAGCTACAACGTCTAGAGCCTGAGGGCTCAGATTTGTTACTTGCCAGCCTCCGTCAGGATACACTCTCGAGCTGAACACTACCTCGCCTTCACCACAGAATAGCTCCAGTGAAGATGTATCTAAGAAGATCCTCCACACTTCGGAACCCAGAGGAAGCCATTCCACTTGTCTGACATCACCTTCTCTATCTACCACAACTTTACGGACTTGAGGGTCCCATCGCAGTGAAACTTGACCACCGCCAGTACTGCCTTTGAATTCCAACTCTATGTTTTGGCTCAAGTCGCCGCTCACTAGTAATTCTCCAGTCTTATCAAATTGTATAGCAACATTCTCTGCAAGCTTCCCATCCCATACTGTCTCCTCTCTCAGGCTGGTCATTGTCTCAACAGGCTTCATCAGGATTTGGTTGCCAACTAAATCTAGTTCTCTGGCGATAGTCATAGCTCCTGCCCAGCCGTCAACTCTCTCGGGAATTGGGACATCCCACGTTCCAAACCACGAGAACAGATACCTATTTCCATCTTCTTCTGTAGTTTGAGCGGCGTAGAAGTCATGACCAAAGTCGATTTCTTGGAAACTTACTTCAGGCAAGAATTCAAAAGTTTCATAATTAAAACTTCCGATGATATATCCTGTTTGGTGAGTGTTCTTGTATCTGTCTCCTTGCGGCGTCATGCCTTGAGGAGACAGCAGGAGAATATGTTTTCCTTTAAGCTCGAAGAAGTCAGGACACTCCCACATATAACCCGTTTCACCCGTAGACTCTCCTAGGACGCTTGCGAATTCCCAGTTAATAATGTCTAAGGATCTGTAAAGCAATACACTGCCTCTATCATCGTCAGTCTTGCTCCCAATCACAACATACCAGTGGTCACCATGCTTCCATACTTTAGGATCTCGGAAATCTGGGGTTCCGTTGGGTGCTCTTGCTATAACTGGGTTACCTTCGTACTTGTGGAATTCTACGCCATCATCACTGAACGCCAAATACTGAGTTTGATTGACGAAAGGTTCTTCGTCCTCTAATATGTGGGCCGTATACATAAGGACCAGGGTGTCATCTTTAACGACAGCACTTCCTGAGAAGCACATTTCCTTTTCAGGCAGTAATGCTGTAGGAAGTTGTCTCCAATCCACAAGATTTGGGCTCACCACATGAGCCCAGTGCATAGGACCCCACTCACTGTCGTAGGGATAAAATTGGTAGAATAGATGATATTCTCCTTTGTAGTATGAAAATCCATTAGGGTCGTTCATCCATCCCACAGGGGGCGCCACGTGGTAGTGTAGTCTGTACCTCGGGTTGATTTCCGCCTTCTTCTCTTCAATATAAGCTTCTAATTCTGCTATCGCATCGCTTTGTTTAATCGTCTTTAGATGAACGGTGGCGACTAAAGTGAGAAACACCACGACTACCTTTGTAAGTAACATGACTGATTGATATATCGTCTCGTGTGGTAATCTGTTTATATACTATTATTTTGGGGATGATAAGATATTTCAAGTGTTTTGTCTCTGATACGATGATATAACGCACGTCAATGCGTTTGATATTATCTCGCTCCTATGATGATATCTGTGTTGGTCTAAGAGGAATCTGTTGCAACTTTGTGCGAAGTTTAAGTCAATGAATGACAAATCATAATAAAGTTATTAATATTCTGCCCCCGATAGTTAAAAAGACGTATCTAACAAAAAGTAAAAACGGAAAAATAAATGTTTTAATGAATAAAACGGGAAATCGATTGCTGTCTTCGAGTAAATTAATATTTTACATACTTAAAGTTGAAAATAATACCCTCTAATAATAGGTTTGAATCAGGTTTAATAATAATATGAATTTATTAAATTATTATAATAAAAATAATGAAAAAACAGTTTCATCTTAGCATAAAAAATTAAGGAAAATATTACATACTTAATTGAATAGACGTAAACCGCTAGATGCGTCTGTAGCGATATCTACAACGCCACATGCAAACAACGCGTCATACTGACGTCACGCAAATCCTGCATCGCGCAAGCAGAGTTTACCTCGCAACTAGCATAGATACAAACGGCCCGACACGAATCAATGGGCAGTTGCCCGCCAGACACAACACCCGTCTGGTCGGAGGATCCTCCCTTTTCTATGGAGGTTGAGTGAACTTTACACCCTGTTCCTCATACCTCTATACGTCCTTTAAATTTCAAACGCTTTTGGCTGTACTTTTTTTCTAAGTATTTATTTTATCTATCTAATAAATGATTTTAACATAAATGGGCGCATATAGGTATTTCCATATCCATATAGGTAGTCCCACTTCGAATTTATCAGACCCCCTTTCAGTTCCTGTTGTAAAAAATATACATATATTTTTATTTCTTTCTTATTTGCAAAATAGTTGCGCAAAGATCATCTAAAACTATTCCAAATTTCAAGTTGATAGCATTAGTAGTTCTTGAGATATCCAGCTGTGACAGACAGACAGACAGGCTGAGTCTCACCATAAGGGTTCCGTTTTATCATTTTGGTACGGAACCCTAAAAGGAGGTTTTTAAACTCTTACAATAAAGGACAGAAAGAACGAACAATTTATTCAGGGACACTTCTCTTCAACTGGTATGCTACAACGCTTATGGTTTGGGCGGCTGTATTGGTTACAACCCATGCCCCACTCGGATATACTCTGGAGCTGAACACTATTTCACCTTCACCACAGAACACCTCTATCGAACTAGCATCCAAGAAGATTCTCAAGGATTTTGAAGAGACGGGATTCCATACTCCTTGTCTAACGTCTGGCACAGTCACATTACCCCTGTCTAACGAAATCTTTTCAGTATTTACATTCCACTTCAAAGATACCAGCTGAGTATCATTAGCACCGCCAATGTTTAAACTAAGATTTTGAGCCAAATCAAAACTAACAATTAATTCGCCCGTTTTCTCAAGTGTTTCAATTTTTTCACTTGTTGCCAACGTCCCGTTATAAACGGCTGGTCCTCTAAGACTGGTGATCGCTTCAACAGGTTTCATCAAAATGCGGTCTCCTCTTAATGTTAACTCTCTGATGATGGTCATGGATCCTGCTCAGCCATCAACACGCTCCGGGAAGACACCATCCCACGATCCCATCCATGCGATTAGATACCTCTTTCCGTCTTTCTCCATTGTCTGGGTTGCGTAAAAATCATGGCCATAGTCAATTTCTTGGAAAGTACAGTCTCTACGAAATGGCCTGGTGTATAATTGAAGCTTCCAATGATGTATCTTGTCTGATGCTGGTTGTGGTACCTGTCACCAGCTGTCTTGTTTGCTTCAGGTATACCTTGAGGTGACATGAGCAGGACATGGCTCCCGTTCAACTCGAAGAAGTCAGGACACTCCCACATGTAGCCCAGGTCACCATTCGATTTACCTACTTCACTCAGAAACTCCCAGTATCCCATGTCCAATGACCTGTACAGGAGTACTCTGCCCTTTTGATCTGCAGTCTGGCTACCTATGACGACATAGTAGTAGTTTCCATGTTTTCATACTTTAGGGTCTCGGAAATCTGAAGAGCTATCGGGCGAAAACGATATAACTGGATTTTTCTTTTTGTATTTGTTGAAAATAACACCGTCGTTGCTGAACGCCAAGTACTGCGTCTCGTTAGCGAACGAAGCATTTATTTGCTTGTGAGCAGTGTACATTAGAACTAACGTCCCGTCAATTACAATCGCGCTGCCTGAGAATACCAGTTCCTCCTCCGGTAGCAATGCAACTGGCTCTTGTGTCCACGTCACTAGATCCTTACTTACGACGTGTCCCCAGTGAATCCTTCCTGTCGACGTGTCGTAAGGGTAATACTGATAAAACAGTTGATAATTTTCTTTGTAGAAAGAAAATCCATTGGGATCGTTCATCCAGCCGACTGGGGGAGCTACATGGTAGAGCAATCTGTACCTGCTTTTGATATTTGGTCTGGTGTCGTTAATGTATTTTTCCACAGCAGCCTTGGCAGTAATTTCAGCATCTGTTTGCTTCAGGTCACACGCCAGAACAGTCGCGAACAAACTTAGCAGCACCATGTATAACTGTATCACCTCCATGGTTGATAGGTCCGTCCTCTATAATTACCGGTATACATATAAACGTAATCGACCGGGCAGTGGACTACGTTTATATTATCGGTATATAAACGTAGTCCACTGCCCGGTCGATTATAAGTACCGATTGCATGTCGAGAGCGGCATGTGGAGTGTTTTGGTTTTGAGTTACCTACATGTGGCACATACTCGTATGTATGTCATCGTTTATAACCTGGGTGTTATTTGACACATCTGTCAAAATATTCCCTGATGAGTGAGCACTATTGCTGAGCCTAAGGTCCTGGGTTCAATTCCCGGGTCGGCCAAAGTGTTATCGGGTTTTTCCATCAGGATTTTTTCAGAAGCAGCGGACTCTGGATTTGTGGTCGATTGTTGGCAATAGGCCTGCATTTGGCATAATATTACATCGGACTTTAACTGGCGAAATGTGGGTGCCTAACCCTTCGGGGATCGCAGGCATGATGTTTATGCTTGACAAATATATACAAACGAGAGACTACTGACACGTTTATAAATAATTACTTTGTTTCAGGGCCCAGTTATTAAGCATGTACCAGTACAGCTGTCAAATAACCCTACTCATGCAAAGAAGGAACCTGCCTCAGAGAGAGTTAACTATTTCAGTAAAAGAAGTGTTCGTTTTCTCACGATATTTTCTTTACTTGGTCAGCAGTTAAGGGGGGGTTGAGGGGCCCGTAATAATAACAGCCGCACAGGTCGATCGATCAGGTTAAGCTACGCTTGCCGCGGTTGGTCTGTATGGGTGACCATCTATACATGCCGTGCCTCGGAAAGCACGTTAAGCCGTTGGTCCCGGCTGTCATTCGTGGATCTTTGACAGTCGTTACGGGTCGTCAGTAGCCCGAAAGTCTGACAATCGACTGGTTGCCAGACTTTCGGGGTACTAACGACCCGTAGTTACTGGGTATCGTATTACCCAGTTACTGGGTTGTGGTGGTCAGGTAGGCAGTTGCTCCATTTAAAATACTGGTATTCAGTTGCATCCGGTTAGACTGGAAGCCGACCATAAAATTTGAAGCGTCTGTTTGTGATGTCAAAATAACAACTTTTTACTAAATGCAAATAAAAGTATATAAAAAGTAATTTAAAAAATTTGACTGTCTGTGTATTTGTTCCGGCTAATCTTCGAAACAACTGATCTGATTTTGACGGGACTTTCACTGTCAGACAGCTGATGATATAAGAACTAACTAAGACTACTTTTATTTTAGAAAAACAAATAGGGTACCGCGCAAAAAAAACCCATGAAATCCAATTTGTTTTCCAACATGCTCGCGAGCGAAGTCACGGGCACAGCCAGTCCTATATAAAAAATAACTTCGCCTGAATTAGCTTCAGTAGTAGGATTCTAATCTATGTAGTTCGTCTGTTGATGATATTCTTACCTTCACATAGTAAGAAGTGGTACATGAATTTATGTAGGTTTTTTTTTAGGTACTTTTTAATGTGGCCATGGACGACCGAGCTTGGGCACAAGCTACTCTTCCCATTCGTATGGGGGGCCTCGGCGTCTGCAAAATTTCTAGTATTAGTTTACCGGCTTTCATATCTTCGGTCCACGGCACTGATAAATTAATCAGGAAAATCCACACTGATTAATTCTGATGTGCCGTGTTTCACCGAGGCTATGGATGCCTGGAGAGTCGCTTGCCCGAATACAGATCCACCCGACAATCCATCTTCCCAGAGACGGTGGGATGAGCCGCTCTGCAGAGTAGTACAGAACAATTTACTTGACTCGTCTGCTACTACTGCGGAACGTGCGCGCCTGCTGGCTGTGGGTAGGTGGGAGTCGGGTCTTTGGCTTCATGCACTACCTTCGTCGAACATAGGCACTTTGTTCGACGACACTACTTTTCGCCTCGCTGCTTCCTTACGACTAGGCACTCCTTGCTGCTCTCCCCATCGCTGTCACTGTGGCGAAGATGTCAACAGCCTCGGACACCACGGCCTGTCTTGTAGCCGAAGTGCGGGTCGCTTAGCACGGCACGCAAACATTAATGACATCATCCGACGAGCTCTTGTTACCGTCGGCGTTCCAGCTGTATTAGAACCCAATGGCTTGGCACGTGACGATGGCAAGAGACCGGACGGTATGTCTTTATTTCCATGGAAGGTGGGTAAGCCTTTAGTTTGGGACGCAACGTGTGTCGACACTCTTGCGCCATCCCATTTTCCTGCCTCGGCGTGTTGTGCTGGCGCTGCTGCTGCGGCTGCGGAAAACCTCAAGCGGCGAAAATATAATAACCTTATCGGAAATTATATTTTCGAGCCGTTTGGGGTTGAAACTCTCGGTCCGTGGGGTCCGAGTGCTCATCGTATTTTTAAAGAAATTTATAAACGACTGGTTGACACTTCCCGTGACCCAAGGGCTGGCTTTTACCTTGGCCAGAGGCTAAGCATCGCCATACAACGTGGCAATGCCGCCAGCCTCTTGGGTACATTACCAGTCGACAGCGATGCGGATGAATTTTTCGACGCTATTTTTTAGTTTCTGTATAGTTTTAGTTAAGTTAGAATTTAATATTGTTATTTTTGGGTTTTATGTCTGTATATAATGTCAACGAAGAATAGTTTTTATCGATTTAGAATAAATAAAGTTCAGATTTTTTACAAAGAAGCAAAAGGAATATCTAAGGTTCGTAGCAAGTGGCGCTCCGCAGTTTCTCCCTACCCTAAAAGAAAGGCGACTAGAATCAATTCTATTTTGTTGTAATTATTGACGTTCAAAAGTGCCTTTCATGTGCCTATTTGAAATAAATAAATCCGCCGTATGTTTGACACATACAACAATACCTAAACAAAGATAGCACAATAAATAAATTTAAAAGCCTCATTCGCCAATCCCTATTAGATATCACAACGAGTGCTTCTTAATATAGTAATATTGTATAATTTTGTTATCTTTTTACTAAGTAAAAAGATAACAAAATTAATAGAATAATTAATAATACAATAATAGAAATAATAATAATATAAAAAAAAATAATAATAAATAATAATAATAATAAATAATAATATATATATATATATATATATATATATATATTGAGATTTTGATTAAAATTTTGAACAAATTATTCTTATATTTTTATATATTTCTTTTTTTTTTTCTTTCTTTTTTCAGTCTCTATTTTTTTTTATTGTTTAACTTTTAATTAAGTATTTGCCACACGTACTGCTATTAATGTTCCTAGCGATTAGCTCTTTTTTTCTTAAAATTCTATGCCTACTTGTGGACAGCGTTGTGGGTTACTTTATAACCAAATTACTATTTTGATAAACTAGTTGTAAGTTATTATAATGTAACTGTTTGCTGTTTCTCACAATAAAAAAAATGAATAAATGATTTGACTTTGACTATGAAAGAAAAGAAAGAAATACGTATATAATTATTTGCGGCAACCATGATGCATAAAAATAAAAAAAAAAACAAACAAATAAAAACAAAATAACACACACACACATGGAAACAAGCCGCGAGATATTTAAAAATCCTTACGTTGTTGGCGTCTATACTTAGTAGGTAACCCTAGCCAGCCTCACGAATGTCAATCAACCATTAGAGTAAAAGAATTCATGTGTGCAAAGTTTGTCAGCTGAAATATCATGTTAAAATTGTCTTCGTGTTTCAAAGCTACTCTTTCAATTTAAATAACAAACGCTAGCTGCATTTATATTAAAGCAAAATATCAAAACAGACATGAGCAGAATGTCGAGTGGATGGCGTTATATGATGCTATTCAGGCTCATTTTAAAACCAGGCGCACCTTAAATTATCTTGAACATCTTACAAGATGGAGACCTACCAGTTTGCCTCATGGAACAAAATCCAGAAAATCTTAAAAGCAAAACAACATGAAACAGTATACGCATGCCGCGGTCGCTCCGTCGATGGGTGACCATCCATCCAGCCTTTTCCCAACTATCCAGTTTAACCGGATGCAGGTGAATACTGCCGATCTCCTCCTCAAACCAGTTACTGGGTAAAGGCTCGTGCAAACAGGCGAGACGCGCGACGCGAATCGCGTGCGACACAAAGGCACCGCTCGTTGCGCGACTTGCGGTGCCTTTGTGTCGCGTGTCGCGTCGCGCCTGTGTGTACGAGTCTTAACACGATACCCGTTGTTAAGACTGGTTGTCAGACTTTTTGTAACGACTGTCAAAGATCAACGAATGACAGCCAGGACCAACCAACCAAACGACTCGTAATGTAATGGATGAGCACCCATCCACGAAACAACCGCAGCGAGCGTAGTTTAACCTTCGATCGACTTGTGTGGCTGATATTATTTGGCCACGAGACCGCCACGTGTAGCAATACTGATGCCGAAATCGACGACAAAACTATAAATATTTATTTATTTACATACATGCATACGCTGCCATAGTCTCCAGCTCAATACTCCATCAAATAAATGAACCGATTGGTTCCCAATTACATCTGCTCCCAATCGATTGTAAAACCTTCGTCCCAAAACGATCTATTTCCAATGAGAATCCGGATTATTTTCGGATTACCGGCGGATTGTAAGTTTGCCCTTCAAGTTAATTAAAACTTTCAATATCAATTAAGTTTGCGTTCCTTAACCTCCAGACTTTTGAACTTTCGCTGTGTAATATTTTAACGAGTAAGGACGGAGATTTTACGTAGTCAAGTCAGTTCATCATCATCATTGCCAGCATTGTTCCACCCAGTGTTAAGTTACAGGCTTCCCAACTTTTGTGCCATGTTTTCCTCTATCTCATCCAGCTCGCGTAGCATGACCAATCTTATCTCTATTCTACCAACAATCCCTCTCCGTGCGAGTCTCATCCAGCTCGCGTAGCATAACCAATCTTGTCTCTATTCTACCAACAATCCCTCTCCGTGCGAGTGTCATCCAGCTCGCGTAGCAAGACCAATCTTATCTCTATTCTACTAACAATAGATAAAGTTCTTTTTATCCAACTTGACATGTCTGCTGCCTGAGCACGGGGCGACACGTAGACTCGCGTTTCTATGAAGACAAAGCCATTTGTTATTTCTATAACACTGGGGAGATATACATTTCGTAGGAAATGGAACACCAACCTTATGTTTCACAAAGTATAGACTTGCCGAAAATAAACAAAAAGTAACTTGCCAAGTGCGTGTCGGACCACGCACAAGTAAGGGTTCGGTAGTTGAGATAAATTCAATTTATCACAAAAACAAACTTAACATTGTATTTAAAAAACTGGGCAAGTTAGAGTCGGACTCGCACGTAAAAGAAAAAGGAACTTTATAATAAATTGAATCTCACAAATTCATAGTAAATCAATAAGAAAATACTAGAAATGGGAATTGAACCCATTTCTAGCTAATCTAACGGAAACTAGTAACAGGGTACATTTTGTAAGAAAGCAAATAAAACCTGATAGCATTTTTACTATATTATTATATTTGTATAAACAACAAAATCACGAGAGTTAAATAGTTGGGTACACATTTAGATGGAACAGAATACAAATCTTATACTTAGGTCAATACCTAGTAACAAGAGTAAACACCCTTTAGTTACATTTTACACAGAAGTTACATAGAATGGCTAAGAAAAACATATTTTTAGAAAAAGTAAATACTCATCTTTACAGAATTTGTGCAGAACTTCTGCTTCACAAGTCACGAAGAGTTTTTTTTTTCTAAGGTGTGATATCCGTGGGAAACTTCAGGCTTCTTCTTAATACGACGGACATAGGACCCTGAGGTTAGGATCTGAACCGTTGCGCGTCGGACAGTCAGCACAGCCAGTCCAGGATATTTAGGCCAGAGCTTTCGCGGCACGACGTACCAGCTCACTTTTGGCCTTGCCAGTCAGAGTTTCCACGTCAGTGTACTTATGTCAACGTCACCTGTCTTGCATCAGCTGACATTGTCATTGTTATTTATGCATTCTGTTTACCAGTTTATGTTTTACAGGTGATTATTGTTTTAACAACAATTACTTTCCTATAAATGCGAACAATCTAACACACGCGAAGGGTTCCGTACCACAAGGCAAAAACACCGAAAAAAACACGTTTGCTGTATGGGAGCCCCCTTTAAATATTTATTTTATTCTGTTTTTAGTATTTGTTGTTATAGCGGCAACAGAAATACATCATCTGTGAAAATTTGTCTAGCTATCACGGTTCATGAGATACAGACAGACAGACAGACAGACGGACAATGGAGTCTTAGTAATAGGGTCCCGTTTTTACCCTTTGGGTGCGGAACCCTAAAAATGAACTTCAAATTTCGAACGAATGTACATTTTATTTTTTGTTTTGTTTTATGAACAAAATTAGGGCTCCTAAGACCATCTGGCATCTGTCCTTAGAGCCTCATCTCAAAAATCCACCCTGTATGTAGTAACATACAGGGTGGATTTTTGAGATGAGGCTCTAAATTGTGTTGGTCTAACAGTACTCCGTTAGACCAACACAATTTGATTTCTTAACTAGGTAAATTTTAAGTAACCTCCAACGAGGTTTGACTTAAATACTTTAATATATGGGTCTGAAAGTCAAAAAAATGATCCAGGAACAATATTGACGCATCCAAGAGTTCCATTAACATTAACAACAAATATTATAAATTATTATACGTGAATAGTTCCGTCTAACATGTCCCTGTATCCAATTGCGTAAACAGTCAAGTGTCACAGATGGCGCAGGCATGCCCGAATTCATAACTTATTTACCCTGGTAACTTGGAGAAATACATAACATACAACAGTTATAAATTCATAAAGGAAAAATCGTCTTTGGTTGCAATATTTGTAAATACATGAGCACCATGGATCTATCAACATAAATAACTTTCCTTTTACTACCTATAAGAAAGAAAAGAAAGAAAGAAAATACGTTTATTTGCGGCAAACATGACGCATAAAAATAAAAAACACAAACAACAGAAAAACAAAATAACAATTTGGGAGAAAGTACTACACGATACTTCTAAACAAGATTAGATTTTTTGGATGTTTAATTTCTACGTTTTCTCGCTAAAACGGCCGAATGGATTTGGATGAAATTTGGCATATGACCTGACCTATGACCACCTACCTACCTACCTACCTACCTATGACCTGGATTAGGATATGGGATATTTCCACACTACACAATACAATACACAATTTCGAGACTTATGGGTGAAACCGCGGGGCGCAGCTAGTCCATAATTAAGATGATGAATGGTTCTGACTTTCTATGTAGGTAATCTTTGGAACTAATGATCGGTTTACAAAAATTCTTTCACTAATGTAAAGCAACAGTATTGCCGAGTGCCATAGGATTTTTTTATGCTACGTTAAAACAAGCAATTTCATGCGGACGGAGTCGCGGGCAGAAGCTAGTACTTTATTACAATGATATAAGAGTTACGGTCGTGCTTGCGACCACGACTCCAACAGATTGCCGTCCTATCGGACTATGACAGTGAGGGAAGAGGGAGTGCATCCGTGCCTGCACACACACTAGTGCACTATAATATCTCCCGTGCCGAAGGCCAGTCTCTGTTCAGATTGGCCGCCATGGCCGAAATACGGCCTGGAGGACTATTATAAGGCTTCGGACACGAAGTCAGCGGGCGCGGCGTAGCGGCGGCGGGTGTGCGGGGAGCGGCGCGTTTCAATGCATAGATTTATATGGAACTGACCTCGAAGGCAACGGGCGCGGCGCGGCGCCGCGCTGAGAGTGCGTACGAGCGGTGCGCACCAGTCTAGCGGTGCGCACCAGTCTAGCGGTGCCCGCGCGTCTGCATTGACGTAGAGTTGTCAATTTTTAACCGACTTCTAAAAAGGAGGAGGTTATCGATTCGGATGTTTCTATTTATTTTTTTTATGTATGTTCGGGCATAACTGCCTCGTAAATAGACGGATTTGCAAATATTTTTCTTCTTCGAAAGAGCTTTATTCCGAAATGGTCCCATTAAAATTTCGTAAAGATCTGATGATGAGTTTCGGAGACAGACAACGGAACTCTTCAATAAATGCCAGCAAATCAACGCGATTGCTGCTATAGCATATGTACGCATTTTTTACGCAATCACACAACATAACATCACGCCTGTACCCTTTAAAGGGGTAGGCAGATGTGTTCAATAGCTTTCTGTCAATAATATTGAGATAGCAAGTAGTGATATGTGAATTTGTTTGGGGTAGGTAGGTATAACTAAAAAGTGAAAAATAAAAACGTTTTTACAAAACAAAAACAACCGACTTCCAAAAAAACACTACAAAGTGAAAAATAAATTTAATTTCGAATGTCGATGTCCAAAAACGACAATAAAGAACCAACGACATCGACTTCCGAAATTAAAGTTATTTTTCACTTTGTAGTGTTTTTTTGGAAGTCGATTGTTTTTTTTTTGTAAAAAAGTTTTTATATTTTTTGTTTTTTAACGTCTGACGTTTCAAAATGTTGTATCAAAAAAATGTCGACGCTGTTTAAACATTTCGTTCGCGAAAAACGACACAAATTTCTCATAATTCAACACTACGCCGTTCTAGCGCCGCGCGATCTGCCCGCTGGCTTCGAGACCCGGGTCTGCGTCGCAGCACTGCTCCCCGCGTCGCCGCCGCCGCCACCCCGCAATCGCTGACTTCGTGACCGTGGCCTAATGATAGCTCGTGGCATTCTGTAGTGTTAGAGTTACATACAGTAGAGTTAAGGCTCCTTCAAACAGGCGCGACACGCGATAAAATCGCGCGCGACACAAAGGCACCGCAAGTCGCGCAACAAGCGGTGCCTTTGTGTAGCGCGCGATTATATCGCGTGTAGCGCCTGTTTGTAGGAGCCTTTACATTGCAATGACTTACTAAAGGTTTTACGTTAAAATAAAAATAAACTTGAATGTGCTAATTTTAGCCCGCATTACGCTTGCATGGTTGATTAGGGGCGGCCCACTCCCTCACAGAGGTGGCCTGAGTCCCCACAGTGGGAAAATTTTAGGCTGGTTATAAAGTAATTTTTAAACATCCTTTAAAAGCGACACCTCTTGCATGAGTCATCATGTCCGATGGGTGGGCCAATATCAGCCACTCCAGATAATATTTCCATCGGTCATTACTAGAGATGGGCCGAGTACTCGGTTGATACTCGGTACTCGGCGTACTCGGCGGGTTTTTTGATACTCGTACTCGGCCGAATAACTCGGATAGAATGCCGAGTATACTTTGTTTAAGAAAAGCAATATATTTACGTAGATATAATTAAAACAACAGTGTTAATCAAAAAGTATTTATTACTAATTTAGGAAATCTTTGACAATCTCAATTAATAATATCAAAATTATGCTAATGAATGAGTAGTAATAAGACAAAATTAAGAGAACAGTAATAAATAATAATCAATATTTAAAATTTAATAAAGGTAAGTTATGATGCAGGAATACAAGGCTTTCTGCACGTTCTGGTAACAGCCTATTCCTCTTTTCTTCATACACGTTACTAGCCTCCGAAAACAATCGCTCGCTATACACGATGCTTGCACTTGTTTACGCGCGCGAAATGGGAATTTGATTGAACCGAGTTACTCGGCCGAGTACTCGGTTGAAAAAAAAATTGAGCCGAGTAAAACTCGGTACTCGTTACTCGGCAAAAGTGTTACTCGGCGCATCTCTAGTCATTACCAAAAATGATTCAACGATACTGTTGGCGACTGGCCATGGTGCGACCTTTTTGTAGAAAATGTCATGTTTTTTAAATATAATTTTACTAGCGACCCGCCCCGGCTTCGCACGGGTGCAATGCTGATACTAAATACACTACAGAAAAACTGTGAACGTTGTATATAAAAACATAGCGGCCCGCTCCGGCTTTTTTATAGGCACGCTCTTGCCGCACCGGGCGGGCGGCCGGCCGGTACCGCCGCAAACGCTACGTCCCGCAATTTTTAAATCTGTAATATCTTCGAAAATATTCACTTAAATCATACGGTGTAAAGGGCCATATAGATCTATATTAAATGAACAATGTATTCAAGGTATTTTATTGGTTAAGGATTAATGCTGTATTGGTTAAAATCGCTTCGAAAATTAGCCATTATTTGTCGTAAAAAGTAAATGACAAAAAAGTTATTGTGGGTTATCCATAAGAGTAGTTGAAAATTAGGGCATCCAGATCAGAAGAGATCTGGATGCCCTATTTTCCAACATTTTAATCATCTATTCACATATTATTTACCGACCCCCAATACTTACTTTATTCGAATAGATGAATGCATTCAAGATTCTCTATTCGAAATGTCGACTACCAGTCATTTATTTCATTTATTCAAATACCATACCTTAATCTGACCTGATCAGCACCTTGAACCAAGTTACGTTTCCACAAACGCTAACGCTAATAGCAACACAAAAAATGTATGGAGATGACATTTCAAATCGATAAGTCACATGGTCATAAAGCGATTTGAAATGTCAGTTCCCTACATTTTGACGTTGGCGTGTGGCGTTAACGCTAACAGAAAAGTTTTTAGTCTAGGCCTCCAGATCTGTTTTCTAGGTACATATAGTTATTAACTATATTTTATGTATGGAATAATGTTCTAACCTAATCTGATCTGTTTTCTGTGGGTGAGTAGTCATTAAATTTTAATTTTGAGTAATATTCTAACCTGATATGATCTGTTTCTTGATCATAATATTTTGCGGTTAAATGAAATGTTATTGCGAAATCTTCATTTAAACTAAAACTCCAAAATCCAGACCGGAACAATTTATTCGTGTGGGAATCGAACCCACGACACTTTGTGGTTGAAGAACGTGTAATCTGGCATTTGATTGTGTTGTGATCAGGTCTTAACCATTAAGCCAAACGTGTCGTCAAATATGTAACAAAATAGCGAACCACTTCATGCCCTTTTGTTTACTTTAACGATACGCATGTTGTATGACATCATTCATTCGATGTACTTCCATATATGGTTTTCATTGTATTCACTTACAATCAATACTTTGAATCGAACATCTGTTTGAAAATTAAACCATGAACTGTGGGAATTACTATATTATCGATCTTTAATGAATAAAACAAGAAAATATTTATATCAAAAATTTATTAGTTACTTACTTAAAGTGTTTATACTACATTGTTTATACGCCATTTATTTAAACAGAGAACGTTTTTCAATGCACATACTGAATCATGATAAATACAACTATACAGATCATGAGAGTTTTCATATTGTTTATATAAGTTTAATAAACTAGGACAACCTTTATCTTCTAAGTTATTAATATTAGCACTATTTACAATGTTTCTTAACCACAGCACTTTTTCTGAACCTTTGACATAAACACATTTATCTCTTAAAATATTTATAACCAAATTCTGATAATTTGAGTAAGGCACAACTCCTTCATTCCAGTATATCTTTCTATTGCGCTCAATCCAACTTACTTGTCGCCGTTCTTGTTTAGTCAAATCGTAAAATGGGAATGGAGGTTTTATTAGAAATACCTGTATTTTTTTATCACATAATATCGCAATCTCCTTTATTATAAATTCGTTAGCTTCTGTTTTGAAACCTTGAACATCTACAATTGCAGTCATGATAGCCTGCGCACAATGTTACTTAACGGTTTGTATTCCACAAGTCGATCGTTAATAATTAAACAATAAGCAGTTGTGTTATCTGGTATCAATGTTGAACATTCAAATTCCAACCTTACGTCTACCGGGCCGGTTTTTAAACAGTCATTTTGCCTTGAACAATCTATGATAAAAAGCGGTGCTTTTTCTTTAAAATCTTTCAAATCAAGCAACGGATCGATTGGGCTGCTATAATACGACTGACGAAATTTCACATACATTTCATATAATATACTGTACTTATTTTCAGAAAACTTTAAGCCTAAAGGTTCATAAGGGTAATATTGAGAATTCAAAAATAGCGTTACGTTTGTCACATCGCAATGATCAAATACTGAGCTGTCTTTCAATTTATTACTTTTTCTATTAGTCTGCAAGCAAAAAATTACATACCGGGGCTTTTCTAATTGAGAAGCAGTTTTTACTGACCAAGAATGCTTTGTGGTTTTAGGTAGTAAAGGATACTCATATAAATCCCAATTTCTAAAAGCCATCTGAATAGATTTATCTCTTTCTAAATGCTTTAAAAGTGTTAAACGTTCTCTATCTGAAACTTTTATATGTGGTACTCTCCACTGAATCCTTTGTATATCTATTTGAAGCTGAACGACTTCATCAGTAACAATAATACTATTTAAGTTAGAATTACTCCTATTCAATATAAGTTCGTGTTTACAATTTATCACAATTTTATTGTAATCCTCTGCAAATCCTAAAATCTTATTTAATGGCACCACAGCACTGAAATGCCCATCACTTTGGAACCCGTTTAAATTCCAACCCCATAATGCAGCAACTTTACTTTCTGCTTCGTTTAATGAGATGTATGACTTTATTGTTGATGTTATTCCGGAATTTTTTATACGATCTATTTCAATTCCATTCATTTCGTATCTGATGTCTTGAAACAAATGCATAACAGGGTTATTAGTGAACGTAACAGTTTTCTTGATCGGATTCCCATCTTTACCGAACAGCTTTGCCCGACCTTCGATGTAGATTGAACTGGCTGATGGTAGCACGTATATATCTTGCTGGTGTATGGGGATTCTGATTTCATCGTTTTCTCTAAAGCTGTTATTGTAGGGATTGTATGAATGGACTTCATAGCTTTCGATTGAACTATCAAAGTGTGGTAAATCAGTAATCTGTAGTATACTCATACTTTAA
The DNA here is from genome assembly GCA_963855955.1 of Luperina nickerlii. Lineage (NCBI taxonomy): Eukaryota > Metazoa > Arthropoda > Insecta > Lepidoptera > Noctuidae > Luperina > Luperina nickerlii. The sequence continues at coordinate 2,563,530 of OY979665.1, forward strand.
ACCCTAAAGCTTTAAGAAAATCTTTATTTGATTTAGTCAATTTCTTCACGTTTTTCTTACGTCTGTGCACCTTGACGTTTGTTGACGGAATAGGACGTTTTATTTTCGTTGGAGGGTTTTTATCATATACTATCATTTTGCTTTTCTTAAATGAAGACGTAATTGAATATGTTCTTCACCAAAGTCAATACAGTATCCAAACTGATCTACAATCCTGACAGAAATGGCTGAAATTATATTTTTGTTCACTGGGAAGTAAATAACGTTCCAGGGTATTTCTGTGTAGCTGTGACTTGAAGCAGTATCAGATATGAATTCGTGAATAAAATGAGTCGGTAATCCGTTGTAGTATGAACCGTGCACAAGATCACATTCGATTCTGATTACAGCTGTTAAACTGCTGTTATTAACGGGAACATTCGGTCTTGTTTTTAACACTGAAAAGTATAGTAAACCGCACTCGTATTGATCAGATAAATGAAGAGGTGGTTGAAAATACGAGACCAGTTCTGATTTATTTCCAGAGATGGTAACTGTAGTAGACATGCTTTCATACTGAACTCTTTTAAATGATCCTGTTTATTTTATTTCTTGATTATACCAAAAACTCTTTAAGAAATTTAAACATAGATGTCCACAGTTGAAGGGGTGATCGCGTTGTATATTTTCATAATTATATTGAATGTTAGAACCTACATATTTTATAAATTCCTTTGGAGGCTTAAGATTTCCGTAACTGTCAAAATACTCAACATAATCATTATATTTTGCATAGGCTACCCAATGAGAACCAGGATTTTTAGAACTATCTAAATTAATAACTCCACATTCTTTTTTATACGGATATTTAGGGAGCTCATCTCTCATAAAGACACCTCTAAAATGAGGAATTCTATTTCCATACTTTAAAATGTCAAAGTTAGTTAAGGCCCGTTTGGGTAGCCGATATCCTAGTTTTTTTCTTTTGATACGAAAATTCCAAGGCCGCCTTTATGTGGTTTAAGGTGTAGTCCTTTCCCAATACATAGAGCTTCCATTTTTTCATTGTGTCTCCTCGATTCCTCATACAGCTTTTTAGCCGTTTTGAATTCATTTATGGTTTTGGCAATACCAGCTGCACCGCCTGCTAAAGCTCCCGCCGCTGATAATCCCGCAAAAATAGGAATCAAAGGTAGTACTCCCCCAGTTTTTGGAATAGGAATAACACGCGGGAGCTTAATCGATGAATCATCAGCTAATTCTCTGGTAGCTGCAATAGCTAATTCTATAGCCATTTTCTTGCTCTTAGGTTTTAATTTTTTTATGTGTCTTTTTGCTTTTGTAATAACAGTTTTTAATTTACTTTTTAATCCTTTTCCAGATGTAAATTTTGGAGAACCAGAACCAGTTTTAATTTTTGCCGTCATAGCCTTACTTACTAAGCGTGCCGCGAGTTTTTCGCCTATACTGGCATCGGAAGCAACTGCTCGCTGTTTCGCCATTTTTAACAAAATGAAATCAGCCTTATGTCGATCTTTCAAGTTTGATGAGTTGTGATATGCAATATCGTGATCTTTGCAATATTCGTCTAACTTATTTACACCGTTATCTCCTTGTGCAAGTCTTTTTATTAATTTAGTACCAGGGCCACAGTAATTATATCCTGGTAAGTGTAATTCAAATGGTAAATTATTAATAAGCCAATTGAGAAGACTACTCTCTCCAAAACACATTATAAGACTGATGATTCCGGTTTGAATACTTTAATAAATAGTTATGCGATTCGAGTTCGTTGTTAATATTATTTATAATATTACATTCGATTTATCAATCCAACTGCTTTCAGCTGTAGATAGACCTAACCATTTTACTAACACTCTGTTACCTTTTCTTCTAAGAACTTTCTCAACTAGATATACATCGGGATGTTTTGTTTTTTGAAGTTCTTGTGTATAAAATGCGCCTAAAATAGGGTAACCTCTGATAGTATCTTCAATTAAGTAAGTTATGGGACTTGTTTTTTGTATTTTACGAATTTTAAATATTTCTGTTGACCAGTTGGGAGTGTAACCTTTTTCAAATGTTCCTTTGTATTTACTGATACGCACATAATCACCTACTTTGAACTTGCTTTTTAAATTATATTTTTTTAGCAACTTTAAATACCTTTCTAATATCATTTTTTTATTAATATTGTCCACATTAGCAGGGATTTCATTAATAGTGCGATGGTGAGTGTGATTGTATTTGTAAATGACATCATTTAGGGTATTATTTATCCAATTGTAATTGCCTTTTAAACTAAATTCCTTATAAACTTTAGATTTCAATGTCCTGATAAATCGTTCAACTATTGAAGCCTTTTTTGTTGAGAAGGTTGAATAATGGTTGATATTATATGATTTCATAAGCTTTTGAAATTTGTTATTATAAAATTCTGCTCCATTATCCGTTTGTAGATTTTTAGGAACACGCCCTTTATCCAACAAAGTTTTGAAAGAGTTACACACATCTTCTTTGGTTTTACTTCTCATAGGAAAGGCCCAAGCATATTTCGAAAATGTATCAATAACGGCAAGAATATATCTGTAATTTTTATTTTCTTTTGAAATTGATTGCATATCAATTAAGTCTGCTTGCCATAAGTCGTCTATATCTTTCATGATAACATGTCTTCGTGGATAGTTCACCCTCACATTTTTATGAATTTCATTTACCACGTCAGCTTTGCTCATGTTCACAATTCAGTATACTTGTCTTGAACTCAGCTATTATACTGAATAAAAAGCATATTATTATGACTATTTATTATTTAATTATATCAGCTTCTTTTAATTCTTCGATTATTGATAAAATTTCATTATCATGGTTTGTATTACCAGCATCTCGGGAAGCAATTAATAGTTTCAATCTGTCAACCAGTTCGTTAGGATCATCCCAATATACTAAGTCAGTGTTATTTTTGTATTTCTTTAGCGTTGGTAAGCTTCCACCAAATTTAGTGACAATATTATTGTTTAACGATTCAGAAAACAATGGCCTAATTATTTCGCGATATTTTATACTTTTATCGCCTCTTATTTGTCCATTAGGATTGAAATCTCTCTTATGTGCATTTGTATAATGCAACATATCCTTGTAGACAAGTTTATCTTTGCTCGATATTAGTTTTAAATCAGGTTTTCTTCGAAGCAAAAGTTCTTTTAAACCAGGGGTTACATTGTAGGTTCTATCGCCAACTTTAATTAAAATGACATTATCATCATTCACACTATCTATTTTAGAAAATGAAACTATTGAATTACCCATTAGTAATGTTTTGTTTGCACTTCTTATTCCAAATGGTATATTTACCCCTTCATAAATATCATGAATATCATGACCCTCTAATGATATTTCTAAATCTTCCAATAATTCCGTCTGGGGAGACTTTTTAACGAACTGCACCGAATTCGGTTCTGGATCGTAGCATTCTTCAAACTTTGTAGATGAGCTAGTATTAATATCACTCAATTCCTTGTCTTCAAAATTAAAGTGTGTATTTTCTACATTTTGTGTTTTTTCTATTGCTTTATTCGAATCAACTAGGGTTTTAAGAGGATCTGTGACAGGTTTTAGCATTTTATCAACTGACAAGTTCATCGAGTGTTCCTGATCCTTCATTTGTTTTATTTTATTCTTTATGGAATCTACAGACTTCATTAATTCTATTTTAATATGTTTCTCCATGTTATACCTATTATAACAACTGCGTTCAGCTAAGGAACAAATTATACTGAATTTGATTTTACATGTTAATTACTTATATGTATGCATATGTAAACAGTCAGTCAAATTTAAAAAACATATCAAAATTCTGTCTGTACCTTCCATTATTTAATGACGATTCTTTATTAATAAGTAGAAAATGATAAGGTTTATTCCAAACAGTTTGACAAATATTTCTGAACTCTTTCCATTGTAAATCAGAACTAACATGCTCTTCATAAATATGCTTTAAATTTACATCATCTTGTTTGAATATAATAAGAAAATTAACATTGTCACGTAACAATTGCTTTGGAATTTTAGAATAGGTTTGAGACAAATAGAAACAATCTATTTGTTTATGCCTACCCATACAGAAATAATTGCGGATATTTATTTGATTTTCACAAGCAACATCATCAAATATAAATACAGAATTTGTTAAAGCTTCACTCGGAGAAATTACATCTTTGTCATTATTGAACTCGTAAAAGTTAATCTGTGGCACCCTTTTTAATACTTCGACCAAGAAACGGTATTTTGGTTGAAAAGAAGTTTTAGAGTAAAGATAAAGATTTTTAAATTTGAGCCCATTTGCGTGCAGCAGTAAACTAATCATAACATTCGTTTTACCACAGTTTGATGGGCCACATATTATACAGCGAATAGTATTTGGCAGTAAAGCGCTATGACTGATGTGGTGAACAGAGTCACTTAATCTTATATTATTAACATTGAGAGATACGGGTTGTTTGATCAACTTCATAGTGTATATTAATCTTATTTCCACCTAACGTACACTTATATACTCGTATATATACTACATGAACCTCATCATAGAACAAGCATGAACTTACAATTTGATGATAACGTTTAGGAAGTTGAATACGTTTGAATAAAAGTCCATTTGTTTAGGAAATATCATTTTATTATAAATGTTCATCATAGCGTATACATTCACTCATAATAGTAGCGTAATATATTCATTTATAGTAACTTATTCTAAAATAATTATTCATACTTAATTTCTATACAATAAATTAATTTAGAACAGTGGATTACGTATCACTGGAATAATCTAAAAACATAGAATCACAATGACCCCAGGGTAATGTGTGAATTTGATCTTCAGGATCCTCTATTCAAAATGAGTGTTGTATTCAAAACCCTCTATTCAGAATTCTCTATTCAAAATGAGTGTTGTAAGTATTCAGAATCCTCCATTCAAAATGAGTGTTGTATTCAGATTCCTCTATTCAGAATTCTCTATTCAAAAATGATGGAGATATGCATATTTATTTATATATTCTTTTCCTTTCACAGCATTCAAATAGTAACATTGAGGATAATGTATAGCATGTTGCATCCAAGGATCATCATAAATCTCCCAATCTTCTATTATACCTCCACATGAGAAACATGCTGCTTTGTCGTTTACAGTATTTCCACAGTAAAAAAATCCAGCATCGGCCATTTCCATCACCAATCTTCTCCTTGAATCAACGGTTGCCCAATAATGTCTAAACGATAACTCGCGCATTTTATAAGTATTATACATATCATATCGAGGATTGTGTTTATTTATTTTCTGACTGCTCTTCATATTATTATCTCAAATAAATATACTTTTACAAGTACTACTCTTAAAAAATGACTTTACTAAATGAAACAATATATTTATTTTCTGATCAACCTTTATACTACACTTGTAAGAATGAAATGTCGTCCAAACTTATTGTAAGCTAAATTTATAAGTTACTTGGGGCTCTAATGCTAGACATAATAAGCTGGATCTAACTTATAGTAATGTAAGCTTGTTTCTCTAAATTTTTCGAATATGTCACATAATAAAAGTACATCACATTTTATGTATAAATCTGTATATTCACCAAGAGATTTAACTTTGAAAACATTCCAGACTGTTTGAGCGTGTAAATATTCTTCATCAGTTATATGTTTCTTACATAAACTGTTATAGAAATGATACTTTGATGGCAGTTGCGTCTCATCAAATTTGGACCAAGAATCGATATAATCATAAGGATAAACACCCTTTTTTCTCATTAGATCAAATTTTCTTTTATCGCTAAACTCTCTTGATAAGTTTAAAAAATCGTTTTCTGATAAACTATAACTCAATACATCTAAACTAGAACTAAGAAATTGAAAAGAATCAATAAATTTTATCTGAATAGGATGATCATATTTTTCTGTCTTTATTACTTTCGTTATTGAGAGGTATTTTTCTTTAGTTTTCGGTATAATGTTAATAGTACCTTCATACTTTGCTAACTCTTGAATGAATAAATGTGAGTCATATCCAGACAAATTATGAAAGACGACAGGAATGAATGATTGTTGATGTATAGAGTTTGTACTCTATACATCAAATTACAATGGGAGTGCGCTGCTCCACGATACTCTGAGGTAATATGATCATGATCTCGGACTTTGTCATTAAGCAATAGTTGTTTACATATGTGACATGTATTCGAGTTCCGATAATTCATCTCTTGCTCAGTTGTTAATGGAGTCATCGACTTTTTATTACTTAAAATTCTATGTATACGTTTAGCGTCTTTTATTAAATATTTAACAAATATTTCCGCACGATCTGTACCTCTGTATGAGACATACTTATTTAATTCATTATTATGTGCACAGCAAATATAATAAGCAAAACATGAAGGTTGATGTATCTTTAGTTTCCGAGTGTTTAAAGAGTTACTTTCATTACAGTCAATTAACATACATTCGAAGTCAGCATAAATGATGAAATTAATTTTCTGCTGCCTTTCAAAATGTTTAAATTTCAATATAGATGTTTTTTCAGGCAAAATAGACAATATCTTAGAACAGTTATGAGACTTGTATCTTGTTTCGCTATTGAAAAATTGTAAACATGTATCACATAAATAAACTTTACCTTTATAATGAGTTACTTGACGTCGTACTAGACGTATAAGATCTTTAATTAAACAATAGTGTCCGATAGTATTGTATTCAATATATAGTAAATTAAAATGATGTTCTCTCTTATGTTTCGATACATAAAGAGGCCCAGTTACAATATTATTTTGCAAACCATATATATTTACACTCATATTTGGATTGTTTTTCTCAAACTGTTTAATATCATTCGTTGTAGGTGGGAATGACATTCCTTCTATATTTAAAACCGAAGAATAATGAGGATATGAACTTGTTCTGCATACGTTATTTTTCGCTGGGTATAATGCAGCAACTATACTCCATAGAAAACAACAATCATCTTCGTTTTTTATATTAATACAACTTCTAGAATGTTTAATAGCTGGTGGTAGATCTATATAAGATCCACCCCTCATAGGTGAATACTTATTTATATTAATTTCGAGATGACTCATAGAAACAAACGTCCAACCAGATTGACAGTGTTGGAACTCTGTTAATTTCTCGTTCAATGCATTCATTACTTTAGTTAATAATTCATTCAAATCAGTGTTTTTATAGATAATATTGTATTTGGTATTAAATGACTTTAGTTGCGTTTCTTCTAAAGTTGGTAGCATAAAATAGGCAAACAATTCGAAATTAACTTTTATGCAATTGTGTTTATTTAGTGACATAGTAATCAATTCTGCTAAATTGGTTTGGTGATCACTCAGGAATGCCTCTAGACCGAGGTACTCGTCTTCCTGAGTGACATTCAATCTGTATGTCATTATTCTGTTATTGAATGCTGTCGCAATAATATGAATATTTGCGAACTTGGTATTCAATAAACAGTTTGCTTTATGTATATTAGTTCTCATATGATAGGAATACTGATTTTCTGGAATTAATATTTCACATTTGTCACAGTTTATTTTTCTAGATCTTGGCTTATTAGTGGGGTGTGTAGAAGCTGTGAAACAAAGAAAAAAAATACAATGATAATAATTATAAAATATAATGAAATAACCAAAAATACATTGAATTACCCTATGAATTAAAGCTAATATCAGGATAAATATGATTATATGTATATAGAGATATAACTATGCATCGTGTAATATAAAAAATGTGTACAGGAATAATGAATTGATTAACAATAGGTTAAATCGTTAAGTTTCGTAGGATCCTAAGTATGACAGCGGACAATTTTTAAAATCTTTTTGGGTCGTTAAGATGAACTCTTTTATATGGTGCCAAGACTCCTTATCTTCATCCAGTTTCGTTTTTATGCTAGTAATAGCATACCGCCATCTATTTATCGGCATAATTTTTTTTATTTCTTCGACATCATATATTTTTACCTCAACGTAATATTTCCCTTCTTTCGTCTCACTAATTTGGCGAGAATAGCCCTTCGACTGCCTTTTCATAAAATAAGAATGTATAGGTGGGACATTACCCGTTTTGGTGGAGCTCTTAACACATTCATTCTTGTCACTGTCTTCGTCAGCGAATAATTCATTGGCCGTAACGCGTGCTGGTGGAAAAATTGGGGAAATAGTCGGTTTGGACTTTTTCGAACTAGATCCTTCACTCGACTTACCGGATCGGTCTCTCTTCATTTTCTTGTCCTCCGACTTCCTCTTCGGCTTCACCTCCGCTTCAGAGTCGTCGCTGGAGAGGAAGAGATCGTTGGCGAGTAGCTTCGACCTGTGAACAAATATTGAAATATATCATTAGTGCACTGTAATCGATAATTTTATTTTCAAATAGGTGATAATGTTGATTAGGTTTCGTTGTATCTCTAAAGATTTCTATGTATAAATCTAATATTGAACATTATACAAATCGATGAAGTACGAATACAACGCTTGGTATACAGACACATTGTCCTAACATCAAACTAGAATAATCTATCTATGCTACAGAGATAAGAAACAACGATCAGACTATAAGTTACAGTTAGACTTGAAAAGTTACGAGAATGGAACCCTCGACTATCCAATCTTTACATAGCATTCATAATATCATTGTGCTATAGTTGAAATAAATTAAAATAATTATGTAACTGGTACTTAGTTTACATTTTTTCAACACAAATTAGCTTATTTGATCTGTGCAGGAATCGAACCTGCATCACAGAAAAGCATCACAATATTGACGGTCAACATTCGAATAGTTGAATATATCAATTAATACATTGCTCTGACCATTTAATAGTTAGATATGATTATGAATAGATACTTACATTCTTGATAGGCGCTTAGACGAGTAGCTTGATTAGGAGCTCGGAGCGTTGATCCCTTGTAGAGAGGATTCGTTCCAGAGAGGAATTGTACCGGAGAGTAATTTGCAACGCGTTTTTATAGGCCTAAAATCACGTCATTCAATCCAAATTTGTAAAACTGCATACTTGCAAAAATTGACAATTGCATACACGAGCGTACAAATCGTAGCGGTTAAGGTTTTAAGCTTACAGTGTTATTATATAAGATAGCTTTTACCCATGGCTTCGCCTGCGTTAAAGTTTTAAATTATCCCACGGGAACTTAATATTGAGATAAAAAGTCCTATACCATATGGTTATGGTTTATCTGTTTGTGTGCCAAGTTTCATCGAAATCGGTTAAGTAGTTTTAGAGTTTATTCGTTACAAACAAACAAAAATACAAATCTTTCCTCTATATAAAATTAGTGTAGATTATTATATGTATAGATAATGTAGACGAATATAGATACTTACTTAAATAAACAATAGGGGAATTTCATATTTAGAAATAAAAGTTTGAAGATTGTTGTTTATGCTGAATGTTGTCGACGCCGGGCGACGGTACAAACGCTGCGGTTTGCACGCTCGCATGCAACTTCTAGACACGTGGAGGAATGGAGATATGACTAGTCAGAATCTCATATTTCGGTATGTAAGAATAAGCTTGTATTTATCTTGTATTTATCTTATTTTTTTCCCGCAATTACTATGATAACTTATTTCAATCTAATTTTAGTTTTTATGAATATAGAAGAAGTTGAACAATTGTATGAAAACGTAAAACGTGTCTATGCTCACTAATTGTAGGTACCAACTAATAATCAGATCGATTAAGTAAATCTTGCGTTTTATTCCAGCATAGAGGTATATCTAAGCTATTTAAAAAATAAATCAATAACAAAAAAATATTTATTTTTAATCTTTATAATAATAGCAGGTAAAACCAGGCTTAATAGTTGTATGACGATATTGATAAATTGTTATGATCCGTCTCCTTAAAAAGAATTCAGCTACGTTGCAAGTTGGCTAACGCTGATATACTATTAACATACCATGATTTTGCTTGCCAAATCATGTGAATAAAATGTATGAAAACGATTACCGTGAACAAAAAGACGGTAGTATTATTTTGTCGATATATATTTTCGATAAACAATAAAATATTAGGCGTCGTAATGTCTGCGGTTTCAATTTCACCATACCATTTTTGTATAGATATTAACATCTAACAAAAATATACGATATTGAACTCTATGTATTAAAAGAAATAATTAAATTAAAAAATATAAAAGGGGAGTATAATAAATTGAAATCCATTTCATCTTTGCATCTGATGGTGAAGACTGATATATTCGCGGAATGTCGGTAAGTGTTACTTTAATATATTCATTAACAATTTAAATATGTATTAACAATAGTAGTAAGTGCATAATTTATTTCCACATAATCCTTTATTTCAATCGTAACGTTTGTAGTGTAACTTAAATTAATATTGCATTGCTATTTCAGGACTCGGAGGATCTCTTCAATTTTGTACCCATGAATCAACCAGTTCAACAAACCAGCGGACAGAAGACGCTAGGTCTCGCTCGCAAGAGATCAAAACCAGATCAGACATTCTATCAATTTATAAAGAAGCCTGTTTCTCGCGGAACGAAAATAATCAAAATAGAAATATATGATACAGACAGTTTTCAAAAATCCGAACAGCCGATGTGTAATTGTGACGCTGATGTGTGTGTTCAACATGTTGTAAAAACTATATTATACGATGATATATATACCAGTACGAGAGAATTAATTACCAAAATTCAGGATGACATCGAACCAAGAGTATAGATTTAATCATTTTTATGTATAGACAATAAAATTAACTATATGTATACCGTTTACCGCTTATGTATATTTAATTTTCTAAAATGTAAGTTTGTGTAAATAACTATAAGTGTACCTATGTAGTAATGAATAGATATCGATAAAATATAAAATAATTCAAAATAACATTTTTTTTTATTGCTACCTCATTCTTATACATCTAAATAGCCACTGCACTACGTACCTATATAAGGCAGCGCAATGGACAATAGCGAGAGCATTCCATTTTCGCTAGGCTATCGCGCCGAATAGACTATACCGACAGTTGCCCGAATTTCATGCGCGAATCAATGAATACAATTGTTTAATGAACGTAATAATTTAACAATGAAAATTAGAATGCATGTAAATGGTAGTCGACATTTCGAATAGAGAATCTTGAATGCATTCATCTATTCGAATAAAGTAAGTATTGGAGGTCGGTAAATAATATGTGAATAGAAGATTAAAATGTTTGAAAATTTGTTGGAAAATAGGGTATCCAGATCTCTTCTGATCTGGATGCCCTAATTTTCAACTACTCATAAGAGATAGACATATACCATCACGGACTTTTCTGTAGACCTTTTCAATGTGTACAATACTTAGTACATTATTTTGATAAAACTCGTAGGGTTCAGCCTGCGTTTGCAATGTAAGCGGAAAAAATGTAATTATTTACGACATCACATTAGAAACCTCAAAAATAACAGTACTTCTCCACTATTTAATGGATGTTATTATACATATAAACCTTCCTCTTGAATCACTCTATCTATTAAAAAAAACCGCATCAAAATCCGTTGCGTAGTTTCAAAGATTTAAGCATACAAAGGGACAAAGGGACATAGGGACAGAGAAAGCGACTTTGTTTTATACTATGTAGTGATGTTCGTTGCTTTTGTATAGCCGCATGCGACAAGAACCCAATTTTTTTTTTATCTGCTGTAAAATGATCTGCTACGGGAAGTTGGCAGATCATTTTGTCAATTGACTTTTTTAATGTAAAAACGCCAGAACTATTTCTAAAAAGTATCAGGAACTGTAGAACTCAGCCGCATGCGAGTAGAACTCGCATTTATTTTTGATCTGCTGCAAAATGATCTGCTACGGGAAGTTGGCAGATCATTATGCCAGTTGACTTTTTCAGGTAAAAACGCCAGAACTATTTCTAAAAAGTATCAATTGAAAAACCATTTCGAGGAATAGCGTTACTGATCATTACGGACTAATTAATTTTGAAAAATATTCATATGTTATTGATATTTTTGATAAAATACGATTGACCTTCTTTGCCCTTCAAATTACGTACGACTGGATGCCAGTTGACTTTTTCAGGTAAAAACGCCAGAACTATTTCTAAAAAGTATCAGGAACTGTAGAACTCAGCTGCATGCGAAAAGAACTCATTTTTATTTTTGATCTGCTGGACAATGATCTGCTAAGTTCACTCACATTGCTTTTGTTACGTCTGAGCGGTTGTCAGGTTCCATTTTTATGAGCAATGTCTTAATATTTTAATAAATTTATAATATTGCTAATATGCGTGTTTCTATCATTTTATCTCTACAGTCCACTAACTAATCCAATCCGCTAGTTATCAGATACTTTACACAAGTACATATTACGAGGGGAAATACCCGCACCGGCTTCGTTCGAGCGATAAGTATCAATGTACAAATCATTTTAATAATAATAATTTATTTGATTCAGACACAGAGATCCATATTTTTGTTAGTAAATACACTTAAAAATTATGTTAGTAACCAAGGAATAATCAAAAATTCATTAATAATAATACATAGAAACAATAAATAGACAATTACAAGAAATTCATAGAAACAATAATTACTTAATAAATGGTGACGAACTGGCATGCAAGTGCATCCACCTCTCCAACATCACCGAGTCCCACTGCTCGGACAATACGCTCAGGATACTGTTAGTGCTGCGTCGGAAGCGACTTAGTAGCGAGGCGCTCCGCTTCCTAATAATGGCAAAAAAGTCATCAGTTTGCGCCTGTGCGAACATCGAAGAAGCGCTGCAAAACCGAGGCAGCCCCAGCAGTACCCTAAACGCATTGTTGTACTGTACGCGTAAGGCGCTGTATACCCGCTGCACATAGTTGGCCCATAGGCTGCACGTATAAAAAGACTGACAATAGGCTTTAAATAAGGTCACCTTTACTTGTTCAGTACAGCGTGCAAACCTACGTGCCAACATGTTGCAGCGAACCGACAGCGCCCTACGTTCCCGCTCGATGTCCTCATTGTCAGACAAGTTATCTGTGACCCAGTGGCCCAGGTAGGTACTTAAAATGGTTAACCCTTTTCAGACTAGCACCACAAAGGGTGATCGGAGGTATAAAAGAGAAACATTTGGTACCAGCTTTGAAAATCATGTACTCACTCTTTTTAGGGTTGTACCTGAGCCCATGAGTCCCAGCATATGTCTCACAAATGCGCAGGAGTTTCCGCAACCCCCCAACCGACGGGCTCAGCAGCACCATATCGTCCGCGTAGCTGATGTTATTAATAGGCACTCCGCCTATTGAGCAGCCCGCATTAGCACTGCTGAGCTCGCCGATCAGCTGGTTCATGTACAGGTTGAACAAGCGGGGCGAGGTTATCCCCCCCTGCCTCACACCGCAGTCCAACCCGTACACGTCGGAATATACTCCCGCCCATCTCACACTGTTCCGCTGGTGACTGTACCAATACCTAAATATCGACACTACCTCACTCGGCACCTGTGTCTCACTGTGCAGCTTGTGCCACAGCATGTCATAATTTACCAAGTCGAACGCTTTCGAGAGGTCTAGGTAACAAGCGTACACAGGAGTATTTCTAGCCGTGTAGTACTGTACAGTCTGCTTGAGACAGAGGATAGCACTCTCAGTCGACACACCAGGCGTGAAGCCAAACTGAGCGTCATGTATATGAAGATGCTTCTCCAGCTGTCTGTCAAGCAGCCTGTCCAGCACCTTGGCTATGACAGTAGCGAGCGAGATAGGCCTATAGTTAGATACGTCCGACACATCACCCGTTTTGTTTTTTACGATCGGAACTACCACCGTGTACATGAGGTCATCAGGTAAGTAATTATGGCTGATGCACAGACTAAACAGCATTGCCAGTACCCTCGGGAGATGCACACCAGCGTGCTTCAAGTGCTCGATGCTAAGGTCATCATGACCTGGAGACTTACCTCTCACCATAATTTTAATCCCATTTTTTTCTTGTAGGTAATGTAATTATCTGAATCATTGTGATAACATAATATTCTTATCCATATTCTGCGTTTATTTGATTGTATTTGTTTATAAAGGTCTACCGACAGCTTCTACAACTTGCGTGCAAAAAAATTGGCCCACCCCCATGCTCCCATTTGAGAGACTGTATCATAGAAATCGTAATGAATATAATAAGTATACTAGCTGTTACCCGCGACTTCGTCCGCGTGGAATATAGTTAGCAAAAAGGTTATTGTGAAGTTCGCAGAGTTTACGATAGCTTATTAATTTTGTATTCCGCGCAAAGAAATACCTATGTTAATTTTAATGAAATTCTTCTATTTTATGAATCGATATTTTGTTTTCGTACATATTTCTCCATTTAGTTATTTTTTTTCGTTTTTGCATTTTTAGTTTAATTATTATTTATTTTTATTTGTTCGTATTGAAAAAAATCTTTATATACAATATTTGATGTAAGTACGATTTTCTTGGGCTGAAACAACAACACTACTGGCATTCCTCGCACGTGAACATGCCACGTATAGTTGTCCATATGTAAAGCAACCCTTACTTAAATCTATGCCAGCTTTGACAGACTTGTTGATTGTCATAGCAAAACTGACATTGATAAGAATTGTAATCTTTTCCATTTCCACGGATTCCTATCCGTGGTATAAATACTATCTCACCTTTTCTGCATCCGGATATTATACGACCTTCTATAACGTTTCTTTGCAACGACACTACTCGCAAACTAGTACCATTGCAAAGTTTGTAGTATGATGGGCACGCCAATCTTAAGTTCTAGTTTATGAGGGGGTAGTCCAGGCACAATTATACTGTTTCAAAATTCTGTTGGGTAATTAACCACTTCGTCCGGATTGCAAACTGTATTGATGGAAAGGTATGTTTGTGATTCACCAGATAGCTTATCTAAAATGCGCCTTGTCGTCTATAGGTGATAAAATTGATCTTTCACAAATTACATATTGAAATTGTAAATACCATCATAAATACTATATAATATTAAAATTTCAGTGTCCGCCACAACCTGACAAAGATCGGTAGATAGTTCTATATCATGAGTACTATTCACTTCTGGACACTGTCTCTCTCCAACATCAAGAAGAATTTTGCTAAATTCTGAATCGTCTGAATGTGCTCTCTTTAAAGTCAAAGTCAACTTTTGACTTTGACTTTGTGCTCTCTTTACCCATTTTTTTTTCTAAAATAAAAGTACTAGTTACTCCTTATTACATCAGCTATCTGTCAGTGAAAGTCCCGCCAAAATCGGTCCAGCCGTTTCAGAGATTAGCCGGAACAAACAGACAGACAAAAATTGTAAAAAATGTTATTTTGGTTTAAGTACCGTGTATACATCTATATGCATTTAGTAAAAAGCGGTTATTTTAATATTACACACATACACAAAGGGTGTATGTGTAAAAATAAAAAATTTAATCGGTTAAGCCGTCTTCGAGTAGTCTTATCTTAAAAAAGTAGTTTTCTTATTCTGCCAAAAAGGTTGGATATATACGTATGTTGCTTAAATGTTAGGTGATCGTCGATAAGAATACCAAGGTATTTAATGTAAGAAGTACGTTCAAGAGGAAGACAGTCGCAAGAGGAAGTAGAATATTAATGTTCGAAGAGCGGTGATGTAGTTTGCGTTTAAGGTGGTCCGGTGGGTTTGAAGAGGCGGTTTTGGCGAAAACTCGTCGTAACTCGTTAAAATGTATGGAACAGCTGATTTTTTTTTCACTATTTCAGGTTGGTTCTATAGTAAAAGTTGTTCATAATGATGACCAAAATGACACCCTTTAAGGATTAAAAAGATCAAAATGTAAGGGCGTATAAAGTAAAGCGCCTGGCTGGGTTCGAACCTACGACCTACAACTCGTAAAGAGCGGCCGTCACCACTGCTCTACAGCTACTTAGACGTTTCACGTCAAAAAGGAATGAAATCTTGAATTTCAATGGCAACCACTTCACCATAGAATCAGAGATCAGCCGGTCGATTCTGTAAAAATCTCACCGTGAAAACTTAGGTGATGTGAGTTTGTTTTTGCTAGGAATTGACACTATTGACAGCTCACTCCACGCTCACTTCACCTAAGTTTTCACGGTGAGATGGT
Source organism: Luperina nickerlii (assembly GCA_963855955.1). Lineage (NCBI taxonomy): Eukaryota > Metazoa > Arthropoda > Insecta > Lepidoptera > Noctuidae > Luperina > Luperina nickerlii. The sequence continues at coordinate 2,579,664 of OY979665.1, forward strand.
AACAGAATCGCACTGCTTATCTACATTATTTGGATGATAGCATTCACGTTTCATGGATAGCGCGTGTAACTCAAGTAGGTGGGTATTTTTCAAGTAGATAGTGCAAGTCACTAGATTAGCTCAATATTACTTACTATAATAGTTGCGCCCCGCGGTGTCACCCACATAAGACTTTCTACTGCTGATAAAATAATTTTAAAACCCCTGACTTAAAGAATTTATGTAACGAGACTAAAACAGATAAACTCATATGGCAGTCGGGGATTTTTTAATTATTTTATCCTTTTTTTAATTACATTTAACCGTCGTGGGTTTTTTCAATTTTTTTTACCTTTTTTGTTCTTATTTTATGTCAGGGGTTTTTTAAAATTTTAATTTAATTTTTTATTTCATGCTTTTCGTAGGGACTTCTTAATTTTTTTATTTGATTTCTTTTATTTTCTTGCGTTTTAAAATACAGGTAATTTGGTGTTTAATGGTTTTTAATCCGTCAAAAAATAATTATTAATTTACAGTTGAAGAATAATTTTTAAGACTAAACAGATTTTTTTGTTTTATTATATCCTTTTTCTAGTTCTTCCTTTAGTTATTCAACTTTCTTACAAGTATTTCATAGCTATTAGATATCTTAGGTATTTCAGATCTAGTTTATAAAATGGGACTGCGACTTCCATTCGTAAAATTGGTCAAACTCAGTGGTACCAGCCATCACTCCACTTTCCTCATCAATCTAGGGTATTGATCAGACAAAAAAATAATTTTCAAATTTTTAGTTTTCATTTCGTTAGTTAATATTCCTCATTCCCTTTCAATATATTGTACAGTATTCTACTTGTCAAGCCCTTTCATTTGATACCCATATTGAGGGAGGGGAGTTGTAAAAAAAAACTGTAATGCGCCATTTTGTGGTGGCGGCCATCTTGGATTTGAAATTTATCATAGTGTATAAGATTCTACTAGTCAAACCCTTTTATTTGATACCTATATTGAGAGAGTTGTGAAAAAATATGTAATCCGCCATTTTGTGGCGGCGGCCATCTTGGACCGATTTTCATCAAACATAGCTTAGCATAGCAACACTTCCGACTAATTCACCAAATGTTAGCAACCCTGTAACCTGAATTTAAATGTTAAGTACGGACACCGTTGACGGTATTGACATGTAATGTCACAAGATTTTTTTGCCGGTGTGGGTACATACTCTTGCACAAATTTCTTGTAATTTTTGGTTTACTTGTGTTATTTACGCTGAGTTGAGCTTTGGTTCCTCCGTATATAAAGAAACACCAACATTGCTGCATTGACTGTGGTTTTTGTGAAGTGTTTGTCACATAGGCCTAACTACTCGTTTAGGCCTAGCCTAGGGGGATAGGATAGCAATGTAGGTACTTACTGGCAAGAGCTATTATAATTTTGTAAATCTATCTGATGAAACTGACTGCATCTTCATACAGGCTAGAGAACATTATAATAAAACGAAATGCAAGAAACGAACAAGGCAAACTGGTGTAGAAATATTTTAGTGTAAATACTTATGCTATTGTGATAAGACGCATTTTACTATCAAGTAAGCTAATGTGAAAAGACACTACTGCGAAAACACGCTTTGTTTTTATTTCGTTTAATTTTAGTGTAAATGCTTACCTACCTGGTCATAAGAATATAATTTTGTGTAAATTTATCGGATGATTAGTGAAAATGCCTAAATACAACATATTTAAATTTCTTGGAAATGTTCTCTGTCGGCACTAAACATTTTTACATATTACATGATGTTTAATGTTAGACAGGCATCTTGTATTACCATTCCTATACAATATTAGGAAACGCCTATTATTGCCGTCTACCGGCCTTAATTAATCATACCCTTTTATTAATGTATAAATAAATATAAATGTTTAGAAATAAAGAAAGAATATGAATAAACAAAGCGTGTTTTTTTTTTTGTATAAACCCATCAATCAGTGGGGAGGGACAGGCAAAGTTAAATATAGATGACACCACTATCGCTGGTAACCGTCAGCTGTCTGTTGAAGTTTTTCAGCAGGGACTTGAAACGTTACGCGTAGTTCCAGTACCGATAATTTGTACCGTTCCACCAGGATCGCAACAAAATTAATTCCTTGTCTTTAACGATACTGACAAACGGAACGAAATGTTAAACTGTTCACTAACAATATTATCAATATATCGTTATTAGTATAACGACATAATAACGTTGCTCATTTTAAATGATCTTTTCTTTATCTCTTAAATTAAACGATGATTATAGTGATATAAATGAAGTTTATTCTCACAAGTGTTCAGTTCAACTGTCGTACAACGAATACATTCATTTCAGCTCGTTTATTAAACGTCATAAAATGCCATACAAAGTGTTGTCATAGTTAACTCTGATTCGATACAATTAAATAATCGATTTAATATTTAATTAGAGTAATAAAAATAAATACTATTTTAATATTTACTAAATTTAATACTAATACAATTGTACTCACTACTACTAATATATCATACTAGATAGGATTTTATAAAAATACCCACATCTTGTCTAATTAACCTTACAACTCGGCCATCCTGTGTGAGTCCTCTCACTTGTTTGGTGTAAATTGTTATAATAACCAATTTGATAATACGACCTATATAATAAAAAATTAAACAAAACAAAATATAGGTAATAACTTGATTATGAATACATACTTCTACATTTAATTTCATTCTTTAATAATTCATTATCACAATATAAATTCAAATTTACTTTAAAGTTCAACTAAGGTACCTACTATAATATTCTTATCACAATCTATGTCTATGTCTGTCACAAATTCTCATCACAATCAAAATTTCGAAATGCTTTTACATTCATATCACATCGAAGTTTATCTCAATTGAGCTTATCGTTTTTATCTAGGTCACAAATCATTGTCACTATAAATTCAAACTCATGAAGCTGGAGCTGCATTCTCATTCTTTGTTTCTTGCACAATCTGTCACGATCTTCGGTCAACTGTGCGGCACCGTTATCTTGGTACTATTTATGATCTGCACTGACCTGTTATGATAAATTGCGCTCACATCGTATCATACTCATTATCTTGCAATCATAATTATGTGCGACATCGATTTCTTAATGCCATTCATTATCTGCACTGATTGCTCATGTATATATTATATCCTTAACAATAACACGCAATCTACTCATTTTCATCAGGGAAGTTGATTAACTCGTGTAAATTAGCATATTATTATTATCTAAAATAAAAGAATAATTATTTTTCCCACCTAATATGTAGAATAATAGATCACTCGCTCTGTACCTCTATACCCTCACTCTGATCACTGTCAGTGCTTCCACTGGTGTAACCTCTAATGTTTATCCAGAGATGGATTTTATCTAGCGCAATAACATTTTCATACCTCTTGTTACCTTTTCTTGTTATTGGGGTGTCTTTGACGAGAATACTGTCATTAGGTAATATTTTGAGGATTCGATATCCCCTATCGCTAATCTACTAAACGCAGCTCCGGTGAGTCCGCTGCTTAACAGCGACGGGGCGCTCAGGTATCTAGCAGAGGACCGGGCGGAGGTCTTCGCCGAGCACCTGGAGCGTCAGTTCCGCCCAAACCCGACCAGCGACACCGACCATGTCGCAGCAGTCGAGAAACACCTAGGAGACTACTTCGCAACGCCGATAGCTCCCGATGAGGACCCCGTCTTTTTCTCGCCGGGCGCAGTCAGACACGCCATCCTAAGGACGAAGCCCAGGAAGGCCCCCGGTGCTGACGGTATCATCAACACAGTTCTGCGCTACCTGCCGTACCGTATGGAAGCGGCACTGGCGCGCCTGTTTACGGGGATACTGCGCACGGTGGCCTTTCCCGCCTCGTGGAAGGAGTGGCGCGTCATCATGCCGCCCAAGGCGGGAAAAGACATCCTGAAGCCGGAGAGCTATCGGTCGATCACGTTGCTGCCGACAATCTCCAAGGTTTTCGAAGCACGCCTGCTGCGACATCTCCGACCGCACATCGCGCCGCGCCCGCAGTAGTTTGGGTTTCGGGCGGAGTATAGCACGACGCTCCAGCTGTCGAGGGTACTGCACCATCACGCGGCTGCGCTCAACAAAAAGGAGTACTCGGTGGCAGTATTCCTCGACATGGAGAAGGCCTTCGATCGTATCTGGCACAACGGCTTGATATACAAGCTGACCACTTCAGGCGCGCCCCGTCGCGTCGTAAAGGTGGTCTCTACTTTTCTTACAGACAGAACATACAGGGTGGTGGTCGACGGGGCCCTATCTAGCGCCCTTCCGGTGCTCGCGGGTATACCGCAGGGCAGCTGCGTGTCGCCGGCGTGTTACTCAAGTTACACCGACGACATCCCCACTACCTTGGACGCCATGCTCGCGCTATATACGGATGACGCCGCGTACATCACTACATCGCTTAATGCGAAGTACGCGGCCGTCAAATGCAGCGAGCGCTCCAGCTGCTTCCCGAATGGCTGTCCAGGTGGCGGCTGTCGGTGAACGTGGGTAAGACGCAGGCGATGGTCACCGGCTTTGCGTCCCTCCCACCACCCCCGAAGCTGCAAGGAGCCGACACCGCCTGGCCGCATGTCCAGGACATTGCGCCCTGGCACGCCCGCCCCCCCGACGCGAGACCCCTACCCCGCGACCTGGTAGCGGACGACGACCATATCGCACCGGATTGACGCCTCGAGTGAGCCGCACCCAGGTTACACGCGGCTCACTCGATTCAACTGAACTACACATACTAATACATTCGTCGCGTGGCATTAATATAGGCACTTTACGCGGCGAACACAGACATCCATCACTAAAAAGACGCGCGTACGCGCAGCGTGGGCTGCGGTACGCGCAGACACTGAGCGGTGTAACACTACAATACAATGCCGCTCACACACACACGACTGCTCCTTAGCCCGGACCGTAACCGATTAGCTCTGGAAGAGGGGCGGGCGGGAGCAACATACTTATAATCTGTAGGAGCGTCGAGTCGGCACCTCCGTCGCTGGTCGTCTCCCGCCGGGCCTCCCCCAGGCAACTGGGGGTCTCACCTGGCGGGGACCGACCGCCGAGGCGTCGTCGTGAAGAAAGCGGCGCTCTGAGTCAGCGTCGCGGCGCGCCTACAGAAAATCAACATGCAATCACTCACAGGGGTGCGCGTCATTTAAGCGTTCCCACGAATTTATCAGGCTACTGCAAGCCGAACGCAGTGAGGGGCCTGTTTTAGCAGGCCACCGTAAGGCCTCCGCAACTGGGGGGCTCAGCCCCGGAACCACTTGCCACGCCCCCTGACGGGGGCGTCGTGACCTCCGCTCTTCCAGAAATGACATTCTGACTTCAGGCGTGGCCCGGTGCACAGGTTGTATTATTACTCTCAATTATTATTACTCTGCCTCCTATGTACATTGTTGCTCTTTTGTGTGAACTAAGCTGTTACTGTATTACTGGGTGTCATAGCTATCATTACAAGATGTTGAATTAATTATTTCTTGATACTGATTAAGTGTAATTTGCTGTCAAACTAATTAATTGTATAAAAAAAAAACTACTTTATACACTTGGGGCTGGCGGCTAATTTTCAACACACGGGGGAAGGTCATGGTTCCAATCACCAATCATCCTTGATGGTCGGTGAAAGGAACCGGGCTACAGACGGACGGTCATACGTCCACTCCTCCTCTGCTTACAGAGGGAAGTGAGTGGGCGTAGACTGGGAAGGGGCGGTTCGCGCCGCTGGACCCACGAGAGCGTGGGTGGTGGAGGGTGTCCAATGTCCGCGCTGCGTCTGTCCGGCATCCGGCGGCAGCGTAGGGACGCCGGGGCGGCGGTTGGATCTGCCCAATCGTCGGCCACCCCGTAATCCTGAGTTCAGGACCGGGGGTCCGGGCCACTAAGTTTGGGCCGCGAGGAAGACAACCTCTCTAAAAAATTACCCCAATCCCAAGGTCTAGCGTACCGAGGGGATATATGGCCGGAGGGCATCCGGTCGTTAGCGCGAAAAAGGGACCTCGCCCTTAAAAAAGAAGAAAAATGGAACAGACTAATGTAAAAACTATTCCCCAGGCGGGTACCCTCCTACCCAAGGAGGGACAATCCCGCCCTTCTTCGGAAGGCAGCCCCTTCGTATCTGGGGAGGCAACACTAATCTCGTCGTCCGGCAGACCCGACTTTTTTTTTTTTGTTTTGTTCCCGGGGTGAAAAATCCTCATGGATGTCCGCCGCCCTGGGGCGGGCGGCGGGGTCTGGCAGACTCTTACTGACTAAAAACCACCCCGGTGTTCCATCTCACACCTACGCCGGGGGTCGCAAGAACGTAGTACGATCCTTCCGCAACCCCCGGCTGGTGCCGGCCCGCCTCAGCGGGCCCCGTCTGGTCAGGGAGGGGAGTGAGGTGTTTGGCTCCCCCCGCGACGTCTAAGAGGGGCGCGCGTGGAACACTACGCGCCGCCACCTCGGTTCCTGATGTGTGGGGGGCGACGGACGTCCCCGAGTCCGTCGCCCCTGGACCCAATTAGGGGGGCTGGAAGAGGGCGTTGTCCGCCCTCCGCCGACGCCCGGTGCGCCTGCTGCGGGCCGAGTGAGTGGACGAGATCTCCCTCTCCCTTTCCGCAGCCTCCTCCTGCGAGACAACCGTTTCGCAGAAGGAAACCAGCGCGTCCCAGGACTCCTCGCTGTCGACCATCGACTCGACAACGGCTGGCAGCGAGAGGTCACTGCCTACTTCTGAGATGAGGGCACGGCGCGGCTCCTCCCAAGCGACACATACATTGTGTTCATGTTCATGCGATGGCCAAGTCAATCTATTTATTTAAAAGATAAAAGATTTTTCCACATTTAATTTATAAACAATATCTAATAAATTTAAAGTTACAAATCGATAAGATTGTATTTAGTCTATGGACGAATATTCGAGAGTTCAAACTGACAGATAGGTTTGAAAAGGAAAAGGAGGTTTCCGGTCTTGACGACTGAGGTCTGAGGACACGAGCCAAAAGGCTGATTGAGCGGGACTTATTCCATGTTGGACCTGGATGTGCCCAAATAATCCGATGGGGTTTTAATAAGTTCAGTAGAAGCTGAATCCTGTGAGTATTCAACCATTTTCTTTGTTACCGCTGTACAACCTTAGATCTTACATGTGTGTTCTGACACGAGGCCGTTCTTACAGGTCTGTCTGTTATGCCAGCCTTTTAAGATCGGTGCTATGCGCGATTAAGTCGTGATGCCTTGGTGCAGCCCTGTGGTCAGATGATTTGGAATTGATCCGGGCGCCGGCAACTTTGAGGTTAGGCTTTGGTGTAGTCGTCTGTTTCCCAAGAAGGCCTTACCTAGCCGAATCCAGATGATGAAGGAAGTTCGCCACTCCAGGTAACACAAGCGTCACCATTTACGCCCGTAGGCCACGTTATTCGTGTGTGCACAGGTTTAATCTGTGCATAATGCCAAGGTCCTTAAAGCCCGTCAACTGAGAGCGTTAACTGATGGAATTATTTATGCTGGGAGAACATTGGGTCAGTGGGTCGTCTTATGGGCGGATCTATAGGTCATAATTTTATCTATGAGAGAGTTAGGCCTATTGTAGGAACTAGGTGATAAGACCAGTTCTATGGTATTGTGTCTCGGGTTTGCTTTGCATTATCGTTAGTTTCTCTATATGAGCACAATCCAAATAGGTTAATACATGTACGGTTGAGCTAGAAGTTATTAAGTGGTTCATCTCACGGACTCGCTATAGCGACTCTGAGAAATTGTAACTATCTCATGCAAGCGTAGAACACTCCGATACAACCAGGTACGGAGACTGTTTGTATGGGTGTGCATTCCCAGGTGTTTGAGAAAGGTATAGCAGTTTGGTGGCTCGCCACATTATTTGTATGTGTACCTTCATTTCTGTATTATTACAATAAACTTTGTATTGTGTAAGCAGGTACTTGTTTAAATGAATGTTTCCTTAACAGATTATACCCTATAAATTATGTCCGTGACTACCGCAGGATCACCAACGCCAATCGCTTCCATTTTTGGTAAATAATTAGTACTCAATTGGTACTAATTAGTACTCGATTCATATCTATATGCAGTTTTATAAACGTATCCCACACTGCTGACTCTGGACTTTCAGCGATCATCTTTAGGATTTCGTTGCCACTACCCATAATTCGACGCATCAGTGAGGCTGACTTTTTGCGCGTTATTGCATGTCATCCACACCCGCGACTGCAAACATCCCCGAGGCGCTGCAGAATCGAGGAAGTCGCACCAGGGTAGTTCTTCAAAAAGTATTCTCCGCGTAACTTTCATGGCGAATATTTTTTTTTTAATAATCTACAGTTAAATGTACCCACATTTAAGACGCTGTAAAAATAATACGTAATTTTTTATTTTATGTAAATCGGTGCATAAACTACTGAGATATTTTATTTTGAAATTTCTGTGCCCATGAAAGTTACGAAAGACGGCACGAAAGTTACAGACGCATTTTCTACAAGCAAAATATAGTTTCAAATCCTTATTTTTTCTCAAATTTCCAATTTATAAAAATTGACTACGAGAAAACCTACAAACAGAAACACATACCTACCTACTACGAGTCGTTAAAAGAAAAAAAATTAAACACATATAACTACGCATAAACACTTATACAAATACATGACACCTTTTTTGAGCTTCACGATAGCATCTGCAGCGTCACAAGTAATCTAAATTTATCATTCAATGGAGATATATAACTTTCGTGGTGCCCTAGCTAACTTTCGTGGACAAATTACCACGAAAGTTGTGCCACGAAAGTTATGAAAATTTCACATTTTTGAGAATTACGATTAAACTTATAGGTAAATAAACAAACAAAGTACTTGAGAATAATCTCGAAGATCTATCTTATTTCTTAATACAAAATGACTTGGAAAATTATAAGCATTATCCTTCAAAATATGCGCATGAAAGTTTCTAGACCAAGGCTACTTGAAAATATTCGAAGAATAACTCGCCTCGTATTTTTTTTGTTTAGAAGCGATGAACGTACGTGTCTCGTCCACTGACGCCGGGATACTACTGAGCGTCCGCGCAGCTAAAATGTGTAGCGACAAGTTGGCGCTCTTAGAAGATACGTGCAGTTTTGTTGCGCGCTCTCGAAACTAACAAAATCGTGTGACAGAGACATAAAGCTTATTAACTATTGTCACTTAAGAGATAAAATTAATATTCTTTGATAATTATGATGCATGGTTAAATACAATTAATTAGATTTATTACATTATATGCTTATGAATTGAAACCAAAAGTTATCAAAGTTTGCCGTGAGCGCGAACAGAGTGTGACGCGCGAAGAACACCGATTTTGCTCCCGTTTTCGACATTAGATATTTTTTTAAATAAACATTAGAAATAATTTTAGATATTTAATGTTTAAATTATGTACACATATAAATAAAGATTAATCTGTATTTGGTCCTAAGACTGAATGTTTAATAGGTTACGAATTCAGACCGTGTGACTGCGTTTTGAGGGACCTCGAAGAACTACCCACCAGAACCCTAAAGGCGTCGTTGAACTGAACGCTAAGGGCATTGCAAGGCCCGCTGCATGTATTTGGTCCCCAGGGCGCTGGTATAGAAGATTTGACAGTAGGTACATTGATATTGGTATTGACATTGGTATTTTTGAATTTTAATTAGTATGACTTACATAGTTTTTAAGTTCCATAATACTAACCTCATATGGACATGCAAAAATAGTCTCAATTAAATGAATTTTATTTTTATTTTATTTTATATATCACCACAACATCATAACAAAATAATATATAACATGACAATTTTACAATAATTATCATAAAGTGTTTCGTATAATTTACCCCAGAAACCTCACAAATTATTCAGGAACGCTTCTCCTTAATTTATAAGCTACAACATCTAGAGCCTGAGGGCTCAGATTTGTTACTTGCCAGCCTCCATCAGGATACACTCTCGAGCTGAACACTACCTCGCCATCACCACAGAATAGCTCCAATGAAGATGTATCTAAGAAGATCCTCCACGCTTCGGAACCCAGAGGAAGCCATTCCACTTGCCTGTCATCTCCTTCTCTATCTACCACAACTTTACGGACTTGAGAGTCCCATCGCAGTGAAACTTGACCGCCGCCATTATTCCCTTTGAATTCCAACTCTATGTTTTGGCTCAAGTCGCCGCTCACTAGTAATTCTCCAGTCTTATCAAATTGTATAGCAACATTCTTTGCAAGCTTCCCATCCCATACTGTTTCCTCTCTCAGGCTGGTCATTGTCTCAACAGGCTTCATCAGGATTTGGTTGCCAACTAAATCGAGTTCTCTGGCAATAGTCATAGCTCCTGCCCACCCGTCAACTCTCTCGGGAATTGGGACATCCCACATTCCCATCCACGAGAACAGATACCTATTTCCATCTTCTTCTGTAGTTTGAGCGGCGTAGAAGTCATGACCAAAGTCTAATTCCTGGAAACTTACTTCAGGCAAGAATTCAAAAGTTTCATAATTAAAACTTCCGATGATATATCCTGTCTGGTAAGTGTTCTTGTATCTGTCTCCTTCCGGGGCCATGCCTTGAGGAGACAGCAGGAGAATGTGTTTTCCTTTAAGCTCGAAGAAGTCAGGACACTCCCACATAAAGCCCAAATTACCCGCAGATTCTCCTAGGACACTTAAGAAGTCCCACTTAACCAAGTCTAAGGATCTGTAAAGCAATACGTTGCCTCTGTGATCGTCAGTCTTGCTCCCAATCACAGTATACCAGTGCTCACCATGCTTCCATGTTTTGGGATCTCGGAAATCTGGGGCTCCGTTGGGTGCCCTTGCTATTACTGGATTACCTTTGAACTTGTGGAATTCTACGCCGTCGTCACTGAACGCCAAATACTGAGTTTGATTGAAGCCAGGTTCTACGTCCAGTGATTTGTGGGCCGTATACATTAGGACCAGGGTGTCATCTTTAACTACAGCACTTCCTGAGAAACACTGTTCCTCTTCAGGCACTAAGGCTGTAGGAAGTCGTCTCCAATCCACAAGATTTGGGCTCACCACATGATCCCAGTGCATAGGACCCCAGTGACTGTTGTAGGGATAAAATTGGTAGAATAGATGATATTCTCCTTTGTAGTATGAAAATCCATTAGGGTCGTTCAGCCATCCCACAGGGGGCGCCACGTGGTACTCTAGTCTGTACCTCGGGTTGATTTCCGCCTTCTTCGCTTCAATATAAGCTTCTAATTTTGCTATCGCATCGCTTTGTTTAGTCGTCTTTAGATGAACGGTGGCGACTAATGTGAAAAACACCACGACTACCTTTGTAAGTAACATGACTGATTGATATAATGATCGCCTTGTGTGGTAATCTGTTTATATACTAGTCTTTTGGGGGTGATAAGATATTTCAAGTGTTTTGTTTGTGATATGATGATAATTATAACGCACATCAATGCATTTGATTTTATCTCGCCCCTATGGTGATATCGCCGTCATCCTGCCAAAATCTGCAATTTTGGTCATGTATTAAAAATACCAATCGATTCTGTTTTTCAATTCCGTCGTCTACCAATTTCGGTAAAACGCAGAAGCCCATTACTTGCAGAGATACTCTGTGCTAATAAAGGGTAATTTATCCATTTCTGTAAAAAGTCGCCAGAAAAAACGATAATTTTTTTTTAACGATAGATTTTTCGATATTGCGCTTGCTAAATAATATTAAACTCGTTTAATTGATTTTCTCATTTACGCACTGGAGCAGGTCCACAGATGATTCATTCTGCCATTGTATTTCAAATGCCTCATCCATTTTGAGCCCGCTCTATTCATTGTTGCATAAGGGCAATACAAGATAATGCATTCAAAGCAATTAAGAAATAGCCTCAATTCAGGTTCTTGCTCATTTTGACGGTGGACGCTTCGCCCAGTGGCTTAGGAGCTATCTTGTCACAGATAGGGTCAGACAGGGTGGAGCGCCCTGAATCGTTCGCTTCACGTACACTGAATGCAGCAGAGAAGCGGTACTCTCAATTACAAAAAGAGGCCACAGCTATTATATGAAAGATCAGCCGGTCGATTCTGTAAAAATCTCACCGTGAAAAATTAGGTGAAGTGAGTTTTTTTTTGCTAGGAATTGACACTATTGACAGCTCACTCCACGCTCACTTCACCTAAGTTTTCACAGTGAGATTTTTACAGAATAGCACCGCAGTTCCGTTTGTGCTCCGTACCGACCACAAGCCCCTTTTATCTATCTTTGGCCCATATAGGGGTATTCCAGAGGTGTCGGCAAATAGGTTGCAGCGTTACGCGATGTTCCTTAGTGGTTACAATAATTACACCATCGAATACATACGCAGCGCCGACAACGGCGCAGATTTTTTATCGCGCGCCAGTCTGGCTGACAGTGAGTCAACGGCGGCTAGAGGGGGTGCTACAGGGCCGACGATAGTTTAGTCCCTGTAGAAGATCGCGCATCTTATGTTAATTTTGTTACTGATGGTAGTTTACCCACTACACTTGGTGAAATTCTTGATGAAACTCAGAAAGATCCAGTATTACTTAAAGTTTTATCATATTATTGTTAAAGGCTGGCCTAAGCGACTATCAGATATATTAATTAAGCCTTATTTTTTATGTCAACATCAGTTGTCGTATGAAGGCGGTTGTATTATGCGAGCGCACAAGGTTGTTATTCCAGAGACTCTTCGGACAAAATTATTATTTGAGCTACATAAGTCACATTTGGGTGTTGTGAAAACGAAAGCTGAAGCGCACAGAAGATTTTGGTTTCCAGGAATTGATAACGCTGTAGAGAAAATGATTGCGGATTGTAAGGTCTGTTAACAGTTGAGACAGCTACCAGCACGTGCGCCGCCAGCATGTGGCCACATCCACCGCAAGCTTTCTATCGTATTCACATAGATTTTCTCGACCCCATACAAACCCGTTTTTTTGTGATTGTGGTACTTGAAATGGGTAGAAGCTTACGATATGGGAACGAGTACGTCATCCTTATCGGTGATTAATAAAATGTAATTATGATTGATTACATGGCGTGATTTGGCTTACCGCATACTATAGTCAGTGATAATGGCACACAATTTTCTTCCTCAGAATTGAGGACGTTTTGTGTTTCAAATGGTATTTCGCATATGACGTTGCCGGCTTATCATCCTGCTAGTAACGGCAGCCGGAAAGCTACGTGAAGGTGGTTAAAAAAGGAATCAAATCATGTATATTAAGTAGTAGTAATGTTACGGGATTAAACAATAACTTGCTTAAATATCTATTTGATTATAGAAATTCCATACATTCTGCAACGGGCTGTTCACCTGCCCAGTTGGTATTCGGTCATAAACTGAGATCACGGTTAGATTTAATTTCACCGGCGTCTATCACTCTCACCCAAAACGTCGTAAACAAACAGTGTTTGCAGTCTAAAGAGAAAAGTAACAAAACTATTAAATACTTTAAACAAGGAGACAATGTATTATATAAAAAAACAGCACTAATAAACAAGGGACTTGGAATAGAGGCGTATCTAATAATTAAAAATATAGGAAAAGTTGTTTATATTGTCCAGGATTGCAATACTTTGTTGAAGGTAAAAAAACACAAGAATCAATGATTAGCATTCCACGGCACAGCAAGAAATATTCACGGACCGAGTGAATGTCCTATTGAATTAGAAGATCTACAAGGAACTTCGGAACAGTTGGAACCGAACCTGACACCTCCAGGGGATGGTAGTGCGTCGGACACTGGAGGAGAGGGAAATAGAGAAGACGAAGTATTCTATGATGCAACAGATGCGACTCAAGGTGATACTCCTGTGGAATCAAGACAAACGGATGATGGAAAAATACTACGAGCTGTGCCTAGAGGTAGACTATAAGCGTTTTTATTAAGGTTTTTGACTTATGTTTATTTTGTCAAGCTAGGGGAAGGAATTTTGTATAGTTAATGTTTGATCTATGGTTTTTATATATGTCATCTTGACTTGTAAAATAAACGTCAGCGTGCTACTAGCTATCCGAGAGTTAATTTCTCCTTTCTTAATCCTAGGCCTTCGCCCTCCGCAATATCCGCATACATATCATTTATGACGGTGTTTCTACCAAAATAATTAAGTCTGTCGGTGACATAATATGCAGCCACATAAGTCACATCATGAATCTATGTATCAGTATGGGTCCCTTTCCTGGTGGTATGAAAATATCAATAGTAAAACCACTATTTAAGAAAAGAAATAGAGACCTAATCGAAAATTATAGACCAACTATCTGCGCCCCGCGGTTTCACCCGCGTAAATGTCGATCCCGTGGTAATATCGGGATAAAAAGTACCCTATATGTTAATCCAGGGTGTCAGCTACCTCTATACAAAATTTTATCACAATTAGTCCAGCCGTTTGAGCATGAAGAAGTAAAAAACATAAAAACACACACATACCCACAAACTTTCGCTTTTATAATATTAGTGTGATAGCGCTGATACCAATAATGTCGCAGATTTTGAAAAATAAATTTACAAAAATGCTATACGTATATGGAAAAAATTATATTCTTTGTAATGAGCAAAAAGGTTTCAGACAAAATAAGACAATCAATATGGCGGTCTATGATTTTCTACACACTGTAATGTTACGGATGGATGAAAAGACTCCCGTTTGCGCTGTGGTGTGCGATATGACACAAGCATTCGACTACGTTGATCACACTATTTTTACTTAATAAACTTGGCACATATAGAGTAAGAGGCAATGTTCTTAAATTAATTGAATCCTATATGTCCAATAGAAGGCAAATCACATCAATCTCAAGAATAGATCGTACCAAAAAGCGACTACGTATTTTTCTCAAGAACGTATAGTAAAATTCAGTGTACCCCAGGGAACTGGTTTAGGATCATTACTTTTTATCATAAATATAAATGACTTTCCGAAATCTATTGAGCATCCAATGACTCTTTTTGCAGACCATAGCACAGTTACAATAGCATTAAAATTACAGACAGATGCAAACCATATTTCATTAAACATCAAATTCTCTCACTTCCTTCCTTGTATATTAGAAACGGTATTATTTGTTAATAGGAATCCCCAACTGTTTCCGAGGTCTTCAGATGGTTCCGAAAGAAGTCAACGTGATAATCGGAGACTTCGTATAGATAATGCTAAAAAGCTCTCATGCGTAAGATTGTGCATGGCCCCAAAATTATAGAACAAGGCATACAAAGATTTGAATATTATTAGTTTTAACAAAAGCATGAAGAAACTTTTAATAAATACATGCTACTATGATGTTACCGATTATTTAAATGATGTACTTTAGGCATTTTTTTTAATTATTATTTTTATTACTTTAATGTAAGTTTATGATTTTTTTGTACTTTGAATTATATTATTATTACCTATATTTGTATGCCTTTCAAGGCAAAACATGCTGAAACTTTTTTTTGTAATCGTTCCAACTGATTGTTAACTTACACGTGTTTTTGACAAATAAATATATATTATCTTATCATAAGCGACATCTCTTGCACCAGTCATCATGACCCATGGGTGGGCCAATATCAGCCACTCCTTATAATATTTCCATCGGTCATTACCAAAAATGATTCAACGATACCTTTACACAAGTACATATTACGAGGGGAATTACTGGCGTATGTAAAATCAACACAATATTCAACATTGTACACTTAGGCTGGGTTCACACGGCATTGTCCTGCACGTTTTTTTGCAGTATACGTCTTAACGAATAAATAGTGGCACATACATTGTACATAGAACCATTCACATGTCATTTGTACTGTAAAAAATCGTACACCGTTTATGCGTTTAAACGAATACTCAACGGACTTGTCAAGCAAATCGAATGAACTTTAACGTATTCGGCTTGCAGTGGCACATAGTATAGCTCTGTCTCGGTTACACGACACGATGTTTATACGTTCTTCATCGAATCGTTTTTGGTAGGCTTGAATTTTCCATTTGATTTAATAAGTTTTCAAAACATTCAATAGACATCCGAAAGTAATTAAAAAACTTCTTTTCATCGTTTATCATATAACTTCTCAAATAGTTTAGTACGCCCTGATTCTTCATTAATAGGATGTACCCAAAACCTTCTGCTCTGTCGGCGACGAAACCGTTGACGCCTTCGATTATACCAATATAAAAGTACAACCAAGCGTGGATCCATCACAGATGTCTACTCACTGTGACAACCGTGTGAAGACTGCTGCTATTCGTTTTTTACACGAATGAAAATCTACCGTATGAACACCCGGGTGATTGTACGTTAAAAAAAACGAATACTAAGAAAACGTGCAGGACAATGCCGTGTGAACCCAGCCTTAGTTAGCAATAAACGTTTTGACTTTGAGTTTTAACTTATTCATATTCTGCGTTAAGTTTATTTGATTTTATTTGTTTTGAAGGTCTACCGACAACTTACATGATTTGCGTGCAAAAAAATTGGCCCACCCCCATGCTCCCATTTGAGAGACGATATCTTAAAAATCGTAATGAATATACTCGTAATATATTATTTTATTTTCTGTGAAGATAGGTAAAGTACAGTTTATTTGAACATACACTATATTTTGATAAAAGCAATATTCTTGACAGGATCGATTGGATTTTTCAGATGTCCTCATCACTCACTTTTGCGCGGAAAAGTGCGGACTTTTTTTTACATTGAAATTGACAAACATTTAATTTTGTTTATTTCCGTTTTGCTTAATCAAGATTAAACTTGATTTTGCTAACGGACTTAAAATAAATGAGGTTATTTATTCAACACCCTATTCGTAAGTTCGCGATTTTCTCAAAAACTAATGAAATAGTTTTGATAATTTATTCACTAATGTAATCTTCATATATTCAGGAGGGTTTTAATAATTCACTAATTCACTAACACTAAATGCAGACAAGACAAATTATTATTATATTAAGTTTTCGATGCGCAAGCAAACATCAACTGGCACTACCTCGTCATTATATGCTCATTACTGCAAAATTCCAACAAATAACCAATGTGTTTGTCCTAAAATTAAAATGGCAAATACAACAAAATACCTTGGTGTTATAATAGACGACACACTTTCGTTTAAACAACATATAGAAGCTTTAAATAATAGAATTCGCAAGTTGATATTTGTTTTTAAAAAGTTACGCTGTATTGCTGACACAATATTAGTAAGACAAGTTTACTTTGCTCTATGTCAATCGATTTTAACTTATTGTATTACCACATGGGGTGGAGCAGGTAAAACAATGTTACTAACCATCGAGAGAGCTCAGAGGTCGATTCTCAAAGTGTCTACTTTCCGTCCTTTCCTTTTTCCTACTAACCTCCTGTACAAAGCTTGTAAAGTATTAACAGTTCGACAGCTATTTAATATGGGCATTGTTTTAAAACAACACAAAGCTCTACCCTACAGCGCTAGTAATACTAATAAAAGACGTAAAGATATAGTTTGTCCACAAATCTCAACAAAACATGCTTTTATATCCAAATTTTACCTATACCTTCGACCTCTCCTATATAATAGACTAAACTCGAAAGCAAACATTTATTCTGTGAACTATACAAATTGTAAGAGAATCCTCAAAGATACTCTCCAAAGTATGTCTTAAGAAGAAACAGAAAATTTACTAACTGTGTTAAATTAAATATAGGTATACAAAATTCACCTGCATTACATATGTATTTATCAAGTTTAGAAACTAAGAGTTAAGCTACTCAACATATAATTATTTGTCTATTGTCAACTTTCGATTATTTATTAATTTTAAAATACTATTTATTAATTATTTATTAAAATATATATATTAATTTTAAAATAGCTCTTCTCGCCTGAAACACAGGACTACCTAGTTCAGGCACGTAAGTTTTTTTTTTTTTTTTTTTTTTTTTTTCAGGTTGGGAAATCATCAAATGACTCCTCCCGCTCTGGGTGGAGCGGAAGGGAGTGTCAGACTCTTACTGACTAAAACCCACCCGAGTTCCTTCCTTCGCCCTTTATGTTCCGGGCCAGCGGTAACCCTTTCGGACAATCCCGCTGACCCGGCAGGCTTCGGCCCTGACGGGCCCCTTCACTTGATGCTGACATCTCTTTGAGGCGCGCGTGGAACACGTACGCGCCGTCCGGCACGGGCCTGGTCCTGATCGGACGGTGAGCTACCCATTACTCTCCGCCCGCAGGCCCGCGCCTACGGTGGCCGGGAGTCGTCGCGCGGCTCCCGACGCCCGGAGCGTCTCCCGCGGCGGCTGGGACGGGAGGCTCTCTCCCTCAGCCGTCCCGCCGCCTCCTTCGCTAGCATGACTGCTTCGCAGAAGGAGGCGACTGCCCCCCACTCCCTCTCGCCCCGGACCATGGCTTGGACCAGGCCCGGACGCGAGAGGTCGCCTCGCGAGACCTCCACCGTGTGCTCCACCGTGTCCTCTGGGCGATCCTGGCAATGGTGACACCCGGGCGTTTCCTCCCACCTGATTATGTGCAGGAACCTCCCGAAACTTCCGTGTCCGGTGAGGACCTGCGTCAGGCGGTAGGTGAGGGCGCCATGACGCCTCTCTAGCCACTCCTCAAAGAGGGGTCTTACCGCCGCTATCGTGGCGTGCCCTGCGCTGGGTTGCGACAGTCGCTCTTTCCATGCCGCCATGAGATCGCGCCGGAGGTCCGTCCGCTCCGCCGTAAGTCTTAGCAATATAATGTTTATATAAGCAAAACTGTAATAATTTTCATGCCTTATAATTTTTGAATAAATATTTTATTATTATTAATATACAATATTAAATTATTATTTATTGTTAGTAAGACTTGTTGAATTATACTAATTGTATTATTATAAGTATAGGTAACAATTACTAGTCTTGGACTTATCCTGTCCCCCATTCTCATAGAAAAAACAAATAAGCAAGCCAACTCGAGCCCCGAGCGAGCGATAATAGCCTAAACACGTAGGCACAGTATAAAGATCATACAGTATTGTAACTCGGCCGTAACCTTGAAATAAATGCCTACAGCCGCGCGGTACGTAAGCATGCGATAGGGCTGCCCACCTCCAGCATTTTAATTACATTTGCCTACTTTGTGTTTCCTTTTAGTTTTGTTATTGTATTTTACTGTGTGTAAGTACATTAAATAAATAAATATACTTTTTTTATATAAAAAAATAAAATACTTTGTGAATTAAATAGGAAGTGTTTAATAAAAATGCGTGTTGTTTTTTTGATTGGTAAATTTAATTAAAAAACCATGTTTATGTTTGAATAACAAATCTTATAAATTTGAGACCGAAAAATATTTGCGCCTCGACTGAGACGTACGAAATGCTTTATTATTATATGTACATTAACTTATTTTTAGTGAAAAAATCGCGCGGTTATTGTTAAAAAAAACAACACACCGTCCGTTCGTCACTGCGGCACAGTCGCGACTGTCTGCATGCCGAGCGCATTCCGAGGTCGAGGCGCGTAGGTATAGCTCGCGTTTCGTCTGTTTGGATGAAGTCGAAATACTGTATGATATTATTACCGTGACGTAGGGCTGTCACTTACCTATAGTTCATTCAATCGTCAAAAATGCATAGTCAATCTCTAATTATTTTCTACATAGAACAGGAGCTGACTACATTTTCTCATTATATACGTCATGTTATCTGTTTAGTTATTTGAAAATTTACGATGGAATTATGATTAATTAAGACGTGGTTTTACTAAAATATGTATTTATTAAAATACAATAAAATGATTATGAAATTGTATTTTTTACACTATAAAGTATTTTTTACTTTATCATTTACCATGAAAATTATAATCTTTAAATTCGGAAATTGAATATATTTTTACAATAACCTCAAATAATAGGCATTAATTAAAGTGGTTATTAAAATTTTCTAGCGTTAAGAGTCACATCTCAAACCGTAGGTTCGATTCCCACTTTAGGCAATTAGATTGTTTCATTTTATCGCGGGCGGTATTACGTAGGTACGGCGCGGGGCGTAGCCACGACTGGCGCGGCGCACCTTTAGCAGCGATAAATTTTGTCAGTGTGTGCGTGCGACGCACAGTGATCAATATTATTAAAAGTTAGCATCCCATAAATTATTATTTATGGTCAATATGTCGATAGTTCGAAAAATAATTTTATAAAGACTTGAAGGTACTCGTATGTTGTTTATATTATACTAAAACATCAATTATTATATATCAATAATTATTATACAGTCATTAGTTTAATGGATATGCCATTTCAAAGTTATCTCGAAAGCAGAAATATTGTAACAAGACCGATTTATCGTTGGTTTGCGCTCCTATTCAAGTTAAGTTGGTTATGTTATCAGTGTAAAATGTGAATTGAAAAAAATAGTGCACATTAAGGAAGGTCTGTACTTTTTATTGGTAAATAAACAAAAAATAAAATAGATCCATTTATATTATAAGCCCGATAAGCTATACTACGTGCTATTACCTAAGCTCCACCATAGTATAAAGAGGGGAAGTAGGCTATCTCCGGCCCAATCCGCGATATAATTGCCTACTGTCTCAGGGTTGTCACTTTTAGCTAAATTTTTATTCAGTGCCTATAAATTGGCAAGGGTCGGGAAGTTGTATTTTTTACTTGTATTGTCTGGGTACAGGGTTTGTGAGGTCGGTTTTACCTAAACGATGAAACCTTTCATGATGAAAGAAAGAGTGACGGGCCAGCAGACGGGCGGCGCGGGACGGTGATGAGCACGAGAAAACGGTGGGTTACTGATAGTACTGTCTACCAATTCATTAGTTTAAAGCCCGGCCCTTGCCATAGATAACACATCTCTGTAACAATTGTGTAATTCAGTGATCATTAGTTAATAAAGTTCAAGAATGGTTTTCTAACAAATACAGAAATGTATTCAAGATTCTGAGCAGTAGGTATTATTTATAAAAAAAAAGGATAAAATAAACCGGGCGGGGCGGTGTGGGCGCAACTGCACTTCGTCGGATTCTGTTGTCGCCCAAACCGCTAACAAATATTTATAAACTAAGAGCTTGTGTTTAAATTATTTGCTTAGTATATACTAGTCAGTTTTTGTCACACATACAAGCCGCGCGCGGTGCGTTTGTATGAAAACAACTTACTTCCCCTCTTTATACTATGGCTCCACTGAGTGGTCCCGAAACATTATTGGTCCTTCGCAGCGGGATCGTCAGCCAGCATCAAGAAGAGCTGAAGATACCTACGGCCGTAGAAGAGGCCGCGCCAGGGAATCCCTCGGTCAGTGGCACATCAAACACTGCTACCGACGCGCCGGGTAACAGCAGCAAAACCAGTGGTTCAACTGCCACGGAAGAAACCACCACCACCACCACTACAACTGGAACATAAGACACGAGCGCCGCGTCCCGTAAAGAAAAGGACAAAGCATCACAGCGCACGTTGAAACCTACGAACGCCGGGTCACGTTGCTCAGCAAGCTCTCGTAAAAATCAATATGCGGATTTGAAAGCAAAAGAAAGACTGGCTGAACTGAAGCTCGAGCAAACAAAGGCCGAAATGGAGTTACAACAAATACGGGTCCAGCGTCTTCAAGCAGAAGCAGACACCTCATAAGATGAAGAAGAAATAGAAGATGACCTAGCTTCAGTCCGTATAAGCACATGGTTAAAAGAACCTGAAGCAAGTCAACCACAACCATCACAAGAGGCAAAGAAGAAGCAAGAAGACCCCGTTGAAGTGACACCAAGACAAGAAGATACACGTCAACCATTAATAGACGTGAGCACCCTCGCCGCCCCTCTCTCTCAAGCGGTACGAAGCACAAGGGAACCACCGAAGTACATTCAAGAACTTCCGCTATTTAATAGAAACTGTGCAGATTGGCTCGGTTTCAAGGCAGCTTATGAAGAAACATTGAAGTACTTCACAAGAACAGAAAACTTGGCGCGTATACGTCGAAGCCTACGCGGAACAGCAAAAGAAGCGGTCGGCTGTCTAATAGTAAGCCAACCAGACCCAGAAGTCGTCATCGACGCCCTGCAAAGAAGGTTCGGAAGACCAGAAGCACTCAACCACGTCGAAATGGAGAAGCTCAAGTTACTGAACCGGGTCACAGATAACCCCAGAGAATTATGTATCTTCGCCGGTCGAATGACAAACATAGTGGGCACCATGGCATCGAAGCACTAAGGAAGACACAATACCTACACAGTCCTGAGATGGCGCGAATAGTAAATAAGAAGCTCACTCCTATACTGAAAAGCAAGTGGTACGACTACGCCGCGAGGAAGAAAGAAGATACACCTGAGTTAAAGAAGATCTCTATGTTTTTAAATGAAGAAGCAGACAAGTGTGGCGCCTACGCTCTAACAGAGATAACCAACGACGACTCCATGGGAAGAGAGCGAAAGAATAGAAGGACAGAACGCACCTTCGCTACGGAGAAAAGAACAACATCGGACGACCACTGCCCGCAGTGCAAACATAACCATAAACTACCCGACTGTCAGCAGTTCGTCGCTCTCGATACAAACTCAAGATGGGAAGTAGCAAAGAAAAACAATATATGCTACCGCTGTCTCTTAAGTATCTTTGTCATTGAGGTTCAAAAAATAAAGCTCTGTGACAGACAGATGGACGAACAGCCAGCGGAGCCTTAGTAACAGGGTTAAGTAAGTATTTCAATAATTATCAATGTTCTTATCACTTTTTATCCTATAGGTATGACTTGTGCATATACAAAGCGTGACTTTCACATATTGTATCTTAGACATCACGCTTATAATAAGTGATCGGAAAAAGGTGAGCTAAAATACCTAAAGTTCGAAAAAGAACAGAGACAAACTGAAGACGCTTTACGACAAAATATTGTTTCGGGACCAATGTCCCGGGTTTCAACACATTACTTAAGTACAACTAAAATTATTAAAGTAAAACAAAGTATCAAATTCATTTCCTGTTTCTGTTTTTGTTTTAAATATGGTTTATGAGTTTAGGATTATGAGTAGGTACAACATTTGAACACGGACTAAAATATAAAACTCAATTCAAACAGTTAAATAAAATTCCATATTGTTGAATAAAACAAAAAATTATTAATTCAAATATCTCGAAAACAGTGCGACCTAGGCAATAAATAACCAAAATTTAAACCCCTCTGTGTTAGCGCCTGTGCAAGCAGTATCCTATTTCCGACCGACAATTTTTTTTTTAAATTTCTCAATTTTTGAAGTGAAAACTTCTTTAGCGGCGCTGTGTACTTTTTTTGGAATGGGTAAAAACTTCTAAATTCGCGTCAGGTCACGTGACCCTGATCGTAAGATTCGTAAGACGTAAAACGAAAGACGCGCGTTGTTGAGGACAGCGCCATCTATGCACATCGGGAAGAACTACGAGGGCCTCGCGTACTAACTACGTAGTTCATCCAACAACGACGAGATGGCGCTGAACCACGGATATATAACTGACGACGAGCTCCATGGGCTTGCTTCTCTTACCACTGCCGCGACCAACACCACGAACTGAAGTCTATCCTGTGTGCTTATTTGTAAATCTGAATAAATTCCTTTCACGAGAAGAATAAACCAGTCACTTTGGTCATCATACCTGATTTGCAAAAAACCCTATAAAATAAGGAACACACCTTAACACGCGTGTTTTGTTTATAAGACGATTCACAAAATACACTCGTAATTGTTCAAGTTTTCACTTCTGTCGGCACTACCGGAGTGCCAGTTTTTTTTTTCTCCATATTTCGCGGGTTTTTTACATCACCTCTACTCATGGTTTTCAACTAGAGCAACAAATAATTCTTTCCAGAAAAGATTTTCATCCGAGCCACATTTTGGAAATATGGAGCGTTTTATATAAAATAAAATAAAATTCGGAGGCCCATAATTCGGAAACGGTGCGTCGTAGGACCATACTTTTCAGAACCTAAATAGTTTCTATGGTCAAGGTTAGTTTGAAACTGCAATAAATTTGGAAAATTTCCGAAAAAAAAATCGAAAAAATTTTTAATTCCTCGCGCCAGTGCCCCTGGGTACTCTCCAACTGGAACCAGTTATTTAGAAGAATTAATAACAATAGAAAACGTATCTGGTTTTTGAGAATGTTCTCCTTGTTTTTGAAGTCGGTTAAAAAGGAAAATGAATTCAATTAGTTTACACTTAATAACATTAATATTAAATGTACTTAAGTGATGTCCCGAAACCCCGACTTAATCCTGAAAAAATATTTTAGTCGTAAGGAAGTCTCCGACTTTCGTCCATGTTCCTCGGACTTTAGGCAAATTAGCACTATCTATTCCAATCACTGCTTATAATCCCCGATATTTATTGTTATTATTTACAATAAGTCAGTGGGGAATTACCCCACGTGCATTACGCATTAGCGTAATCGCGTGGGATCTGATGACCATTCGTCACATAAACTATTACGTCGCTATCCATTTTAGGTCACATTCACTTATACGTCATCTTCTGCATCTGGTGAGCGGTGCTACTCCGTAAAAATCTCACCGTGAAAACTCAGGTGAAGTGAGCTGTCATTCCACATGATGCTAGGAATTGACTCTATTCACAGCTCACTTCACCCTAGTTTTCACGGCGAGTTTTTTACAGAATAGCACCGCTGTTTCCTAAGAGGGCGCCGACCAAACGCCGACCGCGCAGTGGTGCCCTTAATATTAAGTTGTGCTCCACAAGATTATTTAACGTGCTTATTTTCTGCATTTTCATTCTAAAATAAAATAAATAACCAAACAAACGATGAGAGCGCCACTAGGCGGTCGACGTAGCCTTAACTCGTTTCATACTGTATTTCGACTCATTCCCAACTCGTCCGATAGATATGTACAATTAAGTCCAAAATAAACATTTTCAGTACGCCAAAATTTTAAAACAAATTAGGTAGTAGGTACTCGTACAACTAAATTGAATTTTTACATTATACTTTCTATAAAACTACTTTACCTAGATAAAAATGCATCAGTAATACGCTATGAAATTTGATAGCTTCCTATAAAGTCAGCGTCATTAACTCGTCGCGCGTCTAATTAGCAGACACAATAGAATAGTTATTTATGATACTAGTGCGGTAAGTTGGTTTTTACAAACGAGTAGACGAATGTAAGCCCGAGACGAAGTCGAGGGCTTACCATAGTCACGAGTTTGTAAATACCAATTTCTGCACGTGTGTCATACAATGTTTTTCAACACATTTGCGAGAAAACAGTACAGTAAGTAATTAAACAAACTTTATTTAACAGTGGGAAAGTCAACAATTTTTGAAGTTTCTAATATGAAAATGGCGTGAATTTGCAAATGGCGCCACATGCACGTGGTGAAAATTAGAACTACATCTTTCGTCTCATTTACTCTTTAGTATTAAAGTGAGACAACGTATTGAGCAAAAGCGCTTCCAAGGAGGTTCGATCAGCAAGGTTGTTTATTCTCATAATGTAAAACTCTTTGGTGGAATTCTTATATTTTTTTATGGAAATTAAAAAAAAACCGTAAAGAAAACGCACGGTGCTATACAACGGGATATGCCGTAAAATAGGTACTTAGGTGAGAGTACCTATTTTACCGCACGTTCCGTTGTATGGTGCGTAATTTTTAACTTTCGAACAATGTATACAGGCTTTGTAAATGCATTTTTCGAGCAAATGTGTTGAAAATTTTATTGTTATCGGTACACATGGTGTACACTCGACGTGCGAAGAACAGACTGTTCAAAATGATGTAAACAACTATCAACACTAAACTATAACCCAATGATACAAGGAATGTTTTATAATGAACACAGTATCGGATAACCAAACAAAATAAAGTTTTTTTATGGTTTTGAGATCATTGTGAACTGTGAAGTCTGTTCGTTCCGATATTTTTGACGCTGACTGAACGTTGTACATATCCATCGGGCGAGTTGGGAATGAGTCGAAATACAGCATTAAACGAGTTAAGAAAACTGACCAGGGGGCTTACTCTCCAAACTAATTTTAATTCCAATGAGATGCCAATATGATTCCAATGTTAATTTTACAGTCACGTGATTCGGTGCTCTTGAAAACAATATTGTCAACAATTACCCCACGCCAAGCCCGAACCCAATTCCACTTAGTTCTCCAAAATGGACACCCAATCTATAAATCATTTGGCGCTATAGCATCGAACTCAAGAGTACGAAACGTCACAATTCGAATATCGATCTATCGGAATTAAATTGAAGAGTAAGCACCCAGATGCGAAAGGTGACGTATTAGTGAATGTGACCTATTAGGGATAGCGACGAAATAGCTAATGTGACGAATGGTCATCAGATCCGATGGATGGACTGTGTGAAAGATAATATGGCAAGAAAGGGTCACCCCCTTCTACAGAGACGACGACTAATCGAGAAGTATGGAAGTAAAGACTTGTTGGGCCGACTACGCATAAATCCCCCTTCTACAGAGACGACGACTAATCGAGAAGTATGGAAGTAAAGATTTGTTGGGCCGACTACACATACATTCGGATAAAGACAGGAGAGTGATGAAGTCTGTACTGCCGGCCAGCAAGATAAAGGTTATGGTAAAGGCTAGGCTTTTTTTGCGTTCTGGGGGAAACCTTCAAAAGGCACCCGACCTCCGGCGACGGAGGTTGGTGAGTGTGGGATTTCTACCTCACTAAAACCACCCCGGCGATCACGATCAGCAAGTAGTTTAGATTTGACTTGGCCAGTTTTTATCAGAATTAAAATGTTGAATTACTTTATAAAATGACTGATATAATGAAAACTGGCCAAGCCAAATCTAACCTACTTTAAGATCTCACATTTTTAAATAACAGCAATTTTTATAGGTATCCAATAAAGCAAAGAAATAGAGTTTAATACTTGTTCATAATGTTACTTTTGTTCCTATAAATACATATTTCGATTTTGCATAGAACTTGGTACTCATTTAGATCTCCATTCTTTTTGCGGCGAAGCCCACAGCCAAGCATAATTTTTGTATTGAACTTGGCTCTCCTTTTTTACATTTATGTTTTTGGTGGGTATGAAGTTACGCCAATATTAACACGCTATAACGCTCGTGTCACGCTATAATTCGCCCACATTTCGCCGGTTATCTTTAAGTCCCATGCAACAGGGCGCGAGCCGATTGCCATCAACCCTGCTCATATCCAAACTCCGAGCTGCAATTGAAAATTCCAAATGGAAAAAAAGCCAGGATCTGACGCTCAACAGTAACACTTGCGACCACTACACGAACGAGGCGGCAGTTATTGAGTAACGCACTAACAGTAGCAATTGTGTTCATTTTGACAGTTGAACAATATTCATTGCGATATTTACGTTATTGAGCAGACAAAGGGTATAGCCGTCCTTCCATAGGCACACTGCCCCTGATAGGAACCTATATCGTAACCTATGTTATATTGTAGAGGGTACTAATAGCAGTTCATCGAGTAGTTATTAGCTCTATATCTGAGTTAATTGAGGAGTTATTTGAAAAAAAGTGTCCGGAGACAACTTTTAAAAAAAATGATATATCTCTGTTGATTTTAAAGCTAGAAAAATAAAACGAATACCAGTGTTTATGGTACACTTTACAGTTTATTTTATATAAATTTCCATGAGCCAAGCCTAAATAAAAATATTAAAAAAAATGCAAATAAATTATCTTTTTATTGATTTCTATCAGATTGAATTGAATTACCACTTTGAAAAAAATCTATAATAATTGTCTATACCTCGCCTAACAGCATGCCAAGTTTAATTAAAATCCATAAGGTTCAACATGTTGAAAAAAAAATGAAAGTAAGTGGACCACCTTATGACCACTTTGTTGACGCTTTCAAATTGTATTAGATTTTAATAATCTTTAACAAAATAGCGTTTTGCAGTTTATAAAAAGTGCATTAACGGTTGGTGGTGTCACTAGTCTATTACAATATATGGTCGATCTACTTTTGTGGACTCAAACGTGGTATTGTAAACCCTCTAGGGTCTATTATCAAAATTATAACAGGTAATCTTGACCATGAAGATGCAGTAAGATATAACGATTTAATCAGCAATATTCTGACTCAGGAACAAGCAATATCTAACAAATTTACAATCTATACTATCTACACTAATCTATACTAACACTTTGCGGGACACTTAACGCCCCTCGACGTAATAACAATAAAACTTCTATTATGTCTCGTTCAGTGTCCTTCAATGTGCTAATATTATAAAGCTGAAGAGTTTGTTTGTTTGTTTGGTTCGTTGAACGCGCTAATCTCTGGAACTACCAGTCGGATTTGAAAAATTCATTTGCATTTGATAGCCCAAATTCTTGAGGAAGGCTACAGGCTATTTAACATCACGCTATGACCTTTAGGAGCCGAGCAAAAAGAAAAAAGTCAGAAAGAACGCTAAGCAGAAACGAAGTAATAGCGCGGGCAGGCGATGCGATGCGACGGGGTGGGTCGGAGTAACAAGAAATTTCACGCGGACGAAGTCACGGGCAGAAGCTAGTGATATCTAAAATGTTGGATCACTTTCTGAACTCTACCGAATTAATCAATGAAAATACAAAAATAATAAACGCACGCATTAAATTACTGAAAGCCTTGTAACTAATCTCACTACGAAAGATAAATCATTCAATTTATATGACCTATATTTTTGGATTACTTAACCAGTTTATTGTAAACTTTAGAACACTCTATATAAAAATCAGTGAACTTGAAACGGCAATTGCATTCAGTAAATTATCAGTTTTACATAAGGCCGTAATTAATCCTAATGAACTGTTGAAAGTGTTAAAATATATAAGCAAATATGACAAATTAATGTACCCTGTTAATGAACGAAATTTAATTAATATTGAAGAATCATTATCTGTAAAAGCTTACATTAAAGATGAAGAACTAACTTTTATCATCGAAGTTCCTCTAATTTATAATGCAACTTATAGTTACTATAAACTGTAATCCATTCCTATGTCAGATGATTTCTTAAACCTTACCTTTGTTGTTATCCCTGAATTTCCTTACCTTCTAGTAGACGGGTCAAAGTATCGTCCAACTGATCAACGGCGCCAAGAGATAACAGCTAAAGAATACCTCTGCTTTGAAAATCAACTATTCCAGTATGTGAAAGAAACGTGCATTGAGCAACTAATGAAATACCATGACAATCCATCACGCTGTTTCGCACGTAAGATATTATCTGAGTTCCTGAAACTTCAAAGAATTGGTCCCAATAGTTGGATAGTGTATTCAAAATACAACCAAGTCATATCACAGACTTGTAATAATGATAAAACAATGGAACGCATAGGAGGAACATACCTGAGGGCAATTTGTGATGTCTTTATAGATAATATCCAAATCCATGGACGGCGCTCTTACTCAATACAAACAGATTATATGCCTGTTCCCCTATTAAACTTACCTGAAGATATCTAACTCTTGACGCAGTAAGGATCGAACCTATAAATCTGAAGGGAGTAAAATTGGATGATATACGTCAACTGAATTATATTCTGAAGGATAATGCTAATAACGTGAAAAGTGAAATCAAAAGTGAAAGTGTTAGTGTCGCCCTTTATGTCTCGCGGGTGTCGTCTTATTGTCAGTAGCTATAATTACGAGTATGTATAAGTATTCAGATGTTATAAGAAAATTGTGTAGAAAGCGAGATCATTGCCCCAGAGCTATTGGAGATAATTCCGCTCAACCTGAGGAAGGTCAAGTTAATCAAAGACCTATTAGTGTGATTAATTTTTCAATTTTCAGGTTACGATTTTATTATAGGAATAGTTTGATCATTTTATTATTTCATAACTGTTAAATTGTGACTTTCTAATTTGTAAATTATGAAAAGTTCTCGGAATACCCCTGTTTTTCCGATAACTTTGGTCCAAGGGGGGAGGTATTATGTTCCTTTCTTTTTTTTTCCCTGCGGTGGAAAATCCTCATGGATGTCCGCCGCCCTGGGGCGGCGGCGGGGTCTGTCAGACTCTTACTGACTAAAAACCACCCCGGTTTTCCATCTCACACCTACGCCGGGGGTCGCGGGAACGTACGGTCCTTCCGCCACGAGTTATGTTCCTAACCCAACATTGTGGTAGAGTATAGACGCTGACCTGGCACCTTTTGCGATTAGGCGTACGTGACAGGATGTGTGTCGTGACGGCGGGTGGGCCGACCACCAGCCTATGAGTATGTTGTGCGATGTATTTAGAATTAAGATAGGCTAAGTCTTACATGAACTTCTGTAAAGCTCGGGTCATAATAAACTCTTACTTCCATACAAACTCCGTTTCATTTGCGCTCCCGAAATCTAACTAGTAGATAGAACACATAATTATGTACCTTGTTGACAATCTTTGGCCGGACGGGATTAAGTTCCGCCGCTTTGTTAATATGAGAAGGGGGCCCGAAGAACAATATGTTAATGGATCACCCACAAAGCAGCAAGCTAACTAGCTTGCTGCTTTGTGGGTGATCCATTAACATATTGTTCAAATCCCTTTTCACATTTTTACAATTATAACTAACTAGTTTTAATTGTAAAAATGTGAAAAGGGATTTACAGTGAGTACGATCACTATGTAAGGACGCGGACTTGATAGCACTTCAAGAGACATGGCTGGTGCCCCAAGATCTGCCTTTCCTCGGTACCATCGATAATAACTTAAGTTATAGGGGAAAGTTGGCGATGGATTTATCATCTGGAGTGAGACGTGACAGACCTTTCGGAGGGGCCGTGTGCCGTGTAAGTGTGTCGGTGGTGCAGTGCGAGAGTGGTCGTATTATATAAGTATAAGTTCGGCGGGAACCCCAATCTCCCCAAGCTTAGCCCAGAGCTTATTGTAATTGACTAGGTCGAAAGCCTTCGATAGATCTTGACGACGTGAATAGCTCTATTCTTCAAGTCTAAGATTGGTTAAAGGTAAATAACTTGGTACTTAATGAAAAAAAAAAACCAAATGCATTAGATTTAAATTACCGAATGTTAGAAGTAGCGAATGTGAAATCATATTGAATGGCCAAAAACTAGAAATTATTAATCAAACAGTTTTCCTAGGAATCACGCTAGATAACAGATGGAGAAACCGAGCGTTTGGTCTATTTTAGTTACTTCCACAGTATTATGTCATATGGCATTTTACTATGGGGTCGGGCTGCCGACATTGAATCCATTTTTATTTTACAAAAGAGAGCTGTTAGAGCCATTTATAATCTACGTCGCCGCGAATCTCTTAAGGAACTATTTAAAAAGGTTAATATCATGACGGTATTTATGAAAATATTATATATGTAAGAAAAATCAACACCTTTTTAATAAAATAAGTGATAGACATAATTTTAATACTAGAAATAAAGATAAATTAGATTAACCTTTTTTCAGATTATCTAAAGTACATACATCTTTTATGGGGTACTGTGTAAAATGCTACAACAAAATACCTTGTGACATACTGCAATTAAATGAAAGAAAATTTGAAACTCATATTAAAAGTACACTATGTAAACAAGGATGTCACAAATTGAAATTAGAGAATTATATCCAAGATAGGAATGCTTGGAAACATGCTGGTCCTGCTCCATAGGACAATCTAGAGTCTAAACAAAATCAAACTGGTTCCTAATTTAACTTATATTTTTTTTAATTACATGAAATTGATTTTTACAATCTGTAACTCACACACTTGTTATACATAATTCTAGGAAAATCATCTACTTTTACAATATTTGTAAATAATTTGTAAATATGTGAGCACCGTGTATCTATCACATAATTGATTTACCTGCCATTGCTTCATTTTTAATTCTTTTTACTTTTTGTGGTAGACTATTTTTGTCCTAGGTGCATCGTCTTCACATATAATTATATTATGTATACAAAAGTTGTAAAACATTTTAAAAGAGTAACGGTGGAGTTTCTTGCCCATTCTTCTCCATACGAACACTACCTTTTGGAAGGGGCGACTAGAATCAATTCAATTTTACTGTAAGTTTTGACGTTAAAAAATGCCTTTAATGTGCCTATTTGAAATAAATGATTTGACTTTGACTTGGATTTTGATCCAGAAAGCATGCGTAGATAGGCGGGCTTCTTTTCACTTAATATGAGACCGTGTGCTTTAGTGTCAAAATAGCACTCTCTGTTGGCAAGCCCTCACGAAACCCAAACTGCGCATCATGCATGGTGATGTACTTGCTGAACTGAGCAAAAAGTCAGCCTCACTAATGCGTCGAATTAGAGATAGTGGCACCAGTATCCTAAAGATAATCGCTGAAAGTCCAGAATCAGAAGTGTGGTATAGGTTTACAAAACTGCATAAAGGTATGAATGTTTAAAAAGATTGTAATAATTTATGAATTTTGACATAGATATTGGTATTGACATTGGTATTTTTGAATTTTAATTAGTTTGGCTAACATAGTTTTTAAGTTCCATAATACTAACCTCTTATGGACATGGAAAAATAGTCTGAGTGAAATGAATTTTATTTTTATTTTATTTATTTATTTTATATATAATCACAACATTATACCAAAATAATATATAACATGATATTTTTACAATAATTATCACAAAGTTTTTCGGCGTAATTTACTTCAGAAAACTCATAAACTATTCAGGAACGCTTCTCCTTAGTTTATAAGCTACAACGTCTAGAGCCTGAGGGCTCAGATTCGTTACTTGCCAGCCTCCGTCAGGATACACTCTCGAGCTGAACACTACCTCGCCTTCACCACAGAATAGCTCCAGTGAAGATGTATCTAAGAAGATCCTCCACACTTCGGAACCCAGAGGAAGCCATTCCACTTGTCTGACATCTCCTTCTCTATCTACCACAACTTTACGGACTTGAGGGTCCCATCGCAGTGAAACTTG
Source organism: Luperina nickerlii (assembly GCA_963855955.1). Lineage (NCBI taxonomy): Eukaryota > Metazoa > Arthropoda > Insecta > Lepidoptera > Noctuidae > Luperina > Luperina nickerlii. Next base: position 2,612,572 of record OY979665.1, read on the forward strand.
ACCGCCGCCATTATTGCCTTTGAGTTCCAACTCTATGTTTTGGCTCAAGTCGCCGCTCACTAGTAATTCTCCAGTCTTATCAAATTGTATAGCAACATTCTCTGCAAGCTTCCCAGCCCATACTGTTTCCTCTCTCAGGCTGGTCATCGCCTCAACAGGCTTCTGCAGGATTTGGTTACCAACTAAAACGAGTTCTCTAGTGATAGTCATAGCTCCTGCCCAGCCGTCAACTCTCTCGGGAATCGGGACTTCCCACATTCCCATCCACGAGAACAGATACCTATGTCCACCTTCTTCTGTAGTTTGAGCGGCGTAGAAGTCATGACCAAAGTCTAATTCCTGGAAACTTACTTCAGGCGAGAATTCAAAAGTGTCATAATTAAAACTTCCGATGATATATCCTGTCTGGAAAGTGTTCTTGTATCTGTCTCCTTCCGGGGCCATGCCTTGAGGAGACAGCAGGAGAATGTGTTTTCCGTTAAGCTCGAAGAAGTCAGGACACTCCCACATATAGCCCAAATTACCCACAGCTTCTCCTAGGACACTTAAGAAGTCCCACTTAACCAAGTCTAAGGATCTGTAAAGCAATACGTTGCCTCTGTGATCTGTGGGTGAGTAATGTGTCTTGCTCCCAATCACAGTATACCAGTGCTCACCATGCTTCCATGTTTTAGGATCTCGGAAATCTGGGACACCGCTGGGTGCCCTTGCTATTACTGGGTTACCTTCGAACTTGTGGAATACTACGCCATCATCACTGAACGCCAAATACTGAGTTTGATTGAAGCCAGGATATGCGTCCTCTAGTATGTGAGCCGTATACATTAGGACCAGGGTGTCACCTTTAACGACAGCACTTCCTGAGAAACACTGTTCCTCTTCAGGCAGTAAGGCTGTAGGAAGTCGTTTCCAATCCACAAGATTTGAGCTCACCACATGAGCCCAGTGCATGGGACCCCACTCACTGTCGTAGGGATAAAATTGGTAGAATAGATGATATTCTCCTTTGTAGTATGAAAATCCATTAGGGTCGTTCATCCATCCCACAGGGGGTGCCACGTGGTAGTGTAGTCTGTACCTCGGGTTGATTTCCGCCTTCTTCGCATCAATATAAGCTTCTAATTCCGCTATCGCATCGCTTTGTTTAATCGTCTTTAGATGAACGGTGGCGACTAAAGTGAGAAACACCACGACAACCTTTGTAAGTAACATGACTGATTGATATAATGATCGTCTTGTGTGGTAATCTGTTTATATACTAGTCTTTTGGGGGTGATAAGATATTTCAAGTGTTTTTTTTGAGATATGATGATAATTGTTCAGCAGCTCAGGAGATTAATAAATGAAACGTGTGGACTGTATACTATTTAAATTATTATATTAGAAAAGGCGATGAATAAGTAGCGGTACAGTGATTTGTCAACGGGAGCGCGAGTGTCGTCCTAGCCGTGCAATCGTGAAGTGAAGCGCCGCCGTCGCCGCCGCCGCCGCGCCGCCGCCGCTCCCGCGGCGCCGCGTCCCGCGCCCGCGCCTCAGCCGCCGGTGACGTCCGTCCACATGCTCATGCGCTTGACGCGTGAACATCCTCCCGCCTGTTGACGTCTTCGAAGGGAAGAGGGCAAATATTGTTAAACCCTCTTGTGATGACTCCTCTCTTTGTCTTCACGTCTGCCACGCGTGTGATGCCGTCGACGCCTGCATAGGTTCGTACTACGCGGCCTAATGCCCAAACAAGTGGTGGAAGCGCCTTGTCTCGGATGAGTACGAGCGTTCCTTCTCTGAGCTTCCTGTCTGAATCAAGCGACCATTTGGTTTTCTGTTGGAGTAAGGAAATGTATTCATTAGCGAACCGCTTCCAGAAGTGTTGACGGATGTATTCAATCCTGTTGAAGCGGTCTAAGCTGCTGATGGGTTTGTCAGGAACCTGTGAAGACGGCACAGACGTGAGTGTTCGTCCAATTAGAAAATGGGAAGGAGTGAGGACAGACAAATCGGATGGGTCACAGGACAAGGGAGTTAGAGGACGGGAATTTAGAACGGCCTCTATTTGACACAGACAAGTTGCCAGTTCCTCGTAAGTAAAGTTGGTGAGACTTAGCAACTTTCTAAGATGGTTTTTGGTGGACCTTACGGCAGCTTCAGCCATGCCATTAAAGTGTGGGGAATAAGGAGGAGCAAAAACAAATTTGATGCCTTGCTCTGCCATTTCAGATGCAACATCAGAGTTTGTAATAATTCTTTTTAACTCATTATTAGCCGCGACAAAGTTCGTGCCGTTGTCTGATAATATGCTTTGAGGTTTACCCCGACGAGACGTGAAACGATTCAGAGCCGCCATGAAGCCTTCTTTTGTAAGGTCGGTGACGAGCTCCAAATGGACCGCCCTTGTTGCATGACAAACGAAGATGCATAAATAAGACTTTGTAAGCTTACAACCGCGACCCTTTCGGTCAGCTATCAGCACTGGGCCAGCATAGTCAACACTACAGTTAAAAAATGGAAATTCAATGTTGGTTCTCGAGCATGGAAGTTGACCCATAATTGGTTGTATATTTTGACACTTGTATCTGAAGCATTTTATACATTGTTTGACGACATTCTTAGCAAGGTTCCTGCCGCCTAGAGGCCAATAGTTGAGTCGCATGTTTGCCAACAATAATTGCGGACCAGCGTGGAGCAACCTTTTATGTTGCGTATGAAATAGAATTTTCGTAAGGTGATGTTTACTACAAAGTAAGATTGGATATTTTGTATTATAATCATAAGGTGAGTTATCAAGTCTGACTCCTACGCGTATAATTCCTTTAGAATCTACAAATGGTGTCAATGAGATTAAACGATTTTTACGAGGCAGAGATTTTCCAGACTTCAAAATATTGCACTCTTTTGGAAACATCTGTGCTTGTGCACTAAGTAGCGAGCATGTTAAAGCTTTATCTAATTCTTCACTAGAAAGCGAACCATGCAATTTGCAATTAGAATTTTTTAAATTATGAATGAATCTATTGACATAAGCAATGGTTCTTTGAAGACGATTGAAATTAGAATTACTGTGAATTAATGACTGAATTATTGAATTATTAGTTGATTGCTCGGAATTAATGTTAGTGTTATTTAGATTAGTGAAATTACACACTACTTCAGGTAGATCGTGTTTCACGTTATTACAGGGCATATTAGGCCAGCTAATTTCGCAGCCTTGCAAGAAACTAGGGCCTGACCACCATAACGAGCATTCACCGATGGAATCGGCCCTCGCCCCGCGAGAAACGAGGTCCGCCGGATTGTCTTTCGATGGTACGTACCTCCACCGGTCTCCAGCAGTACTTTCCTGAATTTCAGCAACTCGATTACGTACGAAAGGTTTTAGTTGGTTTGGTAATATGTTAAGCCACCCCAATACGATCATCGAGTCGCTCCAAAATAGTCGCTTGACTATAGGCATAGTCAGGGATTCTATTACGGTAGTACACAGTCTTGCACCCAATAGCGCTGCACAGAGTTCAAGGCGCGGAATGGTTACAGTCTTTATTGGTGCTACACGATTTTTGGACACTAAAAGTTGTACATGTACTGATCCATCACTACATACTGACCGAACATATATGCATGAACCGTACGCCCTTTCTGAGGCGTCACAAAAAATATGCAGTTCATGTTCCACAGCTAGATTGCAGCACACCCATCGTGGAATATTTAAATTGTTCAGATTGGGAAGTGTACGAACAAAAGCACTCCACATCTCGGTTATCTCAGGTGAGACTTCCGCGTCCCATTCGGACTGCTCAACCCATAGTCGCTGCATTATTAACTTTGCTTCTACAATGCAGGGGCCAACCAGTCCTAAGGGATCAAACACCTGACTGATCACCGAAAGAATGTGTCGTTTTGTTATTCTTTCCTTTGTAGAAATATTAATTAAGAAGGATAAGGTGTCGGTATTACAAAACCAGTGCAGACCCAAAGTTTTAGATGACTGGGAGTGAATGGATAAGTTTAATGAACTAGATTTTCCTGCGTTACCTATTGCTTCGAGGATTTCCGGACTATTAGATTGCCACTTTCGCAAGAAAAAATGTGCAGATGACAGAATGGAATTAATTTGTTTCGCTAGATCTATAGTTTCCGATATTGTTGAACCACCGCCCAAGTAATCATCAACGTAAAAATCCCGTGAAATTGCAGACTTCACGTTGTCTGTAGTAGCTTCGTCCGCAAGACTTACAAGACACTTTGTTGCTAGGTAAGGTGCAGATGATGTCCCATAAGTGACCGTGTTTAATCTGTACGTCTTTAACGGTTCTTTGGGATCTTTTCTAAAAATAATTTGCAGTAATGATCTTTGTGAATGAGCCACTTCTATGCAACGATACATTTTTTCGACATCACCAGTGACAACATATTTGTGTTGCCGAAATCTTAACAAAATTGAAAATAAATCATCCTGTACCTTGGGCCCTACCATTTGAATATCATTAAGTGATACTTTAGAGGAAGTAATGGCAGACGCATCAAACACAGCTCTCAGCTTCGTTGTCGTACTGGATTCGCGAATTACTCCATGATGAGGTATGAAATATTCGGTATATTTGTTAGAATGTGGCCTTGACTTGTTGTTAACTTCACTCATATGACCAAGGCGTTCGTACTCATCCATGAACTCGATGTATCTGGTCTTGAATTCAGGCTCTCGTTGAAAGCGACGTTCTAGCGACAGATAACGATGTTTTGCCATATTGTATGAGTCGCCTAAAATGCTTGGATCAGCTTTCAAAGGCATAGTAACAATAAATTTACCGCTATCATTACGAATGGTTTTTTGCTTAAAACTTATTTCACATTCCCGTTCTTCTTGAGATAGGGTGTGCCTAGGCGAGATGGAGTCCAGCTCCCAAAACCTTGTCAAATCAGGTTGTTCGATCGATTGGGCATGATTACAAAAATGTGTGCCTTTTTTAAAAGACGAACGAAGCTGAGTAACTGGACCAGACACTATCCAACCAAATTTGGTTTCACATAGCTTAGGCATACGCTTGCCTAAATCAATCGTAGTAGTGCCTATAACGCTCCAAAATATCTCCGCGCCTACTAAGATGTCAATGACAGATGGAATATTAAATGTTGGGTCACCTAAACGAAGGTTTGACGGTATTGGAATATTCCTCATATCAATATAAGACGATGGCAAACGTTGCGTAATCTCAGGTATAATTAGGCAGTCCAAATTAATCCTATAGTCACCATTAAAAGACTCAATATTTAGATTGCAAGACTGTGTACTGTAGGAAGACTGTTGGTTGATACCTGTGACGGTGGAGGTAGTCTTACGTCGTAACAAATCCAGTCTGGTGCAGAGGCTCTCCGTTATGAAGTTGGCAGTGCTGCCGCTGTCAAGCAGGACTCGAGCGTTGACTCTTTCACCGTTGCTGCTCACCACCTTCACAATAGCTGTGGACAGCAGGACATTGAGTGTACTAGTATCTGCTGATAAGACGGTACTATTTGAAGTATCGATTGGTAAGGCGACACTATTTGACGCTGAAGGCATGGGGTCTTGATAAGGGCGCTCAGTCGGTTCAACATGCAAGAGAGTATTATGCCTGGATTTGCAATATTTACAACCAGCTAATCGACATTTCTTGGTTACATGACTCGAGCGCAAACAATTTAGACACACCTGTAATTCCTTAGCCTTTTGTATTCGTGATTCAGTAGGTAAACCTTTAAATAAATCACATGTATATAACAGATGATCGTTAGAACATAGAGGACATTTTAATTTGTATTGTAACTTGTTACTATGTGATTTTTTATTTTCCAAGTCTTTGTGGGTATCCTTATTTTCTTTGGTACTTGACGTAATAAAACTTTTTTGTCTATTATTCACACTAGTGCTCAACTTACTTTGATTTACCTCCAGTGTTTCTAAGAGATCTGCCCTACCACTAATAAATGAAATTAAGTTTGACACAGTAGGACCTTCAGACAATGCATTGCGGTGCTCTTCCCATTTTTGGTTTGTATTTAAATCTAATTTTCTAGACATTGTAAATATTATAAGAGTATCCCAATACTCTGTCGGCTCCTTTAAGGTCTTAAGTGCCCGTATATTTTTATTTATGACATCTATAAGACGTCGCAAAGAAGACGATGATTCATTCGTTATTGGTTCTTCATCAAACAGTGCCTGCACATGATTATTAATTAAAAGGCGGTTGTTGTTGTAGCGATCACACAATAAGTTCCATGCTAACACATAATTGTCACCCTTAAAATCAATGTTCTTGATTATTTCCGATGCACGATCTTTAAGGGATGCACGGAGATAGTGAAACTTATTAATGCCATCGATACAATCGCTGTTATGTATTAACGAAGTGAAAGTATCCCTAAATTCTAGCCAGTGCTGGTAACTACCGTCAAATTGCGGTAAGTCTATTTTCGGTAAGCGAACAAAGCTATTTTTAAACGATGCACCTGGTTTCGAGTCCATTACAGCGCCCGTCTCCGAACCCTCCCGCTCAGAGCAGCTGGTCTGGAGATGGCTGCGCGCCTTGGCGATCAACGAGTGGTACCGTTCTTCAATCTGATTTCGTTCCACGTACTCGTCTTCGGGGGTCGCCGACGCTAACTCGATTTCCATCTGTAATGCATCGAAAACATCGTACAAAGCTTCAAATTTGCTCAAGCGGCCTTCTAAATCAATCCGTTGTAGTTCGGATATGAGCTTTGAAGATGAAAGAACAGTAATGTACTTTTCAAAGTTGGTGAGCTTTGCTTTAATGCCACTGCGCTGTTTTAATAATTTATCGATATCCATGTTGCACTTAAACTTGAGAATTGGAAAGACTTTAAAAACCTTTAAGACTTGAATTAATTCGAAGCAAAAGTAACGGTTTATTTTAAAGCAAATACGATCAAACTAAGTAGCAAATTGTGATAAAAACACCGTTAGGTCGGTAGCAAGCACAGCTGATGCGAGAACAAAGGAGGTGAGTCACCGTACGAAATAAAAAAAAAAAAAAACGGCCGGCCGGTAAGGCGCACTGACTAATCGCGTTGTATTAACGACTAAGTACTAAGTAGCCGGGTAAACCACGCGCGATAAAGCGATTGCGAATTACACACTGCTTGTAATAGATAGAATGCTAGCAACCAATTGACTATATCAAATGACGGCGAAGTTAGCGATAGTTGGAACAGAAATTGATTTTAAAAACACACTATTTGTGAAATGGATATGTAGGTAAAGGTAAATAATTGGAACGAACTCACAGAGGTCCTTAACCGTTTCACCAATTGACTTCTTCCGCTGCAACGGTAATTTTGCCGATCGATGACGGTTGACATTCAAATCCACTTGAAGACTACTTATTCTTGTTTACTCCTGGATGTTTCTCGGTAGAAGGACCATGTGTTCAGCAGCTCAGGAGATTAATAAATGAAACGTGTGGACTGTATACTATTTAAATTATTATATTAGAAAAGGCGATGAATAAGTAGCGGTACAGTGATTTGTCAACGGGAGCGCGAGTGTCGTCCTAGCCGTGCAATCGTGAAGTGAAGCGCCGCCGTCGCCGCCGCCGCCGCGCCGCCGCCGCTCCCGCGGCGCCGCGTCCCGCGCCCGCGCCTCAGCCGCCGGTGACGTCCGTCCACATGCTCATGCGCTTGACGCGTGAACAATAATTATAATGCACGTCATTGCATTTGATTTTATCTCGCCCCTGTGATGATATCGCCGTCATGCTGCCAAAACCGATTATCTGCAATTTTGATCATGTATGTGTTAAAAATATCAATCGATTCAGTTTTTCAATTCCATCGTCTGCCAATATCGGTTAAATGCAGAAACCCATTAGTTGCAGAGATACTCTGTGCTAATAAAGGGTAATTTATCAATTTTTAGTTCAAGCCATGGTCCGGGGCGAGAGGGAGTGGGGGCAGTTGCCTCCTTCTGCGAAGCAGTCATGCTAGCGAAGGAGGCGGCGGGACAGCTGAGGGAAAGAGCCTCCCGTCCCAGCCGCTGCGGGAGACGTTCCGGGTGTCGAGAGACGCCCGACGACTCCCGGCCACCGTAGGCGCGGGCCTGCGGGCAGAGAGTAATGGGTAGCTCACCGTCCAATCAGGACCAGGCCCGTGCCGGACGGCGCGTACGTGTTCTACGCGCCCCTCAAAGAGATGTCAGCAGCAATTGAAGGGGCCCGTCAGGGCCGAAGCCTGCCGGGTCAGCGGGATTGTCCGAAAGGGTTACCGCTGGCCCGGAACATAAAGGGCTAAGGAAGGAACACGGGTTGGTTTTGATCAGTAAAAGTCTGACACTCTCTTCCGCTCCACCCAGAGCGGGAAAGGTCATTTGATGGTTTCCCATCCTGAAAAAAAAAGGTATCGCAGCAGGTGGCATTCTGTAGTTTTTGTCTACCCCCATGGGAAGAAGGCATGAGTATGATGATAGGATAATAAAAGTCATATTTATATAAAATCATGTCATTTATTAAAGCTAGGAAGTGTATAACTTGATACCTAGCCGTGTACACGTATCATTTAAATCTATACATTTAGCATTTTTTGAACACGTCTCAATATGATTTCTGGCAGGATACAGTTTTAAAAAAGTCTAATAGCTTCGGTATCATATTGCTAATAAATTCATCATCTCGACTAACTTCTATCACACTTCTATTTCATAGCCCAGTCATTTTAGATTTATCTGCGGAAAAATTCCTAGTGAGCTGAATTTTTGTACACACCTTTATTACGACGTTGTAATGAAGATGTGAAAAATCGACATTAATATCGTGCCGGCTAAAAGAGTTATAAAGGTCAAAAGGTCACGAAAATCAGTTTTTTGCAAATATCTCGCGACCTATTGCTTGGAGGTCAATACAGGTCATTATAAAATTGTTTGTCGTGAAATTATCTACAAAAAATGCCTCTTGCAATTTTCTGTAAGATTAACCGTTTTTGAAGTAGAGCGCTGGGAAAGCGACTAGAATGCACTTACATACATTATTGTATACCGTATACCAAGGCGTAAACTCTATTGTTTTTTATTTATGCTTTTAAATATCTTAAAAACTTCTATCTGATATTTGGACGTTTTGTGAAAAGTATACTTATATTATAGAGGTTTGGAACTTAGTAAAATCTACTACATATATATATTATACAAACGACCTCCGCTGGCAGATGTTCTGTATTTTATTGTTCCGCGACCCGTCCCTTTATACCTGCTACTGTCTCACTTCTCTAATAACGCGTCTGTATTTTTTTTCTCTTTTTCTCTCAACTTCTTCACTCGCTTCTTCTCCACAAAATAAACATAATTTTTTTAAATCAAAAGCTCTAATTCTTTTCTTCCGCGGAGATTTTGATGTACTTGATGTACTCGGTTCTTCTTGGCGTCGTTTAAAAGCTGGAGGTCGTTTGTATAATATATAGTAGATTTTACTAAGTTCCAAACCTCTATAATATAAGTATACTTTTCACAACTACTTAAAAACATAAATAAAAAACAATAGAGTTTACGCCTTGGTATACGGTATACAATACTGTATGTAAGTGCATTCTAGTCGCTTTCTCAGCGCTCTACTTCAAAAACGGTTAATTTTACAGAAAATTGCAAGAGGCATTTTTTGTAGATAATTTCACGACAAACAATTTTATAATGACCTGTATTGACGTCCGAGCAATAGGTCGCGAGATATTTGCAAAAAACTGATTTTCTTGACCTTTTGACCTTTATAACTCTTTTAGCCGGCACGATATTAATGTCGATTTTTCACATATTCATTACAACGTCGTAATAAAGGTGTGTACAAAAATTCAGCTCACTAGGAATTTTTCCGTAGATTGGGGTTTAAAATGCCTAAAATGACTGGGCTATCAGTGAATGAAATAAAACATATGTAGTAGCACTTATCCATTTTGCTAACACGCATTGGTCCTTGAACCTGAAATAGTAGATTTTAATTACATAAAGAGAAAATAAGATACTGAAATAAATTATAAAGTGGACATGCAATAAAATTATCAATTTATGTGATGGTAATAATCGTGCTTTTTATTCATAACTAAAACATTATTATCCAATTTTAGAGCAAAGTTTTTCTTTTCTAGTGCAGTTGCCTCTAGGCTTTGATTTTTCCTCAGCAAAGATGGAAAGCATTTGATCTCAATAACAGCTCCCTCATTTTCAATTATACCTGAAACAATTTGACACAAAATATAAAACAATGGAGCTCTTTATAAGATTTGATACAAGAAATTCAATCGCCTATCGCGCTTGTAATCCTTGCTCTCTCGCGATTTTAAGCTAGCATTATAATTTTACACATTTGCCAAAAAATACATAGATAAAATTGAAGGTTGATAAAGAAAAACTTACCATCTGGACTGCCAGCTAAACATCCAATTTCTTCATCAATAAAAAGACCGGAAGGCCTCACAATTTTATTATATTGTTGCATGAATATATTTTTTGCCACATTCTCATTTTGCTGTCCATATAACATGTCTTGTGTACAAATATTCTTTTTATATTATAGAATATCCTTTACATGATTGTGTCATGGAGTGGTAATACGGCGTTTGCAAACCTGAAAACATAAAAGTCCAGATAAAATAAATATAAATGGGTAATTTTTAATTGCAGCATTGTATGTAGGTATTCAATAAAATACCGCAATGTTACCAGAAATGTATATAATTATGTGTATATGTACATTTCTGCTAACAAAATTTTACCACACAACTAACCATTCCAAATTGACTAGCAGTCAAACGGTCACTCCTATGAGAAGTATATAAATCATTTTCATGCTGTCCTACAGTAGACATTTCAATCAAAGCTATGTTTCCTGGTGACTTTTGAAATTTGCTAACTGCTCTTCACACTGTATTCTCAATTGTGCTTCGGGGTCACAAGCTTTAGGTCCATAATGCTTGTCCGGCTGGGTTTTCTCTCTTGGAGCAAACAATCGTTTGCGTGTCGACGACTTCTGTCGTATTCTGCTTTGTTCCTTTCGATTTATGTATTTTTTTAAACGTGTCCTTGGGCTTTGTGTGGTCTGCTTTTTCCATTCAGTTTCATGCCATTTGTATCCAGTAGCAAGCGATAATCCTGAAAATATCATATTTTTTACTAGAACATATCAATAAAATATAAATAGATGATTATGTAACATACAAAGAAACAATACTGTACTATGTGATTATCAAAGCAGCAGTGGTGGCCCCGTGGCATCGGCCGCGACTTACGAGTTGTAGGTCGTAGGTTCGAACCCAGACAGGCGTTTTACTTTGTGTAAATTATTTCATCACAACTGCTCTCAAAATAGTGAAGGAAAACATCATGAGGAAACCGGCATGTCCTAGAACCAAAAATTGGAACACATGTGACATCTACCAACCCGCACTGGACCCGCGCACTATGGAAAATAAAGGTCTGTTTCTGATTAAAAATCAATAACTTTTTTTATTTCTGAATATTATGTTCTAAAATTTTACACAAATATAGAATAGTGTATATGGCTTCACATGGAATGTAATTTATTATGACTGAATTTAAAACCATACATTAAAAAATAAAACAAATTCAAAATTATCCAAAACGTCCAATATTTATTTTCTAACAATGAATACTATTATTTTAATGTTTACAAAAACCAAATATCATAATAGTACATCAAAATAAAAATCAAATTAAATAATAAAAACTAAGCGATTAAAATCGAACACAGACTAATTTATTAATTGTAATGATATGTTATTTATACTTGATGAACTTCGGGATCTAAAATTAATTTGTTCACTTTCAAAAGATCTAAGGTGTCTTCATCAAGTTCCTTCACGTTTTTAGTATACGGTCTTCTAATGCTGGTTATGTAAGGATCTGAAGTATAAAGAAGAGTATGAAATACATCCTCGTTTGTAGCGGATCTTGAGCATTTTCTAGCATGATGTAAAAGAAATTTTTTATAATCCTTATTGCGCATCTTCCGAAAGTTGACCAATAGGAAGTACTGCAAAACGCATTATGACACTTTCTCCATGAATCAAAATTTTGTGAACTGGAGATGGCATGTAGTACCATTCATAATTGCTCACATAGATCCTGGCAGTCTCCGTAGCATAATTGCCAAATTTTTCAGCATTTATCATTACACCCGATGAAAGAGCTTGCAGATTTATGTAAAGTCGTTTAATCAAATTTATATCCACTCCTGTAATTTCAGCAGAGCAGCTTGCATTGTCAAAAAATCTTCTGGTAGTATTACCGGCATTAGAATTACCACTTACTTGTCTTGGTTTGTTGAAACGCCTTTGTACCAGGGTTTTCTTCTCTTGCTTTAGTCGTTTCATTTCCTCGCTTGTTTCTGACCATGTTTGAAAAGACAGATTATAGGAAATATGTAAAATCATTTCCATACAATGAATCCAGGTGTAGTAGACAGTCTGTATTGATAAGAATCTTCATTTTCAGGCCTAGCAGTCACTTTAGTCAAATCGTTCATTTGGCGTGGAGTAGCTCCACATATTGTATATGTGGAACCCGAAGGCGTATCTGTTAATATCTGAGCTACTTTGCCATCTATCATTTTAAGAAAGAGATCATGCTTCACTTGCACTCCCTCATCTTCTTTGTTAATTAATGATGGACCCACAGCATTTATTTGACCTTTTATTTCATCCACAATAGCTTTAGTTTTCTCGGGAGTTTCTTTGCAAAATTCTATTAATATAGGGCGGCAAAAACGAACACATGAAGGTACCGGATTTTGCCAGACAATATCACCTGTTAGCTCGTTAATTAACTTTATAGGCACCAAAGAAGTGATCAATAAATTTGCATCAGAAATTAGGTCAGACTCTTTTGGCAGTTTCTGTTTGTACTGGCTTTGACCGGATGAGCCATCACAGCCCCATTTACTGTATAGAAGTAAGTTTTCAATCCATTCCTATACACTGAATCGATTGTAAATATTCTAGCTGCAGTGTGATCTAATAAATCTTGAAGTCTTACTATTTTTGCACTTGTGTCTGTAATTTCTATAGTTGAAGATCCAAGCAAGTAGTTTTAACTTCTTGCACTTTGTAATATGGTAGAAACAAAACATTTTCGTTCGTTGGTTAAATTTCTCAAGTACAAATATTGTGCTTTAGTTAAATCCAAGTCAATAAATACGCTCAATGCTTCTTCATCCGTTAACATTTTTGTCTGCCTTGCGTCTTCTATGAGACTCGAGAATAAGGTCTTATTTTCACTGTCAGAAAACCTTAATGTTTCCACAAGTTTAGCTTCTGTTCCTTCTCCTATCGAACGTAACCCTGAAAGATATGCATTAGAGACGTGTTCAAATCCATATTCATTAAGTAACATCGTATTTGTTCTTCTTTTACTGGATTCTGACAAGTCTAGATAAAATAGGCACGGTCTCGCACGTTATCCAGAAGAAGTAGATGGTGTGGAGACGGTTGTAACGTCTTCAGAGTTCGGTAAAGTTACTGAATATTCTGATTCCAACCAACTACTGTTTATAAATATATCCTTTTTCCGTGAAGCTTCTGTCCATCGTTTATTAAAAGCGGGAATAATATGTCTTTGAAAATCACTGAGGATGAAACATAAGTTGTCTTCAGATACATGATAATTTTCTTTCCAATGATTTTCCTCCTTCGATATATGAAAGTATTATTTCACATGTAGAACACTTGAAAGTAGACATTTTGAAGAGTCAACAAAACACGTAGTTATATTATTGTATTCGTAACAATTACACTTCTGTTAATTCACCACTATTATGTTATTTACAATGAAATGAAACAACTGTTTATATACTATATGAAATATGAGGGTAGTGTGTATCTTGTTGATTAATATTTTCACACGCAACATGAGCGCAAAAAAGATAAACGCCCTAATATCAATGATAAATTACAAAACTTACCGCAAACTATTGATGTAAACAGCAACATTTCAAACCGCAATAGATAGCGAGCGGTTTTCGGTTTTCTGACTTTTATCACATTTTTACTAATTACTCCGAAAACCGCAAATATCCGCAGCTTTTTTTATTTGATTATGTTTATGGATAACTAGGCTACAAATTAACATTAAATATAAAGCATGGGTAAACGATGGCAACTGTCAAAAGTCTCCATGAACTTTAAAAAAACCTTTTTTTCACCATATTTTATTTTGCAATTATTTTAAGGTAAACGTTAACATAATATTAAATACATGTTAGTTGTTTCATATTTTTCAAAAGACGAGGTATCCAGAAATATATAATACATTATACCTTTTCCTGTAACGTATAACAATAACATCAATTTGAAAGTGATGAAGTGAATGGGCTTAACATGGACGTCCGTCAAAACTATAAAGTTCATGGTGTTGTAAAAAAATCATTTCATGTAATATGTATAATTTTTTGATATTATAGTCAAGTTTGGTCTTCAAACTATTGAGTAAAATAAAAAAAGCCTGCCAGTAGCGACAGTGACAGTAACCATTTTTAATCAGCAGTTGTTCTACGATTTTCCACAGTGCCGCGTGGTGGATTACGGCCCACTCCCTTTCACAGAGAGAAGGCCTGTGTCCCAGCAGTGGGATCATTAAAGGCTGATTATAGTGATAATAAACGCATTTCTTACTGATACTGATAATTTCTGACTATATGTATTTACCTTTTGAACACGTCGCTGGTAAACTAATACCCCCTCTTCCTAAACTAATAAATTTCCACTGTTGATTTTATTTATTACACTCATCAAGTTTTCTGCTACATTTGTTGTCTCATTTGACAAATGACCTGCTTTCAAAGCAGTTTTTTCATTGGCTGCATAATTTTATTTTTTTTATTTCTTTATTAATAACCAACTTATACTAACAGTTTACACCACACATACAAGTTATTAGTCAATATTAGTAATTACACATGGACAAAAGATGAAATTAAATTAAATGTACCTAACAAAATTGGTCAACATTAGATAAAAATTAGATATATTACATAAACTTAGATAAAATTAGGCTAAATTGGAATAGAATTATTAATACTGACTTATATGGATCAATGGTCTGAAATAAATAAATTATTATAATTATTATTATTAATAACAAGTAACAATTAATTTAATTTATTTACTCCAAGGAGATTGTACTGGGAGTGGCAATGAACTCCAGGTATCGAGTAACAGTGTCCAGGAATCTCAGTTCAGCACTCGCGAAGAGATCTATGGACTCATCATACAGCAGAATGTTGTTGATATGGGTGAGGGCTAGGTATAATGGACTGGTCTTAAGGGTTATGGTATGAGGTATTTTGAATAGAGGACGTTGGCGAAGTGTGCGCCTAATGGGTAGTGGGATGTTAAAGGAGATGTCCTGAAGTAAGGAGGAATTAAAATGGGTACCACGAATCAGGCGGATGAAATATTTTACCAGACTAAGATTTCTCCTTAATTCTAAACTTTGGTACCCCACCATACCCAGCACAAATGGTGTTGGGTACATGTACGGGTAATAACCATAAAGTTTTAAGTAGAGGTAGCGGATAAAAGACTTCTGAACCTTTTCGACAACTAGTGTATACACTTTTTCATGAGGGCTCCAGATTGTGCTGTTAGTCTCTAGCAAACTGCGAATGAAGGAGTTGTACAGTATGGTTATGGCTTGACGATTATTAAAAATTTTGGCCTGACGCAAGACAAAACCTAAGTTTTTGCGGGATTTGTTGCAGGTCTGTATTATGTGCTAGTTAAATGTAAGGTGTGGATCGAAGTGAGTACCCAGATCACGTACGGTTAATACGCGTTTCAGGGGCTCATTATTCATAGTGTAGATGTTATATATAGGTTGTGTGGCTTTTGAGTAGGTCATGACGCATTTACTAACGTTTAGGTTGAGGTTGTTAATAGTGCTCCAAGTGTCAATGTTGTCGATGTCGAGTTGAAGTGCGGTCGTATCACTGAAGTTAGCTACTGGCAGAGCAACTTTGACATCATCAGCATACATTAGGACTGTGGAGTGTCTCACAAAAGTGGGAAGATCATTAACTACTATTAGAAAAAGAAGGGGCCCAAGGTTAGTGCCCTGACCTATGCCAGAAGTAACCGAGTAGTACTCGGAATTGGCATTTTTATATGTCACAAACTGCCTGCGGTCGCGCAGATAGTTCGCGAAGAATTTAAGTGATGACACAGAGAAACCTGCCAGTGCCAGTTTACATAGAAGTACATCATTGTCAACCCGGTCAAAAGCCTTCTGGAAATCAAAATAGGCTACATCGATCTGCATTTTGTCATTAATATTTTTAGCTAAGAGTGTAGTCATATTGAGTAGATTTGACGCAGTTGAGCGATTTGGAAGGAAACCGTGCTGCTCATCCGCGAACCACCATTGCAGCTTATTAAATATTTTTTTATAGAGTACCGATTCAAACACTTTGCCAAATATCGATAGAACCGCTATTGGCCTGTAATTTTTATAAATTAGAGCACATCCATTTGCAGCTGTTTTATTGACATTGCAGTAATAATGCTTGCAGTTTTCATGTACTCCGAATACATGAAGCGGGCCATTTCTCAAATCTGCTGCCATAGCAGCACTCACATTATAATTTTCTGTGCCACTAGTGTAAGCTTCATCACCTTTGGCTTCAAAATATTTCGCCCATAAAGTGGGAGCTTAGTGTTCGCCAAGATCTAAAAAAAGTACAAATATGAATACAAAATATGCTTCACAGATCTTGAGATGTCTATACAAATTTGATTTATTTATTTACCTTGTATAGTGCACTGTGGTATAGTTTTTGATTACATGATTCTTGCATTCAATTTTTTTTCAAAACCTGTCGCAACCTATGTATGTGGTCTACGGTGCTGAAGCCTTTACGGAATCCGGCTTGTTCGGGAGGCTGGAAGTCGTCAAACCCAGAATTAGTGATGACTCTTGAAAACAGCTTGTAGACATGGCTCAGAAGTGAGATGGGCCTATAATTCTTAAGAAGGGCATTGTCGCCCTTCTTAAACAAAAGTATCAGTTCCATGCCTGTAGTGTTTTACCCTCGAGTATGACGGAGTCGATTAGCTTCTAAATGGCCTTAAGAACGTGTTTTCCGGCGGCCTTCAGGAGCTCGGCCGTAATCCCGTCATCGGCGCCTTGTTGTTTTTGAGCTGCTTCAGAACCATCCTAATCTCGTACAGGCTGACGTCCTGTATTTCTTCGGTATAGTATCGGGCTATTAACCCGACACTACCGTTACGAATCAGATTCGTAACGGGGTTCTTGTTGACGTGTATAACTGGCCATAGAACCTCGCAATCTCTCTCAACAGCTTTTGCCTTATCTATCTACTTACTGAATTTCATCCAAATCCGTTCTGTAGTTTCAGATATTAACGTATACATTTGTTGGAAAGATGTATAGGTTTATAAAGGAACAATCATGGAACAATGTAGAAAATGGAGTCTGGTGAAAAACTTATGTCAATCAAAACAAACAGTTTTTCACCTAGCCAGTGTTACCAAAGTACATTGAGGTGATATACCTTCAACACACCCCCTCAACTCATGTACGATACGATTCACAAAAAAAACTTATCTTTACTTTCGCACACACAACCCTAACGCACTTGTTAGTAATTCGTGTCTTACGCGAGGCAAAGGTTTGGTGAGGACATCTGCCAGCATTTTATCAGTTGACAAATGTTCCAACGTTATATCTTTATTGTAACGTAGCACATCCCTTATAAAGAAATGCCTAATGTCAATGTGCTTACTTTTCGCATGATGTATACCGTGATCCTCAGCAAGGCAAATAGCACTTATATTATCAGCATGCATTCTTACCTTACAGAGTTGATGTAAACCTAGCTCTTTCAACAGACTGTTCAAATATACAGCTTCTTTCATAGCTTCTGCCAAACTCACAAACTCGGCCTCACAAGTTGAAGTCGCAACGATGCGTTGCTTTTGTGAAGTCCATGATATGCTTGCGCCTCCTAGAACGAATAAATAACCCGTAAAGGATCGTCTATCAATGACGCAGCTACCCCAATCTGCATCTGCATACCCTTGTATGCATAACCCTGTCGGCTTAAAAGATAAACCGTGAGTTATCGTACCTTTTAAGTATCGAAGAACTCGCTTCGCAGCCCTCCAATGAGTTTCCTGCGGGTTTTCTGCAAACTGTGCAAGTTTTGCCGTAGCGTTGGCGATATCAGGTCTAGTCGCTACACTTAAATACATGAGCGCTCCAATCAGTTCTCTATACGGAAATTGTTTCACTTTTATTACTCCTTTTTCACTAATAACAGGATTTCCAATTTCCATTGGAGTCTGGACAGGATTGCAACTATCCATATCAAATTTCTTCAAAATATATTTTATATATTTCTCTTGTGACAAGAAATACTCATTGTCACTTTTCTTTATATTTATCCCGAGACAGAAGGTTGCTTGACCAAAGTCTTTAAGCTCAAACCACCTCGCCAATTCCTGCTTGAATTTATTTATATACAATCTTTTTGTCGATGCGATTAATATGTCATCCACGTAAACAACAACAAAAAGATCTGATCCACCTTTATTGCGCTTGTGATACAAACAAGGTTCATTTATCGTAGGTCTCAATCCCATTTGTCTCAGCTTCTCGTCCAGTTTAATATTCCACTGTCGTCCAGCTTGTTTGAGACCATAAAGAGATTTCTTTAAACGACAGGTGTCACCACCTGCTTTCATATCTTCAAGCATTTTAGCTGCTTTTTTACCTACTGCAGAATTAATGCCATCTGCATTTTTTAGTTTCTCTAGGCCTTCTTTCAGCAGCTCTGGGATCTTCATATAAATATCTTTGGTCAGATCACCGTTTAAATAAGCGGTATTTATATCTATCTGGTCAATGTCTATGCCCATTTCGACAGCTAAGGCGACCAACAAACGCACAGTTGCAATTCTCGCAACTGGAGCGAATGTCTTATTATAATCTAGGCCATGTTGCTGACTGTATCCTTTTGCTACAAGTCTGGCCTTCTTTTTCTCAGTATGGTCAACATTTAGCTTTGTAGTCAGCACGTATCGACATCCTACGATATTACGATCTGAAGGTTTCTTCACAATTTCCCACGTGTCGTTATTTATTAGACTTCTTATTTCTGAAAGAATCGCTTCATCCCATTGGACCTTTTCGTCAGATGCTAAAGCTTCTTTCAACGTGATTTCAATAGCTCCAGCAAAATCATCAGTATCAACGTATTCTTCCGTCGATGACTCATTGTCGCTACTCTCTCTTACCTCAACCATGTTGTAGATTTTACGAGGGCGGCCAACTTGTCCTTTTTGAATCCTTGGCCTTCCAGGACCTCTTTTTAAAGTAACATTTCCAGTAGGTTCTGTATTCTCTGCACCTCCATCATCAATCACTGGTACATTCGGTTGAATATCAAATGGGATTTCTTCTCTTGAAGGTTCATCACTAAATGGTATATCCGACTGTTCTTTAGTTTGGATTTCTATATCAACAGTCTTTCTCACAATACTCTTTTCAGGTTTTTGTTCAACTAGTGATTCATTTGAGACCTTACAATCAATTTCAGTTAGTTTACCTTCCTGAAATTTTACATCTCTCGACACTACGATTCTTCTACTCTCAGGTATCCATATTTTATAGCCTTTAGCGTAATGGATAACCCACAAAAACACCGAGTGAACTTCGTGCTGCAAACTTATCTTTACCTGGTTCCTTTTCCAAGACGTGTACTTTCGTGCCAAACGTTTTTAAATATTTGACATTCACAGGTCTCTCAAACCATTTTTCGTATGGAATTTCACCATTCAGACTGCTAGTTGGACACCTATTACGCAAATAGCATGCAGTAGCTACAGCTTCTGCCCAAAAACTTGGTGAAATACCTGACGATAAGATCATGCACCTTGCCATCTCAATCAACGTACGGTTCATCCGTTCAGCGATTCCGTTACTTT
Organism: Luperina nickerlii; assembly: GCA_963855955.1. Lineage (NCBI taxonomy): Eukaryota > Metazoa > Arthropoda > Insecta > Lepidoptera > Noctuidae > Luperina > Luperina nickerlii. The sequence continues at coordinate 2,632,558 of OY979665.1, forward strand.
GAGGTGAGTATGGCGTCGTAAAACGTCTCTTAATACCTTCACTTTCTAAAAATTCATCGAAAAATTTATTTTTGTATTCAGTCCCGTTATCCGTATGTAAATATTTAATTTTTCTTCCTGTCAAATTTTCAACATGACATTTAAAAATTTTAAACTTTGACAAAACGTCATTTTTATTTTTCAGCATAAATACCTCACACCAACGAGTACAATCGTCAATAAAAGTGACAAAGTATTTATTTCCGCCATTAGATTGAACTCTCATTGGACCTACCACATCAGAGTATATTATTCCCAACTTCTCATTGCAGCGTAAACTGGACTTCACATGAGGCAACGATACCATTTTACCCTTAGCGCACACATCACAATCATGCAAGTTACTATCGATATTTATCGGATCAATACCTGATTTCTTTAGTACTTTCATAAGATCCCTAGCATTCAGATGTCCCATACGCTCGTGCCATCGATACAGATCAACACTTTCACTACTTAACACTGACGCTGACGCGTCCAGTTCCCTCAAGTAATATAAGTCACCTCGCCGATCAGCGGTCAGTTTCACCTCACCGTTTTTAACTGCATAGGCTACGTCGTGCTTGAACGTGACTTCACAACCTCGTTCGGTAAGCTGGGCGATGGAAATTAAATTACTACGTAAATCGGGAACCAATAGGGTATTTTCAAATTCAATATTTCGCGTTCGATCATCATTACATGCTAATAACTTAACTGTACCTTTACCTTGCACGGTTGTCAAAGAATCTGTGGCTAATTTTAATTTTAGACTCGCAGGGAGTATCTCAGCAAACCTATGCGGGTCATTGCACATATGAGAAGTGCAACCACTATCAAAAATCCATTCCTGACGGCGCTTCGCATCAACAGCGATGCGGCAGTCATCTGAAACATGATATATAGTTAAAGCTTCACAACTTTTATGACTAGTGCATGACTCCACACATCGAGTTTCTTGAGCCTTCTCCCTTTTTTTTGTGCAGTCCGAAGCCTTATGGCCAAAATTGTGGCACTTAAAACATTTAAACTTAAATGTTTTTCCAGTAATTTTCTTCTGATGTTTGTCCAAATACATGGCGCCTTCTATTTTGTCAACATGAGCGTTTCCTCTTGAACTGTCCTCTTCGATGATTTTAACTCTTAGTTGCTCTGGCTTTGGAAGCTCATCTCTAGACTCTATGGCACATCTAAAGTTTTCGTAACTTCCCGGAAGACTGTACAGCAGCATGATCGTTAACAAATCATCATGGATTTTTTATATCCATTCCTTCCAATTTATCTACAGCTTCAAAAAAGGAATCAAGGTGCTGATGTACCTTTTGGTTTTCACTCATCCTTTGTAACATGAGCCTTTTCATTAAATTCGCTTTCTTTGCAGGTCCTCTTGATGCAAACAAACTCTCTAATTTTAACCATACCTCTCGTGCAGTCTCCACCTTTTTTACATGACGAACTACACTCGGATCTAATGCCAATATCAGTTCAGACTTTGCTTTTCATTCAGCCGTCTTCTATGTCGATATAGCAGCATCGGTAGTAGGTTTTGGCTTTTCTCCACTTACATACTCCCAGAAGTCATTCTTTATTAACAATGCTTCCACCTGTACCTTCCAACTGTCGTAGTTGTCCTTCGTCAATAATTCTATACGTACATTCGAAGTCATTTTTCTTCCTACATGTACTTTACATATCTTTAGGATTTCGAATTATTTTCACAACATACAATACAACACACTTTACTGCTCTGGGCCCATAACCTTTGTTGGGGAGGTTTGCAGAGCGAAATGCACATGAAAAACTATAAAGCATTTGTTGGAAAGATGTATAGGTTTATAAAGGAACAATCATGGAACAATGTAGAAAATGGAGTCTGGTGAAAAACTTATGTCAATCAAAACAAACAGTTTTTCACCTAGCCAGTGTTACCAAAGTACATGGAGGTGATATACCTTCAACAACATTCAATGGACATAACATTTTCTACATATGTATAATGGTAAAATGAATATCTGCTTCTATGCATTATTAAAATCGTTGGACTTAAAGGTTCAAATTTAACAAAAGACTACCTATTTTTGATAATTGGCAGCCAAAAGTGATGCACTCACTCCTCTCGGATATTTTTTTATTTTTATCCGTTTCTATACGAATAATCGAATTAACTAGTCTTGCCTTCTACAGGAGGATAAATAATGCATCGGAAAAGAACTAAAAGTATTTAAGAAAGCTAGTATTTAACAAAACATTCTACAGTAAACTTTCAAATTGATTTATCTCAAATTGCATTATTGTGCATTTAGCTAACTTTGGCAGCATAACGACGATATCTGTGTTGGTCTAAGAGGAATCTGTTGCAACTTTGTGCGAAGTTAAAGTCAATGAATGGAATCATAATAAGCTTATCTCTTCATAATTAAAACAATAATAAGACACTAGTGAGTGAAGTAAAAGGCGTGATAATACTGGACGAGTACCATTGTACGTACGACATCGCAGAGATAAAAATAACCCTATGTTATTAATATGTGCTGTACATGCGATTGTTGCTAACCATTTGATGTCCACAACGGCTCTACTGTCAATTGTCAATAATGTGCTTCCTCTGCGTACGCCTTGTATGGAAATAAATGTTGGGTATGGCAGAACAAACGTGAAATTAGAATTAATGCCATGGTAACGCGTTCATTGCAAAGTAAATGGTGTAACTATAAATGATACACTGAAAAAAAAGAATGATTGATTTTACTAAATTCCGCGTAAATTTTATCAAATCCGCGGGTTATATAGGTCCTACACACGAAATTGTTGATTATACTAAATAGAACTGGTTGATTATGAAAATCAACAAAGTGGATTTTGTTAAATTCACTCTTGTTATAGTAAAATTAACTATGAAAAGGGTTGACTATGGCAGTTCATTACTCAACCTACACTACTTTAGTACATTCAACAATTCTTTTTTTTTCAGTGTAGATTATGGTATGACATGACAAGACAACGGCTTATAAAAGAAAATAAAGTGACTAAGATAAAAGAGTATGTTTAGATAATTGGTTATAAGGATGCCATAATGGGGGATTAGCCAAAGGCAAAAGTGAATGTACAATCGACGAATGGGGAGAACAGGCGAGTTGGGGACGCCTTAGACGCCATCCGGCGATTAGTTTCTCTGTCTACGCCGGCGATGAAGGCCTTACTGGTGATGCCCCTCTAATAGGTCTGGGGAATGTAGCATTCTGCAGTTTCTGCCTACTCCCGTGGAAAAAAGTCGTGAGTTTGATCATAAAAATAAATTGTAACAGGAAAATAATACTAATATTGATATGAACCTCATATCAATATTTGAAGTATTTTCCTGTTATTTAAAAAAAGATAAGCAAGGAAAATAATACCTATCTTAATTAAAATATTATTTTCCTTTCTTATCTTTTTTATTAAAATTATTTTTTATGAATATTACGTAGGTACTACGAAAAGATGTACCTATTGATATTGGATGTACCTTTTGATGTAATAAACTAGATAACTAGGATATGGAAGCAAAAACGTTGTTTGCACGATGTTGGTTGTAACATGATGAGTTGTTGCAAAATGTCTGATATTTGCTGTTATTGCTCCCGTTGTATTTGCATAAATTCTTTAAATTGTTCCGCGTTCATTTTGACTATCCCATCCTCGCCGCCAATAAAATAAATTAATATCATCATACAAGAATGTATTTATTGACATAGTAAAAATGTAACAACTGACAATCATGACAATGTCACAACCATAGAGCCAGAGGGGCAATTCTACTAATTTTAACAACGTTCACAGTCTGATCTCAGTCTCAATCTGTCAAAAAATACTTAAAATTTCCCTACATTTTGACAAGTTTTTGACATTTCTTTGTCGCTGAGATGAGACTGCGACTAGATTTTGAACGTTTTAAATTACGAGAATTGGCCTTCTGGTATATAACATAAATCCAGAATAAGATTTCGTATCTTTGACGTTCCCTCCCCGGTCAGCATCTACGAATCCCGTGATGTCCTGCACAAGCGACTTGAGAAATATCAAACATAGATCCCTTGTACCCTTAAGGTATCTCAAGATATGTTTAGCAGCTTTCCAATGACGTTGCTCACAACATGATTTATACTGTGCAAAAAAAATTACCGCAGCTGCAATATCCGGGCGTGTGTTACAGGCCAAATAGTTCATCGACCCTATGAGCGCCTAATAACTACGAGAGTCTTGGCAGGATAGCTTACCTCCTTCCCCTTCCGCCAAGGCTTTATGGAAATTCATTTCCGTCGAAGTTTTCACTGGTTTGCAGTCGGACATACCATGTTCATCCAAGATCTTCGAAGTAAGTCTCTCTTGATTCAAATATATTCTGGTATCCGTCTTAAGCAAAGACATACCTAAAACTTGTCTCGCTTCCCCTAAATCCTTTATCTTCAAATGTTTACAAATATTGTCTAATAAAACTTCTTTCTGCTGTTTGTCTTTGTAAAATAAAAGAAATCGTCAACGTATAAAGCGATATAAAAATTATTATTTTTGTAAAGACAGCTATCAAAGTCACAGCGTTTGAAGTTCAAAGACAATATCACTTCATTTAGGTGACCCATACACCTACAATAATATTGCGCAATGTTGATGATTGCACAATATGATTGATGAGCTCCGAAACCCACACGGTACAATTAAATTATTTAGACAATAAAATTGAACAAGCATTCTCGTCATAACTTTCTTCAGTGCACCATGTCTGATAAAGATTTGGCTGCAGCTATCGTGTGTTTAATTGTAGCGAAACGACAAAAACGAAAACGCCGAATCTGGACTAAGGGCTGGTTGATGAAAAGGCCAATCTACAATTAAAAAATATTGGGCAATATACCATACACAAGACACAATAAATAAATATTGTGCAATAAAATTTAAAAGTCCTCAATCTTTTACTCAATCATTGCCCAATCTTCAATACTACCCCTATATGCTCAATAATATTGTGCAATCATCAACATTGCGCAATATTATTGTAGGTGTATGGGTCACCTAACTTTATCATTCCAAGACCGTCAAGCTTGTTTGACGCTTATTGTATATCGCTTTTTCTAGTAGGTAAGCAAAATTTTTCCTTCGAGTTTTCGTCTATGCAACGCTCCGGTTGTCGCATATAAACTCTTTCATGCAAATCACCGTTCAGAAAGGCGGTGTTCACATCGAAGTGACTGACGAACAAATCCTTTTCAACAGCTAACTATAGCAGCAATCTAACTGTCGATCTTCTCACCACCGATGAACAATTTTCGAAGTAATCGACCCCGTAGCATTGAGTTAAACCCTTCGCTACAAGTCGAGCTTTAT